>OV277701.1:4922500-9845000 GCA_922987775.1 Agonopterix subpropinquella
TGGAGTTATGCAGGCAGACCTGGTCCATCCCCATCACAGAGATGCTCTACACCCCATAAACACTGAATCAGCCTTGCTGCCGATGGTTGCAAAAGTACACTTATCTCTTATACTAAAAGAAATTACTGAGACGACACTACAGGCCAGCATACACCGGGCCTAAGATCGAGCGGCCTGGAGAGCTGTGGTGGAAGCCTACGATCGTCACGTCCTTCAGCCATGTGGTTACGACTAAGAAGTTCTGTCCTGTCTTTCGAAGGTCCTGTCCCATCCCTCGCCACCTTTCTGCGATTTCTTATTCTAGCCCAAGATCCAACCGTAAAATTATGCACCTATTTAATAGGCGAACGAAATGTGATTCTAAGTGTAAGTTTACACAGGGGTTAATTCAACGCTGCAAAGTTGCCTAGAAAAATCATGCCGCAAGTACCTTTTCCATTATGATTTTTGGTATAACTTTTTCCACCTGTCTGTTAGGGAAGTAAATGAGGTGCTATCGGAAGGAGACTGATCTAAAGTATTGCCTGATCTAACATATCGCCCTTTGGTTACCGCGCACTGGGCCTCAACCCGCATATTCGAACTTCGCAATTGAGTGAACGTTTTCGATCCAATGTCAACTCTATTACAATGAAGTGCGGACCGAAACAGTGGCGATATATAGAACATCGAAAGTCCGCAGTACTCTATGGTCCGGGTACAGGGCCTGGTTCTACGAAGAAGACTTAAGGTTCAATTTCTTTGGTTTCGCATGTGGTGACGTCATCTTGTCAATTTCAAATTTTTGTATGCAGTGTCCGGGCTGTGGTATTACTAAAGGCTTACAGTATAGGAACGCTCTGGATGGCGGGCAATGCCACTGCTTCCCACCCGCGCCGGTATACCTTACGATGTGATGCGCAGATATGCAAGGCAATCCCAACCTCCTCATACAGAGCTCGGGATGCGACCCGCGTCGCCCGCTTCCCCGCAAGGCCCCCTCCGTTGCTCTGCGCAAGTACACACGGCGACACATCAGGTTACGCACCCTATATACCCATAACTACATTACATACAAAACACAAAATAGTGCGGTAGAGAGCCTGCGTAGACGCAGCTGCCGGCGCGGGCGCAGCGTGCTGCGAGACGAAACAACAACAACATACCGCACCCTCTCGCACGATTCGCAGCGTTCAACTTCAAATAGTGCAAAGTCGAAACAGGGTAACCTGACCTGTCGCCGTGTGTACAATGTAAATCCATTGTCCTTACAGAAGTGAGGATGTTAAGGATGTTATTCATATATTAATAAACTAATTTCAAATTTGAAATTTGAAAAGGACTATAATTATAGTTATGCTGTGATAATACTAAGGCCTTAAAAACCATACTGCCTTGTCTTTAGTTGAAATTCTAGCCTTAAAATTTTAAAGCTATCATTAACAATGTCCTCTCCAGTACAGTCCATAGAGAAAATAACGCGCTCCCCTGGGGTAGAGATGTTGTATCGAACTGTGCACAGATACTCAACTGGGCCTGACGTCATATCATACACATCTAGCGGGAAGTAGCGTATAACCCTCCCCTCACCCGTTTTTCACCCCCTTTGTTGGCGACAACATTTTCTATAGAAACAAGCCGATATGCCATCTCTTCTTACTCTATGGTACAGTCACGTCTAAAAATACGACGGTCATGATTTTCCTTCCCTTTTTATATTCTGAAAAAAGACAAAAATTTCACAAAACTAGCCAATAAGAACTCCTCTCATTGTCATAATTTTACAGCAGTAAGCAATAAAGTGAATCGTTTGCCAACTCTCTATATGATAGGGGCCGCGATGCAACCGGTCGGGTCCCACGCGGGCCGCCGTAAAATAAACAAAAACTTCCCTGCCAAACTTCCACTGCACTTGTTTATGAGTGCGGGCCTCGCGTTGGGACCGAACACGTTATAAATGATGAACCTTCCCAAAACGGAACGAAAAAAGTTACTGAATCAGTATGAATTTAAAATGTGTTGTGGTCTGTTTGTATTGTTTAGGATGCTAATGTAGTGTTAATGATCTTATTGTATACTCTTGTTTTTTAGGATTCCGTACCCAAAGGGTGAAAACGGGACCCTATTACTAAGCCTACGTTGTCCGTCCGTCCGTCCGTTCGACAGTCCGTACGTCCGCCTGTCCTACCTATTGTCACGGCCGCTGTCAAATGTCAAACGTAAAGAAGGCATTCGAAAATTCGGCCGGCTCATTAACAACCGCCGTGGTCTTACGGTCTAAGGTTCCGCCTCCCATGCTGGGGGGTGACGGTTCGAATCCGATCCGCGCCAAAAATATTTCTAGATTTTTGTGTTTTTAGAAATGTTCTAGAAGGAAGAGAGAGAAGGAATATTTAAAAAGGGACAAAAGGTGAACGTGTCTAGGAACTTCGAGAAGGGAGGCGAAATTACGAATATTTGAAAAGAACCAGAAAAGTGGGCGTGTCTTCGATCGGTTTCGAGAAAAGAAGGCGGGGTTAGAACTATCTGGAGGAAAACAATCGAGTAAAGAAAAGAAGATCGAAAAAGGGAATTCCCGAAGATTCTGCTGGGTATAAAAAGCGGCGAGTTCACGGTCACAGGCAGTTCTTGATCTAGCAGTGAACAGTGCGAAACAAAAGGAAGAAAAGTAAAAGTGGAAAAGTACTAGTGAAGAGAAAAGTGCTAGGTGGAACAGTGAGTAGACAAGTGTCAGTGTAGTGCGTGACGTCATAGTGTCGGTGTAGTACGTGACGTCATCGAGTCAGTGTAGTGCGTGACGTCATAGTGTCGTACGTCGTGACGTCATAGCCGTGACGCGTGTCGTGTCGTCACAGTGGTGACGTAGTGGACTGTGAACAGTGACAGTAAGTGGTGCACGGGGAATCCCTGCGAGGAGGACCCGGTGAAGTGAACCGTGTAGGGGAACCTCTGCGAGGTGGACCGTTTGTAAGTGTATCCCAAATAAACTCTGTAAAGTTGGACTTAGCGTTTCACTCCAATCCCGGAACTCGTAGCTCGTAACACTATTTAGGGCTGTAGGTAACTTTTGAACCGCCATAGCTAGATAGTTGAAATTTTCTCAGAGTATGCGTTATTACGGCGGATTTGTTAACAAATAATAATAAAATCGGTCAAGTGCGAGTCGGGCTACTCGCGCACCGAGGGTTCCGTACCACACCACCACAGAACACAACATTAAACTTAGAAAAAAAACTTTGATGCCCGGGACCTTTTAGCGCGAGACCGACTCACACTTGGCCGGTTTTTAGTATTTGTTGTTATTCTGTAGAGTTTGCTCTATAATCACACTAAGTTTGACGCTTGTATGTATTACCGTTTTTACTATAGAGCGTGAAGAAAAAACGTTGATAAAAACTAGTTTCTTGTTGAAAAACCCCTTAATTTTTAACTTTCTGCCATTTTTATAAAAAGAGAAAATTTCAACTATCTAGCTATTACGGTTCAAAAGTTACAGCCCTAAATAGGTAGGACAGACGGACGGACGGACGGACGGACGGACAGACGGACAGACGGACAGACGGACGGAAGGACGGACGGACGGACGGACAACGTAGGCTTAGTAATAGGGTCCCGTTTTCACCCTTTGGATACGGAACCCTAAAAATGTCAAAAACTTATCAACGTTTTTTCTTTAACTTAATAACGATTGACGAGCACAAAGGAGTGTTTTTTTTTTTAAATCTTTAAAACCAGAAGGGGTCAGCAAAAATATTAAATATTCGATTGGAACATCCGAAATAGGGGAAGCAGTCAGAATATAAATTATTCACTGGAAATAGGATTAATGTTGCTTCTCAGCTATATTGACATCTGCCAGCCCGACGGTTAGATTTAGAGAGGACGCTACGAGTATTTCGTAAGTGTAATAATTCTTTTAGTTTATTATGACTGATTCAGTCGCTATGTTTAAGTAGACGCTTGGGAATCAGACCGCTGCATTATGTAATGCAGGCAGGGGCCAGCGGTCCTTGCAGATCGCCCGAGAGAGCTGCGTACAAACGAAGTTTTGTCCTATTTTCTCTAACGCGAACGCGCTACATCCTCGGCTTTATCTACACTTTTCATCACGTGAGCTGAAGCCAAACCCATTATGAATTTTAAAAAAAATGCTTACATGATCTTAGAATTTTTTTTGTATTTGTATATTTGAAATTAATCTTTGTGCCTGTGTTTTTAGTCAAATTTTCGTTAAAATATATATTTTCAATCCTAGGATTACCTAATTTAAGGTTTGCATGAAAATCTTCGAGCAACTATGTTATTTTGAGACTGTGCCTACATTTAAACGAAAATCTGACAAAATACAGATATTATGGATTTTAAACATGTTACAGCCATGTTGTGCTATTTCGAATCAAATTAAAGATTGAAACATTCAGTCTCGGGCGGGACTTGAACCCGCAACCTTCCAAACCGGGGAAGTGCGTTATCCAATTTCGCTACCGAGTCCACAAGCCAGAGAAAGAAATTTTCAATCTGTTGCGTCTTGAAGGGACGTGCGCGCCATCTACTGGAAATTATTACAAACTAGTCTGGCTAGTGGACTCGGTAGCGAAATTGGATAACGCACTTCCCCGGTTTGGAAGGGTGCGGGTTCAAGTCCCGCCCGAGACTGAATTTTTCAATCTTTAATTTGATTTGAAAATACAGATACTTACAGAGAATAGTTTCTAGGAACATTGGGACTGATTGGGATATGCAGAGACAACCGAACTCTGGAGAACTCAAAAGAGTCATTTTTTAAAGTTCCGTACCCAAAGGGTGAAAACGGGACCCTATTACTAAGCCTACGTTGTCCGTCCGTCCGTCCGTCCGTCCGTCCGTCTGTCCGTCTGTCCGTCTGTCCATCTGTCCGTCCGTCCGTCCGTCTGCCCTACCTATTTAGGGCTGTAACTTTTGAACCGTAATAGCTAGATAGTTGAAATTTTCTCAGATTATGCGTTATTACGGCGGATTTGTTAACAAATAATAAAAATGTCAAAAAGTAAAAAATTAAGGGAATCAACAAAAAACTAGTTTTTATCAACGTTTTTTCTTCACGCTCTATCGTAAAAACGGTAATACATACAAACAAGCGTCAAACTTGGTGTGATTATAGAGCAAACTCTACAGAATAACAACAAATACTAAAAACTGGCCAAGTGTGAGTCGGTCTTGCGCTAAAGATCCCGGACAAAAAAAGTTTATGTTGTGTTCTGTGGTGGTGTGGTACAGAACCCTCGGTGCGCGAGTAGCCCGACTCGCGCTTGACCGGTTTTATTTTCCTTTTGAAGTACGGAACCCTCTTAGGTTACTTACAAAAGCTAAAATATTTTAAACAAAAATAATTTTACTTTTGTAATTCTCTCAAATTATCAGACAAACTAACCCTTTACGTTCAAATATCACCAAAACGTTTATAGTAAATAAATAACCAAGGCCCATTACTAGAAATAGGGGTATGTGGCATAAAGACTATAGTTCATTGTGGATAATGATCACTGTTAGCGTAGTAATTTGACGACGTTTCGTGTTTTTTTATATTGAAACGTAGCTATTTAGGAAATGAATAATAGATTAACGACATGAGCATTTGGAAAGGATTTAAGCTAATATCTAAACCTTATTAAAAATGCACGCTTAAAACATTATTGATACTTGGTAATCGTAGCCCTACTAAAACCTTGGACACTGGTTGTCACTTCATAGTTCATACAAATGGGAAAAACTGAGCGGGGTAAACATTTGATACTGAGTGAGTAGGTACGCCTCCGTGGTCTAGTGGTTAAGAGCGTTGGCTCTCGATACGGAGGTCGTGGGTTCGATTCCCACGGGGGACACCTAGTGATATGTCACTTTGTGCGTTTTTCCCCAGTTGGTTAGGACATTGCAGGCTGAATCACCTGATTGTCCGAAAAGAAAAATGATTCCGTGCTTCGGATGGCACGCTAAGCCGTTGGTCCCGGCTACTATCTCTGGTGGTAATAGTCGTTACATAAAAACCACGTCAGAGGCCGTAAGGCGGTCTGAAAAAACTCTGACACCAGGGCTCTGCCCACACGATAAGAAGAAGAAGTAGGTACGAGTGAGACAAAAACACCATTGTCGACATTTCTGCCACCCGTCATATCAAGCGGGGATAAGATAAAAACTTGGTGGGGGGGCAGTAAGTGTCCGTACTGTATGTAGAACCATACTCTTTCATAAAGGTATGGAAGGAGGGAGGAACTAGGTCATACTTCACTCTCATCATCATACTTCCCACTGCCCCTGCAGTGCGGATCGGTAGACTTCACAAACGCACCGGAATTTCTTCTTCAGTAAATGCTGGTTTCCTCACGATGTTTTCCTTCACCGTTTGAGAGCAGTTGGTATTACGTAGGTACATAAAGTTAAAAAACTTATTGGTACATACAATACAGTAGCGTAGCGAGGGGGGCAAGGGGGGGCAAACGCCCCGGTCGGCACTTAACTAGGGGCGACCACAGGGGGCGACAAATTCGGGAAAAATATAAATTGATTGAGCTCTGTCTATACAGGGTGGCCGGGGAGTTGACGTTCAAACGTAAAATTTAGGTCCGGTATGTCGTGGGGTATCCGAATCACCCCCATGTGTGTTCCGCGATTTTTTATAGTTTCCGAGTTATGATGATTTTTCAGATTTTTTGAGGAAACTCGACATGACCGGCTTAACAACTTCTAAAAAAAAAAGTGTAAGACTTTTTAGAGATTCTTGTTTTGCAACTTAATCTTCATGAATTGTGCCTTTATTCATAACATCATCAGCATCGTAACTTTGATAAAAGTTTTGAAAATATTGGTCTAAAGTTAAAAATTTGCGATCCGTGAATTATGACTAAATTTTCAACTTTAAATTAAAACTCTAAACAGGTGACCTTATGATTTTTTAGCCAATCCCAAAAATGCGCCCAACTCTCAGCTTTCATAATCATAAATAAAAAGTAGTACTTCAGAGGGCTAATTTGGCTAGAATTGATCTTCAAAGACAACAAGGCGGAAAACTCTTAAAATATTTTTTTTTTTTTTGCCATAGTTACCACGCCTAAGGCTAAATAATGATTAAAAAATGCTGGAAACCGAAACGGCGACGGGTTATGCCGGACTCTTACCGGCTAAAACCCCACCGTGTTCCACCTCATCCCATATTGCCGTAGAGCCTGAGGGCCCGTGAGGAATCTTCCACATTCTACGGCGCAGCGACCGACCTTACCAGGTCTCATTTCTGTTGGCCTTGACAAGCCTACAGGCCTTTAGGTGGTGCGTGGGAACACGCACACAACCACCTCGAGTCCCTATGATCGGACGCCGGACCCCCCAGCCCGACGCCCAGAGACTCAAAAATTACGGGGGAGGCAGACCGCGAGCAAACGCAACCCGTCTGCGCCCCGTGCATCTTTGGCGGATCGGGAGTTCAGAAGTCGACTCCCTCTCCCTCTCCGCCGTCTCCTTCTGGAGCATTACTGCCTCACAGAAGGAGAGAACCGCGCGCCAAGACGCCTCACTGTCGACCATAGCGCGAACCATGGCCGGCAGCGAGAGGTCTGAAACTACCTGGGAGAGCTCACTGCGCTCTCCCGCCCACGCAGGGCACTCCTGCAGCACGTGCTGCGCCGTCTCGTCGAGACAGCCGTCGCAGTGGTGGCACCCGGCTGTCGGCTCCCTCCTCCTAGGTTAGGTTAGGTTAGGTTATCTACTTTTTACTTAAAACTTTCCTTATTCCACCAACACGTTAGGTTTCCAGCATTCTTTAATCATTATTGATGAGACCTGGTAAGGTCGGTCGCTGCGCCGTAGAGTGTGGAAGATTCCTCACGGGCCCTCAGGCTCTACGGCAATATGCGATGAGGTGGAACACGGTGGGGTTTTAGCCGGTAAGAGTCCGGCATAACCCGTCGCCGTTTCGGTTTCCAGCATTCTTTAATCATTATTTAGCCTTAGGCGTGGTAATTAAGGAAAAAAAAAAAAAATTTTTAAGAGTTTTCCGCCTTGTTGTCTTTGAAGATCAATTCTAGCCAAATTAACCCTCTTAAGTACTACTTTTTATTTATGATTATGAAAGCTGAGAGTTGGGCGCATTTTTGGGATTGGTTAAAAAATCATAAGGTCACCTGTTTAGAGTTTTAATTTAAAGTTGAAAATTTAGTCATAATTCACGGATCGCAAATTTTTAACTTTAGATCAATATTTTCATAACTTTTATCAAAGTTACGATGCTGATGATGTTATGAATAAAGGCACAATTCATGAAGATTAAGTTGCAAAAAAAGAATCTCTAAAAAGTCTTACACTTTTTTTTTTAGAAGTTGTTCAAGCCGGTCATGTCGAGTTTCCTCAAAAAATCGGAAAAATCATAACTCGGAAACTATAAAAAATCGCGGAACATACATGGGGGTGATTCGGATACCCCACGACATACCGGACCTAAATTTTACGTTTGAACGTCAACTCCCCGGCCACCCTGTATAAGCACTTCGTAGAGCAGATAAAAGTCGAGCTCGCTTCGCTCGCTCTAAGTTCGTGTTTTAATTATTGTATCTACACATACCTAATCCAAAAGAGTTCTGACCACAGCTAAGACGTAGTGCTAAAAATTTGCTAATAAATTGCAAATTAACATAAGTTTCGATCCATAGCTTTTACTTAGGTTAATTATAATTTGCACAAATGTTTTTTAAGTAAAAGCTCTGGCTCTGATTCGTATTTAGGAGAAATGTCGAGCTCGCTCTAAGTTTCTATTTTTACATTTTTATAACAAAAGAGGTCTGACCATTACCTGAATAGTAGTGCTAAAAAATTTCGAGCCCGCTTCGTTATTTTTTGTGAAGGTCTTCTTATAGGTGGCGGCAAAATGGGTCTGTTCCCCGGGCGACAGAAACCTACGCTACTGGGTACCTACGCTACTGGGTACCTACGCTACTGGGTACCTACGCTACTGGGTACCTACGCTACTGGGTACCTACACTACTGGGTACCTACGCTACTGGGTACCTACGCTACTGGGTACCTACGCTACTGGGTACATAACAGGGCCTGTACCCGGACTTTCGATGTTCGATATATCGCCACTGTTTCGGTCCGCACTTCATTGTAATAGAGTTGACGTTGGAACGAAAACGTTCACGCAATTGCGAAGTTCGAATGTGCGGGTAGAGGCGCTTGTCGTCCGTCCGTGCGTTCGAACATGAACCTCAAGATTGAGTTTTCATAATGTATCTCTCTCTGCAACGCGCCACTAACGTGACGCTTCGCTATCATTCGAATGTTTTGACATGGTTTTGACCAAGTTTTGACGCAATAAATAAGTTTGGGATATAAAGTTGCGCTGAAAACCTGAAAACTGACCCAATTTCTACTTTTAATGAATCACACAAACGCAAGATAGAACTGATAAAATGGTGGTAAAAACTTTTGAATAGGCAACACCAATTCAGCTCTAGTTTTTTAATGGCAGGCGTAAAAATGCAATAAAAAAACTTTGCTTTAATTATGTTTGTTTAGTAACGTAACTATTAAACATCACAATCAGATTGAAAGCATGGGTAGGTAGGTACTTCCCTAGGTAAGTAAGTTCAGTGCAGCTACTTACCTAGTTAAATAAGTACAGGGGTGTATAATTCTCCTAGGGGCAAAATGGGCAAGTGGTAAGGGCAGCTGGTTCAAGGGGGCGGGCGGCCCGAAAGGCCATATACATCAGGAGGAAATTGTTGCTGCAGTGCTGAAAATATAATAGACAGAGTTGTGATCAGCCAAGTTATAGTGTTGAGAAAGAAGTTTGGCGGATGCCATATAATTTGAGACCCAGACATAGAGGTCCCATACATAAATGAAACTTAGTAATACGTGTAGAGTGAAAGAAAACTAACAAAAATGTAAATTGGTTGTAACCTGTAGAAGTTGGGGGAAAGGTATTTCTCCTTATGATACCTTTAGTATCAAGTGTGTGAAACTCATAATCTTTCTTATTAGATATTCCACTCAAACTTCTACGCATTTATTGTATTTATTTTAATGAAAATTCACGATAACCGTAACATAACATAACATAACATAAATATTCTTTATTTGCACACCAAAAACATACAGCAAGTAACGTACCATATTATGATAATGGAAAATAAAACCGGTCAAGTGCGAGTCGGGCTACTCGCGCACCGAGGGTTCCGTACCACACCACCACAGAACACAACATTATTAACTTAGAAAAAAACTTGTTTTGCCCGGGACCTTTAGCGCGAGACCGACTCACACTTGGCCGGTTTTTAGTATTTGTTGTTATTCTGTAGAGTTTGCTCTATAATCACACTAAGTTTGATGCTTGTATGTATTACCGTTTTTACTATAGAGCGTGAAGAAAAAACGTTGATAAAAACTAGTTTCTTGTTGAAAACCCCCCTTAATTTTTAACTTTCTGCCATTTTTATTATTTGTTAACAAATCCGGCGCAATGACACATAATCTGAGAAAATTTCAACTATCTAGCTATTATGGTTCAAAAGTTACAGCCCTAAATAGGTAGGACAGACGGACGGACGGACGGACAGACGGACGGACAGACGGACGGACGGACGGACGGACGGACGGACGGACGGACGGACGGACGGACGGACGGACAACGTAGGCTTAGTAATAGGGTCCCGTTTTCACCCTTTGGGTACGGAACCCTAAAAACGAAATCACACATGCTATCAGTTCAACCAAGACAAATACGTTCCGTAAAGACCAAAAATACCTCAGTGTTAGATGAAAATAGCTGTCGTGGTTGCATTTTGCTACTGCTTTTTGGACGATTTGTCTATTTTACTAGTAATTTCTACTTTTGAATCCGGACTTCTGGAGATGTGGAAGTTTTTTAAAAAAATGCCTTAATTTCTTTCTGTTTATAATAATTATGACCGCTGTCCTGAATGGCTTTTAGTTTTCGTAAAAAATGGCTGGGTCCAAATCTGCCAATCGTCTTTAGAGTTCTCACTCCATACATAGACTAATAAGAGTTCTAACACAACCAAGTCGTATAACGGAAAATTCACGAGCTCGCTCCATACTTAAAATTATATCGCTACTTCCGCAAGACAGCTTGCTACGCTCGCTCTTGATTTTAATGTAACTCTTGTAGGTCAATTCTTAAATATCTATAAACCTTTTGCTGGCACAAATCTGAGGTACGAACGGTCCCACCCGCCGCCGGCAAGCTGCACTTATACTGCAGGGGGACGGCCAAATATATTTGCCCAGGGGCGCAATATTTGTAAATACACCCCTGTTACCTAGATACCTAGTAGGTAAGGTAACTCTATAAAAAAAATCTAGATTAGGTAATAAGTGAATAAAAGCGGTCAAGTGCGAGTCGAGCTACTCGCGCACCGAGGGTTCCGTACCACACCACTACAAAACACTACATTATTAAATAAGAAAAAAAAACTTTTTTTGTCCGGGACCTTTAGCGCGAGACCGACTCACACTTAGCCGGTTTTTAGTATTTGTTGTTATTCTGTAGAGTACCTATGCTCTATAATCACACTAAGTTTGACGCTTATGTGTATTACCGTTTTTACGATAGAGCGTGAAGACAAAACGTTGATAAAAACTAGTTTCTTGTTGAGAACCCCCCTTAATTTTTAACTTTTAGACATTTTTATTATTTGTTAACAAATCCGCCGTAATAACGCATAATCTGAGAAAATTTCAACTATCTAGCTATTACGGTTCAACAGTTACAGCCCTAAATAGGTAGGACAGACGGACGGACGGAAGGACGGACGGACGGACAACGTAGGCTTAGTAATAGGGTCCCGTTTTCACTCTTTGGGTACGGAACCCTAAAAACGGAAATGGGCTCTACTGGGAAGTACTGTTGGATACAACTCTACTTGTAGGTACCTTCCTACCCTTTTCCAGTGGAGGCGCACACATGGTGAAATAATTATTTGACCATTGATTTTGACTACAGGAATAATTCTTAGGTTACCTAGGTACCTACTACCTACTTACTTAATTCTTATTTTTTTGAGTTTGATTGTTTCTTATTTTGATGATTCTTTATTATAGTTACAAACGTCCATATCTCTGGTCCAAATATTCGTATTTATATTGCCCCTAGATTAGATTTTATAAATATTTGCCCCTTACGGGATTCGAACCCGCGACCCTCGGCACAACAGGCAGGTTCACTATAGACTGTTCTTTCAGGTCTTCAAAGTGCATTGCGTACCTAATATGACCGAGGTACCTAGTAATCCTACCTACAAACCCATACCGACCCAATTTCGCCAACATTGAACGTGATACAGCAGTTTCCCGACTCAGGTCAGCGAAGGGTATCATTGCGTACCTTAGTCACTTCGATATCTATTGGTGCTTCGGTCGCCCGTCAGATCTGGGTCCACCGACATCAATCTATATCTGAACATTTCCATTTGTCATGCTTCACGCATCTTGGGCTTCCGCACCATTCAACGAGAAACACATTGACTGTCCATACGAAAACTGACGATAATGATTTCTCGTAGCAGTTTTTGAATAAGACCCTACACTCTTACCTATAAGATCCTACAGTAATATTTAACACGTTTGTGGACGGTGAACGAGACAATATAACGTTTATTGTTATCACTGCTACTGCCAGTTACTGTTCACGAACGTAAAAGCGGTGGTTTAGAGTTTAGTCCATCAAACTGAACAACTTTCACTAGGTATGGAGCCAACATCGAGAAATGCAAAAAAACAAAAGCTTGCTTTTTCATACAAAACTGCAGTACCTACTCGACTCACTCACTAAAGATCTCTCTGGAGTGCGATTTTTGAATCTCATTCGCTGAGTTCAGCAGTTGAAAATGTCAAAATTACTGTGGAGATATGCATCTTTCTACTGCTGATTTGACTTTCAAAAATCATAATCCAGGATTGCGATTTTTGATTCGCTGAGTTCAGCAGTTGAAAATGTCAAAATTACTGTGGAGATATGCATCTTTCTACTGCTGATTTGACTTTCAAAAATCATAATCCAGGATTGCGATTTTTGATTCGCTGAGTTCAGCAGTTGAAAATGTCATAATTACTGGGGAGATATGCATCTTTCTACTGCTGATTTGACTTTCAAAAATCATACTCCAGGAGTGCGATTTTTGAATCTCATTCTCTGAGTTCAGCAGTTGAAAATGTCAAAATTACTGTGGAGATATGCATCTTTCTACTGCTGATTTGACATTCAAAATTCATACTTTAGGAGTGCGATTTCTGAAAGTCAAATCAGCAGTAGAAAGATGCGTATCTCCTTAGTAATTTTGTCATTTTCAACTGCTGAACTCAGCGAATGAGATTCAAAAATCGCACTCCAGATCTTTTTTCCGACGTTGTCTTGTCTCCATAATGAAAGTTGTTCAGTTTGATCATTTGATGGTCTACATAAACCAAACAACCCCTTTTAATATTTTTATGGGTGTTTTGTTACACCTGTACTATCGGGGACATTTCCGCCTGACCACTTAAGAAAAAAATCGCATAATTTCGCCCAAAATGTATTGTTTGGAAACTATTATTAATTGGTCTATTCATCAATAGGGCGGGGTAAGACATCGCTTTTATTTTTTAGTATGCAAGCAAAAATGAGCCTAGTGGTGGTTAGGCGGAAAAGTCCGCGATAGTACCTACAGCACAGGCCAACCAGTAGTATGCTGTCTTCTTATAAAGGTATGGCCACTCCCTGCCGCTCACTAACTTCAGATACCGCACCTCACCCTGCTTTTCGAAGGTAGCTTTAGGAGAATTGACCAAGAACGGATCTTATCTCTGTTGCAGGACAATTAAAGCATCGCGAAATTGCTGTATGGAGGCCGTGGTTTGGCGCTTCGGAGACGATGGACATTTAGCCCGCGAAAAAAAAAATTTACGGTAGAATACCTACGGTGGATGTGTGCGTAGGTAACGCACACATCCGTGGTGAATTAAATTCAGATCGGATGATCTTTATTTTTTGTGGACCATTGGACTTTGATTTGTTTATGATTATGAGACAGCAAAGGGGCCCATTCACGGCAGGACTGCACAACGCAGTTTGACACATTTTTTGGCCGGTGTTACATGACGCCATGCAGGCCTGCGTCTACATTCAAAATCGTGCATACGCATAGCGGACTGCCGCTTAGGGCTCTTTCTTACAGACGAGCGATACTTTGCTGTCGCGGTGGGTCGCAGAGCGTAACGCTCATATATTTTACGGCCGCGCGACCCTCCGCGACACCCAGCGTCAACAAAGTGTCGCTCGTCTGTTAGAGCGCTTACCGTCAAGTCAAAATGCATGCCTAGGATTCGTTGCAAAACATGTAGAAATCAATTGGGGTGTCTATCTCACTGTAGGATAGGTACATAATCTTTGTACCTAACGCTTAGTAGGTACGCGTTTTCTCTTTCGTATAGGCACGGCACCCCGAATGATTTTCATCATCATGGGCCTTTACATCTGTTGCAGATGGTTTAAGCAGTGTTTTTGGAGAAGCACTTTTTCTCATGGCTGTACAGTCCTATACGAGAGCCACATACACGTCCACAGCCTCTACAACAGAACCGTACGCCGCCGGCGGATAAAGGTGGGATTGTGACAGCATTATGCCTTTTGTCACGTTTCTCTGCCAGGTGTGCGAACCAGGCCGAATGATTTTCACACGTTATTAAATGGACTCAAATTTTGTTTGCGAATGCAGTTGACAAACTCCATTACTGAGTACTCTCTGCCCGGGATATTTAAATATAATTTTCATTCCACCACATTTAATGAAATATTTTTTGTGTGAATTCCTTAAATAAATTATATTTAACGCTAGAGAGAACATCATTTAATCATAAAATCAAATACATCCAGAGTCAAAACGTTTACTCCGTTGCTCTAACAACCAATCAGATCATGTCAGAGTTCACTCTCTATGGACCAGCACGTAAATTGCTAGACACGCCAAAACCGCGAACTGCAACAAACAGAATTGAATTTTAGTATTTTTATTTACTTCGGTCAGTAGAAACATCTCGTTTACTCCCCTTTTCAAAAGTTCGCAGAGCTCTCTACAACATACTGGTGATCTGTAGAACAAGGCTTAAACTTTTTAAGCCTATCCCTGACTCCATTCTCATCACAATAAATGTTTAATTATAACCACAGATTACCCCCAATATATACCACATGATGAAAATTTTGTACACGCCTGAAGCATAGTGTAAATAAAATAAGTGATGAAGCTCAGCGGTCGCGGCGGGTCTATGTCCGCGCGGCGTGCGGGGTACGGGCGTACCCTAACTCAATTCGCTGTTAGGGTACGCGCGCAGGCAGCGTGGGCCGGGACGCACTCCTCCCGGCCCCCGCACGATTGGCCTGCCGCGACCGCTGAGCTTCACCACTATTAGTTCTTTACACTATGCCCGAAGTTACCATTTTTGGCGGTAGGTGCGGTAGGGCACGAAACAATGCAACATGATTGGCCATTTCAAGGTCGCACTACTTCGAGCTCGCTCACTCGCGTTGCTTATATCAGTGCAAAATCATAGATGTGTGGTGCGCGTCGGCGGCCTTGTATGCGGTATCTATTGGGGGTAATCTGTGAATTGGCCTAATATCTGTTATATTTTATAGATTCTTCTGTTTTTTTTTTCTTTTATTTCTGACCACCCCAAAAGGGATTACGGTCGTGAGTTTATGTATGTGTATGTATGTATTTTATAGAATAGTTTAGTTACTTTTGTATAGGCTGTTGATTTTCCTAATAAAGATGATGTGAAAAACAAAGGCTATTGCATCATATTACTAAAGAAATCGATAAGATTTTCAATTAGATGCAATTAGTTGATTTCTACAGCAATATCATATCAGCACGTTCAGGGTTCGAAATGATACTTAATTGTGTACTTATCAAATGTGTTTCCGATCACGATTCACAAAGAAAGAAGCTCGTAAACACGAAATGATTTTTCTCACTGTTTTCTGCTTTTTTCTTATTTAATAGTTATTTGTTATTCATTGTGATCATCATCATCATCTCAGCCGATGGACGTCCACTGCTGGACATAGGCCTCCCCCAAGGATCGCCATCGCCACAACAAGATAATGATCGCCATTGTGATACGAAACAAAAATTTCGAAGACTAGGTGCTGTTTGATCTAGATACTAAGGCATTAAAGTGGAAACAACTTTAAAAATTCTCTATTGTACCTTTGTCCGGAGTAACCTAGAGTATGCATCGCAGATATGGAATCCCATGTACGATACATATATAGCTCGAATTGAAAATATTCAAAAAAAAATTCATTAAATATCTTTCATACCGTATTAGGGACCGCTACGATTCGTCCATGTATTTAAATTTCTGGAGAAAGCACCACCTGCTCCCTCTGGAGAAACGGCGAGAGATCTCCGACACTATCTTTCTTCTTAAGGTTGCCTCAGGTTCCATTGACTGCTCTGAGCTACTTTCGATGATATCTCTCCGAGCCCCAGCTAAATTACTAAGATTTAACCCACCGTTACATACACCGTTTGCATCCACTAATTATAGGCAGAATACGTTTATGTGGCGTGCGAGTGACAATTTTAATAAACTATGCAATACATATAATATTGATCTCTTTAATTCTAGCGTCGAGTCGACAAGGAGGTTGTTAAGTCGTGATTTCTTTGCTGATGAAGTGTAGAAGTTATTGTTAAATTAAGGTCTTTTCTTTTCTTTTGTTTATTGTTTTTGCAAACCTTTGTGTTTAACTTAAGTGTATAATGTGTGTTTAACTTTAGTGTATAATGTTTTTATATTTACCTGTAGGCTGACATGTGTGCCGACTTATGTGCGTTTTTAAACATAGTTAACCATTTGTTTTTTCTCAACTATACTGTATCTACCAGCGAAAACCTGTTATTGGCTTTCTGATTTATACTCATGTAACTACTGTATTATATTGCTGTTGGTTTTCCAATAAAATAAAAATAAAATAAAATAAATAAATAAAATAAAATAAAATAACAGCAATCTTAGAACCTTAAGTTCAAAATTTCACTCGAAATTAAGAATCAGCTTGGATAATTATCAAAGAAAATAATTATCTTAATAATTTCGAACCCTGAGCAGTACTGAACCACTGCCCACTGCAACTGCTGCTCATTGTCCTGCAAAAGCGCTTTATGCACGGTCCATCCTGCTGGACGTCCCGCCAAGGCATGAATTGGCTTGACGTACGTCGATAATTATTATTTATCATCGTGCATCATGCATGGCCTTGGCGGGACGTCCAGTAAGATAGCCCGTGTATAAAGCGCTTAAGGAAAGCATAAGTGTATATAGTTCTGTATGCACTAATGCTTTTTTTAGCATTAGGCCTCGCATGCCACCCCCGAGAAAACGATAAAAATTGAGATATGCCTCCATCTTTGTTATTTAATGTGTGCCAAAGTACACATACACATGAATTTTTCTCGATCTGTCGCTTTATCGTGGGTGGCATGCTAGCTGGGCAGATCAGTGGGGCAATAAATACAGTTTAAAACTCACCTTAAATTTAGGATATTCGTTCATATAAATTGTGACCATCCCGACGTAAGGTAAGAAGCCCCGTGCACGCCCCACCACGTCCTTCTTCGTGAGCCAAAGTTGTCCCTGTGCGTAAAGACCCCGGTCATCGACGCTGTTATTGTCTCCTTTAGTCAAGAATTTCACTGTACCGTTGTTCCTGAAATATTTGGAGAAATAAATGTTAGAGATTTGAATAATAATTATAATAGCCCAGTTTGCATACATAATCAGCACGGAGCAGAATCTAATGGCAAAACAATTGAAATTTAACACTTTAACTGCTGACGACCTACGTCGTAGGTCAGCGACATATGGGCCGCAGTGCGCACAACTCAAACCTTGAGTCAGAATTGTAAAGCATTCCAGTGTTAGCACTGCGCAAGTGTCATTGTTTTTAGCTTAGCAGCGAAAGTGTTAATAGAGATGGGTCCACAGAAATAAATCAAGATAGAACGGCCATAATCATTGTTTTACTTGTGTTCCACGCATGCCTGTTTCGGACCGCCTGTGCATTTTTGAATTTTTGTGTTAAAATAAATAAATAAAATAGCCTTTATTCACCGACACAATATTTCCTTTTTCTACACTTTACTTAACATAATTCTTAATCCTACTTTTAGTCGGGTTGTCCTAAGACATAGGCCTCCTCCATCATTCTCCACTCTGTTCTTTCCTTTGAACTGACTCTCCAACCCTTTGGGAAATCATCCTCCCACCGTCGTACCGGTCTGCCTCTACTGCGTATGCCATCTCTGGGATACCATTCCGTTACTTCCCTCGTCCATTTTTCTTTCTTGGATCGCATCATGTGGCCCGTCCATCTCCATTTGAGCGTTCTCATCTTACGGGTCACATCTATCACTTTTGTTTTTTTCCTTATAGTAGTAAGTCGCCACCTATCTCTCTGTTTGATTCCTATCATGCTCCTTTCCATTCCTTGTTGACATACTTTTAGTTTTTGTAGCATTGTTTTGGTCAATGCCCATGTCTGGCATCCATAAGTAAGTACTGGTAGAATGCATATATTAAAGACCTTTGACTTTTCTGAGATGGGTATTGACTTACTCTTCATAACTTCCTTCAGTGACCAGTATCTAGCCCAGCTGTTGTTTACTCTTCTTTGAATTTCAGTATTCATTTGATCTTTTGTTGTAATTACTTGACCCAGATATATGTACTCTTCCACATAGTCCACCTCTTGGTTACCCACCATTATTTTAACTTTGATACTATTAGTCATTGCCTTTGTTTTTGTTACATTCATCGATAATCCTGCTTTCAAACTTTCAGTTGTGAGTTGTTGCAGCATGGTTTGTAGGGTTTCTGGGTCTTCGGCAAATAGTACCAGGTCGTCGGCAAATCTCAGGTGGTTTAGTTTGGAACCGTTAATATTGAGGCCGAAATCCCAGTCCAGTTTTCTAAAAATCTCCTCTAGTACTGCTGCAAAAAGCTTTGGGGATAGTGGATCTCCTTGTCTCACACCTTTCTGTATTTTAAATTCTTCTCCAGTACTCTCCAGTTTGACCTTGGCAGTGCTATTCTTGTATATCTGTTTGATTATGCGTATGTATTTCCCGTTTACTCCTTGTTGATGTAATGCTTTGTATATAAAGATGTGAAGCAGTGAGTCAAAGGCCTTGTTGTAATCAACAAAAGACAAGTAATAGGTTTTCTCATATTCATTATATTTCTCCATTACTTGTTTTAAAGTGTGCATGTGATCTACGGTAGAAAAGTCGCTGCGGAACCCTGCTTGCTCTTTAGGCTGTTGTTCGTCTAGGCATATAGTTATTCTTCCGAGTATGATTTTGGAGAATACTTTGTAAAGGTTGGACATGAGGCTAATAGGTCTATAGTTGTCTATTTTGTTTTTGTCCCCCTTTTTATGTATTAGAACAATAGTTGAACTTGTCCATTGTCTTGGTATTTCTTCGCTGTACATAATGTAGTTGAAGAGTTCAGATAGCGGTTTGTCTATTATGTTGAATTTTTGTGTTAATTGTCATTAAATAATGTTTATTAAATAATGAATAATGTTTATGAGATGACACATAAATAAAACAGACCTCTTTTCTTATCTATCAATAAAATTCTGATAACTACTGTACTGTAACTTTGGAAGTTTAATCTATAACCCCAAATATCATAAATATTTGAAATCTGACTCTCTCTCTCTATGTCTCTCTTACTCTCTTTACAGTTTTGTATAGTAACTATTGAATAGTCGTTCCACGTTGCTTTGTATGTTTTTTTTTTTTCAATATTTCAGTGATTTGTGTTTTTTTTTCTTTAGTTTTATGTCCGTTTTTTGATTAGTTCTCTTGTGTCTTCACTCAGTATTATATTTTTATTTCCAGGGCCATGAAGTTAAAAAAGAAACATGTATAGTGTCATAATATTGTCAAAGGAAAATGTATCAAGTTTCTTCACAATAAAACTAAAACTTTGGTATTGGAAGATGCTAGATGCTAGGAGAATGCTAGAGAACTAGTGAATAAACCAGATAAGTGTGACTAATACACAAAGTATACCAGTCCCCTAGTTGGAAAGAGACACAATCCTCTGATGTGTCTTCCTTCGCTACGAAAACATTCAAAACAAGATTAATATGAGTGTGAAGTCTGTTTTTGTAATAAATTCATGTTTAGTTTTTTTTTATTTTTTTTATTTTTTATTCATAATGGGTTTACGCTTGGCTTCAGCTCACCTGATGGAAAGTGCTAAGGATCTAGGGTCTACCCTCTAAGTCAATGTTATTTAGGTATTTGATTTAACGGTAATGAATAAATGGTGTCACAATACAAATTGAGCACTGAATCAATGAGGTAATCATTACCACCAGTGTGGTGGTATACATGCCCTTCGAATTTGAATGTAATTAACATATAAGTTAGACAAAAAAAACTGGCCAAGTACAAGTCTCTGGCCGCATCTTCTCTCAACGGAACACCTTCCGATGCGGTGGTAGAGTCAAAAAATGACGTCAAAAAGCTATCTATATGATATTATTTTGAATAAAAAATTTTGAATTTTGAAATTTTGAATTTTGGTCTCACTGGTGTTAGTTTTTTGGGTATAGAAAAAAACTATCCAAGTTAGAGCACCCTGACAATTTTCCCACCATCTACACATTATTTTGGATGTTCATGATTTTTTTCAGATCTTATACGGCAATATTTTTTGAAATAGAGGTGGAGACAGCAATTTCTCGGATTGAATTGAAAATTTTGTTAAACAAAGTTTTTATAAAAAATTTGAAAAGTATATTTTTAGACTCGTATTTTCATAAGCTTTAAATTGATACCCCATACCATAGGATAGAAATTTTTTTTATTATTATATTCCCTTTCTTACTCCCCAAATTGCCACCCGACATAAAAATTTAGCTTTTTTTACTTCATTTATGATATTGGACTACCAATTGCTATATCTGTACCAAGTTTCAACTTCCTATGCTTACGGTCTCTGAGAAAAATGCATGTGACAGACGGACGGATGGACCGACGGACGGACGGACGGACGGACAGACACCGAGCTGATTCCATAAGTGTTCCGTTTTTCCAATTTTGGTACGGAACACTAAAAACATACATTAACTGAAATAGTGATGTGATGCAAGGCATGCAATAATTGAAATAATGATGCTGAATCAGGAAAATACTAATGCATGCATATTTTTAGCATCTCTAAATTTCATGCACAGTCAACTATGTAAAAGCAAAATCACACGTATTCATGTTTTAAAATATACCGCGCAAAGCGTAAATCGAAAACAAGAAAGAAAAAAAAATTAAACAAAAAAATAAAACTTACTTTTCATGAAGCTTCAAGACTCTATGGACGATTGGAATGTCTCTGCCCTCGACTTTGAAAACCACAATTTCCCCGACACGCACCGGCTCCTCGGGGTAATTGGTCAGGAACAGCAAATCTCCCCGATGAAACGCGGGCTCCATACTCCCCGAAAGTACCACGACTATAGGACTTTCACTACCAGTAACAACCATCAGACCCTTCCATATCATCAGAGCCGACGACACTATCATACCAAAACTCAAAACTTGGTAGATAAACTGAAAATTAATTCAGAATTCATTAGAAAACAACCGGCGCGTTTGCGAACGTCATCTCGCGTGTTAGAGCAAAATTATTACCTGCCGCTTGTTCATGCGCTTCACATCGTCGAATAGACTGTCCAACATTTTTGGTTTTTGTTAATTTACTTGTTTAGAAAAGGTAACTTCGGGATTTTTGGTTATCCTTTCCCTTGTTGTCGAAAAATCGGTCGTCGACCACGTCACGTCAGACAAGACAAGAGCGTCAACGTCATAGACAAATATTGATACGTTCCGTTTTGTTTAGTTAGTTAGCGAACGAAAAACTATAAGTCGCGTGGCTAGAGGATTCTCGGCATAAATTATGTATATCACAAACTGAATATTAATCCGTAATGTGTCGATAAATTGAAAGCGAATCAGCGCCCGCGGCATGACGGTGCGATAAAGCGCTATCGCGAACTAGCTCTCTTTCTTTTTGCGCGCGAACGAACGAATTAACAGGCGCGATAAAACGTTTATCGAAGCGTCATGCCGCGGGCGCAGAACTATAATGTGACATTCTTGTTTTTTGGAAATGTTGTTTTAATGAGCAATTTAACGAGGGATTTTCCGAAAGCCATTAAGCAAGCACTTCTCTCTCGCGAGAGGGCTCAGCTCATCTCGTCTAGTATGATTTATATACACGCGCGCGACGCGCCTTTGCTTCATAGAAAATAACCGGTTCCCGCGCTTTTCGGAGAGCGAAAGCCGCACTTGCCGCGACAAGTAGTATAGAACGAACCTGAACAAATCCGAGTCGCTGACAAGAAGAGAAATCATGCTAGACTTGACTCAACAATTGGTTCTAGACCCCTAGCAAAACGAAAAAAATCGCGATGTGCATCTGTCTTGTCATACTTATATTACTCTTTGGTAGTAGTAGTAGTATTACATTTATCCATATTGGAAAGGCAAAGGGATAATCCCATACAGCCTGATCTGTTATAAATAACTCTGTTTTTTGTATGATCTTGATATAATGTTCGAAATTCCTTATTAAACAAGGCTTAAAAGCCAAATCTTGTATGTTTCATATCAGGGATGCGTTTTAATATACAAGGCTAAAAAGCCAATTCTTTTATGATTCATTTTAGGGTTTTGTTTTATATCATAAGGCTAAAGAGCCAAGTCTTCTATAATTTTCTAAAATCTTGATATAAGTATTTAAGACAAAACTTCTTTGGGCAAAACTTGCCAATTCTTTCCAATAAAATTCTTATCCATCAATGAAAGTTAATCAATGTCTTGATTAAAATAGTCAGAATCATTAAGAGTAAGTAGTAAATCCGTGGTATATCCATAATAAATTATAACTCTCCAACACTGGAGGTAACAAAGTCATAAATGGGTTTGAAATTTGCAGGGAATGAAAGGAGTTCCTGAAGAGAAGGCGGGATATTGTCTTGATGAGTTTCTTGTAACTTGTCAATTAGGAGAATGCGCTGAATATTGAAAGCAGTACAATCAAAGAAAATATGATGAAGAGATTGTTCTGTATTATGAGAGCATTCTGTGCATATCGGTGAGTCTATTATCTTCATTCTGTGAAGATGGGCTTTGAATTTACAATGACCAAATCGGAGTCTACACACTTGTGTGTAAAATCTTCTCCCTAAATACGATTTACTTTTTGCGAACCAGGGAATTGTGACCATTTCTTTATTAATGCCAGCATACCAGGAGCCTTTTTCTTGAGTAATAGAGCGCCAGCTCTCCTTCCAGGATTGTAAAATTTCTTCATGAACAAGGTGATTCAAATCTTTCCATGGTATTGGTAAATTTTTTGGTTGGCCATCTAAATTATTTATTGTCCTGGCAAGAAAATCCGCATTTTCATTACCTGTCACACCTCTATGCGCCGGTGTCCAAAAAAATTCAACAGTGACCACAGACTAAGTAGAGATGCTACGCATCAGACGGAAATCTCGCCTACACTGAAAATACACCTTATGAACCTCAGTATTTCATTTTGACAGCTTTTTTTTTCTTAATATTCTCCACGTTTGATGCTTTCCAAACCACAGGATAAAAATAAATTTGTTTTTTTAAATCTGTTTTATGGCTTTGGGTTCCACTCTTTTTATACTTTTCTTTTTAGTTTATTGGGATTGTATTTTTAAATGTCAAGAAAAATAAAACAGATTTTTATTTGTTAATTTTTTTATTCTTTAGCTTAGTTTTATATTTATTATATGCCTTTAACTGCATTGAAGGCAAATGCTTGTTTTCTAATCTTGAAATATCAGTGCCTTTTAATATTTTATTAATAACAGTACACCAATTAAAAATTGTCAACCTTAAAGTTAAGCTAAGAAAGCTTTCTATAATATTTTCATGAGTTTGACAATCGAGGAAGTCAAACAAGTAATTGGACATGATGTATTGTTTTATTTCTTTAGTAATATTTTTCTTATGCGGTTGGTTTTCCAAGTACTTGTTTGCTTCCTCTGTAATCGTCGAAAAAAGCCTCACGGCTTGCTCCGAGGGGTAGGTCAATTTCATTTTTTTTAATGATTTATATTCTCTAAAAGAAATCCAAGCGTGTGTATCGTTTTTTTCACGAGATGTTAAATTTTTAGCACATTGCTCGCATGGAGTTTTATGTAAAATTTTTCTTATGACCCACCCCGCTGCATAAGCCCGTGAGTGTACATTTAATCGTTCTTGACGCGCAGTTTGCAGAAAGCTTTCTGGTTCCCAACTCCGAAAATTAGATGATTCAGGTGAACGTAAATTAATGTCAGTCTGATCAATTTTTGCACCAAACAAAGATTTTAGTTTCAATAACTGTTCACCTGAATCCTCTTCACAGTTATAACTTTCGGAATGGAACTTAATAAATCTGGTTATCAACAACGATTTAAAGGTGCAGGTAAAAGTGTGGCAATTTGGATCATTATTTCTAAAATTATACGCCCGCACTTGTCCGAAGAAGTTTTCGATTGGATCGGAATTGAAGTAGCGCGGACGCATAATTGTAATATTATTTTTTTCAAAAAATTGCCACAACCTTTGATAACTTTTTAAAGTTGTTATCCAATTTTTCAAAGAAGGCACAGATGTTTCCTTACCGTTCTTATCTACAAATCTTATATTACTTAAATCAGTAATGGCATCTTGCCAGAATTGGTGATGTTCGGAGTTCGAAGTTACTGCCTTACGAAGAGCTTTTCCTTTGCATTTTTTGCTACTAGTGCTTGCCCCGTTGACCGAATCGAACAGGTCGTCAAAGAACGATACAACTTCGGCTGTATTTTTCAAAGTGGGACTTACATTTTTCCCGTCTGCATATTGAGCTGAAACAAAAAGAAAAACTGTATAAGGATATAATAATAGTCATAATTTATTAATAACTACTGTCGACCACTGAATCAGTAGCTATGCGATTATGTTCAAAAACTTTAATCTTCCAATTAAGCGAGTCAATTACAATGAAATAAACACTAAGGGCATTAAGGGCCTGCGTCAGCACTTCATAAGTTCTGATCATTTGAAATATCTATTATATAAAATATCTTAAACGATCAGTCAAATAAGGTATCAAGAACTTATTCAAAATGATCGAAGACTGAAAGCTGTCCCATACATTTGTCTCAAGCAGGTTTGCAGTTTTTTATGGGACAGCAGATTTTTTTTTCGTGATTTCGATGTTGGTCCCATAGAGAAAGTTGTTCAGTGTGATAGTCCCTTAAAAAAGTGTCAGCATATAAGAAGGACCCTGTATATTTAGTAACTATAAATTTTTATAAAAAAAGCGTATGTATACCTACTTATGTACGCACGTAAGACGTGAATTTACACATGCAAACAAACAAATTTGACCTGAGTCAAATAGGTATAAACTATTTTCGTGTTGATTCCGTGGTTTTCGCAAGCCTTCTGCGCTTCGATAAGAGAGTAATCTCGAACCTAAGAATAGGTATACTTACTCAATGACATTTATTCTTAGGTACCTTTCTTACGAAAAAGTATCATACATAACAAATAATTTTTCTAAACAGCGCCAGATTAGCCAGCTGGTTTCCAAGGAGCCAGATTCAGACATTAACTGATAGTACAAGGATGCGATATAATAAGCATAGTCGATAATTATAATCATAATGAGTAATATAAACAAATAACTTACAAAATTGTGCAGTATACGACAAAGTTGCGGCCACAGTTTTGCTGAAAACTCTCGTGCAATTTTTCACCTGAAACACAATTAAATTATGTATTTAATATAATAATACCTTGTTACTCAAAATTGTATATTATGTGATTTAAACTAGATTTAATTTTTGTATTAAATTACCTTCATCTTTTTAATTTTCTCTGGAATCACATGCTCGTCATTGAGCTTATGTAGTAATCTCATTTGTGTATGATTGCAATCGGTCATATACACTTCCACTATGTCACTCCATTTTGCAATTTTTCCTTTATATTTTATGTCCTTCGTTAAAAAGTTATTTCTCAATCCCTTGATGAGGTGGGGTGGATCGTGAATTATGCTTAAATTCCGACCATTGATTCGAACTATGTCATCTGAAAAACAATAAATAACATGAAAAAAAGAACTTGCCACAATTGTTATTAACTAAAATGTAAACTAACATACAGTAAAATCACCACTGTACTACGGCGTTTTTACAGTAGGTATTATTATGTACAATATAGCAGTCGATTTGCTTCACATTTATATTTTGTTACGAGTTTGAGTCCAATATTTACTTCCTTGTTGTGTAAAATTAGATTTTCAATAAGACACGACAGAGAAAGGGATCACTACTACTCAGATCCGCTATCACAAGTTCAAATAAAAGTCACTCACCAACATGTTCTCCGGCAAGTATTTGTTCCTTCCTTGAGTCCTCTTGCAAGCTTTTTAACGCCGATTGGAAAGCTGTGCCCTGATCGCAGACCAGAGCCACAGGCAAAAGACCGGCATCGGTCACGGCAGCTACCACTTCTTTTATTATAATTTTTAATTGCACCGCAGTCGTTGCTCCTTTGCAAAAATAAAAAGCCACAGGCTGCTGCCACTTGTAAATCGCTCCTCTGAGCATGAACACCAGGGCGTGATCAGCGAAATCTGTGGTTCTTTCATTCAGTTCAACAAAACCATTTATAATGTCTTTGTGCTTATCATAAGTTAAAGCTGCTTCGAGGGCGACCTCATCAAAAAGAATCGAACAAAATTTCTTTTTTTCATTCCATGTTTCAACCTGCAAACAAAGAAGATGTTTAATTCAGAATTAGAAACATATCACAAATAAGGCAAACATAAATTTAAGTACAAAGTGTCTAAGGGCTAAATTAACTACTGATAGCAAAATAAGTACCTCTTGTTTCAAAGTCTCGAAGATTTGCTTATTTATTCCAGCTCCAATATTTAGCTCTGTCACCATTTTATTTAGAGTTTGCTTCGAGGGCAAGATAAATATTCTTTGGAGAAATCTGTAGCATTTTGGGCTTTGCTTCATTATAGAGAGCGCTATAAATTTTTCATCATTGGAAAATCGCCTTCCTTTCTGCTTTTTGGTGCATTGTTTGATCTGCATCCACATTATTTTCTTGGCCAGTGGATTCATTTTCTCTGTAATTTTTTCGAAGGATTTCTCCTTTGAAAATTTTGCTGCCCTACGAGCTCTTTGGCTAAAGTTTAGCTGCTTTCGAGATTTGACATATTCGTTATAAAGTCTCGTGCAATTGGGCGTGAGGGACTTTAGCTTCTGAATTAAGCGTCTTTTTGCCACCGATCTTCTCGGAGTCGAAAGCAACGTTGGCTGCATGTTTGCTTCTGTAAAATACAAAATTAATTATTTTTAATATGTATGTATTTTTATTTAGCACTTTGTGAATATTATTAATAGCGGCGCCCGCAACGTCGTACGCGCAGATCACTGACTCAATACGCAAACATTTTGATTGCATGAACCGATTGCGATGAGATAAAGCCTGAATGTTAATCCAAAATAAGCCCTGTGCTTGTGTGAAATGAAAACCCTTTTCAAGACAGTTCAATAGATTTTAAGTGATACGTGCACAAAAAAACAGACAAAAATTCTAATAAAAATGGTCTCCATGCATTCCATTACGTATCCTAAACAGCTCCAATTAATGTTTTTGCAAATATCTTCAATGTACATCCACGCCAAGTTTACAATTACTGTCATATAACCTTTTTTAGTTACAGTCACAGTATCATCCACCTATTTGATTCACTCTGTGCCAGTTATCGGCCTCCATTTGCCTACACATGCCGTACAGTACCCGGCAAACATCTTGAAAATGCTGGGTCGGTCCGCGCAGTAGTGCTTTCGCCTACAAAATTAGTTTTTGCGTGTTTCTGCATTCAAGGCATTGGTCAAGAAGTTTGCCGGCCATTATATCCGTGAGGAAAAAAGATGTACGGCTTATAATTATTACCTCTCCGATGTTCATTGCCAGATCTTTGCTGAGTAGCACCAGAAGCGGAAGGCGAAGTATTGATTCCTGAAAAGAATTTTTTTAGACTTGTTTAATATCTTGAAAGTCCTTGTGTCCAAATTACGCACGCACGGCGACACATCAAGCTATACAAAACCAACAAAAGCTGGCCGCGCAACGTTATACGTTATCGACCTACGCGCGGCCTGCTTTAAGCAGAGAAATCGGACATCGGCAAAATTTTAAATACTTATTCATTCATAGGCACACAAGCCTAGTCACAGTTTACTGTGCACAGGTTGTACATGTACAGTTTATGGACTTGGACTGGAGGTTGTTTTTCTGCTACTTTATTGAATAAAATAAAAAAATATATATATACTTATTTACTCAAAAGTTGTACACACGGCCTACGGAGATACATGAAGTTACACAATACCAGCATAAGCTGGCCACATGTAGGTTCACGTATGTAGTTAGAGTGAGAGCATTGTGTGAATACTGTTTTCAAGCAAAGTAATCTGATATTGACCAAATTTTAAATAACTATGTATTCATATTTCAACTTACCAACTGTAGATGGAATATCGCAGATTTTCTCTATTGCAGCAGATGTAGATGGCAGTGTGTTGACTTCTACAAAAATATTAACAACAAATGGCATGAATTTCATTTCATCATCAGCCCATACAATTAGGTATGTAACATGCACTGCTGGCAAATAAGTCTAGTCTCATTTTGCATAGGTTGGACAATGTATTATAATATAACGAACTGCAAACAAGAACAATATGAAATGCTGCTACTCTTTTGGAAGTAACCGTGACGTATTTTGTTTTGGTATGCAAAAAGTATAATTGAATTGAAGTAAGAAATCTGAAATCATTTAAAAATATTTCAACTTACCAATCGTTAATGGAATGTCACAAATTTTCTCTATTGAAGCAGATGTCGACGGCAAGGTATCAACTTCTGAAATGAATAACATAATTTTTTATTTTATTTTTCGGTTCAATTAGCTAGGTATAGTAATTGCTTTATATAAAACCATGATGATCATGAATGTACCTACCTATATTAGGTAAGTTTAGTTATCTATTTATACAATTTGATGTCAAAATATTCATATTAAGCATAAATCTTACCACTCATTGTTTTAGTCCGCTTATTCACAACTTCTAGTTTGCAATAGTTGTGATCTTCGTGTCGCCTTTTCCTGCAGTAGTCATGATCACGTCCTGAGTTAGGGTTTTTATTTTCTGAAAAATATGATTATGTGTCAGAATCATAGCGTGCGGTGATCAAGTAATATCTAATAAGAGAGAGAGAAAGAGTTTTAAAAATATGTTTCCTAACATGCTTTTTAAATATGTCTCTGAATTCGGCGTGCCTTTCGGCATAGGCCTCCTCCAACTATTTCCATTGCGCTATGTCATCTGTAACCCTTGTCCAATATGGCCCAAAGGTGGTGATGAATAATATATAGTCTTCCCCCATTATCTTGTTGGGCATCCCTGCCTTCTAGTGCTATGCCAGGTGTATAAGCATATTATGCATGTATAATAATGTTGTTGGCTTATCACAACGCTTAATTGAATTTGTTCAAGTTTAGTTCAGAGATAAGCTTTTGAATAAATCATGATCAAATTCAAGAAAAACAGAACAAAACTGAACTTGCTTGTTTTATATTCACCATTAACCTCCTGGGCTGCGATCAGAACGTTTTTGTGCAGTTGTTTTTTCAACTCGCTCTAAGGTACGGAACGGCCAGGGCGTTTTTTCAACTCGCCATAAGGTAAAGAACGATTACGGTTGTTTTATAACCTCAAATTTTGACATTGACGGGCTTCCAGGGCTTCCATCATTTCCAAATACAATAAAAAACTCTTCTTCCATGTTAGCGGATCAAAAAATAATTTGGAAAACAAACTTTTAATTCAAAACAGGCGAAAAGTCAAGTGACCACAGGTAATCCAAACGTCAGAGTGTTTTTCAACCATCAAATTAGACGGTTAAAAGTTGCAACCCGTCAGAGGTTCGGAACGGTTGAGTTGTGACAACCGAGTTGCAAAGAGCGTTTTTTCACCGAGGCTCTGAACGGCGTTAGTGCGAAAAGTGGCACTCGGGGTGCACAACGGGTGTAGGTTCTGAACGCAGCCCTGCGTACATCTGTACAACCCGGGCGAATTAACTTGACACCTGGCTCGGAATTTGACACCTCCACGACAATCCTGCTACCCCCCGCGGGACTCCGCCGTCGCCGTGCGAGGCCGTAGCATAGTATTTCAGTTACCGTTCCATGTGTCCCTGCGCCTTAGCATTTTCGAGTTTTTTTATTCCGAGCCACGTGCGAGCCAGGTGCTAAGTTAATTCGCCCGTGTTGTAGTTCACATAGGACATAACTTATACGAATGTTAGGATTTGTTTAACAAGGGAAGTCGCGGGAGCGGGGAAGGGAAATGCTTGACATCGTAGCGAGGAGAGTCGTGTGAGGACATTGTATGAAGTAACTTGTGCAGTTAATAAAGGTGTAAAATGGTATACGTATTTGTTTTCTTTCACTAGGAAATATAATGAAATCTATTGTTGTTGTTTTTGTTGGCAACTAAAACACCAACAATAGATTTTATTATTTCTTATGTCCTACGTGAAGTACAGATGTACGCAGGAGGTTAAAGCAAGTACATATAATTTACTGCTCTATCTATAAAAATACCACGAGTTATGATTATTTTAGTAGTAAGCAAAATTTTTCATTTAAAATGGGTACCCATATTGAAGTAATTGCTTGTTACCTATGTTTTATCTTAACATTTATGGAATTGCTGTAAACGAAAATACCACATGTTATGACTCAGAAGTTTAAACAAAAAGCTTTCATATAAATGAAATGGTACAAGTGACAAGTCAATGCAGACGAAGTCGCGGGTAACAGCTAGTACCTATTTGATAAGAAATTTGAACTTGTTGGAGTAAAATAATATGAGAGAGTGGATAGAACGAATAGGTACCAAAAAGATTGTTACGTACCCGTGTCATCATCATGTTGTGTACTTGGTATTCCACTAACTATTTCGTCGTCAGTAAACAGCGATGGATAGGCGCCAAGATGAAGACGAGATTTCTGTGTAAGAAATCTTTTTTCGAAATGTTTTTGACAAACGAAGCTTTTTCGAAGCTCGTCAAAACTCAAGCTCCGCAAGTTATCACAATTTATGCACTCTAACCACTTTTGGAGTCCTATCTCAGTTTTTGGGAAAACAAACAATTTGACGTCCTTTCGTCTGCTATTACAAGCCACAACACAACACTTGTTATACATTTTGTGCACATAAAATGTAATTACACGGTTCGTCGTGACGAAATATTACTATTTTAGTTATTGAGAGGATAAGTTACGGAAATTAATCAACGTACACTTCACTCGATCAACAACCAAAACAGTAATGGCAGTCATGGCGTTGCGTGGCGGGCGTGGGCGAGGCAGGTAAGAAGTGGGGGAAAGAGGGGCGAGGGAAGTGTCAAAATCAAATACTGAGCTTAAAAAAAAAAAAAAACTTACGGCGAGTTTTTTCTCTATGAAGATTACCGGCCGTGACAGTGACATTAAGGTTATTTAAAGTAAGCCATAATTCCTTTATTTGATAAATTAAATAACAGCTATTTCTCTTGTGAAACTGTAATGTAGATAAAACCGACATACTGTCGCTGATAATCAGCCAAAGCCGTTGCCTGTTTTCACTATGGGTCATCATATCTTTGATGTAATTCAGAGCTGTTAAGCTTTAGTCATACTACAACGGCGCGGAGACGGACGGAGGACGGACGGAGACGGGACGGCAACGGACGGAGACGGGACGGCAACGGACGGAGCACGGGCACGGACGGAGGACGGACGGAGACGGGACGGCAACGGACGGAGACGGGACGGCAACGGACGGGCGCGGGCGGAGGACGGGCGGGCACGACGCGAAACCGACACCCAGTGTTGCCAGACGTACTTTAATTATCGAATTTTAACGGTAATTTCATACCCCGTACGGTAGAACAGTCAGTACCCGGCAAACAGAAGTGCGATTTTTGAAAATCATACGAGCAACTTGGCAGTAGAAAGATGCATAATCTCCATAGTAATTTTGGCATTTTCTAATGCCAAGTCGCTCGTATGATTTTCAAAAATCGCACTTCAGACTTGAAAAATGTGGAAGAGTGCGGCAGCAGTTGAAAATGTATGGACATATTTCTACTGCTGATTTGACTTTCGAAAATCACTCTCCTGGAGTATGATTTTTTAATGTTAAATCAGCAGTAGAAAGATGCACGTCTCCATAGTAGGTACCTAACTGCCTCCGTGGTCTAGTGGTTAAGAGCTCTCGATACGGAAGTCGTGGGTTCGGATCCCACGGGGGACACCTAGTGATATGTCACTTTGTGCGTTTTTCCCTAGTTGGTTAGGACATTGCAGGCTGAATCACCTGATTGTCCGAAAAGAAAAATGATTCCGTGCTTCGGATGGCACGCTAAGCCGTTGGTCCCGGCTACTATCTCTGGTGGTAGTAGTCGTTACATAAAAACCACGTCAGAGGCCGTAAGGCGGTCTGAAAAAACTCTGACACCAGGGCCTGCCCACACGATAAGAAGAAGACCTAATATTAAATTTATCAACTGCTGATTTCAAAGAGTTTCTATGAGTTTCAAAAATCGCACTCCTGGGAAGAAGATCAAGACACAAATCGCGCAAGAACTACCTTATATTATAGAGACTCAGGAGGTATAGGTACAGAGTGTACATTTAAATGCGCTATTACAGGGGTGCTTCAGATAATCAAACTGAACAACGTTCACTATGATCTAAGTTAAAAAAAAACAATGATTTTGTTTTTCAACCGATTGATTCCAAAATCGATAACTGAGGGTCCGCGACCGCGTGGACTCCGAACACGAATCCGATGTCAGATTTGAGAAAAGTGACCACCATCTTGAACTTTTTTGTTTCTCAACCGATTGCTTCCAAAATCGATATCTGAGGGTCCGCGTGGACTCTAAACAGGAATCTGATGTCAGATTTGAGAAAAGTGGCCGCCATCTTGAACTTTTTTGTTTCTCAACCGATTGCTTCCAAAATCGATATCTGGGGGTCGACGTGGACTCCAAACACGAATCCGATGTCAGATTTGAGAAAAGTGGCCGCCATCTTGAAATTTTTTGTTTCTCAACCCGATTGCTTCCAAAATCGATATCTGATGGTCCGCGTGGACTCCAAACACGAATCCGATGTCAAATTTGAGAAAAGTGGCCGCCATCTTGAACTTTTTTGTTTCTCAACCGATTGCTTCCAAAATCGATATCTGATGGTCTGCGTGGACTCTAAACACGAATCTGATATCAGATTTGAGAAAAGTGGCCGCCATCTTGAACTTTTTTGTTTCTTAACCGATTGCTTCCAAAATCGATATCTAGGGGTCCGCGTGGACTCCGAACACGAATCCGATGTCAGATTTGAGAAAAGTGGCCGCCATCTTGAACTTTTTTGTTTCTTAACCGATTGCTTCCAAAATCGATATCTGATGGTCTGCGTGGACTCTAAACACGAATCTGATGTCAGATTTGAGAAAAGTGGCCGCCATCTTGAACTTTTTTGTTTCTTAACCGATTGCTTCCAAAATCGATATCTAGGGGTCCGCGTGGACTCCAAACACGAATCCGATGTCAGATTTGAGAAAAGTGGCCGCCATCTTGAACTTTTTTGTTTCTTAACCGATTGCTTCCAAAATCGATATCTGATGGTCTGCGTGGACTCTAAACACGAATCTGATGTCAGATTTGAGAAAAGTGGCCGCCATCTTGAACTTTTTTGTTTCTTAACCGATTGCTTCCAAAATCGATATCTAGGGGTCCGCGTGGACTCCAAACACGAATCCGATGTCAGATTTGAGAAAAGTGGCCGCCATCTTGAACTTTTTTGTTTCTTAACCGATTGCTTCCAAAATCGATATCTGGGGGTCCGCGTGGACTCCGAACACGAATCCGATGTCAGATTTGAGAAAAGTGGCCGCCATCTTGAACTTTTTGGTTTCTCAACCGATTGCTTCCAAAATCGATATCTGGGGGTCTGCGTGAACTCCAAACACGAATCCGATGTCAGATTTGAGAAAAGTGGCCGCCATCTTGAACTTTTTTGTTTCTTAACCGATTGCTTCCAAAATCGATATCTGGGGGTCCGCGTGGACTTCGAATACGAATCCGATGTCAGATTTGAGAAAAGTGGCCGCCATTATGAACTTTTTTGTTTCTCAACCGATTGCTTCCAAAATCGATATCTGATAATCCGCGTGGACTCCACACACGAATCCGATGTCAAGTTTGAGAAAAGTGGCCGCCATCTTGAACTTTTTTGTTTCTCAACCGATTGCTTCCAAAATTGATATCTGATGGTCCGCGTGGACTCTAAACATGAATCCGATGTCAGATTTGAGAAAAGTGGCCGCCATCTTGAACTAGTTTGTTTCTCTATCGATTGCTTCCAAATTCGATATCTGGGGGTCCGTGTGAACTCCGAACACAAATCTGATGTTAGATTTGAGAAAAGTGGCCGCCATCTTGAACTTTTTTGTTTCTTAACCGATTGCTTCCAAAATCGTTATCTGAGGGTCCGCGTGGAATCCGAACACGAATCTGATGTCAGATTTGAGGAGTTATCAGTTAGTCAGTTATCGATTTTGGAAGCAATCGGTTAAGAAACAAAAAAGTTCAAGATGGCAGCCACTTTTTTCAACTCTGACATCGGATTCGTGTTCGGAGTCCACGTGGACCCCCAGATATCGATTTTGGAAGCAATCGGTTGAGAAACAAAAAAGTTCAAGATGGCGGCCACTTTTCTCAAATCTGACAGCGGATTCGTGTTTGGAGTCCACGCGGACCCCTAGATATCGATTTTGGAAGCAATCGGTTAAGAAACAAAATAGTTCAAGATGGCGGCCACTTTTCTCAAATCTGACATCGGATTCGTGTTTGGAGTCCACGCTGACCCCCAGATATCTATTTTGGAAGCAATCGGTTAAGAAACAAAAAAGTTCAAGATGGCGGCCACTTTTCTCAAATCTGACACCGGATTCGTGTTCGGAGTCCACACGGACCCCCAGATATCGATTTTGGAAGCAATCGGTTGAGAAACAAAAAAGTTCAAGATGGCGGCCACTTTTCTCAAATCTGACATCGGATTCGTGTTTGGAGTCCACGTGGACCCCTAGATATCGATTTTGGAAGCAATCGGTTGAGAAACAAAAAAGTTCAAGATGGCGGCCACTTTTCTCAAATCTGACATCGGATTCGTGTTTGGAGTCCACGTGGACCCCTAGATATCGATTTTGGAAGCAATCGGTTGAGAAACAAAAAAGTTCAAGATGGCAGCCTTTTTTCTCAAATCTGATATCAGATTCGTGTTCGGAGTACACGCGGACCCCTAGATATCGATTTTGGAAGCAATCGGTTGAGAAACAAAAAAGTTCAAGATGGCGGCCACTTTTCTCAAATCTGACATCGGATTCGTGTTTGGAGTCCACGCGGACCCCTAGATATCGATTTTGGAAGCAATCGGTTGAGAAACAAAGAAGTTCAAGATGGCGGCCACTTTTCTCAAATCTGACATCGGATTCGTGTTTGGAATCCACGCGGACCCCTAGATATCGATTTTGGAAGGAATCACTTGAGAAACAAAAAAGTTCAAGATGGCGGCCACTTTTCTCAAATCTGACAGCGGATTCGTGTTTGGAGTCCACGCGGACCCCTAGATATCGATTTTGGAAGCAATCGGTTGAGAAACAAAATAGTTCAAGATGGCGGCCACTTTTCTCAAATCTGACATCGGATTCGTGTTTGGAGTCCACGCTGACCCCCAGATATCTATTTTGGAAGCAATCGGTTAAGAAACAAAAAAGTTCAAGATGGCGGCCACTTTTCTCAAATCTGACACCGGATTCGTGTTCGGAGTCCACACGGACCCCCAGATATCGATTTTGGAAGCAATCGGTTGAGAAACAAAAAAGTTCAAGATGGCGGCCACTTTTCTCAAATCTGACATCGGATTCGTGTTTGGAGTCCACGTGGACCCCTAGATATCGATTTTGGAAGCAATCGGTTGAGAAACAAAAAAGTTCAAGATGGCGGCCACTTTTCTCTAATCTGACATCGGATTCGTGTTCAGAGACCACGCGGACCCCCAGATATCGATTTTGGAAGCAATCGGTTGAGAAACAAAAAAGTTCAAGATGGCGGCCTTTTTTCTCAAATCTGACATCAGATTCGTGTTTGGAATCCACGCGGACCCCTAGATATCGATTTTGGAAGCAATCGGTTGAGAAACAAAAAAGTTCAAGATGGCGGACACTTTTCTCAAATCTGACATCGGATTCGTGTTTGGAGTCCACGCGGACCCCTAGATATCGATTTTGGAAGCAATCGGTTGAGAAACAAAATAGTTCAAGATGGCGGCCACTTTTCTCAAATCTGACATCGGATTCGTGTTTGGAGTCCACGCTGACCCCCAGATATCTATTTTGGAAGCAATCGGTTAAGAAACAAAAAAGTTCAAGATGGCGGCCACTTTTCTCAAATCTGACATCGGATTCATGTTCGGAGTCCACGCTGACCCCTAGATATAGATTTTGGAAGCAATCAGTTGAGAAATTAAAAATTTCAAGATGGCGGCCACTTTTCTCAAATCTGACATCGGATTCGTGTTTGGAGTTCACGCAGACCCCCAGATATCGATTTTGGAAGCAATCGGTTAAGAAACAAAAAAGTTCAAGATGGCGGCCACTTTTCTCAAATCTGACATCGGATTCGTGTTTGGAGTCCACGCGGACCCCTAGATATCGATTTTGGAAGCAATCGGTTAAGAAACAAAAAAGTTCATAATGGCGGCCACTTTTCTCAAATCTGACATCGGGTTCGTGTTCGGAGTCCACGCGGACCCCTTGATATCGATTTTGGAAGCAATCAGTTGAGAAACAAAAAAGTTCAAAATGGCGGCCACTTTTCTCAAATCTGACATCGGATTCGTGTTCGGAGTCCACGCGGACCCCTAGATATCGATTTTGGAAGCAATCGGTTAAGAAACAAAAAAGTTCAAGATGGCGGCCACTTTTCTCAAATCTGACATCGGATTCGTGTTCGGAGTCCACGCGGACCCCCAGATATCGATTTTGGAAGCAATCGGTTAAGAAACAAAAAAGTTCAAGATGGCGGCCACTTTTCTCAAATCTGACATCGGATTCGTGTTTGGAGTTCACGCAGACCCCCAGATATCGATTTTGGAAGCAATCGGTTGAGAAACCAAAAAGTTCAAGATGGCGGCCACTTTTCTCAAATCTGACATCGGATTCGTGTTCGGAGTACACGCGGACCCCTAGATATCGATTTTGGAAGCAATCGGTTGAGAAACAAAAAAGTTCAAGATGGCGGCCACTTTTCTCAAATCTGACATCGGATTCGTGTTTGGAGTCCACGCGGACCCCTAGATATCGATTTTGGAAGCAATCGGTTGAGAAACAAAGAAGTTCAAGATGGCGGCCACTTTTCTCAAATCTGACATCGGATTCGTGTTTGGAATCCACGCGGACCCCTAGATATCGATTTTGGAAGGAATCACTTGAGAAACAAAAAAGTTCAAGATGGCGGCCACTTTTCTCAAATCTGACAGCGGATTCGTGTTTGGAGTCCACGCGGACCCCTAGATATCGATTTTGGAAGCAATCGGTTGAGAAACAAAATAGTTCAAGATGGCGGCCACTTTTCTCAAATCTGACATCGGATTCGTGTTTGGAGTCCACGCTGACCCCCAGATATCTATTTTGGAAGCAATCGGTTAAGAAACAAAAAAGTTCAAGATGGCGGCCACTTTTCTCAAATCTGACACCGGATTCGTGTTCGGAGTCCACACGGACCCCCAGATATCGATTTTGGAAGCAATCGGTTGAGAAACAAAAAAGTTCAAGATGGCGGCCACTTTTCTCAAATCTGACATCGGATTCGTGTTTGGAGTCCACGTGGACCCCTAGATATCGATTTTGGAAGCAATCGGTTGAGAAACAAAAAAGTTCAAGATGGCGGCCACTTTTCTCTAATCTGACATCGGATTCGTGTTCAGAGACCACGCGGACCCCCAGATATCGATTTTGGAAGCAATCGGTTGAGAAACAAAAAAGTTCAAGATGGCGGCCTTTTTTCTCAAATCTGACATCAGATTCGTGTTTGGAATCCACGCGGACCCCTAGATATCGATTTTGGAAGCAATCGGTTGAGAAACAAAAAAGTTCAAGATGGCGGACACTTTTCTCAAATCTGACATCGGATTCGTGTTTGGAGTCCACGCGGACCCCTAGATATCGATTTTGGAAGCAATCGGTTGAGAAACAAAATAGTTCAAGATGGCGGCCACTTTTCTCAAATCTGACATCGGATTCGTGTTTGGAGTCCACGCTGACCCCCAGATATCTATTTTGGAAGCAATCGGTTAAGAAACAAAAAAGTTCAAGATGGCGGCCACTTTTCTCAAATCTGACATCGGATTCATGTTCGGAGTCCACGCTGACCCCTAGATATAGATTTTGGAAGCAATCAGTTGAGAAATTAAAAATTTCAAGATGGCGGCCACTTTTCTCAAATCTGACATCGGATTCGTGTTTGGAGTTCACGCAGACCCCCAGATATCGATTTTGGAAGCAATCGGTTAAGAAACAAAAAAGTTCAAGATGGCGGCCACTTTTCTCAAATCTGACATCGGATTCGTGTTTGGAGTCCACGCGGACCCCTAGATATCGATTTTGGAAGCAATCGGTTAAGAAACAAAAAAGTTCATAATGGCGGCCACTTTTCTCAAATCTGACATCGGGTTCGTGTTCGGAGTCCACGCGGACCCCTAGATATCGATTTTGGAAGCAATCAGTTGAGAAACAAAAAAGTTCAAAATGGCGGCCACTTTTCTCAAATCTGACATCGGATTCGTGTTCGGAGTCCACGCGGACCCCTAGATATCGATTTTGGAAGCAATCGGTTAAGAAACAAAAAAGTTCAAGATGGCGGCCACTTTTCTCAAATCTGACATCGGATTCGTGTTCGGAGTCCACGCGGACCCCCAGATATCGATTTTGGAAGCAATCGGTTAAGAAACAAAAAAGTTCAAGATGGCGGCCACTTTTCTCAAATCTGACATCGGATTCGTGTTTGGAGTTCACGCAGACCCCCAGATATCGATTTTGGAAGCAATCGGTTGAGAAACCAAAAAGTTCAAGATGGCGGCCACTTTTCTCAAATCTGACATCGGATTCGTGTTCGGAGTACACGCGGACCCCTAGATATCGATTTTGGAAGCAATCGGTTGAGAAACAAAAAAGTTCAAGATGGCGGCCACTTTTCTCAAATCTGACATCGGATTCGTGTTTGGAGTCCACGCGGACCCCTAGATATCGATTTTGGAAGCAATCGGTTGAGAAACAAAGAAGTTCAAGATGGCGGCCACTTTTCTCAAATCTGACATCGGATTCGTGTTTGGAATCCACGCGGACCCCTAGATATCGATTTTGGAAGGAATCACTTGAGAAACAAAAAAGTTCAAGATGGCGGCCACTTTTCTCAAATCTCACAGCGGTTTCGTGTTTGGAGTCCACGCGGACCCCTAGATATCGATTTTGGAAGCAATCGGTTGAGAAACAAAATAGTTCAAGATGGCGGCCACTTTTCTCAAATATGACATCGGATTCGTGTTTGGAGTCCACGCTGACACTCAGATATCTATTTTGGAAGCAATCGGTTAAGAAACAAAAAAGTTCAAGATGGCGGCCACTTTTCTCAAATCTGACACCGGATTCGTGTTCGGAGTCCACACGGACCCCCAGATATCGATTTTGGAAGCAATCGGTTGAGAAACAAAAAAGTTCAAGATGGCGGCCACTTTTCTCAAATCTGACATCGGATTCGTGTTTGGAGTCCACGTGGACCCCTAGATATCGATTTTGGAAGCAATCGGTTGAGAAACAAAAAAGTTCAAGATGGCGGCCACTTTTCTCAAATCTGACATCGGATTCGTGTTCAGAGACCACGCGGACCCCCAGATATCGATTTTGGAAGCAATCGGTTGAGAAACAAAAAAGTTCAAGATGGCGGCCTTTTTTCTCAAATCTGACATCAGATTCGTGTTTGGAATCCACGCGGACCCCTAGATATCGATTTTGGAAGCAATCGGTTGAGAAACAAAAAAGTTCAAGATGGCGGACACTTTTCTCAAATCTGACATCGGATTCGTGTTTGGAGTCCACGCGGACCCCTAGATATCGATTTTGGAAGCAATCGGTTGAGAAACAAAATAGTTCAAGATGGCGGCCACTTTTCTCAAATCTGACATCGGATTCGTGTTTGGAGTCCACGCGGACCCCTAGATATCGATTTTGGAAGCAATCGGTTGAGAAACAAAGAAGTTCAAGATGGCGGCAACTTTTCTCAAATCTGACATCGGATTCGTGTTCGGAGTCCACGCGGACCCCCAGATGTCGATTTTGGAAGCAATCGGTTAAGAAACAAAAAAGTTCAAGATGGCGGCCTTTTTTCTCAAATCTGACATCAGATTCGTGTTCGGAGTCCACGCGGACCCCCGGATATCGATTTTGGAAGCAATCGGTTAAGAAACAAAAAAGTTCAAGATGGCGGCCACTTTTCTCAAATCTGACACCGGATTCGTGTTCGGAGTCCACACGGACCCCCAGATATCGATTTTGGAAGCAATCGGTTGAGAAACAAAAAAGTTCAAGATGGCGGCCACTTTTCTCAAATCTGACACCGGATTCGTGTTCGGAGTCCACACGGACCCCCAGATATCGATTTTGGAAGCAATCGGTTGAGAAACAAAAAAGTTAAAGATGGCGGCCACTTTTCTCAAATCTGACATCGGATTCGTGTTCGGACTCCACGCGGACCCCCGGATATCGATTTTGGAAGCAATCGGTTGAGAAACAAAAAAGTTCAAGATGGCGGCCTTTTTTCTCAAATCTGACATCAGATTCGTGTTCGGAGTACACGCGGACCCCTAGATATCGATTTTGGAAGCAATCGGTTGAGAAACAAAAAAGTTCAAGATGGCGGCCACTTTTCTCAAATCTGACATCGGATTCGTGTTCGGAGTCCACGCGGACCCCCAGATATCGATTTTGGAAGCAATCGGTTGAGAAACAAAAAAGTTCAAGATGGCGGCCACTTTTCTCAAATCTGACATCGGATTCGTGTTCGGAGTCCACGCGGACCCCCGGATATCGATTTTGGAAGCAATCGGTTAAGAAACAAAAAAGTTCAAGATGGCGGCCACTTTTCTCAAATCTGACATCGGATTCGTGTTCGGAGTCCACGCGGACCCCCAGATATCGATTTGGGAAGCAATCGGTTGAGAAACAAAAAAGTTCAAGATGGCGGCCACTTTTCTCAAATCTGACTTCGGATTCGTGTTTGGAGTCCACGCGGACCCCTAGATATCGATTTTGGAAGCAATCGGTTGAGAAACAAAAAAGTTCAAAATGGCGGCCACTTTTCTCAAATCTGACATCGGATTCGTGTTCGGAGTCCACGCGGACCCCCAGATATCGATTTTGGAAGCAATCGGTTGAGAAACAAAAAAGTTCAAAATGGCGGCCACTTTTCTCAAATCTGACATCGGATTCGTGTTCGGAGTCCACGCGGAGCCCCGGATATCGATTTTGGAAGCAATCGGTTAAGAAACAAAAAAGTTCAAGATGGCGGCCACTTTTCTCAAATCTGACATCGGATTCGTGTTCGGAGTCCACGCGGACCCCCAGATATCGATTTTGGAAGCAATCGGTTGAGAAACAAAAAAGTTCAAGATGGCGGCCACTTTTCTCAAATCTGACATCGGATTCGTGTTCGGAGTCCACGCGGACCCCCAGATATCGATTTTGGAAGCAATCGGTTGAGAAACAAAAAAGTTCAAGATGGCGGCCACTTTTCTCAAATCTGACATCGGATTCGTGTTCGGAGTCCACGCGGACCCCCAGATATCGATTTTGGAAGCAATCGGTTGAGAAACAAAAAAGTTCAAGATGGCGGCCACTTTTCTCAAATCTGACTTCGGATTCGTGTTTGGAGTCCACGCGGACCCCTAGATATCGATTTTGGAAGCAATCGGTTGAGAAACAAAAAAGTTCAAAATGGCGGCCACTTTTCTCAAATCTGACATCGGATTCGTGTTCGGAGTCCACGCGGACCCCCAGATATCGATTTTGGAAGCAATCGGTTGAGAAACAATAAAGTTCAAAATGGCGGCCACTTTTCTCAAATCTGACATCGGATTCGTGTTCGGAGTCCACGCGGACCCCCGGATATCGATTTTGGAAGCAATCGGTTAAGAAACAAAAAAGTTCAAGATGGCGGCCACTTTTTTCAAATCTGACATCGGATTCGTGTTCGGAGTCCACGCGGACCCCCAGATATCGATTTTGGAAGCAATCGGTTGAGAAACAAAAAAGTTCAAGATGGCGGCCACTTTTCTCAAATCTGACATCGGATTCGTGTTCGGAGTCCACGCGGACCCCCAGATATCGATTTTGGAAGCAATCGGTTGAGAAACAAAAAAGTTCAAGATGGCGGCCACTTTTCTCAAATCTGACATCGAATTCGTGTTCGGAGTCCACGCGGACCCCCAGATATCGATTTTGGAAGCAATCGGTTGAGAAACAAAAAAGTTCAAGATGGCGCCCACTGTTCTCAACTCTGACATCGGATTCGTGTTCGGAGTCCACGCGGACCCCCAGATATCGATTTGGGAAGCAATCGGTTGAGAAACAAAAAAGTTCAAGATGGCGGCCACTTTTCTCAAATCTGACTTCGGATTCGTGTTTGGAGTCCACGCGGACCCCCAGATATCGATTTTGGAAGCAATCGGTTGAGAAACAAAAAAGTTCAAGATGGCGGCCTTTTTTCTCAAATCTGACATCGGATTCGTGTTCGGAGTCCACGCGGACCCCAGGATATCGATTTTGGAAGCAATCGGTTAAGAAACCAAATAGTTCAAGATGGCGGCCACTTTTCTCAAATCTGACATCGGATTCGTGTTCGGAGTCCACGCGGACCCCCAGATATCGATTTTAGAAGCAATCGGTTGAGAAACAAAAAAGTTCAAGATGGCGGCCACTTTTCTCAAATCTAACATTGTATTCGTGTTCGGCGTCCACGCGGCCTCTCAGATATCGATTTTGGAGGCAATCGGTTGAAAAACAAAGAGGTTACTGAGTACTACTACAAACGGGTACTGTTATGTAACTTGCTTCAGCGCCATCTATCGAGCCATTTTGAACTGTCACCTTCACCATATCAAATTCTTTTCACCATAAAATTTTCCTCGATTTTTCGAGATCTACTATTGGCAGCACCGCGCGGGCGGAGGACGGACGGAGACGGGACGGCGACGGACGGAGACGGGACGGCGACGGACGGAGACGGGACGGCAACGGACGGAGCACGGGCGGTGGACGGACGGAGACGGGACGGCGACGGACGGAGACGGGACGGCGACGGACGGAGACGGGACGGCAACGGACGGAGCACGGAGGCCGTTGGCCGTCAAAGGATTTTATACTCTCCTCCTATGTAAATAAGGTTCATTTTTCATTGCCCTCGCTGGCTCCGTCCCGTCCCGTGCCCGTCCCGTCCCGTCAAATATGACTAGAGCTTTAGAATAGCTAAGGCTTCAGCACTAAAAATGCTGGCAACGCTTGGGATTTTACAGCCATGTCCCGTTTTCTTATTACTATGATAATATACCAAAGATACTGCTTTATCTGTTTTCGATCCGTCAGTAAAAATTAATTGATAATCTGACCAGGAGGATAATTTTTCATACACTTCTTCCTTAGTTTGAAGGTTATTATCTATAGTAACTTTAATTTCAGTAAACTTACTCTCATAAACTCCTTTATAACATGCCCATTTGTCAGTTTTATGTATATTGTATTTTTCATCTAATGTGTTTATTACAGAAAGATCCAGAAGAATATAAGGAAACAAAGAAGATGAAGTAGAAGATAATACAGATTGACAATTAGAGATTTTTTGAAACAAGGGATGACATGAGATTGAACAAAGCTTTAATAGAAACCTAAATTTTAAATATTTGAATCTAAACTCTAGCGGTGGAATATTGCACTCAACTTGCATTGAGACTATAGGTGTAGTTTTCATTGCGCCCGTTATTAGACGAAGATTTTTATTTTGCAATAATTCCAGTTTTTTAACAAGAGATGTATTGGAAGCATAACAGAAGTAACTATATTCAAAGTGAGAACGAACAATAGACTTGTACAACATAAGTAACACTCTTGGGTCAGCCCCCCAAAATGTTCTAGCAAGAGATTTAAGGATATTAAAGGCTCGTGAAGCTCGATCCCTCACGCAACTCATATGCTTAGTCCAGGATAAATTCCTGGTGAATACAACCCCAAGAAACTTGGCTTCATCCACAACAGGTAATAAAATATTATTGTAATAAATATGAGATAGTAAAATTCCAGATCTACTAAAAACAACAACCTTAGTTTTGTCTAAACTCACTGATAACTTTAAATAGTTAAAAAAGTTGCTTAATTTCTGTAAAGCTAAATTAATTTTAGTCTCTACAAGTCGCATGCTGTTACCAGAACAATATATAGTCAAGTCATCGGCATATTGCAAATTTGATACTTCAGTACCCAAGATACTGTTCAATTTATGAATATATAAGATAAATAATAAGGGACTTAAAATTCCTCCTTGACACACACCTAAATAGGAACCTTTTGGCCCATATAAATTATTATTATGCTTAACATAGACTTTTCTTCCATTAAGAAAATTGAATATCCAATTAATTAACTTTCCAGGTAAACCAAGTGAATGCAACTCTTTGGCAAGAACATGATGATCAACATTATTGAATGCACCTACAATATCAAAGAAAACACAGACCATAAATTTGTTATTTGAAAAAGAATTGTGAATATCCAGATAAAGATTATTTAGGCTTTCAACAGCAGAGTGTCCAAATCTGAAACCAAACTGATTAAAAGGTAACAACCCTTTAGATTCTATATAAAATTCAAGTCTTTGTTTAAGAATTTGTTCACAAACTTTACCTACACAAGAAGTCAATGCAATAGGTCTATAGGAATCACAACTATCACCATTTTTCCCAGGCTTTAATATAGGAACCAAACAATCAACTTTCCATTCAGAAGGAATAACATTATTAAACCACAGCAAATTAAAAATGTCAAGAATTATTTTTTTACTAGAACAAGAGAGATTTTTCAATAGTTTATATGGAATGTGATCTAAGCCAAAAGCAGTGTCACGTCTGGAATTTAGAGCACTTGTGAATTCAGATAAAGTAAATGGTTTAATTAAAAATTCATTATCATTATTAACAAAAGATTCAATGTTAGTTGTAGTAACAATAGGTGAATCTGAGGTGTATTTATTTAAAAAATCCAAAATCCAACTAGAATTTGTAGATTTAGTTGTATATGAATCATTAAATGATTTATTAAATTTTCTGACAAATTTCCATATTACAGAGAGTGGAGTCTGACGATTAAAACGTTCACACAGAGCTAACCATGAAGCTTCTCTCTCCCTTTTCAAGGTAAGTTTTTTAACAGCTTGTTGTTTTTTAAAATTTACATAGTTTTCTAAAGTAGGGTCTGATTTGAATTTTAAATAGGCATTCTTTGAGTTCTGTACTGCAATGGTACAGTGATTATTCCACCATGGAAGACATGGTTTCCTTCTATTATGAAGATGATGGGAATTAGCAGGTCTAGAATTATTACTCTGATTGGATGGATTAGCTTCAGATGCACTACTCAACAAAATAAAACATAATGAAGTATAAGAATCTTGCGGATTATTAGGATTATAAGTAAAATTTTTTAAATAATTGTCAGCAATTTCCTTATACTTACACCAATCTACATTTATAAAACTTGGTCGACTGTAATTACCCTGACTAATATAAGAACTATCTGTGTTCACAGAAGCAGAACAAAGAAGACTTGTAATTGTGGGAAGATGATAACTCCCTAAGGGATCATCATGTACATTCCAGTTACAACGCAGTGATAGAGAAGGTGAAACTATAGTGAGATCTAAAGCACTAGGCCTCCAAGTATGGGAGCCAACAGTAGTCATTTGACCATCATTAAGAAAGCAAAGATTATTGTCTTCAATAATATCCTGTAAGAGAGAACCACGAGGATCTGTTGTATGGCAGCCCCACAAGGTATTGTGAGCATTAAAATCACCTGCAATTATCATGGGTTTGGGTATAGACTTGATTAGACTATCAAGATCAGAATATGTAAAATTACATGGAGAAGCTGAAGTGGGACTGTAAAAGCTAACTATTGATATAACTTCATTACGAAAATTTAATTGAATAGCTATATTTTGTAAAGAACTGTCATTATAAGTGTTAATCAAATTGTAACTTAAATTATTTTTTATTAGAATAGCAACACCATTGTGCTTGCTACCAATGTCAAGTCGTTCTATATTATAACTTTTAATTTTTATAGATTTACCTGGTTTAAGCCATGTTTCAGAAATAATAGCTATATGAATGTTATTGTTTAAAAGGAAATATGTAAAAGCATGTAAATTACTTGAAAGACTCTGAGCATTCCATTGGACTATATTTAAACAGTCCATAATGAGATATTACTTATGTTGTGTTTTGTTATTATTTTTACTGAATGTGTTCATTAAAACATCTTTTACATTTTCTGTAGTAATCGGAGTGGGATTATTAGTATCTTTGTTAGCTGTAATTAATGTTATTACAGACGATATTAAAAGATTCATAAATTTGTCAGATTTTAAGAGTGATTGTAAGAGATCTTGTTTTGAATTCAATGATGGGAAATTATGATTAAAAAGTTCAGCATAAGTGGCGTTGTGTGTTTTAATTTTATTTTCTTCATTCTTTTGTTTTTTAACAGGACATGTCGGAGATATAGCGATATGATTGCCTTCGCAATGAACACATTTGGCATCAGCAGTATTTTTCGTGCATTCTTTAAAGTTATGATCATCACCACAAATAGAACATCTTTGTTTGTTTTTGCAAAACTTTCCAATGTGGCCAAAACGCAGGCAGCGCAGGCACTGGCTCACAGGGGGAGTATAAGGTCTAACTTCAAAGTACCATGAATTTATGTCAATATTATCGGGTAAAGTCGGGCAGGCAAATGTGATAGCTACTGATTGTGTAGGAACTAGGCAAGGATTTCCGTCTTCATCACGCACACGCCGCATGAAGCGGCGCACTGATACCACGTCACGGGAGCTAGAGATTCCATTGTAGATGTTTTTATTGGACATGTAAGTGGGAACATTAGTTATTACACCTGTTGTTTCTGTAAGTTTTGCAGGAATGGTTGCCTTAATCCTCAATTCCTTTAATGCTTTAGTATTATTGAGGGCGGCATTGGCCAACCCTGGTCGCTCAAAAATAGCAGCTATTTTGAATTTATTAATTCGTTTAAGGCGTTTAATTCCTTTGTTTTTTTGCTTTAAGGAGCTGCCAAGGCCCATCAGGTCTCGCTCACCAATTGGAGTTTTTTCATCCGCACTTTCATAGATTACAAGATATTCAAAGTTACCTCCATCCTCTGGATACTGTCGAATGTAATTTTCTATCTTGAAAACACTGTACTTATCCGTCTCCTCCTCACCCGAATCCTCAACATCACTACTGTCCCGCCGGCCATCTCCGGGGCCAGTTTCCTCCACTTTGTGGCGTTTATGCTTACGCCCGCCCATTATGGGCCACACACAACTATTTTCCCCAGGAAAATAAAATAATTTTATTAAAAGTTTTCAAAATAGCGCGCTCACTCTTGCAAGGTTTCCCGCCTTTTTTTCTTACTCTTTGGTCTTGTCGTTATTACTTTTTTTTTTTTTTTTTTTTTTTTTTTTTTTTTTAATGTGTGATAGGTAAGCATTTGACCCCAATCTCACCTGATGTTGAGTGATGATGAGGTCGAAGATGTAGCATGCTTACCTAGAAAGATGCCTATTCACTCTCGCCTTGAAGAGGCCCAGGTTGTATTGCTCAGGGAACAGGTCCGCAGGCAGGGCATTCCACTCCTTAGCCGTGCGCATTATAAAAGAAGAAGCAAACTTCTTCGTGCGAATTGCTGGTAGGTCAACGACATAGGGGTGGAAACCTAGTCTGCGTCTCGTCCCCCGCAGATGAAAGGGAGACGGTGGTATCAGATCGTGTAATTCAGTCGCACACTCTCCGAAATGTATCCTATAAAAAACAGACAGACAGGCTACCTTGCGACGATGCTCAAGACTTTGTAGCTTTGCCACCGAGGTTGGATCACCTATGAGCTTCCTGGCACGCCTGTCGATTGAGTCCAGCGCGGCCAGCTGGTATTGGGCAGACCCGTCCCAGAGATGGCAGCAGTACTCCATACACGATCGGACTTGTGCTTGATAAAGTTGTAGAAGCTGTCCCGGAGTAAAGTACCGTCTGACCTTCGAGAGGACGCCCAGTTTTTTCGCTGCGGTTTTCGCCATGGACTCAATGTACCGTCCGAAATTCAGATCGGACGATATATTAATGCCAAGGAGCTCCAGGCGATCAGCTATCGGTATGGACACATTTCGGAAAGTCGGGGTCAAAGCCGATATTCGAGGCAAGTTGGAGGCCTCGGAACGAACCTGCGCCGAGTTGCGACATGAGGTGACCGCAATGCAGGCAGCGAGTGCTGCGCCAGCGTTTTCGCATTTGACAACTAAGCAAAGTGAAACCGCGCGGCGCAGCGCTACTGTGACACCTGACACCTCTGTGACGCCCGGCGCTACGTCACCTGCAACTGACCCAGATCGCCCGCGGGCCGATGCCCCCCCCGCCACGCCGCGCGCTCGCGCCTCCCCTGCGCCGAGCCGAACAATACAACATCCTCTCGTGACCCCTTTGAAGCCAACTACACCCCGGCCCACGAAGGATACGTTCAAGGAGGTGTTGTGCCGCCCCCCGCGCCGCTACCCTTTGCGCCCCGCGCCCCCTCGCAACAGCAAGCATAGGGCTCCGGATGCACAGCCTGCGGCACCAGCTCGTGACCAGCATAACAAAGGCACCGACGACGACGGTTTCACCTTAGTCAAAAAGAAAAACCGTCGCAGCCGAAATCTGCATGGTACCGCCCCGGCAGCTTCTTCCAACATCAAAGCAGCCACGATGACGACTCCGGTATATATCTCCCGCCTGGACAGAAGGACGACTGCGGACGACATCCTAAGTCACCTCAGCACCAGGTTCTCTACTAAGGATGGCGGGCCTCTCCCGGTGAGGGTACGGGAACTGGAGAGCAGGTCTACAGACTTCAAGGCCTTCAAGCTCCGGGTCCCAGTCGCTCACCTGAAGACGTTCCTGCTCCCTGAAGTATGGCCTACCGGAGTCGTGTTTAGACGCTTTAGGGAAGCGAGGTCAATAATCCCTAGGGAGTGTTAAGTGTTTAATTATTAAGTTATATTTTTATGTATTTTAGGTTAAGGTATTTATAATATGGGCCCGTGATAATTTTATATTGTACTGATGCCTGAATCAAATAAATAAATAAATAAAAAAAAAAAAAAAAAAAAAGCGAAGGGACTCCGTTTTGTGGAGAAAAGGCACGCCTGTGTTTTGCTTGCGTTGAAACTGACCCGATTAGTATCACCCCAGTCGGACACAGATTCAAGGGCCAAGTTTATTCGCTGCACCATGGCCTCTCGACAAGACTGAGTAACGTCCAATTTGACCCCTGCACCGGACAGATATCTGTCAGCAACAGTGCTGTCGTCTGCATACCCAAAGGTTCCGGGCACAAGCATGTCGTTTATATGCAGCAGAAATAAAGTGGCTGAAAGAACTGACCCTTGAGGAACACCGGCATTAACTATACGCATGCATGCCAAAATGATGCACATGCTGTTTTTCTCGTTTTGTCGTGCGTGGCATGCTAGTCAGGAAGTAGTCAGCCTAGCTAGCACGCTTAGGCTGAGATTCAGAGACGATTCGTTAAGACGTGCTAAGCACGAACTAAGCCAAGACAGTCAAAGTAGTACTTAACGCGAACTTACATTTTGGTATTCACAGTCAAGTTTCAACCGATGCTAAGCCACTACTCGGCTAAGTACGAGTTATCATTCGTTCATTCAGTAGACACTCTATGGCATGGTGTTGCCAAGGTGTTAAAACTGCTACATGAAAGAATGAAGTGATAGAACCATACGAAGTCGTCATAAGAGTAAAAGAGGTAGAAGATTTTGTCGAAGATGGCCCGACGCTAATGGAACACAATGGAAAATTCAAACTACGCGGGTGATTTGAATCGCTTCTGCGTAAAATCGGCTAATAAATTAATGAAAAACGTGAAAATCTAAGATGAAAAACCACATTCAAAATAAAACAAGGTTTGATTTATGGAAATTTTAATAAAACGGGTTTATTTACACAAAATATTTATGATACAATGCAATACAATACAATACAAGACTATCATCTAACTAGATTATCTTCTTTCAGCACTTTATTGGCATTGTAGAACTACACACACAGTATGCCACAATTAGATATATTTGCTTTATTTTGGTGCTCAGTCCAACATGATTGTAAACACTCAAATCCGTTTTTTAGGGCACCAAACACGCCAAAACATTTCTGGTCTGAACTTCCACATAATTATAATTTTGTAGTGCTCTCGAGCTGGGATTTAAAAAGGGAGTAAGCACATACACAGTGCGTGGTCCGGTACCCATCATTATTTGTCCATCACGCTGCAACATTAAACATTTTCATCGTTGGTGCAACGGCGGCCTGAAAATAAAAATTATGTTTATTATACTGCGAGGTATGTAATCTAATCACTAAACTTTTATTGCCATGGGATCACAAGACTAGTCCATATTAATATTATTAAATAAATAAATAACGCTCACAAGCACATACATTGTAATGATCCTAAGTAAGCCTCAGGCTTTTTGTTATGGCAATCACACAACAACGGCACAAACAAATAACATCCATGACCGAACCGGGATTCGAACCCAGGACCCTGGTTTGGCAGTCCAGTGTGGTAACCATTACACCAACCGGGTCGTCAATTCGTCGTTATTATTATAATTATAAATTAAATCAAGTTTTCGAGATTGGTGGTGTGATTCGGAGAGGTATCAACACTTAACTGTGAGGATTTGGGTTTGAATCCGCACAGATGATATACCACATACATATACAACTACCAACTGTCTTGCAAGCAGTCGTAGCAAAGCTCTTTTAGTATATTGTAGGTGTAAACATTGAATAATGTGTAAAACGGCGATAGGTGGCTAGGTTTTCACTGACAAATACACTGCATAAGATACCCTTATCCTTTAGTCACCTTGTACAACACCCAGAGAGATACGGGGTGGCAAATTGTAAGCCAAAATCACACAGCCATTTTAACATGTTCGCGGGCAGTGAACGAGACACAATAGAACTTTTATTATTACTGCTATAGCCGGTCACTATCCACGAATGTGTTGATTATTAAAAGACTATTACTTACCTATTTAGGGAGATAAGATATGAACATTGATGCTGACATAACCAAGGATGTTGAGTGTGGAGAAAAGCTTTGTCGAGTAAAAAGTATGGGAACTTCACAAACTCTCCGGCACAGGCATTCCGTCAAGGAGGGTGTTGAGGCATTAGGTAGTTCACCACGCATAATCAATGCGCAGTGGTAGATTACATTAGACATCACAATATTGGTAGGTATCCTTTGTATAATGTCGCTCTCCATTAATCAAAGTAACAATCATGTTTTTAATACTGGGTATCGGGGGTTATGTGGGGATCGGTTAATTTACTTTCGTTATGTACCTAATCGAAAGCACCATCAAAAGGGATCTTTATTCTTGCTGACGAAGTGGAACAGGACTTGAAGACTTGAACAATCCTCGTAAAAATCGTAATTTCTCAACACAACATACTCCAGAAATTGGACAATAACACGGCCAATATTGTGATATTGTCCATTTTATTTAAAAACCACTGATTTGTTCTATTCTATTTTGTGTTATGGCGTTTCCTTGATGATTTCGCCAGTATCAAGTGTTGAAGATATAGACTCTGCTTTATTAGGTAGGCTTCATGAAAGAACAAGGTTACGGTTGGTAAACTAAGAAATTACTGCTAAGAGGCGACACTGTTGATATACCTAAAACAAAAAGAGACGCACAATATATATTACAGGTGTTAGTGGGTTATGAGACAAACAAGTTACAATTTAATATTATTTTGGTTAATATATGAACACAGAATATAAACAAAAGAGGTATTCACTAAGGAAAGTAAAGATTTAAAATCAATAGGGCGAGGGATATCTGGAGGAAGGATGTCATAAAGAGAGGAGGAGAGTTTGGGACAGCTAAAGAAAATATGATTTGGAGAGCCTTCTTCAAGACCACACTCACATAGAGAGCTATCTCTAATATGTAGTTTAGCCAGATGGACAGGAGTGCACGCATGACCTAGCCTCAGTCTGCAGATCGTACTAGTTACGCGTTTATTTGCTTCCCTAAACTTCGAAAACCAGGGTTTTAACGGGATATTATCCTGGACCTCGGCATAATGTTTCCCTTTAGAGGAGCTGAGACTCTTCCAGTGGGAATGCCAAGAAGTGGTCATTCGCTGTTTGGCTAAGGGGAGCAGGTCGTTAGAGTATACTTTATAATGGTCTAGAGTCCCACTGACAGTAGCTTCCTTAGCACATCGATCCGCAGTTTCATTTCCTTGAATCCCACTGTGGCCTGGGACCCAGGCAAGGACAACCTGAATGCCTTTTGTATGACAATTCAAGAGGATATTTCTTATACTTAAGATGAAAGGGAATTTAAATTTTGATCGAAATTGATTTGAAACAATAGCCTGTAGACAACTTTTAGAGTCCGTGAAAATTACTGTTTTATTTAGATTATGAGACTCTATGTACAGCAACGCCTCAAGTATAGCAATCGCTTCTCCAGTGAACACGGACGACTCAGGAGGGCATTTAAAGTTAAGTATAATGTTGTATTTAGGGATCCAAACAGCTGCGCCAACACATCCCTGATCAGATAACTTTGAAGCGTCGGTGAACATATGGAGCCAATCAGGCCAGTGCTTCAATATATACTGGTTTAGTTGCGAGTTTGCTGACGGCGAATCCTTTTCAATGCCTAAATCCAGTATGACGTTGGGTTGAAAAATAATAGATTCAAAGGGGGATTCGAACAGAGGCAATTTCTTGGATTGAAATATGGGACAAGGAAGGCGTAGGTAGATAATAAAACTGTTAAATAAACAGGGATGCTCCTTATGGGCCCAGTAATTACTAAAAGAGATATAATCTGAAAGGGAATGTAATTTTGGGAGAAGGGGATGAGATGAGGATTGGATTGCCTTAAATAGAAATCTGTCCGCCAGGTATTGCCTCCTTAAGGAGAGGGGGGGATCACAACATTCCACCTGTAGAGCATTGATCGGAGACGACTTCATAGCGCCACAGATGATACGGAGGCATTTGGATTGAATTTTGTCGAGGGAGTTCAATGCCGCTTTATTGCAGGGTTCTATGAGAAACAAACCATAGTCCAAATGACTTCTCACTAGGGCGTTATATAAAAGTTTTTGAGTATAAGGGTGGCTACCCCACCAAGCCCCGGATAGGGAACGTAAAATGTTAATGTTTTTTTCACACTTATTGACAACGTGGTTAATATGATGAATTCCTGTCATCCTGGAATCCAGAATGACCCCTAGAAACTTTACCTTATCCTTAACTGAGATGATTTGTTGATCGTAGGCTATTGAAATATCAGGGGTGGATCTAGCTCGGGAGAAAACAACTACAGAGCTCTTTGGAACAGAAAGAGACAATCCATGATCAGCAAGCCAATCGTGAAGATAAACCATAGCGGAATTAAGGCGAGAAGAGGCATCATCAGTCTGATTTGCCGAAACATAGAGGGCTAGATCATCTGCATATTGTAAAACGTCGCAGAAAGGATTAACCGAGAGCTCCAGGTCATGTGTATAAATGCTATAAAGCAGCGGACTGAGGACTGAACCTTGAGGAAGTCCTTTCCAGATACGTCTAGGAGAGGAAGTATAATTTGGGACACGCAAGGATACCGATCTAGTCGAGAGGAGGTTGGAGATAAAATTAACTAGCTTCACGGGAATACTCAGCTGTAGCATTTTCTGCCTGAGTACCGGAAGGAGTACATTGTCATATGCAGATGATATGTCAAGGAAAATAGCAAACAATGATTCATTTTTGGATAAGGAAATGCGGATATCAGTCACAAAGGTGCCAAGACTATCCATTGTGCTAAACCCCTTGCGAAAACCAAATTGACTTTTACCTAGGATATCTTTGCTTTCCACAACCCATTCTAAACGGTTCTTGATCATATGTTCCAAGATCTTAGCCATTGTGCAGGATAAGGCAATCGGACGGTAACTAGACGGATCACCACTAGGTTTTCCGGGTTTCAGAATAGGCATGATAATTTGCGTCTTCCATTCCTCAGGAGGAGAGCCAGATGCGAATATGTCATTCAATATTGAGAGGAATAGTTTCTTGGCACTGGTACTACTCTCAACAATAAAAGAGTAGGGGATTCCATCAATTCCTGGAGAGGAATCTTTTAGCCCATCCAAAGCAACTGATAACTCCTCCCAAGAAAAGGGGGAGTCAAATTTATCTGATGAGACAGGAGAAGAGAAGAGAGAGGATTCCTCAAGAGAAGGAACAGAGGGGGGAGCTAATTTGTCATAAAATTGTTCTACCCAGTCAGATGGGTCATTGGATGTGACATTGTTCGAGGAAGATGAGCAGCGGTAGCGTCTCATATTCCTCCAGACCATCGATGGTGTAGAGCTGGGAGAGAGATCCTCGCAAAATCGGCGCCAGCCAATTTTCTTTTTTTCTGATAGGAGTCTAGTAGCCTTAGCAGCAATCCTCCGATATGAGACAAAATTTTCAATATTCATTTGAGCCGAATATGCTTCCTCTGCTTGCTTTCTGTTCCTACATGCCTCTGTGCATTCTGAGTCCCACCATGGAGGAGGATGGATTTGAGATTTTGCTGTCTTTTTTGCAGGAATGGATTTTTCTGCTGCAGATATAAGAGCTTCTTTAAAGGTTTCATAGGATATAATAGCATTCTCAGGGCTGACTGAGGATATACAAGAGATCTCTTGATCTAGAATGAAGCTGAACTGGTTCCAGTCAGCCTTATATAAATTATATTTTAGAAGAGGGGCGAGGGTGGATTTTAATTCTGGACTTGTAGAATCAGTCAAGGAGAGAAGAATGGGGAAATGGTCACTGCCATGGGAGTGGGGGAGGACAGACCAAGAAAGAGCAGAAGCCAAAGAAGGAGAGCAGAGCGATAAATCTACCGCACTCATATAGTTCTGCGTTGGTGATACCCTTCGGGTAGGAGAACCATCATTTATAATGCAAAGATCCAGTTCGTCACAAAGATCAATAAAAGGAGATGATAAAGAATCGCAATAGTGGCATCCCCAGGATGAGTGGTGAATATTGGGGTCACCAAGAACAACAATTGGAGAGGGGAGAATGGATAAGATCGATTTTAATTCAAGGAGAAGAGACTCATTAGGATCAGGAATATAAACAGAGACAAAAGATATATTGTGCAGCCTGACTGCAATGGCATTAATGCCATCACTGTGGGGGGGTAAGGGAATTTGGTTAAAAATAACATTTCTAGTAACTAAGATGGCTGATCCGGCATAACCATCCGTCCTGTCATCCCGGAGGCATGAAAAGCCAGGAATCCTAAAAACGGATCCAGGCCTGAGCCATGTCTCCTGGATGGCAAAAACAGAAGGCTTGAATTTGTTAATTAGGTGTATGATCTCATTCTTTTTATGACGGAGGCTGTGACAGTTCCACTGGATGATGTTGAGCATTGTTGACAGCTTTAGTCAGCTCAGTAAGTTTATTATAGACGTTGTACGGTAGTGCTATGTCATCAAAGCGAGATATCATGTTCAGGATAGTTGATAGGAGAAGGTCTAAAAGATTGTCATTGGAGGTAGGAGTAGTGGGGGGGTAAGCACTCCCATTGTGGAGGGAAGAGGTAGGGTTTTGAACAATAGACTGATGAGCTTGTCTGTCATAACCTGGGCTAGAAGGGGGAACAAATGAGAGTCTTGGGATAACAACAGTTTTACGATAGGAGTTGGGGCAGGAAGGGGAAGGAGTAGATTGCCGAGGAGAGTCAAGAATAGATTGAGTGGGGAAAAGTGGAGGAGATGATCGGGCTGTGTCAGCAAAAGATTTCCTCACTTGGGGAAATCTAGCCGACGCCTCAGTATATGATATATTTTCTTGAGACATAGCAAGCTTAATAGACTTTTGTCTTGAATGTTCAGGGCAGGAGGGATCGGTGGCTTTGTGGCTGCCAGAGCAGAATAAGCATGTGGGGGTTGGATTTTGACTGGAGCACATAATTCCTTCATGAGGTTGGGCACAGATGAAGCATCGTTCCTTTGACCTGCATTGAGAAGCAACGTGACCAAATCTACAACATTTATTGCATTGAATAGTTGGCAGGACGTAGGTTTCTACTGGAAGGGAGTTGTAAAAACAATAAACATATGCAGGTAATTTTTGACCCAGGAAAGTCAAAACTACAGTTTGTGTGGGGATCCATATTGGTGAGCCTTCCTCACTGTACGTTTTCCTGTTCAGTCTACGGGCTTTAATAATTTTTCCAAAACCTGAGGGTACATTAATGGATGACACAAGCTCCTCTAGAGTCCATTCTACTGGGACTCCTCGAACAATACCCATACGGGTGACATTGTATGAGGGTATAATGGCTTCATACCTAGCTGGAAGAAGGGCAGGGTGTTCGAGAAACGTGTTTGCTAGTGATGCAGACTTAAACTCAACGGAGACGCGATTGCGGCCAATACGTTTCACACCATCCATGTTAACTCCTTTGATTTGGTTATGATGGAGAAAATGTCCGAACTTAATAGGACGTAAAGTAGTACTGGAAGAAGACTGCTATTTTATTGACATGAACAAGGAATGGGGCAACATCTTCTTCAGAGTACCGTTTTCTATTTTCATTTTCGTAGTCTGGGTGGACATATGTAGATTGAATTGAGCCAATAGATTGGGCAACCGTAGTTTTCTTCGGAGGTAGAGGTGATTCCGTGTTTGCTTGGGTGCGTTTCCTAGATTGGGTGGATTCAATGTCGGTTTCCATATCCGGATCACCATGCGGTAAAGAAAAAGAGGGTACCGTCACAACTTGGGCAGGATCATAACCTCCCCCGGGATCGGGGGGGTCGCCACCCATCGTTCTAACTACGATATAATACTAAATAATACTTACAATAGGACAAAACACACAAATATATAAACAAACAATTGTTTTCAGACACTCAACAGCGTTAAAGACCCTAATAAATATCAACACAATTAGAAGGAACAAAAACACTTGTGTCCATCACTCAACCACAAAGCAAAGTCAATTCCACTGATTTGTTCCGAATTTTCTTGTTTCAAACAAATATTTATGATAAATATGTCAAAGGGACTTTGACATTACATTGAGGATTATTTTTCGTTTTGCTGGCAATTTTTGGCATTATGGCCCTGATTCCTTGCTGAGTAGGACCAAAGTAGGACTTAAGTCGCCGATTTCGGAAACTAATGCTCGGCTTAGTTTGAGTTCAGACTAAGCAAAGTTTTGCTCGACTCTGAATACGAAAATTGAACTTAGCATCGGTTTTGACATACGGGAGTTCGAACTATGACTTAAAAATCGTCTCTGAATCTCAGCCTAAGATTCAGAGACGATTTTTTAAGTCGTAGTTCGAACTAAGTAGGGTCAAAATGTATGGATTTTGACATACGGGAGTTCGAACTAAGACTTAAAAAACGTCTCTGAATCTCAGCCTTAGAGGCCACATTGTCTCTGAGGACCATAAGGACGACCTCGACGTAGAAAGGGAGCGCAGGGCGTTGGCAGTCAGGGGCAACATGCTGGTCCGCAGGTTCAATGGCTGTACAAGGTCAGTAAAAGTGACACTGTTCAAGGCATACTGTCAGTCATTTTACTCTTGCAGCCTGTGGGTCAATTGCACACTCAGCTCGCTCAATGCCCTGCGCGTCCAATACAATAACATCTTCAGGATGCTGTTGGGGCTACCACGCTATTGTAGCGCGTCCGCCATGTTCGCAGAGGCGAGAACGGACGGATACCATGCCATAATGCGGAAAAAAGCCGCCTCGCTCGTCAGCCGATTGCGTGCAAGCCACAACAGCATTCTGGAGATGATTGCTGGCAGGTTTGACTGCCCCATCATCACACACTGTGTGCAAATAATGATATAATCCCTACCTTACTGTTTTATGTTGTATTTTTATTTTTTATTTTTTGTGTATCTACTAACATAGCTCTTAAGTCAAACCCTGTTACTAACAAATGGATCATTTGTAATCTGAATTTTGAATAAATATTATTATTATTAGAGGATATCTAAGCTAGCACGCCAACCCGCGATAGCGTGATACAGCGCTAACACGTTTCCGCTGTCTATTTGCGAGCAAGCGAACGAGATAAAAGACAAAATTTTACAGATGGGTGTGTCGCTATCGCGGGTTGGCCAAAGAGGTAAAATATAAACTTTTTGGGGATGGCGTAATAGACCCGCGAAGTCGAGAAAAAAAATGGAGAATGACAGAAACGTAGTGCAGCCAACATAAAGAAGAAATAGGGGTTGTTCGTTTCGCTGATTATTATATTTGATGTTATTCTTTCAACGTCTGTAATGAAGTGCGATTTTTGAACATCATACGAGCGAATCGGCAGTAGAAAGATGCATAATCTCCATAGTAATTTTGACATTTTCTACTGCCGAGTCGCTCGTATGATGTTCAAAAATCGCACTTATGGTCATTAGTAGAGAATTGAATCACTAAAGTAGGGCCAATTTAATAGGCCACATTTGACATTTGTCAGTTTGAGCTTCATAGTGAGGTGCCCTGCTTAAGAAGACTGATTCGATTCAGACTTCAATCATAAATGTGAATTGTATTCAGTTATTATGAAAAGGTACTTATACAACGTGTTAATGAATTAGCGCAAAACCTCATACACCCCAACTGATTTATAACAAAGTAATTAGATTGAAACTAATTTCATTATTTTGATAGTTACAATTTAAAGTTATTCGCATTTTAAGTTTTGAGGCAAAAATGATTTATTATCATTTCAGCAATGAATGAAAGCGCTAACATGCTTATGGATACATTTTAATAATCTTGTTTTGATAGTATGTAGGGTGAGCGTGCCCGTGCGGTGGGATGATATCGGGTTCAGTAAATTTTAAAGGACAACCGCCGCGGCCGCTCTCCCTTGAAAAAATACCTTAAAATGTATAGAAGTTTTGACTGAAGTCAAATGGGTCATAAATTATGAGGTTTTATAAAAACGACTCAGATAGTATCATTTATTTTTATTTAACGAGTTATTTAATCATTTATTATTAATAAATTATAAAAAAGCAGCAATCCCAACATGACTGTCAGGCTGAGATTCAGAGACATTTTTTAAGTCTTAGTTCGTACTCCCGTATGTCAAAATCCATACATTTTGTTTGACCCTACTTAGTTCGAACTATGACTTAAAAAATCGTCTCTGAATCTCAGCCTCAATGTTGTTTAGTAGGAGGTGTTGCAAGCACAATGTTTTTTTTATATAAAAATGATAAAAACTAATAAATCATTATAAAATAAACTAATGCCTGCCTTGAGGGTCCGCGTGGACTCTGAACACGGATCCGATGTCAAATTTGAGAAAAGTGGCCGCCATCTTGAACTATTCAGTTCTTGGACAGATTGCTTCAGAAATCTTAAGGACCGCGGACTCTCAGATATCGATTTTGGTAACAATCGGCCCAGAAACTAAAAAGTTTCAAGATAGTGGCCAATTTTCTCAAATCTGAAATCAGATTCATGTTAAGAGATCGCAGAAACCCCTAGATATCCATTTTGGACGCAGTCGGTTGAAAAACAAAAAATTTCAAGAGGGCGGCCACTTTTCTCAAATCTGACATCGGATTCGTGTTAAGAGATCTCAGGAACCCCTATATATCGATTTTGGAAACAATCGGTTAAAAAACAAAAATGTTCGATAAATTAGGTATGTAAGTAGGTATCTTATTTTGATCCTTAAACGATTTGTTTACGATATAAAATAATAATGGGCCAGGGATTCGACTGATGATTTTTAAAATAATATTACAGTACCTATAAGTATACCTTTTCATAATAACTGAATTGAAGAAATTGAAGTCTGAATCGAATCACTCACTTTTTAAGCAGGTCACCTCACTATGAAGCTGAAACTGAAGTGCGATTTTTGAAAGTCATACGAGCGACTTGGCAGTAGAAAGATGCATAATCTCCATAGTCATTTTGACATTTTCTACTGCCAAGTCGCTCGTATGATTTTCAAAAATCGCACTCGCACAAATGTCAAATGTGGCCTATTAAATTGGCCTTAAGGGGTCCATTCACAGTAGTCCGTCTTGCAGTCCTACACCAATATCGGATCGTGAATGGTGTTGCAGTCCTACAAAGCATCCGATGACCTTGGGCAAAATGTATGAGTAGTCCTACTTGCAGGATAGTGTGTGGCCTCGTAGTCCTGCATGTAGGACTACTGTGAATGGACCCCTTTACTTTACCGCACCGTGGTCATTAGGCATGACCTCTGCATGACCTCATCTCATGTCATGACATGCTGATCAAAAGCCATGATGTTGGGACTCCACCAGGAAGCTGGCATAGGAAGGTATTTTATTTTAAATCCATATATCTGGCGTGAGAATGTTTTTATTTCCAGGAATAAGAGGATTTTTTTAAAGGTTTATGTTACGTCCTAAAATCGACACTTCGTATAAGCTCTCATTAGCCGCCCGGCCACTGAATTAGCCCAGCCTTTTTTAACAAAATCTATCATTATGGTTAGAAATTATGGTCATATTTTTTTATGTAATTTATAGGTAATTATAATAGATTATAACAGGCATTTCCCGTGGTACACCTAATTTGGTTCACCGTGGACCATGGGTAGACATTTTTACCCGTGGTCCACCTGATAAAAATACACTATAGTTTACCCAGAGATTTTGTATAGTTTACCCGCGACTTCATCGCGACAGATCATAAGCTATCAAACAAAAAAGTTTCATCAAAATCTATTCAGCAGAATGTTTTAGATACCTTGCAAGGTATTGTCTGGTACACCATGTCATTAGTCATATTAAATTATGGGTGCAGTTAGCTGCAACTTTGTAATAGATAGAAGCAGAGATCTTGATCGCTCCAATACCACAATCTGCACAGGAAGAATCTTAAATAGGTACCTAGCATGGTCACAGTAAAAACTATACACTATAAATTAATGTTCTTTATTTTTGTGTATTATTTACAAAGAATAAGCAACGTTTTAAGATAATCCAGAAATACCTGTCACTAATAAAAACCATAATGAATTAGATCTTATATTCTGTTAATGTTTTATGCTCACATCTGCTCACATAATAATAATATATTTCACAAGAAACACTAAGTACAGTCGCCATCAGATATTTCGTAGTATACAAGGTGTCCAAATATTTCTGAGCAGTGCTAATTTTCATTAAATTCTTTACAGTAAATGTTACCAATTATATCTAAACGTGTATTTTATCATAAATATCTGAACAGCGAATTTTCAATAATTTCTTTACAATGTTATTTAAAATTAAAATGTAAAACAACCATAAAAACAACGTAGTAAGGTTTTTTCCGAAACTGTTTAGATGTTTATGACTACCCTGACTGCGACGATATATTTGATGTTCTAGGCGTTCCTATATTTTTGATTGATTATGAGTAAAGAAATTATTAAAAATTAGAACTGCTTAGAAATATTTGACCACCTTGTTTGCTACGATATATCTGCTGGTGACTGTACATTTTTTCTCACCTTTATTTGTATGAAAATTAGAGACAAATGTAATTTAGATCGGGATCCGGTGACGAGGTCGTATACCAATCGAGCTCATCCATAATTCAGTTTTCATGCAATAGTTTCCTATTAGAAGATGCGAAAAAACTTGGTCGGCCGACCCCTATCCTGGTGGGTTTTGTGTAGGAGGGTGACTAGTAACCTCTCTGAGACGAGACTAATTACCCATCGAGCTCATGAACCAAATTATGCTTATCCGATTGGACTTTATTAGTGTTACGAAATACACTCGGTCGTCCGCCGGATATCCTGGCAGGTAGTGCTGGCCAACCAAAAATGGTGGTCAAATTTTGGAGTACTTCTCACCCATCGAGCTCAAGGATGAAATGTATGCCAAATCAAAGGTTAGACCTTTACCTTCAATATTTCATCGGTCGTCCTGGCCGAAACCTGGTGGGTTCTGGTGGCCAACCAGATTTATCTGTCAAAGTAAGATCATGCGTTTTCACGTTTATATGAACAAATACTTTATTTACCTGATGTATGCAGTTCTTTTAGCATGAACGTGAACGGTTGTATGGTTTAAAAGTATTTTTAAAAAAAACTTGAAAAAAAAAATTACTGTGTCGATAAATGAGACATCAAGAAAAATTATTTTTTTCGATATAACTTCGTCATTTCTAAACTGATTTGGCTGATTGTTTTATTTTACAAAAATATATATTCAAGAGTTCATGCCTCTAAAATTTGGTGAAGATCTGATGATGCGTTTCGAAGATGTTCAATGTTTTAAGTGGGTCAGATTTTACTACAAAAAATATCCAACCAAATTTATTCTTTAACGAGAATAGTAATTGAGTTCTATTAATGATTCTTTCTAAAATGAAATTTGCTCTCTTAAGAGATGTCTATATAATAAAATAAACTAGTAATGACCGCGGCGTTGCTTTCAAAAATGAAGTTGAAAAAAAATGTTTCGTCAAGTAAAAGCTACCTATGTTTATGTGGATGATCTAATTTAGTACGTGCCTATATTAGTTCTAAAATAATTAGCTGAAACTGTTTAAAGGGATGATTGGATCATCAAACTGAACAACTTTCTTTATGGGACTAACATCGAAAACGCGAAAAAAATCTGCTGTCCCATACAAAACTGCAAACTTACTCGACTGGAATCGGAATGTATGACACAGCAGTTTTTTTTAGCGATTTCGATTTTGAACCCATAATAAAAGTTGTTCAGTTTGATGATCCAATCATCCCTTTAAACAGTTTTAGCTAATTATTTTAGAACTAATATAGGTACGTACTAAATTAGATCATCCACATAAACATAGGTAGCTTTTACTTGACGAAACATTTTTTTTCAACTTAATTTTTGAAAGCAACGCCGCGGTATTACTAGTTTATTTTATTATATAGACATCTCTTAAGAGAGCAAATTTCATTTTAGAAAGAATCATTAATAGAACTCAATTATTATTCTCGTAAAAGAATCAATTTGGTTGGATATTTTTTGTAGTAAAATCTGACCCACTTAAAACATTGAACATCTTCGAAACGCTTCATCAAATTATCACCAAATTTTAGTGGCATGAACTCTTGAATATATATTTTTGTAAAATAAAACAATCAGCCAAATCAGTTTAGAAATGACGAAGTTATATCGAAAAAAATAATTTTTATTTGATGTCTCATTTATCGACACAGTAATTTTTTTTTTTCAAGTTTTTTTTAAAAATACTTTTAAACCATACAACCGTTCACGTTCATGCTAAAAGAACTGCATATATCAGGTAAATAAAGTATTTGTTCATATAAACGTGAAAACGCATGATCTTACTTTGACAGATAAATCTGGTTGGCCACCAGAACCCACCAGGTTTCGGCCAGGACGACCGATGAAATATTGAAGGTAAAGGTCTAACCTTTGATTTGGCATACATTTCATCCTTGAGCTCGATGGGTGAGAAGTACTCCAAAATTTGACCACCATTTTTGGTTGGCCAGCACTACCTGCCAGGATATCCGGCGGACGACCGAGTGTATTTCGTAACACTAATAAAGTCCAATCGGATAAGCATAATTTGGTTCATGAGCTCGATGGGTAATTTAGTCTCGTCTCAGAGAGGTTACTAGTCACCCTCCTACACAAAACCCACCAGGATAGGGGTCGGCCGACCAAGTTTTTTCGCATCTTCTAATAGGAAACTATTGCATGAAAACTGAATTATGGATGAGCTCGATTGGTATACGACCTCGTCACCGGATCCCGATCTAATTCCTTAGATAATTGTAAAAATTGCTACAAAATCATTTCGTAGTTTAAACAGATAGACAGAAATAGCTATTTTGTTTCATACTATTTAGGGCTCTAACAGACGAGAGACACTTTGCTGTCGCAGAGCGTCGCGCTCATACATTTTACGGTCGCGCGACAGTCGCGACACTTCCGCGACACCCGGCGACCGCAAAGTGTCGCTCGTCTGTGAGATAGCTTAGAGATAAAGGTATTATATAATTCTCTAGATAACTGTTAAAACTACTACAAAATCATTGCGTAGTTTAAACAGATAGACAGAAATAGCGATTTTGTTTCATACTATTTAGAGATAAAGGTTAATTCAATGTTCATTCACTTTTGAAGCTGACCGTCCACATTTGAAGATACTAATTTAAAGGAGAACATAATTATTTTACTACAGCGGGGCTAGTACGCCATAGCGTGATATAGCGCTATCACGCTTCCGCTCTCTTTCTATTTGCGCGCGAGCGAATGAGATAAAAGACTAAATTTGACAGACGGGTGTTTTAAATGTCGCTATCGCGGGTTGGCGTACTAGCCACACAGGAGCAAAATAGCATTCGAAATCATCAATGAACATAAAAGTAACATCTTCAACCATGTTCACAGAGATAATCGCGGCATCTCAACATCCATACTTTCATTGAATTTCAATTTAATTGTAATAGTATTGGGAGTTGTGACGTCGGCAACTAAAATATCTGCTCCGTTGAATAGTCCGAGCTCCTTAACTTTCTTCTTCAGATTGTCTCTGGTTCGCTCTTCGATGCTCTTGATTGAAGGCATGTACAATGTCTTGTTACGGCCGTTGATTATGGTTGTGATTCCTGCGAAATAAAAAGGTATTCAAAGCAGGTAGAGGTCACGAGGAGACATTTGGATATTTGGAACGTCAATCAATGAAACCAAAGTCTGGGAGGGCCATTTGAGATTATCACTCGGTGCCCAAGCTCAATTCGTTCGTGATGCGCCCACATTTGGATGGACGTATACTTATGCGTCTGTGCACCACCGCCACAGATTGTCAGATTACTAGTTACTTTGTAACAGGTACTTACACACATCCTAAGAAAACAATAAATTCTCACACTTTAATTATACAGGGTGAAATTGATATCATTAGCATCCTTTTAAACAAACATTCTACCCATCGAACTGAACAACTTTTACTATGGCAGCAAAAAGATCGGAGCAAAAAAAAATCTGCTGTTGCATACATTAAGTCGCGAACTCGCGCGAGTTTGATGGGTAGACTCTTAGTTCAAAAGGATGCTAATGTTATCAATTTCACCTGTATACCTACTGCCAGACAGTACGCGCAAAATGTATCTACTGATATGTCACTGCATTGTTATTACTTCGTGCAGCGTGCGACGTTGCCGTCTGGAGCGAGTGGCAGAAATCAAGCAAGCATCGCTTACTATGCGCCAAATAGTAGGTACTTATCTCGACAGCCAAGTGTGGGAGGCCTGGCATTGCTATAAACATCGCAAAACGCGCATATGCGTCAGACACAAATGTATTAATCCCAAATAACAATTCTTTTTCCATTAACCATTTTCTATTTATACAGGGTCCTTCATAATCTGACACATTTTAGGGGAATGATCAGACCATCAAAGGGTGATGCCAAACGAGCGTAATTTTGTGAGCTGTGAGTCGCGTATTTTGAGTCCGTTTCATATAAAATCCGGGAATGCATTGTCTATGACCGCAGCCTTTATATGAAACGGACTCAAATTACGCGACTCACAACCATAAAGGTATCATATAGGAACTGACAGCTGAGAGAGCGAGATGTACCTAGCGGCGCCACTGTATAATAGAAAGAGATGCGTGATCGACTGGGTAAATATTCGTGCTCTGTGCTCTGTGAATAATTAGTGAATCTAAAGTGAAGTCGTAGATTATTTTGTGAAATATACTAACACTATTTCATTAAATTACCTTCGATTTCACGTTAGAATCACAATTATACACAGAACTCGAAGTTTTAGGGTGCCGATAAGTGCCGACAAATGCACAAAAGACGGTTCCATTTGACAACTCATGTCAGTTACTCTATTCCGACAGGTATAATAACTTTATGCTCACAACTCACAAAATTACGCTCGTTTGGCTTTACCCAAATTGAACAACTTTCTCTATGCAAACCTACTCTAGCCAAATCTATGGCACAGCCAATGACTTTCTATACAACGTGTTAATGAATTAATGCAAAACTAGAAATTAGTTTGTTTAGAATCGAGAGCAGAATCGGATTATCATGGTTTCAACATAAGATTTTTTTTTCAAAATATTAAATAATTTGTTTGCAAAATTTTAAATTTACTGAACCCGGTGTCAATCCACTGCACGGGCACACTCTTACTACCAAAACCAGATTATAAAAATGTATCCATGAGTATGTTAGCGCTTTCTTTCAGTGCTGAAATAATAACAAATCATTATTTCCTCAAAACTTAATGCGAATAACTTTAAATTTTAACTATCAAAATAATGAAATTATTGTTTCAATCTAATTATTTTGTTATACATCAGTTGGGGTCTGGGGTGTATGAGGTTTTGCGCTAATTTATTAACATGTTGTATAACTAGGGAAAGCTGATTTTTTTTCGCGATTTCCATGTTGATCCCATAGAGAAAGTCGTTCAGTTTGATGTTCTGGACATCTCCTTAAAAAAGTGTCAGCATATTAAGGACCCTGTATATTTTTTTTCTGTTTCTGGTACGCAAATAAGGAATATTTTTATATTAAGTTATGTTATTCCACAAACCTGGACTCTTCATAAGATAAGACTGGCTTTCACACAGGTAATCGTAAATAGTTTGCAGCGTAGAATCTGGTTCGATGTCCATCACTCTCTTGTTGTTACTGCATGCGATACAGTCGGTACGTTTCTCAGCATTGAACGTGTAAGTGTATACACCGTCCGATAAGTTCATCACCATGTAGTTGTTCATGGAAGCACAGCATGAGGACGCTAGTTTGAATACCTGGAACATAATTTTGTTCTTTTAATGTTTATCTTTCATGTCAGCATGAGTTCTATGGCATGCTAATCACTACAGAAATGTGTTATTTCTTCCGTTGGACATTGGTACCGATTCGGACTGTGCCACGACTTAACTAAATTTATTCCTGTCACTTTCTAAAATAAGATTAAGAAAAGAGACGAAAAACCAACAGCTGACTTTAGTGCTGTCAAAGTGACGTTACACGCCCAAAATAAGATGCCATCATAATGTACGCCATCTTATTTAAACCGTTTTTGGGCGTGTAACGTCACTTTGACAGCACTAAAGTCAGCTGTTGGTTTTCTGTTTCTTTTCTTAATCTTATTTTAGAAAGTGACAGGAATAAATTTAGTTAAGTTAAGTTGTGGCACAGTCCGAATTGAGGCCATTGAGGCTACTAAGGGATAAGGTTTACTGTCGATATTTTAATGGGCGGAAGGCTAGACCCCTATCATATTGAAATGTCATTTCATCATAGAGAATATGGTAATTATGGTTGTTACTTTGGGTGTGTATTGTAATCAAACGTGGTTGTTCATTAAAATTCTTGTTATATCATTAAAATCATTAGAAGTATTGGTGGATCTCTGAATACGACCCGAAAGCAATCTCATTTAAATGCATTCATATTCATATCCCAATATCATTATCATCCGTCTATTATAGTGGAGTTGCTAACAAATAATAAAAAATTAAGATTAACAAAAAAGGTCACAATATGGTTTTATGGAGTCATCCATATCACCAATTTCTTTATTTATTTCTGTCTGTGTGGGCTGGACCGATTTTGATGAAATGTTTTGTGTTACATGTGTTTTTGTAATGTTTTTAAATTTTCTGGGACCCCAATTTCCAGGCTTGCCTTGTGAGGGGACCAATGTTAACCTAGCTAAGCCTATAAATATGTCATGCCTACATGCATAGTTAAGATCCGGACACATAATTAATTTTAATTGTATCGGTTTATCGTATCATTATTTATTGTATCATTTTTCATTATGCATGTTGAAATAAATACTTTTTTTTTTAAAGCCATATGATAAGACACAAAAACTGGTAATATTTTATCTCGCTAAGATGACGGGAGCCGATACAATTTGAATACTTCATCAACATACCTCAGTCGCACACGCTGCTGCTATAGCTGCATTAGTACTAGCAACAGCTGGTATAATATTCTTCAAGACCCCCTGTGTCAGCCTGTACGTGACCGTTGTGATCCCGTGCTTCAGCGCCCGCTCCTGTGCCTTCTCCAGCACCCACGCTACATGCTGCGGGTCATCTCCGTCTAACTGGGTGGTAGTGCCCCATGGATTCTCTTTTGCCCATTGTAACACTTTTACGTATTCGATACAGTGTTCTGGAAGCCTGTAGGAGTTGTTTTAAAGTTTATTAGATCCACCGGGGTTTCTCAAAGTGGAGTACATGCGATCCCCTAGTCACTAGGGCCTAGTGGTTCACTAGGTGATCTTAAGGGATTTGCAACAAGATTTTTCTTATGGCGGCTGACTAACAGGCTCGTATTTAAAAACAACACAGGTATCATTGCTGGAAATCTGCTCATATCAAACTAAAAAGATTGATTGGCTGCAAAACAGGAAGAATATTCCATTCCATACTCTCACTTATTACAATAAATAGATGTTTCAGTTTGTTACCCAGATTTTTTAGTCTACTGAAGTTACAAAAAATTGCCTATAATTATTATGGTAACTACAGTAATTATGAGAAACGATGCCCACACATAACTGCAACATCGCATCACATCGCAAATATCAGTGATGCGCTGCGTGCAATAATCATATTTGACATTGCAATGCGACGTCGCAGTTATGTGTGGGAGCCCAAAAGACGAAATTCTTACACACCACACCACCACTATATTCACAATTTTTTTAGCGTTGTAAAGTTGTGTTTTGTATCATCATAATCATAATTATGTACGTATGTATGATGTATTGTATAAATAAAATAAATGTATTTTCATCTTTCAGTGTTTTGTTGTGTATGCAAATAAAAATATTTTCTATCTTATTTACCTTGGTGTGTTAGCAATGGTGCAAAGAGGGAACGTCTTCTGTGGTGGGTATAAATCCAGAGTACATTCAATGCATGCACTCATTCCTGGTAAAATAACTCTGGCGTTCCCTTTGAATCCTTCAGTGCCTCCATCTACAAGAGGAATCACACTGCTTTGGTCTAGACTTCCTGCAATAATTTAAATGTATTATTAGGTACATAGCACTGGAAAGAATCGGATCACCATGAGCAAGGATAGAGCGCAATGCAATGGGGAAATTGGCGGAGGCCCTCACCCAAAGATAGGTCTTTATCTAACTTACATTCTGAAGACTATTTACCAATTTGTTCTGAAGACTACTCTATAAATAAATAATAAATAACACTCACAGGCACATACATTGTGATCCCAAATAAGCCTTAGGCTTTTTGTTATGGGAATCATACAACAAAACGGCACAAACATACAATATCCATGACCAAACGAGGATTTGAACCCAGGACCCTCGTTTGACAGTCCGGCGTGGCAACCATTACACCAACCAGGTCATTGTACATAACTAATCATACTAATTAATTTACTTGAATTTATTAAGAACATGGAAGCATAAAAGTGAGATAAGAGCAGATAAGGAAAATAAAGGTTAATTTTTTAAAAACCTACCAACCGGAGTGCAAAGCCTGCTTGCAGGTCGTTTCATTTATAGTTGCATATTTTGTTTAATACTGATCAAAACATGAAATATTTAGGGCATGATTCACCACTTTTGGTAAATTCTTTATCTAACAGATCGTTGAACTAATTTTGTATGAAAGATATGTCTAACAATCTGTCATATACGCTAACAAGAACTTACTAAGTGGTGAAAGAGGCCCTTACACTTACCATCATCATTATACTGTAGCATGGACATCAGCATGCCATTAAGCCAGCGTCTGGCAACTATGGAGTCCAGACCGCACACAACTATGTGGAACTGTCGGTAGAATCCCTCGTCTAGATCCTGGATGGGGCAGTGGTGTGCTATGGCTTCACAACCTGGCACTCTGTTACAAAATAATAACTTGATTAAACTTTCCAAAGCAGTGGGTTAATCCTATGTTACTCAAGAGTATATGAAACAAATATACAACATTATTTCTAAATCAACCGGTCGTATGCCAGAGCGTAGATCTCTGCGTCAAATTTTGTATCCTCTAAATGCCGGAGTTCTGCGCTCCCTGACTTGCAAGCAAATTTCATCTATTTCGTTTGATTTATTGTTTTCAATTGCAATATATAAAATAAATAATAAATAAATAACGCTCACAGGCACATACATTGTAATGATCCCAAGAAAGCACTATTAATAGACTGTTTATTATGGAAACCATACAACAACGGCACAAACATGTAAACATCCATGACCGAACCGGGATTCGAACCCAGGACCCTGGTTTGGCAGTCCGGCGTGGTAACCATTAAACCAACCGAAGGCAGCGGGAAAACCATGGATGAGGGCAGCGCATGCAGGACCGGTCGTGATGGTGATCCTTGGAGGAGGCCTATGTCCAGCAGTGGAAGTCCATCGGCTGAGATGATGATGATGATGATGAATTGCAATATGAAGTTTTTGAATTGATGAACAAGTCCTAACCATCAAACAACCTCAAGTTGCTGCATCATCCGGGCAAAAATACCATTAAAACATTGAGTAATTAAAACACAGTCATTCGTGAGATGCATGGCAGACAGGGCACATTCCTCGTTACGGAAGCATGGTTAATGGAAATTTACTAGTCGTATGCTTAACACTGCATTTCTGCCAATGTAAAGTAGTTTGTGGGATCTATCCCAATCACGAGGATTGTTTTTAGAGCAAAAACAGTTGAGAAAAAATGGTGGAGCGTTGTAGCAAGCTCAAATGCGAACACCATGCGAATGACACAACCGCTCGCAGCAAAACTTGCAACATGACTCCAAAATATTTGATTTTGGGAGTGGCCTGAAACAACCACATTTTAAGGGTGCAATCATATCATCATATCATATCATATTGTCCCATCCCCCTTTAGGCAAACCTTGGACACTTATCTGTCATTTCATACAAATGGGAAAAATTTTAAAGAGGTAAGCATGTGTGATACTGAGTGCGAGCGAGATAGGAATATGCTTTTGCATACATTTTCCGCCTATCACAATCCTGCCAGAGGGGGTGAGTAGGAAATTGGTTGGAGGCAGGGAGTCTCCCTACTGTACTAGATACTCTTTCTTATTGTGCTTTAGGGTAGCCAGAAAGAAAACATTTTAGCATAATGCATTTTATTTACTGATAACATTGACTTACCAACTACTGGATGTAGGGTCCATGCTCAAAAGTGTCTGAACCAAAAGAGCACCAAAAAGTTAAAGACAGTCTTCGTTTAATCAGCCGACTATCTACGTGCATGCTACGCCTCGATGGGGGAGCGGGACGAAAAAGAATTTCAGCATTTTCAATGTTTTTAGTTGGTGCTTCTTACGTCTCAGACACTTTTTCCGAGAATTTTTACTACATCCAGCATCCATAGTATTCTATGTCAATGACTACGAACTAAAGTTTTCATGATACATTTATGTTTTTGTATTCTAAATGGAGAACCACATACAAACCTTTTATTCACAAACTCCACCGCGCATTTAGCTTTAGATAAACCAATATCACTTTTCCTAAACAAAAACTGCCTGTTCAAATTGGACAGCTCTATAGTATCCATGTCTACTATGTGGATCTTCTTAAAGCCCATCAGAGCCAGGTCTTTGAGCAGCTCGCACCCCAAGCCACCAGCACCAACAACCAGGATCTTGCAGGAGTTCATTATGAAATCTAATATCTCAGCAGAAGGTTCAAAATCAGGGTGGCAGAAAGGGCCAGATCTTTCCAAAAGCTTCCGTATATTCTGCCATCTTCTTAGCTGGTAGTCTTGAGGCTGAGTTTCTACGGCCGTTGTCATTCTATCAAGAAACAAAGTTATTTTAGACAAAGCTGAAGTCGCCGGTTCTTTGAATTATCGCAGAAATAGCATGTAAGTAAACACTTACGTTCAATACGATACCGTTAGCCAAAGCTTCCAAATTGATCGTAATAACAATAGCCTAGATTAATCACTAAATAATTACAATTCTAGCTAAAAATTACTGCAAAAATTTACGAAATATTTCGCCTTGCACGGTCAGTCGGCAAAATTGACACTTGTTCCAGTAAGATTTTTATTTTATCCGATAAAAGAAATGTAGGAAGAAAGAAACAGCTTGATACTATTTTCTCTGGGGTAGAAAAAGATAAAAGATTTTGGTTTGCCCGCAAGAGCTACTGGAACGCTACAAACGAAAAATTTTATGTCAAAATTTGACAAATTCGTTTCCGTTGTAGTAAAAATTTTTTGTTTTTCTTGATCAATGGCAGATTGCTATCAAAAATGTCTTAAAACAAGGGACGCTCTTTACTTGTAAATAATTTAATTATTCAATGGAGTTAAACAATTTAAATAATAGGCAAATTTTAGTATAATTTTTTTTATTTCCAGCCATTATTAATTAAAACCAGTTACGTTCTATAGCATACGTAACACGCTACGTTCTATAGCCGTCTTCATTTGTTGAAAATGGAGGCGTGATGGATGCACATTTGTCGGAAAACTGGGATTTTCAAGTTAGCAGATGTGAGGATTTCCATGTGAGTAGAACCTAACTAATACTTTCATCGTCTTCTGCGTTATTTGAAATGTTTATCCACTATGTTTGTAAAACGCGAGAATCTGCGCTAACGTTAAAATTCAAGGGAGAGACTATGGGCTGCTTAATAAGGTTCGCTCGTGGTTTTCGCATGCTCGATTCAAAAACAATATATTGCCGGTTACCTAATTATTCATTTGGCTTATTGAACATCGCTTACGAGAAAAACAGATTTCTCCGTAGTGATAATTCGCTTAGATAACAATAAGTACAGCCTGTTACTTCATTGTCAGATTGATAGGACAGTGTTATACAAAAATGTACCAATATCAATAATACGCCGTGTTCATTTCTGTAGATGCAATATGGCTGGTAATAAGATAAATACGAAGACTAAAGGAAAAGAGGATAAGGGGAGAGTGAACAAAGGTGTAAATCTAAATAGTGATGATGTTGAAGACCTTGACTTTGCTTTGCTTCGAAAACCTGTACATACTAGTGTTACAGGGTTTGCTCAGGCAAGAAAAATTTTCGATTTGGCCACAGAAGAAGTGAGTTGTTTTTTATTATCACTAAAGTATCTCATTATTAAGATTATTTAGTTAGGTACAGTCATGAACAAAAAAGTTACTTTCAGTTTTTGACAATTTTGACGTTTCTCTAGGACATTGTTCGATTTTAATACAGAAAAATTTACATGTGGTGTTATTATTGTGTAGATATGTGAACTTGAAAACTACATTACATTTGTTCATGACTGTACCTATCTTTTTACCTGCTAATATTAGAATATGAAATTAATAGTTGATTTTTCAATTTGTGATTATAACTTGATTCATACACAGCTAATTTTGAATACCAGCAACTAGTTTTGGCTAATATATTTTACATAAAATTAACTTTTTCTTAATACATATATGTACAGTCAGCAGCAATAATTTGTATACACTTTAGTACTATGATGTACAACAAAAGTGCATACAACTTATTGCTGCTGACTGTACTTACCTACATTCAATAACCACATCCCCACCCATTATCCACTCCATTATTCAGTGTAACTTTTCTACACCTTTTATACTTTTTTAGTGTACAGGAGTGCAATTTTTGAATCTCATACGTTGCACTCAGCAGTTGAAAATGTCAATATTACTATGGAGATATGCATCTTTCTACTGCTGATTTGACATTCAAAAATCATACTCCAGCATAGGTAGCATGCTACATGTGATACGGTTTTATCACATCTTTTATCTCGTTCGTTCGCGCGCAAATAGAAAGAGTTCAAAGGTGTGATAGCGCTTTATCACGGTGGCATGCTACCCATGCAGGAGTGATTTTTGAAAGTCAAATCAGGAGTAGAAAGATGCGTATCTCGATACATTTTCGACTGCTGAGTTCAACGTATGAGATTCAAAAATCACACTCCAGTTACCGCAAAGACCACTTTAAGAAAATTAAGGATTTCAGAGTGGAATTTGTGTTTGTAAGGTATTTAACACATGAAATCAGTATGACCGAAATTAATTTTATCTTCATTCTTTTCCAGCTAAAGGACTTGCTTTCAAACGAATGTGATTTGTTGTACGAATGCAAAGTATGCCGCAATATATTCAGAAGTTTAGCTAACCTGATATCACATAAACGGGTTTATTGTAAGGAGAAGTTTAATACTTCGGTTCATGGACATTTTATCAAGTCCGTTTCTACGGTAAGTGACAGTTCCTTTTTTTTTAAACAGACCATGTTCTTCGATGATTTAATCTTTTAGTAAAATTGAGAAATCTTGAATGAAGATGCTAAGATGACTAATAAAGTATCTTTGAACAAAATATACACTTATGACGAACTGGTTGGTGTAATGGTTACCACACCGGTCTACCAAACCAGAGGTCCTGGGTTTGAATCCCAGTTCAGTCATGAATGTTATATCTCGTGTGTGGTTGTAGGGTTTCTATAACAAGCCTACAATGTTGTATGGAACAGCAGAGTTTCTTTTTGCTCCGATCGGTTTGCTCACACAGTAAAAATTTTTCAGTTTGATGGGTAGACTCTTAGTTCAAAAGGATGCTAATGATATCAATTTCACCCTATAGAAGCAATAAACAATTTGTATTTGTAGTTATTGTTTTTAAGGAGTATCTCGTAATACTCAGTAGCCGGTTGCCATGCTATGCTCATATTTTTGCAATCCCAACGCTTATGTCCCATCAGGGTAAGCAGGGACAATAGATCTCCACCTGCAAAGATCCTGACATCTATTTATCAGTCATAAGTTATCCCAAATTGGCTTTTTGGCCTTTTTTGAGTGACTATAATTTGACCCTCGTGGCTCGTATAATTTAGTTTTAGGTACTCAGTGCTTTTAAATAATCTTTCTTCTAAGTGTTACTTGAAATGTTTGATGTTGTTTTGAGAATTCATCAATTTAATTAAAATTTATGTAGTGCTCTCAAAAAATGTATGAGTATCACAAAGATGAGACATACAGGGTGTTAGGGTAAACAGTTGCTTACAGTAACATTGCGAGCTGATTACATTTAGTACATCAGGAAAGGTGTTAAGTACCATGGGTACAATTACCTCTTAAAGTAATGCAACTGGTTACCCTACCACCTCATAATTAAGAAACAGTATTGATTGGATTGAAAGAAATGTTAACTTCTATCAATTTGGAATTTTCTGTGTACCTCATATGATAAAGTCATGACACCCACTGCATTTGTAGTTAGATAAAGCAAATTAAAACCACATCATCAAATTGCTGAAACCCAACACTGCCCTTTTGAACAAATAGGTCAACTTAACTGATTCATGCTGACCTGTTCCAATGCTTTCTTGAGAGGCTATACATATTGGTATGATAAGTAGGAACATACTACGGTACATATATAAGTACATAGTATACTTAGCTAAGCAATGCCAGGTAATTCCCCATAGTATAGGAAACGAGCTTTTACCCGCGACTTCGTCCGCATAAATTATATACCAGATTTTAAGTCAGATGATAAGCTATCAAACAAAAAAAGTTTCATCAAAATCGGTTCAGTAGTTTTTGCGTGATACTCGAACAAACAAACCCACAAACAAACAAACAAACAAACAAACAAACAGACAGACAAAAAATCAAAAAATTTGTGATTTGGAATCAGTGAGATCTAAAAACCATACCGTAATTTTTTTTTTGTAAATATCTTCAATGTACAGACACACTTCTATTACAGTTTTATAATAGTTTAGAATAGTATCTAGTACTACATACCTACAGTACGGACACTCCAAGGGGGTGAGGTTAAAAATTGGGGGGCTGCCCCCATAAATTTTTAACCCACCACCCCCTCTGGCAGGATCGTGTCGTAATCGTAAAATAAAATGAACGCAAAAGAGTATTCCTGTCTCGCATAAATTTTCCCCATTTGTGTGAAATGACAGCTAAGTGTCCAAAGGTGTGCCCATAGAGACCCTGTTTCTAAACAACTATCATAAAAATAATTTATAAAATGCACTTACCTCGTGAATGCTCACGAGTATATTCCCCGAGGGGTATGGTGAGTTAGTCTAAATATACCATGTTCAGAATGTCCCCAGTTCATTGGCAGTGCGCAAACTATATGTGTGTACCAGTACCAGTGTGACAAGTAGTGACCCTCTCGCTACTTTCTCGCCAGTGCTGGACTGTGGACACAATACTTACGAAATTGAATCATGTAGGTCTGTGATGTGACATACTTTATGTAATCCAGCATTCGGCTTGGGCACTGCTGTTGAAATGTGGATATGCTGAACTTGACATTATTTAGAAAATATCTGCCTACTCCCCGGAAGAACTGCCTGCAGGTTACCATTATGCTATATTCAACTAGTACTATTGATTGAAATATAAATCGACTGAATGAAGGATATAATATTATTTAGTAAAGGCACAAATATTAGAATACAAGTGTAAAGGAATATTAAATAAATATTCATAAAACACATTGTATGCGTGTAACTAATAAAAGAATAATAATTAAATAAATAACGCTCACAAGCACATACATTGTAATAATCCCAAATTAAGCCTTAGGCACGGCACACACATATAACATCCATGACCAACCGGGATTCGAACCCAGGACCTTGGGTTGGCAGTCCGGCGTGGTAACCATTTCATCAACCGAGTCTTCAGTTTTTTATTTGATAAATTGTTAATTAATTTATCAAGTAGCAGAATAAATCATTTTAGCATGCCTAGGTCTGAAAAGCCATTTGTCATATACGCATCTTCTCATCGATCCCAGAAGGAGGTTATCCCTATGTTTATTAACTAACAAATCTTATGTTACAGCTTGAAGAAATAATAAAAATTAAACGTACAGAAGTTGGATACCAGGAAGCTTTGAAAAACAACAATGCAGATACAAACGTAGAGGAAGTGGACCGTATTCCCCTCTCAAAGGATTTGACAGCTATCGTGGAGAATATAGCCAGAACTAAAGGCACAGACAATAATGAGGAGACGCAGGTGGCTTTGCAGAAGATTCCGAGCAGTTCAGTCGCTGTCTTCCAGAATGTTAATTCTTTGGAGGATTCTAAAGATAATATGAGGGCTCAAGTGAGTATTGCTTTGGTTTGGTATCTAAACTATTATAAAACTGTAACAGAAATTTGTCTGTACATTGAAGATATTTAAAAAAAAAAATTACGATATGGTTTTTAGATGTCCCCGATTCCAAATCACCAATTTTTGGATTTTTTGTCTGTCTGTTTGTTTGTTTGTTTGTTCGTTTGTTTGTTTGGGTGTTTGTTTGTTCGAGTATCACGCAAAAACTACTGAACCGATTTTGATGAAACTTTTTTTGTTTGATAGCTTATCATCTGACTTAAAATCTGGTATATAATTTATGCGGACGAAGTCGCGGGTAAAAGCTCGTGCTTAATAAGTGTAAGATTAGCTTTCCAAGTTTTTCAACTAGGATAATTATATTACCATTTGACGAACCGGATGGTGTAATGGTTGCCACGCCGGACTGCCAAACCAGGGTCCTGGGTTCGAATCCCGGTTTGGTCATGGATGTTATATGTTTGTGCCGTTTTTGTATAGTTCCCATACCATACTAAAAAGCCTAAAGCTTACTTGGGATCATTACAATGTACGTGCCTGTGAATGTTATTTATTTATTATTTACCACATACAAGGCAAAGTATAAAACTTATTCCATTAATTTGCAGTTACTTTAAGTTTATGATATTATCCTAAGGTGTTGTTATGTTACTAAATGATCAGATAAACTTAGGGTAAAGTTTCTGTGATAAACTCGAAATAAGGTAAATACAGCCCTCTTAAATAGGTAGCTGTGACCACAGAAGAGAGAACTATGCTCCTCCTTAAAAGAAACAGCATGTAGATGAAGCCCGCGTGTCACTGATACTGGTTTCCCCCGTATCTGTTCCTTTACTTCGTTCAAATCAAAGGGATTAAAATAAATAAATAAATATCTTGGACAATGTCACACAAATTATCTAGTCACATTCAAAGTACCAGAATCTTGCCTGGACTTGTATTATGATGACTAGACAACGATATAGAATACATATATAGATACAAACATCCATGACTCGGGTACAAATATTCATATTCATCATACAAATATTTGTCCCTTACGGGATTCGAACCCGCGACCCTCGGCACAGCAGGCAGGTTCACTACTGACTGTGCTACCGGGCCGTCAATACGATCGTGAGTATAGTATAGTATGTAACACAAAAATATGTTAATCTTGCAGATAAAGGAACTGGACAACATTTTGTCTCGGGAGCAGGCTGTTCTACAGAGCGATGGCCAGTTCACGGTTGAGAGCACCAAACAGACGGACAAGGACACGGACAGTGTCATACAGATCAGCGATGATGAGGATAATGACGGAGACTCCCTCAAGTGCAAGATCTGTAAGTATTGGCTTTGTGCGATGTGGGTGAAATCGATCGCAGCGCCCAGGGTGGCAGAAATTTGTACTTTTTCCGGACAAGCTGTAAAAATATGCTTGAATCTATGCAAATCCACTGTCAAGACTACAAACTTAAAATTTGCCATGGAAGTTTCTATTGGCATCTAAATGCTCACTTAAAAATGGTTTGTCGCATTTCAACCCCCAACCAAAGGTGTTAAAAGTGAGGTATAACTTTGAATAGAAATTCCGATACAAATTCGAATTTGTCCGTGGCTTCGTCCGCATCTGGTCCCGTCATGGTACCTGGATAAAATATACGCCAGTTTTTAAGACTAATAACATGCTTTTAAATACAAAAAGTTTGATCAAAATCGGTTCAGTAGTTTTGGTAGAATCCTAGAACAAACAGACTTTTCCAGTACTATAATAATGTAGATAATTCACGGCTGTCCGACAAAGTTCTGGCAATACGCCGCGCTAGTGTGTCGTGCACATAGCCAATATGAAACTATTTATTGAGGCGGAGATAATGGTCTAAAGTCTAGTTAGATTGACAGTTTGTTTTCAAAGCAAGTGATCACCGATGCGTTGGTCCACAGATTACCCCCAATAGATACCGCATAATGAACATTTTGTTCACGCCAGAAGTCACCATTTTTGGCGGTAGGTGCGGGTAGCGGGGCACGAAACGGAGCAACGTGATTGGCCATTTCAAGGTCGCACTACTTCTAGCTCGCTCACTCGCGTTGCTTATATCAGTGAAACACCATAGATGTGTGGCGAGCGTCGGCGGCCCTGTATGCGGTATCTATTGGGGGTAATCTGTGCGTTAGTCAGACGACATTGTAAGGATTGCATGGTCATGGATCAGATTGGCACAGGACCGTGAGGAGTAGAGCAGTAAAAGGGAAGCCTATGCCCAGCAGTGGGTTGATGTGGGCTGATTTGATTGATAGATTTCATCGCAAGCTATTCTAGAAGCTGGTGTTGAAGTCGACAGCTTCTCGCGCGTTACCAATTTCCACTTTTCATACAAACATTCGATCATCTGATTATATCAAGTATGGAAAGACCGAACATTTTTTGCCAGTTCTCTACAGGGTGTAACAAAACACCCTAGTAATACTTAAGGGGGTGCTTAAGACCATCAATTTGAACAACTTTCACTATGAAGCCAACGTCGAGAAAAAATAAAAAATCTGCCGTTCCATACATTTTAGTCGAGACGGTACTGCAGTTTTGTATGAAAGAGCCAATTTTTTTTTTCTTTGATTTCGTTGTTGGCTCCGTATTGAAAATTGTTCAGTTTGATGGTCTGAAGCACCCCCTTAAGTATTACTAGGATGTTTTGTTACACCCTGTATAGGTTTCTTAGGGAAAGTTGTTCTGTACAATCACCCCTTAAAGTAGTGCAGTTTTGTGACGTGATAACGTCTTATAAATCGATGAACACCGGCTGTAAGCACTCGCAAAGCGTGCAAGCGAGAGCGCGGAACAAATCTGGATCCAATTCTCGCGTGACGTCAGAGCTAGCAATTCGAACATTCATCAATGTTTTTTTATGACGTTATCACGTAAAACTATCGTCCGTAAACCGACTTTACAAACAAGCAAATTTTACTGTATAGATACTATTATATATCCTTGATCTTATATGTATTATCTCAATCAGGTGACAATCAGTTCTCGACGCAGAAGACTCTGAGGTTCCACATGAAGTACAAACACCTGGAGAGCAGGCTCGTGTACCCCTGCCCCGACTGCCTGGAAATATTCTCCACATCCTGGAGCGTCTACAGACATCTCTTCAAAGTGCACAGGTAACAAATTTACCTTACTTGCTGTACACATGAATTATATTGGGTCTTTCGTAAAATGCACACACACTCATTCGTCGTTTGTAGCACGCCGAAGTAGACACGCAGTACGTGACAACCTAAGAGCAAGGATCTCCTTTATTCTAAAGCAAAGAGACCGCATCAATTTACGATTGTAGTTAGTCTCTTTTGTCTTATGATGTACCTTTAATAGTAGAAGGAGACGGAACTATAGATCTTTGTTTATGCGGCTGTCCATTTTTCACTTGTCACTTTTGTGCTAGAGTGTGTGAAAAGTGACCGTAAGCATTCGGGAAAATGTCACTTTGGTCTAATTGGTCTCTTTTGTCCATACTACTTGACATTCGAACACAAACGTCAAAATAGTGGACATTCTTGCAATGGTATGGCTCCCTCTATGCTCTTAGGGTCTTTCGTAATATGCACACACACTCATTCGTCGTTTGTAGCATGCCGACTTCTGCGTGTCTACTTATGCTACGGTTCAAAATGCGCAAATATGCGCTATCGGTAGAGATAGCACGCACACAATCGGTTCATAATGCGCGATGTGCGGATACGTTTGCTATCTGACGTCATCAGTGACGTCATTAACTTGCGCTTACGGCGCACACGAAATGTAGGTAGTGCAGCGTATGCATGTCAAATTGACAGCTGGTTCAAATTGTACAAATTGTTTAGCAGTGTATTCGTACTTACTAATTTGGACCGACCGGTAAAGCGTGTGCATAGCGTTTGCACTATTGGCATAATTTGAACCGTAGCATTAGACACGCAGTACGTGTCAACTTTGTTGCGTATCTGTCATTGTAGAGTGCATAGACATGAGAGTGTATCGTGTGTGTGTAGGTGTGTGCACACTTTGATTCTGCGTGTCACATTTTTTTTGCGTATCTGTCATTTTGCGTATAATAGACTAGCGACCCGCCCCGGCTTCCCACGGGTGCAATGCTGATACTATGCACGTATTATATACATATAAACCTTCCTCTTGAATCACTCTATCTATTAAAAAAACCGCATCAAAATCCGTTGCGTAGTTTTAAAGATCTAAGCATACATAGGGACAGATAGCGGGAAGCGACTTTTTTTATACTATGTAGTGATAGATTGTAACGGAAGATGAATATTCAATGTTATGATTCGTATTTACAGGAAAACCGCAGCTCAGATCAGAAGACTCCGGGAATCAATACAATCTAAAGCGTTCAGGATGAACAACCCACCTGCATTCTACGAGAAACGTAAGAATAACATGAAGGCAGCCGTCGTGCAAAAGATTACTGAAGAAGAGAGACTTGATCAGGAGAATCAGGTGAGATCTTCGTATTGCTTGGATTAGCTAACGACGTACGGGGAAGGCAAGAAATGGATCTCCACTTCTGCGAAGTTATACAGGGTGTACAATAAAATGGGACAGCTACTTAAAGGGGTGCTTCAGACCATCAAACTGAACAATTTTCTCTATGGGACCAATATCGAAATCGCGAAAAAAAAATCTGCTGTCCCATACATTTCAGTCGAGTTATCTTTGCAGTTTTGTATGGGAGAGCGGATTTTTTTTTCGCGATTTCGATATTGGTCCCATAGAGAAAGTTGTTCAGTTTGATGGTCTGAAGCACCCCTTTGAGTAGCTGTCCCATTTTATTGTACACCCTGTATAGGGTCCTTCTTAATATGCTGACACTTTTTTAACGGAATGATCAGACCGTCAAACTGAACAATTTTCTCTATGGCACCAAAATCGAAATCGCGAATAAAAAACAGCTCGCCCATACAAAACTGCAAACCTACTTGTGTCAAATGTATGGGACAGCTAATTTTTTTTTGGCGATTTCGATGTTGGTCCCATAGAGAAAGTTGTTTAGTTTCATGGTCTGATCAAACCCTCCCGTCCCTTAAAAAAGTGTCAGCATATTAAGAAGGACCCTGTATTTTTGGGGAAACCTTTTTTTCGTCAATTTCCGAAAACTATGATTTTTTCTTTTCTTTTTCAACCCGATAGTTGCGGTAGATTGAGAGGTGGCAACCCTAGTTTTTCCAATACTTTAGATCAGTCTCCTTCCGATGGCACCTCATTCACTTCCCTAACAGAGACGTGGAAAAAGTTATACCAAAAATTATAATGGAAAAGGTACTTGCGGCAAGATTTTTCTAGGCAACTTGGCGGCGTTGAATTAACCCCTGTGTAAACATATACCAGAATCACATTTCGTTCGCCTATGAAATAGGTGCATAATTTTACGGTCGGATCTCAGACTATATTGAAGGTCGTGTGATCATGCGATGCGATCGAATTGTTCTATTTCTATTCAGAAATAAGTAGTTATGACGCACGGTCGCACAATTATTTTCGTCGGACGCACGCATTATCGCGCGAGTGATGGCAATAGGACGGCACCTGACACGCACGCGTTGTACGCGCGCGATTACGTCTGTTTAGCGTAGCGGTGGCGATTACGGTTCCGAAGCTTGAACTACTGTACTGTAACAATGTAATTGGTGTATGTCTCAGGCGTGGATGGACAACATGGAGGGTGACGGTGAGGTCCCCCGCTGCGGGGGCTGCGGGCGCACGTTCGAGCGCCGCGCCGCCCTCGCCGCGCACACACACACCTGCCAGCCACGGAGCCGCGCGCTGCAGCGCCGCCCCGACGCCAAGCGCATCGAGATACAGATCCGCAAGGACTACAACAAGGGGCCCGGCGCCGCCGCGGCCGGCACACTCCTCAAGGACGCTAGTGGTATGCTATACACACGCACAAAGCCGTGCAACAGAACTGTAACTGAGTGTATACGTACGACTTACACACACACTCTGTTACAGGAGGAGAATTTGCGCCATGCATGAATAATTTTCAATAAAATACATATTTAAATATACCTATCCTTGATTTGTATATAATAAAATGCTAGTTATAAAACATTCTCTAGTTATAAGCGAGCACAAAAGAGACACAGTATTTGTAAGTGTAGATTCTTATCTACAAGAAGATAAAATTACCCACTATATTTTTTACAGAAAAACTCACAAGTGAAGAAGCACAACCTACACCTAAGTCTCAAACAGAGAACGAAAAGGCCGACGACGCAGACGAAAAAGATCAATCTCCCATGGACATCGAAGAAGATCAAAAATCCAACGATAGCGCGGAATCACCGGAGAAACCTGAAGTTGTACCTCAGTTAGAAGTGAAACTAGCGGCTGGTCTCCCCTTCGCCTTACAAGCAGAAAAGAGCAATCTCGCCGCTTTCAAACAAAGAATTCAATCTGATATAGAATTCCTCAAACTAACATGCAAGAAATGCGACTCAACATTCACCTCGCTATCACTACTATACGAACATATGGCAGACCATTTCAAATGGATGCGATACGCTTGCAAACTATGCAACTTTAAAAATTACAACTTTGAAAAGCTTCCAGAACATGTAAAACTTGTTCATAAACTAAAAGGTGATAATGATTTCTATTTCAGTACAGTTAAAGCTATAGATGGCACAGAAGCCATGATACTCAGCAGATGTCTTGCCGAAGACTCAACTGATGAAGCCAATGATGCAAATGAAAGTCCAGAGTCAAGACGCGCTAGTCGGTGTTCGAGTGATTCCAGCCGTATCTCAGACGATAGTTCGTCTAGTAGTACCTTTAAAGAAACTGGGACCAGGAAAAGGAAGATGCGGCAAAACAAATACGTTCCGAAGAGAAAGAAGGAAGAGGAATCTAAAGGTAAAGAAGCATTCCTTGAATCAATTACACTTCCTAATAAAACGGACAGATTGCTTTGTATACTTATGAAAATTAAAAATGATCAAAAGTGTATAGCTATAAATTCAAACTTATTGTATTTCTTTCAGATGCAGGTGGTGAAGATTCCAAAGATGGTGAGATATCAATGGATAAAGTTTTAAAATCTATTATCGGTGACGACTCAACAAACGTTAAATCCTTCGAAGAAAATTCCTCAGACATTGACGAAATTGAAGATAAAGTATCAAAAAGAAATGTCACTAGTACTTCAACGTCCGTAGCATCCCGCAGACCGGTCCGTAAACGAACTAAACCCAAAAACGAAGATTTTGAGTATGATTTATCGAATCTTCTAAAAATGGAAGCTCAAGGCTACAGGGATTCGCAAACATTAGCTAACAATAAAACGACACAAGTTAAAAAGAAGCAGCCAGAAACTGTAAGCAGCCCAGAGATTAATAGTCTTAACTTGAAAGACTATTATGGAGCTCTCCTTACATTGTCCAAGAAAACAGCCGATACCGGCAAGGGACACATGAAAAATTCATTCTTCCCTGTAGTCAGAGAAATACGAACAACATCAGATTTGTTTGTCAGACCACAGATACCCAGGATACTTTACAGGGGAGACAAAGTATCTCCAAAGAAAGATATGTCTGAAGATTTAAAAGACTCAAGTCCTGGCAAGCATTCAAAACCCGCAGAGATTACAAACACAAAAGACCTTAAGTCTAAAGCTGTTGAAGAAAGTACTAAAACAGACAAGGATGAAGTAGCGACGCTTAAGAAAATTGAAAATGTTGATACAAAAACTAGTGACAATGCTAGTATATTAACCAACAATGACGATTCTCAAGAAACCAGCAATATGTTTACAATAGAAGACGTAAAAACCCTTGCAAATACAGATGAAAATAATTTTCTTAAAGAAAAGGAAAGTGCTAAAAATGTAATAGCCTCTGAAAATTCTTTAAATACAGCAAAAAATAGTCTAAATCCTCTTAAAATTCCAGCCGTTCTTCCTATAAAATTCAGGCGTCAAAGCCTAGATCTGATCAAAAAGAATCCTATTATAAACAAAAATATAACAGACTTCACGAAAGCTGGAATGAAAACTAAAATATTAGTTATAAAACCTATTAGGAGTAAAGACGGGTCACGCACAGTCACTACGCCTCTGAAATATCAGACTATCAAATTGAAAGATCCCAATAGAGGATCTACTAGCGAAGACAACTCTGAGCAGGTGGTTGTAGTTAAAGTTCCTAAAGTTGATCGAACAATGTCTCGAACAGTACCTGAAGCGAATGATAAACCTGAACAAACTACACATATAGTAAATACTAGCAATAAAGAAATTACAGAGAAAACGAACGAAGAAAATGAAGTAACAAGAACTGCAGAAGATGTTAGAAATGACGAACGTGCATGTGATGAAATTAATAACAAATGTAATGATCTTAACAATATTTCTGTAGCTAGTGATATGAATAAAGAAAAAGTTAGTGATAGTGTTAAACAATTGGAAGCAGATGTAACTAAACCGGATGTTACTGAACCTTCTAGTATTGATAAAGAAACTTAAGTTAGTTTAGTAGGTAGGGATACCTATATTTTTAGATAGAGAGATGAAACGCTAAGGCTTTTATTTTTATGCCTTTCCAATTTCTGTTATAAGAAAGTTGTTTGTGTTTAGTTTTATATTTGTACAGTATTCTTTAATTTCCTCATTGCCGTTATAAGTTGGCAAATTCTCTAGGTACAATAAATTACCGAATTATGCTGCCAATACTGTTTTATTTTAAACTATCGGATTTAAGCCTATGTCATGCTCGGCGCGGCGGGTCTATGCACACGCGGTATGCGGGGAGCACCGACAAAGTCGTTACCGCGTATAAGTCGCTACTGGGGTAGTATCGCGGTAATATATTCCTATATTCCTTGGTTACTGGGTCACGCTTCTCCCTGCCCTCGCACACCGCGCACGATTGACCTGTCGCGAGCTCCTTCCTCGGGGCTTAGGCTATCCACCAAATTTAATCAAAATCGGTTCAGCAGTTTAGTCGTGAAAATGAAAACGTAATGAACAGACAGACACAGATACATTAGCATTTATAATATTAGTACCTATAATACGTATGGACGGGTAGATAATCTTGGACACCGTCACACCACCATCTAGATCAGGCATGTATGTCAAACTCAAAGTCACTGATGGGTCAAATGCATAACGATAGTAGAATCAGTGGGCCGTAAAGAAGAAAAAGAAATAAAACTCATTGCATCTATCGTAGAACATGACGATTATAACACAAGGGTATTTTAAGAAACAAGGGCAAAATTTTCAGGACCCTTGTAAAAAGCACAACATACCACATTAAAAAAAGTGAGTGAGCGAGCTCGAAATTTTTCACATGACTCAAAGCAGTGATGGTACCTACATGAGTACCTACGTCAAGTCTGCACGCTCGCGGGCCGCATCGGGAACCTCTTCTCAAATTTGGATCGGGCCGCACGGAACTGCACTGCGGGCCGAATGCCCATGCCTGACTAGATTCTAGATCTTTGGACTTTAGTATGGTCGCACTACAGCCACCGAATAGGTAAAATAGTATATTTATACCGGCATGCATGGATATCTAATGAGATATGAGAAATATACACTCAGCCATGTGGTTGCAGCATAGAATTGACCACTACCTTTCTCCCCGTGGGTGTCACCTGAAGGCGACTAAGGGATAAGTTTTCTTCGTGCTTGCATTCTGAAACCTTTAATTGCTACAAGTGAGCCTTGCTACAACTGCACACTTCAATAACACGGTTGGTAGTTGTAGCAAGGTTTCTGACCACTCTGCAAGGGATTTTGGTCATGAGTACTTACTAGTGTATAAGTACTTAAAGCCGCAGCCTACTATCAACCTATTATGTGACTTGGCGTAGTATCAGTCTGTCCCAACAGAACTAGGCTTATAGCCAAAAAAAGTGTCTACAAGCAATGTATCAAGTATTTGGCTTTATTAAAGCATGTACAGTCGCCAACAGATATATCGTAGATTCGTAGCATACAAGGTGTTAAAATATTTCTGAGCAGTGCTAACTTTCAATAAATTATTTTTGATTGGTTAATGTCAGACAGTTAATGAGGCAGGATTGGCGAATACTCCACCGACAAGAGCGTACCTCTTAAAGATGATGATGAATGTGGAAAGAAATCATTGTATTAGAAATTAGAACTGCTTAGAATATTTGATCACCTTGTTTGCCATGATATACCTGATGGCAACTGTACAATGTTGGCATGGTCACAGTATCAGTTTTTTCTTTGATTGTACTTTTTTCCGTCTTTTCTAGCTGTCAAATAAATCTAGCCAATGGGAAAAATAATTCCCGTTGGCCAGACCAGTCTGACCACCAATCTGACCAACGGGAAACACTCAGAAAGAGTATCTATTACTACATAGCATGGTTCATGATTCGATCAAAGTAAAGGCCCTATAAGAACTCTGAACATTCCTTTTAGTTTAGTAGTAGTAAAAGGAAGGTTCATGTTATAATTTTTATCTTATTGACTATCCAATGAATGTAAGATTTGTTAGAAATCAGTTAGGAATCTGCATTTAGATATTTCTGCTGGCAGCTAGTGTTTTGGTTGTGTAACAATGGGACAGGAGAGTAAATAACAAGACGAGATTATAAGTTACGACTAAGGCTTTTAATATGAAATACAGTTACATTCTCATCCATTCACATTATCGACAATCGATAGATTACACGTTCTTGGCTAGGGTGTCCGCCTTGGCGATGACCTCCTCGATGGGGCCGACCATGTAGAAGGCGATCTCGGGTATGTGGTCGTACTCGCCCTGCAGGATCTTGGAGAAGCCCTTGATGGTCTCCGCGAGCGGCACCAGCTTGCCGGCGTGGCCGGTGAACACCTCGGCCACCTGGAAGGGCTGCGACAGGAAGCGCTGGATCTTGCGCGCGCGCGACACCGTCAGCTTGTCCTCCTCCGAGAGCTCGTCCATACCCAGGATGGCGATGATGTCCTGCAGCGACTTGTAGTCCTGCAGGATCTTCTGCACGCCACGCGCCACGTTGTAGTGCTCCATGCCGATGATGTTGGGGTCCATGATGCGCGAGGTGGAGTCCAGAGGGTCCACGGCGGGGTAGATGCCCAGCTCGGCGATGGCGCGCGACAGCACTGTGGTGGCGTCCAAGTGGGCGAAGGTGGTGGCAGGCGCGGGGTCGGTCAAGTCGTCGGCCGGCACGTAGATGGCCTGCACCGAGGTGATGGAGCCCTTCCTGGTGGTGGTGATGCGCTCCTGCATGGTGCCCATGTCGGTGGCGAGCGTCGGCTGGTAGCCCACGGCCGAGGGGATGCGCCCCAGCAGGGCGGACACCTCCGAGCCAGCCTGTGTGAAGCGGAAGATGTTGTCGATGAACAGCAGCACATCCTGGCCCTCCACGTCGCGGAAGTACTCGGCCACCGTGAGGCCGGTGAGCGCGACTCGCGCGCGCGCGCCGGGCGGCTCGTTCATCTGGCCGTAGACCAGCGCCACCTTGGAGGTCTTGTCCTTGAGCGAGATGACGCCCGACTCGATCATCTCATGGTACAGGTCGTTGCCCTCGCGCGTGCGCTCGCCCACCCCGGCGAACACCGAGTAGCCTCCGTGCGCCTTGGCCACGTTGTTGATAAGCTCCATGATGAGCACCGTCTTGCCGACGCCCGCGCCGCCGAACAGCCCGATCTTGCCTCCCTTGACGTAGGGCGCCAGCAGGTCCACCACCTTGATGCCGGTGACGAGGATCTCCTGCTCGACGCTCATGTCCACGAACTCGGGCGCCTCGGCGTGGATGGCGGCCTTGTGCTCGCTGGGGATGGGGCCGCGCTCGTCGATCGGCTCCCCGATCACGTTCATGATGCGGCCGAGCGTCTCCGCGCCCACCGGGATGCGGATGGGCGAGCCGCAGTCGAGCACGGGCTGCCCGCGGACCAGCCCCTCCGTGCCGTCCATGGCGATGGTGCGCACCGTGTTCTCGCCCAGGTGCTGCGCCACCTCGAGCACCAGCCGCGGCTGCCTGTTCTGCACCTCCAGCGCGTTCAGGATCGACGGCAGCTCGTCGTCGAACTGCACGTCCACCACCGCGCCGATCACCGCCACCACCTTACCTTCCGCCTTGCCTGCCGCGGCGGCCTTAGCGGCATAATCTCTCTTGGTGCTCGCGGCCACAGAGGCTACCTTGCCACATTCCACTAGGGCCTTTTCGGCGACTGACTTGGCGGCCAAGAAGCCGCTTCCAACTCTACTTACAGCCCCGAACATCTTGATTTTCTGGAGCACTTGGGAGAAGATTATTATCGGGGCGGCCGTAAATTATGTAACCTAACCACACCGCACCAATTCGATCTTGAGCGAGCGCCCGCTGGAAAAAACTATAGACAATATAGAATACACTCACCAGGGAAAGGGATTTGACGTTTTCTATAAAGCGCCATCTATTGATTGTCCATTTAGCATGTTCTTCAGTACGGCTCATGGCATTATTTTCAAACATCACACTGTTTTGATTACTAATTTCGAGGTGCTGTTTATGTTTTATTAATGCATTTTACTTATATTAAAGATTTTGTGTAGCTAAAACAACGTTTTCATAAGTTTTCCAAAAACATTTATATTAAAAGCAGTCAAAAGATGGCGCTAATCTTCAAAATTGCTTTGTAAAAATATAATGAGAAAATTGCTTAAATTTCTTGTCTATGACTTTTGACAGCTGCTTTCAAAATGTAATTTCATTCATTCGATTCATTCCATTCGTTCATAAAAAAGTATTCTTTGATTCGTTCGTTCATCGTTCATCAGCTGTTCGTTCGTTTTCCTGTAATGAAAATGAATTAAATTAATTTGAATTAAAACAATTATTCTAATACTCAGAACATGTATAAAAGTCGTATAATAGCCAGGGTACGTCAAGCTTTTATTTCCTAAAATCGTCGCTCTAGTCCTAATTTAAGTAAAAAACAAAATAACCTATCTACAAAATACCAATTATTTCAGGCTTTATGGCAACAGAGGAGAAATATCAAAATAGACTATGCAAGACCATGCATCAACCTTTGCCCCCCGTGTGTGAGAGTGTCAAATGTTCGAGAAGAAAGCACAGTGGCCGTTGAGGATAGCTATGTGAAGAAATTCATGAAAGCTGTCGGATGGATGGACCACACAAGAACTGTGAGTATTACATGACATATGGAAAATTATTGTTACCAAGAGTAACTTAAGACATCATTAATTTCACCTGAATCTCGGAGAGAGATGTAATTTCAATTTTTGTGTGGCAATTTGAGAAATTTTACTTATTACTTACATTTATATACATACATACTAGCGGCCCGCCCCGGCTTCGCACGGGTGCAATGCTGATATAAACCTTCCTCTTGAATCACTCGTATCTATTAACAAAAACCGCATCAAAATCTGTTGTGTAGTTTTAAAGATCTAAGCATACATAGGGACAGACAGAAAGCGGGAAGTGACTTTGTTTTATACTATGTAGTGATAGTGATGCTGACATCTATGTCCCACTGGGGAAGGTAGAGACATAAGATTGACACATCTTTCGCCTCTTCAACATTGACTTACCAACTACTGGAAGTATGGTCCGCGTTCAAAAGTGTCTGCACCAAAAGAGCACCAAAACAAAATAGTTAAGCATAAGCATATGTTCCTGAGTAAATTCCCTGAAGGGATAGTCAGATATTTAGGTAACTATATTTTTTTAGATGATCAGATTATATACATTTCACTATTTGATGACCCGGTTGGTGTAATGGTTACCACGCCGGACTGCCAAACCAGGGTCCTGGGTTCGAATCCCGGTTCGGTCATGGATGTTATATGTTTGTGCCGTTGTTGTATGGTTACCATATTAAAAAGCCTACAGTGCTTAACTTGGGATCATTACAATGTATGTGCCTGTAAGCATTATTTATTTTTATTTACTGTGTCCAAACTCTGTCCAGTGCAACAGGTAATGGTGCTGTCCCTTCTTGCTATCTTATTATACTGCTCTGAAGATATAAAGTATCAGACAAAACAATGCATACTTACAAACAGATAATACCAACAACCTCTCATTCTTCCAGCGTTTAAAACTAACAGGATACTTCCTCTACGAATGCGTACCAGACAAAGTGCAATACCGGGAATGGTTCAAAAAACTAAACCTCCCAGACACATTCGCTTCCTGGTTCACGATAACAGAACTACACGTCTGGCTATTGCTCGTACGTTACATGGCCGAAGATGTAACATCTACGGTCAGCGAGAAGAAAAAGTATATTAATGGAGACGGTCATTTTGTGAGGAATTGCATTATTGAGGCTCAGTGGGCTGATGTTGCAAATAGGATAAAGTATTTAGAGGTGAGTGTTTGTCTATGGCTTGAAAACAGTTACAGAAAATCAATATAGCTTTTCGAGTAGTTCGAATGAACTCTGGTAGATGGCACTGCCGTCCCTTAAAGACGATAATATAGATTGAAAATTTCGTCGTGGCCTGCGGGGCGCCGACAGCTCTGTTGGAGAGGAGCATGCCCCGGAAAGGCATTTCGTGGGTTCGAATCCCGCTCGCCGCCCGACTTTTTCAATCTTTAATTTGATTATGCTAACATGGCATTATACATGTAAAATCAATAAATTCGATTGAATATAGCTTTTGTGTCCACGTCACAAATTTTTGAGGTACATTGAGGTATGTTTAAACTCTAGTGCATGCGATGCAACAATTGACTCAAACTGTAAAAAAATAGGGATGCAACGATTCGGCCATTACGATTACGATTACGATATTAATCGTTATTTATTACGATAACCGATGCATTACGATTATTTAAACAAATTTAGTTGAGATTATCCTCAGAATGAGTTCTCATGGTGTTTCTTTGCATTCCAATGAAAGTTAAATCATTAAAAAAGACTTTAAAAAATTCCAAGATTTTGTAACTTTTTCTACTAATTTGAGTTCGGAACTTCGGAGTCAAATGTTCAGTTGGTCAGGATTATGATTTTTGGATGGGTATAGGCCAATTTTATTTGAACAACAATGCGGAACATGATTCTGTATAATCTCGTTAATCAAGAGATATCTCGTCCGATTTACGTGGGAGATTAATGTTTTAAAGGATGAGATATCGTGAAAATGAGAATGTAAATTAAAAACTTTTCGCCTTCAGACCGAAAATCAAATCATAGACCTCAGTAGAATTTAAAAAAATAAAATAAAATGAGAGTCAAAGAGTCAAATCTGACCAAAAAAAGTCAAGATTTAGCTCAAAATGAGCTAAAATAGCAGCGAGAGATCCGTTTTTTTTAAAGTTGTTTTTCGGCTCTGGAATCTAGTATTCAGGTCGTGTATTCGTCAACAAGTGCAATCCGATTGATGTTTTCAATTCGATTTAATAATCGTATGATTCTTACTACGGTGCATTGCATCGTTATTAATCGTGATTATTACGATTACAGATGCAAAACGATGCACCGCTTCGTAATCGTTGCATCCCTAGTAAAAACAGTAACTTAAGAAAAAATCTAGATATACTCTCTATGGATGGATCTACTGAAAAATAATTTTGTTTTGATATAATCGGACAAAGCTACCCAAAACGCCTGAATCATCTGCACATTCAAGAGTTGCACGACCATGGTCTAGTGATGATATTGTAAAAAAACCGATCAAGTGCAGGCTACTCGCTCACCGATGGTTCCAGACACCACCACAGAACACAACATTATTAACTTAGAAAAAAAAAACTTTTTTTGTCCGGGACCTTTAACTCAAGACCGGCTCACACTTGGCCGGTTTTTAGTATTTGTTGTTATTCTGTAGAGTTTGCTCTATAATCACACTAAGTTTGACGCTTGTATGTATTACCGTTTTTACGATAGAGCGTGAAGAAAAAATGTTGATAAAAAAAAATGTTTCTTGTTGAGAACCCCCTTAATTTTTAACTTTTTGACTTTGACTTTTTGACTTTTTTAATTATTTGTTAACAAATCCGCCGTAATAACGCATAATCTGAGAAAATTTCAACTATCTAGCTATTACGGTTCAAAAGTTACAGCCCTAAATAGGTAGGACAGACGGACGGACGGACGGACGGACAGACGGCCGGACGGACAGACGGACGGACGGACGGACAACGTAGGCTTAGTAATAGGGTCCCGTTTTCACCCTTTGGGTTAGGAACCCTAAAAAAACAGGTGTAATCCTCACTGGGGGCATACTCTAATGATGCCACTTGCCTACAACAAATCTGTTTATAGTCCACAGACTGGGTGGATATGAAATAAAGATATTTTTCTCAAACATGCTTGGAAATGTGAGCATTATTTTGACAACCTGCTTCGAGATAAATCGAAATTGCTGTACTGGCCAACTACATGCGCGCAGCGGCCGGCAATGTTTGTATGAAAATCCATATCTGTCGTGTTTTGCGGCCAAATAAATTACATAGTAAACTCATATCTGTCGTGTAATTTAAAAATGGAACGACCTTTTTCTCCTAAACATGGCGACCAAGGAGGTAACTCAAAAAAGGTTTTATTTAAATTTCGAACTAACTTGCAAATAGAAAGCTGTTTATTGAAAAAAAAAAAAATTGTTGTTCGTTGTTCGTCATTGATTTTGAAAAGAGTTTTAATTTCCGCGAATTATTTGAGAAAATTTACTGTTTTCATTTCCGCGCATTATTTGAGAAAAGTACTATACAAGCCTTGGCCACAACTAGGCATTGATGGACTTACGTATGTGTGCCTCGGCTTCGCCTCGGCCCACATTTACACGTTCGTCCATCAATGCCTCTGTTGCTGGCCGCTGCAGTAATGTACTATAGCTTACTATTTATACAACATGAATGTGTGAATAGGCATTTCTTTTTTAATTAAAGTTTACCTCGTACCATCAAATTAATAATACTCTTCCGTTATTCCCATTATTTGAGTTCAGCGGAATATGTCATCTTCCAATTTATCTCAATAAGCCCATAGAGAAAATAACGCGCTCCCCTGGGGTAGAGATGTTGTATCGAACTGTGCACAGATACTCAACTGGGCCTGACGTCATATCATAAACATCTAACGGGAAGTAGCGTATTTAAATGTTAACCCTCCCCTCACCCGTTTTTCACCCCCTTTGTTGGCGACAACATTTTCTATAGAAACAAGCTGATATGCCATCTCTTCGTACTCTATGAGATATACTCTCTCTCTATGAATGGATCTACTGAAAAATAATTTTGTTTTGATATAATCGGACAAAGCTACCCAAAACGCATGAATCATCTCCACATTCAAGAGCTATCGTAAAAAAAAACACTCACTGGTGGCATACTCTAATGATGCCACTTGCCTACAACAAATGTGTTTATAGTCCAAAGACTGGTCATAGATTTTAAATAAAGATATTTATCTTACTATTTATACAACATGAATGTGTGAATCGGAATTTCTTTTTTAATTAAAGTTTACCTCGTACCATCAAATCAGCATCAAATTAATAATACTCTTCCGTTATTCCCATTATTTGAGTTCAGCGGAATATGTCATCTTCCAATTTATCTCAATAAGCCAAAAGAAATTATATTGTCAACAATTTGGTTTTTTTTTCGTGTAAAAAGTCTTCAATATGGTTTTCTTTTAAGAGAGATTCTTTAAAGTTTAACTTTTGATTTCCACAGGGAGCCAATCCAGCAATAGCAAGGAAGCAAGTATCGGAACTCTCAGAACAATTCCAAGCTGCCCTAGTAGCGTACGACGAAGGCCTGAACGACGATAGAGTGCTCGCCTCAGCCGTATGGAGAAGATTTTTCTTCCTCTCAGAGGATGTTAATGCCGAGAGCGTTGAGGCTATTGTCAATTTTATCAGACATCAGGTAAGAACAACAAAGTGTTACGAATATTCCCAAGAAAATCGGGAATATCCGGTAATATTACCGAGATAATTGGGATTTTCGTGCTGAGAGAATGTCTGATGTGAAAAAAAACAAAATTGAAATTGAAATATCTGTTGCTGTTCAAATGCTAGTTATTAACTTGGTCTTGATTGCTTGGTCAGGAGCAATCATCATCATCAACTTGGTAAGAACAAGAAAGCATTACGAATATTCCCAAGATCCGAGATATTCGGTAATATACCCGGTAATATTCACAAGAAAATCTGAATAGGTATTTATTTTGAGGGGATTAACAGTTACTGTGGCAATGCTCAATATTGAGCCTATTGTCTATTTTATGATAACAACTCCAGTAGATAAGGCAAAAAATCAAGCGTTATCTGTAGTATTCCCAATGGTTTGGATCTCATCTTCTGAACAGTTTTGACGAAATCTGCAATGTTGTTTTAATTACACTATTTGCTAACGTTGCGTTGATTCTAGACTATGTTATGTCAAAGTGAATATAATACTAATAGTGAGGGCGCTCTCGGGTCGCGACAGGCCAATCGTGCGGGGGGTCCCAGTACCGATTCACCTGCGCGCTGTACCCCAACGGCCGGTGCCTCAGCCCTCCGCACACCGCGCGAGCCCCCCGGACCCGACGCGGCCACTAAGCGCACCCACTTTATTGTATTTACGCTATGGTTATGTAGTAATAGATACTCTTTCTTATACTGTGGCTATGTTTTTATAAGTACCTACATAGTTATGATAAGAATAAAAATTCAAGCTTTAATTTTTCATTATAAATTTCAGATATCGGAGCTGGACAAAATCCCGAGTGAGCAGTTGAAATGGAAACCTGAAATACCCTGGTTAAGTATACTCGATCATTAGTATTAAATTTATTTGTTATTTATCATTTAATTCTATTGTAGTTATGTACAAAGTAAAGTGAGTTTTTATTAAAAATATAAGTTTTATTGTTATGTATGCATACTTTTGGGTGGGAATATCAAACTGGGAATTTTAGACTAACTTCAGCAACAATTTTTTAGTTCAGAAAAGATATTCCGACCAATAATCAGTATTTTATTGACAATCTTAAACTTAAATCTACATAATTTAACATTTTAACATTACAACTTTCTACTCGACCAGTATTTATCTACTAAATCATTACATTTCTGTCGATCCCATAAAACTGTGACAACCATTTTACAAAGATTATCTAGTCTACAGTCAACACCGCACCATGGCCAGCGGTTATCACTTAGTTTCGAGAAAAATGCCGAATATAACTCCAAATAATGTTTATCTGTAGTCACCATTGACTCTATCAAGTTTCCTATGGATGTAGGAGATAAGTCATTGAGATTGAAAGAGTTCTTCATGTCGTACAGCATGAACCAATGTGGACGACGATTCGGAGTAAGATTTGCTTCGGTTAAATTGTAGACGTAGTTTACTAAATTGTCGAGTTCCTGAAATAAAAATTAAACAGGTTAGATTTTATAATGTTTTTGTTATGTACAGGCTTTACCAATAATTTTACCACGAACACTGAGAATATTCCCGACTGGGGAATGATATGTTCATTATTGGGAATTTTCACAACTGATCTTTATTCCTGTCATTACCTTACCTACCGTGTAAGGTTTTAGAAGATGCAACTATTCTATTGTAGGTATTATAGTTTCTACAGTTTTTCGTTTTCGTTTCCCAACTGGGGATTTCATTATTATTATTGGGAATTTTCTCATTTGCTCTTTATTGCTGTCATTAACTACTGTCTATCATCGAGATGCATATTCAAAAGCCCGGAAGTGTAGGTTGGTTGGAAGACGAAATCTAAAAAACAGACATCTCCCAAAAATCTTAAGGCTTTGACTGCCAAATGACCGACAAACAATGGAAAATCTATTGTTATTGTGACCCGACGGCGTTCAACGTGTAGCACGGTTTTTTATACTTCGTCTTCTAACCAACCTACACTTTCGGGCTGTCGAATATGCATCTCAATGTTGATGTCAAGCACGTCTTCACGATCAAATAATTAACAATTATCTACCTATGCAGGTCTTCGCATTTACAATAGGAAAATTGTACTTACATATGTCTCAGAATCGAAAGTAGCTATCTTGTAATTGAGATTGTAATTGGAATAAGTGGTGGCGCTGCCTCCTCCCCACGCCACGTTGATTGGATCGCCTTCAGCGTTGTAGAATATCTTTAGCTCGTCCGAATGTGTGTGCCCGTTGAATTCAGCTTTTATTGTTGATGTAAATCTGAAATTTTTGAATTTCCTCTTAAATTATTTATTTTTAGGAAAATTTCGTTGGTTCGTTCTGTTACGAGCTACGGGTTCCGGGATTGGAGTGAAACGCTAAGTCCAATTTTACAGAGTTTATTTGGGATACACTTACAAACGGTCCACCTCGCAGAGGTTCCCCTAAACGGTTCACTTCACCGGGTCCTCCTCGCAGGGTTTCCCCGTGCACCACTTACTGTCACTGTTCACAGTCCACTACGTCACTACTGTGACGACACGACACGCGTCACGCTATGACGTCACGACGTACGACACTATGACGTCACGCACTACACTGACACTAGTCTACTCACTGTTCCACTCTTAGCACTTTTCTCTTCACTAGTACTTTTCCACTTTTACTTTTCTTCCTTTTGTTTCGCACTGTTCACTGTTTAACCAAGGACTGCCGCCAGTCGAAATTCGCCGCCTTTTTATATCCCGCAGAACATTCCGGAATACCCTTTTTCGACCTTCTTTTCTTTACTCGATTGTTTTCCTCCAGATAGTTCTAACCCCGCGTTCCTTTTTCGAAACCGATCGAAGACACGCCCACTTTTCTGGTTCTTTTCAAATATTCGTAATTTCGCCTCCTTTCTCGAAGTTCCTAGACACGTTCACCTTTTGTCCCTTTTTAAATATTCCTTCTCTCTCTTCCTTCTAGAACATTTCTAAAAACACAAAAATCTAGAAATATTTTTGGCGCGGATCGGATTCGAACCGTCACCCCCCAGCATGGGAGGCGGAACCTTAGACCGTAAGACCACGGCGGTTGTTAATGAGCCGGCCGAATTTTCGAATGCCTTCTTTACGTTTGACATTTGACAGCGGCCGTGACACTGCCCCTCCCTTAGTTTTGCTCGTCCCGAGCATCATTAGTGTCGAAATATCGAGCTAATCGATCCACGTGCACTATCTTCAACGGGCTCCTTGGCGATCGTCGAATTCGATAGGTGACGTCATTTATCCTAGTCACTACCTCATACGGCCCTTCCCAACTTGCCTGCAACTTCGGACTCTTCCCTTTCCTCCGAACTGGATTATGCAGCCAAACTGATGTTCCTTCCTCAAACCCAGCATAGTTCGCTTTTCGGTCATATCGTGTCTTTGAACGGTCACTTGAGTTTTGACCTGCTTCTCGAAGTTGTTCATAAATGTCGACCATTTTTTCCCGCAGTTCGCTCACATAGTCACTGATACTTTTAGGAGTGCCTGGTGCGCATCCTGATAGCAAATCTGCTGGAAGCTTCAGCTCTCTCCCGAAGTTTGCTATTGCTGGAGTTGCCGAAGTACTCTCATGAACAGCGGTTCGGTAGGCCAACAGGAAAAGAGGTATGTACTCGTCCCAGTTATCCTGATGATTATCGACGACCTTCGCAAGATGCCGTTCCAAGGTTTGATTGAATCTCTCCACCATGCCGTCGGACTGAGGGTGATAAGGAGTAGTCCGGGTCTTGTGGATTCCGAAAATTTTGCAAACTTCCTGGAATAACTGTGACTCAAAGTTCCTGCCTTGATCACTGTGCATTTCCAACGGAACCCCGAACCGGCAGAAAACTTCATTCACCAACTTCGTAGCCACAGTGACCGCTTCCTGATTTGGAATGGCAAATACTTCTGGCCACTTTGTGAAATAATCCATTACCACGAGTATATACCGGTTTCCCGATTTAGTGACTGGAAATGGTCCCGCGACGTCCAAAGCGATTCGCTCCCAAGGCGCCCCAACATTATAAATTCTCATTGCTGCCCTGCTCCTCGTATGAGGTCCCTTTACAGCTGCACAGACTGTGCACTTGCGGCACCAATCTTCCACATCGTCTCTGCAATGCAACCAGTAAAATCTTTCCTTTACTTTCTCCAAGGTTTCCTTTACACCTAAATGCCCTCCGGAAGTACCATCATGAAAAACTCGCAGAATTTCTTTCACCTTAGCGTGTGGGACCACCAACTGCAGATACGAGTCTTTTCCATCCGATGTCTCCCATTTTCTACAGAGTAATCCGTTATGTATGACGAGGCTCTTCCACTGAGCCCACAGCCCCTTCGTGACTGCCCCGTACCTTGCCACCTCACTCCACTGGGGCTTAGAACCATCACTCCTTAACCAGTTCAGGATTGGCCCGACTCCTGAGTCATTTTCCTGTTCGCGACGCATTGCCTCGTTTCCCCACTCATCGTTGATGGCATCAGTTCTAATAACCCTGAGTGAAACCGTTTCCTTCCCTTCCTGCTTGCTGCAATGCTTACAATCTTCTGGACATGGTCTTCTTGACAGTGCATCTGCATTGGAGTGAACTTTTCCACTTCGATGTTCTACTTCAAAGTTGAATTCCTGTAGTTGCTCCAACCATCTTGCAACTTGACCTTCCGGGTTCTTAAATTGGAGTAACCATTTCAGCGCGGCGTGGTCTGTTCTTACTAAAAATTTACGTCCCAGCAGATACTTCTTGAAGTGTTGTACAGTCTTCACCACGGCCAATAATTCTCGTCTAGTTACACAGTAGTTCCTCTCAGGTCTAGATAATGACTTGCTGAAGTAGGCTATTACAGTTTCCTTTTCACCATGTCGCTGCGAGAGCACACCTCCAATCCCGACGTTACTGGCGTCTGCGTCTACAACAAATTCACCCTGGACATCGGGATATCCAAGAATTGGTGCCTTACTCAGACGTTCCTTTAACTCCATAAAAGCCTCTTCACATTCTGAATCCCATGTGAACGTCCTCTTTTCTTCCGTAAGTCGATGTAGCGGCTTTGCGATGTCCGAAAACCCTTGCACAAAACGACGATAGTAAGAGCAGAGCCCAAGAAAAGCTCTAACTTGTGTCTTATCTTTCGGTGTTGGCCACTCCCTCACAGCAGCAGTTTTGGCAGGATCGGTCTCGACTCCTCTCTCAGAGATTACATGTCCCAGGTAATTGACCTGTCGTTTGAAGAAAGAACATTTTTTTGGACTCAATTTAAGATTGGCTCCACGTAGTCTTTCGAAAACTTTCTCTAACTTTTTCAGGTGGTCATCAAAGTCTCGACCAACAATGATGATGTCGTCCAGGTAGACAAGACACGTGTCACCCAGAATTCCAGCTAGGACATGTTCCATCAATCTCTCGAAAGTCGCAGGGGCGTTACTCAATCCAAATGGCATTACCTTGAACTGCCACAGTCCTTTCCCGGTGGAAAACGCGGTTTTCTCCTTGTCTTTAGGGTCTACGTCCACTTGCCAGTACCCACTTTTCAGATCGAGCGTTGAAAACCATTTCATTCCATTCAAAGTGTCTAAGGTGTCGTCGATCCTTGGCAAGGGGTAGCTGTCTTTCTTCGTCACTTCATTCAACTGCCGATAATCCACACAAAATCTCGTTGAGCCATCCTTTTTCTTGACGAGAACTACAGGTGAACACCAGGGACTTGATGAAGGTTCGATGATGTTATTCCTTCTCATGTCCTCTATCATTCCCTCCACTTCCTTCTCACGAGCAAACGGAATGCGCCTAGGTCGTTGCTTGATTGGCGCTAAATCTCCCGTATTAATCGTGTGCTTCACCAAGTCTGTTCTACCAATATCTGCGTCGTTCTGGGAGAACAGGTCTGAAAAACGCCGCAGCAAGTTCTTCGCTTTCACAGCCTGTAGCTTAGTCAGGTCCCTGCTGGAGTCTTCCATAACTTTGGTCACTACATTCTCCTCAACCTTATGTTTCCTAGGAGGATTTTCCACACATTGTCGTAACCATAAAACTTCCTCACAGTGACCAACAACCTCCCCCTTCTCAATCGTCAGGTCCACATCTCCAACGTTAAGTATCGGGATTGAGGTAGATGAAACTGATCCAACAACTGTCCTTGCCGGAATCCAAGAAGTTTCAGTTTTAACTTTCTCTATCACAGCACATCTCCGTGGTAATCTCCCATCGTTACTCTTGGGCAAAACGACAGGTACCAAGGTCTGTGATCTAGGTTTGAGAACTGTTCTTCTCACACAGTAGACCTTTCCCAACGATCCACCTTTCATCGGAACCTCCTCTGTGTTACACCGTAGCACTCCGTTTTTCATGTCTATACTGCACTGGTGATTTTGTAAGAAATCTAAGCCAATGATGCAATCGTCCACTATTTCAGCTACAATCACCTCATGTTTGAAAGGAGTTTCCCCGATCTTAATTGAAACTCCCAACTGCCCGTTGACAGGTATGCGCTGGCCGGTAGCTGTTGTTAACTGCAGGTTGGTTTGTTGCAGAAGTCGTTTCTGATAACTTTCCATCTCGTTTATCAGTCGAGTATTGATCACTGTTCTCGAAGCTCCGGTATCCAAAGTTAGTTGACAGATTCTACCATTGACCTCTCCTTCGACTAACAGACTATTTCCGTCTGATGTCTGTTTGACTCTTATGGTTGGGGTTGCAACATAACCGGCCAGCGCCCACCCCGCAGCCCTGGCTGGTTTTAGTTTTCCTGCTGCTCATCAGTCGAGACTCCTATATCCCGACGACCTGTGCGCTTCGGGCAGGAGCTGCGAATATGCCCTCGTTCACCACACTCGTAGCACACAAAACCGACGCTTCGATTCCTTGGCGGTGAGGCTCTAGTCACAACAATCTCCCTGAGGCGAGCGGAACGAGAATCCTGTCGTACGGCCTCCACCTCCAATGCATGAGCAACAGCGTCCCTGAGAGTGCTATGGTGCCCAAGTTGCACGGCAGCCCGCACCTCCGGGTCCCGTATCCCATCGGTAAAGGCCTGCAGGAGCATGTCATCGATGGCTGCTGGTGATGACTGGAAAGCCTTACGCACGAGCTTCTCCACTTCCACGGACCATTGCTGCAGACTCTCGTTAGCTTGTTGGTTCCGTTCCTTCAATCGCGCCCGATACATGTGCTCGAGATGCCCGTCACCGAATCTAGCCTCCAGAGCTCCGAAAAGCTTGTCAAACGTCAGATTTTCGCCAGCACCTACGGCTTCCAGCACGGTGAGAGCCTGTCCCTGGAGTGCTAATGTCAACGCAGACTGCGCCTCCTCTATGCCCCAGCCATTAACTTTCATCGCCGTCTCAAATTGTAGCTTAAAGGCGGGCCATGACGTCAGTCCATCGTAAACCGGAGTCTTCACACCTTTTGGTTGCATAGGTGAGTCAAAAACAGCGGCGACACGGCTATGAGATTTGGTCTGTTCAACCTCTCGCCGGATTTTGGCGAACTCACCCTCCACGCGATCCAGCCTTCCTTCTACAGCTTCGACTCTCTCTACTGCCTGCCGCAAGCCTTTCGTGATATCTTTATGAAGCGCCTCCTGCATCGTGCGCATTTGTTCTTCCTGGCGGCGAGCCTGTTCCTCCTGGCGGCGAGCCTGCTCCTCTTTCAGTGCGCGCAGCTGTTCCTCCTGACGGCGAGTCTGTTCTTCCATCATGCACTGGATTTGATAAAGGAAGTTTCCTGGGTTCTGCTCTGGAGTGCGCTGCACCTCACCCCCCTCAGGTCTTCTCTCCGGGGTTCGCTGCACCTCAGTAACAGGGGCCGCACCTTCCTGCCGCGCTTCCGACATGGCCCGGGTGGTGACACCCTTTAACTCTTTTGGCACCAGCGGCATCTTACTCCAATCCCACACTTCTGACACCAAATGTTACGAGCTACGGGTTCCGGGATTGGAGTGAAACGCTAAGTCCAATTTTACAGAGTTTATTTGGGATACACTTACAAACGGTCCACCTCGCAGAGGTTCCCCTAAACGGTTCACTTCACCGGGTCCTCCTCGCAGGGTTTCCCCGTGCACCACTTACTGTCACTGTTCACAGTCCACTACGTCACTACTGTGACGACACGACACGCGTCACGCTATGACGTCACGACGTACGACACTATGACGTCACGCACTACACTGACACTAGTCTACTCACTGTTCCACTCTTAGCACTTTTCTCTTCACTAGTACTTTTCCACTTTTACTTTTCTTCCTTTTGTTTCGCACTGTTCACTGTTTAACCAAGGACTGCCGCCAGTCGAAATTCGCCGCCTTTTTATATCCCGCAGAACATTCCGGAATACCCTTTTTCGACCTTCTTTTCTTTACTCGATTGTTTTCCTCCAGATAGTTCTAACCCCGCGTTCCTTTTTCGAAACCGATCGAAGACACGCCCACTTTTCTGGTTCTTTTCAAATATTCGTAATTTCGCCTCCTTTCTCGAAGTTCCTAGACACGTTCACCTTTTGTCCCTTTTTAAATATTCCTTCTCTCTCTTCCTTCTAGAACATTTCTAAAAACACAAAAATCTAGAAATATTTTTGGCGCGGATCGGATTCGAACCGTCACCCCCCAGCATGGGAGGCGGAACCTTAGACCGTAAGACCACGGCGGTTGTTAATGAGCCGGCCGAATTTTCGAATGCCTTCTTTACGTTTGACATTTGACAGCGGCCGTGACAATATGTTTTTCAAATGTGTAGTGTGAAAATAATATGTTCTGTGTTAGACTCATAGTTTAATTATCGCCCATTCTTCTTCTTCTAGCGAGTCGATGGCATGTCATTTTATATTTTTCCAGCCCAGTATTTTGCCACACGGATAACACTACCGGCAGCGTCCATAAGCTCCATTGGCGTGCAAGTTTGCAGGCAGGAAGGGCAAGATATGAGGCGGGCCATAGTCTGAGGGGCAACACCACATTCACATCTTAGGTCTGATCCATTGATAAAACCCCATTTGGACAGGTTCTCCTTACTCCAGCCGACTTGAGTTCGGAGCCTTTTTAAACACCTCCAAATCGGCCTGGGTAGTTCATGTCATGGAAAGCTTTCCGAAGGGGAGACAAACGGGTCAGGTAGCGTGCTCTTTTCTCGCCAGAGGTCACATCTAGCTCGAGGACCCTCACCAATACTTTGTATTGCGCATTAGTCTCTACTTACCCCAGTATCAAACAGGCGCGTCGCTAAAATATCAATATACTTAATTTTCCTACAGTCAAAACTTCTATACATTTTCTGGTATTTTGTAAAGGGAATGTGCCGGTTGTCCTTTATGAATATCAACAAAATACATTTCGTGGTTCACCCTACCCTACCATAACCCCATTGTTTTGCCCACACTGGCTAGTACAAATTTAAAGACATGTTTCTTCTCAAATTGCCCACTTACCTATTAACAATCCTGTTGTATTCCCTAGTCCACGTGTGAGTCAGATCATGGACTCCAGGAGGTATATGCGTCAGAATGTGGACCTTCTCACCAGCCTGTTCAGCTTTGTACAGCTCTTCCACTAACCAATCTAGATGCTTCTTGGCATCTCGTGGATCGTAAACTAGCCACCTGTAATTTAAATTAATTTATTATATCCACCATTGCTGTTCCACCGTTGGGCAAAGGAGTCCCTCCGGTCTATCGCAAGAGACCCACGCTACGATAGGCCAGTTTTTAAAGCCATAAAGGACAACCGCCGCCCTCCCTTGAAAAAATACCTTAAAATGTATAGAAGTTTTGACTGAAGTCAAATGTGTAATAAATTATGAGTTTTTATAAAAACGACTCAGATAGTATCATTTATTTTTATTTAACGAGTTATTTAATCATTTATTATTAATAAATTATAAAAAAGCAGCAACCCCAACATGGCTGTCAATGTTGTTTAGTAGGAGGAGGTAGGAGGTGTTGCAAGCACAATGTTTTTTTTATATAAAAATGATAAAAACTAATAAATCATTATAAAATAAACTAATGCCTGCAGTTAGTTTCTAGTGTTCCATAGTCCATAATAAAAATAGAAGGACGGTTATACATTTTTGGGTATTATGTGCCAGATGCCCTTTCGTTCCCGCCATGTTCGAAATTCGTCTAGTTAATTGAAATATGAATTTATAAGTATTAGGTGTTTATGTTTATTTAATTTAGCAATTTGTGACAATTATTTACTAAACTACAATTCCTTTTGGATACGCGCAGCAGGATTAGATAAAATAGTCATATTAGCATAGAAGCAATTTACCTACTTTAAAATTACAAGATCCGTTTGTTTTTGTACTTCAATTAACAAGAAATTTGTAAATACTCGAAACCAAAATTAAAATTTCCTTTCCTCATACACACCTCATACTCTTCAACCAATCGACATGCTATTTAACTATAATTTATCTACAAAAGAAAACTCGATCCAAAATTCCCATAAATCCAGGAAAATCTGCCCTGTTTTGAGCACGATGAATAAAAACTTACCAATTATCCCTATACGCCACGTTAGTGTTAAGAGAAATAGCTCTAAGGCCAGGCCTGACCAACATTGAGAAATCTCCTCTCTCCAGTAAAGAAGCCTTGGCTTCTTCAGTCAAATAGTGGTCCCATTTGTCGACTAGACCTTTGTACAACCATGTGGTATTTAAACCTGGTTCTGTGATTGATGACGGTGCGAATCTGTGTATATTTCAAAAATAATAAAATACACATAATTAAAAACCCCTCCACTGCCAACTATATCGCCCAGGAAGTACCATCAGTGGCTTGCACTCCATGTAGACAAAAAGAAAATGAACCCCTAATAATTTCTAGCATTTAACGCATGCTATTTTCTAATATTTAATTACTTGTATTTAAACAAAATCAATGTCATTTAGTAAACATTATACGTTAAATGCTAGAATTTATTAGGGTTTCACTGTCTTTTTGTCTAAATGGAGTGCAAGCCACTGATGGCACTGCCTGGGCGATATGGCGGACAGTTTTTAATCATGTGAATTTTATTATTTTTGAAATGTACACAGATTCGCACCGTCATCAGTCACAGAACCCGGTTTAAATACCTCATGGTTATACAAAGCGCTAGTCGACAAATGGGACAACTATTTGACTAAAGAAGCCAAGGCTACTTTACTGAAGAGAGGAGATTTCTCTGTGTTGGTCAGGCCTGGCCTTAGAGCGATTTCTCTGTACACTAACGTGGTGTATAAGTATAATTGGTAAGTAAGTTTTTATTAATCGTGCTCAAAACAGGGCTGATGTTCCTGGATTTATGGGAATTTTGGATCAAGTTTTCTTTTGTAGATAAATTATAGTCAAATAACATGTCGATTTGCTGAAGAGTTTTAGGTGTGGATTGAGGAACAAAAAAATACTCACATTTTGGTTTCTGTTCTGTATTTACTTCCTGTCAGGTAATTGAAGTAGGTACAAACAAATACAAAAAGCTTTTTATAATTTTGAAATAAGTAAATTGCTTATGACTTTTTTGTCTTATCATGCAAAAATGCAAAACATAACAATAAAAAATAATACTTTTAAATTCATATTTAAATATTAATTAGACGAAGTTAGCGCGCGGGACGAATTGACGGCTTCTTCTTCTACCAATCAATCAATAGCTTCTTGGCATCTCGAGGATCGTAAACAAGCCACCTGTAATTCAAATGAATTTATTATATCAGCCATTATTGTTCCACTGTTGGGCTTAAGCCTCCTTTGGCTCTCTCCAAGCGTCCCACGCTTCGATATGCCAGTTTTTGAAGAAGCCGTCAATTTCGTGCCGCGATGCCACCGTCGTCTAATTAAAATTTGAATTTAAAAGTATTATTTTTTTAATGTTATGTTTTGCATGATAAGAGGTTCCTCAATCACACCTCAGACTCTTCAACTAATCAGACATGTTATTTGACCATAATTTATCTACAAAAGAAAACTCGGTCCAAAATTCCCATAAATCCAGGAACGTTAGCCCTGTTTTGAGCACGATGAATGAAACTTACCAATTATACTTATACGCCACGTTAGTGTTAAGAGAAATCGCTCTAAGGCCAGGCCTGACCAACATTGAGAAATCTCCTCTCTCCAGTAAAGTAGCCTTGGCTTCTTCAGTCAAATAGTGGTCCCATTTGTCAACTAGTGCTTTGTATAACCATGTGGTATTTAAACCTGGTTCTGTGATTGATAACGGTGCGAATCTGTGTACATTTCAAAAATAATAAAATCCACATAATTAAAAACTTGTGGGGCTTGTTTTGCCCCACAAGAGGGCACATCTAACTGACTATATAGTAGTAGTAGTAGAGTATAGTGTTTACTAAATGACTTAAGATTTGTTTACAGGTATTGTTATACAGGTAATCCGCGAGTTTCCTACTAGTCAAATTAGCAACTCTCTAACGAACGTCAAAACGCGCCTTTTGTATGAAAAAAGTACTAAATATTGAATAGTGACGTCATTCTTTTTCGTCTTCTTTTCGATTCTTTTTGTTATATTTTACTCAGTCATTAAAAATAGTAAGTATTTAAGATAAAGAATTGCTGGAAATGTGAGTTTTGGAATATTTAAACTTTTTTTTAGTGCGAAGATAATACTAAAATCACAAAATGCAGTCAACTCCCCTATTAAACATTTAGTAAATAAAATGCGTTAAATGCTAGAAATTATTAGGGTTTTACTGTCTTTTTTTAGAGTGCACGCCACTGAGTGCCATAGGGATGTACCCTGGGTTGGGTTTATAAAAATTAATAGTAGGTGTCATTTTTTAAGTCCAAATTTTTTCATTTTCGAAATAAGGATTGGTTGTTATAAGAATTTGCCTTTTAAAAACACAATTTTTTTTAATTAGCCTCCATAATCGCTAACGTATACCTGATGATGATGAACTACTACGCCACTTGCTATGTTCAGGAAAATTTCCGCAAAGGAAAAGTCTTTGGAAAGAATAATGCAGTGGTGACGTAAATACATAGATTATTTACGCCAATATCGCACTATGACGCTTACACAAGCTTGTATCTTTCTGCTTCCGTTTAGGGGTTATTACTATTACATAACACTGGCCGATTACTATTGCAACCACCAACAATCACCCTAACTATTGCTATCACATTATGACATTAGGGTTAAAATATCAAAATTTGTGTTCTAGATATGAATCCTAGATGAATAGCACAGGAAAGGGTATATAGGAAGGGGTATGGGGTTTTTTATATGAATAAAAATGAATGAGTATAAAAATAAAACTTACTGATTTGTCGGTTGACTTTCATGATTTCCTAGAACTGGCACAACTAAAACGTCTGGGCCAAAGTTGTCTTTGATTTTTTGAATCAAATGTAGATTCATTTCGTTTATCAGCTCATAAGTTGTCTCCCACACACCATGATCGATCGTATCCCCGATATAATACACCACGTCGACATTCTAAAATCATATTTTATTTTAGTTTCCTTCAGAAAGTTTTAGTCATTATATTTATGTAGGTCATTGTTACCGACCTTGTGTGTCTCACTAATCCTGTCAATTACATCGTCATACGCCCAGATAGGCGTATCGCAGCTTCTGTAGTCACCCCAGTAGCCAGCTGGTTCTGAATTTCTCGCGATCGGAAACCTTGAAATTTTTTAAATAAATTATTTAAAGCCGTATAATTCTCGTCTTAGGATAGACCACCCCATTTTTTTTTCTCTTTGGTGACCAAGTGATAGGGTTTTTTTATACAGGTTTTTGGACAATATGCTAGCAAGTTAGCAACGTAATGATACTTTGCTGCGTATTTCCAACCGTAAGCAGACATCCAGGAGAGGGTCAGTTTCTACTGAAATCATGCCACGGACGGCGTCCGTGTTACGTAGCGGTGTTCTTTTCTTTTCAAGAAACAGACCTGCACTCAGTCCATCAGCGAGGAGGACCCTCTTAAGATGCTAAAAGGCAATCTTGCTACGAGATTACAATAATAATTACAAAGATATTTGGTAGTATCGTGGAAGCAAGATCTGTAACCACCTTGTTAGATCCTTGTCTTTATAAAATATTGTTCAGTATGAGTTATCTGTATTCAGTACCTGTTTAATTAAGACATCACAGCTACTGTATAAACACTAACCTTGTTTGAGATCTACTCCTCAGTGATCTGATTTTTGATGCTACACTTAAATCTAGCAATACTTCGTCGTCGTGTTTCACCAAGCTCTCCTCAAGTAGTTCTTCGTCTATATCAGATTTGTATCTGTAGCTGGTAGCAGGCTTCTGTCCTTTCCTGCAGCATGTAGGTTCATCACAATTACCAACGCCAAAAGCTTCGTACAGGGGGTCAATATGAGCATCTGTTACAACTGCAATGGTAAGTGGTTGGGTTCTCGAAGATTTGTTATCTGGGACCTGAAATTTTATGCAAAATACATTATGAATCCCAATGCTCACGAGTAGCTTAGGGCTAGGTTTCCGTCGTCGCTCAATAAGGTACGTTGAAATTGAATAAAGCGATTATGATTATTGATTGGCGCCGCCAATTTGGCGGTGGGCAGTCATGTGGTTAGAAGAACAGATGACAGATGGATCAAAGCCTTGATCGAGAGGTGATCGAGATCAGTCAGACAAGAGAGGAGAGGACTGGGTCGTCCAGTAACCAGGTGGACTGAAAATTTTTCGAAGGCGACTGGGAAGACTTGGATGCGATTGGCACAAGACAGGAAGATGTTGCATACAGGGAGGATCCTATACCCTGCTTGCAGTGGGTTGAGAAAACCTGATGATGATTATTAATAATCATTAAACACCAGAAATGGCATTATAAGCGTATTTATTTTAATATCGTATTTCTTACCGTATCTACGGCAATAGGAGCTGGAAGTTCGACTTGCCATTCAAATCTTGGATCATTAAACGGACAAATATTGCGGTTCTGAGCTGATTGCAGGACGAGACCGCAGAAAGCTTCAGGCGTTGCTTCTGGCGTAGTCTTGATGATGTGATGAAGGATTGGCTGAAATTATCAAAGGAAATTTGTCAAATAGTCGGCTTTTCGAGTGAGAACAACTTTGTACGGGTAGATATCCTAAATTGCATACCTAATACCTACTATGACGACCCGGTTGGTGTAATGGTTACCACGCCGGACTGCCAAACCAGGGTCCTGGGTTCGAATCCCGGTTCGGTCATGGATGTTTATATGTTTGTGCCGTTGTTGTATGGTTTCCATAACAAACAGCCTATAAATAGTGCTTTCTTGGGATCATTACAATGTATGTGCCTGTGAGCGTTATTTATTTATTTTATTTACTATATTGCTATTGGCCTGCCCTTTGGGTCGTTCAACCAGCGAATTAAGTACCTAAGCGTAAGCATAATTCAAGCATCATCAGACTATCACTAACTAAACTAAAGCACAGTACCTATAAGAAAGAGTAGGTATCTATTACTACATACAGTATGGACACTCGCACTCCCTGCCTCCCACCAACTTTTTACCTCTCCCCCTCTATCGCCCTCCAGTTACCTGGTAGTTACCTAAGAACAAGACTTAAGGTTCAATTTCTTTGTTTTCGCATGTGCTGTGCTGACGTCATTTAGTCAATTTCAATTTTTTGTATGCAGTGTTCGGGCTGTGACTAAAGTATCCTTTAGATGTGCAAATAGTGTAGAAGTGTAGATATTAGTGTAGATAATAACTGAGGTCTATTATTTTGAAATAATTTATACAGTAGGTAGGCAGGTAGGTAGGTACTATTATTCACATTTTGTGCCAACAGCGTGGGTCTAATTTGTAGATAAGATTAGACCTATTAAATTTTAATGCGAAATTAATATATTCTGAAAATAAATCATGAAGATTAAAGAGATTAAAATAAAAAATTAAACACGTTTAAAAACAATGGTTATTTATCATTAGTGATTACCTATAAATACTGCAGGAGTGCGATTTTTGAATCACATACGTTGAACTCAGCAGTGCAAATGTATGGATATACGCATCTTTCTACTGCCGATTTGACTTTCAAAAATCGCACCCCTGGAGTATGTTTTTTTAATGTCAAATCAGCAGTAGAAAGATGCTTATCTCCATAGTAATTTTGACATACTTTACAACTGCTGAGTTCAACGAATGAGTTTCAAAAATCGCACTCCAGGTAGGTATTTTTTTCGGGAGTGTTTTGCATGGGTCTGCTATGATTCAGGTTACAAACTGTCCAGAGTGCCCAGCTTTCTTAATCGGGGAATTATTAAAATTACCTATATGCTACTACTAGTTTAGTACTTAGTTAAATAATGTTTAATTTAATTATTATAATACTTTATCAATCTTACCATATTCAATGAAACAGCACCGCGGCACACATTTTCATTTTCAATGCCCAAAGACACGCATAAAACTGTTATAGTTTCGGATAGCTCTTCAGTTGAATATCCAAGGTGTACCATTTGAAATAGAGTCGCAAATGCGCTGCGGCATATTATGCAGTCGAAGGTCTGAAATGAATAGTCTCATATAAATTCACATCGGTCCTGTCTTGTCTCTTATTATCCGGCTAAAAAGTCCCACTGGGCAGTCTCTCGAACGAATAAGTATGAAAAAGCGGCTTTAGCACCGAATAGATATCCTACCAGAAAACAAAATTTTAACAAAAAATTAAAACCGCCTTCAAAAAAACTAAAAAGTTAAAAAATAACATTGCAGCCGATGACTTTTTCGTTCGCATCATAAGAACATTAATTTGTTTTATCGAAGTCGCTGTCAAGCCGATTCGCGACAGGGCTTGCATTAGTTTTTTGGCTTGGCTTGACACCGACTTCTATAAAACAAATTAATGTTCTTATGATGCGAACGAAAAAGTCATCGGCTGCAATGTTATTTTTTAACTTTTTAGTTTTTTTGAAGGCGGTTTTAATTTTTTGTAAAAATTTTGTTTATTTCACAATTTTCAGTGGTGAATTCATTAGTTCGATTTAACAGTAGTGCTTCAAATTAACAAACGCACTAGTCGGCAGTACGATTTTCGAAGGTTCCCCTCGATTTCTCTGGGATCCATCATCAGATCCTGGTTTCCTTATCATGGGACCACCCTTGGGATATCTCCTTTCCAACAAAAAAAGAATCATCAAAATCGGTTCATAAACGACGAAGTTATCCGCGAACACACATTAAAAAAAAAAAAAAAAATATATACGGTCGAACTGAGAACCTACTCCTTTTTTTGAAGTCGATTAAAAAACGCTTCTCATACAAGCTCGCTCGCGTCGGCGGCCGGTACACGGTGTACATGCGCAGCGTGGACGTTCACGTACGAGAATGAGCGGCTGTTTGGTAGAAACATCGCTGCGTATGTAGTGTAGGTGCTCACATCGTTCAAGGAGTGTAGTGTAGGCACATGCCACCGCGAGCTTATATGAAGCAATTTTTGGTAGGATACCTAGGATCTATTCTAAGTTGAGAGACAACATGCCATGTACCAATGAGTTTTTCTAACTTATGTACGTAAAACCGACTGCTCTCAAACGGTGAAGGAAAACATCATGAGGAAACCTGCATACACTGAAGAAGAAATTCTGATGTGTATGTGAAGTCTACCAACCCGCATTGGGCACGCGTGGTGGACTAATGCCCATACACCCTCCTTGAGGGTAGGCCTGTGCCCTGCAGTGGGACGTTTATAGGCTGATGATGATGATGATGATTCTGTGGCCACACCTCACCACTCACACGGGCCTATGATGGAGTGAATTCTTAGACGTAAGTTAGTGTCCATTGCTATTAAGATTATTTTTCTTTACAAGGCCAATTTACAAAAATATTTATTAGCTTAGGGGAAATTGAACTTTATCGCTGGTGCACCTAGCACATTGAAGACACTTTAAAAAAAATCTAAATGTTCCTATCTTTGAGCTAAAAGTTTTGTCTATTGTTGATTAGATTACGTTTAGGTATGTTGAGCAACTGTTATGTGTTATCTAAAAAGGTTAAATTCTTAGATTATCTTAGTAGCGATTAGAAACTGGGTGAAATTCAAATTAATAGTAACGTTTTACCGTTCTAGTTTCAGTTAAGTAACTCCTTGACATCGTCGAGACATGTTCAGGCATATGGAGGATGTCGATCACATCTTGCATCGTTCGGTGCTCTTCTTCTGACAATTCGTTCATCAAAGCCTTCCTGAATAAAGTCTCAATCTCATCTGTAAAAGTTTATCGTTATACTTAGTTAATTAAAGGTAATTCCTAATCGATCACTTTGTGTCTGCAGCCTTACCTTCGGACTCGATGGTTTTAAGTACCTATGCCAAAAATTAATGCTTAAGTTCGGGAATAAAAGATTTTCTCCATACACATTCAGTCAGATAAGATATTTTGGGAAAATATGGTAAGTGTGGTAAAGCCGAGGTGGTCCAGTGGCGAGTAACCTTGCCTACCGTGCAGGAGGCGATGGTTCGATTCCCGTCCAGGCCGACTCGTACCAATGAGTTTTTTGGAATTCATGTACGATTTGTAACACCACTGGCTTTTCGGTGAAGGAAAACTTCGTGAGGAAACCTGAATGCTTCAATTTCGAGGCATGTTTTGTACCTACTGTCCATTACAAGTGGCGACGGGCTCACTCCCCGTCACACTGGACAGTGTTTCGGTACCTACTACTAGTGAAACGCGGATGTTCTGAAGTTTCAGAATAGCTCTGACTACCCCCTCAGGGAATATAGTCGTGAGCATATGCTATGCTATGGTAAAAGTGAAATTCCAAAAAAAAAACCTATTTGTTTTTAAACTTACCTTGCGTTATAAGTTGCTGTGTAGCTCCCAAACTCAATATCATAAACACAAAAACAAACACCTTCATGTTGCATTGATTCTTTGACAATGAAAGATAAAACCAAATCCACTTCTATTTATTCATACAGCCCGACAAAATTGTTGAAATTGTTATTTAACCGCTTTCTTGGTTGATGCGGGTTGGTTATCATGTAAATAATTAGAATTTATATCGATTTAAATTCAGTGTGTTACATCTGTTATCAATATTTTCAAGTACACTTTTGAGAAAGCCAACCTAAAATAAAACAGTAGGACAGAATTTAATAGCTGGACCCTAGTCAATATCTGCACACTATGTCCAAGCAGATGAGAATAGTCAGTGAAACGTAGAAAGTGCATTATCCGATCCTACCACGTAAAAGCACATTTTGCAGTCAGGGCATGCATGTAGATTTCGAACGCCGCGCCGCTCGCCGGTCACATCCAGTCCAGGGACCACGCTAGACAGAAACCCCCGTAATTAGTAGGTGGTATCCATACAACCATAGTGCATATACGTGCGTAGCACCCTCAATCGACGGAAGTGCATGAAAAGATGTATGAATGTTAATGAGGCTAAAGAGGTGTGTCAGAGTCGTAACGTGTGGCGGTCCGTGGTCTCTGCCTACCCTCTTGGGACAATGACGTGAGCTTATGTATGTATGAAAACCAGAAAATTATATTTTTGAATCTGACTTTTAAAATATGACTAATTTTCATCGTAATTTTGACATTTTCTAATTGATTTGAATGTGTGACTTTCAAAAATACGATTATCATAATCAACCTCTACTTTTGAGGATAGAACCAGCTCATGGTGAGGGTGTTTAGGGCGTTAGTACTGCGTGCTCATTGTGGATTACTGGATTATTTCAGTTCAGCTTTCAGGATGATGATGATGATTCGAGCCCCTTTACAGAATGCAAAAACTTTATAATACAATCGGTAATGATCTCGAACTAGACATATTTCATGATACGGCATCATCGTGGAAGCGTAAGATGCTGCAACCAGGGTCATCACGAAACGGTTTACCAATTAGTTAGTTCTTACCTAGTTTCAATCTTTGTTCACCTTGTTTTAGTCTTCTTTTGTTTAGAAATGTTATTCTAGAATGTTTCTACCTAATATATACATGTTTTTATTCTGGCAACTTTGTCAATATGAGTGCTGTCGCATGCCTGTTATTAGTACATAAGTTAGAATATTGACCTCAACATTTATTTGTATACTGTTTTACTTGTGTACCGTTGGCATGTCTAATAAATAAATAATAATAATAATGATGATTTTTATCAGTGTTATTTGTACTTAATATCATAATTTTTGTTGGATTCACGGGAAGTGCATCTCGTAAGGTAGCATTCTGTAAGTTGTTCTTCATCTTCACATTCAGAGATTTATCGTATTTTCTTTCCTATACCAGAATGATGTATATTTTCTACAAGGAGTGCGATTTTTGAGTCTCATTCGCTGAGTTCAGCAGTTAAAAATGTTAAAATTACGTGCATCTTTCTACTGCTGATTTGACTTTCAAAAATCGCACTCCTGAAGTATGATTTTTGAAAGTCAAATCAGCAGTAGAAAGATGCATATCTCCACAGTAATTTTGATATTTTCAACTGCTGAACTCAGCGAATGAGATTCAAAAATCGCACTCCTGTTCAAATAAGTACTTCCATCCGCAGATTCCGCTTCAAGTCTATAAGGTTACAAAACGAAAACTAATATTACCTATATAGGGGGGCTTGTGCCCACAAAAAAGTTGATTACGTCTCTGTGTCACGTTTCTGATTAAAATGTTTATCCGATTCTTAGACCTGTCATCGATCAATACTATCTGTAGTATTAGCAATCTCATGATAGTAATAGCTACGCAAATAAGATTGATATACCTCGCAGTATTTTTATACAGTTTAAATACTGACTTTTGTGTATTTTGATTAAAAATATTTATTGTAAAAAGCAAAAATCGTAATTATTGTCTTTAGCGTAGGTCTATTTACTTTCGTTACATTATTGCTTGAGGATCTAGAATCTAGATTATACAGAGTGTAACAAAACACATTGTAATATTTAAAGGGTTGGTTTGGTACAGCCTACGAGACCACCAAACTGAACAATGGAGCCAACATTGAAAAAAAAGTAATAAAATATATTAAAAGATCGGCAGTTTCATACAAAACTGCAGTACCGACCGACTCGACTCATGTATTGGACAATTTTTTTTTTCCATGGGGGCAAAGTGATGTTTCCATAGTGAACATTATTTTGTTTGATGGACCAAAGTTTAGATCCTAGTAATATTGATCCTTGATCAACGTCTTCGTATATTTCTAATTTGAAAAAAATATAATGGGTTAATTCATTCTGTTTTATACGTTAATCACCTTTTCACTGCTGGGCAAAGTTCTCTCCCTTAGCGCTCTTACAGACGAGCAACACTTTGCTGTCGCCGAGTGTCGCGGAGGGTCGCGCGACCGTAAAATGTATGAGCGCGACGCTCTACGACCCACCGCGACAGCAAAGTGTCGCTCGTCTGTAAGAGCCCTTACTAGTATTCTTAAAAATCGTTGATATATATTTTTTTCTTATAATTAATTATAATTAAAGGGACACTTATAAGTGGTATTAGGCTTATCAGTTAAAAAGAAAGTACTGAAATAAATTTTATTGCCTTTACAAAAACAATGATACATAGAATACATCAAACTTTATGGGCGATGTGATTTATGAAACATATTTATAATCTGGTCTGATAATATACGTTCAAATTTGTAGTGCTATTGTGTAACTTGCCCATCATAAGATTGAAATTGTATCAATATTTTGTTTTATTGACGGTTCTATAAATCTGTTTGTTGATATTTAACCAGCAATTTATGGCGATGGCAATCTGCTCCAAGTTACACAATACGACTAGGAAAACCTGTACTTATTGAGATAACAAATAATTGACACTAGGGTCTAGTACAAAACTTTCGAAAAAAGTGTCCGAGACTAACCTACACAAACCTAAGCACATGTAGTAATAAAAACCAATTAAAAACATTGAAAATGCTGAAATAATTTTTCATTTTGCTTGCGTAGTTACCCCATCGCGGCACGGCATGGCATTATAATACATACGTGCGCATAGCCGGTGGATCAAATGAAGACTGTCGCGTAATTAGTTCTCTTTATAAGTTTTGATGCTATTTTGGTTCGGACACTTTTGAGCGCGGAGCCGACGTCCAGACCCAAATCTAATGTAAAAGATTCGGTAACTCTTTACCCACAATTCCATTTTCATCGACACTTGTAATTCTTGATTCAGGCTACACATAAAAAACAATATTAACATTACACTTCGCTCATCTCCACGTCGTCTATATTCAAGTCGTCCAACATCTCTGCTAGTGTGATGCGAGGCAGCGAAGGATCTATCTCGTCGGTGTCCACAGGCATCTTGCCCGTGTCCCTGAAGATGTTTATGTTCTGACGGAAAGCGGGGTCTTCTTCTAAGTCATCGAGGAACTCGTTGTAATCGCTGGCGGGAAAGAATGAAGTTAATTTTAAGAACAGCAAAATTTCGTTCGTCTAACTATTAGAGCGGTTTAGCACTGCGTCCGATCCGAATCCGTGAAAATACGGTCTGGATTAGTCGTACAACTATTTTTATAGTGGTTTACGCACTAAGGGTGTTACCAGACCAATCGATCGATCGTCGATCGACGGCATCGGTCAACGTCGATCGAAGTCGATCGACTGGTCTGGTAGCTGTAATTGATCGACGGATACCGTTCGACTAATCAATCGATCGATTGCCGATCGACGGCATCGGTCGACGTTGATCGATTAACCCCGGCTATATTCCATCAGTTTCTTTCAAAATGTATTCACAAGAGGACAGAGAATCAACAGTCGATCGATTGGTCTGGTAGGAACTATCGATCGACGACGTCGACAAATCCATTCTACCATCGATCGATGGCATCGACCGACGATCGACCGATTGGTCTGGTAGAAACTATCGATCGACGTCGACTAATCCATTCAACCATCGATCAATGCCGTCGATCGACGATCGATCGATTGGTCTGGTAACACCCTAAATCCGGTTTCCGTCATCCGATTTTACATACACAATAATTTTCACGGGTTCGGATCGGACGTAGTGCGAAACCACTCTTATAAAACTGTACAGAAGTATAATCTGTAAGTACATTGAAGATATTTACAAGAAAAAGATTGCGATACGGTTTATAGGTGTCCCTGACTCCAAATCAACCTTTTTTTTTAATTTTCGTCCTGTCTGTTTGTTTGAGCATCACGCAAAAACTACTGAACCGATTTCGATGAAACATTTTTCTTTGATAGCTTATGATTGGACTTCAAATCTGGTAAGTTGGTATTTTGTGTGGACGAAGACGCTGGTAAACTCTAGTAAAAGATATAAGAATGATAATCTGTGCCGATTCTGCACAAGAGCGGTAATAAATACGGCGTAACGAGTTTTTACGATTTGACAGGAAGAATAGCTTAGTTTAAGCGAATCAGCTTAGAGCCATATCAATATCACACAATGGATTTAAGCCTAGGCGTTGACGGAACGATATCGTAGCGATAACCCCGCGATATCGCCTCGATATTTCTGAGATCAATCAGTGTCGCGGCGATAACGATCAGTAAAAAAAATCACGCGACGTCGTGCGGTGCAGTTGTGAAATCGCCTACGTTCAAAACTAACTTGTGTAATATGGTTATTAAAGGATCTATTGTCGCGATAATTTAATTACCAAGCTAATGATAAAAACAAACAAGCATACTTACATAAATACCGTAAAATTAGTGATTAAGGTTCTGTGTATATTATACACAGAACCCGGCTATGCCTTAATATAAGTAGGATGCATGTAGCCCGCGTGCTATTGATATGTGCGCTATCACATCATAAGAGTTATGAAGATAAGGTTGAGTTTAATTTGATTTTAGGGTTCCGTAGTCAAACAAGGAAACATTCTGACTTCCTGTCTGTAGATATGCCCCGGCTCAATTACTCCCTTATTTTTGAACCTATTGAATCTAAATTTGGCATGAAAAACAGAAACATGGTGGAAAAACATTTTTTCGACGTCGGTCGGCAGCTGTCAATAGATGGCGCTGAACAAAATCAAAACCGCGCTATTATTAAATAATAGCGCGGTTTTGATTTTGTTCAGCAAATTTTGCTTTCGAAGATTTCTTAAGTTTCTTAAGCGATGTTAGGTTTAGCTTTCATATAATGACTACGGAACCCTATCTCACTCTTAGCCGGTTTTTTTTTTGTCACGTGCGTTAACTTCTTCATGATATTTCTACTGGTTCTCCATTCTTTGCTGATACAGGCCAGGCTATAACAGAAAATAGATATACTAACTCGTTAGTGGAGCTAAGTCCGTCATGAAGCTCCTCGGCCATATGCTTCAGCTTCCAGTTGCGCGCGCGTCGCCTCGCCGACCGCTCCCCGTAGAACTTCTTCACGAGGAACACGTCGGGAACCACGCTACGATCTAACTTGTCGAGGTTAGAATCATTCACGTTTGAATCGCCGAGGTTATATCTGTAACAAACATTTTTTTTAATATTATTGATTATTAACATGTTAGAGCCATGTTGTACAGATGTTAGGGCTAAAGACATAATATAATGGCTCGATAACTAAATTGGTCGAAGCCGTGTGATATACCACTGATTTTGCATACAGAACGCCGCTGTGGCTTGGTCCTAAGCAGGTCGATTGGGGAAATATTTTAAAGAATAAAGAATATTTATTGTTCAAATTGTGTAAAAAAAAAGATGTTACAATAAAGCAGAATCAACAGTTTGGTCCGCACGGACATACTGGGGAATTATTGCAGTTGTATTAAAAAAGTTTATGGGTTTACCTAGGAATATGATAATGGGGAATATTCTCAGTGAAACTAGAAAAGTAAGTCGACTTGAGAATATGATACTGGAAATTTTCGCAGTTTAACTGAAAACTTAGGAAATTATGGAAAATATTCCCAGTTACACATAAAACGTAATTGGGCCAAGAATGGGGAATTTTCTCAGTTGTGCATGAAGCTAGTTCATGGACAACTGAGAAAATTCCCCATTCTTGGCCCAATCGCATTTTCCAAGCTAGTTGGTAAATTCGAATGTTTTACCTTAATTTAAAGATTAGTTTGCAGCTTAGCTGGTTAGTAAATAAACCCTATTATGTTCAGAGCGGCTGACTCATAATTTATTCATAAAGAATCAACCGAACCCAAGGACGCTGACCGTAGGGCTCTGAACATAAAGCACACAAAACGCTTTTAAATCTGCACGCACGCACACACACGCACACACACACACGCACACACACACACACACACACCCACATACGAATAAACAAACAGTGTAACTTACCTATATGTACAACATAGAAATATTATTTCTTTCTTTGCACACCGAATTAAATTTATTGTACTTTCTTACTTGTTTTTTTGTTTTTAAGTATTATATAGTGTTCTTCATCGGCACACCAACATTTAAATCAAATGACAGTTAAGGTACCACTGTTAGTACTATAATATAAGAAAATTGTAAAGCAGTCTGTGAGGCAGAAAACTCCAGTACAGACTGCTGATCTACTTACTCTGTAAATGCATGTGTTTTGGAAAATAAATGTTTTATGTTTATGTTTTATGTTTATGTTTAGGTTTGCAGGTTTGTTGATGAGAAATATACGAGTATACTATCAATTTATGCAAACTACCAGTTGTTTTAGGAATAATTTGTAATTCATCTTTGATAGCATCTCTTGGCGGTACACAATGTAACCATACAGAAATTACACGCTCCCCTTGCAATTAACACAATCAATTTCCTTACCCAAGAACAGTGTCCCCGGGCTTCAGCAAATGTCCGAGATGAGTCTTGGTGTGCACCGGATTAACATCCAGACCCAGCTCGCTTGCCTTCACGACCCACACATCAGCTACCACATGCTTGTTTGATACATTTCCTTGACCAGGGAACGTTTTCTTTTCCTGTCAAACAAAGGATATTTCCAGCTATAAAAATAACTAATCGGCCTGGTTGCATTTGATTCGCAGAAGCCATAGCTGGCCCAAATAGAACAGAATGAAGGAATTTACTCCTTAAGGAGTAAAGGAGGCTCTAAACCTAAGTAAATCCCACTATGGGGATAGTGTCCTTGGATACGTGCCTGATTTCGAACTAAAAGTTCTAAAATTGCTGTTCGTATACCGACCAAACAGAACCTAGTCTTCGGCATTTTCAATATGCAGAATAACAAACTGATAACAAATAATTGAGAAAAACAACAGAAAACAGTGAGAAAATTTATTTCGTGTTTCTTCTCTTTTTGAGCTTCTTTTGTCACGAATCGTGATTGGATACACATGGTGTGGCATTGGTAGCGCAAGATTTTTGTTTTTCATTATCATGATCATTATCGTGATAATTATCAATGAGAATTATCATATCAAACCCTGAATTTCTCAATCTATCAAGAAAACATGGTACTTACTCTGTGACAAATTATTTAACGTAACTTCCGACGCAAAAATAAAATTAATAACTTGACAGAAGAACTTTCATTCAAAAACTTATTCGGATTATAATAGTGAGATACAATAAATATGGGATCAACTTACATGTTCCTTTAGTATATCAATGTCCATAACAATGTATTCCACTAATTGTTTAGGATTGCATATTGGAGTGAATGGATGTCTCCAATACACTGTTGACGAAATATCACACACTGCAAATAAAAACACAGTTTTTATACTTATTCGAAAAGAGAGAACGATTATGTTACTTGCAGTCTAGTACATTTAACACGTGAATTTAAAATGATTAGGAATGAGGGAGAGAAGTGCGATTTTTGAATCTCATATGTTGAACTCAGCAGTTGAAAATGTATGGAAATACGCATCTTTCTACTGCTGATTTGATTTAAAAAAATTGCACTCCTGTAGTATGATTTTTGAAAGTCAAATCAGGTGGAGAAAGATGCATATCTGCTGAGTTCAACGAATGAGTTTCAAAAATCGCACTCCAGGTTCAATACAAAAAACAATACCTAAACTACATACTGCATACACTGAAAAAGAAATGCAGATGCATAATTGAATTCTACCAATCCGCATTGTGCACACGTGGTGGACTAACGCCCATACACTCTCTCTGAGGTTAGGCCGGTGCCCTGGATTGTTTGGGACGTATACAGGGGGATGACCAGACCATCAAACTGAACAAGTTTCTCTATGGGACCAGCATTGAAAGCGAGAAAAAAATCAGCTTTCTCATACATTTGGCTCAAGTAGGTTTTCAGTTTTGTATGGAACAGCCGATTTTTTTTCGCCATTACGATGTTGTGTTGGCGCCATAGAGAAAGTTGTTCAGTTTGTTGATACGTAACATGGTTAAGTTTTCACCCTGTATCTAAAATATTATAAAACTGTAACAGAAGTGTGTCTGTACATTGAAGATATTTACAAAAAAAAAATTACGATATGGTTTTTAGATCTCCCCGATTCCAAATCAAAAAATTTTTTATTTTTTGTCTGTCTGTTTGTTTGTTTGTTTATTCGTTTGTTTGTTTGTTTGTTTGTTTGGGTGTTTGTTTGTTCGAGTATCACGCAAAAACTACTGAACCGATTTTGATGAATCTTTTTTTTGTTTGATAGCTTATCATCTGACTTAAAATCTGGTATATAATTTATGCGGACGAAGTCGCGGGTTAAAGCTCGTTATACATAAAATGTTATTCATCAGCTTTTTATAAAAACCTACCATGAGATATACAGGTCTTTTTAAAGAGTCATTAATATTTTTTATAAAAGCATAGAAATAATTTTCTTAGCAGATTCCATTACATACCTTGCCCAGTGTTAGCATCAATCAAATGTATGGAGCTAGTAACTCTATGCACCAAACATATAGGTGAAATGCCTCCCAACTGTTGAGTCAGCTTCTTAGGAAGGCAGACCACACTGTCCTTAGACAACGGCACGATTTCTATACTGAACGTAAACTTGTAGTTATATATGTTGCTGTGTATATCGTGCGAGATTAACTTTTTTGAATGCTGGCATTTTATCGGTAGAACTGACTGGATGAAGTCCACCATTTTGCGCGCGTGGCTTTCTGTTGTGTAGTAGAAATCGAGGCCATCTGAAAAGTAAAGGATTTTTTAGAATTAGGAATAGGCTATTATAAGCTAATCAGTTACTGAAAATGTAAAATGTGCTATTTTCAGTAATAGAATCTTTAGCTTGAATTATATTTGTAACTAGAATTTGCCTGCGACTTCGTCCGCACCGGCTTTTAATTTAAACACAAAAAGTTTTATCAAAATTGGTCAAGTAGTTTTTGCAAGATGCTCAAACAAACAAACAAAAAAGGACCAACAAGAAATTAAAAATCTGTGATTTGTAGCCGAGGACACCAATACTTCATGTTTTGCAATTATCTTCAACATGCAGACACACTTCTGTTAGTTTTATAATATTGTATACACAATACACACAGTATACAGTAGTAGTAGTAGTGTTGTATTTGGTACAGGATAATCTATAAAAGAAAGTATGATGAATAAGGTGACGTCATAATACTTTAGTACAATGTTCATACAAAGTTTGATAAAGAGTCGCTGCTCTGACTAGATAGCAAATAGCCTACTAGTCCTACTACAGTACTAGTTACAGTATAAATTATGTCCAACAGAAAATAACAAACCATGCTTAGGCTTTATCCCGAGAGTATTCTCATGCGCCTTATGCTTCAATATCAGCTGTTCCAAGTAGTAGAAAGTCTTCCTGTTGTTAGCTCTCTGTCTCACTTGCACCAGCGCGCGCCAGTAGTCCTGCGCCTCGGAGCGGTGGCACGCGTCGCACATCTGATGCTGTATGTTGAACTCCACGATGAAAGTTTGCTGGAGAACTGCCCCGCCCATTACTTCGCCTTGGACCGTTAGTTTTACCTGGAGATGGGAAATATTGTTTAGTCACGAAGGTCAATGGGAAGACTCAGACCACCAGCATGTTGGTCTGACGACATTGTGACGGGATTGCGTTGGATCTGTGGCTCTTTCACTTGATGAATAAAAGTGCCAGAAAAAAGACGCGGGATACTGTTGTCTCGCGTATTCATCATACTAGGCTATACCCTCAATTTAACACAGGATACAAGTGGCTCTAAAAAGGAGGCCTTTGTCCAATAGTGGGTTTATGGCTTATATTGTTATTTTTTAGCTAGAAAATAAATAATAAGGGTTGAACCTCATCTGGCAGTACAGCATCGCAGTGCTGCCAGATAAGGTTCAACCCTAAACAGGAAATAATAATCAAATACGAAAATAAAAATGTATAGCACTGTCAGCATGATGAACTTCAAAAATTGTAATTGCTACAGTGAGAGGTAAAGAAAAATGGAGCAATCACCCCATGGCACCCAAGAGAAGGTCAAAGAAAGAGAGGTAGACCACTGAGACGATGGGATGATGACATAAGTCAGGTTGCCAGAATGAAGTCTTCTGTCCCATCTATAGCATGTCATTGAGATTAACGTAACATCATCACAGTATAAGGGCACAGTATAAGAAAGAGTATCTATTACTACATACAGTACGGATACGGACACTCCCTGCCTCTCGAATCAACTTTTTACCTCAACCCAGGGCTATTGCCCTCAGATTACCTCGGCAGTTACCAGTAACATAAATTGACACCACAATTAACATGCTAGAATTTATATTTTCTAAACAAAAAGAATATAATCTCAGGACGAAGGATAAAAACTCTTTTTTGAATAGACGGGCGTTAAAGCATTTTATTTACGAAAAATTCATTGTACCGCACGCAGCTACAGTTATTGCAGCCCTAGACTCCGTTTCGCATGTGCTGACATCATTTAGTCAATTTCAGTTTTTTATAAGCAGTCTGGGGTGTGATAAGGATATGATACTACAAACAGTAAGGACTCTCTCTACCCCCCACAAATTTATAAACCTCACCCCCTAGTGGAAGATGGGAGGAAAACGGCAATGGTGTAGTACTCTCTCACTTGCACTCAGTATCACATTTGCTTACCTTTTCATGTCAGTTGTCTGTTTATATGAAGTGTCCAGGGTGTGCATATAAAACTGAAGAGATTTTCCAGCCAGCATCCTACATCCAGCTAAGGGTACTTTTAAAGCAAATAAATTGCTGACTGGCTAATCATTCCACTACTCACAACATGAATTATAATTATTTTCATGCAATATGGCTCATGCTGACATAAAAAAGGAGGAAAAAAAAGAAAAATCAAACCTTTATCCTTTTAGAATGAGGCTCAGTCCAAGCGAAGCCTGCATCAATCAGTTTGACCCTGTTCAAACCCTTCAGCCTCTTCAGACAGAGGGCCAGCAGTTCACGGGACTCCAGGGCACAAACCAGCCACTCTGCGGGTGGTTGCAAATATCTGTGAATGTAGGAACGAGTTTATGAGAGGAATTATACACGCTCAGTTAATATTGTGATCTAATGTGGATCTCAATAGATCCATATCAAATCAAATCAAATAGCCTTTATTTCTGAACAAAATTTCCATTTTACAATATTCATTTCATTCTTAATTAAATAAATTCATTTTCATTTACAAATTAATTATTCTTAGACTTTAATAATTACATTATTTTAAATTTGAATTATTATTATTTAGTTCCATGCAGTTACTCTAATGCAATTAATAATTAGATTTCACATTCCATTGTTATTATCTAAACTATTATAAAACTGTAACAGAAGTGTGTCTGTACATTGAAGATATTTACAAAAAAAAGATTACAATATGGTTTTTAGGCTTCCCTGATTCCAAATCGCAAATTTTTTGACTTTTTGTCTATCTGTTTGTTTGTTTGTTTGTTTGTTTGGGTGTTTGTTTGTTCGAGTATCACGCATAAACTACTGAACCGATTTTGATGAAACTTTTTTTGTTTGATAGCTTATCATCTGACTTAAAATCTGGTATATAATTTATGCGAACGAAGTCGCGGGTAAAAGCTCGTAAATCTATAAAATCTCTAAGCCCGGAGTGCCCTTCGGCAAAGGCCTCCTCCAGGTCCATCCACTGCCTTCTATCAAGGGCTACACGACGCCAAAGTGTAATAGATCCATATACTATCAGTTTAAAATAGCAATGCATGACCTCACTCACAAATGTGACATCACTCAATCACATGAACTTCAATCAAGTCATTCAAATTATTATTTCCTCTACATAGAGTCTAAATTTACCGTTTCAACGTTATGATTGTGCGCACGACCTACAAGGGGGGTCAAGTTCTATTGCATTTCGCCTGTGCTCATGACCTACAGCGTGAGTCACTCAAACCTTACGCCTGTGCGGGTGACCCACAAGGTGAGCAACATTGGTGTTTTTACATTACGACTGTGCGCATGACCTACGAGGGGCATCAGTTTTAGTACTGCACGAGGATTATGGTTTTGAGCTTAGCAGCGAAAGTGTTAAACTGATAGTATGTCTCTATCTATAAAGGATTGCTCAATATTACTGCTGTGTTCAGATATCCGGCAAGCTTTGATGAATATAAACAATAAATGGAAAACATACAGACATAACGAAAGTCTTTCTCATATTATTCTTGAAAGAATTATAAATATCGGTTTGTTCTGGAGGAGGAAACAGGGGAATACGAAATCATGATTTTGTCCATTTTAAGTAGGTAAAATCAGTCCATGCTGCAGTTGTCACTTATGCACTGGTAGCTTGGTTACTCGGGAACAGTGCGACAGCAATAAATCTGTTAAAACCTATTCTTAATGTTTCTTGCTCTTAAAAATTACAGCAAAACAAACCTTTCACATCCTCTGCAGAAAAACAGAGTGGCCTGCTTGGGAATGCCATCAGTGATATCTACGTGAGCCCTCAAGCACGCTACACACATGTTGGAGGGGTTTGCTTCGATCGGCACAGCGCATTGGCAGCATAATCTGAAATATTTGAACCAAAATGTATCTGGTTGTATTGTAATTGTAACCTACATCATTTAATATTGTGCAAGGATTCTAATTACTTACATTCGTGTGCCGTTTAGAGCAGTTTCTTCAGGCGATATGTATTCCATTTTGAATTAGACTTACACTTTGTAGTTACAAATAAAATTGATAAAACTGCAAATTAAAATTTGTTTCGCGGATTACAACGCATCACACGTGCGTAGATTTTGACATTTAACGAATGAATGAATCAGGGTTGCCAGATATGATTTCGCAAATTCCCCCAGATCGTCCATTTTTTCCCCCAAAACGATAAGTTTTGAAGAAAAATCCCCCAAAAGTCGAGTCGATGGAGGAGGGCTAAAAATGCTATGACCTTCGAACCCAATTACTTTGAGTAAACTTTTATGAAACCCTCTGCATTATGTTAGTTACATTATAAACGAAAATGTTAACCCATTTTTTTTTGCCGCTCTCGATTATTCCGAGGGTTCTGTACCACCAAACATTACATAGTATTTTTTAACAAGGACAGTATGGGGAAGTCCACAACCACAGGAGATACAGGGAAATTGTCTTAGGAACCCTTAGGTCTTTTTTTGTGAACACAATTTTGGCATAATAAATTTTTAGTCAAGCGTGAGTTGTCCATAAATATGAAAAAAAATTACAACTTTTTTTATGCTATTCGACCCAGTTTTATGTAAGGATCATTTCATAGTATGGGAAGTAAAAAATCGGGACAGCATAAGTAGGTCAAAAATAAAATAATTTTTCATACAATTTTGCGCGAGCCCGACACACACTTGGCCGATTTTTATTATTTGTTGTTTTACTTTGAAGTATGCACTATAATCACACGAAGTTTGATTCTTGTATGTATTTCCGTTTTAACGATAGAACAAAATAAAAAAGGTTGAAAAAAAACACGTGCATGGTGACTCCCCCAAACGTTTAACTTATAATTTTTATTATTGGAACACAAAATAATAACACATATTCTGTGAAAATTTTTACTGGCTACCTATTAGGGTTCAAAAGATGCAGCGACTCTAATAAGAAACGTATTTTTTCAACCTTTTTTATTTTGCTCTCTCGTTAAAACGGTATTGCATGCAAGCATCAAACTTGGTACGATTATAGTAAAAACTATAAAGTAATAAAAAAAAAAAATAAAAATTGCCTAAGTGTGTGTATCGCACTAAATTATATGAAAAATTATTTTATTGAATTTGACCAACTTATGCTGTCCCAATTTTTTACTTCCCATACTATGAAATGATCCTTACATAAAACTGAGTCGAACAGCATAAAAAAATTGTTGTAAATTTTTTTCAAATTTATGAACAACTCTCGCTTGACCAAAAATTTATTATGCCAAAATTATGTTCACAAAAAAAGACCTATTTTCCTGTATCTCCTGTAGTTGTGGACTTCCCCATACTGTCCTTGTTAAAAAATACTATGTAATGTTTGGTGGTACGGAACCCTCGGAATAATAGAGAACGGCAAAAAAAAAAATGGGTAAACATTTTCGTTTATAATGTAACTAACATAATGCAGAAGGTTTCATAAAAGTTTACTCAAAGTTATTGGGTTCCGAGGTGAAAACCTCCATCGACTCCACTAGTCCGCGAGATGCGAGTTCGTGCGGCCGCGGACGCGCGCTGGCTAAAATAAACAAGAACTCTAGTGTTTTTTTAACAATTCAAATGTTGCTTTTTTTTCTCATTGAGCTTTCTTTACTATACTACAGTTTATTAATAAACAACATCGCAGAAAAACAATACGGAATAACGGTGGTTCCTAAATATTCATCGATTGACAGACTGAGGCCGAGATTCAGAAATGATTTCTAAGTCTTAGTTCGAACTCCCGTATGTCAAAATCCATACATTTTGACCCTACTTAGTTCGAACAGGGTCGTTGCAATAAAATCTAAAATGTGGAGCGAGCGACGAGAGCTTGAGTTTTTTACTGCCTACAATCTGGAACGAGCAAAGCAAGCTCGAGATTGTACTACACTATGAAAACTTATAAGATCCAAAACCTAAAGCGAGCGAAGCGAGCTCGAGATATCACTGCATTCTGGAGCAAGCGAAGCTAAAGTAAGCTCGAGATTTTACTGCAATGCATCTAGGTCCTTATGATACAATCGTAGCCAGGAGCGAGTGAAGTGAGCTTGAGATCTCTATCTCATCTTGAAATAGAGTAGTTGAGTACCTACCTATATTTGTGTTTAAAATTGTGGAGCGTGGACTGTAAGTAGGGGTTTCTTTCTTCTCAATAAAAATGCCGATGCGGTTTTCCAAATGTGAGCCAGGCTGGAGGGTGGGGTAGAGAGGGCTAGTGGTCGCAGAGAGTTTTCTTCTCGAGTGCTGGATCCGGACTGAATCTGCGCCGAATCGGCGCTTCTTTTATATGATTTTCGAGCGACCACTCCCCTTCACCCCGCACTCTTCCCCTTGACTAAAATCTCTTTATTTCTATCTCAATCTTACATTCTACAGCAAAGAAACAATGTTCATTACTTACTTACTTATTTTCTAACATCCAAACATATCATTCTCATCGTCTGCCGGCGCAAAACAGAGTGAGGAGCGCGCGCGAAAGATTTCAATATTTATATGACCCCGTCCCCCGCTTCCGCATACCGCGGATTCGCGGGAGTCGGGGCCCCCCTCGCTCGTCTGTATGCGCCGACAGGGACAGTTGCACTGTCTCTTTCTATCGTTGATTTCTCTTAAGTTCCTCCCCTTTTAATGAGATACTAAGTCTAATCAGGGTAAATTCTAACTGGAATTATGTAAGCTAATCGTGTTATTTACTTTAAAATCTGATGAAACTATGTGCTAATTTAACTAGGGAAATGTGTACCTATCTAGCTGGGGTAGGAATCTCAAGGGAAATCACTTAAAGAATGAAATACAAGCCCTATTCTAACTATTTACATAACTTATGTTCTAGGCCCTAATCCTAATAAGAAATTACGACTTTATTAAAATAGAAACTTATCCTATAACTAAAACAATACAAAACAATGCAAAGTAAAGTAAATTGAGATAAAAACTATGTACAAATGGTCGATTCATATTCTGTCGTGCACATTTCTCCCGCCGTCGCAGCTCTGCGATCCAACAGGTAGCACGACGATCCTCTTGGTCGGTCTTCGGAGGACGTGCCCGTTGCTGGTCTCGACGTCCACGATCCTCACCTCGCCGTCTCGCCCTGGGTAGACTGCGATGATGCGTCCTCTCGGCCATGTGTTGCGCGGCAGGTTGGGGTCGCAGATGAGCACCAGGTCGCCGACAGCGGGTGGCGCGCCGGTCGTGCGAGGCTCCCGCCGGTGTTGGAGTAGCGGCTGGTACTCCTTGACCCAGCGGCTCCAGAAGATGTCTGCCAGGCGTTGTGCGCGCCGCCAGTGCTTGCGCGCGGTGAGGTCGTCTGCGGTGAACTCGCCAGGTGGTGGGACGTGCGAGTTGGGTCCCAACAGGATGTGGTTGGGTGTGAGCGCCTCGGCGTCACCGCCCCGTGTGTCAGTGGGCGGAGGTTTACTGCGTTTGCCTCGGCGACGTGCGTGGTGAGATGCACGCGCCAGAGGCAGGTTACCGGTGGCCCGGGAGGCGGGCTTCGCTCTACTCGGCTTGCATCGCCGACAGCGCTTGATGACGTCACGCACTGTCGGTCGTATCTTCACTATCCATGTTCTTTCTCGTAGCTCGTTCACTACGGTCTCAATACCGCCGTGGTGTAGCCGCTCGTGTACGTGTTGAATGTACAGTCGCGTAAAAAGATGTTTCCCGTCGAGTACAGTCGGGCTGGCCGTCTCTTCGTCGATGTCAGGCGAAGCGTGGATTCTTCCCCTGAGGCGCAGAACTCCATCTTCGCCGACCACTACTGATAGCGCCGGTAGCCTGTCTCCAGGCTGAGGCGCTGCGCAGCTCCTTACTCGACGTAATTCTTCGGAAAAACAATCTTCTTGTACCGCTTTCCACCACAGTTTCTCGGCGCGAATGAGATAGTGCGCTTCGATTCCGACGATATTGCCATCTCTTTTCTTCGCGTGTGTCGTCTCGTTCTTGCGTGCTTTCTTATCAGTCTTCTTATCAGTTTTCCAATCGGAGTCGTTTTTCTTGTTTTCTCGCGTTCGTTTTCGTTTCGTAGCCAACACTGTTTCGTTTTTCTTACGCCTACATAGGTCTACGAACTGTAGCACGCGTGCCGTAGCTCGTAGCAAGCGTGTGAACGAGGAAAAACGCTCGACTTGAGGAAGGTGAGCGTGGTCAGGTCGCTGATGGGTGACGAGACCTGTCTCTCTTTCTTCTGTCTTCGGAACTTCGATGTTTCGAGTGTTCGACTTCAGATCGATGCAGTCCGTCTTCGCGTCGCGTAAGATTTCGTGCGTTTTCTCTGTCTCTCTCCCGCCGATAGCGACGGTGGCGACACGCGGGTTGGCGGCGAACTGCTGTACTGTCGATCTTGTCTCGAAGCGTCCGTCGGGCAGGCGGCGGCTTGTTTCTTCTGACATTTTCAATACCAGCTGCTCGGGATCGCTCTTCTCTGTCGGTTTTTCTACTCCGATCGATTCCAACTTGAAGTAGTTCGTAATTTTCTCTACGTTGTCTTCGTTGTTTCGAACGATGGTTAGATGTCCGCAGAAAGTTTCTGGATACGTCATGGATGAGCGGCAGCCGTGAAGGACCCATCCCAGCTTCGTGTACGATGCGACGGGTTTGTCTTTCCGTCCCGCTCGCACCGCGCCTGAGATAATTAAATCCCAGTTGTCTTGACCGATGAGTAGCTTCGGGTGCGCCTCTTCGTACACGAGCTCGTCTCGAATTTGATTCAGGTGCGGGCAATCTTCGATGTCTCTTCTGCCGACCCTCTGAGAAGCGAAGTCGAGCTCTCGCACGGTGCGCACGTCGCGTAGCTCGCATGTTTCGTCTGCGTATTTGCCGCGGATTTTCAGGTCGACGCGCTTGCTTTTCGGGTACTGTAGTTCCTTCCCGCTCACACCACGGACGTTCATTGGATCGGTGGGCCCGTCGACGTTGAGTTCTTGTGTAATTTTCTCGTCGATGATGGTGATTGTAGAGCCCTCGTCGAGTAGCGCGAACGTTTCTACTTTCTTCCCGTTGGCTACGGTGAGAACTACAGGAACGATTTTCAAATAAGCGCGCCGTGCGGTGCCGTTGCTCGCCGTGTTATTCGTGTCTTCGTACGTAGAGCCGACTTTTTCGCGATGCGGCGGCTCTTGTGTGCGACGAGGTGGTTCTTCGCTACGTGGTTCTTCGATCTTCGGTCTCGATTGATGAAGAAGCTTGTGATGCGATATGGTGCAACCCTGATGACCACATACCTTGGCTCTGCAGTCGGCGTGGCGGTGGTTGTTGCGCAGGCAGCGGAAACAAACACGACTTTTCTTCACTATCTCCCACCGCTCGTCCGTGCTGGCAGCTACGAATTTCTTGCAGTCAGGTAGGTTGTGTGGTCCGTTGCAGGCTGGGCAGCGTAGCGTGTTCACGTTGAATGTTCTTTCTTGTCTTTTCTTCGATTTTTCTTCTGTGACGGTCTCAAGTGAAGCGTAGGCGCCGCATTTGTCTGCTTCTTCGTTCAGGAAGGTGGCCAGTCGCTTCAGCTCAGGAACGTCTTCTTTGTTTCGGGCGGCGAAGTCGAACCATTTGCTTCTGATGATTGGAGACAATTTTTCAATCACGTTTCGCGCCATTTCGGGATTGTACAGGTAATGGATTTTCTTCAGTGCTTCTACGGTCGCGACGATGTTCGCTATCTTGTTAGCGAACACGATGAGATCGCGTGGGTTGTCTCCTATCTTCTGAAGTGTTCTGATCTTCTCCATTTCGCCCATGACGATAGCTTCAGGGCGACCGAATCTTCTCTCGAGCGTGGCGATGATGACGCTCGGCTCCGGGTTGGATAGGAGCAGGCTCTGGACCGCTTCTAGCGCGATGCCTCGGAGACTTTTTCTTATTCTTGCTATGTTCTCGGTGTCGGAGAATCCTCTTGCCGTGTCTTCGTACGCCGCTTTGAATGGCAGCCACGCGTTCGATTGTCCGTTGAAGATGGGTAATTCTTGAATGTACTTCGGCGCCTCCCTCGTAACAAATCTCATGGCCTGGGTGATGGCCGCCGCCAGTTCAGAGATGTCTTGACGCGCAGGCCGGGGCTCTTCGTTGCCCTGGTGATCACCGCGGTGATCGCCCTGTCCTCGTCCATCCTTCCGTGGCGCTTCCCGCTGCGTGCGGGGCGGGGGTGACGTCGCTCTTCTTTCTTCTTCTTGTTTCTTCAACCACTCTTCGACTCGAACGGAGGATTCTTCTTTTTCTTGATTTTCTTCTTCTTCTTCGTCCGACGATTCAGCTTCTGCATGGATCTTCGCTAGACGAAGCTTCGCGATTTCTCTGTCCAGCTCCGTCAGGCGCTCCCTGGCCTCCAGCTCCGCGAGGAGTTTCTTGCGGGAGGCGGTAGAACGACGTGACGGTGCTCTCGACGGCGCTTTCGACGGCGGCTTCATTGTCTCTTGCGACGTCGCAGCGGTGCCCGACGACGTAGCGGCGGTGCCCGACGACGTCGTGTTCGTTGCCGTCGTGGTGGTTCCGGACCCGGTGGCGCTTGACTCGGCGCTCGTGGTGGGGTTTGACGCGTTCCGCGACGTGGTCTGCGACCCGTCGCCCTCTCTACCAGACTGGCTGCGTGTGGTAATCGGCATCTTCAATTCTTCAAAAATCTCTTCAAAATCTCTTCAAATTTCTTCAATATCTTCTCAGGTTCTTCTTGATTCGGCTCCTGAAGGACCAAATGTGGAGCGTGGACTGTAAGTAGGGGTTTCTTTCTTCTCAATAAAAATGCCGATGCGGTTTTCCAAATGTGAGCCAGGCTGGAGGGTGGGGTAGAGAGGGCGCAGAGAGTTTTCTTCTCGAGTGCTGGATCCGGACTGAATCTGCGCCGAATCGGCGCTTCTTTTATATGATTTTCGAGCGACCACTCCCCTTCACCCCGCACTCTTCCCCTTGACTAAAATCTCTTTATTTCTATCTCAATCTTACATTCTACAGCAAAGAAACAATGTTCATTACTTACTTACTTATTTTCTAACATCCAAACATATCATTCTCATCGTCTGCCGGCGCAAAACAGAGTGAGGAGCGCGCGCGAAAGATTTCAATATTTATATGACCCCGTCCCCCGCTTCCGCATACCGCGGATTCGCGGGAGTCGGGGCCCCCCTCGCTCGTCTGTATGCGCCGACAGGGACAGTTGCACTGTCTCTTTCTATCGTTGATTTCTCTTAAGTTCCTCCCCTTTTAATGAGATACTAAGTCTAATCAGGGTAAATTCTAACTGGAATTATGTAAGCTAATCGTGTTATTTACTTTAAAATCTGATGAAACTATGTGCTAATTTAACTAGGGAAATGTGTACCTATCTAGCTGGGGTAGGAATCTCAAGGGAAATCACTTAAAGAATGAAATACAAGCCCTATTCTAACTATTTACATAACTTATGTTCTAGGCCCTAATCCTAATAAGAAATTACGACTTTATTAAAATAGAAACTTATCCTATAACTAAAACAATACAAAACAATGCAAAGTAAAGTAAATTGAGATAAAAACTATGTACAAATGGTCGATTCATATTCTGTCGTGCACAAAAATAAAACCTACCAAGATTATGACTCTATTGTAGCAAGAACTCAGTCTGAGCAAGCGTAGCGAGCTCGAATTTTCGAAGTTCCTACATTCTGACCTACTTTTCAAGAAAGTGAACATAAGAAACGAAACACAAGAAAATAATATAGTTTATTTATTATTATAGATGTCTCTTATTTTTAGTAAGTGGTTCATTTAATTTCTGGGGTGGGCCAGAAGGATTCTGGGGTGGGCCAGACCCACCCAGCCCCCTTGCTACGCCTATGTGAACTATAACTTAAAATCGTCTCTGAATCTCAGCCTTAGAGTCACAAATGGTTCAATGTCACTTTTCCATTGGACACATCCTATTGGTGTTTCTTTTTTCTGAATTAGAATGTTATAAGGTCGTAAGTCACAAAATATTCCAATAAGAAAAAAAACATAAATGTTTCACTATAAAGCATAACTTCTAACGCGACACCGCGCGCGGTTGTTTTCAGTACGACGCCCCATAATGTACTAATAGGCACTGGTATCAATCGAGCAATGATAGCCAGAGTCGGCCTTTATTAGCAGAACACCTATTTTATGTTATTTATACACATTTTGTATTTTACACGGTTTTATAATTAATAAAATTGATTTAAAAAAAGAAACGAAAATTCCTCACTTTGATAATTTTTCCCCATCAATTTCCCCGATTTCATTTCCCCAAAGAGCAAATTTTTCCCCACAATCGCAGGAAAAACCCCCAATCTGGCAGTCCTGGAATGAATCGGTTTTTTTAAAATAATATCTTTAACGGCTCTGGATACTAAATGGCTCAAATTTACCGGAAACACCATTTTCTCCCGTGGCAATACCAATAATAAATCAATGGGCGAAATCATTCATTCATTCATTCCCGTTTCCTTGTTATTACGTAAAAGAATCCGTGATCCCTCAACTACTTTGCGACTTGTTCTATCGATTTTGAATACGAAAAATGTTTTCTACCGCCTGCAAAGTTGGCCGTTTGGCCACGAGGACGGTAGCAAACAACTCCTTGGCGGAGAAAGCCCCTCTGGTCGCCGGAGCCGTTGTGAACAAACGCGACTATGCCGCTAAGGCCGCCGCGGCAGGCAAGGCGGAAGGTAAGGTGGTGGCGGTGATCGGCGCGGTGGTGGACGTGCAGTTCGAGGACGAGCTGCCGTCGATCCTGAACGCGCTGGAGGTGCAGAACAGGCAGCCGCGGCTGGTGCTCGAGGTGGCGCAACACCTGGGCGAGAACACGGTGCGCACCATCGCCATGGACGGCACGGAGGGGCTGGTCCGCGGGCAGCCCGTGCTCGACTGCGGCTCGCCCATCCGCATCCCGGTGGGCGCGGAGACGCTCGGCCGCATCATGAACGTGATCGGGGAGCCGATCGACGAGCGCGGCCCCATCCCCAGCGAGCACAAGGCCGCCATCCACGCAGAGGCGCCCGAGTTCGTGGACATGAGCGTCGAGCAGGAGATCCTCGTCACCGGCATCAAGGTGGTGGACCTGCTGGCGCCCTACGTCAAGGGAGGCAAGATCGGGCTGTTCGGCGGCGCGGGCGTCGGCAAGACGGTGCTCATCATGGAGCTGATCAACAACGTGGCCAAGGCGCACGGAGGCTACTCGGTGTTCGCCGGGGTGGGCGAGCGCACGCGCGAGGGCAACGACCTGTACCACGAGATGATCGAGTCGGGCGTAATCTCACTCAAGGACAAGACCTCCAAGGTGGCACTGGTCTACGGCCAGATGAACGAGCCGCCCGGCGCGCGCGCGCGAGTCGCGCTCACCGGCCTCACGGTGGCCGAGTACTTCCGCGACGTGGAGGGCCAGGACGTGCTGCTGTTCATCGACAACATCTTCCGCTTCACACAGGCCGGCTCGGAGGTGTCCGCCCTGCTGGGGCGCATCCCCTCGGCCGTGGGCTACCAGCCGACCCTCGCCACCGATATGGGCACCATGCAGGAGCGCATCACCACCACCAGGAAGGGCTCCATCACCTCGGTGCAGGCCATCTACGTGCCGGCCGACGACTTGACCGACCCTGCGCCCGCCACCACCTTCGCCCACTTGGACGCCACCACAGTGCTGTCGCGCGCCATCGCCGAGCTGGGGATCTACCCGGCCGTGGACCCTCTGGACTCCACCTCGCGCATCATGGACCCCAACATCATCGGCATGGAGCACTACAACGTGGCCCGTGGCGTGCAGAAGATTCTTCAGGACTACAAGTCGCTGCAGGATATCATTGCCATCCTGGGTATGGACGAGCTCTCGGAGGAGGACAAGCTGACGGTGTCGCGCGCGCGCAAGATCCAGCGCTTCCTGTCACAGCCCTTCCAGGTGGCCGAGGTGTTCACCGGCCACGCCGGCAAGCTGGTGCCGCTCGCGGAGACCATCAAGGGCTTCTCCAAGATCCTGCAGGGCGAGTATGACCACATACCCGAGATCGCCTTCTACATGGTCGGCCCCATCGAGGAGGTCATCGCCAAGGCTGATACCCTAGCCAAGAATGTGTAAATAGGCAGCAATTAAATCAGTAGGAAGAATGTAATATATGGGTGAAGAAAAGTGCAGCTGCCAGTGTCCCTAGCATGAGTTTGCGATCAACTTACAATCTTTCCATTCGCACTACACTATAGCAAACTATAGTTCAAGTCAAGGAAGGTGTGTGGACCACTGTATGCTCATGCTAGCTAGGCCCTTGATGGGGTAAGAGTAGTGTGATACTATCATGTATTTATAAAATGTTCTAGGGTTATGCAACAAATTGTTATGTAAGTTGTAAGTGCGATATTAAAAATAATTTATATTACACTTTTAAATGTTTGATTATACAACCCTATCAATTTCTGGTACCATTTTCTATTCTTGGAATCCATTCACAATATTCACATAGAAGGAATGTCTTAGAATGTCAACAAAATTCTAACCTCAAATTAGAAAATGGGTAGTTCGCACTACACTATAGCAAACTATAGTTCAAGTCAAGGAAGGTGTGTGGACCACTGTATGCTCATGCTAGCTAGGCCCTTGATGGGGTAAGAGTAGTGTGATACTATCATGTATTTATAAAATGTTCTAGGGTTATGCAACAAATTGTTATGTAAGTTGTAAGTGCGATATTAAAAATAATTTATATTACACTTTTAAATGTTTGATTATACAACCCTATCAATTTCTGGTACCATTTTCTATTCTTGGAATCCATTCACAATATTCACATAGAAGGAATGTCTTAGAATGTCAACAAAATTCTAACCTCAAATTAGAAAATGGGTAGAACCTTAGGGTAGAACTAACATAATTGAGTCATTAATTAATTCTACTTTTGCAATTACTTTATTCTAGTGGTTAGAAAATTCAATTTCTGCTTAGAGAATTATAGCTTCTTTGACAATTCTTTGATCAATAGGATTATGTAAGATGAGTCTTACATTTATTCATACAAAATGTATGAAATAGGATTAATTTTATTATAATTATTTAAATCCGAAGAATTCCTTTCAGTAATACTGTTTACTGCTTGCATAAATAAAAAAAGTACTCTTTGCTGCTTGCTTAGCAAATCTATCGATTCACTCAGATTTTGAAAGCTAGATAAAACAAGTATAATTATTATTATCAGCTGATCTGTCAAAATGTTAATCAGCTGTTTGGTGACACGATAGGTGTACGCATGGTACAATAATATAGGCATGGGTGTACGTAACCTACCCTACATGCAGGGCCGATTTCGGCATACATTGCCCGATTTGTTCTATTTTAAAGTGTAGCGATCAAAGTAAGCAATGTATGCCGAAATCAGCCCTGGAGTGTGCGATTTTTGAAGTCAAACTTACTAAAGAGATTATGCATCTTTCTTTCTACTACTCGTATGAACGTGTGATGTTCAAAAATCGCACACCTGCATGTAGTTGGCATGTAGGGTAATTGTTTTACCTAATCGCTGCTTTATTTAATACATTTCATTCTTAGTGCCTTTTCACACGACCCAGTTGCAAAGCTTAAGGCCTATCGACAGGATTGATAACCAGCTAAGTCAACGGGAGGCAGGGTGCTCCAGGGATGGGGAGGTCAGATCCAGCAGGGCAGCTGCATCCAGAGGGTACACACAGTATAAGAAAGAGTATGGTCATAGCGTAAAGTAAAAGTACAAATTCGTAGCCGACCACACGCAGCAGCAGCACTGCAGCAGACTACACGTTGCAGCGACACGAGACGTTGCGCCATGATTTGGAACCCGATTGCAGACCAAATCAGCAGACGGCAGCGCCGTATTCAACTCTTTCGGTACTGAAATAGGTATTATTTTACATTGCACCATCCGCGCCCGCCCGTCGTAATGTGAATAGAGCAGAGACTACTGATCTGCGGTCGGGCGACAGAGTCGTAGGACCGCAGTCGCTAGCTACATAGGGTATTCCATAGAAATACATACAAACCAGGGCCTCTACCCGCACATTCGAACTTCGCAATTGAGTGAACATTTTCGTTCCAATGTCAACTCTATTCCAATGAAGTGCGGACCGAAACAGTGGCGATATAGCGAACATCGAAAGTGCGGGTACAGGGCCAGTAGTGTCGCAGCGACACGTCATCGTCGCATCGTCTGCTGCTGCTGCGTGCGGTCGGCTACCAACTTGTGCCTTAATTTATTATAATATAGTGGGTGCCAATGATATACTACCGTGTGTACTTAAAACTGTCACAAACTTATTGTAATACATAAGTTTGTGCGGCCGGTCTATGCTCGCGCGCCGCGGTGTGCGGGGGACGGGGTACCGGCATAGTCGGTACCGCTGTATTATTTACTATGTGTCGTAGGGAAGAATCAATAAATACTCAGTATTTGTGGTTTTAAATCACTTTTTATTACTAAAGGTCTTATCGTTTGCCTCCGACACGCGGCGCTGCTTTTTGACTGACTTTGGCAGCCTTAGCTTTGGGTGCGGACTTTGCCTTTGCTGACGGAGCGGTAGTTTTCTTTGCCGCTTTAGTAGACTTCTTTTGTTCCTTTGCAGCCCTGAAACAGAAAAATAAAATTATCATCAGACCATATACCTCCCACTGCAAGCCACAGGCACACAAGGTGAGTCTAAGGACATTTGTCCACCACATCTGCTCAATGTTGTTTGGTAGACTTTAAATACGCATATGAAATCTGAATAAGAATTACATCTTTAGTATGCATCATGCATATCCTTATTTTTTTCAGTCTGAGAGCAGTCAGTAGAAAAACTCATTGATACATGGTATGTCCTCCTTGTGGATTCAAACCCTTATGATTCGAGTGTCTATACCTCTCCAGAAATATTTCCTGGAAGCATATTCATACATACATGACATAAGCTTACGCCATTGTCCCATGGGGTAGGCAGGGATCATGGACCGCCACACGCTATGACTCATACCAAAAATTTTTTGCTTATTGCCTATGGGTTTCTTAGGGAAAGTTGTAAAGTATCATGGATATAATCATCCCTTAAAGTAATGCAACTGTTTGTTTAATAAAATTTAAAGTTCATGCATCATTGGCACATTCTAAGGCTGCCTGTCCATTGATGCGAGCTGGCTGTGTGAGCTGTGTAAATATTAAACAATCAGAGATCCGACTGAGATCAGCCGAGCTCCTGATTGGTTAATATTTACACAGCTACACAGCTCGCACAGCCAGCTCGCGTCAATGGACAGGCAGCCTAATGAGGCCATAATTTGGTTGGTGGGCCTGGGATTACGCAGCCATACATTAAAAACATTGCTCCACCCACCAACAGTCTTTTTTCAAACAATTTTTGCGTATAAATGGTGATAGGTCACCACATTTCATGGCATTCCATCCTAAAACCATAGACCTTTCACCTTCTTATGGATAAAAAGATATATACTAACTTGATAGCCTGCTCTCTCTGTGCCTTGCGGACTTCGGGCTTCATGTTCCTCTTGGCCATGATGTCGCTGAGGGAAGCACCGACGATAGCACGCTGGTACTTCTGAGTCCTCCTCGTGCGCTTCTTCGTCTGCTCTTCCTCCTGACCCTTCTTGAACTTGCGTCTGGAAATGTTTGATAAAGTATTAAAATAAAGATTTTAATGCTCAGGAGCTGGGGGTGACCGTTATTGTTATGGTGTGAATGACTTTGACAGATTTGCGCCTGTGCCACTGCAACCATCGCTGATCTTTATTGATTGCCCCTTCTACAGTTCCCTAATAATCCCTATTGCTAAAGTATTAACACTTATGTTGCTAAGCTCAAAACAATGATCCTCGTGCAGTGCTATAACCCCTCGTAGATTGTAGGCACAGTCCGTAACATTTATGGGACCGACATGGCTCACCTCGTTGGCACAGGTGTAAGGTTTTCATTGACTCACATAGTAGATCATGAGCACATGCGAAATGAGAACTTGGCCCCCCTCATAGGTCATGCGCACAATCGTAGCATTGATACAATTAATGTAGCTCACTTTGTGGGTCACCCCATACAGGCTAAGGTCTTGGTGGCTCTCGCGCTAAGTCATAAGCACAGGCAAAATCCAATAGTATGTGTATAAGACTCTGTATGTGGGTGGGACCTATGACGTAGGTTGTTAAATACAAAATTCCAGAGCTCAGGCGCTGGAAATGCCCATTATTATTGTGTAAACATGGGCCTTGACAGAAATGCACCTGCGCTACTGCGATCATAGCTAATCTTTTGTGATTGTGACAGACTGTTCCCTATAAATCCCTATTACAGTTAAGAATCACAGGGGGTTTTGTATCTCTAAAGTCAGTGTCAAATAAGCGAGTACTTCGTTTGTACACTGGCACTGGACCACATTTACAAAGAATAACAGTGTGAGTTTCAGAGACATTTCCTCTTCTTCTTCAGTCTTAGGTCTCTCCCATATGAACTCCCTTAGTTTAGACCAAGCTCACACTCAAAAGATCTGAATCCAGGCCTCGGAGGTAGAAGAATAAATAACATCTTTGTGTGTTAAATACTCATACATACATTTCATCCAAACATTAATTATTATACATTGCAATGTGATCTTCATATTATAAGGATCTTTTATCTAGTCTAAGGAAGGGACAGAATAGCAGTGGCAGTTGGCAACCCCGACTGCTGAACTGAGTCCTTCACCTTTTTGTCTCCATTTACTTTAAAACCATGAAAAATGTTTAGTGTTAACCTGTCTGTAATAATTTAATTAATGAGACAAATAAAAATTTGTAAAATTTAATTATTTCGGCATAATAGGAAGTTAATAAATGCAAGCCGTGACAATTCATTAATATTTTGATCAAATTGTACTTCTTGCCACTCAGGCCTGTGCCCTTCAGTGAGACGTATATAGGCTCATGATGATGATGATTGTAATTCTTAATACCAATAATATATAAAATGTAATTCTATTTGCAACCTAAGAACAAGTTGAAGTCTTAATCACTACATAGTATAAAACAAAGTTGCTTCCCGTTGTCTGTCTGTCCCTATGTATGCTTAGATCTTTAAAACTACGCAACGGATTTTGATGTGGTTTTTTTAATAGATAGGTTGATTCAAGAGGAAGGTTTATATCAGCATTACACCCGTGCGAAGCCGGGGCGGGTCGCTAGGCTAAGATAATATTACTATAATGTTTAATTACCTGTATAGCACAGTCCATGTCACTTTGCGAGGGTTTCTCCTCATAAGGTGGGCGGCCTCACATTTTGAGTTCAAGAATGTGAAGCTCTGAAAACAGTAAAACACAAGTTTCAGAACACGATTTTTGAATCTTATATTAAGTTTAATCGTAAATAAACAGGATAAAGATGTTTAAATACGTACTAATATCTTTCGTAATAGTAGAAATTGAACGTAGATGCGAGGGGAAACTAATAATTTACGGTTTTCTCAAGATTGTTTGACAGTTTAGAGGTTATGTTTGTGTTAGGTTATATTCAAAGGGAATTGTAGTCCAAAATCAATTGGGAACCCAAAGAAGGATACGAGCAGGAATTGCACAATTTAATCAATATTACGAGTAAGTTATTCTTACCTTGCCGTCTACCTTAACCATGGTTTTCCCATGGCCAGGGTAGATCTTGTAACCACTGTAGGCACAAAGACCGATCCTGAAAATAAATCACACATCATGAAAAGAAATCACTTCACGTATTTAACATTTTGTAATTCACAAGAAATATCACAAGATTACTGAGATTAAATTGAGTAAATTTCGAAAATTGCATGAACGTACTTCATTTTGACTTGTCGAAAACGAAAAGGAAGAAGCGAACGGTGTTGCTACTGCGTATCCGCAATTTCTACTTCTGTAAATGTTTCGCAGGTTTCCAGTCTGGAAAATATTCTCTGTATACATAAATATGATTAAACCAAGATTAAACAAACATTACTATCGACTTCATATTGTTTTATAAACAATGTTGTCGTTATTTATTCTCATAGATAAGGATTTATATGGAATTATTTAGATTTCGACTCGTAATAGTTTACTAGAAAAACCATCTAAAAGTCAAATTTATTTATTTACAACAACTAATAATCAACACATTAATCAAATAGCCCGCCTCGTATCGATCCAGGTACAAAGGTGTACAATGGCCTCGATTCGGAGTGTACCACAACTAAACTAAACTAAATGTATTCCTGTCACTTTCTAAAATAAGATTAAGAAAAGAGACAGAAAACCAACAGCTGACTTTAGTGCTGTCAAAGTGACGTTAAATGCCCAAAAACGACTTAAATAAGATGGCATACATTATGATGGCATCTTATTTTGCGCATTTAACGTCACTTTGACAGCACTAAAGTCAGCTGTTGGTTTTCTGTCTTTTTTCTTAATCTTATTTTAGAAAGTGACAGGAATACATTTAGTTTAGTTTAGTCGTGGTACACTCCGAATCGAGGCCAGTCTAAAATGTTTTTTTTTAGTGTTGCAACTCGACACTGTCAGTTGTCAATGTCAGTTCAAGAAATCATTCGGTCATTTTGTTGTCAACACTTGATACTGGCGAAGTCATCAAGGAAACGCCATAACACAAAATAGAATAGAATAGAATTTGTTTCCATTCATTCAAAAATCTAACCTCAAAAATAGCAAGCAGCCAAATTCCACAATCGGATAATTAAAATATTTGTTACAAATATAATTGCTGGACAGTCAATTAAAAGTGCAGTATAATTATTATCAGTCTAGATGTTTTGCCCAGACTTTTTCGAGTTCCAGGTCAGTCATCTCGTAATGGTTTATCGACACTTTCTAGAAGTAGATAAAAATAACCAATAATGTAGGTACATTTTATCATATTTTTTCGTGTTCTCAGGATATCCTGAAGAAGATGCGTGTGTTGGACGATAAGATAGTGCATGCATTAAACACATCGCTGCCGACCGAGTCATTTAAAGGCAAAGTGAATGCTACAGATGCTTGCCATGACTTGTACTCTCAAATACAAAAGGGGCACTCGGAGAGAGAGAATGTTATCAAGAACTGCATTTTAGTAACAGCAGAATCTGTAAAAAAGTTGAAGGCAGCCAAAAACGAAACACCAGATGATTTTGAAACACTGAAAAACTTAAAAGCAGAACAAAGAAAGGTAATTAATATGCATACCTGCAGGTAGCATGAATAATAATAGTTTTGTTTATTACTTTTAGTAATAGGACCAAATAGAAAAGGTGTATGAATCTAGAGAACGCAACAGAAGATACAGAGTCCCTGCCTTCCCTTTCGGGGGAAAAGGCATAAGTTTATGTTTGTATAAACTTGTAGTTACGATACAATGATTGTCCGACATCGTTACAGATTATCTCTAGTTCTATTTAATTTTGGTGACTAGACAACAAAACCAAATACATAGAATAGATTTTTTTAAACTACTTCATCCCACTGCAGGGCAAAGGTCTCCCCTAAACTGTTTCACATATATCTACCCAATGCGGTGTCCTTCCATTTGTTGCCATAGGAATCTAACTAATAACGCAACCTTTTCCGGGGTCGGCCTCAACCTCGACTACCATCACTAGGCACCCATTGCGTGGCGAAGAATGGATTAGATCAATATAATCTCATTGGGTCAAAATATTGCTTGCTTACCAGCCTCCATAATAAGATAGATTAGTTAAATTACACAAAACATTCTTTTATTCGTCTGGCCTATGATTTTATAGAAGGAATAACTAGAATTTAGTTGATTTAAACTAGAGCATCTAGGATCATAATACAGGGTAAACTAAAGGACTCAAAATAGTTGCTGGTAGGATCCCACTGCAGTGTAAAGGGCTTCTCCTATTATTAACCTCTTGTTTATGGAAGAACATGCAGTGTTTGGGGTTAATTGACCTATTTCAGCGAATCTCATGAACAAAAGGTGAAGTGTGTGTTAAGTTAACACATTCGCTGCTAAGCTCAAATTGATATGCTGGTAAGCTCAAAATTTATCGCGTGATGTGTGTGCTAACACAGCAGAATGCGATACAACCCTGACTCACCAGGCAAGTTCTGCTCACAGTAGACCGGGCATTGCAGATGCGGACCCTATACTTAGGTCATCAGCAGTTAGAAGGATTTAAAAATAATACCATGAACTCCTGAAGGATCCCACACTGCTGCTGGGTTAGGGTAATAGGAAATAGGCCATTCTCTGCTGTGCTGAATATACATTTGTTGTGACTAAAAATAATCTGTACTTCTATTCTATTTATAATCAATAGACTTTTGGCGTGCGTTAGCACTGCATTTCCGCCAGCGTCAAGTAGTTTGTGGGAGTGTCTTTGATCAAGAACAGGAGATTGCGGATTTCAGAGCCTCGTGGCAGGCAAAGACGCGAAACACATGAACATCATGCGAGACAAGTGCTCGTGTCAGAATCTGCCACATGACTCTAATCTGTACTTATCTATGCATGATACAAGTAATACTTTGGCAACTTCAAAAAGGAATTTAAGTGTTTTTTTGTTTCCAGCTACGTCTCTATCAAATAGAACTAAGCGTTGAAGAAGTAATACAGGACAAAACATCAAAGTTGTTCTCAGAGAAGTGTAGGACTTTTTACAAACCTGATAATTTATGAAGACTGGCAAAATATGCATTTATCTATGCGAATTGTTTTGATTCATATAGTGTACATAATTATAAATAGACATTAGTTGGCAAGAATGTTTGTTTTAATTATAATAAAAAAATTGGTGTTAAACTAAGCTCAACCTTGTGTTTTAAAATTTTTAGGTGATTGAAATGGGAAGGTAGCGTATAATAAAAAATAGTACTATTATTAGTTTAAAATAACAATGTGCATGACCTTGAAGGGCTGTTAGATAACTTCACTCGGTTGAGAAAGGAATGTAGACTCTATGTAAAGGAAATAATCATTTGAATGACTCATGTGAAGTTTGTGTGATTGAGTGACTTCACATTTGCGAGCGAAATCATGCACATTGTTATTTTAAACTGATAGTATGTTCAGTAAAAAATCGTCTTCAAAAATCTTTATATTGTGCAAATAATTTATTACCACTACAAGAAATACTTACATTTTACAGAGCAATCTACATTTGATTAATATAATATATTTTAACATTAATATACACAAAATAAAAGTTTTGCTCAGATTTTACTTGTTCTCTGCCTGTTTTTTATCAAAATCTTCTCTATATTGTCTATGGAAGTCTTGGTTGATGAGCTGGATAGATTCACCCCTCTTCGCTGCTGCTTTGCCAGACAACACGGCTCCCAAACTTGCGAGGGCAGTGAGCAACATCAAAACATTTGCTATTTTAATCCTAGCTTCACTGCGAGATCTCTCAATCAAATCAGGACTGAAAAAAAAAGAAATGGAATTGGTGTTTCAGATTTCTTGATACAGATACTGCAGAGCTAGTATGCCAACCTGCGATAGCGTTATATACAGGGTGAAATTGATATCATTGGCATCCTTTTAAACTAAGAGTCTACCCATCAAACTGAACAACTTTTACTATGGGAGCAAACCGATCAAAGAAAAAAAAAAACAGCTGTTGCATACATTTGAGTCGAGTAGGCATTGCAGTTTAGTATGGGACAGTAGATTTTTTAGTTGCTCCGATTGGTTTGCTCCCATAGTGAAAGTTGTTCAGTTTGATGGGTAGACTCTTAGTTTAAAAGGATGCCAATGATATCAATTTCACCCTGTATAGTGCTATCACGCTTCTGCCCTCTTTCTTTGCACGTGAACGAACAAGATAAAAGTAGAAATTTGACAGATGGATGTGTTAAATGTCGCTATAGCGGGTTGTCATACGAGCCCCGCTGGAATAGATAGAAAAAATAGCATCGCAATTAAACAAAAAATTACAAGATACCACATTAGTGGATTCGTTAAAAGGGTCTTCTTCTTTCTCGTGATCACAGTTTTACTAAGCCTACGTAGTCCGTCTGTCGGTCCTAACTATTTAGGGCTGTAACTTTTGAACCGTAACAGCTAGATAGATGAAATTTTTACAGAATGTGCGCTATTACGGTGCATTTGCTAATAAATAATAAAAATGTTAAAAATTAAGGACTACGGATTGTAACTCCTTATACAAGAAACTGGTTTTTATCAACATTTTTTTTATCGCTGTATCGTAAAAACGTTAAATATCATACATGCTCAATTCAAGGTCATGTACAAGGTACAAAATCCAGCCGAGAGTGAGTCGGTTCCGGAAAAACAAATAGTTAGTTAGTTAATAATTATGTGTGGTACGGAACCCTCGGTGCGCGAGTAACCCGACTCCCACTTTTTTTTTTTTGTTGAATTTTTATCTGCCATCAGTCGAAAGACTATAATCAGATGTGTTAAAAGAAACACTTTTAACACATCTGACTCCCACTTGACCGATTTTTTATTTATTATCTTGACCATGACCTTGAATTCAGCTGTTTTAAATTTTGTATCATAGAATTACATAATAATTACAAATATTACTTTATGAAGAGGCATAATAAACATACGAAACAAATGTGGGTATTTCTTCCTTGGTCTTGTATTTCTTGGTCCACACAAGAATAAACTTCTGGAAATCGCTTGGTCTAAATTTGGGGGACATATTGAGAGATCCGGCCGAAGACGTATGCGTTGGTCCCGGAGGACCTACAGGTGTACTCATAGTCCTTCTCAGTAAACTCGTACATGATCTTGCCCAAAGTATTTTGTTCATTTTCTTGTTTTCGTAGAAGTACTTTGCACTTTTTTTCGTATCGCTAGTGCGTACTTTATTGACATACGAGTGACAGTGACACTGACTGACAGATGTTCAGTGCTGCCAACTTTTGGCAAAAACGGACCTAGAGGTGTCCGACAGATTAGATGATTTTTCATTCGTTCCTATTTAAGGCCTTCACATACACCGATCGTGATAATATAATATAGGTCGACCAGAATCTCATGAAAAATGAGGAAATCAAATTTTAGAGTAAGCAACACTGGGGTAATTGGATTAGGGCCCTTAAACACTGCGACTTTTAGCAGCACTTGAAGTGCGATTTTTCAAAATCATACGAGCGAATTGGCAGTAGACAATATCAAAATTACTATGGAGATTATGCATCTTTCTACTGCCAAGTCGCTTATATGATTTTCAAAAATCGTACTTCTGAAACGCCATACAGCCAAGAAGAAAAACGTTCGTAATAAAATTCAGTTATAAAATTTTATGCCTTTTCTTATAAAGAAGATGAAAATATAATGGAATAGAACACTCAAAAGCTTATTTGAGGTCTTCGAAGTTTCTCATTATGCCTATCATAATGTTTAGTAAAGATAGATCGGATTCTGCGGGGCTAGTACGCCAACCCGCGATAGCGACATTTAACACATTCATCTGTAAAATTTAGTAGTTTATCTCGTTCTCTCGCGCTCAAATAGAAAGAGAGCGGAAGCGTGATAGAGCTGTATCACGCTATCGCGGGTTGGCGTGATAGCTAGGCCGACCTATAACGCATTATATCAAGAACACAACCAAGCGTAAAGTTCAGTCAGTCACACATGGGCATTCTATTAAATATTTAGGAATGATTTGTCAAATATCTTTTCTTCGAATATTCTGCCAGCTGCTAAGCTTCACTCATGGTAGTCGCACATGGAGTGCGATTTATGAACATCACACGATCAAATCGGCAGTAGAAAGATTCATAATCTCCATAGTAATTTTGTCATTTTCTACTGCCTGCTTACAACGTGTGATGTTCAAAAATCGCACTCATGTTCTAAGGCCCTACTTAGTTCGAACTATGACTTAAAAAATCGTCTCTGAATCTCAGCCTAAGGCTGAGGCTGAGATTCAAGAGACAATTTTTTTAAGTCATAGTTCGAACTAAGTAGCAGGGTTGGATTTTGTACTATAATTATAGTATTTATACTATAATTTCGCCCTTTGTACTATATACTATCCACAACTATGGATAGTACGATAAAATACTCTAATTTCAAGTTTACTCCCGAATGCTTAATTTTACATCATAATGATTATTTTGACCGTGCATGTGCGAACGAATATTAAGTAAAGTGAATCTTACCGAGGCTGAGATTCAGAGACGATTTTTAAGTCTTAGTTCGAACTCCCGTATGTCAAAATCCATACATTTTGACCCTACTTAGTAAGTAGGGTCAAAAATCAAAATGTATGGATTTTGACATACGGGCAGCACAAAAGCACATGTCATTGCATTGCTGTCTGTCGATTTGATGCTCCCAAGTATCCGATTTGGCCACCTCTATTGACAAGGACGAACGAATGGAATGACGAATTGACTGACAATTTTTTTTTTCCAATCCAATCCAATCCAATGTGCATGACGTGAGACGAGAAGTGATCATATATCTGTAATTTATTGGTATTTTATAGTATTTAAATGGTGGTGAAATTAATAAAATAAGTAGAAAACATTAGTTTCCACGATTGCGCTTCCTAGCAATGTAAGTTTTATTCCATAATTTACTTATACAGACAAATGAACAGCTACCAAACATTCCCGATCATTGTTTCGTTTTGCTATTGTAATTTAAAACAGTAATAAATGATCATTTGATTTAACCAACGTTCCTAACTCCAACCTAACACATTAGCGATAGTAATAAGGTTCTATTTTCCAATAAAGCAGAACGAATAAATAGCATTTTACTCCTGTTAAATTATCGTTTTGTTACGCATGTAATTGTCGTGTTTTAGATGTCTGGAGGACACAAGCATCGTTACAAGAACGTGGGGCTGAGCACCGATGAGCTCCGGCGCCGCAGGGAGGAGGAAGGGGTCCAATTGAGGAAACAGAAGCGGGAACAACAACTATTCAAACGCCGAAATGTGAATCTTCCATCGGCTAATACCTCTGATACTACACTACAGGTAGATCTACACTATTATTGTAAATTTGAAAGTATCTGTATGTCTGTCTGTCTTACCTCGTAATGTGACTCTTTTTCAAGCCAACATTAGCTTACTGCCCGTATGTCACATAGTAACCGCCCAGAAGGTTAAAAGACATCGCCCACGTGACGAAGTGTATTCGTATCGGGTTGTTTTGTAGCTGGTGAATGTGTATAATCAAATATGATGATGATGATGATGTAGCCTTTTGTTCCGAGCTAGTTCCTCTTTGTTTGGTCTTGTGGTTTATAAAATGTCCCTTAGCTCGGTGTGTCGTTTGACATAGGCTTCCTCCAACTGCTTCCATTGCTCTCTGTCTGCCGGGACTCTTGTCCAGTGCGGTCCCAGGGTCAGGCGAAGATCATCCTCCCATCTTCTTAATGGACGCTTCCATTCTCTTGTATCATCCCTCGGATAATCAAATAACTCATATAAAAATAGTATGATAGCTGAAATTATACACAGGATAGGAGGGACATTGTGGTTCCCTAAGGGTCAGCGCACACCCAGCGTAGAACTGCTCGCGCATGCTCGAGCATGTTCTTTGCAGTCGCGCACACCTAGCGGAAAAATCCGGCGGCAGCGGCGGAGCATGCTCGCGTGTGTTCGAACAGTCTCGCGGATGCTCCCGTGTTGCTACAGTTGACGTAGTGAATTTTGCCGTTGTGTTTACAATATTTTATAGTAAAGACGTGCGATAACAACAATTTTAAAGTATGGTAGACTGGGATTTGGTAATTATTGGGTTGCTAGCAAAGGAAGAGGAGCAAGAAGAGCACATCAATAAGATGAAAAGAGGCAAGAAAGATGTTTGGGAAATACTGCCCATTTGGGAAACATTTGCCCTGTGCTGTGTTACGGTTTAAAGTTCTAGGGACAGTTATTTTATGTACTATAAAATGGAATATGAACAATTTGAAAACCTACTAAATATGCTTCGACCTTTTAGATTTTCTTTGTATTTTCATTTTTGACTCTTTTGAGTTAGATTATTATATATTATCTGTAGTAAATTGCCCTTTTCGGGGTAAAGTAGTTAAAAATATGCTAGATTTAGTCCGAAACCGGCCGTGGTGGCAACACTTACGACGGATCGCAAGCATCAACACGGGCGTATGCTCGAACATGCTCGAGCATGTGCGAGCATGCTCGCGTCGCCGCGAGGAGCATACGCGAGCATACTCGAGCAGACACCACAGGGATTTAATCACTTGCAAGCTATTTTCAACTTTATTTCAATGGAAATAGAGTTCAATATCAATTGAATCAATTAAAACTGCTCGCGCATGCTCGAGCAGATTTACGCTGGGTGTGCGCTGACTCTAAGAAATGGAAATTATCCTTTTCTATCGTGGCACTTATAAAATTAAAATTTACCAGTTTTGAGGCGAAACGGGATTGGGTGTTTTCCTTTTTGGAAATGTGTCTTAATGCGCATATCATATAGCACATTATTTAACACGTTCGTGAGCAGTGTGAATCCAGAAATGTCACTGGAAATTTCCATACAAAATCACACGACTGTCATAACCGTTCTGACAATACTGTGCCTAAATGACATTGAAGATTGTGAAAGTACGGTTACTACCGTAGTACGGTCGGTACAAAGACAACGGTCAAACCCGTACTGTCAGTGTGTGCATTGTTTGTTTAGTAAAGATAGATAATTAAACATAAATATAAAGTCAGTTCAATGAAACAGAGATCGGAATATTCGTGTTTAGAATATCCATGTGCCATGTCATGTTATTCTGGCGCACCCTGGGCAGTCAGCCTCAAAACAACTATTGCTGACTGGCTATTCTTTCTACTGCAGCATGAGTAATTGTCATGCGATATGTTTTTTCATAGTTCACTGTAGTAATTATCAAACTGCCTCCGTGGTCTAATGGTTAAGAGCATTGGCTCTCGACACGGAGGTCGTGGGTTCGATTCCCACGGGGGACACCTAGTGATATGTCACTTTGTGCGTTTTTCCCCAGTTGGTTAGGACATTACAGGCTGAATCACCTGATTGTCTGAAAAGGAAAATGATTCCGTGCTTCGGATGGCACGTTAAGCCGTTGGTCCCGGCTACTATCTCTAGTGGTAGTAGTCGTTATATAAAAACCACGTCAGAGGCCGTAAGGCGGTCTGAAAAAACTCTGACACCAGGGCTCTGCCCACACGATAAGAAGAAGAAGAAGATATGTTTTTTTAGTTTTCCGTACCAAAATTGGCAAAACGGAACCATCTGTCCATCCGTCTGTCCTTCTGTCTGTCACAGGCATTTTTCTCAGAGACAGTGAAATGAAATGAAATGAAATGAAATGTCTTTATTTGTTGAATACAGGTATGGGTAAGATGTTAAAAACAATGTTGCTCGCTATATCCTGCCTTCTGGCGTAACAAAATGTATCATGCAATGATAATGGTTTTATCTACTCCTATTATGACATCATTACCTACTCAAATATTGAAGTTATACATTAATTTACAATTATGTCGAAAACAGATATGTAGTTATTAAAAAATAGAGTTTATCAAATATAAAATCAAGATAATAAATTAAACAAAATTAATTCTAATTAAAACAAAAATTGATAAATAATGTGGTCAAATATTATGATTTAAACATAAATTACTCAATCATAATAAAATAAAAAACCAAAATGTCAAACATAAGAATTAATAAATTAGGTATAAAAATAAAATATCAAAATGTCAAAGATGTCAGAGTTTATCATTCAGGAAGTCCGAGATTTTATAATAGCACTTTTCCATGAAAAAATTGTGTAAACTTTTTTGTAAGACATAGGAAGTTGAAACTCGCTACAGGTAAGTATAGCAATTGCTGGTCCGATATCATAGGTAGAAAAAAATTCTACCCTATGGTTGTGGGGTATCAATTGAAAGCTTATGAAAATACGAGTCTAAAATATACTTTTCAAATGGTTTATTAAAACTTTGTTTAACAAGATTTTCAATTAAATCCGAGAAATTGCTGTCTCCACCTCTATTTAAAAAAATATAGCCGTATAAGATCTGAAAAAAAAAACCCATGAATATCAGAAATAATGTGTAGATGGCGGGAAAATTATCAGGGTGGCTCTAACTTGGATAGTTTTTTTTCTATACTCAAAAATCTAACACCAGTGAGACCAGTGTAAAATGATCTTCAGTTACTATGTGACCACATTATTATATATTATATATATGATACACTAGCAGCTCAAAGCTGATGCGTGTATATCACTGCACTTGTTTAGGTTTAAAATAATTGTCTAGTCTATTTTTAAAAGAGTTCACTGAAGGCGCACTTATTACAGTCTCAGGCAATTTGTTCCACTCACGAACTATTCGGTTGGGCAAAAAATGTTTCCGGGGGTTGCTTGTACAAAATTTGCCATCAATTTTGAGAGAGTGACCTCTGAGATTTTGGTTCTGGTTCATCCGGTATATATGTTCAATTCCTTGGACATCATAACATCCAGCAAGTATCTTATACGTCTCTATGAGGTCACCACGTTGACGCCGTTGTTCAAGTGTTGTAAGCCCAAGCTCTTCTAATCGTCTCTCATATGGTTTGTCACGCAGTTCAACAACCATTTTTGTTGCTCTTCTCTGTACCTTTTCAATCAGATCAATGTCTTTTTTGAAATATGGATTCCAAATTTGGAAGCCGTATTCAAGTGATGGCCGAATATAGGTCTTGTAGATCTTCAAAAATAACTCCTTGTCAATGTAGCTGAAGGTTTTCCTGATCATGTATGTTAGTGAGTTAGCCTTCTTGGTCATTGCTAGTATGTGAGCATCCCACTTTAAATTCTCACATACTAAGTAATTGTCAATTTATAGTGGTTTCATCAAGGACCCATGTTAAACAACTGGTAGTACGGAACACTTTTTTTATTATTAGCCTTTTGCAGAGACACATTTTAGTTGCAATGTTACACTCTTCAATTAGTTCTCATCTTCACTCTGCGCATCCAGAGACGCATAGGCCTCCTCCACTTAGACAATTTAATAGGGACTCGCCTTGCGGTTGCTTTTACCCACGGTATTAGATCAATTAATCTTGCGCATTTACACCCAATTTTATACCTTATCACTAAACGAGACAGCCTATAATAGCGAAACAATAATTTTGAACTTCGAACGTTTGGGGTTCACGCGAGACTACTTTTCATGATTTTTAACATTCAAAATTAGAATCTAAACTTATGGGGAATAAAATCAAAAGTTGCATCATTCTGTCAGAGTTCATGTCACCTCGCCCCCCGCAAAAAGTGGCAGAAATGTTTCTTAATAGAATGACACACGTAACTCGTCCCTATTAAATTGTCTATGCTTGTGAGTCTCGTCCGACAGTCCATAGAGAGCCTGCGACTGCTTTCTTTGGACTTCCTTTGCCTTTTGTTACTGTCTCTCGGTTGCCATTCTATTGCTCTGTTTCACTTTTACTTTCGGTCCCTTAGCATATGCTCTATGATATAGCCAATGCTGACACAAAAGAAGAAGATGAATTTCTCTAGAAAAGTGCCCAAACACTGTCCAGTGCTACAGACTGAGCTCGTCACAACTAACAAGTCTTAAGTATAAAAGCATTGCTCTTTACAGGATGATATCAACATTTCGCCGACGGATGACATCACGCCAGAGATGATCGCCGCCCTGTACGGAGACAACCCCCAGGACCAGGTCACCGCGACCCAGAAGTTCAGAAAGCTTCTCAGTCGCGAACCAAACCCTCCCATCGATGAAGTTATACAGACGGGAATCGTTCCTAAATTTGTAGAATTTCTTACAAATAGTGCTAATCCCACGTTGCAGGTACGTTTTTTTATCAAAATAGTATTATTGCAATAATTTATATTGGCATAATTTTTTGACAATCGTGATATAAATAGTTATAGATAAAGCAAGCTATAATTACACTGCTTCGTAAAGTGCTATTGCTATAGAGATGTGGCTGGAAATTCTTAAAGAACACTTATTTTCAAATAGTCATGATGTTTACTTACGTAATATTGTAATGTTGAACGAATAAACATGTTATCTATCTATTTAAACTAATTCATCCATATTAAACAAACAACTCACCACAGATGTGAAAGTTTTATGAAAATGTTTGTGTCTCAATCACGCTTAAATGGTTTAATGGATTTGGATAAAATTTGGCACACATATGAAATATAATGTTCTGGATTAACGCATGAACAAAGACGAAGTCACAGTCAAGAGCTAGCTTCCAATATTTCCAAAGTAAATGTAACATGATCTTGACAGGATGAAACTTAAAATTTAAACTTTCACAAGTATAGTAGTGAGCTTACTTACTCAAATCAAACGATATGGTTTGAGTATTTCACAAGTTGTGGAATTTAGGTAGAATGATTGAGTCGATTGGCTTAAACAATGTCACTACACAAAGTGAGGGCCAATGTTATTTGTTGAACTTGTTAACCTTGTTACCTTTCATTTGTATTTTGCATTAGTGAACCACAGAGTATGATAATCTTCTTCTTATCGTGTGGGCAGAGCCCTGGTGTCAGAGTTTTTTCGGACCGCCTTTCGGCCTCTGACATGGTTTTTATGTAACAACTACTACCACCAGAGATAGTAGCCGGGACCAACGGCTTAACGTGCCATCCGAAGCACGGAATCATTTTTCTTTTCGGGTAATCAAGTGATTCAGCCTGCAACGTCTTAACCAACTGGGGAAAAACGCACAAAGTGACATATCACTAGGTGTCCCCCGTGGGAATCGAACCCACGACCTCCGTGTCGAGAGCCAATGCTCTAAACCATTAGACCACAGAGGCCGTTTGATAATTACTACAGTGAACTATGATTATTATGTAGAACAGTGTTTCCCTCAACATTTTTCAGCCATGGCCCGGTAATTTTCACACTGCTCCTTCGTGACCCACTTAATAGTTTTAAACCCAAGCTGGTTCCATTAGGTAAAATAATACACATTTATTAATAGTAAAATATTCGATAGCAGGTACTATTTTTAAAACAAGGCGGGAATGTTGCGACCCGGTATATTATTTTGATGGCCCGGTACCGGGTCGCGACTCGGCAAATGGGAAACGCTGATGTTAGTGGGAGATCCGACCGTAAAATTATGCACCTATTTCTTAGGCGAACGAAATGTGATTCTAGTTTATGCTTACACAGAGGTTAATTCAATGCCACCAAGTTGCCTAGAAAAATCTTGCCGCAAGTATCTTTTCTGATATGTGGTATAACTTTTTCCACCTGTCTGCTAGGGAAGTAAATGAGGTGCCATCGGAAGGACACCAGTCTAAAGAACTGGAAAAACTAGGGTTGCCACCTCTCAGTCTGCCGCAACTCTAGGGTTGCCAGGTTCAAAAATGACTTCTTTGAACCTGGCAACCCTATAGTTGCGGCAGATTGAGAGGTGGCAACCCTAGTTTTTCCAGTACTTTAAATCAGTCTCCTTCCGATGGCACCTCATTTACGTCCCTAACAGACAGGTGGAAAAAGTTATACCACAAATCATAATGGAAAAGATACTTGCGGCAAGATTTTTCTAGGCAACTTGGTGGCGTTGAATTAATCCCTGTGTAAGCATACACTAGAATCACATTTCGTTCGCCTAAGAAATAGGTGCATAATTTTACGGTCGTATCTCGGACTATGCAGAATATAGGATAGATATAGAGTGTAGGTAGACTGTAACTAACAATACTTTAGTGAGGTGATGACCTTAACATAAAGTATTCTTTTGCATAGATTTTTCTAGTGAATTTTGTTTTGTTTTGTAATTAACTATGAAGATTATGTAAATTAGGAGCTGTTTATAACTGAGCAAGTGTGACCTCGATTTAAATTATTAAAGAAAAACATTAACTCTCTTTCTGGCTCAGTCAGGTAAAAACAAATCCAGACCTAATGTTATGAGGGTTCAAAAATATGCTGAAACATTCGATTGGTGTTGGGGTGTACCAACTAAGAGGCAATTTATAATGTAAAATCGAATGAAAGCACACATAATTTTTTGTGACTAAACAAAGGTTTAGTAAAATTTAACTTGGGCCTTACCTAATATCAAGACTAGCTTTTGCCCGTGACATCGTCCGCGTCATTAGAATATCGAAAAATCCTTTCCTAGTGCCCCCCTACATCCTCTGTAGAAAATATATACCAAATATCATGTTTCTATCTTCACCAATTTAGGTTGTGCGTTGTCTGTCAGTCAGTCAGTCACAGATTAATTTTATAAAATATATATTATGATATCAAATCTTCGTTATTTTCATCTTGTAGTTCGAAGCAGCGTGGGCTCTAACGAACATAGCGTCGGGATCGTCCGAGCAGACCCGCGTGGTCGTCGAGTGCGGGAGCGTGCAGGTGCTCGTGGGGCTGCTGGGGTCCGCCGTGAGCGACGACGTGCGCGAGCAGGCCGTGTGGGCGCTCGGCAACGTGGCCGGGGACTCCCCGCGCTGCCGCGACACCGTGCTCTGCGCCGGCGTGCTACCGCCGCTCATTGAGTGAGTCGTAACACCAACAGTAGGTGACTTGGCCGTGTGGGCGCTGGGCGTGAAGGCAATGTTGTTATACAGCGGTGTCCTACAGACTAGTAAAAGTTGTCGACGAAAACTATGATGAATCAATTCTTTTCCCATCTATTTCAATTTGTCATTCCCTTTATTTAATGAAATAATGAAACTCCGAAGGCGCCGCAAGCCCTGAGCAAAGCCTCTAATGCTACGGGCTAGCAAATCTCTTTACCAGGGTGGCAACTCTATTAGTAATGACTTGCAATCGTATCAATAGAAGAACATTCCCTATTATTTATTTATTATTATTTTTGACATCTAATTTCTTGAGTTTTAAAATTAATCTTTAATAAATTTATTTTCCTTCTAGGATATTGAACAAATACACAAGGTTATCCATGACTAGGAACGCTGTTTGGACGCTGTCGAATCTGTGTAGAGGCAAGAATCCACCAACCAACTTTGAAGCTGTTGCACCAGGTGATTAGCTAATAAATATGAAAGTTTAATCCCACTTCTGATTTTCTTTTTTATCACGCCTCTGGTTACGGGCTTAGATACTTGCTGTTTCATGCCATTTTGTAACCTTTTTAGGAGAATAGCCTAGACAAATAGCACTTAGCGAAGAGCCTCATCTGGCCGCACGGAATCGAATTTTATCACGCTCTATCCTTTTCTGTCGCTCAGGAACGACATTGGCTGGAGCGAGAATGGTCACAGAACTGCCGGTGCTGCCGCGTGCGATCGCATTCCCGCTATCATTCTCGCTCTAACAAATTACGTTCCTGAGTGACAGAAAAGGATGGAGCGCGAAAAAATTCGATTCTGTGCGGCCAGATGAGGCTCAACCCTTAATCTTTATCTCTCGTCTTAGGTATACCAGTGCTAGCGCGACTTCTGCACCATTCTGACGCGGATGTTCTAAGCGACGCGTGCTGGGCCCTTTCCTACCTGTCGGACGGGCCCAACGAAAAGATACAGGCTGTCATCGACGCGGGCGTCTGTAGGAGACTGGTGGAGCTGCTCATGTGAGTGTAATATCATCTGCTTGTATCATAGCGAAGCGTGTACTCTCTCCTACCCATAGACGAACAATTTTTCCGCTTACGCTGGTAGACGGAATGTCAGTGTAACCGGGTATGAGATAGCGATACTCATAAAACCCTATACAATTTATATGAAGTGACAGTTTTGAGTCAGGTGGCCGTAGTACACAAAAGTGGTTACGTCTCGATAAGGACAGCAATAAGGTAGCGATCTCTTTTTTTAACTAGAGCGAATTTGATATGTGCATCTCTTATTGAGTGAATATGACAAGACATGTGCTTCCTTCTAGTACCTTCTCTTTCTACGCTCCTACCTGTCGGACAGGATAGGAAGATACGAGCTGTAACTGTCATAGACGCATTTAAGAACCTTTGTTTGTCATTTTAACGATAATGAAACAAAATAGGTCACAGAAGGGTTTCAAGGAAAGAGCGAAACAGGCGTATGCTGACATAGACGCGTACCTACGGTGATCATGTCGATCGAACGCCAGTACTATTAATTCATTTTGTGGCCGAACGCATTCGTTTGTGTGTGTGCGCCTGTTTTGCTCCTTGCATGGAGCCCGCTCTTCTGGTTTGTTTATTTTGTGCGATATGATTAGATTTTCAACACTACTTTATTTACCACACAGGCACAACAAATCGACGGTAGTGTCAGCGGCCCTGCGCGCCGTCGGCAACATAGTGACCGGCAACGATGCGCAGACGCAGGCCGTGCTCAACTGCAACCCGCTGCCCTCCCTGCACGCGCTGCTGAGGGCCACCACGGAGGCGCTGCGCAAGGAGGCCTGCTGGACCCTCTCCAACATCACCGCCGGCAACGCTACTCAGATCCAGGTCTGTATTTTATCAGAGAGCATCATTGACATACCAAATAATGGACGCTGCGCTGGGTCCAATACAGAATTCCCGGAAAAAAGTGTCCCAGACTTACCTACACAAACGTAAGTACATGTTAGTAATATAAACCAAGTAAAAACATTGACAATGTTGTAATTATACTGGGTGAAATTGATATCATTATAAATGAAATAAAATAAAAAGCCTTTTTATTTTTGCTCCCAACACATTGAAATTGATATCATTAGCTTCCTTTTAAACTTAAAGTCTCGAACTGTCAATCAAACTGAACAACTTTTACCATGGGAGCAAAGCAATCAGAGCAAAAAAAAATCTGCTGTTCCATACTAAACTGCAGTGCCTACTCTACTCAAATGTATGCAACAGCAGATTTTTTTTGCTCCAATCGGTTTGCTCCCATAGTAAAAGTTGTTCAGTTTGATGGGTAGACTCTTAGTTTAAAAGGATGCTAATGTAATGATATCAATTTCACCTTGTAATTCTTTTTTCATTTTGCTTGCGAAGTTTTGGCAAATTCTTACACATTGGTACCGATTCGGACTGTGCCACGACTTAACTAAATTTATAGAATAGAATAGAATAGAATAGAAATCATTTATTTGCATGAATACAGTTTTTTTTACAATAGATCTTGTCATCGATATTATTTAGTACAAGTGTATCCAGCCTGCTCGCAGGCGTGCAAATTTTAAGCATGTCAAGATAAAATAAGATTTACAAATTATTACATTAAAATTTCACAATTTATCCACACAAATAATACATGATGTCAAGCTAAAACTACTAATTTATACAAAATGAATTTATCACAGACATCTTAATCAATCAAAATATTAAACAGCTGAACAACACAACACATGAAATTAGGACAAACAAAAATAGTCAAAATATAATAGTAAATTCAATCCATTCGATGTTTCCTCTCTTTGTATTCCTCTCACTTTCTAAAATAAGATTAAGAAAAGAGACAGAAAACCAACAACTGACTTTAGTGCTGTCAAAGTGACGTTACACGCCCAAAAACGCCTTAAATAAGATGGCGTACATTATGATGGCATCTTATTTTGGGCGTGTAACAACCATATACCTAACAATGGCACAAAAATATAAATAGCCATGACCGAACCGGTATTCGAACCCATGACCCTGGTTTGGCAGTGGTAACCATTACACCAACCGGGTCGTCACTTTGACAGCACTAAAGTCAGTTGTTGGTTTTCTGTCTCTTTTCTTAATCTTATTTTAGAAAGTGACAGGAATACATTTAGTTAAGTTAAGTCGTGGCACAGTCCGAATCGGGGCCATTGGCTTAAACATATTTAGTCAACATTCTGTCCCTCACACTGCGCATACTAATGACAGTTACAGACCTAGTGCCTACATATATATCATGTTTATGCCTAAATACTTTTTTGATCAAGGCACCCGTAATATTGAAGAAGTAAAAGTATTGTAACCAGATTGTAAATAATCTAGTTTTCTTTTTCAGTCAGTAATAAATGCGGATATATTCCCGGTGCTAATCGAGATCCTGCGGCAAGCGGAGTTCAAGACGCGGAAAGAAGCCGCGTGGGCTATCACGAACGCTACCAGTGGAGGCACCCACGCTCAAATTAGGTATGTGGGTAGACGAGGTACCTAGACCATAAAATTTTATATGAGACTGGGGGTCTAGTATAAGGTTGCTTGTCCATTGACGCGGAGATAGGCGGCGGAAATGTATGAATTTTTAAACTATCTCGCAAACCCCTGTTCTGAGCTGAGCGGATATTTTATGCAATCCTATTGGTCAATATTTCTCCGCTCCGTCAGCTAGCTCCGCATCAATGGACAGGCACCCTAAGGGGTCAATGCTTTGCTCCCATAGAAAATGTTCATTGTGATGGTCTGAACCATAAGCATTAAGCCATAAATAAGCGTATAATTTCTCTGTGGTCTGAACCATCCCTGAAAATATGTCGACTCATTTCAACTACACCCTGTTGTTATTTAGGAGTGAGGGTTTTCACAATTTTGTTCTCGTAATAAATCAAATTTAATTTTACTTACTATATTTACTATGCTCGCTCAGGGACCCGAAGTGGGTCTTGGCCTCCGCCAACAAAGCACGCCATTCCTCTCTTTATTGTGCCATCTCAGTACAGTTAGACACCTCCAGCTCCTCGAGATCCTTTGTAATCTGGTCTATCCAGCGAAACCTGGGCCTGCCCACCGGGTCGCCCCAGATACTCTCTCATAATAATAATAATATTAAGCATAGGTATCTAATTGAATGTATTTTAACTAGGGATGCAACGATTCGGCCATTAAGATTACGATATTAATCGTTATTTATTACGATAGCCGATGCATTACGATTATTTAAACAAATTTAGTTGAGATAATACTAATGAGCTTTTATAGTGTTTCTTTGCATTTCAATGATAGATAAATCATTAAAAAAAACTTTTAAAATTTCCAAGATTTTGTTATTTTTTCTACTAATTTGAGATCGAATTCACTTGGTCAGGATTCTGATTTTTGGATGCTCAGAGGCCAATTTGCTTTGAAAAACACAATATGGAACATGATTCTGTACAATCTCGTTAATCAAGCGATATCTCATCCGATTTACGTGGGCGATTAATGTTTTAAAATGTGGACGAGATATCGCGAGAACGAGAATTAATTCCTCACTTCAAACCGAAAACCAAATCAAAGGAATCAGTTGAATTTAAAAATAAAATAAAATGAAAGTCAAATCTGTCCGAAAAAAACAGATTTAGCTCCAAATGAGCTAAAATGGCAGCGAGAGATTAGATTTTTGTAAATGTTGTTTTTTGGCTATAGAATCTAGTATTTAGGTCTGGTATTTGTCAACAAGTGCAATCCGATTGACGTTTTCAATTCTATTTAATAATTGTACGATTCTTACTACGGTGCATTGCATCGTGATTATTACGATTACAGATGCAAAACGATGCACCGCTTCGTAATCGTTGCATCCCTAATTTGAACACACGTCGCAGGTATCTCGTAGAGCAAGGGTGTATACCGCCGCTGTGCGACCTGCTCACGCTCACCGACACGAAGACCGTGCAGGTGGCGCTGAACGGGCTCGACAACATCCTGAAGGCGGGCCAGCAGGCCGACCAGCGCGACAACCCCTACGCTGCCCTCATCGAGGAGTGCTTCGGTAAGAATTTTATTATCTACGAGCTTTTACCCACGACTTCGTCCCCATAAATTATATACCAGATTTTAAGTCAGATGATAAGCTATCAAACAAAAAAAGTTTCATCAAAATCGGTTCAGTAGTTTTTGCGTGATGATCGAACAAACAAACAGACAAAAAATCCAAAAATTGCTGATTTGGAATCAGGGACCGATAAAAACCATGTCGTAATTATTTTTTTGTAAATATCTTCAATGTACAGACACACTTCTGTTACAGTTTTATAATAGTTTAGACTAGCTGACGTTGTCCTGCCATTTTCCCTACCCGACACACACTTGGCCGTTTTTTTTGTTTACAAACCCCTGGCATGTACGCAACAACCCATCAATGTTTCATTGCAATCGGTCCTGCCGTTCTCGTGTGATGTCGTGACCATGGGTCTTGATCTCTCTCCTCCTCACCCTCTCTATTAGAGGGCGTTATCTTTGGCTCTCAAATGTAAATGCTGAAGCTGAAGTTTATAGGCATCGGACATCGATAAAATGAGAGACGGACGGACGTGGCGTAGGCTTAGTAATAATTCCGATCTGGAATTCCGAATCAAGATTACGATTTCGTATGGATTTTCCCGCTCCAGAATAATCCTACGAGTATACAAAATGAAAATTCTGATTCGGAGGAGGTATGGGAGGTATGGTATGAGTATGTGTCAGACCTACGAGTATGTGCGGAGTGGATGATGGGAACTGTTCTACTGTCGAATCGATCTCAGCGCACGAAATTGCAAATCCACACAAACTCCAAAACTGCTCCAAAACTACAAAGTCTACCAACTTAAAATTTTGCAAGGATGTTTCTCTCTATATCTTTTAGCATCAAGGTGCTTTCTAAAACGGGATTTTCGCAATTCAACTTCCAAAGGTGAAAACGGGGGTGTAAGTTTGTATGGGAATTTCGTAGCGAAGAATGGAGATTCCTGCTTTTTAATATCGATAATGTTGCTAATTTCTTTAATATTTTACTATAAAACAACAAACCATAACCCCTAACATCAGAGTACAAAATAATTCACGGCGGCACGGACCAGCTAGAGCGTGCTAATGTCGCGAATACGCACTTACCTACTATTATATCGTTCACAGGCCTCGACAAGATAGAATTCCTCCAATCGCACGAGAACCTAGACATATACCAGAAATCGTTCGAGATAATCGAGAACTACTTCGGTTCTGAGGAGGAGGACGGCAGACTGGCGCCCGCGGTCTCCTCCACCACCGACCAGTACCAGTTCGACGCAGACCAGTCTGTACCCATGGGCGGGTTCCAGTTCTAACCTCCAGTGATGACCTGCTGAGCTGTAAGTTACTAATAATATAGTAGAATTATGATACGATCGTGAAGCTAGCAGTCTTTATACAAGGACGGGCGACTGGCCGTAGTCTTCACCACCGACCAGTACCAGTTCGACGCAGACCAGTCTGTACCCATGGGCGGGTTCCAGTTCTAACCTCTAGTGATCACCAGCATGTCTAGTATGATTTCTCTACACGCGCGCGACGCGCCTACGCTGCATACAAAATAACCTGTTCCCGCGCTTTTCGGAGAGCGAAAGCCGCGCTTGCTGCGACTTGTAGTATGGGAAAAAGCCGAGTCGCGCGCAAGTAGAGAAATCATGCTAGAGGGTCAATTGTGCTGTAAGTTAGTGTGATACTTCCTGGCCGCGCCACAGTCGCAAACTCGGATTTCAGTTAACTCAAAAAAAATGTACTCAATTTGTACTGCCTTAAAAAAATTGTACTCATCGGGTTCACGAGAAAATAAGCAATGTTTGTGACGCGGCTGGGAAGCATCCTTCCAAGGCACGCCACGGCGAATACCGCTTATCAAGAAGTTTAACCTTTTGTATGCTGATGTCTCCATTGTAGCGCCAGGCGAAAACATCCCGTTGTATGCTGACGACTCCACTATGGAGACGCGGTGACCATAGGCAACTTTGACCCGTATATTATACAAAAAGTTAATAAGTACAAAAAACGCCGAGCGGACGGTCTCAAGTTAAAAGTGTTCAGCACACGACGGAATCTTGAGAAAATCGAATCCAGCAATAGTAAAGGTTAATTGAAAAGATCTAATGTCCAAACAAATGTACTAAAATTGTACTCTCTAATAATAATAAAAAACTTTCGGAAAAGCATTCGTAGAAAGATAAATATTAAAAACAAAAAGTAATGGCATGGATGACTACCACCTATAGACTTTTAAAAGAAAAAATTTGGCGTACGTTACTCTAGTTTTTAACCTCTGAGAGGGGTGTTACAAGTATAAGTTTGACCAATCTACCTGTGTCTATGTATCTGTGTGTAAGTATGTCTGACTGTCTGCCTGTCTGTAGAACCCAGCGGCGGAACAGGTGGGTTGATTTTGAACCCTAAAAATAATCGATTTTCTAAAAGATATGTATCAAATGTTGATCTCTTAATAGTATAAGAGATAAGTGTACTTTTCGCAACCATCAGCAGCAAGGCTGATTCAGTGTTTATGGGGTGTAGAGCATCTCTGTGATGGGGATGGACCAGGTCTGCCTGCATACCTTCAGTCGGTTAAGGAGTTACTGATGATTAACGGTCTGTAAAAAATTAACGATCAGCTGCACGGCTGATCGTATGATATTGTTGCAGTATGCCCTGTAGCAATGTGAACAGTACAAAAACTGTCAAGTTCTGTCAGTTGGTTTAGGAGATACAGCCAGTCAAAGTTCCAACCTTTGAACGGCTGTATCCTACGAATAAGATTGTATAGAAATGTAAATCAAGCTCAAAAAGTGACCCCAAAAAAAGTACACAGTGTTCGAAATTTGTTCCTTAAAAACAACACCTTGCCGCCAAAACTCATACAAAATGTCATTTTTCAAAGGGTGCCAAAAATTATGTTGCTTTTGTTTAGAGTTATTCTTCCATAGTTATTCTTATTCGTAGGCTGTATCTCCTAAACCGACTGATGAACCATGTCAGTTTTTGTACTGTTCACGTAGCGACAGTGCATACTAAAACAATAACATACGATCGTAAATTTTTTACATATCTTTAATCATCACCATCAGTAACTCCTAAACCGACTGGAGTTATGCAGGCAGACCTGGTCCATCCCCAATCACAGAGAAGCTCTACACCCTATAAACACTGAATCAGCCTTGCTGCTGATAGTTGCAAAAAGTACACTTATCTCTCGGAACATAACGATTCTTTAGGTTTTGCTTTCATGTCTCAATTTCTAACAATGATTATTTTCTTTATTTCAGATGCTTTTATTAAATCGGGCGCTATTTCGCGGAAGACAATGTCATCAGAAAATGCGTAGAAACCAACAATCCGTATCCATTCCGCCAAGATGTGTCTAGCTAGTTGTCAGAAAACTAGTCCATTTCGAGGTCCACAAATACTAATAAGCAGAAGTAGATGAATCTAGATGTAGGAGTTTGTGTAAAGTCTCGTTTTATAGGCAATAATAACACTTATGCATGTTAAAATTAACTTATCGGATCGCATGGGTGGCTGAAGTCTTGGCGGGAATTAATCTTGCTGTTTTCTATGCATTACATATTATATATACTAAAATAGTAATAAATTATAGACTTCCTTTAACGGATTGAAGGATAAACCACAGATATTACTAGACTGGCGTAATAGAGGAACTCGGTGTGCAAGCGAGAAGACGGCCTTCTACAGCACAGACGTAGGAACGAAAGAGAGCTACGCAGGGTGTCTAAGTATCGGGCTTCTAGATCTGTAGGACTTTTGCTTAATTTTCTGATTATATCGTTTACAAGATAGCTAACATATTATGACTACTTGGAAATTGTAAGTAAAAACTAGAGTTTACCCGCGACTTCGTCCGCATAAATTATATACCAGATTTTAAGTCAAATCCTAAGCTATCAAACAAAAAACAATTCATCACAATCGGTTCAGTAGTTTTTGCATGATGCTCGAACAAACAAATAGTCAAAAATTATAAAAAAGGTTTATTTGGAGTCAGAGACACCTAAAAACCATATCATAGGTAATAACTTTTTTGTAAATATCTTCAATGTACAGACAGACTTCTGTTACGGTTTTATAATAATCGCATTTTTCTATCCTTGACAGAAAATGCGTGGAAAAATGCGGTTCCGTGCTGCCAGACGAGGTTCAACCCTAAATCACCTCTTTAAATAATACTAGGATTTTATTTTTATTTTTTACATTTTAGGATGTTTTGTTACACCCTGTAGAAGCCCGAAGACGCTCGTAGATACCCTGTATAAAAATGCCGTAAAACAGTACTTGATTTTCAGAATAATCATTGCCTGTATCGAAGATACACGTCAAAGCGAGGGTTCGTCTATATTTAGTCAGTTCTAATAATTCCTTGGGACGAACTACTTACACCAGAGTGTAATTATATATTATATTTTGCACCGATTATGTACTAGGTGATTTTATTAATTTATATGTATGATGAAATTATTAACAAACACAAAAATATGCCTTTTTATTTTTTTTGCTCCTGTAGATAACGGCTTATCAATAATACAGGGTGTTAGGGTAAACAGTTGCATTACTTTAAGGGTTTATTGTACCCATAATACTGAACAACTTTCCCTAAGAAACCTATATGGAAAAAAAATGTTTACTTTTCATACACACTTTTTCATACTTTTCACATTACTCACACTAACATCAATCTATATATTAGAGGCAAGTAAATTTGTCAGGACCCACGAAACCCTGTACTCCCCAGTTAAAACAATAAAAAGAAATAATCGTACCCAAAACCAAGCAAAAAAACCCTTCTCAAAACCAAAATTACTCGCATCTGGACCCCACTTAATGGCAATTAAAATATTTAACGCTATCCCTAATGAAATTAAAAAAATTGAGACAAAGAATTCTTTTGCACAAAAACTAAAAAGCTTCCTCATTTCAAAAAGTTACTACAACCTTAATGATTTTTTCCAGGACAACAATGTTCTAATATTTTAGGCTCTTGACGTTAACGTCGACATCTCTATTACTTAAACTAATAATTAAGTAGACAATTGTAATTGTTATAAAACTTTCAGGCCCTCTGCAATTATATTGCCATGCCCTAACAGGGCATCACAATAATTTAATAAGATCTTGTGTTACACGTGAGTATGTACTTCATTATTGTGATACTGCAAATAAATACTGAATACTGAATACAAACATTCGATTAGCTGATTATGCTAGTATGGATATTACAAAAAATCGTATTATAGGTTTCTTAGGGAAAGTTGTTCAGTATCATGGATACAATCACCCCTTAAAGTAATGCAACTGTTTACCCCAACATCCTGTGTATTGTATATAATATATATTTTGTAGTAAAAAATGTTTTGTTGGCTTGCATGCTCATATTTGTTACTGATTAAATTATACTTGTATATTGTTATGTGAAAAGTAACATTTTTATTGTTCATATCGTATTACAAATTGGTACCAACACAAACGACTTTTAATTTTTTCAGAACCCTTAAACAATTCTACAGGTATGCTGTGAGTTTTTAAGGGGATGATCAGACCGTCAAACTGAACAACTTTCTCTATGGCACCAACATCGAAATCGCGAAAAAACAGCTGTCGCATACGAAACTGCAAACCTACTTGAGCCGAATATATGGGACAGGACAGCTGTTCTTCTTCGCGATTTCGATGTTGGTCCCATACAGAAAGTTGTTCAGTTTGATGGTCTGGTCATCCCCTTAAGGGCCTATGTCGAAAAATAATTTAAGCGAAACAGGCGTGGGATAGCTTATATTACGGCCTGATGCGAGAGAAAGAGATGGGGCGGCGCGCGCGCCTGAAACGAATCCAGCGAGAAATCAAAATTTATTTAATTGTGATTGTACTATTTATGTAAGTTCAATTCTGCTCTAATCAAAATTTAGAAAATATCAATTGCTCTAATCAAAATTTAGAAAATATCAATCTCTTTTTTTTAAAATCAAGTCTTGTGTTTCTGTTATTCACCGTTTAGCAGTTCCAAGCGTTTATAGATATAAGCGGAGGCTACTTTGGCTTGTTTTTCTATCGAGAAAATGTGTCTTAATCGTGTTTTGGCTCTAATCAAAACTTCAATTATATGTTCAATTTACACATATCCCAAAAATCATACTCCTGTTAGTACTTCATGATATATTAAGCTTTGAAGAATCCTATTTTTTTTCACATAGCCCCTTAAAAAACCGTCAGGATAATTAAGAAGGACCCTGTATTGTTCCAAAACTTGTTAGTAATATTTAAAGGGGTGGCTTAGGCCGTCAAACTGAACAACTTTCACTATGGAGCCAATATCTGATATTTCATATAAAACTGCTGTATCCAGTATCCACTCGAACGCCTGTTTTTTTCTCGATGCTTGCTCATGCTCATTAGTGAAACTTGTTTAGTTTAATCTAAAATACCCCTTAAATATCACTTGCATGTGCTATAGCATATGCTCACGACTATATTCCCCGAGGGGGTAGTCAGAGATATTCCGAAACCTCAGAACATCCACGTTTCACTAGTAGTACCGATACTTTGTCCAGTGTGACGGGGAGTGAGCCCGTCGCCACTTCTAATGGACATTAGGTACAATACATGCCTCGAAATTGAAGCATGCAGGTTTCCTCTCGATGTGCTAGCATTGTTGTAATGTTGTTGTTGTGTTGTTCACATATCATTGTACATAGCATTGTTGCTACAGCCTTTAAATATAGCATTGTTGTATGTACATAGCATATCATTGTACCTACATAACATTATTACAGTCTGTAAAAGTAATCAACTATTATTAAAATGAATAAATAAATAAAATTATGAATCGAAGAATGCATGGATCCTACAAAGTCAGAAATATATAAAAAAATAAACAACATACCTAATTTAGTTTCAACAATTTATTAAAGGCGCAGCATCACATCTTAGATTCAGCCTAAAATAACAACAAAATATATTTGTGCACATAATTTAACAAATGTATATTTATCTACTTGTAAATTCAATCTCATAAATAGTGCCAGTTGCACGTACGATCATTAAAAGATAATCGTCCATTAAATCTCTTGCTGTCATTGGACTGGAGTATTATTCTATAGGGTGTAACAAAACACCCTAGTAATACTTAAAGGGGTGCTTCAGACCACGAAACTGAACAACTTTCACTATGGAGCCAACTTCGAAATCGCGAAAAAAAAAAACAGCTATCTCATACATTTTAGTCGAGTCGGAACTGCAGTTTTGTATGGGACAGCTGATTTTTTCTTCGCGATTTCGAAGTTGGCTCCATAGTGAAATTTTATTTTTTAAATTTGAGGTTTTAACCCTGAGGTTATGTCAGCCCATAGTGAAAGTTGTTCAGTTTCGTGGTCTGAAGCACCCCTTTAAGTATTACTATACTTCATTCCAAATAAGGGCGACAAGATTTTCAAATTCCTATTTAGCTTTCTGGCCAATTCTGATTACCAAATATAATATTTTTATTAGAAAGATATACTATCCTACATATCTTGGACGGTACAAAAGCAGTTCTAAGAATAAGTGAGAGGAAGTGTTTCAAATCTCTGTTTCCGTAATGCAAAATAGCCTTAAAATTTCGCTGCTATTTGGAAAGGAGTATAGGGTGTTTTGTTACAGCCAGTATAATTAACTTAAGAATAAGAAATATAAAACTTTGATTATTCGTACCCGTTTTAATTAAAAATATAATCTTATAACGAAATGGCTATAATATCAAAATGCTTCATGTAAAATGGCTACCCTGTTATCGTATAGGTATTAAGTACCTCTTATTACGGTAGTAATTATAGTACTAGTCTCTTATATCAAGCACCAGTATCCAGGAGTGCGATTTTTGAATCTCATTCGCTGAGTTCACCAGTTAAGGGGCTATGTAAAAAAAATAGGATTCTTCAAAGCTCCATATATCATGAAGTACTAACAGTAGGAGTATGATTTGCGGATATGTGTAAATTGAACATATAATTGAAGTTTTGATTAGAGCCAAAACACGATTAAGACAAATTTTCTCGATAGAAAAACAAGCCAAACTAGCCTCCGTTTTTGTCTATAAACGCTTGTAACTGCTAAACGGTGAATGATAGAAACATGAGACTTGATTTAAAAAAAAAAAAAGAGATTGCTATTATCTAAGTTTTGATTAGAGCAGAATTGAACTTACATAAATAGTACAATCACAATTAAATAAAGTTTGTTTTTTCGCTTGATTCGCCCATCTCTTTCTCTCGCATCTGGCAGTAATATAAGCTATCACACGCCCGTTTCGCCTAAATTATTTTTCGACATAGGCCCTTAAAAATGTCAAAATTACTGTGGATCTTTCTACTGCTGATTTGACTTTAAAAAATCGCATTCTTGAAGTATGATTTTTGAAAGTCAAATCAGCAGCAGAAATATGCATATCTCCACAGTAATTTTGACATTTTTAACTGCTGAACTCAACGAATGAGATTCAAAAATCGCACTCCTGGGTGGTGGATTTTTATCCCAAATGTACCATCCCGAACATCGAAGCAAACAGTAGTCCTAACTCCTAACCAGCTTCGTACAGGTAGCACCACGTAGTACTTACCAGAAGCCGTAGCATGCTACACGTGATACGGCTGTATCACGTCTTTTATCTCGTTCGTTCGTGCGCAAATAGAAAGAGAGCGAAGGTGTGATAGCGCTATATCACGGTGGCATGCTACCCATGCAGGTTTATAAGTCACACATCGGTGTGTACTGCACAGTTGTCAAAAGTGCCACCTTCGCGGGCTAGAAATCCCTTGCCGCGATTGGCACGTATCGTATCACGTGTAGCATGCTACGGTTTTTGGTCGTACTGTAATACGCTTATCTTATTAAATAACTATAATCTTATATCATTCAGACCTTTTATGCCTATAATAAAACAACATAACAAAAAAATTCGTACTGGAATGTGTCACAATGTGTTTCCGTATCACATTCCGTATCTACAGATCTGCAGTTATTCAAACTTAAAACCGAACTATATCGAAATCATGGAATGATTTTAATTATACACCATTGACGTAGATTACTATGGACGCCGGGTCTAGTACAAAATTCTCGAAAAAAGTGTCTGAGACTAAACTACACAAACCTAAGTGTAGTAATATAAACCAATTAATAACATTGCAAATGCTGAAATTCTTTTCCGTCCAACTCCCCCATCGGGGCACGGGGCACTGGGCGCGCCCGCGCCCTCGCCCGTGCGTTTTCGGCCGATCAAACGAAGACTGTCGAGTAATTGGTTCTCTTTTTACGCTTTGGTGCTCTTTTGGTTCGGACACTTGAGCGCGGACCCCACATCCAGTAGTTTGTAAGTCAATTTTAACATCACTATTTTTTGAATACCAGATTACTTTTAAGGGTGTATACAGAAACAGATAATGAAACTAAACAAGGACCTAAGGAACATGGGTCGTAAAAAAGAAAAATTTCTGGACCTTCTAGTGAAAAGCGATCGGCAGATTGGCACTTTAGTATAGAAGGTCTAAAAAAAATATCTGAATAGTGAAAACCGCCAAAAAAAATCTGGTAGCCTACAGCCCAACCACAAAAATAAAAAACCTCGCCATGTTGCGGAAAATCATTGGAACTAATTTTAGTACTTGCAATATTACCTAGTCGATTGTAGCGCCCCCAAAACAGGTTTTTAATTTTTCTGGTCTGGGGTGCGATTTTTGAAACTCATTCTTTGACTTCTTTCTTTGATTCTTTTTCGTGGATGTTCTGAAGTTTCGAATATCTCTGACTACCCCCTCGGGGAATATAGTCGTGAGCATATGCTATGCTATGCATTCTTAGAACTCAGCAGTTGAAAATGTCAATATTACTATGAAGACGTGCCTCTTTCTACTGCTGATTTGACATTAAAAATCATACTACCGGAGTGCGATTGTTGAAAGTCAAATCAGCAGTAGAAAGATGCATACCTCCATACATTTTCAACTGTTGAGTTCAATGTATGAGATTCAAAAAGAGTTCAATGTATGAGATTCAAAAATGGCACTCCAGGCTTTACATAAAAAACAGTGACATATAAAAGCAACTGTTTACATAATTAATGGCCCCAATTCGGACTGTGCCACGACTTAACTTAATTTATTCCTATCACTTTCTAAAATAAGATTAAGAAAAGAGACAGAAAACCAACAGCTGACTTTAGTGCTGTCAAAGTGACGTTACACGCCCAAAAACGCTTTAAATAAGATGACATACATTATGATGGCATCTTATTTTGGGCGAGTAACGTCACTTTGACAGCACTAAAGTCAGCTGTTGGTTTTCTGTCTCTTTTCCTAATCTTATTTCAGAAAGTGACAGGAATAGATTTATTTAAGTTAAGTCGTGGCACAGTCCGAATCGGTACCAATGCCATTCTACCAAGTAACACCAATATCATTGAAGTACACATGGGCCCTCAAAAAGGTATATTCCTTGTGGAGCTCGTCCCAGAATTCCATCCTGTCATAGAATGGGTTTGTGCCTTTAGTCAGTTCCTGTCCAATGCTCAGGTAGTTCAGTTTGTCCTTGTTTTCAACAGGGTCCCATTTAATTTGAAGCAATTGGTCTTCTTCGGGTGTTGGGTTCCTGTAATTACAAACTTTTGTTATTTTTATGAAGAAATATTTATCTCAACATTATGAGCCTATAGTCACCACAGCAGGGCCAGAGGTGGTCTGTGGCCCTGCTAAGCTACCATTTACCCTCCTTGAGGGTAGGCCTGTGACAGGCCTACCCGTAAATGGTCTCCAATACCCTCACGATGCTCACCATAGAGATCTAGAGCGATGCCAACCAACGCGCTGAGTACGAAACCTAGTGTCGCATTACCACGCGATAGAAAGTATTTTGTTAGCTTGAATGTGCTCATAATATTGCGGTATCAGAACTCAACATTCGAATAATCTTTAGTACTACGCAAGCATTGTAAACTATTTACACATAATATCTCGACTGGCTTTCAGCCTCATATATATTGAATCATGACTGTCGCGAGCAATGTGTTCCGTTTTTGCGCATATTGCTGCGACACTGCGATTGGTAGCTTAAAAAAAAGATTTGACGTTTTGAATAAATTATTTTTGACTTTGACTATTGCAATAAAAACATTTAATTGGCTGTGATAATAAATTTAATGATTATAATTTTGAAGCTGCTTTGTCATCTTTATAAATTTATTTTTGTTCTTTCCATGTTTGCTTTTAGTCCTAGTCGTTATGAAATCAAAGCTGCACTTTGGGATGGAAGCAAGCCGCTTTGCACAGTGATAGTAGGGACCAAAATAAGCGATTTGAGCGCAACTTTCATCCCTTAGGATAATAGAGGGCGCCACTTCATTAAAAAAAACTTTGAAAAATTCTACAAGCCAAACGGCTTCACCGATTTCTATTATTAATGTGTCAATCGAAAGAACATTTATTAGTTTATGATAAAAAAAAATAAAAATATCTATAATGGCTGCAAAAAGCCATGCATTTTTGTAAATTTTTTAAAGTTATTTTTCCGTTTTTTCTTAATAACATTAAAAAAATGTATGAATTGGGTATATTTTTAATTATTTACATTGTTAATAAATCAATAACAAGTTTAATAAAAAACTGCATGTCAATATCTTTAATAGTTAGGAAAATATTTAAGATAACATAAGCAGGTAAGGCGCGCCCCAGTCTTAGTAATTATGCAAAAATTACTCAATTTGGTACTGGAAGCAAGCCGCTTTGCACAGTGATAGAAAGGACTAAAATAAGCAATTTTACCCGCAGCAGCGAAACATTAATCGTTTAGGATCACAGATGGCGCCACATATTTTAACAAACTTCAAAAAATTATAGAAACTAAACGGCTACACCGATTTTAATTATTTAGGTGTCAAACGGTTCGTCTTTTTATGTTTCAATTTAAAAAAATTAAATACTCAATTATTTGTAGAAATTGAAAGTGCAAAAATAATAAAATATATACAAAAAATTTTAAAATGTCATGTTTTCACTAAACTACGTTGAACAATGTATGAAGTGTGTATTTTTATTTTAGACGGATTTATTTCGAATCTAAAGATGAAAACTGCATCGAAATCGGTTTAGTAGTTTTGTAAATATTTCTAATTTCTGCTGATAAAAGTCCACAAATCAAGGATCGCCACAACAGGACCGGCCCTGTAATATCTTCATCCAACGAGTGCCCGCTACCTTCACCGGATCGTCGGTCCACCTTACGATACGCTTACGATTTATTACGATACGCTTACGATATACGCTTACGATTACGACTATCCACGATACGCTTTCCGGTACGCGACTGCGCGGTGGCCACTCGAGAACTCTTCAGCCCCATCGCCCATCCGTACGTTGAGCAATGTGCTAAGCCCATTCCTACTTTAGTTAGTAATTCTCCGGGTTGTGTCGGGCTGTCGGCTACCCTGGTTCTCTTGCGGATGGACCTCTTCATTTCTTAATCGATCTCGCAGGGACAATCTATATAGCCATCTCCATTGCCTTTGGGTGACTTACAACATTTTTACTTGGCTTTAATTTAGTGAGCGACCATGTAATAGCATAATTTATTATATTATATTTGTATATCATTTCAAATCATATCTATTAACTTACGTATGATTTCCACAGCCGCCCTTGCAGAATTTTTATTACACTGCAGAGGACAGGGTGCAAGCTAGGTCAACGTGTCGGCAACCACAACGCATTGTGTCCGTCACAGCCTGATATCTAAGCGAATTGGTTGAAGAATATTTTCTGTTTAATAGTTCCCATCCCATGCCCATCTTTTTAGGGATATAACAAGAGCTCTTAAGGTGGATGGACTTCACAGTAGTTAAAATATACAATGGTCAGTGCATTGTGCGCAGCCTGATTTACAAGTGTATTTAGTTAGTCGAAGAGGGATAATTCTGACAAATTGCAACTTTTGACCATTGTGAAGTCCATCTTACCTTAGGAGGTCTTGTTACATCATCATAAAAAGATAGGCATGGGATGGGAACTATTAAATTGAAAACATTCTCCGACCAATGTACTTATAAATGAGGCTGCGACGGACTCAATACGCTGTAGTTGCCGACACGTCGACCAACCTTGCACCTTGCAGTGTAAAATATTCTGCAAAAGCGTCTGTGGGAATCAAACGTAAGTAAAGTACCTACCTATAAAATTTTGAAATGCTATAAATAAATATCTTGGACATTGTCACACAAATTATCTAGTACATTTAAAGTACCGGAATCTAAACTCATACACCACAACTACAATACCAATCACCAACTACAATACCTGGCTATACTAATATTATTATTATAATACTAAATGAAGGCATAGTTTGAAGGCTGCAAGTCAACCAAAATGCAATGGGCTAGAGGGCTAAGCTCGGAGTTTCCCTTTCTAAATCAAATCAGAAATGTATTCGACACAACCCGAAGAATTGCTAACTAAAGTGGCAATAGGCTGGGCATATTGCTCGCAGAACAGCTGGCCGATGCTGATGGGGCAGAAAAGTTCTCGACCGGCGACCGCGAGGTCGCGTACCGGAAAACGTACCGTGGGTAGGCCTCCACTAGGTGAACCGACGATCCGGTGATGATAGTGGGTACCTTTTGGATGAGAGTAGTGCAGAACCAGTTGTTTTGGCGATCCTTGAGGGGGCCTACGTCAACGTTTAGTGGACGTTTATCGGCAGAAATTAGAAATATCTACATAACTACTAAACCGATTTCGATGCAGTTTTCACTTTTAGATTCGAAATAGATCTGTCTAATTTTAGACAAAGAAAAAAACACACTTCATACATTGTTCAACGTAGTTTAGTGAAAACATGACATTTTTCATTTTTTTTATATATTTTATTATTTTTGCACTTTCTATTTCTACAAATAATTGAGTATTTAATTTTTTTTAATTTAAACATAAAAAGTCGAACCGTTTGACACCTAAATAATTAAAATCGGTGTAGCCGTTTAGTTTCTATAATTTTTTGAAGTTTGTTGAAATATGTGGCGCCATCTGTTATCCTAAACGATTAATGTTTCGCTGCTGCGGGTAAAATTGCTTATTTTAGTCCCTTCTATCACTTTGCAAAGCGGCTTGCTTCCAGTACCAAATTGAGTAATTTTTGCATAATTACTAAGACTGGGGCGCGCCTTACCTGCTTATGTAATCTTAAATATTTTCCTAACTATTAAAGATATTGACATGCAGTTTTTTTTATTAAACATGTTATTGATTTATTAACAATGTGAATAATTATTAATATACCCAATTCATACATTTTTTTAATGTTATTAAGAAAAAACGGAAAAATAACTTTAAAAAATTTACAAAAATGCATGGCTTTTTGCAGCCATTATAGATATTTTTATTTTTTATTTTTTTTATCATAAACTAATAAATATTCTTTCGATTGACACATTAATAATAGAAATCGGTGAAGCCGTTTGGCTTGTAGAATTTTTCAAAGTTTTTTTTAATGAAGTGGCGCCATCTATTATCCTAAGGGATGAAAGTTGCGCTGCTGCGGGTCAAATCGCTTATTTTGGTCCCTACTATCACTGTGCAAAGCGGCTTGCTTCCATCCCAAAGTGCAGCGTTTCCTTAAAATATCTCCATAACGACTAGGACTATTTTATCAAATGGTGGCGAACAAGATATGAACCCACGACTTGCCAAACCGAGGCATGCTCCTAACTTAGACTCAACGAAATTGTTTAATCTAAAAAGTATTTCGTCCTATATGAAAGCAGAAAACTGGTTAAAAAGTAAAGGAAAGCAGTAAGGGCTTATTTTTTTTCATCATTGTTGGTATAATTTATGACATGAAAAATGCAATCGTCACTTACCCATATTTAGCAAAATTTGTCCACATCTTGACTATTCTGCTTCTGGTCTTAACAGAATCGCGACTGCCCTTAAATATGTCGTCCAGTCCACCGGGCATTTTAATACCAAACAAGAAACCAGCTTCAGCACCATGGCCAAGTGTGTTAAACACATGTAAATCTTCAGGCACATCCCATTCCCCCGCGTACTGAATAACATAGTAAAATATTTGATGGTTCGGCATAAATTGGCTGTGGAGCCTGATTGTCTTGTTGATGTAATACAAGAAATAGTAGTCGGTAAAAAGCTGTAGCAGTTGAAACCTTGTATCTTTTGTCAAAATCTCCTTACCTCCAAGGTAAAATGTTAAAAGCCTTTGTCCAATATTTTTCAAAAGTTTGGAATCATTAGTTAATAGTGCTTTTGGTACAAGAATCTCAACGTTTTCATTATATTTCTGGAAGTCATTATAAAAATCACGATTAATGAATTCTATGACATCGGCTTCTATGTTGTTACATCCGATTATTAAAGGCACTTTGTTGAAGTTTCCTGATTTTATGATTGATGCTGGGCTTTTTGCGAGAAAGGCCTCTTGTCCTTCAAATTCCTCTTCTATGCAGGGTTTGAAAGGAGTACTAAATATATCATAATCCATCACTTCACGTGATTTTCTGTCTAACTCTAAGTAAGCTTCCATTATAGTTTGGGCTGGCAAACATCTCAATTCTTCGATAACTTCAATTTCGCATGTTTTCGTTATGCCGAGGACTTTAGCAAGTTCAAATAAGGCCTGAGTACTGTTTTTGGTCAAACACCAATTGTTTAAAGCACTTGCACTTTGGACGATGGCTTTATGGAATAATCCTGAAGCCATTGGCGATAACATCATGTAGTGTACTAGAGGTCCACCTGAACCATTCCCAAATATTGTAACATTGTCTGGATCACCTCCAAATGCTCCAATATTCCTCTGTACCCATTTCAAAGCCATCACCAAATCTTTGAGTCCACAATTACCCGGAGCAATAATATTGTTAATAGATATGAATCCAAAAGGACCTAATCGATAACCGCATCGTATAAACAATACATTTTCATTGTTTAGGAAGACAGGGTCTAAATAATTGTCAATGTTGCGGTTAAAACAGTAGCATGTCATCCAGAACATGACAGGTAAAGGTTTGTCAGGTTTGATATCTGGTGTGGAAATTTCTATATAAAGGCAATCCTCCGATCCCTCTATTTCATGGCTTAGATTAAAACGGAAAGGTACAGAGGCATCTTCGGTGCAGTCAAGTTCGTTGGTCCAAGGTTGAGTAGGTGACGGGGGCTGAAACAAATGTACAGTCAACATTTTCTTAAACAAATACTCCTTGCATATCATGCATGTTTTAGCCCTCTGATCGTAACATATCCAGGAAAAATAAATTGATTTTCCAACTAGCATAGTATTTTTAAATTATTATCCATACAAAATAAACATATCATTTGTCATAATACTTTGTGAGTAGAATAGATAATTTACTGTTATTCATTCCGGATCCGGAGATTAGTTTTCATCCGTCTAAAGATAATTTTTACACTGTTTACCGTTGTTTACATTTTGTCTCTAGAATTCCTGGACGGAGTATAGGGAAGAATCAGGGACTTTTGAAAAACAGTGCAACTCCCTGAGACACTCTTTACGGGCCAAAAATCGAAAATAAATGGTTAGTCTATATCTATAGAGCTGGGCCAACGGCCAGCCCACCAGAGCGGCAAATGGCCCACCAGAGCAGCAGCCTACTGAAGTGCGATTTTTGAACATCATACGAGTGACTCGGCAGAAGAAAATGTCAAAATTACTATGGAGATTATGCATCTTTCTACTGCTGATTCGCTCGTATGATATTAAAAAATCCCACTTCTGGGCATTTGCCCGTGGCATATAAATACATGAAATTGATATCATTAGCATCCTTTTAAACTAGAGTCAAGTAAAGAGTCTACCCATCAAACTGAACAACTTTTATTATGGGACCAAACCGATCAGAGCAAAAAAAATCAGCTGTTGTATACATTTGAGTCGAGTAGGTATTGGAGTTTAGTATGGGACAGCTGATTTTTTTTGCTCCAATCGGTTTGCTCCCATACTAAAAGTTGTTCAGTTTGATGGGTAGAGTAGGTTTAAAGGTTAAATACTTTAACTCACACCCTGTATACTATGAAATCTATTCATATGATCATTGTTCATATGGGTAGTCCGGGCCTTTTTCATGCCATCCTCTATTCCAGGGCTGACAGTCGATTTTTTATAATTACTCAGCCATGTCCGCGAAATTATACAACATGGCCTTGCAGGATACAATCAGGGGTAAAAAAAGCGAAACAAATAGAAAAAAAGATTTTTTGAATATTTATCAAATAATTCGAAAAAAAAATTACCTATTCATAACAGGAATTCTTTTTTTTGAGGCATCTATTGGTTTACAATGATAACCGAAAGTTAACATTCCATTCAATAAACACAATAGGTCGAGATTCAGGCTGAGAATCAGGAACTTCCTTTGAGCATGAGCTTAGTATGGTCGAAAATGTATTGTATCTATGACTGTGATAGAGCGGCTTCTCTGAAGTGCGATTTTTGAAAATCATACGAGTGACTTGGCAGTAGAAAGATGCATAATCTCCATAGTAATTTTGACATTTTCTACTGCCAAGTCGCTCGTATGATTTTCAAAAATCGCACTTCAGATGTGTATCCAATAGGCTACTTGACAACTAGTCAAATCAGCTACTCTTTATCGGACGTCAAAACATGCGCTTTGTATGAAGATTTGTACTAAATATTGAGTTGTGACGTCATCAACATTTTCATTACTTTTTATAGTTTATCTTGTTATTAAAAATAGTATTAAGGCTAAAAACTCAATGAAAATGGGAGTTTAGCGTTATTTTTTAAACCTTTTTTTATTGAGTAGATAAAAATGTAGTCAAATACCCAATTATACATGAGAGTTCAGGACACATAGAGGATACAAACTGCCACCCAATTATACGGTTTTTGTATCCAATTATACAATCTGGCTGGCCTGCTCTATTCTTAAAACACTTAGAATACTTTAGTACTAACTCACCATGAATCTCAAACGTCCCACAGGTGGTTTAGCGTAGGGGATTCTTTTGAACTTGTAGTAGGAGCAACCATCTCTTCGTTTAACGAGGCCTCGCACTGGCCCGTCTTTGGTATCAATTACACAAGTCGTTCGTTCACAATTCGAAGCCATTTATGGTTAATTTCGTTAGCATTTGGGTCGGAAAGATTTAACTTTTTAATTACGGAAAACGTATTATTTACCTAACCTAACCCTGACCTAATCTAATCTTTTTTGTTTGACTGTCGGACGTCTGTCGGTGTCGTTTTGACAGTTTCAGTGTTGTCATGTCCAATCAGAAAAAATCAGAAGAAATGAAGCCAAAAATTCAGATTGGGAAAAAACCAGTTAAGTTGATTTAAAAAAAAATCATCGTAGTCACGTTAAAATTACCTATTTTTACCTGACTGCGCGACGCAAAGGAGGGTATATTGTTTTTATTATTGCATATAAATAGATAGTGATCTGCATCCACGAAGTGTGTAAATTCACTTTACGGACACAGATGGGTAAAAATATCACTGTCAAAATCTAGCTCATGTGTGAGCTGAGTGAGAGTCTGACCACAATTTTACTGAAATGGTGTATTGTAAATGTAAGTATATTTAATTATTTGTATTTTTTTTCTGGTATATTCTTAAGCATAGTTAGAAAATGAAAACATCTGAGCGCTATGTTGTTGGGAGCTTAGAGTTGCCTTTCATTATTGCAATTAAAATTCAGGAGATTTTTACAAAATTCAGGAGATTTACCCAAAATTCAGTACCTAGTCAATTTCCAACAATCTGGAGATTCACATCTGAAATCAGTAGGTATATCAGACGTACCCCAAAGTCAGTAGATCTCCTGAAAAATCAGTGGACCTGGCAACTCTGGATAGTTTTGATATCTACGTTTGATATTAATTATTAACATGACATTGACATTTGACCAGTGTGTCCAGATTTAAATTTATGATTCTAGCTGGTTGGCTGCAAAACTGCTGAAACATGCTCTAGCAGGTTTTTTAGAAATGGTTTACCATTTCTATAAAATGCTAAAATTATGCTAACGAATCGAGTCGTAGTTTTTGTGCAAATAAAGATTAAATTGTCTTTATAAATGTTTTTTAACTTATACAAGGTCTAACAAAACACCCAAGTAATAAATGCTTCGGACCATTAATCTGAACAACTTTCACTATGGAGCCAATTTCGAGAAAAAATTAAAAAAATCCGCCATCCCATACATTTAAGTCGAGACGGTACTGCAGTTTTGTATGAAAGGGCGGATTTTTTTTTCGCGATTTCGTAGTTGGCTCCATAGTGAAAGTTGTTCACTTTCATGGGCTGAAGCATCCCCTTAAGTATTACTAGGGTGTTTTGTTACACCCTGTATGTTAATTAATTAATTGCTTCAAAAACCAATAAATCGATTCATTTTATAGGACAAGAGATAACAAGTTAACAAGTTTAGTTCCTTCTCGCACCATTATTACTTTTCTACTCTTTATTAGCCATGCTGACAACCACTAACGAGAGAATAGGTACAGAGGTTTAAAGAAATCAACAAACGGAGTTGAAGCAGTCGCCGTTGCTGAAATCAAGCAGATACTTCTATAATCTATAAGTACTATAGTAAAACTAAAGATATAAGAAAAAATTGCACTTGTACGCGAAAATGTAAAATAGTTTAGTGATATTTGTTTGCATCTCTCAAGTAGGTACAAAACTAACCAAAAGAAATTCAGTGAATGCCGAATCTTGTTGATTTTTGCTAAGATTTTAGCAGATCCTGCTAAAAACTGTAAAATTTGTAAAACCTGCTACAATATCTGCTGCCTTAAATTGGGGACCTAGTCCAGCCAAAATAACAGGACCCTGCTAAATCTGGTCACACTGCACTTGACATTCAAGTTTTTTCTTTTTTCTTCCTTTCGGATAGGCAATGGGATCTAGCCCTTACAGCCGTCGTCGTCTTCAGTAGTTTTTTTTATCTTGTGGTAAACGCACAGGGTAAACGAAAAACTTAGACTATTTGAGATTCTTGAATTCTTGATCATTTTACGCAACTTTTCGGTACCCACAATCCGCAACAAATTATGTCACAAAACCTCGATCTCAATGAGGAACAACTAAACAAAACTTGAATCTCCTAGTGAACCACATAGTTACAAGCTTCGCCGCTAACCTACCAGCACTGGTAGCATGCACACCCGCGATAGCAGTGATACGGCTTTATCACGTCTTTTATCTCATTCGTTCGCGCGCAAAAGAACGAGATAAAAGACGTGATAAAGCCGTATCACGGCTATCACGGGTTGTCATGCTACCAATGCTGAAGCCCTAGCATGCTACACGTGATACGGCTGTATCTGTATGACATCTTTTATCTCGTTCGTTCGCGCGCAAATAGAAAGAGAGCGAAGGTGTGATAGCGCCATGCACGGCGCAGGAGCAGGAATATGCACCAAATAGATACTCTTTCTTATATTGTGCCTACACAATACCATACCTATAACATGACCGACTGTCCTAAGGACTAGGTTAAAGGGAATCTGCAGTGTGTAACCTTATTATGCGTTCATAGTATACATATAGTATACCTATGGTTACCTTTAATAGATGATTGAGACCATCAAACTGAACAACTTTTACTATGGGACCAATATTGAAATCGCAAAAAAAAACGTCTGCTGTCCCATACATTTCAGCTGAGTTATGTTTGAGTTTTGTATGGGACAGCTGATATTTTTTTTGTGATTTCGATATTGGTCCCATAGAGAAATTTGTTCAGTTTGATCATTACCTTCAAATAGTTTCAGCTAATTTTGTTAGACCTTACGAGCTTAAGATATTATCTTTATGGACCTTACACAGTTGCATTACTTTAAGGGGTGTTTGTACCTATGATACTGAACAACTTTGCCAAAGAATCCTATAGGAAATTCGCAATTTCTTTTCACTTTTCAGTTTTCATACAAAACTTCGGTCAGCTGATTGCATTTATAGTATGGGAAGTCCAAAATTGTTTTTACGTACCTATTTCCTATGGGTTTCTTAGGGAAAGTTGTTCAGTATCATGGGTACAATCACCCCTTAAAGTAATGCAACTGTTTACCCTCACCCTGCACAGGTAGATACCTATCAATGACATTCTATGTCATGGATACGTACTTATCTATTTTTTCTAATTTTTCTTTTCAAGAGAGATTAGTGCGGAACAAATTACCTAATATATCGTGTGGGTTTACAAACGAGTGCGGAGGTAAAGGAGTGTGCTCTAGGTCGCTACATTTGCGGCTTCCCCCTCATTTATTTGTGAGCGCGTTTTGTGAGCAGGGTTGGCTGTTATACCCTATTTTCCAGGGTATGTCCGGCTTTTAACATTTCCGCTTAAGACTAAAGTAGTAATAGTCTTGTAGTTTTCAGGCGATAATGAGTTTTTGGTGAACTAATTAAGCTTGGTTTGGTACACTGAATATTATTATCGTTTTTTCTTTCTTAGTGTTTGCAACCCTAGTGAATGTATGTAGCTTTACTACATAGGTAGGAATATGGTTCTAACGCGGCCTCGCTAGACCATAGGTACTAAATTGCGGTTTTAAATGTGCATAATGTTACACTATAATAACGTTCAACATTCTTGGATAATAATTCCATTTGAATTTTATTTCGTAGCGTTACGTTTTCGTTACTTGAAAATTATACATTATTATTATTAGGTAGAAATAGAGTCAGTGGCGCATTGCTCAGCTAATCATGAGCTCCGGGTTCGAATCCGGAAGGATGACATTTGCTTAATGTACCTTCCAATAACTTTTTCTAACTTATGTACGTGATTCCGACTGCTCTCAAATGGTGAAGGAAAACATCGTGAACACACTTTTATACAGGGTGTAACAAAACACCCTAGTAATACTTAAGGGGGTGCTTCAGACCATCAATCTGAACAACTTTTACTATGGAGCCAACATTGAAATCGCGAAAAAAACCGCTCTTTCATACAAAACTGCAGTACAGTCTCGACTCAAATGTATAGGACGACAGATTTTTTTTTTTTTTCTCGACTTTGGCTCCATAGTGAATGTTGTTCAGATTTATGGTCTGAAGCACTCCCTCAAGTATTACTGGGGTGTTTTGTTACACCCTGTATATCATCATCATGCCGATGGATGTCCACTGCTGGACATAGGCCTCCCTCAAGGATCGCCACAACGACCTCCATTATGTTGAAGAATAAATTCTGATGCGTATTTAAACTCTACCAATCTTACGTCCATACATATTGACGAAAGGCCTGTACCCTGCAGTGGGATGTACAGGTTGTAACAAAACACCCTAGTAATACTTAAAGCGGTGCTTCAGACCATCAATCTGAACAACTTTCACTATGGAGCCAACGTCGAGAAAAAAAAAATCTGCCGTCCCATACATTTGAGTCGAGACGGTACTGCAGTTTTGTATTTAAGAGACAATTTTTTTTTTCGCAATTTCGATATTGTCTCCATAGTGAAAGTTGTTCAGTTTGATGGTCTGAAGCACCCCCTTAAGTATTACTAGGGTGTTTTGTTACACCCTGTATACACCAAGGGTATGTATTCTATCTGATAATGAAACTAAATTTCCCTTTTTCGACCCATTATTGATTAGGGAAAGACCCTAATCAATAATGGGTCGAAAAAGGGAAATATGGGTCGCACGCAGCAGTCCTCCGCTGATCCCCTCCTCCTTGGGTAAGCCTATGCAAGAAACCAAGAAACCTTTGCCTTCTAAGACACCCACGATCTAAATTATTTATAAAAATATCATAATGTATTTCGGGTGGTTTAGTTTCCCCGAAGTGACGACACGACCTCTCCTCTAAACGCGAAGGTCCCATTGTAATAAGATTACAAACTAAACTACGCCCTTACGCAGTCTACATACATGCGGGCAATAAAGGTAATCTGCTCGGGACGACCCAACCCAGATTTCACTGACGGGTTGTTCATTCCAAATTAATTTAAATTGTACTCTGTTAACTAGGTTGTCATTAGAGATGGAATCATTTTCCTTGCTATTTATACTCTTGAGATGAATAATTTCGGTCTCAGGTTACGAAAACACAAAATGAATTTTATAAGTCATTTTGAAAAATCGACATTTTAAATCTGTTTTACAAAAGTGCAAAACGGAAGCCACCATTATGATTTCGATGTGACGTCATCAGTATAGTAAACCATTATAAGACGGCCTTTCTCAATTGTCAAAAGTGTACATGTTTACTATATTTATGACGTCACGAGTGAAGCTACATGGCGGCTTCTGTTTTAAAATGAGTGTTAATAGAGCGAATCGGTTTTAAAAAAGTGAATTAAAAATTCTAGTAGTTTATTACCACTAAATAATCGAATTTAGACATAGGTATTTAATCAAATGGTGTAATACCATATGAATAGATAATAATAGTACAACACTATAAAAACGAAACTATGGTTAAACCAACACGAGATTGGTACCTAGGAATATCTTGACATTTAAAGCGGGAGTTTCGTTTCTATAGTGTACTATTATTCTCTATTCATATGGTAATACCCTATTATCTTATATTTTATTCTGATCAACCTCTCTATCGTAGAAGTCTTTCAACAGTTCCTGATCCATTACGGCTGAGTCGCAGAACTTCATTTTCCTCACTATATTCTTGCGCACCTCTTCCTCATCTTTGGCCAACGTGTTTTTGAAGGCTTGCGTCATGATCATGTTCGCGAAGAATTTACGGTTGGCTGTGTACCTCGGCGCGAATCCCACCGTTGTCTTCGATGGGTAGTTGACGAAACTTTGAAGGTTGTCTTGAGAGAACCTAGAACGTCATGATAAGTGAATAAGTATTACGTTCATGGCACACAGTGGCGTAGCGTATGTTTTTGCTGCCCGGGGCAAATACCAATTTTGCCGCCCCCTTATCTTTGTAAAAAGACCTACACAACAACGTAGCGAGCTTCGAGTAGCGAGCGTAGCGAGCTCGATTTTTTTTTGCATATCTATTCGGGTTGTGGTCAGACATCTTTTGGTTTATCCATGCAAACATTTAAACATAGAGCGAGTAAAGCGTGCTCGACTTTTCTCATCTGTTAGAGCTAGAGCTTTTTACATACAAAACGTGCAAAGTAACCTAAATAAAAGCTATTCGAGTGAAGTAAGCTTGACATTTTTAACACGTCTTAGCTGTGGTCGGGCCTCTTTAGGTGTAGACACCTATAGTAGACACAGTAATTAAAACAGAAACTTATTAGAGCGAGCGAAGCGAGCTCGACTTTTCTCTGCTCTACGAAGTGGTTAAAGATATAGACGGAGCTAAATCAATCTATAGGTATTTCTCCCGAATTTGCCGCCCCTAGCAAAGTGCCGCCCGGGGCATTTGCCCCCCCTGCCCCCCTCGCTACGCTACTGATGGCACAGTATAAGACAGTAATACAATGGTACCAAACGCGGAGTACGCCTCGTACCACGCACACACTGACAATATCTCCGCGTAGCCTCGTCTGGTGCTGCCTTGGATGCCTGAGATATCGTCGTGCGTACTGGCGAGTCTGGCGAGCACACACACAAGCCGCGTTTGGTACAATTGTATGAAGATGGATTACTGTCTTATACTGTGTTCATGGCCACTTCCTATCCACCGCGAATAGAACAGAACAACACAGAATATAACAAACTTAGCTAATGTATGTATAACAGAATAGAGTGTTACTTCAGAATATCAAACTGAACAACTTTCGATACGAAGCCAACATGGAAAACGCGAAAAAAACAGCTGTTTTTTATTTATTTTACTATCGCCTTAGAGTGAAGACCTCGGGAATCAAATTTCGATATTTTTTTATTCTTTGGTTTCTTGAAAGAAAATCTCACAAACCATGTCCTGATTTCACTCAAAAAATTTTCTGATACTCGTCTAATAAGAACCTCGCAAATAGGTAGGTACCTACTTCCGAAAAAAAATGTATAGGAATAGGACGTACTTAGTTTTTTCTTCCTCCTGAAAAATTTTCTTTTTTGCACTTACGAGTTCTTCACTCTAAGGCTATAATTATGAGCCAATTTTTTTTTTATAACTTTCTGTTTTTGCAAAAAAGGAATTAAAACCATATTTATGAATTACTACGTGAAAACTAGAGGGGGGTCTTGGAAATATACTACGGGTGGTCACCGAGGGGGCAGGGGGGTAAAAAATGGGTCACGTAGTATGGGTACGTTCCCTATGTCAGATATGGCTTTTGCAGTAGTAGCTGAATGGTATGTACTAAGGGGAAATGTCCATAAAAGGAAAGGGACGTGAGGGGAAATGTCCGTACAAGTAAAATGGACGTAATAGGCAATGTCCGTTCGGGGAAATGGTCGCACAAGGAATTCGGGGCTATGGACGTTCAGGGAAAAGGACGTAACTGACGGGACCTGAAATGTCCATAAAAGGAAAGGGACGTAAGGGGAAATGTCCGTACAAGTAAAAGGACGTACTAGGCAATGTCCGTTCTGGGAAATGGTCGCACAAGGAATTCGGGCGATGGACGTTCAGGGAAAAGGACGTAACTGACCTGATCCATATTAACTTTGAACTTACTTTGAGACAGCAAATAAAACACTTACTGTTGATTAGACATCGCAGAACGCAGGCAATTTTGAAACATCGTGTAGAAATCATTAGTCGTAGAGCTAGCTATAGTAAAAGCTTCATCATATCTGAAAAATGGGTAGGTACAAGTTGTATACAGGGTGTTGGGTAGATAATTGCATTACTTTAAGGGGTGATTGTACCCATGATACTGAATAACTTTCCCTAAAAAACTTGTAGGAAATTAGGATTCAGACGATGAAACTAAACAGGGTCGATCGAAAAACGTAAAAAAATTTCAGGCCTCCCGTAGAATATCGATTGGCTGATTAGCCCAATTAAATACCTAAGGATTCAACCTCAGAATTCGAGATAAATAAGCTGTAAAGTATAAACCATTGTTATGATACGTAAGGTCAAAAGTCACATAAAATCACGTCAAGATATTCAAAGTCAAATGTCAAAAAACAGTTTTTTTGGAAATATCTTCTTTCCTATTTTCCTATGCACACTAAATGACTTTTGAAGCATAAAGTTATTATACCTGTCGGAATAGAGTAACTGACATGAGTTGTCAAATGAAACCGTTTTCACCAGAGATGTTTTCACTTATCGGCACCCTAAAACTTCGAGTTCTGTGTATAATTGTGAATCTAACGTGAAATCGTAGGTAATTTAATGAAATTGTGTTAGTATATTTCACAAAATAATCTACGACTTCACTTTAGATTCACTAATTATATTCACAGAGCACGAATATTTACCCAGTCGATTGTGCTGACAAGTTCCCAAAAACGGTTCTATTGCCTCGCATCACGTATCTCTTTCTATTATACAGTGGCATCGCTAGGTACATCTCGCTCTCTTAGCTGTCAGTTCCTCTCTATGATACCTTTATGTTTTGAAGTTATTAAAAAAATTATAGAACATACAATTTTCTGTTAATGTAGTCTTAGACTTGAGATAAGGCGCGAAGAGTGGAAAGCGTTTATTTGTATGTAAGTATGATAAATAATTCTAGGTCAATATTACGTTAACACGTTTATACAACGACAAAGTGCGAGTCAGACCCACGCACCAAAGATTCCGTATTTCCGTACCACCTCACAACATATTTTGTTATGTATTTATTTTAAAAACTTTGATTTCTTTCACTCCGTTCAGGATCCTTAGCGCGAGCCCGACTCACACTTGGCCAGTTTTTATTATTTGCTGTTTTACTTTGGAGCTTGCACTATAATCACACCAAGTTCAACGCTTGTATGTATTGCGGTTTTGAAGATAGAGCTAATCAAAAAACACATTTCTTGTAAGGTTTCTTGAAGGTTTGTTAGGGAATCAAATTCTGTGAAAATTTCAACCGTCCACCTAATAAGGTAAGGAAATTTTACGGTTCAAAAGATACAGTTATCTAAATATATACAACGTGTTAATGAATTAACGCAAAACTAGAAAGTAGTTTGTTTAGAATCGAGAGCAGAGTCGAATTATCATGGTTTCAACATAGGAAATTTTTTCAAAATATTTAATAATTTGTTTGCAAAATTTAAAATTTTCTGAACCCGATGTCAACCCACCGCACGGGGACACTCACCCTACTTACTACCAAATCAAGATTATAAAAATGTATCCATGAGTACGTTAGCGCTTTCTTTCAGTGCTGAAATGATAACAAATCATTTTTGCCTCAAAACTTAAAATGCGAATAACTTTAAATTTTAACTATCAAAATAATGAAATTATTGTTTCAATCTAATTATTTTGTTATAAATCAGTTGGGGTGTATGAGGTTTTGCGTTAATTCATTAACACGTTGTATAACTAAGCGCTTCCGACTCTTTGCGCTCTATCTAAAGATCGGTTAGGAAAATGTTGAACTCTACAATTTTTCTAATAACTTAAAAAGTCATTTAGAGATAGAAAAGACGATATTTCAAAAAAACATATTTTTTGGACATTTGACCATGAATATTTTGACACGCGAACACGTGATTTTATGTGACTTTGACCTAACGTATAGGATGTCATGACGACGAATTATACAAGTTTGTAGCTTATTTTATTATCTCTCATTTCGAGGTTAACTGATTGTTGACGATGTTGTTTAGTTTGAACCATTTGGAAGGACAATAAATAAATAACGCTCACAGGCACATACATTGTAATGATCCCAAGTTAAGCACTGTAGGCTTTTTAATATGGTAACCATACAACAACGGCACGAACATATAACATCCATGACCGAACCGGGATTTGAACCCAGGACCCTGGTTTGGCAGTCCGGCGTGGTAACCATTACACCAACCGGGTCGTCAATAAGTCACCCAATTTCGAAAAAACATGGCCATAATAGTAATTCATTAATTTCTGCTGTTTGTTGTAAGCAGCCCGCGAGAACTACTAAACCAATTTCGATGACATTTAAAAATCAGGACAAAAAGCATAAACCACGAATTGATGTGACCATAAGTTTAAAAGGATATCTAACCGTTTCTTCTGTAACTGTTTATCTTTAGCATCATCACTTCGAGATGGATTGTACAGACTTATAAGTAAAACTGCACCTAAAACAAATTCTCTTGTAAACATCGTAACGTTTCAAAGAATTGCAAAAACTGTTCAAATCATAAAAATATTTGTATTAAAATTTTCGTTCAATTTTATAGCCTGCGTAAACTATGGGTTTATTTTATTAGTTAGTGGAGGTTCGTTTTGAACTTGTAAGGCCACGTTTGTAGACGGAGGAAAATTTGTTTTGATCAAACAGGTATCGTTTAGTAGGTTTGTACATAGATAAGTTACATTCGTACGTTTTTTTTAATTTTTTTTTAATTTATTTAAAATCAAAATAAAAATGAAATCTAGAATACACAATTTCTCTCCAAAACTCCATAAGGAGTTTAGCGGGAGATCCACAGTTGCTGCGTGACGTCAGTCATCGTAATTAGTGTGTGATGACTCATCTCATCACACACTAATTACAGAGCAATCAATACAGAGCTTGTTTCATTTTTGACTACAATAGTAGATTGTTAACCAAGGGATGAAAGTGACCCATTTCACACGAGATGTTTGGCGCCCCGAACGAACGTGAGGGGCGCCCATAGTTCGAGTGTGAAATGGGTACTTTCACCCGAGTTAAACACTCTGCTTTTCATCACGATTACGAGGAAATTAACCAAAACCAGATAATGCAAAATCAATTTCTGAATTGATATTCGCTCGATGAATTCATTTTAGGCTACGTTTCAAAACGTTTGAAAATCACTCGGGGACCAATAGGAAGTAGAAAAAAAACATACGAAGATTATGGATGCTAGAGTGACACAGATATACTTCCCTAGTGATTTTTTCCACGTTTTGAAAAAGATCCGCAAAATTTGCAACATGTGGCTTTCCCTCCGTTTTTTTTTTTCAAGTTTTTTTCTTTTTCGCGCAAGGCTGCATTCCGAACCTACGCCCCAGGTGCACCCCGACCGCAAATTTTCGCACCAACGCCGTTCAGGAGTGCGATTTTTGAACATTATACGAGCGACTCGGCAGTCGAAAATGTCATAATTACTACGAGATTATGCATCTTTCTACTGCCGATTCGCTCATATGATGTTCAAAAATCGCACTTCAGAGCCTCAGTGAAAAACGTTCTACCATATGATAGTGCGAGTTGAAAAAACAACCGCACCCAAAGGTCCTGAACGCAGTCTTGCGAAAAAAAGAAAAACTTTTTTTTTTAAACTAGCCTGTTTTTTAAATCAGGTACTTTTTCTTCACCTGTTTCTTCACGCAGAAAACAAAATGCATATAACTTATACAAAAGTATCGAAATGTTACAAATTATTGTTATTATTACTAAATTCAAATGTTTCTGTTTATAATAATTATAAAAATTAATAATTTTAATATAATGTTATCGAAGTGTGGCTGTATAGGTTTCTGCCTTTGCTCAGTATAGACGTAGATTTTTTTTAATTACTTTCCGCCCTAGGGAAGAAATGTATCACTTTCAACCCGCTTCTTAGATAAACAATAACCTACTTTCAGAGTATGAGTGATGAAAAATAATTTTCTCGCTAGGAAAAAGAGGACCAAAGTAAGTTCGATTTCAGATTTATAACCAGTTTTACAAGAATCACCATACACCATTTCTTCTGTTCTACCCGATCGATTTTCAACCCAAGAGAATTATTATTATTATTTATCGATAACAATACCAGCAATAATAATATGTATGTATATGTATGTTTTGTTTTGGTGTGCAATAAAGTATAATTGAATTGAATTTAACTATAATAATAATGAGTGCATTTATTACCTTTGGCACTACTGCTTGGCACTATGGAAATATTACTTTCCCATGACACTACGTCTTTGATTGGCTCATTGGACGCATACAACAAAATTACCTACCCGTGATTACCCGTGGCACTACCATCCAGTGGATTTGGATTTTAATATTAGATTTTGAATTTTTTTGCATACTTACTGGTTTGGCTACTAGGAATAACATTTCCTAGTGGCCAAACTACTGTAAAAATAAGAAAAGTACACTCGCCATCGTTTAGTAATATGATTATGCATGCACACAATAATAATGTTCTTATCTTTTGTATGTACACATTATGTCTGCCTCTCTTTCCTTTATTAATTGTCACTGTAACGGGTCTGCTGGAAGAAATCTCTTAAGAGATAAGCTCGCTCTTTGTACATGTCATTTCTATTCTGTGTATCAATGTGTCTGTGTGTACAATAAAGTGTTATAATAATAATAAATAACCACATAACCACTATCTGGCAAGCTAAGGGCTAATCACGTATTAATTTCGTATATTTATGGTTAGGTACAGTAAAAAGTACAGATTTAACTTTCTGGTATCAATCCTCCTGCCTAGCCCTTCGACGGAGTCTTTGGTTCGTATTTCACAGGGGGTTATACTGGACACAGGCAGGAGAAATAATTCAAATAGGGCATAATAATGCATATACATACACACCAATACTACAAACTCACTTTGAAATACTAGGGTACGTAGGAACCTATTTTCGGCTCGTCTGTAAGCGATAAGGATAAATAAGCGACGACCTTTTGGTATATCTTTTCATATAGGTAGTTCTATACAACGTGTTAATGAATTAACGCAAAACTGGAAAGTAGTTTGTTTAGAATCGAGAGGAGAATCGAATTATCATGTTTTCAACATAGGATTTTTTTTTCAAAATATTAAATAATTTATTCGTAAAATTTTTTATTTACTGAACCCGATGTCAACTGACCGCACGGGCACACTCACCTTACTTACTACCAAAACAAGATTCTTAAACTGTACCCATGAGTTCGGTAGCGCTTTCATTCATTGCTGAAATGATAGCAAATCATTTTTGCGTGAAAACTTATAAATGTTAACTGTCAAAATAATGACATTTTTGTTTCAATCAAATTATTTTGTTATAAATCAGTTGGGGTGTACGAGGTTTTGCCCTAATTTATTAACACGTTGTATATAGAAGAAACGTAACATTTTAACGTCTGCAGTAGATCAGAAGCGAGCCGATAAACTCGGAAAATCATTTCTCAAGTGACTTTCAATTTAGGTCCCCTCGCGTCGCATCGCGTCAGACGCATCTCGATCGAACGATCGCTTCCAAACTTTCCGAGCGTTTCCATTCTGAATCACTGAAACGTATTCTATATTCGTATATCCAATTTTGTTGCAATAGGAGATAACTGGGAAGTAGGTAGGTACACTGTAAATCTCACTAATATTATTATAAAATGTTAAATGGCTCAATGGATTTGGATGAAAGAGGATCATCGGTCTTAGCAGTCTTAGTATGGGAAATAGGCTAACATAAAAATGTTAGCGTATAGTTGGCGTATAGTTATGGAACTCATGTCCATTTGTTTCTCATAATCTCTAGATTATAGTGGTAATATTAGCTATACCTCATCTTAACGGAGTGTCGCGTAATCGAAGTTGGCGCACATCTTGTCTTTGTAAGATATGTTGGTTTATAGGGTTCCGTACCCAAAGGGTGAAAACGGGACCCTATTACTAAGCCTACGTTGTCCGTCCGTCCGTCCGTCCGTCTGTCCTACCTATTTAGTAGGCTGTAACTTTTGAACCGTAATAGCTAGATAGTTGAAATTTTCTCAGATTATGCGTTATTATGACGGATTCGTTATCAAATAATTAAAATGTCAAAAAGTTAAAAATTAAGGGGAGTTCTCAACAAGAAACTAGTTTTTATCAACGTTTTTTCTTCACGCTCTATCGTAAAAACGGTAATACATGCAAGCGTCAAACTTAGTTTGATTATAGAACAAACTCTACAGAATAACAACAAATACTGAAAACCGGCCAAGTGTGAGTCGGTCTTGCGCTAAAGGTCCCGAACAAAAAAGTTTTTTTTCTAAGTTAATAATGTTGTGTTCTGTGGTGGTGTGTTACGGAACCCTCGGTGCGCGAGTAGCCCGACTCGCACTTGACCGGTTTTTTTATTTTTATTTTCGTAATTAAGGCCAGGGCACTCAAGTGGTACAGATCTAGGCTTAGACAGTTATCTTATTAAATACCTACTTACAGTCCGTGAGCCCTTAGAATAGGATTCGGTTGTCGGGTAAAATCGGTTAATATTCGTATTAGGGCCATTAAATATTCGCGACGAAATTGAAGTAATATTTTTTTTTTAATAGGCTTCATGTATGATTTATTCGAATAAATATTATAGTCAAAATTTTATTAAAATAGTAAAAATCTTGTAATTATTTAAATGTTTCTGGAAAATTTCCAGTATTTTGTAAGTCATGCTTACAGGTAATTTTGCTATGGACAAATTGTTTGAAACTTTCCCACTTCGAGTTCAAAAAGGTTGTGATTGGACGCGATCTTATTTATTATACGAATATAACCGATTTTACTCGACACCCGAATCCTATTCTAAGTGCTCACGGACTGTACTAATTAAACATTTAAGGCGAATAGTAAACTACTTAGGTACCTATAGTATAACAGTATATAACGTTCTTGTGTCTGTCTTCTGAAGACAAAATGACAAAAAGATATTTTCGAGTGGTCATCAAAAAGAGATCAGTAGTTCATCATAATTTAGTATAGCTAAATCTTGCATCTCATCTTTGAAATCATGAACAATAGAATGTACAAATTGTAACCTAAAGGAATTCGTACAGTAATTAAATCGTCAAAAAAGGAAATTAAAAAATAAATAATAAACGACAATATCACAGCCATTGGCCCCACGGGAAATACGTAACAGAATATTAAATTGTGATTGAAACAGAATTTATGTTCAGTAAAATCTCGCTCGTAGGCTACTGCTGTTTTATTTTATCGTGTTTTTATCGTGAAAGGTGAGGAAGTGAGGCGCGGCGAGGAAATTATCATTTTTCCCGCGGCGGCGGCGGCGGGTGCACTATGAAATAGGGATGTCCAACGAAAAAGTAAAGAGTGAGTAAACCAAGTGAGTTAACTCACCGGTACACGCCCGGCACTCAATAGAACGCAAAAATTTTGTATAGTAACTAGATTGTACACTACGGTGCTGGCACCGGGGCAAGTGAGATTACCTAATTCCTCGTGTGTCCCTTTCTAACTAGGGAGTCCATTCATTCTCAAATTTGACGGGATGCCTAATATGCATTTATTCAAGCCTGTTTCTTACCATCTCGTTGAGGATTCAATATTATCTTTTTATTCTAAAAATGTTTTTAGGGGTAAACTCATACTAAAAAAATATATATATATTTAATTAATTTTGAGTTTACCCGCGACTGTTCTCGTTCATCCAAAAAATATTACAACGTGTTAATGAATTATCGCAAAACTAGAAAGTATTTTGTTTAGAATCGAGAATTGAATTATCTTGGTTTCGACATATGATTCTTTCTTCAAAATAAAATTTACTGAACCCGATGTCAACCACCCGCACGGACACACACTAAAATGTATCCATGAGTAGGTTAGCGCTTTCATTCATTGCTGAAATGATAACATTTTTGCCTCAAAATTTAAAATGCGAATAACTTTGAATTTTAATTATCAAAATAATGAAATTATTGTTTCAATCAATATTTTGCTATAAATCAGTTGGGGTGCATGCGGTTTTGCGCTTATTCATTAACACGTCAGTACCAATACGTACTTACCAGATTTTATGTCAAATCATAAGCTATCAAACAAGAAAAGTTTCATCAAAATCGGTTCCTTAGTTTTTGCGTGATGCTGTTACAAACAAACAGACAGGCGAATATTCTAAAAAAAGGTTGATTTGCAGTCAGGGAAACCTAAAAACCATATCGTAATCCTACTCATGTAAAGATCTTCAATACGTACAGACACTTCTTTTACAGTTTAATAAGCAACACACATTTTGTGTTTAATACATAGGTCGCCAAAATGGTCAATGGTCACCCTAGTTAAGAAAAGTTTAGCGAAACAATAAAATATCTAACCTGTGGAAAGAAAACCCACAGCCGGGTAAATTTCATTTTTGCATCCAGTAACACAACAAAAATTGACCATTTCGAAGGTTTACAATGTTATTATCAGTTATCACAACAATTTAATTTGTTATTTTATGACTTTTCAAATTTCAAATATGTCCGCCATAATAATATTTTTTCATAACACCAAAGAGTTGCCATTAAAAAGTTTTGAAATAATACACTAAAGTATTGCACTTACCTTATTTGTTTTGTCATAAATTGAACAAAATTAGTGTAAAACAAATAAAAATTATCAATACCTAATATACTTTAAATTATGAATTTTCAAAACAAAAATTTTTTTTTAATTTACTTACATCTTTTGTTACATTAAATTCTAAAGTGGTAGCTTAATAAGTTGGCAACACGTTAGAAAGAGACACACGAGTATTCTGGTTATCTCACATTTGCTTGGTTGTCAGCCTACAACAACATTGAAGGAAATTAATACTTATTACGTAAAATTAGAGTATATTTTGCATTCTCCACGAAATTCGAGAGTTTGGTCCACCTATAGGATACTATATACAATGTTCTTGATAGAACGTTTTTGAATTTCAAAATGGCGTCTGCACATGCGTACTTTGTGTAAACTGTCTATGATATTCCGTGTAGGGTTGAAATCAGCGCTTTGCATTTTTTATTGTTCGTTCTGTTATCAAAAATTGTATTTGAGCTAAAGAATTACGGAAATTATGTGAATTTAGCGTAATCTTTCAACATTTTTTATCCACTGAAAAGACGCAATTTCATGTAGTCAAATCCGTGCGCGCGCCTGACTGCATTCCCTTGCTCGGCTCCCCTCAAGTTACCCTAGAAAGTGTGAGGTGTGGTGGGGTATTTGAAGTCAGAAGGGGGCGGGGAGTGGCCGTTCTGTATGTAGAACTATATACTATTACCTATTCTGTGTCACCATAAAAAAGAGCGGATCAGTCGATCGATTTTCCATGGGAGTTCCAAAGAAATATCTCGTTTTTAGGGTTCCGTACCCAAAGGGTGAAAACGGGACCCTATTACTAAGCCTACGTTGTCCGTCCGTCCGTCCGTCCGTCTGTCCGTCTGTCCGTCTGTCCGTCCGTCAGTCTGTCCGACCTATTTAGGGCTGTAACTTTTGAACCGAAAGAGCTAGATAGTTGAAATTTTCACAGAATGTGCGTTGTTACGGCGGATTTACTAACAAATAATAAAAATGTCAAAAAGTTTAAAATTAAGGGGGGTTCTCAACAAGAAACTAGTTTTTATCAACGTTTCTTCTTCTCGCTCTATGTTAAAAACGGTAACACATACAAGCGTCAAACTTTGTGTGATTATAGAGCAAACTCTACAAAATAACAACAAATACTAAAAACTGGCCAAGTGTGGGTCGGTCTTGCGCTAAAGGTCCCGGACAAAAAAGTTATTTTTCTAAGTTAATGATATATGAATGATGATAATGTTGTGTTCTGTGGTGGTGTGGTACGGAACCCTCGGTGCGCAAGTAGCCGGACTCGCACTTGACCGGTTTTATTTTTACCCATGTTCCTTAGGAAAAATCTTTAGTTACATTGTCTGAATACATCCTTGAAGTTATGTTAGTAAGTACCTACTTAATTAAAAACTGGCGCGGTGTATAATGTCTAAGACAAAAATAATTCACAAACAATTTTGTGGCATCCCCTATTTTTTAAATTAATTAAATTAAATTTATTTATTTAACAACTAAAAGTTATACAGGGTGTTAGGCGCATCGTGTGCCAAATCAAATGGGATGATTGGAGGGGTCTTTAGGTACCTCAGAAAAAAAAATAAAAAATCCTGGCCCAAAGATTTTTTTTTAACTGACTTTCAATGGTTTTGGGTGAAAATTGCCAAAAATCTACATTCAAATTTTTTTTTAAAAAAACCTGTTGGGTATAACTAACTTTTTTTGTTAAACCTTTAATCTGTGATAGTGTGCGCTTCTATCGAACCCAAAATTACTCGCCAGTGACATCTACTTTTTTTTTTACAGCCCCCCAAAGTTTTTTTTTTACGTTAAAATAAATGTGATAGTCAACTTTCGATCTCAATAAAAAAAAAACTAAAAGTGATCATGCTCTTCCAATTTTTTCAAAACATCTCTGGACTGTCCCCATTCTAATGGTATGCAATACGTTATGAAATAAAATGAGTAACATCGCAATTTTTTTTTTTTCTGTAATAAGTCGCAATTTTCTAATATTCAATAGGTGACGTAAAAACTAGTATTTCCGGTAATTACACTCACAGTCAGGTAAAAAAATTAAATTTTGAAGGGTTTACTTGAAGTAACCGCCTCCCGTTCTTTGTTTGATACAGGTAAAATTTGCTTTCTCACTCTAACGTAGTGAAATCTATCTTGTATCCCTTTCTCCCGGGGGCTGTTTTTTTGAATAGACCCAGGGGGATTTGTAATACTCATTACTCAGTCAGTATTACAAATCCCCCTGGGTCTATTCAAAAAAACAGCCCCCGGGAGAAAGGGATACAAGATAGATTTCACTACGTTAGAGTGAGAAAGCAAATTTTACCTGTATCAAACAAAGAACGGGAGGCGGTTACTTCAAGTAAACCCTTCAAAATTTAATTTTTTTACCTGACCACGAGTGTAATTACCGGAAATACTAGTTTTTACGTCACCTATTGAATATTAGAAAATTGCGAATTATTACAGAAAAAAAAAAATTTGCGATGTTACTCATTTTATTTCATAACGTATTGCATACCATTAGAATGGGGACAGTCCAGAGATGTTTTGAAAAAATTGGAAGAGCATGATCACTTTTAGTTTTTTTTTTATTGAGATCGAAAGTTGACTATCACATTTATTTTAACGTAAAAAAAAAACTTTGGGGGGCTGTAAAAAAAAAAGTAGATGTCACTGGCGAGTAATTTTGGGTTCGATAGAAGCGCACACTATCACAGATTAAAGGTTTAACAAAAAAAGTTAGTTATACCCAACAGGTTTTTTTAAAAAAAAATTTGAATGTAGATTTTTGGCAATTTTCACCCAAAACCATTGAAAGTCAGTTAAAAAAAAATCTTTGGGCCAGGATTTTTTATTTTTTTTTCTGAGGTACCTAAAGACCCCTCCAATCATCCCATTCGATTTGGCACACGATGCGCCTAACACCCTGTATATAACACATGCCATAGTTAAACTTAACATCTAAAATATTTCAAACAACTTATAATAAAAGGAAAAAGTGAGAACAACTAAGAACAAAATTACCAGAGGTCCTCAGCAGGCATGCCTGAAACCTGAGGAACCAAATAACAATTGAAAGCCAATATTTGGGTAACAATAAAAACAATAATTAACTATAATAGGTACTTCATAAAAATCTGAGCAAAATACTAACAAAAATTAAAATTAACAGGAAACAAATACTAAGATAAAGCGATTTTGCATTTGTGCCTGGACTTAAACTTGATGTGCTTGCGTGAGTGTGTGGTAAGTTGGTAGTGGGTGTGTTAGTGTTTAGCGAAGTACTATATTGAGTAAGCCAAAATTACTTTCTCTGTTGTCTCATAGTCAAGACCACTTAACAAGCCAATAATTATTTTCTTAATTTAATTTATGGAACAATGTTTGCCGTTACATTTATTAACTACGTAATTGTAGGTCGATACACGGGGGAAGGGTCCAAGTCTTTGGGCAAAGCTAGTTTTTACTTGTAAATGCATATTGGCAGGCATCACATCCCCAATACAACGCTACTTTATTTCATTAGACCAAAAATATTAAAATAAAATCCATCTAATTTATCATTGATTGAAACTCAAAGATCCAATTCCCCAAATTGTATTTTTTCATCTCTATTCTGAAATGACATTTGAAATAAATTTCCGCAGCAGCCTCCGTTCGCCTGGGGCGCTCGATTGGAACATTGGCCCGATAATTATTAATTCCTATAAACCGCATCCGATAAGTTCTGCCAGTTTGTGGGCAGGGCATGTTTATTTCCGTCTGTGTCTGTGGGATTTTCTGGATGGGGTGATGCAATAATTGCCATCTTATTCGCAGGGTGACGCACACACTCACAGAATCAGAATAGGATATCGTATGGATTTTCCCCCTCCAGCAGTGGTAGCATGCCAACCCGCGATAGCCGTGATACGGCTTTATCACGTCTTTTATCTCGTTCGTTCGCGAGCAAAAGAACGAGATAAAAGACGTGATAATCACGGCTATCGCGGTTTGGCATGCTACCAGTGCAGCACTGGTAGCATGCCAACCCGCGATAGCCGTGATACGGCTTTATCACGTCTTTTATCTCGTTCGTTCGCGCGCAAAAGAATGAGATAAAAGACGTGATAAAGCCGTATCACGACTATCGCAGGTTGGCATGCCATCAGTGCAGTTAAAACTTACTGAGTTAAAAATTGGTGGGATGGTCCTTATACTTTATGAGCAATAAGCTGGCAATAAGTATACTCCTTGCTCCTCGCGTTTGGCCAGTTTGTTATATTTCAAGAATTCTTCTTCTTCTTCGGGTTGCTCTCCATTACTGGAGGTTGGCAGTCAGCTCTGCCTATCCCTGTCTATCTCTCGCCAAACGAAACAGCTCTTCGGACGCTGGCGATGTCTGTCCACTCTTTTAGGTTCGCGAGCCATGACATTCGTGGCCTACCGACGCTTCTTTTGCCCTCCACTTTGCCCATTATTATAGTCTGGAGCAGTTGGTATCGCTCATTCCATTTTAAGATTTGGAACGTGTGAATTCGAAATATAGTCCCAGAAATAGTTTGTATCGTATGTACACATATCTTACCCAATTATTGTTGGGCATGCAAGGTTCGTTATGTAACCATGCGACCATTGCTTCTTTTTGTTTCAAGCTTGCCTTATAAATTTTTCACATACCTCTTCGTTCCCGGGTATGCAGGTTTCCTCACGATCTGTTCATTCACCGCCGAGCTAGTGGTAATGATAAAATACAGTACATAAATTCCATAGAAATAAGTGGTACAGGCTAGGAATCGAACCACCACCTATGATAGTTACTATTTCGCTGCCATATAGGCTATCACCGCCCACTCCTAAGTTTACAGGGTGTAAGTGACAGCCTAGTAAATACTGAAACGGTGAATTCAGACCATCAAACTGAACAAGTTTCATTATGAAGCCTACCTACCTCAGGAAACGCGAAAAAAACTGCTGTCGGCATTTTAGTCTACAGTTTTGTATGGGACAGCTGATTTTTTTTCGCGTTTCCTGAGGTAGGCTCCATAGTGAAAGTTGTTCAGTTTGATGGTCTGAATTCACCGTTTCAGTATTTGCTAGGCTGTCACTTACAACCTGCCCTGTATAAAAAAAAATATCGACGTCTTAATATTAATAAGTCTCGTTATTGTTATTATATTTTCGTGTAAGAGTAGGGGTAGGGGGTGAGATGTCAAGAACACCGGCGGTGGACAGCCGACCGATTGTCTCGACCTGTCGTCCCAATTACACCCACGCTTTGTTTACCTTCTTTATTGGGATAAAATGTTTCCAGAAACGTGTCATAATCACTTTTTTCTGTTCTGTGTTTTTCGTTCTTGTAATAAGTACCTGCGGCAAATAACCTTATAATACCTTATAATCAGGGCAAATGAAAAAAAAATTCCTATACGTTCCTTAGGGAAAGTTGTTCATATTCCGAGAGATAAGAGTACTTTTTGCAACCATCAGCAGCAAGGCTGATTCAATGATTATGGGTTGTAGAGCTTCTCTGTGATGGGGATGGACCAGGTCTGCCTGCATAACTCCAGTCGGTTTAGGAGTAGCTGCACTGTAGCTATGTGAACAGTACAAAAACTGACATGGTTCATTAGTTGGTTTAGGAGATACAACCGTTCAAAGGTCGGAACTTTGACTAGCTGTATCTCCTAAGCCAACTGACAGAACTTGACAGTTTTTGTACTGTTCACATAGCTACAGTGCATACTACAACAATATCATACGATCAGCCTTGCAGCTGAAAGTTAATTTTTTACAGACCTTTAATCATCAGTAACTCCTAAACCGACTGGAGTTATGCAGGCAGACCTGGTCTATCCCCATCACAGAGATGCTCTACACCCCATAAACACTGAATCAGCCTTGCTGCTGATGGTTGCAAAAAGTACACTTATCTCTTATACTATCAGTGTCATGGGTACAATAGCCCCTTAAAGTAATGCAACTGTTTACCCTAACCACAGCCTGGACACTGCATACAAAAATTTTAAATTGACAAGATGACGTCAGCATATCCAGTGCGATAGAGGGGGTGAGGTAAAAAGTTGGTGGGAGGAAGGGAGTGTCCGTACTGTATCTAGTAATAGATACTCTTTCTTATACTGTGCCCTAACACCCTGTAGTAGGTTTTGTTAAGAGTGGTAAAGAGTTTGTTATGGTTTAGTATTATTTTTATGATAATTATATAATTATAAAACTCATAAATCGCACCTATCCCCCCCCCGCCCATTATTGATTTAATATACCGTTTGGAACAATGGCCACACTTCGGACAGTAACGTAACTGAACTTCAAAATATGTACTTCCAAAATTCTAATTCTTTTTTCCACAACACTGCAAAATTTTCCGGACATCTAAAATTTTTATCCGAAGTGACTGATAGACAAAAGGTAACTAATTACTTTTCATCACTTGTATCTTACGATTTCGAAGAAAAAGAGGCTTAGAACAGGGAGCAGAAATCACAAATTCCATTAAATTATAGTCCTAATCCAAATATCTTGAACCCTCCCTCAGCATCCCCTTTATATTGGAATATTAGCTGGTAGATAACGAAGGGGGTTATACCGGTAATGAATATTTCGCTTCGTTCGCATCTCTTATTCAATTTGCGAAGGACTGTATTTTCAAGGTAGACTTTGGAATTAGGTACCTATCAACTTTGTAACTACTAAATTCTATGCGTAACAAACATAGTAGACGCTAACTCTCACGCTAGTAAACTGAAATGGAAATGGGCAGGACATGTAGCAAGAACAATCAATAACAAGTGGACAAATATAATAACAAAATGGAAAGGTCCAGTAGGAAAGAGAAAGAAAGGTAGACCGATAGAACGGTGGGAGGACGAGATAAAAAAGACAGCCGGCGTGAACTGGATATCAAAGGCGAAAGACAGAGAAAGCTGGAGACTGATGGAGGAGGCCTTCACCCAAAGAGGGGTCCTTAACGAAAAATAAATTATATAATAGATTATATAATTTATTTTTCGTTAAGGTAAAAAAATTCACATTATAAATAACATTTGGTAGACCAAATGTTATTTATAATGTGATTTTTTTTTAACGAGTGAATTTTTATTAAATTATTATTATAGTATCATTAATAAAAATAACTGAATTTAACATATACTATAATAAATAATTAACCCATTGACGATGTACTTTTAAAACTAAACTAATTTAACATACTTTTTTTTTCAAATAAAATCTATGCAAGTGTACCAATATCGAAGATTAAACATATTTTTTTTTTTCCCGCATGTATAAAGTGTTGCAATGTACCTTTGTTAAGGATAATAAAAGGCTTTTTTACTTTTATTTTTATTTTTTTTATTTATTTTATTATTATAATTATTAAATTCTATGCGTATGAAATATACTTCGCTCAAACTTAGGTCCAAAGCGTAATTTCTCTATGGGTCCAATATTGATGATCAGACCATCAAACTGAACAATTTACTATATGTATGGGTCCAAGATAGAAATCGCGAAGAAAAAATCAGCTTTCCCATACGTTTGGTTCGAGTAGTTTCACAGTTTTGTCTAGAAGAGCAGATTTTTTTTCGCGAATTCGATGTTGGTGCCATAGAGAAAGTTCTTCAGTTTGACGGTCTGATCATCCCCTTAAAAAGTGTCAGCATATTAAGAAGGTCCTTATACAACGTGTTAATGAATTAACGCAAAACTAGAAAGTAGTTTGTTTAGAATCAAGAGCAGAATCGAATTATCATGGTTTCAACATAGGTAATTTTTTCAAAATATTAAATAATTTTTTTGTAAAGTTTTAAATTTTCTGAAGCCGATATCAACCCACCCCACGGGCACGCCCACCCTATTTACTACTAAAACAAGATTATGAAAATGTATCCATGAGTACGTTAGTGCCTTCATTAATTGCTGAAATGATGACAAATCATTTTTGTCTCAAAACTTAAAATGCGAATAACTTTAAATTTTAAGTATCAAAATAATGAAATTATTATTTCAATCTAATTATTTTGTTATAAATCAGTTGGGGTGTATGAGGTTTTGCGTTAATTCATTAACACGTTGTATAGAGTAAACATAAACAAATCCAACATAAAAGACATAAATGTAAAAAAATAGGTTCCAGACATTTCGACCTAATCCCAAATTGCCCGACACGTCAATACGACTGAATCCCAAATTGACTGAATCCCAAATCGACTGAATCCCAAATTGACTGAATCCGAAATTGACTGAATCCCAAATTGACTGAATCCGAGCGTACACTTATTGGTACACTACATAATCTCGGAAAATCTTTTTTCCTACGAATAAGAATGCTTTTTCCGAATTGGAAAATTAGGCTTAGTTCGGTATGCAGAAGAAATTTTGGTCTAAGTTTGTGGTCCTATTTCAATTAGGTACAGTTATCTATACAAATTATACAACGTGTAATGAATTACCGCAAAACTAGAAAGTAGTTTGTTTAGAATCGAGAGCAGAATCGAATTATCATGGTTTCAACATAGGTAATTTTTTCAAAATATTAAATAATTTTTTTGTAAAATTTAAAATTTTCTGAAGCCGATATCAACCAACCGCACAGGCACACTCCTACTTACTACCAAAACAAGATTATAAAAATGTATCCATGAGTACGTTAGCGCTTTCTTTCAGTGCTGAAATGATAACAAATCATTTTTGCCTCAAAACTTAAAATGCGAAGAACTTAAAATTTTAATTATCAAAATAATGAAATTATTGTTTCAAGTTGGGGTGTATGAGGTTTTGCGCTAATTCATTAACACGTTGTAGGTATATTACCTTTAAAACATAGGTGACAATATTTTTTACGAGAACACTTCAAAATTGCAAAAGTATGCTGCTAAAAATATAATTGTTTATTCGCAACATTAAACAATAGCAATGCACAGAATTTGACGACCATTTATTTCTTTGAAACGTTTGAATCGTATATTTAATTATCCGCATAGAAAATGGTATGATGGGCATCTGCGACCTTATTATGGGTAGGGACGGAACGCGGAAACATGCCTCGTCCCATTATATTGAATTCCTCCCTTTTAGGGCCAAACATTACAACAACAAACTATTATTTACTTATTAAAAATACCTGAGAAGAAAGACGGTGGAGATGACAAAGAAATGACAAAGTTTAGGTACTTTAAGCTCATTAAGAGAGTGGTTGACCGAATAATGTTTTTATACTGTTAAAGAATTTCTGGAACCAAATGTATAAAATAGATTCTATTTTACTTTATACATTTTAGTAACATTTTGCATGCCTATTTATGTGGTTAAGTCATTTCCACCTATAGGTAATATTATGTAACCATACTTACTGCAAATAAAGTTTCTATTCTATTCTATTCTAAGAAAACGTGCAATTTGTTAAGTTTATTCTATTCTAAGAAAACGTGCAATTTGTTAAATTTTGTATGTATTTTAACATTGATTAATGTAACTTAAAACATCGAGAGAAAATCTGTACTGTTTCTGTAATCAGATGTGTGAAATAAGGAATTCAAACGGTAAGACATAGTAAACTTGCTAATATAAAAAATATAATTCTATAGTCTTCTTCTTGTCGTGTGGGCAGAGCCCTGTTGTCAGAGTTTTTAGATTCTATAGTTATAAAAAAATAGTCTTCAAGCGACAGAGGCGCTTCTTTTAAATCTACATTTATTTGTAGATGCTACTTAAAAGATGTATACTGAATTTTCATTCCAGTATTGCTATTATTCTTTACAGTGAATAATTGTTTCGACGGATTGATCTTAGTTCTGGACAAACGCTTTTCCGCCTATTCGAAATTCTACACAATATGGATTCCGCACAAATGCCATTGAACACATTCTCTATTCCACGCAGTCTTCAATTTGACACAAACGCGTTTCTTCCTACTCGCGATTCTACACAATATTAATTACATCAACAACTCGAACAACATAAACAACTAGAAACAACTCGAACAACACGAACAACGCAGTTCAACAACTTGGACAATATAAACAACCCGAATAACTCAGACAACTTGGTCAACTCGAACAACTTGGCCAACTCGGACAACACAAACAACTCTAACAACTCAGACAACGCATTCATACCTTGACGATTTTTGAACGCCTCCCATAAGTTTCAGGCACTAGTTACACAGAAGCAAAGCAACCCGACTTTGGTTCTCTTTTCTGTGCACTCGCACTGGATAAAATACGGACGGATTCCTCACATACTCCTTTAACGAATAAGGCTAAGATTTACCATCAACCTCGCATGTGGAATATGGAACGAACCTTTATACTGAGTGAAATTGATATCATTAGCATCGTTTTAAACTAAGAGTCTACCCATCAAACTGAACAACTTTTACTATGGGAGCAAACTGATCGGAGCAAAAATAAAATCAGCTGTTGCATACATTTGAATCGAGTAGGCATTGCAGTTTAGTATTCAACAGCTGATTATTTATTTACTGCGATCGGTTTGCTCCCATACTAAAAGTTGTTCAGTTTAGTTTAAAAGGATGCTAAGCTAATGATATCAATTTCACCCTCCAGTCACCCACAACTCTATCTGTACCTATGTATTGTAAGTTACTATAATTTCTGCTTGTGGAGAAAATAAATGATTTTGTATTGTTTGTATTGCAAGTATTTTATTGTATTATGACAACTTTGTCGTAAACATTTTGGTTCCAATTCCAACATTTATTCAATGAAAAGTTGTTAAACTCTCAAGTAACAGCAAACCGCCGAAAAGTGAAAAACAAAAGTCAGGTCTCAATGCTCCGCTTTCCCAAACTGGAGATCGCACGAATATTTCTCCGCTTCAAATTTCCTTGGGCAATTTGTTCTTGCCTCGCCCCTCCACAATTAAATTTAAAGTAAGCTTTGGAGCAACGTTGTTTTGATTTAAGAGATTTAATTAATGTTACTTTCGAGTTCCAACCAAGTGTACTCTCTGGAATGAAGTTTAATGTGTAATAAATTAATTGTATTGATGGTTACGGTTCGGTAGACGGCGAATACTAATTACCCTTTTATGAAAATGGCTAGTGATTCGCTTGCTACTTTTGTTGGGGGTTGAATTTGGGGGAAATTTTCTCTTCGTTGCCCGAAGGCAACGAAGCGAACGAAGCGAACTTCGTCGTAAAATGCTGCTTCAGTTTTATGATCGAGCTGAAGCGAGATGCATGATGAGTTTTCCATAATATCATTTGATTAATCTGGAAATAGGATCGGCAGCTTTATAGTGTTGGTTACAGTGAGTTTATCATTTACTACCTAAAAAAAATCATAGTGAGGCAAAAGCGTTAGGCCATTTTCAGTCAATGCACTGCGCCACGGTTGGGATATTTCATCTTGTGCGCGTCCGCTCTTTAGCAGGAACCGAAAAAGATCGTGCGACCGACGGTTCGGATGCTCCCCAATCATACGATCACACGGGAGAAGATTTGGTGGTTAAGTTTTACTCAACAGCCATGGACAAAAAGTATACAATATTTCTTCTTCTTCTTATCGTGTGGGCAGAGCCCTGGTGTCAGAGTTTTTTCAGACCGCCTTACGGCCTCTGACGTGGTTTTTATATAACGACTACTACCACCAGAGATAGTAGCCGGGACCAACGGCTTAACGTGCCATCCGAAGCACGGAATCATTTTTCTTTTCAGACAATCAGGTGATTCAGCCTGCAATGATTTCCCAACTGAAATTCTATTTGCCAATAGCACAAGGGGCACAAAAAGTAATTTTTTTTTAAATTATATACATTCTAATATTTATTGCTAACTAAGGTGTCATGTCTGCCATTAATTTTATTAAAGTCATACAAATCTATTTTATTATTACAACTAACAACCTGTGTATTATAAGTTAACTTGATAAACTTACATAGGCACCTCAGCAACATTAATATGATACTTGTGAACTGCTAACCTAATAGATCCGATATGCTGATGCCAAAGCTCTTGCTAGATGCTGTGAGTGAACGAGTCGCGAGTGCTAAACCAAAGTGGTTTATTTAGATGTAAATGTTATTATTTGAACCTAAGATTTGAACAAACGAACACTGATAGGAATATTACTGCAAAACTTTGATCTAAGATTACTGATAGTGCTAGTACTAAACAGGTAAACTGGGACTTGCTTCATTGGGCGCCATCAGCTGCTTCTTAGTATAGGTATCTAGTAATAGATACTCTTTCTTATACTGTGGTATTCGTCATAATAATTATAGCGTTTAAAATCTTAGCAGCTATTGCTGACTCTACACGCATTTTACAGTTACTTCATGATAAATGACTGAAACTATATGAGAACTAGACACATAGTAAGCAAGCGAATGATAACATTACATTACATTACATTTATGCGGTAGCATTTAGTTTAAACAATGTAAGTTATAACCGTCATACAAATCAGTTTATATAACTTGACTCAAACTGTTACAAATCAATATAGGTACCCGAAGCCGGAAGCGCTTGGAAAGTTGTGGAAATAGTAAATAGTTATAAGGCCCTTTTTAATGCTAGGAAATATTTATAGGGCCTGCCAATTACAATTGGAACGACAGCTGCGCTCTAATGGAGTATTTCGTAGTCGCTCTAGCTTCAAATGAACGGGCGACGTCGCAGATGTGGCGGGGCGCGGCGACGTTTACACCGCTCAAGACATGAGTGTTGAGCGTCTGGACTCTTGATCGACTTGGCGTCTTGAGTGACTTGGACATCTTGAATGATTTAGGGGTCTTTAGATTTGCACGTTCCGGCTCGGTGAACGAGACACAATAGAACTTTTATTGTTATCACTGCCATAGCCGGTCAGTGTCCGCGAAAGAGTTAAAGAGTAAATAACATTTCTATCTTCAAATGAACGGGCGACGTCGCAGTCGCAGATGTGGCGGCGCGGCGATGTTTAGATCGCTCCAGTTATGAGTGTTGAGCGTCTTGATAGATTTGAGCGTCTTGAGTGACTTGGACATCTTGAATGAATGATGTAGGCGTCTTCAGAGTAAATAATAGTTCTAGCTTCAAATGAACGGGCGACGTCCATCGTAGATGTGTCGGCGACGTTTAGAACCATTTTAGAACGCTCAAGTCATGAGTGTTGAGCGTCGTGAGCGTTTTGGGTGACTTGGCCATCTTGAATGCCTTGGGCGTATTCAGCTAGGATGTAAATAATAAATATAGTTCTAGCATCAAATGAACGGGCGGAGCGGCATAGTCGCTTTACGACAAATCTCTTCTCATAAAGATAAAAAAAATGAACGAATGACGAAGTAGATGTGGCGGTGCGTGTCGTCGCATACGCATCTTTGAGTGTTACGAGCAACTAATAGTTCGTCTTAATAGGTGACTTGACCGACAGTGTTGTATTGCAACCATAAATTTTTATGTGCTATTAAACAGTTTTTTAATTTTCAACAGTAGAACCAAAAGATTTAGTATTGCAGTCGGTGCAGCATCAAATGATGACTAGTTGTAAACAAAAGACTGGAGAGCATAACTTGGACCGATACTAAAATGTGCTAGAGTCGCGGCACCTCCTCCGAACGCCTTCTTGCATGTAATTTTAATTTTATTTCAAGCCAAAATGTAATTTCGATGAAACCATGCTCCGGTTCTATTTAACATTCTCATTTCTGTAATACAAACCTTGTTAGAGATTCAAATTCAGTAGGAACACTAGGAAAGAGATTATTGGAAGGTGAGGTAGAATTCTACGTTATACTATCATTACTTGACTGAAACCCGAAAGGTGATCGGTAAAGCTTCCCGTTTTCAAAAAGTACATAGTAATACTTGTTAACCCTTTATTCTGTCCGAATTGTGTAAGAGATAGGGTAAGGTTGCCTTAGTCGTACCCCCTTCTTTTTTAAATAAAAATCTTCTTTTTTAAATATTTTTCGTTTTGAAAGTCGGCCGACCACCCGCTTGTTTACACGCACGATTAAATAGTACAGGATTGAGGTGCTAGATGTCACTGATTATAAATACGTGACGAAATATGACTGGGGTACGACTTAAGCGGTGGTACGACTAAGGCAACCTTACCCTATATTTGATTTCCTTACGGATTTAGTTAGTAATTTATTCAAAATATTTTGAAATACAAAAGGTTAAGGAAAATGTCGTGAGGAAACGGAACCAACAGATTTTGATACTTACTTTCACTTTCAGATTTTGATTTATGCCACAGTATAAGAAAGAGTATCTATTACTAGATACAGTACGGACACTCCCTTCCTCTCACCAACTTTCTACCTCACCCCCTCTATCGCCCTCTGGTTACCGCGCTCTGTTTCTACGAAGAAGACTTAAGGTTCAATTTCTTTGGTTTCGCATGTGGTGACGGCATCTTGTCAATTTCAAATTTTTGAATGCAGTGTTCAGGCTGTGCTTGTGTGATGTCTACGAATCCACCAATCTTTAGGGTAGGCAGTGCCCTCCAGTGGGACTTTTATAGGCTGAAGATGACGATGATTTTTAAATACCAAGTCAACACATTTTTTCATACGTTCCTACCTACCTACACAGGTACATACATAAACTCACGATTATGACCAACCAATCAGCCAACTAGCTTTTTCCGTTGGTAGTAGGTAAGTAGGTACTTTAACAATTGAAGGAACTCGTATATTTTTATAAGGTACACATAAAAATAACAACTGAATTAAATAAATATATTGCAACTTATATTTCCCCCCCGTTCCTAAGGGGTAGTAGTGGGAGTACATCCATTGAATATGTATTAATGACGTCAACTTATATATTTTATTATCTCCCATCGAATCCTTAGCCCAAGAATTGGGTTGTTATGATAATTTTATGGCCATCTTATGCTTCGACTTTACTAACAGCAAAACTGGAACACAAATCAATAGTAGACAAAGCACGAGTTTTCTTACGTTAGGTATCGCCATCGAATTCGTTGTTTTTAATAACTTTCAGGTTTTTTTTGCTTTTAAAGAGTTTTTTTTACTAAGTATCTGAAGCTCGATTTTTGAAAATCTTACGAGCGACTTGACAGTAGAAAGATGCATAATCTCCATAGTAATTTTGTCATTTTGGCAAGTCACTCGTGATAAGGGTGGGGTCCAAAGACGAAAATTTTAGGCTAAAATGTGAACAAAAAAATGCATGTCGATGAGTCAGACGCATGCGTTGACGAAATATATGCTCATATTTAGCTGTTTGCTTAAAAACACAAATTTTAACTATTTTATTTCTATTTTATTATCTGCAAGGTCGCCCTGTCTCGTCAACGCCATCTATCGAGCCATTAGGAACTACTCTTTCTTTTGTAATGCCTTTCGGAAAATCCGTCATTGCGCAATTAAAAAATTAGTATATTTTATCTTATTTGATCATCCATTGCTGTCCTACTGTGTGGCAAAAAAGGGGGGGTCCTACCATAAGAATAGTTAATAATCCATTGTCTCCCAGAGTCCCTATTGAATTTGTTATATTGTGTCTATAATTTTATTGAAAACGAGCTTTTACCCGCGACTTCGTCCGCATAAATTATATACCAGATTTTAAGTCAGATGATAAGGTATCAAACAAAATCGGTTCAGTAGTTTTTGCGTGATACTCGAACAAACAAACACCCAAACAAACAAACAAACAAACAAATAAACAAACAAACAGACAGACAAAAAATCCAAAAATTGGTGATTTGGAATCAGGGACAGGTAAAAACCATGTCGTAATTTTTTTTTGTACAGACAGAACCGGACAGATCTTCAATGTACAGACACATTTCTGTTACAGTTTTATAATAGTTTAGATAATTTTTTTTTTTTTTTCTTTCTTGACCTTTGTCACCTATACATATATCCTAATGATATATTATATTTATTCTTTGGTCTATTATATTAGTTTAGATAATAATTTAGTTTATTTAATGGCTTGTAATGTTGTAATAAAGAACTGTTCCTAAAATAAGTAGATAATAATAAATTACTTTGATAATATTGTTATCAACCCTTTGTAGGCTCAGATGACAAAATAAATGTTTCTTCTTCTTCTTTTCTCGTGTCAGCATGAGTCGTACATATCGCATGACAATTGTGTACCTACATTTTAGTTTTATTTTCTCAGTAAAAAATATGATTGAAAATAATGCCACACTTTAAAGTAATTCTGTAGCTTGAATACAATCTAAACTATTATAAAACTGTAACAGAAATGTGTCTGTCTGTACATTGAAGATATTTACAAAAAAATAAATTACCATATGGTTTTTACCTGTCCCTGATTTCAAATCACCAATTTTTGGATTTTTTATCTGTCTGTTTGTTTGTTTGTTTGTTTGGGTGTTTGTTTGTTCGAGTATCACGCAAAAACTACTGAACCGATTTTGATGAAACTTTTTTGTTTGATAGCTTATCATCTGACTTAAAATCTGGGATATAATTTATGCGGATGAAGTCGCGGGTAAAAGCTCGTATAACATAATACTCTCGCTGAGGGTAGGCCTGGCCTGTGGTTTGGAACGTATACAGGGGGATGACCAGACCATCAAACTGAACAACTTTCTCTCAGCTTTCCCATACATTTGGCTCGAGTAGGTTTTCAGTTTTGTATGGAACAGCCGATTTTTTTTACCGCCATTACGATGTTGTGTTGGTGCCATAGAGAAAGTTGTTCAGTTTGTTGATACGTAACTGTAAAAAGTATCAAAACGACGACGAAAAACAATAACGTCACTATTCATGATTTAGTAGGTACAATTGTTAAACAATTTTTTTCATACAAAGCTCGTGTTTTGACGTTTGATAAAGAGTTGCTAATTTGACTCGCGGATTAATCACGATGTAGTGGAACGATTAGCCTGGAAATAAATGCTGAATATCGCACACTTTACGATCCCCTATGAAAATTTGTATGCAACAATCTGTAACATACCGTAGTCCGTAGTGAATTAATTCAGTTAAAAAATATGGATGATTCTAGGACCACTTTTAGCCCTTTTCAATTTGGTAGTTCGCCGATTCGAACACGTTTCTGCCTGCCGTAGGTATTTACGGAAATAACATTTATAGCATAGGGTGCCTACTACACACCGAATCCGTCGACATGTCGCCGACACAGCCGGATGATAGTTATAAATGGAAACGGCTATGTCTGCCGCTGTCGGCGACATGTCGCCATTAGTGTAGCAGAAATTTCACACTGTTATCTGATTGTTTAATAAAAATATCCAAATACAAAAACCTTACTACGGTTTCACAGCAGCAGAAATTAACGTTGTTTTTTTTGTAAAATGTTATAGAACGATTTCCTGTTTATTTGTAAAATTACTTTTTGATTAAAACGGTAGAGAAGTGTTAGAACCACTCGTTTGTTGTTTGCTTGTTCCCAGGAAGTAAAGTTTAAACTACGGGTCCCTATTTCAGTATTGTTTTATTAGTACTAACCTCGTCCGTGGTACTAACTAACTGTTGGCGCCCACAGTAAAAACTAAATGTTTCCTACTCCTTTAGCCCTACGTTTTTGTGGAAACACCATCTTTATTGGTTCAGAAGTTTATGGGATATGTGCACAAACACGATGTTAATAATAATTATGTGAATTCTATTATTATACAATGTGTTAATGAATTAACGCAAACTAGAAAGAAAGTAATTAGTTTGTTTAGAATCGAGAGCAGAATCGAATTATCATGGTTTCAACATAGGTAATTTTTTTCAAAATATAAAAAGTTTAAAACATTATTTTGCAAAATTTAAAATTTGGGCACACTCACCCTACTTACTACCAAAACAAGATTATTAAAATGTATATGAGTACGTTAGCGCTTTCATTCATTGCTGAAATGATAACAAATCATTTTTGCCTCAAAACTTAAAATGAGAATAACTTTAAATTTTAACTAGGTATCAAAATAATTAAATTATTGTTGCAATCTAATTATTTTGTTATAAATCAGTTGGGGTGTAAGTGGTTTTGCGCTAATTCATTAACACGTTGTATAATATCAGACCATAAAATTGAACAACTTTCTACATGGGATCAGTGTCGAAATCACGGAAAACAAATCAGTTTTTCCATACAAAACTGCAATCCTACTCAACCGGAAATTTTAAATGTACCATATTTATTTAATAAAATACTTAATCAACACGAATATAGGCATGGGTATTGGGTACCTTTAGTTTTCTTTTTCTATATCAATGTTGGTCCCATTGAAAAAGTTGTTCAGTTTGATGATCTGATCATCCCGTTAAAATAGTTCAGCTAATTTTGTGCGGGTGTTAGAACCGAATCGCTACTGTTTACCTAGTCCACACGAAAATAATTTTTTTCTCACCTCGGGTGGTTCACCTTGCATCTTACCCCCACGTCATGATATATTCAAATAATATACCCTAAGTCACTGTCACTATTTAGGTATACAGACCTTAGGTATACAGGGCTATTTTAAATTAGTTGGCGAAACTGAACTAGGGCACTTGTTAATGATAACAGATAGCATAATCAATGTTTGTAATTTGGTATTGATGAATAACAAAATTATTATTATCGTGCGCAGTGCGTACCTACTTGGTGCGTACTTGGTGCGTACTGTATGCGTGGCGCGGGCGGACATTGACCTCAAAATCATATGATCAAGCGGGGGGTCATTATCACGTAATTTTACTTAGTAACAGATACCAGATGCGTTTCTTAAGTTTCGCCAACTAATTAAAAACCTTATATTTATACATGTATAAAAATCTGTTTCTGTGTAAACATTGCCATTTGTATAAAAAATTGAATATAGGTACTTACCTAAAGCTTTCAGTACATTTATTAATGAAATTTAGTGAAACGTCAACACTATTCCAATCACGAAAGAGGACAAAATGAACCCTAATGGACTGTGAGGTGCAATCGATCGTGAATATTGCTCACAGCGGACTTTTTGCTGTAAACTATCTATCTACTTACGAAGTATATGTAGGTACATACCTATATCGAAACAGTTTTTGGTTGGCGGTGTGTAAACGTCAAAGGAATTTAATCTGGATTCAAAATTGAATACAGCGGAATTATTTCTAAACATGTTCTGATTTTAGAAAAAAACAAAGAATTCAAATAAATAGGAGATTTATTTTTTGCTAACTTCGTACCACTTGGGAAGGCGTAGACTTTGGTCACTGCCAACCTCCGTCACGGAATATACTACATATAAGAGTACAACCTCCGTGGGACATTATAGCTTTATTTATTAGATTCGGCTTTTTATTACAAAAGACCTGCATAGATATGTCAATATGGATCAAAGGCTAAAATTAACTCGTTCGCGTAGAACACTGAAAAAATGATAAGTTAGATATATGAGATATATCGTGTCGCTAACTTTTATTTGGTGGCAAATTTTTTTACAAAGGTAATACTTTATTTTTACGTAGGTACTTATGTTCATAATATTCATATTGATTTACTTACAAATATTGAGATTTCGTACTGAAAACTTATGTTTATCAGAAAATAAAATAAAGCTTATGTTACTCAAATTACATTAGTGAAATAATTTTTACAACTGATTTAGTGATTCAGATATTACCCTACTTATTACAATATAACGTACGTGTACTTACATAATACGTACTTATTACATACAAACAAACAATGAAAATATAGTGTAGATAAAGATAATGAATTATTTATAATAGATAGATACGTCGCTTTCGTTGGCTAAACTTCATCTTGAATTTTCTCTGGTGAATTAAAAGTTCTGAAATTATGTAAAATTGTCATGCTCGCAACTTGAAGCGTTCCGCGATTCAGAAAAAATTTTCCTCCGGAAAAACTTGTCGGTCAAACCCTGGAAATAAATACTAGTAAAGTAGTTAGGCAATTTTCTTACAAAACTTTTTATGCAAACTCGGTCCCCGTTTCAAATGGCACGTACGATAGCCGCTTCTCACACCATTGGTTTAGCATTGAGCTTATCATAATTCTTGAAATATGCTCCTAGATACTGGTACATTTAATCAATTTCACACACCACGAATTTTCAGTGCAGGCGGGTCTTTTGCTAGGCGAGGTAGAAAGTTTTAATATTTCTTGTAGGAACGGTGGAGAATAAAGCTATTACATTATGTTACATGTCTGGAGACAGTGTCATGAAAAGACTTAGTATAGGTACTTGCAAATATACAGGGTGAAATGTATATCATTGGCATCCCTTTAAACTAAGAGTCTACCCATCAAACTGAACAACTTTTACTACGTGAGCAAACCGAACGAAGCAAAAAAAATCTGCAGCTGTATACATTTGGGTCGAGTAGACTAGGCACTGCAGTTTAGTATGGAAAAGCTGTTTTTTTTTGCTACGGTCGGTTTGCTCCCATAATAAAAGTTGTTCAGTTTGATGGGTAGACTCATAGTTTAAATGGATGCCAATAATCATATCAATTTCACCCTGTATAGTAATAGTCAGTGAGAAAATGTACATCATTTCTGCCATCAACATTCAATAGGCGAACTTTGGGACTGGGAGCATCGATATCCCAATGATTGTTTTATAAACAAAAACACATTTGAGCTAATACAAAATTGTAGAGCCTCGTAGCAAGCCAGAAAGCAAACAATCTACACCACTGCCAAAAACCAAATTCAGTTACACCTATTCTGTGTGTCCCATGCCAGGGTTAAGGCGGTTATAATCTGTTCACCTGGGTTTTCGGTGGATCACTCATTGATATTAAATCCAATAAAGTAGGTACCTAGATGTTTTGATTCGTAAAAGAGTTACCTACCTAGGCACCGTAGATATCCTATCCCAACAAAAATACAGTATAAAGATCACCGTTCGAAGCAATATCCAATCCAAACGATATTTTTTTACATCAGCAAGAAAAAATATTTTTCAATTAACTTTTTTTAGGTCAAATAATGTTGTTAGAGTACAAGCCTACCGACAACTATGCCTATGTATCCATATGATAGTATCTCTATCGGATTTCAGTTCAATCTAATCTCATAAAGGGCGTAGGCATCCGCCCCGAGACACAATATTTCACTTTTTATGATGTAGGTGGCATCCAGAGCGCCCGTAAAAAATATAAAGAGAAAGAAAGTGGTGCGGCGTTTTTTACGGCGTCTTTAATAGTGTCACTGCGCTAGTTTGTTGGCTTTTTATAATGAAAAGTGTGACATTTTTCTTTTTTATTCGCTCTGTCTTTCACGTCGTTAGTCGAAGTGAATTTCTTTCAGAGTTTGTTACTGAATTTAACGAATAGAAGTCATATTTTGTAGCAGGTGTCTATGGCAGTTTGCAAGGTGACTTTCGTTAGGTTTTTGATCTCGAAGAGAAGATAAACAGAACAATAAACTTGTATGACATTTTTATTGATATTGGAGCAAGTTTTTCTTTTATTTTATAATACTGAGTGAACATTTGAAGGTAAATAATCTCGTCATCATATATTAATTCCACGTTGTGTTTTCAGAAGGAAACTGGAGTGCGATTTTTGAATGTCATACTTTGAATTCAGCAGTTGAAAATGTCAATATTACTATGGAGATATGCATCTTTCCACTGCTGATTGGACTTTCAAAAACTTCAAGAGTGCGATTTTTGAAAGCCAAATCAGCAGTAGAAAGATGCTTATCTCTATACATTTTCAAATGCTGAGTTCAACGTATGAGATTCAAAAAACTAAAAAGTTAAAAAATAATATTGCAGCCTATGACTTTTTCGTTCGCATCATAAGAACATTAATTTGTTTTATTGAATTCGCTGTCAAGCCGGTACGATTCGCGACATGGCTTGCATTTTTTGGCTTGGCTTGACACCGACTTCTATAAAACAAATTAATGTTCTTATGATGCGAACGAAAAAGTCATAGGCTGCAATATTATTTTTTAACTTTTTAGTTTTTTTGAAGGCGGTTTTAATTTTTTGTTAAAATTTTGTTTATTTCACAATTTTCAGTGGTGAATTCATTAGTTCGATTTAATAGGAGTGCTTTAAATTAAAAAACGAACTAGTCGGCAGTACGATTTTCGAAGGTTCCCCTCGATTTCTCTGGGATGCCATCATTAGATCCTGGTTTCCTTATCATGGTACCACCCTCGGGACATCTCCTTTCCAACAAAAAAAGAATCATCAAAATCGGTTCATAAACGACGAAGTTATCCGCGAACACACATAAAAAAAAAAAATAATATATATACGGTCGAACTGAGAAACCTCCTCCTTTTTTGAAGTCGGTTAAAAACCGCACTCGTGGAGGAAAACTGTAGGTAGTTCATATATGAGAGCATAGTTACTTTGACAAGTCTGCATGGAGACATATGGAGACATATAATTATAGTAATGAAGCGATTAAGATGAAATTGCCTATCATAAATTGATAATGTAGTAGGTATTCTACACTGTAGTAACACGATTTTTGTTAGTATGTCAAAATCTGATCTCAAAGTAACCGAAGATACTACAAATTCAGCTACTGTAGATACTACAGGGTAGTTCATATTTTACATTAGTAGTAAACAAGTTCACATAATAGACAAAATGTGTTTGTTGTGTGAGTATATTAAAATTATAAACAGGGTGTAAGGGACTGCCCTTCGTAAACTGAAACGGTGAAGTCAGATCATCAAACTGAACAACTTTCACTATGGAGCCTACCTCAGGAAACGCGAACCGTTCACCGTTTCAGTTTGCGGAGGGCTGTTCCTTGAACCCTGTATCCTATACAACGTGTTAATGAATTAACGCAAAACTAGAAAGTAGTTTGTTTAGAATCGAGAGCAGAATCGAATTATCATAGTTTCAACATAGGTAATTTTTTTCAAAATATTAAATAACTTGATTGCAAAATTTAAAATTTTCTGAACCCGATGTCAACCCACTGCACGGGCACACTCCGGTGAGTTACTACCAAAACAAGATTATAAAAATGTATCCATGAGTATGTTAGCGCTTTCTTTCAGTGCTGAAATGATAACAAATCAGTTTTGCCTCAAAACTTAAAATGCGAATAACTTTAAATTTTAACTATCAAAATAATGAAATTATTGTTTCAATCTAATTATTTTGTTATAAATCAGTTGGGGTGTATGAGGTTTTGCGCTAACCCATATCACCTAGGCTGACGTTCTATTGTTTTGTTCTTTTAGAACATCTGCGTGAAACCCATTTTTTACCACAAAAACAAAAGAAAGACTTAGGTCTACAAAGTAAACATTTCCTTGATTATCCAACCGCACATAACAAAACCCTGAAAGCGGTCAGCCGGTTTTCGAGAGGGTTTACTTTAATCAATCACAGAGCTACAGTTCATTCCACACAAGGAGCTTCATGATAGAACTTTTATTTCAAAGGCAAAGGTACGAAAACGACTTGAATTGTGGGACTTCGTAGAAGAAATGTTAGAAGCTTGGAATGCACGCACACGTCGACGTGTCGTCGTCGCCTTGAAATATGAGAGTACCCGCGGAATTAATGTTTTATATTCTGTCGTTGTATTGACAGCTATGACTTATTGCTCCAGATATTACTATGCGACTGGCTTGTAACAGGGCTTCAGCCCACGAAAATAATTCTGTGTTCTGAACATTTTCACTAGTAAAGTCGGTTATGTCGGATTTACATGAGACTAGTAAATGAAAGCAAAATAATTCTTGATAATAAAAATAGTTTTTCCTTTCTATTAAATTGTTCAGTTGATCTCTGGCACCTATAAAATAGGTAGGTAGGTAGGTCTGATGTTGCTATTTTGAATTTCATACGTTATATTAGCATACTTACAAGATGACATGAATAAGCTCTGGGTATGATTGTTTGAGACTAACGAGAGTTACTTGCTAAGATGTTTATATAATTATGTAGATGTGTTGCCCGCGCTTCAAAATGGAAACAAAAAAGCAAGGTAATTGCCCGGCTTTCTTATAGTCACGCGCCGTCTAGTGTACGGGCTAGACACGTTTTCTTTGACTATATCGCGTCATTTTAAAGTGCAGTGATGTTAGCGTATGACGCGTCTATTTGTAAAACGTCATTGGTTACATGTAGGTACGTATTTGAATGTGTGAAATTTAAAACTAGCACTACATGAAGGTAGAGTCTTTAAACTTGTAACATTTTCATCCCCAACATCCTAATATTCAGCCAAAATTTACTGCCTGAAATTTTCGAATTTCGGAAATCATTAAAAGATTTGATTGTGAATTACATGGCTAACGTTATGGTAATAACTAATAATAAAACCATGAAAATATACAGGGTGTTAGGGTAAACAGTTGCATTACTTTAATGGGTGATTGTGCCTATGATACTAAACAACTTTCCCTAAGGAAACCCAAAGGAAATTCGGAAAAAAAATGTTGGGCTGCAATCAACTGATCGAACTTTTGAATGAAAAGTCGATTTTTTCTTTGCGTATTTCCTATGGGTTTCTTAGGGAAAGTTGTTCAGTATCATGGGTACAATCACCCCTTAAAGTAATGCAACTGTGTAAATAATAATGTGTAAAAAAAAGCAGTTTATACGATGCAGCGTAGGTTGCAGCAGCATTATGTAATCTGATCTTTCATGTAATATTCAGAGAGTTTCAAATTGCACCACGTGTGTGGCCTTCCGCAGGTCAAGGAGAGAGAGTAAAGCAGCCTCATATCTCGGTCGATGCAACTTCTCTCGGTGAATCTGGCGTCCGTGATCTCATTAAGTTAGAACTTTTACAAAGTGCCACCACCGAATGGCTGTGACGGATACAAACTGAGCAGACGCTTTTGGGAATGAAAATTCGCCGCATTTTGCATATGGATGGAATCGTCGCGTAATATACAAATCATCATCATCTGCTGCCTATACAGATACAGGGTGTAAGGAAAAGTATCTTTTGACCTTTAAACCACATACTCTACCCATCAAACTGATCAACTTTTACTATGGGAGCAAACCTGTCAGAACAAAGAAAAAATCTGCTGTTCCATACGTTTGAGTCGAGTAGGTTTAGTATGGAACAGCTGATTATTTTTTTTTGTTCTGGCAGATTTGCTCCCGTATTAAAAGTTGTTCAGTTTGATAGGTAGAGTATGGGTTTAAAGGTTGATGATACGTTTTCTTACACCTTGTATACGTCCCATTGCTGGGCTAAGGCCTACCCTCATGGAACGTGTCTATATGCATCAGTCCAGATATTCTTTGATGTTTCTTTTTGACGACCCGGTTGGTGTAATGGTTACCACGCCGGACTGCCAAACAAGGGTCCTGGGTTCGAATCCCGGTATGGTCATGGATGTTATATGTTCGTGCCGTTGTTGTATGGTTTCCATATTAAAAAGCATATAGTGCTTAACTTGGAATAATTACAATGTATGTGCCTGTGAGTGTTATTTATTTATTTTACAATTTGAGAGCAGTCGGTATTACGGTACAAGTTAGAAAAACTAAGTGGTACATTAGCAAGTCGTCCATGCGGATTCGAAGCCGGACCTTCATGGTTGAGTTTCCATGTTTCTCCGCGACGCGCCACTGACGCGACTCTCGCTAATAAAGTAAACAAATGAAGATGTCTAACTATTTTTCAGTATCGTTGCATATTTTTTCCGAAGTGTTAGCAGCACATGGTTGGGACGGATACAAAGCGAAGTAGAGGCGAGAGCCGAACGGACGCCATTTCGCATCCGTTCGTTTAGGACGATGTCGATGTAGCCAACGCTATTTTAGCTATAGATTTGAACGAACAAACTACCTAAGTACGTACTTCGCTATTCATAAATGTGATATTTAAAGCAATTTAGGGATTTCCAAGGTTCCAAAAGGCCATGAGCCGGAATGATTCTCAGCTTAGAGTTTTCCAGATTAAGGAAAGGATGGGTTTAGGTTAAATTCCTATGATTTTATTCTCGGATAGATACGTAAGGACTGCTCTCAATCGATGAAGAAAAGCATCATGAGGAAACATTGTATATGCTGAAGAAGAAATTTTGATCCGTATGCGAAGTCTATACCATACCAATCCGCATTGTGTGCGCATGGTTTACCTATCGCTCATACATCCTTGAGGCCTGTGCTCTGCAGTGGGACGTTTAAAGGCTAATGGAGATGATGATGATTCTTGGGTAACATTTTTTTTCCAGTATTTTTGTAGATAAGGCTTATTCACCAATAACTAATTGACACGTAATTTAACCCTAAATATGCAAAAGGTTAACCTTAATTGCTATCACCAATGATAATGAGCTCATGACCTTACAATAAGCTGTTGACATATATGTAGCAAAAGCAAAGACTCTTAAAACCCTGAAAGGAAATAGGTGTACCTATAGGTTGGTTCCAGTCAAATAAGAAGAGAACCCCGCAGAGCAGAGGCAAACCAGACTGTAGCGACATTGTTGTATTTCGTACGTTCGTAAGTTCGTCTAAATTCTGCAGTTTTGCCAATGTAAACCTACCAACCAACCAAACCAAACCAACCAACCAACCGAACCAATGTCCGGACCAATGTCCTACGGAGCGAATGGAATGTTCGCCAGTTGCTCTCATACAACCATCCCGCTAGGTTAACATGTAGAGTTAATCGAGTGTACTTAATTAAATAGGTAAATAAAGAATCAAGACCTCGTTTGCATCATCCCACTGCATCAACATCCCAAAACGACTAATAATAAAACTCCTAATTTCACTTCCACTCAAGCTTGAAGTCTGCGTCAATTTTATTTTGATGTGTACCACCCTATTTCCACTTCTTTTATGTAGTTATCTAAGCTCTGGACTTTTCACAAAGTGTAATGGTAGGTTTAAATTTCGCGACGCCAATTCTGCGGCGCCTCAAAAAAAGCACAGTATAAACACTTTACGCACGACTATTTTACGGCACGGAAAAAAGCAAGGAAAAAAGCACGCGTCGCTAGTGACTTCTGTCCGCGACCCTCGCATCCCCCTTGTTAATTTTTAGACTCGTGTAAACGCGTCGTGCTAATTCGTGAGCACGGTTTTCTCTAGCAAATCCATTCGCATGCGAACAAATTGGCGATGGAAATTAGCAGCGTGTAAACGAAAGCGTGCCGTGCTTTTTTTTCGTGTTAAAAAATAGGCGCCGCGAAATTATAAGAGCACAGGGATGGCTACGACTGTATTTCCACTTGTTTTATGTAGTTGTCTAAGCTCTGGACTTTTCACAAAGCATATGCTGAGCACATGATGGCTACGACTCCGACGCTAACACCGCACCGGATACATAGCGAGACAGAGGCGAGGTTAATGAGAATAGGCGTAATTTCGCATCCACTCGCCACGGGTAGGGTTGCCAGGTCTTAAAACTGAATAGCCGGACATACCAGCCAGGACATTTGGGTGAAAAAGCCGGACACCCTTAAATATTGAGGATTTTTTGTCCCAATGTTTTTTTTTATATTAATGGGATAAAAAAATGTATTTTTGCAAAACCAGGTTTTTTAATCATTTACCACAATACTTTTTAAGTTCTAATGAAATGACAATAAAGATTAATTAGTCTTCTTTATTATTAATCATTCATTCATTACCTACTTATATTGCAATTCGAAATGGAGGACAAAATTAAGCAGACAAAACTTTGTTCACAAAATAAACTTTAAATTTAAAGTAGGTAGGTAGGTAACTGAAACTGCTTAAAAAGCGCAGTTTCCTTCAAAATAGAGTATACTGGTCAAATGTAAAAGCCTGACAGAAGCCGGACACCGTCTAATTTGGCCGGACACACACCCAAAAAAAGCCTAACTATGTCCAGCTTTATCCGGACGCCTGGCAACGCTAGCCACGGGTCGAGGTGAGCGCGTAATAAAGTTTTACGTCGCGACCCTTATTATGTTGGTCCCGACGATCCGGCCGAGTCTCGGTGGACAAGCCGATTAACAATGCGTAAACTGATTTAGTTGCTCCCGGATTTGTATAACGTTTCAGTTTATTTTAGGGACACGCTTTTATGGTGTTTTTTTGTGATGAACTAAGTCTCTACTTATTACGTACTTTTGTTTAGCATTAAGTGTGGGAATATGTTTGTTGGAGTCATAAAATGATTTTTTCGTAGATATTTGACCTTCTTCAAAAAGGGGAGGTTATTTTGTTTATAAAAATGATGGCGGGCTAACATAACCTCAGGATTAACGCTCCCGCAGCATGCACGCGGGATGCTCTGTTGATGGTACTAACATCAATAACATCAGCTACGCGGACGATATGGTGCTGTTGAGCCCATCGGTCAGTGCACTCAGGAGACTGTTGCAGGTGTGCGAAATTTACGCTGAAACTCATGGGTTGAAGTACAACACCAAAAAGAGTGAGCTCCTAGTGTTCGCCGCGGGTAGCAGCGCTCCACAGGTAGTGCCGCCTGTCAAGCTGTACGGAACTGCGCTGACGAGAGTCGAACGGTTCAAATACCTGGGTCACATCGTTACAGAGGACCTGAAGGATGACCAGGACATAGAGCGGGAACGTAGGGCGTTGGCGGTCAGAAGCAATATGCTCGCCCGTAGGTTTGCTCGTTGCACAGAACAAGTTAAAATAACCCTGTTTAAAGCCTTCTGTCAATCATTCTATACGAGCAGCCTATGGGTAAGATATACGCAGAAGGCCTACAGCACCCTACGTGTCCAATACAACAATGCATTCAGGACGCTTTTGGGGCTGCCGCGCTTCTGCAGTGCATCTGGTATGTTCGCCGAGGCTCGTACTGACGGGTTTCACGCGATAATGCGAAAGAAAGTGGCATCGATGATGAGCAGAGTTCACGGCAGCACTAACAGCATCCTGAAGGCGGTCGGAGGTAAACACGAGTGTCCTATTGCCCACCACTGGACAACGGTGCTGATGGCGTAGTTTCTGTTCTCATCTCAACTTTGTTAAATATTCTGACTCTGTACCTGCTATCCAATGTAATATAATAATAATTGAACTACACTCCTCTTAATTTTACTATCTACTATTTTTATTTTTTATTTAATAATAATAATAAGATGAGAATATTTATATACTAAATTTTGACATTGTTTACATTCTTGACCACAACTTTTTGACATTTTCCATTATTGCAATTATCACAATTTTTATCATGTAATGTTGAACTTGAAGTCTCATCTACTAACCTAGTAAGTAAGCAATACTAACAATGAAATTTAATTTGTGACATTGCTATGGAATTTATGTTCTGAAATAAATGATTTGATTTGATTTGATTTGATTAAAAGCTCCAACATAAAAAAAGGAATGAAAAAAAGTGATGGTATAGACATAGTTGAGCTGAGATTAAGAAACGAAATATAAGAAAGAAAGAAAGAAAATATTTTTATTTGCATGCACAACAAAACACTGATAATTATAATTACTTACCTATACGGTAAAACTAAACTAAAATACACAATTTTAATAATTAGGACCAGTGTGTGCCGCAGCAGCAAATAGGGTTATGACTCAGCATTATGCTGGGCTCAACGAGCTCAGCGCTGATTTTCTGTCGCACCCAAATACAGAAGTAGGTACCATTTCTGAAGCTTGCACCCCCAATGTCATGATCGATGAATATGAGTTTGTGTTCGAACTCCCGTATGTCAGCGATACTTCTTCGATCTAACTCTGGCTCATTCATAAATTACGCATCAAAAACCTGGGCCTCAATCGCCCTAAGTTTGAACGATACTACCAAAACAAAACCACAACCAAAAACGTTACGTTATGCGCAAATTATATTAACGGTAACGATTTAGCTTTATTTCGGAAGATACGTTGGCGACGTTTGATGTCCGTTCGATCGAATTTTCTGTATTGTGCGATTTAACCGTTCAGAAAAAAATATCGCGATAGCTTTTTTACTTCAGCTAAACCAAATCTAAACCAAAACTAAACCAAAACCAAACCTAAACCGTATAAAATTGCGCAATTGAGGCCTCTAGATCTTGAAACCCGCAAAGGTTCGGTTCTGGCTGGTTTCGCATTAAATTCAATATTGCGGCAACAAAATTAAGAGAAAGTATTTGCATGTAATAAATAAAGTATTTATTGTGAATTAACTTTTGGTGTTATATACAACGTGTTAATGAATTAGCGCAAAACCTCATACACCCCAACTGATTTATAAGAAAATAATTAGATTGAAACAATAATTTGTTTGCAAAATTTTAAATTTTGCAAACAAATTATTTAATATTTTGAAAAAAATTACCTATGTTGAAACCATGATAATTCGACTCTGCTCTCGATTCTAAACAAACTACTTTCTAGTTTTGCGTTAATTCATTATCACGTTGTATATTGTTGTTGTATAGTATTGTTTAGAACTTTGTTATTCAACTCCTTTAGTGCCTATTTCAAGATTCGGCAAACCGATCTGAAAGTTGGTATTGAAGCAGAGAAAGTTAAAGTTGAAATGGTTGAATCTATAAAAGTTGAGTCCAAAGTCCCGTCTGTACCTTTTACAAAAGGTTTCAACAGTACCCTACCCTACCTTTCTGATTGTCCACTGAATTGACTGTGACACTCGAAAATAGACGGTTTTTTTTTTAATTCTTTGTTTGATTATTAATGTCTGAGGTAATGAGATAACTAAGCTATCACACTGGAGTCACTGTACTGCTTGTGAAATTTGAATATTCTACTTATAACCTACGGTATCTCATAAAATAAATTTCATGGAAAAGTTAAGCCAAGACCACGGACCTGAAAAAAAGACGGACGTAATGTCACTCTAAAAAGAGGTGAAGCATGCAAGGTCCTACAATTTCGTGTGTTCTACAAGGGACCTACACTCACCCAGACGCACCAGTTCTAGGCGCAGGTACGACAACCCGCCGCCATTATGTACCGCGCAACAGGGCGACAGCACGCACACTCAATATAAATGGGTGCTTCACTTTTGATTAGACGAGATTCCCTCCGTCTTTTTTTCAGGTCCGTGGTCAAGACTCACAATCCTTATACCTACACTCTTAGATTTTGGTTTTTAACCTGTCTGTGCATCTCTACAGAATGTAATGGGTGAATTGAAGGCTACATTGGAATTATTAAAAGCTGATGACCGTGTTTGATCACAGAACCATTCCAAAAATTTACCTAGCACAACCTACCTATCTGTACTGTATGTACCTACTAATTTGACTGCAATATGTCGCTAAATCGATTCCCAGACACATTTTATATTTTGTAGTAGAGCTGAAACTTGCAAAAACAAAACAAAACGTTGAATTTGTTGGTCTACGATCAGTCAACGAATTGAACGCCAGAATGAAACGGGTGGCTATGAATTAGAGCAGACAGTTTAAACCCCATCCTACCCCTTCATTGCTCATTTTATTAGCAGCCATAAGAACCTCAAGAGGTCCATCAACCCTACGCACCCCATAGTTACCCCCTACCCCCTACTTACCCCTCCAACATCGGAACAAAATGCTGTCATTAGGGTAACGAGGGAAGGCCGCTGACGCAGCGGGCGTCAGAGGTAACTCTTTGGCTTGCTAGACCTATACTGTGTTCCATATAAAAAGACTCCTTTTATAATACCAATTCTTACATTATAAAGATGAAAATGGCTTGGTTTAGAGGACGTCTAATGTTGTACGGACAGTAATGAACTGCCGCCCCCTGAAGCAAGCGTCCGACGTCCGTGCACTGATTGCCGTGATGCTTTTTAAACTTGGCAATTGTTCTTTTTTGTTAAATAGCAAATAGGTAACAGATTTTTCTTTTCTTTCCGTTTCAAATGCAACGTACGAGTATGTCTATCCGTTTATCATTTGAGAATGGGGAACAAGGGAACAGTAGCTTGAGGAAGTGTCTACAGTCGTTTGCTGTTTTACGTAGGTATGCAGGCAGTGACAAATAATGACTATTGCTTGTATATTTAAAACTGCAGGCATATTTACGAGTGTTTTTAAACAATTTACGGTGTCCTCGTTTTTAGGGTTCCGAAGTCAAAAAGGAACCCTTATAGTTCCGCCATGTCCGTCCGTCTGTCCGTCCGTCTGTCTGTCCGTCTGTCCGCGGATTAGCTCAGGAAAGCTGTAATTTGGCATATGTACACATATTCATCGCCGACAAAGTGGTAAAATAAAATCTTGAAAAATATATTTTTTTAGTGTACCTACCTCCCCTACACGTGAAGTAGGGATGAATTTTTTTTCTCGTCCATCCCATGTTGTGGGGTATCGTTAGATAGGTCTTTTAATTATATTGTGGGCTAGGGAAAACCATTTTTCGATTTAGGGATTCGTTAGCGAAATATTAAGCTTTAAAGCGAAAATTTTGGTTAGTATCAAGTGTCCCCCCCCCCCCCCCCTCTCCCAGCTAAACGGTTGTAGTTGGAGATGTAAAAAAATTCACGGCAATAGCATATACAGGGTGTACAATAAAATGGGACAGCTACTTAAAGGGGTGCTTCAGACCATCAAACTGAACAACTTTCTCTATGGGACCAATATCGAAATCGCGAAAAAAAAATCTGCTGTCCCATACATTTCAGTCGAGTTATGTTTGCAGTTTTGTATGGGAGAGCGGATTTTTTTTTCGCGATTTTGATATTGGTCCCATAGAGAAAGTTGTTCAGTTTGATGGTCTGAAGCACCCCTTTGAGTAGCTGTCCCATTTTATTGTACACCCTGTATAACGAATTTAAAAGGAAGGAACTCCATAGGCTAACCCCGGCAGCGGAAGACTGGCTGAAGAATCTTGATCTCGAAATTTAGACTTCCCCGGATCCAAGCAGGAAGACAAAAATGCCATACGACATGATGATGAAAAGGAAAACTATCACCGATAAGTAGGCTTTACAAGTTTACGAGTAATAGTCGATCAAATAAAGTGTAATTTTTAGACTTTATTAGCCGTTAAACCGTAGTATAAAATAAAACAAAAAGCCTCCTTCTAAGTCCATATTATATTGTAACGGGCCAATGCTATTATTGTAACGGAACCCTGCCCTGCGCGTGGTCCGACACGCACTTGGCCAGTTATTAATTAGTAGTTACAAAAATAGGTCTGCGACTTTAGCTTTTACTCGCGACTTCGTTTGCGTAGAGTCTGTAACTTGACTGAGAATTTCACAATTAAAAATATCACAGTCTTTAGTTGGACCATAGGCTTTCGAACAGTCGATACTACATCACAAACTCTAACAAAAAAAGAAACGAAATTAAAAATAAAGCGTTTTTTTGTGGTTCTGAGTAATAATTACTGTACCTCTATGATGCAGACAACTCTACGAGTTTCCTCAACACGATTGACTATTTCCACGTTTGTAATTACCTTTTCGATGGCTTTCGAACAGTTGGAATCGCACCATAATCTCGTGTGACGCCCGTCAGATGTAAATATAGGAATAACGCAATCTCGCGATTTCACGTGCTTTTTTCGAATTTAGAACTTTGCGCTTGAGAAACGACGAACAAAAGTAGTACTATTTTTTTTTTTTTTAATGCGAACATAAATCGCAGGTGTCAAAGTGTCAAACGTCTGGTGTGACGGCGTCATGCCATCATTTGTCGTCACGGCATACTAGTCGGTTTTACTATCAAGGCGCGCTAATAGATGTTTCACGTCACATACAAATAAAACCGCCTTCTTCGCTTTTGTCTTATCGTAATCGCTGTCAAGCCGGTATGATTCGCGACAGGACTGCATTTGTTTTTTGGCTTGGCTCGACACCGACTCCAATAAAACAAATTAATGTTCTTATAGATGCGAACAAAAAAGTCATCGGCTGCAATATAATTTTTTACCATTTTAGTTTTTTTGAAGGCGGTTTTAATTCTGAGATATCGTTAATGTATAGGCAGCCCTAATTTAAGTTTAAGTAGTTCATGGCCCCGATTCGGACTGTGCCACGACTTAACTTAACTAAATTTATTCCTGTCACTTTCTAAAATAAGATTAAGGAAAGAGACAGAAAACCAACAGCTGACTTTAGTGCTGTCAAAGTGACGTTACACGCCCAAAATAAGATGCCATCATAATGTACGCCATCTTATTTAAGGCGTTTTTGGGCGTGTAACGTCACTTTGACAGCACTAATGTCAGCTGTTGGTTTTCTGTCTCTTTTCTTAATCTTATTTTAGAAAGTGACAGGAATAAATTTAGTTAAGTTAAGTCGTGGCACAGCCCGAATCGGGGCCAATGTATAGTAGATCTACAGTTTTATAAAAGTACCTACAGAACATTCTTTTACAAATAAAAGTGCTGCTTGAATTGCATCGCAATCGCATTCGTAAAGATGCCACTAAAGAAAACTCGGACTGGTCCACTAATAGCTAGAAAATAAATCCTAGAATTACTTCTATGTTTGTTGAGGCCATAGTTTTCCGTCCGCTAATGGGCCAATGCTTCGGCCGCTTCAGTTGCTTCCTTCGCTCCCGTTCGCCAGACCATTTCCACTAATCACTTCTATCTAATGATTGTAGTAAATGGATCGTTTACATCACGTTCGAGTGCTTGTATAATTTATCCGACTATCCTGTGGTTTACGCGTTTCTTTATCACTGTAGAAAAAGGTTTTTTAGATACAATTAACAATCTGTTGATTTACAGTGTGGTGAAACGTTGGATTGATGGATTAGGTCTAATCATTAGATTAGACCATCAACAGAATAACTTTCACTATTATTTTACACTAGATGACCGCGGCGAACTTCGTATACCGCCTTAGAATCTTCCCGACACACACTTAGCCGTTTTTTTAGCCTATGTTCATCACGGATAATGTAGCATTCTAATGTTGAAAGAATTATTCAGATCGGTCCAGTATTTTCGGAGCCTATTCATTACATACAAATAATCAAACAAACAAAAAATCAAATCTTTCCTCTTTATAATAATTAGTATTAGTATTAGACCTTGTGTAAATGCCTGCAAAGGTAGGCCTCAGTGAAACTTATCAATGCCAAAACACCTGCAAATGTTTGTACCTACACCTGAATCCATACACAATAAAGTTCATTTACTCATTTACTCATTTAGTAATTAGTATACTTAGATGATTCCCAAAGTTTTTTTTTGGTCTATCGACTAGATACCGCCGACGATATAATAAAATGCGGCGAAAAATATCACGCCACATCAGGCTTGATATTTCCCGTCTCCTAGTAACGAGTGTTGCCAATCGAATGATTTCGGAAATCGTACGGACTAGGTACACACGTCTTTTGAAATCTTCAAATCGTCGATCAAATCGAGTTCATTATACAATATTATATTGTTGTTATATTTTGAAGAAACATTTGAACATTTTGAAGGAAATCTTACCCTATACTCTATTCCCTATACTATACTATAGGGTACGATACAGTGTGGGCATCAATCTATTAATTTTGTAATTAATTTTGTAATTTGATTAGTTTTAATCAGATAAAATTTTTTTATTTGAATTAATCACGATTACAATTAATTAAAGGGTATATGTCTTTTTAAATTAGTCCAAGAATCCACCGAAAACCTGCACGGCTAGCATGCCACCCACGACAAAAGAAAAACATAGTAGGTATACAGAGAGCAAACAATCAGGAAATACAAAAGGCACAAAAACAGGCGGTCTAAAACAACTTACAACTTATCAATAAACATAATCAATCTTTTATTTATTCCGTTGTATAAATATGAAAATTTTGATGTTTCGATAGGTGTTGTTCAATCACGCATTAACGGTTGAACGGATTTTGGCACCATCACCACGTATTTTTTTTCCATGCAGACGGAGTCACGGGTAACAGCTAGTATCCAATACTTTTACGTTTGTTTTAGCATTACAAAACTATAAGAGTTTTAAGAAAGATTTAACATTATTCAAACTTAGGGTGCGTTATACAAAAAAATCTACGAAACAGATTTCACGGAGACAACATAAATTTTCCACACGGCTGCTTTAATAATGTAATTCACTTACATTTATGACAGTCGGCATATATCATGGGTATATTAGGTTATTGCATCCAGAGCCTTCCCCATCTATTTCTAGGAGCACCTTTCCCAAATACATTTATTAAAGTGACCCCTCCTAGAGGCCGCAAGATAAATCATAGTCAAGAAATGGTGGGTTTTTGCGGTAAACCGAATAAAAAGGAAGGCGTTTAGAGTATTACTGAATAGATGAGTTAAGTCCGTAAGGTTCCAAACAAGTTTAAAACGCTATCAATATTGAATAGCGGAAATTTTTTGGTAGAATTCTGCGTGCAAAATGTTATCCGAATACGATTAGCCGTTTTTGCTTGATAGTCACAAATGTCAAAATTTTGTCACTTACAACCTACTAAGGTTTCATCGTAATCGGATTCACGGTTTAGGAACGCATAAAGGAAAACAAACAAACAGACATTGATTTTTTATAATACAGAGAAAATATTTGTGATGGTTGATCGGATTTGGATGAACTTAGGCACACAAATAAACTCTTTTTTTTTATTCCAAACTAGCGACCCACCCCGGCTTCGCACGGGTGCAATGCTGATATAAACCTCCTCTTGAATCACTCTATCTATTTAAAAAAACGCATCAAAATCCGTTTTGTAGTTTTAAAGATCTAAGCATACATAGGGACAGACAGACAGCGGGAAGCGACTTTGTTTTATACTATGTAGTGATAATATCACTTCAGACGTCATATTTTGACTGTAGGTACTGCGTCGTCGGAAGGTATTCCGTTGTAGAAAAGATGCGGCCAGAAAGTATAATAATATGTTCTGGATTACCACATAATATAATACTTTTTAAAGTCAACAAAGAGGATGTCGCGGGCTACAGCTACTCAATAAGTCTACGCTACTTGTTTCTTATTGTGTGGGCAGAGCCCTGGTGTCAGAGTTTTTTCAGACCGCCTTACAGCCTCTGACGTGGTTTTCATGTAACGACTACATGTCCACTAAACTCGAGCTATCTTTTAATTTTACCCAAGAATCTACAGCAACTTCACCGCAATACTTAATAAAAAGCTCACCGAGACGAGGTTGTATAAATTACGAACGAAGCGTATAAGGTTCACACGAAGAGGCCTCTAAATGGATAAAATGTACCGTCTCTTTGTCAAAGTGTTAGTGACAAGCTAGACATTATTACAAGTGCCTGGAGAATACCGCAGCCCACACCTACAGGGACTTTGAGTCATGTAAATGTAGGTACAGTATCTTTAACATGTCATATCATAGGAAGCCATCTTTTACTATCGCTCAGTCTCACTAGTTAGGAAATTATAGCATGCCTAATATAATATCTCGGTCATACACAGATTATCTAGTCAAGGTTTCAGGGAGGGGGGGAGGGGGGGGGGGGATTTTTATTGAAAAACGATGAAAAAATTATAGCTGTAATGTCTGTTCCATGTTACGAGAATCTAGCACGGACTTGTATTATGATGACTAGACAACGATATGGGTCCAACGAAAAATTGGCTGAAACTATTATGAGGGAATTATCATACTCGAATCCAATGGACGGGACAGCAGATATTTTTTAAGCGTCGATTCCATAAAAATAAAAACCGGTCAAGTGCGAGTCGGGCTATTCGCGCACCAAGGGTTCCGTACCACACCACCACAGAAGAACACAACATTATTAACTTAGAAAAAAAAACTTTTTTGTCCGGGACCTTTAGCGCGAGACCGACTCACACTTGGCCGGTTTTTAGTATTAATTTGTTGTTATTCTGTAGAGTTTGCTCTATAATTACACTAAGTTTGACGCTTGTATGTATTACCGTTTTGATAGAGCGTGAAGAAAAAACGTCGATAAAAACTAGTTTCTTGTTGAGAACCCCCCTAAATTTTTAACTTTTTGACATTTTTATTATTTGTTAACAAATCGGTCGTAATAACGCATATTTTGTGAAAATTTCAACTAAGTATCTAGCTCTTACAGTTCAAAAGTTACAGCCCTAAATAGGTCGGACAGACGGACGGATGGACGGACAACTTAGGCTTAGTAATAGGGTCCCGTTTCACCCTTTGGGTACGGAACCCTAAAAAGACGTCCAGTTTGATGGATCATCCCCGCATTTTAAGGCGATGATCCATCAAACTCGAAACTATTTTAGTTTCAACTAATTTTGTTAGACCTTATAGAATAGGTACATGTAAAGCCCCCCGCGTCGGCGACTTGACTGAACTGCCAGCTGCTGCCTGCCGCTGTCTATACGCTACCATTTTGGTTACCAATTGAGCCTAAGGGGGCAAGAGGCAAGGTTAATTTTGAGCCGAGTCAGGTTTCAGGAGGAGGGGATGACGGTGTCAAGTGGTGATGGGTGTCTTGCCGTCGCTCACTACCAACACTCAGTCATTACATTAGTTATCTGAGGGCACGGCAGTGTCCCCCGCTAAGACGAGCCAAACGAGCGGCGCACTGCGGTACCTTTATTGCACAAACAACCCTATAATGAGAACCGGTAAGATTTTGAAATTTCTCTCTGCATTTGTGTTTCCAAGCAAAAACAACCAGAATATTTTTAAAAGAAGAGTTAAAGGCTTTTTGTGGGTAAGCGCGTTACATCCTCTGTTTCATCTACACTTTTCATCAGATGAGCTGAAGCCGAAGCGATTTTGAATGAAAAAAACCGCCACGAATTCTGAATCGGAATACCGAATCAGGATTGTTATTTTGAATAGGATTGGATGCCGAACGAAATTGTGGAGGGGGAAACTTCATACGAAATCGTAATCCTGATTCGGAATTCCGGATCAGAATTCCGTATGTGTGTGGCGGACCTAAGTTAGTCAAATAAAGTTACAAGGCTTGGCCGACATCGTCATCTCATGTAAAGTCAATCTAAATTACATAATATAGGGACCGAGATGTAATACTGACTTAAGGGCATTGGCTCTACATGAGCTGACGATGTCCGCCAAGCCTTACAAATATATTTGACCGAGATGACTCTTACTCAAGAATTGGCTTAAAATGATCTCAATATCTCATAATTTTTTCAGAGTTTTGTGTATTTTTTTACATTACATGTTTTTGATGGGATAGCAAATTAACTATTAAAGGAATACAAGATATATGTAATGTATTGTCTGTTCCAGGTTTCCAGACAATTAAGCTTCCATTGCTGACATAGGTAGTCAGTTTAACGTTAAATTGTTGTCAGAAAGGCGTATCGACTGTCTCTAACAAACTGATTCTTTTAGACCTTTGTTCGTTTCCAATTAAGATCGACGTGACTGGACATTTTCATTTTTAGGGTTCCGTAGTCAAACAAGGTAACCTTCGTGCGTTTTGTCTTTCTGCCCCACATGAATCATTGTAAAATGGAACAACACTGACTTGTCATTTTCAAGTCAGTTTTCATAAATTCTATATCTCGAACAAGAGTAGCCGATATAGCCCAAAGAATTTCAAAACTAAAGTGGCAATAGGCGGGGCACATTACTCGCAGAACCAATGGCCGATGGGGCCGACGAATTATCTAAAAGCGGCCGCGTACGGGAAAGTGCAGCGTGGGTCCACAAGGTGTACCGACAACCGCGAGGGCAACGCAGGACCGGTCGTTTTGGCGATCCTTCGGGGAGGTCTGATATCGTTAGCATCCTTTTAAACTAAGCGTCTACCCATCAAACTGAACAACTTATACTATGGGAAAAAACGGATCGGAGCAAAAAAAAATCAACTGTTCCATACTAAACTGCAACGAAAACTCGACTCAAATGTATGCAACAGCTGATTTATTTTTGCTACGCTCGGTAAAAGTTGTTTAGTTTGATGGGTAGACTCTTAGTTTAAAAGTATGCTAATGATATCAATTTCATCCTGTATATCCAGCAGTGGACGTCTATTGGTTGATATGATGATAATAATGATATCTCGAGATATTTTCACTCATGTTTAAAAATTTGACTTATCCATTCATTTCATTATATCGGATCTTGTAGTGCAATCAGAGTCACAAAAAAAAACACTCTTCTGAACAAAATATGCCAGTGAAGTTTACTTTTATGTGCATTAACAGGGACGTAGCAACAATAGTTAAACCACTACACAATGGCTACGGAACCCTATCATGGGAAAGCCCGACATGCTCTTGGCCGGTTTTTCAACCAATCTTTTGTTATTTTGTTTCAAAAGCACAACGAAATGCAACGAAATGAAACGGTTAATTTTGTCAACACCTATTGTTTTATAATTAAATTAACATGTCATGGTTTGAACACTTTAATTTGTGAAATGGGAGCCATCAGAAACAATGGAGAAAAACGTGCGGTTGACAGGAATAATCTACTTCAAAAATTACGTTCATTTTCAGATTTATCTGATATTTTAAAACATGATGCGACTCATTCATATTCATATTCGTTTATTCAGTAATAAGTTTACAATGTCAATAGTTTATAGAATTAAGGTTAATACTTACATGTCAATTATAATATTTAATTACAATGTATGTAGGCACTTAAATAGACTAAAATTAAATTATAACATACTTAAATGTTTAAACTGAGGTATACATAAGTATACCTAGTCTTATCTAAAATTAATTGTATTATAATAATATAAAATAAAATCATTACAACACAATAGTTCAATTACATTACAGATAGGGTCATTTTGACACATTCACCCGTCGTCCGTAAGGAATTCATCCACAGAGTAGTAGGCTTTTGAGATGAGATAACGCTTGAGTCTACAAATAAAGATAGCATTTGAATTTGCATTCTTTATTTCGTCCGATATTTTGTTGTAGATGCGCGGACCCATCACCATTAGAGAATTGCCTGTTTTAGACAGTCTATGTTTTACCGAGAGCAGTTTGTTCGGATTCCGTAAGTTATATTTGCACTGCAGCGATTTAAGTGTTGGGAAATCATTCGGATTGTGCCTAACGTATTTAGCTATTTCTAATATATAAAGGGATGGCACTGTTAGTATCCTAAGGTCTATAAACAACTGCTTAGCCGGTGTGTCAGGGGGAACCCTGGCCATTCGACGGATGGTCCGTTTTTGAATAACAAATGGCCTGTCCCTATCAGCAGCAAGGCCCCACAAATCTATTCCGTATATCACAAGTGACTGGAAATAACCATAATAGGCTGTTAGTAAGTTTTCTTTACTAAGAGTAGGTACTAGTCTAGCGATTGCGTAATATGCCGCATTCAGTCTTTGACATAATGATTCTATATGTTCGTGCCACTGTAGGCCAGTGTCGAAAACAAAACCTACGAATTTAGAGAATCTGTCAAATGGCATTGTGGTACAACCAACTTTAAGTGGTGTATATTGCTCATTGTTGTTAGCAAGGCAAATTCTCAATAGTTTAGATTTCTCAATGTTTACCTGCATTCCATTGATGGTAAACCAGTTTACGAGTTTATCTATGACACGGCGCAGCTTATCATATAGGTCTGTGACGTCATCACCCGCTACAATGGCGCAGATATCGTCCGCGTACATAACGAAACTCGCAAGCTGCGTGACTGCAGGCAGGTCATTCATTAGGAGTGAAAACAGCGTGTTACCGACATTCGATCCTTGTGGAACTGAACGGTCACCAATTAAGCGAGGTGATGATTTTACGTTGTTTATATTAGTGACCTGCGTGCGGCCCGACAAGAATGAATTTATCAACTCCAGTGCTACACCACGTACCCCGTAGTGGTCCAGCTTGTTACTGATGAGCTGATGGTCTACTAAGTCAAAAGCACAAGAGAGATCAAAGAACACCGTGGCAACATGTTTTCTATTTTCTAAGTGCGTTAATACGGACCGTATCAGTATGCGGGCTGCGCCCACTGTGGAACGCCCAGCTTGGTAGGCATGCTGATTAGTACTGAGAGAGTTATTTGAGCCTAAGAAATTATTTAGCCTGTGACACAGGCCCATTTCGAATATTTTGGACAGGGAGGGTACTATCGATATTGGTCTGTACTTAGTGTGGTCAGCCTTACTTCCCTTACCCTTGTACACCGGAGTGACCTTTATCGTCTTCATTGCGTCCGGATACCTACCGCTGCAGGCACAAGCATTGAATAAATTACATAATGATATAAGAACATTATTAGGTAGTTTATGCAATAGATTCGTAGGCATATCGTTGATATCCTTCGTTGCCTTTTGTTTAATATTTTTAATAATGTTTATTATTTCAGGAACTGTAAATGGGATAAGGAACATTGTTTTTTGAACCTTAGGTATAGCCTCGGTCAGCGCCTGAACAGCGGCAGGGATATCCGGGCGCAATGGGGTATCATTAACTATTGATATATAGTAATCATTGAGTTTGTCCGCCAGCTGACGCTCGCGCTCAGAGCTCGCGCCGGCGCCGGCGCCCGCGTGGTCACACAATGACCGTAGCAGAACGCTGAACGGCTCCGGTTTCTGACCTTTGTTAGTTTCCAGCCTTATTAATTGCCATAGTGCCTTAGATTTGTTAGTACTATCAGAAATGGCCTTATTCAGGCAGGACCTACGCGTTGTGCCTAGTACACCTTTATATTTACTAATCGATTGCAAATATAATTGTTTGATTTCGTCATTATGCGGATAGTGTTGGACATATAACTTCAACAGCTGTATAGCTTCATGCGCCTTTCGCGTTTTGTTATTGGTCCACTTTCTGTCTCGATATTGTGTAGGTACATTTTTCAGTGGACAACTTGATTTAAAAAGTACACTAAGTGAAGACAACATCGAGTCAAAAAGTTCCACATAATTAGCGCCGCATAAGACTTCAGACCAATCAGTGCTTTCGATGAGATTTAGAAAAACTTGAATGTTGTTAGAAGATGTAATTCTCATTTGTATGTGCCTTTGAATGTTGTTGTGCACAGTATGTTTGACTTTGATCACTACGCCCCTATGGTCTGAAAGACCAGTGTCCATGGGGTTCGTATAGACGCCCTTGATATCAGAGTAAACATGATCCAGGCAAGTCTGCGATTGGCCCTGTATACGTGTAGGGAAGTTAACTAGCGATGCCAAATTGAAAGATTGAAACAAACTAAGGAGACAACGTTTGTTTTTGCTGTATTTCAGTAAGTCTATGTTGATATCACCACATAGGATTAATTCAGCATTCTCATTTATAACATGACTCAACATTGCCTCCATTTGACTGGTGAATATGTCAAAATCACCCTCTGAGTTTGAGCGATATACACATATAATAATTACATTAATTTCAATCAATTGAACAGCACATATTTCTATGTGCATCTCAATAGAGAAGCTGCACAAGTCAGTACGTTCAAGAACTGTCAAATTATTATGGACATAAATACAGACGCCACCATGTTGGCGGTTAGGGCGACAATAAGCTGATACTAATGTATAATTCAGAATAGACGTTACATTTATTTGGATAACTTTGAGCCAATGTTCGGTTAATAAGATAAGATCAAAATTTAAATCTGGGTCACCCTGAGTTACACTTTCTATTAGGCTAGTTTTGTTATTTAAGCACTGTATGTTTTGCAACAGAATTGACACTAATTTAACTTGAGTATTGATTTGATTAGCCTGTTTACGAACGAAAGGGCTGTTTCGGGGAGGGATTCTCGTTCCGTGCGGGACTGGTCTGATGCCTTCTAGTAGATAAACGTTTGTTTACATACCACTCTTGCAGCGATACTCCCTTTGGCCAGACGCTGGGATCCATGAAGAATTTAAACTGCTCCATCGGGATGCTCACTAAGTAGCAGGTGTGAGTGCTATGTTCGGGGTTTGGCTTCGAGATTTTGAAGTCCACATCAGGTTTCTTTTTTTTCATGTAGGACAGAAGTTTGCCGCTTGTCACATCAGATTTGAAGTTCCATACATGAAGGCATTTGTAGACAGTCGCCGTCTGTATATCATCATCATCATCACCAGTGGCTCTCAACACAGTGGGCCGTCTGCGCGCGTTTCCTTGTATTTTCTTCCGGTTTGTTCCCTTGTCATTCTTAGGTTTTGGTCGTTTGACTTCTGTCCATTCTTTGGTATCATCGCTGGTGCCTGGCGAGGTGACAGGGTCTGATGTCGGCGTTTTGATAGGAGTGTTCAGCAACACCGTTTCGATCTTCTTTCTCTCGTTCTTAGGCGGTGTATGCTGCATCCCTGACGTCAAAGGGATGGTCGTGGCTCCAACAGGCGTTTTAACGTTGGATTTTGAATTGTCACCGTCTGTGGTGTGGGTAGTTTTTATTATCATACATTAAGGCTGGGTATTAGTAGAACAAGCCTCTCTTTCTAACAAGCAAACTTTCGCAATTAGCCATCCCGCTTCAATTGAAAGCAAGATCGCAAAAAAACGAATTTTTCATCAATATCTTTTCTCTTGGGTGTTTGGGGAAAAATCCATCGGTTAGAAGCCCTGCTATAATTATTTACCTTTCAAATGATGGTATATTCAGAAGAAATGGTGTAGTGTGATTCTTGTAAAACTGGTTATAAATCTGAAATCGAGCTTACTTTGCTCCTCTTTTCTATCGAGAAAATTTAATAGAATCGTGTTTTCAACGGTTAGATGCCCTGCAGAAAGAACGTATCTACACTGTTATGTGAACTATATATATTAAATGTAATAATTTGGTTCTCAAAAATCGGTTCGAAAACAGACAAAATAGGTATGACCCCCTCTTAATCATCATCAGCCTCTAGATAGTAATCCCCTTCATATTCCCCTAAAACCACTGCTAAAGCACATGCCTACCTTCACAGCGATGGTGTATGGGCGTTATACTATTGTGAACTTCCCATGGCTTCAATCAAAATTTCTTCTTTGGCGCATGCAGGTTTCTTCGCGATGTTTTTCACCGCAAAGCCACTTGATAATTTTTGTTTTCTTAGCCTGCATCACTCCACTGCTGGGCAAAGGTCTCCCTTTAATTATCCAACCATCTCAGTGCTGGGCATGCTCTGGCCGTTTGTCCCACCACCTCTTCCTATAGGTCGACCTGGACGCCGACGGCAGTTTTCTGGGATCCAGGGCGTGAGAATTCTTGCCCACCTCTCCTGGTGCATTCGGCAGATAATGGCCGGCCCAATTGTACTTTAGCTTGGCAGTTTTTTCTTTGTAATTGATAATTAAGTTCCTAAAAAGTCACTGGTAGTTCCATACTGGAATCGAACCACCGACCTCTGCAAGGAGCTTAACTAGCAACTAAGACCACCACGTTTTTTTAGAAGAAGTACTATCTTTTTTACATAATTATATAAAACAGTTAGGTACGTGTACGTTCCGTGACAGACTGACTCAATGCGCAGCCTAAAAACGGATCAGGTCAGTTACGACCTTTTCCCCGAACGTCCATCGCCCGAATTCCTTGTTCGACCATTTCCCCGAACGGACATTGCCTAGTACGTCAATTTATAAACCACTGAAAATGTCTGTTTTCCTTGTCTGTTTTCCTTCTGTTTTCCTTCACCTTTTGAGAGCAGCCAATCATATTTTAGTGGACTTTTTGCTAAGTTGACCGACTGCGAACAAACGCCCTGAAGTGGAGCAATTGGGTGTTGAAGTTCTCCTAAATCCGTAAGGATGAAGTAGCTGGCTGGTAAAACTATATCAGAAATACGAATATTTTTTACAACTGAACGGATAAAAAAAAACAGTTTCAAGAGGAATTAACGCGTAAAGAGATGGAAATCGAAGTCCATAAATTAGACTTTTTTTCCTCAATGTGCATTTTAGGTTTCCGTCCATTTTCCTTGTCTTTCCCAGAGGCCAAAACCTGCCTTTTTTCAACCCTTTATAGGTTTTCGAACATCTTTACCGGAACGTTCGACCAGTATTTCCATGAATTGCCCCCGCAAGGCTTTCCAAAGGGTCTCTTTATTGCGACCCTTAATTTGGGATATTTGAACTTTTCCTTGTCCTTTCCTGAATGTTTGGAAGAGCGCAGCTTGCGTCTCCAATGGTGACGTGACGTGTTTTTGACAAATTGCTGAGCGAGAACAGGGACCTAATTCGATTTTGGTTGTGGAGAGCAATATAAGAAGAAAAAAATCAAATCACAGCGTAGCTTGCATGGAACTAAAGAATAATGAATGAAATTATATGTTTATCACACCAAACATCAACAAATTTTTAACAAAAAATGTTTTTTATTCCTCTCTTTTTTTAATTCGCAGACGCCAGATTAAAATAATATAGCGTATTCTTTCACGTTTTTTACGAATCTAATAACACGTCATACGTTAAAATCCATCAAGCCGTTTAGGCTGTAGGGCGTGTCAAAGAAATAGACATACAAATATACATACGCTTGAAAAACATAAACCTCCTTTTGGCGCAGTTGGGTAAAAACTTTATGATTTTTGACGCATTGGAATGAGAAAATCATATATAAAACTCATGAGTCAAAAAATTTGCCACAAAAATCAAGGCAAAGCAAAGCAAAGCAAACAAAGCATAGCAAAGTTTACTTTTATCCAACTTTTATCGCATCGACCGACACGGATTATGGATTTTTGTCAAAATTTTATAAGACAGTGGGGAAACCACGGTATAACAAAACAATACATTTTCCAAAATACCTATCCTAATACCACTATAGTAAGAGCTTTATAGCTAATAAATAATAAATATAACTACCTTGCAGCCTTCATAGAGGGGGCGGCATCACTGGAATTTGCTACAATAATAATTCATAAGCCCTGACCGCCTCCTTACTGTAATGGCATATCCTGAGGCTGCTGGATGCTCTGGATAATAACATAGCAGCATAATGGTGATAATACTAATGCCTATTTGCATTCTCAATTATATTTAATCTACGACCAGTTAGCAAAAACTGAAACAGTGAAATCAGACCATTATTCGGGATCGAAAATCAGTGGAAATGTTCCCTGGAAAATATACGTAGGTATTCTTGCAAATATTATAGCCCATTTATTAAAAAAAGTTGTATCGCTTATGAATCATTTCATTAATAGTTATTAAAAGACTCACAAACACAACCCAACCGGTTTTGTTGTACCTATAGACATATAATTTTAACCGTTCACCGTTTTGTTTTCCTGGAGTGTAACTTAAGGTCAGTAACTGTGACAAATTGAGTACCTTTCCTCTTCAAAATCCCCCTATAACTTTAGATAAAGTTATACAAGGAAAACAGTTTTTCATCATAGCTTTAAGACATAAAGTAGCTAAGCTATTCGACAATAATAACTTATCGTTTAAATCATGCCCTCCAACCGGGAAAGCCCAACGGGGAGCTATCCCTGGCTCCGAAATATAGCGAACACTTATAAATACTTACGTCCTCAAAATAACGTATTAGGCAGCACCGAGTATGACATAAATAGTGGCGGTGTGGAAGTCAGTTGACTACATAAAAATGAGTTTGCGAGATGTAACGGCCTTTGTACATTATGTCGGCTCTTAACTCGAACGTTTTCATCGCTGCGTCCCTAACGAATACAATGAGAAGCAAGAGCTGCATCAGCAATGGATAGTGAAACCGACTGGACTGGAAAGAGGAATCGGGAAGTAAATGTGATAGTGTGCGGAGGCTGTAGGAGGGTGGCAGGGCGCCGGCGCTGCGGCGCTCGCCCTCGTACAGACAGTTCGCGGCCAGACCCACGGGCGCCCGCTCCGCCGCCGGCCGCCTCCTCCGCGTCCACGCACCCACCGACACGAGTACGACACACCGTGTCACGTGCTGCACCCGACAGTGACCTACACCGTCATCTTCAGTGCTATCGATCCAGCTAAATCAATTTACACTGGCATGAGTGCCCAAGCTCCTGAACCAACTTAGTGTCTGTGCTGTGAAGTTACAACTATGTCTAATTCGCGAAAAAAGTACTTCAGTGACGTTGTGAACAGGAACATGTTACGATTGAATCAACTTCAATACCATCTCATTTTCAATCCAGCCTGAATCTGATTGTGATAGAAATGGCACTGTCCCTGAAGCAGTGTTTACTTTTAATGATCGTCACGTCATGGCAAGTAACTAAACTAGAAGGAATGTGTCCAGATGTATGCCCATGTAATAGTAATGCAACGTTGTGCCAAAAATGTTCCTATAATGCTACCCTGAAAGAGAATGTAAAGATATATCAAGTGTCTGTGTGTTGTAATGAAGGAAGTGATCTTTCAACTTGGCTCCAGAAACTAAACAAAACTCTTATAGAAGTTTCAGCGAGCTACAGAGTAGCGTGTAATACGAGTAGTCTCGACTTCGACCTACCGTTACTCGACACTCACTCACTTAACATTAAAAACACCAGCTTTAACAAAATAAAAATAAACATCAAGTCTCAGAACCTGAGAGAAATCGATTTATCATCAAATAAATTGCAATACGTAACCAAAGGCCTTTTTAATAACTTTCCGAATCTCCGGAAATTAATTCTCAGTAAAAATGAAATCATTAATATATTCGAGGAAAGTTTTAATGGATTAACGAAATTAGAATCCTTGGACTTATCGGAAAATAATTTGACTAGCTTAGCGAATGTTTTTACGCCACTCAAGAACCTTCAACATTTGAATTTGAGCCGAAATAATATTGAGTTTATCCACGAGAATTATTTCAATAATTGGCTCCTACAACACTTGGATGTTTCACATAATAATTTGAGGAAATTGGCGCCGGGAGCTTTACAACTGTTGCCGAATCTTGCGAGGCTTTTACTGACGGATAATCCACACTTGGGTATAACTCAACTGGACACTCAATTGTTGGTCGGCACGGGGCGGAGATTGCAACAAATCGATGCATCAAGAACAGGACTGTTTCAAGTCCCTGAAGCGTTCACACACTCGGTCCGATTTCTCTCTCTCGTCGGAAATAGAATATCTGGTATCAGATGTGGGGATCTTGACAGCTACCCATTACTCCAGTCCTTGGACTTTTCTGACAATAAAATAGCTTCTGTCGAAGAAGATTCATTGGGCAGACTGGAAATGCTTTTGTTTCTAAACATTAATAGAAATCAACTGACAACAGTACCGAAGTCTCTTCCGGACGAACTGAAATATTTATCAATAAACAACAACTTGTTAAAGAACCTTTCGATACCGGATTTTAAGAATTTGCCTAATCTCCGAATATTGTTGTTACAAAACAATCAGATTAACTACATTCAAGACCACGTATTCGATGACTTGCTATCACTAGAAATGTTGGATCTGTCTAATAATCCAATACAAGCGTTATCATTGAGCACTTTTGATGGGCCGCTGTCTCTTAGAGATTTAAGGCTTTGCTATTTGAACCTGTCCGTGCCAGAGCAGGATGGCTCGTTCCCGATGTCGTCGCCAGAAAGCGTTCAAATGCTGCACCTACAATCTAGCCCCGGATTAGCGCGACAACTACTGGCTGATTCAGCGGCTTTAGCTGCTTTCTCCCATTTGCAATACTTAGACTTGAGAATGAATAATCTCTCGGAAATTAGAAACGATTTATTGTTCTACCTGGTACAGTTAAAGACGTTGAGATTACACGGAAATAGTATAAATTGCAGCGCTGAGTTGTGGCTGAAGGATTGGATGAATTGGAACCAAAGTTTATCCAGTGGTGAAACTTGCTACTATTCTACTTCGGAATCAAAACCTGATATGACTAAATATAATTGCACGTTCCCAGAGACGTTTACAATTAGTGATAGTTTACCACCAGTCAACTTGTATAGCACTGAAATGATAAATAAATTACTAAGGTACTATGGTTACATTAATAATAAAACGGAGAAGGTTTCTTCCAGGCGAATTAACAACGAATTTGGTAAAAATAGAACAGAAACGCAAAGCAAATCGACTGTAAAGAATGCAGAGAAAAGCAATATCCCGTCTGAAGTTATCAAAAAGGATGATTCAACTTTAACAAGAAATGATAACACTATATCCCTAAACGACTATTTGAACGAGACCGCCGTGGTCAAGGCGAGAGAATCTTCGAAAGTTTTAGATCAAAACAAACTACAAAACGACCAACTTAATATCGACCATAGATTCCTCGACATAGAGCCTTATTTATTTCTACCGACTCGTAAGAAAGGTTCCGAAGACATAACAGAGATACGAAGAAAAAATAAATCTGGAAAACGTTTAAATACACCTGTTAATATAACTTCACCAAAGTTGATAGAAAAACTAGAAGCAAAAATTCTATTGACGTTGGAAGTTGGGAACGTCACCGATGGATTAACAACTCACACAAATGACAAAACAGAGTTTTCTCCATTTCAATCAGCTCATCCAAGCTATGCCCAATATGTGGGTACAGGTGCTGTATGCAGTCTCATCGTACTTTCTCTAATCCTATGGGCAAGTTTTCGACTGAGGTATAGAAGAAGGCGCCCACCCGTGGACACAGAAGCTGAGGATCAAATAGAGGTGGCGAATATATCTGGAGGGGTGCTGTGGTGACATTTGCGCGCGGCCGACCCTACGCCCTTCGAATATGACTCCCTTCTGACGTAGCACTAGGGTGAGTTAGATGTTATCTAATAGTTTTTGCTTCGTCTCGTCCCTTCGATCAAGATAATAATCCGATACGTTTTTTCGTTTCGTTTATTCCAGATTTTCCGTATGGGACCTTTTGATTTGTTATTTTTATTCTTTATTATGTGACGACATTTATGCTACCCGAATGCTACCTAATAATTTATTATACCCACTCCAAATCCTGTATATTCTCTAATATTAGGTTGGAATATTTAAAGTTCTTCTGGAATTAGAACATTTAAATGTAAAGAACATATCGATTAATTTAACTCTCCGTGGTTTTAATAATTACGGTACCTAACTTTTTTTTGTAATTTTTTTCCACCGTATTTTTTTTTCAATAGCGAAAACACAAATATTAACGTCACGTACACGTTTTAAAAGTAGTTTATACCTACATTAAATACAGTTAAACCCCGCACTGTCATAAAAAAGAAATAAAAAGAAAAATTTACATTTCTATTAATTTAAAATTACATAGAAAATAATAGTGTCATTGCTATTGTATGAGTAAAGCGATTACTTGTAATATTTCCTCGAATTTTTGTACTAGGATTCGTAAAAGAAATGGACTGTATCATTTTTATTATAACACAACGACGTATAAAAATAAATGAGGTCGCCTTAAAGCGCGCATTAAGTAAAGGATAAAGTTGCATCAGAGTCTCATTTTCCATCGTCCCTTATCAGTATTAGTACTCGATGTCCTAATGGGTAATATTTTACATTTAATAGCGCCGGGGTGGATTCGAGGGGGGTCTTCTTTATTTGTTACCTGCTGTGTACTAAAGAGTACGCACTGATCCGTAAAGAATAAACTTTGTTTGGAGAAATTGAACCTTTTGTTTCCCTGTTAGTGTTTGTTTTTTATTTGATTTCTCAAAAATTAGTATTAGTAAAATAAAACTAGTAATGAGTAACAAAATGTTTTTTCTACTGCATAGGTATGATATATTTTAGCTTATGTTAATAAAGGCATCGAGTACAATGGCATTTTAAAATAAATATGTGGGTATTACGGTCGTTTGTTTATGTATGTGTGTTGTGTGTATGTATGCAAATAAATATTATTAATTTAAAGCCTCAACGCCGTTATTTAAATATTTGATTACATTTTATAACCGGTTTAACAACAGAACAACAATTTGTTCGAGAATTGATTTATACAATATTTTATAAAACATGTATAATATTATACTTACAAGGATGATTAAAATAATAATGAAAACTTTATTGTAGACTCAATTCCATAATTTGCTTAGTACTATTTAGAGATTATGTTAGTAAATAGCTATTCTTTGGTTTATAATTCAATACCCTTTTATCGATACAAATATATCTTGCTAATTACCTAATTAGTTAATTAGATACCTAAGAAACATGACCAGTTAGTTTGCATGCCGTCCGTAAATGGCAGAATATTAAAATACTTTGCAAATTAATAAACTGCAACATCGGCACTGAGAAACAGAAATTTATACAACGATTTATTTTAGCAGACTTAGAAATTGTGTAGTTATAAATCGATTTCTGGTCTGCTAAAATAAATGTCACATAACACTTCTAGAGGGTGAAATTGATATCATTAGCATCCTTTTAGACTAAGAGTGTACCAAACTGAACAACTTTTACTATGGGAGCAAACCGATCGAAGCAACTAAAAAATCCGCTGTTGCATACATTTGAGTCGAGTAGGCACTGCAGTTTAGTATGGAACAGCTGATTTTTTTGTTGCTCCCATAGTAAAAGTTGTACAGTTTGATGGGTAGACTCTTAGTTTAAAAGGATGCTAATGATATCAATTTCACCCTGTAGATATTTTTCTCAGTGGGCCTGTGTACGTTCCTGACCTAAACGACTGGGTATTTTATAGTTTACAAGTGGAATACCTTGGAAAAATAAATTTTTCATTTTTGCAGAAATAGAACGTATCAGGTTTCTTATGAGTGGTTTTGCAAATAGAAACCTTTTGTTTCAGTTCGAAGCGGTCGGCTGCAGCGTGGAGGAAGTTTTGTGATATAATTGGACGTACATATTTTTATATGAAATAAGTACAAATAGAGTGGTCGGCTGGACAAAGGAGCCGTTTGTGTCTATAGTGTAAATACATTGTTTTGTTAAAGTCAAAGGGTGATTGGACCCTAGTTTAGAGATAATATTTTTGTGTAAAGCCGCTGTAGTAAGCGACGAATAATTTAAAATGTTTATTTTAATAAATTTTACAAGTAATGTAGTGTTTAGCGTCGCTCTGAATTTGTATTGTATTTGTATTTTTTGACTAGAAACCTCATAAAACTATCAAAGAAACCTATAATTGTCTCTTACCAGAGCTAAAAGAACTAGAATTTTCTCGACAGTCCCTAGGAATAATATCTTTGAGATACTCTGCTGCAAAATATCAAAAGTGAGTTACTTTTTCTACTTTGCAGGAGAGCACGTGAAAGATTCAATTACTTATGTATGACTTGTATGTACCGTACCACATTAAAAGCAAATAATTATTTGATTAATTACGTAATTGACTGAATATTATAATATTCCTGATTCTAATTGTGGTACTATTTAACTTTGAAATTAGTTGATTCGATTCAGCGTTATTCCTAAGCAGTGTCGGTATATTCTCGCATCTATCGTTACTGTGTCTTTCTGTCCTTAAACAATAAATATGCCTAAAGTGAAATGTGGTACAACAGCAAACTTAAAAGTTGGTAGTAGAAAAGTTTCTGAACACGCTCTACATAAAAAGGAAATATGGTCAAGTGTTTATGTAAACAATTTTCTAGAGCAGTGAGAAGATTAGTCGGTCATCATATATTGTAGTGGGTGGGTGCTGGGTACCTGAAACATTCAGGATACATTTTAGTCAATGCGCAAACCTTAACTATGAATTCTACTTGTGAAACTGAAAAACTTGCACTATGGAACCAAATAAGAAATCAAGTAAAAATAAATCATCTGTTCCACACTTAGAGTTTAGTTGGTAATGGTATTTCAAGACCTCTCTTAGCGACGAAACCTGAGATCGTCTGTTTTCCTGTATTTTCAAAAATTTCCTGTATCCTTTCCTCTTAATATGCTGATAGTTTTTTAAAGGGATGCTCAGACCTTCAAACTGAACAACTTTTTCTATCGAACCAATAGACAGCCCGGTAGCACAGTCGGTAGTGAACCTGCCTGCTGTGCCGAGGGTCGCGGGTTCGAATCCCGTAAGGGACAAATATTTATATGATGATGAATATGAATATTTGTACCCGAGTCATGGATGTTTGTATTTATATATGTAATCTATATCGTTGTCTAGTCATCATAATACAAGTCCAGGCTAGATTCTGGTACTTTAAATGTGACTAGATAATTTGTGTGACATTGTCCAAGATATTTATTTATTTATTTAATATCGAAATCTTCCATACAGAACTGCAATTAACTCGAATTTATGGGACAGCAGATTTTGGTACGTGATATCTATGTTGTTCCCATTGAGAAAATTGTTCCCTTTGTTCGTCTGATCATCCCCTTAAAAAAACCGTCTGCATATTCTTCAGAAGGATCTTACAATGTACAAAAAATTTATGCGAGCTAAAGCCGAGGTAGTATGGTTTTCACAAACTACGATCGAAGTTTACGTTAACGATTATTGAACGTAACCGCAACTGACCCTAAGGTAATGGTGCGGATAAAAGTGGTTGGTATCTACAGATATTGTTATTTATGACATTTAACCCTTTGTATGTTGACATTGCACACACAATGGAATTTTAACTGTTTTCACACGGATCAGTGACAAACCCAAACGATAAGTTTGCGTTATTATTTACCTACTAGCTTTTTTCCGCTACTTTAACTGCGTTGACTTAAAAAATGTCTGGTTGCTAATCCAGAACATAACTTTCTATTTGTGTACCTTAAAGGTAAATCATCCAAATCCGTTCAGCCTTTTATGTGTGATTGAGTCACAAAAATACAAACATCCCAACACATTGTCACAAATTTTCATATTTAATATATGATCGTATTTTATTTTGGTATGATTTTTAAAACTTTGTTACTTTTAATTAACAATTTCTTTAAGCGTTCCTTTCATTTAATATTTCCTTTGTTATTATTAATACTATCTCTTGAAAGCTTTATATTTTATAATGAAAAATTTGGTAATTTAATACATAAGGTTATTAATTTTAATGAATTTTAAGAAACAATTTTGAGCGACGGTAAACAAAATTGCTATATTTAATGTGTTGTAAATAATAATTTGACAACTGTTTTGTAAAAAATTATAAATAATGTATGTATTAAAAACAATACGCGCCAAAAACATTTGCAAAGAGCAGACCATGTCTTCCCTATTAACCTTTTTATGTATAAACTATGTATAGTGATTAAATCATCATTTCGCATGCCAGAAATCTAGTGCCAAACGTATATCTCCTGCATGAATTTATGAAGGATCTATTAAAGATACTGTACAATAGGGTATTTGACAGCATTTAAAATACAGGATCTTTTGATGGCATCCGTATTGAATATGAATTTTGGAAATAAACTATTTAGTCAGTTAAGAAAAATTCTGTATATTTTGAGAGAAAAACGACAAAGAAAATTTCTTTTTAGTCTTCTTTAGTCACGTGATCGTAAACGACTATGATTGGCCGAATGGTTGATGACGTCAACTGGGCTGCGTTCAGAACCTACACCCTAGGTGCACCCAGAGTGCACCCCGAGCGCAATTTTTCGCACTAAACGCCCCGTTCAGAGCCTCGGTGAAAGACGTTCTACCATAGAGCGAGTTGAAAAAACAACCGCACAAAAAGGTCGTGAACGCAGCCCAGCATGTAGACATTTGCGTGAAGGTGACGTCACGATGACGATGACGTCACCTGCATGTAGATACGTATATTGTCAAAAAAAGCGTTTTCACGGGATATTAAAACAATATTTGTTGTTTTCGTTTTTTCTTGCACTATTTGTAACGGAACGTAAAATATGCATTTTTTATAAAGTCCTTAGACATCAGTGATAAACGTAAAACAGTTTTTAAAACCTGTCAAATACCCTATTCATTCGATGAAATACACCATGCCATTATTAGGTACCTACCTAATGAACGAATCACACGCTCGCGGGATATACCACATTTTTTTTTAAATTTGCAATGCAACAGGGGTTTAAGAACAGGCGTTCAATAATATGAAGTTTTCTTGAAAAAATTGTTCTGGCACCACTCTGGCACTTACTAGATGGCGTTGTAGTCACGAAAATTATATTATGTGTATGTCAATCGCATTCAGTGAGCATTTTTTTTAATTTTACTGAGACGTTTGTTACCAATAAATGCTTAAAATTTCAATGATAGGTAGGTACACTATTAAAATTATAAATTATAATACTAAGTAAATACTTTTTTTAAGCAGTTTGATGTTCATCAAAGATATAATTATTAAGTTGCGTCTACTCTAGCCATCTATTTTTTTTACCCCTTGACCATATTGACTTATTGTACCCCGACACGGAATATAGAGTTACCCCGATCGAAAGTAATGTCATACAACATTTAAGTTCAGACGATCGAATCTACCGACAATATCTGTCGAAACTAATTTATCTGACCATTGCGATACTATCATATCTTTGGTGTATCGATAGAGCAAAATGAAATACACATAAAACAATATTATCGATACTACAGAACAATTTTAATATCGATATAAAATGGGCCTGTCGATTTTATAACAACACTAGTGTCGACTTATAAAAACATTCATTAGCGATTTAGTCAAGTCCGAGCTTTTGCTAAAATAATACGGAAGGATCCCATTAGATAAGAATTAGGATCAAACTGGGATTCTTGTGTTTTCTTTGTAATCTTTTATTTGATTTGTATTTACCAATAGCAACATGCTAAGAAAACCGAGTCTTACTAAATGTCTTTACTTATGTTATTAATTTATTATTGAAAAATAGTTCTTGTTTACCGCAGAGGGTTTGATTCTTCTAGACTGTGTTCTTCTAACCGATGTGTTACCTATACAGGGTGTTAGGGTAAACAGTTGCATTACTTTAAGGGGTAACTGTACTCACGATACAGAACAAATTTCCCTAAGAAACCCACTTATAATGTTCTGTGGGAAACTGTCAAAAAAATTGTTGGGCTTCCCATACTAAATGCAATCAGCTGATCAAACATTTGTATGAAAAGTGGAAATAAAAATTCGCTAATATTCTATAGGCTTCTTTGGGAAAGTTGTTCAGTATCATTGGCACAATCACCCCTTAAAGTAATGCAACTGTTTACCCTAACACCCTGTTTAATACTTATTAAATTGTCTTTTTACCCGACTGCGCCAGAAGGAAGGGTTATTAAAGTAATGTCACCGTCTAAACTTATCTTATATTCCATGCCCTGAGTTAAAAAATAATGTCTTAAAAGTTTCCATGTACATTATACATATGGAAACACAACAGGACAATTAGAACAATTGAAACGAGAAGAAGAAGATGTGAGCTTAGATCAAAGTAAAATGAATGGATAGGCCCAAAGCGCTTTAAGTTGAAGCACGCAAAACTAGGGCACTTCAATCCAAACTACATTAAGTTTACTTTGATCTAAGGATGTGAGTACATTTTATCAAATAAATTCTCCTGAAAGAAAGTAATATTAAATATAGAATCTCTAAACCCGGCTTAACAATGGTTGGCGGCAATCGGTCTTAATTATTTTTCAATTATTTTTGTATATCTTCGATTATAAACAAGAATGTGCTTACTTCTAGAACTACTAGAACTACGCAATAACATTCTACTACTTGGATCGCATCGAAGGCGAGTTTAGAGGATACATATCTTCATATACGAAAGGGAAGAGTTTAGTTTCACATGTTTCCGGGCAGTAGACGGCTATAGCAGTCATAGCAATAAAAGTTCTGTTGTGTCTCTTTTAAGTTTCCATCAATGTGTTGACAAATAGTTTTAACCAAGACAGTAAGTACTGAAACTGTGGTCTTTCTGGTCTGATATTTAGTTTATCAAAGTTACACAATCACTAATTAAACTAAACTTAAAAAATATATACGGTCGAACTGAGAAACCTCCTCCTTTTTTGAAGTCGGTTAAAAACAATGTATGTTACTGATTCTTAGTTTACGCATTACTCTTCTAATTGTTTGTTCCCGAATGGTTCGCTAGTGATATTGCCATTGGGTGATTGTTTTATGAAAATTCCTATCTGATAAACCTGCTATCCTCAAACTGATCCCAAAATGCTGAGCGTCATTTGACACAAAAAATCTTTTATTTCTGCAAAGCGCCAATAATTTTATTAAACTCAACGAAGTTCTTAAATTTTGTTTATTTTTCTGCTACTGTTTTAACGAAACTATAGAACACAAAGTCTTCGTCAACGTCAAATGACTTTCAGTATTAGACGGAGATCCGACCGTAAAATTATGCACCTATTCCTTAGGCGAACGAAATGTAATTCTAGTGTATGTTTATACAGGGGTTAATTCAACGCCGCCAAGTTGCCTAAAAAAATCTTGCCGCAAGTGCCTTTTCCATTATAATTTTTGGTATAACTTTTTCCACGTGTTTGTTAGGGAAGTGAATGAGGTGCCATCGGAAGGAGACTGGTCTAAAGTACTTTAAAAACTAGGGTTGCCACCTCTCAATCTGCCGCAAGACTAGGGTTGCCAGATTGAAAAATGACATATTTGGACCTGGCAACCCTATAGTTGCGGCAGATTGAGAGGTGGCAACCCTAGTTTTTAAAGTACTTTAGACTAGTCTCCTTCCGATGGCACCTCATTCACTTCCCTAAAAAACACGTGAAAAAAGTTATACCAAAATTTTTTATGGAAAAGGCACTTGCGGCAAGATTTTTCTAGGCAACTTGGCGGCGTTGAATTAACCCCTGTATAAACATACACTAGAATTACATTTCGTTCGCCTAAGGAATAGGTGCATAATTTTACGGTCGGATCTCGGACCATATATTATGCAGAGAATAATTTGTTAATCTGTGTATTTTCACTAGCCAGACTATAGAACAAGCAATGTTAGAAATTAAAACAAAATGGAAAAAATAGTGTAACACTTAAATGTAACTGGCTTAATGTTCAATAGTACGTATTCAATGTTTCACATAATTGATAATATTTCAGTCATCACTCTGAAACTAAGGTTGTAACTCGATATATAAAGTTTTGAAGACAATGATGTGTAGATAATTATATGTTTTTACGTAAAAATTGTAGTTTATGATGTACAAAAATAAATTGATAGAATGGAAACTACTTCTTATGCTTTTTATTTAAGTATACAGGGTGTTAGGGTAAACAGTTGCATTACTTTAAGGGGTGGTTGTACCCATGATTCTAAACAACTTTCTCTAAGAAACCTATAGGAAATTCGCAAATAAAATTTTGGATTTTCCATACTAAATGTAATCAGTTGATCCAACGTTTGTATGAAAAGTCGAAATTTTTTTTTAAATTTCCTTTAGGTTTCTTAGGGAAAGTTGTTCAGTATCGTGGGTACAATCACTCCTTTTAATCTTTATTGAAAAGAGCTTTGTCGTAAAGCGACTATGCCGCTCAGCAATCACTCCTTAAAGTAGTGCAACTGTTTACCCTAACACCCTGTATATCTTCAAAGTAAAAGAAAAAAAAACTTGAAGACAAATTCATCATCATCGTCAGCCTGTCATCGTCCACAATAGAGCTAGCATGCCCCGAGCGACAAAGTGACAAAACGAGAAATCCGCCAAAAAGTAAAGCGGGATTTACAAGGGTTGATTTTCACTGTGCGGCTAAGTGCGGTTTGAAGTACATACTGACGTTTGACTGGTTACTTTAACATAAAGATTGAAACATAACAATCTCACGCAACAATGTATTTTGAATCGTGCTTAGCCGAACGGCGTAAATTGACCCGTATAGGTGCATCCTGGACAAGGACTACTACTCTTGATCCCGCATAACAAAGACAGTGGCACGAGTGACTAGATTTTTGTCGATTTCACTCTCTCAAGCACAACCAAAAAATATTGATCTTTAGCCTTCCACATCCAATACTTCTTGGCTACCTGTCTCAGGTCTCCGGTTCATCGGGTCGGAGGGTGTCCAACGCAACGCCTGCCAGTTCATGTTCATGGTCAAACAAAAAACAAGCATGCACAACCAACGCAAACCTGGAAACTTTGACAGAATCTAGAACATATTTAGTATTTGATGCATGTTAAACTTTTTTAAATTTCTAAATTTTCTTTTTAACTTTTACTGAACTTTTATTAGATTTAAACTTCAAAACTGACGATGTAACTCTCTAAAGGTATACAGCGCTCTATAGTGAAAGTTGTTCAGTTTGATGGTCTGAAGCACCCCCATAAGTACTGTACGGTGTTTTATCATTTTTAAAATCAACAAATAATACTGAATATCTTGTTCATTATGTAGATACGAAACCTTGCACGTATTGATTCTATAAAAATTATTTTTAGGCTTTGCAGTTTGCATGTAGATACATTTTGCTAACAGATTCTTATTATACAGGATGAAGTTGATATCATTAGCATCCTTTTAAACTAAGACTCTATCCGAACAGAATAACTTTTACTATGGGAGCAAACTGATTGGAGCAAACAAAATTCAACTGTTCCATACGAAACTGCAATGTCTACTTGAGTCAAATGTATGCAACAGCAGATTTTTTTGTTTCTCCGATCGGTTTGCTCCCATAGTAAAAGTTGCTCAGTTTGAAAGGATGCTAGTGATATCAAATTCACCCTGTATACATAGCTGACAAAAAAAGATGTATGTAATGTGGACCTAATCCGTTTTTTTTTCACTTGTCAGTCAAAGTGTAAGCTTTTTCTTCACACGATTTTCCTTTTTCAGACACTAATGATTCAACTACATAACATATAAGTACTTACCTACATTATAGGTATCTCCCGTAAATGAGCCACTAGATACAGCCATTAATGGCCAGCCACAAAATAGGTAAGCTGGCCAGTTTCAGAATAACATAAAAAATATTCGGCCATACTGGCTTGGTATTGGTAGGCATAGAGTCGATGGTATAGTCGAGCTTAGGAATTGGGAACAGTCACTGAAGTTACACAACATACGGTCAAATCGGTATTTATATAGACAGATTTTTTTAGGATTTCTACTCCAGCGCCTTCGTGTTTCGGAAGACACGTAGTGCAATTAGATTGCGGTTTCAATTCATTAAGCCAGCACTGGTAGCATGCACACCCGCGATAGCCGTGATACGGCTTTATCACGTCTTTTATCTCGTTCTTTTGCGCGCGAAAGAACGAGATAAAAGACGTGATAAAGCCATATCACGGCTATCGCGAGTGTGCATGCTACCAGTGCAGGTCAAACAGTTTGAAAATACTTCGACAGACAGTTGACCATTAACTTGTTTCTACCAATCTGCTCTGGGCCCGCATTGATCTCTCACGCTTAAATTCGTGAGAGCCTGTGCATATTACAATCGTCTGAACTATACAATCGACTTCAGTTCTCACAACATTGCGGACTACTTTCAGAGGAAATATTACAATTTTACTAGCCACAATCAGTAAGATTATAATAAATCCCATTTTTTTATACCTAAGGAACCAGCAGTGCAATTCAAGAATAACCAAGAATTGACAGCTCGCCGATGTTACAACCGATGTTTGCGTTTAGAGAATTGCACTCCTGCTTTGACAATATTCCTGCGACATAAACATAGGCTAAAGGACGATGGATAGGGGACTATCACGGAAGGACTCTCCCCAATTGCGAAATGTGAGTTCGTTTGTCGCACTTTAGGCATGAACTAGGCCAACGATACAACCATTGGTGGCTAATCTTTCCACTACAGAATGAGTAGCTGTCGAATAAGAATGGAAGATGAGTCGCTGGCGACTTGTCGCCTTTGCCGGTAGTTCGTGTACGAAGAGCCAAAGAGTTCCTCAAGGGAGACAAAGAACAACATTAAGGTTAGAAAAGAGAAATTTTATCAAATTCTCATTTCGTAAAATTTGCCGGGAGACGAGAAATAATTTACTTTATGAGTTAAGTATGTAAAGAAAGAACCTGCTCGTTCACAAAGAAAAAAGAAAGGAAGTGAAGGAAGGTAATGATTTTTCAATATTTGTATTGACAGAGAAAATAAACGGGCAGCTGTTTTATGCCTTCAGGCTGTTTGAATGGGTTTCTAGCGAAAATGGTTTACTTATTTTTAATACCTTTGAACTTTAAAGAATTGAGCGATATAATAGGGTGCGCCAACCCTAGTAATATTAAAAGGGGTGGTTTCACTGTGGAGAAACGAAATAAAATAAAGAAAATCTGCTGCTCCATACATTGGAGTAGTCTGTAAAAACTTGTATGGAGCAGCAGATTTTTTTAATTTTAATTTAGATGTTGCCTACATTGTAAAAGTTTCTCAGTTTGATGGTCTAAACTAAACCGTCCTTTCCGTTCAGAGAAATGGTCGTACAAGGAATTCGGGCGAAGGACGTTCGGGGAAAAGGTCGTAACTGACCTGATCCCTTTAAATATGACTAAAATTGCTCTTCAAAAACACGAAAGAGTTGAAACGACTTTTTTGACAATACTAGTATCGACTTTCCAAAATATTAGGCAAACGCTGCGGCAAACTTTCTTAAATGTATTGACGGATAAAACTCAGAAGTTCATACGATTCAGCTCATACATATCATGCAAATCAGAGGAATAAAAGTAACAAAACTACCTTACAAGTTGGACAGGAAAAACATTCAAATGCAGCAAGTTTTATTGGCCATAAAAGAGAGGGCTGGATTTGGCGTTAGGCATTTGAGCTTGCGAAAGAAAATCAGTAAAACATGTAGGTATAGTATACAGGGTGTAACAAAACACCCTAGTAATACTTAAGGGGGTGCTTTAGACCATGAAACTGAACAACTTTCACTATGGAGCCAACTTCGAAATTGCGAAAAAAAAATCAGCTTTTCCCTACAAAACTGCAGTACCGACTCGACTAAAATGTATGGGACAGCTGATTTTTTTTTTCGAGATTTCGAAATTGGCTCCATAGTGAAAGTTTTTCAGTTTCATGGTCTGAAGCACCCCCTTTAAGTATTATTAGGGTGTTTTGTTACACCCTCTGTATAAGTAGTCAAAGGGCCTGAATGCGACTGAAAATATGGGAATTGTTTTGGTTGAAAAATTTTTTTTACTTATTAGTTTATTCATTTATTTCAGAACTTAATTTTACATACATGAATAAAGAGGTAGATATTCTTAATAGGACAATACAGAATAATCACATTTCCTTTGCTTAAAATGTGACAGGTAGAAAATGATGTTTCTAATTAGTATTTTTTTTTTTATGTGTGATAGGTAAGCATTTGACCCCAATCTCACCTGATGTTGAGTGATGATGAGGCCGAAGATGTAGCATGCTTACCTAGAAAGATGCCTATGAATTAAATTCACACTCCAAGAAGATTGTTAAGTGTTTGTCTTCTAATTTCATGATCGGTAATACAGGGTGTACAATAAAATGGGACAGCTACTCAAAGGGGTGCTTCAGACCATCAAACTGAACAACTTTCTCTATGGGACCAATATCGAAATCGCGAAAAAAAAATCCGCTCTCCCATACAAAACTGCAAACATAACTCGACTGAAATGTATGGGACAGCAGATTTTTTTTTCGCGATTTCGATATTGGTCCCATAGAGAAAGTTGTTCAGTTTGATGGTCTGAAGCACCCCTTTGAGTAGCTGTCCCATTTTATTGTACACCCTGTATACATCGTTTTGCAGGCCACCTTTTAAAAGATATGTTTGTGGACTACCTATTAAATACCTTACTTAAATACCATCAAAATCAACTAGATTATTTCTATACATCCGAATTAAGCCTTAGAGTTCACGTATCAGTTGGATTAGAAATATATCTTAAATCGTAGCAATAAAATCATGAGCCCCGTTCTGTGGTGGCATTAATGGTCGCTGTCGGGGTCTCTGGTTACAAAGGAGATGCAGCAAGGAGGAATGTCTGTTAACATAACGCTCTGCTTTGATTAGATTAGTTTAATTAACTTTGAGAGAACTAAATCTTGGATCCTTGTTTCTGTAATATTATTAGGTAAAGCTTTAGGTATTTTAGTTACCTATCTTAATCCTAGTTATGAAACTTATTCACGCGCATAGTACATGGGAAATGTTTAAATTATGGAGAATGCATTTGGGAAACTTATTGAATGGGCGTTCTTACAACTTTTAGTGCTACTCAAAAAGAGTATCAATTGGTAGTTACTGAGCCTTTGTTATTATAAGGTTAATTTTTGAATCTCACACGTTGAACTCAGCAGTTAAAATGTATGGAGATACTACTACTGATTTGACTTTCAAAAATCGCACCCCTGGAGTATGTTTTTTGAATGTCAAATCAACAGTAGAAAGATGCGTATCTCCATAGTAATTTTGACATTTACATTTTCAACGAATGAGATTCAAAAATCGCACTCCTGTTAGCGAAATGACCAACCTATCAAACCGGATGTACTAGAATCAAAACACCCTAATAGTAAATGATCCTAATAGCAAAAAGTCAAGATATCGGAATGTCAGTTATTAGTTCTAAGACTGATCAGTGCTGTGTTATCAGTAGAGATCGGATAATCGGATGCATATTTACCTAAACTTCACTTTTTTCCTCACGAAAACATACTATGGATATGCCTTTCTCAATAAAAAAATCGGGCCACCCGCACTGTTTTGTCACACTGGTCCTCGTAGGTAGTCAACAGTAGGTAGAACAACTTGTACATCATGAACAGCTCAGTCGACTTGGGTAACTCGGACAAAATAAACAATTCGGTCAACTCGGACAACATGAATAACTTGGTCAACTCAGACAACTCCGTCAAAACAGACAACATTGAATAAGTTGACCAAATTATCAGCATTGTTCATGTTGTCCGAGATGCTCATGTTGTCCGAGTTGTTCAAATGTCCAAGTTTTACGATATTTTAGCAATCCCGGGACTTAAGAACGATCCTGGGATTGTTTCATAAATTAAATGAATTAAGACTTGTCCACGTTATTCTTGTGAAAAATGAAGTTTAGGTAAATATACATCCGAATATCCGATCTCTAGTTATCAGTTTCACGACATGAAATAATTCATTATAATAATACTTATTCACCAATCAATTCGGTGACCACGTTTTAGATTGCGCAGCGAATAGGGTCCCCACAAGGTGGACTGATGATCTGGTGAAGGTGAAGCGGGAACCTATTGGATGAGGGCAGCGCAGGACCGGTCGTTGTGGTGAATGTCCTGCATGTCCTGCAGTGGACGTCTATCGGCTGATATGATGAAGGTTTCTCTTGAGCTACGGTCCATAATAAGCACATACACAGGGTGTTAGGGTAAACAGTTGCATTACTTTAAGGGGTGATTGTACCCATGATACTAAACGACTTTCCTTAAAAAACCTATAGGGAATTCGCAAAAAAAAAAACGACTTTTCATACAAACGTTCGATTGCGTTCCGTATGGAAAGACCAAACTTTTTTTGCGAATTTCCTATAGGTTTCTTAGGGAAAGTTGTTCAGTATCATGCGTACAATCACCCCTTAAAGTAATTCAACTGTTTACCCTAACACCCTGACAATTCATATATACTTCCCTAAAGCCTACACGACCTTAAACAACCCAATTCAATATCAGGCATACAAGTTATAACATAGGCACTAAGTAAGTGAGCCTACATTATTAAGTCTGTCTGATCCTTTGTGTCTACCGCTTATTACCTTTTACTGCGATACTGGCGTTCCTTCACGATGCCGGCGGAGCCTGGCACGGATCGAGGGTCGCGACCTCATTAAAACGATAAACATGTTCGAAATGACAGGATAAATTACAAACCTTGCAGACAATTAAAACTGCCGACAAAATATTCTGTTTTTTTTTAGTAGAGGTAAAGGAGGAGATGCCAAATAGGTATAGGTCGACCAGAATCTCATGAAATGAAAAAAAAGTAAAAAATATAGATTTTCACATGGCAATGTCAAACTGTCATCAAGTAGGCCCTTTACAAACTGCAACTTTTTGCGGCGATAAAAACGCGCGTTTGTAATGGGTGCATATTTAAGATCATCTGAACGCCAAAATTATCTGGCCGAACATTTTCATCTTGTTTATAAGAAAAGGCATATAATGTTATAGCTGAATTTGACTACGAAAGTTTTTCTTCGTGGCTGCATGGCGTTTCAGAAGTGCTACAAAAAGTCGCAGTGTTTAAAGGGCCCCTAATTACCTGTTGTGCATTGTATTTTGCATATGTATTTTGTTTTTGTTGTAAATAAAGTATAATGGTCTTAAGGTGAGCCTTACACGAGTTATTGGTATTAGAAGTACCCAAATATACAGGGTCCTTATTCTTACTTCCTTCTTATATACAGGGTGGCCGAGGAGTTGACGTTCAAACGTAAAATTTAGGTACGGTATGTCGTGGGGTATCCGAATCACCCCCATGTATGTTCCGCGATTTTTTATAGTTTTCGAGTTATGATGATTTTTCCGTTTTTTTGAGGAAACTCGACATGACCGGCTTAAACAACTTCTAAAAAAAAAGTGTAAGACTTTTTAGAGATTCTTTTTTTGCAACTTAATCTTCATGAATTGTGCCTTTATTCATAACATCATCAGTTTCGTAACTTTGATAAAAGTTATGAAAATATTGGTTTAAAGTTAAAAATTTGCGATCCGTGAATTATGACTTAATTTTCAACTTTAAATTAAAACTCTAAACAGGTGACCTTATGATTTTTTAGCCAATCTCAAAAATGCGCCCAACTCTCAGCTTTCATAATCATAAATAAAAAGTAGTACTTAAGAGGGCTAATTTGGCTAGAATTGATCTTCAAAGACAACAAGGCGGAAAATTCTTAAATTTTTTTTTTTTTTTGCCATCATTACCACGCCTACGGCTAAATAATGATTAAAGAATGCTGGAAACCGAAACGGCGACGGGTTATGCCGGACTATTACCGGCTAAAACCCCACCGTGTTCCACCTCATCGCATATTGCCGTAGAGCCTGAGGGCCCGTGAGGAATCTTCCACACTCTACGGCGCAGCGACCGACCTTACCAGGTCTCATCTCTGTTGGCCTTGACAAGTCTACAGGCCTTTAGGTGGTGCGTGGGAACACGCACACAACCACCTCTAGTCCCTATGATCGGACGCCGGACCCCCCAGCCCGACGCCCAGAGACTCAAAAATTAAGGGGGAGGCAGACCGCGAGCAAACGCAGCCCGTCTGCGCCCCGTGTGTCTTTGGCGGATCGGGAGTTCAGTAGTCAACTCCCCCTCTCTCTCTCCGCCGTCTCCTTCTGGAGCATTACTGCCTCGCAGAAGGAGAGAACCGCGCGCCAAGACGCCTCACTGTCGACCATAGCGCGAACAATGGAGGGCTCACTGCGCTCTTCCGCCCACGCAGGGCACTCCTGCAGCACGTGCTGCGCCGTCTCGTCGAGACAGCCGTCGCAGTGGTGGCACCCGGCTGTCGACTCCCTCCTCCTAGGTTAGGTTAGGTTAGTGCATTTTAGGTTAGGTTATCTACTTCTTACTTAAAACTTTCCTTATTCCACCAACACGATAGGTTTCCAGCATTCTTTAATCATTATTTAGCCGTAGGCGTGGTAATGATGGCAAAAAAAAAAAAAAAAAAATTAAGAATTTTCCGCCTTGTTGTCTTTGAAGATCAATTCTAGCCAAATTAGCCCTCTTAAGTACTACTTTTTATTTATGATTATGAAAGCTGAGAGTTGGGCGCATTTTTGAAATTGGCTAAAAAATCATAAGGTCACCTGTTTAGAGTTTTAATTTAAAGTTGAAAATTAAGTCATAATTCACGGATCGCAAATTTTTAACTTTAGACCAATATTTTCATAACTTTTATCAAAGTTACGATGCTGATGATGTTATGAATAAAGGCACAATTCATGAAGATTAAGTTGCAAAAAAAGAATCTCTAAAAAGTCTTACACTTTTTTTTTTAGAAGTTGTTTAAGCCGGTCATGTCGAGTTTCCTCAAAAAATCGGAAAAATCATCATAACTCGAAAACTATAAAAAATCGCGGAACATACATGGGGGTGATTCGGATACCCCACGACATACCGTACCTAAATTTTACGTTTGAACGTCAACTCCTCGGCCACCCTGTATATAAGAAGGAAGTAAGAATAAGGACCCTGTATATTTGGGTACTTCTAATACCAATAACTCGTGTAAGGCTCACCTTAAGACCATAATCCTGACTACGTGCCTGCCTAGATCGAAAGACCCAAAGCTCAAAACACTAGGGAACACGGAAACGTTAACAAAGTTATTCCACATTGTAGAGGTAGTGAAATGTCAACAGCCCTTCAGCCATTACGGGCTGTGGTGCACAAGACAAACAGCGGGCGTCTGCGCCGGCTTAAATATTGATATTAGGGCTCATTCAGCTGTCGGCGATACCTCTAGGGGACATGAACGCGCCCTAAGGTTCGATTATTTGACGTTATAAATATGAAATGTAAATAGGTTACCCTCTGCTGAATCTAAGTAGTAATTTTAATATGCGGGCCGTCCATGGTGGACTTTATTCGAAACTGATGTTTTTCCTACCAAATACCTACAATCAGGATATCTTTAAGATAAGAGTTAAATAAGCTTTTTCTGAGCGCGGTACATCCTCATTATAGTAGTACTATCAATTTAAAATAACAATGATTTTTTAAACTAACTTATCTAATTTAAATTGGTTGAGTAGGTAGGGTTTTCAATTTTCATTAAAAATAGTGAGCCTTTGTCGTAGGTAGCCCATTTCTTACGGAAAAGTCCACTTATTAAAATAATGTCTGGTGCAGAACATAATTATTATTGGTATTATAAAATAAAATTAGACAGCGTTTTTTCAAAGTCATGCACATAGTATGGCAGCGTACCTAATATTAAAGCGCTGTCGCCCCTTTGCTCTCTTTATATTTGCGTGCGAACTAAAGAGATAAAAGGCGTGATAGCCTTATCGTACGCATCATGCTACGGCCGCAGCTCTGGTGAATATAAATGTATATCGGCATAAATGGGCACACTGTTATAAAACTGGTAAGAGATAGGTGTCTGTACATGAAAGATATTTGCCAAAAAAAAGTTTACAATATCTACAGGGTGAAATTGATATCATTGGCATCCTTTTAAACTAAGGGTCTACCCATCAAACCGGACAACTTTTACTATGGGAGCAAACCAATCAGAGCATAAAAAAATCAGCTGTTGTATATATTTGAGTTGAGTAAGCATTGCAGCAAAATTGCAGTTTAGTATGGGACAGCTGATTTTTTAGTTGCTCCGATCGGTTTGCTCCCATAGTAAAAGTTGTTCAGTTTGATGGGTAGACTCTTAGTTTAAAAGGATGCTAATGATATCAATTTCACTCTGTATATGTTGTTTATTAGGTTTCCCTTGCTCCAAATCAGAGATTTTTCTGTTTATCTATTTGTTTGTTAGAGCATCACGCCAAAACTGCTGGATCGATTTAGATGAAACTTTTGTTTGTACAAGGTTTTGATTAAATTTAAAAAAAACTGGTATGTATTTTATCTCGCTAAGGTGACGGGAGTCAGTGCGGATGAAGTCACGGGCAAAAGCTAACATACGATCAGACGATTTTCAAAATTTTCGGCTAAACCAACCAACTTGTGCAGGGGTTCAAGAATTAATTATTTAACTTTGTTAAGTTCTGAACCATGCCAATTTGTATCCCTAAATTACAGTACCTACCCCGAGTACTACGGTATTGTGTTTTCTAATTAGATGTAATAGAGCTTACAAATAGAGGAGCGGAGGGAGCGTTTGAACACATTTATTGTGTATTCAGATAATTAGACATAACAAAACATATAAGTACGAGTATTTCTATGTTGTAAAACGAGTATTTATAATGTTGTAAGGCTTTCGTGACATGTAACTCGTGTCGTGATTATATTTTTTGGCCCAAATTCTCTACAGCCTAAGCGCACGACGGTCGTCGGGCGTCGAGGAAGATCGAGAACAAGAGGGAGAGATGACCCTAGATGCCTTTTTTGGAGAGGTGGTAAACGTTTACATATGACAGAGACAGCAGGACAGGAACTGCCTATAAAAATTAAACCGGTCAAGTGCGAGTCGAGCTACTCGCGCACCGAGGGTTCCGTACCACACCACCACAGAACACAACATTATTAACTTAGAAAACAAAATTTTATTTGTCCGGGACCGACTCACACTTGGCCGGTTTTTAGTATTCGTTGCTATTCTGTAGAGTTTGCTCTATAATCACACTAAGTTTGACGCTTGCATGTATTACCGTTTTTACGATACAGCGTGAAGAAAAAACGTTGATAAAAACTAGTTTCTTGTTGAGACCCCCTTAATTTTTAACTTTTTGGAATTTTTATTATTTGTTAACAAATCCGCCGTAATAACGCATAATCTCAGAAAATGTCAACTATCTAGCTATTACGGTTCAAAAGTTACAGCCCTAAATAGGTAGGACAGACGGACAGACGGACAGATGGACAGACGGACAGACGGACGGATGGACGGACGGACGGAAGGACAACGTAGGCTTAGTAATAGGGTCCCGTTTTCACCCTTTGGGTACGGAACCCTAAAAAGCCTTAAATGTGAGTCTCGCCACAACTGCTTAAACAGCTAGTTCATATCAGATGTTTTTATACAGGGTGAAACAAAACACCCTAGTAATACTTAAGGGGGTGCTTCAGATCATCAAACTGAACAACTTTTACTATCGAGCCAACTTCGAAATCGCGAAAAATAAACAGTCGTCCCATACAGGGTGTAACAAAACACCCTAGTAATACTTAAGGGGGTGCTTCAGACCATCAATCTGAACAACTTTCACTATGGAGCCAACGTCGAGAAAAAATTAAAAAAATCTGCCATCCCATACATTTGAGTCGAGACGGTACTGCAGTTTTGTATGAAAGAGCGCATTTTTTTTCGCGTTTTCGATGTTGGCTCCATAGTGAAAGTTGTTCAGTTTGATGGTCTGAAGCACCCCCTTAAGTATTACTAGGGTGTTTATGTTACACCCTGTATATTTGAGTCGAGTCGGTACTGCAGTTTTGTATAAAACAGTAGTTTTTTTTTTCGCTGTTTCGAAGTTGGCTCTATAGTGAAAGTTGTTCAGTGATGGTCTGGTCTGGTGGCATCCCCTTAAAAAATGCCTGTAGACAGGTATTAGTGCAGTGTCAGCGTATGACGCGTCTATTTGTAAAACGTTATTGGTCGATATGCGTAGTTGTAGTAGCTCAGAAAATTTGCAAATCGAAGTGGCAATGGGCTGGTCATATCTGCCGAAGAACTGATAACCAATATAGGGTGGTAGAGTTCTATAGTGGAGACCAGGAACTGGCAGACGAGTGTGGGGCGCCCTGCTGCCCGCTGGACAGACGACCTAAATAAAAAAGGTAGCGGGGAGCGACTGGATGAGGAAGGCCGAGGACAGTCTTGTGGCGCGCCTTGTTAGAGGCATATGTTCAGCAGTGGATGATGATGATGATGATGCCTAGTTGTGGCAAGTATTCAGTTGGGGTTATATTAAGCGAACACAACATAAAAATAATACAGAGTTACTTTCCAACTGTAATTCCCTAAAGGACAGTAGACCCGAGTTACACGTTTTGACATAATAAATCATAATTGTAGTAGACAAAGGTCGTTAATCCCATGGGCTTCAATTACCGAACCCTGTTTAATCCCAGTCTCTAATAAAAGCATTTAATTAAAATTATATCATAATATACATCAAAGTCGCTAATATACAGGAGTTATTTGTTAGATAATGGTTGATAATAACCAAGTTGTTTAGAGCTAGTTAAAAACTTGGGTAATTTGAACGAAATTGAAATTAGTTTTTAATTTATAATGAATGCTCGTTGTTTAGTAAAGTCGGTGTAGTACTGGGTGTAACAAAACACCCTAGTAATACTTAAGGGGGTGCTTCAGACCATCAAATTAAACAACTTTCATTATGAAGCCAACATCGAGAAAAAATAAAATAAACCAGCTGTCCCATACAAAACTGCAGTACCGGCTCGACTAAAAAGTATGGGACAGCAAATTTTATTTTTATTTTTTCTCGTTGTTGTTTCCATAGTGAAAGTTGTTCAGTTTGATGGTCTGAAGCACCCTCTTAAGTATTACTAGGGTGTTTTGTTACACCCTGTATACAGGGTGTAAGAAAAAGTATCATTAACCTACAAACCACATACTCTACCCATCAAACTGATGAACTATGATACTATATGGGAGCAAACCCGTCAGAACAAAAAAATCAGCTGTCCCATATGTTTGAATCAAGTAGGTATTGCAGCTGAGTATGGGACACCTGATTTTTTTTGTTCTGACAGGTTTGCTCGCATAGTAAAATTCGTAGAGTATGTGGTTTAAAGGTTATTGATACTTTTCCTTACACCCTGTATAATATGGTATAAGCCAGCAGCCTGCCTAGGCAGTTATTCTGCCTCGTTCTTTGACTAGTAGAGTCGGTGTATACATAAGCTGGTCATACAGATGTACGTAGAATGAAGTGAGAGTTGCTAAACATTGCTCATCGTTGCTGGCCGAGTAAAAGCTATCACCAAAGTGTATATACAATCCATTTGGCTTGTGCGCTGAGCAAGCGTCGTCAACAATGTACAACAGCTGACGTTGGACCAAGTCCGTGATGAACGGAACAAGGGTCTTATTGTGTAACTACCAGATTCTCGATCGGTATCAAATTGAGGGGACTTGCCAAAGATGTCAACTCAACACCCACAAGTTATAGCAAAGAAGCTAACAGATGGCGATACCGTCGCTCTCGGAAATATGCTCCATACAAAGACAATGTTCACTGTCGTAATACGTAATTCGAAACCTACAAATAAGGTTCACAATCTAATGTAAGACATAAATCGCGCGAGAGAAATAATCACAGAGATTCGATATACTGAAGTGCGATTTTTGAAAATCATACGAGCGACTTGGCAGTAGAAAATGTCAAAATTACTATCGGAGATTATGCATCTTTCTACTGCCAAGTCGCTCGTATGATTTTCAAAAATCGCACTTCTGGGTGAAATTGATGGCATTGCAGTTTAGTATGCAGATTTTTTTGTTGCTCCGATCGGTTTGCTCCGATAGTAAAAGTTGTTCAGTTTGATGAGTAGACTCTTAGTTTAAAAGGATGCTAATGCTATCAATTTCACCCTGTATATACAAGGTCGGCCGGTCCCCAGGCTTCACACCAATAGCCTGGCGGAAAATCTTTCCTTTTCAATTGAAGGTTATTCCCAGTAGTTCCACCACAGTGGTGATCCTCGACAAAGAACATCGCAGCCTGAACCAGCTTCAACCAAACCCACAACATCTATAATGGGTGTTTTTGGCAGTTCTTAGCGATTTTGATTCATTAATGTTTAGCTAATTAATAAATTAAAAAATTATTAAATAATAATAATAAATCAATGCCTGGTGCAGTAATAATACAGGATACAGGGTCTTTCTTAATATGCTGACATTTATTTAAGGAGATGATAAGACCGTCAAAGTGAACAACTTTCTCCAAGGCACCAACATCGAAATCGCGAAAAAAATCTCATACATTTGGCTCGAGCCGGTTTGTAGTTTTGTATGGTAGAGTTGATTTTTTTACGCGATTTCGATGTTGGTCCCATAGAGAAAGTGGTTCAGTTTGAAGGTCTGATCATCCACTTAAAAAAGTATCTACATTTATTAAGAAGGACCCCTTATATTACGTAATCGGAAACTTACACAAAAGCTCTACTGATAGAAGATATCCAACGTCTACGCGTCTTTAACTTTCATTATACGTGCCTGTATAGATTTGACCTGTTTGCTCTGTTTGACATACAGGGTTGACCTCAGTCTTCCCTCTCGTTACCAACTTGTATCCAACTGTATTGAATTATTCATACCTACCTTACTTGCTAATCTTTTGCTTCTAGATACGTGATATTGGACCTTCTTACTGTTTGTATTGTACCTGGTTCTATTGGTTGTTAGTAGTTGAATTGCTGATCTGATAATAGATATTGGTTGGAGTTCCGATCCGACTCATACATGAATTGAATAGGATTGTGAAAACTCAAGAGTCATCATTATCATTATCCGCCTGTCTAGGGCTGCCATCCGTCCGGGTTTCCCCGGATTTGTCCTAGTTTGAAAGGGCGTTCGGGGGCGTCCGGGCGGGTTCTTCACAAAAGTGTCCGGGTGAAACCCGATTAAATATTTATAATTAATGGTAAAAAATAGTTTGTTTCATACACAAATTATAAATCAACTCGATTTCGCTATAAGCTTTACAATCGAGTTGTTATGTAGCAAAATGATGAGCTCGTTTCGCTTGCTCCAGCTTTTATTACATATACATAGAAGGCCTCGATTTCGGTATGAACTGGAAATGCGCTATAATATTGCAAAATCTCGAGCTCGCTTAGCTCGCTCCTGGTTTTAAATTGTATTTAAACGATCTAGCCATATTGCAAAATCTCGATCTCGCTTCGCTCGCTCCTGGTTTTATATTGTATTGAAACTATCTATCTGGTTGTCCGGGGAAAATTTCCGATTTTACTGAAATGTCCGGGGATTTTAATGTCTTTTTCCGGCAACGGCGATTTTGGCGATGGCAGCCCTACGCCTGTCCTTATCCCATTATTTTAGGTCCGTTCGGAGCAATCCTTACAGCGTACGTATTATTGACTAGCTGTTGCCCGCGACTTCGTACGCGTGGACTTAGGACTTGTTCATGTTTTTTTTTGTGGCACTGAATTGTTTTATGTGATTTCTGAAAGTAGACCCCCTACTCATCCCTCTATGCTCCCCCTACTCACCACTTACGCACCCCCTACTCACCATTACGTACGCCCTACTCACCCCTACACACCACGTACTCATCCCCTACGCACCCCTACTCACCCCTACGCACCCACTACTCACCCCCTACTCAGCCTTACGCACCCTTACTCACTCCCTCTATGCACCCCTACTAACCACTTACGCGCCCACGACCCACCCTCTTACGCACCCCCTACGCTCCCCCTACGCACCCCTACGCTCCCCCTACGCACACCCTACGCCCCCCTACGCACCCCTTACGCACTCCTTACGCACCAGCCCCTACGCTCCCCCTACGTACACCCTACGAACACCCTAAGAACCCCCTACGCACCCGCTACGCACCCCCTATGCGCCCCCTATATACCCTATGTATCCCTACGCACCCCTTATCTACTCTCTACTTGCCCCCTCTACGTACCACTTTCGCACCCCCTACGTCACCCCCTACTCACACTCTACTCATCAAAACGACACACATAATGATATTTGGACATTTCACCCCTATCGCACCCCAACACGGGATGATGGTATTTCACGTGTGGTGAACGTGAAACTTTCGCGACTCTTCTACTCACACTCTACTCACCCTCAATTGACGTCCCAAAAACCATAAAAACGACACCCATAATGATATTTAGACATTTCAACCCCATCGCACCCCAACAGGGGATGATGGTATTTCACGTCCGCCACGTCGAATTTTAAAATAATTGTTGTTTTCGTAATCAGCGACCCGATAAACCATACCCATCTCGATTTTCAGACTATGTCACCCTATTTCCCCCTTTCAGGTGTTGAATTCTGAAAAAAACCTGAAACACGTGTTTACTCATTTATCAATAGGAGTACTCCTGTGAAGTTTCGAATAAAATAGTCTCACTAATCTTGTTTCCCCATACAAACTTTGGACCCCCGTTTCACCCCCTAAGGGGGTGAATTTTGAAATATCCTTTCTTAGTGCACCCTTGGACCTCATAAGGTACCTACGTGCCAAATTTGGAATCTCTATACCCAGCAGTTTGGGCTGTGCGTTGATATATCAGTCACTCAGTCAGTTTCTTCTTTTTAACTCCATCGCACCCCAACAGGGGATGATGGTATTTCACGTCCGACAGGTTGGATTTTAAAATCATTGTTGTTTTCGTAATCAGCGACCCGATAAACCATACAAGTCATACCCATCTCGATTCTCAGACTTTGTCACCCCATTTCCCCCTTTCAGGGGTTGAATTCTGAAAAAACCTGAAACACGTGTTTACTCATTTATCAATAGGAGTACTCCTGTGAAGTTTCGAATAAAATAGTCTAACTAATCTTGTTTCCCCATACAAACTTTGGACCCCCGTTTCACCCCCATAGGGGATGAATTTTGAAAAATCCTTTCTTAGTGCACCCCTAGACCTTATAAGGAACCTACGTGCCAAATTTGGAATCTTTAGACCCAGCGGTTTGGCCTGTGCGTTGATATGTCAGTCAGTCAGTCATTCAGTCATTCATTCAGTCAGTCAGTTTCTTCTTTTATATATTTAGATTATTTGTGGTTGGGCTATTGCAAGCAAGGGTCATTGTAACACTGAGACCAGCGCTAGTCCTTTGTGTTCGCCCCAAGCGCACCCATATTTGACGCATACCTCCGAACTTATGGTATTTTCTTTTCATTCTCGGGAATGCAGGTTTCCTCACGATGTTTGCCTTTGTAGGCAAAGCAGAGCAGAGCAGAGCAGAGCTAGTAAATGATAAATATAACCGTACAGTAATTCCAAAGAACTTAGTGGTACAGGCCAGGAATCGAACTGCGGCCTTATGATTGAGGCGCTAGCTCTCTTCTATCTTTATTCCTTTTGACTATTCTACATCTACAACTATTATACAACGTGTTAATGAATTAACGCAAAACTAGAAAGTAGTTTGTTTAGAATCGAGAGTAGAGTCGAATCATCATGGTTTCAACATAGGTAATTTTTTTCAAAATATTAAATAATTTGTTTGCAAAATTTTAAATTTTCTGAACCCGATGTCAACCCACCGCACGGGCACACTCACCCTACTTACTACCAAAACAAGATTATAAAAATGTATCCATGAGTACATTAGCACTTTCTTTCAGTGCTGAAATGATAACAAATCATTTTTGCCTCAAAACTTAAAATGCGAATAACTTCAAATTTGAACTATCAAAATAATTAAATTATTGTTTCAATCTAATTATTTCATTATAAATCAGTTGGGGTGTATGAGGTTTTGCGCTAATTCATTAACACGTTGTATAACTAAAAACCACCCGTTACGTAATTATGTAGTAGTAGTTATTTAACGAATCATGCTACAATGCTCATAAAAACACAGCAACTCAAACCTTATCCTGATAAAGACAAAGACCGATACTCTAACGAACAATCTAGCAAACTCTGAGCTTTCAATGCTGTATTCAAGAGCCTCTTTAACTTCACTCTGAATACTCAATAAAAAATATTCAGACCATCAAAAGCCTAACCCTTTTGAAATAATCGAAACATTTGTGTACAGTATTCAAATAGCGGTACTGTATAAACCGGTTAAAGCCAGTTGTGACCAGTGTTGCCAACGGTTAAACTATCTCTCCATTAGATTCCACTTCGAAAACCACCTGAAAACCACTAAGAGAAAGTGAGGGCCAATTTATGATACTGGTTTTCTAGTCTCTCTCTCTCATAATCAAATTTTTTTCCACTAAATCAATTTTTTGTTTTTACGTAGGATAATAAAACGTGTTAAAATTAAATGCGTTACATACTGTAAAGGGTGCTTCGGACCATCAAACTTAACATCTTTTACTATGGGACCTGTATAGGAAATTTGTTATACAGGGTGTAATATAGTGATAGCCTAGTAAATACTGAAACGGTGAACTCAGAACATAAAACTGAACAACTTTCACTGTGGAACTACCCCAGGAAACGCGAAAAAAAATCAGCTGTCCCATACATTTTAGTCGGTAGGTACAGCTTAATTTTACTTTGATCTAAGGGTACAGCAGTTTGATGGTCTGAGTTCACCGTTTTAGTATTTGCTATAGGCTGTCACTTAAACACTGTATTTAATACATACATACATTATTGTGTAACAAAATATTAAATTTCTATGTAAATAATCAGTAAATCAACATGCAATAACAATTTCCATCATTTAGAGCGAATCCGTGGTGATATTTCAAAACGTATACAGGGTGTATTAAAAAACCCTAGTAATACCTAAGGGGGTGCTTCAGACCATCCAACTGAACAACTTTCACTATGGTGCCAATAACGAAATCGCGAAAAAAAATAAGCTCTTTCATACAAAACTGCAGTACTGTCTCGACTCAAATGTATGGGACGGCAGATATTTTTTGATTTTTTCTCAACGTTGACTCGATAGTGAAAGTTGTTCAGATTTATGGTCTGAAGCACCCCCTTAAGTATTACTAGGGTGTTTTGTTACACCCTGTATAAGTGGCTTAGCTGAGCTTTATTCTACTGAGTACTACCTAAAACTAGAAAAAAACATATTTCTCCATTGAAAGGGGAGTCGAAACCGCAAGTTTCCGTGGAAAATCCACTAAGTTGGGAACACTGGTTGTGATTGTGACCAGCCGGGGATAGTGGCCTGCATTCAACGACCCTGAATAATTCATTTGGGGTCGACAATCGCCTTTCTTGCTTCGACGGATCTGTAGTCTTGTCTTATTCATTGTTTTCTGGCGTAAGCGTTTGTTAATGTGTGACGTAATTGTTGAATTAATTAATTGTTGGATAGGTAGGTAGTGGTAGGATTTTGTCGTAGAAAAATAACAATTGGTTGTTAAAAACGAATCTGCATTTTACATTGGTAGACGCTTGCTTTACGTATAGTATCTAATTCGTAAACTGTACAATGTAAGAACATTCAAAGTTGATCACGATTGACATAAAAGATATGTTTTTGTCCTAAAATGCATTGCTTGCAATTTGAGTCTTATGACACGATAATAATAATAAAAAAAAAAAAAATAATAATAATAATAATTGAATTTTGACGAGCGGTCACGGGGCGGGTGCGAGTGCTCCCATAAAATACTATACGCGATTTATTATCATGTCATAAGACCCAAATTGCAAGCAATGCCTTTTAGGACGCGGGGTGAGCGCGGGGAGAACGCGGCTTGAGTGCGTGGCGGGCGCGGGTCGTCTGAACGCAGCCTTGGCTCTACCAATCCGCATCGGGCCCGCATGATGGAGTATGGCCCACTCCCTCTTTATTCGTGAGGGGAGGCTTTTGCCCAGCAGTGGGATCTTGCAGGCTCTATCTTCGTGTAACTTACCTTGTTAATAAAAGAACTTCTCTGGGGCCCTTATAATATTTATTAGCAGACCGCTCCCTCCGCGCGATGTTAATATTGGTTCTTTCATACTTTTTGATCGAAGTAAAAAGTTTTTCGGGTCATGAATTCTTTAATATTATAGCAGCGAACTCTTAGAAGTATTAAGCACAGAAGTAGCTAGATACATAATATATGATACAGAATGTAAACATAAATGCGTTACATATTTTAAGGTATGCTTAACACCATCAAACTGACCAACTTACGATAGTATTCTTTTCCAGGGTAGTCAGGAACATTGCTACAATGACTATAACACCTTCTAATAAAACCAGCCAAGTTCGAGTCGGGCTACTCACGCATCGAGGGTACCACACCGCCACACAACATATTATTAACTTAGAAAAAAACTGTTGTTTTCTCCTGGACCTTTAGCCTGAGACCGACTCACACTTGGCCAGTTTTTATTATTTGTTGTTCACACCAAGTTTGACGATTGTATGTACTCGTATTTACCATTTTTACGATAGAGCGAGAAGAAAAAACTTTGAATAAAACTAGTTTCTTGAATAAGGACCCCTTTTAATTTATAATACTTATAACTTTTTGACATTTTAATTATTTTTTAACAAATCCGCCGTACGCATATTTTGTGAAAATTTCAACTGTCTAGCTATTACGGTTCAAAAGTAACGCCGGCGTCGGACAGACAACATAGGCTTAGTAATAGGGTCCAGTTCTCACCCTTTGGGTACGCAGCCTTAAAAAGAAATGTTCTAAGATTATTTATGATTATACATACATTGATGTTTAGGTGTAGGTACAGGTGTACAGTTACATATATTGCACAACTAAAGTGCAGCAAATGTTACTGCGTAGTCCCACGTCCTACTGTCTCTGAACCCAAACATTTTTTTGTGTAATGGACCGGAAGGCTGCCATCGATTCCACGACGAAGACGCGGGCTGAAAATAAAATAAAAAAATACAATTAAAATCCAAACTGCAATTAAAATCCAAAGTGGCTCTGGCGTCACAGATTTTAGCACTTTAATCACGTCATTATTTTTGTCGTCATGAAACTGCAAATCTATAAATTATGTCTGTGAAAAAATACTCTGTTTTGGGTATCGTTTCAGAAACAAATGAAATTCGTTTAATTTTTTTTTCAACCGTTACGCTGAAACTAATAAACCGATTTATGTATAGTTTTCACTTTTCGATGTACCTACGAGATTTTATGCAATCCTATTGGTTCGTTTCTGCGCTCCGCAGCTTCGTTCCGCTTCAGTGGACAGGCAGCCTAAGTAGGTGGCTCACAATGTGTAATAGAGGATGACTTTATGACGGCAACAGACCTGGGGCCCTAGACAAAGTGACATTCATTGGTGTCGACGCTAGAGTAACGGATAACATAATTATATTGACTTGACGTAAGGTGCGGCGAAAGATCGCTAATGTCAAATCCATACATTCTGTCATTTCTACTAGCGTCTACCCCAAACTTTGCATCAGTGCGCTACTACTAAGTTATGCCTAGTTGTTTTACATTACTGCTTTGTGACCAAATACATTTGAAAAATTTGAAAGGACTGGAATGTCAGCGGCAATGTATGACAGCTGGGCATAACTGATGCATACAAAGGTGACATTAGAGACATGTGCCATGTTTAGGCTTTGTTATTGTATGACGTGATGACTCTATGGTTATAAAAACTTATTGATCTACCCCAATAGAAATATCACTTTGTCTAGGGCCCAGAGGTGGCACGATGATGTGGGCGATTTCCACACTAAAAAGACGTGGGCGAAGCCACTGGCAAAAGTTACTTCAGTAATTGGATACAGATATTTCAGTATCTAATTGGAACATGCGGAGCTTCGTGGAAAATGAGTCAAATTGTTACAGAGAAATATTCCGACAAATAAACGCTATGTAAAGCAGACAAGTTATAAATGCTCGTTAGCAAAGCAATTTACAGTTTAGTTATTTTGTTGGTTATAAACCTAGAGCAAACTTGGATGTATATCCCGTACAACAGAAGCTGGCAACATCATTGATTGTATTTCTTAAGGATACGTCCCGTGAAGTGGTCTCTTATTTTTCGTTTTTCGACAAAATTTATACAAGTTACTGAAACGAAAAGAATTACACAGTATTCTGGGATAGTTTATCTAGTGAAATTATAAATTGAATACAACATTGTAATTATTAATTAACTTCACACGATAGAATTTCTTTTCGAAAAGTTACGAAAATAACAATTTTTTTTACATTATCTTTTTAAACTAGAATAACTTGCAACCGTTTATAATAACTGGAATTTTACTCACATATTCATCATAAGTTTCTCTAGTGAAATGATAAAAAAATATATATGAAAAGTACTTTCATTAATTCTTTTTAATCGACAATACGGCACACGCACGCACTTTTTGGAAGGCTGGAGTGCAATTTAATAAGCGCTCACATCGCTGTCAAAACCATCGACGAGCTCGCATCCTTCAGATCGTTGAAGGTTTTATTATGAGTTTGACACATGAAATTAAAAGCTCGCCGTTGCGTTGTTTCAACGACGAATTTAAGGTTGTGATGATGTTTGCTTAGTGAATTGCACTGCGATTTTTGAACACTACACCACACTACACGTTGTAATCAGCAGTAGAAAATAATGTGGAGATTATGCATCTTTCTACTGCTGATTTAACCGTGTGATGTTAAAAAATCGCACTCCTGGGCAATTGCGTTTCTCATAGAAAATATTCGTAGGCATAATTAACAGGCATTGAATTCAAATGCATTGGAATGTTCAGATCCGAATGTTCTTAAGTTAGATCTTGTATTTATGTGAATTCTCTCGCAAATCGATAGTGTGATTTAGGCCTTGTCCTGTTGAAACTCGTTACATGAAGTATCGTATATTCTCTGACATAAATGATTTATTGTTCACATCGCTTCGATTGCATCGGCATCGTTGCTTGGTCAGGTATCTGGCAGCTACAGTATACAGGGTGTAAAATGAAATGCGATACATATTTAAAAGGGTGCATCAGACAATCAAACTGAACAATTTTCACTATGGAGACCAAATCGGAATCGGGAAAAAGAACAGCAGTTTCATAGAAAAAGTCAATGGCTACTCGACCCAAATTTATGAAACAGCCCATTCTTTTTTCGTGATTTCGGTCTTGGTCTCATATAGTAAAAGTGGTTTAGTTTGATGGTCTGAAGCACCCCCTTTGATATTGTAACACGTTTAATTTTACATTCTGTATAGAGCACAAGCTTCTTCTTCTTGTGGTGCCATCTCCTATCGGAGGTTGGCTATCAATAAGGCTTTTCGGACCCTGGAGACTGCAGCCCTGAACAGTGAGGTTGTGTCAACATCGAACCATTCACACAAGTTTCAGTATAAGAGTTATCTCTTATACTGAAAAAGTACACTGTCTTATGACAGTGTACTTTTTGCAACCATCAGCAGCAAAGTTGATTCAGTGTTTATGGGGTGTAGAGCCTCTCTGTGATGGGGATGGACCAGGTTTGCCTGCATAACTTCAGTCGGTTTAGGAGTTACTGATGTTTAAAGGTCAGTGAAAACGATCAGCAGCAAGGTTGATCGTATGATAATATTATTGTAGTATGCACTATAGCTATGTGCACAGTATAAAAACTGACATGGTTCATCAGTCGGTTTAGGAGCTACAGCCGTTCAAAGATCCGACCTTTAAAATCTCTTAAACCGACTGGCAGTTCATGACAATTTTTGTACTGTGCACATAGCTACAGTACATACTACAATAATATTATACGATTGGCCTTGCAGCTGATAGTAAATTTTTTACTGATCTTTAAACATCTGTATCTCTTACACCGACTGGAGTTATGCAGGCAGACCTGGTCCATCCCTATCACAGAGATGCTCTACAGTTCTACACCCCTTAAACACTGAATCAGCCTTGCTGCTGATGGTTGCAAAAAGTACACTTATCTCTTATAATATTTTTAAGCCACGACGTCCTTCTTCTACCAGGCATTCGTGTTCCCAAAATTTTCCCCTGCAGAATAATCTGGAAATGTTGGTATAGAGCACAATGCGATACTGAAATTACTGAATAACGTGTGACAGATAATCCTGATTCTAACAGAATCGCAATGTTGCGAATGTCTCTAATATAATATTATCAGCCTATTATCAGGGAGCCTTATATACCAAACGTTATTTATTTTCCTTGCCAATTCCGAACCCATCGCTATCTAATTTTATTGACTATTGTTCCTGTTATTTATGATTCGGTGAATTGTGTTTTGATCAGACAAAGGATGGACCCTGTAGTTCGTAATTGGGATAATAAATCAGATTTCTTTGTTACCCCGCTGTTATCATTTACTAGAATCTTATTAATTTTATACAAGGCGGATACAGGAGGGGGGTGGGAGGGTTTTCATTGAATTTTGAGGCTGAGTAATGAGCTCTTGCTATCCTGCAGACCGTCGAACGAATTCGGAACATGAGTTATCAATATTATGTTATAAATTATGCTCAACATTTTAGCAACGTTACCAGTGAGAGTAGCAACAGCCGAAAGATCTTTTTCTTCCCTGCTCTGCGCCGCCTGAAACCATGGCTTCGTATGTAAACTGCAGAAGAGCGTCTTACCGGACGATGGCGCCAGGAGCAGGGCCTCTACCCGGACATTCGAACTTCGCAATTGTGAGAACGTTTTCGTTCCAATGTCAACTCTATTACAATGAAGTTCGGACCGAAACGGTCTCAAAATATCGAAAATCGAAAGTCCGGGTACAGGGCCAGGGTCGACGTGGCACTCTCTCACTACCTTTCTCCCACAGTGCGTGACGCGCTAGGCTCGGGGCTGCTGCCCCCCCCCCCCCCCACCTCATGGCGCCCCCCTTCCTGGTGGACGTGGAGGGGCTCTGGTCATATGGCATTGAATAATAATGTTGACAATGTGATAAATCGGTAGGGTAGACAAAAAATAGATTTAATTTTGTAAAATGTTTTTTTTATTTTTTATTTTATTGAATAAAGAAATTTACAAAACACAACAAGGACAAAAACCCGTCCCACGAAAACCTGTAAGGGTTTATCTGGGGAAGGGGCGTTCACATTCGCGGACCAATTAGGTATTTCTACTCTTACATAGGTATGTTATTACATAGGTTAAATGACTAAAAAACATCGTGAGGAAACCTGCATGCTTCAATTTCGAGGCATGTATTGTACTTACTGTCCATTATAAGTGGCGACGGGCTCACTCCCCGTCACACTGGACAGTGTTTCGGTACTAGTGAAACGTGGATGTTCGGAAGATTCAGAATATTTCTGACTACCCCCTCGGGGAATATAGTCGTAAGCATATGCTATGCTATGCTAATGTTAAAGGAGTAATTACAAAATAATAATAACAATTTTTAATATTCTTTATTGTTTTAATTTATCTATGTATCGGACCTTCAGACCTGACTAGTTTAGGAGCCAGTGCCGCAATTGTTTGTTTACATGTTGTAAAATTTCAATACAGGATTTTTTATGTTTCATGTTTTTTTTATGTCTCTAATTTTTACGAGTCGGCAGAAGTTGAAGCGTTTTTCCCCTAGTTGGTTAGGACATTGCAGACTGAATCACCTGATTGTCTGAAAAGAAAAATGATTCCGTGCTTCGGATGGCACGTAAAGCCGTTGGTCCCGGCTACAATCTCTGGTGGTAGTAGTCGTCACATATTTTTATGTGACGTGGTTTCCCACGTCAGAGGCCGTAAGACGGTCTGAAAAACTCTGACACCAGGGCTCTGCCCTGCTCTGCACTATAGTCACTATTATTCGGGGATTCCCGACTCAAAGTTTTCCGTTTCGCTAGGAGTGCTTACTCCTTGAAAGCTTTTTCAATAGACGGCAACCTGTTTTGTGGTATACAGTAGTAGGTTAACCCTTTTAAAGAGCATCTAGAACTCTACTATCTTATCTTTTACAATCTCCCACAGAGAAAAAAGAGCAGATAAAATAAATAAAATGCTAAACACTTTTGAAAGGTAAAAGCACTTAAGGCTATCTTGCAAAACGCAACCTTTGTTTATCTACGAGTCCTTTTATTAGAACACGAGCTTCGTTAAAACTTGAAGGGCCATGAATGTCACGCGGCTCTCCATCTATCTCGTTAGGGACAAACCTGGAGCAATTACTATAGTCATCGACGTTTACACCAATTTAATTAACTGCTGTTGGCAAGCCTTGGAACTGATACCAATTAAAGTACAATGTCTGTACCGGTATTTACCAGTTCTTGCCATTTCGGTACCTAAGTACCTAACGGTTCCAGGAGAGCAATTGCAATTTCAACCGGACCATGATTGGACCGCGTGCGAACCACAAATTTTAACACATTCGGTATTGCGCTATTCATTTGACAGCCGTTTTGACAGATCGCTCAGACTTTAAAGGCTGTCAGTCACATAGAGTTTAGCGCGATGCGGAACTCAGAACAGTTGAATAGTAATTGGATTGCAATGTGATTAGAACTGAAATTGGATTAGGATTGAACTTGGATGTTTTAAATTAGCGCAATCGACCTCAAGACCGGTACCGGTACTGCTGCTAACAAGTACCCAGTTCCCAATTCAGGTACAAACTTTTATCTTTATTCGAGTCATTCATGTTTGTTTAATTATATGAATACGCCCTTAACATATGTGTGCTAAGTATATACAAAATAATAGAGTGTATGTATTTTTGTAGTTTTTAAAAGACAAATCTGGACTAGATTCTGGTACTTCATGTGGGATTAGATAATCTGTGTAACAATGTCCAAGATATACTTGAATATTATCTACGTCTAAGCCTTACATAGTCTGTGGCAGGGCAAGCTTTATTATTCGTCTGTGCTCAGAGCAACTTGGTTTACGACTGTCATTACTGTCCCAGTAATTTTACATCCCTTTATCTCAATCGACAGAAGTTTGTGATGTCTTTTCGACAATTTTCGTGGTTAGATAACTGCTTGTTAGATGACAGTTCTTTTCGGGTGATTGGATTCGGTATAATGTGGGTTGGTCTGCAAAGTTTGGACAAACGACTTTGTTGTCTTTTAATTTACAAAATGTTTAGTTACAAATCAGGAGATTGATTTAATTTTATGAAAGATTGTTACGGAGTAACTAGGTCCTATAGGTACGGGTATAAGAGACATCCATTGGCAGGCTGAAACGGTGAACTCAGATCATCAAAGTGAACAAGTTTCATTATGGAGCCTACCTCAGTAAACAAGAAAAAATTGCTGTTTCATACAAAACTGCTGTACCTACCCCACTCAAATGTATAGGACAGCTGATTCTCTTTCGCGTTTCCTGAGGTAGGCTCCATAGGGTTACCTATCGTTCTTTCGAATTAGAGGTTTCCGAATTTTAGTTCTCCGAAATCGTTACACTTTTTATTGTTTCCCTTTTTTTTGTTTCCCCGAAATATTATTCGCCATATTTTGAAAAGCCATATTTTTTATTGTCCTTTTTTTCTTCTTACCAATGGATCAAAATTCTGTGCCACATTTATCCGAAGTAATGTAAGTCAGATAATATACTTTTTCGAATATTTGTTTTTCCGTACGGTCACTTTTCCGCAGAAATAGTGAACCTAACCTAACCCAGAATTTTCTCAGGCAGGGGCGTCCACCAACCGCACCTCCTGCTGTGCAGCCCCCCTGCAGCCTCCAACATGCATACAAGCAAGCAAGCAAGCAAACATGCAGCAAGCAAGCAAGCATGCAGCAAGCAAGCAAGCATGCAGCAAGCAAGCAAGCATGCAGCAAGCAAGCAGCAAGCATGTTGATGCTCCGCTCGCTTCGCTCGCTCCGCTAAGTATCTTACATGTTCTAACCTAACCTAACCTACAATTTTAAGAACACCGGTTTTTTTTCTCAGGCAGGGGGCATCCGCCCCCTGCACCCCCCAACATGCATTCAAGCAAACAAGCAAGCAAGCATGCAGCAAGCAAGCAAGCATTCAGCAAGCAAGCAAGTATGCAGCAAGCATGCAGCAAGCAAGCAAGCATGCAGCAAGCAAGCATGCAGCAAGCAAGCAGGCAAGCAAGCAAGCAAGCAAGCAGCAAGCATGTTGATGCTCCGCTCGCTTCGCTCGCTCCGCTAAGTGTCTTACATGTTCTAACCTAACCTAACCTACAATTTTAAGAACACCGGTTTTTTTTCTCAGGCAGGGGGCATCCGCCCCCCGCACCCCCCTCGCGGGGGGCGCCGCCCCCCTGCACCCCCCAACATGCATTCAAGCAAGCAAGCAACAAGCAAGCAAGCATGCAGCAAGCAAGCAAGTATGCAGCAAGCATGCAGCAAGCAAGCAAGCATGGAGCAAGCAAGCAAGCAAGCAAGCAGCAAGCATGTTAATGCTCCGCTCACTTCGCTCCCTCCGTTCAAAGCAAACAAGCAGCATGCTAGCAAGCATATTGGTGCTCTAATCCTGGTATCATGTTGCCGTCTACTAATTATTACAGAAAACTTTACTGTGTTGTGTTCTAGTCATAGGTACTATGGAAGAAGTTACTTCGACTTTTTAAAACTTCGAACCCAGAAGACAGTTGTCAAATGAAAAAAAATGATTATGAAATTCTGATTTTAAATTTTCTGGAAAATGATACTTCTGTCAAGTCTTTATAAGGAGTAACAAATTTATGTGTAACAAAATATCTGTCACTAGAAAATTCTATAAACCGTTTTCGAATAACTGAAATTCGGTCAGCAAAATTTCGAAAGTAAGATAGGTTACCGCTCCATAGTGATAGTTGGTTAGTTTGATGGTCTGAGTTCACCGTTTCAGTCTGCCGACGGCTGTCCCTTGAAAGTGTAGATGAAGCCGAGGATGTAGCGCGCTCGCCCAGAAAAAGCCTATTTACTCTTCTTTTAAAAATATCCTGATTGTATTTGCTTGGGAAAACAGACGCAGGGAGAGAGTTCCAAACCTTACCGGTTCTTATTATAAAAGAGGATGCGAACCTATTTGTGCGGATTGTTGGAATATCGACAACGTATGGATGCAGTCTCGCACTACGTCTTGTCGTACGATGATGGAAGGGGGATGGTGGAATCAGGTCATGTAACTCCTGGGCACATTCGCCGAAGTGCAGCCGATAGAATACCGACAGACAAGCGATCAATCTTCTTAGTGGGTAGTCACAGGTAGGTATTATATAAAACTTATTCAAAATATGATCGTCATTTTAACAGTGCCAAGCCCTTTTTTTGAGCTCGTAGTAATTTTAAACGGACACATCAAACACCTCGAAATTGAACATTTTTGGTTTCCATAAGGTATTTTCCTTCCCCATAAATCCAGTGGTGTTAAAAATCAAACCGCCATGCACATGAATCACACGATGCGAAACTTTAATTTTTGTACGGTAGCTACGGTGTTTGCTCGTAAAATTATGTCATAGTTTATCAAACTTTAATCGCTCAAAACCAAAAACCCCGTAATCACATTTACCCAACATTCAAATCACAGTAAATTTCCATAACATTTTCCAACAAAAAGCTTGTCACAGTTAAGGCCTGCACATACGACACGACGGACTTTTGTCCGCGTATTTTTGTTGTGAACGTTCGCGTTCATTGGAACGGTACGCGAAATTATTCTGTTATCGGATGATATGACACTATAAGAAATCCGTTGGGTGCCTGCTAGTGGACGCGTGTATTTAGTTACTATCACTTCACTACATAGTATAAAACAAAGTCGCTTCCCGCTGTCTGTCTGTCTGTCCCGTATGTATGATTAGATCTTTAAAACTATACCCCACGGACTTTGATGTAGTTTTGTAATAGATAGAGTGATTCGAGAGGAAGGTTTATATGTATATAATATATGCATAGTATCAGCATTGCACCCATGCGAAGCCGGGGCGGGTCACTAGTATAGAATAAAAAAGAAATCATCATCAGCCCGGTAAACGCCACTGCTGGGTATTAGGCATCTTCATTTTCACGCCAACCAGAACGGTCCCACGCTATTCTCATCCAATTTTTGCCGGCTACTCTACAAAATATGTCATCCGACCACCTGGCTGCTGGTCTGACCACTGACCGTTCAAAAAAGAAATACGATGCAAAAAAACTTAGCTTTGCCTAAAAGATTTCCATGCGGTCTATTTGCAAGGACAAAAAGTAAGCGGAAAAAAGTCCATCGTATTGTGTGTATGAGCAGGCCCTTAAATAGTAAATTTGTGTGTAGGGACAAGGAAAACTATTCGGACATAATTCTGCGCGAAAGAATCCGGAGCCTGACGTCAAGTTACAAACTAATCCAATTAGGGAAGGCCAATAGGAATCTACCGTCGTCGTTCTGTTCTACAAACTTCTATACTTTATCGTGCTGACCTTAAAAAAGAAGGTTATTGCGTACTCTACTAACATATTTTATTAAACGTGGTAATACACGAACGCAAAAACCTGACAACGTCCCCTTGATATCTCTTATGTATTTAGAACAACATTTCTGAAAATTTATTCATATTTACCGATCAAATGGTTAACTGACATAGGCAACTGGGCACATGTATGAAAATGAGACACAAACAATAAATTAGAAAAAATTTTGAAAACTGAAAAACTGAATTCGTTGCAATGCAATGGTTAATTCCAGCAAAAAGACATAAGTACATCGATTTCTCCCACCAATCAGGAATAAGGGGACGGGAAGCAAAAATTTGCTATAGCATAACATCAACTTTTTGGATGAAAATTCGGTTCCAGTTTTTCCCCTAACGAGGGATTTTTCGGTGAGAATAATTAAAATCAGATCAGCTCTACTATTTTCCTAAAAAAATTACGAAAACTTTTATGCAAAGTTCGAAAGAGTCATTTATTTTGACTGATTTGGTACTTTGCTGCTACGTTAGCAAATTCGTAGGTAATACTTAGTACCTACTACAGTTGTTAAGGTTTAAACTTGGTACATTTTCCCGTCTTTTATCTTCAACGGCCGTGCGGTTCGCCTCAAGTGTTTGTACTGCAATTTGCGGTCGACCGCATGTTCGTTAGGCTGTATCTTGCCATAAAGTGTTCAGGGTGAAATGGTGTGTAACTAATTTCATGATGGGGGTTGCAACAATGTAATTAATGCTATTATTTACTTATACTGAAAACTGTTTGGAAATTATTATTCTTTTTACTTAAGTTTTTTTTAACATGTTTAGACCACCAATGTTTAATATTCAATATTTATTCTATAATATATTTATTATATTTAATTATTTATAATATAATATATTTATTATAGCGTTGGTGGCGCGTTGCGGAGAGGTATGGACTCTCAATTATGGGGGTCCGGGTTCGAATCCGCACGGACAACATGCCATGTACCAATGAGTTTTTCTAACTTATGTACGTAGAACCGACTGCTCTCAAACGGTGAAAGAAAACATCGTGAGGAAACCTGCATTCACTGAAGAAGAAATTCTGATGTGTATGTGAAGTCTACCAACCCGCATTGGGCATGCGTGGTGGACTAATGCCCATACTCCCTCCTTGAGGGTAGGCCTGTGCCCTGCAGTGGGACGTTTATAGGCTGATGATGATGATATTTATTATACATTTTATTACATTTATTTAATGTTGGTTTACTAATAAACAAAATCTGGTATTAATAACATAAATTTTTTTTTCACATAATGTTTCTATGGTATGTAAAGGATTGTATGTTTGTCTGAGATCTAAATAAATAATTTTTCTTTCTTTCACATTTAGAATCTAAGAATGAATTCATAAGTATACGCAATCTTTTTACTATATTTGCTTACAATGAACAATACTTTACAATAGTTTGTGGATGATTTTTGAAGAAGGAAAAGATTTGAAAACAGTTCAGCTTGAACGGAATATTGACACAAAGATTGAAATAAAATAAAAGAGCAACAACACGTTTGAAAAATACTTCTAATAATAATTATGCACTAGGTGCCTGAATTTGTGAATATTGCATAGATTATTGGTTTATAAATTATAAAATACACGAATGAATTAGATTGAGTTAAAAAAAAAATTTGGGTTGAGACGTCATAGAATGATTGCGAAACAAGTTTGGCAAAGGAATTAACTACCCTATTGTAAAACAAGTGAAGTTTGTCATCACATCCGAGATCCAAAGCTTCCCAGATTGAAGATAGCAATATCAGCACCTTTCATTAACAACAAAGCCAGTGCCGGATCTAGGGGATTGCGTAGGGCCGCGTTAATTACTTTAGTTTGTGCTTCTTGGAGATAGCGACCTATTTGTTCCGTTGTCCTTAACTTAGACAATAGCACTGATTGTTTTTTAATTTATTTTTACCGAATTGATTAGGTCACAGGCTAAACGTCTAGAGGGGTTTTTGTGTATGTGCACAATTTATTGACCTCTGTCCATTTCCATATTTGACACTAGTTGCTTATCCTATGAATACGCTGCTATGAAATTCCTACACAATCTTACTGGTAATGTCATGCATCAGTATAAAAATGTATGAAAAAATACCTTTCTAATAATTTAGAATAGTCGTGGTAGACAGAATAGTTGTTCGTTCAGATGTACTCTCTAGTGGGGTGAAACACTCGAAACCAAGACCCTACCACGACTATTCTTTACATCTACAGTAAATGTATCGTTTTTGTTCTTCCTCTATTCAATAGGTATCTGTCATTCTGATGATTAGCACCTCTCGTGTATCGTATTTATTTATTTACCAGATAAATGAATTTTCACGACTTAAATAATACATCACACATGATGTGTGACATGCTCTGTGGGGAAATCGCACCGTGTTTCTTGGATTTTAGAAATACAATAGTGAATCTTGATTCGGTGTTAAAGTTTGTTCTATATATAACAAAGGTAGGGGCGGATTAAGGCGATTCTATGGGCACCGGTAATTCCATTAATTCTCGCGGACTGGAGTTTTGACGAGCTACCTGTTCTGGGATTCCGATGCGGTCGAATGTTGTCAAACTGTAGTCGGATCACTTGTGAAGAAGGTTAACTGATTAACTGTTGTTTATTATGACTAAAACTTTTGTAGACATTATTTTTATATTATAGGTAAGTAAGTATAAGAGAAAAAAAGTACACGTCGGGTTTTTTTAATCCACACGTGCCAATAAAAATTGGCACGTGAATTTATGTTCATAGAGACGCGACAAGTCGCTTTATAGTGGATTATCTCTATGTTGCATCTACGTTAATTAGAACCAGTACAGTTCGATGTCGCTTAGTTGTTAATAGTGATTAATCTCTTTGTGGAATTTACGTTAATTAGACACAGTTAGCAAGTAAAATTTTAATAGTTTTTAATTACTTCAAAAGGTGTATTCAGACAATGAAACTATAACAACTTTCCCTAAGGAACATGGGTCGAAAAACGAAAAAAAAAATTGTACCACCCATAGAAAATTTATCGACTGATCCGCACTTTTGTATTTGTATATTGACGACCCCGTTGGTGTAATGGTTACCACGCCGGACTGCCAAACCAGGGTCCTGGGTTCGAATCCCGGTTCGGTCATGGTTGTTATATGTGTGTGCCGTTGTTGTATGATTCCCATAACAAAAAGTCTGAGGCTTACTTGGGATCATTACAATGTACCTATGTGCCTGTGAGCGTTATTTATTTTATTTTATTATTTATTTATTGAGGTCCAAAAAAAGTCTCGTTTTTCTACCTATATTCTATTAGGAAAGTTGTTTAGTTTCATCGTCCGAATGCACCACTAAAATATTGTTAGTACTTAATTTTAAACTAGAGGTGTGTAGGTAATATAATATCATTTATGAGAAGAGAAAGGCAATAAATATTTTTTTTATTTCTTTTAAGTTTAATTTATCAAAATAAAAATTAAATATGTAATCATTTTGAGGCGTGAATTGAATTTTTACCGAAATTAAGCGAAAATTTTCAAGGCAACCTCTTCGATATCTCATATTACTTTTTCATCGTAACATTAAACATTATTAAGCCAAAAACAATAATCCACAACATTATCGGAACGTTAACAATATTGTTCTATCTATAACAAAGCCAGAGACGAATCGAGGAATTAATTAGATTAGTTAGGGAGAGTTTGTGGCCCCGATAGCCGCCGAGTTGCTCACTTGCGGCCGGCTGTTGTCAAACTAATCCTTTGTAAATAAATATATATATTTGTGTACGTACAACTTTTATCAGTGTACATAGTTGTAGTTTACAGGTAATTTGAACTATGCGAATGGAGTAACGAGCAAGTAGAACGTGGTGAACAAGAATTTCAAACAGATTATGAGTCATCTGAAGAAGAAGGTTGGGTAAGTATCTGGGAAGAGGATATGAGTCATTACTCATTAGGTAACAATTAAAGAAGCTCGCAGAACCGATGGCTGATGGGGTCGAAGAGTTCTCGAGTTGCGACCGCGTACCAGAAAAGCGCATCGTGCATGGGTGAACAGACGATCTGGTAAAGGCAGTGGGAACTCGTTGGATGAGGGCAGCGCAGGACTGGCCGTTGTGGCGATCCTTGGAGGCCTATATCCAGCAGTGGACGTCCATCGGCTGAGAGGATGATGATGAATTAAAGAAGAGAATGATGTAGAAAAAGAAACGTAAGTTGCAGATCTCTACCCTCCTCGGAATGGAAAAAAAATTTAATAACAATGTTTTTAGCAGAATCCTAAAAAAATTAAAATATTGACTAGAGTGTTTAAGACTAGGTAAGTACTCTTTTCTCAGAAAGAAACGTTTACGTAAGATAAAAAGTTTATGAGTTGTAAATACAAAACCTCTTGGAACTAAAATTAGTTTAATAGCTTTCTTGTTTGACGAAATAACAAAGTAAATAAAAAACAAAATTACTGATATTGGACCGGTAATATTGTTGTTTTCAGAGATTGTTTTTAAGGAGATAATCTTTCTAGGTTTTCTGGGATTTCTCTGAAAAGAAATAATATTTTCAACGATATTAATGTACTATTTTAATATGAAAGTAGGAAAACTGACAAGACATTCAAATAAACGCGATATGCGGCAGCGGCCGACAGTCTCTGTGGTTCAGGAGGGACGCGTTAATTTCGTTCCTTACAACATCCAAGTTCTATCCTAACAATGCAATTACTATTCAACTGTGCTGAAATCAGCATCGTGATAAACTCTATGTGACTGACAGCCTCTGAAGGAGAGATCTGTTAAAACGACTCTTACGGCAAATGAATAGCGCAATACCGAATGTGTTAAAAGTTGTGGTTCGCACGCGGTCCGATCATGCTTCAGTTGCGATTTATTTAGCGGTATTGCTCTCCTGGGTACCTAGACAAAGTGACATTCTATTGGCGTCAATGATATTAAATACCAAACCGAAGCAGATAATATGTCACTATATGTGCCATAGCGCGCGCAAAGTGAAGACTCAAAAACGTCCTACATAGGATGTTTTTTAATAGTCTGCGTCAAACTACGTGCATGACGGCTGTGGTGCGGCACAATTTTACGCGCCATTTTCTATGAAGGTAACATATCTTGATTGGAGTAGACGACGCTAGTGGAAATGAGAGAATGTATGGATCGAAACATTTTGACGTTTGCTTTCGCCACCATAAGTTAAGTCCATAAAATTTTATCGTTTCTACTAGAGCGTTGACGCCAATCAAATGTCACTTTGTCTAGGTACAGTCAGCAGCAAAGCTGCATACACTTAAGTACTACGACGTAGAATAAAAGTGTATTCAACTTATTGCTGCTTAGTGCTGACTGTACCTTGATCTCCTACTAAAAATTGTCTATTCGAGTCTAGCGGTAAAAAGGCCACTTATCTCATAAGAAGTAATTATAGTACTTATAGTAATAGAAGTCAGAAATCGGGCAAAAACTGCGTACGCAACCACAAACTGCCTCACTTTGACTGTAGCTTCAACCTCCTGCGTACATTTGTACTTATCATAGGACATAAAGAAATAATAAAATCAATTGTTAGTGTTTTAGTTGCCAACCAAAACACCAACAATAGAATACACATCAGGTTACGCACCCTATATACCCATAACTACACTACGTACAAAACACAAAATAGTGCGGTAGAGAGCCTGCATAGACGCGGCTGCCGGCGCGAGCGGCGCAGCGTGCTGTGAGACGAAACAAAAACAATATACCGCACCCTCTCGCACGATTCGCAGCGTTCAACTTCTAATAGTTCAAAGTCCAAACAGGGTAACCTGACCTGTCGCCGTGTGTACAAATGTACGCAGGAGGTTAAAACAGTTAATTGTTTTTGTTTTAAACTTTTCTATTAAGAAATAGGTACTTTTATTTATTAGACTTCAAACGAAGTTATTAAATAAGGAGTAATTTAAGGAGGTAGCGAAAGTCCCCAAAAAGTTTTGTCGAGCGATTGTTGTCTGAAACTCTGCGAGGTGTCAAACCCCTGATGTTCAGAGTTCCAGGCCTGAAGTTTGTGACATCGCGGCAAGTTTGCTGGCCTCGCGTCACCTCGGAATTTTAAACAGGCACCAGGTGAACGAGTTTATTCGAAGATACTGAAATATTTAAGAAATAACTCGACGAGATTTTCTTATTACGGAGTTTCGTCGTGATTTATTATTAAGCACTGCGGAGAGGTAGACATGGAAATGAGTAAGAATTTTGATTAGGCGGTTTTGTAAATGGATTTAGGTAGATTTTGCCGTTGGTTTTTGTGATGACTGATTTTTAAATACAAGATTAGTTAAATTAATAGCTATGATTAATAGGTCAGCTTCAGCTTGTCGTGGCTTTGTTAGCGGTTATTTACGGATTCTATAAGTCTTATACGGCTTATTACGGCTTATAGTAATACTACACACTGCCGAAATATCGGGAACTCACAAATACCAAAACGCGGTAAGAACCCGTTAAAATGTTTAATTCTAGATTATAGTAATACTGTTGCATAATTCTGTCTCTCTTATGTATTTGTAGCTAAAATCTATGTACTTATAGGTCTGAGTGTTACTAGCCTTAATACTGTATTAGTATTTCATATGATTGAGTATTGTATAATATAATCTTAATTTAAGAATTTATTTTGTAATAGCTTAGAAGTGATTTGTTAGCTATTTCTGGCCGCATTCTCTACAGCGACCACAGTTCCGATGTCGTGGTAGCTTTTAAAAAGACTTGAAATTATAAGTGGCATATTAAATTAAGGCTGCACCGAGCCTATTGTGCTGCCCCCAATCGTATTTTTTTAATTTCTTGACAGTTTAACAATATTTCCAAAAAACAAGAATGTCACATTGTAGTCAATGCTGATTTTCAAGTTATCGGGTCAATGTGGATTTGTTTTTGTAATGTTTGTCGTTATTATCTTTAAAACCACAAAAAATTTACACTTTGAGCGGTTTTAACGATATTAACTACAAGCATAAAACATAATAATCCGCAATGTTTCGATAAATTGAAAGTCAATCAGGACTACAATGTGACATTATTGTTTTTTGGAAATGTTGTTTAAAATTATTTAGAAATAACAAAAATACGATTGAGGGCAGCACAATAGGCTCGGTAGGCTCTTAACATTTTTGACTTTTTAGTTTGTTTTGTACTATTTAAGTACAGTGGTTTACATCTCAAGACGTAGGTAGTTATAAATACTATAAGATTTCTAGTGTTATCTACAGAAGTGCTATTTTTCAATCTCATACTTTCAAAATTATGATCCAATGATGCATAATCTGCATATAAGTAATTTTGATATTTTCCATTGACTAAAATACCACTACGGGTTCGACACTTCGACAGTTTTACTTTTCTGTGAATGCGAAATTGCGAAGCGTTCATTTACAGCAGAAATAGTAAATAAGGCAAAGACATATCGATGGTCTAGAAGACAATACGTGTTAAGTGCAAAATTTTGATATTTTAACATTTTAATGCCAAACCGTTTCCACTCACCCAAATGCCGTCTCTTTCAGTCTAATCAGTATGTGTACATTTATAGCAAGTGACATCAAGTTGAAGCCAAGAATAGTAATGAATGTTATTTACTACCTTGATTAACAACAAATAATGCTAAAGCGATTTAGAACATTTGACTTGTTTGACAAACACAGTAAGTGCCTTTGTTACTTATGGCATTACAAAACTTTTGGTTCTCAATTATATTAAATAATGATAGTTAATACTTACAGTTAATGTTTGATTTGCTTAATAATAAAGAAAATAACCCCGCGGGGGCAGCTTGTGGCGAGCTGACGGTGAGTGGCGACACCGCGGACCCCTATCCAGGGGGACCATACAGACATGCGCTCACACACACACACACCCACACACACACACCCCCACACCCACACACACAGTAACACACCCCCCTACCTCTGGCTTGCCTTCATTGGCCGTCCAGAGTGGAATCGCAAGAGCAGAACCTATGCTCCAGGTTGGAAGTGTATTGCACGTAATGGCGTAATAACGGGGAAACCCGCTCACGGGGGTAAACCCCGCGATGGTAAAACCGGAGCCGCACCTCTCGACAACCTTCAGCCGCTCAATGAGATGTTGCCCCATTGTCGCACTTTGTGCGTGCGGCCGTTTTATGGGGCCCACTCGACGAGTCGGCGAGTCACCGCCTGCCCTATTTACAATTTTGAGACTAGTTGTCATGGCAGGTGTCTGTTAGTCTCCCCCCATAACCCTGTATCCATCCATCCAACTTTCACCTCCATAGCCCAAGACCTTATTTTTCCATCGCGGCCATAGCGCCGTACTCCAATAGTCTTTACACAAATGGCGGGGACCATCCCCGTGTGTATCATGTTGTATGCTCGGAGATGGTATCCGCCATTTGTGTATCCCTTACATTTAGATTAACTTGTCTTTTGAAAGGGCCTCTACATGTTGGCTTCGGCCCCATGCACGCCTTCCAAAGGTCCGGGACTTAATTGCCCGTGATTACGGAACGTAAGACATACAAAGAAAATAATAATATTTAGTCTCCTTTTTAATACAATAGCAGTAAATTCCTCTAAAATACTAAAGCTAATAATATACACAAAAGTGTTAAATGCACAATTAAATATATTGTTTGTGTACAAAAGTTGCAAGTGATGGTTTTTGTTCATGATTTTGGTATTTTTACAGTATATTATGAAAATTTACATTTTACGTTTATGTGAAAATTAATATAAATAAATACCCTACCTAATTATAAGCAGTATACAACGTGTTAATGAATTAACGCAAAACTAGAAAGTAGTTTGTTTAGAATCGAGAGCAGAATCGAATTATCATGGTTTCAACATAGGTAATTTTTTTCAAAATATTAAATATTTTTTTTGCAAAATTTAAAATTTACTGAACCCGATGTCAACCCACCGCACGAGCACACTCACCCTATTTACTACCAAAACAAGATTATAAAAATGTATCCATGAGTACGTTAGCGCTTTCTTTCAGTGCTGAAATGATAACAAATCATTTTTGCCTCAAAACTTAAAATGCGTATAACTTTACATTTTAAGTATCAAAATAATGAAATTATTGTTGCAATCTAATTATTTTGTTATAAATCAGTTGGGGTGTATGAGGTTTTGCGCTAATTCATTAACACGTTGTATACACGATTCCAATGCACAGTTTTGAGTTATAGCATATTGAACTTTTAAAATAACAAAACCGACTCTCCTGAACAATTGCTAAATCTGTAATTAGCATGTTTGTCTTCTAGACCATCGATATATACTAGAAATATACAACGTGTTAATGAATTAACGCAAAACTAGAAAATAGTTTGTTTAGAATCGAGAGCAGAATCGAATTATCATGGTTTCAACATAGGTAATTTTTTTCAAAATTTCAAATAATTTTTTTGTTAAATTTAAAATTTACTAAACCCGATGTCAACCCACCCCACGGGCACACTCACCCTACTTACTACTAAAACAAGATTATTAAAATGTATCCATAAGTACGTTAGCGCTTTCATTCATTGCTGAAATGATAACAAATCATTTTTGCCTCTGAACTTAAAATGCGAATAACTTTAAATTTTAACTATCATAATAATGAAATTATTGTTTCAATCTAATTCTTTTGTTATAAATCAGTTGGGGTGTATGAGGTTTTGCGCTAATTTATTAACACGTTGTATAAATCTATGAAATAAGGATATTTCGACGGCTGCACTGGACGCGTGGAACCCCATTGCAAACATCTTCATTCTGCTAAAAGCTAAAAATCTTATGTCTCGACAAACGAATACCAACCTAATACGCACACCGTTCCAAATAAAATGCGGTCAAGTGCGAGACGGTCTACTCGCGCACCGAGGGTTCCGTACCACACCACCACATATCAAAAAAGTTTTGTTTTCCCCGGGTCCTTTAGCGCGAGACCGATTCACACTTGGCCGGTTTTTATTATTTGTTGTACAAGTACAGTACAGTACAAGTACAGTACAGTACAAGTACAGTACAGTACAAGTACAGTACAGTACAAGTACAGTACAGTACAAGTACAGTACAGTACAAGTACAGTACAGTACAAGTACAGTACAGTACAAGTACAGTACAGTACAAGTACAGTACAGTACAAGTACAGTACAGTACAAGTACAGTACAGTACAAGTACAGTACAGTACAAGTACAGTACAGTACTCTACAGTATACTGTAGAGGTTGCTCTATAATCACACCAAGTTTGACGCTCTTATGTATTACTGTTTTTACGATGGAGCGAGAAGAAAAAACTGGTTCCTTTGTAATATGAGGACCAACTCACACTTGGCCGGTTTTTATTATTTGTTGTACAAGTACAGTACAGTACAAGTACAGTACAGTACTCTACAGTATACTGTAGAGGTTGCTCTATAATCACACCAAGTTTGACGGTCTTATGTATTACCGTTTTTACGATGGAGCGAGAAGAAAAAACTGGTTCCTTTGTAATATGAGGGCCCCCCTTAATTTGAACTATTTGATATTTTAAATTATATTATTTTTTATTATTATATTGTTAGCAAATCCGCCGTGATTACGGACATTATGTGAAAATTTCAACTTACTAGCTCTTACGGTTCAAAAGTTATAGCCCTAAATAGGTAGGACAGACGGATGGACGGACGGACGGACGGACGGACGGACAACGTAGGCTGTCAACGTAGTAGGGTCCCGTTTTCACCCTTTGGGTACGAAACCCTAAAAGGGTAGGCAAAACAAAAGAAGTCCAGACATAAACAAAAAAAACCCCGCCCGACCAAACTACAGCAACATAATGTGTAGCAAAGGTTATTGTAAAACGCAGCAAGGGTATAATTTGGCAACGCGCAGTGATGTTATCGCGCTTCCCTACAGATAGCGAGTTATTTAATGCCACCGTTTGGCTCGTGTCCTGGGACAGAGTAGCAAAAGCTTGCATTTTGTTTTTACGCAAATTGAGCTGTACATAGATAGCTACGTGCTATGTACATAAAGGGGTCCTTAACAAAGCAATCCTCTGTTCGATTGTATCTAGTGATTTATTGTATAGGTATGTTTTATGTAAATAGGCAGAGACAGAAGGGTGAAAATGTATGAGGGAATTAATTTCGAATTTGTTGCTTCAGCTGATTTTATCGTAATTGTTGATTGGATTCTTATCGCATTGTTCTTGTTTTGTGTGGAAAAAATTTAGGAATGTGAAGACTACCTCTTTTTTTCATTTTTACGCGTCTACTGTGATACTAAACGGAGATTAGGTATTTATGAACGTATGATTATGTTACCAGTCAGTAAGATGAATTCGACGATTGGTAAGCATATGCTCACGACTATATTCCCCGAGGGGGTAGTCAGAGATATTCTGAAACCTCAGAACATCCACGTTCATCCTCAGAACGTACCGAAACTCTGTTCAGTGTGACGGGGAGTGACTCTTAATAAAGAAGAGCCTCTGGTCATTTATTCAACAACGATGATCCTTACATATAAAAGAAAAATTGGACGGTTGGTTTTAAAAAAAATATATATTAAAAAATATTAAAATATTGAAAAAAATATAAATAAAATATTAAAATCAGGTTTTCTTAGACAATACCTATGCCACCTTCCTGGATTTTCTGGATATTGTAACGTTTAGCGTTATCGGTAGTTAATATTAATTTGAATAAAAGGAGATTATTAGTTCTAAGTAACAATTTTATTTAAAAGACTCAGGGGGGGGGGAGTAAATTCACTGGCCGAGTTGTCAGAATACTTTAGAGATACACACTTTATTTACTTTGGATCCACTGCCCTGGTAATGGATGCGACTTCCAGCCGTCGTCCGGTGGTGGTAAATCAGCCTTCCTTCCGGTCCGGTTAGGTCTGTCCGGAATCCGGCTTCAGCAATAGATGGCAGCGTCAGACAGCAGCAGCAGAAGGTATAGATGTAGCCCAAAACTGGGTCCCTGGAAATCCGGATTTAGGCATTTTTGAAAAGTCCGAAATTTCCCAGTGACTGCAACATCCGGATTCGATGAAATATTATGAAGCCGCTAAAGCGTGGAATCCTACAGCGTTAATTTAGCGATCAAGAATGTTGCAGTCCAGGCAAGATCAGCAAAATAGTTTAGGAGATTACTTTAAGTACAATATTTACAATTCTGAAAGGTTTTATAGAAGGATACCTTTGATTGCAATGAGGAAATTCATGTGCAAAATAATTACAATATTAAGGTTGATCGCAAGCATCAATTAAAGCAGGAAATCTTAACAATCTAAAATATTAAAATACGATTTACAATATGTCGGTAGGTGGTGTAGGTACCTACCTCGATAAAATAAGTGAACAAAGGAATAGAAGTTTCTAGATGATTTGCAGTAAGAATACCAAACATAAGCATCTATAATTGATGAAATAATGAAGTATTAAAGGTGATTATAATGATTAATTAGCTACAGTTAGCACACAGTTATATTTCTAAGATTAATAAAATATTGCAACACTCACCCAGTCCGGGGAATAATTGATTTTAATATTTATATTACTTTTAAAAGATTAAATCGGCACACAGCACTGAGATTAACTGATTTCTAATATAATCAGAACAATATGTTAGAATTAGGTGAACGCAGTGTTGTCGCGGTGCTGGCGCAGGTAAAAGTGACCGACGGCTTATCCGCCCCTCACCTCAGCCTTCCCGCAGTGACGTAGTAGGGTCTTTGATTATACGTAAGCGTTACATATCCCCTCCTTTAGAGTAGGATTTTAGCTAAGAAAAATCCGATAACTCTCTAAGTAACTTGACAGCGACTTGATAACACATCCATACAATCTTATCATACTTCAATCAACACTCAATCACCATTCATTCATCCTACATTCAATCTGACAGTTACCACATCAGCTTGTGGGTCTGCGTCCTGATATACTGAGTATCGGGATTTTCACTTTCCGAATACTCTCAAGGCTATTAATGGATGTTAAGTTAAAAATGTAGATAGATAGATAGAGAATAGTGGTTGTTTATATTAATTGTTTAGAGCAATTAACACTGACAATAGTTTCACTATAGAATAAAGCTTGCAATACGTTAGTGGTATTGCACGCTTCCAAAGAAATCTGTAGAGGATCTCTAAGGCATGATGTAGTTTGTAGAACTATATCATTTATATTGGATTTGGAGCTGAAGAGAAACAGATCGTGTTTAATAATCGAGATTTTATTAATTCGCAACACGGTTAGACAGTGTGACATTCCAAGAGAGAGATTAGACGACCAGCCACAGTAGGTCACATTGCAACGCCACCTACAGGCGGTTCACTGTACTAACGTTACATTCAAAACAGTTTGGATTATACTATTCCAACACCTGCCCTTAAGCTAAACTGTTACAAGCTAACATTCGATTAGATACCAAGTACTTGGAACCACTTACAGTAAATATTAACAAAACAAAAACAATATTTTATTTCTATAATGAATCTAAACAGTCTTCAATCCTAAATTGTGAATACAATTATAATGCTTATCTTTACATAATGACTTAGTTAATACATCAGCTGGCATAAGCTCTGTGGGCATGTACTCTACCTTAATAACATTATCTTTAACAGCCTGACGTACAAAATGATGTCTTATGTCTATGTGTTTGGTCCTAGTGTGATTGAACTGACTTTTGCACAATTTCTGAGCTGACTGATTGTCATTGAAGATGGTTACACAAACTCGTTTTCCTAAACACTCTGACAGTAGGCTCCTTATAAACTTTGCTTCTTTTGCGCCGTCAGACAGTGCCATGTACTCCGCCTCGGTGCTAGAGAGCGCAACAGTTCTTTGTTTTTTTACTTTCCCAGGATACTGCGGCATCTCCAATCTTGAACATATAACCAGTGTATGAACGTCTGTCCAAATGGTTTGATGCCCAATCCGCATCAACAAAGCCTGTCACGGTCAGATCTGATTTAGAATATATTATCTTATAGCTCATTGTTTCCTTCAGATATCTTAGCACGCGTTTAGCTGTTTTCCAATGCACTTCAGAGTGACAGTTGTTGAACTGACTCAATAAACTTGCTGCATAGGCAATATCAGGTCTCGTACATACTGCTAGATACATAATGCACCCAATTAAACTTCTATATTGAGAGTGTGCGTTGTTTTCATTTCCTTTTTCAAGTTTTATTCCATTTTCTAGAGGTGTCTGTACTGTTTTGCAATCTGTCATGTTAAACTGCTCGAGCATCCTTTTGATATAATTTTCCTGGTCAAGAGATATTTTTCCATTTTCTTGCTTTAGACGCATGCCAAGTATATGTGTCGCTTTACCCAGATCCTTCATCTCAAATATGCTCATCAATTCTTGTTTCAGTTTGTCCTTCTCCACTTTATTTTGACTGAACAACAAAATATCGTCTACGTATAGAGCTAAAATTAAGAGGTTACCGTTACTATCACCTCTGATGTATACACATGGTTCACCAAGTGATTTCTTGAATTGAAGATTAAGCAAAGCGTTATCTATCTTCTCATACCATGCTCTTGATGCTTGTTTAAGACCGTAGACCGCTTTGTTTAACCTGAATACCATATTTTTCTTAACCTTGTATCCTTCGGGTACTTCCATATAGACCGTCTCCTTCAATTCACCATTGAGGAATGCAGTTGTCACATCCATATGATCTACTTCCATATTCAAATTTACAGCCATCGCTAACAATAGTCTAATAGTAGAGTATCTTACCACAGGTGAGTATGTTTCCTCGTAATCAATTCCATATCGTTGTGTAAAACCTTTGGCAACCAATCTTGCTTTATATCGCAATAATTCACCATTATTTCCTCGTTTCTTCTTAAAAACCCATTTACACTTTACAGCTCTATTTCCAGCAGGCAGTTCGACTAGAGTCCACGCATTATTCTTTTCAAAAGATTTATACTCATCTTTGATTGCCGTCTTCCAATGTTCACTTTCTGGTCCCGACAGTGCCTCTTTCATAGTCTGTGGTTCATCATAGAGTTGAAAATTTGTAACTCTGGCCAGTGCCGCTCTATCAATGGTGTCTTCGAACTCTTCTGATGATATTTCTGAAGGCGTCCATGTCACGTCTGAAGGATGATCTTCATAGTCAGATGAATCCGAGTCTGAAATTGAGATTGTCTCAGTATTTGCCTGTGACACATATGAATTGCGATCCAGAGTATCTAAATTTGGCTCCAAAATATCACTATTTGGATTCTGAGACTCACTAGTATCCTCAATGTCATCAATAGTATCTAAATCTTTGTACATTTTACTCTCTAGGAATCGAACATCTCTAGACTTGATACATTTTGAGGGATTCTTTGGGTCTACTAAACGGTAGCCTTTAGTGTCGGGACAATAACCAACAAAAATATATTTATCAGCTTTTGAGTCTAATTTCTTACGACACTCTTTGGGTATCATTGCATAGGCTACACAACCAAAAACTCTCATATTAGATAAATCAGCTTTGTTACCAGTCCATACCTCATGTGGTGTTGTTCCTCTTACAGCCTTGGTTGGTGATTTATTCTTAATGTAGATGGCGGTGTTCACAGCCTCCGCCCAGAACTGTTTGCTTAGGCCAGCTTCCTGTAGCATGCACCTTGCCGCTTCCACGATGGTTCGGTTTGCTCGTTCTGCCACCCCATTTTGCTGCGGGCAGTATGGGACAGTCGTCTGGTGCCGGATGCCATTGCTTCTTAGATAAGTCTGAAATTTGTTATTAACATATTCACGACCATTGTCCGTCCTGATAATTTTAATTTTCTTATTTGTTTCATTTTCTACCAAATTTTTAAATTCCAGGAATGCATCAAATGCCTCACACTTTGACTTGAGAAAATAGCCAAATGTCATTCTGGTGTAATCATCTATAAATGTTAATATATATTTAGCACCATTAAAAGAGGATTCTGACATGGGGCCACAGAGATCGGAGTGTATTAGCTCTAGTTGTTCTGTAGCTCTATTATAAGACCTTTTAGGAAACGGTAATCTGGCCTGTTTGCCCTCTATGCAAGCTACACATGGTTTGTAATCAGTCTCATTATAATCAATACCATTAGCCATACCTTGTTTAAGCAATCGCATGCTTTGCTTGTTGAGGTGACCGAGTCGTCGGTGCCACAGCTCCTGAGTCTGCCCTGCTTCACACAAGTTGGCAGCAGCTTGTTGATCATCAGATGTTGGTGCAGTCACAGTGTCCAGTTTATAAACACCTTTCACCCTGGTAGCCGTCGCAATCAAGGTATTTCCACTAAACACACTGCAATTGTTCGAATCAAAATGAACTTGAAGTCCCTTTTCTGTTAATTTACTGACAGATAACAAGTTTGTGGACAAGTCCGGCACAAAGAGCACATCAGTTAATGTTGTAAGTTCATTGTGTCCTTTCAGTAGCACTTTAACATCACCATGACCTGCACTACTCATCTTCTGGTTATTTGCGACCGTCACATTTTGCGGAGTGTCACTGACATAATTCTTCATGAGGTTCTTATTGTTTGTCATATGGCATGTTGCACCAGAGTCCACATACCAGGCATCGCACTGAATATCCACAGCCAAAGCTGTCAATAGCGTTCCATTCCACACATTTTCTTTACGGGAATGAGAATGAGAAGTGAAGTTACACAGATTGTCCCCCTCACCTTTGTCAAACTTAAGCGGGCAATCTTTGATTCTATGGCCGGTCTTTTTACAGTGAAAACACTTTAATCGATTATTCTTGAATTCAAATGTTTTCGGTGACCGTTTCACTAACAGCGCCCCTTCTTGCTCACCTCGATCAATGTCTCTGCGTAATGTTTCTTGTATCAATTTGCTCTTAACACTTTCACTGGATAATTTAATGTTTGAATTCTCCAGCGTCATAATCAGCGGGTCATAGTCTGATGTGAGACCGCTTAACATTAACACGGACAAGAAATCATCTTCCAATGGTGCATTGATGTCTCGCAGCTGTTGATCAATGTCACAAATCTTCATAAGATAGGCTTCCATGTCTGAGCACTGTTCCAACTTCAACCCAAACAAAGAACGTAGCAGGCCAAGACGTCGACACAACCCTTTGTCTTCGTAAGCTGTTTTTAGGTTAGCCCATGCTTCATGCGCAGTCTTTGCATTACGTACGTGAGAAAATAATGATGGCAGCACCATGAGACATATCTTGGCTAATGCCCTTTGTTGTTTTCGTTGATCAGTGCCTATTGGGTTTCCGTCACTTTCCACACAATCCCACAGATCTTCGTGTATGAGATACATGCGCATAAGGAATTTCCACGAAGCGTAATTATTCGTTCCGCTCAGCTTCTCGAAATTCACGGAAATAGCAGACGAAGACGATCCAGACGTGATCACTGATGGCGGCGCGGGCGGCGCGGGCGGCGCGTCTTCTGACATCTTGATTGATTTGATTTGACGATAGTTTCAAGTAAATATTGACGCACTTTGATTTGTTTTGTATGCTAGGTCCATAACCTATTGGATTTGGAGCTGAAGAGAAACAGATCGTGTTTAATAATCGAGATTTTATTAATTCGCAACACGGTTAGACAGTGTGACATTCCAAGAGAGAGATTAGACGACCAGCCACAGTAGGTCACATTGCAACGCCACCTACAGGCGGTTCACTGTACTAACGTTACATTCAAAACAGTTTGGATTATACTATTCCAACAATTTAGACTATAGAATACAGCTTGTAATTACATAAGTAGGCTTCAAAAGAAATCTGTAGGAGATCTTTAAAGCATGATGTAGTTTTAGAATAAATAAATAATATAGTTTTTGTATAGTTGTGGTAAAGGGCATATTTATTGAGTCACCAACCGCTCAGCAAACGAAGGCTTATTTATCGAGTTGTTAACCGCTCATTGTGTAGTGTTATGTATTGTGTAGGTATATAATAAATAATACGGATAGAACATTACGTCGTCCAGTATAAAAATAACAAAATAATAAGTTGAAAGAAACTAATATGTTTGGGTAAAAACAACATTAGGGTTTTAATAAAAACTTGTGATGGTACGATAAAAAAATTAATTTGTGTAGTAAAAATTGTGAATAGAACCTAATGCAGTGGGAATAATACCCTAGTTGACCCTTAGTCGCCTCTTACGACATGCACGGGTAGAAATGCAGCTGGCGTATTCTTTTTATAGTTCCCGGTCCAGCACAGGAAAGAGAGGGATTTAGATCATAGTTGTCTCTTAGTAGCTTCTAACACCTACTTCGTACTCAAGTTCAGTTTTTTGTATGAATAAAATAAATATTTGATAGGGTACGTCATTTCGACAAACACTAGTAATGGGTGTGTGTTGCAATTTACAAATTACTAACTACTAATTTATAAATAGGTATGAGCATTGCGATAATTAACTTAGATTGATCCACCAACCTTGGATTTAAAAAGAATAGAAAATATATTTTTAGAAAATGTTAAGGATAATAATTTATGTAATTGTGGGTAGACACAACCGTAATAATTAACTAGATAATCCAAAGTTAATGAATCCTAGAAAATTACAATGAAACGATATCAAGCACTAGAGCAGCCAACACCAATGATAACTAAAGAAATGCCCAAAATATATTCTAACAACACGGCTCAGTAAATACCTACAGAGGGCGCCACTGTAACGTTTAGCGTTATCGGTAGTTAATATTAATTTGAATAAAAGGAGATTATTAGTTCTAAGTAACAATTTTATTTAAAAGACTCAGGGGGGGGGAGTAAATTCACTGGCCGAGTTGTCAGAATACTTTAGAGATACACACTTTATTTACTTTGGATCCACTGCCCTGGTAATGGATGCGACTTCCAGCCGTCGTCCGGTGGTGGTAAATCAGCCTTCCTTCCGGTCCGGTTAGGTCTGTCCGGAATCCGGCTTCAGCAATAGATGGCAGCGTCAGACAGCAGCAGCAGAAGGTATAGATGTAGCCCAAAACTGGGTCCCTGGAAATCCGGATTTAGGCATTTTTGAAAAGTCCGAAATTTCCCAGTGACTGCAACATCCGGATTCGATGAAATATTATGAAGCCGCTAAAGCGTGGAATCCTACAGCGTTAATTTAGCGATCAAGAATGTTGCAGTCCAGGCAAGATCAGCAAAATAGTTTAGGAGATTACTTTAAGTACAATATTTACAATTCTGAAAGGTTTTATAGAAGGATACCTTTGATTGCAATGAGGAAATTCATGTGCAAAATAATTACAATATTAAGGTTGATCGCAAGCATCAATTAAAGCAGGAAATCTTAACAATCTAAAATATTTAAATACGATTTACAATATGTCGGTAGGTGGTGTAGGTACCTACCTCGATAAAATAAGTGAACAAAGGAATAGAAGTTTCTAGATGATTTGCAGTAAGAATACCAAACATAAGCATCTATAATTGATGAAATAATGAAGTATTAAAGGTGATTATAATGATTAATTAGCTACAGTTAGCACACAGTTATATTTCTAAGATTAATAAAATATTGCAACACTCACCCAGTCCGGGGAATAATTGATTTTAATATTTATATTAGTTTTAAAAGATTAAATCGGCACACAGCACTGAGATTAACTGATTTCTAATATAATCAGAACAATATGTTAGAATTAGGTGAACGCAGTGTTGTCGCGGTGCTGGCGCAGGTAAAAGTGACCGACGGCTTATCCGCCTCTCACCTCAGCCTTCCCGCAGTGACGTAGTAGGGTCTTTGATTATACGTAAGCGTTACAATATCATAAATGGTTTATTTAATGAAAAACGTTGTCTTTGAGACTTTAGGTTGATAATAAAGTCGCAGTATTTTAAACATAGCTCTTAAATAAGTAAGTTTCCTAAGAATAAAAGCGTCGTATCACTTTTCAGTCGTTCTCTGTTGAATTTGCATTTACTTTCACGACAGAACACTAAGAACTCTCATACAAATTTACGACTCAAATAAATTCAGATAACCGCCCAGACTAAAGTGATACCAACGACGTGCATTTTTCATAATGTAAATTGCAACAGGTAAAACAAGATTAAATTGCCTCCGCCACAATAAAGATAAGACAATGAACTTTATATAAATCTTCATTACATTAAACCCTGGCCGTCATAATTTCAAAACGGGACGTTTTAACGTTCTTACAGCTTGCGGTGAGCGGGTGCAACAAATTTCACGAATAATAGTGCAAAGGAAAAAATGTTGGAAGCAAAAACGGTAATATCAAGCAAAAGGGTGAAATATACGATCGTAAAACATGTCGTGGAATATGAAATGTTTAATTTATAGTCACTGGTATATGAGACTCAATTAAATTATTGAGACACGGTTTTATTCACTTTAATGTTACTCTTCGGTATTTTAGTTAACTTCCTGCTATTTATGACGTTTAGAATTTTAGTATTATACTCGGAAATCATCATCATCATCATATCAGCCGATAAACGTCCACTGCTGGACATAGGCCTCCCCCAAAATGGGGGGATGTGCCATAGCCGCCACGCTTGGCAGGCGGGTTGGCGATCGCAGTTGGTTGAATCTGTGTACTCAGAGGATGCTGCTGCCCATCCTCCGGTAGATCCCTTAGTCGCCTTTAACGACACCCACGAGAAGAAATGGGATGGTGCTATTCTTAGCCGACACCACACGGACTATTCGGAAATGTTTAAAAAAATATTGTTTATTTGCTAAATAAAACTAAGAATGTCAGATGTGACAAAGAAGAGTTTCATCTCAGCGTAATAAATTGGTGGCCTGAACACAACACTTAAAATTATCTTCTAATATTTAAAAATAATTGTTCAATCTATGAACTAAAATAAACTCGGAAATAAAAGTAATTAGCTCGAAGAAGTTTGTTGGTTGAATATATTTGGTGTGATGTTATTGTGGTTTGACGAGCGCGTTGTGGATTTCAATTTTATCTTAATTAAAAAGCAAACTAATTCTAATTAGTAGTGTTAAGCTTACAGTTTAATTTCAGATTTTCTAAGCCTTATAAATAGTTTCAAAATGCGCCTACTCTGTGATTTCTCCGGTCGACCCCATATTTTCAATTTACTGGACATAATCCCTAACCTTTTCAGGGCGTCCCAGCGCTATTCTGCGACCCTACGAACTATTTTCACGGTAAATCTTTCAATTTTTTTTTCATCTGTCCAATAGCCAATGAAGCGAGACCTTTTATAAAAAGGAAAAGGTATTCTAAGCGCAGTTATTAATAAAAAATCTTTGTGGTTTGATAGTCATAGCAAAGTTTCAGACCATCGACGAAAGGAAATAATCGTGAGTTGATGTAAGTATGTGTATGATTCTGACACACTAAACAAGATATCTGTCTCCAAAATCTAGAATCCATTTTATACAACAAAATTGCCACAGCTTATTCCAAGTCAAAATCATAATAATTCATTCAATGTTTTTTTTTTAAATAAATATCTTGGACAATGTCACACAAATTATCTAGTCACATTTAAAGTACCAGAATCTAGCCTGGACTTGTATTAAAATGACTAGACAACGATATAGAATACATATATAAATACAAACATCCATGACTCGGGTACAAATATTCATATTCATCATACAAATATTTGTCCCTTACGGGATTCGAACCCGCGACCCACGGCACAGCAGGCAGGTTCACTACTGACTGTGCTACCGGGCCGTCCTTGCCGGGCAATGTAGGTACTTGAAGCACAATTTTTGAAGCTACCATAGCGTTGGAAACAGTAGAGAAGATGCGGCCAGAAACTTTACAATATAAATACCCTACTCTTAGAAACTACAACGCTCGCGAGTTTGTATACTCATAACTTTTGATTGAATGAACCGATTGCGATGAAAGTAGTAGTTTTTAAGGTTAGCATGCACAAACAAACAGACAAACAGGCAAACATTGTGAAAATAGTCTTAATGAATTCCATTAGGTAAATATCCTAAACCTATCCTACTTACATGCACGCCAAGTTTACAATTTTATTATGACAATGTATACAAAGTATGTAATGTATGTAAGTGATAGCCTAGCAAATACTGAAACGGTGAACTCAGACCATCAAACTGGACAACTTTCACTATGGAGTCTACCTCAGGAAACGCGAAAAAAAATCTGCTATCCCATACAAAACTGCTGTACCTATCCGACTAAAATGTATGGGATAGCAAATTTTTTCGCGTTTCCTGAGGTAGGCTCCAAGTTGTTCAATTTAATGGTCTGAGCTCACTGTTTCAGTTTTTGCTAGGCTGTCACTTACAACCTGTATGTGTAGATAAAGAGATTATGTAAGTATACATAATATAGTTATACATAAAGTCTCGTCTAGTATAGTATATTTACATGACTGTATCAAAAATGCCCTCTTTATCCATAAATAAAACCACATAATATTTAAAACATGTTAGTAGGTAAGTACCAATGTTGACCAATTGCAATACGAAAAATGCATCTGGCAAAGAACAAAACTAAGACATAACCATAAAAGTTCTACCGGTCTACGAAAATAACAAAGTAACCTAAAAATAACGTTAAAACTCTGAACTGCGACCCACAGTTCGGGGACAATTGAATACTGATTCAATAGTAAATGCATTCAACGGAAGCATTGTGCTTACCATGCACCAACTGCGTTCAATGGCGCACCATCGAATGGAGCGCTCATTCAATGACGTGATTTACATTTATTCCTGGCTGCAATGTTCATTCAATCAATTTAAAAGTCGCAAAGTGTCGCTGTTTTAAAATTGTTACTTGGTACGTGCTTTGTGTTAAGTAAGTGCGGAATGGACGGCAGACTGTTATGTAGTTAACTAAAATTTCTTTTGTGTTGTGAATTCGAATGCTAGTTTTAAAAATTCCTTTTTTAGGGTTCCGTACCCAAAGGTTGTCAATGGGACCTTATTGCTAGGCCTATACGCTGTCCGTCTGTCCTAACTCTTAGGCCTGTTTTGACTCGTAATATTGGTAGCGAGTTGAAATTTTTGCAGAATATGTCGGATTTGCTAACAAATAAAGAAAGAAATTTATAGATTAAGGGGCGTCCCTTTACAAAACAACGTGATTTTTTTCAAGGTATTTTATTTTTGCTCTAGAATGAAAATGACAAAACATACAAGCGTCAAACTGTCTGATTAATTGCTTATAGAGCATAATCTAAAGTGAAACAACAAATATTAAGGTCCAGCCATGTAGGTTGTGTGAGAAGAGAGAAGATCCCGGAGAAAAGATTTGTTGTTGTTGTGAATATGTTGGGACGGAACCCTCGTTGCACCACTTGGCCGATTTTTTAATTTCTTAGTTAGTTGATGGTCGAATAGAATAGAGTTGAGCTGGCTACACTAGCCCAGAGTGGATTGGTGAAAGCAAATAATTGATCCACTTGCTTTCAGAGCATTCAAGTCCAGTCAGCAGGCATCTGACTTAATCGAATACTAGATTCAGCTCCCGGAACTAATGTGCCTTCCGTAACACGAAATCGGTCGAGACGATACAACTAAAAACGTTTCGATGTATGTTATTGAAGATTCTGTGCCTTGTTGGCAAATATCCAAACACATCAAACATGTTCCACTCCGCTCAATCCAACATATCGCATATTCAAGGCTCCTAAAGTTAATTAGATATAGCCCAGTTATTTTACGATGTTTTGTTAAGAGGGGTGAGGAGTAATTATTAATGGGACTTTTAAACTGTAATCGGCACCATTTAGTGACCAAAAGACAATCTGAAAACATATCTTAAATAAATTCGCTACGCCACATAGAAATCAAAATTGTATCTCCCAGAAGGCTTTTAAATAATTAATATTAGAACCAATGCACTCATTTTAATTAGATATAACAATATAAATTATTTTTGAGCAATAAAATAGGCATTACAATTTTATAAATGAGGTTATTCATTAGAAAATACTAATGTATGTTTCAAAGCCTTCTAATTTGATAAAAATATGAACACCATGTTTGAAGTATGTACGCCTTAAAAATATGAAAAAAAAGTAACACCTGTTTTTTTAGAACGAGAAAAATGCTACATTTTGAATTTGAGGCTGTTGCTGACGTAATTTTTTTTTTAATTTTGGTACAATTTTAATCTCATTTATTGGCTCAAAAACACTATACCGAAAAAAATATATTAATTCGTCCAGGCTCAAACCGTAAAATGACTGGGCTAATAGGCTTATTGTCATGGGGGACGAGAGATCTTAATCAGGCTGTCAATGTACACGGCTCGAGAGACCATTGTGATCACCTTTGTTCACCTGTGTTCAGTCTACGTTCGTCTGAGTTCACCAGTAGACTCTATCTCGCTTGGCACAATGATCAAACTCGCTTGTCTAATCTACTGTAGTACTGAGTGCCATGAATAGAGACGGTAATGATACAGGTAGGCTCAAACCGAGTGTAATGCAGAACATATTTGGAGGATTGTTCTGTCTCACCATGTAATTCAAGATGTACAGTTAAGAGCACGTCAAGCTTACCGTTCTTATTTAGTGCGCCATAAGCGTTACAATCGAACTGCAAGTGTAAAGCTTGATGTGCTCTTGACTGTACAAGCGATCAGTAGGCAAATTAACAATGCGCCAGGATTAGTGGTTTACGAAAAAATATATCAATCAAAGGTCATTGGGCAGAGACTGACCCAGTTAACTAAATTTTTCCTACAAAAACCAAATTGGTTTTAAAATGTGTAGTATTAACCCACATTTAATTTTATGTTGTTATTTTTTTTTAAACTATGGGAATAACATGTAAAAATTTATATTTAAATGTGTACATTAAACAATTTTAGTGAACCCATTATATTAAATAAACAAAATAAACGTTTGTGCGCTAAGAAAACGTGGTCAGTGGCTTGCATATACTGTGTCACTCGCACGTTAGACAAGTAGACACAGCGGGGCTAGTACGCCAACCCGCGATAGCGATACGTTATCACATCCCGGGCTATGACAGCTTTAGTTCTGATAGGTCCGTTTTGTCGCTGCAGTCACATTTGCCCTCATGTCATTGTGTTGTGTCAAACTTGAACTAGGACAAAATGAACAACTAGATCAACTTGGACCACATGAACAAATAGAACAACACTAACAAATTCAAAAAATGGAACAACTTGGACAACATGAAAAACTTAGACAACATGAACAACTAGAATACCATGAACATCTTGAACTTCATGAACAACTTGGATAACAAGAACAACTTGAATAACTCTAACAACACGAAAGAACAGTACAACTTGGACAACACGCATATTTTGGACCAATAAACAAGTTAGAAAACAATTTTTTTTTCATAATTATGTACACAATAAAGAATCTATGAATTTATGAACAATTAAGACTACTAAGACAACATGAGCAACTTGGACATTATGAACAACTTTTAATTCTTCGAATCTAATTTCGAATTTTTAGATAATACAGTTATTCCTGATCAGTGTGTGTTGCCAGTGATGACATATGGAACAGAGACGTGGTCGTTCACTCAAGGCCTCATAAAAAGGCTGAAAGTCACCCAAAGGGCAATCGGAGTTTCCCTGCAAGATCGAATCAGAAATGAAGAGATCCGCAGAAGAACCAGAGTAACTGACATAGCCCAAAGACTTTCTAAACTTAAGTGGCAGTGGGTGGGGCACATTGCTCGCAGAACCGATGGCCGGTGGGGCCGAAAAGTTCTCGAGTGGCGACCGCATACCGGAAAGCGCAGCGTGGGTAGGCCCCTCACACGGTGGACCGACGACCTGGTGAAGGCGGCGGGAAAACGTTGGATGAGGAGCACAGGATGCTGGACCGGTCGTTATGGCGATCCTTGTGGGAGGCCTATGTCCAGCAGTGGACGTCCATCGGCTGAGATGATGATGATTGATCATGCTGAATAAAACTTAAAAACTTCTCAATACTTGTTTTATTTTTATTTATTTTATATTGTATTATTATATTAATGTGTATTTGGGTCGAGAGAAAGAGAGACGTCGGGGCCGACCCCGCAAAAGATGACGAGATGACCTAGACACCTACAGAGCTGATTGGTGGGTCTTTGCAGGGAACTGGGAAGAAGGGGAGGCTTTTGCCCAGCAGTGGGACATTAATGGCTATGAATAAAATCATAGTTGCTAACAAGAAACCAATAAAAATGTCTTAAACCGTATTATGATAAACCTTAATGTTTAGTAATATTACATTTTTCTTTATTATTTTTTGGCCTGAATCCCATGACCCACAATAATGCAACATATAGGTACATATATTCATGAACTAGAGACACTTATCTAAACATCCTATAATTTTTTTTTCTTTAGGACGTGGGTATAGGTTTCATACTAAGGTGCCCAGTGACCTTTATACAGGGTGTTAGGGTGAACAGTTGCATTACTTTAAAGGGTGATTGTAACCATGATAAATAAAAATAAATATCTTGGACAATGTCACACAAATTATCTAGTCACATTTAAAGTACCAGAATCTAGCCTGGACTTGTATTACGATGACTAGACAACGATATAGAATACATATATAGATACAAACACCCATGACTCGGGTACAAATATTCATATTCATCATACAAATATTTGTCCCTTACGGGATTCGAACCCGCGACCCTCGGCACAGCAGGCTGACAACTACTAACTGAACAACTTTCCCAAAGAAACCTATAGGAAATTCGCAAAAAATCTTTGGACTTTCCATACTAAACGCAATCAGCTGATCGCACGTTTGTATGAAAAGTCGACATTTTTTTTTTAAATTTCCTATATGTTTCTTAGGCAAAGTTGTTCAGTACCATGGGTACAGTCACCCCTTAATTTAATGCAAATGTTTACCCTAACACCCTGTACTTTATATTTCACACCAAAACAAAACATACGAGTACTTTAATATCCTATTTCGTACTATTATCATACCAATATTATAAATGTGAATGAATTGTACATTATTCGAAAATATCTTCTTTGAACAAATAATTAAAATTACATTAGATACGAACTTTTCATAAAACGAACCTGCACAATTGAATCATAGTTCAAGATAATTAGGGTGTGTATTGTTTGTTGGTAAATATGTTTGTAACACAAATAAGTAAATCAAGTAGGAGGTAGACACCGTCGTTGCGTCCTTCCGGAAAATCACCGCCACCTTGTCCTCAATACACTAATCAAGGAGTAGCGACAATGTACATTCTTCGATCTAATCGGGGACACGCATACTCGACGACTCGAGGGATTTCAAAATGTCTTGGCTCGCACGCGCGCGTGTGTGTGGAGCGCTAATGTTTCAAATGATTGTATTGAAAATAATCACATTATTTTGAGTTGTGTAAGGTACTGCAGTTTTTATGGAATAGGCAGCAGATTATTTTTCGCGATTTCGAGGTTGTCGATAGTGGACTCTATAGTGAAAGTTATTCTGTTAATTATCTGCAACTCTTTGATTAAATTAAAATAGCGGAAGGTACGGTACTAGCTTCTAGTGCATGAACCGCATAAATTGAGCCCCCGTGTTCGCGTAATTTCGAAGTAAATAAGTTCGCGTTCTTTAATTGTTGATGTATAATATTAACATTCATTTGTGTGAGTAAATGTATATATGGCAAAAACAGGTCCATTGTTTGCGTACATAATGTAAGAGCGTAACGTATCTTCCGCTATTTTAATTTAATCAAAGCTGCAACTCAAACAGACCAAATAAATTCTGACGGTAATTATAAAAAATAGCAGACGTTATGAATATTCTCTAATTCAAAGAAAAGTCTCAGATGAAAAAACCGCTGACCACAAAAAAGGTTTCCTTATGAATGAATGAGGAAAGAGCAATAAAAGTAATTTCAGAGGAGCGAGTGAAACTTGGCCGCGGTATCGCGTTAGGCGGACTTAGTGCCTGCTGCGCGGAAAACTTACACCAATTAATGTAAGGGGCATTGGTAGAGTTGTGCGTTTTGCTGGCTGTACCACACACGCATATAGGTACATATTATTTTCATCCCAAAAAAATATAGGGTTATTTTAAATTAGTTGGCGAAACTGAACCAGAAAATTATTATTATCGTGCGTAGGTACGCGCAGTGAGTACAGATGCGTGGCGCGGGCGGAAATTGACCTCAAAATCATATGATCAAGCGGGGGGGTCATTATGACGTAATTTTACTTAGTAACAGATAACAAATGCGTTTCTTAAGTTTCGCCAACTAATTAAATTTATCCTTACCTATATAATTATAAGTGGGTTTATTTGTTACACTTTCTAGCTTCACACTCATAATTTTCTTTTTCTAGGATTCAAACACGAAGCCACCGGATTGGTAGTCCGGCAAAGAATTTGAATAGGACAATTCTTAAAACAGTTCTTGTATACAGAAAATGTAATTTCATACTGGTATGCGTGTTCCTACCCTCCGCGTGGCTACGCTTAGCCTAGTATACCGTTAAATTGTAGGTACCTGATAAAGTTCACAGTTGTCAATGTACAAGCCACCTAGATTCATCATCATCATATCAGCCGATAGACGTCCACTGCTGGAAATAGGCTTCCCCCGAAATGGAGGGATTTGCCATAATCGCCACGCTTGGCAGGCAAGTTGGCGATCGCAGTTGGATTGAATGTGTGTACTCATAGGATGCTACTGCCCAGCCTCCGGCAGATCCCTTAGTCACCCTTTACTGCTATTCTTATACCTAGATTGTTGTGAACTAATTTTAAATGTAAAATAAATGCTCATTGGAAATAAATATTATGGTATTTGTATTTTTGTATTTGTATATTCGTTGTGGTCCACCTGGCACAAGTGACACAGTAAAGCCTCGACATCGAACTGAGCAGGACTCACGATATTTAGGTCACGCTGCAAAGGAAGAGAAATATCTAGAAATTCTCCAGCTATTTCTAATAAACTGTAAGCTTGGAAGATTGCCTCGAATTGTAATTTTAAAAGGAAAAGTTTTATTAACTTTGCAGTTGAGGAATACATAGTTATCGTTAGTCTACTTAGACTAGCCTTTTGCTTGTGACTGTGCCTTGCGATCCTCTACTTAGTTACAAGCATAAATTCTGGAAGAAAGCCTCTTTCTAGGCTGAGTGATGGTATCGACTTGGCTTCAGGAGATTTGGCATAGCATCCAGAGCGAGCAAATATTCTCGCGGCGCGTTATATGGACGCGAGGACGTTGAGTAAAGCAAGTGAAACCTCACAAACAAGTATTTTCGTTAGAGAATAGACTGTTGATCAAGCAATCAAATCATTCGATTTTACTTGCAAGTTGCAGCCATTGCAAGAACTATAACATAACATAATGCTTTCTTTCTTCTCCTTTCTTTCTTATTCTTACTCTTCTTCTTTCTTTCTTACTTCTTTCTTTTTCTTTCTTTCTTCTTTCTTTTCTTTTTTTCTTTCTTTCTTCTTCTTAGTACTATTGTACTTGTCATTAAAAGTAGCCTACCTACCAAGAGTAGCAGTAGCAGTAGTAGTAGTGTACCTGTAGAAGTTTAAGGAAATGTGTTCCTCGTTATGATATCTTTTGAATCAAGTGTGTTAACCTCATAATCTTTATCATGAGATAGTCCACTCTATCTTCTTTACATTCATGGCTTCGATGAGAATAGATGTCACATTTGCGTTTTGCTAATGCTTTTTGGCTGACTTGTCCAATTTCCTAATAATGTTTACTTTTGAATCCACACTTTTAGAGATGGGCTCACTCCCCGTCACACTGGACAGAGTCGGTACTACTAGTGAAACGTGGATGTTCTGAAGTTTCAGAATATCTCTGACTACCCCCTGGGGGAATATAGTCGTGAGCATATGCTTATGCTTATGCTATGCTACTTTTGTAAACAGTCTTTGTAAAATAATTATGACCGGTGACCAGTACATTACGGCTTTTAGTTTTCATAATAATTACTGGATCCAAATTTGCCATTGTTCTTTCATCAAAATCAGTTGAGTAGTTTATAAATACATTAAAATGGTAACAAACAGACTGTCAAACACTCTTTTAGAATTATAATATAGATTTTTGTATATAAAGTATAGATAAAAAGCAAAGATTAGGGTTTAATACTGGTTTAATAAAACATCTTTAATCGTAAAAAAATTTTATGTATTTTGATCATAAAAACTCTTTGAAAACCTTTGATAAATTTAATATTCTAGACACGGTTACTTAATTTAATATTCAGGGAATGTTATGTACAAATTTTTTAGATTCTCCTTTCCAAATAACTCATAAATAATTCAGTGCTATGAAGGTACCTATACTTCAATTTTGCGTAGAGTTACTTTGGAATACTTTTAAAAGTATGAAGGAAAAGTAAGTAAAAGTGGAGTTTCTTTGTACCATTTGTTTAATGTAGGAAAGTCAGGTACGACGAACATGAATATTGTTTTAGGTGCGTCAGCTTAATGATACTCATACAGGAGAGTGTAGGGTTAACTCACATTGAAGGAAGAGCTTAGCGACGCGCACCTAGAAAAATTCACCTTTGTGTTATCACTGAGATAAAACATAATTTCAGTTGACAGCATTAGTACCTAAATCTAATTTATATGGGCAAAAGTCTGAAATAATGTTTTTTTTTTAGACACAATGAGAGATTAGTACTCTTTCTATTCTCTTTTAATACTTAACGCAGTGTAGGTAAAGTTCAGAACAAAAACCAGATGTAAATCAACTGAAAATGCGCGTTGCACTGCTTTGCTCTTTCATTGTGAAATGACCTTTTTTCCCTCACACACGCAGAACTTGGCGTTGGCAACGCATCTAATGTAAGATATCATGGAGGAAAGGTTTAAAATTGACTTCACACATTTAATCTGATAAAAAAATTCTAGAAGTTGTCAAAGCTACACTGAAAGCGCTGAGAACCTCTTAAAATAAACTATTAGACATGACCTTCCTTTAAGATTATTTATCTCAATATTAAAAGAGCTTGGATAAACAATATCCTGAAGGTAGACATGTCTAGACGATTTATTATCATCTGACCTTGGATTAGCCCAAGCAGTATGGATCAAATAACGGACTCATGAGAAAACGTTTTTTTTTTCAAACTTGGTTTTCATTTCTTACTCAGTTCAAAATAACGCGGTCTTCGATCGGGGTGTATTTTCTCAACTCGGGGACCATTGAACCTAATAAAATGTACCCGAAACTAACAAGCATGTACGAAGCGACACGGTTGTTGAAGAGGTGTAAGAGTTTTAGGAGCGTAATACGTGGCTATTCATTGCGTCTACTTACAATATGGCCCTAATACAATGTTCCCGAATCAAACCGAAAAGCATTTATATTTGTGTTGAAGGTGATTTAAAGTTGTTGAAGCGGTACGAGATTCAGGATCGTAATAAATGGCGATATTTATAGTATTACGAGCATTGACCCGCGACTTCGTCCGCAAAAATTATATACCAGATTTTAAGTCAGATCATAAGCTATCAAAAAAAAAGTTTCATCAAAATCGGTTTAGTAGTTTTTGCGTGATGCTCGTTCAAACAAACAAACAAACACAAAAACAAACAAACAAACAAACAAACAGACAGACAAAAAGTCCAAAAATTTGTGATTTGGAATCAGGGGCACCTAAAAACCATATCGTAATTTTTTTTTGTAAATATCTTCAATGTACAGACACACTTCTGTTACAGTTTTATAATAGTTTAGATTGGATCCAAAAACGGAATTGATCAATCAATGTAAAATACTTACTGTAATCCTGACTAAGGGATGTGATAAAGCAAGGTGCATTTGTGCCGATCGTGAGCAAATATTGTCTAATTTCTTAGCCTTTCAATAACGCTTGAATTTTCTATCAAATTTCCATGACAGACAAACGTTCATGCAAAAATATAAATGGTTGAATATATATTCAACCTTCAAGCAAAATTCAACATTCAAGCAATATTGCTCTTGAATAATCTCACTGACACGATTAGGACGGCATGTAATTGTCACTTTTGCCGTTCATGCCCTGTGCTCACGGTTTATAAGGCGCTCTCATTATAGTTTGCATGCCAAGCCCTAATATTTCCAGATAATTTGATGGAAATTATCAAATGTCCGCGACCGCAGATCGCGTTGGTTCGTTAAGCCTACTAACGAAAACATGAAAACTTAAGGGACACTTAACTCATTAAATATTCACTAACTCAAAGAAGTTTCTAGATGATCCAAACTCAAACGCTGTACCTACCTACAGGGTGAAGAAAAGTTTTTTCGGAGGCATTTCGTAAATTTTATTACATCTACACGAGGGGCCCCGCCGTTTCGGATCAGCGATAATCCCATTACGTTTCCAGTTTCGGCAATTTGAGTGCTGGCTCATGGTTCTATGGCAATAAAAAGTTATTATTTGAAAGGTACAGGTGAAGCGCCTTAAGGCTGCGCCGAGCCTATTGTGCTACCCGCAATCGTATTTTTGCTATTTCTTATGAATTAAACAATATTTCCAAAGAAGTGTGTTTCGGAATGTCATATTGTAGCCATCGTTGATTTTCAATTTATTGGGTCACTGCGGATTTGTTTTTATAATGTTTGTAGTTATTATCTTTAAAACCGCCAAAAGTGGTAACTTCTAACGATAATAGCTACAAGTATAAAACAAGAATAATAATGCGTAATGTTTCGGTAAATTGAAAGCCAATCATGACTACAATGTGAAATTCTTGTTTTTTTGGAAATGTTGTCTAATTGTTTAGAAATAAAAAAATACTATTGAGGGCAGTACAATAGGCTCGGTACCCTCTTAATGATTTGGACGCTGTTTGATGTATCCGAACTTTCGGCATACATAAACCCATGATCCCATCATCCCTACGGGGTGGTCACGAACTTTATTACAACTATCAAATTAGCGTATGCATAAAGACTCGACCATAATTCCTTTTGAAATGGCAAGAAACTTTGCTTATATTTCGCTCTTTTCCACTTATGGTTCTGATATAACAATGGACATCCACGGACCAACATCAAAATTGACTTTGTTGTTCAATAGAAAATAGCCGCTCGACCCGAATGTATTGCAAAGCAGATTTGTCAATGTTGTGCAACTTGGACTCATAAGTAGGTACCATAACTGTTGTAGCTACAGGAAAACGTTCCTAGAAGACTATTTTAGAAGTTACAGACATTTAGACGTGCATTTACAAATTTTGTAAAAAAATCACTGTCAGCAAGAAAATGGGCAATTTACATTAAAATTCTTTTTGATGCCAATGGATCCCGTTTTGGGACCAGGAGTGTGATTTTTGAATCTCACTCGCTGAGTTCAGCAGTTGAAAATGTCAAAATTACTGTGGAGATATGCATCTTTCTACTACTGATTTGAGATTAAAAAATCATACTCCAGGAGTGCTATTTTTGAAAGTCAAATCAGCAGTAGAAACATGCGTATCTCCATAGTAATTTTGACGTTTTCAACTGCTGAACTCAGCGAATGAGATTCAAAAATCGCACTCCTGATCATGTGATTATGCCATGAAAATATTTTACACTATTTTAGATGAATCTTTTATTAGTAACAACTAGAGTCAAGGTTAAGGCACGATGGGGCTGACATAACCTCAGGGTTAAAAGCTCCAATTAAAATAAAATAAAAAACAGAATAAAAAAAAAAAAAAAAAACTTAAATTTATAATCGTTGAGCTGGCGGCAGCGGCGCGGCGAGAAGCGACTTTTAGTATGAAGTACAGTCAGCCGTATAATGTCTTTGTCTCCACTTAGTGCAATTTTAAATAAGGAGAGCTCAAGTCTCAGTTATACTCTGAAATTAAATCGGAAAAAGCCGAGAATCTTAGTTAAGAGCGGAAAGTTAATAAGGAGAAAAAAAGAAAAAGTTGCGAATGAAGTTTTTCGTTCCTGAGGAAAATCCTTATGAAAACGCCGGGAGAGTTAGCTCAGATTGCGTCGTCGGCTTATTTTAGCCGCTAAGGAGAAAATTTACTCTTTATTTACTGTGAGTTATCTAAGGCCTTGTTTGCTTAAATAGTGGCGTTTTAGCGGTTGCTTTATTTAATAAGGCCTTTGTTTTTGTTGTGTAGGTATATAAATTGATATTTTATTTTTAAAATATAAAAAAAATATTGATTAAAATTAAGAGATACTTACGTATTTTTCTGATAACATTTTTGATAGATATTTTTAATTTACTTACTTTAGAATTTTTTGTATAAATTGGATGTATGGCTGTAATACCTTCACCTTCTTTCACCGAAATGAAATTTAAATTAAAAACTGTCAAATTCAATAGAAAAGACAAGCAAGCAAAGGAATAAAATATGACTTCCTATCTGTAACACTAGTGTGACCAAAGTGTGAGGATCAAGAAAAAATAATCCTGCCTGTCACACTGGCAGTGCTGCCAATTCCGGGGAATTTCCCCGATTTTCGGGGAATGAGGGGTGCGTGCGGGGAGAGCGCGGGGATTGACTCAAATCGGGGAATTTCGGGGAATCTACTATTTGTAATAAATGTCAAACAAAGGATGTCTAAAGAAGAGGAATTGTTAAAATTCGAACCGAATCGGACTATTCTTAGATCGAAAGTATGGGAGAAATATAAATAATAAATAAAACTCATTGTATTCTAAATATTAAAGTAGATTTTTTTATAAAAATTAGATTACGAAGAAGTTGATAAGCTAATTTTGTGAAACATTAAACTACATTTTGCATGAAAAATGCCTTATTTCTTGAATATTACAGTGTCGGGGAATTTTAGGGGAATGCATGAAGGGCGAAAGTCAGTCAGCCGCGAATAAACAACACGAACCACTTTCAACAAATTTTATTATATTTCATAATTTTTTAAATAACTCGACAAATAATGGATAGAAAAATGTTAGCTTTGTTGAATTTTCTTTTTTCGTCGATGGCATGTCATTGCGTTGACCTTGCCATGTCATGGTGAAGATATTTTCCTAACTACTACGCCACATAGCTACGAATATGCTACGAGTCGTAGCCTCGTAGCGCGTAGCAGTAGGGTTACCATGAGTTTACACTGTAGTATACTACAGTAGTTTTACAGTAGTTTACTACAGTTTTTGTATTGAATTTCGTACAGCGCTCCTAGTGGTTACGTTGAGAAGTAATTCTGTCACACATAAAAGATCCTCAATCTTAGTATGCGAAATAGGATAACATAAAAATGTTAGCGTATAGTTGGCGTATAGTTATGGAACTCATGTCGATTTGTTTCTCATAAACTCTAGATTATAGTGGTAATATTAGCTACATGTCATCTAAACGGAGTGTCGCGTAATCGCAGTTGGCGACTTGGCGCACATCTTGTCTTGGTAAGATATGTTTTTTTCTTATTTTTATTATCGTATTAACATCTAAGATGTTCCTATACGAGCTTTGCATTACATGCACCGTTTTAATAGGAAAAAAGAATCTTAGCAAAAAAAGTCAAAACGGTGCATTTTTTATATTTATTTCATAATTCCGTTTGCATTTTTAACCGACTTCAAAAAAAGGAGTAGGTTCTCAGTTCGACCGTATATTTTTTTTTTTTTTTTTAATGTGTGTTCGCGGATAACTTCTTCGTTTATGAACCGATTGTAATGATTTTTTTTTTGTTGGAAAGGAGATATCCCAAGGGTGGTCCCATGATAAGGAAACCAGGATCTGATGATGGCATCCCAGAGAAATCGAGGGGAACCTTCGAAAATCGTACTGCCGACTAGTGCGTTTTTTAATTTAAAGCACTCCTATTAAATCGAACTAATGAATTCACCACTGAAAATTGTGAAATAAACAAAATTTTTACAAAAAATTAAAACCGCCTTCAAAAAAACTAAAAAGTTAAAAAATAATATTGCAGCCTATGACTTTTTCGTTCGCATCATAAGAACATTAATTTGTTTTATAGAAGTCGGTGTCAAGCCAAGCCAAAAAATGCAAGCCATGTCGCGAATCGTACCGGCTTGACAGCGACTTCAATAAAACAAATTAATGTTCTTATGATGCGAACGAAAAAGTCATAGGCTGCAATATTATTTTTTAACTTTTTAGTTTTTTTGAAGGCGGTTTTAATTTTTTGTTAAAATTTTTCCCTAATCTTTCGTCCGATTACTATAGTAAATTAAATTATATTTTAAGAGTGTAATACCATCAATAAACGTAACCGTTTGTGGACCTACAGTAAATTGACTCCATTGGCGCCGCAACTACAGTAGTAACGTACGTACAGTGAAAACTCATGGTAGGCCTACAGATCTGCAAGGATAAATAAATTGTGAAGGCGTATAATATGGAGTCGTTTGAGGTTTATTTACATGAGTCGAGTCAAAACAACTCCTGCAAGCGTTAACGTGAAAGTTTCAGTTGCAAACATGGCATTCCGACTTCCAAAGTCGGAATGCTATGAAGCAGTCACCCGCATGCGAGGCATCGACTAATGAATGTGGGCTTTTAGACTACTCGAATAACCTTATACATACTGACTGTACTTACTCAACAGCTTAATTATTTGAAGTCTTTTTAATTGTTCTGTACCCAAAGGGTGAAACCGTCAACAAGGGGCGTCCGTCCGTCCGTCCGTCCATCTGTCCTAGCTATTTAGGGCTGTAACTTTTGAACCGTAATAACTAGATATTTGAAACTTTCTCAGATTATGCGTTATTACGGTGGATTTGTTAACAAATAATAAAAATTTCAAAAAGTTAAAAATTAATGGGGGTTCTCAACAAGAAACTAGTTTTTATCAACGTTTTTTCTTCACGCTCTATGGTAAAAACGGTAATACATACAAGCGTCAAACTTAGTGTGATTATAGAGCAAACTCCACAGAATAACAACAAATACTAAAAACCGGCCAAGTGTGAGTCGGTCTCGCGCTAAAGGTCCCGGACAAAAAAAGTTTTTTTTCTAAGTTAATAATGCTGTCTTCTCTGGTGGTGTGGTAGCCCTCGGTGCGCGAGTAGCCCGACTCGCACTTGACCGGTTTTATTTAGGGTTCCGTAGTCAAAGAAAGAACCCTTATACTTTCGTTCATTCTGTCTGTCTGTCTGTATGCCGCGCCTCAATAACTCGCTTATTTTTGGACCTGAATTTTGAATCGAAAATCGTGTGTTACTGTAATTACTGTTAATATAAATTGTGTTTTGTGTATGTGTCGAGTCAAGATATAATAAAAGATGGCTGATTCTCATGTTTTATTAAGAATAATCACCGTTACCCACTTATTCTATTACAACTGAGAATACAGATTTTGAGGATGGGTTGAAGAAAACGTTAAGGTAGGCCAGTCATTTTACGGAGTTTTGTTAGGCGGGGTAGGGAGTATTTATTAATTGGACCGGCACCATTTAGTGACAAAAATACTATACTAAGCGAAATATAAAAAAAATTTGCTACGCAACGTAGAAATCAAAATTGTGTGTCCCAGAAGGCTTTTAAATTAATAATATTAATACCAATGCACTCATTTGAATTAGATTTAACAATATACATTATTTCAGAGCAATAAAATAGGCAATAAAATTTAAAAAATTAGGTGTTTATTAGAAAATACGAATGTATTTTTCAAAACCTTCTGAGTAGACAAAAATATTTACACCATGTTTGAAGTATTTATAATGGTAAAGCCTTAAATATGTGAAAAAAAAATTTAGCATCATGTTTTGTAGAACGAGACAATATCTAAATTTTAAAATTGAAACTGTTACTGTCGTGACACCCCGCCGACTAGAATGCGAAAGAGACAACTGCAACTCGGACCGATTTTATATCCAAAAAATCGTCGAAATCAACATTTCGTATTCCCCTCTTTATCCTCCTCCAAAACTAAACCGATTTTAATAATTCTTTCAAAAGTAATGTGAGAAAGACTAGTTGTCTGTATCTTTTTCTTTTATAGGGTTCCGTACCCAAAGGGTGAAAACGGGACCCTATTACTAAGCCTACGTTGTCCGTCCGTCCGTCCGTCCGTCCGTCCGTCTGTCCGTCTGTCCGTCCGTCCGTCCGTTCGTCTGTCCTACCTATTTAGGGCTGTAACTTTTGAACCGTAATAGCTAGATAGTTGAAATTTTCTCAGATTATGCGTTATTACGGCGGATGTTAACAAATAATAAAAATGTCAAAAAGTTTAAAATTAAGGGGGGTTTTCAACAAGAAACTAGTTTTTATCAACGTTTTTTCTTCACGCTCTATCGTAAAATCGGTAATACATACAAGCCTCAAACTTAGTGTGATTATAGAACAAACTCTACAAAATAACAACAAATACTAAAAACAGGCCAAGTGTGAGTCGGTCTCGTGCTAAAGGTCCCGAACAAAAAAAGTTTTTTTTCTAAGGTATAATAATGTTGTGTTCTGTGGTGGTGTGGTACGGAACCCTCGGTGCGCGAGTAGCCCGACTCGCACTTGACCGGTTTTATTTTGTTTATATTCGTATTTGTTTACTGGATGTCTGAAAATGGGCGGTAAAATTTGAAATTTTTGAAGGTCCCTAGTTCTTACAGTAATTAATTAATGCAAAAAAGCAAAACATAGGGACATGGCAGAGGTGACATAGATTGTATGGTAAAAAAAATATTTGCTCTAGTGTCACTATCCATGGAAAAAACAGGGGAATACGTTTTGAATGGAAAAAACTGTACCTTTACCACAGCCCGGACACTGCATACTAAAATTTGAAATTGACAAGATGACATCAGCACATACAAAACCAACGAAAATGAACACCAGCACTGGTAGACACGCACACCCGCGATAGCCGTGATAAAACGAAACAAAAAGTTGGTGGGAGGAAGGGAGTGTCCGTACTGTATATAGTAATAGATACTCTTTCTTATACTGTGCCCTTACCAAGGAGTGCGATTTTTGAATCTCATTCGCTGAGTTCAGCAGTTGAAAATGAAAATTAATATGGAGAATATGCATCTTTCTACGGCTGATTTGACTTTCAAAAATCGCACTCCTGAAGTATGATTTTTGAAAGTCAAATCAGCAGTAGAAAGATGCATATCTCTACAGTAATTTTGACATTTTCAACTGCTGAACTCGGCGAACGAGATTCAAAAATCGCACTCCTGGTCTATTCTCCTAAACGGTAGGACTAGTGGGAATGATCTTACGTAACATTTTATTGAATTCGTGCCTGTATTGAACTCGATATCAATCCGACGCCTAATCCGAGCAATATGAATGTCAATTTGTCAAAGCAAAAAAAAAAAAATGTTTACATTTTCAGATATTGTGCCAGTTTCATTTCAAAACGTAAAAACAAGAGGTAAAAAGAAATAAAAATATTCCCTGTATTATTATACCAATTTGCTACCAAATTGAAACTGGTTATGGAATAAAAATAAAAAAGCTAGTTGCTAACGTTTTAATTGTAAAGTGTTGGAAATTCGGTCAGGTTTCGTTTTTGGTTGGAAATTGTTGAGCGCTGAACGTTAAAAGAATCATTAAATATTTCTATTTTTTCTTTTATTCTTTTATCTTTGTATATAAATAAAATATCGACTCGTGTCTTACTTAGATTATTCCTAAGATTATTCCCATGTTGTTATGATAAAAAATTATTACGAAAAACAAATAACCCGACTGCATAAAGAAGCTGTTAACTGAAAAGAGAAAAACAAGCTCTATAATCACTAATCAGCTATAACAACATTAAGCAAATATAATTTGAATGTTATTAGGTAGGTATCGCAAACTGGGACAAAGAATTATAAAACGTACCTAGGTACCTTCCTTTGGTTTGTCCCCGCCTGCAATAACTACCTAATAACATTCAAATTATATTTGTGTAATGTTGTTATAGCTGATTAGTGATTATAGAGCATGTTTTTCTCTTTTCAGTTAATAGCTTTTTTATGCAGTCGGGTTTTTTGTTTTTCGTAATAATTTAGTTTATTTCATAGTTTTTAGTCTTGTGTCGAAATGTTAGCATAAAAGTACTATAATATATTTAACGCATGTTGGTAGGGCGTTACAGGCCGACAGGATCGGGAGCCTCGGAGAGATGGTGAATAATACGCCAGCAGAGTTTTTGTAGAAATGGAACATCTTTATTAGGGGCAGTGCAGTTTATATAGTGCTAGCTACGTGCTAGACACGTAGAGACGTGACTATAGGAAACTGCACTGCTTGCATAATTATCCCTTACAGGACTCCCCCCCTTTGAAATAAGGGAAAACATTCATTTAACAATTGTAAAATTAAAAATCAACAAAAATGTATAAGCTAGGAGTGTAAAGATTAAAAAGTGTAGAACAGAAAGGAATAAAAACAAAGAAGTTATAACAAACATTTTGAACTTATGAGCTAAACCGTAAAATTGGTTGTATGGTGCGTCCGGAGCGTGTGACTGTCGGTCCGTTTGTTGTGCTCGAGGTGGGGTCCGGGGAAGGTCGTCTCGTGTGCTGCTTCGACGGCTGGCAATGAGAACGTTCGCTTCAATCGGTCCACGGAGACACTTGTAGTGCGGCCTGGTAGATGGATGGCTATTCATTTACCATCTCGCTTCAGGACTTTGAACGGGCAATCGCAAGGAGCTGTAAAGGACTTCTTAAACATGTCTCTTCTGAGGAATACATGAATGCAATTCTGTAGGTCCTTGTGAACGAAATGCGATCTCGTAGCTACTCGATCCCTGGAACACTTCGTGAAGATGCTTTTTGTGCTGTTCTCCATCTGTGTCTGCCATATTATGAGGATATCGTTGACGTAGCAAAGTTGTGCTCCAACCCGTATAATAGTTGTGAAGACCCAAACGTCATTTTGACGAATTCAAATAAATCGAAGGTCATGTTTACATAATTCGCACAAATTGATGACTCATGAAGTCATTGGAATGTGTCACGCTTGCAATGATGGACAGCTCCGTAACCTTGTCGGTCAGCTCTCTTGTATGTAGGTCAACAAGTAGGAAGGTAATTTGTTTTGTTTTAAACAAAATTAGCGCCGAGAATTAAACGTTGAACATCGGCTGCAATGAGGGTCCATTTGAAGACTCGGCGCGATCCCTGATTCAAATGCATGGTTTTCTCCCCATACGTGCGATGGGCGTACCGTTAGCGGCGAAAAGATTGAATGCATAGCGGTCGTGTGGTGAGGCTTCTGTTTAAAACAGCTAATACAGATACGTCTGCGCCTGTATCGATTAAAAATCGTGTTCCACTTTTGAGGTAGGTAACAAAAGGCGGCAGCTACTTGTATTTTTGATGCCTTGTGAACCACAAGCTTGGCTGCGCGACCGGGAATAATCTGGAAACCGTCACAGGACGGTTAGCGCCTCAATGGTCCTCTCTGGTGCTGGCGACTGTGGTAATGCGGTTCCGGGCTGCGGGGAGACTCCGTACATTGTGGGAAGAATGATGTGCTCGCTTTAGTGAATATATTGCCTCTTGAAATTCCAATCGGTGAGACCCGCTTGTGGGAGGCCGAAAGGAATTGTGCAAATCACCAAAGCGAGAAATCTTCCAAACGATGCAGCTGTTTCCTTGTCGGGGCCATCACGTCGTCGGCTGGGAGGGATCACGTAGGGTGTGATGGATCACGTCGGGGTCACCAGTTAAACACATGTTGGTAGGGCGTTACAGGCCGACAGGATCGGGAGCCTCGGAGAGATGGTGAATAATACGCCAGCAGAGTTTTTGTAGAAATGGAACATCTTTATTAGGGGCAGTGCAGTTTATATAGTGCTAGCTACGTGCTATATTTACATGACATATGCTACATGAGACACGTAGGAGACGTGACTATAGGAAACTGCACTGCTTGCATAATTATCCCTTACAATATAAGAAAAAATATATTAAAAATATATATAAAAAGAAAATATATTACATTATATAAAATTATATTATATATATATAAAATATATTAGAAATATATATATAAAAAATATATAAAATATTATATTAAAAATTATATTGAAATTATATTTGAAATTGTCTGTTTACTAGCTTTCATTTGATAACCATATTGTAATTTTTTTCAATAAAATTTTTTTTATTCCCCCTCTTTTTTTAATTTTTAGGCGCCATTATAAAATAATATAGCCTATGTCACTCTCACGACTTTTACAAATCTAACGACACCTCATACGTCAAAATCCATCAAGCCGTTTATGCTGTAGGGCGTGCCAAAGAAATATAAGAAATATACAAACAAACATACATACATACATACATACATACGCTCGAAAAACATAACTCTCCTTCTGGCGCAGTCGGGTAAAAAATGCTTATACTCAATAAGTATTGTTTAATCGAGAATACTTTTATCGAAAATACTTGAATCAATTTTGATATCTATCACTGTAACCGTTTTTGATAAGGTTTTCACTGTATGAATTTATTTTTGATGCATCTGAAAAATTGCAGTCTGTATTTTTTATCTCTAATAACATCAGTTATAAATGCCACGCGGATGATAGATGAAGTTGCGATCGATAGCTATTTGAGTATTTACCAATAGAGAAAGTCTTTCACTGCTTTCAACCCTTCATACTTAAAGAGAAAGTGCAGAATTTTACACTTTTTTGCACAGACTTGATAGACCGAGATCCGACCGTAAAATTATGCACCTATTTCATAGGCGAACGAAATGTGATTCTAGGGTATGTTTACACAGGGGTTAATTCAACACCGTCAAGTTGCCTAGAAAAATCTTGCCACAAGTACAGTCAAGAGCACGTCAAGCTTGACACTTTGGACTTTGTACCGTTCTTATTTAGTACGCCATAAGTGTTACAATCGAACTGCAAGTGTAAAGCTTGATGTGCTCTTGACTGTACCTCTCAGTCTGCCGTAAGTATAGGGTTGCCAGGCTCAAAAATGATTTCTTTGAACCTGGCAACCCTATAGTTGCGACAGATTGAGAGGTGACAACCCTAGTTTTTCCAATACTTTAGGTCAGTCTCCTTCAGATGGCACCTCATTTACTTCCCTAACAGACAGGTGGAAAAAGTTATACCAAAAATGTAAATGAAAAAGGTACTTGCGGCAAGATTTTTCTAGGCAACTTGGCGGTGTTGAATTAACCCCTGTGTAAACATACACTCTAAATCACATTTCGTTCGCCTATGAAATAGGTGCTTAATTTTACGGTCGGATCTCGGACTATGAGCTGTTCAAGCGTTTCAGACGTGATGCAGCACTTTCTGGCTCCATCCGACCCATTCACAGTCACAAGTGGTTGCTATGCTTGTCACAAGTAGAGGCAAAAAGTTACTTTTAGGTCGCGCACGCATTTAGAAGAGTTTTTTGTATTGAAACATTGTGAGAAGTGGCTAATTTAGTTCAGCTACATCTTATTTATTATAAAACTATACAGAGAAGTGTGTCTGTACATTGATATTTACAAAAAAAAAGATTACGATATGGTTTTTAGATGTCCTTGATTCCAAATCACCAATTATTGGATTTTTTGTCTGTCTGTTTGTTTTTTCGAGCATCTCGCAAAACCTACTGAACCGATTTCAATGATTTTTTTTTTGTTTAATAGCTTATATTCTGACTTAAAATGTGGTACCTATATAATTTGTGCGGACTAAGTCGCGGGTAAACCCTAGATTGATAAAAATGTGTTGTTTATCTTCGGTACGATTGTTTCTTTTAAAGTTTGCACATCTTTTCACATGAATTACAAAACAACTTTTATTATACTTTGGACCAAATTGAAATTGCGCTAAAAAAATTGGTATTCCATAAATTTGGGTCGAGGCTTTCTTTCTTATCGTGTGGGCAGAGCCCTGGTGTCAGAGTTTTTTCAGACCGCCTTACGGCCTCTGGTGTGTTTTTTATGTAACGACTACGCTTACCAGATATAGTAGCCGGGACCAACTGCTTAACGTGCCATCCGAAGCACGGAATCACTTTTGTTTTCAGACAATCAGGTGATTCAGCCAGCAATGTCTTAACCAACTGGGGAAAAAGGCACAAAGCGACATATCACTAGGTGTTTCCCGTGGGAATCGAACCCACGACGTCCGTGTCGAGAGCCAATGCTCTTAACCATTAGACCACGTAGGCCAAACGGCAGTTGAGTCGAGTAGAACAACAAATATCTTTACCGCAATTTCGATGTTGACTCCATGGTGAAAGTTGAAAAATTAAGCACTTCTTAAGGGCTCTTACAGACGAGCGACACTTTGCTGTCGTGGTGGGTCGCAGAGCGCCGCCTTCATACATTTTACGATCGCGAGACGGTCGCGCGACCCTCCGCGACACCCGGCGACCGCAAGGTGTCGCTCGTCTGTGAGAGCGCTAAAATATATCCTGAGGGTACTAGTGAAATGTAGATGTTCAAACTTCAAACTTCAAAGACTTTATTGCGACACAGGTAATAGAACAGAACAGGTGAACAGTATTTTAGATAGAGCTCTGTGATCTGCCCATGAGCATGCAATATTTAATTGGAGAGAAGGCATGCAGAGCATTTATTTTACAATTCTACAATTACAATTTACAACTGTTTAGTATACCTACATAGATTATATTACATTATAGTTTCTTCGTTCGAGTTTTCAGTTTGTCTTCAAAATATCCTGCGTAGGTATGACTGCTTTTCTGTAAAGCTTAGCAGTCGTCGTTGTCGAAATCGACTAGGAATCCATCATCACTAATTTTCAGAATATCTTTGATCCCCTCTGGGAATATGCTATTAATGTCAAAGAAAAATGTACTCGGGATAACTTGGGGCTCATGGTAAGCAATGTGGCTCGTATGCCCGTGGATTTAAATCCACAATTGTGTCGTCACAATTCGTGCGTCGCGTCGAGTTAAGCTGATTATCTAGTTAAAAGGAAAGCTTGCTGGTACCGCAGAGTCGGTCGAATTAAAATAATCTCATTACGGTCCGTCAAGACTCGGGTTTGATATACGGTATTCCGGTTCAACCCTTTATCAACCGAATTGCTATTGTAACAAGCAAACTTTTTGTTTCTTTTTGAATATAAATAGCTAATTATAAATGGTCTACCTGTTTAAGTATGAATAAAGGATTTGGTTTGTTTCGGGGAAAATGTGGGAGGATGTTTTTGTAGGGAGATTCTTTTGTTAGATATAGGTACTTATTATATTTTAGTTCTGAAATAAAAGAATGATTTTTTTGGTAATGCTAGGTTTTACGTACGTAAGTAAATCATTTTCATTGAAACGTATATTCACGTACTTATAGTCAGTCGGGGCAAGTGCCTCTACGGGTAAGTACCTCCAAAATTTCGAAAACTAAATATATATTTAGACGTAATAAATAATAGCATATGCTCACGACTGTATTCCTAGTTAAATTTTAATATAATGTCTAGTTTTCGAAATTTTGAAGCTATGGAGGCACTTACCCCGTAGAGTTACTTGCCCCGACTGACAATACTGTTTTTTTTAACAAAGTTTTAAGGAGTCACGTTGCAGGAACTGACCCGAGCACTCGTCTCGCGTGGTTTCGCGCGTCGCGTTTTTGCCTGCCACGAGGCTCCGCATTCCTCAATTTCTTCTTGTTCTTGTCCAAAACAATCCCTGAGATTGGGATAGATTCTCCCATAAACTACTTGACATTGGCGGAAATGCAGTGCTAACGCACAAGCAAGAGTCCATAATTATAAATAAAAAATAAAAAATTTCGGTCTGTACATCCAACTGCCCAATCGTATCTAATCCACAGATTATGTAATATGTAGTTACTTTCGTATATTGCATTCTGTGATTGAAATAAACAAATGAATGGACTATTATGTCTTTATCCTTCTATTGCCTGGCTTGTTCATTCAAAAGTCCATACAAATTCGTTCCCATTTTATATAAATTGCATAAGAATGTCGCATTTCAGTTCCAATATTGTAAGTAGGTCGCTTCATAGCCAGCGTATAGTTTGAAACTAAAAGAGGGTGCAATGAGATGAGAGTGATCTTATTTGAATTGATACGGCGGGTAACGGAGGCAAATTACCATGCGCTAGGAGTTAGGTTACCAGTGGAGTCGGTATTGAATTTTATAAATTACTTTCTTTATTCACAAATAAAGAAAAGTTACTAAAATGTTATGTAGCTATGAGAGCGATTTTAATGGTTGTTGTTTGGGATACTTAAATGTAAAGTGACATTTGCAGTAATACAGGGTGTAACAAAACACCCTAGTAATACTTAAGGGGGTGCTTCAGACCATCAAACTGAACAACTTTCATTATGCCGCCAATAACGAAATCGCGAAAAGAAATCCGCTCAAATGTATGGGACGGCAGATTTTTTTTTCTCGACGTTGGCTCCACAGTGAAAGTTGTTCAGATTGATGGTCTGAAGCACCCCCTTAAGTATTACTAGGGTGTTTTGTTACACCCTATATACCTAAACGAATCATGACCACCAAGCAGTATGCCTAAACTCGTGAAAACTACAAAGCAGCATGCCTAAAATGCATGTCAATAACAAACCAGCGTATGTAAAATGAATGGCCTACGATACAATATGCCTAAAATATAAGACGAATGCAAAGCAGTATCCCTTAAAATAATCCAATAGTCGCGTGTAGATGGTAAAGAATATCCAATAATTTTAGAGATAGTAAAATTTAAAATGAATTTAAAAATTCAACACAGATCTCTCCCCGTCCAAAAAAACAGAGACCAATAAACAAAGAAGGTTTTTTTAGCAAAAGTGCAAATAAATCTTACAGGGTGTAGAAACTTAATAATTCGTAACTCCACGAGTGCCGGTGTCCGTAACACAGGGTGTTCCCAGACGGCCACGGAATATTAACTCGGAATGGGATAAAAATGGCGAAGTCCGTCCCGGTTCAGGTGACACTGGAATTTGACGTCGGTAATTTGACGCCTTTATCCGGGTCAGCTTTCCAACAAAGTGCCGGATAGACTGGGTACATGTTTTGCATAATGCCTAGTGATGGTACGGTATTTGTTTCGTTTACTTCTATTGTGCTAATGCACACGGTTTTATTTTAGTTTCTTTCAGCTCAAGCTAGAGTTTATTAGAGTCTTGAATAAAGGGAAATTTGAGTAATGCTGCTTTCGTTTGCATAGGTAATACGTTGACGAAGTTCGCAACACATAATTATTGTCTATTGTTTTGTAGCATTTTATACGATTGCGATACGATAGTATCTCTTTCAACCTGCTCCACATATTAGGTTAGGTTTAGATTCGTGTTTTTTCTTCAATATGGAAAAGAAGATTGGCAGATTTGGACCCAGCCATTTTTTACGAAAACTAAAAGCCATTCAGGACGGCGGTCATAATTAGTATAAACAGAAAAGATTAAGGCATTTTTTAAAAAAACTTCCACATCTTCAGAAGTCCGGATTCAAAAGTAGAAATTACTAGTAAAATAGACAAATGCAACCACAGCTATTTTCATCTAATATTATCACTGAGGTATTTTTTAGTCCTTGCGGAATTGGTTGAACTGATAGTGTGTGTGATTTCGTTTTCTTCCATTATTATAACATTGTACGGTTATCGTAAATTTTCATTAAAATAAACATAATGAATGCGTAGAAGATTGAGTGGACTATCTAATAAGAAAGATTATGAGTTTCACACACTTGATACAAAAGGTACCTATCATAAGGGGAAATACCTTTCCCCCAACTTCTACAGGTTACAAACAATTTACTTTTTTGTTAGTTTTGTTTCACTCTAAGTTTTTATTACTAAGTTTCATTCATGTATGGGACCTATAAGTCTGGGTCTCAAAATATATGGCCGTCCGCCAAACTTCTTTTAAGACATTTAGTATTAATTTAATAAACAAATATTCTTATTTATGAGGTAAAACCAAACTACTTACCTCTACGAGTCTCAAGAGCTCATGCACAAGAGTCGCTCTATTGGTGGATAAATCTTGACATTTCTTAACACAAGTGGTAACAAATGACCTAACCCTGGTTTAATGACCAACCACTTAATATTAACACTTGCTACTTTTCTATTGCAAGATTTCAAGAACGGTACCCTTTTATCAGTTGAAAAATATCGACGACGACATCACATGTGGTATCTAAACTAAAATATTGAAAGGACTTGTATATGCACGACACTTCAAGATAAAACCGTAATATTGTCGATTCAAGAGTCAATGTGAGATATTAACCTTCATAATAGTAGCATTATTCTTTTCATATGCTAGATAAAGTCGACTTTTCAAGATATTTTCAGAAGGTTAGAAATAGCGTTGCTTTAAAATCTAGTTTGAGTACAGCTATTTGGACAAACGAGGAGCATTGTGTCATTTCAAGATGGTTGCTATGATTCAGTCATTGACTCATTGTATAGCAAATATATAGGGACCAACATCGACATCGCGAAAAAATAACAGCTGTCGCATACATTTCGTTCGAGTAGGTTTGCAGTTTTGTATGGCAGAGCAGAATTTTTTTTCGCGTCTTCCATGCTGGTTCCATAGAGAAAGTTGTTCAGTTTGACGGTCTGATCATCCCCTAAAAAAGTGTCAGCATATTAAGAATAGCACCATCCCATTTCCTCCCGTGGGTGTCGTAAAAGGCGACTAAGGGATCTAGCAGAGGATGGGCAGCAGCATCCTCTGAGTACATACATTCAATCCAACTGCGATCGCCAACCCGCCTGCCAAGCGTGGCGATTATGGCAAATCCCCCCATTTTTGGGGGAGGCTTATGTCCAGCAGTGGACGTCAATCGGCTGATATGATGATGATGATGATATTAAGAAGGACCCTGTATGCAATGTTCTTGTTGCATAGATAGTTATACCTTGTTATATTAGGTTCGTCAAGGAAATGCACTAAATAACTTTCTTAGAATCAATAATTTCTATTGAGACTGTAATGAGTCGTACAATGAATTCGGGCGATGGACGTTCAGGGAAAAGGACGAAACTGACCTGAAAATGTCAAAATTACTATGGAGATACGCATATTTCTACTGCTGATTTGACTTTCAAAAATCATACTTCAGGAGTGCGATTTTTGAAAGTAAAATCAGCAGTAGAAAGATCCCCATAGTAATTTTGACATTTTCAACTGCTGAACTCAGCGAATGAGATTCAAAAATCGCACTCCTGATCCGAATTGTCTCTAACATAATTATGGGAATAAGTGAATATGAATATGGTCTTATTAATTGATTGAGTTCAGGAAGCTGGCATAAGTATTGTATTGAGATGGTCTATGATATGGTAATGAAGCTAATATAATGTCAGGTGTCAAAAAATCATATTTAATTTTTACAAATGAAGTTATTTGAAGGCCCAACCAAATACATTATATCGAAAATTTTCTTGTCAAACTTACGATACTTATCAATTAACAAGACTAAACCAAAGACTAAACATACTACCACAGAGTACACTATCACACACTATTAAATGAGTGAAACCGCTGCGTATAAGTTGCAATTAAGTGTATTATTAGATTTTTACTTTATTGCTCTAAAATAATGTTTGCTGAATAAGATAAAAAAACAATAAATATCAGTTATTTTTATAGCCTGCGACGATAACGAGCTTGCCTCTCTCGTTTTCATTTTATTTTTATTATATTTTCATGGTTCTTGTTAGGTCAATCTTGCCTTCGTTAGTTTTCAATCGCATTTCGTTAGGACGACCTTATGGGAAATAAAATTTTATGCTTTGCACTTGATTTAATATAAAGGGGGTTTGTCTCATTAGTCTAGCTTGTGGGATTTTTCGAAATGAGTTGATTGTTGAATTGAAACCTATAGTTTGAGAGTATTCATGATATGATTATGATTTTGATCATGATTTGTACATGTTCGAGGCTACAGGTGACAGGAGGGCTGGCAGCTATTTTGCACAAAGGATCAGCCTAGCGATCCAAAGAGGCAACGCTGCCAGCCTCCTGGGCACTCTGCCCCGAGTAGGGTTGGGGCTTTAGAGGAAATTTTTTACCTTTAAGTAGCCTAGGTGTTTTTTCTGTTTGTTTTGTTTTTTCTATCCACGTTGTCCTATATTGTACTTGATTAAAAAAAAAATTGTTACCTTTGAGTGTACCGTAACATATCAAAATTTCTTAGTTATCTGTTTTTTGATTGATTTTTCAATGCGTTCATTTGATGAAATTGTTGTTTATATAATATGTACCTTTACACAATGATAACTTTTAATATGGGACTGTGGACTTTTAATTTGCCCTATTTAAAAATGATTTTTCCATTTCTTTACACAGCTAAAATTAGTGAGGCAACTGCCACCGTGGTCTAATGGTTAGGAGCATCGGCTCTCGATACGGAGGTCGTGGGTTCGATTCCCACGGGGGACACCTAGTGATTTCACTTGGCACTTTGTGCGTTTTCCCCAGTTGGTTAGGACATTGCAGGCTGAATCACCTGATTGTCCGAAAAGAAAAATGATTCCGTGCTTCGGATGGCACGTTAAGCCGTTGGTCCCGGCTACTATCTCTGGTGGTAGCAGTCGTTACATAAAAACCACGTCAGAGGCCGTAAGGCGGTCTAAAAAAACTCTGACACGGGCTCTGCCCACACGATAAGAAGAAGTGAGGCTTGCATTTTGATAAGCCAGAGTGAGATAATAGCGAAGTCCAGGCGGATACGAAGCAAATTACGCTTCAGCAGTATTCTAGAATTCACACAGAGAATATTTACAATTTTCGTACGCTGAAAACGACTAAATAAATGGTGTAATTCCAACATACAATTACTGTTAATGTCACATACAATTGCTCCTAAAGTAAAATTACAGAACATTACAGCATCCTTGCTCTCTTAATTTTTAGTTTTATACACGAACATTCGTACATTATCACGAAATTATGTTACCGTGCCACTAGCAATGACATTTTAAATAATTATCATGTGGGTAATGTAATGTGAGAAATTTAATGAATAGTAAGACCAAGGATGCGATTTTTGAATCTAATTCGCTGAATTCAGCAGTTGAAAATCTCAAAATTACTGTGGAGATATGTATCTTTCTACTGCTGATTCTTCAAACTCATACTTTCAAAAATCATACTTCAGGAGTGCGATTTAAGACCCCTTTCTCACCACGCCACGTTGCGATCCAGCCAAGAGCGCAGCGTGCTTGCTATTTCTTAGTGTAGGCATTGTTACTTAGTTTTTACTTGATCATAAGTCTTTAAACACAAAATGTTTCATTATAGGGTTGCCAGGTTCAAAGAAGTCATTTTTTAACCTGGCTACCCCAGAGCTGCGGCAGATTGAGAGGTGGCAACTTTAGTTTTTCCAGTACTTTACATCAGTCTCCTTCCGATGGCACCTCATTTACTTCCCTAACAGACATTTGGAAAAAATTATACCAGTAATCATAATGGAAAAGGTACTTGCGGCAAGATTTTTCTAGGCAACTTGGCGGCGTTGAATTAATCCCTGTGTAAACATACACTAGAATCACATTTCGTTCGCCTATGAAATAGGTGCATAATTTTACGGTCGGATCGCGGACTATTAGAATCGGTACAGTCAATAAAAAAACAAATAGACGGATAAAATTTTAAAAAGCGGTAAGTTAGAGTCAGGGACACCTAAACACTATGTTGTAACCTACTTTTTTTGTAATCTTAAATGTACTGATACGTTGTAACAGTTTTATAATAATGTAGATAGCCCCAAGTGGTTTTTTTTTTTTTTTTTTTTTTTTTTTTTATGTTCGATAGGTAAACATTTGACCCCAATCTCACCTGATGTTGAGTGATGATGAGGCCGAAGATGTAGCATGCTTACCTAGAAAGGTGGTGGTGGTTGGTGCCATGTTCAACTTATGCACTTAAATACTTCTTAAATATACCCCTACCTGACTGCTTTTGGGAATAAGTAGTCACAGTAGTCAAAACTATGAGTATATAATGTATTAGATGGTTCTATATGGGTAAGAATCATACGCCCTCTAAGATATGCATTGCCCGAGGGTGACTGGGTGAAAGTTAAATATTTATAGAGATGAGTCAGCATTCGATGCCGCAAGGGTGTTTATATCAGTGGAAAAAAATTGAGAATTAATTTTGTTTACGCAGTGTTACTCAGCTGGATTTGAACGTTATTCAAGTTTGCTTGTTTTGCGTAGGTATTGAAATTATATAGAAAACGAAACAAATCTATCTAAAAATACATTTTATTTTTATTTTATTATACTTAGGAAGATTTACAGCTTTGATTACATACTACACACAACCTTAAATAACTGTAAGCTAATTACAAATCTCCACCTATAAATTTAACTTTTTTAAGTGTTCCGTACCAAAATTGGCAAAACGGAACAGTTATGGAATCAGCTCGGTGTCTGTCCGTCTGTCTGTCACAGGCATTTTTCTCAGAGACCGTAAGACATAGGAAACTCGGTACAGATATAGCAATTGCTGGTCCAATATCATAAATGACGTAAAAAAAGCTAAATTTTTATATTGGGGGGCAATTTGGGAAGTAAGAAAGAGAAAATAAAAAAAAAAAATCTGCCCTATGGTGTGGGGTATCAATTGAAAGCTTATGAAAATACGATTCTAAAAATATACTTTTCAAATTTTTTATAAAAACTTTGTTTAACAAAATTTTCAATTAAATCCGAGAATTTGCTATCCCCACCTCTATTTCAAAAAATATAGCCGCATAAGATCTGAAAAAATGATGAACATCAGAAATAACGTGTAGATGGCGGGAAAATTATCACGGTGGCTCTAACTTGGATAGTTTTTTTTCTATACCCAAAAAACTAACACCAGTGAGACCAGTGTAAAATGATCTTCAGTTACTATGTGACCACGTACTAAGTAAGAGTCAATTTACTAGCACAGTATAAGAAAGAGTATCTATTACTACTACTAGTGTAGTATATTTGATTTGATTTGATTGTAAATGAAAGTTGGATAAGGTGCGGGAAAGGAAAAGTTAGTAAAAGTTTCTAATAACGTGTGATGATGGCGACTTCTTTTTAAACCCCGACACAAAAAGGGTGTTATAAGTTTAACGTGTCTGTCTGTGTTCTGTGTATTTGTCTTTGGTATCGTAACTCCCAAATGGATGAACCAATTTTCGTTTAGTTTTTTTTGTGTCATAGATAATAGCTGAAGATATTGTTAGTTATAATTTATTAAGATAGTTTTTAATTACTTACATAAGTAAGTACCTTTCTTAGGGATTTCTTAGGGAGTGTTGTTACCCCCTTTAAGTTATCTTAAAGGTGGTAACAACACTCCCTAAGAAACATGGGTCCAAAAGCTAGAAAAATTTGTGGACCTTAGTCAAATTGGTTTGCTGTTTTACGGTTCCGCTGAAGTTAATTCACAGCTATTTTTATGGTCTGAGCATCAAATTTAGAAAGACCCTGTACACAGCGCACAAAACAAATAGTACAACATTCAATTACATACCTAAAGTCCTCTTTGAATTTATCAAGTGATTCCAGTTACGTTGAATTTGTCAAATTACCTATCTAAAACGTTAGCTAATTACATTTAGAGTCAACACTTATCTTCACAACTCATAACTATTATAAGCAATAACTTAGTCCCCTCTAAGAGTCTATTAAAATTTAATAGTCTTTAAGAAATTGAACCTGCTACCTTCCACATTCAGACTAGGCCATTAGACCAAGGAGGCGGTTTCCACGGCCCACTACCTCTTATAACGGGGAGGAGCTCAAATAAAACGGAATGAAATTGCATTCTAGGTGTACGGCTGTACTCAGGCACGGTGAAGGGGCCTTGGACGTCGACTTTTACCTGGAAAATGTATCCATTATCTTAAAGTTAATTAAGAAATAATACTGTGTTTTACTTTTTATAAAGAACCCACACAGCATAGAATATCTACTAGATATCTATTAAATATTTTGTAGATATCTATTAGACATCTTGTTGACATTTGTGCTGTTGGGGAAACAGATGTAAAAGGTTTTAGTAGATGACAGCATAATCTGAAAACCGTTTCAACAGATTTACAACTGAACTAAATGTTGATTATTATATCAGCTGTCCCTTTCCCATTGTTGGGCAAAGGCCTCACACTGTTGTCTCCATGAGTCCTGTTTTGTTCTTCGAGAGGCCAGTTCTTTAAGAAGCCATTTATTTCGTCTCGCCACGTTCTTCTAGGTTTGCCGCTACGCCGATTTTGTTTTGCTGGGGACCAGTTAGTGTTGGTTTTAGCCCATAGGTCACCTAGCATGCCGCAGACATGTCCAGCCCAATCCCACTTTGGATTGGTAGCGGTTATTGGCAAAATAAATTAGTAACGGCAAATCCGTCTATTTCCAAATATAAAAAGCTGAAACATTGTAAATAAGACTTCAGGATGGAGCGTCTAACTCATGGAGGACACAAAGAAATTATCTACTAAGCAGTACTAGTTGTATACGCGACTTCGTCTGCATGAAGTTTTGATGTCCTTTTCCTTCCTCAGGGCTCAAGCTATCTTTATACCAAATTCAATCAACATTTGTTCAGCAGATTAGCCGTGAGAACGTAACGGACTGGGACATGTCCACGACTACATTTGCATTTATTCTGGACCCTAAACAGCTCTCAGTCCATGCCTGTCTCAACTAGGGTATGTTAGATAAGTGTGTTCCATATGAGGATTGCCACCGTTACGATGCTACGAGGCAATACACGTCGGGTACTCTTTATAATCATGATTAGATACTGCGGGTGCAACCTTGTAAACTTTATATTGCTTTGTTTTTAAATTCATTTTATATTTATTTTAAATTGAATTTTTATCATGAGAGGTCTGATATACAAGATAAGAGAGATCGTAAGATGTTTGTTTTGTTATGGGTCGAAAAAGGAGAATTTTTTTGGACCTACCATACAAAAGTGCGGATCGGCTGATCGTTTTTCTATGAGAGGCGATCTCGTTTTTCGACCCATGTTCCCTAGGGAATGTCATTTTGATTCATGGTCTATGTTAGTAATTAAAAACTAGTGGTGTATAAATGGTGTATAATATTATAGGTAGGTTATTAGGTAGGTTCCACTAATTGAACAAGCGTGTAACGACAGCACCTATTGACACTTGAGGCATAGCAGTGGTCTACAAACTATGTGATCAAAGGGCCACTTTAGACGATGTCCTATATTATCTACATAACACAAAGTTGTTCAAGCGTATACCGAGGGTTGCGCTGATCATTTTCTAATAGATAGGTTCTCATCGGAAAAACCTTCTTTTCCACAGCATAAGCATAGCATATGCTCACGACTATATTTCCACGAGGGGTAGTCAGAGATATTCTGAAAAACCGAAACTCTCTCCAGTGTGACGGGGAGTAGCCCGTCGCCACTCGCCGTCGTCATCGTCTGTGAGCACGTTCTTTTGTGAGCAATTAATGTTTGAAAGCGGGCAAACAAGCGCAAGACGAACTGAATAATATGGTTGGTGCATCCTATCACATTTGAGGTAGGTTTAGACGATGACAATTTCGCGGCGCCTATTTTTGTAACACGAAAAAAAACACGGCACGCTTTCGTTTACACGCTGCTAATTTCCAGCGCCAATTTGTTGGCATGTGAATGTATTTGCTAAAGAAAACCGTGCTAACGATTAGCACGACCCGTTTACACGAGTCTAAAAATTAGCAAGGGGTCACTAGCGATGCGTGCTTTTTTCCTTGCTTTTTTCCGTGCCGCAAAATAGTCGTGTCAAAAGTGTTTTTACGGTGCTTTTTTTGAGGCGCCGCAGAATTGGCACCGAAAAATTGTCATCGTCTAAACCTACCATTAGATAAAAGTGTCTCAAATGGGCCTCTATGTGTTAGACTTGTGTTCCCCACGCACACCTTCCAAAGGTCTGGGCTACGGGTCGTGAAATAACAACAAGAGCTATAATAATACAAGATTATTCAACCAAACTTACAATTACATGAATAAATAATAAATAAATAAATAACGCTCACAGGCACATACATTGTAATGATCCCAAGGTAAGCCTTAGGCTTTTTGTTATGGGAATCATACAACAACGGCACAAACATATAACATCCATGACCGAACCGGGATTCGAACCCAGGACCCTGGTTTGGCAGTCCGGCGTGGCAACCATTACACCAACCGGGTCGTCAATGTTTGAATGTTTTTCTTTTATTTTTTAAACAATTGGAAAATGAATTGACAGTAGCTCGTTTGCTGGTTCGTGAGCAGACTTTTAATAATTATTATCGCATGATAATAAAATAAATAAATTATCTTGGACATGTCACTCAGATTATCTAGTCCCAATTAAAATACCAGAATCTAGTATGGACTTGTATAGCTAGATAGAATACATAATATAGATTCAATCACCTATTACTCGGGAATCTACAATATTATAATAGATGTATACATGCCATCGAGCTGAATGATGTTTGGATCTTGATGTGGTATCATGATTCGGAAATTATTTCTTTTGTGGAGCTTTCCCACCAAGTTTCAGTGGAGCAAAAATGAATACGGTACAGAAATGTGTACTTTTTATCCGTGTTACCTTTTACAGTTCCATGCGGTCTATTTTCAATGGACAAAAAGTACAGTGGTGATCTGTCGGTCATCTGCGTAGAATCTAATAATGATTGACAGTGCGCTCGGATGAGCAAAATGGTCGTACTCTCATCCTATCCAACACCACGATGACGTCACTCGTCATCATTCACATCTACCCGTTTGCTCGCTTTGAATTATCCACGTAAAGGCGACCTTTTAGTTTAATTACGATATAAGTACCTGGATTACAAATTATAAACACGTGCAGTTGTAAGGTCTAAAAGCAAACGTACCTATTCTATACTTCGGCGAATGTGCCCAGGAGTTACATGACCTGATTCCACCATCCCCCTTCCATCATCGTACGACAAGACGTAATGCGAGACTGCATCCATACGTTGTCGATATTCCAACAATCCGCACAAATAGGTTCGCATCCTCTTTTATAATGAGAACCGGTAAGGTTTGGAACTCTCTCCCTGCGTCTGTTTTCCCAAGCAAATACAATCAGGATATTTTTAAAAGAAGAGTAAATAGGCTTTTTCTGGGCGAGCGCGCTACATCCTCGGCTTCATCTACACTTTCCATCAGGTGAGCTGAAGCCAAGCGCAAACCCATTATGAATAAAAAAAAAAAAAAACCTATTGAAGGTTTCAGAATAGAATTAAGTTTCAAGCAAGTGGTAGATAGGTTGTTTTCTTAAATGAAACCCCAAAAATCGAGATAAAAATCCACCATTTAAGTGTAGCTGTATTTGAATATACGATAATGTGAAAAAGCCTGTTACACTAAGCCTCAAACGACGGGGACCTAATATATTCGAATTTCTTGTCGAAAGGCTGGTGTTTTTCTAACTCAACGGATTAGTTTAGCCATTCAGCGAGTAAAATACCGCCATCCTCATGAACCTAACCTGCATCATACATCATCATTATAATTTCAGCCGGTAGGCGTTCACTGCTGGACATAGGCCTCCACCCACAGATCGCCGCAACCCTGGCTTGCGCTGCCTTCATCCGACGGGATCCCACTGCCTTCTCCAGGTCGTTTGTCAACTTTGTTCTACCTACATTACGCCTTCCGGTAGGTACACGCGGAGAACTTTTCGGCCCCATCGCTCTTTTTTGTTCTGAGAGTAATGTGCATCATGTAGGGTAAATTATTTACAAGTGATAACTCGATCAATTTAAACTCAATTACATGCACTCTACAGAAGAAGTTAAATTTTATGCAAAATGCTATCAGAACTTCATAGCAATTGTAAATGTGGAACAACAATGCGGTTTTATTGGTCGACGTCCTCTAAGATCCCGATACGGTGAGGGTCTAAACAAGTTGACTCAAAACGGTTTAACTTGAGCACTTTGAATACAAACTTGTCTCAAGTTGGTTGGTTAACAAGTAAAGCTTTTGTGTGTGCTCAGTTCGCCGGGGTGACCTTGTTTTCGTACTGGAGAAGGTGGAATCTGAAGTGAAACCTGGACAAAGTTTTATTGTTTTTGTATTGAAGTTTTAGATGAAATCTGTGTATGTTGTAGTGTGTGTTTAGCTCCACACACGCACATAGACTTAGGTTAGATATAAGTCATTGTCTTTAGGCTGCCTGTCCATTGACGCGAGCTGGCCGTGCGAGCTGTGTAGCTGTGTAAATATTAACCAATCAGGAGCTCGGCCGATCTCGGTCGGATCTCTGATTGGTTAATATTTACTCAGCTACACAGCTCGCACAGCCAGCTCGCGTCAATGGACAGGCAGCCTTAGTCTCGAACTAAGAGGAAGGATCTCTTTATTCTAAGGCATAGAGGGAGCCATACCATTGCAAGAATGTCCACTTTTTTTGACTTTTGTGTTTGAGTGTGTGGTGTCCAGTAGTATGGACAAAAGAGACCAACTAGACCAAAGTGACATTTGCCCTAATGTTTACGGTCACTTTTCACACACACTAGCACAAAAAGTGACAAGTGTAAAGTGGACAGCCGCATAAACAAAGAACTATAGTTCCGTCTCCTTCTACTATTAAAGGTAAGTCATAAGATAAAAGAGACTAACTACAAACGTAAATTGATGCGGTCTCTACGCTTTAGATTCCTTGCTCTTAGGTCTCGAAGGAGCATTACACGCTTAGATGAAAGTAAAGATTAAGGTACCTACACGTCTAAACGCATCGAACATTTTGATTCATTCGTCGATACCCAAAGCGCTCTTGCAGACGAGCGACACTTCGCGGTCGCAGAGGGTCGCAGAGAGTCGCGCTCATAGACTTTGCGGTCGCCGTGGGTCGCGCAACCGTCGCACGACTCTCTGCGACCGCAAAGTGTTGCTCGTCTTGTAAGGGCACTTCTGCTCAAAACCGCATGGCATCACCGCCACCAGACAGGATACGGCAATGTAGGTATTGTGTAGACAATCAATATGAAAGCTTGTGTTTGTGTTAAAAAATATACGCAACAACATTAAAAAACAAAACATTTATTCATCTTCAAGTAACCGTGCAAAGACCCAACAAAGACCTAGCCCTGTACACGGACTTTCGATTTTCGATGTATCGAGACCGTTTCGGTCCAAACTTCACGCACTTGGCCAGTTATAATAATCTTGTTTTGGTATTAAGTAGGGTGAGTGTGCCCGTGCGATGGGTTGACATCGGGTTCAGTAAATTTAAAATTTTGCAATCAAATTATTTAATATTTTGAAAAAAATTACCGATGTTGAAACCATGATATTTCGACTGCGCTCTCGATTCTAAACAAATTACTTTCTAGTTTTGCGTTAATTCATTAACACGTTGTATATGGTTTGAATAACGAGAAAGAAGTAGAATATCGCTATTCTAGAACATTTTCTTTAAAATTTCCGTGATAGAGATGTTGATGCGAAAATATAGATAGTTGAATATTGCTTATGAATATTCTGGCTGACACAATCAGGACACGTATTATTTTAAAACTAATTGAACGAGAAATATTTCGTTGTTCACATCCTGTGCTCACTGTTCATACTAGATTAGGCGCGTTCTGCAGCACTTATATACATACTCTTAGGCAAAAACACAACTAAAACTCTACCCAGATAGCTGGTAACACAGACAGGGGAAAGGTCGCCGGTGAACGTTAGTAATTAACCGCCGCAGTGTTCAATTAGAGTAGTGCCATTAGAGGCTAGACAACTGTCTATATAGCTCCATTAAGGCCTCCGAATAAAGCTAATTTTGAACTTATTTTCATAGCATACAGGTTTCATACGTTTTTGGTTCATATTACGTGAAAGTGCCGGAGAAAAAAAATTGCTATATTCTGTTAGAACCTGTCCGTCTAAGCATTTATTATTATGACACCAAAGCTGCAGCTGTTCATTACATCAAAAAGGTATGAAAACGAAGTTTTTTGACAAAAAAGTATGGACTACAGCTTTGGTGCCATGCCATATTAACTTTATTTTTAAAACGTTAACAACTTATCAAGGACTATATTAAAATCTCAGAAACAGAAATAAGTGTAATTCAGAGGGCTTTATAATTATTTTATCGCGGCCTTAGATCTTCAACGGTGCGGGTAATTAAGTTCGCAAACTTGAAATTAGATAGGTCATAATCTCATATCCCACTCTATTGCGTGTACCTGCCTATGTATAATGCGACAACACTTGATTACTCACAAATAAAGGTCACACACGAGTATACCATCGTACCTGAGGTGCTATTTTTGAAAGTAACACTTCCTAAATATAATAATGATAATCTCTATACTTTTATTACAAGAACAAATGACGCAACGAAACGAACTATTACGAATCATTATCATCATCATCTCAGCCGATGGACGTCCACTGCTGGACATAGGCCTCCCCCAAGGATCGCCATAACGACCGGTCCTGCGCTGCCCTCATCCAACGTTTTCCCGCCGCCGTCACCAGGTCGTCGGTCCACCGTGTGAGAGGCCTACCCACGCTGCGCTTTCCGGTACGCGGTCGCCACTCGAGAACTTTTCGGCCCCACCGGCCATCGGTTCTGCGAGCAATGTGCCCCGCCCACTGCCACTTAAGTTTAGCAATTCTTTGGGCTATGTCAGTTACTCTGGTTCTTCTGCGGAGCTCTTCATTTCTGATTCGATCTCGCAGGGAAACTCCGAGCATAGCCCTCTCCATTGCCCTTTGGGTGACTTTCAGCCTTTTTATGAGGCCTCGAGTGAACGACCACGTCTCTGTTCCATATGTCATCACTGGCAACACACACTGCTACGAATACGAATTACAAATTCAAAAATTTCACTCCAGCCTAGTATGATTTCTCTACTTGCGTGCGATTCGGCTTTCAAGTCCAAAGATTGGCAAATATCTTTACTACGATAATATAGCAATTCAAATGGCTTGTTAGAAGAAAACCATAAGAGACTGCTGAGGACGTTGACATAGAAACAGTGCTTCCAATAAAGGAGCTATTAAAAACCAATGTAATCCTATGTATATTTTATAGGTAACAGAGCGAGCGCTTGGATCTACACAATTTCAAACGAACAGTCCCATATTTTGTCCCATGAAGAAAACTCGTCTTTGAACTGTTGAAACTCTATTTTAAACTTGACCTTTAACCTTCAGAAGGCTATAAATTCTTAAAACCACTGACCTATTTCACCAAACAATTCTACTCAACAAAGCAAACGGAACAAAAAGATGTTATCACGATATTTTCCGAAAATATATAAATTCCCTTATCTCAGACGGAGAATTGCAATCCTTTTTGTTGGCAATTGAGTTTATGTCCCCAAGAAACTAATTTACCATCTATTGTTCCTCCATATTTACGAAAAGTTCTGTTATTACATTACATTTGCCTTGATCAGATATTAAAATTGCCTACGAGGGCCTTTTGTGTATCTAATGTGCGTACCATTAGTTAGATTCACGACTTATGAATATGTGCTACTTGAAGGAAACAATGTTATCTACAAATAAATACTTGTAACGTTATCTTGATCACGTCTTTCTATTTGTGCGCGAACAAACGAGATAAAAGGCTGATACAGCCGTATCACGCGCAACATGCTACGGCTTCTGGTCCAAGAACTATAAATAAATAAATAAATAATAAAATATTTATTTAAGGCTACTCCTCCCATCTGCAAGGCTCTCTTTCTTACAAGCAAACTTTTGCAATTAGCCATCCCGCTTCAATTGCGCGGCTCCGGTCAGAATTTTCCGTTTTCTTTGAAAACCTGTTTTTTTTAGATGAATTTTCAAAAAATAAGAAAACCACATCATTTTATATTGTATTGTGAAGAATATTGTAAATTTTCATATTCTTCTGATCAACAATGTAAGAGTAAAACGGTTACAACTGGAAAAAAAGAGGTGACTTTGGAGTCGTTTTTCTTCAGTTTTATTAATTAAAATAGATTTCGAGAAAACCCACATCACTTCTCATATCCTTTAGATTGTTCAGTTTTGTTTTCTGCTTAAAAAGTGCCACAGTTAATGTATAAAATGGTTACAAAGTTACTCAAAACCGGGCGGACGCCCCTCAGGACTCAAAGTTAGTATGTTCTTATTCTATATTAGTAGGAATACATAAAAATAAATTAAATTAAATTGACGGGTACGTCAGCTGGGCATCTTCGGAATGAGTCATCGCTGCGCCATTCCACTTGAGATAGCGCAGCAATGAGTCACATACGCGCAGTCCAACCTAAAACTATAAAACAAATCAATTATTTTGATTGCAGGGACATTTCACGTGAAGCGGACAGGGAAAAAAAAGTGAGGTTCTGAAAATCGACCACATTCGGTCCATTTGTACTTCTAGTAGGTATGAATGTGTACGCAAAATATTTTTTTTGTATAGTGTATATTTAGCAAGTTATAGGTTTCAAAAGAATTGTCGTTGATTGGTACTACAATTTTTCGAAAGTAATTTTTCGAATATAACAAATCTACTATAAAATATTTTACATAGCGATACATATTAAAAATATACTGTTCTTTTTGACAATAAAAAAAAAATAAAAAATTAAAAAAAAATTCATGGCCAAAACCGGAAGTAAACTTTTCAAACCAGAATTACAGTCACTTCAACCAATTTTTTTTTATTTTTTTTTTTTTCAAAATATAGCTTAAATGATAATGAAAGTACACTAGAAAATTTAAAATGGGATCTCTATTAGTTTAGGAGATACGTTGAATAATATACACCCGCGTCGCAAGGGGCGTCATATGTAGCGCTTGCAAGGTTGAGCAGTTTGCGCGATATTGCAACTTTATTAATATTTTTAACCCATCCAAAGCAGTCATGTGCTCGGTGAATTTCCAAATATGAGCGCACCACAAAGCATACGTGAACTTCGGGACGAACAAACACTTTATATATTATATTATATTAATAAAACTTATTTCATATCATTAAATGAGGTTAAATATACGCTAAAACGATATAAAATATTAATAAAGTTGCAATATCGCGCAAACTGCTCAACCTTGCAAGCGCTACATATGACGCCCCTTGCGACGCGGGTGTATATTATTCAACGTATCTCCTAAACTAAGAGAGATCCCATTTTAAATTTTCTAGTGTACTTTCATTATCATTTAAGCTATATTTTGAAAGAAAAAAAAATAAAAAAAAATTGGTTGAAGTGACTGTAATTCTGGTTTGAAAAGTTTACTTCCGGTTTTGGCCATTAATTTTTTTTAATTTTTTAATTTTTTTTTACTGTCAAAAAGAACAGTATATTTTTAATATGTATCGCTATGTAAAATATTTTATAGTAGATTTGTTATATTCGAAAAATTACTTTCGAAAAATTGTAGTACCAATCAACGACAATTCTTTTGAAACCTATAACTTGCTAAATATACACTATACAAAAAAAATATTTTGCGTACACATTCATACCTACTAGAAGTACAAATGGGCCGAATGTGGTCGATTTTCAGAACCTCACTTTTTTTTCCCTGTCCGCTTCACGTGAAATGTCCCTGCAGTCAAATTAAAAGAAATTTAAAACTGAGAGCTGGAAACTCAATTTTACAAGAAAAAAGTAAGTTTTTAATTGGAATCAGTAAAAGATGGGAACAGACAGACGGACTGATATATAATCCTCCTAATAAATTAAGGAGGAAGAGAAATTTAAAATCTTCATATCGTGTGGGCAGAGCCCTGGTGTCAGAGTTTTTTCAGACCGCCTTTCGGCCTCTGACGTGGTTTTTATGTAACGACTACTAACCACTAGAAATAGTAGCCGGGACCAACGGCTTAACGTGCCATCAGAAGCACGGAATCACTTTTCTTTTCAGACAATCAGGTGATTCAGCCTGCAATGTCCTAACCAACTGGGGAAAAACGCACAAAGTGACATATCACTAGGTGTCCCCCGTGGGAATCGAACCCACGACCTCCGTATCGAGAGCCAATGCTCTTAACCATTAGACCACGGAAGCGGTTAAAATGATAGAGTTAAACATAAAAAAAATTACGAGATAATGTCGTTCGGTCATTAGAAAATTAAAGCATGTGCAATAGCATTGAACATTCAATACAGTTTTGTATGTGACGTGATGTGACGTGTGACGTGTTTTGTTTGACGGAGCAGGTGTTGAATGCTTGGTATGTGTAATAAAATAAATTAATGACTGGTTTTGTATGTGTAAAGAAATATAGTTCAATCGAATTTATTGATTTTACATGTATGCCAAACGTCGTGGCCTGCGGGGCGCTGATAGCTCTGTTGGAGAGGAGCATGCCCCGGATAGGCAGGTCGTGGGTTCGAATCCCGCTTGCCGCCCGACTTTTTCAATCTTTAATTGACGGGTGTAAAAGCAAAAGCAGCTATATTTCCAGACACAATGGAAAATCCATTGTGTCTGGAAATATAGCTGCTTTTGCTTTTCTGCTACACAATTCAAATATAGTGCAGTTCTTTATAAGTATTATCCAGTTGTTGTCATTACGATTGTCAGTTATTATCATTCACCGTATAATCGTTAATATATCACTGTGCCATGCTATATACAGGGTGTGACAAAACACCCTAGTAATACTTAAGAGGGTGCTTCAGACCATCAAACTGAACAACTTTCACTATAGAGCCAACATCGAGAAAAAAATAAAAATATCAGCTGTCCCATACAAAACTGCAGTATCGACTCGACTAAAATGTATGGGACAGCAGATTTTTTTTATTTATTCTCGACATTGGCTCCATAGTGAAAGTTGTTCAGATTGATGGTCTGAAGCACCCCCTTAAATATTACTAGGGTGTTTTGTTACACCCTGTATAGCATCGCACAGGGATATATTAACGATTATACGGTGAATTATAATAACTGACAATCGTAATGACAATAACTGGATAATACTCATAAAGAAATGAACCATATTTCTTTACACATACAAAACCAGTCATTAATTTATGTAATGTAATAACGCTAAAGCATAGGATTGTTTATACCATCCTTTACCAAAACCTTATTCAGACATCGTTACTATTAAAATGAAACTCACACAAATAGACTAAAGTGATAATAAATTGAGACGAAGATGCTCTGTAGGATGGCTCCTAAGGCAAATTGACGACTTGGCGAAGGTAACTTGGATCCGATGGGTAGTGAGCAGTTTCAAAATTGTTGTGAATTTATCATGGTCTAAAATCTAAATAATTGGAGAACCAATACTTATAATGTGGATGTACCAATGATCAGCACTATTCCTAAATTCAGTAATCATAAGTACTCTGTGATTCAACTAACATTTTTTCATATAAACAGTAAATAGTTTTAAGCAACCTAACGTAACCTTTTTTTTTTTTTTTTTTTTTGTTGTCGGGGGGGAAATCTTCGAAAGATACCCGACTCCTTAGGGGAGGAGTCGGGTTATGTGGGATTTTAACCCACTAAAACCCCCCCGGTGGTCTCCTCAGCGCATGTCGAAGGGCCATGGGGAAGCAATGTGCGTCCACGGCCCTCCTCGCGCTTCGCCGAAGCTCTCCCGGCTCGGCACTGATGCCGGGCCATCACTCCCGCAGCGCCTTTGCGCTGCAGCGGGACGGGACCACGCCGTACTACCGCTGCCTTCCAGGGGTCACTTGGAAATGGACGGCCTGAGCCCCTCCTCCGACCGTTCGCGACCCTGGGCGCCCCTATCCCGGGGCGTTGTTGTGACGCATCGGGGGGCCAACTTGGCGTCCCCGGCGTCTCCGTCTTCGGGCGGGATCAGCCCACTCGCGGTCTCGCTCTGCGCTCTCCTTCTGGACCATGACGGTCTCACAGAAGGCGACCGCGGCGTCCCATGCCACCCGGCTCCCCAACATCGCCGCTACTAGGGCCGGTGGGGAGAGGTCTTCTCCAGTATGTTCGATCAGGACTCGCCGCTCGGAATGCCACGCTGGGCACTCCTCGAGCGTGTGCTGTGCAGAGTCCTGATCACCTCCGCAGTGGTGGCACTGCGCTGTAGCCTCCCTTCCGATCCTGTTCAGGTACTCACCGAAACAGCCATGTCCGGTGAGCACCTGAGTAAGACGGTAGGTGACGCCTCGGCCTTCCCGGTCCAGCCAAGCCTGGAAGCTGGGAAGTATCGCTCCGACGACGCGCTGCCGCGTACTTCGCGGCTCATGGAGCCGCTCGCGCCAGCAGTTAGGCGCGCGTCGTCGAGCCTTCCTCCGGAGCTCTGCGACCGCCCTCTCGGGTACAGTCCCGCCTCTTTGACGTAGGACGCGAATCCGGTCATAGACCTTCGCGTCCATGTCCGCCAGGATATCCAAGGGCGGGAACCGCGCCAGGATATTCGCCGCCTCGTACGATATTGTCCGGTATCCGCGTGCGACCCGAATTGCGATACGACGCTGCGCGGCGTTCAATTTGGCCGCGAGGCGCTTGACGCCCGATAGTCTTTCCGACCATACGGGCGCCCCATAGAGCGCAATGGATCGCACGACTCCTGCGTAGAGGCGGCGGACTCCCTCCCACGGTCCCCCAAGGTTGGGCAGCAGTCTGTGCATAGCACCCGCTACCCTTTGTATTCGGGGGACCAGGCGGTCGATGTGCTCCTCGAAGCTCCAGCGACTGTCAATAATGAGGCCCAGGTACTTTATGTGACGGCCCACCTGGACCTCTGCGTCACCCACTCGCACCGTCAAACTGGGGGGTACCAGTCCCCTGCGTTTGTGGAACCATAGAGCCTCGGTCTTATGAGGCGCTATCTGAAGCCCCAGCTCGTGGATCTTCCCCACAACGCGTGCCACCCCGAGCTCGGCGAGCTCTATGGTCCTCTCGAAGGACTCCCCTTCGGCCAGAACTAGAGTGTCGTCTGCATAGCAAACGACACTGACGCCGTTGGGAAGTGCCGTCCTCAGGACAGCGTCGTACGCGAGATTCCACAGGAGAGGGCCTAACACCGACCCCTGTGGGACCCCACACACGACATCCCTCTGCTCAGTACTACCGTATCGACCCATGTAGCATATGCCCCTGTCAGACAGGTACGCTCCGACAACATCGCGTAGGTAGGGAGGCAGACGGTGGTACACCAGTGCCTCCCTGATCGCCCTCCAAGGCAGAGAGTTGAAAGCATTGACTATGTCAAGACTGACAGCCAACACTACTCTGCCCTGGGATATCGCCTGCTCGGATAGCTCTCGGACGCGAAGGATCGCGTCCACTGTCGAGCGACCCTGACGGAAGCCAAACTGACTGTCTGACAGGTCCGGGCCATCGCTGGATAAGTGCCTGCCGATACGGGAGGCAATAATCCGCTCGAAGAGCTTGCCCACCTCGTCCAGCAGGCAGTGGGTCGGTACCCAGAGGGGGAGTCCGCGGGTCTCCCTTCCTTCTTTATAAGGACCAGCCTCGCCGTTTTCCACTGCGTGGGAAAGTGGCCACGACGAAGGCAACTGCTGAATAGGCACCTCAACCTGGCGCCTAGCACAGCCAGCGCTAGCACCCAAGCCCTACCCGGAATTCCGTCGGGATCTGGTGCGGTGTTCCGCGCGGCGAGGCGCTTCACTGCCCATTTGAGCTCTTCCGTCGTGACCGAAAGGTCGTCCGTCCATGCCGGCAGTGGCGGCTCCTCTTGCCTAACGGCACCCCCTCCGATCTGTGGAAAGAGTGTATCCACCACTCCTCGCACGAAATCGGGTTCCAGGGTCTCCGTTAGGGGTGGAACCCATGGACGCAGCTTCCCCAGCACCATTTTATATGGCCGGCCCCAAGGGTCCCTGTCTAAGCCTTCGAGGAGTTCGTTCCACGACTGGGACTTGGCATCCGCTATAGCAGCTCGAAGTGCCTTAGACGAGTCCCGGTACGCTTCATAGGCTGCCGCCTTCTCCTCGTCGGTCGCTCGACGGCGTCTCCTCGCTCTAAGATACTGGCGTCGGGCAGCGACGGTGGATATTCGCAGCTGCGCAATCTCCTCCGACCACCAGTACACTGGTCGCCTTTTCGTTGTCTTGACCCGGGGCATCGAGGCGTCGCAGATCGACGTCATCGTATCTCGGAACCAGGCCGCCTCAGTTTCCGGCTCGGGCCCGGACTCGTCTTCTAGAGGGGCCCAGTCGGCGACGTGGGCCGCGGCGACCAGCATGTCGCGATCGAGCCGAGTAAGCGCCCAACGTCGCTGGGGGCTGCCGCTTCGGCGATTGGTGCCAGCCGGAGGGCGAAGGGCCACATGAAAAACGATGTAGCGGTGGTCAGACAACGTTTCCACTTCCTCCGCCACCCTCCAGCCAGACACCAGACGTTCCACGGAGGGAGTCGCCCATGTGAGGTCCACGATCGACTCCCCCTGCCACCGAACACACGTCGAACAGGACCCCCGGTTCAGTAACCGGAGATCGAACCCCGCCGTCCACTCGAGGAGCATCTCTCCCTTGGCATTGTCGAGGACGTCACCCCAAACCCTGGAGCGGGCATTGAGGTCACCCAGGACAAGTACCGGACGGGGAAGGTATCGACGTATAGCGCCCTCTACCCGGTCCAGGTACGCCTCGTAATCGGCGAGGTTGCCATTAGGAGAGACATAGCAGCCCACCACAACTATGGCCCCCCATTCCACCACCACGATCCCCGGTTCAGCCTGTAGGAAGAGACATGGAGGATCACCCTCCCCACCTCCCCAGTAAATGGCGACGGAGCCAAGGTCGTCCCCGAACCAGCGAGGGTGCGATAGAACGACGTATGGCTCCGCAATCACCGCCAGACCAATCGACCACTCCGCGAGGGTTTGCAGTAGCAGATCCTGCGCCCCGCGGCAGTGGTTCAGATTAGTCTGGAGGACTTTGGTTGATGGGAGGAGTGTTAAGCCTCCATATCCTCTCCTTGGGCAGTGCTGCCCGTTTGGGACGCTGAAGTCCCACCGGCCGTTCGGGGATTTGTAGAGGAGGGAGCCCGCTTACTCCCTCCTCTGCCTCTCTTTTCTTTGGGTGGTGTGCACCTCTTGCCTCCCATCCGGTGGTCATCGGGACGACCGAGGCCTGCGCATAGCGGGCACTTGGTCTCCGAGGCCGTGCAGCCGCTGACCAAATGACCAGCCTGCCCGCACTTAAAACACAGAGTGCTCCCGTCCGCTGCCTCCTTGCACTGGAGGCCGGTGTGTCCTGACCTGAGGCACCTGTAGCACTGCAATGGCCGTGCTGCAAGAACCTCCACCCTAACGGACACCCAGCCCACTTGTACCCGCCCAGTGGTCGCAATTTTACGGACCGCGACGAGAGGACAGCGAACCCAGACCGAGCCGAGGCGTCTCGGGGTGTGATGTATCTCACCCACCCGTACGTCCTCAGCTCTACACCCACCGGCCTCAGCGATGGCGCTTGCTACGTCCCGCTGTGTGACTGACTCATCGAGGTCAAATACCCTTAACTCGCCCGTCTTTACAGGACGCGCTATGCGCACCTCTAGGTCTGCCAGAGCCACCTGGAGCTTCTCTGCCAGTTTGTCGGCCTTTTCGGCGCCGTCTGGTCCCCCGACCTCAATCAGCAAGCCACCATTAATAGCACGCTTCTGGCGGACACTCGGAATGCCGATATCCGCCAGGCGAACACGCTGCTTGGCGGCTGCCATCACCTCAGCTATGGTGCTTTTTGCACCCTCAGGAATAGTCAGAGACACGGCCGCGGTATTGGGTGCTCTCGGTGGCTTAACCGTCTTTTTTGCCGCTTTTTGTTTTGGAGGCGGTACGTGCTTATCCGGGCTCTTCTTGGCGCCGGCATTGGCCTTTGCCTTCGCTTTCCTGCCAACCACTTTAGACCAGGGCTTTTCTGGTTCCGCAGGAGGCTCCTGCCCACCGTGAGTAATGGCGGGGGGTGCCTTAGAGGCCACAGGAACTTTCAGAGGTGCCCTTTGGGCCTTCTTCTCTTTGGCCTTTGGGTCGGTCGGCTTAGGACCTGCACCCAGACCATTCATCCCAGATTTTTTTGCGGGTGGTGGTGGCGAGGGATCTACTCCCTTCCGCCCAAGTGGAGGCCTGATTATGCCCTCCGGGTGAAGCTGGCCTTGGAGGAAGGCTAGTTTTCCCTCAATCATGGCCTGCCACTGTTCCATGTTATTGGCAGGCTCCTCCACGCCCGATCTAGTCTGGGCTTCCGCTTGTGATTCTAGAAGCTGCAACTTCTTATCCTGGTACTCTGACACCTTGTAGAGGTTGTCGACTTGATCGCGGAGCCGGGCATTCTCTTTTTCCAAGCGCTCGAGGGACTCTCTTTGAGACAACACCTCAGATGCTGCCTGGACTTCCAGCATCGCAATCCGCATGATACGGACAAGGTTTCCCCGGATATTTCCGGACTTGTCCATTGCCTTCTCTAAAGTCTGGAGATTCTGCTGGATGTGGGCTGAGAGATCAGCTATAGGCCGATCTTGCAGCTGCTTGGAGAGGTCTTCAACCTTGGGCAGGTTCGCCTTGGCCCTTGTGCTCGTCGGGGCCACAAGCGGGTCAAGGATATCCTCTTCGTCCCCGATCGCGTCCGCCTTCCTCTTTGGCTGCACCTCGTTTCCGAGGGCAGCTGACCTTCTCTTTCGCGTCATGCTGGGGTGCGACGCCACTGATGTCAGCGAGCTCGCTGACATCAGTGAGCTGTCGGTCTCCTCCCCCTCACTCCCTGGTCGAGAGCCTGTCTTGTTTTTGGCCAGCTGCGCCCGCGTCCGCGCGACTGGCATCGGCATAGATGTACTGCCCGATGGGCCTTCCTCCCCTTCATTATTTTTTGTTTTGTTTTGTGTGTTTTTCATAATTAATCCCACGAGTATGGGGGAAATAAACATCGACCCGGTGCAGTGCCCCCTGTACCCGGGTAACCCTAATTCGCCTGGGAGGACAGGAGGTATCCCAGGGTTGGCCGCTAATGACTGATGGACTCCCCAGCCGCTCCTACGAGCACCCCGACGCCACGTGCCCCAACGCCGAGGATTGAGGATTTTTTATAGAGGTTTACTCCTCGCGGTCCGGCCGATTAAGGCAAGCCCTCGGTCCTAGCCCTGAGCCCGAAACTCAGTATACGCTAGGGTTACGTAAAGACGACGGTGGCAGGAAGAGGAAAGTCGTCCGCCTGCCTGCTCTGCGGCAGGGTAAGTGCGCGCAGGGCCCGCCCATGCTCCTCCACTATGCCCTCTGCTAATCAGAGGGACATGCGGAAGAACGCCTTCCCTCGTCGGATTATTCGCCAATGGGCAGTGACTTCACCCAAAAAACGGGTAAAGTCACTGCCCATCGCCCAGGGTGCACCGGCTCGACTGAGCACTCGTGGAGGTTACCCGACCTAGCACCCCAACCTAACGTAACCTAACCTAACCCGTTAGGGTTACCTTACTTAACCCAACCCCAGATAACATTTAGCCGTCCTAATGACGTCTGTTTACAGTCTTGCTCGACCTAGGTGACGTACATTTTCGACGTCTGTAGGTCCGATAAAGGACGTACATTTGTCACAACCTAATGACGTCGGATCAAGACGTCCGTAGGCCGTTGTATCAAGACGTACGTAGGCCGTCGTATTAAGACGTCCGTAGGCCGTCGTATCAAGACGTCATTAGGTTGTGACAAATGTACGTCCTTTATCGGTCCTACAGACGTCTAAAATGTACGTCACCGAGGTACGAGACTAGACGTACTTAGGACGTCATATCAAGACCGATCCAGGGACCTTAGGGTGCGTCCACAGCTGACGAACGCTCCGCGAATGTGCAGCTCGCGAGCGGCTCGCGAGTTGCGCATTTGCGGCGCGTTCGCCAGATGTGGACGCACCCTTAGGCTGCCTGTCCATTGACGCGAGCTGGCTGGCGGAGCGGGGAAGCGGAGTTTTACTAACCAATCAGGATTGCATAAAACCTCGGCCGAGATTCGGCCGAGCTCCTGATTGGTTAATATTTTCCTCGCTACACCGCTCCGCCAGCCAGCTCGCGTCAATGGATAGGCAGCCTTAGACTGAGATTCAGAGACAAGATTTGAGTATAAGATCCTACTTCGATATGTCAAAATTTTATTGATTTTTACATATCAAAATAGAAACTAATACTCAAATTTCGTTTCTGAATGTCAGCCGTAGAATGACGTTCCTAGACTACGGTGGAGTGAACTAGAGTTGTAAATAAATAAATTAATGAACACCGAAATGTAAAATTTTATTTAAAGATTTTACTTTTAGTAAAAGATGTTCTGGAGCATGCTGTAGCCAGGTTTTGATGCTAACTTCGACGCCCTCTGCCGTTGCAGTTGCAGTTGTGCTAACAACGCCTTCTATAAAGAAACAAGAAAGATACAATTTATTAATTGTATAAAAATGGTCGTGGGAGTAGCACCCACGCACACAGGGCTCCGTATCTTTTTATCATTTGCCAAGATACCTAGATGCCACAACAACAAACTGAATATGTTATGAGGCTACCTCAGTAGGCCTTGCATACCACCTCCGAGAAAACGATAAAAATCGAGATGTGCCACCATCCTTATTAATTTACGTATGCCAAAAAGAGCGCGCATGACGTTTTTCTCGTTTAAACGCTTTGTCGTGGATGGCATGCTAGCCGTGCTGTTGTGGAGTTGTTTACAGTTGTTGAGATTATACCGCTGTGATATACTGAAAAACGGATGGACAGCATAGGCTTAATAATAGGGTCCCATTGACAACCTATGTGTACGGAACCCTAATAATAATTCATTAAAACTAATTATTTGAATTTCAAATAGTGCAAAGATATTGAATGGGGGATTGACGCAAACAATATTGAGATAGTATTGGAGAATTTCGGTAGGTACTTATGTACTCACCTACAATGCAGTCTCTGAGGCGTAGAGTGCAAAAAACTTTTTCGATTTTGGTTTTCGTTGCAGTTTTCATTCCATAGAAATTGTACTCTGCAACTAGCTTGTCGGAAATGTAGGACTTCATTATACGTGGCACTTTACTGGAAACATCTCGACCTGACACCTGTAAAAAGAAATAAGTTAGTTAGGTACTTGTAAATCAAACCAAAATTATTTTCTTAGACAATATATAAATAACTAGTGGACCCGTCAGCGGCCCCTCCCCAATCACCGGCACCCCTCCCCTCCTGCTATACAATTCTATATCCAACCCTTTAATAATTCTCTGCGTTATTAAATAGAAGCGTCGTCGTAGTTAATTCATACAAGCATCCCGAGAAGCCAGGTTCCCCAAAACTGAAAACTGACTAGCGGGGCTAGTACGCCAACCCACGATAGCGTCATATAGCTCTATCACGCTCTTTCTATTGGGGCGCGAACGAAAGAGATAAAAGACTAAATTTGGCAGATGAATGTGTTAAATGTCGCTATCGCCGGTTGGCGTACTAGCCCCAGAAGCCGTAGCATCATAGTGTAAAGAACTAATAGTGGTGAAGCTCAGCGGTCGCGGCAGGCCAATCGTGCGGGGCGTGCGGGGGCCGGGAGGAGTGCCTCCCGACCCACGTTGCCTGCGCGCGTATCTTAACAGCGAATTGAATTAGGGTACGCCCGTACCCCGCATGCCGCGCGGGCATAGACCCGACCGCTGAGCTTCATCACTATTATTTTATTTACACTATGGTAGCATGCTACACGTGATACGGCTGTATCACGTCTTTTATCTCATTCGTTCGTGCGCAAATAGAAAAAGAGCGAATATGTGATAGTGCTGTATCACGGTAGCATGCTACCCATGCAGGAAAGGGATAAAATACGTACCTACCAGTTTCGTAACACACTTGCTGCACACCATAAAGTTTCAAATTTTCGCTGGGGGACGTGTTGAGATTGAGGATCAGCTCAAAAGCTTTGGGCCTTTTTATGACCGGCCAATACACTTCACACCATCGTGGCTTCAGCCACTCTGAATCCACAATAGAAATAGCACCGCCACCGCAAACAATAAACTGGATCACTGCGCACTTGGCTGGGTGGTCCTCGTCCATTACTAACACACTTTAGGTTCAATTTCTTTGAATAACACTAACTCAACAACAAAAAGGACTCCGCGACACGTCCGATGCGCATAGAAAAATGGCGCGACTGAGCTGAGAAAAAAGGAGGCAAGTCCGTCCGTCCGTCAGTATAACGTCCAACTTGCGTCCAACACAGGACGTATACTGGCTGACGGTAAAATGACGTTCCTAGTACCAACTAGTACGTACTTCTACGACCAACATCGGACTATTCGGACTGACTGTATAAGTAACTTAAAATGACGTCATTTTTAAGTCGCCGACCGTAAATGTTATCTGGGTACCTAGCCCTTAATTCAGTAATTATAGTACTCTGTGATTCACTAACATTTTTTCATGTAATCAGTCAATAGTGGTAAGCAACTTAACCTAACCCTAAATTCAGTCATTATAGTACTCTGTGATTCAACTAAAATTTTTCATATAGGGTCCTACTTAATATGCTGACACTTTTTTAAGGGGATGATCAGACCGTCAAACTGAACAACTTCCTCTATGGGACCAACATCGAAATCGCGAAAAAAAAACATCACTTCCATACAAAACTGCAAACCTACTCGGAGCCAAACGTATGGGACAACTGTTTTTTTTTCGCGATTTCGATGTTGATTCCATAGAGAAAGTTGTTCAGTTTCATAGTCTGGTCAACGCCTTAAAAAAATGTCAGCATATTAAGAAGGACCCTGTATAAACACTCAATAGTTTTAAGCAGTTGCTACTTTTACACAAAAGCTACAAACTCATATTCGACCTGTAGGTGTACTAAAGAACAATGAAAACATTATTGATGATAATATATTCGACTGAATATTTGAGCTTCATTCTGTATGGAGCACAAAGAGTAAAATTTCACCTTTAATTCATAGAGCGGTTTCACCGAGTGCGTTATCAAAAGACAAAAGCGTACAAAGCAATTTATTAATATTTATAACCCATATTTTATACCGATGTTGGTACACCATTTTGTCGATTAATTATCAAGTAATGTAAGTTATGGCGTAACTTTGCGACTGGCAACAAATTGCAACATAAAAGACAATAGCCCGAACTCTCACGTTTCGTTCGAACGGGACTTCCATTCGGTTTATTTGCTAATTAGTAAAGTTTCCCCTTTGACGCCATCGCTGACGTGTGAGTGTAGAACAGAACTGTGGAGGATGCTCGTTGTGGTGCTTTTTTAGCGCTTTAGGCGCTTAGACTAGCGCTTTTGTGGAAAAAGTTACTAGATTCAATTTAAAAATTTACATGGTGGTGTTTTTAGGGTTCCGTACCCAAAGGGTGAAAACGGGACCCTATTACTAAGCCTACGTTGTCCGTCCGTCCGTCCGTCCGTCCGTCCGTCCGTCCGTCCGTCCGTCCGTCCGTCCGTCCGTCCGTCCGTCCGTCAGTCTGTCCGTCTGTCCGTCTGTCCGTCCGTCCGTCTGTCCTACCTATTTAGGGCAGTAACTTTTGAACCGTAATAGCTAGACAGTTCAAATTTTCTCAGATTATGAGTTATTACGGCGGATTTGTTAACAAATAATAAAAATGTCAAAAAGTTAAAAATTAAGGGAGGTTCTCATCAAGAAACTAGTTTTCATCAACGTTTTTTCTTCACGCTCTATCGTAAAAACGGTAATACATACAAGCGTCAAACTTTGTGTGATTATAAAGCAAACTCTAAAGAATAACAACAAATACTAAAAACCGGCCAAGTGTGAGTCGGTCTTGCGCTAAAGGTCCCGGACAAAAAAAGTATTTTTTTCTAAGTTAATAATGTTGTGTTCTGTGGTGGTGTGGTAGGTATGGTATAATATAACCCTCGGTGCGCGAGTAGCCCGACTCGCACTTGACCGGTTTTTATTTACCGTAGGTGATAAGTTAGCCGTTTAATCTCATAAAAATTTAAATTCGTCTTATAACCTAAACCGGCTACCTCAACCGGGAAAACGTGATGCTCCTTTCACGATTTGGGCAATTTAATGATCTAAATAATAGGTGAGAGATTGAAAACCATTAGCAAATAATACGAAATGTTATTCGTAGACCTTCATGACTAATATTTACGCTTGTTATTTCTAATGGGGAAAGCAAACTAGGTGTCCACACGGCGATATGACAACTTTGATTCGACTTACATGACGTCTTGTACATATCGAAGCAACTTTTGACAAAAGAAGAATGGCAGATTTGGACCCACCCGTTTTTTACGAAAACTAAAAGCCATTCAGGACGGTGGTCATAATTATTATAAACAGAAAAAATTAAGGCATTTTTTTTTAAATCTTCCACATCTCCAGAAGTCCGGATTCAAAAGTAGAAATAACTAGTAAGTAAAATAGACAAATCATCTAAAAAACAGTACAGTAGCAAAACGCAACCACGACAGCTATTTTCATCTAGTATTATCATTGAGGTATTTTTTGGTCGTTACGGAACGTATTTGGCTTGGTTGAAGTTGAACTGATAGTGTGTGTGATTTCGTATCATAAGCATAAGCTCACGACTATATTCCCCGAGGGGGTAGTCAGAGATATTCTGAAACATCAGAACATCCACGTTTCACTAGTAGTACCGAAACTCTGTCCAGTGTGACGGGGAGTGAGCCCTTCGCCACTTGTAATGGACAGTAGGTACAATACATGCCTCGAAATTGAAGCATGCAGGTTTCCTCGCGATGTTTTCCTTCACCGAAAAGCCAGTGGTGTTACAAACTACTGTGATTTCGTTTATTTCCATTATCATATTAATATAATACGGTTATCGTGAATTTTCATTAAAATAAACACAATGAATGCGTAGAAGATTGTGTGGACTATCTTATAAAGAAAGATTATGAGTTTCACACACTTGATACAAAAGGTATCATAAGGAGAAATACCTTTCACTCAACTGCTACAGGTTACAATTAATTAATTTTTTTTGTTTGTTATGTTTCATTCTACATAATATATTACTAAGTTTCATTCATGTATGGGACCTCTAAGTCTGGGTTTCAAAATACATGCCGTCCGCCAAACTTCTTTACATGGGCTACCAAGTTGTCATATATCGCCGTGTGGACACCTGCTTCGCTATCCCCACATTAGGAATAATGAGTGTGAATATATTCATTTTCTAATAAAAGTTGTGCTTTCAAACGAGATAGAAGGGCATTATGTTCTTTCTTCAGTTGATTGGGTTATTGAACGGAGATGTGGAAAGCCAAGTTTCTAATAACATTTTCAGTAATACTGGGTAATACTTACCTAGTAAAGCAACTTTTATCTCGAACATGAAACGAAGCAGAATCTAGTTATCTTTTAGAAATCTTTTTATAAAAAGTTTTCTGCTAGTAAAGGGTTTGTTGAGTAATAAAAGGAGACAACATCTTTGTTGAATTTTAAATACTTTTTGAATTTTAAGATCAAAAGGCGCTCTCAAATTAATATTTATTTTAGTTGAATACAAAACAATCTTTTAGCAAGAAATTGTGAAAAAATACTACCTAGACAGTGCGAACAACCAAGAAAATAATAATAATTATAATACATTCTCTTACAAGCTATTCCATTTTAGCTTTGGTGCTAGAGCACCGGAATCAGTTTTTTTATACCTCCTGTTTTGAATTAAAATTCGGAGCTGCCTTCCTTTCTGAAACATTTAAACGTTAGCCTATTAGAAATAGATCCCTCCATCCTTTAAACGCAAACGGGTACCTTCAGCACTATGTTTTCACATTTTTCTAAGTACTGAGGGTAAGTTATCCGCAAACTTTCAGATGCAAATTGCGTTTGTTTTAAAATAGAAATAAAATATTATTATTTAACTGATATGATTGTTTTTAAACAAGCTTTTTTACCGCGACTTCGTCGGCGTGGATTTCGGAAAACTTTAAAACTCCGATTTGTGATTTGGCCTCCGGTCCAAAAGAACCTAAAACCAAAATATCCTATTACCATGATGAACTAATTTCAAAATCACCTTTTCCCAAAATGCCTGAAATTCAAAATGACTGATTTTTCCAATGACTGAAAACAAAAATGGCGGTTGGGGTACAGTTGCACACAAAAACTGCTACTGGCACGTATGAACTTGACCCCATATAAATACCATAGCGTAACTTTTTTTTGTTAATGTCTTCAATGTACAGACACCCTTCTGTTACAGTGTTATAATAGTTAAGATTAAGATTAAGATAAGAAGATACCTTAGCTGAAAAAGAGAAAACTTGCACCTTCCCCTATGATTATGTTGCTCCTTATTCAAAAGACATCGCGTTTCTATTAATACCGGCGACGAAATCGAACGTTTTCAAAGAAAATTACCTCCTCGCGTCTATCCGGTGTTAAGTGAAAAGCGCTTTTCTGCTCCAGAAACATGACAACGCTGCTCTTCATAATAATTATCGTCGTTAGCGAACTGCGACGCATCTGAGCGATTTGGATATACATCAATGTCGGCTTTAACGCTGCTCGTGAGATAATTATGGTTGAATATTTAAATAGGAATATATGCCTGTGCTGAGTGAGGATTAGCACTATTTTATGCGTCTCGTGAATGTACGGTAGGTACGGATATATTGTTTGTAGGGTTTTAATTAGCTGAGAGATTTTTATGGGCTTTGCAGGCGACAAAGATCAAGGGGTCCTGTGTTACTAACTACCCTATTCAACACCCTAGGCATGGGCCACTCCAAAGCACTTATCAAAGGCTACAATCGCAAGCTTGCATGAGAACGGCCTCCTTGCCCTCAGCAAGGATCTTTGTGCAAGGTCATTCACAGGCCACTGCAAATTAAATAAGCACATGCACACACTGAATTTAAGTGACACGACCGGCTGCAGATTCTGCAAGGAGGAGATGGAAACTCCTCCGCACCTTCATTTGCTCAGACATTACCCTTCCTTTGCGTCGCGCAGTCGTGTAAACAGGCAACTTTACAGGAAAAAACATTTCTATTAATCAATATTTTTTTTTCTCAAAAACTACTTTTTTTCAAGAATCACCAATCATCTTGTAGATAATTTTACGTGCTATTATTAATAATTGGTTATGTCTCTGCAAATACTTACTGTCCTAGACATATTTCGTTGGCAATAAATAAATTATATTCTTTTCTACAGAAGTAACATTCGATTCAATCAACTCTCAAATCAAAAATACAAAACTCAAACTGAAAACAAATCGAGTTACGTTGATTCACACTCTCGCCGTTGTAATAAGGAGACAGATTTACATAAAATAGGTACTTTGTTCTGTTATTCAGTCTTCGCACAACGGCTGCATTTGACATCGGATTTATGATTTTAATAAAATTCTCAGCAGTCGAGACCATCACGCCTACTAAGTGCTGTTTCTATGTTTAATATTCTTCATTTTCACTATTTAAATTCTTGATGAAATATTTGAAATAGACGGGTTAATTAATGTTTTAGAGTTCAAAGTTCATAGACTAAAATGTACTTATTCTTTGATTTCGTGATGTACACACGGTGACACATCAAACTATACAAAACCAAAATAAGTTAAAATGCAAAAGAAACATATTCCCTTAGTCACCTCTTATCTTACAGGAAGAATACAACGGGAAGACATGTGGGACAGTTTTTTATGGGACAGCTGATTTTTTTAATTTTTCTCGATGTTGGCTCCATAGTGAAAGTTGTTCAGTTTGATGGCCTAAACCACCCCCTTTAGTATTACTAGGGTGTTTTGTTACACCCTGTATAAATAATCTAAAACAATTTTTTAATATCTGTCAGTGCTGCCACCTTAGCGCTTTCGGCGCTAGATCTAGCGCTTTTTGGTATGTTTAGCGCCGTATCTCCGAATTCAGCGCCTAGCGGATAATCTAGCTTTTAAACTTTAAATGAAGCTACATTATTTGTGTTTAAATATGCAATATTTTGTGTTTTCTGATTGGAATATGATAAATATTGATAGCATATTGTGGTCAAAACATGTCCATAGAGTGTATAGTGTTCGGCGGGAGATTCAAATATGAACCCTTAATTTGAAGTGTTATCATTAATTTAACAGGGAGAATCGACTGACTTAAATTGACTTATAAATGGGTTTTGGAAAGGCTGATAAAGCTATTTAAAGAACTTTAAAGGACATTTTACGTGATAAGAATTTAGCACCGAATCTAGCGCTTTTTTGAGCCGCGAAAATTTTGGAAACTAGCGCTTTTTTCACAGTTTTAGCACCCAACCGATTTTTTGAGATGGCAGCCCTGATATCTGTATTTAAAGCCTATAGGATACTATATACAATGTTCTTGATTTAAAGAGTTTTGTCAATAGACGACAATGTCACTCTATACTGACTACTTATCTCTACAGCCACAACTATAATATATTGGTGTATTAGGTGGCCATAACTAGTAGATTTATCTTCTACTTATGCCTTTAACAATTGTTGAAACATCAAGATTTACGTAATCCGATAATGTTAGCACTTGTTCAAATAGCTACATTCGTAGAGATCTATTATTTTGAATGGTATCAATGTTACTGTAGTCACTGTAGTGTAGGTTATAGTTGTGTATAATTTATTTACTCTATGGTTATAGTTACGGTAGTAATTATAGTACTCTGTGGTTATAGTAAGTAAAATATCAGGCAACGGCGTTGGTGGTGTAAAGGAGCAAATTGGTAGCCGACCGCATGAGGTGTGCGGTCGCGACGTGTCGCGGCGACACGTCGCTGCAGTCGTGAATTGGAAGCCGACCGCACGCCGCAACTGCACGCCGCAGCTACAGACAGTATTGCCAACTTAGGGTATTTTTTGGGGTAGTAATTTTCAGTAGGGTTTTAAGATTTAGGATGATGCTTTATATCTACTATGCCGTAACTTGAGCTCTAATAAAGGGTGAATGGAAAAGATTTTCGTAAAAACGAATAAGTAGAAAAAAATTCCGTAAAAAGTAAAAACATGTTTTTTTGTATTTGTTTCCCAAAATTATCATCTCGTATTTATTATATCTAGTAATATTTAAACACTGTTTTACCAAATACCAAACGCCAGTATGATTTATTGTTGGAATTTAACGGAAAATTTGGTTGAAAATAGAAACTTCATTAAATTAAAGAAATATCGTGGAATTTGTATGAATTATCGTGTTATACCCGACTTTTATGTTCTATCGCATGCCACTCAAAAATATCATGAATCTAAGATAATTATCGCTTGCTGGCAGCACTCGGCGACACTACTGGTCTGCGGTCGAGCGTCAGTGAAGCTCGACCGCACCGCAGTGAAATCGAGCAACGTGTCGCCGGCTGCGCAGGGTATTTCATAGAATTACATACAAACCAGTAGTGTCGTCGCAACATGCGGTTGCGGCGTGCGGCGTGCGGTCGCCTGTCAACCGCCACCTTAATGGTCAGCATTGTTGCCTTCCAAGCAGTTGATCCGAGTTCGATGCTCGGCCAACGCATGTTTTTTTGTTAGTTTAAAATTATAAGCAAAAGGATTGAGATATATCTAAGTAATTACAAAAGTGTCTTTGTAGTAAACATATTTTTCGTGTTATTTTAGTGTTATAATTATAAAGCCCATCAAAACGATGCATGTTGCTGTTACAGACAGTTTGCCTTTTTGACGAAGCGTGTTGCAATTATAAAGTAAATACAAAGTAGAAACATAGACAATTACTCTATGGTAATTAAATAATAAAGTAAAATGAAAAAGAAAAAAAAATCGTTTGGTATTCACGGAATGTATGATGTAATATTTTACTAAAGAAGTTAATAGATTTTATATTTAAAAGTACGCTCTTATGGTTTATTAAAAATATATTTCATTATGATATATCGTATTCCTCCCATCATGTAGCTAGATCACGAGTTTTGGAGCCTTGCAGTACCGAATGCGTAAAAATAATTGACTACAAAACATTGTTATAAATTGGTTGTTTCATAAATAAAATAGGTCGAGTGCGAGTCTGGCTGCTCGCGCACCGAGGGTTCCGTACCACACCACCACACAACACCCCCCTTAATTTTAAACTTTTTGCATGTTCATTATTTGTTAGCAAATCCGCCATTCTGTTAAAATTTCAACTATGTAGCTCTTACAGTTCAAAAGTTACAGCCCTAAATAGGTAGGATAGAGGGACGGACGGACGGACGGGCAACGTTAGGCTTAGCTTAATAGGGTCCCGTTTTCACCCTTTGGGTACGGAACCCTAAAAATTAAAACAATGCTACAACAATAACTATGTGGCACTAAATTTAATTTTTCTTTTTCTTTCAGCGTCCTTATAATTATTGTTTAATTATCTGTGCTATGTCATTTTGTGCCCAAAGTTGATGTTACGATAAATACGTGCTTCAACATAACTGTACTAGCTTTTTAACAAAGACGCACTTAGAATGGGTTACAAAACGCAGAAGAGAGATGACAGTGAAAAATTACAGCGCTCCCAGTAAATGTTGCTACTGCGGTGCTAAAGTTAATGTTGTAGAAAAGCTTAATGTGTTATAATCTATATAGTATAAGAGATAAGTGTACTTTTTGCAACCATCAGCACCAAGGCTGATTCAGTGTTTATGGGGTGTAGAGCATCTCTGTGATGGGGATGGACCAGGTCTGCCTGCATAACTCCAGTCGGTTTAGGAATTAATGATGATTAAAGGTCGGTAAAAGATTAACGATCAGCTGCACGGTATGTGCATCGTATAATAATTGTTGTAGTATGCACTGTAGCTATGTGAATAGTACAAAATATATCAAGTTCAATCAGTTGGTTTAGGAGATACAGCCAGTCAAATTTCCGACCTTTGAACGGCTGTATCTCCTAAACCGACTGATGAACCATGTCAGTTTTAGTACTGTTCACATAGCTACAGTGCATACTACAACAACAAGTAACATACGACCAGCCTTGCAGCTGATCATTAATTTTTTACAGACCTTTAATCATCAGTAACTCCTAAACCGACTGGAGTTATGCAGGCAGTCCATCCCCATCACAGAGAAGCTCTACACCCCATAAACACTGAATCAGCCTTGCTGCTGATGGTTGCAAAAAGTACACTTATCTCTCGGATTATAAGTGCTATAGTCCTGTGGCAATAAACATGGCACTGTTTCGTTACCAATTATATCTATACATATGACGTAGGTACATAAGGTAGGAATAGTATGATTTAATTAAATATACTAAAGTGAACCTTGCTAATAATACCCTGTGCATGGTTGGTGATTGTAGCATATTTTCTTTTCTGTCAACCCCGAAAGTTAATGCGGATGTGTATTGTAACTACTTTTGAATATACATATGTAGGTACTCAAAAAGTCTCTCGTGTGTCTTTTGTATACTTCTTTTTCTGTTTTTTTTTTGGTGTAAAATAAAGTATAATTGATTGAATTCAAATGTTTGTATAATACATTTTAGGTATGTGTCTTTCGCGTACATATGCAACATGGCACACATGGCGTCATTTTGCGTATTGTGACGTTTGTCATTAATTCGATATTTATTAAATTAACATTAACCGTGAAAACACGGGCGTAAAGTACGATGGATCTGACATAACTCTGTGGGTTAAAAGCTCTAAAAAAAAGAATAAAAAAAAAACGTTTTGATATTAATTCTACTTGGTATAAAGAAAGATATCGGGTGTTAATATTTTCTTACGAAATAACGGAGCGAAGCCAAAAGGTTATTATTGTTTTAAGGCACCTTAAGTTTAAATTTTTGGCTCGAACGCGTTAATTGAAAAAAAAAGTTGCTCAGATGTGGCCGTTGTTGATATTTCATTATCCTGTATCGTTGCCCCCTAAGGCGGGAATTACTTTGGATATTTTTACAACGTTGAAGCAAAAAGGAACGAGGTTGAAATTAGACCCTCTTAGAGTTGACCTCATTTTTTATAATCAAATTTTGAGCTTCCATTTAAACATCTTTTTGGGCCTTAAAATTGTGCAGCATGGGCAGTGATGCTGTTTCCTCGTGTTGCTATTTAAATCAGAGCATAAACTTTTATCTAAGTACACATGACGACACATCAAGCTACGATTATTACGAAAAACAAAAAAACCCGACTGCATAAAAAAACTATTAACTGAAAAGAGAAAAAAATGAAATTAGGTAGGTATTGCAGGTCTACCACAAACCAAAGGCTAATTCTTCTTTGTCCCCGCCTGCAATACCTACCTAATAACATTCAAATTATATTTGCTTAGTGTTGTAGCTGATTAGTGATTATAGAGCTTGTTTTTCTCTTTTCAGTTAATAGTTTTTTTATGAAGTCGGGTTTTTTTGTGTTTCGTAATAATTTAGTTTATTTCATACTTTTTAGTCCTGTGTCGAAATGGAAGCATAAAAGTACTATAATTATTATATTTGGAATCGTCTTTTTACTAGCTTTCATTTGATACCCATATTGAATTTTTTGACATAAAAAAGTTTTTTATTCCCCCTCTTTTTTAATTCGCAGACAGCACAAAAAATAATATAGCCTATGACAATCTCACGATTTTTAAAAATCTATAGACACCTCATACGTCAAAATCCATCAATCCGTTTAGGCTGTAGGGCGTGCCAAAGAAATAGACATACAAACATACATACATACATACATATATACATACATACATACATTCGCTCGAAAAACATAACCCTCCTTCTGGCGCAGTCGGGTAAAAAAGCAATATAAGCTGGCCGCGCGTAGGGCGAATAACGTATAACGTCGCGCGGCCAGCTTATATTGGTTTTGCGTAGCTTGATGTGTCGCTGTGTGTACGTACACACGGCGACACATCAAGTTACCCAACGACGTTATACATTACTATGCCGACGCGCGGCCAGCTTATTTTGGTTTTGGGTAGCTTGATGTGTCGCCGTGTGTACATGTTGTACGCTGAATCTTAATACTAATCTATAGATTAATCTTAAGGCCCTGATCAGCCAAGCAGCAGCAGCTGACATCCTCAACACAGAATAGATACCAGAAAAAAAGCTTCCCAAAGTCCCAGATTAGCCGAGATATTTTGAAACCTTTAATTTGATTTGAAATGGCGCAACCAACATGTGGCTGTAACGTCATGTTAATAATCAATGATATTTGAAAATGATTATACCTACTTTTTGATATACTTGGTACATAGGTACATACAAAAGATTTCTATATCAGATATTGTTCAGTTCTCTATTCAGGCGAAGGGTATCACGTTGTACTAAACCTCTGCCTCCCCCCATTGGAAGTGTTCCTTAGTAGTAAATCCAAACATGAACTACTCTATTTGCGTGATAAATTTTGATTGCAGTACAGTTAGCGTCATAAAGATGTTCATGATCTAACACCGTAATCGTGGAAGTAGGTTTATCGCGATTTCAATGTTGGCGATTTCAATAATTAAAGTTGTTCAGTTCGAAGATCAGATAATTATGTAACCAATTTTCAATTTTATTTATACTTTAAACATAAAATTGAGAAGACAGTCATGTTCTAAGGGCCACCATTTTCGAGCATACCCCAAACAGAGAGTAATCAGTTTTTTAGTTGAGTGCCGGGACACACGAAGCAGTGTAACATAGTTTATAGACGGAGAGCTGGCTACGAGTTTTCAAAATGATAAGGTGCAAGGACAATTTTTATGTAGATACCTTCCTTACTAGCTGACAAGTACACACGGCGACACATCAAGCTACCCAAAACCATAATAAGCTGGCCGCGCGTCGGCATAGTAATGTATAACGTCGCGCGGCCAGCTTATTTTGGTTTTGGGTAACTTGATGTGTCGCCGTGTGTACATTGCACTGACTGGCAGAAGTCTACCCCGGGGAGGGAAGCGGGGGTGAACGGTCAAAGACGCCAATTTTTAATCAAAATAAAATCATTAGGTGCAAGGCTGAAATTTTGTGTAGTTATAGTTTTTAGTATTAGAAATAGCGTAAAATTATTGGCAGAAGTCCAGGTCGGGGATAAAGCATCGGCAGAAGTCGATGAAGTTGTCAAAAATTATTGAAATTTTAATGATAAGGTGCACTTCTGCCAATTTCGTTTTTATATAATTGATGGCTTCAAATAGCTGTACACAAATTGGCAGAAGTCAAAATGGTGGCTAAGTATACGAAAAAATTACTTTTTGTTACGGCGAGCGTCTGTGTGCTAGGCCTAAATGTGGAGTTTGACGTGTTGCGGCGAGCGCCTGTGTGCTAGGCCTAAGTGTGACGTTTTGACGTTTGACATTCATCTGCTCATAACTTCACTTTCTCTATGCTTTTTCCATTCGATTGCAATGCAAGCATTTTTGTCTAAAATATTATAATTACTGTAAAGAACAAGTAAATACCACTTGAAACTGAAGAACTGAGTTTTAATTAACTCCGAAGTGTCCGCTGCGACATAATTTGGTGGCCCATGATGGGATAAAGCCCAAATACATCGAAAACGAATCGAGCACGTGTGTAGCAGCAAAAGCGCATCGTGCAGCACGGCCCAGCTAAAAGATAAGTGCCATCCTTTATCCCTAATTATCCTTAATCCCTTTATTCCAAATCACCTAATCCTTTTCCTAAAACGTACATCCAAATTCCTATACTTTATTAATAAAGTTAGCTAAAATAAAGCAAACAAAATTATCATACATAACCTGTACTAAATACTTATAACAACAAACCACTCCCACGCAGTGTGTGTGGGCATCATGTGGGCATAGTCTAGTGGGTATCTAAATTCCTACACTATTTATAAAATTAGCTAAAATAATAAAACAATCTCCGCAGTGTGGTGTGGGCATAGTCTAGTAGGTATCTAAATTCCTACACTATTTATAAAGTTAGCCAATACAACAAAACAATTAGAATCTCTATAATCTATACTAAACATTCATATCATCACGCCGCTTCACTAAAGAAGTAGGCAGAGTCTAGTGAAGTTAACTTCATTTGATATTTCCTAAATTTAAAACTATTTAATTTCAAATAAGCAAAACTTAAGCCATAAAATCATTGCATTGCCTTAAAAATAAAGTCAACTGTCCTAAAGCTAAATAAACTTAAACTTTTACAACCATTACACCCATTCTTATGCTATTCTGCCGAACGCTTCCAGACGACCTGCCGTGCTGCGTTCAAAAGCAAGTACAAGTTTTTTACGCGTTATCAGCAGTACGTCACATCGGTATCAGCTACTGTGCGAGCGCAACCGGCTTCTACACCTGCAAACGTCGCCTTAGTGAGGAGCGTGAGCATTTTTATTTTATTATTTACTGTTTATTAATCCGTAACTGTTTGTTTACGTGTTTATACAAGTACATAGTTACACTTGTTTTGCAAAATGACTGACGAACGGCCTGTTCACTCGGCTACTGCTACTAAAGCAAGTTTAAAGGAATTATTAGTAAAGCGTAGTTCTATTAAAGGGCAAATAACAAAATTCAAAAATTATTTGATTCAATTGAAGAAGCAAAAACAGTTATCTCAAGTTGAATTAGCTGAATTAAATATTAAAATTACAAAGTTTGAGGGACTGTCAAATAAGTTTGATTATTTGCAAAGCGAAATCGAAGTCTTAAATTCAGACAGCATAGACGATGAAATTGATGAACGCGATAGTGTTGAGAGCGACATAATTAATAGCATTGCCACGGCTAAAACCCTGGCCAACGAGTACAGTGATGATACGAGGGAGCCGTCTCATTGTTCACACGAGCATCAAGAATCAGGTTTTAAACTACCACAAATTCAGATTTCTAAATTTGATGGTGCATTTTTCCGCTGGCTAGAGTTCCGTGATACATATGAGAGTATGATTCATAATAACAGTCGCATCTCACCGATTCACAAGTTTCATTATCTCATTTCATACTTAGAAGGGGATGCGGCTCGAATAATTTCGAATCTTGAAGTGTCATCGGCTAACTATGCTGATGCATGGAAGATAATCTGCGATCGATACAACAACAAGAGATCATTAATTAATCATCATCTTAAATCTTTGTTTAATATACAGCCGCTCGCTCGTGAATCTGACAGGTCGCTGAGATTTCTAGTGGATCATGTTACGAAAAATTTACGCGCCTTGACCAGCCTAGGCCAACCGACAGACCACTGGGATATACTATTAATATATATGTTATCTTCAAAATTAGACGGTCAAACATTAATTAAGTGGGAGGAATATCGGAACACTATAGATGATATACCAAATCTAACTCAATTCAATAAGTTTTTGACGGATCGTGCCGATGTTCTGGAATGTCTAGCTCGTAACAAAAGCGAGAACAATTCTACAAAAAATTTACTTCCAGTTTTATTTAAGAATCCAGCATCTACCAACAACAACAATAAGCATAATCAAAATCGAGTTCCATACACAAAGTCATTTGCTGGTGTGAATCAAAAATCCAATCAAACTACATACATATGTGTTATATGCAACGAAAATCACAAAATATATGACTGTCCTGCATTTAAAGCTAAAGACGTTCTAGAGAGGTTGGCTGATGTTTCAAAATATAAGTTGTGTCCTAATTGTCTAAGGCAAGGGCATCCTGTAAATGAGTGTCGTATGGGCCCTTGTCGCGAATGCAAACAGAGACACAATAGCTTGATCCACAATCCAAAGGCGGAGAACAACGGCAATCCTGAAATAACGGGAAAAGAGTTAGTAGTCAGTTTTTCTAATCAATCTCACGACCAAATATTATTGTCTACAGCGTTGATAGAAGTCTCTAATCCTATAACAAACAAAAGGGAGAAAGTTCGAGCTCTCCTGGATTGTGGAAGCCAGTCCTCCTTCATCAGCATACGTTTGAAACAAAAATTATGTCTGTCATCAAAATCAATAGACACTATAAAGGTTATTGGAATAGGCAATAATCATTCCAGTAACATTGTGGAAAATTGTACTGCTCAACTAAATTCATTAAATAATCCATTCAATCTTACTTTATCATGCTTTGTATTAGATACAATAACCAGTGAGATTCCTAAAGCTCCTATAAATATACAAAATATGAACTTACCTCATCACTTACCTCTGGCCGATCCGGAGTTCCATCAGCCCGCTTCCATCGACATCTTGCTAGGAGCTGACGTTTTCTGGGACATTCTAGGAAATGAACAATGCTCGCTTGGTCCAAATAATCCTAAATTACGAAGCTCTAAATTTGGTTGGTTAATTTCTGGTCCCGTGCCATCTAAAGATTCATATGCCAAAAAGATACATTGTAATCATGCTCTAATTTCCAATTCAACCGAAAATCGAATTGACGAAATCGTGCAAAAATTCTGGGAGACTGAAGAGCTTCCTAAAAGGCCTTTAGTCACCCAAAACGAAAAATATTGCGAAGAACATTTTTTAGAAAATACCATTCGACTAAATTCAGGCAGATTCTGCGTGAGATTGCCATTAATTGATACGCCAGACTGTCTTGGTGATACTTATCACCTAGCTAAAAGGAGATTTTTTAATTTAGAAAAAAGATTCAAAAGAAATCCAGGTCTAAAATCAGAATACACCAAGTTTATTGAAGAGTATGCCCAATTAGATCATCTATCCGAATCAAAAGTGATAAAACCAAACAATTCTTATTTCCTGTGTCATCACGCAGTATTTAAAGAATGTAGTGAGTCAACCAAGCTCCGTGTGGTATTCGACGGTTCTGCGCCCTCCTCCTCCGGATTTGCACTTAATGATATATTGATGGTGGGCCCGAATGTGCAAGACTCTCTCTTCTCCATTTTAATAAGAAGCAGACAATACAAGTACCTGTTAAGTGGCGATATAGAGAAAATGTATCGCATGGTTAATGTGGGATATGAAGATCGTAAACTGCAACTGATACTGTGGAGAGGAGAAGAGTCCGAGCCCATAAAAACATTAACGCTAAATACTATCACTTACGGAACCGCAAGTGCTAGTTATTTGAGTACGCGTTGCTTATGGCAGCTGGGGGAGGAGCAGGACGACCAATTAATCAAAACTATAATTCAAAGGGACTTCTACGTCGACGACCTCATAACCGGTTGCGATGATGATAATCAGTTACGCTATATACAAAAGTCTGTGACAAAAGCTCTAAGTACAGGTTGTTTTAATTTGAGGAAATTCAAAAGTAATTTGCCTACTATTTTCGATAAAGACACTATAAATTCATCAGACAATTTAACTTTTAGCGAATCGTCTAGTACACTCGGACTTGGTTGGGATCCTTCTACTGACGGACTAAATTTTCCGTTAAAGGACTTCCCTCGTTGTGATAAAATAACTAAAAGATACATCATGTCAAATTCTTTCAAGATTTTTGATCCGCTCGGTCTTTTAAGCCCTTGTATTATACAACCAAAAATAATGCTTCAAAATTTATGGAAGGAAAAGGTCGAGTGGGACCAACCTGTTCCACAAAACATAAAAGAGGACTGGCAAAAGTTCTCCGAGCATTTACCATGTCTTAAAAATTTCCAAGTGCCAAGATTAGTGATTTGTGACGCGCCTAAACAAATAGAACTGCACTCATTTAGTGATGCATCTCAGGCTGCTTTCGGAGCATGCATTTATGTAAGATCAATAGATTCTGCAAATAATGCCACGGTCAAACTATTGTGTTCAAAGTCAAAGGTAGCGCCATTAAAGCCTCTGACTATGCCACGTCTAGAATTGTGCGCTGCGTTGCTCGCCGCTAGGCTATGCGAAACTGTTGTAGAATCTCTGCGACTTAAACCTACGCGTATAGTTCGCTGGTGCGATTCAAGCATAGTGATTGCGTGGATTAATAGTGACGCTACTAAATTAAAATCTTTTGTTGCAAATCGTATAATTGAAATTCAGGAAAAAACGTTACCATCATCGTGGCACTACGTACCCACAAATGCAAATCCTGCAGATCTTATTTCTCGGGGTGTCGATGCAAGCCGGCTGGTGTCGATGAAGCTGTGGTGGTCGGGTCCGGAGTTTTTATCTGAAAAGGAATCAAAATGGCCTAAACTCAAATCTAATAAAACAAAAGAAAACTTACCTGAACTGAAATCCAACCCTGCAGTCGTTGTTGAACCTGTAATAAATTTAGAAAAATATTCAAAACTAGATAGACTTCAAAGAACAGTAGCATATGTTATGAGATTTATATTCAACATAAAATCTAAAAAAGCAAATAATAAACGTACCGGTTGTTTGACTATAGAAGAGCTGGATCAATCTTTCAATTTGCTCTGTACCATTGCTCAGAAACAGTCTTTTCAAACTGAATACAATTTACTTCTGAAAAACCAACAAATACATTCAAAATCAAAAATTTTACCATTATCTCCGTTTTTAGACAAGAACAATATAATCAGGGTTGGTGGTAGAATTGATTCTTCCGCTTACTCTTTTGAAAAGAAGCATCCAATAGTTCTGCATTCAGCACACTATCTAACTAAACTTTACTTCGAAAAGGAGCATATCAAAAATATGCACTGTGGTCCACAGCTGTTGCTAGCTTCTATTAGGGAATCTGTGTGGCCTGTTGCTGGTAGATTGTTGGCTAGACGTACGGTAAATAAGTGTGTGATGTGTAGACGGGCTCGGGGGAAGACTCTTTGCCCTAAAATGGGTGATCTGCCACCGCAAAGAGTGACTCCTGATTTTCCTTTTGTGTCTGTCGGTTTGGACTTCGCCGGTCCATTCTATATTCTGAACCGTAAGGGACGCGGTAGTAAATTAATAAAATGCTATCTATGCGTATTTATATGTTTACGCTATAAATGTATTCATCTAGAAGCAGTCAGCGACATGTCAAAGGACGCATTCGTTATGACACTTCGGCGATTCATTGCTCGTAGAGGAAAGCCAGCGGAAATATTCTGTGATAACGGTCGCAACTTCGTCGCTGCTGCAAAAGAAATCAAAGATTTTATTAAACAAAATGAAGAGCCTGTTACTCATTTTGCAAATCAAGAAAGGATTAAATTTATTTTCTCACCCGCTTACGCTCCCCACTTTGGTGGCATTTGGGAGGCAGGGGTAAAATCCGCTAAACACCATTTAAAGCGTGTTATGGGAAATAGCAATCTAACATTCGAAGAAATTTTAACTTTATTCGCTCAGGTTGAGGCAATTTTAAATAGTCGCCCTTTATGTCCACTGTCTTCCTCTCCTGATGATCTCCTTGCACTATCTCCCGGGCACTTTCTTATTGGGAGACCGTTAACTGCACTTCCATCGCGTGACCTGCATAACTTAAAAGAAACCTCTCTCCGACGGTACGAACGCCTGGAAAAGGTTCGCCAACATTTTTGGGCACGATGGCAGAAGGAGTATATATCCGAATTACAACAAAGAACAAAATGGAGAACCAGTACTGCCAAGTTGAACATCGGAGACCTGGTTCTTCTCAGCGAAGATCATGTACCGCCACTGAGCTGGCGACTAGGACGAGTAACTCGTCTTTTCCCCGGACCGGACGGTGTTTCACGGGTCGCTGAAGTTAACACTGCAAGAGGGTGTGTGCGACGACCACTGGTTCGGCTGTGTCCTCTGCCAGCTGCAGATGACTTTCAAGGTTGAAAGCTACCTTTCAACGAGGCGGGAAGATGTTACGGCGAGCGTCTGTGTGCTAGGCCTAAATGTGGAGTTTGACGTGTTGCGGCGAGCGCCTGTGTGCTAGGCCTAAGTGTGACGTTTTGACGTTTGACATTCATCTGCTCATAACTTCACTTTCTCTATGCTTTTTCCATTCGATTGCAATGCAAGCATTTTTGTCTAAAATATTATAATTACTGTAAAGAACAAGTAAATACCACTTGAAACTGAAGAACTGAGTTTTAATTAACTCCGAAGTGTCCGCTGCGACACTTTTAATTGTGGCATTTTTGTACATTTTCTTATAATTTGTTCAACCAAGTATTGAAAATGTTATAGTATGTTACATATTTGTAATCTACTCACAAAGCCCTTTCATTTGATATCCCACATGGTATGTTTCAAAGAGAATTGTTTTCTTCTTTTTACTGCCTACTTCATGACGTCACAGTTTCGACCCCCACAGTCTGAGCGCATGTCATCTCATATATTTGTGATAATAATTTCGCAAAATCATTGTGGTATAAGTAAACGTTGCCAGAAGTCGATAAAATTGTTGAAAAATTATGCTGGTGAAGAATAAGGTGCAGTTCCGGCAATTTTGTTATTATATTCTTATGCCTTAAAAAACTAAATGAAAACTTCCAGAAGGCCGTCTACATATACAAATAATTAAAATAAAAGAAAAGCAATTAATTGAAATTAAAATAATAAGGTGCATTTCTGGCAATTTGATTTTTTTATTATTTATACTATTAGTCAGCTATAATTATATGCAAAGGCAAAGGGCCAAGTGGGGGAGATAAGAACATATTGGTGCATTTCTCAGGTGCCAAATTACACTGAGAAAAATATTTAGCCACTCTAACCAGAAATTTGCTAATTCAACTAGTAATTAATTAACTAGACTTTGCTAGTTGCTATAGCAACAGGGTCCTTCTTAATGTGCTGACACTTTTTTAAGGGGATGATCAGACCATCAAACTGACAACTTTCTCAACAACGAATTAGCGAAAAAAAATCAGCTGTCCCATACATTTGGCTCGAGTAAGTTTGCAGTTTTGTATGGAGGAGAAGATTTTTTTACGCGATTTCGTTGTGACCAACAACGAAGAGAGATTTTTTCATAGAGAAAAATGTTCAGTTTGACGGTCTGATCATCCCCTTTAAAAAGTGTCAGCATATTAAAGGACCCTATATTATACAGTTATATAGTTATACAGCAGTTAGTTATAGTCATAGTCATAGTCATTTATTTTGTAAAATAATTTACATGTCAAGTGTACTCCTTAACTACTTAAGCCTAAGCCTAGCCTTATAGCCTGTATACAGGGTATAAAATTAAATGGGACAGATTCTTAAAGGTGTGCTTCAGACCATCAAACTTATCAATTTTTATTTACTATGGGACCAACACTGAAATCGCGAAAAAATATTCTGCAGTCCCATACAAAAATGCAAACATAACTCAACTGAAATGTATGGGACACCAGATTTTTGATTTCAGTATTGGTCCCATAGAGAAAGTTGTTCAGTTTAATGTAAGTGACTGTCTCATTTAATTTTACACCCTGTATAATTTTGTGTATGTATACTCTTCCAGAACTATTGTTAATGGCCTCGATTTGGACTGTGTCACGACTTAACTTAACTAAATTTATTCCTGTCACTTTCTAAAATAAGATTAAGAAAAGAGACAGAAAACCATCAGCTGACTTTAGTGCTGTCAAAGTGACGTTACACGCCCAAAAATGCTTTAAATAAGATGGCGTACATTATGATGGCATCTTATTTTGGGCGTGTAACGTCACTTTGACAGCACTAAAGTCAGCTGTTGGTTTTCTGTCTCTTTTCTTAATCTTATTTTAGAAAGTGACAGGAATAAATTTAGTTAAGTTAAGTCGTGGCACAGTCCGAATCGATACCAATGTTACTGAAACTATCGGCGTTTAAATATTTATATAATGTTGTCAGAGTAGGGAAACATACCTACCACTAAAGTTACAGACGAGCGACACTTTTGTCGCTGTGGGTCGCAGAGCGTCGCGCTCATACACTTTACGGTCACGCGATAGTCGCGCGACCCTCAGCGACATACGGTGACCGCAAAGTGTCGCTCTTCTGTAAGCGCTCTAAGCGCTCTTATCGGATCATTACATTACGGATAAGTCGGAGTTTCGTTTTTATAATGTATGCCGACTTGACGTTGTTGCGTTTTTATTATAATGTATACTTACTATCTTTAAAAACAGCAAAAGTGGCCACTTTTGGCGGTTTTACTACAGTAACAGCAAACAAACAACATAGCAGTCTGTAATGTTTGGATAAATCGAAAACCAACAATGACTGCAATGAAACATTCTTGTTTATTGAAAATTTTGTTTAATTATCTAGAAAGTAAAAAAATAACATTGAGGGCAGCACTGGAGGCTCGGTGATCTCTTGACCAAAAACTGTACTTTTGTTATACCACCACAGTGATTTTACGAAATTCTGATCACAAATATATGAGATGACATGCGCTCAGACTGTGGGGGTCGAAACTGTGACGTCATGAAGAGATGGCAGTAAAAAGAAGAAAACAATTCTCTTTGAAACATACCATGTGGGGTATCAAAAGAAAGGGCTTTGTGAGTAGATTACAAATATGTAACATACTATAACATTTTCAATACTTGGTTGAACAAATTATAAGAAAACTAGCTGTTGCCCGCGACTTCGTCTGCGTGGACATGTGATTTTGTCTCATGTCTCGTCTAAGGGTCATGAAGGTCATGGTCCGAACCAAGTCTAGAAACCCAGGCATGTAACATTAAAATGGCTATTAAGGAATGGGCTGATAAAATACACATGCTAGAATGCTCTGTGGCTTCTCGGGTCTGCAACATTGCAGGAAATTCATCAGCAATATAACACCACGAATCCCACAGTTCAGTTCAGTTCTCACCGGGTACTACGCCTCAAAGGCATGATAAAGCTCACCCTAGATCCCAGTTGCCGAGCGTGCGGAGAGGAGGAGGAAACCATGGAACATTTATACTGTGTGACTGCGATGTCTTGGTGGCTAAACGTATGTGTCCTGAGACTGAGAGATGGTTATTCAAAACTGGGAGATTACAGGTTTCTTCCCCTGAACACTATTGCCTCTCTCATTTTCCACGTTTTTCAATGGTGAAGAAAATAAATATTAAGTAGGAGTCAACACAAAAGATAGGTACCATTGGGTTGATGTGTTGCTGGCTTGCCAGCCCCCATAATAGGATAAGAATAGGATAATAGTCATGAACTTGAGCTGAATCAAAATCAGAAAGTACCTACATTAAGTAAGTATGTAGGTATAAAAAAAAGTCATTCACAGATCCATCACTTGATTTTTTCTACTGTTCGTCGGTTATTTGTGTTTTATTTATGTCGAGCAGCATAATAATCATCTTACGACCCACTGCGGATCACAGACCTCCACTCACAAATAAGCGTTAGAGGATAGAGGATAAGCGGAAAGCGCAGCGTGGGTAGGCCCCACGGTGGACCGACGACCTGGTGAAGGCGGCGGTAAAACGTTGGATGAGGGCAGCGCAGGACCGGTCGTTATGACGATCCTTGGGGGAGGCCTATGTTCAGCAGTGGACGTCCATCGGCTGAGATGATGTTGATGGTAGAGGATACTCTACCACGCGGGCTAGTGCACAATGGTCGAGGCAAGAGCTAGAACGATAATATTCTAGCAAGCAAATGGTCAACTTGTTGAAAGAATTATTTTTCAAGCCACATTTGTAAATCTCTAACCTTACTTAGCTATTATGAAAGTACTTAGGCACATTACCAAACTGTGGTGTTATAAGGACTTTTTAGATAAATAGGTACCTATCTTTTCATAGATTGTGGTAGATTGATGTTCTATAGTTAAGCTACACAAATCCTCAAGAAATCATAATTGAACCGAAAATCAAACAAAACGAACATTTGGCAAAATTATCTGCAACAAAATTATTATACCGTAGAATTGGCTCAGATTGGGCTCAAACTACCATTATACTTACTTACAAAGATGTATTCAATCAATTTGTAAGCTCCTGCTAGATTTAAAAATACGCCTAACGATATCTATGAAGATGAAAACGATACTACAATAACTTTAGAAAAGGTTAAAAGAAAGAAAAATATTTGACGACCCGTTTGGTGTAATGGTTACCACGCCGAACTGCCAAACCAGGGTCCTGGGTTCGAATCCCGGTTCGCTCATGGATGAAATATGTTTGTGCCGTTGTTGTATGGTTTCTATAATAAAAAGCCTATACTGCTTGCTTCGGATCATTACAATGTATGTGACTGTGAGCGTTATTTATTTAATTATTTTTCAATTCACCCGGTAAGTTAATTTACAATCAAATCTGTAAGACCTAATTTCTGAGACGCCTTGAGCGTGAGTTACGAGTAAGTGCAAGTATGGTCGAAATGTATGAACTTTGAGATCAGGGATTTAATCAACTACATTAAGCTCCTGCTAGCTAGGTTTTGGCATAAATAATTTTATTGTTGCACACTTGCTTTTAAAAAACGCCTCACGCCATCTATTAAGATGAAAACGTACTACAATAACTTTAAAAAAGGTTAAAAGAAAGAGTTTTTTTTTATATTTGACGACCCGTTTTGTGCAATAGTTAGTACCACGACGGACTGCCAAACCAGGGTCCTGGGCTCGAATCCCGGTTCGGTCATGGACATTATTATGTTTGTGCCGTTGTTGTAATGTTTCCATAATAAAAAGCCGTGCTTGCTTGGGATTACTACAACGTATGTATTAAAATAAGAAAAAAGCCAAAGAAAACGTACTGTCCTAAAATTGGATCTGATCTAATCTCAGGATATTATTAAGGTCAGCAAATTGCTTCTGTCAAATCCGTTGAAAAATGGATAAAAGTTGTATAAAAAAAAAATTTCACCCAAGAATCGAACCTCCAACCTCTTGCGCGAAAATCTGACCATTTCCCAACTACGCTACACAGCTCTTGAAAGAAGTGTTGAAAAAAGGAACCACTATTTACTACTGGAATCTACCCAAATACATCTGTCAGCGTCAAGTCGGCGCTAGTGAGCATGATAAAACATTGGAAATTATCCCACAGACTCCCACAGTAACCCATTGCTGGGATAAAAAGTATCCTATGTGTTAATCCAGAACACATTCTATCTGCATGCCAAATTTCATCTAAATCCGTTCAGCCGTTTAGGCGTGATTGAGCCACAAACACACAAACATCCAAACATCCAAACATCGTCACAAACTTTCGCATTTATAATATTAGTGAGATGTACAAAAATGCCACAATTAAAAGTAATTTTTTCGTATACTTAGCCACCATTTTGACTTCTGCCAATTTGTGTACAGCTATTTGAAGCCATCAATTATATAAAAACGAAATTGGCAGAAGTGCACCTTATCATTAAAATTTCAATAATTTTTGACAACTTCATCGACTTCTGCCGGTGCTTTATCCCCGACCTGGACTTCTGCCAATAATTTTACGCTATTTCTAATACTAAAAACTATAACTACACAAAATTTCAGCCTTGCACCTAATGATTTTATTTTGATTAAAAATTGGCGTCTTTGACCGTCCACCCCCGCTTCCCTCCCCGGGGTAGACTTCTGCCAGTCAGTGCAATGTACTTGTCAGCTAGTAAGGAAGGTATCTACATAAAAATTGTCCTTGCACCTTATCATTTTGAAAACTAGTAGCCAGCTCTTAGTCCATTAGTAGTTATTTAAAGTAACGTCTGTTAGTCGATGCATCGCTCGTTGGTGTAGTCTGTAGTGGAACGTGGTGGAGTATAGCCCACTCTCTCTCAACTTTGTTCGCGATAGGAGGCTTTTGCCTTGCAGTAGGATTCCACAGGCTTCTCACCGATCCCTGCGATGATCCCGGTTCCTTTCACCAACGATGCCTGCTACTCAATCCGCCGCATAGCCCCAGCAAGTAACGTTCTATGCAGAGGTCCGTATCCCGCTGGTTGCCCCCAGTCTGTTGCGTTTAAGTTCATTCACTAGCTCGGTAGACCCATGTCCCCTCCAATTGTTCGCAGTTATAAGCAGTAACTGCTCCCAGAGCAACGCTGTAATAGTCGTTTTGAAAAAAGAAAAAAAAACTACAGGCTTATTGCTTTTTAGGTCAAATTAGGAATTGCACGAACTGCCTGTCCTGTTCAGTTGCTAATCTGTCCAGTTGAGAATCTGTCCAGCTAAGAATCTGTCCAGCTGAAAATCTGTCCAGTTGAGAACCTGTCCAGTTGCTACGGAGGGACTTAATTCTACTAACTTATTAGGTAAGTCGTATGCCCGTCTGACTGTACAGTGTAGCAACTTGGAGTGGCGAAGTAAACGCGTGAGTAAATGTTAGCTATCTCAAGGCGACGTGCTTTGTGTTGCTTGCGTGGCGTGGCGTGGCGTGGCGCTAGCGTGGTCTGCCGTACAATGTTGTTCATGTTCACCTGTTGTGTTAATAACGTAGCTTCTTACTTGATAGCTGGTTATTTATGACTTGAGTTGTGAGTCATGTAGTCTGGGCTAGATTATACAATGTACAAGGTGCTTTGATAATGAAGGAAGTTAGCGCCAAAATGTTCTTGCATTCAGAGATCGATAATATAACATGGCCTGCTGTTTTATACAGGGTCCTTCTTAATATGCTGACACTTTTCTTAAGGGGATGATCCGACCATTAATCCGAACAACTTTCTCTATGGGACCAACACATCGAAATCGCAGAAAAAAAACAGCTCTCTGTCCCATACATTTGGCTCGAGGTGTGCAGTTTAGTATGGAAGAGTTGATTTTTTTTGCGATTTCGATGTTAGTGCCATAGAGAAAGTTGTTCAGTTTGACGGTCTGATCATCCCCTTAACAAAGTGTCAACATAAGGATTCTATACAACGTGTTAATGAATTAACGCAAAACTAGAAAGTAGTTTGTTCAGAATCGAGAGCAGAATCGAATTATCATGGTTTCATCATAGGTAATTTTTTTCAAAATATTAAATAATATTTTGTAAAATTTAAAATTTACTGAACCCGATGTCAACCCACCGCACGGGCACACTCACCCTACTTACTACCAAAATAAGACTATTAAAATGTATCCATGAGTACGTTAGCGCTTTCATTAATTGCTGAAATGATAACAAATCATTTTTGCCTCAAAACTTAAAATGCGAATAACTTTAAATTTTAATTATCAAAATAATGAAATTATTGTTTCAATCCAATTATTTTGTTATAAATCAGTTGGGGTGTATGAGGTTTTGCGCTAATTTATTAACACGTTGTATATGCGGTATAGGTATAGAAGCATAATTAATGGACTTCACATATGAATTCTTCAGGCTTCCTAACGATGTTTTTTCTTCACCACTTAGTTTCACTGTAAGAAGGTAACATTTTGATGTACCTATCTACAATTTGGTTTCAAAATGTAGCTTAAAATTTGTACTTACACGCAAAAGTCACAAAACCCAAAGTATTTCCTTGCCGACCTTTACTCAAACAATATCAGTGCCGTCCGCTAGTACAGTGCAACCACTACAATGAGCAGCCTCACAAAGCCGCGCCGAGATAATGGATATTGCTTTTCTTGCGAGTTCCAAAGCAGCCTACTTCGGAACCTTTCATAATCCGCTTACAGCGCGCAAGTTTCTTATTGTCCGGCTTTGTTACCGAATCATGGGGAAAAGGATGCATTTTTTGGGTTTTGAAACCATTTTGAAACCTAATCTAAACTATTATAAACCTGTAACAGAAGTCTGTCTGTACATTGAAGATATTTACAAAAAAAAATTTACGACATGGTTTTTACCTGTCCCTGATTCCAAATCAACAATTTTTGGAATTTTTGTTTGTCTGTTTGTTTGTTTGTTTGTTTGTTTGGGTGTTTGTTTGTTCGAGTATCACGCAAAAACTACTGAACCGATTTTGATGAAACTTTTTTCGTTTGATAGCTTATCATCTGACTTAAAATCTGGTATATAATTTATGCGGACGAAGTCGCGGGTAAAAGCTCGTAATATATAAAAGGATTGAGCCCTAAATAAAGGAGAGGTCCTTTGCCTACTTTTATCTAAATTAGGTACACACAGGTGTGTAAAATACACCATCCAATTTTATTTCTTGTTTTCTAGGAAGCGACTACGGGAAACGGTATCTTTTTAATGTTTTGTGGGTAAAAAGCTATAGCCACCTATCTCCGGTATTCACAAATGATGGACGCACTAGTGTTGCTAGATCATTATCCTTTAAACTACATACTCTACCCATCAAACTGAACAACTACTATGGGAGCAAATCGGTCAGAGCAAAAAAGAAAATCAGCTGTCTCAGACATTTTAGTCGAGTAGGTAGGTATTGCAGCCGATTTTTTTGTTCTGTCAAGTTTGCACCCATAGTAAAAGTTGTTCAGTTTGATGGGTAGAGTATGTGGTTTAAAGGTTAATTTTACTTTTCCTTACACCCTGTGATCCCTGTTCTAATTAATTTAATTAGAGCTCGATTGGAACTTTATTGTTGGCGTCAAACATCAATACAACCTATATAAAACAAAGGTGGTTTAAAACTGATCCAGTTAATACAAAAAGTTAATTTAAAATCGAACTCTATTAGAGCCAGATACAGTTTAAAGTTCATTGCGACGAAAAATCGGTAGCATCTGCCAATAGGGATCTATCCGTTCGAATAGCAACTGTATCGAAAGGTGGCAAAGTTTAAAATTACACTGACAACAGTAAAATGCTTCACTGTGTTCAGTCAGGTCTGAAATAGTCCTGAAGGCGCGTTTACGATGGTAAAGTAAGCAATTAGATCGAGTGTGGGAATTGTAGTCGAATTTAGCGTTCTGTAAAAATATTCGGGAAACTCAATGAAATTGCCATTGACAGCATCGTAGGAAGATAGGCTAAATGTTTATTTTAACTTTTGCTTAAGGCAACGTGAAGGCAGGGCTAAGCTCCGATAAAGGGGGTGAGGTGCGGGGTCTGAGGGGAGATCGCGAGCAATTCGTTCGAATTTTGAATTTAAATATTAGAGTGTTCAATAATTCTTCAAGATGCCACAGTATACCAACATTTCATATAATTGATACCAGTTGAACAACACCAATAACAAAGTTAAAGTTATTTATAGGTATTATTGTAGGCTATTGGCATAAGTAATTCTTTGATGAAGATCTGATGAATGGCTTTGGAAACAGGTAAATGGAACTCCTCAACAGTTGAAAACAAATCATTGGCAATTGAATAAGTTGTTTGAAATCATCAATTATATGCTATAAGTGAGCCTTGCTAAAACTACACGCTTTAAAAGATGGTTAATAGTTGGGGTTAGGTGACAATTCGCCAGCAAAAAAAAAAAAAAAAATATATATATTAAATAATAAAGTCCCAACGAACTCCTACTAAGATTCGCTACGAGCTCCTTGCCACCTTGCTAGCGACCGGAATCGAACTCGCGCCAACCGCACCAAACCGCCGCTCTGCTCTGGAGGCGAGTACCGAGACCACTCGACCAACTGGTGCTGCGCTGGACTCGGCAAAAAAAGGCATGCCTTGCCACAACTACGCTTTACAGACGCTTAGGATGAGTCATACTGACTCTAAAGTGGACACTTTTCTTCAATCTGACATCGGATTCGTGTTCAGGGTCCACGCGGACCCTCAGATATTGATTTTGGAAGCAATCGGTTGAGAAACACAAATTGAAAATACCAGTGAGCAGTTTTTGTAACAGTTATTCAGCTCCATCATTAAATAGGTACTTGTTACAAAAGCACTCATCGAGATGATTTTAACGAGCTGAAATTCGATGAGTATACTATTAGCCATCCAAGAGTTCCACTAGCCACCTTCCAGCTCCATCACCAGATCAGCTGGATAATACCATATTATTGTATTGTCATCAGAATCACATGCACCTGCAGAGTCTTTAATGGATATAACGCACCCCCGAACGAATAAAGGTGTAAAGTGCCATAACACCCTTTTCACTTTTATTCCATGTTTGGAATCTACAGCCTTCAATAATACACGTCCTAAATTTTTACTACGCAGCTATGGTGCATATTCATAAAATTATACAGGAAGACATCTTTTTTTTTTTTATTAACTATGGGTTTGCTCTTGACCTCAATCCAGTCCTCAGGACGAAGATGGGGTCGTAGATGTAGCGAGCTTACCCAGAAGATGCCTATTCACTCGTACTTTAAAGGAATTCGGGTTGTAAGTACTCGGAAATACTGACGCAGGTAAGGCATTCCACTCCTTGGCTGTGCGCATTATAAAAGATTCAGAAAGGCGCTTGGTGCGGATATGTGGGATGTCAACCAAGAAGGGGTGATATCCCGCGGTGCGTCTGGAAGTCCGATAGTAGAAAGGGGAAGGTGGGATGAGCTCATGCAGCTCAAGGGCACACTCACCGAAGTACAATCTGTAGAAGACCGACAAGCAGGCCACTGCGGCGGTGGGCTAGGCTATGAAGCTTGGCCTCCACCAGCTTACTATCGCCAATGAGCCTCCTGCCTCTGCGTTCAACCGAGTCGAGTGCGGCAAGTTGATACTTGGCTGAGCCATCCCACAGGTGGCAGCAGTACTCCATACATGATCGGACCTGAGCTTTATACAATACTAAGAGCTGTCCAGGAGTGAAGTACCGCTTCACCTTGTTTAAGATGCCCAGCTTTTTGGCCGCAGTTTGAGCCTTAGACTCGATGTCAGCGCCGAAGTTGAGTTTCGTGGTCAAGCTTATACCCAGAAGCCCAAGACTGTCGGAAACAGGGACAGATGTACCCCGGAAAGTAGGAGTCAGATTAAACGGACTTCTTTTTGCGGTGAACAGACAAGCCTGTGTTTTGGTGGCGTTGAAGTTGACTAAATTATTGTCACCCCACTGGGAGACAAGACTTAAAGTCAAGTTTGTCCGCTCAACCATGGCCTCCCTCTGCGAGCGTATTTTATACCCGCTGGCCCCTGCGCCAGATACATATCTCTCCATGACAGTACTGTCATCTGCATACCCAACAATACCTGACACAAGGAGGTCATTGATGTGCAACAGGAAAAGTCTCGCGGAGAGAACAGACCCTTGAGGAACTCCAGCATCAATTGCCATAAGGTCAGAAGAGCAGCTGTCAATGACAACTCTAATCGACCGTTCTCTCAAGAAATTAGATATCCAGCTGCAAAGATCAGCGGGGATGCCATAAGCGGGAAGCTTGTTCAGCAAACTAGCGTGCCATATCCTGTCAAAGGCCTTAGATGTCAAGTGATACAGCCAGTGCTTCACCGTGCTTCTCGATGGCCTCGCCCCAGCAGTGCGTGACATACACAAGAAGATCCCCAGTCGATCGCCCCCGGCGGAAGCCATATTGGCGATCACTGAGTAGATCATTGTCTTCTAGGTATGACAGCAACTTACTGTTAAGTACTCTTTCCATGACTTTACAGGGAATGGAAGTAATGGCGATAGGGCGGTAGTTACAGATATGAGTTTACTATGTAATTTATTTGGCCGCAAAACACGACAGATATGGATTTTCATACAACATTGCCGGCCGCTGCACGCATGTATTTGGCCAGTACAGCAATTTCGATTTATCTCGAAGAAGGTTGTCGAAATAATGCTCACATTTCCAAGCATGTTTGAGAAAAATTAATATTTACGTGAGCGCCTTCTAGGGTCAAAAAACGCAGTCACCTTTTCAGTCTAATCACCGGCTATTGAAGCATCAAAACTAATGCAGGGCGCTTTGAAAGGGAGTAGCACTCGCACGAGCGATCAGTGCCGGTTGCGTTCGCTAAAATTAATTTGCGCGGTCATCAGAATTTTTCAAATGTTACTCGCACGATCGATACGTCTAGGGTGTAAAGGGATAGTGATAGATAATGCTCGATGGTTTGCCACGCGAAGTCGGTACGCACCTGTAAATCAACAGTCTTGATTGTTTTGCCATTTGTGGCACCGCCCAAAATTGTTCGCTTTTTTAACCGACGAAAACAAAACAAAAAACGGTGGAGGTTTTCAAGTCGACGCGTATACAGGGTGTAACAAAACACCCTAGTAATACTTAACTGGGTGCTTCAGACCATCAAACTGAACAACTTTCACTATGGGGGCAACATCGAGAAAAATATAAAAAAATCTGTTATCCCATACAAAAGTACAGCACCGACTCGACTAAAATGTATGGGACAGCAGATTTTTTTTTTTCTTTATGTTGGCTCCATATTGAAAGTTGTTCAGTTTGATGGTCTGAAGCACCCCCTTAAGTATACTAGGGTGTTTTGTTACACCCTATATATATATATTTTTTTTTATGTATGTACGCATAACTTTTTACGGAGTAGGTAATCTGATTTTGATATTTTTTTTTGTTTAGTAGGTCATACTTCAGAGGTGGTTCCATTTTAATTTGGTGAAGATCTGGTAGAGGGTTTCGGAGATAGACAATAGAACTCCTCAAAGATCTATAGCCTATCATCGACGATTGAAATAAATGATTCGTGTTCAAGTTTTCTTTTAGGTCATACTTCAAAAGTGGTCCCATTTTAATTTGATGAAGATTTGGTAAAGGGCTTCGGAGATAGACAATAGACTATCTATAGCATATCATCGACGATTGAAATAAAAGATTCGTGTTCATGTTCCCTTTACATGTCCAACGGATATGTTAACCCAATATAACACCAACGCTGAAAATTTTTAAATTTTTTTTTTTAACAAAGTATGAATACTGACTTCAAAACTCAAAAAGTAAAAAATAATAAATATTACAGCCGATGAATTTTACGTTAGCATCTATTAAGAATATCATTTTGTTTTATTGTAGTCGGTGTCAGCCTAGCCAAAAAATTATTGCAAGCTCAGTCTCGAATCGTACAGGCTTGACAGCGACTTCGATAAAACAAAATGATATTCTTATAGATGCTAACGTAAAATTCATCGGCTGCAATATTTATTATTTTTAGGTACTTTTTGAAATTTGAAGTCGGTTTTAATTTTTTGTTAAAAAATTTTTATTCAGTACAATATCTGTTGGTATATTTTAAATAAAATAGTCTAAATTGTAAATATTAAAGCAATTTTTATTACAGTATTTTTTTTAAATTGTAGTGTACTTTCTTTGTACAGTGGGAAATAAAAGTATAAAATGAGAAAATACCTAAGCTAAACTCGCAAGACGATCCCTTTTCAGAAAATGTAAGTATCCGCTCTTGGATTCAAGGAACCCTACTGTTTTCCACGAAACCCTAAGATATACTTTGGGAACCGCTTACCTCTTAGGATGCTTCGCTATGCGCTACAAAAACAACTTTACCTACATCAGTTTAGCAATTCGTAGCACCACGAGTCATTTTGGTGTTGTCCTACTGAAAGCTATATTCGTGAACTGTGGCACTATGATGGAACTGTCATTTTGCCTACATAATTTACAATTCAAAAAAAATTTTACAAATTAGTTATATCTACAATAATCACAGCTATTATTTACAATTTGAGCAATATTAGAAATATTTATATAGATATTAATACAGAAAAAAGCCGGAAATGTTGTAAAATAAGACGTGAAATTTGAAGAAAAGTTTGACATAGGTCTTACCTCTACAAGCGCTGCCGCGCTTCTAAAATGGCGTATCGCATCGGCAAAATGGCGAGACGCTCGAAATTTCGTAGATATTTTGGAATTGTGTTGAAGTATATAAAGTAAAGTAAACGAAATATACCTAGCTGCCAAGCTTATGTTATGGCCAAGATAATAGTATATTTTATTTGCGTAAATACAGTTTCTTCTAGATATAAAATGATATTAAAAGTAAGAAAGAGGGGTAACTTCGGGATGTTTTTCTATCTAGCCAAATTGTTCCAATCGTGTACTGAATAACCTTCCTACCTAGGAAATATCCCCAACTATAATATATATTTCATTCAAATCAAAATTATTACATTTCGAATGGAAAAAACGTAATCGAAAAAGCGATTTTTTACGAGTTTATAAACTCATTACGCCTTAAAACGTTATAACATTAAACGGTAGACCAACGGTAATAAAGTCTTTGTCGGTCCGAATTGACGGTTTAAAACGGTTTCAATGTTATTAATTATGCAAATAACAATACCATTTTTATTTGGATTTTAGGTATAATTAGGTAGATATAATAAAATTTATTTTTTCTATAATATTTCTTTTTAGGGATTTTTTAAAGACAACCCTATATTTTTGTTTATAATTTTTTGTAATGCAGTCGAATATCTCAAAGAAAAAATATAGATGCTCTTTATTTAACTATCCCCGGAATCATGCACGAAGACAAAAATGCCATACGATGATGACTGCGTTAGTACTTACCTTACCACTATCCACTGTATCTCACTATACCAGTGTAAGTCAGGCTAAAGTCTTTATCGTGGATAGAATCGAATATTGATCTCATTAAGGCATCGACGACATCGTGGGTGGGGCAACCTTCCTCCCCCTGGACGAATATCTTTTGAAACACATAAAGTGGATATTGATGAGCATAAGACAATTTCACCTGAACGGCTTTTTGTCTGAGAGGTTACGTTATGGTAATATCACAAACATCATTATACATTTCTATAACAGAGATATTTTTTGCACACATCTATGTGTCGTATGCATGTTATACTGCATATTGTGCTAGATATTGTGTATAACATGCATACGACACAATCATAGATCCTAAATTGATCATGAGACAATTGTATTAAGAAATGTTATTATTCAAAATGTAATATCTAACATTTTGAATCATTTTTGAATTTTGTAACATTTTGAGATTTTACATTCTGCTTCTGCAGTAGTCAGCATGTGCTACATTCTGCTTCTGCATGTTTTTATTATGTATTTTGCGAAACCCCACATATATCTTGACATTTTGCGCGTGTCATCGATGTCATAGTGCCGAAATATCTTGAGTTGTTTTAAATCTCCTACATCATCATCATCACCAGCCCTCTGCCACAAATCTTTGCCCTCGGCCATCATCATCCAGGAGTGCGATTTTTTAATCTCATACGTTGAACTCAGCAGTTGAAAATGTATGGAGATACGCATTTTTATGCTGCTGATTTGACTTTCAAATTCGCACTTCTGGAGTATGATTTTTTAATGTCAAATCAGCAGTAGAAAGATGCACTTCTCCATAGTGATATTCTCCATATAGTCCAGTATATATCCAGTGATATACTCCATAGTCAGCCAGATGTGCCCTCTTGTGGGGCAAAACAAGCAAACTAATAATATTGACATTTTCAAGTGCTGAGTTCAAAGAATGAGTTTCAAAAATCGCACTCCAGAACTCATACATACATTGACTGACACTCTAACCTACATATAATACAAACTTATGCGTTTAACAAAATTACAGACAGTCGTGAACGCTCGTCCATTCTCTGGATTCAGTTCGATTCCCTGCCGCTCTGCCTTTTGCCTAGCGTTAATTCTACGCAATTATAGGCTAAGTGCTCTTGGCAGATTACCGCAGATCCTGCCACTAAGTCACCTTATTAGCATAATTATCATCTGTCACTTATCAACCTAATTAACATGCAAAACATTAACCACAATTTACATTGACGTGTTTCTCACTTGAATGTGTCGTGTTCAGTTGTGTTTTGGCGATAAGACCGCATTATTTGTACTTCTTCTTCTTCTTCTTAGCCATTCTCAGCCGTAATTGGGAACCCGTATTTGGTTCTTTAGTCTACGTCTTCCATCTCGATCTTTTTTTTTATTTATTAAGGATGGGTTTGCTCTTGACCTCAATCCAGTCCTCAGGACGAAGATGGGGTCGAAGATGTAGCGAGCTTACCCAGAAGAAGCCTATTCACTCGTACTTAAAAGGAATTAGGGTTGTAAGCGCTCGGAAACACTGACGCAGGCAGGGCATTCCACTCCTTGGCTGTGCGCATTATAAAAGAATCGGAATCGGTCTTGTGCCTTCTCTGTCCATTTCACACTAGCTGTTCTTTTGATGTCGTCATACCAATACGTATCTATTTACGGTCTCGACTCCGACAGTGCCTTGTCGGCGATATGATCAGCCCAATGCCACTTGATCTTCGCAATACGCTTTATGACGATTAATTTTGTACTAATATCTAGTTCGCGTTTGAAGGTTTCCTCACGATGCTTTCATTCACCGTTTGAGAGCATCTTGTTAGTTTTATATCGAGGTGTACTGGCAACATTAAAAAAAATAAACTCACTCGTTCGTTCCACAAACTCTCGTTTTATTAGGTTATGTGCCCAGCGTGATTTAATTAAAGTATTTCGTTTAAATCTAGTAATTGAAAGTTCAAGCATAGGATAAAAATGGGTTCCAACTTCGTAGCAAACGTTCCAAAGTTAAAAGGAAAGGAAAACTACGATGATTGGGCTTTTGCCGCCGAAAATTTGCTCGTGTTGGAAGGCATGGAGGATTTCATCAAGAAAGAAACTACCGTGGGCACCGAGGCCGGCACTGCAGAAACGATATCCGATGCAAAAGCCAAGGCGAAACTCATCTTAACGATAGATACATCGTTATATGTGCACATTAAGGAAGCAAAAACTACGAAGGAATTGTGGATGAAATTAAAAACTTTATTCGACGATTCAGGATTTTCGAGAAGAATTACATTGCTTCGTTATTTGATTTCAATTAGATTGGAAAACTGTGAGAGCATGACCAGCTATGTGACGCAGATTGTGGATACTTCACAACGGTTAAGCAGCACAGGTTTTGTGATAAACGACGAGTGGACCGGGTCCCTGTTACTGGCCGGTTTACCAGAACGTTTTGCGCCTATGATTATGGCCATTGAACACTCAGGCATACCAATAACGGCTGACACAATCAAGACAAAATTACTTGATATGGGTGCAGCCGAGGGGAGTGAGGCAGATTATAATTCGGCGTTAGCTGCGAAAATTTATCAGAAGAATAAAGGAGGCAGCTCTAGAAATCAAGGAGGTTCAGAAAAAATCATAACATGTTACAGATGCAAACAAACAGGCCATTATCGTAATCAATGTCCTCTTGTGAATGAGAATCCAGACAAGAAGAAACAGACTAACGCTTTTAATGCTGTTTTCCTCAGCGGAAATTTCTGTAAGAGTGACTGGTATATTGATTCAGGTGCCAGTATGCATATGACTGTCAATAGAAGTTGGATAAACAACGCTTCATGTTCGTCGAGCTTGCCAGAGATTATCGTCGCAAATAAGACAAAAGTTCCTGTTTCATGTGTTGGTGAGGTCGAAATCACCACAAGTTACGACTTTGAGGTTACAGTGAAAAATGTATTATGCGTGCCAAACCTCACAACTAACCTGCTATCGGTTAGTGAACTCATCAAGAATGGAAACAATGTAATATTTAAAAAAAATCGTTGTCTGATACAAAATGAAACCGGAGATCTGGTTGCTGACGCCGAGCTTAAAGATGGTGTTTACAAACTGAACTTGAAGGAGAAAGACTGTTTATTTGTTTCATCAAATGTTGATGGTGAATTGTGGCACAGGCGACTTGGGCATATTAACAGCACTGATATGAACAAAATGAAAAATGGATTAGTAACGGGATTGGACTATCCAGATAGCTTTACTACAAACAAAGCTGATTGTGAGATCTGCTGTGAAGGAAAGCAGACACGTTTACCCTTTTTAAAAGGAACTCGAGCTACAGAAACACTGGAGATTATTCATTCTGACATTTGTGGTCCTATGGAGTCAAAATCTATTGGTGAAGCAAGGTATTTTTTATTGTTCATTGACGATTACAGCCGAATGACCTTTATCTACTTTTTAAAGGATAAAGGCTCAGCTTTAAGTTATTTCAAAGAATTTAAGTCACTGGTAGAAAATGAGCAGAGTAAGAAAATTAAAATCCTTCGAACTGATAATGGCGGTGAGTACTGCAGTAATGACTTTAATTTGTTTTTAAAAAGCAATGGAATTGTACACCAAAAGACTAACCCCTATACTCCCGAGCAGAATGGTCTAGCTGAAAGATCTAACCGAACAATCGTGGAAAGGGCGAGATGTCTATTATTTGAAGCAGACTTGGATAAGAAGTTTTGGGCAGAAGCTGCTAACACAGCTGTCTATTTAAAAAACAGATCTGCTGCTTCAGGCATCGAGAAGACTCCGTACGAGCTTTGGTCAGGGAAGAGACCCGATTTGGGGCATATTAGAATCTTTGGCAGTTCTGTCATGGTATATGTACCGAAAGAAAAAAGGAGCAAATGGGACAAGAAAGCAACAAAACATATTCTTGTGGGTTTTTCTGAAAATGTTAAGGGCTACAGAATATATGAAGTGTGTAAAAATGTTGTATTCACAAGTAGAGATGTCGTTATTACAGAAATGCCGAGTAAGAAGAAAGAGACGCTCGGAGTAATACTTGAAAATACAGATTCAGTAGGGGAGTCCTCTGATGTAGATGAAGAGTTACTAGACACATCAAGTTCGAGTGAATATGATTATGCTGATGGTGATACTGTAGAAGAGATAAAAAAAGAAGAAATAGTACAAGAAAATATAGATCAAGAGGATCAGACGAAAAGACAGAGAAGGAAACCAGAAAGATATGGGTATGTTAACTTATGTGCTGCTCCAACTATGGTAGATGATGGCCTGACATATGCAGAGGCTATGAGTAGCTCAGACCGAGTAAAGTGGATACAGGCAATGGCCGAAGAGATGCAGTCATTTGAAGATAATCAAGTGTGGGAGGTTGTTGATGTTCCAAACAACGCAAGTGTAGTGCAGTGTAAATGGGTGCTTAAAAAAAAGGTTGACAGTGACAATAATGTGAGATTTCGTGCCCGATTAGTTGCAAAGGGTTTTACCCAGAAAACCGGAGTGGATTATGAAGAAACTTTTTCCCCGGTCATCAGACATTCAACTCTAAGGTTACTTTTTGCACTAAGCGTTCAGTTAAATATGGATGTCACTCATTTGGATGTCGCTACAGCTTTTCTTAATGGTGATTTAAAAGAAAGCATTTTTATGTGCTTACCCGAAGGTTTCTTTGTTAAAAACTCGGATAAAAAGGTCTTGAAATTAAGAAAAGCTGTATACGGCTTGAAACAATCTTCACTCGCTTGGTATCAGAAAGTAAATGATACCTTGTGTGATCTTGGATACTGTAAAAGTAAACTAGAGCCCTGTGTGTACATTAAGAATCATAGTAATGGTAAAAAAACTATTATTGGAATTTATGTCGATGATTTTTTAATTTTCTCTAATAATGATTCAGAAACACAATTTGTTAAAAAGGCTTTGAGTTCTAAATTTAAAATAAAAGATTTAGGTCAAGTGAAACAGTATTTAGGAATGAGAATAAACATTGATAAAAAGCAAAATGCTATCTCGATCGATCAGCAGCATTATATTGAACAGTTGGTTCAAAGGTTTGATTTGTCCGACTGTAACGGAGTAGGCACACCAATAGAATGTAAATTGAACCTACAGAAGTCGGAAGGTTGTGAAAATGAACTACCTTATCAAAGACTACTGGGTAGTTTAATGTACCTTGCAGTATTGACTAGACCAGACATAGCATACTCGGTCAGTTACCTGAGTCAATTTAATAATGCTTATTCTCATGTTCATTGGAATTATGCTAAACGTGTTCTAAAATATCTAATGAAAACCAAAGATTATTGTTTAAAATATACCAAAGAAAAGACAGAACTAGAAGGGTATGTAGATGCTGATTGGGGCAGTGATGCCATTGATAGAAGGTCCTATACAGGATTTTGTTTTCTAAAATCTGGTTCTGTCATTTCTTGGGAGAGCAGAAAGCAACGTACTGTGGCTTTGAGTACTTGTGAAGCGGAATACATGGCCTTGTCCGAGGCATGTCGTGAAGCTATTTATTTAAGAAACTTAGAATCAGAATTCACTGGTTCTTTAAGTAAACTTTCTTTATTTAATGATAGTCAGAGTGCACTGAAGTTGGCAAATAATCATCAGTCGCACAAACGATCTAAACACATTGATGTAAGATACAATTTTATTCGCGAAGTCATAGCTAATGGTGTTATTAACACAAAGTATTTGCCCACTTCTGAAATGCCCGCTGACATATTGACTAAGGGTCTGTCCGAGGTAAAAAATCATAAATTTATGAAAGTGCTTGGTCTTGTTAAAAAATAAAAGAAGGTTATGTTTGTTAATTAACTTTAATTTTGTTGTAAACTTTGTTAAGTTTGTGTTTTTGGCTATTTTAAGGGCACTTCGATATAGAGGGGATGTTAGTTTTATATCGAGGTGTACTGGCAACATTAAAAAAAATTAACTCACTCGTTCGTTCCACAAACTCTCGTTTTATTACATCTGTAGGTACTAATAACTATTCGCGTTTGCAGGTTTCCTCACGATGCATTAATTCACCGTTTGAGAGCATCTAGTGCTGATATCTTAGATGAGATCCCATAATATAGGTACAATACTAATACTAAAACTTGTTATTCGTATAAGTATAAGATACAAGTTTTCTGGATTACGCACATACTGTATCGTAGTGAAATGAAACCAATGTCGAATAAATAAATAGATATAATAAGTAATTAGCATTGTTTCGTAGTATCTAAGGATGAAAGACCTAGCTACCCATAGGACAGGGAAAGGGAATCCTAGTTTGGGAGATAGGTACTGTTTCTCAAAATAAAGTTATTTTTATTTTTTATTTTTTTAATATGTATACAGGGTAAATTTTATATCATTGCGGATAACTTCAGCATGTATTCTACTCATCAAACTGAACAACTTTCGCTATGGAGCCACCTTTTTGAGTTGAATAGGTACAGTCAACAGCACATCAAGCTTTACAGTTGCAGTTCGATTGTGACGCTTATGGTGCTTATGGCGAACGGTACAAAGTCCAAAGTGTCAAGCTTGACGTGCTCTTGACTGTACTGCAGTTTTGTATGAGACAGCAGATTTTTTTTCGCGATTTTTAAGTTGGCTCCATAGTGAAAGTTGTTCAGTTTGATAAGCAGAATACATGCTGAAGTTATCCGCAGTGATATAAAATTTACCCTGTATAAGTTAGAAAAACTCATTTAGCATGTCGTGCGTGCAGATTTGAACCATCATGATTAAGTGTCCCTACCTCACCGCAACGCGTCACCAACAACCTCCAAATTAACATGTAACCCATTAACCTCTATTAAAACGTGTAAGTTCTGAACCACCCCACTAGTATGCCACAGTGCCACTGTACTTGGCAGATTTCACCAGAGTAGCCAGTGAATCGAGTCAATTAGCCACAGTGGGCCCCATAAATTGTGTGTCCGCACGCCGACACGGCAATTACTGTCGCCGCTCATCCGCAAAACGATGTTAATAGCCCTCTGATTCCTACATTTATCTCAGCACTGTTTCTTTCATCGTGAATAGAAAATTCCTGACACTTAACAGCACTTCTTTGAAGGGTGTGAAAGGAATTGTAAATGGGTGCAAATGTGACGGTACTGGAGACAAACTGTGCGTTTAATTTAACGCTATATACAGTTACTGTTGTATCTATTTGTTTAAGGTCGGTCGTTACCTTTGTTTGGTTTGTAAATATGAAAACATGTTACGTGGAATTTTAGTTTTGTTGTTTACATTGTAAACGTAATGTTTGTGTTGGTGACACAGATATTATGAGGATCATGGATAGGTGATTTTAGCATCGCACACCTGCGTAGTTATATTATTGAATTTAAACGCTTTCTAATTAAAAAATAGGCCAGTTAGAGTGGAGATATCTTCCAATAAAACGGTATTGGAGTGATGGCTAAAGAAGGGACGGCGGCGGTCAGAAGGTAGACCATCAGAATTTTTGTTGGTTCGACGACATTGTGATAAAAAGGTCGCATTGGATCAGACTTGCAAAGGACCATGATAATTGGCCCTATAATGAGACCTATACTCAGTAGTTGGGTGAATGTAGGCTAATTTAAAAGATAGACTCCAGGACAAGGGTGTTAATTATGTAAAGATGATTCCCTAATCATCTTTAAAGCTAGTGGTCAACTTATAATGATTTGTACATACATAACATTATTCAAAACATATCTATCTTTCAGGACCATCAGCGGCTATACGGTTGCTACCATAGTCTAAAAAAACAAGGTCTTCTATTCCCAGAGTGACACAAGCCTACGTCACAAAAAAATGGCCGCTAAACATGGTAAAAGGGTATGATGACGTAGGCTTGTGTCAGTCACGTGGTCAGTCACGTGATCGGAAGAGAATACCAGGCGCAGTATATTATTGTACCATGGTTGCTACCTAACACTACGAGAATGGTGTCCTAGCGTGACCTATATACGTAAGGATCTTTATAATTAAGATTCTGAAATAGCAGTTGAAGCAGTCGCCATGGCTAAAATTAGTCGGGACTACACCTTTGATTAAATTAAAATTAATAGCGGAAGATAAGTGACTTGCCACTAGCGCATGAACCGCATAAATTGAGCCCCGTCACCTAATTGACTTAGTCACATTCGCATGAGACTCGTGCGTGATCGAGATACATTTTGATTTTAGGCTCCACAAAGGTACCACAATGCCTTCGTTTGCTTTTACTCGCTGTAAAAATCATTCAAAAGGAAAAAACACAGCACACGGCATTACTTTTCACTCGTAAGTACATGAAAAACATATCCCTTGTTCGAGTATGTAATGCAAGTACCTACGTCACCTATCTTCCGCTATTTTAATTTAATCAAAGGACTACACCATCTGTTCCACTCTTTGGTCAACAATAATTAGTTATCCAGTTATCTCTATTTCGAGAACTCGGTCATCAAGTCTCTAAACCTAACGCAAAAAACAGTTTGCTCGCAGCTCCCGGCACAATTGTCGGTGTTTCGCAGTCGCCGAGGGTAATCCTCATTCGTTTCATCTCGGGGGACGTGATACGGGCAGTGGGTCGCACCAACTGCTAGTGACCGACGGAACTTTCTGTTTCGGTCAGTTTCGGCACGATATTAGTCCGTTTATCGTAATTACAAATATGTAAACTTTTTTCTTTAGATTTCCGGCAGAATTGTGTTATATTGTAGAGTTTCTGGCCGCATCTTCTCTACAGCGACAACATGTTTAGACGCGGTGGTAGCTTCAAAAAAAGATTTGACGTTTAATAAATGTGCTTCAAGCTCCTATATTGCATCTCTTCCCATTGGTATTGTACGAGACGACTGAAGGATAATGTTTCTTTTGCTGAGTTATTGTGGGTTAATCACCAGTTGGCGCGTCTCTGTTGAAACCTTTAATAGGCTAACAAGGTACAGGATTCATGGAAAAGTAGTTGGTAGTTGTAGATTTCTGATCATCATTTACTAAGACAAGGCTTTTGATTTGTAGGGGATTCTACAATCACATTCGATTCAGTTTTGGTGTTAGTTGTAAAACCTTGTTTCACTCGACACTACCGCACCTTCGACAATATTCTAAGTATGCCTTTATTAATCCAATATTGTAACTGCACTTTAGTGAGAGGCCTTTGATTTGTAGGGGATTCGACAGTCACTTTCGATTCGGTTTCGGTGTCAGTTGGAAAGCCTTGTTTCTTTTGACACTGTTAGCCCATCATTATTCGCAATATCTATGCCTTTATCCATCCAAAATTGTCGTTCATACACCATTAGTGAGAGACTTTTTTGAAGGGGATTCCACAATCACGTTCGATTCGGTTTCGGTGTCAGTTGTGAAGCCTTCTTACGGTCGAAACTACCAGCCTGTCATTATTCTCAATATGCCTTTATTTATCAAATATTTTCGCTCATATACACAAGAGAGGCTTTTGATTTGTAGGGGATTCGACAGTCACTTTCGATTCGGTTTCGATGTCAGTTGTAAAGCCTTGTTTCGGTCGTCTCTGCCAGCCCGTCATTATTCGCAATATGCCTTTATTCATCCAACATTGTTACGATATTTCCCGACCCGTTGCTCTGATAACTTTCGATATAGCTTCCGACGCCGAATAGTTTGATAACATATAATTCTCTCGTTATTTGTTGCTTTTTGTATTGATTTTGAGGCGATGGGGTGAATTAAATAGTTTGAAATACTACTGAACGTTGGACAAACTAACGTAATGCACTTATAGTGTATATAAGTAGTAGTGTATCGATAATAAATACAATACTGTTTTGTTTGTATAACTGTAATCGTGCTCTAACATTCCGATAACATTTTCAGAATCCCTATTCTGGGGATTAACCCAGAACCCTTCCCTATAACCCTTTATTGGGGGCAAAAAACCGTAACGAGCAGAGCTCGGTCAACCAGATAGTAATTCATTTTCTGATGGAAAAATTTTCTTTTACTCGGTATAAAAAGTATTCAAGACACTTTTTTAGACAGGTACCTACCTAATTAAAGTTAGTACCAATAGTCATTCATACAATACGTAATTATGGAAAATATATTATACTTAGTTGCGAAAATGCAAAAAGTTTTGACCTCTTCTGGCTCATGTATTTAATATTTCAATCATTCATCATCATCGTTATCATCATCAATATCATCATCACAACCATACGTTCAACTGCATACAGGCCTGTGTCATGGAGGGGTTCCCATGCGGATGTGCCCAATGCGGACTGGATTTTATATTTCAACGAGCTTTTACCCGCGACTTTGTCCGCATTAATTATATACCAGATTTTAAGTCAGATCATAAGCTATCAATCAAAAAAAGTTTCATCAAAATCAGTTCAATCGTTTTTGCGTGATGCTCGAACAAACAAACACACAAACAAACAAACAAACAAACAAACAGACAGAAAAACAAAAAATCCAAAAATTTGTGATTTGGCATTGGTTTTGGCAGGGACACCTAAAAACCATAATTATCATAATCTTCTTTTTGTAAATATCTTCAATGTACAGACACACTTCTGTTACAGTTATATAATAGTTTAGATATACAATTTAAATTTCTAATTTTATTCAAAGTAAGGTCGATAGAAACTGCTAGGATCTGGACTCTTTAAAAATTATATCGGATTGTAGGAATTCAAAATCAGATTAAGAATACATTCTTACATATTCTTCGTTTGTTCAGTGAAACTTTAACATGAACATAATCCTTTAAGAAGTAAAGTTATAAATTTTTAAATGGGACATCTCTTACAAACTACTTGGGTCAGAAAATAAGAGAGTAGGGAAAGTTTGAAACTTTGTTCGTATCTCAAGCCTTATCGAGTAACTAGTGCGGGTCGGAAATTAATCTTTTTTTCTGATTCGATCTCTTTAGTTTGAACTAGTTACGTCGTTAATAAAGCCATTTGAATTTAGAACTGACCATAAATGTAAGTCTTCTTTGTTTTTATTTAAAAAAAAAACAACGTCGTTAGTAAAGCCATTTGAATTTAGAACTGACCTTAAATGTAAGTCTTCTTTGTTTTTATAAAAAAAAACAACGTCGTTAATAAAGATTTGAATTTAGAACTGACCATAAATGTAAGTCTTCTTTGTTTTTATGAAAAAAAAAAACAATCTGGATATTTCAATTTTACTAAAACTTCAGTAAGTTATCTACAGGGTGAAATTGATATCCTTAGCATCTTTTTAGACTAAGAGTCTACCCATCAAACTGAACAACTTTTTCTATGGGAGCAAACCGATCGGATCAAAAAAGAAATCAGCTCTTGCATACATTTGAGTCGAGTAGGCATTGCAGTTTAGTATGGAACAGCAGATTTTTTTTCTGCTCCGATCGGTTTGCCCCCATTGTAAAAGTTATTCAGTTTGATGGATAGACTCTTAGTTTTAAAGGATGCTAATGATATCAATTTCCCCCTGTATACCTACTTATACAGGGTGTAACAAAACACCCTAGTAATAGTTAAGGAGGTGCTTCAGACCTTGATGGTCTGAACAACTTTCACTATGGAGCCAACGTCGAGAAAAAATAAAAAAAATCTATCGCCCCATACATTTAAGTCGAGTACTGCAGTTTTGTATGAAAGAGCGGATTTTTGTGGAAAGTTGTTCAGTTTGATGGTCTGAAGCACCCCCTTAAGTATTACTAGGGTGTTTTGTTACACCCTGTACCGGATGAGTTAGGCATTGCAGTTTAGAATGTAACAGCTTTTTTTCTCGACTTCAGATTTGCCCCCATTGTAAAAGTTGTTCAGTTTGATGGTCTGAACTACTCCTGAATGTTTTGGAACGGTAAAAAAACATTCGGAATATTCAAATAATATCTTTGATTTCCAAAAATGTGGGACCTACAAAATGATCCAACCTTATTTTCACGGATCTTTGCGGTTTCCCGTTAAGAGGGCTATTCGAGTCCAGTGGCGCCCTCGTCACAATAATAAAGATTTCTCAATAAAGAAAGCCTAAATTTAAAAAGTGCCCACTTGACAAACTACAAAAGCCTTCAAGCCATCTGTTTGTTTGTTTGTATGTTTGTTTGTTTGTTTGTTTGTTTGTTTGGGTGTTTGTTTGTTCGAACTTATAGGTTCTAAACATACCACTTTTAGACAATTTCGAATAAAAACAAAAGCGGCCGTTTTTTTTTCTTTTTTCAAAATTTGTATGTTTAGATGTTTAGACCTTTAAAAAAACCTATAAAAGTATTCTAGTAAAATAGTGTCGCGACAGCTAGGTCGCGATATTCCTAATTTGTAAATACATAATAACTAGCAACACCGGTCGAAGGAAGGAAGTGAACTGGCGCCATCTACAGTGATTCTTGGGTGAGTCGTTAACTTAGTCTATGGTTTCATATTAGTTATGGTTTAGTTTTGACAAGTGTACTCGAACTATTCAAAGAAGTAAAGTAACAAAACTATCGCCATAACACAAAATAGAATAGAATAGAATAACAAAACTATATCAAAGTAGTGCTTGAAGATAATGCGGAGCCCTGAATGGAGCGGCCACAATGATTGAAAGCTAAGTGGTGTTCTGTGATTGTACAAGAGGTGTTCTGATTGTCTTCATTACTAAACATATGAATCTATCTAGTATCTACCCGTGTCCATCAAATGTGTCCAAGTTTAATCTATTTACAATTAACGTTACGCTGTGTCTGTTTGCCTTCTTGAACTTGGAACGAATATAGTAATAAGTATGAGGGACTAAGATGAGCCCACCGAGGTAAGTCCTGCCAGTGATATGGAGGCACAACGAGGTAAGTCCTGCCAGTGATATGGAGGCACAACGAGGTAAGTCCTGCCAGTGATATGGAGGCACAACGAGGTAAGTCCTGCCAGTGATATGGAGGCACAACGAGGTAAGTCCTGCCAGTGATATGGAGGCACAACGAGGTAAGTCCTGCCAGTGATATGGAGGCACAACGAGGTAAGTCCTGCCAGTGATATGGGGGCACAACGAGGTAAGTCCTGCCAGTGATATGGAGGCACAATATGGGGGCATGACGAGGTAAGTCCTGCCAGTGATATGGAGGCGCACCAAGGTAAGCCCTGCCGGTGATACGGAGGCGCACTAAGCACAGCCCTGTCCGTTCCACAAGCGTCGTTAGAGTTTGATGAGCGTTCCTATAGAATCTATAAGAGTAGATGATGCGTTGTCATGATTAGTTTAAACTTGGGACAATTTCTTCTATATATTTGGTGTCCAGAGATAGCGTTCATTGCGATGGACGCTGTCCCTCTTGGGCTCGATACACCGAGACAGTCGGTGTAAACGGTCTATATTCATTTCAACAGGTGTGAACGGAGTCCACCGAATGGAGCGAAGCAGATTCGAGACTTCACGTCGCAGGACTGAGATCTCCCAGGTAAAATTATTAATTTTGTTATCTAAATCTATCGCGACGTCCCTTATACCTCCCATTGTATATAGTCAACAATATAATAAGTATTTGGGGCGTGGCGACAAATAGCTTGAAGGCTTTTGTAGTTTTTCAAGTGGGTACTTTTTTAATTTAGGCTTTCTTTATTGAGAAATCTTTATTACTGTGACGAGGGCGCCACTGGACTCCGATAGCCCTCTTAAATCGGATCCAGAAGGGTAAGAAAGTAAAGTGTGTCTCTGTTTAGGTTAGCCCGCACACTTGTATGCATTAAGTAAATTATATTCTGCATACCCTGAAATAGTCTGTGACGAAATTGAATAAGCTGATTAAAACAATTTTGAATTAATGAGTAAGCTTTTGACTACTCGTCTGCGTTTAGTCATGAGTAAGCTTTTGCCCGTGACCACTCGTCTGCTTTTAGTTAAAAGTAGGTATTCTGTTTTAATCCACATATTCTGTACAGGGTCTTACTTAACTTAATAATAATAAAACATACCTGGCGGTTTTTAAAGGGGATGATCAGACCATCAAACTAAACAACACTAAACCATAGATACCTAACTAATATCGAAATTGCAGACCGGCAGATTTTTTTTTCGCGATTTTTAGTAGGTAGTTCAGTTTGATTGTCTGATCATTCCCGTTAAAAAACCATCAATATAATTAAGAAGGATCCTACCTATACGTGCCTTTGATTAAACTTCGTTTAGTTTCATCCGCATTCCGCCATTTAGCATGATGCAGAAAAGCTCATTAAAGTTAATCCTCCATTAAATCTCTTGCTGCCACTTTTTGTCTTGTTGACGTTGTAAAAGCTAGCAAGAGATTTAAGGGAGAATCAGCTCTAATGCGCGTTTTTGTAGGTCTGTAGGTCACAAAAATGAAAACATACAAACATGATCACAAACTTTCACACTTGGATGAGTTATAATTATGACAAGATAGACAGTCAAAGCTACGAAAACGTAGAAAAAAATTGCAACCAGTTCTGGCCTCTAAACCCTATCTAAGAAACCTAAGAAAGTTGGCCCCATTCGTTTTATACGGTAAAAACATACGAGGCTCATTCTAGTCATATACTTGGGGCTAACACAAAAGATCCCACTGGGTCGAAGTGTTGCTGGCTTTCCAGCCCCCACAATAAGATAAGATAGTCGTATACTTTTTCTATGCATTCACATTTATAATATTGGTAGGATAGGATAAGAAATTCATTCTCAAAGTTAGGTTGCCTACACTCTGTTTACCGTAAGTTATTCTTTACGATACCAAAGTTAGCTAGTACAAGTTATGGTTATATTTACTATGGCACTAATTAATTTTCATTTACTTACCCTGCTCCTTAATTGTTTTCTACGAACATTACGGGTCGTGAAATTCAAAGAATTTTCTGTAATTTCGTCGTAATTAATGAGGTAACAGAAAATTCGTTTCAGAAAATCCAGTTCATTTTGTAGCTGATAGATGAGTGACGTTCACTTTCAAATGAGTTTCAAGGTAGAGCAAAAATACACTAATCAAACAGTAGCGAAATTTATCATCAGACATTATTTGCATCAAATATAAAGCGGTGGTTTAGACCATCAAACTAATTCACTATGGACCGAACATGGAGAAAAATTTAACAAATTATCTGTTTCATACAAAACTGCAGTACCGAATCGACTCGACTTAAACTTATGGGACAGCAGAATAAAAAAAAAAGTTTGTCTTCATAGTCTTCTTTTTATCGTGTGGGCAGCAAGCCCTGGTGTCAGAGTTTTTTCAGATCCCTTTACAGCCCCTGACCTGACGTGGTTTATATTACCAGTAGGTCTCGCATGCCACCCCCTAGAAAACGATAAAAATCGAGATGTTCCTCCATCCTTATTATTTTATGAATGCTAGAAAGAGTGCGCATGACATTTTTCTCGTCTAAACGCTGTATCGTTGGTGGCATGCTAGCCGTTCAGAGATACCTAGTAGCCGGACCCAATGTCCTAACGTTCCATCCGAAGCACGGAATCATCTTGGAATCATCTCGCAACTAGTCCGTTTGGTAAATTGGACGTTTTGTGCACTACCTATTCAATGCCGAAAAATTAGCAAAAATAAATCATCATCATCATTATCTTACCCATTAAAATAAGTTATTTAAAGTATTTTTGTGGTGAGACCTAACAAACAAATGTACTTATTTACATTTTAGTTTCAGTAAGGTCGTCGTCTACGTGCATAGATATAACCAAAATAACTACAACTTCGTCGTACATTTGTAGCATTCATCTCAGAATTTCTCATTTCACTCGGTTGTCATATACTGTTATTAATCATCACGTCGTCCGTAACTTCAAAGGGCCGCTTAATCAGCTGTGAATGAGCGTCTGCGCCATTACTCAACACGCCTGTCCTGTTCGAAACGCCTTCTGTGTCGTATTCCTTTACTTTACTTATCTGATAATCTGAAACTTGTTTGTGATATTATACGTGTGGTTTCGATAATATTTAGCCTACATAAATAAATATGCACTACGGTGTATTATGTATATGTACAGTACATAATACACCGTGAATGAAGGGTGAAGAATCTGGACCCATCTTTTTTTACGAAAACTACAAGCCGTACTGAGACCGTAGCATAATGCGCGCGATAAGGCTATTATCACGCCTTTTATCTCGTTCGTTCGCGCCCTAATAGAGAGCTAAGGCGCGATAGCGCTGTATCACGGTGCATGCTACGGCCGCTGGGTGGGCTATATTTATTATTTTAAACAAATGACATTCTACAGGGTGTAACAAAACACCCTAGAAATACTTAAGGGGGTGCGTCAGACCATTAAACTGAGCAACTTTCACTATGGAGCCAACAACGAAATCGCGAAAAAAAAAATCTGCTGTACCGTATACATTTGAGTCGAGTCGGTATACTGGTATTTGTATGAAACAACCGTTTTTTTTTCGAGATTTCGAAGCTTGTTCCAAAGTAAAAGTTAATCAGTTTAATGATCTGAAGCACCCTTAAGTATTACTAGGGTGTTTTGTTACACCCTGTAAATGTCATTATTTTTAAACAGAATAATTCTAGGTTCATACTTTGTAGCTGATAAAACAAGCTGAAAAGTCCCAACTTTGTAATAAGATTGACTTCCTGTAAACTGTAATATTATATGTCGTGATACTATGCAATGTAAAAATTACCCGTAAATTGTACAAGTTATACAAAAAGCAGTAGCAAACCGTAACCATGACGCTTGTGAAAGTGTATTTTAGGCAGGGTACATCTGATCCGGTCTGGGGACAGAATTAGGACGCTTCAAGCCGCAAATATTCTATTCTACTCTAAATTAATATAGAGTTGGTGTGGAATTCTAAAACAGGTCAAACTCTCGTGGTATTAGGTAGCTTGTTTTCACGCAGTTTACTAGTATAATTGTGTTAAAATACTACCTACACCTATGTATAAACTAGATGATTATTGCGTGGTTGTCAGAGTTTCTAGCTTCAATGCTGTATCAATTCATTATCACCAGCCTGTAACGTCCCACCGCAGAGCACAGGCCTCCTACAGGCCTCCTCTCACGAGTAAGTGGGCTACACTCCTATACGCCTACTGCTCAATTTACTGTCAATGTTACCTAATTTCATTGATGTCCTGTCTTAACAAGTAGTACGTTACTACACTACTATCTGACGGAACTATCCTGGACCTGAATTTCATAAAGTTTAAGTTTAAGTTTAAGTTTTCAGTTGAAAATGGTCATAAAGCTGTCTTAATTTACTTATTGAAAATAATAGCAAGTATTTGAATTAGTTCATAAATTAAAAAGCTGCCACAAGTTTAAAATCGAAAATATACAATGTCATAACATGAATCGAGACATTGTTGAAAAACCCACGAAGCCTCCACTTTTCTTGAAATTACAAAAATTGTAACCATCAGGTGCGGATAGGATGGCATTTGTTGAGCAAATAAAACGTCATATTGTCACCTCATCTCTAAGGATATGCCACGTGTAACAAGTCCCACGGCTACAGAGCCGTCGCTGTTCCAATCTTGGGGAATGTAAGAGAATTTAAGAAGAAAAATTCAAAAGTCATGGCCTTATAATATGCAGGGTGATTTTATTTCATTCCGATGTTGACTTCATGGTGACGGCTGTTCAGTTTGATGGTCTAAACCACCCCATTAAATATTACTAGGGTGTTTTCTCTGCTATAGATAGATTTGAATGCTTGAGAACATTTTAAATGATTGCAAATTTTCAATTTCAAAAGGCAACAAAGGTGAGTGAGATCATAAAATAGAGACGGTTTTTAACCGACTTCAAAAAAGGAGGAGGTTTCTCAATTCGACCGTATATATATTTTGTTTTCAAATATTATTGTTTACCTGATCAATCTATAAGAAGAAGCATACTGCTTCTTAAAATAGATGTTTTCATTCAATTGTCGTTCGAAATTCGCGTGGGTGAAAGAGGCTTAGCTATACCTTGTTGAAGAAAGGACATTATGAAGGTTCGATTCAAACGAATAATGAACACAAAATAGATCAACAAATTTTGATACGTTCCACGGAATGTGCTTCCAGAATTTCCAGATACATACCAGCATTATACGGTTTTACCCGGAAATATTAAATAAGGTACCTACTGTTTTTTCTGCATAACGTCATACGCATAAACATTTCGATGCGTTTTGTAGCTCAATGTCATCGGACTAACGTACTGGTGGGTCTTCCTACTGACCTCCTTCCCTCTCTTAGTGGCCACTCTGATAATGTCTTTCTTGGTCCACCGGCCATCTTTCCGTTTAGCCAAGTATCCTGCACATCTCCACTTCAAATTTGTGATCCGCTTATCGTCGAATTTCAACGTTAGGTACTCAGTCCACTAGTGCCTCTTAGGCACTATAAAGTATAAAATGGTCAGTGATGTTAAACTTAATGTTATGGCACAGCCCGGACACTGCATACAAAAAATTTAAAATTTACAAGATGACGTCAGCACATGCGAATCCAAAGAAATCAAATCAAATCAAATCAAACGTTTATTTTGCATACTAAGTGTACAAGTGTAAGAAATTGAACCTTCTTAGGTAACGAGTAACCAGTGAGAGGTAACCAGGGGTCGATAGAGGGGGTGAGGTAAAAAGTTGGTGGGAGGAAGGGAGTGTCCGTACTGTATCTAGTAATAGATACTCTTTCTTATACTGTGGTTAGGGTCTCATTTCAAAATACGAGTAGGTACACTTACAAAGAATAACCTTACCGATTTGTCTAGCGCTACAGCTCAACACAGTTATGAGTTTCTCGAACAGTATAAAACTGCGATCAAACAGTAATATTCTGAATCCAAACCTGCCGGCACTCCGTCCCGCACAGCTATATTCTTCAATAACAGGGAACACGAGAGGCTTTGAGTCGATCCCGTTCCCTACGCTGGTCACGTGCGTATTATTGGCACCAACGAATCAGAGGCTGCCGTCAACAAGACTTGCTACACTTGCCTTCAGTTCGTTTTACATTTCAAGCTTTACCAAACTATATCTCGCCAGGGATCTCTAACGGCCCTGGGCACCCAAATAATAACGCCTTCAGGATGTTGCTGGGGCTGCCTCGCTTCTGCAGTGCGTCTGGCATTTTCGCTTCGTATTTTTGATATTGGCTCCATAGTGATACTTGTTCAGTTTCATGGTCTGAAGAACCATGCCACGGTGTTTACTAGTCAAAAGTCATAACCGGTCAAAACCACCTTTGACCAGTCAAAACCACTTTTGACTGGTCAAAACTGCTTTTGAATGGTTTTTGCAGTCAAAAGTTGTTTTGATCAGTGCCCTTAGATTTTCGAGTGGACTAGGTGAACATCTATGGTCGCAAGAAACTTAACATGCTCTTCGCTTCGCTCCTCGCTAACCTAACCGACTGAGTTAGATCTAGGGTCGAAAAACTCAACATAATATAGTTCGATGTAATGCTAAGAGGAAAAACATTCTGTTCAAAATAATTATTTTTAATTTTCTTTTGCAGTTATATATCGCACTTAATTTTGTGCCAATTAAAACTGTCTTCTCTCTAACTATAAATAGTGTTCTAATCTTAGTATATCACTAATAGTTTAGCTTTCTATGTGCTCTGTCCTTGTCTATCCCCGTTCGCTTGACAAAGACACACGTACAGCGGAGACGTCATTATCGGCTCTCAGATCGTAGATTATTGTGCTATTGTGTGTTAGGAACTATGTACGTATAGGTACCTACTGGTTATATACTATTGTATATTATTACTCAAAGGACCAATAATATGAGTCTATTTGTAATGAAGGTATGGAAATGTAGCGCAGATTTGCAGTTGATTTGCTATTCAAAGGAGAAAGTTAAACAGAGCGAGAATTCTGAAAACTTTGCGATGGTTCAGAAATCGTAGGTATTACTTGTAACATGGACTTTCTTGTAAATTGCAATACCAATGAACGAACATTAGATACAGTAATGAACTCATTTCATTTATTTACTACAGGGTGTATACTTAAAGGGGTGTTTCAAACCATCAAACTGAACAACTTTCACTATGGAGCCAACTTCAAAAAACAGCTGTCCCACACATTTGAGTCGAGTCTGTTCTGTACTGCAGTTTTGTATGAAATTACGTTTTTTTTTTCGCGATTTCGATGTTGGCTCTATAGTGAAAGTTGTTTAGTTTGATGGTCTGAAGCACCCCCTTAAGTATTACTAGGGTGTTTTGTTACACCCTGCATAATTTAAGTACATGACCAAATACATAGAATCGATAACTGTCGGTACGTTAGCTTTCACTTTTCACGTTTTGTAAGTTCATAAAGAAGCTTAATTTTGATTCTTAGATCTTAGATAGATTCTTTAAAGGTTCCGCAAGTCGATTTTTTTTTTCGTGCATATAGGCCCACGCGGCCCACCACATTTTCCTACCCCTGTAATTCCTGTAAACCAGGATCAACAGCGGGGACCATTCACAATACTAGACAATAAAGTCCAGCGAGCCCGGGGGATGACTCTAATCTGTCTTGGAACCCGCAATGAATAATCAAAGAAGATAATAGGAGGAGTAGGAAAAAGAAGTCCGCAAGTCGATTGTACATTGATTTTATTTTGATATCTTTAAGTTTAGCCAGTTATGAAGATAACTTAGCCTGGAACACTAAGGGCCTATTTCAAAACTTCCTGATAAGTATCAGATAGCGTATGCAGATAAATAGACCAGAATCCTATCATTAAGAGGGTCGCGGGTTCGAATCCCGTAAGGGACAAATATTTGTATGATGAATTTGAATATTTGTACCCGAGTCATGGATGTTTGTATCTATATATGTATTCTATATCGTTGTCATAATACAAGTCCAGACTAGATTCTGGTACTTTAAATGTGACTAGATAATTTGTGTGACAATGTCCAAGATATTTATTTATATTTATTTATTAAGATAGTTTTATTAGGTTTTGAAACAGGTGCTAAGGGTTTTATACATAAGAAAGGGGAAATAAAGACTAGGTGTACTTCAATTATCTATTGACTAAAATTTTTCAAACAAAAGCCAACTTAATTTCCTTGCTTGCTTTCCTTGAGATTGGTTATTACACGTAATACTGTCACGTAAGACGTAAAATTAATTGATTATTCAAGCTCTATACATAGGCGTTCCACCCAGGTCTGGAAAATAGGTCGCCTGTAAATTCTAATTAAAATTTAACTATCACGTGTAGATAAACCTATATCTTATGCAACTATCTTTACTGTAACCCATATAGAAAATAGTCTGTGTAGGATATATTGGCAGTTTCGTGTTTTAATTTACTCAAGAATCTCAGATTTAGCACCTGTAGCGTTTTGAGTCTTCAAATAATAAAATGTATACTATTAGCATTGCTCTTTCCTATGGCTGTATTCCACCAGGGTGTGAGAGATATTGTAAATATACCATAATATACATATTATCCACATTTCACTAGCAGTTCGCAAAATCGCGCTAGTTGACAAGGGACACATTGGGCGAGCGCGTCATGTGATCATTTTGTGCGTTCCTAAAAGCTTTATCTCTGAGGCCAGGCCCTGTACCCGGACTTTAGATTTTCGATATATCGCGACCGTCTCGGGTCGAAATTCATTGTAATATAGTTCGAGAACATCCACGCAATTGCGAAGTTCCAACACTCCATGGTGTTAAACTTAAATGCGTTACTTACTTCAGACCATCTAACTGAACAACTTTCATTGTAAAATCAACATTGAAATCGCGAAAAAATCAGCTGTTCCATAGAAAATAGCAACCACACATTTGACTTTCAAACTGCCGGCTGCTGCCAGCTTCTGCCATTCTGCTTGTGAATTGAGCTTCAGTGCCAATATAAGCTACACACACTACAGTCTCTGTACTCGAACTAATTACATGTGCGTGTTTAATCACCAAAGTTGGTTCTTCGTTAAACAAATCTCACGTCAGAAGGGAGTGTGATGTTTAATTTATAAGGTTTGAGCCTTACATCCGTCTCGGCTTCGTTCCATCAAGGTAAGATGCGTTGAATGACGAGTAATGAAACATTCAGGGCTCCTTTACGAGATGCGGAGGCCAGTGAAGGTAGAGCATGAATCATGATGTTTCTTTTTTACATTTATTTTTAGGGTAACATATGAGGTACTCGTTGGCGTAGTGGTGCTTTACTTCTGTAAGTATTGGAAACGATCACCGAAGGCTTGGAACTTATTTTCCAGCAAGGGGGTGGAGGGGACATTCATTTTCGGGGGGTCGGGGGGGGGGGGGGAGAAAATTCTATTCATAAAAAAACAATGAAAAAAAGCGTTGTATTATATGCCTGCTTACCTACTTGATTCCACCAATCCGTACTTGGCCCGCGTGGGCCATAATTTTGCCTACTTTATTTGTGAGAGGAGGCATTTGCCATGCTGTGGGATATAGGCAATAATTTACTAGGGTGTGTTAGTAACTAGCATATTTAAATTTCATTTAGCCTGTTCAGTTTCCCATTGCACTGCTGGGCAATTTGCCCAAAAGAAAAGGATCTCTTTCTCCAAGACTTAAAAGAAAAGTAGTGATAACTTGGATGCCTTCTTGGAGAGTAGATCAAGGTTTGCATATAATAAGAAGGGTTGCTGATTTACATTCCTACAATAAATTAACAAACTGTTGTATGTGTGAATAATCAGTTGTTAGGTTATAATTATAAGATAGGTGGTGAGCTAAAATTCTGAAGAAGATAATTAATACAGAGTGTAAAATTAAATGGGACACTTACTTCAGACCATTAAACTGAACAACTTTCTCTATAGGACCAATACCGAAATCGCGAAATAATATCTGCTGTCCCATACATTTCAGTCGAGTTATGTTTGCAGTTTTGTATTTTTTTTCAGCGGATTTTTATTGGTCCCACAGTAAAAGTTGTTCAGTTTGATGGTCTGAAGCACCCCTTTAAGTAAGATTTAATTTAATAACATACATTGACGTTTCTTTCTCAGGGCTTGAACGCAGTCATTATTTATATCATTACCAAATATTTTCGCCTTGTTTATAAGAGAAGCCGTTCAAATAGCGTTCAAACGCCGTGGAGAAACTAGGTGGGCACCATAGATATATTATAAAAGAACAAGATGCACAATCTCATATAAAATCATAGCAAATTTTTTTCCAAATTGACACATACTTTTTAAACTTTTGCAAAGAGATTGAAATCGCTAGACTTAAAAATTCTTCGTTTATGTATCAATGGAACATATACCTTATTTTCCAGGTATAAAGTTGTAAATGCTCCTTGCATGTCTTTTAAAAAAATACGTATTTTTAAAACAGCATTTTGAAAAAGGAACAAGATGTCAATTATCAGACGATGACAGGAGAGGTATTTTTGAAAGTCCCACGTTCAAATAAGCAGTAGAAAATGACAAAATTACTATGGAGATCTTTCGATTATCTTTCTTTCGAATGATGATTTGAACGTCTGACTTTCAAAATTCGCACTCCAGAACAGAGACAAATTATAAGACACACAAAATGAGTATGAGTGCTGTAGGTTGATACTAGTACGTGATATTTGACTATTAAACTTAGTCGTATTATGTATGTTTACAGTCAGAGAGGTAGCGCGGTATTGAGGCAAGAGGAGGTACTTTTATTCGTAAAGTACCTCATTTGGGTCTGCCATTTTTGGATCGCTGATTGTGTATCTTGTTCTGTAGTATAATATATCTATGGTGGGCACCTATTCTTTATTTCCCTAATGAAAATTTTTTTTTTCAATAAATAAATAAATAAAAATAAATAACGCTCACAGGCATATACATTGCAATGATCCCAAGTAAGCACTAGGCCTTTTGATATGGGAACCATACAACAACGGCACAAACATTATAACATCCATGACCGAACCGGGATTCGAACAGGACCCTGGTTTAATTGGCCCGGTGTGGTAACCATTCAATGTACATTTTAGGTTTAAAAAATAGAATGTATACTAAATATTAAATAGAAGATTGTTAAAGTTGTAAATACGCTGTTTTCCCCAAACCAACTTCGTATTTCAGCAAAAAATTAATAAGACCGAAAAGGGAAAAAATGAACAGCTAGATGATAATTGAATGCGTGAATATTCCAAATGAAATGTGGAATCCTGTTTACTCTCCCTTTGAAGGAATTACGCAAAACGAATTTACGTTTCGGTGAATTTTCTCTCTAAGCAGGAATTTTCTTGTAACGTAATCCAGGAAATTCAGTTAGTATTGTCATGCATATCTAGGATGTGAAATAGATTTATAACAGACGAGCTTTTACCCGCGACTTCGTCCGCATAAATTATATACCAGATTTTAAGTCAGATGATAAGCTATCAAACAAAGTTTCATCAAAATCGGTTCAGTAGTTTTTGCGTGATACTCGAACAAACAAACACCCAAACAAACAAACAAACAAACAAACGAACAAACAAACAAACAAACAAACAAACAGACAGACAAAAAGTCCAAAAATTTGTGATTTGGAATCAGGGAAGCCTAAAAACCATATCGTAATCTTCAATGTACAGACACACTTCTGTTACAGTTTTATAATAGTTTAGATTTAGCTATACAAAGTGTCGAATTAAATGCGTTACATATTAAACTCATGCATCGGGAGAGGCACATTGCTCGCAGAACCAATGGCGGATGGGGCCTTGGAGGAAAGCGCAGCAGCATGGTGGTCACGGTGGACCGACGACCTGGTGAAGGCGGCGGGAACCCGTTGGATGAGGGCAGCACAGGACCGGTCGTTATGGCGATCCTTGGGGGAGGCCTATCTATGTCCATCGGACGTTTATTGACTGAAATGATGATGATGATGATATGATGATATTTTCAGACCATCAAACTGAACAACTTTCTCTATGGAACTTTGAAAGTTTGAAATCACGAAGAAAAAAATTACTTTTCAATACATTTGGGTCGAGTAGCCATTGACATCTTCTATGGAACAAACTCATATTTTTCGCGTTTTCAATATTGGTCCCATAGTAATAGTTGTTCAGTTTATTAGTATGAAGAGAGACCTCTAAAGAATGTTAGGTGAACATTTTATAGGGTGAAATTGAAATCGTTGGCATCCTTTTATAACAAAGAATCTACACATCAAACTGAACAACTTTCTAAAGTTCAAAGTTAAAGGTACCACATTAAAGTACTAAAGACCCTACATGCATTTTGTAGCCTGAGTTACAAAAGGTTGTTCGACGTCACTTGATTTTAAACTTTATCGTGGCTGAATAAGGTTTAAATCAGGTTCAAAATGGAACGTTCATCGGAATGCACTTGAAAACGAACTACCTAGATACATGAAAAGTGTAATGTTGTATAGCATGTAGAGTGCTTTCCGAGGTCATGTAGGTTAAGTATAAATTAATTGACGTTTGGATTCATCGTGATTGGCTCAGGAATATAATAAAGGCAACATATTTTCAGAATTCATGTCTCAACATCAGCCTCTCTAGTCCCTACTGTTACCCAACATGTAGGTTTTATATGGGAGTTACTTTGCCACGCGGGCTAAATACAGATTGGCGAACATTACATAGGTAGATACTAGGGATGCAACGATTCGGCCATTACGATTTCGTAATCGTAATAAATAACGATTAATATCGTTATCGTTAACGATATTAATCGTTATTTATTACGATAACCGATGCATTACGATTATTTAAACAAATTTAGTTGAGATTATCCTCAGAATGAGTTCTCATAGTGTTTCTTTGCATTACAATGAAAGTTAAATCATATCTACAAATTTTTTTGTTTTTAAATTCCAAAATTTTGTAACTTTTTCTACTAATTTCAGATCGAAGTCAAAGGTACTACACTTGGTTAGGATTCTGATTTTTGGATGCGTATAGGACAATTTGCTTTGAAAAACACAATTTAGAACATGATTCTGTATAAACTCGTTAATCAAGCGATATCTCGTCCGATTTACGTGGAAATTAATCTTTTGAAATGTGGATGAGATATCGCGAGAACAATGTAACAAGAATTTATGTAATACTACAAACCGAATATCTGACTAATAAAATATAGAAACAGTAAAATCGAAAATCAAATCAAAGACCTAGTAAAATTTAAAAAAAATGAGTGTAAAATCTGACCAAAAAAAATCAGATTTTGCTCAAAATGAGCTAAAATGGCAGCGAAGGACCCGATTTTTTAAAGTTGTATTTGGCACTGGAATCTAGTATTCAGGTGTGGTAATCTGATTGACGTTTATAATTTATTGTCATAATCGTACGATTCTTACTACGGTGCATTGCATCGTTATTAATCGTGATTATTACGATTACAGATGCAAAACGATGCACCGCTTCGTAATCGTTGCATCCCTAGTAGAGACGTATCGGAATTTCTTCAGCGTATCAAGCATTCTTCACAATGATGTTTGAAAGTAGTCGGTTATGTACTAATGTTAGAAAAAGTTATTGGTACTTCGTATGTTGACCGTCCGACTTCGAACCCGGACTCTCGATGATTGAAAGCCGAAACTATGACATTCCGTATAAAATTTAGTTTTATACGGTGTGCACCAAGAAGGTATTTTTTGAAAATTCACCCATAAAGGGTACAACGAGGTGTTTAAGTTTTCCGAAGTACACGTGGACGAAGTCGCGGGTAAAAGCTAGTGCTTCCATAATTAGTTCCAGAATTTGCCAAAGGACCTTGATTCAGCCTAGTATTACAGTCCATGAACGTTTGGACCCGCCGTCTCCGCAGCGTACCCAACCTCTAGTCAAATCTTCCAGTAAAACCAAAATGACTACTAATCCACAAAGATGTTGCAAGCAAGAATAAAGAGCTACAATCCAATTATCCGAACGGACCTTCACCAAAGTTCATTTGCAATTTACCTCCATGCAGCGAACCAGGGACACTGACGGACTGTGGCAAGCTTAGATAAAACCAAAAAATAAGAGCACGTTGCCTAAAAATAGAAAATCCAAAGGTGTTTTCGACTAGCATTTTGTGAGCAAGCGGGGTGCGGGCTATTTTAGATTACAATATTTTATGTCGCTATCACTAGGAGACATCCAGAATAATGTTCTTGAAATTTTCTAGGATTTCCCAGCTATTTCGACTGCATACAATTTTTGAAAACTTCTTTAGCACCGTTGTCACAGTATAAGACAGTTATCCATCTTGATACAATGGTACCAAACGCGGCGTACGCCTCATAGCCAAAGACTCAGTTTTAATAGAAGTCTTTGCTCATAGCACGCACGCACACACTGACAATATCTCCGCGTAACCCCGTCTTGCGCTGCCTTGGCTGCCTTAGATATCGTCGTACGTACTGGCGAGTCTGGCGAGCACACATACAAGCCGCGTTTGGTACCATTGTATGAAGATGGATTACTGTCTTATACTGTGCCGTTGTGATTTGAAACTCGATGAAGCAAAAAAAGCGACACTAAATAGTATATGAAGGTTTTACTTCTACACTGAAAAAAATGATCAACCATACTAGTGTTAAATATAACCAAACTGCTACTTACTTACTACTACTACTTACTACTTCTCAACTGTTTTTTAGCATATAAACAACTATATGTAGCAAAACGTGTTGCTATTCATAGCCGAAAGTTTGTTTATATGCTACAAAACAGTTGGGAAGTCACTCAGTTTGGTTATATTTAACACTAGTTTGGTTGATCATTTTTTTCAGTGTACCGCGTATGAACTGCACACATGTTTTTTTTATCTATAGACCATTGTCTTGACAAAACAATCGTGTGAATATGACAAAATTGATCTAGTCGTTCAGAAGTTACATGAATAATAATAATAACAGACTCACCAACGTTTATACGTCATAATTATAAATAAAAATAATTATAACTTACTTCAAGATTTAGGGTTGTCAACTACAACTAAAGGCAAGTCTGTAAGCTAATCCTCGGACTGTAGCAGTTTGGACAATGTTGGTTGGGTTTGGATCTGTAAAAAGAGACTGGGGGACCTATGGGGAGGTGGCGGTTAAAATCCCTTTCGGAAAAAACTAGGAATTTCGTCTTGGAGGGAAGAACGTCATGGAGGAATAGACCGAATAGAACATAGGTGTAATTGAACCACCGAAATATTAAGAAACATTGAATGGCGCAATAAAACGTAGGCCTATGCCCAGCAGTGGGTTGACGCCGTCTCTTATACAGGGTGTTAGGCGCATCGTGTGCCAAATCGAATGGGATGATTGGAGGGGTCTTTAGGTACCTCAGAAAAAAAAATAAAAAATCCTGGCCCAAAGATTTTTTTTTAACTGACTTTCAATGGTTTTGGGTGAAAATTGCCAAAAATCTACATTCAAATTTTTTTTTAAAAAAACCTGTTGGGTATAACTAACTTTTTTTGTTAAACCTTTAATCTGTAATAGTGTGCGCTTCTATCGAACCCAAAATTACTCGCCAGTGACATCTACTTTTTTTTTTACAGCCCCCCAAAGTTTTTTTTTTACGTTAAAATAAATGTGATAGTCAACTTTCGATCTCAATAAAAAAAAAACTAAAAGTGATCATGCTCTTCCAATTTTTTCAAAACATCTCTGGACTGTCCCCATTCTAATGGTATGCAATACGTTATGAAATAAAATGAGTAACATCGCAATTTTTTTTTTTTTCTGTAATAAGTCGCAATTTTCTAATATTCAATAGGTGACGTAAAAACTAGTATTTCCGGTAATTACACTCACAGTCAGGTAAAAAAATTAAATTTTGAAGGGTTTACTTGAAGTAACCGCCTCCCGTTCTTTGTTTGATACAGGTAAAATTTGCTTTCTCACTCTAACGTAGTGAAATCTATCTTGTATCCCTTTCTCCCGGGGGCTGTTTTTTTGAATAGACCCAGGGGGATTTGTAATACTCATTACTCAGTCAGTATTACAAATCCCCCTGGGTCTATTCAAAAAAACAGCCCCCGGGAGAAAGGGATACAAGAATTTCACTACGTTAGAGTGAGAAAGCAAATTTTACCTGTATCAAACAAAGAACGGGAGGCGGTTACTTCAAGTAAACCCTTCAAAATTTAATTTTTTTACCTGACTGTGAGTGTAATTACCGGAAATACTAGTTTTTACGTCACCTATTGAATATTAGAAAATTGCGAATTATTACAGAAAAAAAAAAAATTTGCGATGTTACTCATTTTATTTCATAACGTATTGCATACCATTAGAATGGGGACAGTCCAGAGATGTTTTGAAAAAATTGGAAGAGCATGATCACTTTTAGTTTTTTTTTTATTGAGATCGAAAGTTGACTATCACATTTATTTTAACGTAAAAAAAAAACTTTGGGGGGCTGTAAAAAAAAAAGTAGATGTCACTGGCGAGTAATTTTGGGTTCGATAGAAGCGCACACTATCACAGATTAAAGGTTTAACAAAAAAAGTTAGTTATACCCAACAGGTTTTTTTTAAAAAAAATTTGAATGTAGATTTTTGGCAATTTTCACCCAAAACCATTGAAAGTCAGTTAAAAAAAAATCTTTGGGCCAGGATTTTTTATTTTTTTTTCTGAGGTACCTAAAGACCCCTCCAATCATCCCATTCGATTTGGCACACGATGCGCCTAACACCCTGTATATTCCGTGATGTCGTCTAATATGGTTTGATTGATAAAGAAACAATGTAATTGGTCCTGTATTGGGTTTCAAACACACATGTTAGCGATTTTAGCATGTGTAGTTCTGAGTGCGACTATGATGTGACCAAATAAAGGTCCACTGGACTACATTTTCAGTAAAAATGCGTCTTCGTCTTTTAGTTTAATCTAAGATGCAAAGTCAAGACTCCAGAGATGCATAAACTCTGATCCAACGAAATTAGATCTTATTTCTTTACATGTAGGTGTAATATAGAGTAGTTGTGCTGCTGCTCCTTATTTGATACTATTGCAAGGAATAGAAGTAATGTACACTGTAAATGCAAGGATCTGAGTCTGATTGTAGAGTCCAACAACAGAAGTTCAAATTGTATTTTATAACTTTATAGTGAATCACTTTCTAGACGTAATAAATCCAAGATAGTACAATATAAACAGTTGTGGTATAGTTTATGAAGCGAGAGCGGATAGGTTTTTGAATTTATGCATTATGCGAACAAAATTTTTTCTTAGCGGATTTTTCACCTCTATCTAAAGCAGATTCCATCATAAAATGGCCTATTAAGAACCACCTTTTGTTTCTTTTTTGGTATGTTGAATAATCACTGAATTTTCTAAAATTAGTTTCAATAGTTTTATAAAACATCCATATCATATTTTTTAGAGAATTTTGATAATCTTGCTCCGTCCAACACAAGCCTAAAATGTTCATTTCCGAGTCTTTTGTCGGTAACTTCTATGGATGTTATGTTGCTGATTATTTTACTTATAAAAGAGGGTTTCCAGACGATCATGTCACAAAATCAAAATTTAAAAAATTCTAACTATGAAAAAAGTAACGACGGATTTAGTAAGCCGCTTTGGTAGAACATACTCAAATACTTCTTAAAAAAAAATCATAACTTCTAAACTACAAAAAATCGCGGAAAATAATATAGGTATGGGGTATTTTCTGATACACCTGGGGGAGAGGAATCCAAACATTTTTTTTTCGCGATTTCGACGCTGGTCCCATGGAGAAAGTTGATCAGATTGATGGGCTTATCATCCTCATAAAAAACCGTCAGCATTATTAAGTTGGATCCTGGATAAGAAAACAGGAATTACTGTGATAAATATATAATTGTGTAAAATGAGAAAATCAGATAGCAAAACCACTTAATGAGTAGTTTTTGGAAATATTAATATGTTTCCAAAAAAAAAAGGAAAAAGGAAAAACGATAATTAAGGCTTTGACTGCCAAATGACCGACAACGTTCAACGTGTTAAATAAATACACGTTCAACGCTCCAAAAATGACAGATCCATTAGTGCCAAGCGAATATAAGTATGAGGATTACTATTACGGTAAAGAAGGTAAATACTTAGCTACTATTATACAGGGTGTACAATAAAATGGGACAGCTACTTAAAGGGGTGCTTCAGACCATCAAACTGAACAACTTTCTCTATGGGACCAATATCGAAATCGCGAAAAAAAATTCCGCTCTCCCATACAAAACTGCAAACATAACTCGACTGAAATGTATGGGACAGCAGATTTTTTTTTCGCGATTTCGATATTGGTCCCATAGAGAAAGTTGTTCAGTTTGATGGTCTGAAGCACCTCTTTAAGTAGCTGTCCTATGTTAATTTACACCCTGTATATCAATTCTGAATTAAAGCGCAACATCAATTTTACAAGAGACTAGAATCTGGTGCTTTTATTTATCATCGGTGATTTGATTCCTTAATACCTATAGAAGAGAGCGTCATTAATTTATTCATGCTGCATTTACTGCATTGGATTGTCGTCAAAGAAATGCTTTCTACAGTCAGTTCAAATTCTTTAGTTAACCGGGTAAACAAGGGTAAGATAACTCATGCAAACAAGACGCGATAAGAAAGTTACGGAGACTCTGGATGCCTGTTCTAAGAACAATAGCACGATCTTATCCATTAGAGCTTTGTTCGTTTAATTAACTTCACAAATTGATTTTCCTTTTACTGACTAAGTTTAAGGACTAGAAGACCCTGGATGTTAGGGATGGGATATGTACTTAGAGAGGGGAAACAAAAATGGTTTGGGAATCACACGGCTATCAATAATTATGTCTGAACCATTTTTTTAAGTTGTTAAATGGATCTAAAAAGTCTAAAAAGGTCAAAAGTAGAAAGACTTAAAAATACAAAGTACCATTAAAACACGGCACGCGGTGTGACCAATTTATGATTATTTACGGGATCTATTCCTCTAATCATGAATACTGCATGGTTAAGGCTTTGACTGCCAAATGACTGGCAAACAATTGAAAATCTATTGTTATAGTGACCCGACGGCGTTCAACGTGTTAAAAATATATTTGAGGTTAGTTAAAAAACGTAGTTTCCATACAAACTGCATAGCGCACGAGGTCGAAGTTGTATAAAAAAACCGGCCAAGTACGAGTCGGGACTCAGGCAATTAGTGTTCCGTACTACCAGTTGTTGAACATGGGTAATTGATGAATACCACTATAAATTGACACTTACTTAGTATGTGGTCACATAGTAACTGAAGATCATTTTATACTGGTGATACTTCATTTATAATATTGGACCAGCAATTGCTATATCTGTGCCGAGTTTCAGCTTTCTATGTCTTACGGTCTCTGAGAAAAATGCCTACCTGTGACAGACGGACGGACAGACACCGAGCTGATTCCATAAGTGTTCCGGTTTGCCAATCTGCAGTACCTACCCTTAAAAGTTTCTCGAATGTTTTTATTATCACTTGAAACGATATAGCTGAAATTAAATCATTTCACAATTCAAAAAATATCGCTATTCGCTAGTGTAGAATGCCTTAGTACTTACGAGTATTTTAGTAAAATCTTTAGTAGTCTAATCATCTGATTAATCGTCGTTTGTCGAACGAAACAAAGGAACTCTAAGAACTTTGATTGAGTTTAGTTATCGTTCATTGGAATTCTGTAATAATCAAAAATAGGTATGAGCAGGGAAACAATTATTTTAGTAAATATCTATTCAACAGGATCTAAATTAATTACATACCTGGCAGTAGTACCAATGAAAAACTAGTCAAGAAAATGCCTGACTCCGCATAATGTAGGGTTTCGTTGGATTGTATAGGACGGGTTTAATTGTAATGGTTAATTAATAACTACTGAAAAAAAAAATTGTTTACTTCAACCAACATCATGAATCCATATGAGCCTGTCAACATCATGACTTCTCCGACTAAGAGAACTTTGTTAGACGAATTCGGCTTGTTACAACTAACCATCTTTTGTTTTTAGTAAACAGTAGTAACGTCATTTCAATTATTTTGGTGCTAATTCTTAGGTAGGCTCGCATTTTTTTCACTGTAATGCCATTAGTATAGTATCCACATAAAACTTGCTTAGATTTGACGAAAAAATCTATCTCTTCATGACATACATCGTTGTTCGTCTCTCTCTCTTCCTGGCTTTTAATCCCATATGGTGGTGGTGTCAGCCTTCCGTGTCTTTTCTCTCCACCTTGCCCTATTTCTGACGTCGTCTTCGAAGACATTGCACTCGGTCATATCACAACGAACTGTGTTCATCCATCTAGTTTTCGGACGTCCTCTTGGTCTCTGTCCTGGAATCGACAGTTGCAGTGCCATATTTCCTACATATTCGGGTGGCTTTTCCTACATATTCGGGTGGCTTCTACATATTCGGGTGGCTCCTACATATTCGGGTGGCTGGTTCGTCATTGATTTTGAAAAGAGTTTTTATTTCCGCGCATTATTTGAGAAAAGTACTATAAAAGCCTTGGCCACATCTAGGCATTGATGGACTTACGTATGTGTGCCTCGGCTTCGCTTCGGCCCACATTTACACGGTCGTCCATCAATGCCTCTGTTGCTATAATGCAGGCTGAATCACCTGATTGTCTGAAAAGAAGATGATTCCGTGCTTCGGATGGCAGGTTAAGCCGTTGGTCCCGGTGGAAGTATCTAGTAGGCGGTCTGGCGGTAGTAGTCGTTACATAAAAACCACGTCAGAGGCCGTAAGGCGGTCTGAAAAAACTCTGACAACAGGGCTCTTGCCCACACGATAAAAAGAAGATGAAATATAATCTGAAGCATACACATATGACTTGAGACAGCAAATCCTTAGTCCGGTATATCCCACAATAAGCCACGACTACTTAACAACAATATCGACACACGTTCTCGAAAAAAACAAAATTTTGTCATCTCAACTGTTTTTGCATTATCTTGCATAGCTTACCTGTAGAGCACCTTATTTTATACCTTCTGTACCCATTTGTATAATAAGGTGTGAAAGATTCTATGACCTACTTAACCAATCAAGCGAATTTCCTAAAGCACTCTTCCAATATCGGAATTAAAAAACCCTCTTCAAAGACACTTCCGAGTATTCTTTTTTTGTTCAAAATCAATCGAATACCTTATTACATCGAGAAACTTTTAAATTCCGCGTTAACATTTTAAGACTGTCCCTTAAGCTATTAACATCTTGAGCGACAAAAAGAATAACTGGGACCCGATAAAATAATTTACTTTCGAACTCGGAACAGGAAAAATTTTTTCCGGTCGAGTAAAAATCTGCCACCACCACCTCATTTCCCGAGAGGGCACCGATAACGACCTCGCCTGTACCTTTTACCTTTGTTTTCAATTATTCATACATTAAATTTTACTCCACTTTGCCCTGTAATCCCTTCGGTTTCGTTTACTGCTCAATCATTTTTCTTTGAACGTTAATTGAATGGAATTTGAGAATTGGCTAGCGAATGAATTTTTTTTTGTTAAATTGCGTTTAGTGGTTTAGAAATTGGAATGTTGAATTACTAATTGTAACATTTTTAAATGCATTACCCAGGTTTTTATATACCTTACCATTACGATATAACAATAAACTAACCATGGAACGGAAAACATGCCATGTACCAATGAGTTTTTCTAACTTATGTACGTAATACCGACTGCTCTCAAACGGTGAAGGAAAACATCGTGAGGAAACCTGCATACACTGAAGAAGAAATTCTGATGTGTATGTGAAGTCTACCAATCCGCATTGGTCACGCGTGGTGGACTAATGCCCATACACCCTCCTTGAGGGTAGGCCTGTGCCCTGCAGTGGGACGTTTATAGGCTGATGATGATGATGAATAAACTAATTACATATTAGACCGAGTACTCTTTCAAATACGGATACCTATAAGGAATGTGACGACATAGATATGGAGGAATTGTGAACCCTCTTCCCTTTTTTAACCGACTTCAAAAAAAGGAGGAGGTTTCTCAATTCGACCGTATACAACGTGTTAATGAATTAACGCAAAACTAGAAAGTAGTTTGTTTAGAATCGAGAGCAGAATCGAATTATCATAGTTTCAACATAGGTAATTTTTTTCAAAATATTAAATAATTTTTTTGTAAAATTATAAATTTTCTGAACCCGATATCAACCCACCCCACGGGCACACCCACCCTACTTACTACTAAAACAAGATTATTAAAATGTATCCAGAAGTACATTAGCGCCTTCATTCATTGCTGAAATGATGACAAATCATTTTTGCCTCAAAACTTAAAATGCGAATAACTTTAAATTTTAACTATAAAAATAATGAAATTATTGTTTCAATCTAATTATTTTGTTATAAATCAGTTGGGGTGTATGAGGTTTTGCGTTAATTCATTAACACGTTGTATATTATATATATTTTTTTTATGTGTGTTCGCGGATAACGTCGTCGTTTATGAACCGATTTTGATGATTCTTTTTTTGTTGGAAAGGAGATATCCCAAGAGAGGTCCCATGATAAGGAAACCAGGATCTGATGATGGATCCCAGAGAAATCGAGGGGAACCTTCGAAAATTGTAGTGCCAACAAGTGCGTTTGTTAATTTAAAGCACTACTATTAAATGGAACTAATGAATTTACCACTGAAAATTGTGAAATAAACAAAATTATAACAAAAAAAATTAAAATCGCCTTCAAAAAACTAAAAAGTTTAAAAATAATATTGCAGCCGATGACTTTTTCGTTCGCATCATAAGAACATTAATTTGTTTTATAGAAGTCGGTGTCAAGCCAAGCCAAAAAACTAATGCAAGCCCTGTCGCGAATCGTACCGGCTTGACAGCGACTTCGACCGGCGTGTCGGGCTGCTCGCGCACCGAGGGTTCCTTACTACACCACCACAGAACACAACATTATAAACTTGGAAAAAATACTTTTTTTGTCCGAGACCTTTAGTGTGAGACCGACTCACACTGGGCTGGTTTTTAGTATTTGTTGTTATTCTGTAGAGTTTGCTCTACAATCACACTAAGTTTGACGCTTGTATGTATTACCGTTTTTACTATAGAGCGTGAAGAAAAAACGTTGATAAAAACTAGTTTCTTGTTGAGAACCCCCCTTAAATTTTAACTTTTTGACATTTTTATTATTTGTTAGCAAATCCGCCGTAATAACGCATAATCAGACAAAATTTTAACTATCTAGCTATTACGGTTCAAAAGTTACAGCCCTAAATAGGTAGGACAGACGGACGGACGGACGGACGGACAGACGGGCAGACGGGCAGACGAACGGACGGACGGACGGACGGACGGACAACGTAGGCTAGTAATAGGGTCCCGTTTTCAACCTTTGGGTACGGAATCCTAAAAATTCAAGTATTGAACTTTCAGGTTGCAAGACGTAATTTTTCAATCTTTAATTTGAATTTTTATAACCAATAATATTTGGAAATCCAGCTATTGGTCGCAATTCTAAATAAAAATAAACAAAACCTACTCTAACATCATAGTGGGATTAAACACCCACCTAAATTCTTTCAGTACCTCAAGCACTACCCACATTTATGCAAGAGATTAACAATACGGTACCAAGTGTTACAACTACGAAGTACTGTGCCTTATACAAAGTCCTTTGACAGTACTTTCACGGCTAAGGAATAAAGACAAAAATGGCTTGGTTTATAGGTCACGTTAATTGTAGTAAAGAACAGTAGCTACTCTGCCGACAACTGTTCATTCATTTGCATTTCCTACACTGTTTGCTTTGAATTTTGTCCGCAGTTATGTGCTTGAGTCGTAGTTAGGTTGTACTGTGGCGAACGAAAGTGTTATTCCCATATGCATTTTGACATGAAAACGTCTATTCGCTCGTTGCAGTGATAGGCGGTCGAAATATCGTCACACAGGGCATCGATTAAAGTTTAACGGTATTCCATCAGATTGGAATAGCTTATAACTGTGATATTTTTTTAAAGTATTGTACAAGGTGTTAAAAAAGTAAAAATAAATATTTAATACTTTTGAGGGGGTTGTCTAGTCTAAACCACCAAACCACCTCCTTAAATGTTTATTTGTTTTTTGTACCACTTTGTATAAAAATAACTTTTAGACTTTCACTTTCGTAGTAAGTAGATGGCCATGGATGGATGGATTTTTTTTTAGGTCTTCTTGATTGAGATATCTTAAATTTTGTGATTATGTCGCCTGTATAAAAACCAGACCTTTATAAAAAGCCTCTAATTGCTAAAAGAAATAAAAAAAGCCTCTAATTCCTAAAAAAAATATTCTATTCCTAAAAAAATTTTTCATTGTATTACTTTTAAATGTGATAATACTAATGGTTGCGCTTTTGATCGCGATTGTACACTGGTAGAGAGGTTGCGCAGTTTGAGATACCAGAAAGTTAGAGCCATAAGAAAACATTCTTAGGTGTTTCTAGAACATACAATTATGCTTGTGGGTTTTAGGTTGTCCATTAGAAGAGACGATAGACACTGTCACACCACACTACTAGACAAAGTTTGAACTTTATAATATTATGAATAGATAATAATAGTATACTAAGATAATAATAGTACACTGTAGAAGCATGATTAAACCAACACGAGATTGGTAGAAATGTCTTGACATTTGAAAGTTTGAAGGCGTATCTTGACATTTAAACGCGGGAGTTTCGTGATGACAAAAATGAATGCAAACGCAAAGTCATATTGAAGTACTTTTGAAGTTCATTCTTATTTTTCAGTAGATCTTAATTCCTTTAACGGTGAAACTTTTTACACACACACTTTTTTCTACTGAACTTTGCAAATATTTCACGTAGGTAAGTTAAATCATAAATAATTATGATTACGACTTAGTCTAAAAATAATGTTCTCATCGCACTTGTACTTGCAACTATGAGCCTATGTATAGCATTTCTGTTGTTCTCGTATATTTGAACTCCCTTTATAAAATTTTGGATTATGGACCATTACGTAACTTCTACAGGGTGTAAGGGAAAGTATCATTAACCTGTAAAACATAAACTCTACCCATTAAACTGAACAACTTTTACTATGGGAGCAAGCCTGTCAGAACAAAAAGAAAATCAGCTATCTCATATATTTAAGTCGTGTAAGTATTGCAGTTTAGTGTGGAACAGCAGTTTTTTTTTTTGCTGCGACGGGTTTGCTCCCATAGTAAAAGTTGTTCCGTTTGATGGGTAGAGTATGTTGTTTAAAGGTTAACGATACTTTTCCTTACACCCTGTATAAAAATCGCGGATTCTGCAATGATATTTTGACCTTCGGATTTAAATAAAGTCCCATTTTTTCATGAGAAATTATTATGAACTGTTTTATACAATCCATTTTCTGAAAAGGTGAGATTAAAGCCGCAGCAGTACTTATTGTTAAAACGATTCTCGTGTCGCAGTGATAAAAATGTCAGCCTATTTTTGGACAGAAAGCGTTGTTCAGTTAATGTACAGCCAGTCCAACGCGACATCTGAAATTTAAGATATTTTTTGCACAATATTCGTAGTTTACTTGCACTTAGGTTACTATTTCAGAACCGAGAACGTTAGTGGCGCGTTGTGGCAAGACAGACACTGTATCACGAGGGTCCGGATTCGAATCAACAAAAGACATGCCATGTACCAATGCGTTTTTCGAACTTATTTAATAAAAGGCATATTGTAATCCTTTATTTGAGTCTAATATTTTTTTTAATATAATGTCGACTGCAAGGAATCCAGCATACACTGAAGAAGAAATTTTGATTCGATGCGTACGCGAACGACTGTTAATCTGCGTGAAACACGCGTTGTGGACTAGTGCCTATGCCCTTCAGTGGGATATATTATAGGCATTAATTTACATGTAATATATCCTGTAATATCTTCATCCCATCATTAGAGGATGATGATGATATTACAGAGGTCAAAGGTGAGCGACATTGGAAGTGTAACCAAGCTGAAAAACTGTGGTAACTTCATAAATTTATGGTTTTATTTCGTTCCTAATCTTGATTAAAATATTTTTCTCTTACCTATTCGTTTCCACTTATAAGCAGAGGTCACCGTTACACTTCATCATCTAATTTAAGAGCTCTTGTTGGTGGAGTATTCGCCAATCCTGTCTCTTTTCCGCTAGTGTCTTGAGTTCTTGATACGACACGCCTTTCATCAACTGTTAAACTTACCCATTTGATATTCTGATTTTGTGATATCCGTTTTGTGCTACATTATATTTAGCGTCTTTTTGCAGTAGCTACCTGCGAACCTTTCATGGGCGACCTTCACTTGGGTCTACCTATAGGTACAGATTTAGGGGACTGTCTTTCGACAATCTTAGGAATGGTGATGACTAGTGCCCACAGCTCAGTGAGCATTCGACACACATGATGAATTTAATTTTTGCATTCCAAAACTATAATACCTGAGAGATGCTTAAAACATTGCTCATTCAAAATAGGTAATTATTTTCACAATTGTTTCACTTTGAATGAATGAATGGAATGATGGAATTATTATTCCAATAATTAAAGTGACCACGATACTAGACTGATTGCATTAGTGAGACTGTACCCAGTATGAAGCGACATTCTTAGTTTTGACTTTCGTCGTAACGTAGGGAACCCGTAGTTTTTAACGTGTCATGCTGGTATTTAAATAAACATTTCTAGTCAAATATGCAACAGGCCTATTTTAAACCTAGAAAGAAATCCCGTTCTAAAACAATGCCTAATGAATAAAAATAGCCCAGAACCAATGTATTTTTGTGCAAATTTATTAACAAAATGAAGTGAGAGGTTTCGTTTCTACTTGACGAAGGGAACAATACATTAAAGGTCATTAATCAATGTCAAGTCTTAACACGACAAGAATGACCGATTTCCCTTACTGTTCCTTTCGCTCAATAAGAATTACATTACGGGTAAACGAGATGCACGTATAATACATGATAATTTTCTTACAAAAAATGCTTGCAAGAAATTCATGTTTATTTTTCTTTGTAGGTATTTAAGAACTATGGAAAGTAAGCCGTAATGCGCCTGCGTGAGAGGCTAGTGTAGCGTCATCAATCATGCTAGTTGCGGCTATTAGATTTCAGGGGCCCTAGACAAAGTGAAAGTGACATTCTACGGACAGAATGTATGGACTTGACGTATGGTGGCCAGAGCAAATGTCAAAATGTTTCGATCGGCAATGTCAAATCCATACATTTTTTCCGTTTCTACTAGCCTCGACGCCAATAGAATGTCACTTTGTCTAGGGCTCTTAGTTCGGACTCGTTAGTTTTAGCTCTTATATTAGATTTATAAAATTACTGATTTCAGTAGGTAAAGTAAAACTACAGGTAGTACTAGTATTTATTCTGTGGTAAAACAACGTGAATAAATCGACAAGCTTCAATTCTAGATTTTATTGTATCCACTTGGCCACTAATAGTAAAATTTGGATATTCTAGATAATCTTAAAACGAACTGCCTCAAGATCTATAGGTATCAGGCTAAAATATCTTCATTTAGATCCTATCTGTATACCTAGTCAGTTGGCCAGGCTATGTTTTAACCTTATCAACATACTGCGAAGCCTTTCTTGAAACAAAAAAAAGACAAAACAATGGCAGACGTGATTAAATAACGGCACAGTCAAAAGCGTTAAAAGGCTCGGCTGCCCACCGCCATTGTTTCGCGGGAGACAAGCGAAATTAAGGCAAAACGTTTTATTATTTTCGTTTTTAATCCTCCAGTCGAGAGCGAAGTTTAAAAACCAGATAATAACCATAACGCGGAACACAACTGCGGTCAAAAGCTGTAAAATGTGCTCTTTTATTGCATCGTTTTAATTACATTCTTCCCACTCCGGGCGTTTGCTTCGTTTTGCGCGTTTTATGAAATAAAACGATTGGCCTTCTTTCTATCTATATTTAGCACACATCGGGGTTCCGTTTTATTACATTGTCTACTTTGCATTGAGTTTTATGCTTTAGTTTTATGGAAAATTAGCTTTTAATAAAATACAATTGCGAAACAAAACAATTCTAAATTATTTTGTTGCTATAAGAATCCTGTTAGAACTCATACTCTGTGAAGAGCAATATGGTGTGTTAAATATAGTTTTAGTTTTCTGGTAGTATTTTAATTGGTTAGTATTAATTTTGCTATAATAACTTAATATAATTTTTTTGCCAGAAGTAGCGTCGCGTGTCGTCCGATCCACAAGTATAAATAGGCCTTTCCTAAGTACGCTGCTAATGTGGTCCGCATACGTCCATCTAGGGCGACCCATTTCGACTGTTCCACTCACACTTGTTAGATATATTTCATACGTCATCTGACGCGTCAGTCTTATGCAGGGTAAGGAACAGCCCTCAAAATATTGAAACGGTGAACTCAGACCATCAACCTGAACAACTGTCACAGCTCTACATTTGAGCCTGGAAGCAGTTTTCTATGAAACAGCAGATGTTTTCGCATTTTAGTTGGTTTGTTAAAAAGGACAGAGGGCTGTCTATCATTCTTTCCACGTAACAAAACCATCTCAGCATTCCCTTTTCAATCCTTGTAACTATACCTTCTTTCAGTCTACATTCTTAATTAACCGACATGTCTTCGTACATTACAAATAGCAATTATCCTCAACATAGATTTGATTTAGATTAACACGTTTAGCAATTAGCTAGGCAATTAATCTCTCCCTCTTTTCAGATAAACAAAACAAAGTTTCTCTTACTCCGCCGTCTAGTCTTCAGAAACACAAATATTGACATAATTAATAACAACGAGGCACGTTCACTCACTACCTGCGCAGAATCACTTATTGTTGCTCAAGAATACTGAATTGTCAGTACTTTATTTAGTTATTTTCTTCTTCAATTATCATGTTTTCTTTGTAAACAGTACTCTATCTCACTAATATTTTTTTTTTCTTAGCCTATTTCATCCCACTGCTGGGCAAAGGCCTCCCCCTTTCCTCCATGCATCCCTGTCCTGAGCCAGTTCCATCCACTCTTTCTCGTATGTGTCCAGGTCGTCTCTCTACCTCTTTCGGGGTCGACCCTGACGGCGACGTCCATTCTCCGGGATCCAAGGTGTTAAGACTTTGGCCCATCTTTCCGGGTGCAATCGACAGACATGGCCGGCTCAATCCCACTTCAACTTGGCAGTTTTCTCACCGACATCGGCTATTTTCGTTTTTTGGCGTATTGTTAATTTGTCACTCAGTCAATAAATGGCCGAATGAATTTGGATGAAGCGCCTTTTTTCTTTTCGCAAATTTTTCAGGGCGCTCATCAGTCAAACTTGAATATTATAGTTCAGAATAAAGTTATAAACAAAACTTGTTATAACAACTATTTCTCTAAACTCAGTCCGAACGGAGATATAAAGACTTGAAGTAAACATAATGAATATGTTATCTTCAAGCCTTTATATCTTCGTTCGGACTGAGTTTAGGGATATACATGTTAACAAGTTTTGTTACTTTATTCTGAACTAAAATTAATTTTGGTTTATGGCCGCGCCAAAAACAACGACGAAAAATATACAACGTTCCATACAAAACCCGCATTGTCTTTTGTTTTAAGGTCCACATGGTCGCGTGCTACAGTTACTATTAGACGGTAAATTGATAATGTGTGTGACAATGTCCAAGATATTTATTTTTATTTATTTAAATTGAAAAGCTGACCTCTTGGTCATTAGTTCATTACATTACAGACCCTTCCTGAAAATCGCAATATTATAATCTATTTTTGTATATTTATTTGGTTCGTATTTAATTTCAAGATTCCGGTCGTTTATATCAGAAACCGTTCATACCAACTAAATTCAATAGCATCTAATACGAATCCATACAACTATACGCGCAGTAAAAAGGCGAAAATCATCAAAGAGTGTTACTAAAAGGAAAGACGTGGTTTTATAAACGATAGTACTCTTATATATTCCTTGGCGATAGAGGGAACATTTGTGAGGATTAAATGCGTATTTATTTGAGTTCCGTAGGTACATTTTTCTTTCCTGTCTCACGCGTAGCAGAAAAGTTACGCTTTTAATAACTATGAGCACCTAACAGCTTTGAGTTTAAAGATTCAAAAGTTATAGAATATCGTTCATTTTACCTGAAGTACCTATTTGACCTATTTCTAAAAGAAATTGATATTATCTTTGACATTGTTACGTAGATCATCTATAACCAAAATCTAGTGCAGAATGTCTGCATAATGAAGTGATGTTACTGGCTAAAATCGTCGGGTAAAATCTGTAAACTTAAATGGAATTTCGACGATGTGTTGTTTTGACTATAGATCCTAGTGCTTGATTTCAGCGTGTTACTAGATGTCTTCACTATCACATAACTGTAACATGTTTGTTCATTGTGTTTGAACATTGAAGAAATTAATTTCTTTTTTTACTTTATTGTGAGATTTTTGAAACTCACACTTTGAAATCAGCAGTAGAAAATTGCCTAAACACTATGAAGTTTGTGTATTCATTCGCTCATGATTTTGAATTCATGATTCAACGATAGCAATTCAGATTGTATCTTCAGACTGACTACAAGTCCAAATCACAGATTTTTTGAATTTTTTGTTTGCCTGTTTGTTTGTTCGAGTATCACGCAAAAACTCTAGACTTTACTGAAATTGATTAAACTTTGATAAAACTTGTGTTAAAAAAGTGTAAGTGTATATTGTACCTCGCTTCTATGACAGGAGTCAGTGAGGACAAACTCCCGGGAAAAGTCTAGTGCTATAATTATACAACATTTCTCCTTGCTGACTATTCTTATGGAAAGTACCGCCATTTCGGGGTTACTGGCATAACCTATTTCATATTACCTAGAATATTTTGGGCTAAAATTTTTGACATAAACTTTTTAAATTTAAAAATTCGGAGTAGTTTCGAACTCTCTCTACCCTTTCTAACTTTAATCTAAATCTTGTTTGGACTAGAATTGGTTTTTGTTTTCAACACAATCATGCGGCACCCTAAAAAATGTATCTCGATTTTTGTGTGAAGACTTTCGTTTCGATTTAGCGAACGCGAGTGCCCTCGAGAAGGGTTGGGGTGGTATCATTGATGTCAAGTACGTTCGTCTGCCAAATAAGGCGTAAGACACCCCCTGTATACATAGATGAACTGTGGAAGCCAGTTTAGTAGCAGCAGTGTTTGTTAAACGCAGATTATACAGGGTGTAAACATAAATGCATTGCATACTTTAAAGGGTGCTTCAGACCATCAAACTGAACAACTCTCACTCACGTCAGAGATAATTTTTTCAATCTTTAATTCGTATACAGTGTGTAACAAAACACCCTAGTAATATTTAAGGGGGTGCTTCAGACCATCAAACTGAACATCTTTCACTATGGAGCCAACATCGAAATCGCGAAAACAAAATCCGCTCTTTCATACAAAACTGCAGTACCGTCTCGACTCGAATGTTGGGACGGCAGAATTTTTTTATTTTTTCTCGACTTTGGTTCCATAGTGAAAGTTGTTCAGATTGATGGTCTGAAGCACCCCCTTAAGTATTACTAGGGTGTTTTTTTACACCCTGTATAGGTAATTTTATAAACATTCTGGATTTCGAGAATTTTAAACAATTTGTTATCAAGTTGATAATAGCTACAAAACGTTTGTTTAATAGTTTTCTGTTATGTATCGTTTTACAAATTTAGGCCACAACATAAATAAAAAGCCACTATGGAAAGAATATCGGCTAACATAACTTTATTACAGTAAAATTCCAATTTCACACTGCACTTACCTCGACTCGAATACCGTAAATCGTTTCGGTCAATTCAGAATATTTTCATCTCTTTTGAGATACTTTTTAAAAGCCCGACCAGAAAATAAGATAGCAGGCTTTGATGTTTTATATGGTAGGCTAGCACAATTAAATTGACTGCTTACAAACCTTTGTACAGCTTTTCTCTCCTGAACATTACTCTCCAATTTCACAATTTTAATTTCTCCGAGTTGTTTTAGAGTAATATTAAAAATGCGAATGTGGAGACAAAGAACTTGTCGCTTTTACTGGTATATTATGTTGTAATTAAAGTCATCATCATCATATCAGCCGATAGACGTCCACTGCTGGACATAAGCCTCCCCCAAAAATAGGGGGATTTGCTATAATCGCCACGCTTGGCAGGCGGGTTGGCGATCGCAGTTGGATTGAATGTGTGTACTCATAGAATGCTGCTGCCCATCCTCCGGTAGATCCCTTAGTCGCCTTTTACGACACCCACGGGAGGAAATGGGATGGGACGGTAATTAAAGTACTCTAAGATTATATGTTTCAAGGTACAGCGAAGACCAAAAAAAGTCGTTGGTTTTGAGAGTGTATTGTTTATATTATGTGACCTTGAAAGTGTGTGGATAAAAGTAAAATTCTTTTAGATGTTACTAAAAATATGCTATCTTTTGAATTATTACAATAATACAACTATATAATACAACTTATAGTTAATGTTGTTTTCATTTTTTTTTTCTCTGTGTATGTTTAAACCTATCTTTTTAAACCCCTGAACCGATCTTGATATTTAGCAGAAAAAGCAATCTTGAAGATGGTAAAAAGCATATAAAAATGTATGCAGATGATGTTTCGGGTAACACTTAGGGCATGTTTCACCACTTCTTAGTAAGTTCTTGTTAGCTTATCTGACAGATATTTCGACATATCTTTCATACAAAATATGTCAAACTATCTGCAGGATAAGGTTACAAGAACTTACTCAGAAGTGGTGAAACAGGCCCTTAGTTTAAAATATCTCTGACTACCAGATTTCACTAGCAGTGCCCAAACTCTGTCAAGTGTGATAGGTAGTGAGCCGTCGCCACTTTTAATGGTCTATGGACCGATACCGTTCCAAATTGAAGCACGTAGGTTCCCGTACGATGTCTGATACCTACGTATTTGGAAACCAAACATATTTACGGAGACGTAAAGGATTTATCAACATGACGGTGAATAAACTTTGTACTGGAACGTGGCACGTGAGGTGGAAGCTTTATTGAAATGGAGTCGATCTGTAACTATATTTTATAAGTTTTGGGTTAAAAGTTATACATTAAACTGCTGTGATTGATTGATAGTTGTTTTTAGGGTTTCGTACCCAAAGGGTGAAACCGGGACCCTATTACTAAGCCTACGTTGTCCGTCCGTCTGTCCGTCTGTCCGTCTGTCCATCCGTCCGTCCGTCTGTCCTACCTATTTAGGGCTGTAACTTTTGACCGTAATAGCTAGTATTAGAAAGAAATAGTTGAAATTTTTGTCAGATTATGCGTTATTGCGGCGGATTTGTTAACAAATAATAAAAATGGCAGAAAGTTAAAAATTAAAGGGGGGTTTTCAATAAGAAACTAGTTTTTTATCAACGTTTTTTCTTCACGCTCTGTAGTAAAAACGGGAATACATACAAGCGTCAAACTTAGTGTGATTATAGAGAAAACTCTACAGAATAACAACAAATACTAAAAACCGGCCAAGTGTGAGTCGGTCTCGCGCTAAAGGTCCCGGACAAAAAAAGTTTTTTTTCTTAGTTAATAATGTTGTGTTCTGTGGTGGTGTGGTACGGAACCCTCGGAGCGCGAGTAGCCCGACTCGCACTTGACCGGTTTTATTTTTATGTATTTTGGTGAGGTCACGTTCTATACCCAAAGTCATCATTGATCATAACTTTACTATCATACTTTAAGTTATACAGGGTGTTAGGGTTTTGCTAAAGGTTTCTTAAAGATGGTTGTTCAGTGTAGTAGGTACAATTACCCCTGAAGAATTTGACGACGCATTTGCGGATTTATTTATTGTATTGACGATGCTTGTTGCAGAATGTTCCCGTATTTATCAGCCGGACGAAAAAACGAAACAGAAAATTTAGATTTTTTACTTATATTATTAGTTTCACATATACTTGATACAATAGGTAAGGAGAAATACCTTTCCCCCAACTTCTACAGGTTTCAACCAATTTACTTTTTTGTTAGTTTTGTTTCACTCTACACGTATTACTAAGTTTAATTCATGTATGTGACCTCTAAGTCTGGATCTCAAATGATATGGCCGTCCGCCTTCTTTGTATAAAACAAAATAAAATTAAAAATAGAATCGCCTCGCGAATGAAATGTTCTTTTTCATTTCCTCAACCTCGAACTTTAACGTTTCCAATAAAGACCAGCGTTTAAAATGGGATACCCATTAAATAGTACTCTATCCTACTTTATAACTTTCTCAGAAATGACTTCCGACGTTAAGTTTTCATAAATCGAAGGCTTACATGAGCCAATATCAAGTTTTTACGAGCTTTTGTGCTCCGCCCTTCCTATCTCCGTAGTACTGCTTAGATATCTCTTCTTTATACAGGAGGGAAAGAGTCTGAAAGAAAATTGACCATTAACTTTCTCCTTCTAATAAGTAGAAACCTGGAAAGTGTGGTAGAGAATCTCATTCCTACAAATAGAAAAAAAGCTAAGGTTAAGTTGCCGTCCCTGTATATACAATACCCATACAGGGTGGCCCAAAGGGAGATGTCCAAATTTTTTTTTTCCACTTTTTACATTTTTTAAACACTGAAGTTTTTAAAATTAGTTTGAACCTATGAAACAATCGTTTCATATGTTTAAGAGAATTTTGAAAATTTTGCTCCTTGACCCTTTTTTCGGTATTTTGTATGAATGTTGTGTTGCTGATTATTTTACGTATGGAAAAGTGTTTCCAGACAATCATGTTGCAAAAATCCGCTTCGGTAGAAAATTCTCAAATATACTAGACAGAGATCCGACCGTAAAATTATGCACGTATTCCTTAGGCGAACGAAATGTAATTCTAGTGTATGTTTATACAGGGGTTAAGGCTACTCCTCCCATCTGCAAGGCTCTCTTTCTTACAAGCAAACTTTTGTAACTAGCCATCCCGCTTCAATTGCGCGGCTCCGGTCAGAATTTTCCGTTTTCTTTGACAACTTGTATGATTTTATATGAATTTTCAAAAAATAAGAAAACCACATCATTTTATATTGAATTGTGAAGAATATTGTAAATTTTCATATTCTTCCGATCAACAATGTAAGAGTAAAACGGTTACAACTGGAAAAAAAGAGGTGACTTTGGAGTCGTGTTTCTTCAGTTTTATTAATTAAAATAGATTTCGAGAAAAACCACATCACTTCTCATATCCTGTAGATTGTTCAGTTTTGTTTTCTGCTTAAAAAGTGCCATAGTTAATGTATAAAATGGTTACAAAGTTACTCAAAACCGGGCGGACGCCCCTTAATTCAACGCCGCCAAGTTGCCTAAAAAAATCTTGCCGCAAGTGCCTTTTCCATTATAATTTTTGGTACAACTTTTTCCACGTGTTTGTTAGGGAAGTGAATGAGGTTCCATCGGAAGGAGACTGGTCTAAAGTACTATAAAAACTAGGGTTGCCACCTCTCAATCTGCCGCAAGACTAGGGTTGCCAGATTCAAAAATGACATATTTCGACCTGGCAACCCTATAGTTGCGGCAGATTGAGAGGTGGCAACCCTATTTTTTAAAGTATTTTAGACCAGTCTCCTTCCGATGGCACCTCATTCACTTCCCTAACAAACACGTGGAAAAAGTTATACCAAAAATTATAATGGAAAAGGCACTTGCGGCAAGATTTTTTTAGGCAACTTGGCGACGATGAATTAACCCCTGTATAAACATACACTAGAATTACATTTCGTTCGCCTAAGGGATAGGTGCATAATTTTACGGTCGGATCTCGGACTATACCTTTAAAAATTATTAGGGGTATTAATTTCGGATACACCTAGGGGTGAGGAATCAACAAAAAAACTTTGGACGTCTCCGTTTGGACCACTCACGACCATAATCGCTTTCGGGGAGGTGGATATGGCCGCAACTACCAGCTGTATTGCATTGAAGTTCATAAGGCCTTCTGAATTTTATTAGATTTAGGATAACTGAGCTATATCATTGAGAAATAACAGGAATATATAGGTATGAAAAACTGTACGGGACGTAACAAAAATAATTAAACTTGCATTCTGTCCAAGTGCAATTTGGTCCAAGTATCATTCTGTCCAAGTGCAATTTTGTCAGAGTATCATTCTGTACCTATTTTTGTAAATTGAGACATTTTCTAGCACCCTTTATAAATATCCTTTATAAAACCACTGAGGCTACAAAATCTCATCTAGATCAGATTTTATTTCAGTGCTTCAAAGTTTTCCATTAAAAAAATATTAATTTATTCCACTTTGTGTATTTTAGCCCTGCTGCGTAATGAATTTTCAGCTTATCGTTTTTTAAGGCTACCTTTTTTTTTTCTTATCCGGCTTAAGACGGGTGTTACACGCTCAGTCTGGTCACGATTTTTCTTAATGTTCTAAAAATTACGAAAGTTCCTTATTTTACAAAAGTAAAAATAAATATTGAAAACTTTTAAGGGGGCTGTTTTTTTTTTTTTTTTTTTTTTTTATCTAGCTGTTACGGTTCAAAAGGTACAGCCCTAAATAGGTAGGACAGACGGACGGACAGACAACGTAGGTTTAGTAATAGGGTCCCGTTTTCACCCTTTGGGTACGGAACCCTAAAAAAAGTTAACTCGAATTTTCTTCATTAAATACAACCAGCCAGTCTTTAATAAAAGTGTTCAAACGTCTCAAGCTCAAAATCGATAGGTTCGATAACAGTAATTTTCCCCAAGTTCACGTAGCGCGGGCCTACTTTCTCCCGACTTCATTTAATATTCAGGACTCGGAGTACATAATTCGCGGTGATCACGGGGGGGAAGAAGGAACATCTCGTTATCGCTTTTCCTATTCGTCATGGAAGTCGAAATTTTTGTCGAATTAGCTTTCACTCACGTTTTCTTTTGTAGGTGTTGAAGCCATGCGACCTGAAGTGCGTACTTTTTAATAAAATTATATGTAGTTTGTTCTTAAATTGTAATAAATATTGGAACGGAAAGCCTTTTTAGGTTTTTACTATTTAGTAACGATCGGCTTTGGATACCTACACCGGCAGCATGGCAGCGCTATCACGCCTTAGCTCTTTGCTCGCGAAAGAACGTGATAAAAAGCGCGATATATGTAAAGCCATATCGCGCGTATCATACTGCGGCCGCAGCGCAGCTGCAAAATGATTATTTTTATCGCTTTTGCGAATTAAGAAATAAAAAAAAACCTATTCCAGATAATGCCAAATATTTATAAAAATAACAATACAAAGTAATGGAAAGTATTTGAAATGGCACTATAACTACGTCGCGTCGTAAAGTAATGAATTTTTTGCCAAAACTAATTCAATTCGAAGATAAAATTGATAAAATAATTAAAAAAAAAAAATGTTATTACCTGAATAAAATTCCATTTCTTTATTTTCATTTATAAAATAATATATTTTTACCATATTATTAACATTTGTGAGCTCTGTATAAACTTATAAAGAAACATACAAATATATGTCTAACTTAAATACTTAACACACTTAAAGTTCATATGAGTAGTAGCAGGATATTTCAGAACCGCGATTATCAAAAGTGGACTGTTTAGATAGCATAAAAGTATAATTTCGAAAACAAAAAACATCAAAACAAAAACTGACAGATAAAACTTTGTTGAGTCTATTTCCTACCTCAATTCAGAGCACCTGCGGGCAAATGTGTAAATTCTAAAGTTACAGGCAGTCCGACGGTTGTATTATTAGTACGGACGAGGAGGGAGAGAGACAGTTTTCAATAAAGGCGAATGAATACGAATTGTAAATGGCTTATAGATAATTTACGCTTCACTGATCCGGGAGCTAATGAAATTGCTAATGCTTTTTGTATGTACCTGAATTAAAAGCCTGTCAATGAACGTAGGTATTTTAAAATTACCTTGAAAAGAAGAGGTCATTTTTTGACCTATTTTTCATTGGACGGACGATTTTATTTTTTCACAAACTGTCGTGGTGTGGTCGGAGCACATGCAAAAAGTAAAGCCGGCGAAAAAGTGGTCTACCAGTTTAAGGTTGAAATTCGTTTGCACATCATTAAACAATAAGGTGTTTTTTGATGTTTTTTAATGGAGGACAATGCCAATATCTACCTTAGCCATATTTTAATTTGTAAGGAAGTTTTGTATAAATTGCTAGACCACTTTATTGGCAGACTGTACCTAAGTAAATAATTCTCACAGGCACATACACATAAGGCGCGAGCGAATTTAAAAGACATTTGTCCTATTATTATTTGTAGTTTATAGTTTCTTGTGCAACTCGGACATTTATACAAAAACTTATCTAGTCACAATTGATCCTGTCTAGATGTGTATTTTGATAACTATACGGGTAAACAGTTGCATTACTTTAGGGTTGAACCTCATCTGGCAGCACCGCATCGCCTTTTTCTGTCGCTCCACCTCTTCGGTCACTCAGGAACATCATTTGCTAGAGCAAATAAGATAGACGGAACGCGATCGCGCGGGGTGATTGTATCCATGATATTGAACAACTTTCCCTAAGAAACCTAGCAAATAAATTTTTTTCATTCAAACGTTCGATCAGCTAATGGCATTTAGCAATAAATAAAAAATAAATAAATAAAAATAACAAATATTTGACTCTTGCTGGATGTGCGACCCTCGCTCTCCACCAACTATTCTAGGGCTATATAACCGCCTATAGTATTCGTAGTCCTATGTGCTTGCCATCGAACCACACGGATCGTAGTCTAGTGACAAACCAGACTAATGGGATTATATCACTACATGCATTCGTGACAATATGGCTACAATCCTATTAAGCGCTTACGCGTCCGACCCGCTGCGTTCACGATCTGGTATTTATATTTACGACTGGCGTGTAGTATCCGGCTTATAACAGCTCCAATAGACGAGTGTCGTAAGACGCGAGTAATCTTATCAATCGTGAACACCTCTGATGCTAGCATTGAGACAGTATAAGAAAGAGTATCTAGTAGGTACTACATAGAGTAGGTATCAGTTCGAGGCACTGCATCCAATACAACTTCTGATAGTAGCAGTGCGGTGTCTTGTTTTTTCAGGTTCAGAAGGGTTAGAATTGTGAGCGCTCATGGCAGGTCATCCGAGTGCAAGCGTCTCTTTCTTACAAGCATAAGTTTGCAATTAGCCATCCCGCTCCAATCAAATAAATAATAATAATAATAAATGTTTATTAATTGAATCAGGCGTTACTTTGCGGAAATGTTTATTGTTTCACAATACAAACCGTAAATTGCACTTAATCGGTCCTCATTTTTATAGAAAAAAATTAATTGAATCATGTTTCGAACGGGTTTAGGCACTGCAGAAAGGACGTATCTACACTGTTATTTGAATTAAATATGTTAAATTTAATAATTAGGCTCTCATAAAACGGTTCGAAAAACGGGCCTTAAGAATATCCTCTTGTATAGTTCAAGTCACGTTAAAAGAGCTTTACTGTCAAATTGCACAGTAGACGATTTAGTTTCATTAATCCCTACCGAAAGGACATTAATTACTTCTACTTTTATTATTAACATGACTGTCTGGACAGTTTCATACATTTTAGATTTAGTATAGTCTTGGCGCAAACAGATATCGCTACTGGCCTGAACGAGAGATCTTGTGTGACAATCAAGAATAAAAATTACTGCCTGTCACACTGGTGTGACAGAGCATTTGAATTTGACTTTTGAATTTTGAATTTGATATTTGAATTTTGTTCCACGGAAATAAATTATTATAGATTAATTTTCTTAAAAATTTAATAACAAATGATTGTGTTTAACACTTATTTTAACGTAATTAAACATTTCTGGTTGCAACTTTCTTAGTATGGGCATTGACCCTCTGTTGTGTATAATTTATTTACTCTATGTTATCAATAAGGTAAAAGTGATACCTCGTAGGTACTCACTTCGTACCATCGAGTAGATCAGTCGTTTGCTTAGTAATTTGACCATAGGCAAATCAATTTTTACGTGATTGATCCTATAACTAAGCATATAGTTGAACCCTTCGTATGCCGCAATTCCAGACACAATAGAAAAATACATTGTTCTTCGTGCAGATGTTCATATCTTGTCCGATACTAAAAATATTTTCAATCGGTGATGAATGGAATTAATACTACGAACGACCCAACAGTTCTCGATAAGTTTTGCAGAAACTTTAAAATAAGACTAGGTAGCTAATTCCATCAACAGATAGATATCAGGGCTTCAAGTTTTAAATAGTTATATTAAATTGAAACTAAACTTTCTTCAGGCCAATACCGATCCGCGATACCAGTCTGAATTTCTGAAATCCTTTTAGAAAGCCTCTTTCAATCCCGAGAGAATTCCGTTTGAAAACTGTTGTGATAAACATCTAGTAGGAACCTTATTTTGAATACGTAAGTAGATTTAGTTAGGAGTTCATTTTATGATTTAATAAACATTTTGTACTTTTAGCACGTTGTTAACAAGTAAGTGCAAATGATATTTGAATAATAATTATTTTTCAAACATTATTGATTTTTTTTAACATATATTATTACAGCCATGTTGTGCTATTAAGGTCTGCCACACACAGACGGAATTGCAAACCGTGATTCCGAATCAGGCAGCGAACTATTGTGATTTTGTATAGGATTTGACAGCTGCGCAATTCCGAACACAATTGGCTACTTGACAACTAGTCAAATCAGCTACTCTTTATCTGACGTCAAAACATACGCTTTGTATGAAGATTTGTACTAAATATTGAGTTGTGACTTCATCAACATTTTCATTAATTTTTTATAGTTTATCTTGTCATTAAAAATAGTATTCAAGCTAAAAACTCAATGAAAATGGGAGTTTAGCGTTATTTCCTAACCCTTTTTTTTATTGAGTAGATAAAAATTAAATATATTGAATGTAGTCAAATACCCAATTGTGGAGGGGGGAAATCCATACAAAATCACAATCCTGATTCGGAATTCCGGTTTGCAATTCCGTATGTGTGTGGCGAACCTAAGACGCAATAGATTGAAAATTTCGGTCTCTGAGTAGGTAGCTCGGTGGCGAAATTGGATAATGCACGTCCCCGGTTTGGAATAGTGCGGGTTCGAATCCCGCCCGAGACTTAATTTTTCAATCTTTAATTTGAATAATTATTTTGTTCACATGCGTCTGTAATTATTTTATGAATTGTTTTTTTAAGAGTTCAGTAATTCAGGCTTCAGTTTTAGTACGGTAGATTTTACGTAGAACGTAGATTAGATAAGGTTTGATGTTGTTTTAAAAAATACTTTATTCATTGAACCTAAAATTAATTTCAAAAATATTTATGGTATGTTACGTTAACTAATTAAATAATTTTAGTCGCATTCGAGATGTCGAAATGACAATGACATATATATAATGATGATGGGAAGTGGTCGTCCTTCTTTTAATCTTACCTATTATAGGTACCTACTAGCATAGATAATAAAAATATTGCTACACTAGCTGTTGCCCGCGACTTCGTCTGCGTTACCCGGATAAAAAGTAGGTACCCTATGTGTTAATTCAGGCCATGGTCTATCTTTATCTAATTTCATCAAAATCCGTTCAGCAGTTTTTGCGTGAAAGCGGAACAAACATCCGTCTATCCCTCCATACTATCCATACGTACTCCATACTTTCGCGTTTATTATTATAGTAGGATAGTAGGATATTGCTATAGTAATATTTGATTGGTGGTACTACATAAAAATATTTTATACTAAACAGGGAGTTAGTGACAGCCCAGCAAATACTAAAACGGTGAACTCAGACCATCAAACTGAACAACTTTCACTATGGTATGGAGCTTACCTCAGTAGACGCGAAAAGAAATCAGCTGTCCCATATATTTGAGTCAGGTAGGTACAGCAGATTAGTATGGGACAACTGATTTTTTTCGCGTTTCCTGAGATAGGCTCCATAGTGAAAGTTGTTCAGTTTGATGGTCTGAGTTTACAGTTTTAGTCTTTGCTAGGCTGCTACTTACACCCTGTATAATTCTAATGAACTAATTAGCTATTCTTAAAATAGGTTATCCATTATGTTTATACCTAATTATATAATATTTCATAATTAACCGATCCAAGACGAAGTTCCACTGCTACGACTTCGCTACGGCGCCGGTGCTACGAAACCATAGCAATCTCGTAGCTCTGCTACGTTGCTCACACACAGGTACCTACCATGATGAGATTTACTTTAATTACCTTTTGGACAAGACAAATTCGATATCTCTTTTATAGATACGTAGAATGCAATCTCTAGTACGAATTTTCGAACATGTTGTCATCATAATAGAATGCGTTAAAAATGTAAAAAAAATTTTTTATTCATCATTGGTTTGCGCTCGGCTTCAGCTCACCTGATGGAAAGTTTAGATGAAGCCGAGGATGTAGCGCGCTCGCCCAGAAAAAGCCTATTAACTCTTCTTTTAAAAATATCCTGATTGTATTTGCTTGGGAAAACAGACGCAGGGAGAAAGATTATTTTATATGGACTAAAATTAATGAACGTTGCATCTAATTTACTATTAGATTTAATGGTTCCATAATTACACAGGGTGTTAATCTTTTTTTTTGCAATGCATTTGAAGAGGGTGCTTGAACAACTGCCATTATTAAGCCAATATCGAAATAACGAAAAAATAACTTTTGGGTTCAGTAGCCATATTGCAGCTTTCTATGGAACAACAAAACCATAGTCTAACCCAACAACTTACCAGAGTCAGGGTGGCCTGAAAAACAGCGCTGTACAATCAGACTTGTGTCTATTGTCAGCATGTGCTGAGAGCCATCCCATTGCCTAATTCTAATTGTAGTGTACTTAATTAGTTAGTAAATTTTCTGCTTTCTCATATAAACTATTATAAAACTGTAACAGAAGTGTGTCTGCACATTGAAGATATTTACAAAAAAAAAATTACGATATGGTTTTTAGATCTCCCTGATTCCAAATCACCAATTTTTTTATTTTTTGTCTGTCTGTTTGTTTGTTTGTTTGTTTATTTGTTCGTTTGTTTGTTTGTTTGTTTGTTTGTTTGGGCGTTTGTTTGTTCGAGTATCACGCAAAAACTACTGAACCGATTTTGATGAAACTTTTTTTGTTTGATAGCTTATCATCTGACTTAAAATCTGGTATATAATTTTTGCGGACGAAGTCGCGGGTTAAAGCTCGTTTTTTTAAATAAAAATGTTAATTCTTATTTAAGTAGATTAAGCAGTCTTTGTGTTGTAAAGTTTATACTGGCAATAAAATATTTTCTATTCTATTCTATTTCTATTCTAGTGTTAATAAAATAGTGATGAAGCTCAGCGGTCGCAGCGCATCTATGCTCGCGTGGCGTGCGGGGTAAGGCAGGGGACGGGCGTACTATAACTCATTTCGCTGTTAGGGTACGCGCCACGGAGTACAGAAGGTACGCGCGTAGGCAGCGCCAGCGTGGGCCGGGACGCACTCCTCCCGGCTCCCGCACGCCCCGCACGATTGGCCTGCCGCGACCGCTGAGCTTTACCACTATTAGTTCTTTACACTATGACAAAATCCTGTCCATATGTACCCACCCAGTAACCGCTTCATTATTTTACTTTAAATCAAGTCTTAAATAAACTTAACGATAACCGGCAGCGCGTTAATAAAATTCTTATAAAACTTTTTTCATCGTAAGCCTATGGCATTTTTATGTTCCGTGTAAATGGTTGAAATGAGAAATGTAGGGCGGGAGCTCGAACGAGCGTTTTGATGATCTCAGACTCAACGACGTGAGGTCTACGGAATGAAGTGTTATTTTATTAGTGCTTCAGCTTTTGTAACGTAGGTTTTATTACGGCGAGATAAGGTTTATTGTTGGTCAAAGTTATTGTTTACGACTATACAATAGTCTATTCAAATAGTTGACTGGTTTGAATGTCTATAGATAATTATGAACTTCGATACTTTTGTGCTTATTTACAACTCAAGGAACACGCAAGCTATATAGCAGCAGCACAGTAGCTGCATAAAGGAAATTTCCTTTATGCGGCTACTGTACAGCTGCTATATAGCTTACGTGTTCCTTGGGAATAATACAAAAAATTCACAGATTTCGTGCCTCCCACGACTATCGAGCACATTGGAAATCAATCTACGGGTTTCGAAAAAATATTGTCTCAAAAAGCCACAGGACAAACCCTTAACCCTCGTCCTCTCCTTAACGATCGTCTTTGTTTTAGGTTCAAATCGTAGCTGACTAAGTTTCCCAGAGGATTATTTCTCAAATTTTTGATATCATTCTTCGTTTCCAAAATATCGAGCGCCAAAATAAAAAATTCGGAAAAAATAGATTTTTTTTTCACTATCTCGGCTATAATTTTTTCGTTTTTGACTTTCTCGAATAATTCTTTCTGCACCTTATAGCTCTCTTGTAAATACGCGACTTTTGAGCTTTTTAGGGTTCCGTACCCAAAGGGTGAAAACGGGACCCTATTATTAAGCCTACGTTGTCCGTCTGTCCGTCCGTCTGTCCGTCCGTCCGTCCGTCTGTCCTACCTATTTAGGGCTGTAACTTTTGAACCGTAATAGCTAGATAGTTGAAATTTTTTCAGATTATGCGGAGCTCAAACGAGCGTTTTGATGATCTCAGACTCAACGACGTGAGGTCTGCGGGATGAAGTGTTATTTTATTAGTGCTTCAGCTTTTGTAACATATAGGTTTTATTACGGCGAGATAAGGTTTATTGTTGGTCAAAGTTATTGTTTACGTCTATACACTAGTATATACATTAGTCTATACAATAGTCGACTGGTTTGAATGTCTATAGATGATTATGAACTTCGATACTTTTCGAAAAAATATTGTTTCAAAAAGGTTAGGTTAGGGCAAACCCTTAACCCGATCGTCTTTGTTTTAGCCTCAAATTGTAGCTGACTAAGTTTTCCAGAGGAGTTTTTCTCAAATTTTTGAAATCATTCTTCGTTTCCAAAATATCGAGCGCCAAAATAAAAAATTCGGAAAACATTGATTTTTTTCACAATCTCGGCTATAATTTTTTCGTTTTTGACTTTCTCGAATAATTCTTATTGCACCTTATATCTCTCTTGTAAAAACGCGACTTTTAAGCTTTTAAGGGTTCCGTACCCAAAGGCTGAAAACGGGACCCTATTACTAAGCCTACTCAAACTCAAACGAGCGTTTTGATGATCCCAGACTCAACGACGTGAGGTCTACAGGATGAAGTGTTATTTTATTAGTACTTCAGCTTTTGTAACGTAGGTTTTATTGAGACGAGATAAGGTTTATTGTTGGTCAAAGTTATGTCTGTTCAAATACACTACACTAGTCTATACAAATAGTCAACCTGTTTGAATTATCACTGCAGGGGACAGGCCTGCCCTCAGGAAGGGGTATGGGCATTAGTCCACCACGCGTACACAATGCGGATTGGTAGACTTCACATACACATCAGAATTTCTTATTCAACGTCTGCAGGTTTCCTCACGATGTTTTCCTCAGTCGGTATAACGTACGTAAGTTAGAAAAATTCATCAAGGTACATGGCATGTTGTCCGTGCGGATTCGAACCCGGACCCCCATAATTGGGCGTCCATACCTCTCCGCAACGCGCCACCCACGCTTCTCTGTTTGAATTTTTATTGATCAAACTTCTATACTTTTGTGCTTATTCACAATAATACAAAAAGTGCGAAAGTTTGAGTGTGTATTTGTCTGTATCGTAACTTCTCGGTTTTAGGGTAAACAGTTGCACTAATTTAAGGGGAGATTGTACGCATGATACTGAACAACTTTTCCAAAAAAACATATAGCAAATGCGCAAAAAAAAAAACAACTTTTCATACTAAATGCAATCAGCTGATCGAACGTTTGTATAATAATTAGAAATTTTATTTTGCGAATTTACTGTAGGTTTCTTAGATGTTTATCATGGCTACAATCACCCCTTAAAGAAATGCAGCTGTGTACCCTAACACCCTATATTATTTTGTTGGTTCCGCAGTAGTGGGAACGATAGAGTTTATTTCCCTTGACCGAACTTGTGGGTAGAGGCTGATGATGATCTAGAAAATCCCTCCAGAAGTTTTCAGTAAATCCCGCTCTATTGTTCATTATATAAAACAAAACGGGATTTACTTCGATTTATTCAGAAAATATAAGCAGCAAAAATAAATCGCAGCGCAAACAATAGTAGGTACATTCCTGTAAATATTGTTAAGTTGGCTCCGTAGAGACGCAAGTAATCCCGCGGGAGACACGGGATCGGGTTCCCGGAGTCCGGGATTATAGCGGACGGGACTCGGCCGTCAGATAGCGAGGCTTAATATGATATTAGAGGGTTAGCTCCCACGCGCGACCTATCTAATCATGATTATGATACCTGGCACTAAGATCGTTTTCATAGATTTATTTTAATACTGGCTGCGCCCGCGACTTCGTATACACACCACTAAATACTCATAACTTTTGGATGTCTCTATATCTTCCCCTCGGGGAATATAGTCGTGAGCATAGGCATGCATGCATAACTTTTGATTGAATTATGCTTTGCTGATGTAAAAACTCCGCGCGTCCAAATCGCGACTTACTGACTGTCACTCTGCTCGTCACACCCATAGATATAATATCCAATACAGGATCGCGCTGTGCCAAATTATCTTTCTCTCGGTTTAATCAAAAATAATCCATAGCTCAAACACATAAAAACTATTTCGCACGCATAAAGTTGACCATGCTAGAAGAAGAAGGCATGAGTTGTACCCGGTGTCCCATTCTACAGTGTACTGGTGTTGCCATATGTATATGTTATAATTTCAGCCGAATTGGTAAGATCAAATGAAGCAAAAATGTATCAAATCTTTTTAAATTATTTATGTGTTGCAAAGCCGTGGTAGTAAAAAAGAAAAAAATTGACAACCCAATCTGCCATATTATTTGAAATTGCAGCTAGCCGTCAAATAAATTTTTATTATTTTTTATCCACATTTTATGTTAAAACGGTTCGTATTTGCTTAATAGACGGCTGTAAAAGCGAATATTTTCCAGATTGTGGCTTATCGTATCAAAGGTTTGTATTTTTAATATGTTTTAGTCTTGAAAATATTAAATTAGTTAGGGTAACAACAAACATAGAAGGTAAGCATCGGAAGCAAACAAAATTTTAGTTGCATTAAAATCCAATCCTTCATATAGGTACCTACATTATGATAAAAATTACGAAGATAAAACATAGTAGGTTGGTAGGTATGATTTTATTACCCACGACCGACAGAACATAGAAGATGTTCACACGGCGACACATCAAGCTATACAAAACCAACATAAGCTGGCCACGCGTAGATCGAATAACGTATAACGTCGCGCGGCCAGCTTATGTTGGTTTTGTATAGCTTGATGTGTCACCGTGCGTACACACGGCGTCATTATAAGTTACGCGACCTACCCGCGGCCAGCTTATTATGGTTTTGTATAGCTTGATGTGTCGCCGTGGGTACCTATGCGTTTAGGGTGAGAGGTTGTTTGTTTGTTTGTGTGTGCCAACGAATGTTCCCATTTATCTCCAAAATGGCTTGAACGATTTAGATACGGTTTTCTGCAAAGGGTTTGTGATTTGATTAAGGGTGGTTTTTAGATAGGTGTTACGGTGTTCATTTGCCAAGAAAAATATTAACTATATTTTTCTTTCGTCAAAATGACTTTTTGCGCATTTAGACCGAAACGGCTTGACCTTATACTGGATGATTTTTTACCATTTCGAAACTTTCAGGGGTGGTTCAGACCATCAATCTGAACAACTTTTACTATGCGAGCAAACCTGAAATCGTAAAAAGGAAAGCATAGTAAAAGTTATTCAAATTGATGGTCTGAACCGCCTAAAAGTTTCGGAACGGTAAAAAAAAACAGAAGTGCTATTTTTGAACATCATACGAGCGACTCTGCAGTTGAAAATTTCAAAATTAATATGGAGATTATGCATCTTTCTACTGCCGATTCGCTCGTATGATGTTTAAAAAACCACTTCAGGGTGTTCGCGTTAGGTCCGCCACACACATACGGAATTGCAATCCGGAATTCCAAATCAGGATTGTGATTTTGTACAGGATTTGACAGCTGCGCAATTCCGAATGCAATTGTGGAGGGGAAAATCCATACGAAATCGTAATCCTGATTCAGGATTCCGGATTGCAATTCTGTATGTGTGTGGCGGACTTTAAAGTACCTAGTCCATAGAAAATTCTGGTATTGTGAACCTTTTTAGTCACATACAGGTGATCCAAAAGGTATGGCAGCCTAGCACCTAGTACTATCGAGTCTCTGCTCTCTTCTATCTATTTACACGCGCAACATGCTCCGGTTTCAGGATTATTATAATGTCAATAAATAGTTTCTTAAAAGTGCCTAGTAATAGTGCCTAGGTCAGATAACGAAATGAAGTTTACGAAATATTTATTTTTTTACCATAGTACGCTAGTTTGATGTCAAAGTAGCGTAAATAGGTTAGGTATAGGTACACATTTTCTGTAGCAATGCAAAACGACTACACAAATAGTGAAAATATAATAAAAGTCCTAAAAGCATAATCGCATTGTCACCCTACTAAGGATAGGGACACCGCGTCCAGGCTACTTTATCCCGCTCTTCACAATATTCCGAGAAGACCGCATTCCAGGTTTTACGTAGTAAATTCAAGAACATTGTATATAGTATCCTATAGGTGGACCAAACTCTCGAATTTCGTGGAGAATGCAAAATAAACTCTAATTTTACGTAATAAGTATTAATTTCCTTCAATGTTGTTGTAGGCTGACAACCAAGCAAATGTGAGATAACCAGAATACTTGTGTGTCTCTTTCTAACGTGTTGCCAACTTATTAAGCTACCACTTTAGAATTTAATGTAACAAAAGATGTATGTAAATTAAAAAAATGTTTTTGTTTTGAAAATTCATAATTTAAAGTATATTAGGTACTGATAATTTTTATTTGTTTTACACTAATTTTGTTCAATTTATGACAAAACAAATAAGGTAAGTACAATACCTTAGTGTATTATTTCAAAACTTTTTAATGGCAACTCTTTGGTGTTATGAAAAAATATTATTATGGCGGACATATTTGAAATTTGAAAAGTCATAAAATAACAAATTAAATTGTTGTGATAACTGATAGTAACATTGTAAACCTTCGAAATGGTCAATTTTTGTTGTGTTACTGGATGCAAAAATGAAATTTACCCTGGCTGTGGGTTTTCTTTCTACAGGTTAGATATTTTATTGTTTCGCTAAACTTTTCTTAACTAGGGTGACCATTGACCATTTTGGCGACCTATGTATTAAACACAAAATGTGTGTTGCTTATTAAACTGTAAAAGAAGTGTGTCTGTACGTATTGAAGATCTTTACATGAGTAGGATTACGATATGGTTTTTAGGTTTCCCTGACTGCAAACCAACCTTTTTTTAGAATATTCGCCTGTCTGTTTGTTTGTAACAGCATCACGCAAAAACTAAGGAACCGATTTTGATGAAACTTTTCTTGTTTGATAGCTTATGATTTGACATAAAATCTGGTAAGTACGTATTGGTACTGACGTGTTAATGAATAAGCGCAAAACCGCATGCACCCCAACTGATTTATAGCAAAATATTGATTGAAACAATAATTTCATTATTTTTATAATTAAAATTTAAAGTTATTCGCATTTTAAATTTTGAAGCAAAAATGTTATTGTAGTGTCTGTGCGAACGCGTAGTGGGGGCAGTTGCCTGCCAGCCTTTGTCGGGTGCGGACGTGCGCGCTCCGCATATACTACCTGCCTAGTGAGCAACAGTAAATGTGTACTTATTTAGCAAACCCTACATGTGGCGACGACGGGATCTTATTTTACGTAAGTGCACACTGTATTTTATCTGGTTTTGAAATAAAAACAAAATACAACGTCGGAATTTTGAAATTAAAGCGACGATGTAAAGTATTATTTCACGCAGCAGAGTAGCGTGTGTTCACGACTATGTTCCCCGAGGGGGTGGTCAGTGATATTCCGAAAACTACGAACAAAGCGAATATCTATTATCTAAAATAAAGTTCTATTTTGATTTAAAAGGACAATAACGATAATTCATTATAATTTTATCCACGAGGGCTATCATGGTACTTTCATTTATTTACTATGCCTATTTCATTAGTTTTCATGTCAAAAAACATTGGATTCTTAGTTTGTGCGGTGGTTGACAATCTATAACAGTGATTATTTTTCTTTTCATGAACTATGACCATCAAACGCTGGAGGAAAAAGAGGAAAGGGGACACATCAGGACGATAGACGCTATGCTGGGGTCGAGCTTATAAGAATATACCACAAATCGAGCACCTGTTCGAACGATTGCTGCGACTAGACTCCAATCCTAAAGGTCATGTACAATACATTACCATACATGTTTTTATAATAGACTTACGCTCAAGCCATAATCCTACGGAGTAGGCAGACTACGACAATGACTACCTCATAATATGAAGTTATTCAGCTAGATTGAGGAGTATGTATATCTATGCAAGCCGCTTGATTAGGACCTCGACTTAACAGTCGACGCCGTCTGAGGATCTTACAAAATCCTTTCTTACGAAATCCCAGAATACATAAAATCGTAAGAGTGTCGTAATCGTGACTCTGTCTATGTAACCTACCTACACATAACTCGACGGAGTAGGGATAGGTGCCCTATGGCACTCGCGTACCGTTAAAGGTTAAGCTGAAGGTCAGATACAGTCGGTCGGTCCGTCTGTCAGTCGGTCGATCGGTCGGTCAGTCGGTCGGTCGGTCGGTCGGTCGGTCGGTTGGTCGGTCGGTTACAGTTGCCGTTAAGGTTAAGGTTAAACAGACAGATACATATTTACGAAGACTACTAATTGTCTGGTTACAATGATTAATACTATAAATTGTAGAAAACAGGCGTATAATAACATCTTGAATATTATAGTGTTATTTATTATAAATATTATGTAACGCTGCGTACGTATAGATACGAGTGAGTAAATCGGTGCAAAACAGTAGCCAATGCTCTTAAAATTTACGCAAATACCTACCGGATTACATAAGGTTTCTGCATAGGTATGTCAGTGTAAAACTATTTTGATATTCAATCACAATCAATATTGTTTGTACCTAGTTATACCTAAGGACTTGTGATAAGGGAGTGACTTGCAAAGTTGCAACTATTTAACAAGGGGGCAAAAAGGGATTTCTTGCAAATTTCCGTTACATCTATACCATACGTCTAACTTAGCGATTCAAGATGAATTCAATTCTAAATACACTGTTGAATATGCTATATCGTTTGCACCGATCGTTACTGACTTGACTACGTATCAGTATAATATACCGTATTTATACATACCTACCGAATATTAGGTTCCAAGCGCGAGTCACGCTAACTAAAAGGCGATAAGTATAAAGTGCGAAGTAGGTAAAACTATCGTAGTTAAAGGACCATGCAGTGATTAAACTGTTAGTAAAAACTAAAAGGTCAAGCAGATGCATCATACATGCGGGGATATGCAGGGCCATGCAAAGTCATGCAAAAATATGCAATTGCAATAGTAAAAGGACTATTCAATAACTAAGTTGTTAGTAAAAACGGGAAAGTCATGCAGTTACATACAATGCCATGCAAGGCCATGCAGAGCCATGCAAATATATGCAACTACAATAGTTAAAGGACTATTCAGTAACTAAGTTGTTAGTAAAAACAAAAAGGTCATGCAGTTACATACAAGGCCATGCAAGGCCATGCAAACCCATGCAAATGCAATGGTGACAGGATCATGCAGTTATTAAACTGTTAGCAAAAGCTAAAGGGTCATGCAATTATAAAATGATATTGGTTAGAGAACCATGCAACTATCAGGTCATTAGCGAAAGCTAAAGTATCATGCAACTATTAAATGATAATAATTATGTGTTATAGAACCATGCAACTATCAAGTTTTTAGCGAAAGCTAAAGGGTTATGCAAATATACAATGATATGGGTTACAGAACCATGCAACTATCAAGTTGTTAGCGAAAGCTAAATATCATGCAACTATAAAATGATATGGGTTAAAGAACCATGCAACTATCAAGTTGTTAGCGAAAGCTAAAGTATCATGCAACTATAAAATGATATCATCATCTTATCATCATCGTGTTATAAAACCATGCAACTATCAAGTTGTTAGCAAAAGCTAAAGTATCATGCAACTATAAAATGATATGGGTTACAGAACCAAGCAACTATCAAGTTGTTATCTAAAGCTAAAGTGTCATACAACTATAAAATCATATGGGTTATAACCTATAGAATCATGCAACTATCAAGTTGTTAGCAAAAGCTAAAGGGTCATGAAAATAAAATAGTTACTGCACTCATATTATAAAATTGTACATGAACTATAACAGCAGTTAAATTAAAAGTCCTTAATTGCAGTGGCTGGCGGCTACGCTGAATATTTTAAGTGCCTAAGTGTATGTGCTTATCACAGACTTACTCTCTTGTCCTTACTTCCTTAATATTATAAATCGTAAATTGATACGATCCTGAAGCAGTAACTCTGACCAGTAGTTATCTGAATGAAATGAATAAAAAAAAAGAATGGAAAGGATAGGAAAGGAATGAGATGAGATGAGAGGAGATCAAATAGAATCAAATAAATTCGAGTGAAATTAAATGAAATCAAATCAATTCGAGTTAAATCAAATAAAATGTTAAAATCTTTTCATTGAAAGAATAATGGTCAATTTATAGTCCAAAAGTAATTTTGGGTCGTCATATTGCGTGCATATATTAATGTGACATTAAAACATTATTCGAGCATCCGGTGCACATCCGAGATATTGACGAAGCCTTCAGGGATTGCTTAGTCTCCTTTTACGACATTAATATTATGTTTGGTGCTATTCTAAGCCGGACATTATACGACCATTCATACCTACTTAAAAGTGTCATCATGATACACGAAATGCAAAGGACCAAATAAAAATAAAAAAACTATGTTTATAGTATCGAAACTAATACAGGCCATGAAAATTAGTCAAAACTAGACAATTAACAAGCAGAGACTTTCGGGTTCAAATAATCCTAAATGAGCCATAGGCAAAAAACTCAATGTAAAACTAAAACTATGGGCTATTAAATGTCTAGAATAAATATATATTGGACATAAATATAAAATAAATAAATAAGAAATGATAAAGATATATGGAATGTTGGCAAATACTAGAGCTATATTTTATGCTGTCAAATGGAACATATGTACCAATTTAAGTACCGTGACCCAATAGTCATAGTCTTTATGTACTAAAATGCAATGATAAACAGCGAAAACATAGACTAAACACTTAATTCTAAATTTGCAACGAAATTGAACACACAAGACATACAATTATATGCAATAGTCCTGTACCTATACTAGGTTTCTTTTGAACACCTTTTGTTTATTATTCCATAAAGTTCATTGCAGAAACTGGAAACATGAGGCAAGCATTATAGCTATCTAGCCAATAATAATATACTACTCGAAATCTGTCGACAGGTACAAGGAGCGTATCACACTGAAATTGATTTTGACGCTAAGTGCCATGGACAACGATATTTTACGAAGACATAATCAAAGTTTGTTTGAGTAACAAATTATTTTCGAATGGCCACTCTTTTCAATTTAAGAGCACCACCAATATTGTCCAAAAGAAAATGTTTATATTTTAGCCAGAGAATAAATCAAGGTATAAGTGATACTTAATGAAAATGTTTTGTGATCAAATCCAATTACCTATTGAAGTAAAAATTGAATAAGGCATATGCCTAATTAGAAATTAGGAGTAGTCTTGCTAATACTTTTGTAGTTCAACAGTACACCTTTTCTAGTAACAATGTGCAATCTCACGTTGGTTTAATAAAACCAGCTTAGATAAAATTTATATTTTTAAATTGTTCTACGTACGGTTAAACTTAGTTGGATTTTATATAAGTACCTAACAAAAGTAAACTTAAATCCAAACTTAACAAACGTGACAAAAGTATGTAAACTGTACTATCCTACCACAAAGTTTTAAAATTACTTGGAATGGAAGTTGATCGCGATTTGTCAATCTTATCTTGCTGTTTGCTTAACCAACCCTCACTCCTGAAATAACGATCACAGTTCGCAGGTCAAGAGGAAAAATAAATTAAGGTTTATTAATTTAATGTAATTAGGTTACAAAATTAATATTGTGTCATATAAAGTGGGACTAGACTTTAAATTTTACGCAATAAAACTAAATGTTGTAATAATAATACAAATTGAAGTTAAAATCTTGAAATATTATAAAAAGGAAAGGGATAGTCTAGACTCTAGAGTAGTAAGCTAAAGTTGAATGTAAATGCCTACTGGGATCAGTATTGGCACAGAGTACTATGGGTACTGGAAAGCTTTTATTAACTATTAATGAAATTAAATTAAGCAGTAAGAAATGTAACCTTTAATAATCAAAGATTATTAATCATAACACATTATATTGTTATGTTATAGCGATGTGCATAGTGGAGTTTCTTGCGCCGTTTCTTCTCCCAAGCGAAGCACCTTCCGAAGCGGTGGTAGATTCATATAGAAATATATAAAATATTAAGAAAATATAAAATAAATGCAAGCTGTAGTACTACTGACTTTATAATAATAATTATATTCATATGTACCTGTATTGCTTATAGTTTTGATATTAAGTGTACTGTTACAAAATACATCTTAAATTAAATTAAAATAAAGAAGGGATGTAGTGTCTGTGCGAACGCGTAGTGGGGGCAGTTGCCTGCCAGCCTTTGTCGGGTGCGGACGTGCGCGCTCCGCATATACTACCTGCCTAGTGAGCAACAGTAAATGTGTACTTATTTAGCAAACCCTACAGTTATCATTTCAGCAATGAATGAAAGCGCTAACCTACTCATGGATACATTTTAGTAAGTAGGGTATGTGTGTCCGTGCGGTGGGTTGACATCGGGTTCAGTAAATTTTATTTTGAAGAAAAAATCATATGTCGAAACCAAGATAATTCAATTCTCGATTCTAAACAAAATACTTTCTAGTTTTGCGATAATTCATTAATACGTTGTAATATTTTTTGGATGAACGAGAACAGTCGCGGGTAAACTCAAAATTAATTTTATATATATATTTTTTTAGTCTGAGTTTACCCCTAAAAACATTTTCAGAATATAAAGATAATATTGAATCCTCAACGAGATGGTAAGAAACAGGCTTGAATAAATGCATATTAGGTATCCCGTCAAATTTGAGAATGAATGGACTCCCTAGTTAGAAAGGGACACACGAGGAATTAGGTAATCTCACTTGCCCCGGTGCCAGCATCGTAGTGTACAATCTAGTTACTATAAAACATTTTTGAGTAAATTAATATTTCTATGGTTACACCAGTGTGACATGCAGGAATTTTTTTTTCTTGACTTTTACACGTTACACTAGTGCAGCACTAGTAGACACAGATAGTAAAAGTCTTCTTGACCGTCACACCACAGCGATGACGTTACATTCATTACTCTTTATTTATTTACTAGCTGTTGCCCGCGACTTCGTCTGCGTGGACATGTGATTTTGTCTCATGTCTCGTCTAAGGGTCATGAAGGTCATGGTCAGAACCAAGTCTAGAAACCCTGGCATGTAACATTAAAATGGCCATTAAGGAATGGGCTGATAAAATACACATGCTAGAATGCTCTGGCTTCTTGGGTCTGCAACATTGCAGGAAATTCATCAGCAATATAACACCACGAATCCCACAGTTCATACTGAACAACAGCAGGAACAAAGCTCGTGCTATCGTCGGAGCTCTCACCGGGTACTACGCCTCACAGGCATGATAAAGCTCACCCTAGATCCCAGTTGCCGAGCGTGCGGAGAGGAGGAGGAAACCATGGAACATTTATACTGTGTGACTGCGATGTCTTGGTGGCTAAACGTATGTGTCCTGAGACTGAGAGATGGTTATTCAAAACTGGGAGATTACAGGTTTCTTCCCCTGAACACTATTGCCTCTCTCATTTTCCACGTTTTTCAATGGAAAAAAATAAATATTAAGTAGGAGTCAACACAAAAGATAGGTACCATTGGGTTGATGTGTTGCTGGCTTGCCAGCCCCCATAATAGGATAAGAATAGGATAATAGTCATGAAATTGAGCTGAATCAAAATCAGAAAGTACCTACATTAAGTAAGTATGTAGGTATAAAAAAAAGGCATTCACAGATCCTTCACTTGAATTTTTCTACTGTTCGTCGGTTATTAGTGTTTTATTTATGTCGAGCAGCATAATAATCATCTTACGACCCACTGCGGATCACAGACTTCCACTCACAAATAAACGTTAGAGGATAGAGGATAAGCGGAAAGCGCAGCGTGGGTAGGCCCCTCACACGGTGGACCGACGACCTGGTGAAGGCGGCGGGAAAACGTTGGATGAGGGCAGCGCAGGACCGGTCGTTATGGCGATCCTTGGGGGAGGCCTATGTCCAGCAGTGGACGTCCATCGGCTGAGATGATGATGATGATAGAGGATACTCCACCACGCGGGCTAGTGCACAATGGTGTAGGCAAGAGCTAGAACGATAATATTCTAGCAAGCAAAATGGTCAACTTGTTAAAAGAATTATTTTCAAGCCACATTTGTAAAGCTCTAACCTTACTTAGCTATTATGAAAGTACTTAGGCACAACACCAAACTGTGGTGTTATAAGGACTTTTTAGATAAGTAGGTACCTATCTTTTCATAGATTGTGGTCGATTGATGTTCTATAGTTAAGCTACACAAATCCTCAAGAAATCATAATAGAACCGAAAATCAAACAAAACGAACATTTGGCAAAATTTTCTGCAACAAAATTATTATACCGTAGAATTGGCTCAGATTGGGCTCAAACTACCACCATTATACTTACATACAAAGATGTATTCAATCAATTTGTAAGCTCCTGCTAGAGTTAAAAATACGCCTAACGATATCTATGAAGATTAAAACGATACTACAATAACTTTAGAAAAGGTTAAAAGAAAGAAAAATATTTGACGACCCGTTTGGTGTAATGGTTACCACGCCGGACTGCCAAACCAGGGAATCCCGGTTCGGTCATGGATGTAATATGTTTGTGCCGTTGTTGTATGGTTTCTATAATAAAAAGCCTATACTGCTTGCTTCGGATCATTACAATGTATGTGACTGTGAGCATTATTTATTTAATTATTTTTCAATTCACCCGGTAAGTTACTTTACAATCAAATCTGTAAGACCAAATTTCTGAGACGCCTTGAGCGTGAGTTACGAGTAAGTGCAAGTATGGTCGAAATGTATGAACTTTGAGATCAGGGATTTATCAACTAAATTAAGCTCCTGCTAGCCTTTGCTGCTAGCTAGGTTTTGGAATAAATAATTCTATTGTTGCACACTTGCATTTAAAAAACGCCTCACGCCATCTATTAACATGAAAACGTACTACAATAACTTTAAAAAAGGTTAATAGAAAGAGTATTTTTTTATATTTGACGACCCGTTTTGTGCAATAGTTACCACTCCGGACTGCCAAACCAGGGTCCTGCGCTCGAATCCCGGTTCGGTCATGGACATTATTATGTTTGTGCCGTTGTTGTAATGTTTCCATAATAAAAAGCCGTGCTTGCTTGGGATCACTACAACGTATGTATTAAAATAGAAAAAAGCCAAAGAAAACGTACTTTCCTAAAATTGGATCTGATCTAATCTCAGGATATTATTAAGGTCAGCAAATTGCTTCTGTCAAATCCATTGAAAAATGGATAAAAGTTTTTAAAAAAAAAAATCTCACCCAAGAATCGAACTTCCAACCTCTTGCGCGAAAATCTGACCATTTCCCAACTACGCTACACAGCTCTTGAGAGAAGTGTTGAAAAAAGCAACCACTATTTACTACTGGAATCTACCCAAATACATCTGTCAGCGTCAAGTCGGCGCTAGTGAGCATGATAAAACATTGGAAATTATCCCACAGACTCCCACAGTAACCCATTGCTGGGATAAAAAGTATCCTATGTGTTAATCCAGAACACATTCTATCTGCATGCCAAATTTCATCTAAATCTGTTCAGCCGTTTAGGCGTGATTGAGCCACAAACACACAAACATCCAAACATCCAAACATCGTCACAAACTTTCGCATTTATAATATTAGTGAGATGAGATGAGATAAATCTAGACGCCAATTAAAAATCTTCACATTTAGAAGAAAACTAACCACATGTCTCATTTGTGTTACATGATAGATTGGAAAATCTCTCACTCTTTGTCACACTCACGTCGGTACTGACTGACCGTCACATCACAATTCAGTATTTTTAGGGTCACACAAGCGTAAAACTTGGTGTGATTATAAAACAAACTGTACAGTATAACAACAAATAATAAAAACCGGCCAAGTGTGAGTCGGTCTCTCGCTAAAGGTCCCGGAGAAAACAAAACTTTTTTGTACGTTAATATTTTGTCTTGTCTTCCAAAAATCTCATCTCACTAATATTATAAATGCGAAAGTTTGTGACGATGTTTGGATGTTTGGATGTTTGTGTGTTTGTGGCTCAATCACGCCTAAACGGCTGAACAGATTTAGATGAAATTTGGCATGCAGATAGAATGTGTTCTGGATTAACACATAGGATACTTTTTATCCCAGCAATGGGTTACTGTGGGAGTCTGTGGGATAATTTCCAATGTTTTATCATGCTCACTAGCGCCGACTTGACGCTGACAGATGTATTTGGGTAGATTCCAGTAGTAAATAGTGGTTGCTTTTTTCAACACTTCTCTCAAGAGCTGTGTAGCGTAGTTGGGAAATGGTCAGATTTTCGCGCAAGAGGTTGGAAGTTCGATTCTTGGGTGAGATTTTTTTTTTTAAAAACTTTTATCCATTTTTCAATGGATTTGACAGAAGCAATTTGCTGACCTTAATAATATCCTGAGATTAGATCAGATCCAATTTTAGGAAAGTACGTTTTCTTTGGCTTTTTTCTATTTTAATACATACGTTGTAGTGATCCCAAGCAAGCACGGCTTTTTATTATGGAAACATTACAACAACGGCACAAACATAATAATGTCCATGACCGAACCGGGATTCGAGCGCAGGACCCTGGTTTGGCAGTCCGGAGTGGTAACTATTGCACAAAACGGGTCGTCAAATATAAAAAAATACTCTTTCTATTAACCTTTTTTAAAGTTATTGTAGTACGTTTTCATGTTAATAGATGGCGTGAGGCGTTTTTTAAATGCAAGTGTGCAACAATAGAATTATTTATTCCAAAACCTAGCTAGCAGCAAAGGCTAGCAGGAGCTTAATTTAGTTGATAAATCCCTGATCTCAAAGTTCATACATTTCGACCATACTTGCACTTACTCGTAACTCACGCTCAAGGCGTCTCAGAAAAGACATCCTCCAAATCGGGCCATTTTTGTACTACCAACTTTTTCTACGGCGTTATAAAAATATGGGAATAATAGTTCGCATACTCATATTACTAAAACTAATTATTTCAACGTTATATTTTATGGTACAAACGAGATATCTTGAATTGAATTTGGATATTTTATTTACGAAATGTGAAAAAATGGCGAAAAAAACACTGAAAAAGTAATCACAAACTTTTCGAAAAAAGAAGGCCTTGACAATAAATTGATTGACAACTTGACATTTGACATGGACATAAAAGCATTTTTTTAAGTCGACTTTCCCCCACACAGGTGCAATAATTATCGAGCGTTAATATCGCTGCGATTTTGCAATATTTATTTTCTGAACTTTTTGAGCGCGGTCCTACAGACTGCCGCGGTTTTATCGCTGCGACGCCGACGACGTCGCGTTCGCGTGCCGCGACCTGGCGTAAGAAATAGTATTAGAGACTACATTACATTTCTTATCGACTTTATACATATAAACTCATGACCATGATTCCTTGCGGGGTGGTCAGGAATCGTATTATAAATGGTACATAGTTTCTTTATTTCTCGCGACTTCCGTGTGTGGAATAATATGGTGAAAGTGACCTGGTGCTGCTGCCAGAATCGGCTTGTTTACAGTTCAGTTTTGATAGCAAAACACATCTAACCAAGATCTGGTGCTGAAGCCAAGAATATGTCCGTACGAGGGAACTCCTTGACGGTTAACACATTGGCTTGTCATTTTTTGTACACGATCGCGTTTAATAGCAAAACTAACATTTTAACCAAGATCTGGTGCTGAAGCCAGGAATGTCTCCATATAAAATAAATAAATAAATAAATAACGCTCACAGGCACATACATTGTAATGATCCCAAATTAAGCCTTAGGCTTTTTGTTATGGGAACCATATACAACAACGGCACACACATAAAACATCCATGACCGAACCGGGATTCGAACCCAGGACCCTGGCTTGGCCAGCCATTGTTTGGCCATATGATAGAACTCTTTCTTCTTCGGAAAGCCTTTCTAGCGATAGTTACCAAAAGTATGTCTACCTCTTAGACTATATTAATTGGTGGGGGCGGACGCGTGTCGCGGATCGCAAAATCGCACCTATGTGGAAGGATACGCGACGCAGTCACTAAGACGCTGCGATATTATCGCTCGATAAAATCGCACCTGTGTGGAGGAGCCCAATATGACCGTCTGCAAACTGAGATTTTTTCTATGAAACTGAGAGTGAATATACCTTAACTTCTATCACGTTTCCAGCTGCAGTATTATCATGGCTATTGTGTGCATGACGTGATGGATGATATTGTGTGATTATAAATACACCTACAAAGCCTAAATTATGTGTACCTACGTGTTTGTTGAAAAGGGTGAAATAAAACAGTATTTGGTTATTAAACATAAGTATTATTCATTTTCCACATCTTCTCAAACAATTATATCATCCACAAATGCAGCAGGAGGCTCAATATTTGTCTGGTATCGTGCACGACCCATGTACCAGATTATCGTCATTATATTATGTGCACAACGGGTTACCTACGTAACATCTAAACATGCAGTTCCTTTACCACTAACACAGCTACAATAATAACCACAAATGCTATCTTCCCGCGACTGTATCACACTTTCATTGAAAAACTAAAGCGTAGCCGAATCGAACGAAAACATTGACTTGTTTACATTACTCTATGACATTGACGTACTGTAAAGAATATAGGTAATACTCCAAAGAAATCCTATTTCTTCTGTGTAAAAGATCGTTTTTTTATATTGCTAACTGCGCTATTTGTAATTACTTCGAACTGTCAAAATATTACTTTAAATATTTTGTAACACGAAACGACTTTATTTATAGCTATTTTTGCAATTGGTTTGTACTTCTATCATTTTCATCTATATTAAAATGCATATATAAAAGCTATTAAATGCATATCACAATTTGGCCGAACGGCCCATAACTTGGTGACTGATATCCTTTGGTCTTACAGATTTGATTGTAAAGTAACTTACCGGGTGAATTGAAAAATAATTAAATAAATAATGCTCACAGTCACATACATTGTAATGATCCGAAGCAAGCAGTATAGGCTTTTTATTATAGAAACCATACAACAACGGCACAAACATATTACATCCATGACCGAACCGGGATTCCCTGGTTTGGCAGTCCGGCGTGGTAACCATTACACCAAACGGGTCGTCAAATATTTTTCTTTCTTTTAACCTTTTCTAAAGTTATTGTAGTATCGTTTTAATCTTCATAGATATCGTTAGGCGTATTTTTAACTCTAGCAGGAGCTTACAAATTGATTGAATACATCTTTGTATGTAAGTATAATGGTGGTAGTTTGAGCCCAATCTGAGCCAATTCTACGGTATAATAATTTTGTTGCAGAAAATTTTGCCAAATGTTCGTTTTGTTTGATTTTCGGTTCTATTATGATTTCTTGAGGATTTGTGTAGCTTAACTATAGAACATCAATCGACCACAATCTATGAAAAGATAGGTACCTACTTATCTAAAAAGTCCTTATAACACCACAGTTTGGTGTTGTGCCTAAGTACTTTCATAATAGCTAAGTAAGGTTAGAGCTTTACAAATGTGGCTTGAAAATAATTCTTTTAACAAGTTGACCATTTTGCTTGCTAGAATATTATCGTTCTAGCTCTTGCCTACACCATTGTGCACTAGCCCGCGTGGTGGAGTATCCTCTATCATCATCATCATCTCAGCCGATGGACGTCCACTGCTGGACATAGGCCTCCCCCAAGGATCGCCATAACGACCGGTCCTGCGCTGCCCTCATCCAACGTTTTCCCGCCGCCTTCACCAGGTCGTCGGTCCACCGTGTGAGGGGCCTACCCACGCTGCGCTTTCCGCTTATCCTCTATCCTCTAACGTTTATTTGTGAGTGGAAGTCTGTGATCCGCAGTGGGTCGTAAGATGATTATTATGCTGCTCGACATAAATAAAACACTAATAACCGACGAACAGTAGAAAAATTCAAGTGAAGGATCTGTGAATGCCTTTTTTTTATACCTACATACTTACTTAATGTAGGTACTTTCTGATTTTGATTCAGCTCAATTTCATGACTATTATCCTATTCTTATCCTATTATGGGGGCTGGCAAGCCAGCAACACATCAACCCAATGGTACCTATCTTTTGTGTTGACTCCTACTTAATATTTATTTTTTTCCATTGAAAAACGTGGAAAATGAGAGAGGCAATAGTGTTCAGGGGAAGAAACCTGTAATCTCCCAGTTTTGAATAACCATCTCTCAGTCTCAGGACACATACGTTTAGCCACCAAGACATCGCAGTCACACAGTATAAATGTTCCATGGTTTCCTCCTCCTCTCCGCACGCTCGGCAACTGGGATCTAGGGTGAGCTTTATCATGCCTGTGAGGCGTAGTACCCGGTGAGAGCTCCGACGATAGCACGAGCTTTGTTCCTGCTGTTGTTCAGTATGAACTGTGGGATTCGTGGTGTTATATTGCTGATGAATTTCCTGCAATGTTGCAGACCCAAGAAGCCAGAGCATTCTAGCATGTGTATTTTATCAGCCCATTCCTTAATGGCCATTTTAATGTTACATGCCAGGGTTTCTAGACTTGATTCTGACCATGACTTTCATGACCCTTAGACGAGACATGAGACAAAATCACATGTCCACGCAGACGAAGTCGCGGGCAACAGCTAGTAATCAAATAAAATACAAAATACGCAATATGACTTAACTACTGCTCTTTACCAACTTATTTTAATCACCTACTGAAGAGTAAGTCATTTCATTTAAATATTTTTTTACCTAATAGAATTCAAAATTTGTTTCGTAGCTCAAAACCAAACTAAACAAACTCGGACCGTTCTCAAAAGATTTCTCTCCGAATAGAATTGCAGCGAAAATATAGTGAAATCCTTCGATCTGTTAGTGCAGTGGGATTTATTACATTTTTATTACCTTTATTTCAACCTAGTTACACCGATCCGCTAGATTTATTTATACTGCGGTGTGCCCATTTAAAACCTATTACTTTTGAAACTCGACGGGGATTCGAATTCCACTCACAATTTAAAATGAAAAGAATATTGTTATATTAATTTAATATAATACATGAAAAAATTAGCCTGCCAGCCTAAATCAGACTCAAAGATTTTTTTTTCCAAAGAATGGAATTTATGTAAAATTTTTGATACCACAGGTTTTTCGGTGAAACAAAACAATTTGAGGAAACCTACATACTTTAATTTCGAGGCTTTTATTCACTCCAAAGTCCAAATGTGGCTTACTACCTTGACAGAGCTTGGATATTGGGAATGAAACGTGGATATTATGAACGCAAAATTGAAACCACCTCATCACTGATACCACTATTTCTATTATACCAGGTCTAACAAAATTAGCTGAAACTATTTTAAAGGGATGATCAGACCATCAAACTGCACAACTTTCCCCATGAGAGCAATATAGAAATCGCGAAAAAAAAAAAACAGCTGTCCCATACAAAACTGAAAACATATTAGCCCAGTCATTTTACGGTTTGAGCCGGGACTAATTAATAATATAATTTTTTTTTCGCTATAATATTGAAGAGCCAATTTGAGCTTAGAAATGTACCAAAATTAAAAAAAATCACGTCAGCAACACTTCCAACATTAAAATTTAGATATTATCTCGTTCTAAAATACCTGATGGTAATTTTTTTTGCACATATTTAAGGCTTTATCATTATACATACTTCAAACATGGTGTAAATATTTTTGTCTACTTAGAAGGTTTTTAAAAATACATGCGTATTTTTGAATTAACAGCTAATTTTTTAAATTGCAATGCCCATTTTATTGGCTCAAAAATAATTTAAATTATTAAATCTAATTCAAATGAGTGCATTGGTATTAATATTATTAATTTAAAAGCCTCCTGGGTCACACAATTTTGATTTCTAAGTTGCATAGCAAATTTTTTTAAATATGGTTTCGGATAGTGTTTTTGTCACTAAATGGTGCCGGTTAAAGTTTAAAAGTCCAATTAGTAATTAATTACAAACCAAGTGAAATGGGCGGGCAAGCTTTCGGATCCTGGCAGGATGGAGTGTGGGGTGAGACAGGGCGGACTGAGCTCGCCTCTGCTCTTCAGCCTGTATATGGATGCCCTGGTCGAGGGACTCAGCAGCATGCCAGTCGGTTGCTATGTTGATGGTGTGTGCTTTAACAACCTCAGCTACGCAGACGATATGGTTCTGCTGGCTCCCTCGATTAGGGCACTCCGGAAGCTGCTTGCAGTGTGTGAGTCTTATGCAGCCTGTCATGGTCTGATCTACAATGTGAAAAAGACAGAGTACATGGTCTTTAAGGCCGGTACCAAGTGTCCTGTGAATTTTTCACCGGTCCTTCTCAATGGTGTGCCGCTGAACAGAGTTCACCAATTCAAATACCTTGGACACTGGATAGCGGACGACCTTAAAGACGATGTAGATATGGAGAGGGAACGCAGAGCATTGTCAGTCCGGGCGAACATGCTGGCCCGCAGATTTGCTCGTTGTACGGATGCAGTCAAAATCACGCTATTTAAAGCATACTGCACATCGTTGTACACAGCAAGTCTGTGGGTCAAATATACCCAAAAGACGTACAATGCTTTGCGGGTCCAGTTTAATAATGCGTTAAGGGCGCTGTTGCGGCTGCCGCGCTTCTGTAGTGCCTCACTAATGTTCGCTGAGGCACGCACAGATGGCTTTGATGCCATCTGGCGCAAGAAAACGGCGTCACTGGTGAGCAGAGTGCGCGGGAGCAGCAACAGCCTCCTGAACGTCATTGCAAACAAATTTAATAGTCCTCTGATGTGGTCCCTCACACAGAGGACTAAATCCGTGTTGAAATTTGTATACTAACATAGTCTAAGACTTACTAACCGAATTGTACACTAACGTAGACTAAGTCACAATTGTTACTAACCCCAATGGATCAATGTTGTCTGGAAATAAATAATTTTTGAATTAGAATTTTTGAATTACTCTCTACCCCGCCTAACAAAACTCCGTAAAATGGCTGGCCTAATATTTCGACTCAAATGTACGGGACAGATGTTTTTTTTCTTCGCGATTTCGATATTGGTCTCATAGAGAAAGTTGTTAGTTAGTTAGTTTGATGGTCTGATCATCCCCTGAAAACGTGTCGGCATATTTAGAAAGACCCTGTATGAATGTATAAGTAAATACAGGGTGTAACAAAACACCCTAGTAACAGTTAAGGGGCTGCTTCAGACCATCGAACTGAACAACTTTCACTATGGAGCCAACATCGAAATCGCGAAAAAAAAATCCACTCTTTCATACAAAACTGCAGTACCGTCTCGACTCAAATGTATGGGACGGTAATTTATTTGATTTTTTCTCATTGTCTCCATAGTGAAGGTTGTTCAGATTGATGGTCTGAAGCACCCCCTTAAGTATTACTAGGGTGTTTTGTTACACCCTGTATGCGACTCCAATGCAGGAAAGGAGATAATAAGAGTGACAGGGAGTGGGCCATACTCCAAAATCCAGTTCGGTTTAGTAGAGGCAAGTACTAACTCTACCACTAGGTCAACTCGCTCTCCGTCTTTTAGAGGCTGACTAATTTGCTGACTGACACGACTTTTGCTGACTGGCTAATCTTCCCTCTACGACATGAGTGATTGTCATGCGATGTAACTCACGCTGACAACGAAAAGAAGAAGGTTAATCTTATCTGCCCTGTCTTAACATAACATAACATATAAATATTTGCACGAGAATAAACAAATACAATATAACAAGAAAGAAAAGGGTAAAAGGGTGGTCTTAACGAATACTATTCTGCTTATGACCTTAAAATGTGTGTATCTTTTTTGTCTCCTATAATAGGTAAGTAAATTACAATTTTATTTCTTTTTTTAAAACTGTTAATCACTAAACTTAAACACTAAAGTGAAACAGATTTTTTAATATCTTCAAAAATAACCGAAATATAAGTGTTTAAAATTTACGGTTAGAGCGAGAGGCATATATGAAGGGAGTGACGTCATACCCTCGTATTTTAATACTATTTGTATTAAAATATATTATTCGTTCACACTTCGTTATTGTATCTAATCTAAACTATTATAAAACTGTAACAGAAGTGTGTCTGTACATTGAAGATATTTACAAAAAAAAGATTACGATATGATTTTTAGATGTCCCTGATTCCAAATCACCAATTTGTGGATTTTTTGTCTGTCTGTTTGTTTGTTTGTTTGTTTGTTTGTTTGTTTGGGTGTTTGTTTGTTCGAGTATCACGCAAAAACTACTGAACCGATTGCGATGAAACTTTTTTTGTTTGATAGCTTATCATCTGACTTAAAATCTGGTATATAATTTATGCGGACGAAGTCGCGGGTAAAAGCTCGTTAAATATAATAACGAAGTGTCATACAATCATCTGTTTTGCATCAAAGAGATAGAAGACGATAAAAAACGTATTTCAATCGCTTATAACTTTTTTGTTTTTTGTTTGATTGTAATTTCGTTTTAACATTTTGTTATTAAATTTAGCCTTTTTTAGAATTCGTTATAAGATATGAATTTCCAGGATCAGTCATCATCCCTATTATAACATAATTGGTCCTTTCGACGTGCACTAGTAACATGATTAAACCGTCAGAATTAATATTTGGTCACATTAGGGTATTTGACAGCATTTAAAATATCTAAACTATTATAAAACTGTAACTAGAAATTTGTCTGTACATTGAAGATATTTACAAAAAAAAAATTACGACATGGTTTTTACCTGTCCCTGATTCCAAATCACAAATTTTTTTATTTTTTGTCTGTCTGTTTGTTTGTTTGTTTGTTTGTTTGTTTGTTTGTTTGGGTGTTTGTTTGTTCGAGTATCACGCAAAAACTACTGAACCGATTTTGATGAAACTTTTTTTGTTTGATAGCTTATCATCTGACTTAAAATCTGGTATATAATTTATGCGGACGAAGTCGCGGGTAAAAGCTCGTAGGATCTAAAATGACGGCATCCGTATTGAACATGAATTTTGGAAATCAAGTATTTAGTCAGTTAAGGAAAATGCTGGATATTTCAAGAGAAAATCGACAAAGAAAATTTTTTTTTTTGTTTATTTTAGTCACGTGATCGTAAACGACTGTGATTGGCACAAAGTTGATGACGTCAACCGCATGTAGACAGTTGCGTGTAGAGTATGAGGGTCATTGTCATATAGTGCCAAAAAATTGTTCAATTCACATAAATTCCTAAATAATGCTTTAATTTTATTTCTTTTTACAAAAAGAATCAATAACTATATTCTACTTTATACCCATGCAAATCTTTATTAGGAATTAATTCGATAAATTACGTTTTTGCTGTTTTTTATACTCAAATGTCCGTTTCGGTGGTCTGTTCAAAACGGATGTATGCGAGTTCACAATGAAAAAAATAAATGAAAACTGCACTAAACTTGTGCCCTGTTCAGCTTAATTAGTTCTCTCAATCCTCAAAAATCATGTTCTATTGGTATGACTTCTAAAAGTGGCACAGTTTTTTATTTAACAACGATTATCACATGTTACACGAGTAGCGTGTCTTTTCGGTGGTTCATATTTCTATCGAAACTTTGCAACATTTTTATGTCTAAACGTGCCCAAAAACAAATAGTTCCTTTCTAGGGAAACTTATGAATGCCCAATGATGCATCCCTAATCCACATTTCACCACAGAAGAGCAAAATCTTTTCTGTTTACCCAAAAATACTTTTGTGTCAAATCTCATTGCGTCTTTCCGGTTACTTCGTTAAATTTGTAATTATTATTGAATAAATTAAATGTTGGCTATAGCGCAGTATATACTAGTGTTTTATTTACAAAAACATCATATTTGGACAGCCAGACCACTAAACTTTCAAGATATCTGAATTTGAATGTAAAATTTCCGTTCGGTGGTCATCTTTTTGGTGGTCATTTAAATTTGTAACTACCGATCAACAAATCAACGTCAGGATCAAGGTCATTCTAACTTTTCTCCACTAATATGAACTGGGGCCGCTTAGGTGGTGTATAGTCCACTCGCTGGCATCCTTATTCATGAGAGAAAGCCTGATAAACAACTGAAATATCGAGAAATGAAGAAGAAGCAGTGACAAGAGATACTAAAAGATCAAAATGCATAGGTTAAAGGAAATCCACCATCTTTTCCGGCTCCTTCTATTGGTTCACACACATATCTCAACCGGTGAAGTCCAGAATCGTGAAATGCAGGTTGCATTGCTGGAGATGAAATTCTGATTGAAGTCGACCAATCCATATTGGACACGCATGGTGAATAGAACTGTCGAACAATCCCATACACCCTTCTTGAGAAACCCTGCAGTGAAACGTATAAAGGCAAAAACGATAATGATGGATGATATACACCATCTTCTCCTAATTCATCTGTTTCGAGAGACAATTTAAGAGTTTCTCATGGGATTTAGAAGACTATTATTATTGATGGAGTTCAAATCAAAATTAAGTAAACATATAATAGAAGAGAAGGATTAATAAAGCAGATGGAAACGAACAATAAAAAGAAACTGAAAGCACAGAAGATACTCAAATAGTCAAAAGAAGAACGACAACCGAAAAGATGTCTTTTTGGTGGTCCATATTTTATTATATTTTTATGGTAGAAATTATTAACAATTCCCCATATCTGCCGAAATATAATAAAAACATCACGGCAAATAAATTTAAAAAGTGATTAATGTGACTTAAATTTTGCTTTGTTTTATTAATAAAACGCAATTCAGGTCTTTTTGGTGGTCAACTGCACCTTTTCGGTGGTCAGAAAAAAACATTTTTTGTTAATTATTTGCTAACGGACAAGAAACGACCACTATTTTTATTTTATTTAGGTTATATTCACTATTTTACTTCGGTTAATAAAGAAAAAGTGGTAAAAATTCACACTTTTTCAAATTGCTTTCTCTGCACCCCTTATATGACAATGACCCATGAGTTTAACTATGCGTATTTTGTCCAGAAAAGCATTTTCGCGGGATATTCAAATAATATTTTTTTGTTTTCGTTTTTTCTTGCTCTTTACATTGGAACGTAAAATATACATTTTCTATAGAGTACTTAGACATCAGTAATTAGCGTAGAACAGTTTTTAAAAACCTGTCAAATATCCTATTTAAGTAAAGTTAACTATGTCAGTTGCCAACCCTAGTATCAAACACATTCGAGTTCCAACAGTAACTTATCCACAGGAATATTCAATTTAGTTTTTGCAAGAGGGTGCAACGGTACGAAGCGAACGATATCTGCGGGTGCCATCGGCTTTAGATAGATTGGGGACGTCTCCGTCGACATGAAAGTGGAATAAAATAGGTATTCTACCCTATCAATCAGTTACATCATGGGGAGTCATCCGTCAACAAGATGAAATAGCTGTGAGAGTGACTTGGGGAGTGACACTATGAACAATAGCGTCTGTGTATTTCGTTATCTTCTATACATGCAGGATTTTAAAATACTTAAATACTTACCTACTATATTAAGATTTTTATTTTTGACTGTGCAAATAGGCTACTTGACAACTAGTCAAATCAGCTACTCTTTTTCGGACGTCAGAACGTGCGCTTTGTATGAACATTTGTACTAAATAATGAGTTGTGACGTCATCAACATTTCATTACTTTTTAAAGTTTATCTTGTTATTAAAAATAGTATTGAGGCTAAAACACAATGAAAATAGGAGTTTTGCGTTATTTTATAACCTTATTTTTATTAAGAAGATAAAATTAAAATATAATTTGTATGTAGTCAAATACCCAATATTGTAGGCAAACCACATTTCAAAATCAAGCATGATCATAAAAGAAGACATGATGCGATCTGAAGTATGACATTTTAAGAATGTAGTCTGCGCTACAGGTTCAATGAAAATATTGAATAAAAATAGGCTAAGTGCGATAATTGGGTATTTGACTACATACAATATATTTTATTTTTATCTTCTCAGTAAAAAAAGGGTTAGAAAATAACGCTAAACTCCCATTTTCGTTTAGTTTTTAGCTTGAATACTATTTTTAATACCAAGATAAACTTTAAAATGTATTGAAATGTTGATGACGTCACAACTCATTATTTAGTACAAATCTTCATACACAGCGCACGTTTTGACGTCCGATAAAGAGTAGCTGATTTGACTAGTTGTCAAGTAGCCTATAGGCATTCCGCTATGAAATCGGTGATTGTTCCTGTGATTGTAGCTCATGATACTTGAACAACTTTCCCAAAGGAGAAAGGAAACAATAAAAAAAAAAACAAGTAATTATACAAAACTTTTCATCAGCTGATTGCATTTATAATGGAAAGTACAACATTTTTTTAGCGAATTACATATTTTTGGGAAAGTTGTTCAGTATCATTAATGAGTACAATCACCCATTAAAGTAATACAACGTCTACACTAACACTGTATAAATTTATAAACAAACGAGCTTTTATCCGCGACTTCGTCCGCATAAATTATATACCAGATTTTAAGTCAAATGATAAGCTATCAAACAAAAAAGTTTCATCGAAATCCGTTCAGTAGTTTTTGCGTGATACTCGAACAAACAAACACCCAAACAAACAAACAAACAGACAGACAGACAAAAATTCCAAAAATTGATGATTTAGAATCAGGGACAGGTAAAAACCATGTTGTAATTTTTTTTTGCAAATGTCTTCAATGTACAGACTCATTTCTGTTACAGTTTTATAATAGTTTAAATAATAAATTGTTTTGACGTGCCTGTAAATATACGATGGGGGGGAGTGAAAGATAATTACATAATGCATAAAGATCATTTATGGCGTATGTTTGTTTGTGAACGTTTCACGTAAAATTTACTGAACGATTGAAATGATTTTTTCTGAAAAAAACCAGGGCATAGTCACAGGTCCGGCACTTCAAACAACGTTTTAGATTAGACATGATGACGTTCGCACATGCGCAGTTTGCGCAAATTGTGCATGACATATGAGTAGGGTTGACTTACCCTTACCACGCATCGTATGAACGTCATTTCGTTACTTTTTATAGTTTATTCTGTTATAAAAAATAGTATTTAAGCTAAAGAATTACTGAAAATTTTAATTTAGCGTAATTTTCCAACGTTTATTTTTACTGAGAGAATAGAAATAAAATATATTTTATGTATTCAAATCCAACGGGTGCGCGCGCCTGACTGCATTCCCTTTCTCGGCCCCCCTCAGGTTACCACATAAAGTGTGAGGGGAGGTGAGGTATCTGAAGTCAGAGGGGGGCGGGGAGTGGCCGTTCTGTATGTAGAACTATATACTATTACCTATTCTGTGGCATAGTGTAGAACTATATACTATTACCTATTCTGTGGCATAGTGTAGAACTATATACTATTACCTATTCTGTGGCATAGTACTATCACAGAATAGGTAATAGTATATAGTTCTACATACAGAACGGCCACTCCCCGCCCCCCTCTGACTTCAGATACCTCACCTCCCCTCACACTTTATGTGGTAACCTGAGGGGGGCCGAGAAAGGGAATGCAGTCAGGCGCGCGCACCCGTTGGATTTGAATACATAAAATATATTTTATTTCTATTCTCTCAGTAAAAATAAACGTTGGAAAATTACGCTAAATTAAAATTTTCAGTAATTCTTTAGCTTAAATACTATTTTTTATAACAGAATAAACTATAAAAAGTAACGAAATGACGTTCATACGATGCGTGGTAAGGGTAAGTCAACCCTACTCATATGTCATGCACAATTTGCGCAAACTGCGCATGTGCGAACGTCATCATGTCAAATCTAAAACGTTGTTTGAAGTGCCGGACCTGTGGTACTATTTAATTCATCGCATTCAGCTCTGCTCTTTCAATCAGAAGATATGCGAATTTAAAATTTTCATTTCGAAATTAATAATTTATTGTCTTTACAGAGGTACTTTTATATATTTATTCGTAGGGTACTATGCGTATTTATTTTGATATTGAACACATAATTTTTTTCAAAGCCTCACGACCGTCTTCCGTTTTAGGGTAACTAAAAACTAAAGCTACAACCACCAGCCGCCGTTCAATGTTGTTTTATCTGGTATAACGTCTCCGTCGCCCACAAAACCACTGCATAGAAACCATTCCATGCGATACGGTGAGAAATGGAGAGGTCAATTCTATACCTGGGACCAAACTTGTAATTTTTTGGGTTCCGTAACCAAAGGGTGAAAACGGGACCCTATTACTAAGCCAAAGTTGTCCGTCCGTCCGTCCGTCCGTCCGTCAGTCTGTCCGTCTGTCCTACCTATTTAGGGCTGTAACTTTTAAACCGTATTAGCTAGATAGTTGAAATTTTCTCAGATTATGGGTATTAAAGCAAGGGCGGATCCAGGATTTCATAGTGGGGGGGGCCCTCGGCTGACTCAGGCCACGTATTAAGATATAAAAAAATTAAGTTAGAGACACAGACTCGAGACGTCTTGTATACATACATAGAAAACTAAAACAATCAGCCCCGGATCTACGATTTTTCCGAGGCGGGGCAAAAACATGAGATTGGCGCTGGGCCCGGGCCTCCTCTACAAGAGTGTAGTAATAAATTTTTCTTAGGGAGGCCAGGTCCATGTTGAGTGGTTGCAATAAAACGTTTAACATAGAGCGAGCGAAGCGAGCTCGAGATTTTACTGCAATATGATTAGGTCGAGTCAGAAATTTGCAATATGATCGAATTCTGCAATAGGTAATTTCAATACAACAAAAAAACCAAGAGCGAGCGAAGCGAGCTCGAGATTTCACTGCAATATAATGAGACGACTGCAATACGATCTTAAACCGAGAGCGAGCGAAGCAAGCTCAGATTTAGTCACTGCAATATAATGAGATGACTGCAATGAGATCTAAAACAAAGAGCGAGCGAAGCGAGCTCGAGATTTTACTGCAATATGATTAGGTCGAGTCAGAAATTCGCAATATGATCGAATTCTGCGATAGGTAATTTCAATACAACAAAAAAACCAAGAGCAACCGAAGCGAGCTCGATATTTCACTGAAATATAATGAGATGACTGCAATAAGATCTAAAAGCAAGAGCGGGCGAAGCGAGCTCGAGATTTCACTGCAATATAATGGGATGACTGCAATACGATCTTAAACCAAGAGCTAGCGAAACAAGCTCAGATTTCGTCACTGCAATATAATGAGATGACTTAAACGGACTAAACACTGCAATGAGATCTAAAACCAAGAGCTAGCGAAACAAGCTCAGATTTCGTCACTGCAATATAATGAGATGACTGCAATGAGATCTAAAACCAAGAGCGAGCGAAGCGAGCTTGAGATTTTACATATGATTAGGTCGAGTCAGAAATTCGCAATATGATCGAATTCTGCGATAAGTAATCTCAATACAACAAAAAAACCAGGAGCGAGCGAACCGAGCTCGATATTTCACTAAAAAAAAGAGATTTTACTGCAATATGATTTGGTCGAGTTAGAAATTCGCAATATGATCGAATTCTGCAATAGTTAATTTCAATACAACAAAAAAACCAAGAGCGAGCGAAGCGAGCTCGATATCTCACTGAAATATAATGAGATGACTGCAATAAGATCTAAAAGCAAGAGCGAGCGAAGCGAGCTCGAGATTTTACTTCTATATGATTAGGTCGAGTCAGAAATTCGCAATAAGATCGAATTCTGCGATAAGTAATTTCAATACAACAAAAAAAACAAGAGCGAGCGAAGCGAGCTCGATATTTCACTGAAATATAATGAGATAACTGCAATGAGATCTTAAACCAAGAGCGAGCGAAGCGAGCTCGAGAGCTCACTGCAATATAATGGGATGACTGCAATACGATCTTAAACCAAGAGCGAGCGAAACAAGCTCGAGATTTCGTCACTGCAATATAATGAGATGTCTGAAATCAGGAGCGAGCGAAGCGAGCACGAGATTTTTTAGCAAAATTCTCAAGTCGATGCAATATTTTTTTTCCATCTTGATTTTGGCGCCCCCTAAACCTGCCGCCCGGGGCGTGTTCCCCGGTTTGCTGTTAAATCTTTAGGATTATATTATTATGTGTATAATCCTAAAGATTTCCGACCACAGCCTTGTTTTAATTATTGTACCTACACAGGTACAACAATTAAAACAGAAACATAGAGCGAGCGAAGCGAGCTCTAATTTTCTCCGCTCTACGAATTGGTTATGGACAGAGCTCAATCAATCTATGCCCTAGTAAAGTGCCGTCATTACTCAGCCTCGAAATTCAACGCAAACCGCAGAGGTCCGTGGGGGGGGCCATGGCCCCCTGGCCCCCCCCCCCTGGATCCGCCCTTGTATTAAAGGTCCCGGACAAAAAAGTTATCTTAAGTTAATAATGTTGTGTTCTGTGGTGGTGTGGTACGAAACCCTCGGTGCGCGAGTAGCCCGACTCGCACTTGACCGGTTTTTATTTTAACTTAAAACATGCCGCATCCATATTTAGTTCTATCTTTGACTCTAAGCATAACATCAATCTCGACTAGCTCAATAAGCTCTGAACTAGCCAAAGAAACCTAATATTAGTATAGAACTTGAGCAAAGTATTCCGAGTTTGGACAGTGAGTAGTTTGGTGTATAAGCAAGTCATGCATCTAGTTCGATAAACTTCTAGTCGATTCTGAGATTCCTCCACTGCACTTCATTTTGTGGGATATAATAATATTCCTGTAAAGATACGTTTTTACCCGTAACCAAAGGGTGAAAACGGGACCCTATTACTAAGCCTACGTTATCCGTCCGTCCGTCCGTCCGTCCGTCCGTCCGTCCATCCGTCCGTCCGTCTGTCCGTCCGCCTGTCCTACCTATTTAGGGAGGACTGTAACTTTTTAACCGTAATAGCTAGATAGTTGAAATTTTCTCAGATTATGCGTTATTACGGCGGATTTGTTAACAAATAATAAAAATGTCAAAAAGTTAAAAATTAAGGGGGGTTCTCAACAAGAAACTAGTTTTTATCAACGTTTTTTCTTCACGCTCTATAGTAAAAACGGTAATACATACAAGCGTCAAACTTAGTGTGAATATAGAGCAAGCTCTACAAAATAACAACAAATACTAAAAACTGGTCAAGTGTGAGTCGGTCTTGCGCTGAAGGTCCCGGACAAAAAAAGTTTTAGGTACATAATTTTGTGTTCTGTGGTTGTGTGGTACGGAACCCTCGGTGCGCGAGTAGCCCGACTCGCACTTGACCGCTTTTATTACACCTATGTTACAAGTTCATCTTACTTTAACAACGTTTTGAGCACAACCCTGAAAGGGATTATGGTGTGCGTTTATAGGAATAATACTTATCATAGGGACCACCGTTGCTAATTAATCTTTTGTAGAGAAAAACAAGCTTCTGCAATGTGTTTTGGATTTAGTTCTGATTTAAATAAAATTTCAAGGCCTCTGTAAACACAATCGGAATCAAACAGTAGTGAATCTCAAGGAAACTGTTTCAAATTAAATTTGCATGCTAAAACCAGAAAAGAACAGAACGAATATGAATGTCAATATAAATAAATAAATAAATATCTTGGACAATGTCACACAAATTATCTAGTCACATTTAAAGTACCAGAATCTAGCCTGGACTTGTATTATGATGACTAGACAACGATATAGAATACATATATAGATACAAACATCCATGACTCGGGTACAAATATTCATATACATCATACAAATACTTGTCCCTTACGGGATTCGAACCCGCGACCCTCGGCACAGCAGGCAGGTTCACTACCGACTGTGCTACCGGGCCGTCAAAGTATAAATGAATATGAAGCCCGTTTTATCTGACGATGGCAAAGTCAATAGGAAGGTAGGTACTTCAGGTTCAGAAGATAGATAATTAAACTAGAGCAATCAAATTTTTACCACTCAATCTCTATATTGTCTTGGAAACATAGGGATATGTTTTGCTTTTTTCGATAAATTAATTATTGTAAGAAATAGGAGCCTTCAAAAATGACAAAAAATTGTCAATTTTACCGCTGTATTCAGATATCCAACAAGAAAATTTGATTAATATAAACAAAAAAAGGAATTCAGACATAGCTAAAGTCTTACTTATTTTATTCTTGAAAGAATTAAAATCGGTTTAGTTTTGGAGGAGGAAACAAGGGAATATGAAACCGTCATTTCGTCCATTTTATGTTGGTAAAATCAGTCCGCGCTGCATTTGTCACTTTCGCACTACTGGCAGCTCGGTTGCACCGGAACAGTGCGACAGCAATATATCTGTTAAATAGCAATTCTTAAATTTTTTGCAGACCGTCTCTCCTCTTAATCTTTTTAAGTTGATGTAAATAGATTCATAGCATACATGAAGTCATCATCAACCTCTATAGTTAGGTTTCTAAATTAAAACAATACACTTACATATATAAATATATATTTACAAATATATTTATTAAATAAATTGGGTTCGGATACATGCGTATGCGGTATGAGTTATGTGCTGGACACAGCTCTGGGCACAACACGCAGGTTGTGTCCGTCTTACTGATACCAAACACACTTGTTAGGTTAGCGACGAAAGTTTAACAATTAACAAACCCTTTCGTCATAGAAATGAAGGTGATAACTGTTAAATTTATTTTCGTTCAAGACTGAAGGTCTACCATGAGCTATTAACACTGTAGTTTTACTACTGTAGTTGCGATGCGCATTTTGTATGTCAAAATCAATTCTCACAGTAACCATTAGAAGCGCTATACAAAATTAAATGCGAAAATGAGAGTAAAACTACTGTACTTTACTACAGTGGGAACTCAAAGGAGCATATTAAATTATCAATAATGTCATGATACCGTGATAACCGTAACCGTATTGTTTTTTGTAATGTGTTTTGTAAGACAAATAAAGAAAATTCTATTCTATTCTAGTCTATATTATTGACAGTGTAATATGCCGTATCGCAGTATCGTGATAATATCACAGAATATCCAGAAATCCTGTTATCCGCGCGATCCTATCAATAATATTGAAATGTAAGAACAGTATTCAACTGACACCATAAAGAACGACGTAATAGTAACGATGAAGAACGTTCTGCCCCAGCCCGCTGACAATAGTGAACACAAATAATTAAAAAAATATATAAGTATTAATAAATATTTTTATTTTTTTGTTATATTTGTATTTGTATTTTACGCTTCCTGCTACATTTACTTTTCAACGCGATTGCGAGTATTATTGCTATAGCTGCTTTTTTGTTATTTTCCATGACGAGAAACACGAAAACTAACAAAACACGACTTCACTCTAGTGAATCTAAGGCATTCTGATGATGATAATATTGATAAGTGTAATACCCCCCATCAATACTTGTGGTAGGTACTTGCGATACTAGAATCACGATAATATTGACAATGTAATATGCCCCAAAGAAAACCTACTGGCTGTAGTGTCTATACTTCAAGCGTAGATACTACAGGCAGTCCAGTAAATTTTTCTTTCCACACCTCCATTAACCCGACACAGGCAACGTTTTTCGTCCGTTTATTTCACTTTACTGATTCCGCACTTCACTGTCAGGGGACAACATGTCACTTCGATCTGACAGTGAAAAACAGCCCTTGTGTCATTTGTCAACGTCAGGCGATCAACGGCAACGCGGGGAAAAACATAATTTCATAAAGACATCCGTGTTCTTGTTACGACTCGCGCTGTTTTTTACCGAGCTGCTATTGAGTTTCACCTTGTTGAGATGGGGGGAATGTGTTTTTATTTGCATAAGAAGGTAGGGCAGTGGTGAAAATTGTGATACGCGTAACCCCCTTTAGGCCGTGGATCCACCAAAGCGGACATGAGTGGAGAATAGAGGAATGGCGGTTAAAGTGTATCTACAAAAGCTGAGCGGAGCTGAGCAGCATGACTGTAACGAGCACGTACGTAGATAGGCAAGCTAACGCGCTAGCACTGAATGAGACGAATAGGAGTGCAATTCACTAAGCGTCACATCGATCGGTGTCAAAAACATCTACGAGCTCACAAATGTAATAGGGTAAGTTCGGGGTAATTGGCCGTAGTTTTTTCAAGATCGAATTTATATGAAACTAAATGTTTGTAGATTGTAATTATTATTTTTATTTAAACTTTGAATGTTACACTATAGGATAATTAATAAAAATGTAACTAATTCTGATGGGATTAACCTTAAAAAAACACGATTGGCCATCTCTCCCTTAGTGTCAGGGAGAGATTGCCTCAGTAGTATGGGAGAGTTGGCCAGTACTTAATTCTAATGTTTCTTCCCTTTAACCTTTACTTTTTTCGAGTTTTAGTTCCTTTTTTTTCATTTTGAACACATGTCGTCAAATTCAGATACATTTTGGTGCACCAAAAGTTGGAAAAAGATATACCAAATCCAATCTTCAATAAGACGTATTTCGAATAGTTTTCTCCACAGAAAATACAGTTATTTTCTTCTCTCCCTTCATCAGATGCATCGCGTAAAAGTGAAGTACGATTCATAAGCCATTCCGAAAACCCTTAAAAACGCATAATTTTTCAAATACTTCTCAACCACAACTTGTAACATGAATGTCTTATAAAATATTCACAGTATGCAAAATTTAAAAGGTGGATTTTACATAATATTTTTTTTCGTATTATATTCGCGAGTATTTTTGTACCCAGGTGTACGACTTGATCGATCTAAATGATAGCTAGCGACACCCAACTTCTGTTTATCGATTTTTTTTTGAGTTGGCCATCTCTCCCTTACGGCCATCTCCCCCGGACTTACCCTATCCTTCTTGCATCCTACAGATCGTCGAAGTTTTTATATGATTTTGGCACATGACATAACCTTAGCGAATATCGAATTGCCATCTCGCCGATGTTTCAACGACGAAGTTAAGGTTTTGACGATGTTTGCGCTTCGAGAATTGCATTGCACTTTAGCACGATAAGACGCACCGTCGTTCTTCGTACTCCGCTCATATTTCTGCTCGCAAGATACTGCTCACATCTCCGCTTGATATGAACCATATCCACAGAACCTAATCGGAATAACGAAATCCTATTCGTTGTTTACGACACATCTCTCCTCTCCTCTCCGCTCCGCCCATCTCCACTTTAACCCGTCAAATCGTATGTTTTTGTCAAGGATCCGAGTGAATAAACAATCAAAAAATCTTTTGTACGGTATTCCTTACGAATTGTTAATCGAAGTTCCCCTTGGGCGTTTTTTCTGTTGTCGAACGAGGCGGGGATAAACAGAGTAGAAGAAAGTCTAACCACAATTACAACTTTAAAAGGTGTATAACCACCTCGAAAGGGAATAAGTACCTACTGTCGTGAATTTAAATATAAAATCGTAGAACCACCCAATAATCCCCCGATACCAAACGTAGAAAAGTTTACATAAAGAGATTTTTCCGCAATACGAAGGCGAGAACAACAAATTTGCTATTGTATAGGAAGTAGATAGAAGCGACAATTCCGAGAACATTTTCTCTGTAAATAGGGACATACAACGTATAGATATAATTCTATATTATACCTACCATCAGTGCAGACGTGCAATCGCTTTTTCATATTATTTGTTTCCCATTCTGTAGCCCGTACGAGTTGTCTACGGTATCTTGATCGTACCGAATCGTGCTCAATTTACTGTTTGTTTAGGATCAAAGGCACGCTGCAGTAATGAAAATGTAAAATAGTAAATAACATATAGGGTAAACATGTAGGTGTTAAAAGAACGGATCGTGTCAGAAACACTACACTGCGCTCCAAAACACGAATAACCGATGTTGGGGAAAAAACCGCCAGATTAAAGTGGGATTGGGCCGGCCATGTCTGTCGAATGCACCAGGAAAGGTGGGCAAGAATTGTAACGCCCTGGATCCCAGAAAACGGTCGTCGACGTCCGGGTCGTCCTAGGAAGAGGTGGCGGGACGATCTGGATTCTTTCGATGACGCGTGGCCAGAGCATGCCCAAGACAGAGATGGTTGGCGGACTAAAGGGGAGGCCTTTGCCCAGCAGTGGGATGAAATAGGCTAGAAAAAAAAAGGATAAACCATCCTTTCATTGGCACCCCTCCAATTATTGGCACTTTAGAGTTTATGTCGAAAAAACAAGGAAAATATAGACTATTCAAGTTCAGTATTTTCCTTGTTTTTTCGATATAAACTCTAAAGTGCCAATAATTGGAGGGGTGCCAATGAAAGGATTTAAACAAATTATATTTTTTGTGCAATACTGAACTTGAATAGTCTATATTTTCCTTGTTTTTTCGACATAAACTCTAAAGTGCCAATAATTGGAGGGGTGCCAATGAAAGGATGGTTTACCCTACCTACATTTAATTTAATTTCTATTAGGAAGGATACTATTGCAAATTGCACTCAAAGTACAAACAAAGAATAAATGGACATTCCTGAAAAAAAACAGTTTTTTTATTTTATTTATTTATTAGTGCCAAGCCTCATGGTGCGAACAACCCACAATGACCTCTGCGACGTTCTTCGTACAAAAATCTGCCGCTGCGAAGTTTTGCATACAATAATCCGCCGCTGCGTCGTTCTACATTTTACATACCTACAGAAATCCACTGCTGTATTCTTTATTCAAAAATCTGCCGCTTCGGCACCGCAGCGTCATTCTACAGATAAAGACGTAGCGGCAACTACGGCGCTGCTGCGTCGTTCTTTATACAAAAATCTGCCTCAGCGTGTTCCTACATACAGAAATCCGCAGCAGCGACCTTAGATCAACTTAAAATGAATGGATAGGCCCAAAGCGCTTTAAGTTGAAGCATGCAAAACTAGGGCACTTCAATACAAATTAGGGTACTTGGTCTGTCATCTCAATACATTTTCGAAGTAAAACTGTCAATTGTTTTGCCTCATTTTTCTGGTTAATCGACGAACGCTGTCCTTGCGGCGCCCGGGGAGCAACGCATTATTTCAATTATATTATACTTTATTGCACACCAAAACAGAATATACCTACATTGTATAAAGATAAAGAATTACAAGTAGGTACAAGTAAGGCGGTCTTATCGGTAAAAAGCTATTTCTTCCGGACAACCTTAGGGTAGAGGAATTAACAAACGAAAATAGGTAGGCATCGTGTGGCTTAGCAATGCCTTCTTAACCGATAACCTTTTTCAATGCAGGTTCTAGAGACCTACATTTAATTACTAATCCTTATTCGCGTTTCAAAAGGAAAACGCCCAATCCCGTCCAGTTCCAGTTCAATTTCAGTTATCATACTATTTGTATGTGTTCTTTGATCATACACATTCGCCAGCTGCGAAACGACCGAAAACGAATACACTTCGTCACGTGGGCAATGTCTTTTATCTGCCGCATATCAACACCGATACTAAAATAAGATTAAATCCTTGACTACATATATTAAGGACTGGCCTTGCGGTAGCATTTCCCCTTTGCCACGGTATAAGACAAATTGCTCATGTGCATTTACACTCAATTTTATACCTTATCACGTTATCACTAAACGAGAAAGCCTATAATTGCGAAACAATAATTTTGAACTTTGGGGTTCACACGAGACTACTTTTTATGATTCACAAACAAAACATGACATTTTGATGACATTCAAAATTAGAATCTAAAGTTATGGGGAATAAAATCCAAAGTTGCGGATTTAATGTTACCTCGCCCCCCGCAAAAAGTGGCAGATATGATTTTTTGTAGAATGACACGCGTAACTAGCTAGTCCCTATAATTATAAGTAGTCAAAGGATTAAATGGATGAAATCATAAGTCATTAACACTGCCAGAACACCAGAACCATGATTGATAGCACTAACAAATGGAGCAAGAGCATCCTACTTAGGTATTGATCGACACAAAACATGTAAACAAGGACCCTCTACAGACAAGAAGGACAAAACAATAAAATATTTATGCCATAATAGTTGAGACTGAGTTGAGAAATTCGGAAATCTCACGAAATAGTTTGGTTTTGGAAGTAACACAAAGGAGACTGATAAATAATTCAAATGCTGCAATGCGGTCCCTGGGGAATCGACAAGGAATGTTCTCTAGTGTGTTTTAAGCTTTAAGGTACTTCGTAAGGTGATGTGGGAATCTGACGTCATAGGTTTCGATAACAATCTTCGCTATTGAGAATTAGCCCAGCCATTTTACGGTTTGACCCGGAACTAATGAGAATTTTATTTTTCATTAAATCTTTTAAGAGCCCATTTGAGCCTAGAAATAAAGGGTTAGTTCAAAGACAGTGCGCAAATTTTACGTATAATATGAAGCTCATTCAAAATAAAAAGACTAATAAATAGTCGATATAAGAATATTAAAAGTCGAGCGTAAACAAGACGCGTGCGCACTCTGCGGAGGCACAGTATAAGATAGAGTATCTGTTACTAGAAACAGTACGGACACTCCCTTCCTCCCACCAACTTTTTACTTCACCCCCTCTATCGCCCTCTGGTTAGTAGCGCACTGGTTACTCGTTATTATACCTAATAAGAAGACTTAAGGTTCAATTTCTTTGGTTTCGCATGTGCTGACGTCATCTTGTCAAATCCAAATTTTTGTATGCAGTGCCCGGGCTGTGGCGGATGACCCACGTCATGACATCAGTGACCCACCCTCGAGAGAGGCCACGGGGCGCGTACTCGGATCGCCCCCGCGCTACCCTAGCACCTACCTAGCCTTTTGACTCACGAGTACATAGTGTAACAACGCTACATTAATTTTCGGGTGGAAGAATTAAAAAAAAAACAAACAAAAATAATTTATTTTTTTCCTTTTAATGTGTTTATTAACGATACTGATTGCATGGAAGAAAAATGCGCACTGTCTCTGAAGTAACCCTGTATACCAACATAAAGAAAAAATCAAGTCAGCAACAGCCCTATACACAGATTACCCTGTTAATTAATCTGTGGCCCCATTTATCTCGTTCGAAAAAACCTGATGGTTACATTTTTTTCACATTTTTAAGGCTATTTATGTCTTTGAATGAAGTGTCCAGCACCTTTGATTAGTCTCTCTAACTAATGAATAAAAATAAATATATTCTTACTGTGTGTCACGAACAGCAACACCATTATATTATGAAGGAAGCGAAGCGTAGAATAAAAGAAAGCAGCAATCCGACGATTCAAGCAATTATATACAAGGTGGAACGTAACCACCCGATTTCCCGAAAATGTCAGACATACTGTGTTCTTTGGGGAAAAATTTAGTAGAAACACAATATACTACATTTTTTCCTAAGGAACTTATAAACAATACCTACCTACACGTATTAATATTTTTATCAGCTTCATACTTTGTAAGTAAACAATTATTGGACTTCCCATACTAAATGCAATCAGCTGATCGAACGTTTGTATCAAAAGTCAATTTTTTTTGCGAATTTCTTATTGGTTTCTTAAGGAAAGTTGTTTAGTATCATGGGTACAACCACACCTTAAAGTAATGCAACTGTTTATTTTCACCATTGTATTTTGATTCACTCACAAAAAATGTGTCGTTCCAATGGATAATACATATTATAATATGTGAGATAATCTCATAATCATAATAATTTTATTGCATTATGTGTTGTGGAAGTGGCGGTAGGGTACATTTTAATGGAAAATTGTAAAATGTTATCCAACCGAAATGCCATTACATCATAATTTATACGACCAAATTCTGAACACGTCATGTCACCTGATTAAAGCTGGAAGCGAGTTATATTTTCACATAGTCACGATATTATAATGATAAGGCATCGTCCTAATAGAACGCGAATGCGCGATCATCGTGCGAGTAAGCGATTGCGACCATCGCGTGTTCGCACGATTGCACAAACTGGGTCTCCTATCATCGCTGTGAGACTGGACTAGGGCAGTGGCACAGTCGATACCAACAACCATGGACGCAATTGTCGCGCGAATTTCAATTAGGACACCTATTTGAATTCAATATGTTTGATCGCGTGTTCGTACGAACTAAGTTCGTACGAATAGATATACAAACATTTAGTTAGGACACCTTTTTGGTATTGGTATTGGTTGAGCGGGCTCATTTTCCGCAACTCGACGACTTAGGCGCCTATTTTGCGTTGGGTGGGAATGACTACTCCTGCCATCCCAGCTCCTCCAGGAAGCCCACCAGCTTGTTAATGCTGTTGAAGACCTCTGGAAGGGACCCCGGTGATCCGAGGTGTTGTGCCCGATAGTGTGCTAGCCCGTTGCATTCCAGCAGCACGTGCGCAGCCGTTTCTTCAACCTCCATGCACACCCTGCATAGAGGACTGTTAGTAACACCAATATTGAACAGATGTTTGTTAAAAGGACCGTGACCAGTCAGGGCTCCAGTAACTATGCGTAGTTGAGCTCTCCTGAGACGCAAGAGGCTCCTGGCGAGACGAGGGTTCACCCTAGGTAGAGCACCTATTAGAGTTCAATATGTTTGATCGCGCGTTCGTACGAGTAAAATTCGCGCGAACGTACAATATTCGTGCATTCGCGTTCTATTAGGACGATGCCTAATACGCCGCGATTTTATAGCAAGAAACTTCGCAGCTGAGTGTACCAACAAAAAGTTAGGTAATTAGTTTTTCAGTGGAAAGTTACTTTTAATTCACGCGTGACTTGAATTTGGGATGTGAATAATTTTCGCCTTATTATCTTTGAACAATACAACAATAAACAATTCCAAATTATAATTTCTATGCAATAAACACAGCCATTTTATGTTTTGAACGAAAACTTTGATTTGCATTTAGGAATAATGATAGATAATTATCCCAAAATAGTGAAGATTACCTACGGGTTACTATGCTATAATCAGAAAGGTGGAAATATGGAATTAGCACCCAAAAATTAACTTGGTCCTTAAGAGGGTATCGAATCTATTGTGCTGCCCTCAATCGTACTATTTTTTATTTCTAAACAATTAAACAACATTTCCAAAAAAAACAACAATCAGTCAATCTCATTGTACTACTGATTGGCTTTCAAATTATCGAAACATTAGGTACGGATTATTATGTTTTGGCCACAATAAACATAAAAGCAAATCCGCAGTGACCCGATAAATTGAAAATCAGTAATGACTACAATGTGACATTCTTGTTTTTGGGAAATATTGTTTAATTGTTAAGAAATAAAAAAACTATTAATATTAACTGAAAAGAGAAAAACAAGCTCTAATATTCACTAATCAGCTAAGTATAACATCTTGGTTCGAGCAAATATAATATGAATGTTATTAGGTAGGTATCGCAAACGGGGACAAAGAAGAATTATAAAACATACCTAATAGGTACCTTCCTTGGTTTGTCCTACTGCAATACCTACCTAATAACATTCAAATTATATTTGCTCGAACAAAGTTGTTATAGCGGATTAGTGAATATTAGACCTTGTTTTTCTCTTTTCAGTTAATATAAATAGTTTTTTTATGCAGTCGGGTTTTTTGTTTTTTTTAATAATTTAGTTTATTTCTTACTTTTTAGTCTTGTGTTGAAAAGGTAGCATAAAAGTACTACAATATATATATTTTTGGAATTGTTCACAAGCTTTCATTTGATACCCATATTGTAATTTTTATAAAAAAAAATTGTTTTCCCAAATCTTTTTTTTTATTCGCAGCCCTCTTATTAAAATAATATAGCCTATGTCACTCTCACAATTTTTACGAATCTAACGACACCTCATACGTTAAAATCCATCAAGCCGTTTAGGCTGTAAGCCGTGCCAATGAAATATACATACAAACATACATACATACGCTCGAAAAACATAACCCTCCTCCTGGCGCAGTCGGGTAAAAAGGCAGCACAATAGGCTCTGTACAGTCTCCATACTTTTTAAATATGCTCACCGCTGTTATTACTTTTAGAATTAATTTTTCTTTTAGACCATCAAACTCAACTCAACTTTCACTAGGTATGGAGTCTGCATCTAGAAACGAAAAGAATCGGCTGTTTCATACAAAACTGCAGTACTTACCTAACTACTCTACTCGACTCATATGCATGGAACAACAGATTTATTTTTTCAGTTTGATATTGAATTGAAAACAAAGGAGATAAGAGAAAAATCTCTTAAATCTAGAAGACTAAAGGCCAAAGTAGTTCAACATACTCGTAATACCACAGAGTGCCATAATAATAAATATAGGTAATAATACTTCACACTATAACTACCACACAGAGTACTATAACTACAATGAAACTTCAATTAGCCTATCAGTCATTGCTAAATAATTCATTTAAATAATTACGCATTAATATTAATTTGTTGAAGAACAACGTAGGTACAGTAATGTTTTCATTCATTATTAATTTCAATTTGACCGCTCACTCGCGCCGCCATTGCTGGTTCGTGAAATCTCACTCGTATTACGAGAGAATTATATCTGTCAGGGTCCAGGCGTTACCTTTGTCACCCTTTGTCACCAGGGTGACACCTGCAACAGGAGGTACCTATAAAATACGATAGGAAGACGGACAATTTGTCCCGCAGGCACCCACGGTCTCGTCTGCACGATGAAACTCTACAGATGTGTGCGTAGGCAATGGTAAAGGACACTGGGCATAAATTTATGGCCACTGGTCTAAGAGCCCCCCGCTATGGCACAGGTAGGGACTGTTAGAGGATAACCTAATGTACATGGTGTGCAAAGGGCAATAGTTTCGAGAAAAAAAAATACAGGTGTTTTATTTTTACGTGGTCGTTTTTGGAAGAAATAATTTTGGCATTGTGTTTTCTGTTCTAGAGTGATCAGACACTTAGCTTCAACTACTAAACGTTATTATTAAGTGTTTAACAGTAAGAAGGCTCACGTGTACCATAATGACAATTTCAGGATGGAATAACGATTTTCTCGTTTTGAGTTTACGAGATGCTAAGGGCTAAAGATTTTTTTGCATTAATAATAATAAAAAACCAATAATGCTATCAATATGAAACAAGGAATTCAAGCAGCAGATAAAAACGATCAGGTACGTAATGTTTACTTTACCAAAAAGACCACTTTTCCGAAAATGTTTCTTTTTCATAATGACTACCATAGCGGTGAAAAGTTAACATTAGTATGTAAAGCCGTTAAACAAACCCTGTACCTTTTTTTCTCTCGAAAAGATATTGGTGCAGCATACAAAAAAATTTCAGCATTAAACCCCCTCTCAAACGTAGTATGCCACTTATGGGGACCACTAATGTCCACTGTCCTTTCATATTGAAGCGGGGATGTGACCATCATGGTCCGCTTGTGTCATCAGTTCTCCAGGCCTCTCGATCTTGGGCCTGGTGTATGCTGGCCTATAGTGTTTTCTCGGTAATTTCTTTAACCGGTCCATCTCATAGGCATGCGTCCTCTACCTCTCTTTCCCGCCATACGGCCTGTAATAATGAATTTTCCCAAAATATCTGATCTCCTGACCGTATGCTTAAAGAATTCAAGGACTCGTTTCACTGTTTTGGCCCGTTTTTGGGCTTTCCTGTTGACTGCCCAACATTATACAGGTTCCAACAATAAGCTGACGGTTTTTGAAGGGGATCAGACCATCAAACTGTAAACTTTCTCCATGGGACCAATGTCGTCGTCAGCTGTTCCTTAAAAACTAGCCTAGTGCGTTTCGGCCACGCCCAGGGTAGGGTGCCGTGGTTGTCCGTCACAATATACGGACTTAGGAGGGGGCTTTTAGTTTTACACTACTATTGTCTTCGTGCCGTTGTTGTATGGTTTCCATATTAAAAAGCCTATAGTGCTTAACGTGCAATCATTACAATGTATGTGCCTGTGAGCGTTATTTATTTATTTTTATTGTAATTTTTTAAGGAACAGCTGAGTTTTTTTCGTGGTTTCGGCATGGCCGTCCCTCTGCCAAGAGGTAACGACCAAGACGAATAAACAGTTTAAAATTTTTAATTCAGCTAAGTCATCATAATAACCAAAATCGCCTACAAGCAATTATCACGCTCACACAAAAATGCCTATTATTTCTATTTGATAATTAAGCAACCAAAAAGGAGCTTCATTGAATATTAAAAGGGGCTCAGCTGATTAGTATTCAACTCGGACACTGTTAGTTTGGTTAGGGCGCGCAAGAGTCTCAGAGGCGATTCCCTAAACAAGTTACCATTTATACCACTTCCCGAGACCCTTGGCAGAACTCTTATTAATACGCCATACGGTTGAAAGTAGGTGAATTCACGTGACTTCGTTAGAGATACGAGGTATAACCGCATTTATATCTTCAGAACACAAATATTAGCATAATTAGTTCGACGCGTACGCTCCCTTAATATAAATAGGTTGTCTTATCAATTGTATAAGTATTCGTCTACATCGCCTACAGGTTTCGTAGGAGGAATAATGTAGGGAGGTATTACATGAACTAATTAGAATAAATAGATTGTATTTTGTAGGATTTCTTTGTTGGATATTTTTGCATACTTATCTACAGGGTGTAACAAAACAACCTAGTAATACTTAACTGCTTCAGACCATCCATCTGAACAACTATCACTATGGAGCAAGAAAAAAAGCCAGCCATCGAGAAAAAATTAAAAAAAAACAACGGGTTGTATTCCGAGAAGGCAGAAGTAAAAAAATTTTTTTAACATATAAAAGTACTATCATTTATGTAGCAAAATACAATATTCATTTATTGCGCTATCGTAAACAAACATGACAATTTATGCCGCTTAAACGAAACAGCAGGAACAGACATACATTTTCGCCGCGCGGTAGAAAGAGAGGGGGATATTTCTGACCTATTTTCGATCAGATCAGGGTGACGTCACGGTCCTGACGCGAGTTTAACATTTTTTACCCATATCTACCAAAAAGTGCAAAACGCCGCTAAAGAAGTTTTCACTTCAAAAATGTGCTGTCTACTGATTCATATGTGCATCTGAGTCGAACCGGTACTGCAGTTTTGTATGAAATTGTGGATTTAAATTTCGAAGTTGACTCCCTTGCGAAAGTTGTTCAGTTTGATGGTCTGAAGCAAGTATAACTAGGGTGTTTTGTTAAACCCAGTAGATGATTATCTAAATGTATTCCGATGTTTGATGAGGTACCTACACAAAAAACACGAAACAACAATTTTTATAATAAAGATGAATCTGCTAAAGAACACATCCTGTGATGAGTGATGACTGATAGAGTGATGGATGACGAAGACTAAAACATATTCTTCTTAAAAATCCCTTTTATGGAAGTAATATTACTTTGAAAATGATCGAGTAATTTTAAAACTTATAATACCTTATCGGTATATATTTTGGTTATCATCATCATCTTATTGAGCTACGCTCTTGTCGGTGGAGGTATTCAAAATTAGTATTCATAAAACAGTCTGAGATAATTATGACTCTTCTAAACTTATCATTATCAGGTTCTTAACTCGAAAAACTGCAGTACCTACATGACTCAAAATTATGGGAAAGTGTTTTATTTTTATTTTTTCGATTATGCTTTCATACTGGAAGTAATTCAGTTTGATGGTCCAACTTAACCAACTTATAAGTATAATAACTAGGGTGTTTTGTAGCACCTTGTATAAGGATCCCGGATATAAGACATGAGTATTTCAAAATATAGTAAATACCCTACCTCTTCCTTTATATTTTTAAAGAAGAATGGCGATTTGGGACCCAGCCATTTTTTACGAAAACTGAAAGCCATTCAGGACGGTCATAATTATTATAAACAGAAAAATATTTGGGCATTTTTTAAAAAAACTTCGACATCTGCAGAAGTCCGGATTGAAAAGTAGAAATTACTAGTAAAATAGACAAATCATCCAAAAAAAAACTCGCAAAACGCAACCACGACAGCTATTTTCATCTAATATTATCACTGAGATATTTTTGGTCGTTACGGAACGTATTTGGCTTGGTTGAACTGATAGTGTGTGTGATTTCGTTTTCTTCCAGTATAGGTATCATAATATTGTACGGTTATCATTAATTTTCTTTAAAATAAACACAATGAATGCGTAGAAGATTGAGTGGACTATCTAATAAGAAAGATTATGAGTTTCACACACTTGATACAATAGATATCACATTATATACATTTACTTTTGTTTTAGTTTTATTTCACTCTACACGTATTACTAAGTTTCATTCATGTACGGGACCTCTAAGTCAGGGTCTCAAATTACATGGCTGTCCGCCAAACTTCTTTAGTAATCATTATTACAATGTTATCGGCACTTACTATATTTATAGTAATGTCAACAACGCTTTACCATCACTTCAGATTTTAGTCCCATTCTTGTTAAAATTACTATAGTTTTAACTACCAGTAAACAAGGGTAATAAGGAGTTAAATCCTGTAAGACCGTAAAAGTTTTCATATAACTTCAAAACTATTACGTCCCAACTAACATTAATTTGATGATAAATATAGTCTTTGTGGGTTAATCTCTATTTAAAGCACCATTAAAAGTTTCTCAAATTACTAACAAATTCTAGGTTTTGTAAGAGGATGATTAGACGATCAAACTTAACAACTTTCTCTATGTATATGGGACCAATAAAATCTTAACCTTTGGGTCGAGTAGTTAGTTTTGCAGTTGTTTATTAAACACCAGACGTTGGAAGTCTGACCATCCCTTTAAAAATCGTCAAGATATTAAAAAGAACCCAGTATGGTGATGTAAAATAAATAATATTTTGATGAATAGATTCTACTTTGCTCTGCTCCGCTCTAATCTCTTCTGCTCTACTCTATTCCGCTCTGCCCCGCTCAAGACAAGAAGCACCGCATCAGTCAATTTATATTTTAAGCTAACGCTGCGCTGCGAACCATTCAACATTTCACGATAAAAACTTTTGGAGCGAGCGAGCGAGCTCGAGATTTTACTGGAATATGATGAGGCTGTCACAATAAGACTTAAAATTTGGGGCGAGCGAAACGAGCTCGATATTTTACTGTAGTTTCATTAGTCACAATAATTATTATAACCAGGAACAAGCGGAGCGAGTTTGAAATTTTACTGCAATAATTATTATGAGGTTGTCGCAATACGATTTAAAACTTGGAGCGAGCGAAGCGAGCTAATGATTTTACTGCAGTATGATTAGGTAGCCGCAATAATTATGATCAAAAATAAAACCAGGAGCGAGCGAAATAGGCTGAGGCCTGGCCTGGGTGGCAAACGCCATCCTGAATGTATGGCCAGTCCGACCCTGACAGTATGAGTTGAACTATTGTTGTATATTTCCCACCACTATGCACAAATACAATATAGCATAGGACAACGTAACGATTGTGGTACCGAACATAAATAAGGTTTTATCATCACAGTCGGCTCATTAGCATGGCGCTGTGTTACTATCACGGTGCAATGTAACGCACCGCTGACCACGCTCTGTGTAATAGCCTAGCCTAGCCTAGTGCATTCATTTTAGTCTGGGTGTCGGAAAATAATGCGTTTTTGTTTCTCAAATATTCTAAAAATGAACCTTGTTATAAAATTGCAAGTAAGTGCAGTGAAAGCATGGAAGAGCTTGGTTCGATTCGTCCTGTATAACTAAGTTCTTCGGAATTTATGTACGGTTGATGGTTGTACTTGTCATTTTAGTTATGTTTTTCCTTAGACCAATTAGACCAGCACTGGTCGCAGTGTTATACCTAAGTCTCGGCTTGAAATAGACCACCGCATGGTCGATATCTTCTAAGATTTTTAAAATGTACCCATAAATAACCAACGAGCGAGCGTGTATACTATAGAGTAGAAGAGACAAAAGAGGTGTACCATTCTATATATTGGTCTTTATGTACCGATTTCGAACCTGCGAATTTCCGAGCGGCCGCCAATCTAAAATATCAGTTTATTTACAGCGAATCAATTATTGTATTTGTAATTTTGTACCGTTGAATATCATTTTGTCAGATTCTGACAACAAGTTAGACAATATACAGGGTGTAAGGGAATTGCTTCCGAAAACTCAAAAGGGTGAAAGAGCCCATCAATATGAACAACTTTTACTATGGGACCAACTATGAGATCTAAAATATAAAATCTGCTACTTATCTATTAATTCCTACCGAGCAAAATGCATAGAGGAGCTGATTTTTTTAGTGTTCCGTACCAAAATTGGCAAAGCAGAACACTTATGGAATCAGCTCGGTGTCTGTCCGTCCGTCCATCTGATAGACCGTAAGACATAGGAAATTGAAACTTGGTACAGATATAGAAATTGCTGGTCCAATATCATAAATGAAGTAAAAAGAAACTTAATTTTTATATCGATTTTATATTCATTCTGGGGAGTTAGAATGGGTATATAAAAAACAAAATTTCTACCCTATGGTGTGGGGTATCAATTAAAAGCTTATGAAAATACGAGTCTAAATTTTTTTGAATTAAAACTTTGTTTAAGAATATTTTCAATTAAATCCGAGGAATTGCTGTCCCCACCTGTATTTCAAAAAATATAGCCGTATAAGATCTGAAAAAAATCATGAACATCAGAAATAACGTGTAGATGGCGGGAAAATTATCAGGGTGGCTCTAACTTGGATATTTTTTTTCTATACCCAAAAAACGAGCACCAGAGAGACCAGTGTAAAATGATTTTCAGTTACTATGTGACCACATACTAAGTAAGTGTCAATTTATAGTGGTTGTCATCAATGACCCATGTTAAACAACTGGTAGTACGGAACACTAATTGCTCGAGTCCCGACTCGTACTTATCCGGTTTTTTTTTGAGATCTCATAGTAAAAGTTGTTCATATTGATGGGTACTTTCACCCCTTTGAGTTTTCGGAGGCAATTTCCTTAAACCCAATTTAGTTGATCTTGTTTTACTGATACTCTGAATTATCGACGTATACACCAATTCAATGCAATTTTAGTTAAAAATTTATATTATGTACTGGAATTGAATTGAATTGAAGATAAGGTTGTACCGGAATTTACAACATTTAATTTTTTTAACCACCTGTTTTTAATGAATAATATAAAAATATGTAAAAAAAAATAAAAGATACATATTTTTCCGATTTAATTTTCGAAAGATAATTCTATTTTTAATTTACTTCTGAATTTTCTGAAAAACCAAGGATTTATGGCTATAATCAATGACATGCTGTCAAATACAATAGAAATGCCAAGCAGGCAAAAGAATAAAATCTCATTCAACCTTTATTTTATTTTTCATTATTTTTTAAATAATGGATATTCTGATAATTTTGATATAAGATTTGAATCACATGATCTCCAAATGGTTTTCTAATTTTGGTACCTTTCTTAAAATGAAATGTTGTCAATTATACAATTGGTTCATTTCAGACAGAGTTGCTAGAAAACTTTTACTTGAACTCAACATTTCATCTCGATTGTAGAATATTCAATGACAATAGAAAGGAATGTATCAAAGTTACTACAGGCTTACTGCTTGGAAAATTAAATATTAAGAAATTTTGTAGAAATAACCAAAATATCAAACAGAACAAAGTTTTCTTCTCAAATAACTTTATGTTAATTTCACAAATATAAACTTTTAGTTAAAAAATTTTACATCAAATGCTTGTATTATTTTAAAAGTTATAACGTCTAAATTGAATTTATTATTCAATGTTCTTCTCAGTAATAATGTTTCGCTATTAGAATCAAATTATATCGTTTGCAAGCTTCGATGGTATTCAACAAAATCCAATTACGTTGTAGTTTTATTGTATTCCAAATTTTAATATGACATAATTTGAAACAATAATTCAAATAGTGAATTAATTTTGAACATATATTTTGTGCTCAAAATTAATTAAGTAAAATGGGAATTGATCTCTTATGTAGCTGAAAATGGGGGGGGGGGGATGCTGCAGTGTTTGAAATGAACCAAAGTTAAACAACGCCCGGGTAGGTCAGATCAGAACGACGGGTGACGGTTTTTGTTGAATTTCTTCTGAAGCACCTCCATGTTTTATAATTATAAGACATGTTATAGGCAGCTGTCCCGGACATTTCTTCAGATAGAAACGTCAAATGCTACGAGAGCAAGTTAACCACTACCTTTCCATCACCAATATTGACGGACCTGTGTGTTGGACCAGCATTATCACCCACTCTTTCGTGAAAGGAGACGATTTCTTCAGGTACTTATAGGACGTATTTAGGACTAAATCCTTCAGACATCGTACACATCTTTGACGCCCGAACCGTGTGGCTGCCGGTTATAGCCACTGCATCTGATCCCACCTCTGATCGTATCGGTCTCCCGTTCCATGAGACACATAATACGACGGTAAGGATGAGAGAGAGCATCTGTGTTTTATGCACTTCAAAATATCTTGCGTACCTGACAGCTTTTTCTGTAAAGATTTGCAGTCGTCGGTTGTCGAAATCGACTAGGAATCCATCATCATCATCAGTATTTGTATTTAGACTGACTTTGTAATGGGAATTGAAGGTCGTTAATATATCGAATTATTGTTCTTCTCTTCTGTCGAGTTGATTAGTCGATTCATTGAGATAGACCTGTCATCGTGGTGAAAGAAATGAAAAATTCAATCTGAATAATGCAAATAAATAGTCTTACGCCTAAAACCTATTTTCAAAGCCGCGTCTCTATCTATTGTGCTAGTTTTACAAGAAAATGCCACGTCAAGAAACTAACAGGCCACACTGTCAACATATTCGTCCTCGCAGTCTTGTTTGCTGAATGGCCACGTCCAAACAGAGCCTTTTTGCTCGTTACCAGCTTATCCACCGCGGACCGCACTGGCTAAAGTTATAAAGCTTAAAACCCAAGCGAGTCGTTCATTGTTGAGAAATTTCGTGGTAAACGTACCATAAATTTTGTGCCCCGAACAAAGTTAGTGAATAATTTTCCGTGTCTCTGTTTATAAGCCGGCGAAGTTGGTTGTTGTAGCTCATTGCGTAATCAACTTCACGAATGTGAGACGCGGTTCAATGATTGTATTTTACGTTCTTATTGTACGATGCGAGAAACAAGGGTGTGGAGGGTTTCCTTTAAACTTTTCGGAGTTCGGCAATTGAATTTAGGGTAGAATCTTCGTTGCTGGCATGTGGTAATTCGAATTATTTGGCTCTGTAACAAAATATACACTAGCGTAACAGTTTTCAAATATTATTAAGTTATTAACAAGTCAAAATCAACATAATTTTTTTTTATTGAAAATACATTCATAGCTTTTTGACGTTTTGACTTTACTACCACGATTGAAGGTAAACAGGTATAGAAGATATGGCCAGAAACTACATCACATATCTTTTAAACAAAATAAAGTTTGTACCTATCTATAAAAATAGCCCAAGATCTTAGGTCCGCCCATCGCCAGACCTACGTAATTTTGGCAAAGAAAATTACAATTTACAAACAAGAAATACAAGATAGCGTTACTACGATTTTTTTAAATAGTGTTATAAGTGTAAAGGTGTAAGAACTATGAATTTAATGCTTGAGCTACAGACAATATTTTTTTTATAAATTAAAGAAATATCTCCGAAAAGAGCGTTTCGTAAAGCAAATTGCGTCTGCTCAAGAAGATGCAAAAATAAATAATATTTGTTCGGTAGCTGACATAGTTTACCGAGTGCTTTGAGTTAATGTAAAACCCACGACAATGCGGAAATCGTCTTCACATTATGAATAACGTATGGATGCAATACTTTCGATAGGAAGTCAAACTTAATATGCCATCAACTCGACGGAAGAAGAGTCCTTTCTATACAACGTGCTAATGAATTAACTAGAACTAGAAAGTAGTTTGTTTAGAATCGAGAGCAGAATCGAATTACCATGGTTTCAAAATATGAATTTTTTTTCAAAATATTTTTTTTTTCTAAAATTTTTAATTTACTTACTGAAACTGATGTCAAACCACCGCACAGGCACACTCCCTACCAAACTTACTACCAAAACGAGATTATTAAAATGTATCCATGAGCACGTTAGCGCTTTCATTCATTGCTGAATTATGCGAATAACTTTAAATTTTAACTATAAAAATAATGAAATTATTATTTCTGTATAATTAAATTATTTTGTTATAAATCAGATGGGGTGTATGAGGTTTTGCGTTAATTCATTAACACGTTGTATAAAGAACAGAGAAGTTATACCATATAGGTATAAATTCTTAGTACAGCTCCAGTAATTGAGCTTCAAATCCTTTGCCGACAGCTTGCATAACTCAACTTCGGAGGCAGCTCAAACTTTTTCTTTTTTTCCGCTTCGAATAAAGTTATTACAATTTTTAACTTTGCCGAGTGGTATAATTCTGTTCAGTTACGTCAAAGCGAGAAGAAAATTAGTGTCTGTCCCTTTAAATTAACTCGTTTTACTTTGTAAAACATTTGTTATGTAAATTAGAGGGTGGTTTTATTTTTGCTGATATCTACAGAGGCCTGGGTATATCATCCTAAGTAGGGTATGTTTTTAAATCATTTAACTTGGTACAGAAGGAAATGTCCCCATACAATTCATTTAACGGAGGTAAAGGATTCTGCTTGACTGATTTTTGTACGCTGCTCATTTTGTCACAAAAATTGTCACATTGGATACGTTGAGGGTATGGTATTTAATTCGTGTTTCTCCTACACAATTTGATACTATTGTTGTTGCTAGTAATAATTTTGTTGATCATTTCATAATTACCTTTTATCCAATGGTACAGAGTTTCGACAATCGAATCTTAAAAAAGTGCATCACTATTTGTATAACAGTTTCAAGCAGCTTCTTTTGTCTGTAGTTTTATACGAATACCACAGTACAAGAAATTATTTGGTACTAAATACAGTACGGACACTCCTTTTTTTTTTTTTTTTTTTTGTTCCGGGGGGGAAAATGCATTACGCATACCACCCGGGCGCAGGGGGGCACCCGAGTGGTTATGTGGGACTCCCGTATAGGCTAATGAGACCCACGGTATACCCACTAAAAACCCCCCCATCTTCCTCCGCTTCGCCTTGTAGCGGGGTAACGGGAACGCTTTCGCAATCTTCCGCGACCCCGCCGGCGGCAGCCGCCCACAAGCGGCTCCATCGCCAAAGCCCGAAGGCCCTCCGCGATGTGCGCACCAGTTGGTATGGTGCGCCTCCCTCCTCGGCCTCCACCCGTACCGTAGCAGACGCCCCCCGAGTCTGCTACTAGGAGGCCATGGGTACCAGATAACTGGCACCCGGTGGCAGATCGGGTCCGTGGCTCTGCCACCGACCACACATCGGCCGCAGAGGATAGTGTGGTATTCGGGGGAAATATAAATGATACACCGGCGGCGTGTAGATGAGAACTGATTGTTTATTGGTTTGCAACTTAATATTCATCTACCTACATACATGTAGGTAGACCAATACAACAGATAGGGCAAGCGGCGCACCTTATCACCGACATGCCTCTTCCCCTGCGGCCCCACCAGTGCCGGGTCTACCACCGGCCACACCTCGGCCGCAGAAGATAGGGAGAACGGCGCACCGTTGTACCGGCACTCCTCTTCTTCCGCGTCCCACCTCCAACGCGTCCGCAGCGGACTTGTTCAGCCCGCTGGGAGCGCCCTCCTCTGGCCGACCGACACCCCAAATAGGCCGGCCTGGTTGCCTCTTAGCTTCACCGTGGGTTCCACCGTCCACGGTTACTAAGCCCCCCCGCCACGACAAGGCGGGCAACCCTCGGGGGGGAGTACGGACACTCCCTGCCAACCAATTTTAACCTCACTACGTCGTGGAAGATGGGTGGAGCCCATTTATATGAAGTGACAGTGTCCAGGATTCTTTAAATGTGAGGATTTTTAATTGGCGTCTAGATTTATATAAGAATATTTAACAAAATATCTTCCGAAAATAAATAAATAAACAAAAAAATGTGCCTGTATATACAGCGTGTTAATGAATTAACGCAAAACCTCATACACCCCAACTGATTTATAACAAAATAATTAGATTGCAAAAATAATTTCATTATTTTGATAATTAAAATTAAAAGTTATTCGCATTTTAAGTTTTGAGGCAAAAATGATTTGTTATCATTTAGCACTGAAGGAAAGCGCTAACGTACTCATGGATACATTTTTATAATCTTGTTTTGGTAGTAAGTAGGGTGAGTGTGCCCGTGCGGTGGGTTGTCATCGGGCTCAGTAAATTTTAAAATTTGCAAAAAAATAATTAATATTTTGAAAAAAAATTACCTATGTTGAAACCATGATAATTCGATTCTGCTCTCGATTCTAAACAAACTACTTTCTAGTTTTGCGTTAATTCATTAACACGTTGTAGTACATAAACAAACTTATCCAAAACAAAACAATATACAAAATTGATAATTGAAGTTATATCTAACAATATAAATGAAAAACGTAATCAAGCGGCCTTTAAAATACATAACGAGCAATTCAAAACAATACATTTAATAGAAAACAGAGCGCTTTTGAAGCTATATCGAATAGAGAGCAACATTTACGTTCTACAGAGTATAATTGGGTTTCGCATTGTGTCCAGCTGCATCACCTGGTCGGATGCACGCATCAGCGCCTGTGTGAAGCGGACCGGCACTTTGTTGCTTTAGTTTTGTTTTTAAAATACCTACCTACTATTATGTTTCACGCATTTTTCTACTCTACCACAGAATACGTAATAATATTTCATACAGAATATTCACTGTGCAATTACCTACAATACACGTTTAGGCGAGTATTGTGGGCAAGAGTTTTTTTCGGGTTCTGTATCCAAAGGGTGAAACCGGGGACCCTGTTCATAAGCCTACGCTGTCCGTCCGTCCGTCTGCTCCGTCCCATACATTTGGGTCGATGTCCCATACAGTTTAGTATGGAACAGCTGATTTTTATTTCGCGATTTCAATGTCGGACTCATAGAGAAAGTTGTTCAATTTGATGATCTGGTCATCTCCTTAAAGAACCGTCAGCATATTAAGTAGGACCCTGTATAGTATTTATAATTATGACATTTTGAATATCAAACTAGGTTATTATACAACGTGGTAATGAATTAACGCAAAACTAGAAAGTAGTTTGTTTAGAATCAAGAGCAGAATCGAATTATCATGTTTTCAACATAGGTAATTTTTTTCAAAATATTAAATAATTTTTTTGCAAAATTTAAAATTTTCTGAACCCGATGTCAACCTACCGCACAGGCACACTCACTATACTTACTACCAAAATAAGATTATTAAAATTTATCCATGAGGATTCAGTGCTGAAATGATAACAAATCATTTTTGCCTCAAAACTTAAAATGCGAATAACTTTAAATTTGAACTATCAAAATAATGAAATTATTGTTGCAATCTAATTATTTTGTTATGAATCAGTTGGGGTGTATGAGGTTTTGCGCTAATTCATTAACACGTTGTATATAGGGTGAGTATATAATTTCCTATTGTATGTAAAAAGTTTTAAAACAAACCGTCTTTTTTTTAACTCAATATCAAACTCAAGGACAATCAATCTAGGGTTACAGACTGACCCAGTTAAGCAATTATTATTTGAAAGTAACGAAGAGAGCTAACAAAATTTTTTCCCCGAAAAATCCTCTTGAGTTAATTTTAATCAAAACCAAATAATAAAAGATGTCTGGGCTAAAGGTTAGAGTTGAAAATGAGAAAGCTCTCTTGACCTCCTTTTCGACTTAAAGGTCAGATCGAATTAGAGAGTAAATTCGTTAAAAGTACAACTTAACTTGCGAAGCTATTTCATTTTCGCTAAACAAGGTGTAACTATAGCCAAGAAAACTCAAGAAATCCCTAGAGAAATAACTTATTTGTCTGTAGCACGACGCGACGCTACTTAAAATGTTGAATAATAAAGTTAACTTTACTCTTAATGGCAAATGGTTCTTAAGTATCTTTTGGGACTACTTTTTACTGAATCTTATCATATTATTATTCATCATCACCAGCCTTAGAAAGGGTGTATGGGCGTTAGTCCACCACGCAGCAATGGCAGAATTAACATACGCCTCATGATTGAGTCGCTACCTATCTTCCGTATGGACTCTATCATCGCTCCTTTGGTGTTACAGTTGTGTTACAAATCGTACATAAATTCCAAATAAGTCATTGGTACGAGTTGGTCTGGACGGGGATCCAACCATCGCCTCCTGCACGGCAGGCAAGGTTACTCGCCACTAGACCACCACGTCTTCATAGAACAGTGTAGGTAAGGTAGACTAAGCCGTCAATGTACATCAAATGCCACGCTTTCGGGGGTTCTTACCATGGGGTAAGAACGGGTCGTAACAAGACGGGGGAATATAAGAATGGGGAGGTATGCTAAGATGGACCCAGAATTTCTTCTTCAGTGTATGCAGGTTTCCTCACGATGTTTTCGGTGTTGTATATTTGAGGTAACCTGTTCAGAATCCCACTACTAGACAATGGCCTACCTCTTCCACTCGATTGTGTACAAATATTCTTAAAGCAAATGTTTACTTTGATCGAAGCAAACATTGACCAACATGAAGACATCAAATTACTTTATTATTAATATAACAGCTTTAATTTAATCAATTCAAATTCTGGCGTTATTGTGTGGCTTAATAAACATAACAGCTGCGTTTAGTTCACCTAAATACCGATATTAGCTATTGGAGTTATCTAGCAAAGCGGGAGCGGCATCGTAAATTCACTCGAACCAATCCAATAATGCAACTAGGTTAATAAATCAAATACAGTGTTACGTGATAAAGCACGTACTTAGTACAAAACCTGATATTCTGCGATGGAATTCGAATATAATTTATTGTAGGAAACTTTAGCTTCGGTACGAGTTTCATTCGTATCTTTATTCATTTGGCGTGTAATGCGCCAAAAAAGTTTTCTGTTTTACGATCAATTGATTACGAAGGATATTTTTCATCTTTCTGATTATTGTTTCTGACTATTATAAGTAGATGGGATCGTCGATGGCGCGTGGCAGAGAGTACATTCAATTATGCGAGTCCAGGCTCGAATCCGCACGGACGAAATGCCATGAACTAATTAATTTTCCTAACTTATGTACGTAATACCGACTCTCAAACGGTAAGGGAAAACAGAGTAAGGAAACCTTCATAAGCGGATAAAAAAATTCTGATGCGTATGTGTAAAGTCTACTAATTCACAATTGGCACGCATTGTGGACTGAAGCCCATACACCCTACATGAAGGTAGGCCTGTGCCCGGCAGTGGGACGTATGGAGGCTGATTATGATAAGTAGAGATCCCGGTTAATAACAGGGCGGCGGCTATGCCTAACCATGTACACACGGCGACACATCAAGCTATACAAAACCATAGGCCGCGCGTAGGTCGAGTAACGTATAACGTCGCACATCCAGCTTATGTTGGTTTTGTATAGCTTGATGTGTCGCCTTATGTACTCATCCTACTAATAAAATTTGTTTATTCGAAAAGATTCGATTAAACTTTGTCGGCGGTTTTTGATTGTCCTGTGAGTAGAACTATATCATCATCATCATCTCAGCCGATGGACGGTCCACTGCTGGACATAGGCCTCCACCAAGGATCGCCATAACGACCGGTCCTGCGCTGCCCTCATCCAACGTTTTCCCGCCGCCTTCACCAGGTCGTCGGTCCACCGTGTGAGGGGCCTACCCACGCTGCGCTTTCCGGTACGCGGTCGCCACTCGAGAACTTTTCGGCCCCACCGGCCATCGGTTCTGCGAGCAATGTGCCCCGCCCACTACCACTTAAGTTTAGCAATTCTTTGGGCTATGTCAGTTACTCTGGTTCTTCTGCGGATCTCTTCATTTCTGATTCGATCTCGAAGGGAAACTCCGAGCTTAGCCCTCTCCATTGCCCTTTGGGTGACTTTCAGCCTTTTTATGAGGCCTTGAGTGAAGCACCACGTCTCTGTTCCATATGTCATCACTGGCAACACACACTGATCGAAGACTTTCGTTTTAAGACACTGCGGTATTTGGGACGTGAAGATACTACCAAGTAACTATTAAATAATCTGTGATACTACGTAGCTTCCCGAACGCTGCCCAGCCGAGTTGGATTCGACGGTTGATCTCTTTCTCGAAGTTGGACTTACCTAACTGAATAGTTTGTCCCAGGTAAACATAATGGTGAACAACTTCGAGCGCAGAGTTTCCGATCATTACAGGAGTGGGTACAACATGGGCATTTGACATGATCTTCGTCTTGTCCATTTTCATCTTCAGACCAACTCGTTCGGAGGCTCTGCTGAGATCATCGAGCATTCGACTGAGCTCCTCCATAGTCTCCGCCATGATGACTATATCATCGGCAAACCGAAGGTGACTAGAACTGGTAGTAGAACTATATACTATTACCTATTCTGTGCTGTGAGGCTAGCATATGGCAACGCGACATAGCCTTACTTCTCTTCCACTTTGGATATATATAACAGATAGAGAAAAGACGTAACGTTGTCTTATCACACTGTGTCATGCTAAGTCCTCAGGTGGGTTTTGTTTGAGTTAATTTGTGAACATTATGTTTGTAGGAAATAACACAAATCCTAACTTTAGGCTTTAACCATTAATCTAGATGTTAGCTCTAGCCTTGTTACTGCACCTGCGAAACTGAAATTAGTTCCGCACCCCTGAAATGTTCAGTTTACGTAACATTCTAAACTAGATTTTGTGATTACGTTACGCTGGGCGTGAGCAATGGTGCAGGGGTAGAAAACATTTAGAAAATGGTGCTAAGAATTGTGACAGTTGCAAAGTTTTTTAAATCGGGAATTTTAATTTATAAGTAGACGGCGCGGGCGTTTCCTAAAATTTTTGCCAGAAAACCATTTTTTTTTTGGCAAATATTTGAGGAAACGCTGTTAGGAAGTTGTAGGTAGGTTCCAGGCATTAGGATGGAGAAAAATATCTAGTATAGTAATTATGTGACCACCATTTGTTTTAGCAGACTTTACTAGAACATTTGTTGTTAAAAGTAGATTTAATAAAAAGAAGTTCTAGGCAGACAAAGACACAAGAAACAGCTAGTACACACATATTACCTAATTTTAATTGATTAAAACATGTAGCACTACATTTTAATCTTAACAATGTAACCACAGTAAGCGGTTTACAACACTACTGAAAACAATTTACATTTACTTACTACCTGGGTTACATGAAATATTCTGACAGAATTTTCATGTAATCCTCTACGGGAAAATTTGTGAACATAATATAAACTGTTTTGGTAAGCAATTTATACACGTTACATTATTACCTCATTTTCTAGGAAACTATAATATGAATTGATGTTAACAAAATAGATTTCACAAATAATTAAGAGGAGATGCCGTCTAGCGCGATTTTGACGTTAAGAGGGGGTCATACCTATTTTGTCTGTTTTCGAACCGATTTTTGAGAACCAAATTATTACATTTAATATATATAGTTCACATAACAGTGTAGATACGTTCTTTCTGCAGGGCATCTAACCGTTGAAAACACGATTCTATTAAATTTTCTCGATAGAAAAGAGGAGCAAAGTAAGCTCGATTTCAGATTTATAACCAGTTTTACAAGAATCACACTACACCATTTCTTCTGAATATACCATCATTTGAAAGGTAAATAATTATAGCAGGGCTTCTAACCGATGGATTTTTCCCCAAACACCCAAGAGAAAAGATATTGATGAAAAATGCGTTTTTTTTTGCGATCTTGCTTTCAATTGAAGCGGGATGGCTAATTGCGAAAGTTTGCTTGTTAGAAAGAGAGGCTTGTTCTACTAATACCCAGCCTTAACCAATTAATTTTCGTCCTTTTCGTTATCTAACTTCATTTGTACGTAGCTCATAATCACATAATATTATAAGAGGGGTTAGAAGTGCAAAGTAGGCGTGGAACGCCACACGGTTATGCAATGATTTGCATAACATCGTAAGGCGCGCGGCGTGGTGTGAGCGAGAGGGCATAAGTAGTTGTAGAGCAGCGTGAGTGGGAAGACAAGTGGCGACAGTCGTCTCCGAGGCAAATGCGCTACTTTGCATTTCTAACCCCTCTTATAATTTTCTGTGCTCTGTCATAAATATCAGCTAAGTGTGAGTCAGACTTGCAAAATCCTGGCGCCTCAGGGTTTCATAAAAGCGTAATTGTGAAAGAGAAACTTTAAAAAAATTCCCCATAAATCGGTCTAGGTACTATTACGGTCAATGGTCCAGCTTAAAATACACGTTTTTAAGAAAAAAAAAGTGACATAATTACAAATTAATAAGTTTAATAAAAAAAAAATTTTTTATGTGACATAAAGTAGTATACCTGACTACAAATTATTACTTAGACTATTGTGCAGGCTTGAATTTTAAAGCAGAACTGAGAAAAATTGGAATATAAGTATTAAGTAGTAATCAGAGGCTAGGTTCTATAAAAAGGATTTCTGTCGTATAAAGTTTGCTTAATCTTGAATCAAATTAAAGATTGAAAAATTAAGTCTTGGGCGGGGACTTGAACCCGCACTCTCACAACACAACACACAACAATGCATAGCACAACATGGCTGTAACATGGGCTGACATAAACTCAGGGTTAAAAGCTAAAAAAAAAGAATAAAATTTTTTTTTTAAAATAAAATCAATAATTTGAAATTCATGTTTAAAATAAAATGAATAATACTTGAAATTGCTTAATCTTGTTTTCGACCACCAGATCAGGAATACGATCAATTATAAATATATAATTATATTTTTGTAATTTTAATAGCTACAGGTTCAAAACGGTCCTGATTCAGCTCAATTTAACTCATTTCAGCCTCTTAAGATTTTTGATCTAAGATTTAAAAACCCTATTATATTATTATACATTATTATTATACAAAATGGCGGGTTCACGTGGGCAGCCAGAAAGCGCAAAACTATAACGACCGTCTATGAACCCACTAGTCACTACAATACGTCTAGGCGGATTTAGATTTAATTGACATAACTGTCACAAATAGATCAACCTTATTTTTGGTTACTGCTTATGAGAACTTAATAATGCTAATTACACATAAGCTATATGTCAACGAAATTATAAAGAAATACGACTAGTATATCAACGAAATTATAAAGAAATACGACTCCTTAAATTCCAAAAGTGGAAATCGACAAGGTCACTGGCATCTCCCTTATTCCACCACTATAAAGTACTTATTATTCACACAGTGCACGTTCGAGCGCGGAAAACGGAAAAATCCAATTAACTCCATACGAAGAGCTCCCAACTCGTGCCGAGTGCGTCAGCGAGGCTGGATCAGGATCCAGGAGTAGACAGGTCTGTCTTGTATCCAATTATATATAACATTCCAGGATACACAGAGGATACAAACAGCCAACCAATTATACAAATAAATAAAATTATGATTCTTATGATTATTCGTCTTTGCCACGTAATTTGAACTTAGGTAGATTTTTTAGCCAAAACACGCATTTTTTCACCAACTGTAACAGCAACTGTTGATTCAATCGAGAGAAAAATAATTCTATAAAACAAAACATACTGTACGTTGCGATTTTCCGACTCCAGCAGAGCTTTTCAGTTGATACAATTATTATTTTTTGTCTTGTATCCAATTATACATAACATTCCAGGATACACAGAGGATACAGCCAACCAATTATACACATAACTGCGAATTCGCATCGCCTCGCAAAATATCTGCGAGCGCTACGATTGAAAATCATACATAAGTCATCGTAATAAGAATCGAGCGCTCGCTTATATTTGCGATGCGATGCGAATTTGCAGTTATGTGTTGGAGCACTATCGCCAGGCTTAGTCTATTGTGAAAGTGCAAGCATTTTAAGAGATCGTGTTGATAGCCGTGCTGATCTAGTGGCAAATAGCCTTCCTTTTTGGTTTGCGACGGTTCGATCTCCACCCAATTTGAAGAGTCGACTTCGAAGATTGATTTAAAAGTGGTTGGATAGAGTCTATAGGTATAATATGTGTTTTGGTAATGAAATATTCAATTGACTTTTACCCTAAGTTACTTTTGTATACTTACATTTTTGATTTAAAAAAAATTCTGGAATCACCGCCTACCTTTCTCCTTTCACCGTTTCCTCTACCCTAAGGTTGTCTGGAAGAAATCGCGTCTTAGCAATAAGACCGCCTTATTTTGTGCCTCTTGTATTTTTATCTCTGTATTTTACTGTGTATGTTTTGGTGTGAAATAAAGTATATTGATTGATTGATTGACTTTTTCGGAGCCTGTAATTAATATCCTCTAGAAAATTATTCACTCGTTACTTTACCAAAAAAGTGGTCATGAGATATAAATATTATTGTGCACTGTTTTAATAGGTCGAAGGAAAGTTTGTTTTTTTAATTAATGAATTTGTTTTGGACACAAACATCGGAAATCATAATCAAGACGCATTACATGATCATTTAAAAGGTACAAAAATGTTAGTTTTTGCACTCCATAGATTTTTGTGAATTTTGAGGTTTTATGTAAATTATATATCACATAATAAGTTAATTCTATCAGATGGACACGTTTGCACCTGGATCGATACGGGGCGGGCTATTTGATTAAGTTAAAGGAATATAATATTATGTTTATTTGCAGGGTTAGAATGTTATTCGTACTTATGTATATTGTTGTCAATAAAGTTTATTCTATCAGAAATGCTCATTTATTGCTATTTCCTGCAAAAAGCCAAAAATGATTGTATAAGCCGATATCTCAATTGGACCAGCCATCGTAACGATCACACCTGTACAGTCCCTCGCCACTCCACTAACGACTATTTTTCAATAACATTAATGGAATAACTGCTCTATCATTACTGCAGCAATATTTGCACCGATAGTCAAAGGCTGTTTGTAAAATAATACCTATTTATAGCTTGTTTTATTACAATGAGCTTTAAAACATAGTAGCAAAGGGATTTTTTTTAATATTTGCTAATTAAATGATGTTGTTTAGCAATATGTGGTTCTAGTCTGGTACTAGTTTAGTTTGTTTGTACTTACGGCAAAGAATAGGTAATAGTATATAGTTCTACATATACTTACTTACGGTAAGCAGGTAGAGATATTTCGGAATTTAATGCTATTGCGCTTTAATGTTCTTTAAATGCACAAATTAATGTTCTTATTGCGCTTTAAATGCACAAATTAATATTTTTGTAGATGTGAACGAAGAGGTCATCGGCTGCAATATTAGTTTCTTACTTTTTTAGTTTTTTTGAAGGCGGTTTTAATTTTTTCGTAAAATTTTGTTTTTTTTTCGCAATTTTTAGTAGTAAAATACATTATTTTGATTCAAATATCAGTTATGCACGCAAAGGGTACATCGATATAAAGCTAAAGTTTCAATCGCCGATGATGTGCTGTCAACTTTTGAGGAGTTCTATTGTGTAGCTCCGAAGCGCATCATCAGATCTTCACAAAATTAAAACGAAATCATCTCGGGGGTAAATCCTTCAGAACTAAAAAAAATCACCCAAATCAGTTAAGAAATACTGAAGTTATCGCGTAGTATACGTACAAACCAGGCCGTCACACTTACACTAATTAGTCCATATCTTGAAAACTACTGAAACTATTTTGATGAAACTTACACTGTACCCTAAGTTGTAGTAAATTTAAGCCAATAAAAAAAGAATAGTCACAATCCGATAAATAGTTTCGGAGAAATGCGTGGACAAACATACATACATACGTACATACATACATACATCTATGAAATTTTGTATATTTGTTTGGTTTGTTTATTTTGTTTGTTTGGTATGTGAATAATTTGCAATTCCTATAATATTACATACATACGTATCGAATTGATAACCTCCTTTTTTTTGAAGTTATGAAGTCGATTAAAAATGGAACGAAACGTTTTTTGAGAGTAATTTTCAAGCTTTTATCTCGATACTTTTGCTTTTGGTTCCTAAATAGGGCCACAGAATAGGGCGTACTGTAAACGATAGAAAAAATTCATTCAATTACTTATTCATTCATAGAAACTTTTTATTATAAAGAAAATGTCACAATAAATCTAAAACATCCTAAAACTAAAATATCCTAAAACTAAAACATCCTAAAACTAAAATATACTAAAACTAAAATATCCTAAAACTAAAATATAACTAGATAAAAAGAAAAAGATTATGTTTGAGGGTCGCTTCTGGACATACCTGGACCAAAAGTGCCCATTATGCTGGCGGCGTTTCCCCGTTGCACCGCTAAGGACACTTGTTGGACCAGGTATGAACCAGAGCGGGGGTCGCACCCTTTCTCTCTTAGGCGACGTCCCAGGTCCCTAAAGAAAACTTTGGCTTCAGATCCCCATGGCCCTGCTGTTTCTACGGCGACAGGCACGAACAGGTAGCTCTGCTCCAGCACCGAATATCTGTCGTGTTTCAGTCTTGCCGCTGCTTCGGCTGCTGACCCGGCCACGCGCATTGTGCCGTTTAAATGCGACACCGCGAATGTACAGACACAGGTTGCGTCCCACAGTAAGCAGCGACCCTTTTGCCATGGCACCAAAGTTAATCCATCCGGCCTCTTTCCATCTGTTCTACTCAGACCTAATGGTTCCTTAATACAGGGTACGTTTGCAGAGACTAATGCACGACGGATAATTTCGTTGAGTTCGTGGTGTCGTGGATTCCTTCCAGCGCTTTTCACGCAACTCAATCCGTGATGTCCGTTTGCCTCCACCCAAGCACCGCAAGCACAAAGGTGTGGATTACATACGTTGCAGCCGAGCCTGAGAGCAACTCCCATCCTCAGGGAGTCGTTGTCCAAGAGGGTCCCTAGGTGAGGTGAAGGTAGCGCGTGCAACCATGCTCCCGATTCTGGTGTAGATGCAGCCTTCAAACGGGCCAAATCGGGACCTGAGGCACTGCTCAGGAGTTCATGCAGGACCACGCTACAATGGATGTCATCCCACTCCCTTTGGACTATGGACTCAACTGGCGCCGTTTGATTGGGGCATAATCTTGACCAAGCCTCCAACGCCTCAGCCGCAAATGGAATAACTACGCTGGTACCGTTAATAGGGAGTATCCGAGTTACCAGGTTTGTCACGCCATTTACAGATGCCAAAAAAGCTGACAGACTCAAATCTTGCATTTTGCGCACCCCGATACCCCCGTGACGGATGGGGAGTGTCGCCTGACGCCAATTGCTATCATTTAAAGTGACGTTTAAGAGGCTCTCCAAAATTGCTTTCAGAGAATCATCGAGGCGGCTGACTTCACTTGGATAGCGCCAGGTTGGGGTCGTCCTTAATGTGTATGTCCATCTTGGCATGGCAAAACAATTCCTAAGCAAGACCAGTGCTACATGGGCTGATAACTGCTTCAAATGAACCTGTAGAGACGTAAGGGTTTCGTTCTTTGCCCTTAAAACTGATGTCACCGCTTCCGGGTAAATGGGTGAGCCGAGAAGTGTAAAATTGTTTTCTGTTACTGGTTTCAGCCCTGGCAGTTCCGCTTCAAAGCAGGGAAAGGATGGTAAAGCTCCCTGACCGCAGGAGAAAAACTCGCACTTATTGCAGTTGACCTCCAGGCCTATCTCTCTCAGTCTTGGGAGCAACAAACGAATATCCCTGAGCACGACTTCCGGATCTCCACCAATTGTGCCGTCATCCAGGTACCACACGTTTAGGGGGGATTCTAGCGTTGATACTATGTCGTGTATAGCTAAGCTAAACACCAAAGGACCCAAAGGATCACCCTGCTGAGCTCCAACCTGTGAGGAAATTACTTCAGTATTGTAGTAAAGGTTGCTGGGTTTAGAGTAGCACTGGTGCAAAAAAGGATAAATACTAGGGATACGCTCCCTAACCTTTGACAAGATCGAGTCCCTCTCTACGCTATTGAACGCATTTTTTAGGTCCAATTTGATGATCACCGCGTCCCTATTGCGCTCATCAAGTGCGAAGGTACGGGTGGCATGTATTGCGGCTTCACACCCAAGTGCCGTCCCAAACCCGAGCTGGTGAGGCTGTAGGTAATTTGAGGCCTCCTCTTTGACGGCGTAACAGCTGAGCTTTCCTACCAGCCGGCGGATGGTATTACCAACCGCGATGGGTCTTATGCTGCCGTCTTTTTTATTGAGAGCGCAAAGGGTGGCCCCATAGAGATAAGGGCATACCTGAGGATTCAACATTCCACTCAGCAAGAAGTTGCATAAGTTGGAAAGGGATTGCAGTAATCTACGTCCATTATCCCCAGCAGTAGTCGAAGTTAGCTCTTTTAGATGTGCAGGGCGGATCCCATCCAAGCCAGAAGCCGATCCATTATAAAAGGAGCCGATTGCCCTAGCGACGTCCGAGGCCGTCACCGATAGGAATGGGTCATTTTTGGTAGGGTCGGGTGGAAATGACATGCACCGCGAAGGAGTTGGGTGCTTTTCATGCAAAGAATTTAAGGTATCCACATTGTTTGGTGCTATAGCACAATCAGATGTCAAAAGGCGAACGGCGCCTCTCAAATCACCGTCATGTACCTTTGACTCCAGTGCCCTATAAAGATTGTATGACCTCTGCAGCCGGTTTGGCTCGGAAAAGTACGCGGTGTCGATATTTTCCTTTACTTTGGATGTGAGGGAGCGCTGGTCGCGTCGGTCTGGGACCCTCAATGCCGTGAAGGCAAAGGACATTAGGAGTCCCCAATCTCGAGCCTCGTTTGATTGCAGGCACTTGTCGATGAGACTAGTGAGCTTGCCTGCCGCTAAACTTCTCGCGCCCTTAGGGATGTGCCTAAGGACACCTACATTGTTCCTAAGTAGATGTAGGTTTTCCAGGCTTAGGTCCGGCGGTGCTTGAGCTGGAGTGCTCATCGCCACATCCGTATTCGCATGCTGGGACGAAACTTCTCTGTGCATGCGACCGATATGTATGTTTAAGCCATGAGGAACGACGAACCGGCGTGAAGAACCTGGGCAGTGTGGACAGAGAGCCCTATTTAAACTGTTCATTGCTGATGAACGGAAAAAGAAAATAAGGGATATAGTAAACCTAATTTAAAAAAAATAAGTAGTTATAGGAATTATATCTATGAGTAGGGTGCGAATTACAGGATTTAATATAGGTAGAAAGAGTTATAGTAATAGTAAGGTTAAGCTAGGATTAATTAAGGTACTAATAGAAAATTAACCAAGGAACAACCAGAGTAGGTACTTATCTAGTAAGTAGGTAATAATATGTACGTAATTAATATAATAATATAAACTGTTAAGTACAAAAATTTAAATTCACCGTTATTAAAAACAAAGTTTGCCTTTCAAGGCTAAGAACGTTTTATTGTCCTACACTTGTGGTGATGACACTTTTTACAGCACTATATGGCGGATGGTCCTGGCACGTTCGAACGGGGCTCTCGAAATCGCTTGAACTCTCTGTCGTGTGTCCAACGGGAATGAAAATGGGCACAGGCAGGTGTTATATTGGCTGCATGATGTAGGGTGCGCCAAGGAGCTCCTTATGGCAAATGACGAACGCGACGAGCGCATGTTTCTCAGCCAGGGCTTTGGACTCTGGTCGCTGCGCTGAGGCGACGGGTCCATCTCTGCTCCCAAATTGCACCACCTATTCTGAGCACTGATCACGAGGTCCGACTTGAGCGCGGCTGTGGTAGGTACTCGGGCACCACTGCACAATATTTATCCGAAGCCCGCCACGATGTTATTGGTTATTAATAACTATGATAGATTATAATTATTTAATTTTATTTGAATTTTTATTAAAATTTTCGACGGCTGTCACCTTTGACATTTTTTCATTCATAGAAAAAATTCGTACCTTTAAAAAAATATAAACCTAAAGCATAATTATTCAATAATATAACTATTTTTTACCTATTCATATGCCTTTAGTTTGCCTTTAGTGAAGTCGTGTTATTTGAGTGAATTAATGAAATATACTTTCTGCTACTAAACTATTTTATATTATTATTATTATTTTTGCGGTAGGTACTCGGGCACCACTGCACAATATTTATCCGAAGCCCGCCACGATGTTATTGGTTATTAATAACTATGATAGATTATAATTATTTAATTTTATTTGAATTTTTATTAAAATTTTCGACGGCTGTCACCTTTGACATTTTTTCATTCATAGAAAAAATTCGTACCTTTAAAAAAATATAAACCTAAAGCATAATTATTCAATAATATAACTATTTTTTACCTATTCATATGCCTTTAGTTTGCCTTTAGTGAAGTCGTGTTATTTGAGTGAATTAATGAAATATACTTTCTGCTACTAAACTATTTTATATTATTATTATTTTTTTTTTTTTTTTTTCATGGTTGTCTGGAAGAAATCGCTTTTAGTGATAAGACCGCCATTTGTACCCTTACGATCTTTTATTCTGTTTTTGTAGCTGTATGTTTTTGGTGTGCAAATAAAGAATATTTATGTTATGTTATGTTATGTTATATTTCTAAAACCTTTTAAAATTAGTCAGTAACATTGAATACAATAAAATAGCATAGCTTTACCTTCGGTTTTCTGAATATTTTATTAAGCAAACGAAGTTTAAAATTTTGAAGCAAGAAAATTAAAATAATTAAACTTTTTCTTTATGCTGTTATGCTACCCTTTGCACTCTACCATATTTAGAGAATGAATAAACTTAATAATAGAGTACAAGTTCTTTTTTATGAAACACAAAAGAGACTTAAAGTAAGAGAGGATTGTGTCGCGAAATAGTTCGCATGGGACCCGGCGAAGTGAAGAACTTAGAATGGAAAATAAAATAATGGAGTTCTTTTGTATCGCGGGAGCTAGTGATGCGAGTCGACCTTTGTTGGGATCGAGTTGACTCGTTTTGAGTCAGGAATCAAATCGAGTTGAGTCGAAAAAAATCCAAACTACATGAAAAACTTGGGCGTTATAACGGACGGTAGTAGTATCTGGGTTATTAGTGTAGTTAGAGGTGTACCTGGTAAACATAATTCGAGTGTATTTACTGTTCTGAGATAAGATCAGATAAGATAAATATTCTTTATTCTTTCTTTTTTCTTTTTTCTGAGGTAGGTAAATATTAAAAATCCCACCATATTTTGAAAAGTAATAGTGGAAAAAGGACATAGGTAAACTAATTGTTATCCTGAAAACGAATCATACGCAAGGCGGTTGTTGCCTCAGGTAGGTACTGGTACCGATTCGAACTGTGCCACGACTTAACAAAATTTATTCCTGTTACTTTCTAAAATAAGATTAAGAAAAGAAACAGAAAACCAACAACTGACTTTAGTGCTGTCAAAGTGACGTTACACGCCCAAAATATGATGCCATCATCATAATGTACGCCATCTTATTTAAAGCGTTTTTGGGCATGTAACGTCATTTTGACAGTACTAAAGTCAGTTGTTGGTTTTCAATCTTATTTTAGAAAGTGACAGGAATAAATTTAGTTAAGTTAAGTCGTGGCACAGTTCGAATCGACACCAATGTCGACTTAACATAAATACAATGTGAACTTTTGTCATTTCGTCACTGAATGCTTACCTAACACACATAAAAAAAAAAAAAAAAACCTTTAAGCTTTGTACATTTTGACACTTACACAATTGAACCTTGAAAATCATAGCCCATAGTCATGATTGTCTGCACGCAAACCAAGTTAACTGTTCGTGTGGTCCTATAGAACAGGTGCCGCATTATACATACCTGGGTCTCGTAGTAGATGAAAGATTCAATTGGGGTATTCACGTGGACTCCGTGTGTGATAAACTGCGTGCTGTGCTAGCTAAATTCTATATAATCAAGCGCAAAATCCCATTCAAGATGTTACTTCAAATGTACACAGCTCTTGCCGATTCTATAATCTCGTACGGCCTAACAAGCTATGGACGTACCTTTAATACTTATTTAGACCGAATTCATAACCTACAAATACGACTACTCAAAATTATTGTTCCCAACTACATAAAACAACAAAATTGTGAAAACTACGAAGGATTATTTAGGTTTTGTAATATAATGCCCGTCCAAAAACGTACAGATTTTCTATTAATGGTAGAACAGTACAATAACACAGATATTCAGATTCCTATAAGCCACAATCTTAATACAAGACAGGTTGCAAATAAAAAACTAATTGTACCACGTAAAAATAATTTCTATGGTAGACGCACAGTAGCTCACATAATCCCTAAATTACTAAACACAATACCGCTAGATTTAAAACTATCAATGAATAGTAAAAATTGTAAAACTAAATTAAAACAGTATTATCTAAAATCAGGATAAACCTTAATACATTTGATCACCTTATAGAAAAGTTGGGTAGGTATATCAGAGGAACTATTATTATAATGATAAATTCTGAACCGATATTATAACGCAACTGACATTATTATTAAGTAATGAGCGTGGTCTTGCCAAGACAAACCAAAATGGTTTAATGGCATGAATTAGTTGTAAGCAAAGTGTAATTTTTGTTATAAAATAAATAAAAAAAATAAATAAAAAAAAAACCCTTTGGACGTTCAGACATGCGAGGTCAGCTATGTCCCGGAACGATATAAAGTAGGAACCAATTTCAACAACCTATCAGACTGTAACATGCCGTTTTTTACAACCTGCCACTGATCTGTTTAGAACCTACGCATCTTTAGACAGATGTTTTAAAATTACGCACGCAAAATATGTTTTGAGTCTACCTGACTTGATTCCGCTACGATAAGTCCTTGAGGGAATCACATTGCAGGTTCTGACACGAGCACTTGTCTCGCGTGGTCTTCGCGCGTCGCGTTTTTGCCTGCCACGAGGCTTTGCAATCCTCAATCTCTTCTTGTTCTTGATAAAAAAAAACAATCCCCAAGATTGGGATAGATACTTCCACAAACTACTTGACACTGGTGAAAATGCAGTGCTAACGCACAAGCAAGAGTCCATTAATTATTTAAAAAAAAAGTCCTTGAGTAGATTGATAACCGATGAGAATCGGTTCCATACTGTTATAATTGTTTATGCCCTAGACTAGACTAATCTATGGTAAAACATCCGGTTCCGCTCGGCCAGGACTCTCTCTGGATCTTCTCGTGTCATAACGCAAGTCACGCATTGTCTAATCTGTTCTGCAATAAATCTGGATTAATAAGAAGAAGTGTTTTATTGTAGAGAAAAATAAACTTAACACATACCTACACGAGTCAACTCTTCTCGTTGAATCACTAGTGAGAGGGCATATCGCGAGCTTAGAATTCTATGGGATAAACTTTTATTTAACGACGAAAGATTCTTATTGCAGTGCAGAGGAGAACAGAATTGGTTTTGTTTTTGATTTAAGAATATTGGTTCTTTTCATGTGAGTGGTATTCGTTCGTATGCTATTCCTTTTCGTTCCGTATTAAAATTGGAAAAACGGAACACTTATGAAATTACTTCGGCGTCCGTCCGTCTCTCAAAAGTCAATGACGATATTTTGTGAAACTATTTTATATCACTCAGCAAGCTTTACAGGGTCTGAGGAAAAACTTTTACTATGGGAGAAATCTGTCAGAACAAAAAAAAACAGCTATCCCATATGATACTAAACTGCAATACCCGATACTCGATTCAAACGTATGAGACATGATTTTTTGGTTTCTGACAGTTTTGCTCCCATAGCAAAAGTTGTTCAGTTTGATGGGTAGAGTATGTGGTTTAAAGGTACCTAAATGATACTTTTCCTTACATCCTGTATAATGTTTTTAAAACGGCATAAAGTATGAAAACGACATTTACCTTTGGTGATAAATTTCGACGTTTACCTAACGCCATTGAGCCCCTATTGAATTACCTCGTAATTTGATGATCGTACAATAGTGCTAATGACCATGGTATTAGCGACTATAATTGATGGCGTTCCACGGCTTACTGGCTTACATGTCATTATTGTTCGAGTGCCTAATGTGATTTAGCGTCTATGCAGACGACGGCGACTTCTAGTATCGATATAGTAGCGATTGAATCGCGATGCAATAGCAATACAGTTACGTTGAGCTCTGTCCCTAATCAAATTAAAAAAAAAATATTCAAAATAATATCACATAGATAGCTTTTTGACGTCATTTTTAGTTAATGTACTGGTTTATTGTTTACCTATTATAGAAAATGTGCAGAATTTTTGATGTCACCAAAAAATTTCTTGGTTTATGTGATCTATTATTTAAGTTGTGTCAATTCATGTATATAGTAAATAAATATATACAATACTATACATACTTTTGAATATGAGTCAAGATTCTTAGATCGCTACAAATGCGTTTCAGTATCAATTAAATTTATAACTAGTTAATCTTATCTTATCTTATGTCATTGAAATAAAGTTCGGTATACAGATAATAATAACCCAGAATCTGAAATGTGATGTAAGAACAAAAATGCTTCCCATACTACCGAAAAAAAACCTTTGTTTGTCGGTATCATTGGCATAGAAATATTAATTTAGAACCTCCTTCTAAATATACCATATTTTATTTTATATGACAGTCCAGCGCTCTGATAGCCCATACGGAAGAGAGCTAGCGCCTCAATCCTGAGGCCGCGGTTCGATTCCTGGCCTGTACCACTAAGTTCTTCATAATTTATGTACGGTTGTATTTATCAATTACTAGCTCGGCGGTGAAGGAAAACATCGTGAGGAAACCTGCATTCCCGAGACTGAAAAGAAAATACTATAAGGTCGGAGGAATGCGTTAAGGGGCGTCCGCCCGGTTTTGAGTAACTTTGTAACCATTTTATACATCAACTATGGCACTTTTTAAGCAGAAAACAAAACTAAACAATCTACAGGATATGAGAAGTGATGTGGTTTTTCTCGAAATCTATTTTAATTAATAAAACTGAAGAAAAACGACTCCAATGTCACCTCTTTTTTTCCAGTTGTAACCGTTTTACTCTTACATTGTTGATCAGAAGAATATGAAAATTTACAATATTCTTCACAATACAATATAAAATGATGTGGTTTTCTTATTTTTTGAAAATTCTTAAAAAATCATACAGGTTTTCAAAGAAAACGGAAAATTCTGACCGGAGCCGCGCAATTGAAGCGGGATGACCTTCACAGCAGAGGGAGCGAAGGTTGGGGCTCCCTCTATCTCCCCTCTGTCATGGGGGGCCCATTACTCATCCCATTCGCCTATCTGGGCTCTAAATGCACTTATTAGTCTAAGTGCTGGTTACCCTACCTTTCTCCTATTTACTCTATCCTTCCTTATGGTCATCCTACTTTATACCTATTTTTTTCATACAAGATAGATTATTATTTTGTTGGGCTACTCTCATACAGGATAGTTTATTATTATTGGGTTACATCTTATTTATTTAATATTTATTATGTTAGGGTTAGTTGCTTCACATATCTCACAACCTCTACAAAGTTCTTGAGTTGCTACAAAGTACCGCAATTAAGGGCATCCTACCATTTATGTCTAGACGATCACAGTTAAGGCCAATACTTTACTTTAAAATATTGATGAGCGAAAGAAAAAAAAAATACCCTTTGTTAGGGGGTGCAACGTTACACGCTGGTCTCCGTGTTACAACAACCCTTGCTTGCAATAGCCCAACCACAAATAATCAATGAGTCCAGCGCGATTTTAATGGATAGTGGACACAAAACACCTCGAAATTGAAGCATGTATGTTTTCTTATGTTAGACCAGTCTTAGACTAATAGGTACCTACTTAATCTCAATTACAACACGAAGATTCTCTTGGGATTTTGTTCTCACTTCCCTAAAGCGTCACCGATTTTGTGATAATTCGACAACACAGGTATTCATTAGCGGTGCATTGTAACACTTCTAACTTCATTTAATATTCTGCTGTTGTAATATCAGACAAACTTATCTTAACTATTATAAAATTGTAACAGAAGTGTGAGTGTATGTGTGGGTGTGTGTGTGTGTGTGTGTGTGTGTAGGTGTCCCTGATTGCATATTTTTGGATTTTTTTTCTGATTTTTTGTTTGTTTGTTTGATCGAGCATCACGCAAAAACTACAGAACTGATTTTGATGAAACTTTTTTTGTTTGATAGCTTATGATCTGACTTAAAATCTGGTAAATAATATGTGCGGACGAAGTCGTGGGTTAACTCTAGACAAATAAACTCGAATACCTAATTATGTGAACAAAAAGTTATTAATAAAAAATTGCGGGTCAATAAAAGCGTTTTACCAATCGCAAATAAACATAAAAAAGCAAATGATTTCGTTTTCCCTCCAATTCATGTCCAACACATTTAAATAGCAATAAAAAAAACCGTCAACACCTCACCCCTTCTATTGCTCTCCAAAACTAATGAACCAAATAACGGTCGATTTGCCGTCACCTTTCCGAATGCAAAATCGATTGCGTCCACTCCAACCGAGGGGTCACGACCCGTCATTTGCCACTGGATTTACACCCTTCAGCCGTCACATTAACACCATTGGTCTTGTTACATTCCCTTTTATGTTTATTCCTCGCTCAATGGCGTGTTCTCACTAAAATATTTCGGACATTAGGAGAAAATAAACGAACGCTGGAAATATTAGAAGCTAGGAATGGGCGATATATATCGTATATAGTTATTGAAACGTATATCACATGAATATCTAAAAATCAGATATCGATGCGTACAGAAACTATATATTTGGTGAAACACTATATTGGCGCACAAATTCGATTCGCCTTGATATCAAGATATCCGTGCCATCTAGTAATAATAGTGTAGTACTATGTAGTCAATAGCGGAGATTTCGGCCATAGAGCCATTACCAATGTAGCTCCACCTAGTGGTAATAGTGCTAATAATGCGATGTTTTTCAATGCGAACTTACCCATCTTTATCCAATAATACATAAAAAACTATGCCGAACTGAACCGAGGAAAACCGAGTGAAAGGGTGTTACCCACAGCGTGCGAGAGAGTGAAACAGCAATAGTTATATTGGATTCGTACGATATTAAATCTTAAAGGTATACTAATACCAACTAATACATCGTTACTGGATATCGACCGATATCCAATATATAGTTTCAGAATCCGATATTCAATATCAATATATGGTTTCGATTTGATATTGTGAAAATTCGATATTACCCATCCCTATTAGAAGCAAATAAACGAGCGCTAGAAATATTAGAAGCAAATAAATAAATAGGCATTAAAGATATTGATGTAGATGTAGATTTGGAGTATAACTCCTTCTCACCCTATTCGTGATAGAAGGTCTGTGACCTATCATTGTTATCATCATCTCAGCCGATGGACGTCCACTGCTGGACATAGGCCTCCCGCATGGATCGCCACAACGACCGGTCCTGCGCTGCCCTCATCCAACGGGTTCCCGCCGCCTTTCCACCATGGGGTCACGGAAAGCACAGCGTGGGTAGGCCTACCCACACTGCGCTTTCCGTTACGCGGTCGCTTGAGAACTTTTGATCATTGTTATCATCAGTCGAACATAATCGACATCTGTTGAACATATCTCTCCCAAGGCGCGTCACAAAACTCCTCTGCCTTTCTTCTTCCTATGTTAGAACATAATTAATATGTTGACGGTTTTGTAGGTGGATGACTTTTATCCCGATTTCCATGTTGGTCCGATAGAGCAAGTTATTCAGTTTGATGATCTGATCATACCTTAAAGAAAACGTCAGTGTAATATTTAGGTTAAGAAGGACTCCAGTTTTGTATGGAACTGCAGGTTTTTTTTGCGATTAATTTCGATGTTTGACCGTAGAAATAGTTCAATTTGACGGTCCGATTTAAAAAACCGCTAGCTTATTTAGAAGAACCCATTTAGGGTTCTAAATCTAAATATAGAAGAACCCATTTAGGGTTCTAAATAAGCTAGCGATTTTTTAACAAACAAACAAACAACCCCATTTAAATTGTATTTTTTACACCCTGTATTTAACAGGGTGTAAAAAATACAATTTAAAAGGGGTTGTTTAGTTTAGTTAGACCATCAAACTGAACAAGTTTTTTTTGGGATTTCCAATTTGGCTCAATAGTGACAGTTGTTCAGTTTGGTGATCTAAACTAGCCCTTTAAATATTACTAAGGTGTTTTGTTACACCCTGTATAAGCTGATGATGATGATGACGGATCACCAGCGCAATAAGTTAAAGAGTCAGAAAAGAAATGTCCCTTGTACTAAAGCGCAATTTCGAAAGTCAAAACAGCACAATTTGCAATTTTAAAGCTATTTTCGTAAGTACTGTGACTTTTTACAACTTTTTTCCACTCAAAAGTTTTCAGACAGTTTCATTAATCGATTCGATCACACGTCTTCGTTTAACATCCAACTTTCTCCACACGTAATAGAGAACATAATTCCATGAATATGTCTTTAACCACCCTTAACCAAAATAGACGGTTGATTTATTCGAAACGAATTGTTATTCTTTGGATAGTAGAATATATGTGACATTATCGGGGACTTATCAGTATATTTCCGGTCATTGAAGCGCCAGTACCAGCTTTTATGATAGTCAGGGATAGCTCATTTCATTGTCTGTTATCCTAGTATGAAAGTTTCGTTGGTGTTTTTGCAAGGGAAAAAAATAGGTGAAGGCCAACGAATGTCTCACAGCGTATTCCTTCGTTGATTGTTGTAGTAAAGTTGGTAATAAAAGATGTTCTTGATAAAATGGAGACAAGCGTCACTTGCGTAGATATGAGAATATTGTAAATGTCAAACGAACGAGATACGATAAAGGCTGTCAATTCCTATGCGACGCGACGTTCTGGCACAGTAGGTATAAGAAAGAGTAGGTATATATTACTAGATACAGTACTTACGGACACTCCCTTCCTCCCACCAACTTTTTACCTCACCCCCCCTATCGCCCTCTGGTTACCGCGCACTGGCCCTGTACTCGGACTTTCGATGTTCGATATATCGCCACTGTTTCGGTCCGTAATAAAGTTGACATTGGTTCAAAAACGTTCACGCAATTGCGAAGTTCGAATGGGTAGAGGCCCTGGTTACTCGTTACCTACGAAGAAGACGGTTCAAATTCTTTGTTCATGTGCTGACGCCATCTTGTCAATTTCAAATTTTTGTATGCAGTGTCCGGGCTGTGGTTCTGGTGTGCAATTTATGAACATCACACGCTGAAATCTACTGAATTACTACTCTTCTACTGCTGATTTTAACGTGTGACTTTCAAAAATCGCACTACATACTGGCTCAAAATGGACCACCTCATTTCTTTCCGTCAGCATCGTAAGAGACGACTATGGATAAAGGGTCATTATGCAGTGTTTTTGGAGAATGGCCAGCCACCCTATTATCACGTGACACGTCATAACATGCTGAAACCTTCAGCGTGCTAAAGGTTCCTATTACATCTGATATCCCAAGGGTGGTACCATGATAAGGAAACCAGGATCTGATGACGGCATCCCGGAGCTACACAATAGAACTCCTCAAAAGTTGACTTTTTCGTTCGCATCATGAGAACATTAATTTGTTTTGTCGAAGCTGGTGTCAAGCCAAGCCAACTAAACAGCGACTTCGAAAATCTTATGATGCGAACGAAAAAGTCCTCGGCTGCAATATTATTTCTTAACTTTTTTGTCTTTTTAAAGGCGGTTTTTTTTAGAAATCTATTTGCGAACGAAAAAGTCATCGGCTGCAATATTATTTTTTAACTTTGTTGTTTTTTTGAAGGCGGTTTTAATTTTTTTTTTGTAATCTATTCAACAAACATGTTAACAAGTAATCATCATCATCACCTTTCTGCCCTTATCTCATTATTTGGGGTTGGCGCAAATACTTAACCAAGTAGTTTACCTAACCAAAATATTTTCTAAAAAATTACATGTTATTATATATTTTATGACTCAAAATGCATACGAATGTTTTAATTTGTACCATTCAATGTGTCTTTTGATGACGACGTGAAGACGTTATTTACCGTGTCCTTTTAACTAAAAGTTTTCAATAGCGAGCGTCACAACTGTAATGCACGAACGTCTCGTTAAAATATTGTCTTACATCTTGTTCAATGTTGTAGGAAGTCAAAGGAGGAGTAATATTACTAACGCAGTGATTTTCGCCGTGTGTTTGTACAGGGTAACAAACAGTTTCACTTTGTTCATCTACTGCAGGGGTGTCCAACAAATTGTATGGAGGGCCGGGTTTAGTATTTTTGAAACCGTAGCGGGCCAAAAGCGGGAGAATATGTCACTTTTCCGACTGTTTACGTATTTGTCCGATCCGCCCCTCCCACACATCTCGTAGACTAGTGCGAAAGAGATAACTGCAGCTTAAACTGATTTTATCTTTATGAAATGGACAAAATCTTCATTTCGTATTCCCCTGTTTCCTCCTCTAAAACTAAACCGATTTCAATAATTATTTCAAGAATAATTATGAGAAAGACTTTGGCTATGTCTGTGTGTTTTTTTAATATTCGTCTTTGTTTGCTGGATGTCTGAAAATGGGCGGTAAAATTGGGCATTTTGGAAGTGCCTAGAGTAATTAATTTAAGCAAAAAAAAAACAAAACATACCTTGGGAAGTTTGTAACATAGATTGTATGGTAAAAAAAGTTTTGCTCTAGTGTCATTATCCCGGGAAGTTTGTATGGAAAAAGGCTTATAGTCTATCCTCTTAAAACGATTCTATATCTATTATTGATGAGTTTTATTTAAAGTTTTAACTAGGTCGCGGGCCGGATGAAGGACCTGTACGGGCCGCATGGTGACCCGGGGGCCGTAAGTTGGACGGGCCTGACCTACTGTATCTATAAAGTTACGTGTTCTTTGTCTTTCACAAGTCACTGACGTCATTAGGCGTATTGCGAAGCTCAAGTCGCTATGGACTGGTTATATCGCTAGAAAAACGGCTCGTGGAGCAAAGCAAGTGAAGACCGTGGGGAGAAAAACGAGCAAGAGCGCATAAATGTGTTGCTATGGCGATATCAAAAGAAATCATCATCATCAGCATATCAGCCGATAGACGTCCACTGATGGACATAGGCCTCCCCCAAAAGAGGGGGATTTGCCGTAATCGCCACGCATGGCAGGCGGGTTGGAGATCGCAGTTGGATTGAATGTGTGTACTCAGAGGATGCTGCTGCCCATCCTCCGGTAGACCCCTCAGTCGCCTTTTACGACACCTATGGGAGGAAATGGGATAGTGCTATTCTTAGCCGACACCACACGGACACCACATCAAAAGAATTGCTGGACTGAAATGGATAGAGAAAGCACAAGCTCCAGAGGGAAGGGGGGGGGGGGGAGGGCTCTGCCCACACGATAAGAAAGAAGAAGAGGGATGGCATAGAAAAAGTCTTACACCATAGCGGTTTGAAATGGATTAGATAAAGAAGACTCTACATGGTGTTAGGGTAAACAGTTGTATTACTTTAAGGTGTGATTGTACACATGATACTGAACAACTTTCCCTAAGAAACATAATTTAGGAAATTTGCAATTTTTTTTATCGACTATACTTTTTAAACGAACTTTCGATCAGCTGATTGCGTTTAGTTAGGAACATACCAATTTTTTTTTTTTTCGAATTTCATGTGGGTTTCTTAGGGAAAGTTCTTCAATATCATGGGTAAAACCATCCCCTAAAAGGAATGCCACTGTTTACCCTAACACCCTGTATACAGGGTGTACAATAAAATGGGACAGCTACTCAAAGGGGTGCTTCAGACCATCAAACTGAACAACTTTCTCTATGGGACCAATATCGAAATCGCGAAAAAAAAATCCGCTCTCCCATACAAAACTGCAAACATAACTCGACTGAAATGTATGGGACAGCAGATTTTTTTTTCGCGATTTCGATATTGGTCCCATAGAGAAAGTTGTTCAGTTTGATGGTCTGAAGCACCCCTTTAAGTAGCTGTCCCATTTTATTGTACATCCTGTATTCGATCAAATTCCTTATTACCTACTAAAGATCATGATAATACCCCGATTTTGACTACAGTGACTACTTATTTACAATAGCAGTCAGGTAAGTAAGATGTTCTGTTGATTCTCAGTAGGTACCTCGAACCCCGACTCGACTCAACAAACGTCAAAAAATTACTTATCATCCTTAAATCTGCCATCTAATCTAAACTATTATAAAACTGTAAAAGAAGTGTGTCTGTACATCGAAGATATTTACAAAAAAAAGATAACGATATGATTTTTAGATGTCCCTGATTCCAAATCACCAATTTTTAGATTTTTTGTCTGTCTGTTTGTTTCTTTATTTGTTTGTTTTAGGTGTTTGTTTGTTCGAGTATCACGCAAAAACTGCTTAACCGATTTTGATGAAACTTTTTTTGTTTGATAGCTTATCATCTGACTTAAAAACTGGTATATAATTTATGTGGACGAAGTCGCGGGTAAAAGCTCGTAAGTTATAAAAACGAGGTTTCTCCACAATCGAGGAATTAATGAATGTTGGAATTTAAAGTCCTTTGCCGTTTCTTACTCCTTGCTTGTTGTTTTCTCTTTGGTGACCCTTGAATCCCTTGATTGATTTATGGTTGGGCTGTTGCAAGCAAGGGTCGTTATGTAACACTGAGACCATTGCTGGTCCGTTGTTTTCACCCCAAGCTGACCTATATTTTACGCATACCTCCGAATGTATGATATTTTCTTTTCATTCTCGGGAATTTAGGTTTCCTCACGATGTTTTCGTTCATAGCCGAGCTAGTAAATTATAAATACAACCGTAACTTAGTGGTACAGGCTAGGAATCGAACCGCCACCTCATGATTGAGGCGCTAGCTCTCTTCCATATGAGATGAGCTATCATCGCTCTTAATTCGGTGACTCTTGCCACAACTGCACGGTTAAAAGATACATAAGCATATGCTCACGACTATATTCCCCGAGGTGGTAGTCAGAGATATTCTGAAACTTCAGAACATCCACGTTTCACTAGTAGTACCGAATCTCTGTCCAGTGTGACGGGGACTGAGCCCGTCGCCACTTTTAATGGACAGTAGGAACAATACATGCCTCGAAATTGAAGCATGCAGGTTTCCTCACGATGTTTTCCTTCACCGAAAAGCCAGTGGTGGTGGAGGAAGTGGTTAAAAGATAGAGCACCCGAAAGGGATTACGGTCGTCAGTTATTCTTCTTTCGTGTCAACATGAGCTATATCTGCTGTATTGGATAGATTAGCCAGTAGGTCGTTTATTTGACTGCTCAGTCGCTGACTGACCTTAACACTGCTCTGTCAGTCACACCACACCATTTTTGAAGTGAAAACTTCTTTAGCGGCGTTGTGCACTTTTTGGTATGGGTAAAAAATTTAAACTCGCGTCAGAACCGTGATGTCACGAGACCTGATCGAAAATTCGTAAGACGAAATTCTTAAGACGTGATATAAGATTTTGGGATGGGTAAAAAATGTTAAACTCGCGTCAGGATCGTGACGTCACGTGACAATTCGTAAGACGACGGCACTCCCGGAGTGCAACCCGTTGTTTTTTTCCTGACCTTCACACTAGGTGTTAAGGGTAGGAAGTAACGTATAATGACCGTAACATTGCACTACACAAACTGTCGTACATAAAATATCGTATCTATTTAATACGTTAATACCATCACACCTAACCTATTTCTTGCCCTGTTTACCGAGGGCCTTTTTTCTCTCAATAAACTACATTATGGATTTCGTGGTGAATTCTAAGTACCTACTGTAATAGTATAAGAGATAAGTGTACTTTTTGCAACCATCAGCAGCAAGGCTGATTTAGTGTTTATGGGGTGTAGAGCATCTCTGTGATGGGGATGGACCAGGTCTGCCTGCATAACTCCAGTCGGTTTAGGACTTAGGAGTTAGTGAAGTTTAAAAAAAACTGTAAAAAATTAAAGATCAGCTGCACGGCTGACCGTATAATATTGATGTAGTACTTATATACTGTAGCTATGTGAACAGTACAAAAACTGTCAAGTTCTGTCAGTCGGTTTAGGAGATACAGCCAGGCAAAGTTCCGACCTTTGAACGGTTGTATCTCCTAAACCGACTGATGAACCATGTCAGTTTTTGTACCTACTGTTCACATAATTAGCTACAGTGCATACTACAACAATAACATACGTTAATTTGTTACAGACTGTTACAATCATCAGTAACTCCTAAACCGACTGGAGTTGTGCAGGCAGACCTGGTCCATCCCCATCACAGAGAAGCTCTACACCCCATAAACACTGAATCAGCCTTGCTGCTGATGGTTGCAAAAAGTACACTTATCTCTTTGGAATATAAACAATATTCGGAATATAAATGTTTGCTCTAATACTTAAGCTTACGCCTGTCTGCGAAGGGAAGGAGAAGTTTAAACATCCCAACACTTCTGTGTGTGACATACTCAATAACAACATAAATCATTCAAACACAAACTTCTCGTAGATGTAACCAGAAAGGGGAAGATGAAATAAACACAATTAAACATTAAACGTAATAGATCTATACAGGGTGTATCAAAACCCCCTAGTAATATTTTAGGAGGTGCTTCAGACCATCAAACTGAACAACTTTCACTATAGAGTCAACATCGAGAAAAAATAAAAAAAATCTGCTGTCCCATACATTTTAGTCGAGTCGGTCGGTACTGCAGTTTTGTATTGGACAACTAATATTTTAAATATTTCTCGATGTTGGCTCAATAGTGAAAGTTGTTCAGTTTGATGGTCTGAAGCACCCCCTTAAGTATTACTAGGGTGTTTTGTTACTAATAGAGATTATTTGATAACGATGTCTTAGTAATTAACGAGTAATTAACGATGTCCGGTGTAATTATTTTCGTAGAATCAAGTTTCACATTGAGGTAGAAAACCCCATTCTTTTCACCCGACTGATGTGATGATATAACCTCTAAATGAAACCAAGCGAAGAAACCACAAAATGACCGACTTAGAAAATCGTAGAATTACTAAACCCATCTCGTTACTTTGTACCCAAATTAAAACCGAATAAAGATGACTTTCCAAAGTTTCAAATCTCCCCACGCTCATCTAAAAGCGAAACGTAAACGTGATCTACAGAAAAGGCGTCAAATTCTGATTTAATTCCTAATAGAGATAATACTAGGACCCCTGCGACTGGCACCGAGAGATAAAAGGCTTGCCGGCAGCCGAATCACATGTTTGCTAATCATCCAATATCGACCCTCAGCACAAAGCTTAAGCTTCATATTCAGTTTCCCTCTTTTGTGTTGTCCCCGCCCAATTGTTGTTAACATTTCAGGGGTCCGATTGACCCGGAATTAACATAACAAAATGGTTAATGAAACACGTAATTTGACTACTGTTCCTACGTTAGTTGAATGTTGAACACTTATGGATTATTGAATTAATGCGGTTTAGTTGTTAAGTGTTTTAGAGAACTGTCACACAAGTAGGTATATACTGTATAGCTACCAAGATAGTTTGCTTGTTTTGTTTGAATATTAGCTTATCAAACTCAAAGAAATTTTGTAAACACAGATTTAGTCTTTAAATTAAGTGACGCATATTTGGTTGAATTTTGATCCCTCACCCCCTCTAGTGACATCTTGGTAACATTCTTGTTGATCTACAACGTTACCGTGGAATTTAATGGGCGAATAAAAGGCGAATAAATTCATTTAGAAAAGTAGGTATCGTGTTTAGAACTCACAACTGCTCAAAGAAAATACACGTGCAGTTGAGACTCTCTGGCAACGTGCACCGTTGCAAAAGAAGAACCGATTCAGCTGTGTGCCCAGCCCCGCGATATCTACCTACCTTATAATAATATCTAACAATATACTCTAAGTTGATTTATTTCATTTATTCACATCATAACCTCCTCAAACGCCTTTCAAGCGTTTCATTAACTACAAACATTGACTTCGGTTACAGGGGTGAAAAAAGTCATTGCTACCAAAGCATCCCTTCAAGAACCACACCCTATTTTTTCATTAATACAAAGTATCACGCTAACGTTAAATGTAATAGTCTAAGTATGTACTTCGGGTTTCATAATACAGTTGACAGAAGAAAGAATTCTATGACGCAATATTGTATTTTTTCGCAATAAGTTGGTGCTTCGTTAGGTACCTACCAGAGAAAAAGACGGTTTAAGTCTTTTAAGGGGCGTCCGCCCGGTTTTTGAGTAACTTTGTAACCATTTTATACATTAACTATGGCACTTTTTAAGCAGAAAACAAAACTGAACAATCTACAGGATATGAGAAGTGATGTGGTTTTTCTTGAAATCTATTTTAATGAATAAAACTGAAGAAAAACGACTCCAAAGTCACCTCTTTTTTTCCAGTTGTAACCGTTTTACTCTTACATTGTTGATAAGAAGAATATGAAAATTTACAATATTCTTCACAATACAATATAAAATGATGTGGTTTTCTTATTTTTTGAAAATTCATATAAAATCATACAGGTTTTCAAAGAAAACTGAAAATTCTGACCGGAGCCGCGCAATTGAAGCGGGATGGCTAATTGCAAAAGTTTGCTTGTAAGAAAGAGAGCCTTGCAGATGGGAGGAGTAGCCTTAAAATGGGTAATTTTGCTTTGTTTGAGGCCAGTCATGGGCTAGAAATAAACAAATATGTATAAACAAAGAGGTCTAGAATCCTACTTGGGAATAATAATTATGCAGCATATAACAAATACTATACATACCTACATGTAAAGGTATCCGGGAAATCACGTGCTCTAAGAGCACGTACGTAATTGCTAATAAGGAATCCATGCTTCCATATTGCTCCTAATTTATGCATCACGTGCTTTGGCTTGTGAGGTTGTCCTGGTTTTGTTATTAAATATTTTCATAGGAAAAATTATACTACGATGACCACACGATGACAGTTTTTTTAATAATGATAAATGCAGGACGGCTCTGCTCTGCTATTTAATTATTGTTGGCAATGGATGGACTACACCAGAACGATGAATCGTCTTGATAGTTTAATAGAAATTCTGTACAATGTTACAGGTACTGAGTTCGTCGCTTAGAGCAATAAATAAATTAATAGCTTGGACAATGTCACACAAATTATCTAGTCACATTTAAAGTACCAGAATCTAGCCTGGACTCCTCAATGATCTCCTTTATTCTAAAGGCAGAATAAAGGAGATCCTTGCTCTTAGGTCCGTCGCCATACATCTATACAGGGTGTAACAAAACACCCTAGTAATTCTTAAGGGGGTGCTTCAGACCATCAAACTGAACAACTTTAACTATGGTGCCAACATCAAGCAAAAATAAAAAAAAAATCTGGTGTCCCATACAAAACTGCTGTACCGACTCGACTAAAATGTATGGGACACCAGATATTTTAATTTTTTCTCGATGTTGGCCCCATAGTGAAAGTTGTTCAGTTTGATGGTCTGAAGCACCCCCTTAAGTATTACTAGGGTGTTTTGTTACACCCTGTATTATATAGGGTCCTTCTTAATATGCTGACACTTTTTTAAGGGGATGATCAGACCGTCAAACTGAACAACTTCCTCTATGGGACCAATATCGAAATCGCGAAAAAATAATTATCACTTCCATACAAAACTGCAAACCTACTCGGAGCCAAACGTATGGGACAACTGTTTTTTTTTCGCGATTTCAATGTTGATTCCATAGAGAAAGTTGTTCAGTTTCATAGTCTGGTCATCGCCTTAAAAAAGTGTCAGCATATTAAGAAGGTCCCTGTATAACTCAACAACACGCATAACCTGACGCCATTATATCAGCGTAGGTACCAAAAGCCAGGAAGCTTGCATACTTTTAGTATACAATAGTCTAAGCTGGCATAGGTATTGTCTATAGTATAGTTAGGCAGTTTGTACTCCAAGGACTCAAACATGACAATACTCCATGGTGATCGGTCGGTAATGATCGTTCTTCTTTCTTAAATTCCTGTCGTTGTTTTCGACGTTACTTTGTCCCTTTCTAATCCATAGACAAAAATAAAAAAAATAAAAACATTTAATTATGTTCTGATAGAAAGGGACACGAAAACGTTGGAAATAGCGACGACGGAAGATATACAACGTGTTAATGAATTAATGCAAAACTAGAAAGTAGTTTGTTTAGAATCGAGAGCAGAATCGAATTATCATAAAGTAATAAATAGGTAACTAAATATACATGTAACTAAATAATATAATGCACTATCATAATTATATAAATAAATAAAATCACAGTCTCATCCAAAATATATGCACACGTACAACCTCAAATCCCTCCATACCACACACACACACACTCACACACAAATACACACCCACATACTCACTCATTCACACCCATAATACTATGTACACTCACCATTATCTTGCTTGTAGCGCTTTTCAAATTTATTTTCAAATCTATATACATATCTTTTTTATCCTTTAAATATGTAAACCTAACCATATATTTTTAGGTATTATCATTTCATTTTTTGTTTTGTTCCTTTTTATAATTTGTTAACTTGATCTACCATTTGTAATAGTTATAGAAGAGCGGAATATCCCCACACAAGCAAAATTTTTTGCTAAAAAGGAGATTCCATAACCTGATTTGTATCGTAGATTAAGTTACTGAAATAAACACTTTTTATTTTTTTATTTTATTTATTTTTATCATGGTTTCAACATAGGTAATTTTTTTCAAAATATAAAATAATTTATTTGCAAAATTTTAAATTTACTGAACCCGATGACAACCCACCGCACGGGCACACTCACCCTACTTACTACCATAACAAGATTATAAAAATGTATCCATGAGAACGTTAGCGCTTTCTTTTAGTGCTGAAATGATAACAAATCATTTTTGCCTCAAAACTTAAAATGCAAATAACTTTAAATTTTAACTATAAAAATAATGAAATTATTTTTGCAATCTAATTATTTTATTATAAATCAGTTGGGGTGTATGAGGTTCTGCGTTAATTCATTAACACGTTGTATATAGACGTACGAAAGAAGGTCGAACATTACGCGACCGCCATGGCTAATTTTCTTGTTTCCATGCTTGTAAGGAGGAGTGGCATCCTTTATGATTCTAAAATCCTTGCAAAAGCTCATGCAACAAATAAAATAGGTAAGTACCTATTCTAAAACATCAAATGGAATTCAAATCATTCCGGCCATCGAAATTCAAAGTAAACAAAAGCCAATCGCTGCACCGTGCCGCCCATCGCACTACAAATCATCGGAAGCCTAAAATACAATGTAGCGCACTACACGTCGTGTATTATGGCACTTTAAAACGCACTAATTGGTGCACGATGTAAATACACGGACCCATTAATAACTACAGCTTTACGCAGGATTGCATTGAACGAACATTTTGTGCAAACTGCAAATCGCGGCCACATTTATAAGAAAATAAATTCAATTTACGTAAAACAGTTTCCATTAACGATGTATACTCTTAGGAGATTACAGACCACGGTGTGTGTCTTGTGTATATTGCCGTCATCATCAGCCCATGTCCACCCACTGCAGGTATGTATAAGTTTCCCCATTGATTTACCAACTACTGGATGTCGCGTCGGGTCCCCGCTAAAAAGTGTCCGAACCAAAAGAGCACCAAAACGTATAAAGAGACCCAATTACGTGACAGTCTTCGTTTGTCGGCCGACTAAACGTACGCGCGGGCGTAAAATCTAAACTATTATGAAACTGTAACAGAAGTGTGTCTGTAAATTATAATATTTACAAAAAAAATATTACGATATGGTTTTTAGATGTCCCTGATTCCAAATCACCAATTTTTGAATTTTTTTTGTCTGTCTGTTTGTTTGTTTGTTTGTTTGAGCATCACGCAAAAACTACTGAACCGATTTTGATGAAACTTTTTTTGTTTGATAGCTTATGATCTGACTTAAAATCTGTTTTAGTTGGTTTATATTACTGAGTATACACGTACGTGTAAGTCAGTCTCAGACACTTTTTTTGAGAATTTATTACTAGACCCGGCGTCCATTATTGTGTATGTCAATGGTCTTCCCCCATTATGCCACTTTCCGCATTCTTCTACGTACAGTTTTTATTTATCTATCTTTTTATTTCACTAGGGGCCTGTTTCACCACTTCCTAGTAAGTTCTTGTTACCTTATCTGACAGATCGTTTGACTTGGGAGACTTTGACTTGACAAGGAAGTGGTGAAATATTATACAAGGCGTAAACTTAAATGCGTTACATATTTTAAAGGGTGTTTAAGACCATCAAACAGAACAACTTTCACTTTAGGACACATTGAAAACGCAAAATTCCAATGTTAGTTAGAAAGACCGATAAATAGTACACAACACACATAGCATACAGCTTCGAAGTTAAATAAAATTGTTTAATAAATAAATTAACATTTTGAACAACAAGTTGAAGGATGATGTGGTAACCAGGATTGAAAGAGGTATGCTTAGGTGGTTCGGCCACGCACAGAGGATGAATGAAAGTTGACTCGCTAGGGCGATTTATCTATCCAATGTGAGTGGAACAGTCGAGAGAGGGCGTCCGAGGAGAACTTACCACAACCAAATAAATGGTATTCTCCGAAAAAGACAAAGGCGTAGCACCCTCAACCGCCGGAAGAGCATTAAGAGATGTATGAAAGTGGTTGAGGCGAGGGAAGTATGTCAGAATCGAAGTGTATGGCGAGAATAGTGTGTCTTGAGCCGTATAGTCTCTGCCTACCCCTGTGGGATAGTGGCGTGAGTGTATGTATGTATTAACATGTTCCGTTTTTACAACTTATTCTATTGAATTACATCTAATCTACATGAATGCAGATAGGTACATCTTCTATGCAATATAGAGGAGTTATCAGGAGTTTCAAACATTTCTCTCTATATTAATTTTCTTAGTCTAAAATAATTAAATTCTGACTTTGGTCAAAGTTCAAAGTGGTTTGTCTGTATTCTGTCTACTTGATTAGTCGTCCAACCAGTTGACCTCTGCTATACTTTAAACTTACGTATATACATTTCCAGTGCTGGTTCCATGCAAGCTATTAATTAGGGGCCCCGCTTTGCGGTCATCAAATATAACCGTTACCGTTTGTGTATTCAAACTCCCCTGGGTGAAATAAAAATGCTACGAACGTACAAAGTTGAAAATATTAAATTCATTTTACATTGCTGCTCGGAATTCGACGTTACGCTCGACCATTGTTTAGTGATGCGACTTTGATGTTTGATTAGATCATTCGAATCACTTATTTAAGTTTAAAAATATATTTTTTCGGGCTTACGATATTGCGGTCTCATAGAGAAAGTTGTTCAGTTTGATGGTCTGATCATACCTTTATCAAACCGTCAGCAAATTAAGAAGAAACTTTATTATTTGAGTTGAGTAGGATTGCAGTTTTGAACAGCTGATTTATTTACGTGATTTCGACGTTGGACCCGGAGAGAAAGTTTTGCAGTTTGATGATTTGAAATTCTTAGAACCACCTGCATATTAAGAAGGACCTCTATTATTTATAAAATATCTATCTATCTAAATTCATACACATACTTCTTCTTATCGTGTGGGCAACAGGCCCTGGTGTCAGAGTTTTTTCAAAACGCCTTATGGCCTGTGACGTGGTTTTTTATGTAACATACTAGTGTATGTCCATACTAGTAGGTAATCATAACCGACTTCAAAGAGAAGGTTATACTTATATTGGTCGCGTGTACGTTTTTTATAAACAAAAATCCGTATCTTTGGATGATTCTTCTTCTGTCCGGAATGTAACGACCCATTTCAGTTTTAACTGACTCACCTAACTGAATCCAATCATCAAAAGTACTGTTTTATAGCGACATTTCACAATCTTCGCTGATATTTGAAACGCGAGTTAATAAAAATAAAGTAATGAAAAAATCTGAATAATATTAGAAAACATTTTAAATATGATCATAAAAATATGTATGAGATAAGCAAAGACCCCATAAAAGCAGGATATGAATCTACAACTCGTAAAAAATGTCGTAAATTGCACTTGTCTTGAACGGAACACTTATGAAAAAAGTTTTTAACTTAAGAACTATTAAGTGCATAACAGATGGTATTATAATACCTAATTTGGTAGATGTTTTAAACGAGGAACTAACGCGGTGGTACAGTCGACTTCAAAAGTAAATGATGACGAAAGTAACTTTCAAAATTATTATCTGATATTATATTAGGGTCAGCAATTTTTATTATTATCCTTAAGAGGGCTATCACAGTCCAGTGGCGCCCTCATCAAATTAAAAAAGATTTCTCAATAAAGAAAGCCTAAATTAAATAAAAAGTGCTTAACATCAAAACTACAAAAGCCTTCAAGCTATTTTCATAGAATACTTTTATAGGTTTTTTAAAGGTAGGTCTAAACATACAAATTTTGAAAAAAGAAAAAAACGGCCGCTTTTGTTTTTATTCGAAATTGTCTAAAAGTGGAATGTTTAGAACCTATAAAAGTATTCTATGAAAATAGCTTGAAGGCTTTTGTAGTTTTGATGTGGAGGACTTTTTTAATGTAGGCTTTCTTTATTGAGGAATCTTTTTTAATGTGATGAGGGCGCCACTGGACTGTGATAGCCCTCTTAAATGAAGTTTTTCAAAGCGCTTTCATGTCATGCTCATGACTAGAGATCGGATATTCAGATGCATATTTACCTAAACTTCATTTTTGGCTATAAAATAACAGAAGCGGCTTCTTAAAATTATCTTTTTTTTTATATTTTCGGGATACCAGGAAAATGCGGGAATGCGTAACTAATCGGATGCATAGTATGGAAGCTACTTCTTAAACTTATTTTATTTAAAAAAGATTTTTTTTTCGGTAATATAAATCCCGCGATGTCAGGAAGTCATAACATAAGGGAATGCATAACTTATCGAATGCATAGTATGAAAGCGACTTCATAAAATTAAACAAAAAACATATTTTTTCGTTACAACATTGCACTTCATAATAGCGAACTCTCAACTTTAGGTAAATATGCATATCTGTAACTTTGTAAAATATTTACCAACCTTATTCGTTTTTGATTCGTTTCAATCACTTCGTAACTTATTCAATTCAATTCAATTCAAATAATTTATTTCAGACAAGATGTCCATATAGTGTTAGTATAGGTACATGTATCTTACAGCTAGTGTTAGTAACAAAACATTTTATTTTAATTAAAAAACCCGGTTTGGAGCTTCACCCAGTGATGTAACAGCGGGGAGTCCCACCGGTCTTTAAACACGCTCAGGAGACCGTTGGTGTTGGCTCGGAGCCTGCCCAACATGGAGGCGCACCGTTTTCTCAATATAGCATAGAAATATAAGTCGTCCGTGTGCGCCTCCGCAAACATTCCCGACGCACTACAATGCCGCGCCAGCCCCATCAGTATCCTGAATGCGTTATTACCTATACTGTACGCGTAGGTCGCTGTATGCCCATGTATTATTAATGACTTTGACATTATTATGAATGAACCATTCATAAGTTACCTACGACGAATAATGAATTTTAATTTAATTGTTAATTAAATTAGCTAGTCAATAAAAAAATCTGTCAACTGCTTGCCACCGTATAGTATTATATTATCTGTGGTATAGACAAATTTTTTTTTACTTTTGCAATTATTTTGACGCCGCTTTTCCAAAAAATACTTATTTGCGAAAATTCTTTAATATTCGATAACTTTGTACGATTAACTAATTGTTCACTGTGAAACTCATTTTCCATTTTTCCATATCGATTTATGCTGTTGATATTAGATAAAAAAATAGGTAAAGTAGGTAGGTCCATATTTTTTACCTCTTACATCTACATCTACACTAATATTATAAAGAGGAAAGATTTGTACCTATTTTTGTATGTTTGTATGTTTGTAATGAATAGGCTCAAAAAGTACTGGGCCGATTTAAACAATTCTTTCACCATTAGAAAGCTGCATTCACCCTGAGTAACATAGGCTATATTTATTGCTAGAAAAGATTAGACGTCCACCCGTGCGAAGCCGGGACGGGCCGCTAGTCTATACTAATATTATAAAGAGGAAAGATTTGTACCTATTTTTGTATGTTTGTATGTTTGTAATGAATAGGCTCAAAAAGTACTGGGCCGATTTAAAAAATTCTTTCACCATTAGAAAGCTGCATTCACCCTGAGTAACATAGGCTATATTTATTTCTAGAAAAGATTAGACGTCCACCCGTGCGAAGCCGGGACGGGCCGCTAGTAATACATAAAATTATGTACAATACAATCCCATATGAATTTGCTCGTCTAATTCAGAAGTAACAAACATTTTTTCTTCACATTCACCATGTGTTTTTATACAAAACAATTTTCTTGAATAATGTACCTTATGGGCCTTTGCTGTAATTTATTATTCATAAAATTCATTTTCATATTCGTTGGTAACTGCGTGTGAATTGATTAATGACGGTGCGGGCTGTTTCCGCCTTTCTCTTAATGAAAAAGTGATGATAAAAAAATGTTTGGCACTGAACATTTAGAGAATAAACATTGTTTTAGTCATGGAAATCTATTACATATTTTTGTAAAACGGTAAAAAAAAATTTTTTCAATGCAGATAAGAAGATTGGCAGATTTGGACCCAGCCATTTTTTACGAAAACTAAAAGCCATTCAGGACGGCGGTCATAATTATTATGAATAGAAAAAATTAAGGCATTTTTAAAAAAACTTCTACATCTCCAGAAGTCCGGATTCAAGAGTAAAAATTACTAGTAAATAGGCTTTTTCTGGGCGAGCGCGCTACATCCTCGGCTTCATCTACACTTTCCATCAGGTGAGCTGAAGCCAAGCGCAAACTCATTTTGAATAAAAAAAAAAAAAAAAAAAAAAAATAGACAAATCGTCCAAAAAGCAGTAGTAAAACGCAACCACGACAGCAATTTTCATCTAATATTATCACTAATGCGTAGAATATTGAGTGGACTATCTAATACGAAAGATTATGAGTTTCACACACGTGATACAAAAGTTATCATAAGGAGAAATACCTTTCCCCCAACTTCTACAGATTACAACCAATTTACATTTTTGTTAGTTTTGTTTCACTCTACACGTATTACTAAGTTTCATTCATGTATGCGACCTCTATGTCTGGGTCTCAAATTATATGGCCTTCCGGCAAACTTCTTTTCAGTCATAACTCATAATAATTTACAATTTATGAATTTCTAATCTTTCAAATAAAATAAAAACAAAATATAAGGTCCTTCTTATAATATGCTGACACTTTTTATTTAAGAGGATGATCATCAAACTGAACAACTATCTATATGGGACTGTTCGATACAAAACTGCGAACCTACTCAAGCCAAATGTATGGGACAGCAGATCTCTTTTTCGCGATTTCTATGTTAGTTCCATAGAGAAAGTTGTTTAGTTTGATGGTCTGATCCCTTAAAAAAGTGTCAGAAAATTAAGAAGGACCCTGTATATATAGGGGTGTATAGCCAGGAACTACATATTCTACAGCAATCTTTTCTAGTCTAAATAGCAAAGTTCTTTGCATATTTAGGATATCAAGATGGAAAGACAATGTAAACCAGTCTCTTAAAGCTAGAAACCCAAAGTGTACTTTAAGGGGTGTTTAAAAACTTGTCCCAGCAAATTAAGAACACAGTCTTCACAGATAACAAATGAACGGTCCACGTCGGTGGAGAATCTCTTTGCATGTAATTAAAACTTGCACAATTAAACACAGTTGAAGAGGAAAACACGGGAAAATTGAGATAAGATTAATTTTCCGACTAGTTCCCGGGGAGTTTGCCAGGGGAAACTTTAAGAATAAAATACGAACACGGACAGTATTGTTTTGTTTTAGATTAGTTGGTTATCTTGTTTGTTGGAACTCGGTTTGATATTGGACATTGTCGATTTCATTTTAAATTACAGTAAACGCGACCATCCCGCGGGGTATAAACGTTGGGGGAGGGGAGGTAGCACGTGCAACCGCCTTTGAGCGGCGCGTGCTACTCTTCCCCGCTACACCATCCACCCCCCGCTAATCAATATGCCGCAAACATCTAGAGTACCTCGCCTCCCGCGACGTCTGTGCTCGATGGGAAAATCACGCACTAGCTTGTCGACTATAATATCTATTGTTCGTAACTACCAGTTGGTGGGTACGCAGAATGCTATACTATATCACTATGCTAAGCGATATTTGGCAGATCTTTTTATTTTATGATGTGTTGTTATTATTGGTAATAAAACATAAACTAACATTTATTACGTAACAATGTCACAAATTACAATATTAAAATTAAAAAAAAAACTAAACAATCTATTTTTAACCGACTTCAAAAAAAAGGAGTAGGTTCTCAGTTCGACCGTATATATATATTTTTTTATGTGTGTTCGCGGATAACTTCGTCATTTAACCGATTTTGATGATTCTTTTTTTGTTGGAAAGGAGATATCCCGAGGGTGGTCCCATGATAAAGAAACCAGGATCTGATGATGGACCCCTAGAGAAATCGAGGGGAACCTTCGAAAATCGTAGTGCCGATTAGTGCGTTTGTTAATTTGAAGCACTACTGTTAAATCGAACTAATGAATTCACCACTGAAAATTGTGAAATAAACAAAATTTTAACAAAAAATTAAAACCGCCTTCAAAAAAACTAAAAAGTTAAAAAATTATATTGCAGCCGATGACTTTTTCATTCGCATCATAAGAACATTAATTTGTTTTATAGAAGTCGGTGTCAAGCCAAGCCAAAAAACTAATGCAAGCCCTGTCGCGAATCGGCTTGACAGCGACTTCGATAAAACAAATTAATGTTCTTATGAGGCGAACGAAAAAGTCATCACCTGCAATATTATTTTTTAACTTTTTAGTTTTTTTGAAGGCGGTTTTAATTTTTTGTTAAAAGGACAACCGCCGCTCTCCTTTGAAAAAATACCTTAAAATGTATAGAAGTTTTGACTGAAGTCAATTGTGTAATAAATTATGAGGTTTTATAAAAACGACTCAGATATTATCATTTATTTTTATTTACCAAGTTATTTAATCATTTATTATTAATAAATTATAAAAAAGCAGCAACCCCAACATGGCTGTCAATGTTGTTTAGTAAGGAGGAGGTAGGAGGTGTTGCAAGCACAATGTTTTTTTTATATAAAAATGATAAAAACTAATAAATCATTATAAAATAAACTAATGCCTGCAGTTAGTTTCTAGTGTTCCATAGTCCATAATAAAAATAGAAGGACGGTTATACATTTTTGGGTATTATGTGCCAGATGTCCTTTGTTTATAAATTTGGCAACATGCCTCGTCCAAAGGATGTACAGTCCAAAAAGCTTCGTCACAAGAAATTACACAAAATAAAAACAGAAATACACGCACTAAATGGGACAAAAGATCCCATCACACCAGCTGCGTTCCCGCGCTGGATGGCCAATGAAATCCTCTGCACCAGATATGACCCGGAGCGGACATCGTTGCCACTTTCCACCATCCTCCTGCCCAGGTCTCTCACAAACACCTTTGCTTCCACCCCCCACGTCCGACGTTTCCACTGCCAGCGGCGCAAACAAGTACTGGGACTCTAAAATTGCGAAGCCGCCTACTCCGCCGCAGACACGGCCGCACGCACAGTACCGCAAAAGTGCACACGCAAGTGGCATCCCACAAATGACTACGGCCTCTCTGCCACGGTACAAGGGTTAGACCATCAGGTCTCTGGTCTCGTTCTTTTATGATGTTGATATAGTTACAAAAGTGAACACAAAGTATAATTATTATGATATTTCTGACGCATCAGCAAACCTCCAACGCTTATTAGAAATCTCCTCACCATGATAGTAGATTAAGGTATATTATGGAATTTTCTTATAAGTACTTACACGAATTATGTCGAGAGAAATTAAAAAATAGGACACCAGTAGGTACGTAAGAGCACAATATTGTTGAAAAAAATAAAAGCGTGTTGGAGACGTCCACGATAGGGTTCCGTAGCCATTATATAATATATTCTTTGTCCAAATAAATAAAAATAAAATAATAAGATTTTTTCAGGCACTAGCTGGCACTGGTTGCATTACGGCAGCCCTTTAGATATTACTTGTGTTTTTTGTAACACCCTGTATTTAGCCTACTAACAGTAATACTATAATTTCAAGTTAATATTTAATATTTCTTTAGACCTGCAACACACATACGGAATTCCGAATCAGGATTGTGATTTTGTATAGGATTTGATACTTCCGCAATTCCGAACGGAATTATAGAGGGGGAACATCCAAACGAAATCGTAATCCTGATTCGGAATTCCGTATGAATATGGCGGACCTTAAGAGGGCTATCACAGTCCAGTGGCGCCCTCATCACATTAAAAAAGATTTCTCAGTAAAGAAAGCCTAAATTAAAAAAGTGCTCAACATCAAAACTACAAAAGCCTTCAAGCTATTTTCATAGAATACTTTTATAGGTTTTTTAAAGGTCTAAGCATACAAATTTTGAAAAACGAAAAAACGCTTTTGTTTTTATTCGAAATTGTCTAAAAGTGGAATGTTTAGAACCTATACAAGTATTCTATGAAAATAGCTTGAAGGCTTTTGTAGTTTTGATGTTGAGCACTTTTTTAATTTAGGCTTTCTTTATTGAGAAATCTTTTTTAATGTGATGAGGGCGCCACTGGACTGTGATAGCCCCCTTAACCTAAAAATTGTATAAAAAAATAGCTACCTTACCTACTCAAATGTACTTTTACTCATCCGCGAACAAAATGATTCAGAAGAGAGATGTCATAGAGATGTGATCACAGACCTCGTCGCGGGTTGAATGGTGACGCTCTAATGGTGGTGCTCGTTAGTCTCCCGGATGCCGGATGCAGGTCAAGGCTTTACAGCGATTCTCACACAGATCCGCGATAAGTCGAGTGCCTGAATAGAAATTATGGATTGATACTGAGTTATAACAAAGGTTATGAGTTGAACAGGTCTCACTTTATGAAGATTTTTCTTGAAAGTTTAGAACAAACTCGCATATGGCATTATTTAGTGTAGTACTATGAAATTATTCGAAATCATAAATTCTAGGAATTAATGTATTTTAATTTTGCGTACGTTAGTTAGCACTGCATTTCCGCCAGTGTCAAGTAGTTTATGGTAGTGTCTATCCCAATCTCAGGTATTGTTTTTGATCAAGAACAGGAAGAGATTGCGGAGCCTCGTGGCAGGCAAAAACGCGAACCGCGCGAACACCACACGAGACAAGAGCTCGTGTCAGAACCTGCATGTGACTCCAGGAATTAATTTTGTTAGAGAAAAGTGGAAAAATATCATTGGAGAAAAGCTATATCTCTAATAATAATAACGCTTAGAAAACTTAAATCTGTATACAGGGTCCTTCTTTAATTTAACCAGATAGTAGTGATAGTCATCATCATCATCAGCCTATCATCGTCCACTGCTGAACATAGGCCTCTCCCAAGGCGCGCCACAAAACTCTATCCTCGGCCTTCCTCATCCAGTCGCTCTCCGCTACTTTTTTTAGGTCGTCTCTCCAGCGGGCAGCAGGGCGTCCGACACTGCGCCTACCAGTTCGCGGTCTCCACTCTAGAACTCTGACACCCCACCGGTTGTCAGTTCTTCGGCAGATATGACCAGCCCATTGCCACTTCAGCTTGCTAATTTTCTGAGCTATGTCAACCACTTTAGTTCTCTGACGTATCACTTCATTTCTAATGTGATCTCTCAGAGAAACACCGAGCATAGCTCTCTCCATAGCTCGCTGAGCGACCTTGAATTGATGAACTAGTCCTATCGTCAGGGTCCATGTTTCCGCACCATATGTCATTACTGGCAGGACGCACTGATTGAACACCCTCGTCTTGAGGCATTGTGGTATAGCCGAGGAGAATATATGACGGAGTTTCCCGAAAGCAGCCCATCCCAGTTGGATGCGCCTAGCGGCCTCCTTTTCGAAGTTGTTTCTACCTAGTCTTATAGTCTGTGATAGTGATGACTTCTAAAGCTAGCTCGGTACCTATTTCTCGCGCCTCCACCCTCACATATGCGGCAACTTAGTTCAACATTTGCTGTATTTTGTGGCAGAATCTTTTGTATCAGAAATTCGTTTTTATTTACACTACGAGCATTTACCCGCGACTTCGTCGGCATAAATTATATACCAGATTTTAAGTCAGATCATAGCTATTAAACAAAAAAGTCTCATCATAATCGGTTCAGTAGTTTTTGCTTGATGCTCGAACAAACAAACACACAAACAAACAAACAAACAAACAAATAAACAAACAAACAAACAGACAGACAAAAAATCAAAAAATTTGTGATTTGGAATCAGGGACATCTAAAAAGCATATCGTAATATATTTTTTGTAAATATCTTCAATGTACAGACACACTTCTGTTACAGTTTTATAATAGTTTAGATATTCTAGCGAGGATTGATCATTAAATTGAACATCTTTCATTAGAGGACCTATTATGATGAGACTTTTCTCATCATAATCGGTTCAGTAGTTTTTGCTTGATGCTCGAACAAACAAACACACAAACAAACAAACAAACAAATAAACAAACAAACAAACAGACAGACAAAAAATCAAAAAATTTGTGATTTGGAATCAGGGACATCTAAAAAGCATATCGTAATATATTTTTTGTAAATATCTTCAATGTACAGACACACTTCTGTTACAGTTTTATAATAGTTTAGATATTCTAGCTAAATTGAACATCTTTCATTAGAGGACCTATAATTAATAAAACACGAAAAATAAAAATGTATGGGACAGCTGATTTTTTTTCGCGATTTTGATGTTGGTCCCATTGTGAAAGTTGTTCAGTTTGATGGTCTGAAGCACTCTCTAAAAGTATGTAACGCATTTAATTTACATTTACACCCTGTTAATGCAGAACTACCTATAATAATAATAATACCTATTCTGTGACCCTGTATATCCTGTCGTTCGCATCGATAAGGTAGTACCTCTAATGAGTAAGTCTTTCCCCTTCAAGCGATTAAGAATAGAACTTGTCGCGGGCTGGATGTTGGATCTCTAATGGTGATGCTCGTTAGTCCGTTCTGTAAGCAGGTCAACGATTTACAGCGATTCAGACACAGATAGTGAAGAATCTAGCGGCTGAGTGCCTGGACTACTACCGTTATGAATTTAGGGTGAAAGATTTGATGTGTAGGTATTATAGAATGAGAATGGGCAATTCTACGATGGAGCCGATTTAATAAAATAAAAGTAAATATCAACTTTTCTTTTATTATTCCGTGTTAAAGTTTTAATAAGATATAAAGGAATATTCTAAAAATAGCAACAGAGATCAATATTAATAATTTAATCGAAAAAAAAAAACACTTTTTTCATTTTCGTCACCAGACAGAAGTGACCATAAAGTCAACAGGAATGACATTTTTGGTTATAAAACTAAATGTATTCGAAAATTTGTAATAAATTAACTCTTAATAATAAAAACACAAAGTTATAAGTCCCATAATCATGTTTTACTGTATGCAAAATTTTTAAAAATAGCAATAAAAAATAAAATAAAAGTGTCAACAGAAGTGACATCACTTGTGTCGATTTATTAAAAAAATGTGTCGTCACTTGAATACGGTTGTAAACGGATACATTTTGGGCTTGCGCGTATAGGAAAAACGTCACCAGAGTCTTACATGTCGTGATCTGTAGAGTTTCCTTTATATCGGAACTATTTTCTACGCCTTCATCTTTATTTCCATTGTCATGTGAGCTTCTTGAATCAGTAGGTGGTGAGGTAACATTGTTTACGTTATCCCTTTACTAATCCTAACTGTTTCTTCCTATAATTTTCATTCTTATCTTTCTGCCTTCTTTCTTCTATTTTAGCTTCAGGTGATTAGGATCTCTTTTTCTAATTCACTCCGCCGCCTTTCGCCTTCTATTTCTTCCTGTTTGCTGCTTATACCGTTACTTTTTTTCTCTGTCTATTAATTTCTTTAATGGCATCTAAAAAAACGTAAGGCTTTATCAAAACAAACCATGTTAAGTATTATTTTATTAAATAAGACCCTGTGCAGACAAAGCGCGTATTACTCGCGTTTCGAAGATAGTTGCTTTGTCCCAGAACACCGCAATGTGACCGCGCACGATACTTGCAGCAATGTACTTCAAAACGCGTTGAAATTCGCGGCAAAATCACCTTTTCTGGACAAAATCATCATTTCTGTCGACAAACCATCGACAAGAATGACGTCGACAGAAGTGGCAAAATTTAATAAATATGGCTTAGCTATTATGTTTTTGTGTCTATGTTTAAGACACTTTATTCCGAGTCATGAGATCCCTCTTTTGGACATGGCCACATGATAAAATTGGTTAAAAATATGTTACAAACCTTTTTTATGTTTCTTCAAGAAGTGACGCGGCAACTTTTACACGCTGTAGAACCACTTTTGAATTTAGAATAACGAGCGCAATGTTCATGTTATACAAAATATTGTCTTTGGGTGATGACAGGTACACATGAGTGTTGCCAAATAAGCAAAAAACATATAGTCGCCACAACTTTTATAATATATTCTACTCCAAACCTAGCACGTCGACAGATGTGATGAAAATTTTGTAACATTGTAGAATCATCTGTAATTTCGTATTTTTTGTTTTCAAAATGATGAAACTTCGTAACTAAAGAGTTGAGAATGTGCATATTATATGCAATTAGGAAATGTTCATCTGTTTACTGAACAAACATTTTTTGTCCTTCATTAAACATCGGAAGGCGTTTGCGAACAGTCGACAGAGCGTGACAGATCACGTAGGTACTGTCGGCTTAGAAATTGGAATTAATTATGGATTTATGCGTGTAATTTTCTAAGTCACCTGTAGAACAAGATATCTACTTGCATGTAACAATACATAGTTGGTGTAAGACTCATATTTGTAGAATTATTTCGTGCGAACAAAAAAATCACACGTTCGTAGAATCATCCGAATGGTGTTGGTCTGTTCTGCAGCATCCAGTCAGAATAGTATTGGTGAAAATAGTTGTTCAATTTGATGTTAGAGTCTTACTTTAAATGCTTCAATTTCACACTTTTTTAAGGTGTTAATTAAATGTGTGCGGGCGTGCACAAGTACCTACACATATATTTTCTCTAGATATGTTGGCTCCATAATGAAAGTTGTTCAGTTTGATGGTCTAAACCACCCCTTTAAATATTACTGGGGCGGTTTGTAACACTCTGTATTATGCAGCCGACTATACGAATACAAATTTAAAATTGTACGACTCATGTTTTGGCTTCGAATAAAGGACATCATTGGCGTTTCATACAATTTTGGCCCAAATGTGAAAGTGCCGGCCAACAAAAATGTATGCTATATTCCGTCAGAACTTGTCCGTCTAAGCATTTATTATTATGGCATGATAACTGTAGCTATAAATTTTAAATTTATGAAAAGGCAGAATTTTCTAACTTAAATAAAACCAAGGACAATGGCTCTACAGCTTTGGTGCCATACAAATAAATGCTGAGACGGACAAGTTCTAACAGAATATAGCTTTTAGCTAATTTCATTAAAAATAATGAAAAGGTAAGTTTTTCTAGCCCCATAAAACCAAGGGAAATGACCCTACACCTACACTACAGCTTTGGTGCCTAAAGTAATAAATGCTTAGACAGACAAGTTGAAACGGAATATCACAAAATTTTTTGTTGCCCGGCACTTTCGCATTTCGGACCAAATCCGATGATGTCCTTTATATTAGTCAGTGACGTTGTCACGTATAGCATCTATAAAAAAAAAAATGTATATTCAGTTTATTTTTCCACTGAACGCTTTTTGCTTTTTAGCAATTTATTTCACATAAGCAAGTTACGTGGTCTAGAGCGGCCACGGACGCGGCGGCACGAAGGCTGTTTTTTTGGTTTATTTGCGAACAGCTCGGTTTGAGAAAATAATTAACAAATAATTACTTTTGACGACGGTTTTAGAGAGCTGAAAACTAGTTAAAACTTGTTTTGTAGGGAGTAATTAAACTCTACTCGGATGATAAGGCTGTTTGTCAATTCTCTTGGAATTTCTACATTTTATATTTTGCATAATTATCTCACCATGCATTTTGGTCCTTAAAATAATTAACCAGTTTATGATAGTTCTATTCAAAATGACAAAAAACTCATCCCTTCCTTTGCGTCGTGCAGTCGGGTAAAAAAAATTTATAAATAGTGAAAGTTGTTCAGTTTTCTAGTATACTTGGGTATTATGTTACACCACAGATCATTATAGAGGTTAGAAATGCAAAGTAGCTTTTGGTTCGGAGACGGCTGTCGCCACTTGTCTTTCCGCTCACGCTGCTACAATTAGGCATGCCCTCTCGCTCGAGCCACGCCACGATGGTGGTATGCAAATCATTGCAAAACCTACACGTTCCACGCCTACTTTGCACTTCTAACCCCTCTTATAATGTTCTGTGTGTTAAACCCTGTATAATTAACACATATTCCTACTTAGTTAGACAAAATTACAGGCATAATTGTAACTCTCGACAAAATCGTGACGCGTACACTCTGCCTCTGCAATTTGTGACAATGTTCTGAAACCGCACGACTGTGATGTACAGGGTGGTTATCTGAGCAAGAACTAAAGGCATAGCATCATGAATTAAACTTTCTACTTCTCTACTCATAAGACAACAATTTTTAGTTAAAAAATAAAGTAAGTACCTAAGTGTAGTTATATTTTGCAGCAGAAAGCGTGAGAAGGAAGCCCAAGAGTAGACATGGACAGAGTTAATCTTATCTTGCAATTCCGTTCTTCAGAAGGTATTTTACTGGTTTACGTTAAGCCATAATTAGAGATGTAAACCCTTAAAATTACCACCGTAAAATACGGTATTTTACGTAATTTTCGGTAACATTCAAATAGTTTACGTAATTATTAATAAATAGGTTTGGTGGGTGGTAGAGGTACGAGCCGTCATTGACAACAGCGCGCCACTGCCGCCAGTCCCGCAAAATTCAATGTTTTATGTAAAACAAAAAAATGTGTTTTCGGTAAAATTCAAATAGTTTACGTAATTTTCAGCGAAATACGTTTTTTTTTCTTTTTCCCGGTCTCATTGAATGGAAAAACTCAATATTTTACGTAATTTTCGTTATAATTCAAATAGTTCGCGTAATTTTCAGCAAAATACGTTATTTTCCATTTTGCCCGTTACAATCTATTCGTTTTAAAGTAGAAAGAAACAGAAATACTGCCCAAGATCACTTGTAATTTTACTGTAATTTACACCTATAAATGACTGTAATTTATCCGTATTTCTTGGTAAAATTACTTAATTTTGCATCCCTAGATAATTAAGAAATTCTTCTTGAAAACTCTCCGGTAGCAAGTTAACCACAAACTTAACGCCACCAATCCACACTGGACCCAAGTGTTGAAGTATGGCCAACTCCCTATCTCCCTTTTTTATAAGAGGTTTTTGCCCTTCAGTGGGATCTCACAGGCTTTGCCTTAGGTACTAGATATTATGACCATAGAGTAAAAGACAAGAGGAGTCCTATACTTCATACTAAATGGCGGGCATACGTCGGAAAAAGCTCAAAATCGCGTTTCGTAGATGGCGCTGACTCCTTACCCACGAGTTTTGAAAACAATAATATCGAATCTACTACTCTTTTTACCCGACGCGACGTCGCCGCTAGTAGGAGGGTTATGTTTTTCGAGTTTCGATATTATGTATTTTTAGTTACCTAAGCTACCTCTCTTACGTAGTTGGTTTGGTTTATAATATTTGAAGACTAGTCAAAATTTCTTAGCGTATATTTGCAGTGCCATCGAGAAGACGGGATTTTGAGCTTTTTCCGACGTACGCCACTTAGTATGGAGTGTAGCACTCTTCATGTCTTTTACTCGATGATATGACTTTTGTTATTGCTCTGTGGTATGTACCTGCCTGTCGCATTCGAACACTTCCGTACCAGCCTGCGTTCCGAACTGTACTCTTAACTGAACATAACCTAACTACTCTCATTAAATTGAAATATTTCGTTAAGTTAACTAAGTTAGTTATAAGTTGGGACATGGTAGGTATGACGATAAAAGCTTTATACAAACGTTTTACTTGAATCTTTAATCAAGCTATTTCATTTTTATAGTTTGAAAGCTTATAATTATATGCTGACTGTTTTTTATGGGGATGATCAGACCATAAAACTGAACAATATAGAAATCGCGAACAAAAATCTGTTGTTTTAACAAAACTGCAAACCCACTCGACCGAAATCACAGCTGATTTTCTTTTCGCGATTTCGATGTTGGCCCCATAGAGAAAGTTATTCAGTTCGATGGTCTCATTTTTTTTTTCATTTAATTTCAATAGGTTTACTATCAAATAGGTTACGATTAAATTATGGACAAAAATAATTAAATTAACATTAATAATTAACGTCAAAGTTTGTCGTCGAATTATTAGTGAAAAAAATAGTGAAAAGCATTTCATAAGCAAGTCTGTAATTTTATGCCACCTACGCATATTCCGAGAGATAAGTGTACTTTTTGCAACCATCAGCAGCAAGGCTGATTCAGTGTTTATGGGGTGAAGAGCATCTCTGTGATGGGGATGGACCAGGTCTGCCTGCATAACTTCAGTCGGTTTAGGAGTTACTGATGAAAAAGGTCTGTAAAAAATTTATGATCAGCTGCAAGGCTGACCGTATGTTATTGTTCTAGTATGCACTGTAGCTATGCGAACAGTACAAAAATTGACATGGTTCATCAGTCGGTTTAGGAGATACAGCCGTTCAAAGGTCGGAACTTAGACTGGCTGTATCTCCTAAACCGACTGACAGAACTTGACCGTTTTTGTACTGTTCACATAGCTACAGTGCATACTATAACAATATTATACGACCAGCCGTGCAGCTGATCGTTAATTTTTAAAGTCCTTTAATCATCAGTAACTCCTATACCGACTGGAGTTATGCAAGCAGACCTGGTCCATCCCCATCACAGAGATGCTTTACACCCCATAAACACTGAATCAGCCTTTCTGCTGATGGTTGCAAAAAGTACACTTATCTCTTATACTAGCAGTTGGAAGAGCAGTTTCCCACGCATAGCCTTCAGTGCCGTATTCCCCGTGCGTGGAAGGGAGAACTTTCTAAGTAGGTACCTACTCGCGGTTTAATTTAAGCTTTTTTGGTTACTTAAAACCGCTTAAGGGAAAAGTAAACAGGCATTTTCTACGCGCTTTCACACATTTTCATCTTCATTTGCACTTTTCATCTGGTGACATGAAAGCCAAGCGCAGTGAAAAATGTTCTTGGGAAATAGATCGCCATTTGTGGCACCTACTGAACTGAACATGGAATTAAAATTAATATAATATCGTGAAAACCGAGCCTTCTTCGACAGGTATCGAAAACTGCTATTTGCAATTATTTATCTCAATATGCAAGAAGTTAAAAGCGTTCGAAACAGTCAGTGTTTTCATCACAGTAACTTTTCACTACTGCACTTCCACTTGGAATTTGATTTCATGTCAAAAACAAACCACTATAAAAGCTTTTCCAATAGAAAACAAAAACAAAAACATAGTTGCACAGTCAATTTACGGAGTCACTTTCTCGACTTTAATTCGAGTTTTTTTTACAAAGAAAAGTTACAAAAGGGCGAGAAAGGTTCCAGAGGGCGGATTACTAAAGCTTCCTGGTTTAGTGTTGTCCAAAGACTAGTGTCTTTTAATCCTGTGACTGCTTGAAATTATCCTGTGTATGGACACAGGAAAATGTAAATGGTCACACATTGGTCAATTTTTTATCTGCTATTATCTGCATTGCGTCTGGATAAAAATTTGGGTAAAGTGTAACAAACTTATTTTGGTCGAAGTAACAAATAAACAACTCGGTTTTGAGAGCGCAATTTTTAATTCAGTCTCTGGTTATAATGGCCAGTGAGAGCGCCGCAGCCCGGACACTGCATACAAAAAATTTAATTTGACAAGATGACGTCAGCACATGCGAAACCAAAGAAATTGAACCTTAAGTCTTCTTCTTAAGTAACGAGTAACCAGTGCAAAGTAACTAGAGGGCGATAGAGGGGGTGAGGTAAAAAGTTGGTGGGAGGAAGGGAGTGTGTGTAGATACTCTTTTTATACTGTGACAGCGCTCTGAACAAACTGTAATTAAAAAATGGATTTGGGTCAATATGCATTTCGTCCAATACGCCGTTTTGACACATTGAATTCATTTTGATATTATGATTTGTATTTTTAGTTACGCCACTGTGAAACAGAAGCCTGGTGGCTAAAGTATTTACGGTCCAAGGATGTTTTGAAGCGTCATCTGGCAGCAAGCGACGAAGCCTTAAACTCCTGGGAGTAACTTACGCAGATACGACTTACGGGACGGCAAAAAGCTGCCAAAGAAAGGACTGATCACTTTGGACTGCTAGGTTAGAAACCCTTTAGGTACTACACGACTGTCCAATTGTATTGTGCTACGTGAAACAGGTTATTTAACACAAAACTCAAATTCTTCATCCAAATCCAAGCTCATGCGAGAAACCAATGAGTGTCACCGTCGACGGATACGTCGTGGAGGACATCATCCTCAAACAAATTCCTCCTCCTCCATTAGGTAGTAGAGTTGAGTCTTTTAGTATTTTTTGTAAGATACTAAAAGACTCAACTCTCCTCCAACACTATCCCTGGGCATTGCCATGGAGGAATAATAGGAATGAAAGTTCCTAACAGTGTCGGCTTACTTAGATTGCGGGACCAGAAATCTCGGGATTAAACTTGACACGTTTGAACCAAAACATAAATTTTCTCTTAGCATCCTGTGGATAATGCGGACGGAATGGAGGTAAACAGGTCGTTGTCTTGTATGTGGTTCTTTGTTAGCGTGTTTTGGTAATGAATTATGCATAATTAACGCGTAGGGAGGCCGTACCAGATTATTCCTTATGCATAGTAATAACAGTGAATTCCATAAGGCTCGATTCACACTAAGCTGGTGGCAGACGGCAGCGTAGTTTCAGTTACGCAGTATTTTAAACTTTATTTACATTTATATAGGGTGTAAGGAAAAGTATCATTAACCTTTAAACCATATACTCTACCCATAAAACTGAGCAACTTTTACTATGGGAGCAAACCTGTCAGAACAAAAAAATATCTGCTGTCACATACTAAACTGCAATACCTACTCGATTCAATCGTATGGGACAACTGATTTTTTATTGTTCTGACAGGTTTGCTCCCATAGTAAAAGTGGCTCAGTTTGATGGGTAGAGTATGTGGTTTATGATACTTTTTCTTACACCCTATATAAATGTAAATAAAGTTTAAAATACTGCGTAACTGAAACTACGCTGCCGGCTGCTACCAGCTTAGTGTGAATCGAGCCTTATGGAATTGACTGTTTAATAACAGTCAATTCCATAGTAATTTAGTAATCTAAATACTTTTCCTTATACCCTGTTACCTGTATATTGCACAGTGATATTTTGAAGGGGCTTGATAAAATCGAGCATCGTTGGCGCGCGGCCTCCCGGCTCAGCGAGCAGCTGCTGCTATCTTGGTGTGAATTGATCCTTATGGTGCGTTCAGTCGCGTTCCACGCAGCCTGGCAAGCAGCCCGGAAAACAGCTCGGCGGGCTATGCGGTGCGTTCACACTATTCCGTTCAACGTGACATTCAACGGATACGAACACAAGCAGAGGCGCACACCCTATTCACACTAACCGAGTATCTGTAGCTTTAAAAATTCGATTGTTTCGGAACCGGTCATAACTACCCCGATTTTCATTACTTTATTTTAAAACGTCCGTAATCTAAAATACAACCTTAGTTTTAGTTTAAAAATTGATGCTTTAGTCATGTAAATAGTTGTAACCCAAAAAATAAAATTTTTAAGAAAGAATGTTTCACAACTTGCGAATTCATGTAGGAACAGGACATTCTCTTTACATTGAGGCAATTTTAATTGAGACTGGCTGGGCGAATAAACCTTGATGAGCGCGCTCCATACAAACGAAGTTTGATTCTATTTAGAATATTAACCAAATAAAATATCCTTGTCTGTGGTTTGTCAGATTTCCGTTATATTATATAGTTTCAAAGTAACACTGGCTCAAAAATTTCTATACGAAAAAAAAGCGTCAATTTTTAAACTGTAAAGGTTGGAAAATTTTAAAATAATGCAAATCGGAGTAGTTTTAGCGGGTTCGTGCTCGTGTTCGTGCACTTTGAGTGTCACGTGGAACGGAATAGTGTGAACGCACCGCTTGGCTCGTCGAGCTGCGTACCGGGGCGTAGTGTATAATATGTTCTTGGGTACCGGGCTGCTTCCCAGGCTGCTTCCCGGGCTGCGTGGTACGCGTTTAAACGCACCATTACGGGCAACTTTGTGGTCTAGTGAATCCAACGTCGAATTGAATGCTTTGTTGTTTCTGAAAATGATGGTACCTACTATAACAGATTTTTAAGTCGTATTTGTCTCAACTTTAAATGTATGTTTGTTTTTTAACTCAATACAATATTTATTGATTGTGAAACCTAAACTCTTCATAATTATTTTTAAAACAAATTGGAAAAAAAAGAGTCGTCGTCTAATATTGGAGTTAATGAAGGAAAACAATATTCACCACAAATGAGTGGTGAAGCTTTAAAAAGTAGCAATTGGTGTCTGTTTCAGAACAAATTGTACATTTTGAGCGCTACTAATGAGATCGCGGGGAGGCGAGGCTAGGGCTGCCACTTTAATGATCTGAAAAAGAAATAAAAAAATGATTATTTTTATAAATGACGATGGGTGTTCTTTTACTGAGATTGCCACGTTTTAAAAGTGGACGGACGATGGACGTCCATCGGCTGAGATGAAAAGTGGCAATATTAACTTATAATTATGAAATCTTTCGAACATTCGTTAACGATTAATTTAGAACAATAAAACAAACGACTGATACTTTTACGAATTAATTTGTTCCATCTCAATAACAGTGATCAGTTCTCTACGTTGACAGTATTTTATAGAAAAAAAGGCAGATTGTGCATGCATGCATATGCTCACGACTATATTTCCCGAGGTGGTAGTCAGAGATATTCTGAAACCTCAGAACATCCACGTTACACTAATTAGTACCGAAACTAGAAGGTATATTCTCCTTTTTTTAATGTCGACTAACTATCAAAGTGTATTATTATTTTACGTATTTTGTGCTATACATTCAGTTACTCTCATAGTGGTTAGAACTTTACTGATAAAATTAAAAATAGATGCAGAATAATGTCTAGTCTAAAAAAAATCTTAATAATGGAATTGCCAAATTTTTTCTTCTATCTGGCAGCCCTATATAATTTTGTGGCGGATGATAGCGGGGGTGAGGAAGGGAGGCGGTGCACGGAGGGGGCGCCAACGTCTCTGAGGACTATATTTTACGTTTAATTGACGCACAGCCGTCACTTAATGAGTCTTGGATTTTTACAATTACAAATTTAAAATAATTGACGTCTAAAAAGCTTATTTAAATCATTTTGACGTCTATGGTTTCTATTATTCAGCAAAAAATTACCAATTTGTTATTTTGATATTAATTTCGTTTGCTAGAGAAATCTAATGATTAGAGATCGATCGAGAACAGTATCAAAAACTTTAATAAGTACCTTCGATTATTTTATTAAACTGAGTATGTTTTACCATCGTGTAGACATCAAGTCAGTAGTGAACTTGCCTGCTGTGCCGAGGATCACAAGTTTGAATCCTTAGACTACTTATTATAAGGAACGGCCTTGCGGTAGCATTTCCCCTCTGCCACGGTATAAGATCAATGATCATGTACATTCAACATTCAATTTTATAACTTATCACTAAACTAGACAGCCTATTATTGCGAAACAATAATTTCGAACTAAGAACGTTTGGGGTTTACACGAGACTACTTTTCATGATTTTGAACATTCAAAATTAGAATCTAAAGTCATAGGGAATAAAATCCAAAGTTGCGGATAACATGTTACCTCGCCCCCCGCAAAAAGTGGCAGATAGTTTGTTAGTAGAATGGCACGTGGTTACGCGTCCCTATATAAGTAGTCTAAGTTTGAATCCCGCAAGGGGCAAATATACAACTGTTATTAATAATTAATGAATTAACGCAAAACTAGAAAGTAGTTTTTTTAGAATCAAGAGCCGAATCGAATTATCATGGTTTCAACATGGGTAATTTTTTTGAAAATATTAAATATTTTTTTTTTTGTAAAATTTTATATTTACTGAACCCGATGTCAACTCACCCCACGGGCACACCCACCATACTAACTACCAAAACAAGATTAATAAAATGTATCCACGAGTACGTTCGCGCTTTCATTCATTGCTGAAATGATGAAAAATCATTTTTGCCTCAAAACTTAAAATGCGAATAACTTTAAATTTTAACTACAAAAATAATGAAATTATTGTTTCAATCTAATTATTTTGATATAAATCAGTTGGGGTGTATGAGGTTTTGCGTTAATTCATCAACTCGTTGTATAGGCAGTTATGTGTATGCATTGTGTGTATATTGTGGATGGGTGCAGACATACATAAAGTCATGACCGTAATTCGTTTTGGGGAGGTCACAGGCATTGCCAAAACTACCAACTCCCTGCTAGGATGGTGATCGTAGCAATGCTCATATTAGTCATCCTTTATTATTATTATTTTTTTATTATTGAATAAAGAAAATTTACAAAACACAACAAGGACAAAAACCCGTCCCACGAAAACCTGTATGGGTTTATCTGGGGAAGGGGCTTTATGTTTATCATATCAACCTAAAAGTAAAAAAAACTAAGGTATATAAAATTTAACTTACCTAAAATTCATAACTAAATGTAATACTTAATGAAACATATCTATACCTATTTGGTCCGCGAACGTGAACGCCCCTTCCCCAAATAAACCCATATAGGTTTTCGTGGGACGGGTTTTTGTCATTGTTGTGTTATGTAATTTTATTCAATAAAAAAATTTTTATAATAATTATATTGTGAATACGAATAAAAATAATGGTGAATGCCCAAGTCATCGATTTTTCTATTTGTAACATTATTTTATATCATTCTCTAGTAACTGGACTTTAAATAGTTCAAGATGAGGTCTGTGTGACATTTTTAAGATATTGATTTATTTTAATAGCTTATTTTACTAGCAAACTAATCTTTAGACTAAATAGGTTCAAAAGATTCAAAATTATAATCTGTATTTTCAAAATTCACAACAAAGTAAAACTCGCAAGTGACTCGAACTCTTTTAACTTCAAACAGCGCGTCAGGCACTTCGTTACAAGTTTCACAACAACTACCTAATAGTTTATTTTGTACCATGCTAGGCTTTAGTGCTATTTTGTGTAGACATGGGCTGCGTCTAGCACTAAACACCCTAGTGTTTAGTGCTAGACGCGTACTAGTTTAGGTACCTGTACCAAGACGTCCAATTTCTCCCGCACTGTTTATTGAACGTTATCCATCATCATCATCTTTGTGCAATATGTCTGATAATTAAACATCCTTATCCAATAAAAATTGAGTTTTAAAAGCTGTCCGCTAGAACATGTCTAGAACAAATTATTATTGCACACTATTTACAACTCTACTTAAATTTCCTACGGACGAAAATTTATAGTTTAGTTTTCGCTTATTTATAGTTTTCGCTTATTTATAGTTTTATTTCCACAAAACGGCACTTATGCGAGACACTACATCGAAGCGTTGCGTCCACTGAACGCCATGCAGACGCCATGGCTCGTCCGCATGACATGGCGCAGGGACTAGCAAATCTTTGTGCAGCACGTGTAGACCTGACAATAGTGGGAAAATGCTAAAGGACTCTGTTTGATCTGTGCTGACCCTGTCAATATTTATACTTAATAATTATTTTTCGCTAAATTATTAGTGTTCTTTCATGAAAATTATACTTATAGGTAACATACGTGATTAGAGCTGCATAGAGCGAAAAGAAAATAATTTGGCACGCAAGACACAGGAGCTATATAAACCGTTGAATCAGGCCATTATACATTTGCTTACGTTTCCTACGTTTACGTTTACTTTTAAAGACATGTACATCATTATCATCAGTCCGGTAAACTGCTGGTGTAGGCCTCTTTATTTTCAGACCAAGTGGTCCCACGCTAGTCTCATCGAATCTATAGATAGTTTACCAACCTAGTCGATATCTTATTATCGTATTCAAGCTCATATTGTATAGATATAAAAAAAAAAATCTTATTAAAAGATGTGTGTTGTAGAGTTTCTGGCCGCATCTTCTCTGAGGCTGTGGTAGAGTCAAAAATGAACGTTAGAAAGCTATCCATGTCATATTATTTTGAACAAAACATTTTGAGTTTTATTTAATATTTACCATTAAATAAGTTCGTAATAATGGTTCGTATTAATAGGAGTGTAAGCTCAAAATAGCTTGAACAAAGATTGCAAATTGGTCATTAAGAGTCTACACTTAGAAAAATAAAAGTAAAATACGCTGGATAACGTACATTTTCGAATGTTATCCAGTGTCAAACAACTATGGTCCCCAGGTTTGTAATGTTAAGGTTCAAGTTTGAAAAGCTAAAGAAACTAACCAAACGTCAGTCTACTCAATCCTGGGCAGTTAACTGAGAAATTCGTTTTAGCATTCTATTAAAGTTGCATCGCGTGGCTAGACTTGGGCTATACGGACTATTCGATTGTATTTGCCGCTACCATAGTATAAGAAACCTCAAAGAGAACATACATTCCTTATAATATCATTTCTCTAGTATTTATATCGGGCAATGATTGTCCCCAATAGATACCGCATACAAGGCCGCCGACGCGCGCCACACATCTATGATTTTACGCTACCCCGAAAAAAATTCCATACCTACCGCCAAAAATGGTGACATCGGGCGTGTAAAAAGTTTTCATCATGCGGTATCTACTGAGGGTAATCTGTGATATCAGGCAAAGCTTGGCAAGTTGTTATACACCATTCTGCCTATGAAACCCAAAATACCAGGAAATAATGTAAGTACAATATTTTCAAGAGATGATCATACCCTCAAACAGAACCACTTTCTCTATGAAACTATCATCGAATACGCGAAGAAAAACCCAGCTGCCTCATACATTTGTATTTGATTGATTATGAAAGTGCTTAATGTACTTTAATAAATAACCTATGAATCTTGTTAGAAATGTAAAGTGTTGTGCGAGTTATGTTGTGTTAATCTATAACTGTTGTGCTAATCATGCTAAAATGTTGTTATTATAACCCAGTAAAATTAGATAAACCAGAAGAAATAATTTCCGGAGTTTTGAAACTTTTTTTAAACGTTCCTTTGGTACGTAATATTGAAGAAAAAAAAGTCCTGGTGAGGGGGGGGGGGGGGGGTGAGCTCGAGGAAGGGGGGGGGCTCTAAAGGTGACTTTTTTCAGTTTTTTGCTTATTTCTCGAAATCGGAAAGTCGTACGAAATGTTTTGTATAAACAAATTAAACCTGACAAAATTTCCTACAAAACAAATGGTATGCGTTTTTGTCATAGGACTTAACCTTTGAGGGCTACGGGGCCGAGAAAGTAACAGCATTTCAAAAATTATGAAATTTGTACGGCGACCCTCATGAAAGTTGAAGATAAAAACAAAATGATTTCATATTCTTAATCAGCAGCCCCAAAAACCCCCAGATACAAATTTTCAGTCGGTTCGGGGAACCCTCAAAAGCTGCATTGGCGTTTGAAATTTCCATGGCAGCCATCTTGAATATCGCAATTTTTGATTTTTTTTCACCGCCAACCAAATTTGACCAGGGTCCTCTATGACATTTGTTTGAGGTCCATAACCCTATCTGTCATAGTTTCCGCGGGCCGTTGACCTCAACCATCAGGAGTCGACCTTCCGAGGAAGTCAAAGTTTTCCCTGTAGGCATTTCCAAGGCATCCATATGATGATCCCCAAATGTCATCCCTGTACCGTAAGGGGAACCCGGAGATCAATTGGAGGTATCTGGTTGACCCCCCCCCTCCCTCCCCCCCCACATAGATATTAGATAAATACCAGTATAATTGTTCGCCAGGTTTCCCCCATTCAACGTATAGTAAAATGATTTTAGGGGTCATCATAAGGATGCCCTGACGATCAAAATAATATTTTGACTTCCTCAGAAGGTCGACTCCTGACGGATGAGGTCAACGGCCCGCGGAAACTATCACAGATAGGGTTATGGACCTTGAACAATTGTCATAGAGGACCCTGGTCAGATTTGGTTGGCGGTGAAAACATCCAAAATTGCGATATCCAAGATGGCTGCCATCGAAATTTCAAACGCCAATGCAGCTTTTAATGGTTCTCCGAACCGACAGAAAATTTGTATCAGGGGGTTTTCGGGGTTGCTGATTAAGAATATGAAATTTTGTTTTTATCTTTAACTTTCGTGAGGGTCGCCATACAAATTTCATAATTTTTGAAATGCTGTTACTTTCTCGGCCCCGTAGCCCTCAAAGGTTAAGTCCTATGACAAAAATGCATACTACTTGTTTTGTAGGAAATTTTGTCAGGTTTAATTTGTTTATACAAAACATTTCGATACGACTTTCAGATTTCGAGAAATAAGCGAAAAACTTAAAAAAAGTCACCTTTAGAGGCCCCCCCCCCCTTCCTCGAGCTCACCCCCCCCCCCCCCTCACCAGGACTTCTTTTTTCTTCAATATTACGTACCAAAGGAACGTTTAAAAAAAGTTTCAAAACTCCGGAAATTACTTCTCCTGAATGGTATATTTCAGCTTAATTTCCTACTAAAAGTGAAAGGATCAATTTTTTTTTTTAATCTTTTCGCACCCATCGCCTCATTATTAGTATTTTTCATTACTATCTACATTCAAAAACAAGTATAACTGTTCACTTTTACAAAAACTTCTTTTAATTTAACACAAAGTGATGAATTTCCAGCAGTTCAACAATCTTCTGTATCTGACATCGCTTTCGACAACAAAGACAGTAATTTCCTTGAAAGCATTTCGCAATATTCCCATCTTTTCTCTTATATTAATCCCCATTCAAATTGCTAAGTGTTTTTATTAATGCTTTTCATCACAATAATGCTTATTCGTAATTAAACGTAGGCTTAAAACATATATTGTTCTGACAGCTTTCATTTGTTATTATTAAGTATTTTGTTTTCTATTATTTACTCATGTATTTTTATGGGAGCGTAGTCATTGAAAGAATTTTAAGGAAGCAAACGAATATTATAGCTACATGGTCGTTCAAAGTGACTTTATACTGCTATAATATTATAACAAAGCTTAAATACAGGCTTCAACATTCTGCAAAATATATTTGTATAGAGCAAACATTCGTTAGACTAGCGAATGCTTGCTGTATACAAATATTTTTATAATAGAACTTATGCTAGAGTGACTGGAAAACTCGAGCTACTTGTCTGGGTGTACGTGACATTGCAGATTGCAGATAAGCTTCAGGAGCGAGGGTCCGATGGTTCGGACACGTGAAAGCCACCAGACTATAAAGGAAACATAGCACTGCAACTGTCGATTTGGACACATACTTAGAGCACGTCCTCAGACTTAATGGATGAACACAGTTCACAGTGATATGACCGAGTGCAATGTCTACCGAAGACGACGTCAATTGAAGAGAACAGACTCAGAAGGTTACCCCACCACCATGTGAATTAACTAGCCAGGAAGAGGGACAGAAAAAAAAAGATTTCGAGCAACATGGGTCACATAGCGTGTTAGTAACAATATCTTTAACCTAAGTATTAGTATTAACATAAAGGTTGTTACAGTGCGTTATGTAGGGACAGTCCAGTCTGTCCGCTTTCATGCTCAGGATGGTGTTGGGGCTGGCCCGCACCCTGCGCACCAGTGAAGCGGCGCCGGCGCGCTTGCGCATGGTCGTGTAGAAACAATCGACGTGCGCAGCCGCCAACATTCCCGAGGCGCTGCAGTACCGGGGCAGCCCCAACAGAACTCTGAACGCGTTGCACAGAGAGTAACGTGAGTGACGCGATGTCGGTAGCTATACCTACCTACTGCCCTGGCTCAGGGATCCGAAGTGGGCCTTGGCCTTTGACAACAAAACACGCCATTAATCTCTTTCCTGTGCCATCTCAGACCCAGTTGGGCACCTCCAGCTCAGCGAAATCCGTGACCAGATCTATCCAGCGATATCTGGGCTTACCCACTGGGCGACTATGCCTAGATGGTTTTGCCAGCTATACGTAAGGCAAAATACAGGGATGGAAATATATCAAATGACTGAAGTTTTGCTCAGTGATTTTGGGCTGTTTCATTTGTAAAAGTCTCCCTTGGGTTTGGCATTAATAAATCCACGACTAAAACATTACTCGCTACATTTCATATAGCATTAACAAAAATCGACATCCCATTATTTACAAAAAAAGAAAACAAAATAATAACGACTTATTTTCCCAAGTCTATATTCTACTCCATTAGTAATTTATCGATGCGAATCTTGCTTTTTTCTAGCCTTAGAAATAGTCAACGGTAGACGTTGGAAGGTATTTAAGGAGAAGTTACGATATACCGAAGCTCCAATGGCCGCAGTAAATAATAGTCTATCTGTGGAGCGACGCTCCTAGCAGCCAAATTGCTTGGCATCGTCCTCCGACTTCCCCTTTGAATAATATTATAACAAGTACACAACAAAGAAGAAAAAAACCTTGCTCTTTTTGAAGTGTTGTAATGAATTCTGGTTGTTTCTTTCGGGCGTTTGGCATGAGATTCTAAGTGGGTAGTTTGTATGTTGCCAGTGTTACGTATAGTCCTTGATTTACCCAACGATAGCTAAGTAATTTTTAGGGTTCCGTACCCAAAGGGTGAAAACGGGACCCTATTACTAAGCCTACGTTATCCGTCCGTCCGTCCGTCCGTCCGTCTGTCCGTCTGTCCGTCTGTCCGTCTGTCCGTCTGTCCGTCTGTCCGTCTGTCCGTCTGTCCGTCCGTCCGTCTGTCCTACCTATTTAGGGCTGTAACTTTTGAACTGTAATAACTAGATAGTTATAATTTTTTTCAGATTATGCGTTATTCCGGCGGATTTGTCAACAAATAATAAAAATGTCAAAAAGTAAAAAATTAAGGGGGTTTCTCAACCAGAGACTAGTTTTTATCAACGTTTTTTCTTCACGCTCTATAGTAAAAACGGTAATTCATACAAGCGTCAAACTTAGTGTGATTATAGAGCAAACTCTACAAAATAATAACAAATACTAAAAACCGGCCAAGTGTGAGTCGGTCTCGCGCTAAAGGTCCCGGACAAAAAAGTTTTTTTTCTAAGTTAAAAATGTTGTGTTCTGTGGTGGTGTGGTACGGAACCCTCGGTGCGCGAGTAGCCCGACTCGCACTTGACCGGTTTTATTTTGTATTATTATATAGCTGCTGTGCTCGCCACTACAACGCAGAATATAATGAATACCTACGTATTTTTATACTAAATCTTAACTCTCCAAGTAAAGCCTCATGCCTTTTCTGTGTACAGGATCCATCGACACTTGGATAATATCAATGGATTTTAATAAAGTAATAAGTTAATCGGGACCCCTGAATTCTGTGGACATTTTGCAAATGTACCTACCTACTCAGATCTATCAGCTTTGTGTACAAAGTTAAAGTGTTTTGGAGTTGCGTTGCAGGTCTGTTACTGGGCTGTTACGTTTAGGTTGTCTGCTCTCCGGCCTGTCACGCTCCATCATTTTGTGGTGGCTTAAGCGTGTGTTTTTTTATAAAAAATCCTTAAGGGTGATCTCAAGGGTTAAAGGATCTTATCTAATATTTGGGTGACTAAATATTTATTACCGAATGACCTCAAGCACATTTGCTAATACTGGAGATCGTCAAAATCATCGACATCACTATCGAGCTACAATTTAAAGATTCGAATACAATAGAAAGTTTTTTTTTGGACAAAAATATTGATGTGAATGTTTTCAAATAAGCATGTTCAGGTTAATGGAAATAATTTTCAAAATGATAACTAACTAAAGTACAAAAGAACTGAAGACCGCAATACAGTATGTCATGTTTATTTCTGCGCCACCAACTATGCTTTTGATACACCAATCTCTACCAAATGCACAATTTCCTGCACACTCGTCAGTTTCTGTCTGTTATTTCTGTCTACCCCAATGCGAGACAGGCGTGAGTATGCTAGTACGTATCCAGGTCAGACACTGACTATGAAATAAGCAAATTTGTATGTGGAAACTCTATTTTACCGAATAGAGATACGAATTCGAAAATTAAAGCAAGGGATACTAGAGTACTACTCTATGCCTTTCGAATTGCTACTGATCTTTTACTGCACATTATAGCAGGATCTAAGCAGGATAGATAATAATTATAATTATAGACCAAAGTAAGTAAAAAGTAAACGTGTAAGTTCCTACATAGATAGTAGCACCCTCAACCGACAGAACTTTTATGGCTTTTAAGCTTCTCAGGCTTCAAGCTATCTCTATAGAAAATTTAATCAAAATCAGATCAGCGGTTTACTCGTGGAAACGTAACAGACAGAGATACTTTCGCATTTATAATATTAGTATGGATGTAACGAAAAAAGTGTGATAGAATCATTGAGTATGGTAAGCCGTAGTCTCTGCCTGCCCTGGATTAAAGCGTGACCTATGTATTTATGAATAAGCGACCAAAGAACCTTGTCAAAGCAATCTATTTGTAAAATTTTGAGACAGAAGCTACAAAACATGAATACTACTGATAGTGACAAGGTTCCAGCCGGTGGTTTTCTCATTTCTTATAAGTTGAGTGCACTTATAAAAAGCCTGTGAATTTCATAGAAATATCTTCAAGAGAGTAGAACGCAATTCTATCTAATGATTCAAACCAATTAAAATTACGTTATAAAATCTTTCATTGCTACTGCTACTTTCTTTAAGAGTTCCATAAATAATAAAATAATAAATAAATAAAGCTCACAGGCAGATACATTGTAATGATCCCAAATTAAGCCATAGGCTTTTTGTTATGGGAACCATATACAACAACGGCACACACATATACAGGGTGTAACAAAACACCCTTGTAATACTGGGTGCTTCAAACCATCAATCTGAATAACTTTCAATATGAAGCCAAAGTCGAGAAAAAATAAAAAAATCTGCCGTCCCATACATTTGAGTCGAGACGGTACTGCAGTTTTGTATGAAAGAACGGATTTTATTTTCGCGATTTCGATGTCGGCTCCATAGTGAAAGTTGTTCAGTTTGATGGTCTGAAGCACCCCTTTAATTATTACTAGGGTGTTTTGTTACACCCTGTATATACTTAACATCCATGACCGAACCGGGATTGGAACCCAGGACCCTGGCTTGGCAGTCCGGCGTGGTAACCATTAAACCAACCGGGTCGCCATATTAGCACAAGCACTGTAATGAACAAGTGTGTTATAGTAGGGGCTTTTATTTAGTCGAATTTTTATCACCACCCCAAACGGATAGAAACCCAGTAATTTGTCGTGAACAATGGCCGGACATATTTTATGTACGCTGACATCCAATTCTTTCGTATTGTGGGACCCCATTGTCTGTAGATCCATCGATACACCTCTGAATAGTTCCTGTTTTGTATTCCTCTCCTTTTTGCATAGATATTGTGCTAGTAGATTTAGGGGCAGTTTTCACTCGGTTTTTATATTGAAGAATAGATTCGCATAGAGGTAGGCGTATTCAGTATCGGCAAACCAAAAAACTGTTGTGATATTAAACAATTAAAGTGAATACAATTTTTTTCTGCAAAATCTGTCTCCGTGGTGTAATAGTTTAGAGCATTGGGCTTTCGACAAGGAGATCGTGGGTTCGATTCCCATGGGGGATACCTAGTGACAATATTATGTTGTGCGTTTTTCCCTAGTTGGTAAGGACATTGCAGGCTGAATCACCTGATTGTCTGAAAAATAAAGATAATTCCGTGCCTCGGATGGCACGTTAAGCAGTTGGTCCCAGCTACTATCTTTGGTGGTAGTAGTCGTTATATAAAAACCACGTCAAAGGCCGTAAGGCAGTCTGAAAAAATCTTCTTATTGTGTGTGCAGAGCCCTGGTGTCAGAGTTTGTTCAGACCGCCTTACAGCCTCTGACGTGGTTTTCTGACACCAGGGTTTGCTGCCCAGCCCACACGATAAGAAGAGAATGCAATTTTTTAAACACTATATCCACAAACAGATCTCTGTGCTTGTGGTTTGTCAAACTTCCGTTAAAGTGACGGTTAATAATCGGGCGGGTCGGTACTTTCTATTAACAACGTTGGTCGTATAAGGCCAAATAATGCTCCAGTGATCTTCAAAGATAAGTTATACGATGATTTTGTGCGTTCTCGGATGGATGGTTGCTTTTCTACTCGAGTGCCTCGGTGCTTTCAAGGCACGTTAAGCAGATGTTCCTAGATAATGCCTGTAGGTTGTTATTTGTTAAGTTAAGGCCGTCTGCTTGGAGAGGCTATTGAAATCTTGAAGACTGTTAAATATCATGTTCTGTTTAATCGGTTTTTAAGTAAAGCGTTAACTTATTAATCATCACCAGCCTATGTATTTCACAGGGGGAAATTTGCTGTGCATTTTATTAGTATAGTTTTTCTACTTCTACTACTGTAAATAATTATTGATAACTGGTTAAACAACATTTTATACAGACATTTTTTTTTACTTTAAATGTGATCAATTTGCTGACCGCCTATTTTTAAGTAAAGTAAAGTAAAGTAATCTTTATTTGCTATTGATTAGGGTACACAAAAATTACATGTGGTCAGTACAGTAGAGGATCTCCTAAATCAGCTATTACCAATAGCACGCAAATATCCGAATTAATTCGAATTAAGTATTAAACAAACATCTAGATTCATAATTACAATAAAATTACAATTGATAACATAAAATGTAATAATATTAATATTAAGTTAAATACAATAGTCTTATAAGTATATTATGTCAGTCATGGTGCTCGTTAAACTCTTTGACGGAATAAAACATGTTCTGGAGGAGCCAGTTGAATAGAACGGTCTTGAATCGATTGAGTGGCAGTTCCTTCATATGCTGCGGCAGTTTATTATAAATTGTTTTGCACATGCAGTAACAGTTTTTTAGGAAACGTGTGGTGTTTGGTACCAGGTCATTAGGGTACCTAGTGTTAGGACGGATACCTATGTTGCGTAAGAAGAACCTCTGCTGGTATTGTTTGACAAACTTTGCCAAACACGGAAGGGGGAGTATTCTTATGTGCCTAAGGCATCTACCTAGCTCACGTTCTTATATCTTTCTATGACAGAGACAATTGATTGCCATATATACAGGGTGTTACGGTAAAGGGTTGCATTACTTTAAGTGGTGGGTGTACCCGTGATACTTAACAACATTCCCTAAGGAACCTATAGGAAATTCGAAAAAAAAATTTGAACTTTCCATACTACATGCAATTAGCTGATCGAACGTTTGTATGAAAAGCCGAAATTCTTTTTTGCGAATTTTCTATAGGTTTCTTAGAGAAAGTTGTTCAGTATCATGGGAACAATAACCCCAACTTTTTACCCTAACATCATGGAGTGAGAATTGTTATTGATTGATTTTTAGATCAGTTTTCAAATTTTGACGGGTGGTTTAAATCATCAAACTGAACAACTTTTATTATGAGAGCAAACCTGAAATTGTTAAAAACCAGCTGTTTTAAACTTTTCACTCGAGTAGGCGAGTATGAATTGTTAATATTTATGTGAAATGTTTTTTTTAATTCTACTGTTACTTATTGTAAAAATTCGATTCATATTTGATTATTTTTAATTTTTAATGTATAGGTTTAACCTCAGTAATAACTTTTGTATGTGTGCTCTCTTCTCTATATTGTTATGCCCTTACAGGGTGCTCCATTGTTTAATTACTAAGATCTTATGTACGATTTTCTTACTGTGTACAACAATGTGGCAATGCAATAAACATTTGAATTGAATTTAATGTAATTAGGCGTGCAGTTTAGTCGTTATAGTCTGTACCACCCCTGAAAATTTGGAAAGTGATAACAAAATCACCGAGTATAATTTCTCTAAATATTCAATTTTCCCTCTTCAATATTCATAAGCCTAGACGTACTAGACGGTTTCATTTAGTTCTCATGAGAAATAAGTAGGTGCAAGTACTTACGAATGATCAAGTTTTTATTATTTTCTCAATAACCTACCTATCTATCTAAATGCGAAGGGCATGTACAAAAGCTCATATTTATTTTCGAAAGACTAAAGTAACGAAAGTAATTCTAGTGAACAATACTTTTTTGTTGCCCTTGGGTATGATTGTCTTCTATTCCACTGGCTGAAATAAAGACACACAAAATATACAGGGTGAAAATTGATATCATTAGCATCCTTTTAAACTAAGAGTCTACCCATCAAACTGAACAACTTTTACTATGGGAGCAAACCGATCGGTGCAACAAAAAAATCTAGTGTTGCATACATTTGGGTCGAGTAGGCACTGCAGTTTAGTATGGAACAGCTTTTTGCCTGTCTGTTTGTTTGTTTGTTTGTTTGTTTGTTTATTTGTTCGTTTGTTTGTTTGTTTGTTTGTGTGGGTGTTTGTTTGTTCGAGTATCACGCAAAAACTACTGAACCGATTTTGATGAAACTTTTTTTGTTTGATAGCTTATCATCTGACTTAAAATCTGGTATATAATTTATGCGGACGAATTCGCGGGTAAAAGCTCGTTATAATATAATGTCAATTTATGCTACTGGTAACCACCGAAGTAACCAGAGAAGGAATAGTGTACACAAATTTATTTGCCTGTTTTGCCCCACTAGAGGGCACATCTGACTGACTGTCAAATCAGACCAGCTAGCAACTGGTTTACCTTGAGGCAACTGACTGACTGAATGTTGGTGGGAGGCAGGAAGTTTCCATACTGTATGTAGTACAAGACACTCTTTCATATACTGTGTCTCTGATGCCCTAAGCATGTGGCTGCCGGTTATAGCCACTGCATCTGACCCCACCTCTGTGAGTATCTGTCTCCTGTCCTGATTCAGGGTGGTACGGACGAGAGAGTGTGTTTAGCGCACACACTTATGCGCATCAAAATATCTTGTGTACCGTGTGTACCTGAGTGCCTTTCTAATAAATCGAAATTGGCTATAAGAATTTATTCACTCTGATAAATGTTGAGTTTATGTAGGTATGTAAATAAAGCAATGTTATTACTTTATTATTGATAGAAGCTACACCCACGCGATTGCCTAGAATTTCAATTTACCAACTAGTACCTCTACAAATAGGTCTACCAGTTATATACCGCCAAGTTGTTCCGAGCAGCATTACTAATTCACTATTCAACTCACACGACATGCCGTCTAGACTCTTGACAGTATTACTAAATTATACCTAAACCTAACTCTGATTCGCTGGCGCATATTACTCTATCAACACTCTACTACCTACTAGACTAAATTTACTGTCACTCAAATGTACAACCCGTGCGAATTAACTTGGCACCTGGCTCGCACGTGGCTCGGAATTCGACACCCCTCCTGCTACCCCATAGCATTGGATCTCAGTTACCGTTGCACGTGTCCCTGCACTTAAGCATTTTCGAGTTACTCTTGTTTCGAGTTTTCCGAGTTATTTTATTCCGAGCCAGGTGCCAAGTTAATTCGCCCGGGTTGTAGGTAAATGTCATGGCTTGAACTAAAGAAAACGCAAACCCGTTAAAATGTTTAATTCTAGATTAAAGAAAACGCGTTCTAACTAAAAACGGGTTTTGTCTGCAACAGGTATAATACAGGGTGTAAGTGACAGCCTAGCAAATACTGAAACGGTGATCTCAGACCATCAAACTGAACTACTTTCACTATGGAACCTAACTCAGGGAACGCGAAAAAGCCGAAAAAAAATCACGTAGGTTTTCGCTCTAGGTAGGTTATATTATATAATATTATTATAATAATATTTTGTAGTTTTGTATGAAAAAGCAATTACCTCTCAGTTTTTTCGCAATCGTTGGTTAAAAATGGAACGTGATTTGTTAACCACACATTTATGACAAATCTACCCAAATAAAAAACAACCGTTGCCCATAAAGAACAACCTCTTGAATCACGAATTAAAATTAATAATTTTCCATTTCGTCCTACTTTCATGTCGTTAGGGGGTAGAAGGGTGTTTTAGTAAGTACTCTTAACGCTAGAACGATGCGTACACCTTCCAATGTAACAGTGCTATTAAAGTGATCGCGTAGTAAACTGTGCGCGTCACTCCGGCTAACCTACAATATTATTATTTAGATTTTGACCATAACCATAAAGATTTGCAACAAGTTAAAAAACATTATCCTTCTGTCGCAGTCAGGTGAAAAAGACAGAAGTTAACATTTTTTCTTTGTTTGGTCTCAAAATTAGAAAAACGGTACATTTATAGCATCACCTCGGTGTCTCTCCGTCTATCACAAAGACCGTTAGACATAGGAAGGCGAAACTTGGCATACATATTCACATTCATTAGTAAAATAAAGTTCAAAATTACTGGACACATAACCGAAAACAACAAAGTTCTATTGAGAACTTTATTGCATTCGATTCGTTTAATTTTATTTAAAAGTCTCAATAATTGACGTTGATTTATGACTGGAAACTTTACAAGTTTCTGCTGACTGCCTTTCTAATAAATCGAAATTGGCTATAAGAATTTATTCACTCTGATAAATGTAGAGTTTATGTAGGTATGTAAATAAAGCGATGATATTACTTTATTATTTATAGAAACTACACCCACGCGATTGCCTAGAATTTCAATTTACCAACTAGTACCTCTACAAATAGGTCTACCAGTTATATACCGCCAAGTTGTTCCGAGCAGCATTACTAATTCACTATTCAACTCACACTTGACATGCCGTCTAGACTCTTGACAGTGTTACTAAATTATACCTAAACCTGACTCTGATTCGCTGGCGCATATTACTCTATCAACACTCTACCTACCTACTAGATGCCTACTAGACTAGAATTTACTGCTATGTAAATGTCAGTTTTATTTATTTATTATTTATTTATTTAATTGATACATGATAATACAATGTTTAGCAAATCAACAAATATCGACGCACTATAAACCATAACTGGTTTGTTCGTACGCCGGTAGGGACTCATCCTTATTATTAAGTAGGTATAAAAGATAATCATACGAACAGACTACACAAAACTTATACAATAATATCTATCCATCAATTCAATTCCAAACATACACTGCAAACCCGGTTATTAATATGTTATTGTTTGTGTGCATGGTGCATAATATTCTGTACAGTAGGTATAGTTTGAAAGGTAAGAATGAATGATATCGACCGCAATAACAAAGAACTACAAAACGATCGAAAGTACAGTATAGGCAGGTACCTACCACTATACTGGTTATTAGGTGTACTTCGCTTCGTGTGATTAAGGAATTTGCAATGATGTTGTGGAGTGTTGAAGTGTGTCTGTGTGTGTAACTGTGTAACGGTAGCGTACAGGGTGTTCTGTTTTGAGTGATGACTTTGTTTTATTTTTTTAGGTACTTAGAAAATGTAGTTTAAGTTTATGCTTGATGTTTTTTTATTTATTTCTTCTTTTAGTTTAATCGGTAGTTCGTTAATTAGTTTAGGTATGATATATTCGATAGTCCTTTTACCATAGATGTTATTAAAGGTTGGAATTTGCAATTGTTTTTGGGCCACACTACGTGTGTATTTAGAATGCGTGACGGGTGTTAGTATATCATTATTAAAGAATTGTTCGAGGAGTAATATGTACTTAATTTTGTCATGAATGGGCATTACATTACAATATGAAAATAGTGCATGGTAATTATTTTTGTAGTCTATTTTAATTTTATATGGTATTATTGTTTTTAGTATTCTAGTTTGCAAGTAGTATATTTTATCTATATGTGTTTTAAATGTGCGTCCATAACTGCTAAGACCATACGATATTATAGATTCACCTAACGATTTATACAGTAATAAACGAATAGAATAAGGTACTTTATTTTTTATTAATGAAAATTTTGCCAATAATGCTCTAAGCTTGTCACAAACCTTGTTAATATGTGGTTTCCATGTAAGGCGATCATCTATTGTTAACCCTAGGTATGTATGATTTTCCACATGTTCTATCGACGGACAATTGCATTTTCCGCTGTCATCTGCTTTATGTAGGCATGCGTGGTTATGTGCTGTAAGATGCAGCGGTTTACATTTCCTATTATGGCTGGCAGTTATATGTATAAAGTCAGGCTTTAAAAAAAAGCCGTGGTGGTCCAGTGGCGAGTTACCTTGCCTGCCGTGCAGGAGGCGATGGTTCGATCCCCGTCCAGGCCGACTCGTACCAATGAGTTTTTCGGAATTTATGTACGATTTTTAACACCACTGGATTTTCGGTGAAGGAAAACATCGTGAGGAAACCTGCATGCTTCAATTTCGAGGCATGTAATGTACTTAGTGTCCATTACAAGTGGCGACGGGCTCACTCCCCGTCACACTGGACAGTTTCGGTACTACTAGTGAAACGTGGATGTTCTGAAGTTTCAGAATATCTCTGACTACCCCCTCGGGGAATATAGTCGTGAGCATATGCTAAATGTCAGTTAAAACAGGTTTAAACTATAGAAAACGCGTTTTAACTAAAAACGAGTTTCGACTGCAACAGCTACGTATAATACAGGGTGTAAGAGACAGCCCTCTGAATACCGAAACGGTGAACTCAGACCATCAAACTGAACTACTTTCACTGTGGAGCCTACCTCAGGGAACGCGAAAAAAATCAGCAGTTATGTAATTGTAAATAAGTAAGTAAACTGCTGATTTTTTTAGGTAGTTTTTCGCTCTAGGTAGGTAATATTTTGTATTTTTGTATGAAGAAGCAAATTTTCCCTCCGTTTTTTCGTCGGTTAAAAATGGAATGTTATTTGTTAACCACAAATTTATGACAAATCTATCCATTGCCCATAAAAAACAACCACTTGAATCACGAATTAAAATTAATAATTTTCCATTTCGTCCTACTTTCATATCGTTAGCAATACAAGGGTGTTTTAGTAAGTACTCTCAACGCCAGCGTACCTTCCAATGTAATAGTGCTATTAAAGTGATCGCGTAGTAAACTGTGCGCGTCACTCTGGCTAACCTACAATATAATTATTTAGATTTTGACCATAAACATAAAGGCAACAAGTTATTATTATATTATAACACTTTATTCTACACACAAGCAGATTGATACAGACAATAGAAAAGACATGTACAAAGGGCGAGCTTATCTCTTAAGAGATTTCTTCCAGCAGACCCGCAACAGTGAAAAGTATTAAAAGAGAGGCAGACATAATGTGTACATACAATTAGTAACTAATAAAATAATATGGAGCAAAGAACGGAACAAAAACAAAATGATAATAAAAGAAAATATTAACTTACAATATCAATTGAATTAATAAAAATAAAAATACATAAAATACCTATACAAATAAAATATATATTATATACCTATAATAAAATACTAAATACATATTACTATACCTACTAGCTCATTGAATGGAAAGATAGTGGTTTTTTACTTGCTTTTTAAAAGAAGATATGGTACGAGAATCACGAATGTGGGCGGGGAGTGAGTTCCACAACCGGGCCGCATGAACTGTGAAGGAGTAAGAGTAGAAATCTGTAGAGTGAGGCGGGATTCTGAGTTGGGTACGGATGTGGGTACGAAGTTATATTAAAAACATTACCAGGGGGGTAGTTACAGTCAGGTGAAAAAGACAGAAGTTAACATTTTTTCTTTGTTTGGTACCAAAATTTGAAAAACGGTACATTTATAGCATCACCTCGGTGTCTCTCCGTCTATCACACGCCTTTTTCGCAAAGACCGTTAGACATAGGAAGGTGAAACTTTGCACACTTATTCACTTTCAGTAGTAAAATAAGGTTCAAAATTACTGGACACATAACCGAAAACAACAAAGTTCTATTGAGAACTTTATTGCATTCGATTCGTTTAATTTTATTTAAAAGTCTCAGTAATTGACGTTGATTTATGACTCGAAACTTGTAACATTCAGGTACTAAAAATAATTTAACACTTAGGTATACCTAAATGTTGCTGTGCCCTTACAGGGTTCATGTTTGATACTTACTAACCTAGCATAAGACCAAATGTTACAACATGAGTGCAATAAATGATTCTATTCTATTCTATTCTATTCTATAGCATAATCACTTTGTATGCAAATAATCAACAGTAAATTGCAGTTAAAATCAGAGTTAAATATAGGTATCTAGTTTTATATAATTATTCCAAATAATCTACACGATCCTGATTATTCCAGCACGGCTAGCATGCCACCAAATGCCACAAAGCGTTTAAACGAGAAAAACCTCATGCGCGCTCTCTCTGGCATACGTAAAATAATAAGGATGGAGGCACATCTCGATTTATATCGTTTTCTCTCGGGGGTAGCATGCGAGGCCTACTGTAGGCCTAGCATGCCACCACCGAGAAAACGACAAAAATCGAGACGTGCCTCCATCTTTATTATTTTACGTATGCCAAAAAGAGCGAGCATGACGGTTTTATCGTTTAAACGCTTTGTCGTAGGTGGCATGCTAGCCGTGCTGATCAAACTTTTGTACTTTCAATTTCATAATAACTTGCAATTAAGACTGAAAAAATACGCTAAGAAAATATCATCAAATGAAGCCAGCAAGTGAGAGAAGTTGGCTAAGAAAATCGCTTGCGGCGCGGCCTACTAGTTCAAATTATCGATAGTGGTCCCCCGGGAGTAACGCGCACTCGTAAACCTTAACACTCGCAAATCCAATTAAGTTAAGTGTAAGGGTTTATTGTTCTGCGCCTATTAAAATCGAATTCGGTTTAGCTGACATGATGGTCATTGTATTTGGCAGGTTTCTAGTGGAATGACTTGAGGATGGGTTAGTACAAATAAATTTAGACTTTAATTCATGGGGTCTGGAGTCACTTTCATCGTGGTTGATATCTGATGTCACGATAGAAGCGTGTTCTATAAAAGTCTGACATGGTTTGTAAAGTCATTAATTCATTATAGAGTTTATAGCAGAAGCAGATCATTAGGTGAAAGTTGACACTACTTTTGCAGGACGCAGTAACTTTGGTAGTAAGGTATGGGTGGATGATGAAGTTTTCTTTAGATTTAATTTCTTAGTTTTAAAGTAAAAAATGTAATGTTCAATTTTAAATATCTATCTATCTATACAGGGTGAAATTGATATCATTGGCATCCTTTTAAACTAAGAGTCTACCCATCAAACTGAAAAACTTTTACTATGGGAGCAAACCTATCGGAGCAAAAAAAAATCTGCTGTTGCATACATTTGAGTTGCGTAGGCAGCGGCGACGGGCGCAGTTAAGTATGGAACAGCAGATTTTTTATTTGCTCCGATCGGTTTGCTCGCATAGTAAAAGTTGTTCAGTTTGATGGGTAGACTCTTAGTTTAAAAGGATTCCAATGAAATCAATTTCACCCTGTATAAATATTGTATATAAAAAATCGGGTTAGTTACAACATTTAAGAACGGCCTGGATCGATTTTTATGATCTTTGATGCGGAGACAAATTCAACAAATCAAAGATCATTCAAATTAGGTCAGCCGTTCTTGAGTTATAAAATGGTGTAACTCACCCGACTTTCTCCAGTATAGTTGTTTTAGTATATTGTTAAGTAGAAGATCTATTGTAATGGTATGAGGTCAAATGAACCATTAGTGAAATGTATTTTGCTCAATGGAAGCCTAAGGGATAGACCAGCGACAGTCCCAATCCTCTGCGACTGTCGGCGACCGCTGTCACAAACAAAGAAATGGTCGATGACTCGGCCGAGCTACGCGTAGGAGCGAAGCTCCGAAGCGTCCCCCCAGGAACCTGGTGGACCTGGTCTCCGGGGTCAGTCTGCCGCCAGGCGAGCCGCAGGCCGAGCGCCCCGCTTGGCCTCGCTTGGCAGGCAAACTAACCCCGGAGACCAGGGCCACCAGGTTCCAGGGGGACGCTTCGGAGGCTTCGCTCCTACGCGTAGCTCGGCCTGCGGCCTCAAGTGGACCGTTTGGATGAGTAGACCGTTCGTGAAAGTGGACCGATGGTTCCGGAGGGGTCAAAATTAGACCAAAACGTGTTTTAGAAATAATAGCAGTAAATACAAATAGTTCTTCAGTTAAACAAGTTCAAACATGTCAAAACAGAATCCATACTTGTGTAACCCAATAAACATTATGCGGGCTAATATCTCGTTACGTATTCATAGCACACCCGTTGTTTCTAGCACATACAATGTTGATTCTATTTGCCGGCGGAAACTGAAGCGGAGGCCTATTATTGTGTTCGAAAGTGCTGGTAAACTAGGTTATTGTGACCACTTAAAACATATATTAAATACCTAATAATATTAATAATACAATCAGAGATATACCATGATTGGTGTATTCCATCTCATTCAGATGAAAGTGTCTCAAAGGAGTCTCTATGTGTTGGACTTGTGTCCCCACGCAAGCCTTCTGAAGGTCCGAGCTACGGCCCATGAAATGCCTTTTGAGATACAATAATAAATAATGAAGCCTGAGTTGGAGTAGGCTTTGACTATACAGGGTGAAATTGATATCATTAGCATCATTTTAAACTAAGAGTCTACCCATCAAACTGAACAACTTCCAGTATGGAAGCAAACCGATCGGAGCAAAAATATAATCAGCTGTTGCATACATTTGAGTCGAGTAGGCATTGCAGTTTAGTATGGAACAGGTGATTATTTTTTACTCCGATTGGTTTGCTCCAATAGTGAAAGTTGTTCAGTTTGATGGGTAGACTCTTAGTTTAAAAGGAAGCTAATGATATCAATTTCACCCTGTAGGTATATTCAAAGGGCTACCTATTCGTACCTTTTGCTGTAAAGACAGCAGGGCCATGGGGATTTTAACCAAAGCTTTCTTTAGGGACCTGGGACGTCTTTTGAGAGATAAAGGTTGTGACCTCCGCATTGGCTCATATTTAGTCCAACAAACACTTGTTGGACTAAATATGAGCCATTGCAGAGCCGAATAATGAGCCTTAGCTATGCAGCGGGGAAATAACGCCATTATATTTGCTCTAGATATGGCCAGAAGCGACATTTTAGAATACTTACTTTTTTTGTTGTTATTTGTATACCTACTTTGTTTAGTTCCTAAACAGGGTGTAACAAAACACCCTTGTAATACTTAAGGGTTTGCTTCAGACCATCAACCTGAACAACTTTCACTATAGAGCTAATACCGAGAAAAAAAAACTGTCTCAAACAATTTTTTTTGTAATTTTGTAGTGGTCCCTCAGTCCGACTCGCACTTCACCGGTTTTTTTTGTTATCGATGGGTTCTCTCATACATTTATGCGGCCCCATTATGTGGTGCCATCGGCTTGGTATCTACAGGGTAGTTCATAATGTTGATGACGCTTTCAAATGTTTATAGGTTACTCATTTATGAGGGTAAGCGCACACATAACGACCTGAACTAGATATTTACTGCTACAGTCCATTAGACCTTTGTGTAAATATGGCACATAGGTACCTACATGCATAAACTCATGACCGTAACCCTTTTCGGAGCGGGTAGAAACATTACTAATAAGTACCTTTTAAAAGTAGGTAGTTCTAGTGCGCTGCAAACGTGTGTGCCGCTCTCGTACAGGACTGTAGAGTCATGAGCAAAAGTGTTTCTCCAACAATACAGCTTAAATCATCAGACGTTTGTAACAGATGTCAAAGCTTCTGATGATGATGATGATGAGGTCTAGTAAGGAACCAGCAAAAAGTTGTGAGACAACGGCGGATTGGGGATCTATGGGCATCGTTATTCGGGTAAGATTGGTAGTTTTTCGGTGGATTGGAAGAAAGGTGCAAACCATTTTTTTTCCGCTATCTGGCAATCGTTATCCTAAAGAACTAAAGTGAATATTGTTAACAATAAAACGAAGTTTTTCAACGTTTTTTTTTCTTTCCGAACTATAACAGTTTCGGCCTGGCACGTGTTCAAAGTGATGGAATAATTTTTTGGCAAAAAGACGCTTTTGGACAAAGATCGGACTATTTTCTAATGTGGCGTCTATAGCTGAAGATTAGGTCTATAATAGGAAAGAATAGGAAAATACCAAAATAGCCGAATTTTTATTGACAGACCGATACACTCTACCAATTAATCTGTTTATTTCAGTGCATGCTGTATTTCCCTTTGCTGGACTGATCATTCCCTTAAAAATCTATTGTTAAGAAGGACCATAATTATCGGTGTAAAAAATTGAGGTTGTAACAGGGACCTCTTTTAGATGTGTGGTTTCCTTACCTTGACAAATCATTTACATCCTGCAGGATATAAATGATTTATCAAGGTACGAGTTGGTAATCTCTAAACTATTATAAAACTGTAACAGAAATGTGACTGTACATTGAAGATATTTACAAAAAAAAAATTACGAAACGGTTTTTACTTGTCCCTGATTCCAAATCACCAATTTTTGAATTTTTTGTCTGTTTGTTTGTTTGTTTGTTTGGGTGTTTGTTTGTTCGAGTATCACGCAAAAACTAGTGAACCGATTTTGATGAAACTTTTTTGTTTGATAGCTTATCATCTGACTTAAAATCTGGTATATAATTTATGCGGACGAAGTCGCGGGTAAAAGCTCGTAACAAATATTCATGAACACACAAAAGAAGAATGATTTTCTTATCACAAAGTTAACTTCAAACAACAAAGACTTATCAAACAATTTATTAAAGGGCATTGACTTGATCACAATCATGTCACGAGTACCTACCTATTCGAAAAGATATTTAGGACGCCGTAATTTAATTCTCAATTTATTTTTAGCCTGCAGATATCGATTATAGGCTTTGGATTACAGACTCACAACTCGAAGTCTCGCATATCAAACCATTTCCACTCTAATGGCGATGTCGTAAGAGCTCAGTCAAGAGACGTCTTGCATGGATTGAACGACAACATCATATGCTACCTAAATAAACAGAGAGGGTGATCATGGTGCGGCTCAGCGCGTCTCACGTGGGTACGATCTGTCCCTCATCAAATTGGACCATTAGCTGTCAATTAGCACTCTTTGGTAGTAGATAGCCACGTTTACCCTAACGGCCTTTGCATGTATATTTCGTAGATAAATTATTGTGCTTATGATGAAAGAGTTACGTAATTTGGACGTGCGTGTTATATTTATGTAATATTATTAGCGATAACGACCCAACCCAGCTTCGCCCGGGTAGGATCTATGATATGTATAAGTCAATATGTTACACAAATAAACCATCCGGAAGAAAATACAATACAATACATACAGATCATTTATTTTCTCCACAAGCTGATTTTTACAGGAACTTACAATAATTCTCTAAATGATAGTGAAAACCATATCAAAATCAATCAATGAAGAATGGCAGATTTGGACCCAGCTAGTTTTTACGAAAACTAAAAGCCATTCAGGACGGCGCGGCGGTCATATTTATTATAAACAGAAAAAATTAAGGATTTTTTAAAAAACTTCCACCATCCAGAAGTCCGTATTCAAAAGTAGAAATTACTATTAAAATCATCCAAAAAGCAGTAGCGAAACGCAACCACGACAATTATTTTCATCTAATATTATCACTGAGGTATTATTTCGTCGTTACGGAACGTATTTGGCTTGGTTGAACTGATAGTGTGTGTGATTTCGTTTTCTTCCATTATCCTAATATTGTACCAGCTATCGTTAATTTTCATCAAGATAAACACAATGAATGCGTAAAAGATTGAGTGGACTATCTAATAAAAATGATTATGAGTTTCACACACTTGATACAAAAGGCATCATAAGGAGAAACACCTTTCCCCCAACTTCAGTTTTTGTTAGTTGTGTTTCACTACACGTATTACTAAGTTTTATTCATGTATGGGACCTCTAAGTCTGGGTCTCAAATTACATGGCCCTCCGCCAAACTTCTTTACTTTATTCGTAAAAAAATCCGTAGAGTGGTTTATAAGAAACAGAAAAGATGAGGACAGACGCGCCCTGCGACTTTGATTTATGACTAAGTATTTATAGATTCATTATTAGTAGTAGTTTGTAGGAAGGAATTGCTCCTATAATTATTATCTCATATCTTGCCATAGTTAGTAGTGGCTATAATCAAATTTTTGATTGAGAAAACCAACCCATGGTTAACGGCTGCTACCTTCCAATCGTTTTCCATATAACATTGTACTTTTTTTTTTTTCTTGAGTTGTTGTTTTTATTTTTGTCCTCCTTTGCTTTGTCTTTGTCTGGTGTTATTTTATGGCGAATGTTGTGTTTGCTTCTAAGTGATGTATTCATCTGCTTTAGAACCACTTTGTGTTAAAATTATGTAAAATTGTGATTGTATCGTTAATTAAATAAAATAAAATAATTATGATGAAGTGATTCTAGTTTGACGAAGCCGTGTAGAATTATTTAATTATTTACTTTCGTGAAATAAATGTTATTTTTAAACAAATAACTACATGATAAGTCATGAGTATTTGAACCCTGAATCTCTAATCTAATCTAATTGAAAGTCTAATCCTACTTCACAACGCCTCGACTCTCCTCTTTGAATTTACAGTCCTATTTCTACCATTTCCTTTGAATATTTACATATAAATACTCTATATCTAGCAGCTAGGAAAATATGAAGGGTGTGTTTGTACACAATTCACGGTATTCCACCGTCATGAAAAAATAGATATTCTATTTTTCAGATGATCAAAGAATGTAAATAAATCTCTCGACGTTAGGTACAGCCAGCAGCATAAACATGTCACCACGTGTGGATTTATAGCACCTAACGATTCTTTTACTATTTTTGAATAGCTTTTATCGACGGATCCATTTGTCACTATTGTTTTAAAATTATTTTCCGTTGCTCTTTGTACGTCCACGTCATGTTAGTGATGAATTTGCTGTTGATTCATTTGAAATGGTAATTATACCGAATCAAGGGTTATGAAAATTATTGGCAGTAAAATGAATGCCTTCTGGGTGAAATGGTGGTGATGACAGGCTAAGTGTGTGTTGTAACAGTGTTTTCAGGATTTTTAGGTTTGAGTACCTATGTGTAAAGTTTTTTTTTTAGTTAATTGTCATAGTTTTGGCACTGTTAGTGAAAACTGTGGTTATGTTGGATTCTTAATGATTATATTATATTTCTCTATTTGTCATTTATTATGTTTTCACGGCTAAACATCTGAACCTTTATGATTATTTGAATGACCAAAATGTCTGGTCTTGACAATTTTACACTATGTAATGCTATATTGTATTTTAATTGTACTTTACTTGTACATTTTGTTTTGTTTAAAAGATGTGTATTGTAGAGTTTCTGGCCGCATCTTCTCTCAGTGGAACACCTTCCGACGTGGTGGTAGAGTCAAAAAATGACGTCAAAAAGCTATCTATAATATGATATTATTTTGAATAAAATTTTTTTACCGATTTTTATGAAATTTGATACACCAGGAGTGTGATTTTTGAATCTCATTCGCTGAGTTCAGCAGTTGAAAAGTCAGAATTACTGTGGAGATATGCATCTTTCTAATGAGGATTTGACTTTCAAAAATCATACTTCAGGAGTGCGATTTTTGAAAGTCAAATCAGCAGTAGAAAGATGCGTATCTCCATACATTTTCAACTGTTGAGTTCAAGGTATGAGATTCAAAAATAGCCCTCCTGAACATAGTTTGAACCCTGAGAAACGACAGAGATATAAAACTTCACGCAGATGTATTTTCAATCTCCGAATTCCCCCATGGGGAATATTAAGTACTCGCGAGCATAATTATGCCCAGTTTGACAAAAGCTACTTCGTACCTATGGCTGTGCTGTCCCCATCAGTGATAATGCACGGAGAGAATCTATACATATAATAAAATTCTAAACTTGACGTGAATGTAGTATACATTGAAGATATTTGCAAAAAATTTATTGGGGGCGTTAAGGATGCGTAATGGAATGCATTGAAACCATTTTTAGAATTTTTGTCTGTTTGTCTGTCTGTCTGTCTGTCTGTCTGTTTGTCTGTTTGTTTGTGCACGCATCACTTAAAAACGGCTGAACCGATTTTGATGGGGCTTTCACAAAATACTAGGACTAAGTTTGGATTAACATTTAGGCTTTATTTCATCGCAATCGGTTAACTCAATCAAAAGATAAATGTGATTTAAAGTCAGTGGTTCACGCGTACGGAGTCGCGGGCGCCGCTAGTATCAAATATAATTGTGTGTCAACTATTTATATTAGCAGACTTTACTCGAATTTTTCTTGTAGATTTTACAAAAAAAAAAAGTAAAATATATTATTTGATATTTCTAACCGTGTAAGCCTGAGAATTTGTAAATTTAGTTTTCTTTTTACGAATTTTTCGCGAAGACAGAAACAGACAAGCGTTGACAGTCATATTCCCGTCCAACTGTACCTACCTTTAGCCCGTAAATGTACGCATGTCGACAAATCTCATTACTTTGCGAGGATAAAGAAAATTCAATATCTATCCAGTCTTTGTCTGTCTTCCACGAATTTTATTTCTTATCCTAACTAAACTTCGTAAGAGTGCGCCGATGATTCTATTTGCTTTGATTTTCTGATAAAACAAATGTTATTATTGGAGATGGGATCGTGAAGTCAGATGTACCTAGTCTGCTCTGACTACGTATGTAGTAAGTAGTATAAGAGATAAGTGTACTTTTTGCAACCATCAGCAGCAAGGCTGATTCAGTGTTTATGGGGTGCAGAGCTTCTCTGTGATGGGGATGGACCAGATCTGCCTGCATAACTCCAGTCGGTTTAGGAGTTACTGATGGTTAAAGGTCTGTAAAAAATTAACGATCAGCTGCACGGCTGATCGTATGATATTGTTGTAGTATGGACTGTAACTATGTGAACAGTACAAAAATTGTCAAGTTCTGTCAGTCGGTTCAGGAGATACAGTCAGTCAAAGTTCCGACCTTTGAACGGTTGTATCTCCTAAACCGACTGATGAACCATGTCAGTTTTTGTACTGTTCACATAGCTACTAACAGTGCATACTATAACAATAACATACGATCTGCCTTGCAGCTGATTGTTAATTTTTTACAGACCTTTAATCATCAGTAACTCCTAAACCGACTGGAGTTATGCAGGAAGACCTGGTCCATTACAATCACAGAGAAGCTCTACACCCCATAAACACTGAATCAGCCTTGCTGCTGATGGTTGCAAAAAGTACACTTATCTCTCGGAATATAGGGACGAGTTACGCGTGTCATTCTACTAAGAAACATTTCTGCCACTTTTTGCGGGGTGCGAGGTAACATGAAATCCGCAACTTTGGATTTTATTCCCCATAACTTTAGATTCGAATTTTGAATGTTAAAAATCAAAAAAAGTAGTCTCGTGTGAACCCCAAACGTTCTAAGTTCAAAATTATTGTTTCGCTATTATAGGCTGTCTCGTTTAGTGGTAAGGTATAAAATTGAGTGTAAAAGCACATGATTAATTTGTCTTATACCGTGGCAGAGGGGAAATGCTACCGCCAGGCCAGTCCTTATATAAGTAGTCAAAGCTAGTCTGTAATGGAGTGCGATAAACATTGTTGCGGCCACAGCCTTAGCAACAGCGGGCGCGGGGGAGCGGCGCCGGCCGGCGGGGGGGCGCACGGCTCGCGCGCATCACCGACCGCCATTATAGAAAACCAATTTTTACTTCACTACAGACCTTACGACGCGTTAGTCGAATGTACTTTCTTTATTTCATTATAACAGTTAAATCCAGTGGCCTACAGTATCATTTCATCCTTATTTTGTGCCTGTATCGTACAAATGGTCCTTCACCCGCAGTATTATCGAAGAACAAGTATATTCGGCAAATAACTACGAAGTTTTTCGCATACAACGTATTAACTACGTCAAGCCGTCGTATCGTATTGCGATTCAAAGGATACCTACTGATGGAGTAAAACTAAAACGTATTTCCTGCATCGAAGATACACCTTATCGCAAGAAACAACCAGAAAAATAAACAAAGGAATTGACAAAAACGGAGAAGGAAATCGGAGTGGACTTTGTACCTAGGTACCCTACGTAGCGTACTCCGAACAAAGGAACTAAGTAACGACATAAAACAGTGAGTTCGTTCCGATACATTCCCTTTCTTCGTCCTAATTTCCATTAATTATTGCACTATTTGGATCGGATAGGTATTGAGATTTCTTTATATTTCAGTGTTAATTCGTTCATAATAAGAATTAGATGCGCTTCTAAGCTACTTACCTACCTAAGCTTAAGGTAAATCAACCGTTTCAATACCGATCATTCCATTGCATTCGCAGCTACAAACAAAAATAAAACTTTATACTTATTTACCTACTTGCTTACCTCAGAAAAAAAAACTATTTAGGAACCTACTACGCCGCTAATTAGGTAAATATTTGGCTAATCTTTGCTTTCGCAACCGGGCGCCGCATATCTAAACATCTATAAGATCATTGATCATTCATACCTAAGTACCTACTCATTAAGATCACAACACAGTGTCTATTAGTAACAAGTATCAGTTAGCAGACTATTTATTAAACATAAACATGAGTGAGGCTCGTATGAAAGAGATTGTCAAAACTCGTGCATCCATGAAAGCTAAACTCACACAATTTAATAAATATTTGTCATCGCTTCAGTGTACTGACCAGCCGTTAGATGAGATAGAAATTTATGAATTAGAATGCCGTGTAACAAAATTTGAGCCCTTATCAAATTAATTTGACATATTACAGACAGAGTTCGAGGCATTATCGGAGGAAAGCGAAGACAAGTATGAGGAGCGCGAGCAGTTCGACGACAAGTACTACGGGCTGGTAGCGAGGGCCCGAGCGATCCTCAGCGCGAGCCGAGTCCGTGACGAGCGCGAGCGAAACGCTGCCCCCGGGTCTGCTCATGACTTCGTGAGACTACCTAAAATCAACCTGCCCAGCTTTGCAGGCGAATTTCAGCACTGGCTCGAATTTAGAGATACGTACCTTTCCCTAATACACAATAACAAAAGTATCAACGACATAAATAAATTTCATTATTTACGCTCGTCTCTTAAAGGTAGTGCATCTTTGATTATTCAAAGCTTAGAACTAAAATCAGATAATTATGATATTGCGTGGAATTTATTGACAAACCGATTCGACAACGAACGGTTATTGATCAATAATCATCTCAATGCACTCTTTGATTTAGATAAAGCACAAAAAGAATCGAGCAATTTTTTAAGAAATTTAGTTGATGTTACAAACAAGAACCTGTGTGCACTTTCCAGCTTAGGTCAGCCAACGGACCACTGGGATACATTGGTTATTCATTTAATGTCAAAGAAGTTGGACGATGTTACTTACCGGCAGTGGGAAGAACACCGCAATGCCATCACAGGTTATCCTAGCCTGAAAATATTTGTTGAGTTTGTGACGAACAGAGCTGATTTGATCTATCTATCTATCTATCTATAACGTCACGCCTCTTTCCCAGTGGGGTAGGCAGAGACCAGGGCGCGCCACTTACTACGATCTTTACATACCTCTTTTGCCTCATGCACATCCATACATCTCTTCATACATGCCCGTCGGTTTCGAGTACTCCGCACCTCCCCTTTTTGTAGGACGCAACTGATTTGATCAGCATACGTCCTACGAGGGCGCCCTCTGCCGACACTTCCACTCACATTAGCAACATTTTGTTTTGTGTAATTATTTTGTTGTGTTTGTGATTGTTGTTGTTTAATAGTCTCTATCAAGCTGATTTGATAGAGACTATTAAACAACAACAATCACAAACACAACAAAATAATTACACAAAACAAAATCTTAATTTTAATAAACAAAAAAAATACACAAATAATTCAGAATCAAACAATAAATTAACCTGCCCAATGTGCAAACTTGATCATCATTTATTCAGTTGCCAAGAGTTCAGAAATCTGGATGTGGATACCCGTATTTCCAAGATGACAAATTTCAACGTTTGCAATAACTGTTTAAGGCCAGGCCACACAGACAAACAATGCAAATTGTAAAATTGTAAATACTGTCCATCCAAACACAATACACTTCTTCACAAAAATCAAGAGACAGGGCCTTTAGTACCAGTGGTCCTGTCTGCAGACACACAGACATCTAACAGAAGTCATGTCTTGCTTTCCACAGCGTTGGTGAAGGTCGCGGACTGCACTGGAAACCTTCGCACAGCCCGCGTCCTCTTAGACAACGGCATCACTTCTCATTTCGTCACGCGGCACCTCTGCGAGAAGCTAGGTTTAGTAAGGCATAACACGGGCTCCACTGTTGTAGGTATAAATAATCAAGTATCTCATAGTGCAGAGTCTTGTGATATAACAATCCAATCATGCTCAGGAGACTACAAAGTAAATATCAATTGCTTTGTCCTACCAGAAATAACAAAAACATTACCATCATCATACATTCATATAAATGACTTACCTCTTCCGTCTGATCTCATCTTAGCCGATCCTTCATTTAATACTCCCTCGGCTATTGACATATTAGTCGGGGCAGAGATATTTTGGGAAGTCATAACAGCCGACCACATTGATTTAGGTGCACAACGTCCTAAGTTGCAGCACACTAAATTAGGTTGGCTTATATCAGGCGTAATTCATACAAACACAAATCAGACAAACACAGACAACATAAATACAGAAAACAAAAAACTTACCACTTGTCATTTCACGCAAATGAATGAATCGATGAATCGTTTCTGGGAGCTGGAAGCAGTATCTTCGAAGTACAGTTTATCTAAAGAGGAGCAAGCATGCGAAAGGAGCTTTCCAGATAGCACTCGACGTGATGAAGAAGGTAAGTTCGTAGTCACAATCCCGCTGAAAAACTCACCAGAAGTTCTCGGCGACTCATACGCAATGGCGAAGCGTCGATTACTCTCGCTGGAACGCAGGCTACAGCGTGATCCTATACTAAAAGAAAGGTATTTAAGTTTTATGACAGAATATCTTGCACTTGGTCACATGAGTGAGACCGTACAAAACACAGGCAATCAGATCAACTACTACTTACCACACCATGGGGTCATACGTGAGTCTAGCATGACCACAAAACTACGGGTAGTCTTCGATGCATCGGCCGCCACTACTTCAGGTAAATCATTCAACAACATACAAATGGTGGGCCCTGTCGTCCAAGACGACCTGCTATCCATATTGCTAAGGTTCAGACAGCACAAGTTTGTGGTGACAGCCGATGTAGAGAAAATGTATAGAGGCGTAATTGTAGAGCCCCTGCAGCGTTCTCTACAGCAGATCTTATTCAGATTTAACACAACAGAACCAGTAAAATCATACACACTCAACACGCTAACATATGGCACGGCATCAGCGCCATACTTAGCAACAAAATGCTTAGTATCCCTTGCAGATAAATGCTCAAAAGACGATGCTAGAGACTCTATAAGAAGAGATTTTTACGTCGACGATTATTTGACGGGCTTAGACTCTATCACGGCAATTGTAGAGCTCTGCAAAGATGTTAAGCAAACCTTACAGTCAGCGAAACTAAACCTGCGAAAATGGCAGTCCAATAACTCAGAAATCTTACAATTAATAACAGAACACACAGAACAAGGGAACACAGAAAAACAATTAGATCTAAATGAAACTTTACCAAATAAGACTCTCGGATTACTTTGGGATTCTACATCAGACAATCTACTTGTAACCATTGCATTAAATTCAGACAAAAGAAAGGTAACAAAACGTTTCATATTATCACTTATAGGTCAAGTCTTTGATCCCCTAGGACTATTAGGACCTTGTACAGTCGAAGCAAAAATGTTAATGCAAAGGCTTTGGATCAGCAAATGCAGCTGGGATGACGAGGTGCCATTCGACATAAAAACGAAGTTTCTAAACTTTATCCAGTCACTGTCCTGTTTGAACACTCTTCGTATTCCGCGCTGGGTTTGCGGAGACTCTGCTTCATTGGTTGAAATACATACATTCACAGACGCCTCAGAACGTGCGTACGGCGCGTGCCTATATGTAAGAACTATCGACAGAGATGGGGAAGTAAATGTCCGTCTTCTTGTTTCGAAAAATAAAGTAGCACCTTTGAAACCTGCAACAATACCCAGGTTAGAGCTATGTGGGGCGTTATTGGGCACAAGACTTTGCACTAAGGTTTTAAAATCACTTACTATAAAAATCAATAGTTGCTACTTCTGGACAGACTCAATGATTGTCTTAGCATGGCTAAAAACGTCACCTAACCGCCTTAAAACTTTTGTACGTAATAGAGTAGGAAAAATTCAACATTTCACTGCCGACGACAAATGGAGTTACGTGCCATCAACAGACAATCCTGCTGACCTGGTTTCTCGCGGAGTAAGTGCTGACCAAATCAATGGTTCTACCCTATGGTGGTCAGGTCCAAGCTTCCTTCACCAAACAAACATTGAATTTCCTTACATTCCAAACTCACAGTCAAATACACCACTTCCAGAAGTTTCACTAGACACAGTAACTACAGACACACGTGAAAACCGAATTGCAGTATTAATTCAAAAGAAATCGAATTATAACAAATTAATCAGAATTCTGGCTTATGTGCACAGATTTATAAAAAATTGCAGGAACCCTTCTAGTAAAACTATAGGCATCTTGTCATTATCAGAACTGCAGAAAGCGGAAATTATTATTTTACAAACAGCACAACAGGAAATGTTTCCTGCAGAAGTCAACATGGTCAAATTGGGTCAAACTCTCCCTAGAAAAAACCGACTCATTTCTTTGTCACCATTCGTAGACACAAATAATATATTACGAATTGGTGGACGCCTTAAAAACTCTCATTACAGTTATTCCATCAAACATCCCATACTATTATGTAGCAGTCACCATCTTACACACATTATATTTCAGAAAACTCATACAGAACTCTTACATGCAGGGCCAAATTTGTTACTTTCTCACATTAGACAGGCATACTGGCCTTTGGGGGGGAGGAACCTCGCAAGGCGTACGGTACACAGTTGCGTGCGTTGCTTTAGATTCAAATCAAAGCCAGTACAGCCAATAATGAGTGACTTACCTAGTGACAGAACGCTTCTAGAGTTTCCTTACCTTCACACAGGCATTGACTACGCTGGGCCAGTGCTGATCGTCGACCGTAAGGGCAGAGGTGGTAGATTGATGAAGTCTTACATTTGTGTGTTCATATTTTTTGCAGTTAAGGCATTGCACCTCGAACTCGTCACGGACCTGACTAAAGAGTCATTCCTCGCAGCGCTTTATCGTTTCATGAGCCGCCGTGGCAAGCCACAGACGATTTCCTCCGATAATAGCACTACCTTTGTCGGAGTTAATAATGACCTCATCAAATTCTTTAATGATTCTTCCAATGATATACAAACAGAATGCTACAATCAAGGTATCGAATTTAAATTTATCCCACCTTACACTCCCCACTTCGGCGGATTGTGGGAGGCAGCTGTCAAATCCGTCAAACATCATCTCAGACGAATTACTCTCATTAGCACACCTAACTTATGAGGAGATGTCGACCAGTCTCATTCAAATAGAAGCAATTCTTAATTCCCGGCCTCTTACTCCTTTATCTCAAGATCCTTCTGATCTATCTTGCCTCACTCCATCCCACTTCCTCATTGGACGAACGCTGTTGTCAGTTCCGTGTCCTCGACTCACCGAGACGAACATCAACAGACTTCAGCGCTTCGAGAGGATCGAGAAACTTAAACAACATTTCTGGCAAAGATTCTCACACGATTACATTTCGCTCCTCCAACAGAAAGTCAAGTGGAATTCCTCGAGTGATGACCTCAAACTGGGCTCCTTAGTCCTGGTGAAAGACAAGAACCAACCACCACTACTTTGGCTTCTGGGAAGGATAGTCAAGGTTTACCCAGGGCCAGACAACGTCAACAGAGTTGCTGACATCCTTACAAAGAAGGGACTCATAAAGAGGGCGTACAATAATCTCTGCCCTCTTCCCGTCGAGACAACACATCATGTTGAAGCTACTGCTTCAACCCCCGGCAGGATGTTGCGGCCACAGCCTTAGCAACAGCGGGCGCGGGGGAGCGGCGCCGGCCGGCGGGGGGGCGCACGGCTCGCGCGCATCACCGACCGCCATTATAGAAAACCAATTTTTACTTCACTACAGACCTTACGACGCGTTAGTCGAATGTACTTTCTTTATTTCATTATAACAGTTAAATCCAGTGGCCTACAGTATCATTTCATCCTTATTTTGTGCCTGTATCGTACAAACATTGACTTAGAATACTATGGACGCCCCGGGTCTAGTACAAAACTGGTACAAAATCTCAGAGAAAGGATCTCTTTATTCTAAAGCATAGAGACTGCATCAATTTACGATTGTAGTTAGTCTCTTTTGTCTTATGACGTACCTTTAATAGTAGAAGGAGACGGAACTATAGATATTTCTTTATGCGGCTGTCCACTTTTTTTTGTGCTAGTGTGTGTGAACTTGATCGTAAACATTAGGGCAAAATGTCACTTGGTCATCTTTTGTCCATACTATTAGACGTCACACATTCAAACACAAACGTCAAAAAAAGTGGACAACCTTGCAATGGTATGGCTCACTCTATACCTTTAGGTATAATCTCTTTATACAAAATTCTCGATAAATGTGTCTCCGAGACTAAATTACAAAAACCTAAGTACATGTAGTAATATACACCAACTAATAACATTGAATATGCTGAAATTCTTTTCATTCTTGTGTTTTGGAAATGTTGTTTAATTGTAATAAAAAAAAATAAGATTGAGGGCAGCACAATAGGCTCGGTACACTCATAATCCTTTTCGTTAAACAATTAAGCACTAATTAAATTAGATGAAAGTTAACACATGCTAGCTATGACAGGTAGGTACTAAGGACTGGTAGATTCTAGTTAAAACAATTGCAATTAAATATCGTGTAAGTACAGGGTGAAATTGATATCATTAGCATCCTTTTAAACTAAGAGTCTACCCATCAAACTGAACAACTTTTATTATGGGAGCTAACCGATCGGAGCAACTAAAAAATCAGCTGTCCCATACTAAACTGCAATGCCTGCTCGACTCAAATGTATGCAACAGCTGATTTTTTTTTGCTCCGATCGGTTTGCTCCCATAGTAAAAGTTGTTCAGTTTGATGGGTAGACTCTTAGTTTAAAAGGATGCCAATGTTATCAATTTCACTCTGTATAAAAGGCCTATAGGTAGGAACATGTACAAAGGCAATGGAATTTATTGACAAATTAATTTCGAACGATAAATCAATTTTCCGAATATTACATCAGAGCGTTGCAAAGTCATTTTCGGGCAATTTCCGTTATTAAGCGTGTCTTCATTCTGGGTTATTGTTTAGGGGCCGATGTAAATTAGTTGGTGGGCGGGTTTAGTAGGAAATCCTATTAATTATTCCTTTGCCGTTGCGACCTCGCGGTGCTTCATAAGATCTTACAACAAATAGCTTTAATTATGGAATTTTGTTATTATTTTGAGTATTTTCTGTAATAAATATAATGATAAATAACAAAGTAAGGAGGTCTATTAAATCATTATTCATTATTGTGCTACACCGTAGCGCGTAGCAGAATATGCTACGACGTAGCAATTTGGCCTTTTCTTCACCTAAAAATTACGACTCTATAAATACGGCGGTACTGTGAATTTCTTAATAATCAATCAATTATAAGTAATATTCATTCAATCAATCAATCATATTTTTGTAGGGAAAGTTTTGTTTGTTCTAGTGTTTTTACGCATACCCTCACCAACCCTCAGTGAGCAGAATAATGAAAGAACCTAGAATTTAAAAGACCTTATTTTGTATTTACTTACTTTCTTGCTTGAACAAATGACTTTCCTTAGCGACAGAAAAGGATGGAGCGACAAAAATTGCGATTCCGTGCTGCCAGATGAGGCTCAACCCTAGGGAAAAATGCGATTCTGTGCTGTCACTTGAGGCTCAACCCTAGCGAAAAATGCGATTCAGTTGCCAGCAATGAGGCTCAACCCTAGCGAAAAATGCGATTCAGTTGCCAGCAATGAGGCTCAACCCTAGCGAAAAATGCGATTCAGTTGCCAGCAATGAGGCTCAACCCTAGGGAAAAAATGCGATTCTGTGCTGCCAGGTGAGATTCAACCCTAGGGCAAAAATGCGATTCCGTGCTGCCAGATAGGCCCTTATTCTACACATGAACGATGCGTGTTATAATTTTTTTTATTTTTTTTATTTATAATTAAATGGACTCTTGCTTGTGCGTTAGCACTGCATTTCCGCCAGTGTCAAGTATTTTATGGGAGATTCTATCCCAATCTCAGGGATTGTTTTTGGACAAGAACAAGAAGAGACTGAGGATTGCGGAGCCTCGTGGCAGGCAAAAACGCGACGCGCGAAACCACGCGAGACGTGTGCTCGGGTCAGTCCCTGCAACGTGACTCCGTGTTATAATTTATAAAAGTCATCCATCATGCAAGTTATAATATCAAGTAATTTTTCGTAACACCCATCCCCACTCTAAACCGATACATATTCCAGTCGGCAAAGTTTCAATGACTGTTGTTTCAGAAAAACATAACAAAGAGTGAATTCTTACGTGAAGAGAATGTGAGAGCTCCATCACAAAAGTTCAAAATGACTGCTCCTGCTACTTTCTGACTTTTAGAACCCTATTCCTACACAGCTAAGGTAGCAAATAGCTTGGATTTGTGTTGTGGTCTACGCAAATGTAGGTTGAAAACACATAATCTTATGTGGAACTTTTATTTCAAAGCTTGGAAGTGTTTTCTTTTACATTTGCTATTAGTTACTGTATGGATTATTATATTCACACCAAATCTTACATAAATTCTACCCCGTATTCCTATTTGGGATATTCAAAGACTATGCTATAACAACCTTTATTCCATAATCCTGTATACATACAAAATTCCTTTTGAGGGTTTCTCACTTTATTGTTTTATAGTATGAGGCTGACTGATGGAGATGATGATGATGATTTAAAATGTGGAATAAATTACCGAACCCGTAATTACGTTTATCGATGAATATTGAAGCTTCGGACCTCAAAGGGCATAATAAATTTCAGATCAAAGGTAAGTAAACTTTAAATACTTTGGTAATTAAAATAAATTTCATTGCGTTTTATAGGTATTGACCATCATCAAAAGCTTTGATATTGGGCATTCAAATATTTTGTAAAAATGAGAAATATTTATTTTTCATTTTGTCTGTTTTCCCTTATGATATAAAAAACCGCATTCAAAAATTTGTTTTGTAAAAATTTTGTTTATTTCACAATTTTCAGTGGTGAATTCTGAAAATCCTGGTTTCCTTATCATGGTACCATCCATGGGATATCTTCTTTCCAACGAAAAAAGAATCATCAAAATCGGTTCATAAACGACGAAGTTATCCGCGAACAAACATTAAAAAAAATATTTTATATACGGTCAAATTGAGAAACCTCCTCCTTTTTTGATGTCGGTTAGTAAATTATTGGTAACTTTTTTATACCCAAGTACACAATATGATTATACGTGCGAACTGTGTCCGTACGTCTTCTAACGTGTGCTTAGTGTGAGTGCACTGTATGTGTGAAGCTTTCGATCTGTAGGAATGTTTTTAATGAAGTGCTAATATAGCGTTAATTCAAGTTCTTTAGGTCCAATAATTATCAAATCGTAGAACTACAACTGATAAAATAAAACAAGCGAAACGAACATTGCTTGGGAGAACTGCCTCTCTCCTAATGCTTGTGGTGTGGACTGTGGACGCTCTTTAAGGAAAAAGTTTTCAAACTTTTACCAGTTTATGAAAATTTATTTTTATTTATGCGCTGCTTTTGCAAAGCTTCTCTGGTGGTTTAAGTTGCTTAATTAGGTGGTGCCTTTTTACTTAACTTATTAATATACTAGTGGCGCCCGCGACTTCGTAGGTGCGGACCACTGACTTTCAGTACTCATAACTTTTGATTGAGAGGACCGATTGCGATAAAACAAATGCCTAAATGTTAATGCAAACTAATCCCTTTGCTTTTGTTAAAATTTCACCCAAATCTATCCAGTACGTAGGTAGTTTTTATATGATGCGTGCACAAACAGACAGACAAAAAACAATGGGTTGCACTCCGGGAGTGCCGGCAGAAGTGACAACTACCCACACAGCACAGAATATCTACGAGATTAGATAGATATTTTGTAGACACTTATATATTTTGTAGATATCTTGTAGACATTTGTGCTTTTGGGGCAAGAGATCTTACGTCTTACGTATGTCACGTGAATTACAAATTTTGTCTTACGAATTTTCGATCAGGGTGACGTCACGGTCCTGACGCGAGTTTATAATTTTTTACCCATCCCAAAAAGTGCACAACGCCGCTAAAGAAGTTTTCATTTCAAAAATCTAAAAAAGTATGTCTTGCTAGCTTTTACTACGTCAACAAGACAAAAAGAGACAGCAAGAGATTTAATGGAGGTCTAATATAATTATCTACACCAGTTGCCAAAAAAGTATTACATTTTTTCATCCATTCTTGGACCTGCTAAAAGACGGGGCATACCATTCAAGATCAAACCAAAAGCGACTGTTATTAAAGTTTGAATTCGTCTAAACCTTCACAAACTCACATATCAGTATCATCGTCACGTGAGAGCGCAATGTCGCAATTAGGAGAGGGTTTGTGTGACGCGACGCTATGCGACTCCACGAGCTTACAATCCACCGACAAATTGTTGAGCATTGTTACGTTTGACGCAGAGTGGATAGTGATAGCTATGGGCTTGTACTATTGAGTACATTTCGAAGTACTTCTGTAACGTCCGTATTAATAAGAAGAACGGGCTATCTTTTGAGATTCGATTTGATCAGGATCAGTGCCGGATTAACCGTAGAGGCAAAGTAGGCAGCTGCCTATGGGCTCAGCGACGCCCAGGGGCCCCACAGCCCGAGAGAAAAATAAGTGAAAACTCGAAGATTTAGAGCCCATCCCAAAATTAAAAGGAATTATTTAAAAGTCTGTAACAGTCAATAAAAAAAGTATTAAAAATGTACTTATTGCAAAATCTCGAGCTCGCTTCGCTCGCTCATTTTTGGTGTTATATTTGCCGCTTTAACTGAGCTCTTGCCGGAACCGAGTTATTATATCCAGTTTAATATAAAGCTTTTTTTGCTCGCTCATATACTTTTGTCTCATACACAAATCACCTCAATTTTTCCATGAGGTATACAATCAACAAGAAGAGCGTATTAAAGGTTGAGATCACTCCACATTTTAATGGATTATGTTATTTGGTGGTTATTTAATTGCGACCACCTAGCCTATATCTGGCCCTTGGGGCCACAGAGACAAATCCATTCCACGGGGGCCCCGAGGCTGGCATTGCCTAGGGGCTTCTATATTGCTTAATCCGGCCCTGATCTGGATATACCTTTCCGTATCGATCGCCTATTTGGAAATAATCGATCACGCAACGTGATGACTATGACTTATTCCTTTTTTGACTTTGACTATAATCACGGGTTCGAACCATGGAGGGGGAGCGTGTAAATTCTCTATGGTTCGAACCTTAGAAAATGTATATAGGGACGAGTTACGCGTGTCATTCTACTAAGAAACATTTCTGCCACTTTTTGCGGGGGGCGAGGTAACATGAAATCCGCAACTTTGGGTTTTATTCCTCATAAGTTTAAATTCTAATTTTGAATGTTAAAAATCATGAAAAGTAGTCTCGTGTGAACCCCAAACGTTCTAAGTTCAAAATTATTGTTTCGCTATTATAGGCTGTCTCGTTTAGTGATAAGGTATAAAATTGGGTGTAAATGCACAAGATCAATTGTTCTTATACCTTGGCAGAGGGGAAATGCTACCGCAAGGCGAGTCCCTATATAAATTGTCTAAGGTTCGAACCCAATAAGTATGTACCAAAATTGCAAAGAAAAAGTAGCAAAAATGACACTTGCTCGGACCCCCTCCCCCAAATCGTATTACGTAATAAATAAACAACCCCTTAGGTATAAATCACGATCTCAGCCGATGGACGTCCACTGCTGGACATAGGCCTCCCCCACGGATCGCAACAACGGCCGGTCCTGCGCTGCCCTCATCCAACGGATTCCCGCCGCCTTCTCCAGGTCGTCGGTCCACCATGTGTGGGCCTACCCACGCTGCACTTTCCGGTACGCGGTCGCCACTCGAAAACATATCTGCCACATCGGCCATCGGTTCTGCGAGCAATGTGCCCCGCCCACTGCCACTTTAGTTTAGTAATTCTTTGGGCTATGTCAGCTACTCTGGTTCTTCTACGGATCTCTTCATTTCCGAATCGATCTCGCAGGGAAACTCCGAGCATAGTCCTCCCATTGCTTTCTGGGTGACTTTCAGCCTTTTTATAAGGCCTTGAGTGAACGACCACGTCTCTGTTCCATATGTCATCACTGGCAACACACGTTGCGCTTCTGCTGGACAGTGAGCTTAAAAGAAAACGAGTTCTTCAATCGATTCCTTTTATTCCCTGCAAAATATCTGCCTTACCAAAAAACCTTCACAAGTGACAACCAAAAACAAAAACGTCAATATAAAACACATCCTTCTAAATATCAAAAAACTACGGCGGCCAGTGTCGGCGACACACACTGATCGAAGACTTTCGTTATAAGACACTGTGGTATTTAGGTATAGTTCTAGTCTGAACATGACTGTTTTAACCCGTGTATAATATTTTATGTATTGATGAGTTGTGGTGGCGTTTTATAATCATCATCAGCCTTTGTCCACCCACTACTGCGATACAGGCCTAAACTATAGTGAGGGAATATGAATATATGAGTAGGTATCTCATTTAGGATATTAAAAGTGGATATGTAGGTACCTAAATTAATCCTACTAATATTATAAACGCGAAAGTTTGTAAGTATGGATGGATGTTTGTTCCGCTTTCACGCAAAAACTGCTAACGGATTTTGATGAAATTTGGCATACAGATAGACCATGGCCTGGATGCGTTAACACATACATAGGGTACTTTTTATCCGGGTAACGCAGACGAAGTAGCGGGCAACAGCTAGTATATAAATAAATGCATATGATTATCCGCTAGTATATAATTATCCGCACCAAGCGCCATTCCGATTCTTTTATAATGCGCACAGCCAAGGAGTGGAATGCCCTGCCTGCGTCAGTGTTTCCGAGCGCTTACAACCCGAATTCCTTTAAAGTACGAGTGAATAGGCTTCTTCTGGGTAAGCTCGCTACATCTTCGACCCCATCTTCGTTTTGAGGACTGGATTGAGGTCAAGAGCAATCCCATCGTTAATAATAATAAAAAATGCAGACTATCAAACTTGTACAACTTTGGAGCCAACATCGAAATCACGAAACGAAGATCAGCTGTTCCATCATAGAAAATGTTAAGCTACTCGACCAAAATTCATGAAGCAGCTGATTTTTTTCGCGATTTAGTTAGTCCCATAGTAAAAGTTGTTCAGTTTAATGGTCTGAAGCACCCTGTATAAGGAAATAGATGGCACAAAAACAGCCCTCTTTTTCGACGCAGTCAAAAAACAATCCAGTTTTATGTGTTTCACGAATTTTCCGCTTCAAAGTTCTGTCCTTTGGATCTTGGTCCGCAGATTTTCAAATTTCCCAGGGGAAATTACCAATTACCGGCGCTTAGTAGAGATCTAAATCTGTCTAGCTTAGTTCATATATTCTGATAGAAACACATCAACAGCATTGTACCTTCCAACCTTCTTTTATAAAGGTGAGCTTTGCTTACAAATGAACACTTAAAATATACGGTCCTATATGGTGGAGGTTTTTTCAGGGGATGATCAGACCATCTGTCGTTGGTCGAAAGCTTCGGTAGCGCGTTGCGATAAGGTATGGAAACTCAATCCTGAGGTTCGGGTTCGAATCCGTACGGACGACATGCCATGTACACACGGCGACACATCAAGCTATACAAAGCCAACATAAGCTGTCGAGTCGAGTAACGTATAGTAGCTTATGTTGGTTTTGTATAGCTTGCTGTGTCGCCATGCGTACCCCAATGAGATTTTACCGACTGCTCTCAAATAGTGAAGGAAAACATTGTAAAGAAACATGCATACGCTGAAGAAGAAATTTCGATGCGTTATGAAGTGTACCAATCCGCATCGGGCACGCGTGGTGGACTAAATCCCAAACACCATGTGTGTGCCAGTGTTGGGCAAAATGTAATTAGCTACGAATTACTTTTTGTAATTGTTAATTGCAATTTGTCAGTTACTTTTTTTTTCATAAATCGTGAAAAAAATGCTGTATTATGCATTATGGTCAAGTAGGACTGTAGGATTGTATGTGAACAACAGATTTTTGTCTCGAACTCGACGTTGGCTTCAAATTGAAAGCAGTTTGAAGGGTAAAATTATGCAGGGTACAAGTTTACATTTGTATACTATAGAGGTCAAGGTCAGGTCGATTAGGTTAGGTCTAGATTGAAGTCAAGAGCAAACACATCTTTTGTAAAAAAAAAAACATTCGTATATACGCCCCTCGTCCATATTGGCGCTTGCATTATGGCTTCGATAATAACAATGTAAGCTACGATTAATGTAAGTAATAAAGAGGCTGTACAATGTAAAGGGCTGGGATGTTAATGTAACCACGATCAAAATATGCTTATTAAACTCCGATAAATAAATTATTACGGGAAATTGCTCACATGATAGTTGGTGCCGATCACGCGTAGGGCTGTCCAAGAAAGTTTACGATGCCGGAAATTTAGATACATTTAAAATAGACTAACACATGATCGCACGATAAAGAAGACACCTTTGCCCTTCGGGAAAAAACACCAGTACGTACGTACGTACGTACGTACGTACATACGGTCTTTTATCATATTTATATTTTGTGAAATTGCTATTAATTAATTGTAGAAACGTGTAAATTAACGAATTATTGTAGTTAATAATGGAACAGTTTAAAATCCATCTAGATAATATTTTATCAGCGCTTAAATTTAACTACTATAGTCTCCAAAAGTCAGTTCACAGTACCATGAGATAAAACTGTAAAACATGTTAAACGGGTCATAGTTAAAAAAAAAAAACACTCCTGATTTTAAATCCCATAAAAAACCTTTTAAATCTGAAATATGTCACACACGTTTATCTCCATCCACCTCCTTTTAACTTAATCTGACAACACGACACCTACCATAGTATTAAAACAAACGAAAATCCGGATAAACCCGGATCCTCCTGGCAACCCTAGGCCTATAATCGGGTTGACGTCCCGAGGGTGACGTCACGTGTCCCGCCTATCGTCTATGTACGGGACTAAAATCTAGTTATCCTCGGTGATTGGGCCCACAATGCAACGCCTGCAAATGTGATTAGACATGGGGATCAATATCCGACTTTACGAAACAATAAACGCTCGTTCATGGCTTGAATTAACACGTCGGCTATTTTAAATGGTATTTGTGGAGCTTGATTACGTAGACAGTTTTTAGGGTTCTGAGGCTATACTGAGGGACGCATACAGTGATTTCGCAATTTCTTTTCGGATCCTGAAAACTTAAGCCTTGCTTCAGATGTACGCTTAGAAGGATAGTTGGTAGTTACAGCATCATCATCATCATCTCAGCTGATGGACGTCCACTGCTGGACATAGTTGACTCTAATGAGCGTTTCTGCAACTGCCATAGCCATTAAAACAACGCGAACGTTCAGATTAGAGTTTATATTCTAATATGTAATAAGCGCATTGCAAAATATTGTACCTACTGTCCGTTACAAGTGGCGACGGGCTCACTCCCTGTCGCAAACCACAATATTTCTGCGGTAGCGAATAAACTGATTGGTATGTGAATATTATTTTATACATAGGTACGTGCTGCACGTAGTACCTACATGCACAAGCATCTCTTGTCTGATCTGATCTGTTTGACCCAAACTCTGGGTTGAGGGTTGTTCCCTCGGAATATTATTTAGTTGAGGGTTGTTCCCTCGGCAGTGGCCTCCAACCAACCCCTTATAGCCACCCCTTACCACACAATAAGTCAGCTGTTCTGACCTGACGACGAGGTGCCTGTTTCACTTCGCTGCGTGTAGGTATTCTGATATACCACACAATAAGCCAGCTGTTCTGACCTGACGACGAGGTGCCTGTTTCACCTCGCTGCGTGTAGCTATTCTGATATACCACACAATAAGCCAGCTGTTCTGACCTGACGATGAGGTGCCTGTTTCACCTCGCTGCGTGTAGGTATTCTGATATACCACACACACTGCTGATTGGTACTGATTCACTTGCGTGGATCTGATTCCACCGCCAACGACTGATTTTACCGCCAGCGCTCCAGACAAAGCACTGAATGGCAGGGATGTTCCCACACCTAATGAATTGAAGAACGGGTGAACACACAGGTAAGTTAAAAGCACGTATTGCCTAAAAACACTCACCAAAAGGGATTCAAGAAAAACACCCGTGCGCACTGCTCGACGTTTTTACTCGTTCTGTCGTCTCACTCGCAAGACAGCTTCATTGCAGGTAAGTGAATAAAAACTAGTTTTTCATTTGATGGTAACATAAGCGTCAAACATTAATTAAGCTACATCCACACTATGCCTGTTTACATTATAGCATTAATATTTTAGGATTCGCGATGTGATTCGCGACACTCCCCAACACAGAAAGAAAACTCAATAATCTTCTACTTCTTCTTCTTATCGTGTGGGCAGAGCCCGTGGCCTCAATTGCGCTATTTTTTACGGTTTTACCGTTCGGACGGAACGTTTTTGGTTTTTGTTTAGATTTGGTTTAGCTGAAATAAAAATCGGTTGAATCTCACAATATACAGAAAATTCGATCGAACGGATATCAAACGCTACGCCAACGCATCCTCCGAAACAAAGCCAAATCGCCACCGCTAATATAACCCGCGCGATACGAATTGTGCACAACGTAACGCTTCTGGCCGTGGCCCTGCTTTGGCAGCATCGTTCAAAACTAGCGCGACCGACGTGCTGGTGTTAGAGTTCTTCTGCTGATATTATTTTATAATCATTAACAATTTCCTGACATAAAGTACTGCTACTGATTATTGACACTGATTACTGGTACTGATTACTGATACTGATTGCTGATACTGATTGCTGATACTGATTGCTGATACTGATTGCTGATACTGATTGCTGATACTGATTGCTGATACTGATTGCTGATACTGATTGCTGATACTGATTGCTGATACTGATTGCTGATACTGATTGCTGATACTGATTGCTGATACTGATTGCTGATACTGATTGCTGATACTGATTGCTGATTGCTGATGCTGATGCTGATGTGGATGCCGATGCCGATGCCGATGCCGATGCCGATGCCGATGCCGATGCCGATGCCGATGCCGATGCCGATGCCGATGCCGATACCGATGCCGATGCCGATGCCGATGCCGATGCCGATGCCGATGCCGATGCCGATGCCGATGCTGATTCCGATAATGATACTGATACTGATACTGATCCTGATACTGATACTGATACTGATACTGATACTGATACTGATACTGATACTGATACTGATACTGATACTGATACTGATACTGATACTGATACTGATACTGATACTGATACTGATACTGATACTGATACTGATACTGATACTGATACTGATACTGATACTGATACTGATACTGATACTGGTACTGATACTGATACTGATACTGATACTGATACTGATACTGATATTTATACTGATACTGATACTGATACTGATACTGATACTGATACTGATACTGATACTGATACTGATATTTATACTGATACTGATACTTATACTGATACTGATACTGATATTTATACTGATACTGATACTTATACTGATACTGAAACTGATAATTATACTTATACTGATACTGATACTGATACTGATACTGATACTGATACTGATACTGATACTGATACTGATACTGATACTGATACTGATACTGATACTGATACTGATACTGATACTGATACTGATACTGATACTGATACTGATACTGATACTGATACTGATACTGATACTGATACTGATACTGATATTTATACTGATACTGATACTTATACTGATACTGATACTGATACTGATACTGATACTGATACTGATACTTATACTGATACTGATACTGATACTGATACTGATACTGATACTGATACTGATACTTATACTGATAAAGTGTGGCAGACCTCTTACAGCAATAAATCTGCGTGCTACCAGAAGGCATTCTTCTGCCGCTATGTCTTTAACTACTTCCCCATGTATGCACGTGACTAGACACGTGTACAGGCAAATCCATCGTTTTTCCGGTTGAAACCTTAATATATCGGTGTTCTTTCCTTCTAATTCTTTTGTAAAATATTTCAGTTTTTTTTTTTAGATGTATCTTTTCAGGGAATTACTTGTTCCTTATTCTTTTCTAGATGGGTATCATTAATTTGAGTGGGAGATGCAGAGTTCGACAGACCCTCCTCAATCGGAAAAGAAATTGGTAGTTGAAGATCTTCTACATTAGTTAAAGAAGTGACCGGCCATTTAATTGGATTATGAAGCAAAAGTCTGGACCTGATAACCAATGTTGATTGCCAGCATTTGAGATTGTTGATCGCGTTGCTACATCCGCGCAAGGATTTTGTATGATTCTGTAATAATATACATCTCGGAAACCACTTCACTTTTTTCTATGGTAATTTTATTTTCTGATAAACGTTGTCATGGTTCACAAGCAGAACTTACTAATGAAACAACTGATTCGTGTTTAACTTTAACCGTGCTCTAATTTTGTTCCTCCATCTCTTTCTACTCAGCTCAATCTCACAGACCGAACGACAAGGCGCACTAACATGGCTACAAACTAGCCCAACCTGAGACTCGCACACCTAAGTCTCTTCAACTGTAACAACGAGATTGTCTTTCGAAACACAAATATCTTTTTAAAATTATGTACATACTCTGTAAAGGGGGTTGGTGGTACACCCTATGTATCAAAGAAATAATTATTTTATAAGGTACTTAAATTCTGTTAAATTATCCGCAAATAGCATCAAATTTCTTAGACACACTAGAAAAAAAATCTTCCTGATTTTAGACTGCACTCTTATTACGCACTGGCGGACTAAGGGGGGGGGCGGAGGGGCGGTCCGCCCCGGGCCCCCAGTCCTGGGGGGCCTCCGAATCTCGAGAAGAGAATCCCTTTTTAATGAAAACCAAAATAATGACGTTTATATAGCAAGTAAAGACACAGTTTAGAGTTGGAGGCCCGGGCCCCAGGAGGCCAGAAGCAGAACAGGTTCTGAGACTGCAGTTTGAAGTTGGAGGCCCCGTACGTTAGTCATTGAAAGTCAAGAAAAGAAATAGAGTCAAAAATACTGCGAATTTGCGAGCTCGCTTCGCTCGCTAAATCTTTTTCAAGTTGTTATGCAGTTAGCATAATTATGAGTTCGCTTCGCTCGCTCCGGAGGCCCTGGCCTCCGGTACTGGGACTGCAGTTTGAAGTTGGAGGCCCCGTACGTTAGTCATTGAAAGTCAAGAAAAGAAATAGAGTCAAAAATACTGCGAATTTGCGAGCTCGCTTCGCTCGCTAAATCTTTTTCAAGTTGTTATGCAGTTAGCATAATTATGAGTTCGCTTCGCTCGCTCCGGAGGCCCTGGCCTCCGGTACTGGGACTGCAGTTTGAAGTTGGAGGCCCCGTAAGTTAGTCATTGAAAGTCAAAGAAGGAAATAGAGTCCAAAATATTGCGAATTTGCGAGCTCGCTTTGCTCGCTCAATCTTTTTCAAGTTGTTATGCAGTTAGCATAATTATGAGCTCGCTTCTTGAAAGGTCAATGTGGTTGGAATTAGAATGTGTTTCGAAAATTTGAGCTTGCTTCGCTCGCTTGGTTTTTTTGATAGCTTTCTGTGCTTTGAGACTGAGTTCATGCTACAACCCAGTCATAATTATAGAATCGATCGCTCCGGTTTTAATTTTATACGCCAATATAATCACCTACTCTATTTCAAGATGAGCTCTACAATCGAGTTATTATAAGCATTATATTATAAGCTCATTTTTGCTATTTGTTTAATACATCAATCGCCTCGATTTCGGCATGAGCTGAAAAAGTCGAGTTATAATGAAGCAAAATCTCGAGCTCGCTTCGCTCGCTCCTGGCTAGACACATTGCACTAAAATCTTGACAACAACAACAAGTGCAACAGTGCAACTGCAACTGTATACTATGAAAAGACATAGGTACCATCCAAAACCAAGAGCGAGCGAAGCGAGCTCGAGACTTCACTGAATTCTGGAGCAAGTAAAGCTCACTTTACTTGCTCCAGAATTCAGTGAAGTCTCGAGCTCGCTTCGCTCGCTCTTGGTTTTGGATGGTACCTATGTCTTTTCATAGTATACAGTTGCAGTTGCACTGTTGGTGTGCAGTTAAATCTTGAGCTTACTTTGTTCGTTCCAGATTTTAAGTCGTAAAAAAACTCGAGCTCACTTCGCTCGCTCAATGATTTACATCTTATTCCACTGATCTCATTATATTGCAGTAAAATTTCACTTAGCTTTGCCCGCTCCAGAATTCAGTGAAATCTCGAGCTCGCTTCGCTCGTTCTAAGTTTTACATTGTACGAATGTCAGGCTCGCTTCGCTCGCTCCGTGTTGTAGGACCTGGATCTCCCTGGGACAAAATACTTTCTACCTATGCCTATGGAAGAAAGGGGCTCCGATGTTAAGTTTTTGCCACGGCTCGAAAGAATTGTAGATATCAATTTCTGGAAAGACCGGGGGCCTCATTTAGTTTTGCCGCCCCGGGCCTCCGGCGGGCTTAGTCCGCCGCTGTTATTACGTAAGCCATACGAATAAAAATCGTACTCATCGTATTTCCACTAAAATCGAAACATACTATCTATCTTTTACTTAACGTACCTACGTACTTTGTAATACTTTTGTAAATAAATAAGTACATACTAGTATAGATTTAATTTCTTAGGTAATTATCGATTTGTTTTAATTTTTCATAAAGTTGAATTCTATTAACTGTTAAAATGTTATAAGCAACTTAATGGATTCATATAGTATTTCAATCTTTGTTGGGAGTCAATAAGATATATTTTGCTAACAGAGCCGGGTCCAGTAAGCCGGTCGTCTCGCCGGGTGCACGTGCTGGCGCATGGCGCCACGCTGGCGGAGGCGGCGCGGGCGCCGACGCGTACTCTTCGCATTGCGATAGTAGCACGTAGCCTGCCTATCACAGTATCACAACAACACACCTAGAAACTTTCATTACAATCATCATCGTATTTGATGGCGAAAGGTGATCGACTTTGGCGATTACCCTACGTTTGAAAAATAAGGTTAAATTTATTTTTAGTTTGGTAGGTACTTTTACTAAATGAATCATATTGATTTTACACCACTGACGACTAAGACCGCCTCGCCTTGTGCCTCTTGTATTTTTATCTGTATTTTACTGTTTATTTTTGGTATAAACATTGACGTAAAGAATAATATGGACGCCGGGTTTAGTACAAAATTCTCGAAAAAGTGTCAAAGACTAAACCATCACACAAACCTTAGTACATGTAGTTACATAAACCAACTAAAAACATTGAAAATGCCATTGAGGTACCTACTAGAGGCGACACCCCGACAAAATGCTTTTTAACATTCGTTTAAGCTAATTGGCTCAACCTTACTCAGCATGTGCCGGGCGCGTGCAGCACCGCGACGCCCCAGCATACGCCCCGCACTGCTGATCGTGCTGCATAGATTTTGTTCGAATTGTCTGTTCTATACATAATTACAGCATTCAAGCGTAAGCATATGCTCACGACTACACTCCCCGAGGGAGCAGTCAGAGACACTCCGAAACCTCAGAACATCCGCGTTTCACTAGTAGAACTCATACATAATTATACAATGGAAAATGCTAAAATTCTTTTCCGTCCCACTCCCCCACCGGGGCACGGCGCGCGTGCGCGTAGTCAGCCGATAAAACGAAGACTTTCGCTTAATTGGTTCTATTTTACGTTTTGGTGCTCTTTTGGTTCGGACACTTTTGAGCGCGAACCCTACGTCCAGTAGTTGGTAAATCAATGGGTATAAAACAAAGAATATTTGATTGATGGCTTGATTGATTGATTTCTTCTTTTGTTAAGAATTTGACCACCATCTATTATTATTATTTATGCTAGGCTGAATAAAAAAAAACATATACACAATAATCCCATTACATATCCCAGCAATCTCCACCATGTCGCAAACCACAATATTTCTGCGGTAGCGAATAAACTGATTGGTATGTGAATATTATTTTATACATAGGTACGTGCTGCACGTAGTACCTACATGCACAAGCATCTCTTGTCTGATCTGATCTGTTTGACCCAAACTCTGGGTTGAGGGTTGTTCCCTCGGAATATTATTTAGTTGAGGGTTGTTCCCTCGGCAGTGGCCTCCAACCAACCCCTTATAGCCACCCCTTACCACACAATAAGTCAGCTGTTCTGACCTGACGACGAGGTGCCTGTTTCACTTCGCTGCGTGTAGGTATTCTGATATACCACACAATAAGCCAGCTGTTCTGACCTGACGACGAGGTGCCTGTTTCACCTCGCTGCGTGTAGCTATTCTGATATACCACACAATAAGCCAGCTGTTCTGACCTGACGATGAGGTGCCTGTTTCACCTCGCTGCGTGTAGGTATTCTGATATACCACACACACTGCTGATTGGTACTGATTCACTTGCGTGGATCTGATTCCACCGCCAACGACTGATTTTACCGCCAGCGCTCCAGACAAAGCACTGAATGGCAGGGATGTTCCCACACCTAATGAATTGAATAACGGGTGAACACACAGGTAAGTTAAAAGCACGTATTGCCTAAAAACACTCACCAAAAGGGATTCAAGAAAAACACCCGTGCGCACTGCTCGACGTTTTTACTCGTTCTGTCGTCTCACTCGCAAGACAGCTTCATTGCAGGTAAGTGAATAAAAACTAGTTTTTCATTTGATGGTAACATAAGCGTCAAACATGAATTAAGCTACATCCACACTATGCCTGTTTACATTATAGCATTAATATTTTAGGATTCGCGATGTGATTCGCGACACTCCCCATCACACTGAGTTCTGGTAGGTACTACTAGTGAAACGTGGATGTTCTGAGGTTTCAGAATATCTCTGACTACCCCCTCGGGGAATATAGTCGTGAGCATATTTTATGCTTAAAACATTTTTTACCCGTTTAAGCGGGAAACAAATAGCCCGAAAAACCAAACAGCACCGCATAACCAAAGAAAAGGTTAAACAATGTGATTTAAAGATTATGATAAATGACCAAAGGAAAAAAATACAAAATACCAACAAATCTTTTAATCAAAGAAAACGCAATCTTCGCACCATTCGCCACCTTTTCTTTGCTTATTAAAAATTCGTGTTTCATAAAAAATATGTACTTTACTCTTATTTTGAACACAAAACAAACACCTCGAAGTTACTCCCCTTCGCTTCGCAAACTTTGAACAGTACGATTTCTTTGTTATTTTTAATATCGACTTTTTTCGCGCTCCAATGGTGGTTTCTAATGGATTTTCAATATTTGTGTTGACAGATAAACAAGGGGCGATGGAACGAGCTCTTGAACGCACGCAGTCTGCGGCGTTCCCACAGCCTCCCGAAGAAAGGAACCGTTTAATATCACCGTCTTAGATGCAGTAGAAAACTTATACTTGTAAAATCATATGAAAAAATACAAAGAAACATTTAAACCATCAAACCGAACAACTTTTACTATGGGACCAATATCGAAATCGCGAAAAAAAACTCGGATGTTCCATACTACTAAACTCGAGTTAAATGTATGGGACTGCTGATTTTTTTTTTTCTTGGTTTCTATGTTGGTCCCAAAGTGAAAGTTGTTCAGTTTGATGGTCTCCTTTTTTATATAATTTGATAACCATCATCATCAGCCTATATTATACAGGGTGTAACAAAACACCCTAGTAATACTTAAGGGGGTGCTTCAGACCATCAATCTGAACAACTTTCACTATGGAGCCAACGTCGAGAAAAAATAAGAAAAATCTGCAGTCCCATACATTTGAATCGAGACGAGACGAGAAAGAGCGGATTTTTTTTCTCGATTTCGATGTTGGCTCCATACTGAAAGTTGTTCAGTTTGATGGTCTGTCTGAAGCACCCCCTTAAGTATTACTAGGGTGTTTTGTTACACCCTGTACGTCCCACTGCAGGGAACAGGCCTACCCTCAGGGAGCGCCCTATGGGCGTCAGTCCAATAAGGATTGGTAGACTTCAAACATGGATCAGAATTACTTCAACGTAAACAGGTTTCTTCAATATATTTTCCTTCACCGTTTGAGAGCAGTCGATGTATGATTTGTAACACCACTGGTTTTTCGGTAAAGTGTTTTAAATGGGAAAATTTTTGTAAAAAGTATTTTATTTAATAAAAGTTGATATTTAGCAACAAAAATTCAAGGTATTTGACATCATTAATAAATGTTGAAGAATAATTTGTTAAAGTTCCATAGTGAGTTTACCTGTAGGTTAATAAAAATTATGTTGAGAAAACATTGAATTACGTGAAACTTTTGATAAAACGATTTGTTACGATTCCAAGTTCACAATTTTGATACTTTATACAATGTTTTACAGACAGACGTCGACGGAAACAGACGGAGTCCATAGCCATAGTGTAAATAAAAACTAATAGTGGTGAAGCTCAGCGATCGAGACATGACTGTCAATCGAGCGCGGTGTGCAGGGGCCAGGAGGAGCAAGTCGGCATTCCCAGCCCGCAAGCACATGCGCACTTTGTGCAAACTGTGTATGACATTATGTGTAGGGCTAAATGATATTTAGTTACATTTTGATACTTTTTGACATTGGAAATGTCTTTTCGTTTGCTCCAGTACAGGCTACGATTTCACGAAAAAGGGTGATCCTCTTATATCTCGGAGAATTGTGAAGATATGATATTCACAAGAGCTGTAAGGTGCAAAAAGAATTATTCGAGAAAGTCAAAAACTAAAAAGTTATGGCCGAAATAGAGAAAAGAAATTAATTTTTATAAACACCCATACACACTACACACACACAGTAATTTTACTCCCATTTGAGTATTGCATTTCGTACAGCGCTCCTAGTGGGTACGTTGAGAACTAATTCTGCCATATAAAATTGACACCGTAACTACAATAAGTACTCAGGGCAGACGTACTGTATGTACCAGAACTATTATACTTTCACCTATTCTGTGCTTCAGTACTGTTTACTGAAATACCTTAGCGGGCCCGGTCTTTGTGCGTGCGTCGATTAGAGCGCTTGCATGAAGTTGCTTTACTGTATATCTCTTTTCTGTGCTACATTGCTGCCGGTATCCAGTGTAGCTTGTGCTTATATCGCAGGCGGTGGTCGAGCACGCGTGGCCGGCACCCCACTCGTCTGGCCGCAACCACAGCGCGTCACTCACGCTTGGCTAGCCACACCAGCCTGTTAACTATTGCCGTATAAATTATTGCTTCAATCTCACTTTATGACAATTTTATTTGACTTGGCTTAAAATCGGTTGATGAGATTTGTATAGTCCTTATCCTTAAGATAAAATAATAAGTACACGATTAAACTGTGACAGAAGAGTTTCTGTACATTTCAGATATTTACAAAAAAATAGGTGTCCCTGATTACAAATTACAGAGAACGTAGATACCTATCTATATTTACTAGATACTCTTTCTTATACAGGGTATTAGGGTAAACAGTTGCATTACTCTAGGGTAATTGTACCCATAGTACTGAGCAATTTTCCCTAAGAAACCTATAGAAAGTTCACAAAAAAAAATCGACTACTCATACAAAAGTACGATCAGAATTTTTTTTACGAATTTTCTGTAGGCTTCTTTGGGAAAGTTGTTCAGTACCTATTATGGGTACAATCAGCCCTTAAAGTAATGCAACTTATGGGTACAATCAGCCCTTAAAGTAATGCAACTGTTTACCCTAACACACCCTACCTTACTGTGCCTATATTCAAAGACAACCTGTTCAACTAGGGTTACCTAGACGAATCGCACCTAAGGTTTGAATGCAAAGTTACTCCTCAGAATATGGCCTATCTTGTATTCTACCCTTCCATACCAGAGTCATGCATGCGAAAGGAGTTTATGGATGGTGCCTGTAGTGCTATCTGTGTGGCAAAATAATTACTGGACTGGAAAAATGTAGAATGACATAAGGACATCGACTCATAGAAAATGAAATCTTTCTTCTTATCGTGTGGGCAGAGCACTGGTGTCAGAGTTTTTTCAGACCACCTTACGGCCTCTGACGTGGTTTGGCACGTAATCATCTTTCTTTTCAGACAATCAGGTGATTCAACCTGCAATGTCCTAACCAACTGGGGAAAAACGCACAAAGTGACATATCAATAGGTGTCCCCCGTGGGAGTCGAACCCACGACCTCAGTGTCGAGAGCCCAATGCTCTTAGCATTGGGCTCTCGACACTGAGAGCAGACCATTAGACCATTAGACCACGGAAGCAGTTTTATAAAATTTAGATAATAAAATTATAATACCTTGAATGATTGCAGCCCCGCATCTGGGGGGGGGGGGGCACGCCCCGGGCGGCAGGTCTAGGGGGCGCCAAAATGAAGAGTTTGAAAAATGAAATATAGCAACGACTTGAAAATATTGTAAAAAAATCTCGAGCTCGCTTCGCTCGCTCCTGCATGGGTAGCATGACAGCCCGCAATAGCCGTGATATGGCTTTATCACGTCTTTTATCTCGTTCGTTCGCGCGCAAACGAAAGACATAAAAGACGTGGTAAAGCCGTATCACGGCTATCGCGGGTTGTCATGCTACCCATGCAGGTATTAGATCATATTGCAATGATCTCATTATATTGCGATAAAATCTCGAGCTCGCTTCGCTACCTCAAAATTTTTTTTATTGTATTGGTAGTATACAGTCATGCCTATTGCAGAATTCGATCCAGATTTTGGATCATATTACGACGAGCTAATTTTATTCTCCAAGATTTAGATATTTTTGCAACAACCAAACCTGGACCCAGCCACCCCTGAAAAAAATTATTGGTTCTCCCTTGGAGGGGAGGGGCGCCAATGTCAAGTTTTTGCCCCGGGTCGGAAAAATCGTAGATCCTGGGCTTATTGATTGAAGCAAAGTCTTAGAAAACCTTGATATGGAAGAGAAGGTGGGAGAGGAATGTCGTCAGTTTATTTATGAATTGATTGTGAAAGTTTTATTTCATAAAACAACAACCTACCTTACCTACCTGACTTACCTTTTGTATTGGTTTAGTAAAAGCTGTCCCTTTTGTTTCAACGAGTTTGTATAAACATTATCAAACTACACATTCCATAAGCTTCTAAAATAACATTTCAAATCTTACTTAGTAAGTGAATATTAACATTAAAATGACGAGGCTTTGTTCCGATGTCATAACATTTACATAGGATTGAAAGGGACGGCTGGACCAAATCATAAAATTGATCTATTTCGGTATAATAAAATGGGTTGGTATTACAACTTTTTATAGCAATATGTTACACGTATTTTTTAGTATTGTAGAGCCTCAGAATAAAACTCTTATTTATAGAAAAAAGACAAAGATATAAGTATTTTATAGATAATTTTCATTTTTCTGCTCTGTGGAAAAAGTATGACTTTACCGTCTTATTGGCCTTTTAATCAAGAGCTATATCTTATGTAATGGTTACCTGTCATTTTCGTGGTAATAGTTAATTATACATTTGCCGTACCTACCTACATGCGGCCGTAACAAGACATAATACATAACCAATAATTGTTTTCGGGAGCAGACCTTCCGCTGGGCTCTGACTAAGTATTTAATTTTATTATATTTGGGGAGCTTACATGAGCGTTAATCAAACATATAAAAATTACATAGCACCTAGAAAAATCTCAAGTACAAACTTACCGACAAGTGACGCAAAATCAATTTCCGTAACACTCTCCCGCAGCAATGCAAAAAGTAGAAACATGGATATACGTCCACACGTTCACACTTCACGCTATATTGAGTGATCGTATAATAAATATATGTACCTATGTCTATGTCTATACTGCGATGCTACCTCATATAGTGCCTACGCACAGTATGATTTAGAGCCTCAAAAAAATTACATGCCCTTTTTATTCCAAAATTTGATAGTCTATATTATTAGAAATGTACTAATTAAACTCCCATGTGCCAGAAATTAATAATTTTTGTGATATGATTTTTTGACAATTGTACTGTGGAACCTGGTGGACCTGGTCTCCGGGGTCAGTCTGCCGCCAAACGAGCCGCAGGCCAAGCGTATCCCTACGTGTTTAGAATTTTCCTACCACTCTAGCCGAAATAATGGTTTACTTAATTTATATAGTTATTATACTTTCTTTACGCACGTAAAACGAAACGTGGGTAATGTAATGTTTAGAATGATTTCATACATTAGTGTGGAAAGGCAATATACCACGTCGCCAACGTGACGATGAATTGCGCTGCGTGGGAACTGTCTTTTATTTTATGTTATATTCGTTTTTAGGGTTCCGAAGTCAACAAGGAACCCTAATAGTTTCGCAATGTCCGTCCGTCTGTCTGTCCATCCGTCCGTCCGTCCGTCCGCGGCCGCGGACGGCGGCTTGGCTCAGAGACGCTTAGGACTAGAAAACTGAAAGACATGGGTATACATATTAATTACGCCGCCAAATTGGTAAAATAAAATCATAAAAAATATTTTAATATTAATTATTTTAAGATAACTATCACGGTTAAGTAGGCTTTACAAGTTAAAGAGTTTTAGTCGACCAACTTTACGGTATTTTTTTAAGTTGGTCGGACGGTTAAACCGTAGTATATAAAACAAAAAGTAAATAAGTAAGTTTCTTTTCTTCATATATTGTGACGGGCAACTACGGAAACCTACACTGTGCGTGGCCCGACATGCACTTGGCCGCTTTTTAATAATAATTAAGTAAATATTAGGTGTTGATGGAAAAAATATATTAAAGTTCCAGCCAGCGTCTTCACAAAGGGCAGATTTTCATTAATTCTCAGAACTAAATGGATATAAATGGAATCCACTTTTGCTATTCTAACAATAGAAGGACGGGACAAAGAAAAGGAAATGAAAATGCGATGCGAATACGAGCTCAGCTATAGGTATATTTGTTCGGGATCAATATAAAGTGGTAATGAAATACATTATTGGTATTATCGGATAAATAATATTGCATTTTAATTACGTTTGTTAAAGTAATACAATTGTCTTCTTATTTTTGTGATTAGGTTAAGTTAGGTTAGATTAGGCTAGAAACCAAATTAGCAATAACACCATTGAATACAGGTACGAAAATAATATATTTATTTTACAAATAGTCAATTATTATATTACGAGCTTTTACCCGCAATTTCGTCCGCATAAATTATATACCAGATTTTAAGTCAGATAATAAGCTATCAAACAAAAAAAGCTTCATCAAAATCGGTTCAGTAGTTTTTGCGTGATACTCGAACAAACAAACACCCAAACAAACAAACAAACAAGCAGACAAACAAACAAACAGACAGACAAAAAATCCAAAAAATTGTGATTTGGAATCAGGGACATCAAAAAACCATAGGTATCGTAATCATTTTTTTGTAAATATCTTCAATGTACAGACACACTTCTGTTACTGTTTTATAATAGTTTAGATAGACCAGTACCTACCTACAATAAAGCAATGTTTTATTAGGTACCTAGTAAATAACTTTATAAAAAGAAATAAAGATTATTCGAAATCTAACCCCTTTGCGTTTATACAGGGTGTAACAAAACAACCTAGTAATACTTATGGGGTTGCTTCAGACCATCAAACTGAACAATTTTCACTATGGAGCCAACATCGAAATCGCGAAAAAAAAATCCACTCTTTCATACAAACCTGCAGTACTGTCTCGACTCAAATGTATGGGACGGCAGATATTTTTATTTTTTCTCGACGTTGGCCCCATAGTGAAAGTTGTTCAGATTGATGGTCTGAAGCACTACTATTAGTAAGTATTACTAGGGTGTTTTGTTACACCCTGTGTGTATAAAGATGGGTCAGGTTTCTCTGAAGCTGATTGTACATACATACGTAGGTATGTATAATGTTTATGTTTAAAAGTTGTTCACATTTGTACGACGACGCGATTTTTTATCGTATTTTTTTAAGAATTTTTATTGTATCAGCAATATTTTTATCATATTTTCCAGCATTCTTTTTTTATTCTGATTCTAATTACCAACAGAAACAATCGAAAAGTGTCAGAGAAAATTATATTTAGTTCGGAATACAGAGGGTTAAATAACCTCTGCTGCTAGCCCGGTGAAGAATAATTAATTAATCACGCGGGATGATGCAGGACTAATAATAGAACGGTACATGGAATATCCATTATACCTGCTGCAGTGATACTGATTCCTGCTTAATTGTTTTGAATTCTAAACTTTGTAGGTACTTCGATAAGAACTAATTTTGTTCCAATAAAATTTATTATATTCAACAACAAATAATTACAAAATTAATCTCAATCCATTACAAAATAATTAATTTTAATTTTGGCAACATCCTCGTCCAAAAGATGTACACACGGCGACACATCAAGCTATACAAAACCAAAATAAGCTGGCCGCGGTTAGGTCGCGTAGAGTATAACGGCGCGCGGCCAGCTTCTGTTGGTTTTGTATAGCTTGATGTGTCGCCGTGTGTACAGTCAAAAAATCCACGTCAAGCTCCGTCGGAAGAAATTATACACAAAAATCTACAATAAGTTTCGTCAGCAAAATAAAAAAACCAAAAAAAAAAATTCAAAAAATATAAAAACAAACAAACTATAAACGGGCCTTTCGTCTCATTAATCGGACCCAAACAAAGGGTTTTGGCATCTAAGGGTATTGGTCCATATTGTTTAGTCTGGGCAAAATTGTTGGTACTTTCAATGGGACTAAAATATCTAATAATCTGAAAATGTCCACGATATTTATTAATAAAAAATGGATGATGATGATAAGTAAATAATACATCATCCATTATTATAATAAATTACAATTATAATTTAAGGCACAGCTTACATCACATTTATGCGAATAGGTCTTTCGTTTACTATTAGACACGAAATAACTTTATATCCTCGCCTCACCTCGGCCTCGTTTACTAACTCGAGATGAGGGAACTTTGAGTCAAGGAAGTAGTGGTTCCTTGATCATAAAGCTGCCTCGGTTTTGCTCGTTTGAGAATTGCGAGCAGAGTGTCCATAATCAGGTTCTTGGACTTAGAAAAAGTACCTATTATATGTCTAGAATGCCTCATGCTTCTATACCGTACAAAACAAAAGAGGCCAACTTGGGTCCAACTTTCGTAAATTGGTGTGCGTGAGGCATCATACAAATTATATTTGAGTGCGTCTATATGGATAGGGTTTAGAGGCCAGTACTGGTTGAATTTTTTTTTACGCTTTCAGCTGAAACTATTTTAAGGGGATGATCAGACCATCAAACTGAACAACATTATGGAACCAATATCGAAATAGCGAAAAAAAAATCAACTCGTCCGTACAGAACTGCAAAACTACTCTAGCCAAATGAGGGATAGCTTTTTTTCGCGATTTCGATGTTGGTCCCATACAGAAAGTTGTTCAGTTTGATGGTCTGACCATCTCCTTAAAAGTATCAGCATATTAAGAAGGACCCTGTATTTCATTTTAAAATAAAATACAGTTTAAATAATATGTATATTGGTAATAACAATAATGATCGAGAAACTTCATAATACAAGCTGCTTGTCATTCGATTATTAAAAATCATCACTTCTTCAATATTTAAGGAGTTCCCTGCGTTACTGCAGAAGTCAACAGTTATGACCTACATTTACTTTTTATTAATAAATATTTGATTGTACCTATATACTACTATAATACTACTATTTCGTATACAAATCGAAATAAATGGCACAGCAGTGTGCGTTCCCGTTCCTTTATTAGAATTTATAGTCCCTTTACAAAAATTGTTACATCACAGTCGCACAAAGAATTTCTCTTCACGTGTTGAAAAATGATTCAGAATGGTTGGAAAAAAAACTGCCTATATTTTATGCAACTGAGAGGCTTCATTATTTGTGGACTGTATGAATAATTGAAAACAGATAATAAAAAATTTATGCACTGGCGCTTTTAAAACTAGTTTACTTCTTTCAATAGCGACATGGCACATACAACGTTGATCTCTTGTCACTACTTTTCAGGTATTGATAGCGACGTCGTCACAGTTAAAGAAAGATTATCTAGTATTCTAGTACTAAAGGTTGTCATTTTCAAAATTGTTATGTCCTTGGTGTAGAATACACCTTTCTACTAAGGGTTGGTTGAGGTTGATGTATATAATGAAACACAGATATAGTCTTCACTAGTGAATGTGACTAGCACACGTCCGCGCAGCACCAACGCAGCACGGCGGTCGGTGCACGAATATCGAGCGAATGCACGATAGATATTCACCACAGACCGCGTCCGCCGATAGACGGCGCTACCGGCGCTTTCCACATTAACTACTCTTTATTGCTGTACACTACATCTCTTTCTTGTTTTAATTTATTTTTTACCTTTACTCGAATCTACCACCGCTTCGGAATGTATAGCCCGTGGAGAAGAAGCGGCGCAAGAAACTCCACAGTTTAGCTAATCTCTTAAATCTTATTACAATACAGTGTTGACTGTTATCAAAGCTATTACATCAAACAAATTACGAATTACTTATTGAGACTAATTTGTTTAGAGAAAATAGATATTTATCAAATATTGATCTGAAATTGTCAAACACCGAATTCAACGATAAACAATGTTTATGGAAATTACAATCTCATTATATTAACACATTTGAGTTATTGTTACTTCTGTTCTATACTATCCCTTCCCTGTAAAAATATTTTTCTATTGATAGGTAGGTAAGTAAACCTACAAAAATAACGTTCCATAGATCTTTATTATCTCTTATTTATTTATTTTGGCTAACTACTAGTCAAAGTCACTGCTTCAAGATCGTATCCATTTCCGTTTTATCAAATTAAGGAGGTAAGCACAAAAGAGTGAATCTGTGATAAGCACATACACTTATGCATTCAAAATATTCTGGCGGGTGCCAGCCATTGCAATAAAGCACTCACAGCTATTTTATTTGCATGACCCTTTAGCTTTTGCTAACAATTTGATAGATGCATGGCTCTGTAACCCATATCATTTTATTGTTGCATGATATTTTAGCTTTCGCTAACAACTTCATAGTTGCATGGTCTTATAACCCATATAATTTTACAGTTTCATGAATGCTGATATAACGCTGACTGACAACAATATTAAGTAAGGTACACTAGGTCGCTTTCGTTACCAGCTATGTTCAGTAGTTACCTTTAGTTAGTCGACTAGACTAGTTTTGAGAAATCAGCAGTTTTAATTTAATGGACCCGTTTAATATGTAGATACTATTTTACGAACCATACAGTTATATCATTTGGTAGGCTTTAAAAAAATAATGCTATTTTTAATTACAATTTACATGAATTAAGTGCAACTGTTGTTTAAACTTAATTGCCTGGCGTCATATTATTACAGAACTGCAAATCATTTTGTTTTTTGACTTGCTTGCACTGAAATTATGTTCTTTATTTAAAATATTATGAATTTATGATTAACCGATTTGGTTCAAGTACAGTATAGTATACTTTAACACATACAAATGATTAAATTAACAGTGCAGTGCCTGCAGTGATTAGGTAAGATACAGATTTTATCTATACAAAGAAGAAAGTGCAGTAAGTCATTAATTCCTTTAGAGTTATTCATAGCGTAGCTACTCACAATAATTAATGTCAATGGAATGACCAACTACAAGCTGCTAATAATTACTTATTTGACTTGTCATCTGAATGACCAACTACGAGCTGCTTATAATTATTTATTTGACTTGTCATTTGAATGACCAACTACAAGCTGCTGATAATGAAATAACAGTTTTTTTTTCAATTGAATGACCAGCTACAAGTTTCTAATGTCAATTGAATAACCAGCTAAAAGCTGCCTATGTCAATTGAATGACTGAATGACCAGCTACAAGTTACTATGTCAATTAAATGACCAGCTGAAAGATGCCAATGTCAATTGAATTACCAGCTACAAGTTTCTAATATCAATTGAATGACCAGCTGAAAGATGCTAATGTCAATGGAATGACCAACTACAAGCTGCTAATAATTACTTATTTGACTTGTCATCTGAATGACCAACTACGAGCTGCTTATAATTATTTTTTTGACTTGTCATTTGAATGACCAACTACAAGCTGCTGATAATGAAATAACAGTTTTTTTTTCAATTGAATGACCAGCTGCAAGTTGCTAATAATTATTTTATTTATTTGACTTGTCATCTGAATGACCAACTACAAGCTGCTGATAGTAAATTTGATAGCATTTGATGCCCAGCTAAAAGTTGCAAATGTCAATTGAATGACCAGCTACAAGTTGCTAATGTCAATTAAATGAACAGCTGAAAGTTGCTAATGTCAATTGAATAACCAGCTACAAATTGCTAATGTCAATTAAATGACCAGCTGAAAGATGCCAATGTCAATCAAATGACCAGCTACAAGTTTCTAATGTCAGTTGAATGACCAGCTAAAAGCTGCCAATGTCAATAGAATGACCAGCTGAAAGATGCTAATGTCAATGGAATGACCAACTACAAGCTGCTAATAATTACTTATTTGACTTGTCATCTGAATGACCAACTACGAGCTGCTTATAATTATCTATTTGAATTGTCATTTGAATGACCAACTACAAGCTGCTGATAATGAAATAACAGTTTTTTTTTTCATTTGAATGACCAGCTGCAAGTTGCTAATAATTATTTTATTTATTTGACTTGTCATCTGAATGACCAACTACAAGCTGCTGATAGTAAATTTGATAGCATTTGATGCCCAGCTAAAAGTTGCAAATGTCAATTGAATGACCAGCTACAAGTTGCTAATGTCAATTAAATGAACAGCTGAAAGTTGCTAATGTCAATTGAATAACCAGCTACAAATTGCTAATGTCAATTAAATGACCAGCTGAAAGATGCCAATGTCAATTAAATGACCAGCTGAAAGATGCTAATGTCAATTGAATGACCAGCTACAAGTTTCTAATGTCAATTGAATAACCAGCTAAAAGCTGCCTATGTCAATTGAATGACTGAATGACCAGCTACAAGTTACTATGTCAATTAAATGACCAGCTGAAAGATGCCAATGTCAATTGAATGACCAGCTGAAAGATGCTAATGTCAATTGAATGACCAGCTACAAGTTTCTAATGTCAATTGAATAACCAGCTAAAAGCGGCCTATGTCAATTGAATGACTGAATAACCAGCTACAAGTTGCTAATGTCAATTAAATGACCAGCTGAAAGATGCTGATGTCAATTGAATTACCAGCTAAAAGTTTCTAATGTCAATTGAATGATCAGCTAAAAGCTGCCTATGTCAATTGAATGACCAGCTGAAAGATGCTAATGTCAATTGAATGACCTGCTACTAGTTTCTAATGTCAATTGAATGACCAGCTAAAAGCTGCCAATGTCAATTGAATGACCAACTACAAGTTTCTTATGTCAATTGAATAACCAGCTAAAAGCGGCCTATGTCAATTGAATGACTGAATAACCAGCTACAAGTTGCTAATGTCAATTAAATGACCAGCTGAAAGAAGCTAATGTCAATTGAATTACCAGCTAAAAGTTTCTAATGTCAATTGAATGATCAGCTAAAAGCTGCCTATGTCAATTGAATGACCAGCTGAAAGATGCTAATGTCAATTGAATGACCTGCTACAAGTTTCTAATGTCATTTGAATGACCAGCTAAAAGCTGCCAATGTCAATTGAATCACCAACTGTACGTTGCTAATAACCGTTTGTTGTACATGGCAAAGCACTAACCATTAACATTACAAGCTGACAATATGAGAGTAATCACCCTGACCATTTCAAACCTCTTAGCTATTAATTGGAGACATTTTCTCTTTATTAAGCACTAAAGCAAGGAGGTATGGTTCAATCGGCGCCTTAGCAGTCGTCCTGTTGAAGGCTGGTTTTTCTGTGACATCTAGGAACATACAATCTGCGAACAAAATTATTAACCAGTATTATCGGTTTGGTTATGAATGTTATGATGCTTGAATATGATATAGTTATTAATCTTCTCTCAACTGAGATGAGCATTTCTTGTTAAAATGTGAGTAGGTATTTCAAGAAATACTAAATTTAATATGAAATCACCTGATCATTTTCTGATCCTTTTTGATACTTTTTGTAAATAATTGTCTGAATTAACATTGATCCTTAAAATATAAAATTCCTTGCTCAAATAGCCAAAGAAACTAATTAGTTTCGCCTGGAGTGATTACATCCATAATTATGACATTAACAACAATGTTGCAAAGATAAGATCAACGTAATGTTACCGAATTGAAGTTCTATAAAGTATAGATTACGTCAAACAAGTTCCGGTAACAAATAGGATGATGATGATGATTGGCAATTATGTTGGTACTATTGATGTTTGTATTGAAATATTTTCATGAACTAGTACCACCAAATAAGCTCCGAATGTGTTGTATATTATTATTGTTCTCGCATACCTACACTGAGAATGTCCAATAAGTAAAACGTTTAAAACGTAAAACTTTGGATTTCAACTTAAAGTTTTTGTGACATCAGAATGTTCGTTACGCCGAATGTTCGTTACGTCGAATGTTCGTTACGCCGAATGTTCGTTACGCCGAATGTTCGTTACGCCGAATGTTCGTTACGCCGAATGTTCGTTATGCTGAATGTTCGTTACGCCGAACATCCGTTACGCCGAATGTTCTATACGTAGAATGTTCGGTACGCATAATGGTAATAAGTAACTTTTATTAGAGACCATTACAACTACGAAGTACGACAATTACTTAAAAATGACAATGCGTCAATATAAGTATAAAAAACAATTGGAATAAACTCACTTGGCATATCTTGGTTACCTAATCCTGTTCGTCTCGAATCAAGACACTATTCTTAACCTTTGGTATGCCAGAACGCGGATCAGCATGATGAAAACCATTTATTTCTATTGTGTCTGGTTTTTCCGGCATACGAGAGGTTAATGGGCGTATTTTGGATACCTATTAGGCCATAATGACGGACTACAAGCATGCATTAGTATATGCTCACGACTACACTCCCCGAGGAGCAGTCAGAGACTCCAAAACCCCAGGACACCCTTGCCCCACCAGCACCGAAACTCCGTCCAGTCACGTGTAACGGGCAGTGAAACTGGAGCTACGGACTACGAGGCCCTTTTATATTTGCGGAATGCTTTGTATAAATTCTTTTAATCGTGTAAAGTAATACAGAATGATTACGTGACCTTAAAGATTGATGTCCGCAGCTGGCGTACATTTGTCCATCCTAGGCGCCGCGCCGCGCCGTCACGTGTTGTCCCACACCTTACTCCTGTCTGGTCTACCCTCTTTCCTCCAGCATCAGCATTCGATGGTCGACATGTGGGAAAAGAAATACAGTATGTAGATAATTCCAAATAAACGATTTAAAATCGGGACAAAAAACTATTTTTCCTTTTCTTTTGAAATATATTTTTATCACTGTGAACTTTAGGCAAAAATAAAGCAACGCTAGCAGACACCAGATCATCATCATCTTCCTAGCTGCTGTCCCGCTGGGTAGCAGGGTCTGCTTTCCTAGTCTGTTTCTTCCACTTCGCTCTATCCCGAACATCGTCGACGGAGAGCTCGCAGCTGTCCATTTCTTTCTTTACAACATCAGACCATCTGAGTTTTGGCCTGCCTACGCCACGTTGACCTGGTAGGGTTAAGTCCATTGCTCTGTTGCCTATATAATCAGGTGGTCTTCTTTTTACATGACCAAACCATCTCAGTCGATTTTCTTGAATCTTATCAGCTACGTCACGGACTCCGAGACTACCTCGCACGAACTCGTTGCGTATTCTGTCGTATCTCGTAACCCCGCACATCCAGCGTAACATCTTCATCTCAGCGACTTGAATGGCTTGGACTTGCCGTTTCGTAGTTGCCCATGTCTCACTACCATAGGTTAGTACAGGTCTTATTATGCTAGCAGACACCAGATAATTAAGATAATTCCCAATAAACGATTTAAAATCGGGACAAAACTATTTTTACTTTTCTTTTGAAATATATTTTAACACTGTGTAACTTTTTAGGCAACAAACAAAGCAATGCTAGTAGAAACCGTCTTCGATTGTGTTTAAATAAATCGCTTAGCTTCCTTAAAGGAACAGTGTAATTTTATTTCGTAGGCACCGTTTGCATTTTTAAATTTTCAACTCTCAACAAACTGATAAGCACTTTACTCACGTGAATTTCGAATCCCGGCGTCGCCAATGTAGAATACACCTTTCTACTAAGGGTTGGTTGAGGTTGATGTATATAATGAAACACAGATATAGTCTTCACTAGTGAATGTGACTAGCACACGTCCGCGCAGCACCAACGCAGCACGGCGGTCGGTGCACGAATACCGAGCGAATACACGATAGATATTCACCACAGACCGCGTCCGCCGATATACGGCGCTACCGGCGCTTTCCACATTAACTACTCTTTATTGCTGTACACTACACTTGGATCCCAGAAAATGGTCATCGGCGTCATCCTAAGAAGAGGTGGCGGGTTGATCTAGATGCTTTTGACGTCAAAAGGCCAGAGCTTGCCCAGGATGGAGATGGTTGGAAGATTAAAGGGGAGGCCTTTGCCCAGCAGTGGAATGACACAGGCTAGAAAAAAAAACTGTTGTTATGACATCTTATGTTCACACGTCGACCGGGGTTGTACTGGGAAACTCTTCTGCTATGTATAGTTGTAATTTTAATATACCATACTGTCTTATTCTTTATACCTACTGTGATATGTCGGACCTAGTTCAAATTGAAGGATTTACAAATAAAGATATTTGAGTTTGAAACTTTTACGTTTAACACAAAAGTACGAGATTACAATACAATCGTATGTTTCCTTATTATCAAATGCGTCACATTTCATTCAAGTTTTAATGTAGAACTACATCAAAATGAACCTTTGGTTCTTAATTTATAATGATAGTATTACGTTTCTGGTCTCTAAGTTTTTGGTTATTTATTATGATGACGCTTAGAATAACAATATGATATGCTAATAAGCTCGTACCTACTATAATAGCGATGATGACAAAAAAAAATTAATACTTTTTTAAAAACTCTTTGATATCTTAAACACTTAGACCATAATTAAACACTAAAGTAAAATTAGTTTTTGTATATTTTTTAAAATAACTAAAATATAAGTGTTCAAAATATACGATAAGAGCGAGAGGCATAATATATAACAAAAGTGACGTCATAATTGAGTATTGTCATACAAATCATGAAGACATGTCATACGAACATCTGTTTTGCATGAAAGAGATAGAAGATGATAAAAAACATTTTTCAATAGCTTATAACTTTTTTATTTTCCATTAAATTGTAATTTCGTTTGAACATTTTGCTATTAAAAGCCTATTTCTGTAATTCGTCACAATACAGGGTGAAACAAAACACCCTAGTAATACTTAAGGGGGTGTTTCAGATCATCAAACTGAACAACTTTCACTATGGAGCCAACTTCGAGAAAAAATAAAAAAAATCCTGCCGTCCTATACATTTGAGTCGAAACGGTAATGCAGTTTTGTATGAAAGAGCGGATTTTTCGCAATTTCGATGTTGGCTCCATAGTGAAAGTTGTTCAGTTTGATGGTCTGAAGCACACCCTTAAGTATTACTAGGGTGTTTTGTTACACCCTGTATATGAATTTCCAGGATCAGTCATCATCCCTATTTACGACAATAAAGCCGTGTAAGCATTATTTGTTTCCACAAATAACAAATCGTGAAAAGGTTACCAGCAATTAACATAAAAACAAAGTCTTTCTCCGAAATACGTTCAACTCGAAGCGAAAGAAGTAACAAAGTAAATTGAGGAAATAGTAGTTTACGTAACGAAGAAAGAAAGAAAGGCTTGCAACAAGGGTTCTCCTTGGAGAACAATTTTTCAAAGTTGGTTTCTTGGTTTACTCCAGTGATTTACCTAAAGAGACTGTCAGCTGTGCTACTCAGCGAAAAAACGGGGGAAAGGTTTTGGTTTTGTTTTGTTAAGAGGGTATCTGCGAACCTATCTAGCCTACTGCAGTGCTGCATTAAATATTTTCTCAACACTTGTTTATAATACTAACATATAAAAAATCAAGAATGTCACATTGTATGTAGTTAAGTATTTCTGGTTAAAAATTTTTAAATGTACCTACCGAGACATTAAGATTTTTTAAATGCTATTATAAGTATAAGGTCTAACAAAATTAGCTGAAACTATTTTAAGGAGATGATCAGACCATCAAACCAAACAACTTTTTCTATGGGACCAATATCGAAATCACGAAATATTTTTTTCCCCTTTTATGTGCTCTATTAACTGTAATACTGATTGCATGGAAGAAAAATGCGCACTGTCTCCGAAGTAACCCTGTATCAGGATCTTGGAATATCACGAAATGTAGGTATACTTTGACTTTATCTTCAATCTCAATGAGGTGAATTTTTCAACCCAATCTTTTTCGCTAAAGCCAAAGATGAAATCCTTAAGCTTCTGAAAAGGAGCCAGCAGAAGCAAATGCCGCCATTTTATATCCGCGTTTTGGGATTTAGGGGCAATCACTTCAAAGGAATTGATAAGGAATCAAGACGTGGATGCGATGATTAGTTCGGCAGGAGCCGATCCCGGCGGATCAGCATCGGCAATAAAAATAAATTGAATTGTTCTCCGAGCTGTTGTTCAGAAGCATAGCAGGGATGCCACGTAAAAAAATCGATAGGGCGCTAAAACTATGAAAAAGAGCTAGGTACATTCTAAAATTTTCGTAAAAGCACTAGATTCGGCACTAAATTCTTCTCTAAATAGTCTTTAAAGCTCTATAAACCCATCTAAGTGTAAGTCAATTTAAGTCAGCTAAGTCGTAGAAAAAGAAAAAAAAAGAAGAAGAAAAAGAAAAAAAGAAGAAGAAATTTATGAATATCTCGAACACTGCACACTCTATGACAGGCATGCCTCAAAGTCATAAGTGGGCCAAATACATACGATAGTAGAATCAGTGGGCCGCAAAAAACATAAATAAATAACGCTCACAGGCACATACATTGTAGTGATCCCAAGTAAGCCTCAGGCTTTTTGTTATGGGAATCATACAACAACGGCACAAACATAATAACATCTATGACCGAACCGGGATTCGAACCCAGAACCCTGGTTTGGCAGCCCGGTGTGGTAACCATTACACCAACCGGGTCGTCATAAAGAAATAAAACTCATTACATCTGTCGTAGAACAGAACGGTACTTCGCCTCGTAGAACCTCGTAGAAAGCGCTATATATACCATTAAAAACTCGAAATTTTTCATATCATGACTCAATGCAGGGGTGGTACCTACATAATATATGAGTACCTAAGTACCTACTTCCAATAGTCGCGTGCCGCAAGAAAATGTTCTGCGGGCCGCGAGTTTGACATGCCTGCTCTATGATAATGTTTTGACCGCAATACGCGCTATCATAATTTAATCACAACAAATACTGGATATTAAAACATGAATACTGTTGCTTTAAAACGTAAAAAGGCGCTAGATTTTCCGCTTGGTGCCAAAGTCTCATCTATACGGTGGTAAACTCACAAAAAAGCGCTGGATCTACCGCCGAGAGCGCTAAGGTGGCAGCACTGAAGAAAAGCTTAAACAACGTCAATTTACCGGTGGAAGATGGCGTTAGTTTCTATCGGTGATAACTTGTCTATAGACTTAAACCTTATTCGTTTGTTTTACGAGTCAGGTTTGTTAGAAAATTTAGTACAAATTTTTACCACCAGTAATCTTGAGCAGGTTGGCCTGAACCAATGGATGCTGTTTTAAACTTTATGGCATACGGTTTTGTTTTCGTTGTTAGTGTGTTGGGAAATAAAATCCAGTGTACAGATAGGATTAGAATCTATGTGATAGTTTAACGTACATTTATGAGGCATGTTGTTTATGATTTGATACAAGATTTGCTCCAACATCCCTTCTTCTTCTTATCGTATGGGCAGCCCTAATATAATAATAATAATCCCTAATATTATAAATGCAAAGCGTCGGTGGCGCGTTGCGGAGAGGTATGGACTCCCAATTATGGGGGTCTGGGTTCAAATCCGCACGGACAACATGCCATGTACCAATGAGTTTTTCTAACTTATGTACGTAAAACCGACTGCTCTCAAACGGTGAAGGAAAACATCGTGAGGAAACCTGCATACACTGAAGAAGAAATTCTGATGTGTATGTGAAGTCTACCAACCCGTATTGGGCACGCGTGGTGGACTAATGCCCATACACCCTCCTTGAGGGTAGGCCTGTGCCCTGCAGTGGGACGTTTATAGGCTGATGATGATGATGATGATTATAAATGTGAATGTAAGTTTGTTTGTTAGGCTTTCACGCGAAAACTACTTAACCGATCATCATGAAACTTTGTACCTACACAATATATTCTTGGAGGTATTAGAAGTAACATAGGATACTTCCTAATATTTATAAATGTGAATGTTAGTTTGTTTGTTAGGCTTTCACGTGAAAACCGTTACTTAACCGATCATCATGAAACTTTGTACACATATTCATGGAGGTTACTTCCTGTCCTATGTTACTTCTAATAGAAGTAACATAGGATAGGTTCTTGAGGTTTTCCAAACTCCACGCGGACAAAGTCGCGGGCAAAAGCTAGTAGGTAATAATTATGTCTATAGTAAAAAACGTTTAGATTAGAAGGTGGATACGGTATAGTATAGATAGGCAATATTATGGCAGCTTCCTGGTGGATATTGCCACCAAAACGGGCGCAGATTGTCAAATCAACCAATAAATAAGCCAATGATATTAGAATTACATTATAATAACAATTTTTTTTAGTATTAATCGATACATACTTCGCTCTGCTCAGCTTTGGCTTTGGTGCATACCGGGTCTTAGGGTGCGTCCACATCTGACGAACGCGCCGCGAATGCGCAGCTCGCGAGCCGTTTGCATACAGGGTAGGGTAAACAATTGCATTACTTTTACTATAGGTTTCGTAGAGAAAGTGGTTCAGTATCATGGGTACAATCACTCCTTAAAGTAATGCAACTATCTACTCTAACACCCTGTACTTAAAAAAAAACATCCGCCGACATTGTTGTATATAATTTATGAAGTTGTTACTAGTAAGATGCAGTAATGAATGATATTTTTAGAACTCAGACTAAGAATTAAAGTTTTAAAGTCAGTCTTTTCAAATTAAATACCTCAATTTAAGAAAACTTTTAGCCAACCAATTAAAAACAAGTGATTAATTAACAAGTAATGATATTGTAACGTCGCGCAGAGAGTAATAAAAGCAATTAATGTAGAAATAAGTAAAAGTTGGCCGCATTCCCGCAGCCGTCGCCCCGGCCTTGCAAAACTTGTGGCTGTTATAGTTACGGTGACCATGGTTGCCTCCTGGCGAGGACAAGCGGGTAAAATAATGATATTATACCAAAAAGAAGCAGATATTAATATTACGTTACTAGTGCCCGCTAAGTGAAGACCCGAAAACGATACAATTGCGAAGTCTTTCGAAGAATGTCCGCGGCAAACAAAATACAATTTGGTGGCCCAGCACAATTTTACCCGCCATTTTCTATTAAGGTCTCGTGTAAAATATATCATTGGGGTAATATGAGTAATATTACCCCAATGAGATATGATGAGTAATATGAGTAATATTTAAATACCAAAGTCATCGTTTAATAACAGTGTTCTCGCAGTCGCTGTCGCGTGCATCGGCGGCTCAGCGAAACTAAAGTTGCTATAAGGAGTACAATACTCAATGCCATGTGTAGGGTAAATGCACCTAACACTCAACTATACTACGTGTAACGAGCGTGTAGCCAAAATATAAAATTGTATTCGAACAATACATTTCTGTGAAATGTATTACTTTACTCCATATATCAATTTTTTTTATGCATTCGACATTGAAACTTGTTTTTTTTTATTGTTCAATTCACACATTTTTCCAAATTTTTACATATCCTGAGCAGGAAACCGCTTAACTAATGTTTAGTTATTTACTAGAGGTTATTCCTACAAATATTGATTAAATTATGGATTCCGTATTTTTCTGATATTTGGAAATACATTGTGCATTTGTACAGAAATGGTCCATGGTATGGAACATGAAGGAAAGGTTTTTTTCCATGAGTAAGATAAAAAAAACCTGATCAACAAAAAATATGTTAGGCAATAAGTTTATAATTCACTCAAAGGTAAGATTATGCGTAGCGCTTTCGAACGAAAACAGTTTTTTCCCGAATGTCCATTACAGCCCCTAATACGTAGACACCGTATTAATAGGGAAAGTACCCAGCAAAGGGGCGCGCTCGCTCTTATCTCCGTGCCTCTGCCGACGCCGACGTTGACTTACATTTAATTGTCCAAGTTTTATTGTAGCCAACCCTAATTGCAATATTGGCTGAACCAGATATCTATACTTTGAACACTGCTATTTCTGATAGTGAACTGACGGAGGGTAATTATTTTAATGTCTTTGTAATTAATTAAAACATTATTCAATATGTACAACAAAATAAATTAAATAATAATAGCGCAACGGATAGAAAAAAAACAAAACAAACCAAAAGCTTCTAGGCTACTTATAGGTAAAAAATGTCCTCTAAAGCCCCTACTCGGGGCAGAGTGTTGTTATTAGGTATTCTGTAAAAAAAATCAGTTGGAGCCATCAGACCATCAAACTGAACAACTTTCACTATGGAGCCGAAATTGAAATCGCGAAAAAAGTCACTTGTGGGCTTCGCATGCCACCCCCGAGAAAAAGATAAAAATCGAGATGTGCCTCCATCTTTATAATTTTACGTATGCCAGAAAGAGCGCGCATGACGTTTTTGTCGTTTAAACGCTTTGTCGTGGGTGGCATGCTAGCCGTGCTGTTGCATACAAAACTGCAAGCGTAACTCGTCCGAAATGTATGGGACAGCTGATTTTTTTCGCGATTTCTATATTGGTCCCATAGAGAAAGTTGTTCAAGTTCCGACAAATCCGTAGTTTAACAGGAGGTTTTTTTTTTTAATTCTGTGAAACATAAAATGAGGTAGAAATACTATGAATTCGGCGGAAATTGTCAAAAAACAAACTCGAATTGCGATAATGCTTCAATTTCAATGAACAGTAAAAAAACGGACCTTAATTTAATTTAATTGATGTGTAGTTAATTAGCTTTGCGTTGTAGGTAGCACAACCCACTTTGAATGAATCAAAGCTTTTATTTATAAAATTGAACCATGTACGTAATCTATCTAATAAGGTATGTTATACGTACGTTTTAAGAAACCCAATTTAAAGATATAAAATATACGAGCTAGCAATTGGTTCGACACACATTATCTAACTTACTTCGCTAGCAAAGATACCCAAGGATTTTTCGTTCGAACAATTACAGATTTTATTAGCTCCGCTCTACAGGATGGTTAGAAAAGATTGATGATTCTCGTGTCTCCATTTTATTTCCCCGCGGATAATCTCGTTGTCTCCGGCTTAAGGACATGTGAGTCGGAAATACGACGGCAATTTTCCTCCAACTATAGAAAAATGAGGGGCGTTTAGTGTTACGCATGGATACCCATGAGCATGGGTTTACCCGGCATTCGTGGGAAAAGAGCACGCTGTATGTGTTGCAGGGAGACTAAAAATTTTATGAAAAGCAATGTTCTTCTAAATATTATACGTAAACTGACGAATTATAAAAATTATTCATTACTTTTAGGTTCTCAATATTTTTATTTATTTTTAATGTACTTACCCACTTTTATTTGTTTTACCAATAAATAACAGAATATAAAATTCATTACTTATGAAGCTTATGAAGCCCTTTTTAGCACAAGACATCGGAGTAAGTATGGGTCATTTGACTCATTTGTGCAGATTTTAAAAGTCAAGTTTTTAACTAGAAACCTGAGTCTTTGTTATTGTTATAGTTTGCTAAAGGAGCATCAATGAGTTGAACCATCTAATTATACCGGGAAATTTTTAATGTTTCTATGATAAAATTATTTTTTATCTTTTCCTACAATGATGTTTTTTTTTGTAGCCTGTTCACTGTGCAGTGTCAAAATGCTGGGAAAAGGCCTCCCCTTTCATTCTCCAATTCTCTCTATTATGTGCAACTACCGACGCACTCTCCAAGGTGAAATTGATATCATTGGCATCCTTTTTTAAACTAAGACTCTCACGCACTCTTAAGTCCACCCATCAAACTGAACAACTTTTAATATGGGAGCAAACCGATCGGAGCAAAAAAAAAATCAACTGTTGCATACAATGACGTTTTATGTTGCATACATTTGAGTCGAGCTGATTTTTTAGTTGCTCCGATCGGTTTGCTCCCATAGTAAAAGTTGTTCAGTTTGATGGGTAGACTCTTAGTTTAAAAGGATGAATGATATCAATTTCACCTTGTAGAATGCAAGGAAAGCAAATAGAAGGTTATATCTCCAAAATTTTCTGGGTCTACCTCGATGCCGGTAAGCCTATCATTCTGAGGAACAGTCTGTGGTGGTTTTGGTGCCTCTCACCGAATGATGACAGTCATTAAAGATCGAAAATGTCAATGGCAATTAAAAATGATAATCAATTGTAAGCTATGTAGAAAGTGTACGGAAGATTATTAATTTAAATCATTCCCGGGTTAGGTCCGAAAATTTTAATTTGATAATATCATAATAGAAACAATGTAGCTAGAAGTCATAATTTTTGCTAGGTTGTTTTCAAGCTAACGTTTTTGACAATATTACTGCGACTTAGTATAAAAGCGAGCATTTTTTTGGTTGTGTAATGTGATGGAAGGGCTGCGTGTGGTCATTATTTTTTTGTTACGAAATGAAACATGTCTTTTTGGTTACTCGAATTCGCAGTCACTCGGCTGTTTTCAGTCAGCTTTATGAAAAACTAGCTTTTGACCCCGACTTCGTTCGCACCGGTTCCCGTCGCCGCATTGTATAGCTAGCTAAAATATAGTTACTTATACCATACAGTTTTTTATTAAAGAAAAGTTGAATCAAAATCGGTCCGGTCCTAACCTTACCTGGTCTAATTTTTGCATGATTCTCGAAGAAAAAGACGGACAAAAAATTCAAAAATAGGTGATTTGGAGTCAAATGTCTTCAATTAGAAACACACTTCCATTACAGTTTTATGATAGGTAGTGTAGATTTAATTTGGATTTTAGTTTACCTATAATATAAGTTTATATAGAGTCACGTCATTTTGGAAGTAGTCAGCAATTTAGCTACATTTAAACGAATCAGAATTGACGCGTCCTGAAGATGGAATGACGCATCAATTCTGGCGAAATTCAATGACGAAAATCATTTATACAGGGTGAAATTGATATCATTGGCATCCTTTTAAACTAAGAATCTACCCATCAAACTGAACAACTTTTACTATGGGAGCAAACCGATCGGAGCAAATAAAAAATCAGCTGGCCCATACTAAACTGCAGTGCCTACTCGTCTCAAATGTATGCAACAGCTGATTTTTAGTTGCTCCGATCGGTTTTTTCCCATAGTGAAAGTTGTTCAGTTTCATGGGTAGAGTCTTGGATGCTAATGATATCAATTTCACCCTGTATTTCTCGTTTAAAAATGTTAAGGTCTTGGTGCGTAAAGTGCACAAGTGATCACTCTACATAAACTCACGACGGTTATCCTTTTCGGGGTGATCAGAATCATTGCTACTACTACCATCTTTCTGTTTAAGAATGTAGTTACACATAATACCAATTTAAGTTCCAGGATCACTCAAAGGATTTTTCAATATTGTATAGCTACCGAAGTTATAATTCCCTTCTTAAAATCTTTGAGCATATAATGTAACGTTACATGATTCGCGACAATGAACATTGGATTTTAAACGTATTATTTGAAGCAGACGCAAGACGCAAACGTCGCAAACAAGTTTCCAACTTTATTTTTATGGAATAGGTATTCAAATATGTTGCAGCATTGACCGTTTTTTATTAAAGCTTAATATTTTGCGGCTCAAGAGGATGACTTCAAATCACAAGAAAAGGATAGGTAGGTACTACACTAAGTACATTGATTATTTCAAAATTGCACTCAGTCTGCCATTCCCATTTTTACGAAATGTCGAAAAATTGTTTTTTAGCAAACAGTTACAACCCAAGAAAACGTCCTTCGTTTTGTAGGGGGGACACTTGCAAAAACCATATATAACATGTTAATGAAGAAAGTAGTTTGTTTAGAATCGAGAGCAAAATCGAATTATCATGGTTTCAACAAAGGTAATTTTTTCCAAAATATTAAATAATTCTTTTGTAAAATTTAAAATTTACTGAACCCGATGTCAACCCACTGCACGGGCACACTCACCCTACTTACTATCAAAACAAGATTATTAAAATGTATCCATGAGTACGTTAGCGCTTTCATTCATTGCTGAAATGATAACAAATCATTTTTGCCTCAAAACTTAAAATGCAAATAACTTTAAATTTTAACTATCAAAATAATGAAATTATCGTTTCAACCTAATTATTTAATTTTTTTAAATTGCAAAATAATCTAATTATTTTGTTGTAAATCAGTTGGGGTGTATGAGGTTTTGCGCTAATTCATTAACACGTATTACAGCATTACCTATATTAACAAAATTATGTTATAACAAGATTCGCTTATTACTTTGGTAGAATAGCACCTGTTGGCATTATTTTTAACCGACTTCAAAAAAGGAGGAGGTTTCTCAATTCGACCGTATATATTTTTTTTTTTTTTTATGTGTGTTCGCGGATAACTTCGTCGTTTATGAACCGATTTCAATGATTCTTTTTTTGTTGGAAAGGAGATATCCCAAGTGAGGTCCCATGATAAGGAAACCAGGATCTGATGATGGATCCCAGAGATATCGAGGGGAACCTTCGAAAATCGTAGTGCCGACTAGTGCGTTTGTTAATTTAAAGCACTACTATTAAATCGAACTAATGAATTTGCCACTGAAAATTGTGAAATAAACAAAATTTTAACAAAAAATTAAAACCGCCTTCAAAAAACTAAAAAGTTACAAAATAATATTGCAGCCGATGACTTTCCCGTTCGCATCATAAGAACATTAATTTGTTTTATAGAAGTCGGTGTCAAGCCAAGCCAAAAAATGCAAGCCCTGTCGCGAATCATACCGGCTTGACAGCGACTTCAATAAAACAAATTAATGTTCTTATGATGCGAACGGGAAAGTCATCGGCTGCAATATTAATTGTAACTTTTTAGTTTTTTGAAGGCGGTTTTAATTTTTTGTTATATTACCATTATTTAGACGATTGAAGCAAGACAACAAGACAAGACAAGACAAGACGTTTCACGAACCTACTTCACTGTGGCTGCGTCCCTGATACAGCCTATACCTCGCGGCACGAAACTCTAGCGCTCAAATGTGTGAATTTAGACGAAAATAGTGCATAGTGTCTTGTACATACGGTCAGCGCATTGAAGGTCAGCGCTAGAGATTCGTGCCGCGACTTATACCTTATTTTTTATTTGACCGAGAAGAAAATACAAGTTGATGTTTTTTTTCATTAAACGAAGACATCAATAACAAAAAATCCTTGGGACAAACAGCGTGATTCGTCTAACGTAAACCGCGATCATTCTTTCACGGTGGCTGGTCCGTTTGAGCGATGTTCTGTAGCAAGCCCTTGACTGATGTCTTGATTACATTCCACTGCCACAAACAGCTTAAACTTGACGAATTACTACTTCTTTATTGTAGTACTGCCTGCCACCCCATTTCTTGCTGTGAGTAAAATTTCATGGGGTGGTTTTTAGAATCTAACTCCACACAACTTTCACTATGGAGCGAACATCGGAATTGCAAAAAAATATGCTGTCCCATACATTTGAGTCGAGTCGGTACGGCAGTTTTGTATGAAACAGCAGATTGTTTTAATTTTTTCTTGATGTTGGCTTCATAGTAAACATTCTAAAGTTTAGATCATGAGCTCCATCGTGAAAGTTTCAAGGCCTAAACTTTAGAAACCAACATCCAACAGCCAACATCAAGAAAAAATAAAAAACAATCTGCTGATCTTTTAGAAAAATAATGAAAGACTTTACCTAATATGACCATAATTGGGTGTACCTATATTTAAGAGCCTATGTCGAAAAATAATTTTAGCGAAACGGGCGTGTGATAGCTTATATTACTGCCAGATGCGAGAGAAAGAGATGGGGCGGCGCGCGCGCCTGGGTCGAATCAAGCGAAAAAACAAACTTTATTTAATTGTGATTGTACTATTTATGTAAGTTCAATTCTGCTCTAATCAAAACTTAGATAATAGCAATCTCTTTTTTTTAAATCAAGTCTCATGTTTCTATTATTCACCGTTTTGCAGTTACAAGCGTTTATAGACAAAAACGGAGGCTACTTTGGCTTGTTTTTCTATCGAGAAAATTTGTCTTAATCGTGTTTAGGCTCTAATCAAAACTTCAATTATATGTTCAATTTACACATATCCGCAAATCATACTCCTACTGTTAGTACTTCATAATATATGGAGCTTTGAAGAATCCAATTTTATTCACATAGCCCCTTAAGAGCGTTTACGTGCGCCAAATTCGAAGATGCCGAACATTTTCACCTTGTTTATAAGAAAAGGCATACAATTTTAAAGCACCTGGACCTTTATAACATCGATACAAAATTATATGCCCTTTCTGTTTATTTGTAGGTAGTACTTTTATAGTAGATTATGTTCTTCAGAATTCGATACGTTTTCAGGATAAAAAGCTTTCTATGATATTCCTTTGAAATCGGTCCGATTGAAGCGCTCATTCATAAGGATGCAAAATCCGAAAATTCTCATGTCATAATATTGTTCAGTTATCGATTCTTCGTGGATTCCAGATTTTGTGTTAATTTTTTTACAACTTGAATAAATATGAACTTTATGTCCATTTCCAAATTTCAATGCTTGATCTTCGTGAAGACGGCTTTTGATTCTAAAAGTAGATGCTTTCATACTAAATTAAATCATATAGGTACTCAAATCAAAATTGAAGTTCACATTAAAATATCACTAATTTAAAGACGCATCATCATCATCAGCCCTTATACGGCCCAGAGCAGGGCACACGCCTACCTGCAAGGAGGGTGTATGGGCATCAATCCACCACGCATGCCCAATGCGAATTGATAGACTTCACACACGCATTAGAATTTCTTCTTCAGTATATGCAGGTTTTCTTATGATGTTTTCCTTTACAGTTTGAGAGCAAAACTCATGGTGTTACTACAGTACAGTACTGTACGTGTTTCAATGGTCTGAGCAGTTGTAGACGCCATATTTATCTTCAAATAAAAATCGGTCAAGTGCGAGTCGGGCTACTCGCGCACCGAGGGATCCGTAACACACCACACACAACATGATTATTAACTTAATTTTTTTTTTCCGGTACCTTAATTATGAGACCGACTCACGCTTGGCCGGTTTTTATTATTTGTTTTTATACTGTAGTTTGTTCTATAATCACACCAAGTTTGACGCTTGTGTGTATTACCGTTTTTACGATAGAGCGAGAAGAAAAAACGTTGATAAAAACTAGTTCCCTTTTATGAGGGCCTCTCTTAATTTTTAACTTTTTGACATTTTTATTTTTTGTTAGTAAATCCTCCATAATACCGCACATTCTGTGAAACTTTCAACTATCTCGCTTTTACGGTTCAAAAGTTACAGCCCTAAATAGGTAGGACAGACGGACGGACGGACGGACAACATAGGCTTAGTAATAGGGTCCCGTTTTCACCCTTTGGGTACGATCCTAAACAACCCTAAAAATGAGTAAACACAGGTACCTAACCTAACACCAAGTTTGTGCTTCCCTAGCCATCGCTTCAACACTTTTCTCAGTACACTAAACTTCCCGAAAGATACCCTTTCCTCATTTATATCTGTTTCTCAATCTCGTACAGTGGTTAGGTACCTTCTTTTGAGCGATGCTTCCCTTGAGCTCGTGACTGATGTCTTGATTACATTCCTGGACCAGTCTTGACGGATGACCACTTCTTTTATTGCGTCCTCCAACGTTAGACAATAAATAAACCTGTATTATTGTGGAAACTGGGAATTTTGTATGCCGTTTTGGTAGAGTTGGGATTTTGTGGTTTGAGGTATAATAATATGGGGTCCTTCTTAATATGCTGATGGTTTTTTAAGGATAAATTCAGACAGGCACGTATCCAGGGGGGATAGGTGGGATATTTATCAACCCCCCCCCCCCTCACTAAATCCAAATATCTTTATGGGAAAGTGTTTACAGCACTTTGTTTGTGATTACAGCCCCAAAAAGATCCTGATCCAGAAGCCTGAAAAGATTCGTAATAAAATTGAATTAGACTGATTTAATTTTTCATTTAGGTAATATTTGGGTTAAAGGTCAGTAAGGGGTAGGCGAGTATGACCTCTTTCTTGAAGTGCTACTCAGGAAAAACTAATTACGAACAACTTTTCTAAGGAATTCTCCAAGCGATCTTTAGACGTTTTAATAATCCGTAATGTAATCCGATTATAAACGGGTTGCTACAGCAATAAAGTTAGGTATTATGAGACTGTTTTCTACAGAAATTGACCTGCATGTAGTAACACTAGGTACACCGATATTTTGACCGTATGTTTTAAGAACGAGTAAAATTATAACTGGGTGTAAAATGAAATGGGATACTATATGAGTTATGTTTGCAGCTTTGTATGGGACAGCGGATTTTTTTTTCGCGATTTCAGTGTTGACGTAAAATCCATAATAAAAGTTGTTTTGTTTGATAGTCTGAAGCACCCCTTTAAGTAAGTGTCTCATTTAATTTTACACCCTGTATTGATCTCATATTCAAGATGTAACAAAACACCCAAGTAATATTTAATAGAGGTAACTTAGACCATCAAACTGAATAACATTCACTATGGAGTAAACTTCGAAATCGCGAAAAAAGAATCTTCTGTTTCATACAAAACTGCAGTGCCTGCTCAACTCAAAATGTATGGGACAGCTCATATTTTTACATATTTATTTCTACTTCGTCTCCTTCGTCTCCAATCTTTTGTTGCAGTTGATGGTTGAAGCGATATTCGTTCTTGAGTTTTGCCAAAACTTTTTTTTTCAAAAACAATACCGAACCGTGATTCGAACGCAGAACTGGTAGTTTGGCATGGTAACCATTACACCAACCGAGTCATGTCAAATATATTTGTTAAATAAACGTTTACCATTAAATAAGATAGTTAGAAAATGTTTGTTGAAATTTAAGCCCTGTTGTATAGAGCTCGAGAGTGACTAATGGGGGAATACACTGGGGGACCACTAGTCTTGCCTGCATCGCTGCTACACCATAGCAACTTGCTACGTTCGTAGCACGTTGCTACGCTCGTAGAACTAGAAGGCAATTTGTTACGCCTAAATTATGTTACAGTTACTGTTCTTACAATAACATAATATCTTTAAATGGTCGTCGGTAGCTCGTTGTTTTGACACTCAATCGTGGGTATACAGGTTCGAATCCGGGTGATATGCCAGGATGAAATTCTGATGCGTATATGATAAGTCTACCGTTTTGCATTGGGCACGCATTGTGGACTGATGCCTATACAGCTTCAGAGTTAGAGCAATACCGGATGATATTTTATACTGTTTTAAAACCTTCAAGTGTGGTTCAAACTGGTTTAGACCATCAAACTTAAGAACTTTTACTATGGAAGCAAAACAGAATTTGTAAAAAAAAAGTCGGCTGTCTCATACATTTGAGTCGAGTGGACATTTATTTTATTTTATTTATTGAGGCATACACAACAGAATACATTAATTACCATGCTAAATTACAATCATAACTAGCATGGATCCCAAAGAGTGCCAAAATAGCAGTTTAGTATAGAGCAGCTGATAATTTTTTTATGATTTCATGTTGACTATAAAGTCATAAAATCATAATACATATAAAGTCATAAGACATAAAAGTTGTTCAGTATGATGGTCTGAACCCCTGAAAGTTTCAGAACGGTAAAAAAAAAGATGATGATGATTGCACATTTTAAAGTTTTTTGATTGATAAATCTTAAATATTGAGTCGTAGAACCACGGAACGATATAAAAGGACTCTTAAATCATGTTGTTAGCCAATAAGTGCCTTCACAAAAGTGCCTTTAAAAATCACTTCTGTATTCACGACAAACCTTAACCGAACAACTATTTGGTTACGAAACCCTAACAAAACTCAGGCCTACAAACTACAAAAGAGCCCATTAAAATAATTTCTAGCGACGCCCTCTCAATGTATATCAAACTATACCAATACCATAGTGTACTAAAAACTACTAGTGGTGAAGCTCAGCGGTCGCAGCGGGCGGTGTGCGGGGGACTCGGCACCTGCAGCGTACCGTCACTCACGGTTGGAAGGTAGATACATGGAGTAAGGAGCGTGTAAATTCTCTATGGGTAGATAGATAGATTAAGAGGGCTATCGCAGTCCAGTGGGGCCCTCATAAAATTAAAAAAGATTTCTCAATAAAGAAAGCCTAAATTAAAAAGTGCTCAACATCTAAACTACAAAAGCCTTCAAGCTATTTTCATAGAATACTTTTATAGGTTTTTTAAAGGTCTAAACATAAAAATTTTTAAAAAAGAAAAAAACGGCCGCTTTTGTTTTTATTCGATATTGTCTAAAAGTGGAATGTTTAGAACCTATAAAAGTATTGTTACGGCCGCTGTCAAACGTCAAACGTAAAGAAGGCATTCGAAAATTCGGCCGGCTCATTAACAATCGCCGTGGTCCTACGGTCTAAGGTTCCGCCTCCCATGCTAGGGGGTGACGGTTCGAATCCGATCCGCGCCAAAAATATTTCTAGATTTTAGTGTTTTTAGAAATTTTCTAGAAGGAAGAAAGAGAAGGAATATTTAAAAAGGGACAAAAAGGTGACGTGTCTAGGAACTTCGAGAAAGGAGGCGAAATTACGAATATTTGAAAAGAATCAGAAAAGTGGGCGTGTCTTCGATCGGTTTCGAGAAAAGAAGGCGGGGTTGGAAATATCTGGAGGTAAACAAACGAGTAAAGAAAAGAAGATCGGAAAAAGGGTATTCCAGAACGTTCTGCGGGATATAAAAGGCGGCGAATTCCGTCTGATGAGTCAGTATTTGATTCAACAGTGAACAGTGCGAAACAAAAGGAAGAAAAGTAAAAGTGGAAAAGTACTAGTGAAGAGAAAAGTGCTAAGAGTGGAACAGTGAGTAGACTAGTGTCAGTGTAGTGCGTGACGTCATAGTGTCGGTGTAGTACGTGACGTCATAGTGTCAGTGTGGTGCGTGTCGTCATAGTGTCGTGCGTCGTGACGTCATAGCCGTGACGCGTGTCGGGTCGTCACAGTAGTGACGTAGTGGACTGTGAACAGTGACAGTAAGTGGCGCACGGGGAATCCCTGCGAGGAGGACCCGGTGAAGTGAACCGAATAGGGGAACCTCTGTGAGGTGGACCGTTTGTAAGTGTATCCCAAATAAACTCTGTAAAATTGGACTTAGCGTTTCACTCCAATCCCGTAACCCGTCGCTCGTAACATTTGGTGTCAGAAGTGGGATTGGAGTAAGATGCCGCTGGTGCCAAAAGAGTTAAAGGGTGTCACCACCCGGGCCATGTCGGAAGCGCGGCAGGAAGGTGCGGCCCTTGTTACTGAGGTGCAGCGAACCCCAGAGAGAAGACCTGAGGGAGGTGAAGTGCAGCGCACTCCGGAACAAAACCCAGGAAACTTCCTCTGTCAAATCCAGCGCATGATGGAGGAACAACTGCGCGCACTGAAAGAGGAGCAGGCTCGCCGTCAGGAGGAACAGGCTCGCCGCCAGGAAGAACAAATGCGCACAATGCAGGAGGCGCTTCATAAAGATATCACGAAAGGCTTGCGCCAGGCAGTAGAGAGAGTCGAAGCTGTAGAAGGAAGGCTGGATCGCGTGGAGGGTGAGTTTGCCAAAATCCGGCGAGAGGTTGAACAGGGCAAATCTCACAGCCGTGTCGCTGCTGTTTTTGACTCACCCATACAGCCGAAAGGTGTCAAGACTCCGGTTTACGATGGACTGACGTCATGGCCCGCCTTTAAGCTACAGTTTGAGACAGCGATGAAAGTTAATGGCTGGGGCAAAGAGGAGGCGGAGCCTGCGTTGATATTGGCACTCCGGGGACAGGCTCTCGCAGTACTAGAAGCCGTGGGTGCTGGAGGAAACCTGTCGTTCGACAATCTTTTTGGAGCTCTGGAGGCTAGATTCGGCGATGGACATATGGAACACGTGTATCGGGCGCGGTTGAAGGAACGTAACCAACATGCTAACGAGAGTCTGCAACAGTGGTCCGTGGAAGTGGAGAAGCTCGTGCGGAAGGCTTTTCAGTCGTCACCGGCAGTCATCGATAACATGCTCCTGCAGACCTTTACGGATGGGATACGGGACCCGGAGGTGCGAGCTGCGGTACGACTTGGGCACCATGTTACACTCAGGGACGCTGTTGCTCATGCATTGGAAGTGGAAGCTGTACGTCAGGATCCTCTTTCCGGTCGTCTCAGGGAGATTGTGGTGACTGGAGCGTCAGCGCCGAGAAATCGGAGTGACAATTATATGTGCTACAAGTGTGGTGAACAAGGGCATATTCGTAGCTCCTGTCCGAACCGATCAGGCCGTCGTTATGTGTGCTACAAGTGTGGTGAACGAGGGCATATTCGCAGCTCCTGCCCGGGGCGCATAGGCCGTCGTAATGTGTGCTACGAGTGTGGTGAACGGGGGCATATTCGCAGTTCCTGCCCGAAGCGTACAGGTCGTCGGGACATAGGAGTCTCGACTGATGAGCAGCAGGAGAACTGGAGAACGTTGGCCGGTTATGTTGCAAACCCAATCATTAGAGTCAGGCAAATATCGGACGGAGATAGTCTGTTAGTTGAAGGAGGGGTGAATGGTAGAATCTGTCAACTAACTGTGGATACCGGTGCTTCGAGGACGGTGGTCAATGCTCGACTGATAAGCGAAATGGGAAGTTATCGGGAGACACGACTTCTGCAGCGAACTAAACTACAGTTAACGACTGCTACCGGCCAGCGCATACCAGTTCAGGGGGAGTTGGGAGTTTCAATTACGATCGGTGGGACTCTTTTCAAACATGAGGTGATCGTAGCTGAGATAGTGGACGATTGCATCATTGGTTTGGATTTCTTACAAAATCACCAGTGCAACATAGACATGAAGAACGGAGTGCTACGATGTAATACAGAGGAGGTTCCGATGGAAGGTGGATCATCGGAAAAGGTCTACCATGTGAGAAGAATGGTTCTCGAGCCTGGATCACAGAACTTGGTACCTGTTGTTTTGCCCAAGAGTAACGATGGGAGCTGTGCTGTGATGGAAAAGGTTGAAGCTGGGACTTGTTGGATTCCGGTGAGGAAAGTTGTTGGACCAGTTTCTTCTGCTCCGATCCTGATACCTAACGTTGGAGATATGGACCTGACGATTGGGAAGGGGGAGGTTGTTGATCACTGTGGAGATAATCATCCTAGGAAGCAGAAGGCTGAGGGGGATGTCGTATCGAAAGTTGAAGAAGACTCCAGCAAGGACCTGGCAAAGCCACAGGCTGTGATAGCGAAGAACTCGCTCTCTAAGAACGGCGCAGATATTGGTAGAATAGACCTGGTGAAGCACACGATTAATACAGGAGACGTAGCGCCAGTCAATCAGCAGCTTAGGCGCATTCCGTTTGCTCGTAAGAAGGAGAAGCGTCCGAAGTTACAATCAAGTTGGAAAAGGCCATATGAGGTAGTGACCAGGATGAACGTCGGCCAATACCGATTCCGGCGTCCGCCAGGGAGCCCGTTGAAGTTAGTGCACGTTGACCGGTTGGCTCGATATTTCAGCAGTAATGATGCTCGGGACGAGCAGAACTAAGGGAGGGGCAGTGTTACGGCCGCTGTCAAACGTCAAACGTAAAGAAGGCATTCGAAAATTCGGCCGGCTCATTAACAATCGCCGTGGTCCTACGGTCTAAGGTTCCGCCTCCCATGCTAGGGGGTGACGGTTCGAATCCGATCCGCGCCAAAAATATTTCTAGATTTTAGTGTTTTTAGAAATTTTCTAGAAGGAAGAAAGAGAAGGAATATTTAAAAAGGGACAAAAAGGTGACGTGTCTAGGAACTTCGAGAAAGGAGGCGAAATTACGAATATTTGAAAAGAATCAGAAAAGTGGGCGTGTCTTCGATCGGTTTCGAGAAAAGAAGGCGGGGTTGGAAATATCTGGAGGTAAACAAACGAGTAAAGAAAAGAAGATCGGAAAAAGGGTATTCCAGAACGTTCTGCGGGATATAAAAGGCGGCGAATTCCGTCTGATGAGTCAGTATTTGATTCAACAGTGAACAGTGCGAAACAAAAGGAAGAAAAGTAAAAGTGGAAAAGTACTAGTGAAGAGAAAAGTGCTAAGAGTGGAACAGTGAGTAGACTAGTGTCAGTGTAGTGCGTGACGTCATAGTGTCGGTGTAGTACGTGACGTCATAGTGTCAGTGTGGTGCGTGTCGTCATAGTGTCGTGCGTCGTGACGTCATAGCCGTGACGCGTGTCGGGTCGTCACAGTAGTGACGTAGTGGACTGTGAACAGTGACAGTAAGTGGCGCACGGGGAATCCCTGCGAGGAGGACCCGGTGAAGTGAACCGAATAGGGGAACCTCTGTGAGGTGGACCGTTTGTAAGTGTATCCCAAATAAACTCTGTAAAATTGGACTTAGCGTTTCACTCCAATCCCGTAACCCGTCGCTCGTAACAGTATTGTATAACAATGGCTTGAAGGCTTTTGTAGTTTAGATGTTGAGCACTTTTTAATTTAGGCTTTCTTTATTGAGAAATCTTTTTTAATGTGATGAGGGCGCCACTGGACTGTGATAGCCCTCTTAACAGTTTATTTGCACTAGTAACACATAATACGCTGGAAGCTGCTATAAGTACCTACGGCGGCGGCGCCTTGTATCTCATGAGATACAAGAAGATGCGAAAAATAAATCAGCTATTCCATACAAAACTGCAGTAGGTACCGTATCGACTCGACTAAAGCTTGCATGTATATATGTATGTGTGTGTGGGCACGTGATTTTTATCTTGATTTCGTAGTTGGCTCCAAAGTAAAAGTTGTTCAGTTTGGTAGCCTGAATCACCAAGCAAGGCCCTTTAAAGTAAGTATTATGTACTATTGTGTTTAATAAACCCTGTATACTATTGAATAATCTGTGGCACCAGCATTGAATTCGCAAAGTCGGTACGCGCGGCAGGCAGGTCGGTACCGGGACGCGCTCCTCCCACCACCGCACACCGCGCTCGATTGACCTGTTGCGACTGCTGAGCTACACTACTAGTAGTTTTTATTACACCATGCCAAAACTGTGAATAGCAATAAAGGATCGCGAGAGATTCGCACGGCGCAAGTTTCATTATGTTACTCTCATTGTACTCTAGTCCCTCCGGAGTGCAACCCTTTCCTCTTCCGAACCCTTTTATATCTGGAAATAAAAAACGGCCGAGTGCGAGTCGGACTCGTGCACGGAGGGTTCCGTACCACCGTATAATATTACTAAAAAAAATGTTTTCTATGGGATCCTTAGCGCAAACCCGACACACGGTTAGCCGGTTTTCAATACGTGTTGTTTTACCTTGAAGTATGCACTACAGGGTGTTAGGGTAAACAGTTGCATTACTTTAAGGTGTGATTGTACCCATGATACTGAAAAACTTTCCCAAAGAAACATACAACGTGTTAATGAATTAACGCAAAACTAGAAAGTAGTTTGTTTAGAATCGAGAGGAGAATCAAATTATCATGTTTTCAATATAGGTAATTTTTTTCAAAATATTAAATAATTTGTTCGTAAAATTTAAAATTTACTGAACCCGATGTCAACTGACCGTACAGGCACACTCACCCTACTTACTACCAAAACAAGATTCTTTAAATATATCCATGAGTTCGGTAGCGCTTTCTTTCAGTGCTGAAATGATAGTAAATCATTTTTGACTCAAAACTTAAAATGTGAATAACTTTACATTTTAACTATAAAAATTATGAAATTATTGTTTTAATCTAATTATTTTGTTATAAATCAGTTGGGGTGTATGAGGTTTTGCGCTAATTTATTAACACGTTGTATAGGAAATTCGGACTTTCCATACTAAATGTAATCAGCTGAACGGACGTTTGTACGAAAAATCGATTCAATTTCATACTGTATGCATTAGCGTTTTAACGATAGAGAAAAAACAAAAATCGTTGACAAGAACTTTCTTATACGGATGCCCCTCAATATAGCGTATTCTGTGAAAATTTCAACCGTCTAGCTATTATAGTTCAAAACGAAGTTATGTTTTGAAAGGGCTATAAATATTATAGCCGTTTAGATATTGGTAGGAGTAGGACAAACAGACAGAAGGACAGACTACCGGAGAGCGTAAGCTTATGAATAGGATCTCGTTGGCACCCTTTGAGTACTGAACCCTAAAAGAGTTGTGACTGCCGAGTACGATAATACGAGAGAAAAATGGTGAGCAAATGGATTTTCCGTTTCGAAGAGTTGATGACTAAATCGCTTGTTGTTATGTTAGGGCGCGGCGTTCTGAATGTGTGAAGAGTTACTTTATTAACATAGTGACATTTCATTAGTATGGAGTCAGTAGTGAGTCAGTAGGTACATTGACATAAATAGCGAGGGGGGGACAAGTGCCCCGGGCGCCACTTTACTAAAAATATATATTGATTGAGCTCTATCTATAACCAATTCTTAGAACAGAGAAAAGTCGAGCTCGCTTCGCACGCTCAAGTTTATGTTTTAATTATTGTACCTACAGATAATCCTAAAGAGTTCTGGCTAGGAAGGACGTGGTGCAAAAATTTCGAGTTTGCTTCGCTCGATCCATAGCGTTTACTAGGGTTACTTTGCACATATTGTACGTAAAAGCTCAGAAGTGCGATTTTTGAAAATCATACGAGTGACTTGGCTGGTAGAAAATGTCAAAATTACTATGGAGATTATGCATCTTTCTACTGCCAAGTCGCTCGTATGATTTTCAAAAATCGCACTTCTGGCTCCACCTGATTTGTATTTAGGAGAAAAGTCGATCTCACTTCGCCTAGCTCTAAGTTTATATTTTTACATTTAAAAATCAAAAGATGTCTGACCACAACTCGAATAGTTGTGCGAAAAAAATGTTGACCTCGCTTCGGTCGCTCCGTTATTTTTTGTGTAGGTATAAAGATAAGGGGGCGGCAAAATCGTTCTGTGCCCCGGGCCGGGCGACAGAATCCCACGCTACCAAAGAAAATATGACGCTACGCCACTGATAAAAGACAATGGAGTCACGTTGCAAATTTTACCGAGAGCGCTTGTATCTCGCGTGGAGTTCGCGTAGTTCGCGTATTTGCTTGCCACGAGGCACCGCTTCCTCTACTTGTTTTTGATTAAAAACAATACCTGAAATTAAGATAAATACTCCACACTGGCGGAAATGCAGTGCTAATGCACAAGCAAAGGTGAATTAATTTATTTAAACAAAAATAACTGTAGATATTAAGAGAATAGGCGGGCTCTCGAAGAAATTTGGAGAAAAGGTCGTTTTCGCGACGACTAAATAGAAAGAACATTGGCAGATTTGGACCCAGCCATTTTTTACGAAAACTAAAAGCCATTCAGGATGGCGGTCATAATTATTATAAACAGAAAAAATTAAGGCATTTTTTAAAAAAACTTTCACATCTCCAGAAGTCCGGATTCAAAAGTAGAAATTACTAGTAAAATAGACAAATCATCCAAAAAGCAGTAGCAAAACGCGACCATGACAGCTATTTTCATCTAATATTATCACTGAGGTAGTTTTTGGATGTCACGGAACGTATTTGGCTTTATTGAACTGATAGTGCGTGTGATTTCGTTTGATCCCATTATCATAATATTGTACGGTTATCGTTGATTTTCATTAAAAAAAACACAATGAATGCGTAGAAGATTGAGTGGGCTATTTAATAAGAAAGATTATGAGTTTCACACACTTGATACAAAAGGTATCATAAGGAGAAATACCTTTCCCCCAACTTCTGCAGATTACAACCAATTTCCTTTTTTGTTAGTTTTGTTTCACTCTACACGTATTACTAAGTTTCATTCATGTATGGGACCTATATGTCTAGGTCTCACATTATATGGCCTTCCGCCAAACTTCTTTAATGTCTTTTCTAGTATTTTTCTTTCTAGGACTTAGATAGATTTTCGATGTCGATCGAAGTTAGATTTGGTCCTGAGACGCCATCAAACGATCCCCTGGAAAATAGCTGGGATTATGAAACCTTTCCGTCCTTTGATTAATTATATGTCAAGCACGATGTCAAGATAGAGCCTCATGCTTCTAACATACTAAAACAAATGGGCCAACTTTCTTAGGTGGGTGTGCGTGAGGCGTCATACAATAGAATAGAATAGAAATCATTTATTTGCATGAATACAGTTTTCTTGCCATAAAAAATAAATAAAAATAAAAATTATTTATTTGAGCACAATTTAGTGGTATACAAATGATTGAGTCCTTGACTCTCGAAGTCGGAAAACCGTGTATCGATACTCGATATTATTTAGTACTAAGTGTATCCAGCCTGCTCGCAGGCGTGCAAATTTTAAGCATGTCAAGACAAAATAAGATTTAAAAATTATTACATTAAAATTTCACAATTTATCCACAAAAATAATACATGATGTCAAGCTAAAACTACTAATTTATACAAAATGAATTTATCACAGACATCTTAATCAATAAAAATATTAAACAGCAGAACAACACAACACGTGAAATTAGGACAAACAAAAATAGTCAAAATATGATAGTAAATTCAATTCAATCGATGTCAAGCAGTCAGCTGTCAATAGACAGGCACAGTTTCTAAATTTTATCTAAATATTCTTTGAAATAGGAACAATTATCTAAAAGCCAGCTTGTCAAGGTCTTCTTGAACATATTTCCTTCTAGAATTTTAATGCTCTACAACTTATCTCCGTGTGCATTAGGGTTTATATCGGCCATGACTGGCCGCGAATATTTTTCGACGTGATCGTAGCTTCGATCATGACATATAACTTATCAAAGCCTAGGTCATACAAACAAATTCCTCAAAACGAAAATATCAATTAAACAGATCAAAGACTGTTTGCTGGTAATCCTGAAAGGGTTAAAATATTTACATGGGATCAACTGAAATTAAAAATGTAGGTAAAAAGCGTTAGAATACAGGTAAAGCATCTTTAAACAGGGTTGTTTATTTTATAATTATTTCCCTGTATATTGGTTTAGGTCAGACTCATCTTAAACTCAAATACAGTTCGGTTACAGTGTACCTGGCCAAGCGCCAAATTAAAGAGGAAGAAAATTGGGCTCGGCATTTGTGGAACTGCAGTTTTTTCTAATTACCTAATCACTTACTAATAGTTAGGTAATTACCGTTTTGCTTTGCCGCCTAGGACTTGGCAAATCGGATATATTTTCTCGTCCTTATATGGAATGAAGTACGAGTATAGTTAGGTAGGTAGGTAAGCATAGACGAAGGAAGTATAGAGATAGTGCGACAAAAACAAAATTCATGCGCTATGTGCGGCAGCCGGTGAGGCAAGCGGGGGGGGGGGGGGGGGGGGGGGGGGAGACGTGTGGAGATTGCAGAGAGAGAGATAAGAAGATAGTAAAAAGTATAGGCGTGACAAAGACAAAAAATAAACATAGCTTCGTGCATACTATTGTCTTCTCTTTATTGTTAAAAATTCTTTTTAATAATTAATTCATCTTGCTTACCTATGAAAAGTTATTCCTTAACATTTGCTTACATTTCTTGAATTGTTTGTGCAGTATTTCAGTACACACCACGGCATTTTTTATGCATATTAAATTGTTTTCAATGTAACTGCTACACGTGACCGCAGGCGCAGTGAGAGAGCCACTAAATGCCAGAAAGCGCGATGTTTACTCTATACTTCTTTAGTCCTAAAACATAGTGATTACTTGCTCAGTGGTAGGTCCTACCTGCCTACGTATTTGAAAATATTGATGACACTATTTAGTTTCTCAGCTTGGCCAAAAAGAGGTTGGCGTGGTGTCAGAAGGTGGAATTAATTATTTATGTACGGTGGTCTTGCCAGGTTAAGCATGATTTTGACGTTCTTGCAAAGAAAGTAGCGCCCAAGTTTTTTACAAACTCTTTTTTGCAAAGCAGTAATTATTTGATTAACTTATTTTAAGATAAGTCGATCTTTAATAATATACTTCGAAATTCCTAATAAGACACCTAAGAGAGAAAATACATTCCCACAAATTCTACATCGAAATTTGGAACAATAACCCAAAATTCATTATAAAGATGACTTCATAACTTTTTTTTAATGTTAAAAGTAAACAACGATTTTATTATTTAACAGACAGACGGATATTCCGCTCTTGTTATTTACCCCCAAATACCCCTACATACGTATCTTCTACGTTTCTAATAGCTTCCTGTATGTTACCAATCAATACGATAAAAATATAATGTCTGTAAGTTTGTATAGAATATGTAAAGTTTTGAGCGAACCAAATCGATCTGTAGTTAATTTAAATAAAACGACGTATCTAATGAGATTTTATGTGAAAGTGCTAAAAGAGTTTTGTTCTAGTCATAAACATTAAAATACTGGTAAAAATTGTACAAAAAATTTGTTGATCGCCATTAGCCATCGAAAAATAAAAATGTTTTCTTTTTTTTCGGTTAATGTCATTCTGGTAATTTTTTCGGTCGAAATACAGCCGGTCTTGTTTCTATTTCTTAAATAAAAACTTTTTATATCAGGATTCGTAATTTTTTATTTTCACTAATTTCAATTCCACCTCCATGCTGCTAACCTTTTTGTTCATAAAATGTTTTGCCCAATAGCATACTATACATTATATTATAACACAATGTTCTTGGTTTAGCCACCACAACATGGCCACTATAATAAAAAAATACCTTATCTTTTTTTTCCTGACGTAATTTTTTTATTTTAGGGTTCCGTACCTCAAAAGGAAAACCGAACCCTTATAGGTTCACTTTATGATTCGTCTGTCAAGACCTTTTTTCTCAAATTTTATACGAAATACAGTCTTGCCTTGGAAATGATACAATCGGAAACTTCCGACAATAGACAGATTAAAGGTATCATATAGAGGAACAAATGCACAAAAAACGGTTTCATTCGACAACTCATGTCAGTTACTCTATTCCGACAGGTATAATAACTTTATGCGACAGGCCATGTTTTTATTTTTTAATGCCATCTCTTGGATGTTAAACTACTTGTTAACTCAGGTAATTCAGATTCTTAACTAATTTTCCTATTTGAGTTACAAAGGTATTATGACAGAAAATAACAAGGAGAACCGTGGTTCGCAAGGCTAGCTATAAAATAATCCTGTTTATTGGTTAGCTGCCAGACGTGGTCATTGCCGAAGTCTTGCCCTGGCTGCCTGGCTGCCTGGCTCAGTGTTGGCGCACCGCCAAGATCCAATGGTGCGATCGGATTTGCGTACGGTGCCGTTGTAATTGCTTAATGTTTGCTGCTACTTCAAGGGTGATCGGGTTTTAAATTGTCGGGATACCTTACTAATGAACCTTTAGGGTTAGTTAGATAAAATAATAATGATTAATTTAGAATTGTACTTATCTACTGGGCTAGGAGAACAATCGCTATAAATAAACAACAGAACCATGATTGAACCGCGTGCGAACCACAACTTTTAACACATTCGGTATTGCGCTGTTCATTTGACAGCCTTTACAGCGGTTTTGACAGATCGCTCAGACGTTAAAGGCTGTCAGTTAAATACAGTAGGGCGATGCGGAATTCAGCACAGTTAAAAATAGTAATTGGATTGCAATGTGATTATCAGAACCGAAATTGGATTAGGATTGAACTTTGATATTTTAAGTAGCGCGATCGCCCACCTGGCATGGAGTGCGATTGAATAAGAAATGCAGAGATTTGAGGAAGAACCAGAGTAACCGACATGGCCCAAAGAATTGCTAGACTAAATTGGAAATGGGCTGGGCACATGGGGCCAAGGAGTTTTATAGTGACGATCGCGTAACAAGGTGGACCGACGACCTGGACTGCGATTTTTGAATCTCATTCGCTGAGTTCAGCAGTTGAAAATGTCAAAAAATCTGTGGAGTTATGCATCTTTCTACTGCTGATCTGACTTTAAAAATCGCACTCCTGAAGTATGATTTTTGAATGTCAAATCAGCAGTAGAAAGATGCATACCTCCACAGTAATTTTGACATTTTCAACTGTTGAACTCAGCGAATGAGATTCAAATCGCACTCCTGGTGAAGGCGACGAGAATGCGTTGGATGAGGGCAGCGTGTATATTTTCTTTGGCGCAGGACCGGTTTTTATGGCGATCCTTGGCGAACGCCTATGTCCAGCAGTGGATGTCTATCGGCTGAGATGATGATGATGACCTACTGGACAATTTTTAAGTAGGGTAGACTGGGGGTCAAAGTAACACTTTTTGTTTGACGGACTCTGGTGCCAAATCTATTAAGTTTTTATAGAATAAATCAGTGAATTTAGGAACATAGGCTCTTTATCTGCAATATTTTTTACTTAGAATTTACCTATTTTATAAGGAACAGGGTCAAAATCGAGATTTATGTGAACGAAGACGAGTGTTACAATTGTTCCCATACTGTGGTCAATTGTAACAAAAGTTTTACTAGAAATAAAACACAAATGCGCTGAGTAGCGATAGCTGAACTATTTTATAATTGCAGTCTTATCAGTAACTAATCAGTCTTTAATCACAGGAACTAGATGTTACACAAAAATAATTAAAGTTAACACAATGTTTCGAACTAAAAATAAATTAGCTTTTCTAGCTTAATTAACAAACAAAAACAATATATTTCTTAACATGTGATAATTCTAGGTCTATCATTGTTTTCTAGCATACTATTAGCTATAAAACATTAATCAAATTCAAAATAATCAACATTTTTTGATTGTATGGTGTTACAATTGTCCACTGTTACAATTGACCCCAAACTTGTAGGGTCACGTTCTTTGACATAAACGCACATTATAAACAACAAAATATTAAACATAAACTTTGAAACAAACTAAAAGAAATACATTAAATTAAAGATGAAATAACAATTCAATCACTTTCGCAATTGTGACAAATAGGTATAATTTGCCTCTTGTGGAGAACACTCCTCGTGTGCCCACATTGTACATTGAGTGCATTGTATCCAGATCTCATTCGGCCGACTGGCGCTGTAATATTCTAAGTAAACCAGACGATTTTTGATGATGACATAGTTTTAGATTGATAAAAAAAGTATGTGGACAATTGTAACACGGGGACAATTGTAACGGTACAATTGACCCCATTGCCGCTGTTACAACTGTCCCTAACAGACAATCTTCAGAAAATTGCAAATATCTCAAAATGTACTGAATATTAACAAACAAACTCTTGACTATGCAAAGTATGATAGCTAAAGAAACGATTCAATAAAAAATCTCGATAAATTAAGACATTTTGAGTGAATAACAAGCAATTAATTAAAAGGAAAAAACTTACTTTGGTGGTGTCCAAACAAAAATCCGTTGCCAGACAAGTCCGTTTCGCAACTGGCGTGCCGCCGACTAGTGAGCAAGTCGGGACGCGTCCTGCGCGTATCCTTACTCACGCACACACGCGCAGGTGGCTTAGTAGTGGAAATATGGCCAATGTTACTATTTTCCTCTGTTACTTTGGCCCCCAGTCTACCCTAGATATTGTATTTACCCATCATCATCTCCATTGTCTGAAATAATTGTTTAACTCTTAGATAATAGTCGCTAAAACTCAAAAGACACCATAATTATCTAGGTATTTGATACCGATCGAATCGGGGCGGGGAGGTAAGTACACAATAACACTTCTGATTGTCAAAAACCCATTTTTGCATAAAAGGGGTTTTTGTAGGAAAGTTGTGTTAAGTAGGTATAATAAAAACTTAATCTCACTTTCATGTTTAACGACAGTACAATGTAGTAACAGAACCTACCTAGAAAGCTAAAAACATTAAAATATGTAGGTAGGTATTTCGTTTTCAGAAAATGTCTCCTTAAAATTATGAAAGAAAATCCTTTTCAAAGTTTCCACAATGGCCGTTCTGACCTTTGTCGCAGAAACGTTTTTTGTCCTTTAATCGCACACTTATTCATTAGAACTTCCCCTCTTGAAATAAGCAATGAGTCACAAGAATAAACAAACTTTTGAAACAAAAGCGTTTTGAGAAGAGAAGCGAGCACCTACCAACGACGGTGTAGAGTCAAAAATAAAAATATAAAATACAATATTGCTCTTTATTCCTGTTAGAGAAAGTTCCAAGTTTTGTGAACAATAATTTTGAGACAAGCATTTTGTTTTGTTGGAAAATGAGGACGGCTGTTTTGTTTCATAAAAAGCGGGGAAAGGCTACCTAATAAATAAGATAGGCAGTAGGCACCTACTGTAGCCGTATCTGAATTGAATAGCCAAGGATAAAAATCTTAAAAAGTAGGTAAGTACCTAATAAAGTTATACAAGGTGATTGGAAGATGGGTGTAAAGCCTTAAAGGGATGATATTTGACACAATTTATAACCATAACCATCATTTTGAGCCATACATGTCTTAGACGAAGTCTGATTGTTGATTTTTAACAGTAATTTTTGTTTTATTTTTATAAAAACCCAATTTCTTGCAGTTAATTGCCAACCGGGCCCCAATTAAAGTTTGTAAATTAATTGTTTTATTTTTTAGGGTTTGTTAGATGTGTATCTAATCTAATAAACTAAGAAGGTACCAAGCATCTGTACCCTGTACGGATCAGGTCAGTTACGACCTTTTCCCCGAAGGTCCACTATGGACCCGAACGTCCACTTCCCGGTTTCGTCCATTTCCCCGATCGGCCTTTTCTCCGAACGGACATTTACCCGAACGGCCATTTCCCCGAACGGGCATAATATTCCCGAACTTTTCCCCTTACGTAAGGGGGTGCTTCAGAACATCAAATTGAACAACTTTCACTATGGAGCCAACTTCGAAATCGCGAAATAAAAACCAGCTCTTTCATTAAAAATGCAATACTGGCTCGACTCAAATATATGGGCACACAGCAGATTTTTTTTAAATTTTTCTTGATTTGGCTCCATTGTGAAATTTGTTCAGTTTGATGGTCCGAAGAACATCCTTATGTATTATTAGTGTGTTTTGTTACATCCTGTATAAACTACAGTTATTGTATGAAAACAACAACTGAACGAATCGTCAAAATGGCGTACCATTTATACAAGGTGCAAGGAAAAGTATCATTAACCTTTAACCCACATACTCTACCCATGAAACTGAATCGTTTTACTATGGGACCAAACCTGCAAGAACAAAAAAACGTCTGTTTCATACGTTTGAGTCGAGTAAGCATTGCGGCTTAGTATGGAAAAGCAGATTTTTTTTTGCGCTGAAACGTTTGCTACCATAGTAAAAGACAGTTGATGGGTTAAAGGTTAATTTTACTTTCCTTACACCCTGTATTTATATTTTAAACAGTAATTTTTACAGGGCTGAAAATCGATATACAGGGTCCTTCTTAATATGCTGACACTTTTTTAAGGGAATGCATCAAATTGACTTTCTCTATGGGACCAACATCGAAATCGCGAAAAAAATCTGCTGTCCCATACATTTGGCTCGAGTAGGAATGCAGTTTTGTACGGACGATCTGATCTTTTTTTCGCGATTTCGATGTTGGTGCCATAGAAAAAGTTGTTCAGTTTGACAGTCTGATCATCCCCTTAAAAATTGTCAGCATATTAAGAAGGACTCTATTAGTACAAAAAATGTACTAAGGGGAAATGTCCATAAAAGGAAAGGGACGCAAGGGGAAATGTCCGTACAAGTAAATGGACGTACTAGGCAATGTCCGTTCGGGGAAATGTCCGTTCGGGGAAAAGGTCGTACAAGGAATTCGGGCGATGGACGTTCGGGGAAAAGGTCGTAACTGACCTGATCCATCTGTACTATTAAAAAAAATACTAGAGACATTAGAAGTCAAGTCATAGAAACTTTTAAAATCTTAACCACTGCTAAGTTTATGGCATTTAGAAAAATAAATAAAATAGCCTCGATTATTCAAACCTGTTTAAAAACATGCTTTTAAAGTATCATTTAGGCTGATATCTTACCAATTCGCAGAATTAGAGCTTAAATACGAAATTGAGGGAGATTAATGTCGATTTTTAAATGGACAAATGAAACAACATTTTTGTTAAAAATTATGTACGATTCATTTTCAAAATGTGTACCTTCATTTCTTAGACAGGCACGTCTTTTTCTTATTTCTGTTGTTATAATTTTTTGTTGAGTCTCCTGCTTCATATCCCTATACTTACAAATGGCACCAATAAGTAGGTATTTTTTTACACAATATACGCCTCGTGCAGCTTTTTGCACATTCGGTTTGCTCAGTTGCGACTTGCGAGTTCCGATGTGCGATGTGCAAATTGATGTTCTAACCTACTAACAACGCGCGTTTTTAGGGTTCCGTAGGAACAACAAAGAACCTTTATTTATACTCACCCAATAATATAGTATTAATCTATGCTTTATACTATCGTCCATAGATTAGATTAGTATATATTATTGGGTCTATCGTCCATTCGGTCTGTCTGTATGCCCCACCCCACCTCGATTTTATTATTCTACTTATACAATGGCTGCGGAACCCTATCATGGGCGAGTCCGACACGCTCTTGGCCGGTTTTTTTTAAGACAAGGCGGGCACAGGCTTATTTCCGCACCCTTCAGCATGGGTAGCATGCGAACCCGCGATAGCCGTGATACGTATCACGGCTATCGCGGGTTGGCATGCTACCCATGCAGCTATGCCTTTTGCTTTCATGGGCGGAGTTTTTGGCGGGATCTTGTCAGCTACGTTTGGAGTCCTATCGAATTTTTATTGTTTATTGAGTTTTGGTTCGTTTTTTTTATGGTTTTGCGTAGCAAAGTGTCGTGCAAGTGAACAATAAACAGTTCAGTGAAATATGATTGTGCATGGGTCGTAAAAGGGAAAAGTGTTCAGTCATTTTACCGCGGCAAAGCGTTCGGTTCACCTGTTTCCTGTGAACTTCTCTGCGTTTCCTGCATCTTTCTATTGTCTTCAAAAACTCCAAAGAAGCGTCAAAACGTTTAACGTTTTACGTTTTAATTGCTATAAATGAAAAAACTTTACTAAAGACATCGGCTGTATGGGTTATATATATCCCTTTGCCTTGAATTTAACCAAAAAAAACTGGCAACTCTGGCTTTCGCGGGTTTTTTGTTTTGACGTCAAATGTCAACCTCAAACATCTTTCTTGAGAATTCTTTTTGTTAAAAAGTGAAAATAATGTAGTAAATAAGTGTAACATGTTGATAATTTAAGTTTATTACTATAAAAGAAAGTGTCAAAAGTGTTCTCACGCAACTGTTCATCATGACATCTCTCTTATCCGCCGAACTTTCAGCAACATGCAATGCACTCGGAACTTTTGATAAACGATCAGGAAAGTACCTGATAGACGAGTTTACACTCAACACAGTGAAAGACCTGATAAGATACTTGCGTCGCGATGGAGAGGACCATGAAATTAGGAGGCATTTCGGCCAGACTAAAGTGTTACAGACAGATCTTCTGCCGATGCTGGTAGACCACTGGGAGAACACGGAACTCTTTGATGTTACTCTTAGGTACGTAGTGATGAATTCAAGGCATGTATATCAACAGCAATAAGTGGGTAGGCCCTCCACAAGGTGGACCGACGACCTGGTGAAGGCGGCGGGAACCCGTTGGATGAGGGCAGCGCAGGACCGGTCGCTGTGGCGATCCTTGGGGGAGGCGGGTCAGAGTGTGTTCTTAAGGCCTATGTTTAGCTGTGGGCGTTCATCGGCTGTGATGGTTATGATGCTGATATGAACAGCATCAATATCTGTTTCAGACATTTAGTGCTGTTTTCCATGGCTGGCACTTTTCTTTTTACATCTATGGTTCTACAACATTGTTCTTGTATTAAGATACAGGTCTGTAACAAACGAGCGACGCTTTGCGGTCGCCGTGCGTTGCAGAGGGTTGCACTTATAGACTTTACGGGAAGCTACGTAGTATCTTCACGTCCCAAATACCGCAGTGTCTTAAAACGAAAGTCTTCGATCAGTGTGTGTTGCCAGTGATGACATATGGAACAGAGACGTGGTCGTTCACTCAAGGCCTCATAAAAAGGCTGAAAGTCACCCAAAGGGCAATGGAGAGGGCTATGCTCGGAGTTTCCCTGCGAGATCGAATCAGAAATGAAGAGATCCGCAGAAGAACCAGGGTAACTGACATAGCCCAAAGAGTTGCTAAACTTAAGTGGCAGTGGGCGGGGCACATTGCTCGCAGAACCGATGGCCGGTGGGGCCGAAAAGTTCTCGAGTGGCGACCGCGTACCGGAAAGCGCAGCGTGGGTAGGCCCCTCACACGGTGGACCGACGACCTGGTGAAGGTGGCGGGAAAACGTTGGATGAGGGCAGCGCAGGACCGGTCGTTATGGCGATCCTTGGGGGAGGCCTATGTCCAGCAGTGGACGTCCATCGGCTGAGATGATGATGATGATGACTTTACGGTTGCAGTGCGGCACTCATTTGTAAGGGCTCTTAGTGATCAAATACCAGCGTATTTGGCATGGTTAATAGCATAAGGTATGGCTTTATTTAAGTCATTCCTGGAAGCACTCTATCAACTGGATAGGTTCGCTGCAATCACACTGAGTTCGGCTAAGATAGCGATAACCCAATTTGTATATTCTTGTCATTCTCAGGTATGCAGGTTTCCTCATATAATGACAAATACAACCATATATAAATTCCATAGAAATTAGTGGTATAGGCCTAGGAAGGCCAGGAATCGAAATACCGCCTCATGATTAAGTCGCTAGCTCTCTTCCGTATGGACTATCATCATCACTCTTCTGCTCATGATACATAAGCAGCCAATAAGTTTCAATTTTCACTCTCAGATCAATATTAGAAAACCTATAATTATACCTAATGACAGCTAGCTACAATAGATCTATTCAGGTTGCAGTAGCTATTGGTTCATTGCCCAAGACCTTACAACCAAATAACCTTATGCAATACAATGAATAGGTATTAATTATTATGTTAACAGGTTACTTGTAAACCTCACGAACCCAGCGCTACTGCTGTACAGAGAGGAAGTGCCCATGGAGAGGACAGCGCGGCACAACTATCTGCAAATACTGCTGCATACACAGTATTATAAAGAAGAGGCATTTACCAAAGTTGAAACATGGAATGTGTTTGCTAAGAAACTGGCTAAGATATTGGAAATTGTAAGTATGTTAGTAAGCACTTATCAAAGGCTACAATCGCAAACTTGCGAACGGTCTCCTTGCCCTCAGCAAGGATCAAATTTGTACAATAGCACTCACAGGCCACTGCAAATTAAATAAGCACATGCATACACTGAACTTAAGTGACACAACCAGCTGCAGATTCTGCATGGAGGAGATGGAAACTCCTCTGCACCTCCTATGTGACTGTGGCCCTCTGATTTACAAACGCAGTACTCATCTGGGTAGGCAGGTGCTGACACCAGATGAGATACAAACTATCCCTATCAAAAATCTACTGTGATTTCTGGCCGTAGTGGGGATTGGTAAGGAACTTTAAAAAGGGCACAGGCTTAGCAAGCCTGTCAAGGCCAAAAAACCCCAAATAATAATAATAAGTATTTTATTACGTGGATGTTCTGAGGTTTCAGAATATCTCTGACTACCTCCTCGGGGAATATAGTCGTGAGCATATGCAAGTATTTTATTAATTTTGGTAATCAATCATACCTCTACTCTATGTATATAGTTCAGGAATGAGGCGCCATGGGATAAACCAAACCTTTTTACGTAAGCGTAGTATCGCAGTGTGATACAGCACTATTGTGCCTTATGTCTCTTTCTAATTGCACGCGAATGAACAAGATAAAAGGTGTGGTATAGCCATATCACGCACAATATGCTACATCTTCAAAATGACGATTATTCATAATTTTAAGATATCTTCCTTTTTTATTTAATGCTCTCTGTGGTCAGAGATTTTCACCGGCCATAGGCTCACCATAGTCTGTAAAAAAATTTTACTCTCCAATCACTCCGCTATAGTTGTATGAACAAAATGAAAACTAGTTTTTCTTAATAAGTAGCTAGTCGTTTTATACTGATAAATTTTGATTACCTACTATGTCTTCATTTAGCTATGACCAATAAGCTAAGTTGTTGCACTTTGCTATAAGGGTGCAGGGAGAATATGTTATTTTTAAGCACATCCTCACATGTTGTTCACTTGCGTTCTACTATATTCTATTATGCGGGCACTATATTCTCACTGATAACAGCCAAGAACGAGTAGATGCCCTTCATCAGTAAAAAATAACATTTTTTCAAGCTTTTTGTACATCCTTTTACACGAGCAGCCTATGGAACAGATATACTCAAAAATCATACAGCGCTCTGCGAGTTCAATACAATAATGGATTCAGGATGCTTGTGGGACTGCCCTGATTTTGTGGAGCCTCAGAGATGTTTGCTAAAGCACAGGTGGACTGCACGCAGGCCATTATTCGCAAAAAGGTAGCATCTCTGTTGCGCCGGGTCCAGATTAGTGGCAATAGCATCCTGAAGGCCATTGTTGATAGTAACCAGTGTCCATTGCTGCGACACATGTCCCAAGTTACAAGTTCCGTTTTTGTAATTGTTTACTAACCATAGTTTTCATCATAGGTTTTCATAAGTCTTGTTTGTTGTCCTTGATTAAAAAAAAAAAAATTTTTATTTATTATTTATTATTGTTCTCGTGGCGTCATAAACCATAGTAATTTTCCTTGAAAGTTCTTGCCGAGAAGTTCTCACGAAAGTAAAGTGCTTGCTTTACAGTTGTGTCTGTGTTCTTCAGGACTGGAGTGAGAGGGATGAAGACACAGGACTTGTTATAGAAAGGATTCTCATTTTGATCAGGAATGTGTTACACGTCCCAGCAGACCTCGACAGAGAGAGGCGACCTGAGAATGATGCTAGTGTTCATGACCAGGTAGGTAAATAAAAAAAAATGGAAAAACAAAATGTTTATAAAGTATTAAGGTGCTATTTCGTAGCCGACTGCAGACCGCAACTGCAGACTGCACTACAGTTGCCTATACTATACTTAAAATATTTCTACAGATATTGTACAACTTGGGCAACTGCAGTGCCGTCTGCACTTACTTGCGGTCTGCAGTCGGCTACGACCTTGTTCCTTTAGCCTCAATGTTGTAAGCATTATACAAAAATTTCACTGAAACTTTTTTAAGGGGATGATCAGACCATCAAACTGAACAACTTAATCTGTGGAACCAATATCGAAATCGCGAAAAAAAATCTGCTGTCCTATACATTTGGGTCGGGTAGGTTTATATGGAAAAGCTGATTTTTTTGGGCGATTTCGATGTTGGTCCCATAGAGATAATCATTCCCTTAAAATAAGATAAGATAAGATAACCTTTTATTCATTCCTTACTAAATACATTTACATTATAATATTCAAATAAACAATTAACATAGTTTCATTATCATTCCGCATGCAATATTCAAAGTTGCAATGAATTATACACAATTATATTTAGTTTTGTTTTTTCACATCTATTCTATCATTTCATCTCGTTTGCAAGGACGACCGCCTACGGCGGTAAAAGCCTCCTCCAATCTTCTCCACTCGGCTCTATCTCTTTCTAGCCTCCCTTAGGCTGCTTGTCCATTGATGCGAACTGAGCCGAGATTTAAAAAAAATCAAAATTCAAAATTTTTTATTCAAAATAATATCATACAGATAGCTTTTTGACGTCATTTTTTCGGCCGAGCTCCTGATTGGTTAATATTAACACAGCTACACAGCTCGCGCAGCCAGCTCGCGTCAATGGACAGGCAGCCTTAAAATAGTTTCACGTAATTTTGCTAGACCTTATAAATAAAGTAAACAGTGAATTGTCAATATTCATTTCCTAATATGTTCCACATTCTATGTAAAGTTGACAAGCAAATGTTTCACACAGGTACTATGGGCATTGAACCAATCAGGTATACTAGACATAATACTGTACATGTCATCGGAGAACGAGAAGCAATACTTCATGCATATCCTCGAGATTATATCGCAGCTGTTAAGAGAACAGAACCCGAGCAGCCTGGCCGACGCGGCGTTACAAAGGAGCGTCGATGAGAAGTTGAGAGACGAGCAGGAACTGCTGTCTATTAGAATGTCAGAGACTAAGCAGAGGATCAATAAGGTGAAGCAGTATTCTGCTACGAGGTATGTCTTTAAGTTTTTCTAATTTTTAGGGTTACATAGTCAAACAAGGAACCCTTATACTTTCGTCCATTCTGTCTGTCCGTAGGTATGTCCCGCCTCAATAACTCATTCGTCTTTGCACCTATTGAATGGAAAAGAAAGATAACAGTAACCCAAAAACAGAAATGTAGTAGTTATTAAGACCCATACAATGAAAGAGGGATTGATTTTTTTTTCTTTTTTAGTTGTGTGTGGTGTCAATGGATAGGTCTTGTCCAATGGAACAAAATTCCCATAGAAACCAAATCAATATAATACTTCCATCTCGATATATCTGCGCTCAAAGTAAAAAATAGGTAATGTTAGAAGCTTTTTGGGAACTATATGGTACTAGTACCTATAATGAAAGTTCAAGCTTCTAAATTCTGTAAATGACTGTCTATAATCACCTCCGGCCAGGCTAGCAGAATCATCATCATCAGCCAGCTGTAGGGCATATCCCTACCTTCAAGGAGGGTGTATGACTAACTACCAGAATATTTTTTGTTTTGTAGACAGGCAATATTCGTGTTCTAATCGAATGTTTTAACATCTTAGGCATTCGCGCTTTGGCGGCACCTATGTAGTTCAAAACATGAAGTCAATATCAGAAAACGAGATGATCTGCTTGAAGCCTTTGACTAAGATCTCCAACTTGGACTTCAGTGGGGGTGGTAAAAAGTCAAAGCTGGTCAGACCCAAAAACAGAAGGCCTGTTGAAAGTGGAACATTAGAAAGGAGATCAGCATTTGCTGTTAGGTGAGTTTTTTATTTTATTTTCTCCTTTATGTATATTACATTATGTTGTTCACTGATTCAGTTATACTGTCAGACAGCTGTTTTAATCTATCTTGAATTTGAAAGCGCGTATCTAATTATGCTAGATGCGAGAGTTTAACGTAAAAGTTGAACAGCTAGCACAGCTATTCTTTATTAAAGTCGATTAAAGACAATATTTGGAAAGCACTTTTTTAAAACATGTTACGATCTTATGTCAAGTCGATGGCAAGATTTGTCATTGTGGTGACAAAATTTGCCAGCCAACTAAAGTAAAGCAAATCACAAAAAATCAACTCCTGAATTCAAAATTTTATTTTGCTATTTATTTGCTCTGCCCAGCAAATTATGTGATGAAATAGAATTTCTGTGCTAGTATTGTGTGCAACTATTAGAGTTCTATTTTTGCAAATAACTACATAATCTTGTAATAAGACTCATAATATTAATTCTCTACACAATCCTAATGAAACTTAAATCCACAGCACACTCACTACTAACTTGTCAATATGTTTCTTGCAGATTGTTTCTGAAAGAGTTTTGTATAGAGTTTCTGAACAGTTCATACAATCCCCTGATGCATTACGTTAAAGACGTGCTGGTGAGAGCCAAGGCTCAGCAGAATGACGAGTCTTACTACCTCTGGGCTGTCAAGTTCTTCATGGAGTTCAATAGAGGTCATCATTTTCAAGTCGGATTGGTGAGGTGAGTGTAGTAATTGTAGGAAATTATTATATCTGTGTCCCCGTCTTGATATATCATTCTGTTTTTGGTAAGACTAAGCACCAGCATTCAGCGCACACCTAGCGGAGAACTGTTTGAGCAGTTTTCATTAATCGATTGATAATGAACTCGATGACTATTGAAATAGATTTGAAAATAGCGTGCAAGAAATATTGAGAACACGTTACAGGGACAGGGATCTCTTGCTCGTTATTTTCAACCCTATTTCAATTACCATTGAGTTATAATCAATTGATTAATGAAAACTAGCCGAACAGTTCTCCGCTAGGTGTGCGACTGTCACTGCGATGCCTATAGGTATACCAGAATCTCATGGCACAATAAAAGGAAAAAAATTGAGATTTTCAAATGGTTAGTGTCAAACCGACATCTGTCTAGTCAAAGTACGTTCCATAAAAACTGCGACTTTTTGCACCAGCACTTACACTAGCAATTTAGAGGCTTTTGTATCGATTCAAACGCGTGATTGTAGCGATGCACACGTGCGTTTGCATTGCGACAATGTAAACTGATCAAATATTACGAACGTTTTGCGTCGAGTCTATATCGTGCTTGCATCGACGCTGTTTCGCGACTGAATCGATGCAGAAGAGCTGCAAAAAGTCGCAGTGTGCACAGTATAAGACCATCTTCATACAGTGGTACCAAACGCATCGTAGCACGTACACACACGCTGACAATATCTCCGCGTAGCCTATACAAGCCGCGTTTGGTACCATTGTATGTAGATGGATTACTATCCTACCTATTCGTAGTTACTATCTTATACTGTGCAGTGTGTAAGGGGCCCTAATCCAATTACCATACTGTTGCATACTCTATTTGAGTTCCTTATTTGCCATCAGATTCTGGTAAACCTTTTACAAAAGTAATATATTTCCAGTGAAACAATGTCAGTGCCAATGTTCCACTATGTACAACAGCAAATGGAGAAATACTACGACATGATAAAAGTGGAGAAGAAGAAGTTTTCTCCATGGGTCAGACGACTCCACGTAGCCCTCAGGGCGTACAAGGAACTTCTCTACACTTTACTGGCCATGGACAAGAGCACCGACCAGAGCGTGAAGGAATCCGCTAAAGTGTTGAAGAGCAACATATTCTACGTGCTTGAATATAGGGAGTTTATTCTGGCTACTATCTTGAATTATGATGATAATAAAATGCCGAGGTTTGTTCTTTTCTATTATCAAGGATGACATCAATAACATTCGATAAACTTTTAGGGATCCATTCACCTAATTATGAAAATCGGTTTAAAGACATTTATTATTTTCTCAAAAGAGCAATGTGGGATTTTCCGAAGCCGAAGATTAAAAAAGAAAATATAGTTCCAAATGGCTCGATAGATGGCGTTCAAGTGGGATGGATGTGCAACATTGCTATTAATAAATAAAATAGTAATAAATCGTGTTTTTAAATAGACAGGAAAACAGGAAAAAACACTCCGTCAACGGATGCGTCTGAACTAGAGACGTGCATTTTTTTAGCCTATCCCACTTCGAACCCAACGGGGCTAGTACGCCAATCCGCGATAGCGACATTTAACACATCCATCTGTCAAATTTTGTCCTTTATCTCGTTTGTTCGCGCGCAAATAGAAAGAGAGCGGAAGCGTGATAGCGCTGTTTCACGCTATCGTGGGTTGGCGTACTAGCTAGGACGGCCACGTCCAAGGAACATATGTTACTCAAAGAGAATGTAATCACTATGATTTAAGACACGGCACTGTCAAACTAGCTTCGAAATATAAAATAGTATGAAGCTAGAGTATAACGTCCTTGGAGAATGTACGGGCATTCTAGGGCAGAGATTTTGTATTAAGAATAGATAGATTTTTTTAAAGAAAAGTCGAGAAATGGCCAGTTCTCTCATTCTTATTTATGGTATCGCCTCATTTGAAAAAAAAGACAAACACAGACAGATGTCACCGTCTTGAACGTCAAAGTGTAAGTTTCTGAGTCATCGTGGTGCCCTGATGGGGACCAACGTCGTTGTGTTATTTTGTGTGAAATTAAATACGAATTTTTCATTAATTTCAAAATAAATATCAAGTGCGTGTTTTTTATGCACAATGGCATGTGTGGCCTCTGGCTGCACTAGCAGAATGGGAGTTTTAAAAGAAGATAATCAGAGGATATCTTTCCATCGGTAAGTAATCGACTCCTATTTTTAAGATGTTGACCTAGGTAATGAATGAAATAATTCATTCAGAGTAAAGCTTTTTTCATTGTGAATGTGTAACATAATGTGAAGTATCATTTCAGCCTGTTTTGTTTTCGGAAATTATAAACTAAAATCATAAGTTCATTTGCATTGACAGTTTATGTACTCTAATTTATACCATTAGTGTTGACCCGACTTATCGACAATTGCACAGAATCTGATTGCAAATAAGGAAATCAAATGACATCATGCAAGATGTAACGGGAGTTTGGATTAGGGCCCTTTACGCACTGCGACTTCGCAACGCGATAAAGCATCGATGCAAACGCGATACATCTTCGACGGAATACGTTCGTCATCGTTTGATCAGTCAGTTCAGTCACAGTCATTCATCAACAGTCTTTGTCACACGCACACGCGAGTCTGCATTGATAGTTGCGTGTGCATACAAACACCTGTTAATTTGCTAGTGTAGCGATGCAGTCACGCGATTGTTAAACGCGCGTTTATCCGCTTCAAAAAGTCGCAGTTTGTAAAGGGGCTACTTTGAATAGACAGATGAAAGTTTGACATTACCATGTGAAAACCTAAATTTTTTATTCCATTGAATTCTGGTAGACTTATACAAAATTGTTAGGTAATTACGTTAATTTATTGCTATTATTTTGCAGACGGTGCCTAGGCATCCCAGACCTTCCAGACCGGAATTGGTTGAGCCGTCAACATCCATCAAGAAGAGTTTTCAGAAAGAAATCAATACAATGGTCTACCTACGGTCCCTTGGAGGTGTAAAAAGAACGTCATCCAGGTTTCATCATAAAACTAATTTGATGTAAATATTTCAACGTAGGTAAGCTGTTGGTTTCATCAGTTAATACAATAAAAGATAATTTGTAATGTTTCTTTTTTATTTACTTATTTATACCTACAAAAAGTCTGCTCATAAAGAATAGAGATGAAAGGCTGGGCCACATAGAATGCAGCTGCAGAAAGGCTGCAGGCCTACTGCAGGCCGGCAGTAGTTGTAAACTATGGAATTATAAATGCGAGGTGTCGCACTGCGGCTACCGTTCCGCAGCTGTTCCGCAGCCGCGCCGGACTGCATCTAGTGTGACACCTTGCATATAATTCCATAGTTTACAACTACTGCCGGCCCGCAGCCGGCCTGCAGCCGTTCTGCAGCTGCACTCTGTGGCCCAGCTTTAAACGAGAGTGCTAGTTTCTTCGTAATTGTCACATTTTTGGCGTAAACTACTTGAGAATGGTAACAAATTTTTTATGAAATTTTTTCGTAATTCGGGTTCTGTACCCATAGGGTGAAAACGGGACCCTATATTCCTATAAGCCTACGTTGTCCGTCCGTCCGTCCTACCTATTTAGGGCTGTAACTTTGAAACGGTAATAGCTAGACAGTTGACATTTACACAGAATGTGCGTTATTACAGCGGATTTGCCACAGAACATTATATAGTCTTATTTTTTATGGGATTTGCTAACAAAAAGTAAAAAATTAGGGGGCTCATACAAGAAACTATTTTTTAAAGTTTTTTCTTCCCGCTGTATCGTAAAAACGGTAATACATACAAACAAACGTCAAATATGGTGGTGTGATTATAGAGCACACTCTACAGTATAATAACAAATAATAAAAACCGGCCAGATGTGAGTCTGTATCACGCTAAAAGTCCCGGCGAAAACAACACTTTTTTGTGAGTTAATATTTTTGTGTAGTGGTGTGGTACGGAACCCTCGATGCGCGAGTAGCCCCGTAGAGTTTTTATATTATTAATTTCCCTTTTCTTCACTTTCATTTTGGGCAGGCTGTAAATTATAGATATACTGCTATCGATAGGCTGTCGATATGTATCACAGGAACAACACTAGTATCGTATATATAATTAAAACAAGTATCTATAGATAATCGGTCTCATTGGCACAAAAGGTGGCATAGATAAAAGTATATCCAACCATTTATTTATATGGCATTTTATAACGTAAAAAAGAGAAAACCGATGCACATGTTTCGTCTTAAAAAAAAGTAATCTATTCTTAATACAAAATCTCTGTTCTAGGGCATTTCATACAATTACGATTTTGTTCTGTGTGTCGCGGCACTGTGCCTACTATCGAGCGATGTTTAACTAACGTTTAAACGAGCTGTCAAAAAACTCCCCGTTACAGTGCACTAGATTAATGCACAGTTAAAATTTGAGGCTAGTTCAAAAATTATGTTTCCATACTAAATGCACCATTCTTCAACTTCGCTTCGGAACTTGTTGTCGCTGTAGAGAACGCCAGAAACTACAACTTAACACTTCAAAGCACTTCTTATTACAAACATATTTCTCTAACAATGCGTGAGCACGGAATATTACAAGCGTGAGGCCCACTTTGTAAGAATAGTAAGTTTTTATACAAAATTTTGGTTTGACTTTAAAGGAATTAAATTATCAACAGCAGTACAACAACCCTTAAAAGTTTCTCTAATGTTTTGAATTTCAACCCACAATCAAATTAACTAGTTTCTATTGTTTTGACGTGAATACGCAACTATGTTTTTTGTTTTTAGATCTTACTTGGTGGATTTAATAGAAACAGTGCACTTATTTTTGAAAATGCTGGAGTACTACTGTAAGAAAACTGGCTTAGTAGTTCAGAAGAAAGTTAGAAAGAAACCTAAATCGAAAAGTAAGTTATCAATAAAGTCACTCTCAATATTATTTCAGGCACTTACCTAATTTAATCCAGACACCTTTTTTATTTTTTCTATTAGGTAATGTGAATAAACATTACATTTTCAATATCAGGATTTTCTTGAAGAAGTAATATTGACACTGAAATGTTACGGTACCTAATAGTAAAAAAATTGGTTTACCAAAGCTAAATTAGCTTGGGTTTAGTTAGGATTCCGATTACTCCGATCCTCAAAAAGGAAAATGGGAACTCTTTGATCTCTCTTGTCCGTGAGTCGATCCATCACAGCAACTTTTTATTTATTTTATTGATTTTATTATCAACTGACACGTCGGACCATAATATTGGTCGATATTAAGACGATCATTCCTTTCAAAGGACCGTTTTAATTGGCTCAGAACATTTCTAATTACTTTCATCACCTTATTTAGGAGCTACGCTCTTGTCAGTGGAGTATTCTCCAATCCTGTCTCTTCTCCGCTAGAGTCCTGAATTCTTGATACGACACGACATCAACCTTTTCCTTCACTTGGGCTAGATAACTCTGTCTAGGTCTTCCTCTGATCTCTTCCCTTCCAGTATGGTTTTAAAGAAATTGCCGTTTCGTATCAAGTGTCCGATCGTTTTCCATCTCCGTTTATAGATTGTTTTTAGAATATTTCTCTTTTCTTTAACCATTTAATAATTACTTGAATAGTAAATAAATATATTGGACTTTAAAAACAGAACAGAAGCCGAAGCCTCAACAATCGAAGCCAACGCAAGCAGAGATCCCTCCCTGGGAGGAGGTGAGAGCTCAGCTGGCTGCAGTACTGAGCGCGGGAGTGGACGAATACCCGCCACCGTTCGACGCCGCCTCCGACGTGCCTATAGACCAACAGAAGTATGTATTTGTTTGAGCCCAGCTGGCTGCAGTACTGAGCGCGGGAGTGGACGAATACCCGCCACCGTTCGACGCCGCCTCCGACGTGCCTATAGACCATCAGAAGTATGTATTTGTTTGAGCCCAGCTGGCTGCAGTACTGAGCGCGGGAGTGGACGAATACCCGCCACCGTTCGACGCCGCCTCCGACGTGCCTATAGACCAACAGAAGTATGTATACTTACTTATGTTTCTCGCCGACTACCTACATTATAGACTTTATCACACGGTGCGCACGACTCGCCTGGAGAGTCCGGGTTGTATTCGCGTTAGCACACGCGTCGCGTCGTCTGATTTGTAAACACATAATTTATACTGTGGCCAAGATACCTCCTAGCATTACGGCTACGAATAAATTATTTATTCGTAGCATTACGGTTTATATCGCATTCCGTCAGTGTAAGCAAACAGTTTAAACTAAAATTTATAATTCGATGACCAACTTTGACGTAACATATGAATGGATCCATTCATTCATACTTCATCTTCATTCATAACTCATAAGTAACGTCAAAATTGTTCATCGAACTGAATAAAATTTGTTTCTCACTTCGAGTTGAAAATTGAGTGTTAGTTCTTACCCCCGTTACAACAAGCCCCATTCTCCCGTTACCCGTTATTTCTTCAGCGTATGTAAGTTTCCTCTATCATTTGAGAGCAGTAAGTATAACACACGGAAGTTAGAAAAACTCATAAATTATTATTTAATTTAATTTAATTTCCTTATTGGAAAAAAATTAATGAAATTGATTGTTATTACCGTTGGCGCTACATACAAACGAAGTCGGGTTTTATTTTCAATACTACCCAATTAAAGTCAATAAAATTTTGCAGAAACAATCTAGAAACAAATCTCTATGCTTGTATGTTGTCAGATTTTCGTTAAAATATACAGTTACAATAAATAAAAAATAAAATAAAAATCATTTATTTCAGACTTTCGCCCATATAAGTTAGAGGTAGGACATAGTTAAAATTAATAGAATTACATTAACAATATTATAAATTATCCAACACAATTATATTAACTTAAAAACATCAAATAGAAAATAGAAAAATTCAGAATAAAATTACATAAAAAACAATGTCAATTATTACTACTATATAAATATAGTACAATGCTGCTAGGTTTAATTTTAGATTTGTATGGAAATCTTTGAGGCACTGTACTATAGAGATTCGTTTCTAGATTATTTCAGAACTTTACTTTAATTGGTTAGTATCTAAACTATTATAAAACTGTAACAGAAGTGTGTCTGTACATTGAAGATATTTACAAAAAAAAGATTACGATATGATTTTTAGATGTCCCTTATTCCAAATCACCAATTTTTGGATTTTTTGTCTGTCTGTTTGTGTTTGTTTGTTTGTTTGTTCGTTTGTTTGTTTGGGTGTTTGTTTGTTCGAGTATCACGCAAAAACTACTAAACCGATTTTGATGAAACTTTTTTTGTTTGATAGCTTATCATCTGACTTAAAATCTGGTATATAATTTATGCGGACGAAGTCGTGGGTAAAAGCTCGTTTAAAATATAATCAGACTTCGTTTGTACGGAGCGAGCCAACGATAATATACCCTTAAACAATATTACTCGGAACAATCTTTAGAACCATTTCTATTGTCAGCATTACAAAGTGCGTATTATTAATTCAGCGAGGCGTCCTGTCTGGATTCATACTACCATCTATGTATATCTTCTCTCGTTAATCATGCTATCATTGTAATTAATAGATGTTAATTTATTAATTCGTCTGCTGTTTCTCTTGACCTTGAGAGTTCATGCCCTTCATTTAGTCAAATTTCTTAAAACTTCGACTGTGTTAAAGTTTTAAGGTCAACTTAACTTCGAGTACAATTATACTTAAAAAGAATACAGGGTCTTTGATAATATACTTATGGTTTATGATTAAACCATTAACCTAAACAACTTTATGAAACTAACAAGGAACTCGTGAAAAAAAATCTGCTGTTCTGCTGATACAAACCTGCAAACCTACTTGACACAAATGTATCGGCCACCTCTAGGGGGCCAGCCGATTTTTTTTCGAGTTTTCGATGTTAGTCCTATAAGTTTGATGGTCTGAGAATTCCCTGAAAAACCGTCAGCATAAGAATGCTAGTCTGCCTGCTGACCTCCGTCCTTCTTTCTGCTTTAACTCTTACACTATTGATGCTTGACATTACCAGACCAAAGACTACAGTTTAATATACGGAAATACCAGACAAAATAGTAATCTTAAATAATCATAATACGTTTTTATCACAAAAAAAACGCAATATCCAAGGCGCTAATGTCAGATAATCAAACAGGGTTCGAAGTGATAATTATCAGTGATAAATATCAACATCTTGATAATTATAAAATGATTGAAAAAATAAAAAGCTTGCGCTACCAAAAAAGTCACAACATGTGTATCCGATCATGATCCGATCACGATTCGCGAAAAATGAAGCTCACAATCAGGAAATAATTTTTCTCACTGTTTTCTGTTGGTTTTTCTCAATTATTTGTTATTCTTTGTGATACGAATCGAAAAAGCCGAAGACTGTGAGCTGGTTGGTGTGGATACGAGTGTATTAAAACAAAGACAGCAATTTTAGAACTTTTAGTTAGAAATTTTACTGAAAACTAAGAATCAGCTTGGATAATTGTCTGATAATTATCAAAGAAAATAATTATCTTCATAATTTCGAACCCTGTAATCAAAACATCGCTCTCATCTGACTCATAACCTGTTGCAGAACAAGACTTTAAGATATTAATAAAACCTTTTTCACAGGGAAGATTGTATGAAGAATATACAGAAGCGAATGCGGGAACACAAATTTGAGGATGCCGTGGGGATGTTCAGAGCAGCCAGGTCAGTTATATCTTATCTTATAAGACGGGTGTCGTAAGAGACGACTTACTTTCAGGCAATGTCATCTCGGATGCTATCGTGTTGTTTTGCCACTGATTAGTCACTGCGTCCGATCCTAGCACACTGCTACGAATGCGAAACGAAACGTAATAGCGAAACGCTGTCTAGCATGATTTTGATTGGCGCGTCTCGCACAGCAAGCGGATCGAACTCGAAGCGAATTCATTTCGCCTAGGATCCGCGACAAGTTCGACCGTGTCACAGTATAAGACATAGTAATCCATCTTCATATAATGGTACCAAACGAGGCGTACGCCTCGTAGCACGCACACACAGACAATGGCCCCGATTCGGACTGTGCCACGACTTAACTAAATTCAAAATTCAAAATTTTTTATTCAAAATAATATCATATAGATAGCTTTTTGACGTCATTTTTTGACTCTACCACCGCGTCGGAAGGTGTTCCGTTGAGAGAAGATGCGGCCAGAAACTCTACAACACACATCTTTTAAACAAAACAAAATGTACAAAGTACAATTAAAATACAATATTGCATCACATACTAGTGTAAAATTGTCAAGACCAGACATTTTGGTCATTCAAATAATATCGAGTTTATAGTAACCTTTTTTACAGAGGACTTGTTTAACATGAGACTTAAACTTTTTGTCTGGTAAGTTTAGAATATCCTCTGGTATCTTATTATAAAAGCGTATATAGTGCCCCATGAAAGATGTGTTGACTTTACTGAGTCGAAAATGTGGGAATACTAATTTATTTTTATTTCTTGTATTGTAATAATTATGAACGTCACTGTTTTTGGGAAAGAGAGACAAATTTTTTCGAACATATAAAATATTTTCGTAAATATATTGACTACAGAAAGTCAAAATACTGATATCTTTAAAAAGATCTCTAAAGTGAGTCTCGACAACGCAGATTATAAATGGCTCGAATTGCCCGCTTTTGTAGGATAACTAAATTTATTCCTGTCACTTTCTAAAATAAGATTAAGAAAAGAGACAGAAAACCAACAGCTGACTTCAGTGCTGTCAAAGTGACGTTACACGCCCAAAATAAGATGCCATCATAATGTACGCCATCTTATTCAAGGCGTTTTTGGGCGTGTAACGTCACTTTGACAGTACTAAAGTCAGCTGTTGGTTTTCTGTCTCTTTTCTTAATCTTATTTTAGAAAGTGACAGGAATAAATTTAGTTAAGTTAAGTCGTGTCGTGGTAGTCCGAATCGGGGCCAATATCTCCGCGTAGCCCCGTCTGGCGCTGCCTTGGCTGCCTTAGATATCGTCGTACGTACTGGCGAGTCTGGCGAGCACTGTCGCGAATCACATCGCGAATCCAAAAATATTAATGCTTTAATGTACACGCATAGGGTGGATGTAGGTCAATTCATGTTGGACGCTTATGTTACCGTCAAATGAAAAACTTGTTTTTATTCACTTACCTGCAATGAAGCTGTCTTGCGAGTGAGACGACAGAACGAGTAAAAACGTCGAGCAGTGCGCACGGGTGTTTTTCTTGTATCCCTTTTGGTGAGTGTTTTTAGGCAATACGTGCTTTTAACTTACCTGTGTGTTCACCCGTTATTCAATTCATTAGGTGTGGGAACATCCCTGCCATTCAGTGCTTTGTCTGGAGCGCTGGCGGTGAAATCAGTCGTTGGCGGTGGAATCAGATCCACGCACGTGAATCAGTACCAATCAGCAGTGTGTTTGGTATATCAGAATACCTACACGCAGCGAGGTGAAACAGGCACCTCGTCGTCAGGTCAGAACAGCTGGCTTATTGTGTGGTATATCAGAATACCTACACGCAGCGAGGTGAAACAGGCACCTCATCGTCAGGTCAGAACAGCTGGCTTATTGTGTGTTATATCAGAATACCTACACGCAGCGAGGTGAAACAGGCACCTCATCGTCAGGTCAGAACAGCTGGCTTATTGTGTGGTAAGGGGTGGCTATAAGGGGTTGGTTGGAGGCCACTGCTGAGGGAACAACCCTCAACTAAATAATATTCCGAGGGAATAACCCTCAACCCAGAGTTTGGGTCAAACAGATCAGATCAGACAAGAGATGCTTGTGCATGTAGGTACTACGTGCAGCACGTACCTATGTATAATACAATATTCACATACCAATCAGTTTATTCGCTACCGCAGAAATATTGTGGTTTGCGACAAGCACACATGCAAGCCGCGTTTGGTACCAATGTATGAAGATGGATTAATGTCTTATACTGTGTCCGTGTCGACAGATTTTCGGCGGTCCGGCGCGTGTGTTGGAAACACGTATGGCTAATTAACAATTGATCAGCTCCGCTTTCGCATCACTGTGTGCTGCAGGCGTAAGTAACGGCTTCGGTTTACCGTTCCATCGGATTATCGATGGTAAGGACGAAATAGTGCATCTGTGTTATAGCTCACATACATATTCACTTGATATATCCACCGAGTAACTACCTAACTGTTTTTGCAATTAATCGAAAGCAGTCGTCGGAATAAGCGTTCATCTTCGACTATTTAAATACGGACGAGTTACGCGTTTAATTGTACTTACATGCTTTTCTGTCACTTTTTGCGTGGGACGAGGTAGCATGAAATACGCGACATTGGATTTTATTCCGTTACTTTAGAGTCTAATTTTGAATGTCAAAAATCATGCATGACTAAATAATCTCGTGTGAACCCCAAACAAGACTAGATGTTCCGCAATTATAGGCTGTCTCGTTTAGTGATAAGGTATAAAATTTTATGCACATGTACATGATCATTTGATCTTGTACCTTGGCAGAGGGGAATGCTAACTTAAGGTAGATCCCTACTTCAATGGTCTAAGGTTTTCATTAATTATCATCGTGAGATCCTTTTCTATGTTTTCAATAAGGTTTCTTAAAACCTGAGCTGATTAATGATAATGTTTGATTATTGAATTTCCCTCAAAAATAACTTCGAAATAAAAAACATTATTTTAAGAATTAATAATTTTTTTTCTAATACAGGGAAGTCTGGCCAGAGGAAGGTATTTTTGGAGTAAGTGGCATCGAGGTAGACGAAGAACTAACGATGTTGGAAACCGTCTACAATACTGATTTAGGAGTAGAAATAAATGGTAGGTTCATATTTCTTTATTTGCGAATCAATAACACACAAAAACAATTTCATTGATCGAATTTAATTAATAAAAACATACTACATTGACAAGAAGCTGGCAAGGAATACCTTGCCAGCGGAATTTCCATGGACTATTGTCCAGGACTTTGGAGTCCATGGTCATTCCGTTTGCCTTGCCTTTGCTATCGTGGTGATGATATTTGACCATCAGCATTAATAATGGCTTGATGATCTCCTGGGGTGCACTGTGCATTTTTAATATTGAGTAATGCCTTTAAAAATAATGATTGTTATCACGAAATGTTGGAGTGTGGCAATAAAACTAATTATTTTTCACAGAAGTGATAGAAGACCAAAATGATACTCAAGAAAACTCCGATTATGATGAAGAAGGTAAGACAAATTATTTGAAGATAGGTACTTAAAAAACCGGTCAAGTCCGAGTCGGACTACACACACACCGAGGCGAGGGTTCCGTACCACTAAATTATATATTGACCTAATGAAAAAAAGTTGTCTCCGGGACCCTTAACGCGAGCCCGACTCACACTTTGTCGGTTTTTATTATTTGTTTTACTGTAAAGTTTGCACTACAGGGTGTTAGGGTAAACAGTTGCATTACTTTAAGGTGTGGTTGTACCCACAGATTACCTATATGTAGCAAGCTACAGATGCGACAGTGAAATTTGCACTTAGTTCCATCATTTCCGTTGTGGCGTTCTGTCGTCAAGCTAATTTGTATAGAACTTGTAGTTATAGGTATGTATACACTGATTCCAGGATGCAAAACTAGGGATATTTGACCAAGTTACAAACTATTCAACGATATTATTATGTCATACGACGAAGAAGAATTGGGGCTTCTCAAGGATTCTGAACGCAAGCGAAAATACCAGGAAAATCACAAGATATAAGCTTCTGACGCAACAACACGGCATGAGGTTGCTGTTGTTGTAAGTTCAATATGGCGTTGTATCAATCATCGTCCAATGAGGACGATTCATGAGGGAAAATGTGACTTCAGCGCCACAACGGAAAAACCGGAACTAAAGCTGTCATAGGCCTGGTTGTACCCATGATACTGAACAACTTTCCCTAAGAAACCAATAAGAAATTCGCAAAAAAAATGTACCATAAATCACTTAATAAAAACATTAGGGGTCATAGGTTCTGACGAATATTTTCTATGAGAAACGCGATTGCCCTGCCCTCCGAAAATGCGGGCGCGTGCCGTATTTTCGATTAAAAAGAGTTAACAAAAGCACTTTTTATAGATGGTTTTTATGATTTCACAAGGTAAACTAATGGTTTATATGTGAGTATAAATACCAAAAACCTGAAACTATTTTAAGTTCTTCTAACACGAGAAAAATGTTTAAAAATACAAGAAAATACGTCATGCTTGTGACGATTTTCTATATAGTGAAGTAATTCCAATCATGTATTCAATTAATGATTTCACTAGATAAACTATCCAAGAACACTGAGGTATGACTTTGGTTTCGGTAAATTGTATAAATCTAGTCGAAACATGAAAAATAAAAGATGCCTCCAAGGTGTTTCGTCCTACCATAGAGACTTACTTACCCTCAAAAACAGAATATTAAAAGTAAGGTAAGAAAAATTCGCCAATTATAATAATGTAATTAAATTTCTAGAAGAGGAGGAGGAAAGAACTTCGGCGATTGTAGAAACTGATTTCGATTTCCAAGACTTCGTTCAAAGGTAAGTTTTAATGTCTACTCTACCTGGATAATATCTGCCCTCAGGCTACATTTGCGGTTTCGGAACAAATTAAAAACTTTCTTATTTTTAATCTACTTAGAGAAGAAGAATTAATTTATCCGACTGCGGCTGTGATATTGATTATAGTGAACTTTATTTTAGCTCGATAAGGTTATTCAATTTTGACACCGATCTCAATGAGATATGAAAATCTTTACGAAAACATTCGTAAGTTTTTTTGCATGTAACTGTCAGAACTGCATTAATTTCAACGGTTCGTGACCATACAATGTATAAGTGGACACGTAAACAACGAAAATCTTACGCAAATCAAACCTTTTATTAGCAAATTCGTCTTTTTAGCAGTTTCACTCTATTAAAACGTCACGCGCGCCATCTACCCGTCATAAATTGTACCGCAACCATAGTTCTTGCAGCCCCAGGCTTTTTTTTTATGTGCTGACGTCATCTTGTCACTTTCTGTCCTTTGTAGGCTTTGACTACTTATACATAATTATAGGGACTAGTTACGCATGTCATTCTACTAACAAACATTTCTGCCACTTTTTGCGGGGGGCGAGGTAACTCGAAATCCGCAACTTTGGACTTTATTTCCCATAACTTAAGATTCTAATTTTGAATGTTAAAAATCATGAAAAGTAGTTTCGTGTGAACCCCAAACGTTCTAAGTTCAAAATTATTGTTTCGCAATTATAGGCTGTCTCGTTTAGTGATAAGGTATAAAATTTAGTGTAAATGCACATGATCAATTTGTCTTATACCGTGGCAGAGGGGAAATGCTACCGCAAGGCCAGTCCTTATATAAGTAGTCAAAGTTTGTAGGCAGTGTCTGGGTTGTGCCAAAGCTAATTTTCTAAATTTCTTTCAGATTCAGTCATCCAAGAGTAGTAAGTGCCTGCGTGTCACTTCTAGAACGATACGATAAGAACCTGCCGCATACAAACCACTGCATCGCCAAAATGTTGCACAGAGTGGCGTGGGACTGCAAAAGACCTTCTATGATGTTCCAAGGATCATTGTTTCTGATATTCCAAAAACTCATTAACGACCCTTCACCACAGTTTAAGGTATGTAGAAATGCTTTTATATTATTACTAGTGTTTGCCCGCGACTTCGTCCGCGTGGAGTTTGAAAAACCCCAAGTATCCTATGTTAATTCTAATACCTCCAAGAATATGTGTACAAAGGACATCTGGCACATAATACCCTAAAATGTATAACCGTCCTTCTATTTTTATTATGGACTATGGAACACTAGAAACTAACTGCAGGCATTAGTTTATTTTATAATGATTTATTAGTTTTAATCATTTATATATAAAAAAAAACATTGTGCTTGCAACACCTCCTACCTCCTCCTGCTAAACAACATTGACAGCCATGTTGGGGTTGCTGCTTTTTTATAATTTATTAATAATAAATGATTAAATAACTCGTTAAATAAAAATAAATGATACTATCTGAGTCGTTTTTATAAAACCTCATAATTTATTACACATTTTACTTCAGTCAAAACTTCTATACATTTTAAGGTATTTTTTCAAGGGAGAGCGGCGGTTGTCCTTTCATGATGATCGGTTAAGTAGTTTTCGCGTGAAAGCTTAACAAACAAACTCACATTCACATTTATAATATTACTAGTGCTAACCCGCGACTTCGTCCGCACAAATTATATACCAGAATTTAAGTCAGATCACAAAATATCAAACAAAAAAAATTTCATCAAAATCGGTTCAGTAGTTTTTGCGTGATGCTCGAACAAACAAGCACACAAACAAACAAACAAAGAAAGAAACAAACAAACAGACAGACAAAAAATCCAACAATTGGTGATTTGGATTCAGGGACATCTAAAAATCATATCGTAATCTTTTTTGTAAATATCTTCAATGTACAGACACACTTCTGTTACAGTTTTATAATAGTTTAGACTAGTGTTAGCCCGCGAATTTGTCCGCGTGGAGTTTGGAAAACCCCTAGTATCCTATGTTACTTCTAATACCTCCAAGAATATGTGTACAAAGTTTTATGATGATCGGTTAAGTAGTTTTCGCGTGAAAGCGTAACAAACAAACTCACAATCACATTTATAATATTACTAGTGTTAACCCGCGACTTCGTCCGCACAAATTATATACCAGATTTTAACTCAGATCATAAGCTATCAAACAAAACATTTCATCAAAATCGGTTCAGTAGTTTTTGCGTGATGCTCGAACAAACAAACACACAAACAAACAAAGAAAGAAACAAACAAACAGACAGACAAAAAATCCAAAAATTGGTGATTTGGATTCAGGGACATCTAAAAACCTTATCGTAATCTTTTTTTGTAAATATCTTCAATGTACAGACAGACACACTTCTGTTACAGTTTTACTTGCATGCGCAATATTGTACCCGCTGTCCATTATAAGTGACAACGGGCTCACTCCCCGACACACTGGACAGAGTTTCGGTACTACTAGTGAAACATGGATGTTCTGAGTTTTTTAAATATCTCTGACTACCCCCTCGGGGAATATAGGCGTGAGCATATGCTATGCTTATGTTTTTTAGGGTTCCGTACCCAAAGAGTGAAAACGGGACCCTATTACTAAGCCTACGTTGTCCGTCTGTCCGTCCGTCTGTCCATCTGTCCGTCTGTCCGTCCGTCCGTCTGTCCTACCTATTTAGGGATGTAACTTTTGAACCTTAATAGCTAGATAGTTGAAATTTTCTCAGATTATGCGTTATTGCGGCGGATTTGTTAACAAATAATAAAAATTCCAAAAATTTAAAAATTAAGGGGGGCTCTCAACAAGGAACTAGTTTTTATCAACGTTTTTTTCTTCACGCTCTATCGTAAAAACGGTAATACATAGGAGCGTCAAACTTAGTGTGATTGTAGAGCAAACTACAGAATAACAACTAATACTAAAAACCGGCCAAGTTAATAATGTTGTGTTCTGTGGTGGTGTGGTACGGAACCCTCGGTGCGCGAGTAGCCCGATTCGCACTTGACTGGTTTTATTAAAGTCCATAATTCTTCTAGAGCACAAGAAAAACATAATTTTTTTTATTTCACAGCCGAAATTTTCAGATGATATTTATTAAGTAAGGACTTACTTATTACTTAGACTTACTTAGTACTTTTGGCAACCTTTCTTTTTTTATTTTTTCAGCCGAGAAAAAACAACATTCTATAGAATGCCCATACTAGCCATAGTAAAAGTTTGTTCAATTCGTTCATCTGAACTAAAAAATATTTCAGGTATATTCAGAAAAGTTATTTTTAAATTGTCGTCAACAATCAAATAAACGAAAAATGGAACCATCTCGGGGGTAAATACTTCAGAAATAAAAAAGAAATACCTAAATCGGTTAAGAAATGCCGAAGTTATCGCGTAATATACGTACAAACCAGGCCGTCACACTTACACGAATTAGTCCATATCTTGAAAACTACTGAACCGATTTTGCCGAAACTTGTATTGTACCCTAAGTTGGAGTAAATGTTAGCCAATAAAAAAAGAATGGTCACAATCCGATTAATAGTTTCGGAGAAATGCGTGAACAAACATACATACATACATACATACATACATACATACATACATACATACATACATACATACACCTATGAAATTTTGTATATTTGTTTAGAAGCCCTAATAGATTATCAATATCATATGTGAATATTTTGCAATTTCTATAATATTACATACATACTATTAGACTGAAACTCTCTGGATACTGGAAAATATACATTTTAATAGACTTTTCCTCAATCTTGACTATTATAAAACTGTAAATTTGAAAAAAAAAATAGTTTGTTTGTTTGTTTGTTTGGGTGTTTGTTTGTTCGAGTATCACGCAAAAACTACTTAACCGATTTTGATGAAACTTTTTTTGTTTGGTAGCGTAACATCTGACTTAAAATCTGGTATATAATTTATGCGGACGAAGTCGCGGGTAAAAGCTCGTTATTATATAAAACTATCGGATCGCCGTATGCGACTCGTGCCGAGCGCGGGGAGAAGGTGACAGCTGTCAGTATTGACAGCTTCCGGGTGAAGGCAAAGGGGCGACCCATAGAGCACGCAAGGTGGAGTCCGCCAAAAACCACATTTCCGCTAACAATACATAGGTATCGAATTGATAACCTCCTTTTTTTAAGTCGGTTAAAAGCAGTCAAACTTTCCCTTTAAAGATCAACATAGAAAACCGTTGACGGAATCCCGGCGCACGTCTCTTATCTACCCCAAAACGTTTCAAGGGGACACTGTTTTTAATACTGTAAGAGATACTTAACAATCCCCCACCTCAATTTAATGTTTGTGTGATTGCGTCTTTTCTCGGATTTTTCATCTCGTTCGCTTCCTGTTCCTTGGGGGGTAATATTTTATTATCTAGGGGGCCCAAATGGCTTAAAGTGGCATTGGGACTTGCAGTGCCACTTCAAAGCTTTCTAAATGCTATGAAAGTGGTCTTAGTATAATTAATTTCTTTAAGTCTGATTAAAAAATACTGTAGGATTACTCGTATTTACGCTTCCAATATGAATCGAAAATAAAACGCGGCAAAGGCCATAAAAATACTTTAGGTACATAATTACAAGGTGTTATTAAAGGGGAGATCGAAATCGAGAAAAAAGAGATCGATGTTGAAAACTATTAAAATATGCAAGGTTTCAGAAGGTTTTATTATAGACAGACATAAATGCAATATTTTTGTTTCTCCCGTTATTGTTTTACTCTGATCTCGCGTTATAAATAAATTTAGGTTTAAAAACATTATTTGTATCATAAAAACACTTTTCCGTCCAATGGGTAGCTAAGTACATATAATAGAAGTATTTTATTTTTCTTTAGTACATTTCCATACGTCGGTAAAGTACCATACAAACTTTGCTTTTAAATAATACAAAGACCAAAGTGTTTACGTCAGCGTCGACTTATACGTCGCTATACGCAGAATCCATTCCACAACGTAGGGACATCCATCTCATATCACTAGTTGTTAGTTTAGGACTCTGAATATCATTATTTGAGATGGGTACGTTTTGGGTACAGCACTTAATCACACATATACATAGATGTTATGTACCACTCATCCCCTATAGGTAAATGACACATCTTTGATAGTTTAGTGAGTATACATATATTACGTACCTAAATTATACAGTTAAAGTAAGATGTAGGTATATTAAATTAAATTAAATTGTATTAAAATTTGTTTTATTATATCTCAGTAAGAACAGAACATTGAAAACCCTAGCTCCTAATCTAGATACCTGAACCCTAGGAGCTAAAATGAACACATAGTTCCATAGATTCAAATCAAAGACTTATTATTAGTAAATCTACAACCTTTAGGTAAGTTTTCAGCTAACTCGTATTTAAATTGTTTAAAGCAGAAAATTGTGAGTGAGATCTCTCATGCTAAAGTACTAAAACTACCCTCGAAGTGCTATGACTCCGCCGTCATTTAACTGATTTGAAACAATCATTGTCCAAAATCCTACCGTTTTGTTTTAATGACAACTTCAGAAGGTTCTAAACTTATAGGCAAAAGCCCCAAAATAATAAAGAATGGAAAAGTTGAATATTCAGCAGCAGACTATGATACGCTGATGATGATGACGATGTTCAACTTTCTTTTCTTTTCTTTTCACGAGGTGTGCCACAAAATTCTATCCTCGGCCTACCTCTTCCAGTCGCTCCCCGCTATCTTTTTTTTTCGTTGGTCCAGCGGACCGCACACTTTTTTATTTTTAGTGTTCCGTACCAAAATTGGCAGAAAGGAACACATATTCGTATATTTAATTAGTTTCCCTTCCACGCATAAACAAAAGTGGTAAGAAATTTCTTCTGTAGTGTCTGATTCTGAAATTTTACCCCTCAATATGCCCCTCAACTATCTTTTGTCGAGTCGATGACGTCATTGAGGTAGACTTAGGTACCATATCGAACTGACTTTCATAAATCATCTCAAAGAAAGTCTGATATTTTCTTTGAGAGTCAAGAGTTTCCCTAATTAGTCTCACAGCATTCTAAAAATACCTAACATTTTGAGCATTATAAATTAATGTTAAAGCTAAGTGAGTGAAATAAACATTTTTTAATTTTTATATCGTAATGACCCTCACTCTCAAACTTTAGAAAATAGGAAAAGAGTAGCTTAAAAACAATAAACTTTTTTCTTGCGCTATAATTTACGATCAGTCGAAAGTAATCAACAGAATTGATTAAAAATTACTGGGTAAAGAATTACCCTACAGGGCAATGGCCTCTCACAAAAGAGGAGAGGAGGTTGCCCTGCAGCGGAATTCAACAGGGTTCTTTTCTTACATAAACCGAGGTACACCATCATTTTGGCTAAAAGGAGTTGGTAGGTATTTACAATTGGGGAGTTAACTGCATCAAATATATTTTAGTTTTATGTTCTCAGTAAAAAATTCGTTTGAAAGTAGTGCTAAACTTACATTTTCAGTAATTCTGTAGCTTGAATACTATCTAAACTATTATAAAACTGTAACAGAAATTTGTCTGTACATTGAAGATATTTACAAAAAAAAAATTACGATATGGTTTTTAGATGTCCCGGATTCCAAATCACAAATTTTTGGATTTTTTGTCTGTCTGTTTGTTTGTTTGTTTGTTCGTTTGTTTGTTTGGGTGTTTGTTTGTTCGAGTATCACGCAAAAACTACTGAACCGATTTTGATGAAACTTTTTTTGTTTGATAGCTTATCATCTGACTTAAAATCTGGTATATAATTTATGCGGAAGAAGTCGCGGGTAAAAGCTCGTTTTTAATAAAAGGATAAACTATAAAAAGTATCGAAACTACGACAAAAAACAATGACGTCACTATTCATGATTTAGTACAATTTTTCATACACAGCTCTTGTTTCGATGTTTGAGTTGCTGAATTGGCTACTTGACAACTAGTCAAATCAGCTACTCTTTATCGGACGTCAAAACGTGCGCTTTGTATGAAGATTTGTTCTAAATATTGAGTTGTGACGTCATCAACATTTTCATTACTTTTTATAGTTTATCTTGTCATTAAAAATAGAATTCAAGCTAAAAACTCAATGAAAATGGGAGTTTGGCGTTATTTTCTAACCCTTTTTTATTGAGTAGATAAAAATAAAATATATTGAATGTAGTCAAATACCCAATTGACTAGTTGGAAACTCGGGGATTATTAAAGTTATCCGAATAATTATACTTCCCAGTACTATCACAATTGCTTCCAAACAATGTTTGTTTAATTAGCAGGAACTGGAGAGGTTCGCCTATTTCATATTGAAAAAATTCACTGAAATCGCCTCGAAAAATTCCAAAGTTTTCATAGAGCTTCTGTTTTGGAAAACTTCGAAGGACGCCATCGAGATTGAGCACGGATACGATCTATATTCCGACCAACGGTAAGTACTTTTATGGGCTATTTAATTGCTATATTCATTGTTAAATCTGGGAAAAGGTCTCACTAATTCCTCGCCTGAACTTCTACCACGAATCCTACTACACAGAAAAAAAAATTACTTGAGTCAAGATATTTTCGCATTTCGATATAAGGAAACTCGAAAATGTCTTCGTTGCAAAAATAAAATGTTTCGTATGGGCCAAGAACTAATTTCTTGTATCAAAATTCAAATGATTCTTTTAATAAAACAATCTCTCATTCGTAATGCAATGCGAGAAACAAATCTGTTTTGATTCAAGATATAAACAAACCCAGTAATACAATTCTCGTCACAATACACATATATATACAAGAAGTCTTGAATTTTGAGAATAAAATATTCTTCAAACTTTAGTGGGATTATCTTAGTCCAAGACATATACAGGGTGAAATTGATATCATTAGCATCCTTTTAAACTAAGAGTCTACCCATCAAACTAAACAACTTTTACTATGGGAGCAAACCAATCAGAGCAAAAAAAAATCAGCTATTCCATACTAAACTGCAATGCCTACTCGACTCAAATGTATGCAACAGCTGATTTTTTAGTTGCTCCGATCGGTTTGCTCCCATAGTAAAAGTTATTCAGTTTGATGGGTAAACTCTTAGTTTAAAAGGATGCTAATGATATCAATTTCACTCTGTATACATAATTGACATTAAGAAATATTAGTTGAAACATATTTGGTTTTTGTTTCTAGAAAGTGTATTTTTTGTGTAGAAAAATTGCTTTATACAAGCTCGCGGAGCCAGTACACCCCTACATGCGTAGCGATGTTTCTACCAAACTTCCACTCATCTTCGTACGTGAACGTTCACGTACTGCCGCACTTTGCGTTGGTAGGGGTGTACCGGCTGGCGCGAGCTTGTATGAAGCTGTTCTTCTAATTGGATATATATTCGGGGACGGAACTGCAGGAAATCAACGCGTCATAGTTCGGTTCTTGATATTTCAGGACTACTAAGTACTGCCGAATGTGGTGTTCCATAGTATCTCGCTACCCCTCTAGGGAAAAGGCTTGAGTTTGTGTATTATATCATTACCTATGTTTGCCTGCTCTACCTATAATATTGTTTACCAGATCTCGCCTAACACCTAAGCTAAGCTTGTCTAAATACGGATCAATATTAACCACAGTTGCATGCAAACCAAACAATTGTGGATGTATTATTATACATAAAGCTCAGACATACATAATGGTCTTTAGACAGGTTTTAAATATATCATTAGACCATCAAACTGAACAACTTTCTCTTTGGGACTAACATACAGTCGCGGTTTCGACGTTGGTCACATAGAGAAAGTTGTTCAGTTTAATGGTTTGATTATCCCCTTAAAAAACCGTCATCATATTAAAAAGGACACTATTGGCTATGTGCACGACACTAGCGCCACACTAGCGCGGCGTAGCGCACAAAACTATGTCGGACAGCCGTGAATTAGCTACACTATTATAGTACTGTAAAGACTCTGTGTTTGTTCGAGGATTCTGCCAAAACTAGTGGACCGATTTTGATAACACTTTTTATATTTAAAAGCTTATTATTAGTCTTAAAAACTAGCTTATATTTTACCCCGGTACGATGACGGGAGCGGATGTGGACGAAGCCACGGGCAAAATCTAAATTGTATCGGAATTCCCATACAAACTTTTACCTCAGTTTTAACACCTTTGGGGGTTGAAATACGACAAACCTTTTTTAAGTGAGCATCTAGATGCCAATAGAAACTTCCATGCCAAATTTTAAGTTTGTAGTCTTGACAGTTTTGGAGATTTCGTGTTTAGTTAGTGTGTGGTTTTGCATAGATTCAAGCATATTTTCACAGCTTGTCCCGCAAAAGTACAAATTTCTGCCACCCCGGGCGCTGCGATCGACTTGACAGTTCCCAAAGTTCCCAACACCCACTTCGCACATAGCCAATAGAAACACAAAAAAAAATCTGCCTTTCCCATGACTTTCCGTTCCATAAAAGACAGCTGTTTTTTCTCGGGTTTTTGATGTTTGTCGTATAGAGAAAATTGTTCAGTTTGATGGTTTGATCATCCCCTTAAAAACAGTCTGCATAATTATGAAGAAGCACCCATTTTAAAATATGCCTTTGAATGAAATAGCCTAACAAATATACAATACCAGCAATCAAGCTAATTCAGCCTTTCATCAAACCCCTATAAATTTACCAGTCAAATTTACCGAAACCTGAAACACTAATAGTAGGCCGTAAGACCAGAGCAATAGTGATTATCTACCCTTTCGGATTATCATCACTCGAGCGCCCTCACGGACGCTTTATTATGAAACCCTGTTTGATATACACACTCCAAAACGCCACTTTGGGGTTTTTAAACAAAGTTACTGATGCGATAAAAAAGTTAAACTGTAGTCGAAATCGCAAAAATGTTTTATGAATATGAGCTAAGTATAAAACAATATCTACGTTTTCTTTTAGTTATCAATTAATCTTAGGGTCAACAATTCCTTGAAACGAACGAACGGTGCTAGATCGATACGATATAGGTCGGAAACGCGTCTGAACCCAGATAAATAAGTACCAACTGGATGCACTGGACTCAGTTGAGCGTCGAGCCAAGAGACTCATCGACGATAATGCACTCTTCGAGGCTAAGATACATAGTCTGGAACACCGGCGAATGGTCGCTATTCTGTCGGTGTGTTTTATCGGATACACTACGGCGAATGTGCCCAAGAGCCAAGACGGAGTGTGAGACTGCCTCCATACTTAGTCGATATTCTAACAAGTAGATAGATATTGCGGGTTCTGATCCACCTAATAGCCACTCTAAGAAGTCACTTGAATAGTATGGGTTTGTGAGAAAGCGAGGAGACTTGTTATGTTGGAAAAGCTCTGATTTCCAAAAAATCCAAAAATCACACTTTTCCAACATAACATGTCCCACGATTCCCTACACATATAAATTTTTTTTGGTGTTATTGAGTCCCCGATAATCTACGCACGTTTGTCGCGCATTTGTATCGATACAAAATCGATATTCTTTGGTCAGACTCTTCAACACAGGAAGGTGGCATAGGTATTGTATATCCATGCTTCAACAGTAGTATGATGGCGTCGATACATAAGCGCTTCTCACGTGCATCTGTTCCTTTCTGGTTTTGTCTCCTATTTATAATCATAATAAGAATCGCAACGTATCACGACGCGCTGTGGTGATATGAGGATCTTATACCTTTACGATTCATCATCATCTCAGCCGATGGACGTCCACTGCTGGACATAGGCCTCCCCCAAGGATCGCCATAACGACCGGTCCTGCGCTGCCCTCATCCAACGTTTTCCCGCCGCCTTCACCAGGTCGTCGAATCAGAAATGAAGAGATCCGCAGAAGAACCAGGGTAACTGACATAGCCCAAAGAGTTGCTAAACTTAAGTGGCAGTGGGCGGGGCACATTGCTCGCAGAACCGATGGCCGTTGGGGCCGAAAAGTTCTCGAGTGGCGACCGCGTACCGGAAAGCGCAGCGTGGGTAGGCCCCTCACACGGTGGACCTTTACGATTGAGTGTAATAAAAGTCCTTTCAGAATCTCGGACCTCAAAACTCATACGCTTCAATCTTTATCTTTTCTAAAAATCCGTATTAGCATAACATGCATTACCAATATTTCAATATGCTTTATGAAACCTACACTACTTCAGTGTTCTAAATCCAACAAGGGTTCACAATTCCGCCGGTACATAATGACCGCCCTACATGTATAACGTATCAAGCTCTTCAACTGCCATCAATCTTTGTGTATTTCCGACGTTAAGTTCTGAGGGAGCGACTAATTCAGCTACGATATTATGTTGACATAGGTCTCTGAATTATACCCGTGATTTATTATACGGATTTAGAAGTAGTGTAAATAAACGAGATGCCAAGGGCATTGTTAATGATGTTTGTAAATACGTACTTTGAAAATAAGATTTGAAATGTAACTTTGTTAATCGCTAAAAATACGTATCATTTATGCTATTGGCAAAGTTCATAAAATATAATTATAGTGAGGAATAGCCTGCCAAGCGTGGCGATTATGGCAAATCCCCCCATTTTGGATGGAGGCCTATGTCCAGCAGTGGACGTCTATCGGCTGATATGATGATGATGATGAATGGGGAAAGAAGTCGCGCACGATGCCGTCGAGATGTTGGATAATGAATGGGTTGTCGATAGTTGTTATATACGATTACCGTCTTACAGTATGGGAATGAGTAGTAAGCACACCGGGCAGGCTGTTGATGATGATTATTATTCAAGGTATGATCTTCCAACAGGGATAAAGTCGGCAAAGGAACATGGAGTGAAGAACAAGAAGATGAACTAAGAAATCTTTACATGGAGAACCAAAGAAACCCGGAAAACGATAAAGGTATGACATAATATTTATAGGTTTTTCCTAAGTGCGCAAATCTTTCAACTAAAGATAAACATTATGGCGGGTTCCACGTTTGTAATGCTGATATAAACCTTCCTCTTGAATTACTCTATCTATTGAAAAAAACGCATCAAAATCCGTTGCGTAGTTTTAAAGATAGAGACAGACAGAGGGAAGCGACTATGTTTTATACTATGTAGTGATTAATAATTATACTTACCTACCTTCATAGATACATAATCTCACAACCTAAATAGGTATCTAACACCAATTGACCATTCAATATGCTAAAGGCAAGCCTTACTACATCATCACGCTTTAATAAATATATAGTCGAATAAGCACGAACGTCAAGCCATGTACCAATAAGTCTTTGACCTATGTACGTAATACTGACTGCTCCCAAACGATAAAAAGAAAACATCGTTAGCATCAGGGTACGAAGTGATAATTATCATTGATAATTATACGTTGATAATTATCAACCCGTGTGGTGTGTCGGCTAAGAATAGCACCACCCCATTTCCTCCCATATGGGTGTCGTAAAAGGCGACTTAGGGATCTACCGGAGGATGGGCAGCAGCATCCTCTGAGTACACACATTCAATCCAACTGCGATCGCCAACCCGCCTGCCAAGCATGGCGATTATGGCAAATCCCCCCGTTTTGGGGGAGGCCTATGTCCAGCAGTGGACGTATATCGGCTGATATGATGATGATGATTATCATGATAATTATAAAATTATTGAAAAACAAACAGCTTGCCCTAGCAATGTCACAACATGTGTTTCCGATCATGATCCGATCACGTTTCGCGAAAAAAGAAGCTCACAATCAGGAAATAATTTTTCTCACTGTTTTCTGTTGTTTTTCTCTATTATTTTGTTATTCTTTGTGATACGAAACGAAAATTCCGAATACTGTGAGCTGGTTGGTGTGGATACGAGTGTATTAAAACAAAAAAAACTGCAATTTTAGGATTTTTTGTTAGAAATTTTACTCAAAACTAAGAATCAGCTTAAATAATTATCAATTAATTAATCTTGATAATTTCGAACCCTAGTTAGCATACGCTAAAGAAGAAATTGATGCGTATGTGTAGTCCACCAATCCGCATTGTTCACGCGTAATGGACTTACGCCCATAGGGTAGGCCTGGGCCTTGCAGTGGGAGTTGGGACGTATATCTGGGCCCTGTTTAATTAACGTTACAATTGTAATTTACAATTACAATTCAGGGTACATTGCTGGTTACTATTAACGCTAAACATGTAGTAGGTAATGTGTCACTAACATTATCAGCAATGTACCCTGAATTGTAATTGTAAATTACACTTGTAACGTTTGTTAAATAGGGCCCTGGTAATGATTATGATAGTTTTATAATGGTGACAGATTACAGTAAAGTTTTCTTTCTACAGATGTAATCGACTGGATTCTGGAGAACTTAATAGACCAGACACGCACACGGCGCAGTGTCATCAAGAAGCTCAAAGAACTTGGCCTTATATTCAGAGCGCCCACCAAACGGAGTAATAAGGAGATGGCTAGAGAAAAGGTGCCCAAGGAATTTAGTGAAGAGGAAGATCAGAAGTTGAGGGAATTGTGGGAGATGTATGGAGATTCTAACGGTAAGGACAATTTTATGTCTTATGAAATGCTAATTTGGAGAATAGGTCACTTCTCCGACTGAATACGTATTTGTCCGACCCATACACCCCGTCGACTAGAGTGCGAAAGAGACCGAACCGATTTTATATAAAAAAAAACGACGAAATCAGCATTTCGTATTCCCCTGTTTCCTCCTCCAAAACTAAACGGATTTTTTTAATTCTTTCAAAAGTAATATGAGAAAGACTTGGACTATGTGTGTATGTTTTGCTTTTTTGTTTATATTCGTCAAATTTGTTAACTGGGTGTCTGAAAACGGGCGGTAAAATTAGACATTTTCAAAGTTTTGTAGTTCTTACAGTAATTAATTAAGAGGGCTACCACAGTCCAGTGGCGCCCTCATCACATTAAAAAAGATTTCTCAATAAAGAAAGCCTAAATTGAAAAAGTGCTCAACATCAAAACTACAAAAGCCTTCAAGCTATTTTCATAGAATACTTTTATAGGTTCTAAACATTCAAATTTTAGACAATTTCGAATAAAAAAAAAACCGGCCGTTTTTTTCTTTTTTCAAAATTTGTATGTTTAGACCTTTAAAAAACCTATAAAAGTATTCTATGAAAATAGCTTGAAGGCTTTTGTAGTTTTGATGTTGAGCACTTTTTTAATTTAGGCTTTCTTTATTGAGAAATCTTTATTAATGTGATGAGGGCGCCACTGGACTCCGAGCCCTCTTAAAATATAATGTAGGTAGATACTATTCGATTCCAATATGGAATTATGATTTTGTACGATTCTCTGTAAAGTCATGGAAAGAGTAATTAACAGTAAGTTGCTGTCATACCTAGAAGACAATGATCTACTCAGTGATCGCCAATATGGCTTCCGCCGGGGGCGATCGACTGGGGATCTTCTTGTGTATGTCACGCACTGCTGGGGCGAGGCCATCGAGAAGCACGGTGAAGCACTGGCTGTATCACTTGACATCTCGAAGGCCTTTGACAGGATATGGCACGCTAGTTTGCTGAACAAGCTTCCCGCTTATGGCATCCCCGCTGATCTTTGCAGCTGGATATCTGATTTCTTGAGAGAACGGTCGATTAGAGTTGTCATTGACAGCTGCTCTTCTGACCTTATGGCAATTGATGCTGGAGTTCCTCAAGGGTCTGTTCTCTCCGCGACACTTTTCCTGCTGCACATCAATGACCTCCTTGTGTCAGGTATTGTTGGGTATGCAGATGACAGTACTGTCATGGAGAGATATGTATCTGGCGCAGGGGCCAGCGGGGATAAAATACGCTCGCAGAGGGAGGCCATGGTTGAGCGGACAAACTTGACTTTAAGTCTTGTCTCCCAGTGGGGTGACAATAATTTAGTCAACTTCAACGCCACCAAAACACAGGCTTGTCTGTTCACCGCAAAAAGGAGTCCGTTTAATCTGACTCCTACTTTCCGGGGTACATCTGTCCCTGTTTCCGACAGTCTTGGGCTTCTGGGTATAAGCTTGACCACGAAACTCAACTTCGGCGCTGACATCGAGTCTAAGGCTCAAACTGCGGCCAAAAAGCTGGGCATCTTAAACAAGGTGAAGCGGTACTTCACTCCTGGACAGCTCTTAGTATTGTATAAAGCTCAGGTCCGATCATGTATGGAGTACTGCTGCCACCTGTGGGATGGCTCAGCCAAGTATCAACTTGCCGCACTCGACTCGGTTGAACGCAGAGCCAGGAGGCTCATTGGCGATAGTAAGCTGGTGGAGGCCAAGCTTCATAGCCTAGCCCACCGCCGCAGAGTGGCCTGCTTGTCGGTCTTCTACAGATTGTACTTCGGTGAGTGTGCCCTTGAGCTGCATGAGCTCATCCCACCTTCCCCTTTCTACTATCGGACTTCCAGACGCACCGCGGGATATCACCCCTTCTTGGTTGACATCCCACATATCCGCACCAAGCGCCTTTCTGAATCTTTTCTAATGCGCACAGCCAAGGAGTGGAATGCCTTACCTGCGTCAGTATTTCTGAGTACTTACAACCCGAATTCCTTTAAAGTACGAGTGAATAGGCATCTTCTGGGTAAGCTCGCTACATCTACGACCCCATCTTCGTCCTGAGGACTGGATTGAGGTCAAGAGCAAATCCATAGTTAACAAAAAAAAAAAAAGATGTCTTCCCGTATAATTTTATGAATATGCACCATAGCTGCGTAGTAAAAATTTAGGACGTGTATTATTGAAGGCTGTAGATTCCAAACATGGAATAAAAGTGAAAAGGGTGTTATGGCACTTTACACCTTTATTCGTTCGGGGGTGCGTTATATCCATTAAAGACTCTGCAGGTGCATGTGATTCTGATGACAATACAATAATATGGTATTATCCAGCTGATCTGGTGATGGAGCTGGAAGGTGGCTAGTGGAACTCTAGGATGGCTAATAGTATAATCATCGAATTTCAGCTCGTTAAAATCATCTCGATGAGTGCTTTTCTTTACAGTTTTGTAACAATTACCTATTTAATGATGGAGCTGAATAACTGTTACAAAAACTGCTCACTGGTATTTTCAATTTGTGTTTCTCAACCGATTGCTTCCAAAATCAATATCTGAGGGTCCGCGTGGACCCTGAACACGAATCCGATGTCAGATTGAAGAAAAGTGTCCACTTTAGAGTCAGTATGACTCATCCTAAGCGTCTGTAAAGCGTAGTTGTGGCAAGGCATGCCTTTTTTTGCCGAGTCCAGCGCAGCACCAGTTGGTCGAGTGGTCTCGGTACTCGCCTCCAGAGCAGAGCGGCGGTTTGGTGCGGTTGGCGCGAGTTCGATTCCGGTCGCTAGCAAGGTGGCAAGGAGCTCGTAGCGAATCTTCCTAGGAGTTCGTTGGGACTTTATTATTTAATATATATATTTTTTTTGTTTTTTATTTTTTGCTGGCGAATTGTCACCTAACCCCAACTATTAACCATCTTTTGAAGCGTGTAGTTTTAGCAAGGCTCACTTATAGCATATAATTGATGATTTCAAACAACTTATTCAATTGCCAATGATTTGTTTTCAACTGTTGAGGAGTTCCATTTACCTGTTTCCAAAGCCATTCATCAGATCTTCATCAAAGAATTACTTATGCCAATAGCCTACAATAATACCTATAAATAACGTTAACTTTGTTATTGGTGTTGTTCAACTGGTATCTATTATATGACATGTTGGTATACTGTGGCATCTTGAAGAATTATTGAACACTCTAATATTTAAATTCAAAATTCGAACGAATTGCTCGCGATCTCCCCTCAGACCCCGCACCTCACCCCCTTTATCGGAGCTTAGCCCTGCCTTCACGTTGCCTTAAGTATTACTAGGGTGTTTTGTTACACCATATACATAAATGTTATTTTTAACCACAAAATTCAACCCCACAGATTCATCAAGCTCAGAATCCGACCGCGGCAGTGATAGCGACTCAAGATCTTCACCAATCACTATAAAACCACAAAAGAAACTACATCAACGGAAGGAACCTAAGAAAAACAAAAAGAAAGCAACTCTTGAACTGAGCGCCAACGAAATAGCTAAGCTATTGGTGCAAGCTGTTGACAGTGGTGAGTGAAAACTTCTAAACAAATAGTAATTACTGGTATTGTCGCTCTGTGTTCAGAATTGATCTAAAAACCTAAAAATTTTGTACAGTATCGATAACTTAACAATTTTGGTAACTTTACGAAATTAAGTAAATGTTTTTTCGACTTTACAAACAAACCCGACGACGCAACCGATGTGTGAAAAGTCGAATTTATATTTTGAGAATTTAAAATTGTACTCTCATCATCATCAGCCTAAATACACTCATGGGAGCTTGGGCATTGGTCCACCACGCGTGCCAAATGCGGATTGGTAGACTTCACATATGCATCGGAATTTCTTCTTAAGCGTATGCAAGTTTCCTCACGATGTTTTCCTTCACCGTTTGAGAGCAGTCGGTATTACGTACATAAGTTGAGAAAACTCATGGTACGGTCTCAGAATCAAAGAAATCTAACTCCCTTGCGCATGCAGAGATTTAGATAGAGGGGTAAAGAGTCATTTGAAGCTGAATGTACATGGAATGTCGTCCGTATGGATTCGAACTCGGACCTCTTGATTCAGTGTCCATACCTCTCCGCAACGCGCCACCAACGCTAAACTGTACAATATTATTATATATAGTAGTTTTAGGGGGTACCCAAAGGGTGAAAACGGGAGCCTATTACTACGATTCTACGTTGTCCGTCCGTCCGTCTGTCCTACCTATTTAGGGCTGTAACTTCTGAACCGTAATAGCTAGATAATTGAAATTTTCTCAGATTATGCGTTATTACGGCGGATTTGCTAACAAATAATAAAAATGTTAAAAATTAAGGGGGGTCCTCATCAAGAAACTAGTTTTTATCAACGTTTTTTCTTCACGCTCTATTGTAAAAACGGTAATTACATACAAGCGTCAAACTTAGTGCGATTATAGAGCAAACTCTACAGAATAACAACAAATACTAAAAACCGGCTAAGTGTGAGTCGGTCTCACGCTAAAGGTCCCGGACAAAAAAAGTTTTTTTCTAATGTAATAATGTTGTGTTCTGTGGTGGTGTGGTACGGAACCCTCGGTGCGCGAGTAGCCCGACTCGCACTTGACCGGTTTTATTTATCATACACGTAAACATTCAATTACGATCTGGGTTTGGTCAGATGATAAACTTCATTTCCTATCGATATGGATCTGGCCGATTTGGATACTACGTATTTTTACTTTGGTCGTCATATAATAATAACCAACAGTGGTACCTACAACTACCACCCTCTGAAAACGCGCATTTGTCTCAATGTACACTTTTAGAATATTTGGAGTTCATAGTTCGCCTTTGCCCACAAATCACTGCAAAAGAAACCTTATGCTTTAGTTCCCTAGTACGACACCCACTGAAGGAATATTGTGGTTATTACACGACAACAAATAGTACATTACTGCAGCGGCCAGCAACAGAGGCATTGATGGACGAACGTGTAAATCCATCAACGCCTAGTTGTGGCCAAGGCTTGTATAGTACTTTTCTCAAATAATGCGCGGAAATTAAAACAGTAAATTTTCTCAAATAATTCGCGGCAATTAAAACTCTTTTCGAAATCAATGACGAACATCGAAGAACAATTAGTTATTTTTCTCAAACATGCTTGGAAATGTGAGCATTATTTTGACAACCTTCTTCGAGATAAATCGAAATTGCTGTACTGGCCAAATACATGCGCGCAGCGGCCGGCAATGTTTGTATGAAAATCCATATCTGTCGTGTTTAGCGGCCAAATAAATTACATACTAAACTCATATCTGTCGTGTAATTTAAAAATGGAACGATCTTTTTCTCCGAAACATGGCGACCAAGGAGGTAACTCATCAAAGGTTTTATTTAAATTTCGAACTGACTTGCAAATAGAAAGCTGTTTATTGAAAAAAAAAAATGTTCGTTGTTCGTCATTGATTTTGAAGAGTTTTAATTTCCGCGAATTTTTTGAGAAAATGTAGTGTTTTAATTTCCGCGCATTGTTTGAGAAAAGTACTATACAAGCCTTGGCCACAACTAGGCATTGATGGACTTACGTATGTGTGCCTCGGCTTCGCCTCGGCCCACATTTACACGTTCGTCCATCAATGCCTCTGTTGCTGGCCGCTGCAGTAATGTACTATTTTTTTTTCAATAAATAGCTTTCTATTTGCAAGCCAGTTCGAAATTTAAATAAAACCTTAAATTACACGACAGATATGAGTTTAGTATGTAATTTATTTGGCCGCTAAACTCCATATCTGTCGTAGATATGGATTTTCATACAACATTGCCGGCCGCTGCGTGCATGTATTTGGCCAGTACTGCAATTTCGATTTATCTCGAAGAAGGTTGTCAAAATAATGCTCACATTTCCAAGCATGTTTGAGAAAACGGTATTTATTTAATAAAAACATTTTCATAATTATTTAGCTGTTTCGTCGGTATCCTAGAAGGATTTGAGGTATTTATAATAAAGGTAGCGACATTTTCTTTTCATTTGAATGTTCATCGTAATATCGTTAAAGGAATATTTCGTTTCGAGCCTTTTCGGGAAGAAAATCGTAAGCCCCAAAGATTGCCGAAATACAGTTTTTATTTCATCTTAGCAGCTTTTCACCTTATTAGGTTTACCCGTCAGAATTAATATGCATGATAGATACGTTTTTATAGAGACACTTATCTATGAAATGACACTGGTCTACAATTTAAAAAAAAACGGTCAAGTGCGAGTCGGGCTACTCGCGCACCGACGGTTGCGTACGGCACATCATATTAACTTACAAAATATATCTATAATCACACTAAGTTTGACGCTTGTATGTAAGTATAGTAAGTAAATAGAGCGAGAAGAAAAAACGTTGATATAAACCTAGTTTCTTGTATGAGGACTCCCCCTTAATTTTTTACTTTTTGAAATTTTTGTTATTTGTTAGCAAATCCGCCATAATAACGCACAATCTGTGAAAATTTCAACTGTCTGGTTATAATGGTTCTAAAGTTACAGGTATAGGTACGACAGATGAATAGACGGACGGACGGACAACGTAGGCTTTTGAATAGGGTCCCGTTTTCAGCCTTTGGGTACGGAACCCTAAAAAAAGTATCGCAAAATATACCAATCGGTGCATAAGATGTTCTCGCTAAAAAGGTTGGATTTGTTCTTTCTTGAATAAGTATCGAATATTAGCGTAGTGAATCTAAATTTTAATAAAATCAGAGTGTAATTGTGGTTGTTTATAATCGATCTTTAGGAGGTCTATTTAGGAGATTTGTCTTTCGTCAACGCAATGTCTACGTCCAAATGGAGCTATTTTCTCCGCGAATATTCTTGCACATAGACAAAATACTTGACTTCAATACATCACATCCACAACCAAGATACGTAGTAACTCGCAAGCGCTTATGGATACGCGAAACACTCATCATCATCATCATCAGCCTATAAACGTCCCACTGCAGGGCACAGGCCTACCCTCATGGAGGGTGTATGGGCATTAGTCTACCACGCGTGCCCAATGCGGGTTGGTAGACTTCACATACACATCAGAATTTCTTCTTCAGTGTATGCAGGTTTCCTCACGATGTTTTCCTTCACCGTTTGAGAGCAGTCGGTTTTACGTACATAAGTTAGAAAAACTCATTGGTACATGGCATGTTGTCCGTGCGGATTCGAACCCGGACCCCCATAATTGGGAGTCCATACCTCTCCGCAACGCGCCACCGACGCTCATTCGACGCGAAACACTATTCGCGGCGAATTCGCCCCTTCTAGACAAAATCTTATTCCGTAGCGAAATAGCCAAATAAGTGGGTCCCTATTCCACAAAAAGTTATTTTTTTAGTAGTCCGCTGTCCGATTAAGAAGTACGTGAACATTAGCGCTGTAAGGGATATCCGAACCCACATCTTAACTTCGGATTATCCTCATAAATTTGAAAAAAACTCCACCCTCATACATTTATGAGAATTTCTATAGAAATACGTATTTGCACATGATTACATTTTTTCATAATCCCTGTTCGACGATATAAAGCTTTCTAAGCTATTTTACTGTAAACGTGAATATGCACACCGATAAACATTTTTTAACGTCAATATCTTCAGCATTCAGGGAAATAACCTACCTTTATAAAAAAAATACCTTTGGACGAAATTACTTAAAATTTGTATATATTCTTAGGGCGATGAGGAACTTTACTGCAACTTCCAACTACCTAAAAGCTGTACTTACTACAAGTACGACTGTAGAACTAAATTCACAGGTTTCATGATGTTATGAGTTATGACCTTTATGACTAGTCAAATGGTGACAGGTAGCTTTTTATTATTATTATTATTTATTACACAAATTACATTGAACACTATGACAATGAATCCCGCAAAACCAATTGCTCGGTTTGTCTGTGGGAGCTACAATCACGCTCTAGCTATTTTTAACTATAACTAGCTACTATAGCTTTTTTTAACTTTTTTTGTCCAAATATTTTTTATATCAGGGGCAGTGAACGCAAATACAGACAATCAGGGGCCTATTTCATAAACATGACAATTATAATTTCCAATGACAATTTGAGATACATAACTGATAATGTTAGGGCGCATGTTGCATGTATCCAGCAATGTACCTTGAATTTTCATTGTAAATTTCTCATCAAATTAAAGATTGAAAAATTAAGTCTCGGGCGGGACCCGCATTCTTCCAAGTCGGGGATGTGCGTTATCCAATTTCGCTACCGAGTCCACTAGCCAGAGAACGAAATTTTCAATCTGTTGCGTCTTAAGGGGCCGTAAATTTCTCAAAATTCAAAAAAATCTAAATTTTTTATTCAAAATAATCTACATCTACACTAATATTATAAAGAGGAAAGATTTGTACCTATTTTTGTATGTTTGTATGTTTGTAATGAATAGGCTCAAAAAGTACTGGGCCGATTTAAAAAATTCTTTCACCATTAGAAAGCTGCATTCTCCCTGAGTAACATAGGCTATATTTATTGCTAGAAAAGATTAGACGTCCACCCGTGCGAAGCCGGGACGGGCCGCTAGTATCATATAAATAGCTTTTTGACGTAATTTTTTGATGATATTATTTTGAATAAAAAATTTAGAATTTTTTTAATTAGATTTTTGAGAAAAAGTCTCAAGTTTATGAAATAGGCCACAGGAGTGCGATTTTTGAATCTCATTCGCTGAGTTCAACAGTTGAAAATGTCAAAATTACTGTGGAGATATGCATCTTTCTACGATTTTTGAAAGTCAAATCAGCAGTAGAAAGATGCATATCTCCATAGTAATTTTGACATTTTCAACTGCTGAACTCAGCGAATGAGATTCAAAAATCGCACTCCAGATCAACACGCGTGCATAACCACGTAGCTTTCACACACTCTGACATTGGCAGAATTTATTGGGCCTGTCTCGAAAACAGGCCATAAAAAAATATTTGATAACAATTTACTTATACAACAATAATTGAAACCCTACTTTCAGAAGTCGGAGAACCGTTTATTGTTAGAATATATAACCAAGCTTATAGAGCGCGCCTAATCGAGTATGAAGCGTGAGCTATGAACATCGAAATGTGTAAATTTCTCGTTCAATTAGTACCGAAATAACGCGTCCTAATTTTGTCAGCGCAAATATTCAAACATCTATATTTTCGTCTGTCTATCATGGAAATATTAAAGAAAATCCTATACAAGCTTAATTAAAACGGTAAGAAAATTGCATGCTTTTACAAGGTCCAACTTAATATGCTGACGGTTTTTTAAGAGGATGATCAGACCATAAAACTGAACAACTTTCTCAACGGGGCCGATGACAAAATCGCGAAAAAAAACTCTGCTGTCCCATACACATGTCATGTAAGATTACAGTTTTGTATGGAACAGCGGATTTCTTTTCGCGATTTCGACATTGGTCGAACCATAAAGGTATCATATAGAGGAACTGACAGCTGAGAGAGCGAGATGTACCTAGCGGCGCCACTGTATAATAGAAAGAGAAACGTGACGCGAGGCAATAGAACCGTTTTAGGGAACTTGTCAGCACAATCGACTGGGTAAATATTCGTGCTCTGTGAATAATTAGTGAATCTAAAGTGAAGTCGTAGATTATTTTGTGAAATATACTAACACTATTTCATTAAATTACCTACGATTTCACGTTAGATTCACAATTATACACAGAACTCGAAGTTTTAGGGTGCCGATAAGTGCCGACAAATGCACAAAAAACGGTTTGATTTGACAACTCATGTCAGTTACTCTATTCCGACAGGTATAATAACTTTATGGGTCGAACTCGAAAGCTTATTGGGAGTTGGGCTTTAGTCGCCTCATGAAACACGACGAAAGAGCTATTTGTACTTAAATCATTCTAGAACTTACTGGGTTAAGGCACTCATTTTAACATATCAGTAGCTATATTTCCCTTGTTTTACAGTAGCTAATAAATGGCCTCTAACTCCGCTTGTATATTCGCTAAACTTTCCCGCTCCGTAACGGGGTCGCCCTTTCTATTTTCCCACGAGGCTCCGTATTTCTGTTATTGTTTAACACAAGGGAACGTTTTAGACCCCTTCGTTAGCAATCGTAAAAAGTTGTTTGGGTTTTCCTTCGCGTCGTACTGTTTGCATAAAAATGATACTGTTTTTAAATAAAACGTTTTACCGTAGAAAAGACTCCAGACATTCAGTTTTGGAAAAGAAAACTATACAAAAGTAATAAAAGTTACTTTTTTGACGTTTTCTCTATACACTATTTCAGACGGATTCACGTAAAATTATAACAGTACTGTGGACATCTATCGAAGCAGGGATATAGGTACATGACACCTCTAGCACATTGAGGGTTTCAGGATGGAATGATGCGTCGAGTGATGATAGGTGGCTGCCTTTCGCGCCCAGAAACATGAGACCCTTTATGCCTAAACCGCCTCCTACGAAACCCAAGGGAAGAAATAGTGTATGTGTATGTGTGTGTGTGTGTGTGTGTATGTGTGTAGCATATTAAATCACGCGTCGGTGGCGCGTTGCAGAGAGGTATGAGCACCCAATCATGATGGTATGGCTTCGAATCTGCACGGCCGCTATGCCATGTACCGATGAGTTTTTCTAACTAATGTACGTAATACCGACTGCTATTAAACGGTGAAGGAAAACATCATGAGGAAACCTTTGTACGCTGAAGGAGAAATTCTGATGCGTATTTAAAGTCTACCAATACGCATTGGGCACGAGTGGTGGACTGACGCCCATACACCTTGAGGGTAGTCCTGTGCCTTGGAGTGGGACGTATAGGTACAGGGTGAAATTGATATCATTGGCATCCTTTTAAACTAAGAGAACTGAACAACTTTTACTATGGGAGTAAACCGATTGGAGCAAAAAAAAATCAGCTGTTGCATACATTTGAGTCGAGTAGGCATTGCAGTTTAGTATGGGACAGCTGATTTTTTAGTTGCTCCGATCGGTTTGCTTCCATAGTAAAAGTTGTTCAGTTTGATGGGTAGACTCTTAGTTTAAAAGGATGCCAATGATATCAATTTCATCCTGTATAGGCTGATGATGATACCAAATCACCGATCCCCACGTGATACATCCAATTCCATTCTGAAACCCCAACTAAGTAAGTAGCAACAAGTACAATGTCAAGTACAATGGCACGTATAAAAATGAGAACAGTTTCAATAAGTAGTTAGAGCAGTTTTTGAAGTAAGTTGATATGATGTAACCGAATAGGAATAAAGATCAAAATCTACTTTTTATGTTAACTATACAAACTTTATTGCAGACAGCAAAGCAATTCTGCTAACGGTTTTGGTCTCACAAGTAGGTATAACAATAAAGATCACAAAAATGCAACTATCTAAATAACATTAAGTTTAGTAAATTCATTTTTCACCCCTCCGGGCGGAGAGCGTCAACTTTCGTCCCGGCGCTGCGCTAAACGAAGTTGCCACTTTCCGCCTCTGTCGGAGAGAAAAATAGTGTACTAACCTCGGGCAGTAAATAAGAAAGCCTCTGATCACATGTTTGTTGACCTTGGCTTCAATAACAACAATTACGTGAGATCTTCGACCTTTCTTACTTTCTTGCCCTCGGTGTGTAATCTACAACGTGTTAATGAATTAACGCAAAACTAGAAAGTAGTTTGTTTAGAATCGAGAGCAGAATCGAATTATAATGGTTTCAACATAGGTAATTTTTTTCAAAATATTAAATAATTTGTTTGCAAAATTTTAAATTTTCTGAACCCAATGTCAACCCACCGCACGGGCACACTCACCCTACTTACTACCAAAACAAGATTATAAAAATGTATCCATGAGTATGTTAGCGCTTTCTTTTCGTGCTGAAATGATGACAAATCATTTTTGCCTCAAAACTTAAAATGCGAATAACTTTTAATTTTAAATATCAAAATAATGAAATTATTGTTTCAATCTAATTATTTAGTTATAAATCAGTTGGGGTGTATGAGGTTTTGCGCTAATTCATTAACACGTTGTATATACTATTTCATGGTAAAAACATGCTATATGCTTAATTTATGTAATGTCGACTGCTCTCAAACTGTGACGGCAAAATCGTGACTACTTGAATGAAAAAGGAGTGTTCGTACTTTATGTAGTACTAGATACTCTTTCTTACACTGTGGTAAAAGTATAGCATGCTCTATACTTTACAATGACAACATTGTTGATTGACAGCTTGCCTCACACTGTTTGCAAAATTGTATTGTTTGTTGTCATTCTAAAGTGTATCTACAGAGGAAGACCTTAAGCCTATATTTGAATGTTCATTCTTTTTCCGCATGGGAGCGGTGCACAGTGGTCGATAATAATTAATTTAGGGGCATAGGGGTATCTGAAACTAATATTTAAATCAAATCAAATCAAATCAAATATACTTTATTTTACACCAAAACATAAACAGTAAAATACAGAGAAAAAAAATACAAGAGGTACAAAATAAGGCGGTCTTATCGCTAAGAAGCGATTTCTTCCAGACAACCTTAGGGTAGAGGAAACGGTGTACGAAGAAAAGTAGGCGGTGTTTCCAGATAAATGGTCAGAAATATCAGTAAATAAAAAAAATAAAAAATAATAAAAAAAATCCATACTTAATTCCAAATAAGGACGACAAGATTTTCCGATTTCTATTTTTCTTTCTGGCGAATTCTGATGCAATTTATTTAGTTATCTGCCTGCGTAACATGACAGAGGTGAGAGCGACACAGGTCACTTCTAAACGTCAAATTGGCGGTTATCCCCATAGTATCAAACTCAAAGACGTTTAGAAGTGACCTGTGTCGCTCTCACCTCTGTCATGTTACGCAGGCTGAAAGACTATCCAACATATCTTGAACGTTACTAAAGCAGTTCTAAGAATAAGTCAGGGTAGGTATTTCAAATCTCAGTTTCTGTAATTTAAAGAATAGTCTTAAAATTTCGTTGCGATTTGGAATGAAGTACTTATAGGGAATCTGATTTATGAAATCTGTACATCTACTCTGCAGTAATACAAGATAGATATATAAAAAATCCATTTTATCGGGATAATGACAAACAATTTTTACACGATTTTTTTAGTATGTAGAAAATTATATTTTTAGGATTTTTTCATAAACCTCACTCCAAAGTCCATAATAGCTAGATTTAAACTTCAGTTTCTGATACCCCTATGTCCATAAATTAATTATTATGGACCACTGTGCGGTTTTGTGTAAATGAAAATGAGCGATGACTTTAGTCTGTATCTCAGTAGTGTGGACAAAGAGGCTGATTATAATTGTTGGCCAAATTATAACAAAACCTTAAACCACAGGTCACACGGAAGCTCTTAAATGGCTGGCAGAGAATCTAGAAGAGGTAGCACTAGACCAAGAAGCTGAAGGCTTCAATCCAGCAGCGGATGGCACGCCACTGGTTCCCATCGGAAGCGATGCCGTCGAAGCTATGGACAGTGATTTGTTTAAGAAGGTGTTGGCGGGCGTGGGAGTGGTACCACCTGAGGACGAACAGGTATGTCGTGAAATAAAACGCAGACACGCACATGCCAATATGCTGACACTGTCATATACCCACGAAAGCGCATACAAACCCACACATACCCACACTCACCCTACATTATGCATGCACACATTTTAAGAACAAAATGAAAGAATTTATGTCTTTGGTAATTTATGTTTATGGTTTGATCAATTATTGTTTTTTAATGATCATTTTATTTTGTCATCTACTTTCTTCATATTTCCGCTTCCAATAAAACAATTAAGTATCACGACAGTGAATGTATTCAAACAACATACACTAGATTGAAATAAAACCTCGACCTCGGTTGACCCCATAGACTTTTGTTCCTTATCAGTAAGAGGATCGAATGGGATGAAAAAAAAGTTTGGTCAAAATTGCCGTTTTTCTCGATGACTGTACATTTTTTTCAAAATCTGTGAATGCAGAAGTGAAATGCTCCAAAAGTTAGGGTTAGTCTCCTAAGAACGTTTTCTTGCAGCTGTTATGCTTCTGGTAGCTGCCCTTTGTGCCCCATCTTAACTTACCCAGCACCCACCCCTTCCACCCTGTATTTATTACTCGTTTAGTATCCAGTGTAGTATATAAGTCATATAAGTCACAGTCATAATATATCGTTATCATTGTTTTAGGAAACTTATTGGAGAATACCTAGCAGCTTACATTTCGACACCATACGAAAGAGACGTGACATAATAATGAAGGCAGTGCACAAAGAACTCATCATAGACTCAACCGAACCCGCTGAAACTCAACAAATTGAACAAACAAACGCGGAGTCCAGCGACGACGATGACCTATTTGATAATTTGAGAAAAATGCACGAAAATAACGAAGAATTCGGTTCCAAAAGCGGTCCAAAACCCAAAGAAAATAACATTGAAACAATAACAGAAAGTGGTCATAAGAAACTTAATGCCAAAAGAAGTCGCAGTGTAGACTCTGATGACAGTCATAGTAGAGAGAAAATGCAGAAAATCGATGAGCATGATGAAGTGAATAGCGATAAAGATGATGATTATGATATCCTATCGTTCGCGAAGAAAACGTTGCAGCATGAGGAACTGCCTGATACTGAAGATATTTTGAGTAACTTACGAAGGGTAGACAGTGGTACGTTATACAGGGTGAAATTGATATCATTAGCATCGTTTTAAACTAAGAGTCTACCCATCAAACTGAACAACTTTTACTATGGGAGCAAACCGATCGGAGCAACTAAAAGATCTGTGTCCCATACTAAACTGCAGTGCCTAACATAGGTACCTGACCGCGTAGGTACATTTTTATACCTACAGTGCGGAGTGAGACAGGCCTGCTCTTAGATTAAAAGGATGCCAATGATATCAATTTCACCCTGTAGATAATAGAAAAAAATGCGTAAATTTTGCAAAAATAAAAGTGGGTAGTAATATTTTATCGAGTAAAATTTGGTCAGTTTGATTGTCTAAAGACAATCAAACTGACCAAATTTTACTATACAGGGTGTTAGGGTAAACAGTCGCATTACTTTAAGGACTGATTTTATACATGATACTAAACAACTTTTCCTATGAAACCTATAGGAAATTCGAAAAAAAATGTTTGGTCTTTCTATACTAAATGCAATCAGCTGATCGAACGTTTGTATGGAAAGTCGCTTTTTTTTTGTGAACTTGCTATAGATTTCTTAGGGAAAGTTGTTCAGTATCATGGGCACAATAACCCCTTAAAGTAATGCAACTGTTTACCCTAAAACCTTGTAGAGCCAACATCAAAATAAAACGAACAAAAAGTAAGCTATTATTGTTAGTATTTCGAGTCGGTTCGGTATTACAGTTTTGTATGAAACGAAAGATGATTTTTTCGATGATGTCTCCAGAGTGACAACCGCCGCTCTCCCTTGAATAATAGTACATTACGATACGTGTGACCTAAGTAGTCCATTATTGCACGGCGTGAATTATCGCCCGAGCGCAGCGAGGGCGATAAACGCCGTGTAATAATGGACTTACTTAGGTCACGAGTATCGTATACTATTTTATAGCTCGTGTGACCTAAACCCGCCAACTTTTGTGTGTGTGTGTATGTGTGTGTGTAATGTATTGACATTCTCTTTCATGTTGAAGTTTTTAATTCTACGAATACGTATACTAACGAAAAGGGCAGAAAGGGGGACCGGGGGCGGAGCCCCCGGCGGGGTGGAGGGGCGGAGCCCCCCCGGGGGCACGGGGGGCGGAGCCCCCCGTAGGACACAACCACGACTTTAAAATCTTCGATCATATATCGCAACCACAATCAATAGATACTCACCTCTAATCACATCTACCGTCACATCATCATCAGCCCCTACTCACCCCCTACGCACGTACGCACTAGGTGGCACGTAATCACATCTACCGTCACATCATCATCAGCCCCTACTCACCCCCTACGCACATACCCCTAATTACCCCCACGAACTAGGGGGTATACCCCCTAATCACCCCCACGAGCTAGGGGGTACACCCCCTAATCATCAGCACGAGCTAGGGGGTACACCCCCTAATCACCCCAATGAGCTAGGGGGTACACCCCTAATCACCCCCACGAACTAGGGGGTACACCCCTATTCACCTCCACGAGCTAGGGGGTCCACCCCCTAATCACCCCCGCGAGCTAGGGGGTGCACCCCCTAATCACCACTACACACCCCTTACGCATTAGGGGGTGCACCCCTATGCATCCCCAATCACCCCCTACGGACTAGGGGGCGCATCCCTTACTCGCACCCTACTACCAACATACTAATAAGGTGTGATTAGGGGGTGCGGGTGTAAGTAGGGCGTACGTAGGGGTAAGTATAGGTATGATCAAATATAATTAAAGTAAGTTGGAGTCAGTTGGGGATTTCGCGATTTCAATGTTGGTCACATTGAATGAAAGCACATTTAAAAGTACCTTCTTTTGTTTATTATTTATGCATCTGTGCAATAAAGTATTTTCGAATGGTGTAATGTAATTCGTGTATTAATGGACTACTTAAGTACTTAGTAACGAAAAACCGTGACCTAAGTGCGGGTTTAGGTCACGGAATGCTATAAAAGTACCTTATTAATTGTTTATTATGCATCTGTGCAATAAAGTAGATTCATTTTCGAACGGTGTAATCCGTGTAATAATGGGCTACTTAGGTAACGCAAAACCGTGACCTAAGTGCGGGTTTAGGTCACGGAGTGCTATAAAATACCTTAAAATGTATAGAAGTTTTGACTGAAGTTTGGAGCTGTCCCATACATTTTAGTCGGGTAGGTACAGCAGTTTTGTTTGGGAAAGCTGATTTTTTTCGCGATTCCTGAGGTTGTTCAGTTTGATGGTCCGAGTTCACCGTTTCAGTATTTGCTAGGCTGTCACTTACACCCTGTATATTATGTTCCCTGCAATATTACTAAAGAATAGCTCCCGAGGGTCTCAAGACAGAATAACACATCAGTATCGAATATTACTTATATCTGTGCTTATATGAATCTAATACTTACAGATGACAGCGACAATGAAGAAATAGTTTTGCCGGCGAAACGTGACAAGAAACGCAGACTTGTTATCGACGACGATTCAGATTAATTAACGTAAGGGCTCTTTTGTTAATCATTATTAACTTAATTAATAATTATAATGACTGAAATATTATTATAGCGTTTTATATTACCTCCTTTAATTTTATGGTGGGAATTTGAGATCGCGTACAGAGTGTCAGGGTAAACAGTTGCATTACTTTAAGGGGTGATTGTATCTTTATCTACTTATCTTTGACTACTTATTAGAAGGACTGGCCTTGCGGTAGCAATTACCCTCTGCCAGGGTATAAGAGCAATTGATCATGTGCATTTACACCTAATTTTATACCTTATCACTAAAAGAGACAGCCTATAATAGCGAAACAATAATTTTGAACTTAGAATGTTTGGGGTTCACACGAGACTATTTTTCATGATTTTTAATATTCAAAATTAGAATCTAAAGTTATGGGGAATAAAATCCAAAGTTGCGGATTTCCTGTTACCTCGCCCCCCGCAAAAATAGGCAGAAGTTTTTGTTAGTAGAATGACACGCGTAACCAGTCCCTATATAATTAGTCAAAGGATTGTATCCATGATACTGAACAACTTTTCATTGGAACTTTCACCTATTGGAAATTAGCAAAAAAATGGGTTGCACTCCGGGAGTGCCAGCAGAAGTGAAAACTTGAACATTAACTTTGTGCACTTTTGATATTTTGAAAAGGGCATAATTTCGCACGAATTGCTTAATTATCAGTATAAAAGTACCTACTATCATTTATGTAGTCATCATCATCATCATCATCAGCCTATAAACGTCCCACTGCAGGGCACAGGCCTACCCTCAAGGAGGGTGTATGGGCATTAGTCCACCACGCGTGCCCAATGCGGGTTGGTAGACTTCACATACACATCAGAATTTCTTCTTCAGTGTATGCAGGTTTCCTCTCGATGTTTTCCTTCACCGTTTGAGAGCAGTCGGTTTTACGTACATAAGTTAGAAAAACTCATTGGTACATGGCATGTTGTCCGTGCGGATTCGAACCCGGACCCCCATAATTGGGAGTCCATACATCTCCGCAACGCGCCACCGACGCTCATAAGTCATATCATTTATGTAGTAAAATACAATATTCATTTATTGCACTATCGTACACAAACATGACAATTTATGCCGCTTAAACGAAACAGCAGGAACAGGCATACATTTTCGCCCCGCGGTAGAAAGAGAGGGGGATATGTCTGACCAATTTTCGATCAGGATCAGGGTGACGTCACGGTCCTGACGCAAGTTTTAACATTTTTTACCCATTCAAAAAAGTGCACAACGTCGTTAAAGAAGTTTTCACTTCAAAAAATTATGAACTTCTAATTCTAAATGAATCGCCCTTATGTTCCTTTGGGAAAGAGGTTCAGTTTAGTATAAGAGATAAGTGTACTTTTTGCAACCATCAGCAGCAAGGCTGATTCAGTGTTTATGGGGTGTAGAGCTTCTCTGTAATGGGGATGGACCAGGTCTGCCTGCATAACTCCAGTCGGTTTAGGAGTTACTGATGATTAAATTAGTATGCACTGTAGCTATGTGAACAATAGAAAAACTGTCAAGTTCTGTCAGTCGGTTTAGGAGATACAGCCAGTCGAAGTTCCGACCTTTGAACGGCTGTATCTCCTAAACCGGCTGATGAACCATGTCAGTTTTTGTACTGTTCACATAGCTACAGTGCATACTACAACAATAACATACGATCAGCCTTGCAGCTGATCGTTAATTTTTTACAGACCTTTAATCATCAGTAACTCCTAAACCGACTGGAGTTATGCAGGCAGACCTGGTCCATCCCCATCATAGAGAAGCTCTACATCCCATAAACACTGAATCAGCCTTGCTGCTGATGGTTGCAAAAAGTACACTTAAAGTAATGCAACTGTCTACCCTAACACCTCGTAGAAGCCTCTGATAATTATGTTTCATTTTGGAAAATAAACACGGGAAGCCATTTTGAATACGAGGAATATTTTGGAAAATGGACTAATGGGAAAGGGACATTTTTTTCCTTTTGAAGTACGGAACCTTTAAAATGATTGCTCGCCATGGCTCAAAAGAGAACAAACCAGTACAAAGAGCATAAACCGCCGTGGCACGTAACAAATATTCCCCCGACATCAAAAACCGCTGCATATCAGATTTCCTACAACACAATTCTGCAGTAATAGAGACACTCGTTTCCACAGCTATCTTATTACTGGCTCATGAGAATTCCAATAACACCGTTCGATATCAATATACTGCTATCACTTGGTATTTCTGAGCGTTTTCGCGTTTCGATATTGCAAATATTGTGCAATATTGCTAAGCGGGCTGGAATCATCATAGTTTCATATGCAGAACAAAAGACTGTCGATTATTGGGTGGAGTCCTTTTTGTTTTATTGGTAGAGTGGCTGTTCTGGCTTTTATGTGGTACTTATTTTATATTAAGGGGCCATAGGTTCAGACGAATATTTTCTATGAGAAACGCGATTACCCAGCCCTCCGAAAAATGCGTGCACGTGCCGTATTTTTGATTAAAAAGAGTTAACAAAAGTACTTTTTATATATTTTTTTATGATTTCACTAGCTAGATAAACTAATGTTGAATATGTGAGTATAAATACCAAAAATCTGAAACTATTTTAAGTTCTTCTAACACGACAAAAATGCTTAAAACTATAAGAAAATACGTCATATTTGTGACGATTTTCTATCGAGTGAAGTAATTCCAATCGTGCATTCAATTGATGATTTCACTAGATAAACTATCTAAGAATACTGAGGTATGACTTTGGTTTCGGTAAATTGTATATATCTAGTCGAAACATGAAAAATAAAAGATGCCTCCAAGGTGTTTCGTGCTACCATAGGGCTTTAATTCACTGGCGGTTGTGGTGTTATTATTTATAGGTAGTCATTGCAGATGGGTAAATTCAGGGCGTTTGAACACCGTCATTCCTGTCTTAAAAATTTGCATCTTGATTAAACCAAAAGATATAAACGTAGTGCTTTTATAGACCTCCTGGACCTCTAAAACAGCGCTATAAAATATACCTTTTCATTTAAACACGATTAAAATCTTTGAGAGAGGAATGACATCGTTAAAACGCCCAGAATATTTATCCAGGTACCAAATAGAATTCTTACAGACTATCTGAAGCAAAGACAAAAACTCATTGATCTGAAGGTCGGAAGTCTAAAATATAAAAATAGCAAAATAAAAATAACAAAAGGGATTCAAATGGCAGTCTTAATTATCATCACCAAAAGATTTCTTTCATAATACCTATGCTTCTTCTAAAGTCTGTTCCACAAAGTCGACCCCTCTAGTATGATATTTAGGCACACGACGCGCTTTTGCTGTATAGAAAATGACCTCTTACAACATCACTGACTTTTCGGTGAAGGAAACCAGCATGCTGCATTAACTTAGAGTCATGTACTGTTGTACCCACTGCCCATTATAAGTGGCGACGGGCTCACTCCCCGTCACTGGACAAAGTTTCGGTACTACTAGTGAAACGTGGATGTTCTGAGGTTTCAGAATATCTCGTGACTACCCAGACGATACTGCGGTCAAAAATTCTGTAGGTAGGTACCTAATATTTATTATACACTGAATTAAGTGGGCTTGTTCATAATTAATGGGTCTGGTTATATTATTTGGATGTTTGTTTATGATAATATGAACATTTTGGTTTATGTACGGGGGCCTCAAACCCTTAAATAACAAATATTTAACAAAACTTTGTAAAGTAATTAATTACAGTAGAGGGGAGGTAAAACAACTATTATCTTGGTCGCAGCTGCACAGATTCGGATAAAACTTTTAGGAAAGACTCAGCTGTTAAAATACGATACATTAGTTTCAGATCTTAACATTAATTGAAAAAGTTATTTGTTTGTCTAGTTATTAACACAACATGGTTTAGGCGACGATCTAAAATCAATATCAAAGGTATTAAAATGTCTAAATGTGAAAATGTAATAAAGTCGAATCAATGTGTAATAAAGTCAAAGTCCAAGCATAATAATGACGAAGTACAAAAGTCAATCAACATTATAGTTAGGTAGGTATTGGCCCCGATTCGGACTGTGCCACGACTTAACTAAATTTATTCCTGTCACTTTCTAAAATAAGATTAAGAAAAGAGACAGAAAACCAACAGCTGACTTTAGTGCTGTGAAAGTGACGTTACACGCTCAAAATAAGATGCCATCATAATGTACGCCATCTTATTTAAGGCGTTTTTGGGCGTGTAACGTCACTTTGACAGCACTAAAGTCAGCTGTTGGTTTTCTGTCTCTTTTCTTAATCTTATTTTAGAAAGTGACAGGAATAAATTTAGTTAAGTTAAATCGTGGCACAGTCCGAATCGGGGCCATTAAAAAGCACGAAATGGAACTGTTTCGCCCAAGTTCAGTTTATCTTTTTAGTATAACTCGGTATCATCATCATCATTCATATCCCATTATTTAGGGTCGGCATTAATATACAGGGCGTAAACGCGTTACATACGCCAGACGCTGGTCTGATGGATAAAGTTGTTCAGTTTGATGAAATTGAACAACACGAAACAATCATTCCCACAATACTTTCGACCACCAAATTTAAGACCGCAAAATAGATTAGCCCTTCCCTTCTCTAAATTAAAACTGGTTCATTCTGGTCCATTCGCAATGTCGGTTAAAATATATAATAACATCCCAGAACATATTAAAGAACAAGATAGCCCTAACATATTTAAAACCTTATTAAAAAATTACCTAATTGAAAAATGTTTTTTCATCACTCATACTCTGAAAGTAGGTCATTGTTTATCTAAGAAGCGGGTTGAAAGTGATACATTTCTTCCCTAGGGCGGAAAGTAATTTAAAAAAAATCTTCGTCTATACCACTCTATACTGAGCAAAGGCAGAAACCTATACAGCCACACTTCGATAACATTATATTAAAATTTTTAATTTTTATAATTATTATGAACAAAAATATTGGAATTTAGTAATAATAACAGTAATTAGTAACATTTCGATACTTTTGTATAAATTATATAAATTATATGCATTTTGTTTTCTGCGTGAAGAAAAAGTACATAATTTAAAAAACAGGCTGGTTTAAAAAAAAAGTCATTAAGTTGGGCTGCGTTCACGATGTTTGGGTGCGGTTGTTTTTTGAACTCGCTCTATGGTAGAACGTTTTTCACCGAGGCTCTAAAGTGCGATTTTTGAACATCATACGAGCGAATCGGCAGTAGAAAGATGCATAATCTCGTAGAAATTATGACATTTTCTACTGCAGAGTCGCTCGTATGATGTTCAAAAATCGCACTCCTGAACGGCGGCGTTAGTGCAAAAAGTTTCACTCGGGGTGCACTTGGGGCGTAGGTTCGGAACGCAGCCTTCCGCGAAAAATAAAAAAGGGAGGGAAAGCCACATGTTGCTAATTTTGCGGATCCGTTTCAAACTTAGACTAATTATATCCGGACCGGCCTTGCGGTAGCATTTCCCCTCTGCCACGGTATTAGATCAATTAATCTTGCGCATTTACACCCAATTTTATACCTTATCACTAAACGAGACAGCCTATAATAGCGAAACAATAATTTTGAACTTAGAACGTTTGGGGTTTACACGAGACTACTTTTCATGATTTTGAACATTCAAAATTAGAATCTAAAGTCATAGGGAATAAAATCCAAAGTTGCGGATAATATGTTACCTCGCCCCCCGCAAAAAGTGGCAGAAAGTTTGTTAGTAGAATGACACGTGGTTACGCGTCCCGATATAATTAGTCTAAGGTTTCAAAACGTGTAAAAATTACTAGGGAAGTATATCTGTCTCACTCTAGCATCCACAATCTTCGTATGTTTTTTTTCTACTTCCTATTGGTACAGTCAAGAGCACGTCATGCTTGACACTTTGGACTTTGTACCGTTCTTATTTAGTGCGCAATAAGCGTTACAATCGAACTGCAAGTGTAAAGCTCGATGTGCTCTTGACTGTACCCGAGTGATTTTCAAACGTTTTGAAACGTAGCCTAAAATGAATTCAACGAGCGAATATCGATTCAGAAATTGATTTTGCATTATATTATGGTTTTTGGTTAATTTCCTCGTAATCGTGATGAAAAGTAGAGTGTTTAACTCGGGTGAAAGTACCCATTTCACACTCGAACTATGGGCGCCCCTCACCTTTGGTTCGGGGCGCCAAACATCTCGTGTGAAATGGGTCACTTTCATCCCTTGGTTAACAATCTACTATTACTCGCTGCAAGAGTTTTTTGTGTAATATTGTTTATTAATAATTAGTGTAATTTTCCTTTTTTAATTTTGTTATATTTCATCATTCTCTTGCCCATTTCCCATTATTTGGGGTCGGCGCAATATGTCATCCTCTTCCATTCATCTCTCTTAGCCGTCGTCTCAACACTCACCCCCTTTTTACACATATCATTCTTCACACAATCCATCCATCTTTTCTTCGGCCTGCCTCTCCTACCACTGCCATCTACATTCATACTTAACACTCGTCTCGTAACATGACACTCACCCCTCCGCATTACATGCCCATACCACGATAATCTATTACCCTGCAATTTTTCCGTCATAGGTGCTACTTTCAAACTTCCTCTAATATACTCATTCCTAATCTTGTCCATTCTAGTTACACCACACATCCATCTCAACATTCGCATCTCAGCTGCATGCAGTCGTTTCTCATCCGTCCCTTTTGTGGCCCAACATTCTGATCCATACATAACGACAGGTCTTATTATACTCTTATATATTTTTCCCTTCAATTTGAGGGGGATTCGGGAGTCGCAAATCGTTCCCGTAACCAGCCGCCACTTCATCCACCCTGAGTTGATTCGGTGCTTCACGTCGCGATCTATCTCTCCATCGTTTTGTATTAGTGAACCGAGGTACCGGAAGTCGGAGCAGACTGGCAAAGGCACGCCATCAAGGGCAATAGGCATGCAACTGGAGAGACCGCCGAAATCGCAGAACAAATGTTCCGTTTTAGTTCTGCTAATTTTCAAGCCAACACTCTCCAGTTTTTGCTGCCATTTTGCCAATCTGCTCTGGACCTCGAGTCCATCTTCACCGACAAGAACAATGTCGTCGGCAAACAGCATGCACCAGGGTGCCTCTTCCTGTATGTCCGATGTCAAAGCATCCATAATCAACAAGAAGAGGTAAGGACTTAAAGCCGACCCTTGGTGTAAACCTACAGCCACATTGAACTTATCGGTGGTACCAGCGGATGATCGGACGCATGTACTGGATCGGCTGTACATTGCACGAATCAACTCAAGGTATTTTCCAGGCACATCTTTCTTTTTAAGAGCCCACCACAAGACCTCCCGGGGTACACGATCGTATGCCTTCTCGAGGTCAACGAACACCATATGCAAGTTCTTTTGAGCACGCCTGTATGTTTCGCAAAGTTGGCGTAGCGAAAAAATAGCGTCCGTTGTTCCCCGACCAGGCATAAAACCGAACTGGTTTTGCGTTATCTCACTCTCTTCTCGCAGTCGTTTCTCTACCACCTTCTCCCATACTTTCATACTATGTGATATTAGCTTTATTCCCCTATAATTGTTGCAGTTCTGGACGTCACCCTTATTTTTATAGATGGGAACCAGTAAACTGTTGCACCATTCGTCGGGGATTACTTCTTTATGCAACAACTTATTGAAAAATAAAGCTAACCACTTATATCCATCCACATTCAATACCTTCCAAACCTCAACTGGTATTCCATCTGGTCCCACGGCCTTCCCATTTTTCATACTTCGTACAGCCGTTTTTACCTCTTCCATACTAATTTCTCTTACCAATCCCACGTTCACTGGTAAATACTCTAACTCACCACTCCAAGCATTCTCCTCGTTCATTAACTTTTCAAAATATCCTTTCCAACGTACTTTTATGTCATCATCATTTGTCATCACCTTTCCTGCATCATCTTTAATACACTTTATGTGGGACACGTCTCTTGCACTCTTCTCTCTAGCTTTAGCCATCCTATAGAGCTTCTTTTGCCCCTGAGGACTATCCAGAGACTCATATAACTTGTCCTGGGCTTCAGCTCGAGCAATGGCTACTGCTTTTTTTGCTTTCTTCTTACATTCATTATATATTGTTTTCCTCGACTCTTTCACACTAGTATCACTGTCAGATGTATTTTGCCATTGTTTAAACGCAACCTTCTTCTCTTTCAGTATATTCTGTACTTCTGCATTCCACCACCAAGTATCCTTATCTATCATACCTTTGCCTTTCGTTTCTCCTAAAACATCCTTCCCTACCATTCTAATACAACATGCCATCTCACTCCAACAGTCATTAACAGATGATTCATCCATATTCATTTCTATCATTCTATCTATCACTCTTTCCCTGAATTTACTAGCATACTCATTCTTATCTAACATGTGCCATTTTATTTTGGGTGGGGGCCGTTCTCTGTTTTTCTTATGCTGTACAGTAATTTTGACTTCCATGATTAGCAGTCTATGCTGTGAGACTAGGTCCTCCCCTGGTAGCACTTTACAGTCTTTGACGCAATTAATTTTGTTCCTCTTTACGAGGAAATAATCAATCTGCGTCGTGTGGTGGCCACTTTTGTAGGTAATTAAGTGTTCATTCCTCTTTTCAAACCACGTATTTATTATAGCCAGGTCAAAGGCAGAAGCTGCTTGCAACAATGTCTCGCCATCGTCGTTACGAGTCCCGAACCCCCAACCCCCATGCACTTTTTCATAACCATCATTCTTCCTTCCTACGTGACCGTTAAAGTCTCCACCTACGTAAACCTCCTCATTATCCGCTATCCCCATCATCACATCATCAAATTCTTCCCAAAATTTATCTTTTATGCAATCTTTACTGTTACTCTGAGGTGCATATGCGCAAACTACATTCAGAACCACATTCTCTAACATCACTTTTAGGGCTATCAATCTGTCGCTTACTCTTCTAACATCCGTCACGCACTCTTTTAACTTATTATCTAGCACAATTCCCACACCATTCCTCTTACCATCACTCCCACAATAGTAAAATTTATACCCTTCACCAATCTCTCTGGCTTTTGACCCCTTCCATTTCGTTTCTTGCAAACACGCCACATTTATCCGTCGTTTTTTCAGTACTTCCGCTAACTCTCTTCCTCTTCCAGTCATCGTACCTATGTTCCAACTTGCACACCTTAATCTTACTTCCCTCACAGTCCGGGCTCGCTTCTTACGTCGCACCCGCCCGGTTTGATGCGACAACCCTGGTCCATTTCCCACAGGAGCCGGGTGCTGCCCCTGCGCGTCGCCTCGGGGGTACGCCCTAACCCTATCGCTATTTCCTATCATACTGTGATTCATACTGCTACAGGTTTTGGCTTAAGTTTTACAGCCGGCCGCCTGCCTGACGCCAACCCTCTTTGGGAATGCTGTTGTAGTGGTTTTCCCGCCACGATTCGGGTGACCAAGGACACAGGATGGTGTGTGTCCAGGTCAAAAGAGGGAACTTGCCCCTCCCTTAGTCGCCTCTTACGACACCCATGGGTGGAGATGGGGTAGTCCTATTCTTTTCCGGGAAAATTTTGTTATATTTATTGAATTAACATATTTTCTTTGCTGCGCCCTTTCAGGGTTCGTGTTGAAGCTGTACCTACTATAATGTATGTTATTTAAGACCTTATGTACAACATGAATGCAATAAAGTATTGAATTGAATTGAAACGAAATCTGTAACAAAACGAAAAAAATCTGTAACTTCATACAAAACTGAAATCCTACTCGACCCAAATGTATGGGACAGCAGATTTTTTCGTGGTTTCTATGGTGGTCCGAATGAGTGAGTTGGTCAGTTTGAGGATCTGATCATCCCTTTAAAAACCGCCAGCATTCCAAGAAGTACCATCATCAATTCATAATCTATATTGCAAAATTCGATTTCAATTCATTCATTTATCCAAAAGAAGAAAAGGTTTTATGGCCGGCCGCCTGCCTTCGGTACGCTAAAACTCGCAATCAGTCTCTGCTAATAATGTTGTTGAATTCATTAGATACACAAGCTAATACTTACAGCTCAAAACGTTGACACTAATGAAATCCTCCAATGCAATCTCCTTAGGCCGCCTACATACATATAACTGAAGATTAATTCCTTAGGGCGGGCGCACACTAAATCTTTTCACTCAACATCAGATTAGCGCCCCCTCCCCTAAACGTATCCTTGTTTTTATAACATTATAGTAACGTTGTAAACAGGAGCTGCTGTAATAACAGTTTTGTTTTATGTTTCCTTCGAGTTGAAACTTTTCGTTTTTGGCAGTTTGTTATCGTAAAGTTTACTCCTATTTTTTTTATTTGTGATCTACGAATAATTAGAAATAATAAAATTGATATCATAACCATCAACTTATAAACGTCCCACTGCAGGGCACAGTGTGATGACCTGATGATCCCTCCTTTATATGTTATATTACATGTAGGGATGTATATGTACACGTATTATGTACATGCCACTGCGTATGTAGTGGTTTGCCTTTGGCCAAGTGGCTTTATCGTGATCGTCTAATTTCAATGATAATTGAGAATAATAAAATTGTCTTGATTAATTGACTGTAAATGAAATGAATTGAGCCTTAATATAACTTATTTATTTGTGAATGTAATTTCTGAGAAATAAGTGTCTTGTCAATGAATGGAAACTGACTTGTCTATCGAGAGTAAAATCTAGGTCTCAATCTAGATTAAGCAAACATCATCTGTCTGTATAACAGGTAAATAAATGTATTAATTAAAATAGTTAGGCCCAAATAAGTTGTCGAGTATGAAATTCCGAAGCATATCACTCCCTTTTGGAACGCAAATCAAGGTTCCAGCTGGTGTGTTCTAAGTCGTGATATACTTGGCCTTCATAGGTGGTTATTGTCAAGTGGACCTATTGGGTTACTTGCCCCTTTCAAGAACGCTTGCGGCTAACAACTTGGCTGGTGTAGTGCTTTCTGCCCTGCCCACCTTGATCACCTCTCTACTTAATTTAGTTGCCTAGGTTAGACCTGGCAATCGAGCTGTCTTTGTATGTTATATATTCTTTTGATGAAAGGGTGCACCCTATATTTCTTTTATAGGTATCTTTTGTGTGTTTGAATATAGAGATCAGCTGAGCGCTTTATTATTATGAGTACTATTAAAAAAGTGATCGCGACTCCAACCTCATATGAAGGTGCCTGCGTTCAACAATGTTTTGGACTAGCAATCGTGACCTTTGTCACATAAATCTTTGCTATTATAATCAAAAGTTAATAGTTTGCTGTATCTAGGTTCAGACTGAGTTATCTAGGAATTAATAGGTAAAATTATATATGCAAATAAGTTAATCTACTCTTGAGTTCTTGTAATATGATTGTTGGTTTAATAGGTAAAAGGAGAAATCTTTAAATTATCTAAATGATCTAATTGTTATTTACTGTAATATAGCTTCTGTGAATATCAGTTATTTATAATGATATGAATAATTGAGACATAGGTTTCTGGGGTGCAGATAAGGAAAATACCACAATAAAAGTTAATAATGTTCATTTATTTAATATTTTTGAATTTACTCGAAACTGTTTGATTATTTAATCTTATAAATTCGATGAACGAATTTATATGACCTTTGAACGGTTCCTAAGGCCCAAAACTAAGATTAAAGGTAAAAAACCATTCAAAGAAAGAAAAAAACCTTTTGGCCATATTATGATAATAACACATTAAATATTATAATTAATTTGTTAATCCTGAAATGTTATCATACTTCTAGACAAATTTAATTGATTACTTTCATTAATCCACGATACTTTGGATTCAATTTAGGCTTGTGAGATATTAAACAATAATGTATTTTATTTCAGGATTAACCACATAGGTACACAAGTTATGAAATACAATGTCAGGAAACGGGTTTATTATGAGATAAGAACGGAATTAGTAGCTTTGTGTGAATTGACACAACTGACTTTAAATACCAATGTATAATGTATGTTTTCATATTTAATCTCAACATTTAATTCCTCTTAATAAACCACGCCCTCAAGTGATACACTTAGCTGTATTATATAGGTTTTCCTCTACACTGAATCTATGTTTATTCAAGAAAGTGGCCACTTCCGATCTATAAAATTACTCTACTCAAAATACTTTGAAACTTCTTAGAAGGGTTTACAAAAATCACCCTCTTCAATATCAAACTCAACTGTACTCTCTCAGAGTCAAAACAAGTCTGTCGCCTTTCCAAAAATCCCCCTCTTTCCTTACACAAAACATCAGCCCTTAAACATATTTATACAAAACTATATCTTATTTCCTAGTACAATAACGCTGCTATCTGCGCATGAGTTTATCCTTTATTAATTTGGGTGGTCATCTATTATTGGTCGGTTTCTCTGTCCCGAAGTGGCGCTACGTCTCAAGTGATCCCATTGGTCGTCCCGTTGGTCCATAGCAACGCCTCCAGCGTGTCCAACCATCAGCATAATTCAACTTCCTAGAATCCTAGGTTTGCTCGTAGATCTGGGTCTAAAATCTTCCAAAAGACTGGTCTTGTGTGATCTCAAATTCATCGCAGGTTGCCTCAGTTTGATCTGAAATATTTTAGAAAGATTCCGAAAAGTTATATCGAACATTATTAATTATCATTCCTTCGGACCTTAGAGGGCAAATTCGTGTAACAACCACATGTTCGTCCGTTTCACTAACTTTCGCTTGCACAAGGCTCGTTGTAAGATTTATGGGGAAGCTAACAATCGACAGCCCAAACCCTGCAGAGATATTTACGATAATTATAGAGAATTTTAGCCTTTGTTTTGAGTTTCTTGTTAAATTATTTTAAGTTAAGGGATTTCTTTAACTATTGTATTAGCTTGCATTCTCCCTTTCTTTGGTTTCTAAATTTTAGTTTTTTATTTCTTCTGGGAATATTGTTGTTCATTGTTTTGTTAGGTTAAAATTTTATTTTAACTCGCCCGTCGAGTTTATTACTGCCAGATGTGTGTAACTTTCTAAACTGTACAAGTATATAATTTATTTACCTATGTTATGTATACCTATATGGCGATGCCATCACAACAGGCCTACCCTCAGGGGCATGTATGGGCATTAGTCCACCACGCGTGCCCAATACGGATTGATAGACTTCACATACACGTCAGAATTTCTTCTTCAGTGTATGCAGGTTTCCTCACGATGTTTTCCTTCACCATTTGAGAGCAGTCGGTATTATAATCCCCGCAAGTTGATATTGCGATTGGCGGCCATCTTGGTGACGTAATTTTGACGTAGTCGACTGTGCACCATCAATACCGTTCGCAAGGTCAGCCCGCGCTTGATGACGTCACGCAGCTGTTATTGTGACAAGGTTCCATCGCAATATCAACTTGCGGGGATTATACGTACATAAGTTAAAAAATTCATTGGTATACATGGCATGTTGTCCGTGCGGATTCGAACCCGGACCCCCATAATTGGGTGTCAATAGGTACCTATCCGCAACGCGCCACCGACACGGGCGACACTCACCGAAAATTGATAAAATTTTTGTCATATGTGTAGTGTCTGCCAATCCGTGAATTTTGATCTTATTTTCGATTAATTTGGTTTGGAAAATCAACTGTTTTAAATAATTGTTCTATAGTCCCCTATCGTTTTGTCAATGATTCTGCCAATGATAGATTATTACACCACGGACAATTAACAAAGTATGTTTCTCTGAATGTCGAAGTTAAGAAACATACGGTTTCGTTTATTAGTTGACCGGTAATAAATTTTCATCCTTAGATCTCACTCGATTAAAAAAACTAGTGATTATTTTTATATTTTATGTTTATCTTGAATATCTTCTCTATGCCTTGTTTCATAGAAATCCTTTCAGTCGTTATTCTTTATTATCATATTTGTTACATCTTAGCTTTTACGTTTATAATATAAAACATTATCAGGAAATTCAATAGGTACACAAATAATTTTTGCCAGAAAAACCCAGCAACGGCAGATATTTTATTTATGCTTAAACACTTTTCCATGTAGACACATTCCCAAGGTCGAGTAGGAACCTACACAAAAAACCGATATTCACAGTAATATCGGAAACGTAAAAGTATTAATCTGTCACCCCTCGCCCGACTCCCTAAATACGGCCCAAATCTGAAGCCAAGAAAGCGCGTTCGTTTCACTGCTAATCCAACCCGAGTTTTTCTTATTCAAATATTCAGTCAGCTATTTTAATGCTCTTACACAGCACGTCATCAATCTTTAGAACGTACCCCATTATCCCCCTTGCAATTATCCACTCGAATAAAAACGTTTTAAGTGTTAAATTAACGATATCTCAGCGAGAGAGCTTGTCTGACTAAGTGATTAATACCAGCCCTTGAGATGATAGTGAGACGTGCTTTGGAAATGTTAAATAGAACCCTCATTTATATCTATTACTGGCACGCTTCGTTCCGTGTTATAATAATTCGGGTCATGAACGTTAGAGATCATTATAAAATAGGAGTCATTATAAAATAGGAGTGCTTTTGATTTTCCCAAGATATATTTCCTGTCGTTTTTGCCATTCAAAGAGGCATTAGGTTCGCGAAACTATTCCCGGTCTAACATATTATTTTCTAGACGTCATCTCGCAATATATTACCAACCGAATCTCCTAAATCCGTTCGTAAACTGACGGAGGGAAAGAGCTTTTTGTACGATATATTTGTGGCGCCATTATCATCAGTCACCATTCACGGAAAGATAAGATTTTCTCAGATATTTCAAAACATTTCACATTACCGACACCCGCGTGTATTTAAACTGGGTAGCGTCAACAAACAAGGCGGGATCCGCCTTGATGTTTCTTATTTCTGCCCCAGTCACTTCACTTAGCTACGTAAATATAAACAACCTTCATTCTTCTTCTTTACGCGCGTCGGACGGAGAAAAGAATGACAAACGAGTTTAAAGAATAAATGGAAAGTAAATGAAAACAGCAAAATCGCTTTTGTCAACTGTTTTCCGTCTCCATTGTCGACATTTAGAATTTTTTTTGTTATAAATACGCACGCGTTAAGTACACGAGGCGAAAGTTATAATAAGTCGCTAAGAATTCAGCGAAGAATTTATTCTGGCTACCTAAAGGAGGAATATGCTTGCATAATTTTTCACATCGCGGGATGACATGAACAGAGATTTTTCTCTGCGGTCGCGTATATCTAAAATAAGAAAATAACCGGCATTTTTGTCAACGTTTCGGACCACAGGATTTTCTGATATTATGGCGGTGATATACCTTCGTTCCATGCGAAAAACTGCCCTCATTTCTCTTCTCTATTCGTTCGGATATTCCAGATAAAACGACTGAACTAAAACAGTTTACTATCGGATTTATAAATGTTTCTCATAACGTAATTAGGGTAGAGGGCTCTCGGTATAAAGTACACCCTTAATCACCGAATAAAGTAGCATAATATTTAGAATAAATTCAGAACCCAACAACAACATTAAGCCGGCGTAGGAGGTTACCCCAGGTAAAAACCAAATTGAATTTTCCCCCGGCCGAATAGAACGGTATCGCGTAGATAAATCTCGAGTCTTGTTCATCCCGAAGAGCTACGGAAAACAAAGTTTAATAGAAAAGTAAATAGAAAAAGTAAACGTGGAAACACTGAATGTTGAAAGTTTAATTCGTGCCAGATCCCACCGACTATAATCGAATGGGAGCTTCTAACTTCTAAACTGATTTACAAGGGGAAATAGATCGCGGAGGTAAAATGGACCTTTTGAAGCGTAATGTTTCATTTCAAACGTTATACCTAATAAGAGAGGTATATTTTTGAGAATGAGTCATTTTGCTCAAAAAAAGCATTTTGCAATAAAGATGTTTTTTTAACATTTTGGGAGAAACATAACGAATTTTTCAACAGAAAAAAAAAAACATTGTGCGCCTAATCTATCTGTAGGTTAAATAATTTAAATACTACCTAATAGTTTTCGGTCGTATACAGGGTGTTAGGGTAAACAGTTGCACTTCTTTAAGGGGTGATTGAACCCATAATACTGAACAACTTTCCCTAAGAAACCTGTAGGGAATTCGTAAAAAAAAAATTTTACTTTTCATACCTATACAAACGTTCAATCAGATGTTTGCATTTAGTATGGGAAGTCCAAAAGTCTTTTTCCGAATTTCCTATAGGTTTCTTAGGGAAAGTAGTTCAGTATCATGGGTATAATCACCCCTTGAAGTAATGCAACTGTTTACCCTAACACCCTCTAGTCTTATAATAGCCATCCAACTTCAGCGTCTTTGATCGTAATCATTAATTTCATTCATTCATTCGTTATTAAGATACTTGACTTGTAGGCAACAGCTGATTTTTTTTGTTCTGATCGGTTTGCTGCCATAGTAAAAGTTGTTCAGTTCGATGGGTAGACTCTTAGTTTCAAAGGATGCTAATGACATCAATTTCACCCTGTATATGAACTATATGTTATATTGATATTACTTAGAGTACTTAATGTTCTCAAACTATCATTTATATTTCAGAAAAATTTCTCGAAGAAACGGCCTTTCCTAACGGTTTCTATGAATTTAATTAGACAAGTAGGTCTTTACCCATTTAAAAGTATCACATTATAAAAGAAAACTTACTTATCTCGGAGAGCTCTAGAGAAAGCCGTATTAAATATAATTCCTCAGGCATCCCCAGAGATGTCGTTATCTTGTACGCAGTAATTATCTTTATATGGGGTCGTTTTAATCGACTGTACTGCTATTCGCTTTATCTTATTATAAAGTTAATGTAATTTTATTATGGTTTGCTTTGCCGTATGAAGACTTTGAGTAAAGGAGGGTGCTGACTTTTATATGTAAGGCGTATTCACACTTGCTTCTGTAAATTAGGAAGACGTTTGTCATGACCCCTATAGTACCTAAGTACATCCAAATTTAGGGGTCAGAATTCCAAACAAAAAGCTTACCATATGTTGTGTGCGCCCTTTTTCTTTGTGTAAACATGTATGTAAGTAGCCCTAAGAAAAAATGCAAATAAATAAAAAAATCCTTAGCGTCCCGGACCTTTTGGGAGGCGTGCGTGGGGCCGAAGCCAACACGTACAGGCCCGTCAGACAATTTGATCTAAATGGAAATGACACCAACCGGCAACTATCCCAGTATACACTATAGACGTGCACCCAAAGCAGCCCCCGGTCAGTATAGGACTATGGTAAGGAGTGGAAAAAAACAAAATCTGGGTTATTGGGGTGGGGTGCTAGTGGAACAAGTAACTAACTAGGTTTTGAACGGGACTATGGCGCCTGCCTGACCAATGTATAAACACGGAAAAAATGGCAGACGGTGACTCGCCAACTCAAAATGAATGGGCCCCCGAAAATGGCCGCTCGCACGTAGCGACAAGGGGGCAAAATTTCCTGAGCAGCTTAGAGTGGAGAGGTGCTTCTGGCCAACGACCATCATTTCAGTCTTGAACGGCTAATCAGGTGCCCACTCGCCACTTCCGCAACACATCCACTCTTCGAGCAAATAGCTCTTCCGACTCCAACCTAAGGCCGGCCAATTAAGGCAAGCACAGAGGTGGGGGATCTGATCCTCTTGGGGTCCACTCCGACCGGCTAGTGAAGGCAAGTCGGAGACGCGGATCAGGGACTTGCCCCGGGAGCACTCGGACCCGTGGTGTCGCCACTCACCAACAGCTCGCCACAAGCTGCCCTGTGCGGGTTATTTTTTTTTTTTTGCCGTTGACAGTGCCACTACTTGTACGTGCATTTTAACATAGCTTATACTCACGGCTATAAATTTCTCGAGGGAGTAGTCAGAGAACTAAATATAGCATATTCAAAATAGCTGTTTCTACTAGCATTGCCCTAAATCCGTCAAGTGTGAGTGGTGGTGGGCCCAGTAGCGTAGCGAGGGGGGGGCAGGGGGGGCATATGCCCCGGGCGGCACTTTACTAGGGGCGGCAAATTCGGAGAAATATAGATTGATTGAGCTCTATCTTTAATCAATTCGTAGGGCAGAGAAAAGTCGAGCTCGCTTCGCTCGTTGTAAGTATATTTTTATTTAATTGCTGTATCTACACATAATCCTAAAGAGTTCTGACTTCTGACCCTAGCTAAGACGTGGTGCTAACAATGTTGAGCTTGCTTCGCTGAATCCATAGTTTTTATGTTTTGTATGTAAAAAGCTCTGGGTTCAACCGATTCGTATTCAGGAGAAAAGTCGAGGTCGCTTCGATCGCTATAAGTTTCTATTTATGCATGGATGCAATTTATGGATGGAAAAGATGTCTGGCCACAACATAGTTCGGCAAAAAAAAAGCTCCTCCTCCCATCTGCAAGGCTCTCTTTCTTACAAGCAAACTTTTGCAATTAGCCATCCCGCTTCAATTGCGCGGCTCCGGTCAGAATTTTTCGTTTTCTTTGAAAACTTGTATGATTTTTTATGAATTTTAAAAAAATAAGAAAACCACATCATTTTATATTGTATTGTGAAGAATATTGTAAATTTTCATATTCTTCCGATCAACACTGTAAGAGTAAAACGGTTACAACTGGAAAAAAAGAGGTGACTTTGGAGTCGTTTTTCTTCAGTTTTATTAATTAAAATAGATTTCGAGAAAAACCACATCACTTCTCATATCCTGTAGATTGTTCAGTTTTGTTTTCTGCTTAAAAAGTTCCATAGTTAATGTATAAAATGGTTACAAAGTTACTCAAAACCGGGCGGACGCCCCTTAATACCTAGGTAATAACAAAAATGGTATCTACGAAAAAAGTGAAAACCATACAAAATATACAGAGTATAAACTGCGTTACAAACTTTAGGGAGTGGTTCAGACCATAAAAATCAAGCTAAACAACTTGAAATGAGGGATTTGCTGTTCAATATAAAATGTCAATAACTAGGTACTCGAGCAAAATGTATGAAACAGCAATTAAGTATTTAAGGGACTGCTTCAGATCATCAAACTGGACCACTTTTACTGTGGGACCACCATTGAAAATTTGAAAAAATAAAAATATACAGGGTGTAATGTAAACTTAAATGCCTTACCTAACATACCTACGTTGAACATTAATTTTGGAGTGCAACTTTTTGATATTTTATCTTTTACACTATTCGGATTTTTCGGTTTGTTTTAAGAAAATTAGGTAGCAGATATCTCAAGAGTTTCCAAATGTTTAAGTTTCAAATTGTTAGCATAGAATTTGGCATCTGTAAAGTTTTCAATAATATTTGCATTCCTTTATTTACACGCTTATAATCCAAATTTATAAAATTTCAACCCTTAGAGACCAAACAATATTTTGAAACGAGCTACCACCGCTATTCGTAAAAAATTAAAAACCCATTAGTGAGGTGTTAAAATTTTCGGGTCCCGCTAACCCGACGACATATCCTTGTTGTCGCGTCGGTCGCAGCAAATAATTAAAAAGTTAAGATTCATTCGCTGGATGTCAGGAGGTCGAGGAACGCCGCGCCGACCGCCGCTGTCACAAAGTTGTGCATTAACTTTTCATTTGCAAGTTCCCAGCGTTCCCGCTATCGTATCGTAACTTCGCTATTTACACTTACTACCTATGTATTTTGAATTTGGAGTGGGTAGAAGTAAAAGGGCCTTAATAGAATTGTAATTACAGGGTGTAAGTGACAGCATCTAAGGTGAGAGCCTAGCAATTACTGAAACGGTGAACTCAGACCATCAAACTGAACAAGTTTCACTATGAAGCCTACCTCAGGAAACGCGAAAAAAAATCAGCTGCCCCATACAAAACAGCTATACCTAGCCGACTACAATGTATGGGACAGCAAATTTTTTTTCGCGTTTTCTGAGGTGGGCTCCATAGTGGAGGTTGTTCATTTTGATGATCTGGGTTCAACGTTTCAGTATTTGCACCCTGTATACTTAAAATATATACCGAGAGCATCGGTGGCGCGTTGCGGAGAGATATGGACACCCAATTAGGAGGTCCGGGTTCGAATCCGCACCGAAAACTTGCCATGTACCAATGAGTTTTTCTAACTTATGTACGTAATACCGACTGCTCTCAAACGGTGAAGGAAAACATCGTGAGGAAACCTGCATACACTGAAGAAGAAATTCTGATGTGTATGTGAAGTCTACCAATCCGCATTGGGCACGCGTGGTGGACTAATGCCCATACACCCTCCCTGAGGGTAGGCCTGTGCCCTGCAGTGGGACGTTTATAGGCTGATGATGATGATGATGATACTTAAAGTATATGTATAGGTACTCACTAACAAAATAAACATTAAAACTTTAATTTTACACAATTTTCAACAAAATTACATAACATTTTCGATGTTCATTTCACATAGTTTACCCCCGAACCTAAAATAATATTAACAATTTATTATCAAGGATAGTTCGTATCTAGTTGTTTTATTATCCAAAAATGTTAACACTAAATTAATATCGTGTTAGTTAACTAAGCTCTGATATTAATAACACAAACTTGTGGGTAGCCTCCTACATCATACTGTATTACGTAAATTAGCTTGTGAACACAGTTCTAATTAATACTTGTGTTGTATACAGGGTGGTCCAGACCAGACCAGATGGATGTAGATTTTTTTTTATTTCTTAGGGTATCAAGAACCTACCCAAGAACCAAGATCTACGCAAGGAAAGATTTTTTGTATATCTCTATCTTAAGGAAAATTAAATTTTTTCAAAGAAAAGTTATAAAACTTTTTTCTGCCGTGTGTTTTCTTATAACTTAACTGTACTCTCTCAACAAAATAAACCAATCCGATTGGTTGATTGTGCAGTGCAGCTGCACACAATTTTAAATTAATCTAAATAAATAGATTTTTTCTTTATTTTTCCTGGCCTGGAGCCAGTAGGTCCCCAAGTCAGCAAACTACAAAAATGTTGGGCCCCTGTCAAACGGTCATCTAAAAGATAATTTTTATTTATACGTAGTATAAGCTTTGTCTCCCTTTTTTTTTCTTTATGTTAGAGTATGCATAAAATGTATTGGATTAAATGGAAACATTGTGGTAAAATAAAAATAATGTCCATCTGATCAGGCCCTGTACTCGGACTTTCGATGTTCGATATATCACCACTGTTTGGGTCCCCACTTCATTGAAAAAGAGTTGACATTGGAACGAAAACGTTCACGCAATTGCGAAGTTCGAATGTGCGGGTAGAGGCCCTGGGCACCCTGTATAATATCCGACCGATATGCGATATAACAATCAATCCATCTAAATTAACTAGATACATTGTTAATTACATTCTACACTGGTATTTCATTAAAATCATCCCGAGAACAAAGCGAGATTATAATATCAATCGAGAAAACCGAGTTATGCCGAGCGATATCTTCGCGTTTTAATAACTTGATTTAACTTTCGTAAATCAATTTTGATTTGATCATTTCATTGGGAGATGAGTTATAATTGGAGGGGGGCGTCACAATCGGGCGGGATCCGCAAACGGAATAATGTCAAATCAATTAAAAGTTGAATTTCGGCAGAGCGCCAGTGCCGATGCCGGCGAGTTGATTCATTAATATTGGACGGCGCGCCGCAGCCCCACGGCACAGAAAACAGATATACAGTACAGCAACTTCGTGTAAGCACTCGAATCGACGCACTTAGGTACACAGGGCCTCTACCCGCACATTCGAACTTCGCAATTGCTTGAACGTTTTCGTTCCAATGTCAACTCTATTACAATGAAGTGCAGACCGAAACAGTGGAGAAATGTCGAACATCGAAAGTGCGGGTACAGGGCCAGACTAGCACTACGTACACGGCCCGCTAAGTACCGCTAACCCCATGTGAATGCGAGGCCGCTGCACTGCCCTCGCCTTCACAAGATTAGCGTAAGATATTTTACAGGGTGTAACAAAACACCCTAGTAATACTTAGACAATCAAACTGGACAACTTTCACCTTTAGTCTAGCTGCCTGAAATGTGAACACCACCCAGTCTTCGCAACTGTTCTGCGCAGAACAACCGCACGTGCGGTCGAGCTTCACTGTCGCTCGACCGCAGACCAGTAGTGTGGCCGAGTGCTGCCAGACATGCAATAATTATCCTAGATTCACTATATTTTTGAGTGGCATGCGATAGAAAATAAAAGTCGGGTATAACCAAGGTATAACACAATAATTCATACAAATTCCACGATATTTCTTTAATGTAATGAAATCACTATTTTCAACCACATTTTCCGTTAAGTTCCAACAATATATCATACTGGCGTTTGAAAAAATCGCCCTTCTGAAGTCCCTCAACGGGCCGTGTACGTGAGCGCTCGTTTGTGTCCGTGCCGTGCGTCGATTCAAGCCTTTGACTACTTACATAGGGACTAGTTACGCGTGTCATTCTACTAACAAACATTTCTGCCACTTTTTGCGAGGGGCAAGGTAACATGAAATCCGCAACTTTGGATTTTATTCCCCATAACTTTAGATTCTAATTTTAAATGTTAAAAATCATGAAAAGTAGTCTCGTGTGAACCCCAAATGTTCTAAGTCCAAAATTATTGTTTCGCAATTAGGTAAAGGCTGTCTCGTTTAGTGATAAGGTATAAAATTGAGTGTAAATGCACATGATCAATTTGTCTTATACCGTGGCAGAGGGGAAATGCTACCGCAAGGCCAGTCCTTATATAAGTTGTCAAAGATTTCAAGCGCTTGCATGAAGTAGCTTTACTGTATATCTGTTTCCTGTGCCCACGGAGCCGGAGCCGGAGCCGGCAGCGTTCGACGGTAGACGGAGTTCCTATCTGCATGGCACACTCGCCCCAACCATTCACCACACTTAAAGCTTTTAAGTCTCTACACCAGAAATTGTTGTGAAAGGTTACTAATTACCTTTGCAGAAGGAACGTTTATAGGCATTTGTTTGATAAAGCTTGTTGGAAACTCACGTTCAAATCGACAAAAAAATTGTAAAGCCTCGACATAGAATCGATCGGTAAAAAATCACAAAGTTACCTATTTATACTACTTTTCATCGATCTTTGACTTATTTCCAGTAACTTGCATCATATTGAGCGATAGAATTTAAATATCGCGTATTGCACAGTCACCGGCAGATATATCGTAGCAAACAAGGTGGTCAAATATTTCTAAGCGCAGTTCTAATTTTCAATAATTTCTTTACTCATAACCAATCAAAACTATAGAAACGCCTAGAACATCAAATGTATCTACGCAGTCAGGGTGGTCATAAACATCTGAACAGAATCGGAAAAAAACCTTACTCCGTTGTTTTACATTTTAATTTTAAATAACTTTGTAAAGAAATTATTGAAAATTCGCTGTTCACATATTTATGATGAAAATTAGCACTGCTCAAAAATATTTGGACACCTAGTATGCTACGATATATCTGATGGCGACTGTACGTATTACCTACAAAGGACTTGCATTAGTATTTTTAGAAAATGTAGGTTATAAGTATATAGGTAGGTGTAGGTATTTAATAAAAAATGCATTTGGCGCTTAAAATATACACTAAGTATATTTTCCATACTATCATTTCGCTTACTTTATACGCGCTATGGATTGTTCAAATAACATAATTTGTTTGAACAATCCATCACAACAAAGCACTAAAAGCTTTTTCATATCCATTAGCTGTCCATACATCAAACCCTGTAACCTATTTAGGCTTCACCTACTAGATTCAGCTTAGTATAAAATAGGGTATAATTTACTGGACTGGACCTTTGTAGGCACGGCGGACCGTAAATTAAGTGGAGCCGTAAGAATATAGGTCTCTACATGTACCTACCTACTCTTGAGGTACTTATTAATATAGGTACAGGGTGAAATTGATATCATTTACATCCTTTTAAACTAAGAGTCTACCCATCCAACTGAAAAACTTTTACTGGGAGCAAACCGACCGGAGCAAAAAAAAACTGCTGTTCTATACTAAACTGCAATGCCTACTCGACTCAAATGTAATGCAACAGCAGATTTATTTTTTGCTCCGATCGGTTTGTCCCCTAGCCAATGTTGTTCAGTTTGATGGGTAGACTCTTAGTTTAAAAGGATGGCAATGATATCAATTTCACCCTGTATTTTGTACCTAGTATGTAGGTACATATAATGGTTGCATAATACATTATGCACAAGGAACTACTGGACCGTTTCAGGTGTCTGTGGTATGCATTTAAAATAAAACGCTAACAAGGTGACGCTAAAATTCACGGTCATGTTGCTCGTAAGCTTATGAACTAGAATGTTTACCTTCATACAGGGTGTAAACTTGAATGCGTTACATACTGGGGGTGCTTCAGACCATTAAACTGAACAACTTTCACTATGTGACCCAGATTATTATATCAGCCGTCGATGTCCCACTGTTGGGCAAAGGCCTGCCTCAGTTATTTAGGAAGCTACCGATTTCGTCCAACGCCGATTTCCTTTTGCTGGGGACCAGATTGCAATCGCAAAAAAACATCGGTTATATCATAAATTAATTATAATTAGGTATAGTACTCGGTGGTAAATGTCAATAGATATCGACCAAAATGTATGATTGCAACAGCATTTTTTTTTCGCGATTTCAAAGTTGGTCCCATTGTAAAAGTTGTTCAGTTTGATGGTCTGAAGCATCGTAAAGTACGTTTATTTTGTAACGGGTAGGTATATGTATACAGGTTGTCAACTTAAATACGTTACAATACTTTAGGGCCTAGTAGGTATGTAACGTATTATGTTGTGTACGCTGTATATTCTTGTTACAAAATAAACGTAAAAACAGCTTGTCCTATTTGAGTTTTTGATGTTTATTTTTCGATTGATAATCAATTTTATTAATGTTAAAAGTAAAGCTCTTGTTCACTTTTTGAAGTTCAAAATATCAAAACTTCAAAAGTACCTTACGTAACCACATAAAACGCTACCAAACTTGATGTATAAGGGTAAAATGGCTAAAGTTAGCATAATCCACAAATTGTGCCACCATTTGATTATAGATAGCATCTTTATACTTTATCCTGAAAAATATGGACAAGAAAAAATATTTTCGACATTTTTAGTGCTCCAGTTTTATCCTTGCGAAATCTTTTATCAATAAGTCTTTCACGATCTTTTTTTATATTTAAAAAACTGTTCTAGAACTTTTCTTAGTGTGACTTGCACCAAAAGGTATGTAGGCTTAAACATGTTTAAATACCTAGGTATTTATTGGATATAGGAGTGATATGAAATGATTATTATTCGCAGGTTTATCTACAGGGTGTAACAAAACACCCTAGTAATACTTAAGGGGATGCTGCAGCTCATGAAACTGAACAACTTTCACTATGGAGCCAACTTCGAAATCGCAAAAAAAAAATCCGCTCTTTCATACAAAACTGCAGTACCGTCTCGACTCAAATGTATGGGATGGGGGATTTATTTTATTTTTTCTCGACATTGGCTCCATAGTGAAAGTTGTTCAGATTGATGGTCTGAAGCACCCCCTTAAGTATTACTAGGGTGTTTTGTAACACCCTGTATATCTTCTTCATCAGCACGCACGCTGTTCAAATCAGATACTAAAGAAAGGCCAAATAAAATACACTAACCAGGAACCAAAAAGAACATAATTATACTGAGTGTTAGCGTAAATAGTTGCATTAGGTAGGTACTTTAAGTTGGTGATTGTACCCATGATATATGAACAACTTTCCCTAAGAAACCTATAGGAAATTCCCAAAAATATTTTTGGTATTCCCATACTAAATTCAATCACCTGATCGAACGTTTGTATGAAAAGTCGAAAAAAAATTTGCGACTATCCTATAGGTTTCTTAGGGAAAGTTGTTCAGTACCTACTATGGGAACAATCACCCCTTAAAGTAATGCAACTGTTTACCCTAACATCCTGTAAAAAGCGAATTACCTATTATGTAGGTACCTATATAGGTACATCGATGTGAGGCGGAAGACGAGTATCAAAGAAAAAGTGATCAATGGTATTTGGCAGTCTCTGCATACCACACCGGGACTTTGGCAAGGGCATTATGTGTTTTTGCCATGAGTCTCGAAAACTGTGAAATAACAAAATGCACTAGTTTCCAGACTTTTTAAATATTCTCCTAGGTACCTAGACTAGAGTCAGCGAGTTGGTAAATGCATGGAAATAACACGAAAGTTTAAATGTCCCGAAGCCTTATTAAACTTGCGTGTAAGCACGTAATCTCTTAAATGGACCATGTTAGTGAACTTTTGTTCAACGAAAATATCTAACCGCTTTTGCATAATACTACTATCGTACAAGTGAGCCCTGCTGCTTCGTTTTTAAAGAAATAAATTAATATCTTGGACATTGTCACACCCGCTCGGGGAATATAGTCGTGAACATATGCTATGCTATGCTATGCTTCATCATCATCATCATCAGCCTATAAACGTCCCACTGCAGGGCACAGGCCTACCCTCAGGGAGTGTGTATGGGCATTAGTCCACCACGCGTGCCCAATGCGGATTGGTAGACTTCACATACACATCAGAATTTCTTCTTCAGTGTATGCAGGTTTCCTCACGATGTTTTCCTTCACCGTTTGAGAGCAGTCGGTTTTACGTACATAAGTTAGAAAAACTCATTGGTACATGGCATGTTTTCCGTGCGGATTCGAACCCGGACCTCCATAATTGGGTATATTTCTCCGCAACGCGCCACCGATGCTCAATGCTATGCTTGTCACACAAATTATCTAGTCACATTTAAAGTACCAGAATCTAGCCTGGACTTGTATTATGATGACCAGACAACGATATAGAATACATATTGTATAGATACAAACAATACAATACAATACAAAATCATTTATTTTCTCCATAAGCAGTTTTTACAGGAACTTACAAGAAACAGGTATACAGATTGTGGGAGACTGGTGTCTGAAATAGGTAAACCAAGGGTAAACCTGAATATTTTCGAATCACCAGGCGCCCACCCACAGCGAGCGTAACAGTTTAGTATTAATGTAACAAAAGAAAGAAAAGAAAACAAGGGAATATAGGTAAAATAGAGTTAATTATCTCTATACTTTTAAAAACTATAAACTATAAAACAAACAAAACAAAATAATAAAAGAGATTGTGTGTGTGTGTGTGTGTGTGTGTGTGTGTTAGTGTGAGGCGTGCAATGTGAATGGTGATGTTTGAGTGACTAGCGTAGGTGGAGAACTCCAAGTAGCCCTACGACAGAACTGGGGAGTCTTGGGATCAGAGAGTTATATCAGCCACTACTTGGAGCTCCGACCGCATACATTGATAGGAGTACTAAGTAGGAATTGTCAGGAGACCTTCGGTAGCATCGTAGTCGAGTCCCAGTAACCATTGGGTGACGTAATTTTTGCAAGATAATTTGGTAAGGCCGTATATTTGTAGCTTAATGTTAATTTTATTATAGAGAAAAGTGCCCAGGAAAACAAAGAAGTTTTGTGCAAAGCTGGACGATACCAATGTAGGGGGGCACAGGTTTGAACGTTTTGTATGAAGAAGGGAAGAGTCAAAGTACAGGGTGGAGTGCTGTTTAATGTAATGATAGTAGACAGTACAAAAAGCTGTCTGACTGTCAGAACCTGACAGGATTTGTAGAGTAAGGTGGTTGGATATCTGAAAGGAAGAAAATTACTGACTTTAAGTACGGCTCTTTGGGCCGTCTCTAGCTTCCGAAGCGTTGTTTTGTGTGTACCACCCCATGAGCTAATGCAGTAATTTAGAAGTGATTGACAGAGCGCAAAATAAACCGACTTGATTACTCGTTTGTTTGCAACGTGACATAGGTTTTTGAATACAAAAATTAGTTTTCTTATTCGGCCTCGTGGCCTCGTGGCCTTAAACGTCCATGTCTAGGGTACAAATATTCATATTCATCATAGAAATATTTGTCACTTACGGGATACCCGCGACCCTCGGCGCAGCAGGCAGTTTCACTAACTACTGAGCTACCAGGCCGTTTTATATACAAAAATCCGTGGTATTTCCTCTCTTTTCACCTCTCCCCGCCTCGTCTCGAGGGTTGCATTCCGATGGCATCAGCACACGCGCCGGCGCAGTCCCTGATGTTTCAAGAGATAGACGTACTTTTTGTTATAATCGCAAATTTTGTTATAAACACAGGCTTGTCTGTTCACCGCAAAAAGGAGTCCGTTTAATCTGACTCCTACTTTCCGGGGTACATCTGTCCCTGTTTCCGACAGTCTTGGGCTTCTGGGTATAAGCTTGACCACAAAACTCAACTTCGGCGCTGACATCGAGTCTAAGGCTCAAACTGCGGCCAAAAAGCTGGGCATCTTAAACAAGGTGAAGCGGTACTTCACTCCTGGACAGCTCTTAGTATTGTATAAAGCTCAGGTCCGATCATGTATGGAGTACTGCTGCCACCTGTGGGATGGCTCAGCCAAGTATCAACTTGCCGCACTCGACTCGGTTGAACGCAGAGCCAGGAGGCTCATTGGCGATAGTAAGCTGGTGGAGGCCAAGCTTCATAGCCTAGCCCACCGCCGCAGAGTGGCCTGCTTGTCGGTCTTCTACAGATTGTACTTCGGTGAGTGTGCCCTAGAGCTGCATGAGCTCATCCCACCTTCCCCTTTCTACTATCGGACTTCCAGACGCACCGCGGGATATCACCCCTTCTTGGTTGACATCCCACATATCCGCACCAAGCGCCTTTCTGAATCTTTTATAATGCGCACAGCCAAGGAGTGGAATGCCTTACCTGCGTCAGTATTTCCGAGTACTTACAACCCGAATTCCTTTAAAGTACGAGTGAATAGGCATCTTCTGGGTAAGCTCGCTACATCTACGACCCCATCTTCGTCCTGAGGACTGGATTGAGGTCAAGAGCAAACCCATAGTAAATAAAAAAAAAAAAAAAAAAAATCGGCTGCAAGACTGATTCAGTATTCATAAGGTGAAGTGCGTCTCGGTGATGGGGATGGACCAGGTCTGCCTGCATAATTCCAGTCGGATTAGGAGTTGCAGGCGTTCAATAAGGTCTGGTATGGTTCCTAAAAACGAATATGCAGGTGTTGTTCTGTATATTCACTGTAGGTATGCGAACAGTACAAAAACTGACATGGTCGACAGACAACACAAGACAAGTCGGTTTTTACGAGATACAGCCGTTCAAAAGTCGGACCTTTGAACGGCTGTATCTCCTAAACCGACTAATATACTACACTAGTAGTAAGGACTAACACGAATAGACAATTTTACATGCGACACTAGTAATATTTAGGTACACTAGTAGTAAGGCTTGGTAACGCAATATTCAGGTACCCAAACTCGTTCTCCACTCTAAAACTCGTCTGCTCCAATGGTTATCGGTTCTGCGACAGATGTGACCGGTCCTTCTAAATATATGGATATAAAACATATTTTATATTATTATTTGGTAAAACAGTCTTATCTTTTACTTGCGCCTTAACCTTCTGATAGGAACCATCAACAGAAAAGGTCGATGAATTTTATAGACATTGAAAATGAAAAAGCCGGTTGGTTTTCGGCCTAGATTGGACCTCCCCATTTCTTGCTATGGGCGTCGTGTGTCGTACGACTCGACTTAGGGATAAAGGGTTTCTTGTGCAGTGTTTTTGCGACCTATCACCACTTTACACGTCAATCAAATCGAAACCTTCAAGATGGATGCTAAAACCGCAGTATAAGAAAGAGTATCTATAAAAATCAAAACTGCATGAAAAACAGCAGGTAGTTGTAACAATGTTTCTGACCCTGCCGATGGGACAATGGTCGTGACATCTTATCATCTAAAACTTTCGTATTACTTGAGCCCCCAAGTAAACACCAAGCGTTCCCCCTAACCCCCTCGACCGGTCAGACCTCCTTCCAACATGACAGAAGAAATACTATCCGCATAACCTAAAAGAGACGTCCCAATTTCTCGCACGTAACACAAACTATCCTATGTTATCTAGCGCCTCTGGCGATGTTTCTTTAGTAAACGCAATAACATTTACATAGGCTGCTGGCGCCCTCATAAAAGTAACGGCAAAGGGATCACACTCGCGCCATAATAGTCAAACTTTTCTGGGGATCAGGGAAAGTAATTCGGTTCGCATCCTCTTGCTGACGCGGCTTGGAAACTGTTTTGGTCGCGCTTTATTATGTTTTGTTGGTATTTTACCTGGACTGGAGTATACCTACATTAAAGACCAAGCTTCCAGTCATCATCATCAGCCTGTATACGACTCATTGCAGGACACAGCCCTGATCTCAAGGAGGGTGTATGGGCGTCAGTCCACCACCGGTGCCCAATTTGGAATGGTGGACTACATACACACATCAGATTTTCTTCTTCAGCATACAGGGTGTTAGGGTAAAGAGTTGCATTACTTTAAGGGGTGATTGTACCCATGATACTGAACAACTTTCCCTAAGAAACCAATAGGAAATTCGTAAAAAAATTTTTGGACTTCCCATACTAAATTCAATCTGCTGGTTACTGTTTACCCTAACACCCTGTATAGGTACAGGTTTCGTGGCGATGTTTTCCTTCACCTTTTCAGAGCAGTCGGTATTACCACGGAATATGTAAGAGTTTACAAGTATTACGTACATAAGTTAGAAAAACTCATTGGTTCATGCTGGTTCGAACCCGGACCCCTCAAGATCGAGTGTCTATACTTCTCAGAAATGCGCCAATAAAAATAAATGGAATGTTTACCTTTTCAGGGCTAATAGACCACCATGGCTTGCTAAAATATGAATATTAATAAATGCGGACAGTTTTCTATATGCTAAAATCCTATATGGAAAACTCTGTGACACTGGATCGAGGATAGGCTTTAAAAATGCAGAGAGAGTAGCTTCCCTGTGTCAGCGATGGTGAAAATTGGCAATTGTCGATCGGAACAAATTTACATTTTTTTTTTCATACTTACATAACATTCATGTTACTTTTTGCAATAAGTCTAGATTTTTATCAATATCTATTTCATTCATCCTGTACTTATCTAATTTAGCGTGTTTAGTGTTAGGTAAAAAAATTTTTTTTCATCTTTTTTAATATTGGGTAACAAGAGATATGCATTAATACAGTGAAACTTGGTTAAGTGGGACCTGGATAAGTGAGAAGCCTCCATAGCTGGAACTCATGCTCAGGTCCCGGCACTTTAGCACTGAAGTGGGTCAACGCAAACCTCTATATCTGGGATTCGTTCTTTCGATTTTATCGTCATAGCTACCTCTATAATTGAGACAGCGAGTGTATTTTACCTCTTTTACTGAGACTATATTTAAAAAAATACTTTTTCTACCTCGGACCTCTGTAACAGATAATATCGTAAGTAATAGTTACCTACCTCTATAATTGAGACAGCGAGTGTATTTTACCTCTTTTACTGAGACTATATTTTAAAGAATGCTCTTTCTACCTCCGACCTCTGTTACTGAGATAGCATCTATTTATCACCTCTCTAACTCACACTATTTGTTTACTAATTCTTAGTCTGCTCACAAATTCCACACTTAGCTAATTTTGTGTCTCAATGACCTCCAGTTTTAGTTTTGTTTTGCTATCATCCGTAAGTTCATTTGAAAAATGCCGGAACGAAGGTTCAAATCTTTATAACTACGTGAAAAACTAAAGTTAATATCCGTTTATGAAAGTGGGAAGACACCTGCTTGATTATTTTTGTTCATTACCTTTATTTTATTACTAATAAAGATTACAAACTCATGTACCTAGGTATAATGTTTACATAATTTTTTCTTTATTTTTTTTAATAATCGCATCTCTGTAACTGAAATAACCTCTATTCTCACCTCTATTAATGGAACCCTCTGTAAATGAGACAGATATTTATTTATACCTGGATATCTGAGTGAGACACTCGGTAAGTGGAATACCTCTTTAAGTGAGACAAATTTGCAGGTCCCGTAAAGTCCCAGTTATCCAGGTTTCACTGTAATGGATAATTATCAAGTTTCAATTACAACATGATAGACAGAATCAATTATATTTGTATATAATATCATTGGACAGAATACAATTGATTGCAAGCCTGCAAGTGCGCCAAGCCAAGCTAAAATGTTTTGAAATAAATTGAGTGACATTGCAAAACACAATGGTAACGATGTAATATATAAATAATATTTGTAATTTGTAAAATTTTTTAGTACCTATATACCTACCTACCTATTATGTTCTCGTTTCCGCTGATGTATCTTAGTATACTACAGACTGTTACCTATTTTCTTCTTGAAATATTAAAATTTGTTAGTAATTTGTAAGTAATTACCTATTTTAGTACTACTGGTGAAAACTTAATTGGCTCAGATTGTTCTATTGCATTAACAGAACTATTACTGTAATTGTAAGCTGTACGTTTTCAGAATAAAATAAAATAAAACAAATTCATAACCCAATTTGTTGCCTGTCTCTCACTATGTATTTCAGGGTTCTACATAACCACAGTATAAGAAAGAGTGCTTTCTTTAGATTAAGGGTAATGTGGTACAGGGTGTAACAAAACACCCTAGTAATACTTAAGGGGGTGCTTCAGACCATCAAACTGAACAACTTTCACTAACCAGCCAACATCGAAATCGTAAAAAAAAAATCCGCTCTTTCATACAAAACTGCAGTTCCGTCTCGACTCAAATCTATGGGACGGCAGATTTTTTTTATTTTTTCTCGACGTTGGCTCCATAGTGAAAGTTGTTCAGATTGATGGTCTGAAGCACCCCCTTAAGTATTACTAGGGTGTTTTGTTACACCCTGTATATCTTTTTTGTAGTAAATAAGAATTACCTTCCAGAAAGAGTATTTAGTACATAACCTATATCTAGTTATAACTCTATTACAATTATAAATAGAATAGGTATATACTTACCTATATCAATAAGTTTCGCATTCGCAAAGAAATGAAAATATATTACCACATTTAACAAAAACTAAGTTATCTTTTAGAATTATTAAAAAATATCAAACGAATCGCCTTTCGAGAGCTTTCCAATTTCGTTTTAGCTCCTTCACTTTTTTTCTTCAGCAAAAAACTGAGAGGTCAATGAGTTTCTTTGAAAAAAAAGACCTCTAGCCCTTACCAGAGGTTTGAATCGGCTGCATTAATTGGTAATTAACGGATCTGTAAAAACGGCCGATATCTACAGCCATTAACAATAGCCCTCGTTAGTCTGCTTCAAATACCTAGTCAGCAACAGCGATGTTGATTAACAACTAATTGAAATGGGTCATTAATGGGAACAGAAGAGTTAATCGTGAGAGAGGCATTAATTTAAAACGGTTAAGGCTACTCCTCCCATCTGCAAGGCTCTCATTCTTACAAGCAAACTTTTGCAATTAGCCATCCCGCTTCAATTGCGCGGCTCCAGTCAGAATTTTCAGTTTTCTTTGAAAACCAGTATGATTTTTTTTGAATTTTCAAAAAATAAGAAAACCACATCATTTTATATTGTATTGTGAAGAATATTGTAAATTTTCATATTCTTCTGATCAACAATGTAGGAGTAAAACGGTTACAACTGGAAAAAAAGAGGTGACTTTGGAGTCGTTTTTCTTCAGTTTTATTAATTAAAATAGATTTCGAGAAAAACCACATCACTTCTCATATCCTGTAGATTGTTCAGTTTTGTTTTCTGCTTAAAAAGTGCCATAGTTAATGTATAAAATGGTTACAAAGTTACTCAAAACCGGGCGGACGCCCCTTAAGTATAAATCGGATTCGAGATGTTTAGGTTCCGAGTCTTAGTCGATATTAAATTAGTTCGAAATCTCTCTTTGTGCGGCGGCGGTCTTTTGAGCGTGATTTGAGTCTAATTAGGGTCAGAAACGTATGGATTTGGATATACGGGAATCTGAATCTCGGCCTTTGAGCCGAGCCTTCGTATGCTGAGGCATTTGTGGCGGTACAGTCACAAACATGCCGCAACACTTAATTATTAGGAACCTTTGATTAAATTAAATAGTGGAAGATGGGCGACGTTCTTGCTTTACATAGGTACTCGAAAAATAGACCTGCTTTTCAATTACTTACGAGTAATAAGTAAGGCCGTGGCATTTGTTTTTTCTTTTTGAATGATTTGTACAAGAAATTAAATTAAAATTAAAATTAAAATATTCTTTATTCATTTTCTACCTAAAACTTAATACATACATGGTAAATCATCAGTTGTGAAGAAACAAACATAATTTTCTTAATAAGTTTCCAAATTAGTTAAAGACTTTAAAGAAAAAGAAGACATTATGGTACCTTTATCCCGCCTAAAATCAAAAAAGTATCTCAATCACGGGGATCAATTTATGCGGTCTATGCGCTATACACTGAGAGAAAACTTCATTTGTTATTACAAAAATTCACTAATTATTAAATAAATATTTGCAGATCCCACGACAACAAAAGTTTTGTAATAAGAAGGAGTCGTTTTTAGTTATTGTATTTAGTAATTAGTGTAGTGAGCGTTTAGTAATTTTTAACGCACAATACTAATCCTCAAAACGATGACGTCATTATGACGTCACAGTTAAGACAAAGTGTTTTGTAATTTCTAAAATGAAACAGTAATCCTCCAAATTTTGATGTACAGAATATACAAACCGTTTTGTAAAAACATAGAGTCGTTCATTATCTACAAATAAAACGATAGCACTTACTAGTTGTCTTTAAATTGAATTTTAGAAACTACTTTACGATATCTACGATGTCTTACTTGATTTTACTAAACGATTATTTAAATGCAATTGAACATTTTGTAAATACTAGTGTGCATTTTATAATTACGAAACATAGTGCTTGTTCTTACTAAACAATTAAGTGTTTTTTAGAAAATGCAGTCTAATTTCTAGCTTGTACTTTTACAATTTCTAATGAGTTCCTACTTGATATTACTAAACAATGAGTAATTTTTACAAGATTGTAGCATTGTTACAACAAATCGTTATACTAGATATCACAACTTTCCCCTGTATTCTTTACAACATTATACAGGGTGTAACAAAACACCCTAGTAATACTTAAGGGGGTGCTTCAGACCATCAAAATGAACAACTTTTACTAAGGAGCCAACTTTTTTTTCGATTTCAAAGTTGGGTCCATAGTGAAAGTTGTTCAGTTTAATGGTCTAAAGCACCCCCTTAAGTATTACTAGGGTGTTATGTTACACCTTGTACATAACATGTACATGTTTCTACAGTACTTTTTCAGTTGCTAGCAAGAACGTATCAGTATACAGGTTATTGCGTTCTTTCCTAGCTACTGAAAAACACCTCGTATAAAAGTGTATATACATATTATTATGTATATGCTGTAAAGAAATACAGAATAAAGAATACAGGAGAAAGTTGTGATACCTAGTAAAACGATTTGTTATAACAACTCCACTAAATTATGAGGTATAGGTAATTGTGTTCAAATGAAACTTAAAATAATAGTTAATGTAGTTTATTTTCATTTCAGTTTTTACAACAGATTACTATCTAAGTACCTACATAATTTAAAAGCCACAGCGATTTCTTTTTTTCCTTTAACGGCACGCTGAAAGTCCAGTACGGTAGTTGTGGCAGACTGGTGTTATTTAAAGCATCAGGCGCCGCGGCGGGTTCTGAAAAAATAACGATTAAATAAATACATTATATTTTAATCTAGATATTGATACTGATCATGATGTCTGGAAGTTACTAGATCAGTATAGCCAAAGATGGCATCCAACTCCAAAAAATGTAGGTATGCCAACCTACAGCTAGGTACTAAGTATTCAGAATCAATACGAACAAAGTAACGCCTAAAATTTACGCTCTTACTAGTAATCTCAGATAGATAATTAAAAACACATTGATCATAAAAATCTATTCTATTTAGGGAATATATGGGAAAGAACTCACATTTGGTGTTAAGTCCAGGGGTCTACGTTATTTAAATTGTCGATTGGTTGCTTCCAATTGGCTAGATTAACTTTAAATCTAGCCTTGTTTCCAGGTACTGGTATAAGCTTGGATGTCTCATCATCTGATAGAAGCCTTAGTATCCCAGCATCTTCCTTGCCTTCTGCAATCATTAATAAATATGAAAGGGCGGTCAAGTGAATTTTTTAAACATTCATGTCAGGTCGAGAAGAAAATAGATATGACATGAAGGACATAGAAATATTTATATTTACTTATGCACTTTTGGCAGAAATGATATGGTTAGTAAGAGATAACATAGATCTTTTCCTTCCTTGATCTTGCCTATAAAGTTACATTAGTACGTACCTACCTATCACACTATAAATGAATAAATACACACACTTTACTTACCACAAAAAGCTCTGACATAAACATTTAGTCCCAAGTTTGTCAGTAAATCGCTAGTGAGCTGATCCATGTCCGTTTCCAGATTCATCTGGCTGGAAACTTTAGTTGCCATCATCTTATTATATAATTTTTTAATATTTAGTTCAAGACAGTCAACGATTCCAAATTTAGGACACTTAATTTAATAAAATTAAACACTTCACTTCACTGTTACTGTTATGATCACTTTAGAGATGATAACGATTCGTCTAATCCGGCCGGGAGGTGAAAACGAAATGAAATTAATATGGCAATTCAGGAAGTCAGCAATCACAAATAGTTTTAAATATTACCAAACTGGTATTAAATTCAAAATTAGTTTGCCTAAAATCACAAAAATGGCTTATTGAAAGAAGAAAGGAGAAACTAGAAATGACAAAATTCCGTGCAGTTATTACGATGAAATGTTTGTAGTAAATATAACTAATCATAAGCTGGTTATAAAAGACAAGCGTCATAAAAAGAACTATGGGAACACTAGGAATTACAAAGGAGGTTGGTCAAAATTAATAAAAAATTGTTAATCGAAATAACAGGTAAACACTTGTTATTACAAACGAGTGTTTTAATTAGCACGACGTTATTTATAGCAAAAACAAAGCAGTTGCAGAATTAACTATGCCTTTTGTTTCTCTACTTTTATTAAAACTGTCTATTAAAAATTACAATTGTGATTACTAATCATAGCTAATATGATTTTGGAAATAACTAAAGTAAAGTGAAACTTACACTATTTATGCAAGAATTACTTTATTATGTAATATTTTACTTTACTAAAACTAGTTTGTAGGGATTACATTTTAATAATACTAACGTATTGTAAAAAACTGCTTGTGCCAGTAATGACAGCAGAACTTTAGTATTCATAACTATAAATTAGTTTTTACGCCAGTAACAAAACGGTTTTTTAATTTCTGGATAAGTTTTTCTCTCAGTGTAGGCTAGTCACAGATCTTGCTATTTTAATTTAATCAATGTTAAGAACACAATATGTCGCAGTACTAAGGGCGATCAAAAAGTTCTTGAAATGGAGGGGTTCGAGAGGGGAGGGGGGATTTTTTTTTACTTTGCACTACTTGGTGACTCAATACAATGTCAATGTCACAATGTCACACAAATTATCTAGCCACATTTAAAGTACCAGAATCCAGCCTGGACTTGTATTACGATGAGTAGACAACGATATAGAATACATATATAGATACAAACATCCATGACTCGGGTACAAATATTCATATTCATCATACAAATATTTGTCCCTTACGGGATTCGAACCCGCGACCCTCGGCACAGCAGGCAGGTTCACTACCGACTGTGCTACCGGGCTGTCAACCCTAAGTTACCACCATACAACCATAATTTGTAAATTTCAGCCCAATCGGTTCATTATACTGTGAGATACCGCTGGATAAACAAGTAAGTCGGGTATCAGAATGCTCACAGCACTTCAGAAACAGCACCGCGGCGATTTTCGCGCGGCTTTTTGGACCCGTGTAGTGAGAATAAGAATGAGTTTATGAACCTAATTTTGACTGGGAATGAAACATGGGTTCACCACCATGAACCTGAGTCAAAATAAGAGTCCATGCAATGGCCCAAAAAAGGCGCAGCACCGCTTAAGATTTTTAAGGTGTCACAATCGGCCGAAAAGATTATGGCCTTAGTTTTTTTGGGATTCTGAGGGTATTTTATTGATCGATTGTAAAGATAAAGGTGTCAATATCAAGGGGAAAGACAACGCTTAGTTACTATAAAAAAATTAAAAAACAAAGTAAAGAACAAATATGGAGAAAGCGGTGTCCGGGTGTGCTCCTTTTGCACGACAATGCACCTTTTCACAAGAGTCATGTTGCGATGGGTGCCTTACACAAATGCGGATTCTAAACTTTAAACCACTCACCCCATAGTACAAATTTAGCCCCTTGTGATTATTATTTGTTTCCAAACTTGAAAAAAGAGCTTCTTTGAAAGAAATTCACTGAAGACGAAGAAGTGAAGTCGGATATTTCTGTCTATTTTGAGGGCCTTGACAAATCTTTTTTTTTGAGGATATAAACAAATTGTTTGAAAGGTCTGATAAGTGTATTAGGGTTGATAAAGAATATATCAAAAAGGAAAAATAATTTCATGTTTAATTTCGCCCCCCTTCCCTTTCATTCCGAGAACTTTTTGATCGCCCCTCGTATTACAAGCCACAATATCCCAGAAATAGTAATAAATGCTTTATAGATCCAAAAAATGTCGTGTGGTAAAGGCCATAGCCCTTATACGGTGTGATAGACATGACATGGTTCTATACATTAGTAATAGGTATTCTGAATAAATAATTTTGCTATAAATACCTAAATAGGCAATGACGTTATTGTCTGAAAATAGGAATTTGTAAATAAATGTATGATCATTATGTTATGTATAAATATAGTATTCCTAGTAAAAATCCGCATGGCAAACTTCTCAATGCCCCACTGGATCGCCGGGGCTCAAACGTAACTCTTTTACATTCTTTCTAAACTAAAGTAACCCTAAAAGAACTGTTGAGCAAACCAAAAATTATCGCTAGGGGAAAAATGAATATAATACAAGTTAAAGGCTTATTCGCCGCCAGCGATTTATTCAAACGACCAATAAATATTCAAGAGTAATTAACCGCCGGCCGGTGCGCCGATACAACGCTGTATATTTTTAGCTCCCGTCGATTTTGCGTTTAATCCCAACCGATGTAGATTGTGGAAGCGCAGAAGAGGCTTTTTCTATGCAATAAGCTTTGATTAAATTTTATTAAAAAAGCGGAAGATAGGTGACGTACTTGCATTACGCACTCGAAAAATGGACATGCTTTTCACGTGAACGGCATTGTCATACTTGCGAGTGAAAAGTAATGCTGTGTGATTAAATTTTTTTTTCGTTTTGTATGATTTGTAAAACGAGTTTTAAGCACGCGAAGACATCCCGCCTAAAATCAAGAGAGTAGGTATCTCAATCACGCAATGCCGCTCTAAGTAAATTAGGCGAGACGGGCCTGATTTGAGACGGGCCTAATTTATACGGTCCATGCGCTATAGGCTAGTCACCTATGTAACAGTTATTATAGACAACCAGTACCTATTATCTATATTATTTTATAAGTAATAAGACCCCTAATGAACAATAGTCAAGCCACTGTACACTAGTCACTGTATCCATAATAACTGTTACTGAAATACTAGTTACAAATACTTGCTAATATCTGGCAACACTTGCAAACTGTAAGGGGAAGGGTTTGACATCGAGGGCTTAAAAGTCCGCCATCCGCCCTGACACGGCCAGTCGTCGTCATAGTCAAGTTGCGAATAGAAGTGTAAGCAGAAACTCTGCCAGTTGTATCTATTAAATATTAATTAAAATTTAAATAAAAGATTCGTTAAAAGTTTAAATCTATTTTTGTCGTGTTATTTTCTTGGGAGGTTACAACTTCAGAAGTGGGATGAACCGCCCACAGCAGATACCTGAGCATGAGAATGAATCTGATGGCAAGCGCCGTAGCCGCAGCCGTAGTCGGAGCATGGTTATAAGTAGTGAGCGACGAAGATGCGTAAGAACGCCTGAACGAAATTCAGGAAGGCCCAGCCGTATCGATGGCCAGGATCAAGCTATTCGTCAGTCTCGCTCACGAACTCGCAGTCGTAGCGAATTACGAAGAATGCGTGAAAAATGTGAGGAATTGGAAATACTGAAGCAACGACTGGCGGCACTAGAGAGTCAACGGGAACGAGCAAGTCGTCACAATGATGATCCATCACAAGGGAATTCGAATCAAAGCCGGGTGGTTCCGGGGGAGAGTGAAAGGTATGATCCAGCATCTGTTTTTTTTGAAGAATTTATAAAATTAATGAAAAATAGACCCAGTGAACGTGAAAGCTTTCCTACTATTGACAATGCCATTCCCGAGTTCGATCCTCTTGTAAAAGAACAGACAATTAGCGTATGGTTAGGCAAAGTAGAAGAGTGCGCAGAAATCTATGGGTGGAGCGAAAAACAAACGATACACTATACGCTCCCCAAATTAATTGGTCATGCTAAAACGTGGTACCAAGGTCTACCGTCACTTAAGCGCTCGTGGATAGAATGGAAACAACTATTAAAAGATTCTTTTCCGTCCACCGAAAATTATGCAGAGCTTCTTACGGAAATGCTCAAAAAGCGAGCACGTTTTGGTGACTCCCTTGAGTTATATTACTATTCAAAAATAAATCTTTTGAATCGATGCAATATTTTCGGTCGGAACGCTGTAGACTGTGTAGTAAATGGTGTGGATGATAGGGGCGTTAGAGTAGGAGCGCAGGCTGCCAAGTTTGGAAGACCAGAAGATGTTTTAGAATTTTTCAAAACAGTGCGAGATAATAGTGATAGAAGTGATAATAAAAAGAACCCAGTTTTCTCGAGGTCAAGGAGTGATGAGCAGTCAAATAGCCTCTGGTCGAACCAGCAGCCTCATCAAATAGTTTGCTTCAATTGTAAACAGAAAGGACACACAAGTTTCAGATGCCCAAAGCCTTTAGTCAAGTGTAGTTACTGTAACCTAGTTGGGCACAATGAAACCGAATGTCGTAAGAAAAATGAGCCTCAAACTGATCCTAAGGTTAAGACCGTTTGAAAGTCTTGTTGGATGTCTGACCACTGTTTTGAGGAACCTCTCTACTCTAAGTCTGATAATAATGTCTCTGCTAGTAACAACAGCAAGTATAATGTTACCGATTAAAACTAACAATAAGTCTATACTAAGGTTGCTAGATTTAGATAGTGAAACTATGTTAGTTCGTAAATCTGATGCCGAGAAACTGTGCTTACATTGGGTTACTGCAGAAGGTTACGCGGATCGGGGAATATAGGTGGCCTCGTAAGAGTGGTTCGGTTCGGGCGATAGTCTTGTACTGGTCAATCCAAAAAAAATTATTCCCTGTTATGTTTGCACGTTCACTGGTTACTATTAAATAGATCAAATACATCAAAAATATTTATTGTGTTATGTTATCATAGATGATGCTGGGTTATACAATATTAATGCAATAAAACATTGTTATTTGAGGAGACATCCCTCTTTGATTCATGATTGGTCATTTGAGATGACTTTTATTTCAGTTGTGGTCATTTGAGATGACTTTGTTGCAGTCGTGGTCATTTGAGATGACTTTTGGTGCAGTGGTGGTCATTTGAGATGACTTATTTCAGTTGTAGTCATTTGAGATGACTTTTGTTGCAATTGTGGTCATTTGAGATGACGTTTCGTACAGTTGTAGTCATTTGAGATGACTTATATTATGGTTGTAGTCATTTGAGATGACTTCTGTCTTTAGAGAAGACAAATAAATGATTTTAATTTATTGTTATTCATGTGTAAATTAATAAGATATTATGAATGCATACAGATAACGAAGGCTGAAGACTGTTAGTAGAGCCATTAAATTTTTAGTCATTATTAGATCTAACGGTATCTTAAATATCTTTCTTTGGTATAAAATATAATATAATTATATTATTTACATTATAAGAATTTGGTTTAAACAAATAAGCAGTCTTAAACCTATGTTAAATGCATACATCGATGATTAACGTTGAAATTTGTTCTTAAAATGTTATATATATAAAAAAAAAACGACGGGACTCGTTTCGGGAAGGATGGCCGACTGTAACAGTTATTATAGACAACCAGTACCTATTATCTATATTATTTTATAAGTAATAAGACCCCTAATGAACAATAGTCAAGCCACTGTACACTAGTCACTGTATCCATAATAACTGTTACTGAAATACTAGTTACAAATACTTGCTAATATCTGGCAACACTTGCAAACTGTAAGGGGAAGGGTTTGACATCGAGGGCTTAAAAGTCCGCCATCCGCCCTGACACGGCCAGTCGTCGTCATAGTCAAGTTGCGAATAGAAGTGTAAGCAGAAACTCTGCCAGTTGTATCTATTAAATATTAATTAAAATTTAAATAAAAGATTCGTTAAAAGTTTAAATCTATTTTTGTCGTGTTATTTTCTTGGGAGGTTACAACTTCAGAAGTGGGATGAACCGCCCACAGCAGATACCTGAGCATGAGAATGAATCTGATGGCAAGCGCCGTAGCCGCAGCCGTAGTCGGAGCATGGTTATAAGTAGTGAGCGACGAAGATGCGTAAGAACGCCTGAACGAAATTCAGGAAGGCCCAGCCGTATCGATGGCCAGGATCAAGCTATTCGTCAGTCTCGCTCACGAACTCGCAGTCGTAGCGAATTACGAAGAATGCGTGAAAAATGTGAGGAATTGGAAATACTGAAGCAACGACTGGCGGCACTAGAGAGTCAACGGGAACGAGCAAGTCGTCACAATGATGATCCATCACAAGGGAATTCGAATCAAAGCCGGGTGGTTCCGGGGGAGAGTGAAAGGTATGATCCAGCATCTGTTTTTTTTGAAGAATTTATAAAATTAATGAAAAATAGACCCAGTGAACGTGAATGCTTTCCTACTATTGACAATGCCATTCCCGAGTTCGATCCTCTTGTAAAAGAACAGACAATTAGCGTATGGTTAGGCAAAGTAGAAGAGTGCGCAGAAATCTATGGGTGGAGCGAAAAACAAACGATACACTATACGCTCCCCAAATTAATTGGTCATGCTAAAACGTGGTACCAAGGTCTACCGTCACTTAAGCGCTCGTGGATAGAATGGAAACAACTATTAAAAGATTCTTTTCCGTCCACCGAAAATTATGCAGAGCTTCTTACGGAAATGCTCAAAAAGCGAGCACGTTTTGGTGACTCCCTTGAGTTATATTACTATTCAAAAATAAATCTTTTGAATCGATGCAATATTTTCGGTCGGAACGCTGTAGACTGTGTAGTAAATGGTGTGGATGATAGGGGCGTTAGAGTAGGAGCGCAGGCTGCCAAGTTTGGAAGACCAGAAGATGTTTTAGAATTTTTCAAAACAGTGCGAGATAATAGTGATAGAAGTGATAATAAAAAGAACCCAGTTTTCTCGAGGTCAAGGAGTGATGAGCAGTCAAATAGCCTCTGGTCGAACCAGCAGCCTCATCAAATAGTTTGCTTCAATTGTAAACAGAAAGGACACACAAGTTTCAGATGCCCAAAGCCTTTAGTCAAGTGTAGTTACTGTAACCTAGTTGGGCACAATGAAACCGAATGTCGTAAGAAAAATGAGCCTCAAACTGATCCTAAGGTTAAGACCGTTTGAAAGTCTTGTTGGATGTCTGACCACTGTTTTGAGGAACCTCTCTACTCTAAGTCTGATAATAATGTCTCTGCTAGTAACAACAGCAAGTATAATGTTACCGATTAAAACTAACAATAAGTCTATACTAAGGTTGCTAGATTTAGATAGTGAAACTATGTTAGTTCGTAAATCTGATGCCGAGAAACTGTGCTTACATTGGGTTACTGCAGAAGGTTACGCGGATCGGGGAATATAGGTGGCCTCGTAAGAGTGGTTCGGTTCGGGCGATAGTCTTGTACTGGTCAATCCAAAAAAAATTATTCCCTGTTATGTTTGCACGTTCACTGGTTACTATTAAATAGATCAAATACATCAAAAATATTTATTGTGTTATGTTATCATAGATGATGCTGGGTTATACAATATTAATGCAATAAAACATTGTTATTTGAGGAGACATCCCTCTTTGATTCATGATTGGTCATTTGAGATGACTTTTATTTCAGTTGTGGTCATTTGAGATGACTTTGTTGCAGTCGTGGTCATTTGAGATGACTTTTGGTGCAGTGGTGGTCATTTGAGATGACTTATTTCAGTTGTAGTCATTTGAGATGACTTTTGTTGCAATTGTGGTCATTTGAGATGACGTTTCGTACAGTTGTAGTCATTTGAGATGACTTATATTATGGTTGTAGTCATTTGAGATGACTTCTGTCTTTAGAGAAGACAAATAAATGATTTTAATTTATTGTTATTCATGTGTAAATTAATAAGATATTATGAATGCATACAGATAACGAAGGCTGAAGACTGTTAGTAGAGCCATTAAATTTTTAGTCATTATTAGATCTAACGGTATCTTAAATATCTTTCTTTGGTATAAAATATAATATAATTATATTATTTACATTATAAGAATTTGGTTTAAACAAATAAGCAGTCTTAAACCTATGTTAAATGCATACATCGATGATTAACGTTGAAATTTGTTCTTAAAATGTTATATATATAAAAAAAAAACGACGGGACTCGTTTCGGGAAGGATGGCCGACTGTAACAGTTATTATAGACAACCAGTACCTATTATCTATATTATTTTATAAGTAATAAGACCCCTAATGAACAATAGTCAAGCCACTGTACACTAGTCACTGTATCCATAATAACTGTTACTGAAATACTAGTTACAAATACTTGCTAATATCTGGCAACACTTGCAAACTGTAAGGGGAAGGGTTTGACATCGAGGGCTTAAAAGTCCGCCATCCGCCCTGACACGGCCAGTCGTCGTCATAGTCAAGTTGCGAATAGAAGTGTAAGCAGAAACTCTGCCAGTTGTATCTATTAAATATTAATTAAAATTTAAATAAAAGATTCGTTAAAAGTTTAAATCTATTTTTGTCGTGTTATTTTCTTGGGAGGTTACACCTATCTTGCTATTTTAATTTAATCGAAGGCAATAAGTATATCTATTATCATTATTTTTTATTTTGACATTACTATTTTTATTTTTTTTGCCGATCATGTTATGAATGGACATTTTATGTAAAATATTTATGTATGAATGTGACATGTTGTAATATGAAATAAATGAATCTAATCTAATCTAATCTATTTAAATCCGAAGTCGCCCTAGGAAATCCCACTTTCATTACAGAAGGGTGACTTTACCGTCAGGGCCTAAGATGTTTTTTATGTGTAGATGCGTTTCCCGCGCCTCCAAAAAGTGCTATACAAAAGCAAGGTAATTGCTTACTTTTAGTTCCCGGCCAAATCCACGCTAATAAAGACCTAGGTCAGGTCCGATCCAGTATGGAGTACTGCTGCCACCTGTGGGATGGCTCAGCCAAGTATCAACTTGCCGCACTCGACTCGGTTGAACGCAGAGCCAGGAGGCTCATTGGTGACAGTAAGCTGGTGGAGAACAAGCTTCATAGTCTAGCCCACCGCCGCAGAGTAGCCTGCTTGTCGGTCTTCTACAGATTGTACTTCGGTGAGTGTGCCCAAGAGCTACATGAGCTCATCCCACCTTCCCCATTCTACTATCGGACTTCCAGACGCACCGCGGGATATCACGCCTTCTTGATTGACATCCCACTTATCCGCAACAAGCGCCTTTCTGAATCTTTTATAATGCGCACAGCCAAGGACTGGAATGCCCTGCGCCTGCCTGCGCTGCGTCAGTATTTCCGAGCGCTTACAACCCGAATTCCTTTAAAGTACGAATGAATAGGCTTCTTCTGGGTGAGCTCGCTACATTTTCGACCCCATCTTCGTCCTTAGGACTGGATTGAGGTCATAGGTAATTTTAAAAAAAGGTAAAATTCCTCTCTATCGTTAATTTAACACAATTTAAAGTATTTCCTCTCAAAATAAGTGAAAAAGTGACTCCTGATCGGATTCTAGCTCATTGAAGTTTCTCGTTTTACAACCTCCATTCAAATCGGTTTCTAAGATCTATTCCTTGGTCTGACTCTTATCTGATTCGAATGGCATTGGTTACTGCAGCTGCAGGCAGCTCCTTTGTACCTCAAACTAGCTGAAGATAACCCCTTGACGACATTTAACTTTGAATCCTAGGATATTTCGCTGATTTTCAATTTATCGGATCATTACGAATTTAGAAGTTTCTTTTTATTACGTTTGTAGTTACATATCTTTAAAACCGCTAAAAGTGCCCACGATAATAACTAGATAACTAATAAACTAAAAATTAACTAACTAACTATATTTTTAATGTTTCTATACATGCATGTTTTGGGGTTGCAATCTAGATTTAAGCTATAATGTTCTTGTTTTATTATTTCACTGATTGTTTCCTGTTTTGTGTGTCAAATAAATAAAATAAAATAAAATAACCTATAAGTGTCATTGATTAGAAATTAAAAAAATACTATTGAGGGCAGCACTGGAGGCTCGGAAGCCATCTTAATGTTTCACGCTCGAACGACTAATGATGTTGTCGATGATGACTTGTATGAAATTTCAATGTGAATCACATACGAGTAGATAGATCCTATAATATAAGCTTGTTTGCTAAAAAAAGGATTGTCTATTCACTTGAAGAAATACGAAAAAAGTGCTCTCTTGCGAAAGATCTAATAAGCTTGCTCTTTGTATATGTCTACTCTTTTGTGTTTTTCATCTGTTAGGTAAAAATTTGTTGTCTGCAAAAGATCGTACTATTTCAAACTCAAATTTTATTTTAAATTATCATGGTCTGTAATATTTTAGATTCAGAAATATTACTTTAAAATAAAAACTGACGCGAGCATGAATTTGCTAAATGGACATTTCTACCTTCAGCGTAATTCTTCCTCGATCTATGCCCGCAAAGGTAGATTACCAAGTGTTGCTAACTCCGAAAAATGCCGGCGGAAAAATCATATTTTACGAGCAAAAGTTAATGATGTCCGAATTAATTACCTTGCCTCCACCACTGGTCGTTTTTTCGCTAGACCTTAATGAATACAAATGCTTGGCAGGTAGACATTTTTACGTAATTTTTAGCAACTGCATTTTATCTCCAATCCTGGGCACGTAGTTTATAGAACATTTTGGCTACATTTTACTTGTCTGTTATCTGTTCTCAGATTTATTTAAACTTCGAAAGCAAGATATCTCGACGAATTTTTAGAAATGGGTTTGTAATTATACAACCTGGAGTATTTTTATGTTATGTCTATGACTACTTCAGATCCATAATTTGTTGAAACCTACCATTTGTTGAAACCAATGTTAGTACCTACCTAAAGAACAAAAACTTTATAACGATGGCATACGTTATAATTTCGCAATCAATATGTAGGCATTAAAAGTTACTTTTATAAATTAAACTACACTCGTAGGCTAGGTACCTAATTTCAAACAGTTTTCAGGGCATATGCTTATTTATTGGAACGTTGTTTATGGATAAATATATTTTCTGTTCATAATATTCAGTAGAATACTGAACTTACTACTGAATACTTTTACTACGTAAAAAAAATTCTTTAATTCGAGTTACTACTCGAATTAAAGAATTTTTTTTACGCACCTACAATCTAGTGTATCTACAAGTCACGAAACGTATTTCTGTAAGCTTTAAACATGCAAAGTCTTAACGATTGCTTTATATTTATACTCAAGCCCTGTGAATCGGGCCATTTTCATACATATCACATCGGAATAAGAATTATTTCACGGGTCTTGATTTTGAATGATCTCTGTACAAACGTGGGAAAGACGTGACAGCAGGGCCGGATCTTGGGGGCTTCGTGTAGGGCCACCCACACTGAAAACCTATCCCCATACTATAGTATTAATTAAGTTAAGATACCATTTATTTAAAAATATTATAAAATTGTTTACAAAACAAGCAGTCACCATTATGTTTCATCAATTCAACAAACATAATTGGGTGATACTAAGCGAACTATGTAGAATACTTACGAAACTCTATTTAATTTATTTATTATCCCCAACGAATTAATTATTAACTATTATTATTTATTATTTTATTTATAGTTCGCAGGGGATAATAAATAAATTAAATAGAGTTTAGTATGGAAGAACCCAATTTTGTTGCTATTTAATGTTTGCTCCTATCCGTAGTAAACGATTTTAAGTTCCATCACCTGAACCACCCCTGAAAATTTAGCTATAGATATTATCACCCAGTACAGTTACAATCGTTGACATCCTTTTAAACTAAGACTACACATAAAACTGAACAACTTTCACTATAGAAGTAAAACTGACATCACAAAAAAATCCTTCGCCGCCCGCCTAAATGTGATCGCAGCATATTTCAACTTCTCAATGTGTAAATTAATAGTTGGGCCACCAAATTCTTGCCTTGAATCCGACCCTGCGTGAGAGGCGTCTTGCAGCATCTGAAAATCCGTCTTTGCCTACCGCAGCGTGAGACAGGCGTGCTTGAATATACAGGGTGCTCATATAAATGTAAAAATATCACTGGTGATTCGGAACAACTATTCTATAACCATTCCAGCACCAAATCAGATGTAGGTTTGTAAGGGTCGTAGTAAATAAGTCATACAACACTAGAAAAGGGGCGTGACTCTCTCACACAAATATTCTACTTTATACCCTGAAATGCACTACCTATTCCGATCACTGGTTATCAGCCTATATCTGGTGCTAGCTAGATCAATATGCAAAATATTGCATAATGAAACCGATTGTGGAATGTATTGAAACAGTTTGAGGTAGGTATTCGTGCGTGCGTTTAATTAACTTCAATACCTATAAAATTATGTAAATAATTGAAATTACGTACCACTATTGTTAAATAATTATTTCGGACACAGTTAAATTGGAAACCGCGAATGGTTATTTCTACAAATACCTATGGTTATACTGACAGAAAAAAAATTACAAATAAAGTATGAAAAATGTCTTTATAGCCTGTTCATATTATGTATGATGATCAGGGGTCTTATTGCATAACCAAAATGGTGTTTTTTGACAGTTCTTTGCGATTCTGCTTTTTAAAATGTTGTATTTCAGACAATGGATATGATAATCGCAGAAACAAAATAATGCTTAATAACTGGCCCAGTGCGTGTCGGACCACGCGCAGGATAGGGTTCCGTAGTTGCCCGTCACAATATAATATGGACTTTTTGCTTTAAACTACGGTTTAACGGCTAATAAAGTCTAAAAAGTGCATTTTTTAAGTTGATCGACTATCGTAAACTTGTAAAGCCTACTTAGCGGTGATAGTTTTCCTTTTAAATAAATATATGCTATTGCCGTGAATTTTTTTACATCTCCAACTACAACCGTTTAGCCGGTAGAGGGGGGGGCTAATAAAAATGCTTCTCCCAACTCCATAATATTTTTAAAAGACAACGATATCCAACGATACCCCACAACATGGAATAGACGAGAAAAAAAAAATTCATCCCCACTTCGCGTGTAGGGGGGGAGGTACCCTAAAAAAAATATTTTTCAAGATCTCAGATCTTTCTTATTTTACCACTTTGTCGGCGTGATTAATATGTATATCCATGCCAAATTATAGCTTTCCTGTACTAAGCGTATCTGAGCTAAGCCGCGGACAGACGGACGGACGGACGGACGGACATGGCGAAACTATAAGGGTTCCTTGTTGACTTCGGAACCCTAAAAATTACATAGTGCAGCCATTATATGTTACTTGATCTTGTAAACGATATAATTTTACACAATAACCCTTTCCGAGTCGATTTCGACAATGTACAGCGAATGCGCTGGCGAATGCTAATCTTTATAGAAAAGAATATTTTAAAATGCATAAGTGTACGCACTGTCCTATTGCCATCGCTCGCGCGATCATGCGTTCATCCGACGAAAATCATTGTGCCACTGTGCGTTTAAACATACTTATATCTGCGGAATATCCTATAGAAGGTCGTGCTATCATGAGATGCGATCGAATTGTTCTATTTTTATTCAGATATAAGTATGTTTAAACGCACAGTGGCACAATGATTTTCGTCGGACGAACGCATGATCGCGCGAGCGATGGCAATAGGACATAAAATGGAACGGGAGACCAATACGATCAGATCAGGATCAGATGCAGTGACTATAACTGGCAGCCACACGGTTTGGGCGTCAAAGATGTACAAGACGCCTGAATTAGTCGCCTCTTACGACACCCGACTGGGTTGGTGCTATTCGAAGCCGGACACTTACACTAGTACATATTTCCCCTTGGATCAGCATGCTCTTTCTCTCTTATCGTGTGGGCAGAGCACTGGTGTCAGAGTTTTTTCAGACCGCCTTACGGCCTCTAACGTGGTTTTTATGTAACGACTACTACCAACCAGAGATAGTAGCCAGGACCAACGGCTTAACGTGCCATCTGAAGCACGGAATCTTTTTTTTTTTCAGACAATCAGGTGATTCAGCCTGCAATGTCCTAACCAACTGGGGAAAAACGCCCAAACTCGACATATCACTAGGTGTCCCCCGTGGGAATCGAACCCACGACCTCTTAACTATTAGACCAGCGCGCGCAGTGATCAGCATGCTGGAGTGCAATTCTCTAAGCGTCACATCGCTGTCAAAAACATCGACGAGCTCACAAATGTAACATTCTTCTTGCATCCTTCAGATCGTCGAAGTTTTTATATGAGTTTGACACATGACATAACCTTAGCGAATATCAAATTGCCAGCTCGCCGATGTTTCAACGACGAGTTTTAGGTTGTGACGATGTTTTCGCTTTGCATTGCAGGTTCACTACTAACTGAGTTGTCGGGCCTTCGAAAATAAGCCTTTTATAAATAAGCAATCCAAGTCGAAATCGGCTAAATCATCATCATCATCACAAATAGATGTCAGTCCAATACTTTATTAAAACGAAGGTGTGGAAGATAGTCAAATCAATCAAACAATAAAATGCAGGGTCCTTCTTAATATGCTGACACTTTTTCAAAGGGATGACGAGACCATAAATCTGAACAACTTTCTTTATGGGACCAACATCGAAATCACGAAAAAAAAATCTGCTCGTCCATACAAAACTGCAACCCTACTCGAGCCAAATGAATGGGATACTTTATTTTTTTTCGATGCGTTTCGATGTTGGTCCCATAGAGATAGTTGATCAGTTTGATGGTCTGATTGTCCCCTTAAAAAAGTGTCAGAATATTAAGAAGGATCATATTGACGAAGCCTGTTGTGGATGTGAGTGGTGTACCTATTACCTTTGACGAAGCCTGTTGTGGATGTGAATGTTGTACCTATTGCCTTTGACGAAGCCTGCCCCCTTACCCGCACTTTCGATCTTCACTATATCGCCACTGTTTCGGTCCGCACTTCATTGTAATAGAGTTGAAATTGGAACGAAAACATTCACGCAAAAGTTCGAATCGAATGTGCGGGTAGACCCTCTGTCGTGGATACGCACTTTGTACTTTTCGTTTTAATAAATAGCAGCTTCATAAAAGTTAATTTAAATAACAGAAGGACCCTGTATACTTTATTAAACATAAACAGTATAATACACAGAAAAAAATACAAGAGGCACAAAATAAGGCGGTCTTATCGTTTAGAAGGGAGCGAAAGGTAATAAAAACAAAATAAATAGTACATCTCGTAGCCCGTAGACTTATCGTAGCGCTACGAAGCTACGTCTGTCTACGGACAATGGAGCTGCTACGTAGCCGAGCTCGGATGCATCGTTTGAAATCTTTTGAGCACCCGTTATGCAACGTTTGTGCCAACTGAATGTGATACCTAATTTTATAGTCTGTAGTTTGGGTTTTTAGCCGACTTTGGTAGCCAATAGGAGGGCGTAGCTGTTCTGAGTTTTACAGAGTATCTTAGACTATCCCTCAGGGAATATAGTCGGGAGCATATGCTATGCTATGCTATGCTAAATTCGGTTGAGATGCTTCTTCTTTTCGTCTCAATGGGTCTACAATGGTGGTTTTATACTTATATTACTGGCCTAGTATTCGGTGAGCGTGATAGCGTCCGGTGTTCTTAGAACTATTCTGTATTTAAGTCCTCTATCCTCTATTTGATGTTCGGGCACAAGCGACATAGATAGGTTAACCCGCTGCAGTATTAAACCGATTTCATTTTATAACACGATGTTTTGTGCGCTGCACAGGTAAAAAGGATTACTTGAAATAAGAAAATTACGTTTTCTTCGATATTTTCGATATAAAACGTAATTTTCTTATTTCAAGAAATCCATTTTACCCGTGTGATCACTAAAATAAACAACTGTTTAAACGTTTTTATTTTCACACAATCATCATCATCATCTTCCTGCCCTTATCCCATTACTTGGGGTCGGCGCAATATGTGGTCTTCCTCCATTCATCTCTTTTAGCCGTCATCTCAGCGCACACTCCCTTCTTACACATGTCATCCCTCACACAATCCATCCATCTTTTCTTTGGTCGTCCTCTCTTCATGCAGCCATCCACATTCATATCTAATACTCGTCTTGTAATATATTTTATTTTCACACAAATACGTTCGAAATAAGTGTGAAATGCACCAAGAAATGTGTCATAAATTAAACACAGTTTTAAATTAAACACTTTATATTATAAAAATAATTGATTAAAAAAAGAAAATATTAAAAATTAGTTTTATTATATCTCAGATTGCAGTATATGTTGGTAAGATAACGACACAGCCTTAGATAAAGTATATGTCTAGATAGAGCCTCACGCTTCTAAGGTATAAAACAAAAGTGACCAACTTTCTAAGGTTGGTGCGCGCGAGGCGCCATACAACTTATATCTCTGTGTGCTTGTATACAGACAGACACAGTTTATCAACTAAGAGTTCACTGATATTTTTTTCGACGCGTTCGTAGCTTCGACTGTCAATCTTTACTTATCGAAGGACACAGCATTCAACGGCGACACTCAGACGGACGAATAACGAAGTTTCACCGTTTTATCTTATAAAAGGTAAAAATGTAGATGTAAAAATACGATACTCTTAAAAATCCACCTCCAAGAATACTTAAATGCCACTTTGACTCGAGTGCAAGTCGCGTCCATGCCAGTTACAGTTAGAATCGCAAAGACTGCGGCTTCGAGGCTTATTTAGCAATTAAAGCCGTCTCCGGTAAGACCGCGGCGATGTAATAAATTCAGAGGGCTTATTCGCAGGGCTGCCGACAAAAGTTCCGCTTGATTACGTCTCGCGCTGTATTTTGTTTCTTTACTGCCAGTAATTTGTGTGCTTTGTTTTACGAATGCAGCTCTGAAATGTTGATGGTAAAGTCTTGTTTGTTGGTTTGTGTAATTTTTTATTGGCCTTGCTTCGACCATGTATATGGGAAAAATTTGATGTGACACATGTATTGGCGCGCCTTGGCAGTAAAACCAACTCGTATGCCGTGACGGAAATGGCCATTTGACAGCTGCGGAAGTTCGAAATTTTCGAAAAAAAAACGCGTGAAATCGGGGAAATATGCGGTATTTCGTTGTTTCACATCTGCCGGGCGTCCCGCGACGGCCACTTTTTTAATTAAACCGATTCAATATGCATAATGTTTAAAATATATTTTAATGTATTTTTATAGTTTCCGCTGCAAAACAAACAAAAATTAATTATGAACGAACATAATTACCTACGTTCGTAATTAAAAATTTTCGTTTTGTTTTCATTATACACTCTGCCTCTAGGCTCTAGCATGATTTCTCTACTCATGCGCTACGAGAGTAGATAAGTAGAAAGGGTGGGCTTGTCTATTAAAAAATGTTTTTCAGCAGACCCGGAACAGAGCGAGAATTTAGAAATTAAGGGAAATGGTTTCTTAAATCAACATTAAACTCTTAATTCGTATACATTTTTTGCGTAATAGGATCCAATTTTTCGAATGAACTAGGGTCAATATATATTTTTAATTATATCATCCCACTATCATCCAAACAGGACACACACATCTTCGTACATAATTTATTTACTCTATGTTCGTACCATAGAGAATTCACACTCTCCCCCTGTTCGTACACAGGCCTCCTTCATACTTCTTAATGATTTTCTGTCACTCGCCCCCTGCAAACCTCTACCTCTCATTTATGCCATTGCCTAGGGAGTATTTTATTCCTTGTGCCATTGTGCTTGATATCTTACATTAATTATGTATTATTAGTATTAGATTAGATATAGATGGGTAAGTCGCCTTGGATTTTAGTACTTTGCAATTCGCATTTAATACTTTCAGATAACTGATATCGATAGCTCCCATTGTAAAATAAATTGAAAAAGTTTATCGGCCGAGACAAAGGATCGAACCGTGAGCCTAAAACTGATGTCTTGACCGCTCGACCATCAAGACAGTGACAGATATGCTGAATCTCCACCGATATAGACATTGTAGTACATCACGGGCGAATTAACTAGGCACCTGGCTCGCACGTGGCTTGGAATTCGACACCCCTCCTGCTACTCCCCCGCGGGACCCCGCCGTTGCCGTGCGAGCCGTAGCATAGCATTTCAGTTACCGTTGCACGTGTCCCTGCGCTTTAGCATTTTCGAGTTATTCTTTCGAGTTTTCCGAGTTTTTTATTCCGAGCCACGTGCGAGCCAGGTGCCAAGTTAATTCGCCCGGGTTGTACCTACTTTTCGATTATCGCTAGATAGCGGGAGCTTTGTATAGAAAATCAACGTTCTATCTTCTTAATTTGTTCTAAAAATCTAAGATAACACAGCATGATTTATACAACGTGTTAATTAATTAGCGCAAAACCTCATACACCCCAACTGATTTATAACAAAATAATTAGATTGAAACAATAATTTCGCATTTTAAGTTTTGAGGCAAAAATGATTTGTTATCATTTCAGCACCGAAAAAAAGCGCTAACGTACTGGATGTACATTTTTATAATCTTGTTTTGGTAGTAAGTAGGGCGAGTGTGCCCATGCGGTGGGTTGACATCGAGTTAAGAAAATTTTAAATTCTGAAAAAAAAATTACCAATGTTGAAACCATGATAATTCGATTCTGCTCTCGATTCTAAACAAACTACTTTCTAGTTTTACGTTAATTCATTAACACGTTGTATAACCAAGCTAGACAGTTCATAAAAGCCGTCAGCTAATTAAGAAGGGCTCCACACACCCCTTTTAATCATAATTACGAGTTGTAATGCAATATCCAGATGGCCAGCAGCGATCGGTGCCAATTTCAATTATCTGCACCAATAATCAGGTGCATTGCATTTCAATCAGATAGACAGGATACGCTCCGGATTTAGGGGGTTATTCCCTGGGTCATACGAATGTTTCGATAATTTTCTATTATTGCAGACGACACCAGATTCAATCAAATAACGAGGACTGAATCACGCTTTCAATATTTGCCGACAAATTCTATGTAATAATACCTATATGCAGGCGTTAACATAAATGCATTACATTCTGCTTCAAACCATCAAATTTCCACTACATCGAAATCGATAAGAACTGTTTGTTTTTTTACCCGATTGCGCCAGAAGGAGGGTTATGTTTTTCTAGTATGTATGTATGTCAATTTTTTTGACACGCGCCCCTACACGGCTTGACGGATTTTAACGTATGAGGATTACATTATGAGGAGGTATTGTAACCAACAATAGGTACCTAATAACACTCAAATTATATTTGTTCAAACAAGAGCTTGTTTTTCTCTTTTCAGTTAATAATTTTATTATACTCACCTAATGTGTACACTGAAAAAAATCCAAAAATACGTCAGGTAAGTAATCAGGTTTAATCGAAATTGGTTCATTAATTGATCTAAAATCAAAGTGCTACTATTTAGGTAGATCAGACACGATTATATCTAATTAGTGCTAAATTGAAAGGCAGTCAGAGCATAAACTGTATTTAGGAGGACAGTATTAACCAATCTGATGAGAAACTCGTCTAGCGTTGGCCGGAATGTCTAGTACTGCCGTGGATGCAACCACATGCCAGCTGAATTTGTTCACGGACATGATTTTGCTTTGCTATTTAGCATCTATTTAGCTATAAGAGCGCCTTCCCTTCTTCTTATCGTGTGGGCAGAGCCCTGGTGTCAGAGTTTTTTCAGACCGCCTTACGGCCTCTGACGTGGTTTTTATGTAACGACTACTACCACCAGAGATAGTAGCCGGGACCAACGGCTTAACGTGCCATCCGAAGCACGGAACCGTACCGCCTTTGTGGTGATCCCCCCCTATGATCCTGGTCACTCGGTAGCATCACGTGTGGTGACCCCCCCCCCCTATGATCCTGGTCACTCGGAAGCATGTGTGGTGACCCGCTGCTCCCGGCCTTTATATGTTATATAATATATAGGGATGTATATGTACACGTATTATGTACATGCCACTGCGTATGTAGTGGTTTGCCTTTGGCCATGTGGCTTTATCGTGATCGTCTAATTTCAATGATAATTGAGAATAATAAAATTGTCTTGATTAATTGACTGTAAATGAAATGAATTGAGCCTTAATATAACTTATTTATCTGTGAATGTAATTTCTGAGAAATGAGTGTCTTGTCAATGAATGGAAACTGACTTGTCTATCGAGAGTAAAATCTAGGTCTCAATCTAGATTAAGCAAACTTCATCTGTCTGTATAACAGGTAACTGAATGTATTAATTAAATATCTAAGTCCAAAAGTTATCGAGTATGACTTCCAAAGTATACCACTACCTTCTGGAACGCAAGATTCAAGCAGCTGATATGATCTAAGTCGCAGTATACTTGGCCCTCATAGGTGGTTATTGCCAGGCAGGGTCTATTAGGTTTAAAGCCCCTTCACGAGGTGCAATTAAGACTTGTTCTCGGCCGGTATCGTGCTCTCTGCCTTACCCAACCTTTGATCACCTCTTTACTTATGTTAGTTGCCTAGGTTAGACCTGGCAATCGAGCTGTCTCTATGTATGATTTATATTCTTTTGATGAAAGGGTGCACCCTATATTTCTTTTATAGGTATCTTTTGTGTGTTCGAATATTGGCCTTTTAGAGATCAGCTGAGCGCTTTATTATTATGACTATGATTATAGGAGTGATCGTGGCTCAAACCCCCTATGAAAGTGTCTGCGTTCAACAATGTTTTGGATTAGCAATCGTGACCTTTGTCACATAAATCTTTGCTATTATAATCAAAAGTTAATAGTTTGCTGTATCTAGGCTGGGACTGTGTTTTCTAGGAATTGATAGGTAAAATTATATATGCAAATAAATTAATCTACTCTCGAGTTCTTGTAAAATGATTGTGTGTTAATAGGTAAAAGGCGAAATCTTTGAATTATCTAATGAATCTAATTGCTATTGACTCTAATATAGCTTCTGTGAATATCAGTTATTTATAATGATATGAATAATTGAGACATAGGTTTCTGGGGTGAAGATAAAAGGAAAATACCACAATAAAAGTTAATAATGTTCATTTATTTAATATTTTAGAATTTACTCGAAACTGTTTGATTATTTAATCTTATAAATTCGATGAACGAATTTATATGACCTTTGAACGGTTCCTAAGGCCCAAAGCTAAGATAAAAGGTAAAAAACCATTCAAAGAGAGAAAAAAACCTTTTGGCCATATTATGATAATAACACATTAAATATTATAATTAATTTGTTAAACCTGAAATGTTATCGACTTCTAGGCGAATTTAATTGATTACTTTCATTAATCCACGATACTTTCAATTTAATTTAGGCTTGTGAGATATTAAACAATAATGTATTTTATTTCAGGATTAACCACATAGGTACACAAGTTATGCAATACAATGTCAGGAAACGGGTTTATTATGAGATAAGAACGGAATTAGTAACTTTGTGTGAATTGACACAACTGACTTTAAATATCATTGTATTTATATTTAATCTCAACATTTAATTCCTCTTAATAAACCACGCCCTCAAGAGATACACTTAGCTGTATTATATATAGGTTTCCTCTACACTGAATCTATGTTTATTCAAGAAAGCGGCCACTTCCGATCTATAAAATTACTCTACTCAAAATACTTTGAAACTTCTTAGAAGGGTTTACAAAAATCACCCTCTTCAATATCAAACTCAACTGTACTCTCTCAGAGTCAAAACAAGTCTGTCTCCTTTCCAAAAATCCCCCTCTTTCCTTAAACAAAACATCCACCCTTAAAAATCTTTATACAAAACTATATCTTATTTCCTAGTACAATAACGCTCCAATATCTGCGCATGAGTTTAAATCCTTTGTTAGGGTGGTCATCTATTATTGGTCGGTTTGTATGTCTCGAAGCAATGCTACGTCTCATTGGTCGTCCCGTTGGTCCATAGCAACGCCTCCCGCGTGTGCAGAATTTCCTAGATTTGAAGATGCAGTGTAGATTGCCTGCAACTGTAGAACTATTTGATCTGGAATTTTTGAGAAAACTCTGTAAGATTATCTAGGTCTAATTAGTTATTAGACCCTTCGTTCTTCAAGTATAAGTTTGCATAAAACTTATAGCGAAATAATAACGTGTTGGTTTTTTTTCCTCAACCATCTGTATTCACACGATATCCCAATAGACGCTATGCTTTATGACCTACGGTCCGAGGTTCCCTTTTGTTTTGAGTTATTTATTACATTTCCTGTTAAATTATTTTAAGTCAAGGGACGTCTTTGATTTTTTTTAAACTATTGTTTTATTTGCTTCTTTGTTTCCAAATTTTAGTTTTTATTTTCCTAGAACAATATAATCATTGTTTCTTTAGGTTTACATTTTATTTCAACTCGCCCGTCGAGTTTATTACTGCCAGATGTGTGTAACTTTCTAAACTGTACAAGTATATAATTTATTTACCTATGTTATGTATACCTATATGGCGATGCCATCACACCTTCCCTGCTGTATTTCCTTACTGATAATTGATTGATTGTCATTCTTTACTCGATAATTGATTGTTTTTGGGTTGTTCTGGTAAAGGTTTTTCGATTTTGGTTACATAAAGTTGTGCAGTTTGACAGTCTGATTATCGCCGTAAAAAAGTTTAAGCTAATTTTGTTAGACCTTATACAGGGTGTTGGGGTAAACAGTTACATTACTTTAAGGGGTGATTACACATGATACCTACTGAACAACTTTCCCTAAGAAACCGATAGGAAATTCGTAAAACAATTTTTGTACTACCCATACTAAATGCAATCAGCTTATCGTAATTTTGTATGAAAAGTCGAAAAAAAAAAATTGCGAATTTTCTATAGGTTTCTTTGGGAAAGTTGTTCTGTATCATGGGTACAATCACCCCTTAAAGTAATGCAACTGTCTACCCTAACACCCTGTAGAATATCTCTGGCTAAACGTAGATCCGACGTAATACAAAACGGCTCAGTTATTCAAAAGCTAGCCGGTAAATTGATTGCGTGCGACACATTACGTATCGACTCTATCAATACCTACGTAGCAGGTATACCCAACCCTACCTTACTCCATTAGTTCCGAATGACAGATGTCTCCTCGATCTCCACTGGGCCAAGTCGGGACTAGAGCAATGGAGGACTAGCCGAGTAGATTCTCGTGTCACCTACCGACATCTACCGCAAACAGCCCGGCTGATTTGTTAAGTATTAAGTCCACTTCGATAGGTAGTAATGTAATGTTGATGTTGTTGTGTTTTAACACTTCAACCCCTTCAAAACAAATGCAGAAATAGTAGGGTAACTTATCTTAATGTTTCCTAAAAGTCGGCAGCCGATTCGTACGAAAACATGAATTTATATAGGTATATACAGGGTGAAATTGATATCATTACTATGCATTCTTTTAAACTAAAAGTTAACCCATCAAACTGAACAACTTTTACTATGGGAGCAAACCGGTCGGAGCAAAAAAATAATCAGCTGTCCCATACTAAATTGCAATGCCTAATCTCGTCTCAAATGTATGGAAGAGCAGATTTTATGCTCCGATTGGTTTGCTCCCATAGTAAAAGTTGTTCAGTTTGATGGTTAGACTCTTAGTTTAAAAGGATGCTAATGATATCAGTTTCACCCTGTATAGGTACTTTTTAGGGTTCCGTACCCAAAGGGTGAAAACGGGACCCTATTACTAAGCCTACGTTGTCCATCCGTCCGTCCGTCCGTCTGTTGTCCGTCTGTCTGTCCGTCTGTCCGTCTGTCCGTCTGTCCGTCCGTCCGTCCGTCTGTCCTACCTATTTAGGGCTGTAACTTTTGAACCGTAATAGCTAGATTGTTGAAATTTTCTCAGATTATGCGTTATTGCGGCGGATTTATTAACAAATAATAAAAATGTCAAATGACGTCAAAGCTATCTATATGATATTATTTTGAAAAAAATTTTGAATTTTGAATTTTGAAAAGTTAAAAATTAAGGGGGGTTCTCAATAAGAAACTACTTTTTATCAACGTTTTTTCTTCACGCTCTATCGCACTTGACCGGTTTTATTATAGGAATGCTATTTATATAGGAATGCTATTGCTTGCGTGCCTCGGAAAGTATGACTCCCACCTCCCACTCACCATTATTCGTGAGAGAAGGCCTTTGCCCTGCAGTGGGATCCTACAGTATAACGCTATAACTTATATTTCGGTTGGTTCAGTTTGGTTTTTAACGGTTATTGTGTCAACTTTCGGTTAGCGGCTTCCAACTTTCCAAGGTCCATTTTTAATCCAAAATCCAACCCTGCTCAAGTGTATTAGGTACGTCAGTCAAGGGAAAGCAATCACGTTAATAGTAACGGATTCAACGCTATTCATAATATGAGTTTTATCCGTTGAGCCTGCCCCCCCTCCCCCCCCCCCCCGGCCCCCCTGGCCGGCCTCACTAATGGACCGGTCTAATTAAATACACGTCAAAGGCGTTCGCAGTACAATGCTGGAGTACGATCGGTTTATCTTGGCACTTAGCTTTAAATCCTAGTGATGCAGCTGATCTTTGGACGCTGGAATTCTAGGAATTAAATCTTTATTGGATGGTAGTATTCGATCAAAACAGAAATCTAACTTATTACCGCAGAGTACCTATCTACACTGCGACAATGATTACTCAGATATCAATAATATACAAATAATAGACATACAATCAAAAATAAATATAGGGTCTCAGCCCGGACACTGCATACTTTTGAAATTAACAAGATGACGTCAGCAAATGCGAAAGTCTTCTTCGAGGGCGATAGAGGGGGTGAGGTAAAAAGTTGGTGGGAGGAAGGGAGTGTCCATACCTACTGTATCTAGTAATAGGATACTCTTTCTTATACTGTGACAGGGTGTTAGGGTAAACAGTCGCATCAATTTAAGGAGTGATTGTTCCCATGATACTGAACAACTTTCCCAAAGAAAACTATAGGAAATTCGCAATTTTTTTTTGACTTTCCATACTAAATGCAATCAGCTGATCGAAAGTTTGTAGGAAAAGTTGAAAAAAATTGCGGATTTCCTATAGGTTTTTTTGGGAAAGTTGTTCAGTATCATGGGTACAATCACCCCTTAAATTAATGTAACTGTTTACCCTAACACCCTGTAGAATAAAAGGGTTCCGTTTTTTGTTTTTGAGGTTCGGAACTATAAAAAAGGGGTTTGAAGATTTTAGTACTTACCTTATTTATATATTTGTTTATCAGAATGCATTTAGGTATGTAATTTTCTGTTAGTATATAAAAATGTTCATGTTTGGTGCTATTGCTGACGTGATTTTTATTTATTTTTATCTATTTCTAGGTTCAAATTGGCTCTAAAATAATGAATGAAAAAAAAACAAATTACCTATTATTAATTAGTTCTGGTTCAAACCGTAAATTGACTGGGCTATTTATTTTGTGTAAATAGCGTAGTATATAGGTAGATCGGAGCTTGATTTCACCAATATACGCAACGCCTTCATCAGAATAACAATACTTCGCAGAATTAACCTCGACAAAGGGCACATACTGCCCTGTGTCCTGCAATATTACACGGTGCGTCGAAGCATACTACAGCACGCTTCACGGCCAGTTGGCAGGGTTTGTGTATGCCTTGCCTTGCCTTGCACACATGCTTTGAACCTATGTTCAATATTTGACTATTTACTAATAGGTACACTAGAGAAATAAAGGGAGAAAGGTGAAGAAAACAAATGTTTAGGAGTTAATACAAGAGATCCCATTGGATTCAAATTAACAAGTGCAGATCAGCCGATCGACTTTATATATGGGTGTCCAAAAAAAAAATTTGTTTTTCGACCCATGTTTTGAAATTGAAATTGTTTATTTTCATTGAATAGGTAGGTACAATAACAGGTAGGTACAAAATTTCTTCTATCCAGCTAAAATTATATGACATGCAAATATTCACTTAATTAATAATGTCAGTGAGATCTAATTATCATGCAAAAAATTCATTCAAATAATCATAAAAACAATCAATCAACCATTTGTACAATTCTTTTAAAAATAATTTATTTGGCAAAGTTTTTATTCTATCTGGTATTTTGTTAAATAGCTTGATACACATACAATGGCAATGCTTTTTATATAACTTAATTCTAGATCTATTTTCAAAAACAAGGTCATTAGGTCTTCGCAGGTTTCTATGGCGGACGTTTCCAGCTGTTTTGAAAAATTCTGGATGCTGAATTACAAATTTAATTTAAATTTAATTTAATTTTTTTTGTTCCTTACGGAAAGTTGTTTAAGTTTAATTGTCTAAATACACCCTTAAAGTTATGTTAGTAATTAGAAACTAGTGGTGTATAATGCACTGTTTATTCTTGGCATGATAATACTTGTTGCGCACAACAGTTTCTTGGTTCATCGTTCATCGCAGACGATCGACTTTTTGCACTCAAGTTTGCGGCATGCAAAAAGACAGTATGAAACTTGAAGCATAAAAGGCTGCTATTTGTTAGAATAAGTAAAAGTTCATGCAAGCTCTTAGCAAAAAAATTATCAGCTGTTGCATAGCTTTGAGTCGAGTACGCCCAGTTTAGTATGGAACAGCAGACTTTTTTTTGCTCCGATCGGTTTGCTCCCATAGTAAAAGTTGTTCAGTTTTGATGGGTAGACTCGTAGTTTAAAAGGATGCTACTGATATCAATTTCATCCTGTAGAGACAACATCGTGAAAAATTTTAAAAAATTGCTGTTTAGTGCAAACTGCAGTAGCTACCTACCTAAACTACTCAAATGTATGGGATAGCTGATTTTTTTTCGACGTGCTCCCCATAGCGAAAGTTGTTCAGTTTGATAGTCCAAACCACCCCTTTAAATATTACTAGGATCTTACGATACACCCTGTACATACACATCAGACATCAGTGCGATCAAGGCGCAGCTGCTTAACATTTTGCAGTCTCCATACAAAACGTAATATCAGCTAAAGCTTGTAATACAATTCGAGTATTAGCACGCAATATACAATGTGTTAATGAATTAATGCAAAACTAGAAAGTAGTTTGTTTAGAATCGAGAGCAGAGTCGAATTATCATGGTTTCAACATAGGTAATTTTTTCAAAAATTTTTTTTTTTTTTTAGCAGAATTTAATATTTTCTGTACCCGATGTCAACCCACCGCACGGGCACACTCAACCTACTTACGACCAAAACAAGATTATAAAAATGTATCCATGAGTACGTTAGCGCTTCCTTTCAGTGCTGAAATGATAACAAATCATTTTTGCCTCAAAACTTAAAATGTTTTGAATATAATATTTTGAAAAAAAATACATATGTTGAAACCATTATAATTGGATTCTGCTCTCTATTCTAAACAAACTACGTTCTAGTTTTGCGTTAATTCATTAACACGTTGTATAAGAGTTTTAGCTTGTAGGACATGAGTAAATATCCCACAAAGATAAAGCTTTATACAATCGCGCTACGATAGTTACAATAACACAAGGCGCTGCGGTGTGTCCGTCACTTTTCACTGACGAGTTACCGCTCATGTAAAACTCGACCAGTGGACAATCTATGGACAAGCGCGTTTCGTAATCATTTTATGCTCTCCTTAGAAGCTTCGTCACTGTGGGGTATTTACTCATGTGCGGGTAGTGTCACACTTTATACAACGTGTTAATGAATTAGCGCAAAATCTCATACACCCCAACTGATTTATAACAAAATAATTACATTGAAACAATAATTTCATTATTTTAATAGTTAAAATTTTAAGTTATTCGCATTTTAAGTTTTGAGGCAAAAATTATTTGTTATCATTTAAGAAAGCGCTAACGTACTCATGGATACATTTTTATAATCTTGTTTTGGTAGTAATTAGGGTGAGTGTGCCGTGGGTTGACATACGGTTCGGAAAATTTTTAATTTTGCAAATAAATTATTTAATATTTTGAAAAAAATTACCTATGTTGAAACCATGATAATTCGATTCTGCTCTCGATTCTAAACAAACTAATATCTAGTTTTCCGTTAATTCATTAACACCTTGTATAATTGTACGATTTGTACGCACCATTTACATTAAACAGTCTTGCGACTCCGTATGTACATATTCATCGATAGCCATCGTATCGAATCGGATCCGACATCTACATGCAATCGTTTCGCTACCCGCCTATATGTCCAATCAAAGCTCCTCTCCGATCCACTGTGTTGATTGTTTATTTTATTGAACGTGTTTTTGTACTTGATCTGTTCGAGAAATACCAGTGTTACAGCTGTAGGTTTAAATTTAAAAAAAAAAAACTATTTTTCCTGGTAGTACCATCCGTCCGTCTCATTTTCACTAGACCAAGATTTCGCCACGGGATTTCGCTTTATTCTTCTTATCGTGTGGGCAGAGCCCTGGTGTCAGAGTTTTTTCAGACCGCCTTACGGCCTCTGACGTGGTTTTTATGTAACGACTACTACCACCAGAGATAGTAGCCGGGACCAACGGCTTAACATGCCATCCGAAGCACGGAATCATTTTTCTTTTCAAACAATCAGGTGACTCAACCTGCAATGTCCTAAACCAACTGGGGAAAAACGCACAAAGTGACATATCACTAGGTGGCCCCCGTGAGAATCGAACCCACGACCTCCGTGTCGAGAGCCAATGCTCTTACTTAACCTAATAGTTAAGAGCATTGGCTCTCGACAGTTGTCTAATGACAACGGAGGCAGTTGCTTTATTAAGAGGTATCATCATCATCAGCCATTTATCGTCCACTGCTTAAGATAGGCCTCTCCCAAAGCACGCCACAAATCCTCGGCCTTCTTCATCCAGCATCCAGTCAACCGCTACCAACTACCAATGTCTAATTCGATATTATTATACAGGCTGTAAAATTAAATCGGACAGTTACTTAAAGGGGTGCTTCAGACCATCAAACTGAACAACCTTTACTACGGGACCAACACTGAAATCGCGAAAAAAAAATCCGCTCTCCCATACAATGCAAACATAACTCGACTGCAGAGTTTTTTCGCGATTTTGATATTTATGGTCCCGTAGAGAAAATTGTTCAGTTTGATGGTCTGAAGCACCCCTTTAAGTAACTGTCCCATTTAATTTTAAATCCTGTATATGTAACTAAAGTAAACACCCCTAGGGTGGATTAAAGATAAACTATTTCGTGAAAGTTGTTGAAAAAAATATGCTGTCCCCCATACATTTGAGTAGAGGCTGCATCGGTACTGCTGTTTTGCATGAAACAGCTGATTTTTTCCGTAGGGCAGTCGGGTAAAAACGTATATGTGATAGTAAAGAAGAAAAATCTTTTTTATACCAAAAGGAGGTCGAAAAAATTATGGGTGTATTATGGATGTGTCCGACACGCTATTGGCCTGTTTTTTTACTAGATATGTAATGCTATAAATATGTACCACGATAAGTATCTAAACTGACTTAATCTTTAGTAGGTAGTAAACTAAAGCGGGGTAGTTAAGTGACAAACTTCTTTAAGCCATCTGAATTTAACTTTAACTTTGGAATTGTGTACGGTTAACTAATCCGCTTTTAGAACTTATTCTAAACTCCCATAAACTTTTCTTGTCATAAACTGACTATTTGCTGGCAACCCGTGATATTTATAGTAGGATAAATTCAATGAAATTATAACTCGGCTGAGAAACATGATAGGTACAAAGTCCTTCTTAATTTGCTGAAGGTTTTGTAAGGGAATAATCAGACCATGAACTCCGTCCCGTTAATCTAGAATCAGCCAGAATTGTTATATCAGCATGTATGTGGAATTTATCTTTTATTTCGTTTAGTTCAAACCATTTAATAACTGCAAGTTTTCTGTGCAAATCGGATCCATTGTGAACCCTTATTATCATTATGCCTACAGGGTGTTATATTCCGAGAGATAAGTGTACTTTTTGCAACCATCAGCAGCAAGGCTGATTCAGTGTTTATGGGGTGTAGAGCATCTCTGTGATGGGGATGGACCAGGTCTGCCTGCATAACACCAGTCGGTTTAGGAGTTACTGATGATTAAAGGTCTGTAAAAAATTTACGATCAGCTGCAAGGCTGATCGTATAATATTGTTGTAGTATGCACTGTAGCTATGTGAACCGTACAAAAAACTGACATGGTTCATCAGTCGGTTTAGGAGATACAGCCGTTCAAAGGTCGGAACTTTGACTGGCTGTATCTCCTAAACTGACTGACAGAACTTGACAGTTTTTGTACTGTTCACATAGCTACAGTGCATACTACAACAATATCATACGATCAACCTCCAGATCGTTAATTTTTTACAGATCTTTAATCATCAGTAACTCCTAAACCGACTGGTGTTATGCAGGCAGACCAGGGCCTCAATCGCCCTAAGTTTGAACGATACTACCAAAACAAAACCACAACCAAAAACGTTACGTTATGCACAAGTAATCCGTATCGCGCAAATTATATTAACGGTAACGATTTAGCTTTATTTCGGAAGATACGTTGGCGTAACGTTTGATGTCCGTTCGATCGAATTTTCTGTATTGTGCGATTTAACCGTTCAGAAAACAATATCGCGATAGCTTTTTTACTTCAGCTAAACCAAATCTAAACCAAAACTAAACCAAAACCAAAACCAAAACCAAACCAAAACCGTATAAAATTGCTCAATTGAAGTACTGGTCCATCCCCATCACCGAGATGCTGTATACCCCATAAACACTGAATCAGCCTTGCTGCTGATGGTTGCAAAAAGTACACTTATCTCTTATACTATTAGGGCCACCAGGCAAATACTACAGAGGTGAATTCAGACCATCAAACTGAACAACTTTCACTATGGAGCCAACTTCAGGAAACGTGAACGAAACTCAGCAGTTTTAACAAACCTTTTTTTTTCGCATTTCCTGATATTGGCTCCATATTGAAAATTTCATCAGTTTGATGGCGCTTTTCTAAATTAATCAAAGGTTTGATGTTCTGAATTCACGGTTTCAGTATTTGCCTGGCTATTCCCTTACATCCTGCAACTAGGTAGGTATTTATTTTCTAATTGTAATTTGTACTGTAAGTAAAGCAAATAGGTACCTGATCTCTTTTTTTTTATAATTAATGGACTCTTGCTTGTGCGTTAGCACTGCATTTCCGACAGTATCAAGTAGTTTGTGGGAGTATATCTATCCTAATCTCAGGGATTATTTTTGATCAAGAACAACTAACAAGAAGAGATTGAGGATTGCGGAGCCTCGTGGCAGTCAAAAACACGACGCGCGAACACCACGCGAGACAAGTGCTCGTGTCAGAACCTGCAACGTGACTCTCATACCTGATCTTGTTAGTGCCTAACAGTAAAACAGAAAGTTAATATAAAGTAATTGAGTTGCCTGGGACTAGGTAATGTGTTACTGTGACTACGTGAACCGTTCATTCAATTTGCAACTTTAAATAATTCGTGTATAGAATGAAAATCAAATTAACGTTAATTTATTTCATACTTAGCTGTCTCGAGGGTGCGAGGGTAGTTTGGTGTGTGTTATGAAAGTACGGCGGATTTGATACTCGCGAGCGTGTAAAGATATACTGGATCAAATTGATATCATTAGCATCCTATTAAACTAAGAGTTTACCCATCAAACTGAACAACTTTTACTTTAGAAGCAAACCGATCGAAGCAAACAAAATAAGCTGTTCCATACTAAACTGCAATGCCTACTCGACTCAAATGTATGCAACAGCAGATTTTTTTTTGCTCCGTTCGGTTTGCTGCCATAGTAAATGTCGTTCAGTTTGACGTGACGGGACTGACGGTGCACTAGTGATGTGCCGAAACTATCGATAACGAGTCGGTGCGATACTGCACCATGCCATTCTTCTCTTATTGGGTCGATAATCATAATTATAGCTATCTATCAGGTCATAATTTATTCTCCTGTGTTAGTTTGTACCACACAAAGTAAAGACAGTAGAGAGCGTGCGGCTAGAGGTCGCCGTGCAGATCCTTCACCCGTCCGTACGTGACGGGACTGACGGCGCACTAGTGACGTGCTAACACTATCGATAACGAGTCGATGCGAAACTGCACCATACCATTCTTCTCTTATTGATACGATAATCATATAGCTATCAAACCATAATTTTTACTCTCCTGTATTGGTTTGTACCACACAAAGTAAAGACAGTAGAGAGCGTGCGGCTAGAGGTCACTGTTCGGATCCTTCACCCGTCCGTACGTGACGGGACTGACGGCGCACTAGTGATGTGCCGACACAACACTATCGATCACGAGACAATGCGACAACTGTAATCCGGTTTAGAGCCGCTGGTACCTGGGAGAGTATATTGTCCCAGTGTAGGTAGGTACATTGCTTGTATGTTATTGGTGGGAGTTATAAAATTACCTTTTATTTAAACTCATTTTTAATAATCAGTAGATTTAGTTATTTGTGTTTGTTCTAGTGAGAGGATTTGGTACATATGCTCACGACTATGGTCCCCGAGGTAGTCAGAGATAAATAAATAAAAATATATTATAAATAGAGTTTGTATTAGTTAAGGTTAATATTTTAGCCTAACTGTTAAAAAAAAGGCAATGAATGATGTTAAAAAAGCACTTGCTAGGCATATAGGTATTTAAATTATATGTAAGTAACCTTAAAATGAATTCGTTTATTTATGCACATACCTAGTACCTACCTACCTACGTAGATCTGTAGCCAAGAAAAAGAAAACATTTAACAATTTAACATTAAATGGCCGAACCGGGATTGGAACCTGGCTGGACCTCGGTATCCTGCCGCATTGTTAATCATCTCTCCATAGTTATTATTTTCTCCTCAACCGAGCAAAATTATTGAAGAAACTCCAATATATCTTAGTATAGCGCATTCTAAAATAACACTAAAACAAAATTCCCGAATCGGCAACGTAGGTTTCGTCGAAACAGAAATGAAAGCAAAAAAAAAAGCTCTAATAGCTCTTCGTTTGATAACTTGCCCCTTGTGTCAACTCAACCGGCTCTTTTATTGACATTCGATTTGTAAATAAAAAGAAACCCCCCATTTTCCATTTCAGTTGTTTCCAAATGACAAGTTCAATCAACGTAATCGTACCAAGTACAACACTAGACTCGCAAGAGCACTGAAGCACCAAATGGATTTTTATTCAGCTGAAGTTGCAAGCCAATTAGTTTTGCGCAAATGCATCGAGAATGCTTACAACCGCACCGTTGAATGAATTTGGACCTCAATTTAGCTCTTTTAAGGGTCAATTTGTTGTGCGTACAGATCCAGTTAAGATGTTCGCAAATAAATGTTCATGCCAACAACCTCAATTAGAAACTTATTAAGCCACAGTGGCTCTGCAAAAGAGTGAAAAGAGATTTGGTTGTTTAATAGCTATTCATGAATCTCATTTACAGCTTATTTAGTTTTGGATGTTCAAATTGGTGTCGTTATAATGTTTTTAATGCACATCTGGCAGGGCATCAAAATATTGTAACAGCTGGCGCTTCAATTATCTCTGAATATCCAAATTAAAGGTCGGAAAGTTGTCCAGCCTGCTGAAATTTACTTAGTTATCAAACTAAAGGACTTTTGTTCAACAACTTATGGAAATTGTGGAACGAAAAGGAAACTTAGTCGATAGAGTAACATTTTGAATAATCATTTCGTAAAAGTTTTTCTTTCTCATGAAGTAACTTACGCAAGTTTTCCTTCGCCTTCACTTATGATCTCTTAATATACAGGGTATATAAGGAAAAGTATCATTAACCTATAAACCACGGACTCTACCCATCAAACTGAACAACTTTTACTATGGGCGCAAAACTGTCTTAGCAAAAAAACGGCTGCTCCATGCTAAACTGCAATATCTATGACTCAAATGTAGGTATGAGACAGCAGACTTTTTTTGTTCTGACAAGTTTGCTCCCATAGTAAAAGTTGTCCAGTTTGATACAATGAATGGATAGGCCCAAAGCGCTTTAAGTTGAAGCACGCAAAACTAGGACACTTCAATACAAATTAGGGTACTTGGTCTGTCATCTCGGTACATTTTCGAAGTAAAACTGTCAATTGTTTTGCCTCATTTTTCTGGTTTGAAATGTTCGCGTAAGGCCCGTCCATTCTTGTTTACTAATATCATTCAGTTTGATGGGTAGAGTATGTGGTTTACCACATACTCTACCCATCAAACTGGACAACTTTTACTATGGGAGCAAACTTGTCAGAACAAAAAAAGTCTGCTGTCTCATGTCTGCTGACGGTTAATGATGTCATTGCAGTTTGATGGGTAGAGTATGTGATTTACCACATATGTGGTTTACCACATACTCTACCCATCAAACTGGACAACTTTTAGTATGGGAGCAAACTTGTCAGAACAAAAAAGTCTGCTGTCTCATGTCTGCTGACGGTTAATGATACTTTTCCTTACAGCCTGTATTTTCTCTTACAATATTCCAAGTACCCCAACAATTTGTAATTCAAAAACCCAACACGTTATTTCATTTCACGGCACGCCTTTGCTTCGTGGAACAACTGTGTTAAAATTCGCGTCTCATAATCCTGTGTCTTGTCGCTTCATAAAAGTGGTGTGTTACAAAGAAATTGTGTCAGTGGGGAACACGTAGCAACACGTAGGTATCGGGGAAGCGGAGCGGAGCATGCGAAGTCTGGAGCAAGCCTAGCGGAGCGAGTGTAGCGGAGGCAGACAATATGGGCGCCTTGCCTGTGAGGACCGCGCTCAATTGAGCGAAGCGTTTCCACAGATTTATCCTGAAACAAAACAAGGCAGCTGTGATTTGGAGAGTTTAATGTTTCATTTTTAAACTCCAAATTGCATGTCAGTTTATATTGTGTAAAACTGTAAACAATGCGTCTTTGTAAATCTAAAATGCTGAAAGGTTATGTTTGTTTCTAAAGTAGATTTGTTTGATGAATTTCTGTTTTTGACTTAATAGTACCAACAGCTAATATCTAAATAATGACTCTGCTGGTGTGACAGTTACCAAACCAGAGGTCCTGGATTTTTGAATCCCGGTTCGATCATGTATGCTATATCTTTGTGTCATTGTTGTTTGATTACAAGGCAAAATACTCGTTTCTTCTTCTGTGTAATAACATCATAACAGAATATCTATGCCTGTATATCAATGACGAATGTTTGCAAATGCACCAAGTCGTTAGTCTGCGGTAGATCAGATATCTGCACTAACAAGGTATTGCTTTCTAATCATTCTATATCATGTTACTCCATGATACCTATGGAATGATTGAAGGATACTAACGGGCTTCCATTATTAATTACTCGTATAAAATTAAAACAGTTACTTAAAGGAAAGGTTCAATTTTCTCATTCGGAGAGAAATATCTAGTCACCTATACTAGAACATTGAAATATTTATATGACAAGCACGGACCTGAAAAAAAGACGGACGTAGTGTCACATTAAAAAGAGGTGAAGCATGCAAGGTGCTACAATTTCGTTTGTTCTACAAAGCACCTACACTCACACAGACGCACCAGTTCTAGGCGCAGGTGCGACAACCCGCCGCCATTTTGTCCCGCGCAACAGGGCGACAGCACGCACACTCATATAAATGGGTGCTTCACTTTTGATTAGACGAGATTCCGTCCGTTTTTTTTTCAGGTCCGTGATGACAAGTTTTCAGTTTGGTAGACATTGCTTGATTTCTAGCTACCTATATCATCCACAGCCTGAATCCTGCCTCCGTGGTCTAATGGTTAAGAGCATTGGCTCTCGATACGGAGGTCGTGGGTTCGATTCCCACGGAGGACACCTAGTGATATGTCACTTTGTGCGTTTTTCCCCAGTTGGTTAGGACATTGCAGGCTGAATCACCTGATTGTCTGAAAAGAAAAATGATTCCGTGCTTCGGATGGCACGTTAAGCCGTTGGTCCCGGCTACTATCTCTGGTGGTAGTATTCGTTACATAAAAACCACGTCAGAGGCCGTAAGGCGGTCTGAAAAAACTCTGCTGCCCACACGATAAGAAGAAGAAGCCTGAATCCACCCCCTCCATTTGCCTATGCCACTCTTCTGTCCTAAGCATTTCTCGCGTAGCTCCCGTGACATATTTAAGGGGGTGCTTCAGACCATAAAACTGAACAACTTTCACTATGGGACCAACACTGAAATCGCGGATAAAAATCTGCTGTCCCATACATTTAGAATGAGCAGCGATTGAAGTTTTCTATGGAACAGCTGATTTTTTTTATCGCGTTTTTCTTTTTCGTCCTATAGTGAAAGTTGTTTAGTTTGATAGTTGTAACTTAAACATTAAATTACACCCTGTAAAATAGGAAAATCATCATCATCATCATCATCATCATCATGGTTCATCATGATCATCTTTGGTTATATTGTCTAATATAACCAACACCTCTCCGCTGCCCCCTCTATCAGAAAATAGGCTATGTAGGTATAGGACTACAATTTGATAATACTGTACTAATATAGTTTTTAAGTTTATGTATACTAACAATCTATGGACTTTGCCTGAAAGAAAATTATTTTGAATTTGAATTTGAATATTCCTGCGACATAAGTACGTACAATGTGGAGCCAATGCGGATTAGATTGTGGTCAAATTGTTGTCAGTGTCGTCTAAGACATCAGATGCTCGTAAAACAGGTCATCCAAGCAAAGATGTCCGCCGGTCGGCTTTGCTTAAGTTAGTGATTGTTCCAAACAGCAAAGCTCCAGTAAGCTAAGAGTGCCTCGTCGTTGTGACAGACTTCAGGCCGCGCGTTGGTACCGAGGGAAACGAGAGGCATGGCCCCGGGGCCTTGGATATCTTGGGCCCTTTAGCTTAATTACTTTCTTCCTCTTTTCGTTTCTGCGTCCAGTGTAGTTTTATTGATGTCATCTTTAATGCAGGTGTTCGGGCACAACGAACATCTAGCAGGTGTACCATTAACTGATAGGTTCACCGCAATCATACTGCGTTAGGCCAGGATCCCTGTACCCCCCAACTGCATAAACTTTGTCTGCCTACCCTACCTTAAAGCTTGTTGATTGAGAAATAATAGTTTATATTCTCTGTTTCCTTCAGCCAAACCATAAAACATGATTTTGTAGGACTGTAATTAAAAAATGTATTTCGAAACTTATTATTATATTAATTAATTAATTAATTAAAAATACATCGTTGGAAGTATTATACCACAGAGTACTTATAATTAAGTACTACTTACATTATACCTAAATTTTATTGATCTTAAATACAAGGCTGCCCAATTATTTATTTTTTAATGTACGGCTTAATTTAAATTCATTGTAGGTCAGCAGGCCTCCCAGCTAGCTAGTAGATACCCACCCTGATTAATTTAATAGGTACCTTATAACATTATAAATCTATGTGTGACAAAAAAATAGTTGAGGCCTCATTTGGCTGGGGGCCCTTAACTCTAGCTACGTTACTGTACTCTTGTTTTCAACCCCTTTACCACACACGTCTGTCTTCTTGTCTCATTATAAGACAATTAACCAGAGACGGCACAAAATGCTTTCTCCACATTTCCGAACCATTAGTAGGAGCAAGTGACAACCGAGGCCGCCGCGTGCGCCACCCGTGGCGTGGCGTGGCCACGTTCACTTCACGCCTCACGTAGTACGTGTCACAGTCGAGCCTGCTTGTTATCCGATGTACCTACCTTACTATTTTGTTGAAAGGAATCCCTTGCGACATTTCTTGAAAACTGCTAAACATAATTATTGTGAGTTCAAGTGGGTGGAATATGCCCCGTTGTCGTTGTATGTTTATTCTTGTGGCCTTGCCCTGCAGCGAGACGTAGGTATATTGGCTGATGATGATGGGTAAAGTTTCTTTGTTATTTATCAAAATCACTTCACTCATTAATAAAAAAAGATCCCATAGCAAAACACGCCTATTAATTTGAAGGACAGAAGTATACCTACTCGTTTAAAAATGTACCGATTCTTCTACGCGTCTTATAATACCTAGGTCCACTCTTGCATGACTCTTAATATAATGTCCACATCAATAACTTTATAAATCAAAGACGAAACGGAAATTGTATTTTATATTTTGTTCAACAAAATAATATAAAGTCTGGAATAACCGACTAGGTAGATGACTAAGTTTGATTTTATTTTCAGTTCTGAACAAGCAAACGAAAAACAATTCCACTGTTTATCTTTGCCAAGCGTGGGCGTACTCACAAAGTGTATAACATAAAATACGATGTAAAAACAATAACAATCCACCTTTTGTTTATGTTTGTCCCGCAAATCAAACGGTGTTGTTTTATTAAACCTAAACACGGACTCCTTATTTCTCGTTGTTAGCAAAGGATCAAGAAAAGACTTGAAGCATTTTTGTTTACCTGTCCGCCTGATCTCCGAATCCAACACGGGATTGATTCGTTCCCTCGTATTCCTGTTAGAAACCAACTTATCCGCCGGCTTAGAAGGTAGCCTTTACCTGAGGGGTGAATTTTTATCCTTCACTTTAGTATTCAAGGGATGTAGGCCTATAATTCGCCCGAGGGTACGAGTACGACCACAAGGGGTAAGCGACAGCCCTGCCTCCCTCCCCCTCCTTTCTTAGGGCACGTCCTGTCATTCCTTGGGAAACAGTCGTCGAAATACCTCGATGAAGGTAAGGTAACAAAATATTTGACGTTGATTGAATTTTCACAGGAAAACTATTTATTTAGAGCGGAATTTAGGGTATGTGACTCTCATTTGTGACGAGCTGGGTTGGAAAATGTTGGGTCTTTCTAACGTAATTTCAACGTACCTACAAAATGGGCCATGAAAACGTTAACAAGCGCTCCTATAATATGCCGTAAATGGAACTAAAATATTTTTTTAATGTATTCGTTACTTTGACGTTATAAAGCTCGTACTCGACCTACATACATCGCTACTCAAGCGACATAATTTGAAAAATAGAAGGTTATATATAGCTGCCCACTGTCTTTTTAAAGATGTTATGGTTATTTTCTTAAGATAAAAATTTTTATGATAGCTTAACCACAGATAGTAGCTTAATATCTAAATCAACATGTCCTCATACACGAACTGGCAGTTGAAACTAGTTTTAAATAATAATTAAATTACTTGGTGTAAACTCTTAAAGAAAACTCAGTGACAGCCGTTGGTACCTAGGAGCGCTGTTGTTTACTAAGTCCCAGGAATAGGCCGAACCTGCTCTCTATAAGGCTCACTAGCAACTCTTGTAGCGCCACTTTTAAGTTCCACAAGGTCTAGACGTAAAAGTAAGAAATAAAGTTTTTTTTTTTCTATTGATTTTCATCGAAATGAGCAAAATTTTCAAGTTAAACATTTTAATATTATACTGTACTAACCATACAATTTCCTGCTTTAGTGCTAATTATAATCAGCAAAAAAAGTTTTTGTGATACCTATAGCCACATTAAGTTTAGATAGAGTCAACATTAATTGCATTTAAAAGAATTAGAGAATCCAGGATCACTTTTACAGGTGGAGCATTATTTCTAACTGTAAAAGTGATCCTGGATTCTACGAGATTAATGCAATTTTAACCTGTCATTGCATTGGCGAGATTTTTCTTGAAATGATACTATCTTTATATTATAAAATGTAGGATCAAATAGAAACAATCCCAAATAGAAGTAAAATTCAGAGAGCAAAATAACAATAAAAATGTTTGACAACGGGAAAACAGATCGCATTCCATGCTAAATTGCTACGACTAGACTATACGCTTTTCAAATGTTAGTCGATTTTTTTGCAATTTCTGACCGCTCCAAATGCCAATGTCGTTCATGTACATATGGTATACATGATGTATACATACTTACTCATCCTACAAAAATAAATCAATTAATACTGTAGATAATTTATGACATGCCTTCTGTATCTACGGTTATGCTTATGACTCTCGAGACTTATTTAAAAAACAAAAGTTATTTATTTTTATGGGGCTTTTTGCGGCTTGGCATAGCCTTGTGGTTTTTGTAGATGGATAGGTATACATCATGTATACATACATGAACGACATTAACGCCCCATCTCATCCCACTTTAAAAAAAACAAACGTTGTTTAGAAGCTTGTGGTTATGATCGATTGCCCACATTTTAATGGATACTTCAGCTTCCTATAGATTTGTTTCCTCAGTTCCTCAAAGTAGTTCCAAACCAATATCTGTTTTATAACTTTTCATTTTTATCCTGAAAGGGAAGCTGAGTCATTGACGCAAGCCAGTGAAGTCTCAAATATAATAAATGTTTTTACAAGATAAATTTAACTTGTAACATTAGCACCCTCGGTTTCGATACAACGATTACATAGGGTGCAATTTTTCACCGTTACCCACCCCTGCTGGTACAATTTATGACACGGGGAATGATTTTTCAACATCCAACTTAGATATATTAACAGCCCAAACTTGCCAGTGCTAAATCGCTGATGTAGGGGGAGAGAATCTCGACTTAAAAGGAAAAATATAAAATGCGCTGAGTCGCACTAAACTTATGGGTTTTGCTGAAGCCCTCGCTGGTAAGTAGGCATAATGTAAGTTATTTCTGGTGGAGGGTGTCCCATAAATGATACTACTTTAGCCATGTATCAGGAAATAGCAATTTTGCTCTGCGACTTTTATAAAATAGGGTAATATTGACGTTGGATGCAGACTATATCGAGAGGTTTCCATCTTCGTTTTTTACTGTAAACAAACTGAAAGAATACAATATTTCATCTCAAGCATAATTATGTTGCGCTTCGGAGAATATTATTCTTGCACTTACAAGGTAGTTCTAGGAAGAAAAGTAGGTATTATAAATTACTTACTTTTTGTTTGTACGCTATCTACCGATGCAACAAAGAAATCGTATAAAATTATTGAAGTTCCTTGTTACAATTTCAGATTTTATATTGAAGGAACTCTAGCCCGTGTTTTTTTAAATAATTACACTAGAGGTAAGTATAGTATCTTTATACAACGTGTTAATGAATTAACGCAAAACTAGAAAGTAGTTTGTTTAGAATCGAGAACAGAATCGAATTATTATGGTTTCAACATAGGTAATTTTTTTCAAAATATTGAATTATTTTTTTTGCAAAATTTAAAATTTACTGAACCCGATGTCAACCCATCGCACAGGCATACTCACCCTACTTACTACCAAAACAAGATTATAAAAATGTATCCATGAGTAGCGCTTTTTTTCAATGCTGAAATGATAACAAATTATTTTTGCCTATTACTTTAAATTTTAACTATCAAAATAATGAAATTATTGTTGCAATCTAATTATTTTGTTATAAATCAGTTGGGGTGTATGAGGTTTTGCGCTAATTCATTAACACCTAGTATAATATGCTATCTCTATCTATCGATACTCCTAACAATTCTATACCTATAAAATTGGTTTCTCGTAAACGGCTCCAACGATTCGGTAATGTTTTACTTTCCACGTTTATCTAGCTAGGTTTCATCTCTTAGAAAATCATTTTTTTACACAATAGTAGAGAGAAATTCCTGCAAGTACCTAACTCAACAAATTAAAATGCATTAGGACTGTTGACTAGCAAAAGACAAATAGAGCGAATAGTAGAGCCTGCAGCTTGCAATTACTTAATCACAGGCGATAGAGTGCCGTCCACGTTTAGCCAATTAATCTGGCATGCCAAGATAAATGTAAGGTAATTCATTACGATTCTGAACCGGCCGGTCCATTAACGTTTAAAATATAGCACATTCACGCGGCTGCGCCTTCACCTATGAACCTTAGGTACCACCTAATGGTCTCTATTGAAAAGAATTTGAGATGTAGAGAAAATAGCACGAAGAAGGCTGGTAAGATTTTCAGATTACGCGATTCCAGATTTTTTTTAGTCACTACTTTATTATTGTTTACGTTTGGCGACATTATGGTCCTGCCACATGAACGTTTACAACAATATCATACGCACATTTTATTTATAAAATAACGTCCACTTGTCCGTCCGTCCGTCCACACGTCCGTTGTTTGGAGGTAATTCGTGATGTTTTGAAAACTGTTTTTTGAAATCGTTGATAGGTGTAAAATTTACCTACATGTACAGTCAAGAACACATGAAGCTTTACACTTACAGTTCGATTGTAACGCTTATAAGAACTGTACAAAGTCCAAAGTGTCAAGCTTGACGTGCTCTTGACTGTACGTTACATATCTTAGGGGGTGCTTCAGACCATCAAACGGAGCAACTTTAACTATAGGACCGCCATTGAAATCCTGAAAATATAATCAGCTGTACATTTTCGTCGAGTAGCTGTTGACGATTTTCTATGGAATAAGTTTTTTTTTCGCGATTCAATGGTTGTCCCTTAATGAAAGCTGTTCAATTTGATGGTCTGAAGCACCCCGTTTTATGTATAATTTATATAATTTTACACCTTTTAGGTATTTTTCTTATCAAGTTTTTAAAAAGTTGGCAGTGGCATATTAGTGGCATGTTACCTATTCATATGGCAGTGGCACCAAAGATTATAACACCAATCCAAAATTGGAGTATGTATCTACAACAGATATTTGTGATAGATAGGTAAGTGAAAACATGAAATATGTTATTATACTTAATTGACAAATTGTTTTCAAACGTATTAACTAGCGGCCCGTCCCGGCTTCGCACGGGTGGACGTCTAATCTTTTCTAGCAATAAATATAGCCTATGTTACTCAGGGTGAATGCAGCTTTCTAATGGTGAAATAATTTTTTAAATCGGCCCAGTACTTTTTGAGCCTATTCATTACAAACATACAAACATACAAAAATAGGAACAAATCTTTCCTCTTTATAATATTACTAGCGGCCCGTCCCGGCTTCGCACGGGTGGACGTCTAATCTTTTCTAGCAATAAATATAGCCTATGTTACTCAGGGTGAATGCAGCTTTCTAATGGTGAAAGAATTTTTTAAATCGGCCCAGTACTTTTTGAGCCTATTCATTACAAACATACAAACATACAAAAATAGGTACAAATCTTTCCTCTTTATAATATTAGTATAGATAGTATAGATTAGTGTAGATACCTACCTACCTACATCTCCGCTCTAAATAAACAGGGGTTGCTATAGAAAAGTAGCTACATTAAATTTTGATACAATTTTCCTTGATTTCATAAATCTGAGGGGGGCCGGACCATTGCATTTTCGTGATCGTTTTTTAAAACTGTTTAACTTAGAGGGTGATGTTAAATATTGGTCTTTGATGTGATTGGTTTTCCCACAATTTGTAAAAAATTGGCTTACTTTTGATATTAAAAATAAGTACAATAAATGAATGAAGGTACTTACACAAATTCAAAGTGACAAAAAAAATTGTTTTCTATGTTATCCAACAAATTAAACCTTGTTACGTAAGGCACGAGGTTCAAAGATCGCTGTCTCCCACCATATAACTCAAAGATACATTATTAATTAGATAGATAGATAGGTACCCAAATACAACTAAACATTTTTTTTTAAAGTATTCTTAAATATGTATGTATTAAATTTGTATATGTCGAAATCGTTGCTCGAAGAAAATTATCATGATTGTATCGACCTCAATAAAAGGAGTTGGCACTTATACAACGTGTTAATAAATAAGCGCAAAACCTCATACACCCCAACTGATTACCACACCATATTAAGGGACTATGTAAAAAATAGGATTCTTCAAAGCTCCATATATCATGAAGTACTAACAGTAGGAGTATGATTTGCGGATATGTGTAAATTGAACATATAATTGAAGTTTTGATTAGAGCCAAAACACGATTAAGACAAATTTTCTCGATAGAAAAAACAAGCCAATGTAGCCTCCGTTTTTGTCTATAAACGCTTGTAACTGCTAAACTGTGAATAATAGAAACATGAGACTTGATTTAAAAAAAAGATTATCTATAGATATATATATTATCTATAGAGAGATATTATATTATATTATTATATTATCTAAGTTTTGATTAGAGCAGAATTGAACTTACATAAATAGTACAATCAGCATTAAATAAAGTTTGTTTTTTCGCTTGATTCGTTCCAGGCGCGCGCGCCGCCCCATCTCTTTCTCTCGCATCTGGCAGTAATATAAGCTATCACACGCCCGTTTCGCTTAAATAATTTTTCGACATAGGCCCTTAACCACAAAATAATTAGATTGAAACAATAATTTTATTATTTTGATAATTTTTAAAGTTATTCACATTTTAAGTTATGAGGCAAAACTGATTTGTTTTCATTTCAGCAATGAATGAAAGCGCTAACGAACTCATGGATAATTTTTTTTTAAGAATCTTGTTTTGATAGCAAGTAGGGTAAGTGTGCCCTTACTGTGGGTTGACAGGGTTCAGTAAATTTAAAATTTTACAAACAAATTATTTACTATTTTGAAAAAAATTACAAATGTTGAAATCATGATAATTCGATTCTGCTTTCGTTTCAAAACATACTTCGTTCTAGTTTTGTGTTAATTCATTAACACGTTGTATTATTATCATGTAGGTACTTTCTCCATAACTCCTGTATATTTAATCCGATTTATGTTTCCGTTTAGAATGGGAATACCTATAAGTGCTACCTATTTGTCTTCTTCATGTAGGTACCTGCCTACCTATTATTATAACGTGAAAGCAAAACATTGATATTTCCTTTTATTCAATTTCCTAACGATAACCTTATTATTCAATCAAACGGCTGAATTCAAAACAAAGTCTACAAATCTATTTTATGTTTCTGTATTTTCTCTGAAACAGGTAGGAATCCTTTTTGCTTATTTATAGAGACCCAATTTGTCCAATAAGTTGGTAAAAGGATCGAGTATTTGTGAGAGGGGGAGGTTTGCACCTTTGATGCCTTTTAGAAGGTACTAACTGGAGACTTTCGTGCTACCAGACTTAACCAGACGTCTCGCCTGGTTGAGACGTGATTTTGTGTAGGAAAATCGGTTTTACTTTAAAATTGCTAGTGTGATTGAAGTGGAGATGGGCAGGACACTTAGCTAGGTGGGAGGTCGACCGGTGGACCAAGACACTGCTATAAGAATCGAATCTACACTATTATAAAACTGCAACAGAAGTGTGTCTGTACATAGAATAATATATTTACAAGAAAAACATTACGATATGGTATTTATTTAGGTATCCCGGACTCCAAATCTACCTTTTTTAGAATTTTTCTCTGTCTGTTCGTTTGTATGTTTGTAACAGCATCACGCGAAAACTGCTGAACCGATTTTGATGAAACTTTTTTTGTTTGATAGCTTATGATATGACTTAAAATCTGGTGTATAATTTTTGCGGCTTTTTTTGAGGCTGTGGACGTGTATGCGGCTCTCGTATAGGACTGTACAGCCATGAGAAAAAGTGCTTCTCCAAAAACACTGCTTAAACCATCTGCAACAGATGTAAAGGCCCATGATGATGATGATGATGAATTTTTGCGGACGAAGTCGCGGATTAACTCTAAAAAAAAGTAATAATAGTGAAATATTTAACTATTAACTATAAATTAAAAAAAAATATAGTCAAATTGAGAACCTCCTTATTTTTTTAAGTCTGTTAAAAAATTTCAGAATAAAGTTAAAAACACTCGTGACAGACGTTAAAATAAGCTAACAAGCAAAATTAGAATTTTTATTTGGTAGAGCATTATTTTGTGATGATGATGATGATTTGTTGTTAGTAACCAAAATCGTTTTTCTTCAACTAGATTTATTGCTTCTCCGTGTTCACGTATTTGTTCAGGTAACAAGCAGCTAGCTCAGAATAGTTGCGATTACATATTCTGGGAGGTAGGTATACAATATACGATCAATAGCCGATGCACGCGGTCGTGGACGGGCCGATGCGCCTGCAAAGGTATTACGAGGCTCAAGAGCCTTCGTACTAAGTTAACCGTCCAGGTTCACTGTAATTGACTTTATGATCTGATGCTTCGGTATTTTCGGTATCGGATTTAGACCACAGGGACTGCTTTAACAAATAGAACACAGTTATTTTATGAATTGAGATTGACAATGCAACGATAAAAGATAATGTGATTCGGGTTGAGAAGCCTAATGTTGCGGATTCAATTTCGGATGCAATTGACTTTTTGAATAAATTGCTGTTTAATTCACTATTATGTACTCTTTTTAACCGACTTCAAAAAAGGAGGAGGTTTCTCAATTCGACCGTATATATATACATATTTTTTTTATATGTTTGTTCGCGGATAATTTCGTCGTTTATGAACCGATTTTGATGATTCTTTTTTAGTTGGAAAGAAGATATCCCAAGTGTGGTACCATGATAAGGAAACTAGGATCTGATGATGGATCCCAGAGAAATCGAGGGGAACCTTCGAAAATCGTAGTGCCGACTAGTGCGTTTGTTAATTTAAAGCACTACTATTAAATCGAACTAATGAATTAACCACTGAAAATTGTGAAATAAACAAAATTTTAACAAAAAATTAAAACCGCCTTCAAAAAAACTAAAAAGTTAAAAAATAATATTGCAGCCGATAACTTTTTCGTTCGCATCATAAGAACATTAATTTGTTTTATTGAAGTCGCTGTCAAGCCGGTACAGGCTTGCATTTTTTGGCTTGGCTTGACACCGACTTCTATAAAACAAATTAATGTTCTTATGATGCGAACGAAAAAGTTATCGGCTGCAATATTATTTTTTAACTTTTTAGTTTTTTTGAAGGCGGTTTTAATTTTCTGTTAAAATTTTGTTTTAAATGAATAAAGTGTTATCTTATCTTAATTATTTAGTGCATAATGTGTGTGCTATAACTTATAGCTTGTTCTTATTGTCTAGTGGTATCACAAATCGGCACGATCCGAAGGGTTCGGATTCAGTGACTGTAACGTAACTGTGATGTTGACGATACCTGAAGCGATTAGACTGCTTAACAAGGATCAAGATCAAGAAGTTAATCGGCTCAACTTTGTCTTTATGCCGTTATCAGCCACTATTATCCCCACTTCTGAGGCTCAGGCCTCCCTTTAACACTTAAGAAATGTATCGGCATTAATCTGCCACGCCGGATTGGTGGATATCTCCGTTCAACATGAAGTTGCGCGTCAATGTTGGCGTATGTAATAGACGTTTGCGGCACCAATACTTAGATCAAAGTAAAAATAATGGATGGCCTTATACGAACATTTCAAACCAGAAAAAAGAGGCAAAACAATTGACAGTTTTACTTCAAATATTCAGATATGACAGACCAAGTGTGCTAGTTTGTATGGACCAAGCAAGTGTGCTAGTGCGTGCTTCAAGTTAAAGCGCTTTGAGCCTATCCAAACCACCAATGGCGGCAACAAAATCGCACATGTATCCTGAGATCAATACTAACTCCTCAGTGGACTTGACATGTTGCCACTGATCAGGTAATGACAGACAATGTGGCTAAACAAAAATTCCGCGTCGTCTCAACAGCGTTACCTAGTTAATACATGGCTTAATTGAACAGGTCTCTCCGTAACAGGCCAACGACGCACTTTAATTACCTTTGACAATATTTACGATCATATAAGCACTACTTTCCACTATGTATAGGTCATATAGTACCTATACCTAAAAATTATAAAGCAAGACGTAAAAATACTCCTTGACAACTATTCACACTTATGACAACCGTCCATTAGAATAAGCGTAATGTCAATAGTAAACAGATACCGTCTTGAACCATTTTGTCGCCAGGCCCCAGCTGGAGGACTCCGCTATTTCCTTACGTTAAGGACTAATTTGCTTGAGTTTGCTTAAAAAGTGCTGACATTTGTTTAAGGCTATTCTACCGTTGGCGCGCTCCATACAAACGTAGTATGGTGATATTTTCAATACTATCTAATTAAAGTCAATGAAATTTTTCAAAAACAATCAAGTAACTAATCTCTGTGTCGGTATGAAGTCAGATTTTCGTTAAAATTTACAGTTTCAATGCTAGGATTAATTTAAGATTTGTATGGAAATATTTGTGGCACTGTAACTTTAAAACTATAAATTTTATCGAAAATCTGACTTCATACCGACATAGAAATTAGTTACTAGATTGTTTTTGAAAAATTTCATTGACTTTAATTGGATAGTATTGAAAATATCACCATAATACGTTTGTATGGAGCGCGCCAACGGTAGAATAGCCTTAACAGACGTAACAGATTTACGTCTAATCTAGCTCTGTCACTCTTATGGCTATCTGTGTGCGATTGTAAGGAATGACTTTACAGGTTTTTGTACAGTTTGATATTGGGTAGACTTGATGTAGGTTTTCAAACATAAAATCGTATTTCCTCTACTAAACTAGAAAGAACTTGGTACCTAACAACTAGCAACTTAATACAACAACCACAACATAATTCTTGTCCTTAAAACAGCCAAAAGAGGAGCTTGTTTCCTGCACAAATTGATCGAATCCCCACGGTCAACTTATTGGTCCCCGCTCTATCATCTAGCAATATATCATCATAAATCAAGCCGAGCGTTCGAATACGGCGCCTAGCTCAGACCCTGTATGCCCTATATAACCTAGATTAAGGCCAGGCTTTCACGCTTGGCCAACTGTTATGTTGGGGCTGATAATTTAACTGATTAGGGATAGAAATTGTTCAAGCATATTTTTTGGTTAGAACCAGTACCACAATTCCATTTTGTATGGTGGGAAATAGCGTTTCGAACGTTTCTGAATGATATAACGTGTCTGCACCATAGACATTATAATAATTATGGTCTGCACCAGGTCTGCACAGACACAGGTGGCTCGCCATACATCCACTAAAACACTGCATATTCTTATCCCTTAGTCTCCTTAATTGACACACACCACGGAAGGAAATGTGGTGGTGTATTCTAAGCCACATGACTAAGATCCAAATTAATGTTTATCCAAATAAAAATGTTAAAATAAAAATTTTAGATAAACGTTTTGTAATTTTTAAATCAGTTAAAATTGCTACAAAATTATAATAAAAATGCCAAAATAACAATAACATCACTTAGAGACGTAATGTTTTTTTTTGACTCTACCCCCTACCTCGTCTTCCGTTATCAAATTATTAAGTAGACCAAGTCGTGTGGTTGCGGCAAAGAATGGACCACCCTATATCTCGTAGGCTGTGAAGGTACAGTCTGCTGCAGGAATGTTAACATTTCAGAAACATTTTAGCAATTCCATAGAATTGCTAAAATGTTTCTGTGTCATAACACCGTCTAAAATGGTGGTAGAGTCACACAAAATAGTTAGATATTTGTATTTATTTGAATTCCGTACTAGTACTACAACTACAGTGGGCCCACGTGATGAAGTACAAAAGGCTCTTTCTTCACCATTATTTGTGAGAGTAGGACTTAGCCCTGCAGGGGGTCTCAAAAGGCGGTCTTATCATTGGAACACACAACCAATGGATAGAAGAACTTTAAGGCTATAACTACAACCACAATTTTACTTACTAAGGTATCTAAGGTATAAGTGTCAGTCAACTCTACAATCGAAAGGAAACATTGGAAAATGGTGAAAAATAAATAGCCACATCCATTGTGTACGGAAGCCGTAGCGTCGAGTCGGCGTTGCAATACAAAATGCAAGCGTACCGATTTCGAGAGGCAACAAAACGTATTTTTTTAACTCTTTCTATCTTTTCAACTGGACGCCTACGACGGTAAATGTTTTAGCTACGTTTAGATACGTGTTTTCCATCGATTCAAATAGCAAAATATTGCACTTCCAATTTATATTCCAATTATTATTATTTGACGTCGCATTGGACAGTTTCGGTATGGTCTGAATCTTCAGAATATCTCTGACGACCCCGAGGAATATTGTTTTGAACATATGCTATGCTGTGGTCTAATTTACATATTCTGTTAGTTTGTAAATGAAATTGAACAACGTCATCAACTTTTAACTCCTCCCGCCCAGGAGGGGTAAGCGGTACATTTTACTTTGATCTAACCTAGGCGGTAGCTCCATACCACATCTACTGTTTTTAGAGATCGACAGTGTGTCGGTGTCTCGAATAGACAGTAAAGTTAATTAAAAAAAATATATATATTGAATGAAATAGAATTTGTAATGGAATGGAAATATTGAAAAATATTTCGGAGTGTACTCATGCTTGAACTGGAACTGTCAACAGTGCGGCGTCCACGGCAAAAAGACTACTGTGACGCCGAATAAAACGACTCTATAAAACAAAAACTCCCAACAACCTTAAATTATACCACGTAGAGACACTAACATAAAGTTTAAATAAGTCCCCGTATAAATTACCCCTAATGGACCCAAGTAAATACACGTGAAAATACCAGAACACTAAACTACCAACCAAATGTAAGTCTTATAACATTATAAGCCTACCCTACTTTGTTAAACGACAGAGATTTCGTAAAGCGGCAACACGAAGCAATAGTCAAACGAAGCGAAGGCTTTTATAAAGCGCATGTTATAGCGAAAGCGAGTAGCGAATTATGTCTCGAGCGAACAAACTGCGATTTTGTATTCCTGTCACTGTGGAACGAGCGAGTGCGAAAATCGTTATCATACAAGGTGCAAGCTTTATAGAGGGTGCTTCAAAACATCAAACTGAACAACTTACACTATGGGACCAATATTGAAATCGCGAAAAAAAACAGTTATTTCATCGAAAATTTCAATAGCGACTCGATCAAATGTCTGAAACAGCTGATTTATATATCGCGTCTTTCAATTTTGGTCCCATAGTTAAACTTGTTCAGTTTGATGGTCTGAAGCACTCTTAAGTTTTACACCTTGTATACGTTCGCCCATGTAAAAACATTGCCTCCGCAATCTTCTTCTGTGGAATCGATGACATAAATTGAGATTTGCCAATCATAGCCAGACTGATACGCTGGCTGAGGTAGCTGCCGGCCCGCTGGTCACCCGAGGCCTCGACTAGGCACCTAGCCAATAGTTCTTTAAATAATTGGCATGCCTCAGGTCCCTATGGGCCCATTTTATCAACCTCAAATGGTACAAATATGTAGCCCTCACTGCCGCATCTTTTTGTTTCAATTGGCACAATTCGATTCTATAGACCCATAGATATCTAGAGAGATGCCAACGAACGCGCTGAGTACGAAACCTAGTGTCGCATTACCACCAGTACCACGCGATAGAAAGTATTTTCTCAGCTTGAATGTGCTTATTATCCATTGCGGTATCAGAACTCAACGTCCGAATAATCTTTAGTACCACGCAAGCATTGTAAACTATTTACACATAATATCTCGACTGGCTTTCAGCCTCATAAAATATTGAATCATTACTGTCACGAGCAATATGTTCCGTTTTTGCGCATATTGCTGCGACACTGGCCCCGCCCCCTTTTCACAACTCCCTTTAGTTTTTGTGATCTGTGTATAGACCATACTGGTTTCAAGACAGCTTTGTTAATATGGCTTGTTGTTTAGTGACGGCATTGAGTGTTCCAATCAGCTGTAGAAGCTGAGCTATAGTTTATCGCTTTAACTCGCTCATAGCCAGCGGTGGTACGGTGCTTTCAATAATCCTCGCTGCTGCCAGAGCTAAGTGTTAAGCCTTATTAAGGTACCTACCTCTGAACGTTATGAAACGTAAATGCAAATCGAATTTCCAATTGACTACTCGAATTTCCATTGTGTATGATTCTCAATTTTGCTTCAATGCAACGTGCGATATTCAGTGTAATGATAAATTCACGGACGACTTATTGAATATGAAAATGTTATTAAAATCATTGTATACTCGTAGTGTGAGATTTAAAAGGATTGGCTTTTGGAATTATGTATTTACATATTCATAAAAATCTTTCTTTCGTTCAAAATTTTGATTAATCGGGTTTAGATTGAGTAGGGTAGTGAAATTTTTTTTTTTATTCTTTCTTTGTTGTTGTTGGAGCTTTTAACCCTGAGGTTATGTCAGCCCCATCGTGCCTTAACCTGCATCACAGAATAGGTAATAGTATATACTTCTACCCTGCATGCTTAACGTATAAGTATTGTACATATTGCATTATATGTGTGAAGTACAGCTTCAATTTCGAGGTGAGTAGGTAGTATTGTATTCAGTATCTTGCCTGTTCCATATGTGATGAAATATGGAACAGAGACGTGGTCGTTCACTCAAAAGGCCTCATAAAAAGGCTGAAAGTCACCCAATGGGCAATGCAATGGAGGCAATGTCAAGGGCAATGGAGAGGGCTATGCTCGGAGTTTCCCTGCGAGATCGAATCAGAAATGAAGAGATCCGCAGAAGAACCAGAGTTACTGACATAGCCCAAAGGATTGCTAAACTTAAGTGGCAGTGGGCGGGGCACTTTGCTGGCAGAACCGATGGCCGATGGGGCCGAAAAGTTCTCGAGTGGCGACCGCGTACCGGAAAGCGCAGCGTGGGTAGGCCCCGCACACGGTGGACTGACGACCTGGTGAAGGCGGCGGGAACCCGTTGGATGAGGGCAGCGCAGGACCGGTCGTTATGGCACAGTATAAGACACTAATCTATCTTCATACAATGGTACCAAACGCGGCTTGTATGTGTGCTCGCCAGTACGTACGCCTCGTAGCACGCACACACTGAAAATGTCAGACTGACAAGAATGAGCCAGACGGGGCTACGCGGAGTTATTGTCAGTGTGTGCGTGCTACGATGCGTACGCCGCGTTTGGCACCATTGTATGAAGATAGATTACTGTCTTATACTGTGGTTATGGCGATCCTTGGGGGAGGCTTTTCTCCAGCAGTGGACGTCCATCGTCTGAGATGATGATCTTGCCAGTATCCATTAAAAGTATCGACCGACGGGCTCACTATCTGTCATACTGACTTGACTAGACAAAGGGTATTACTAGTGAAATGTGCAAAGATTTGGAATTCCAAAAATCTTTGGAAATGTGAATACTGAAAATGCTGTAAGTATTTAGAATATTTTTAGGTACCTACCTACTCATAACATAAAGTTTAACAAAGAAAAAAGTTACCAACCCTGAATCCTGATATGAATACTTAGGTACAGTCGCCATCAGATATATCGTAGCATACAAGGTGTCCAAATATTTCTGACCAGTGCTAATTTTCATTAAATTCTTTACAGTAAATGTTACCAATTATATCTAAACGTGTATTTTGTCATAAATATCTGAACAGCGAATTTTCAATAATTTATTTACATCAAAATTATTCTTTATTTAAAATTAAAATGTAAAACAACAGAGTTAGGTTTTTTTCCGAAATTGTTCAGATGTTTATGACCAACTTGACTGCGTCCTGACTGCGTCGATATATTTGATGTTTTAGGCTTTCCTATATTTTTGATTGGTTATGATATGACTTATGAGTAAAGAAATTATTGAAAATTAGAACTGCTTAGAAATATTTGACCACCTTGTTTGCTACGATATTTCTGCTGGTGACTGTACTCTTCTGAGAAAAATATTCTCATGTAAAAATTCCTACTTCATTTTCTGCTTTGATTTTCTACGTAGTCAGCTTGGACATTTTTTTTTAAATTGAATCTGTAATAACTACCTACTTACCTACGTATTCAGGGGGCCGTTATATTGAATAAAAAAGTGATTCTATTAATTCTGTAGGTATCTTTTTCTGAAATAAATTCGACTAGGTAAGTAAGTAAGTACCTATCTTTTATGCTTTTATTACAAAAACTGCTATCATCATCATCATATCAGCCGATAGACGTCCACTGCTGGCCATAGGCCTCCCCAAAAACGGAGGGATTTGCCATAATCGCGGGTTGGCGATCGCAATTGGATTAAATGTGTGTACTTGTACTCGGAGGATGCTGCTGCCCATCCTCCAGTAGATCCCTTAGTCGCCTTTTACGACACCCACGGGAGGAAATGGGATGGTGCTATTCTTAGCCGACACCACACGGACTACTATGAATTAAAACTGCTATGTTTGATGCAACATTATATTATAACTTTTTAAACAAATTAGATATGTCAGCTCTGAACCAGGTTTAAAAGTACAGCAATTTTATTTACTTAAATTAATACATTTTCAGGTAAATAAATATCGAAGTAAAAGTAAATTAATATTCAAATTGAATTTCAAGTAACTTTTACCTTTACGAGTATTTCTTCCTTTTACGTCTAGACTTTGTGAAACTTAAAAGTGGCTCTACAAGAGTAGTCGGAGAGCAGGCCGCCGTTCCTTGGCTTAGCAAACAACAGCGCTCAGTCCTGCAAGTATTACACTTACAAACTTTACTTCTTTTATAATTATCTACCAACGGCCCTCACTCAGTTTTCTTAAAGAGTTTTCACCAGGTTATTATTATTACTTATTTTAAAACAGTTTCTCCTGAGAGTTTGTTCGTGGACCTTTTGATCTATTTTAAAAGCAAACAAGTGCTATTTTTTAATTTTACACTCTCTAATCCGCACTCGAAACTATAAGAATATATGTCAATGAATTAGGATGCGTGACATCCAAAAATAACACTCCAGCGGCGGTAGCATGGCAGCGCGACTAACGGTTATTCCTGTCAACGGGGGATGGGCGTTTCTCCTCGTGTCCCTCTGGTTAGCATAGGGCACAGTGGGGGAATAATTAATAACAAAAGTATACCTACCGAACTACGGCAAAAACATAGAAGAAATTTTTTATTTGCCAGATTATGGTAGTTACATTAAGGTCTTAAATATCAGGGTCCAACTTAATCAGACTATGAAACTGAACAGCTTTCTCTATGAGGACCAACATAGTAATAGCGAAAAATTAAGGGGATAATGACCACCAAAAAAAAATTGGCTGTCCCATACATTTAGCTCGAGTAGGTTTGCAGTTTTGTATGGAACATCTGATTTTTTATCGCGATTTTGATGTTGGTGCCATAGAAAAAGTTGTACAGTTTGACGGTCTGAACATCCTAGGATTGCAGTTTTGTATGGAACAGCAGTTTTTTTCCCGTCAGCAAATGAAGCGGGACTCTAGAGCAAGAGATGCGCTAATTCTTCATATTTTACGTAAGCAAAATCATCGCTAACGTGATGGATCTACATAATTACACGAATCTAAAGCAGTATAAGTAGGTATTTCAAATTCGTTATACAGCTACTAGCTAAATTATTCAAACGAAGATCCTTCCTAAAAGCCATTAATATTCTAACCAGCAATTCTAGGGTCACTTCTCTGACAGTTGTACTCGTAAAATCTATAAAGTTATACAGTCAAGTGGAAAGAGCTATCGTAAAATTTTGCATGTTGCTTCTGAACTAAGATCGCGCGACCACTTGGCAAGGAAATGTCAGTGGTACACATTGACGTAGAATACTATGGACGCCGGGTCTAGTACAAAATTGTCCGAGACTAAAATACACAAACCTAAGTTAGTGTAGTAATATAAACCAACTAAAAACATTGAAAATGCTGAAATTCTTTTCCATCCGTACCCATCGGGGCACGGTGCGCGCCGCACGCCCACACGTGCTTGTAGTCACAATATAAGACAGTAATCCATCTTTATACAATGGTACCAAACGCGGCTTGTATGTGTGCTCGCCGTACGTACGACGATATCTCAGGCAGCGCCAGACGGGGCTACGCGGAGATATTGTCAGTGTGTGAGGCGTACGCCGCGTTTGGTACCATTGTACGAAAATGGATTACTGTATTATACTGTGTCGTAGTCGACCGATCAAACGAAGACTGTCGCGTCATTGGTTGTCTTTTTACGTTTCGGTGTTCTTTTGGTTCAGACAATTTTGAGCGCGGATCCTACGTCCAGTAGTTGGTAAGTCAATGGTGGTACATAAGAATACGCGGCTCTTTACGACATTTTCATGACGTCAGACGACGGCTGCTTGCACAGACAACCATAAAATTTTCCACCCTCTCTGCTTTTCTGTCTTTAAATTTTCAAAGGTTGTTACAGGGAGCAACCTTCACTGTGAAATAGTACATCGCCTGTAATTGCGATGTTCTCGAATTTATTTTTTTGTAGAAATAAATTTTCCTTTTTCAGTAAGGATATGAAATATTCATAAAATTGCCTTCTTTAAATACCTTTTTCTTTCTAAAAGCTTTCGCATTAGTCTAAAAACTTAAGAGAAACTTCAACGTTTTTAAAAACGGTCACTCCAGACTTTATAGCAGACGTCCCGTCCATTAGGTACGTCCCCGAAAAAGAAAAATTAAACTCGATCGTCTTTCTAGAAATGAACTCGATAAAGTAGCTGTATAGACCCGTGTACAGTATATTTATTACTCACAGTAGTAAAACGTCGCCGTCACAGACATTTAACTTGTACTATACAGGTTGTAACAAAACACCCTAGTAATACTTAAGTCGTTGCTTCAGACCAACAAACTGAACAACTTTCACTATGGACCCAACCTCGAGAAAAAATAAAAAAAATCTGCTGTCCCATACATTTTAGTCGAGTCGGTACTGCAGTTTTGTATGGGACAGCAGTTTTTTTTTTCTCGATGTTGGCCCCATTGTGAAAGTTGTTCAGTTTGATGGTCTGAAGCACCCCCTTAAGTATTACTAGGGTGTTTTGTTAAACCCTGTATAATGGTAGACTTCACATACACATAGGAATTTCTTCTTCAGCGTATGTAGGTTTGATCACGCTTTTGAGAGCAGTCGGTAGGTATTGTACAGTGTGAAATTGATTATCATTAGCATACTTTTAAACAAAGAGTCTACTTCATCAAACTATTTAACTTTTACTATGGTAGCAAACGGATCGGAGCAATAAAAAGTAGACTCTTAGTTTAAGAGGATGCTAATGATATCAATTTCACCAAAGTTAATAAAACTCATTGTAGCCATGTAGTAACATGGCATATTGGCATGTCATCCGTGCGGATTCCAACCTGGCCCTCAAGATTAAGTTTCCATTGCTCTCCGCAACGCGCCACCGACGCTCCTAGCTATATTTTATCTGACCAATAAAATTATTGATACTATTGCCTAAGAACTATATTTCGGACACACTGGAATATCCAGCCGCAGTGTGTTTTATGGATCAAGTGCCGAAATTATTTTACATTTATATCGATTTTTGTTTATATCTTAGATAAGAGTGATAAATCTTCTGGCATTGTAATTCCCGCAGGCTTCTCCGAAGTATTACTACTGCGTGAGACTGTGCTAGCGCACATTAGGGCGGGGCGCGATAAATCTCAGCGACATCGATGCAGCACACCCCAAGCACACCACATTAGACCGCGCTACATGCATAAGGATGTCTACGAGCAATCGATTTTAAAGATAAGTCCTAATATTGATGAAAAGTTGGAATATAAAAAAAGTTATTTAGGCCGGAGTTATACCTAAGTACTAACTAATTATATTTTGTTGAAATCTAGAGTGCGATGTTTCAAACTCACACCACAGATCACAAGTTCAAATCAGCAGCAGAAATATGCATAATCTCCATAGTAATTTTGACATTTTCTACTGCTGATTTCAACGTGTTAGTTTCAAAAATCACACTCCTGAAATAAAGTAAAATTTACCTACATCGTTTATTTTATAGATAATTTCTTAGAAATCGTTGTAGAGGGTGTAAGCTTAGACAATTTATATAGGGACTCGCCTTGCGGTAGCATTTCCCCTCTGCCACGGTATAAGAACAATTGATCTTGTGCATTTACACCCAATTTTATACCTTATCACTAAACGAGACAGCCTATAATAGCGAAACAATAATTTTGAACTTTGAACGTTTGGGGTTCACACGAGACTACTTTTCATGATTTTTAACATTCAAACTAGAATCTAAACTTATGGGAAATAAAATCCAAAGTTGCGGATTTCATGTTACCTCGCCCCCCGCAAAAAGTGACAGAAATGTTTCTTAGTAGAATGACACGCGTAACTCGTCCCTATATAAATTGTCTAAGGGTGTAAGGGACACAGACTGAAATGGTGAACTCAGACCATCAAACTGAACAACTTTCACTATGAAGCCTACCTCAGGAAACGCGATAAAAAAATCCGCTGTCTCATACATTTGAGTCGGGTACCTATAACAGCAGTTTTGTACGAAATGCAATCCATGTATTTTAGTTTAAGTTAGGTAGTTTTAAGTTCTTAATATTTTTATTTATTTTTGATGGACCTTACCATCCTTTATTTGTTTTGTGTGTTGATAAATACCACAGAATTACTTATATACATCTTAGCATTACTTAAAACCTATACTGAGGTAAAAATATCCTACATTGCAGATCGCTACACATTTATTAATTCTACATCAAGCGGAATTTAACTGAAATGCTAATCAAATGGCGCAGTCGATAGGTTTCCAACGAGTAGCGCTACTGCATCAAACTGTGCTGGCGCACGTTAGGGCGGGGCGCGATAAATCTCTGCGACATCGACATCGACATCCAGCGCGCTGCGACGCGACGCGACTCGGCACAACACCACATTACACCAGACTAATGTCCCTTCATATATAACATGACGGAGTTTATGCACCTAACGTATTATATCTCATTTGTATAACATTTTTGGGACATTTTTGTGAACTTTTCTACATAGATATCATGTTAGAAAAGTCTGCTCAAGCTCATTAGAGTAGCGCAAGTATTTGGAGAAAATAATTGTGTGACAGCAGGTGTAGGGTGACCACTAAATAATGCTTGTTGTCTGTTTTGGTTTTGCCTTTGTTTTACAAAGTAAACTTGAAATCGTATTTTTGTCATTGAGCTTTTTATCGTGCTGAAGAGATTTGTACACCATCATTAGATGTAAGACCTAATAATTATTGTAGGTAACAACGGCTCATAAAACCACTCATGTCTAACAAATAAATGCATCTTTATCTTTATCTTTCTTTATCTTTATGCTTGATGATTGCCCAGGGTGCACCGGACGCATCAAGGGTTTAATTTTCGCACATCAATCGGGGCCCTCCGGAACCATCGGTCCACTTTCCCGAACGGTCTACTCGTCCAAACGGTCCACTTTCCCGATCCGTCTACTTCACGATCAGTGCACTTTCCTGATCGGTCTACTCATAGATTAATGGGAGACTTCGTGCACGGCAGGACACTTCTTAACGTGATAAGTGGTACCATTACCATTACTGTGCTATTACGCAACCACAAAGGCACAGATTATGTAATGTATACCTGTGTGTGTGGTGTTAATTTATCTTACGTCCTTAACCAACGACTACTGTGTCAGCCATGGAAGAAGGATTATTGTAAAACTTTAGGACTGGCGTTGTGGTAGCATTTCCCCTCTGCCACGGTATAAGACAAATTGATCATGTGCATTTACACTCAATTTTATACCTTATCACTAAACGAGACAGCCTATAATTGCGAAATAATAATTTTGAACTTAGAACGTTTGGGGTTCACACGAGACTACTTTTCATGATTTTCAACATTCAACATTCGAATCTAAAGTTAGGGGGAATAAAAAGTTGCGGTTTTCATGTTACCTCGCCCCCGCAAAAAGTGGCAGTAATGTTTCTTAGTAGAATGACACGCGTAACTAGTCCCTATATAAGTAGTCAAAGCCGTAAAAACGTTTTAAGAGGGGGTGATACCTATTTTGTCTGTTTTCGAACCGATTTTTGATAACCAAATTATTACATTAAATATATATAGTTCACATAACAGTGTAGATACGTTCTTTCTGCAGTGAATCTAACCGTTGAAAACACGATTCTATTAAATTTTCTCGATAGAAAAGAGGAGCAAAGTAAGTTCGATCTCAGATTTATAACCAGTTTTACAAGAATCACCCTACACAATTTCTACTGAATATACCATCATTTTAAAGGTAATTAATTATAGCAGTGATTCTACCCGATGGATTTTACCCCAAACATGAAGAGAAAAGATATTGATGAAAAATTCGTTTTTTTGCGATCTTGCTTTCAATTGAAGCGGGTTGGCTAATTGCAAAAGTTTCCTTGTTAGAAAGAGAGGCTTGCTCTAGGGTACCCAGCCTTCGATCAAAACAAAAGGCAAAACGGAGTCAACAACAAAGCCATGTACAAACTACAAACGTACTCAAATTGAACATCAGCAACTGGCGCCGTTCCAAAATATAGTTCTAGGCAATAGATACAATCAGACGGCCATATTTCGTAGTTGTCGCGCGCTGCCGTTTGTCGCGGCTCTATTTATCGGCCCAGTCAGCTGATCGCGCCCGTCGTTTACCGGGTCATAGCCCTGGGTAATGTTACATGGCAGGTCACCGTGAGTACCTACCTACAGTATGTAGGTACCTACTGTATATTAAAGTAAAGTTTAAGCTTCAGAATTTAACCGTTTGTACTATTGGTTGGTTGGTAAGTAGGTACGGCATTTTCCGCAGTCGTTTTTTTGACTTAGTACTTTTTTTTTACAGATTTTCATATATTTGTGTTACACTGAAAAAAATAAGTAAAAAAAATTTTTTAAGTAAAACGATTTTAATAAAACTGCACTAAACGGTAAAAAATTATTTTGTTAAATTTTCGTACTATGTTGCACAATACTGTTGTTAGCTGGAAATTTGTGAGTATAACCTATGTTAACCTATCTTCAAAATAATTATGACGAAAAAAGGTATTACAATAGGAATTCATATTTTAGATTAATACTTTGTTAATTAATTTTGATTATAAAATCGTGGGCGCTTGCATAGTATGCATAGTAATAGGTATAACTCAAATGTTATATACCTACTATTTAAATTACAAAATAAAAAATTACATCAAAACATTTTCAAACTAAATATAGGCCTAGTATACGGCTAATCTATCGATGAGGTTTTCATTGTTTTATGGTATGGAGCTATGAAGGCTGTCGTACCTGTACTAGGTAAGAATGATAGCAAAATTGCTAGGAAAGTTTTATATTTTACTAGCAAGCCAAACTAGTGTTAAATATAACCAAACTTTAGTGACTTCCAAACTGTTTTGTAGCACAAATAATCAAACATTTAGCTATAAATAGCAAAACGTGTTTTTAGCGGAAAGTTTGTTTATATGCTACAAAACAGTTCGGAGGTCACTAAAGTTTGATTATATTTAACACTAGTTTGGTTGATCATTTTTTTCAGTTACTACAGCGATATATTATTATATGCTGCCTAATTGTTGAAATTAAATATAAAAGTCGTAGCTTGCCTTGCGATTAAATATACAGAGTTTAAGGCCATAGCTCCCAAAAAAATCAAAGGGGTGAAATTACGACACATCAATATGAACACCTTTTACTATGGGACAAACTATAAGAACCCAAAAAAATTATCAGCGATCTCATACTATAATTAAATATCTAAGTACCGAGCAAAATGTATGGATCAGCAGATTTTTTATGTTGAGTTCTCTCACTAATCTCACTATGAGACCAATGTCTCATCGTTAAACTTGTTCATATTGTACCTAAGTACTTTCACCCCTTTGAGTTTCTGGGAGCGGTCGCCTTACACCCTGGAGTGCGATTTTTGAATCTCATTAGCTGAGTTCAGCAGTTGTAAATGTCAAAATTACTATGGAGAAATGCAACTTTCTACAGCTGATTTGACTTTCAAAAATCATTTTTCAGGAGTGCGATTTTTGAAAGTCAAATCAGCAGTAGAAAGATGCGTATCTTCATAGTAATTTTGACATTTTCAACTGCTGAACTCAGCGAATGAGATTCAAAAATCGCACTCCTGTACCTATATGTAGTGCAGCTAACCATTTTTTATTTCCTCTAGTTAATTTTGTTGCGTATTATATTCGTTTAATTGTAGCACCTAGTAGGTATAGGTACGAAAAGTTATGAAATGTTTATCTTTTATCGACTATACTAACGTGTACAAACGTACACGTACCAAATACTTAGTTCAAATTAGTTGCTGACTATCGTTCACTATAATCATTATACCCAACTATTGTACCTACCTACGTTGTCGCGACTGTCTTGTCCAATATGGATAACCCCTTTCCTACTTAACTAAATTGTCCTTCGAAAGAACGAAACAACATTCATATACTACCTCGCACTCACACTACATTGTCCACATCCTTTCTGAAACGGAATAAATATAAGTCTTCGTCCGTGCAATGTGGGCAGAAAATCGGGTAGCCATTAATCTGTACGGAGGTCGGACGCGGCCGATCGCAAATGGATGGTCATTGAAATGAAGACATATGGGCCAAACATATCAACCGGACGGTTTATTTCGTTTTCCAACTGAAACCTGTTCGAGAAGGTTACGAAAGACGTTTCTCACGGAAAGTTAAATAAAGTGTGCCCGACTATAGCCCCGGGAAGCTAATTCTAAAACTTCTTTCTTTTAGACATTTCTCGTTTCGTTGTAATTGAACAAATGGTTGAAGTGGGCAGAGGTTTCGTATTACATAAGAACTGAGTGCGCTAGTTTTCTAAGAATCTGACAGAGTTATGTAGGCCCCTTAATGAAAGTAGACCACATCACATTGGATTCGTGTAGATGGAACAAACAAGACATTTTCTTGGCTACCCTTTTACCTTAATGTCATCTCTAATTTACTCAGCGAGTACATAAAAAATTCGAAAGGCATCTCCTGAGATTTCAGTAGGCACCTAATAGGTAGAAGTTCTTTTCGCTTAGAAATGAAAATTGACGTATAATTCTCGAGTGGCGTGAATTGCGTTAAGGTTCGTCCTTGCCGAAAAGCTGATGTAAGTAAGTATCTAAGTACGTTAGCACATTCGTTTTCGACGAAAAGTATTGTGAAGCATAAATTCATAATGTAATTTGATTTCATTTCTACATTTTATATAAAGAAAAATGCTTATAACGAAGTAGGTACATAATATACTTAAAGCTAATATTTTATTTAACTACTACAAATATTTCTCCCAATCCATGTTAGTATTTTTTTATCTATTACACTATATAATACGAGTATTGATATCTAACCATTCTAATAAAGTAAGGACTAGATTCTAATACCTACTTAGTAGGTTTATAGGTTGTACCTACATCAATGGCAACCAAGATATTTATTTAATGATAGCAGATCTACCTACAAGGTAATGTTTAAAACTTATATTTACGTACGAACTCGAAACGTTACATATCAAATGAACCGTTCGTAATCGATTCTGTATAAACGGTTTTCAGGTTTTGACTTCATCTATTAACACCATGTATAAATGCAGGTACACTAACGTAGTTTTCTAAGAAATACAAAGTGTTCTTCACGTAAAGATTTATTTGACTCGACTTGACTTCTCCTCACCTATTTGAAATTAAAAACATTGACATGAAAGCTGGGGATGTAAACTGCGGAGCAATTGCTCGAAAATACATCTAAGACGTAAGACGAGAGTGAGTATACTAGGCACGGGAAAGGAACCTTCAGTAGGTTATCGATAAAATAATATAAACTGTTGACTAAATCATACCTAATGAAAAATCTAAATTGTGAATGCTGATTAAAAAAGAAGGATATATTTCTCTACAGTCACAAAAAAATAAAATAATAATGTCATCATATTTCAAACGAATATAGGTTGGGAGTGTTCAAATTGCTTTTGGATTGGTCCGAATTAATATAAACTTTTAATGCAGGAGAACCACCTGACCACCCCGAAAGGAATCATGGTCGTAAGTATGTAATTATGTATAATGAAATGAAGGACAAATGTACTTAAAAATAAGTTTTACTGCTTATGAAAACTTGGATAGCGCGATTCATTATCTAATTAGGTACGTATCTTTTTACGACTTTCCTTAGTATTGATGAGTGAATAATAAAAGAAGTGGACAGAAAACTAACTTGGAATATCCTATCCGACAGAACACCATATAGATGTCACCACATTAATGATTACTAACAATATCGATATGTTTTTATCGATAAGAGGCACAACACTGGCGCCAGGCAGACAAAGGAGCGCGATTAGTGGAAGGCGCTGCGGCTGCGAGTCTAGCATACCACCAGCCCCGCCTGCACTACACATCGCTATTCAAATGACTCGCTATATATCTCGGCTTCATGCTTATTCAGCCGCGACGCGAGACGCTTTCGGGAAAGATTGACATTCATGTATCCGTATGGTTAATTTTTGGATCACCATCTTTTTCAGGGGTTGATTCAGATTATCCGTAGAAACCGTGGTGGTCCAGTGGCGAGAAACCTTGCCTGCCGTGCAGGAGGCGATGGTTCGATCCCCGTCCAGGTCGACTCGTACCAATGAGTTTTTCGGAATTTATGTACGATTTGTAACACCATTGGCTTTTCGGTGAAGGAAAACATCGTGAGGAAACCTGCATGCTTAAATTTCATGTATTGTACCTACTGTCCATTACAAGAGGCGACGGGCTCACTACCTGTCACACTGGACAGAGTATCGGTACTACTAGTGAAACGTGGATGTTCTGAGGTTTCAGAATATCTCTGACTACCCCCTCGGGGAATATAGTCGTGAGCATATGCTATGCTATGCTATGATTCAGATTATCAAACTGAATAACTTTTACAAACAACGTCGAAATAACAAAAAAGATTTTGTTACATTCTTCTGAAAAAACTCACAATATTTTTAAGGGGATGACGCAACTATCATACTAAATAACTTTCTCCATGGGACAGACAGAAACCAGGGAGGCAGAAGTCGCAAAAGAAATATCTGCTGTATATACCTATTTCCACCTTCCTGGAGTGCGATTTTTGAATCTCATTCGCTGAGTTCAGCAGTTGAAAATGACAAAATTACTATGGAGATACGTATCTTTCTACTGCTGATTTGACTTTCAAAAATCGCACTCTTGGAGTATGATTTTTGTAAGTCAAATCAGCAGTAGAAAGATGCATATTTCTATAGTAGGTAATTTTGGCGTTTTTAACCGCTGAGTTCAACGAGTGAGTTTCAAAAATCGCACTCTTGTGCTGTAATAAGAACCTGCAATACATAACTCACTCGACCGAAACAACCAGACATCTGTTTTTTTTTAAGTTTGTTTCATAGACAATAAGTTAGTCAGTTTGATGATCTGGTCATCCTCTTAAAATACTGTGCGTAATTTCAATAGGAACCTGTATATATGTACGAGCTTTTACCCGCGACTTCGTCCGCATAAATTATATACCAGATTTTAAGTCAGATGATAAGCTATCAAACAAAAAAAGTTTCATCAAATTCGGTTCAGTAGTTTTCGCGTGATGCTCGTTCAAACACACAAAGCAAAAAAAAATCTTTTTTTAAATTTCCAATTTTATAATAGTAGAGATAAATAAATAATAACGCTCACAGGCACATACATTGTAATGATCCCAAGAAAGCACTATTTATAGGCTGTTTATTATGGAAACCATACAACAACGGCACAAACATATAAACATCCATGACCGAACCGGGATTCGAACCCAGGACCCTGGTTTGGCAGTCCGGTGTGGTAACCATTACACCAACCGGATCGTCGAATACATGGTGTTAAGGTACACAGTTGCATTACTTTAATGGGTACCGGGTCTCATGATACTGAACAACTTTCCAAAAGGAACGTAAGGGAAAAAAACGATTTTAATAAAACTGCACTAAACGGTAAAAAATAATTTTGTAAAATTTTCGTACTATGTTGCACCATACTGTTGTTAGCTGGAAATTTGTGAGTATAACCTATGTTACCCTATCTTCAAAATAATTATGACGAAAAAAGGTATTACAATAGGGATTCATATTTTAGATTAATACTTTGTTCATTAATTTTGATTATAAAATCGTGGGCGCTTGCATAGTAATAGGTATAACTATATACATTTTCAAACTAAATAGGCCTAGTATACGCGGCTAATCTATCGATGTGGTTTTCATTGTTTTATGGTATCGAGCTATGAAGGCTGTCGTACCTGTACTATAGGTAAGAATTATAGCAAAATTGCTAGGAAAGTTTTATATTTTACTAGCAAGCGCCCACGATTTTATAATCAAAATTAATGAACAAAGTATTAATCTAAAATATGAATCCCTATTGTACTACCTTTTTTCGTCATAATTATTTTGAAGATAGGGTAACATAGGTTATACTCACAAATTTCCAGCTAACAACAGTATGGTGCAACATAGTACGAAAATTTTACAAAATTATGTTTTACCGTTTAGTGCAGTTTTATTAAAATCGTTTTACTTAAAAATTTTTTTTTACTTATTTTATTTTTTACTTTTTAGTTTCTGAGTCATGATCTGCTACAATTAGTTGAGATCCCTTGTCCACCTGTCTCCATCATCAGATGCTCAATCTTACCGAGACTAAAAAAGTATTCATCGAAACAAATTAAATGATACCAAACATGAGTGTTCTGCTACAATTAGTTGTACGTGTATAGATCCTTTGAAAACCTTCCATCTCCATTATCAGACACTCAATCTTACCAGTACCTATCATTAAGTTCTCATCGCCAAAAGTTATATGATACCAATGACGAATATTGTGCAACAGTTTACTGAGAAGATCCCTTAGTCACCTTCCTTCAGACCCTCAATCATACCGGGACTATAAGGTCGTTATCAAAAAGAATTAAATATTATCAAATACCTACGACTGTGCTCCATTATCTGTCCCTCAATCTAACGGAGACTATAGAATCCTCATCAAAATCTATTAAATGTCTCCAAACACGAGTGTTCTACTTCAATTAACTGAGGAAATCCCTAAACCACCTTCCGTCTCCATCATCAGATCCTCAATCTTACTGACACTACAAAGTTATTATCGAAACAATTGAAACGAGATCAAACCCAAATGATTTGCTACACTTGTAGAGGAGATCGCTCGTCCACCATCCATCTCCATTATCAGACCCTCAATCTTACTGGTACCATAAAGTTCTCATCGAAACAATTGAAATTACAACAAACAGAGTTTTCTGCTATAATTCACGGAGGAGATCCCTTGACCACCCTCCTTCTTCATCATCTGACCCTCAATCTTACTGGTAAGTACCACAAAGTTCTCATCGCAACAATTAAATTACATCAAACACGAATGTTCTTCTATAATTCATCGCGAAGGTCCATTGACCGTCTTCCATACCCATCATCACTCCCTCAATCTTACTGGTAAGTACCACAAAGTTCTCATCGCAACATTTGAAATGAGACAAAACACAAGTTTTCTTCTATAATTCATCGTGGAGATCCCTTTACCATCTTCCATATCCAACATCAGAACCTCAGTATTACCCGGACTAAAAAGTCCTTATCAAAACAAATGGAATGATATCAAACACGGATGTACTGCTACAATTTACTGAGGAGATCCCTTGAACACCTTTCGTCTCTATTAGAACACCCTCAATCTTACCGAGACTACCTCCTATCCTATCCTCACCAACACCAATTAAATGATTGTGTCCAAACACGAGTGTTCTACTTCAATTAACTGAGGAGATCCCTTGACCACCTTCGTCTCCATCATCATATCCTCCATCTTACTGATACCACAAAGTTCTCATCGCAACATTCGCAACAATTGAAGTGAGACCAAACACGACTCTTTTTCAATAATTCATTGAGGAGATCATTTGACCACCTTTCGTCTCCATCATCAGATCCTCAATCTTACTGGTACCACAAAGATCTCATCTCTACAATTGAAGTAAGACAAACACGACTGTTTTGCTATCATTTATCTTGGAGATCCCTTGACCACCTTCCGTCTCCATCATCAGATCCTCAATGTTACTGGTCTGGTACCACAAAGTTCTCATCTCTACAATTGAAGTAAGACCAAACACGACTGTTTTGCTTTCATTCATCTTGGAGATCCCTTGACCACCTTCCGTCTCCATCATCAGATCCTCAATCTTACTGGTAAAACAAAGTTCTCATAGCAACAATTGAAATGAGCGCAAACACGAGTGTTTTGCTACAATTCATCGAAGAGATCCCTTGACCACCTTCCGTCTCCATCATCAAATCCTCAATTTTACTAATACCACAAAGTTCTCATCTCTACAATTGAAGTAAGACCAAACACGGCTGTTTTGCTTTCATTGATCTTGGAGATCCCTTGACCACCTTCCGTCTCCATCATCAAATCCTCAATTTTACTGATACCACAAAGTTCTCATCTCTACAATTGAAGTAAGACCAAACACGACTGTTTTGCTTTCATTCATCTTGGAGATCCCTTGACCACCTTCCGTCTCCATCATCAGATCCTCAATCTTACTGGTACCAAAGTTCTCATCGTAACAATTGAAATGAGCCCAAACACGAGTGCTGTGCTGCAATTCATCGATGAGATCCCTTGACCACCTTCCGTCTCCATCATCAGATCCTCAATGTTACCGGTACCATAAAGTTCTCATCTCTACAATTCAAATAAGACCAAATACGACTGTTTTGCTTTCGTTCATCTTGGAGATCCCTTGACCACCTTCCGTCTCCATCATCAGATCCTCAATGTTACTGGTACCACAAAATTCTCATTGCAACAATTGAAATGAGCCCAAACACGAGTGTTTTGCTACAATTCATCGAGGAGATCCCTTGAACACCTTCCGTCTCCATCATCAGATCCTCAATGTTAACGGCACCACAAAGTTCTCATCGAAACAATTTAAATGATACCAAACACGAATGCTCTGCTATAATTCATTGAGAAGATCCCTTGACCACCTTCCTTCTCCATCATCAGACCCTCACTATTACTTGTACCTCAAAGGTCTCATCGCAACAATTGAAATGAGCCCAAACACGAGTGTTTTGCTATAAGTTATCGAGGAGATCCCTTGACCACCTTTCGTCTCCATCATCAGATCCTCAATCTTACCGGTACCATAAAGTACTCTTTGAAACAATTTAAATGATACCAAATACGAGTCCTCTGCTTATAATTCATCGAGGAGATCCCTTGACCACCTTCCGTCTCCATCATCAGATCAACTCCATGTTACCATAATATTGTATTGTCATCAGAACTATACGTGTGTGTAAAGTTTCAACTTAATAGGTTGATAGGAAATGGGTCAGAATTCGATTACAAGAATCCATTGTTAGTTAGTTAGATAGTTAGACAGCTTCGAAGTTAAATAAAATCGTTTAAAAAACAACTTTTTGTACTAACGTTCGATCAGCTGTTTGCATTTAGTACAAAAAGTCTAAAAAAAAAAAAACTTTTTGTACTAACGTTCGATCAGCTGTTTGCATTTAGTACAAAAAGTCTAAAATAATTTACGAATTTCCTGTATGTTTCTTAGGGAAGTTCAGTATCATAGTGCAACCATGAAATGAATGCAGTTCACCCAGTAGAGAAGCTGTTTACCCTAACCCCAACACGATTTAACACGATGTGTTCAGTACCTACCTAAACATTTGCTGAAAAATTTTTTTAACAAAAAATTTTAACCGGCTTCAAAACTCAAAAAGTAAAAAATTATATTGCAGCCAAAGACATATATATTACTAGCGTAAGGACATGGCCTATGAGCTTGACTATTGTCCCCAGTTCGTTGGCTCTAAAATGCAAGGAAAAATGTCAATTTAGAGCACTACAAATATATGACACGATATAGTTCGTATACAAGTTATGACAGATGGCGCAAATTTTTCTTTCTATGAAGAAGGTTTTTGTAAAATATTCTGACGGGCCTATCCTTACGCTAGTAATATATAAATCTATGATTGCAGCCGATGAATTTAACGTTAGCAATTTAGCATATACAGGAAGATTTTTAAACGATTTTATTTAACTTCGAAGCTGTCTAACTATCTAACTAACTAACAATGGATTCTTGTAATCGAATTCTGACCCATTTCCTATCAACCTATTAAGTTGAAACTTTACACACACGTATAGTTCTGATGACAATACAATATTATGGTAACATGGAGTTGATCTGATGATGGAGACGGAAGGTGGTCAAGGGATCTCCTCGATGAATTATAAGCAGAGGACTCGTATTTGGTATCATTTAAATTGTTTCAAAGAGTACTTTATGGTACCGGTAAGATTGAGGATCTGATGATGGAGACGAAAGGTGGTCAAGGGATCTCCTCGATAACTTATAGCAAAACACTCGTGTTTGGGCTCATTTCAATTGTTGCGATGAGACCTTTGAGGTACAAGTAATAGTGAGGGTCTGATGATGGAGAAGGAAGGTGGTCAAGGGATCTTCTCAATGAATTATAGCAGAGCATTCGTGTTTGGTATCATTTAAATTGTTTCGATGAGAACTTTGTGGTGCCGTTAACATTGAGGATCTGATGATGGAGACGGAAGGTGTTCAAGGGATCTCATCGATGAATTGCAGCACAGCACTCGTGTTTGGGCTCATTTCAATTGTTACGATGAGAACTTTGGTACCAGTAAGATTGAGGATCTGATGATGGAGACGGAAGGTGGTCAAGGGATCTCCAAGATGAATGAAAGCAAAACAGTCGTGTTTGGTCTTACTTCAATTGTAGAGATGAGAACTTTGTGGTATCAGTAAAATTGAGGATTTGATGATGGAGACGGAAGGTGGTCAAGGGATCTCCAAGATCAATGAAAGCAAAACAGCCGTGTTTGGTCTTACTTCAATTGTAGAGATGAGAACTTTGTGGTACCAGTAAAATTGAGGATTTGATGATGGAGACGGAAGGTGGTCAAGGGATCTCTTCGATGAATTGTAGCAAAACACTCGTGTTTGCGCTCATTTCAATTGTTGCTATGAGAACTTTGTTTTACCAGTAAGATTGAGGATCTGATGATGGAGACGGAAGGTGGTCAAGGGATCTCCAAGATGAATGAAAGCAAAACAGTCGTGTTTGGTCTTACTTCAATTGTAGAGATGAGAACTTTGTGGTACCAGACCAGTAACATTGAGGATCTGATGATGGAGACGGAAGGTGGTCAAGGGATCTCCAAGATAAATGATAGCAAAACAGTCGTGTTTGTCTTACTTCAATTGTAGAGATGAGATCTTTGTGGTACCAGTAAGATTGAGGATCTGATGATGGAGACGAAAGGTGGTCAAATGATCTCCTCAATGAATTATTGAAAAAGAGTCGTGTTTGGTCTCACTTCAATTGTTGCGAATGTTGCGATGAGAACTTTGTGGTATCAGTAAGATGGAGGATATGATGATGGAGACGAAGGTGGTCAAGGGATCTCCTCAGTTAATTGAAGTAGAACACTCGTGTTTGGACACAATCATTTAATTGGTGTTGGTGAGGATAGGATAGGAGGTAGTCTCGGTAAGATTGAGGGTGTTCTAATAGAGACGAAAGGTGTTCAAGGGATCTCCTCAGTAAATTGTAGCAGTACATCCGTGTTTGATATCATTCCATTTGTTTTGATAAGGACTTTTTAGTCCGGGTAATACTGAGGTTCTGATGTTGGATATGGAAGATGGTAAAGGGATCTCCACGATGAATTATAGAAGAAAACTTGTGTTTTGTCTCATTTCAAATGTTGCGATGAGAACTTTGTGGTACTTACCAGTAAGATTGAGGGAGTGATGATGGATATGGAAGACGGTCAATGGACCTTCGCGATGAATTATAGAAGAACATTCGTGTTTGATGTAATTTAATTGTTGCGATGAGAACTTTGTGGTACTTACCAGTAAGATTGAGGGTCAGATGATGAAGAAGGAGGGTGGTCAAGGGATCTCCTCCGTGAATTATAGCAGAAAACTCTGTTTGTTGTAATTTCAATTGTTTCGATGAGAACTTTATGGTACCAGTAAGATTGAGGGTCTGATAATGGAGATGGATGGTGGACGAGCGATCTCCTCTACAAGTGTAGCAAATCATTTGGGTTTGATCTCGTTTCAATTGTTTCGATAATAACTTTGTAGTGTCAGTAAGATTGAGGATCTGATGATGGAGACGGAAGGTGGTTTAGGGATTTCCTCAGTTAATTGAAGTAGAACACTCGTGTTTGGAGACATTTAATAGATTTTGATGAGGATTTTATAGTCTCCGTTAGATTGAGGGACAGATAATGGAGCACAGTCGTAGGTATTTGATAATATTTAATTCTTTTTGATAACGACCTTATAGTCCCGGTATGATTGAGGGTCTGAAGGAAGGTGACTAAGGGATCTTCTCAGTAAACTGTTGCACAATATTCGTCATTGGTATCATATAACTTTTGGCGATGAGAACTTAATGATAGGTACTGGTAAGATTGAGTGTCTGATAATGGAGATGGAAGGTTTTCAAAGGATCTATACACGTACAACTAATTGTAGCAGAACACTCATGTTTGGTATCATTTAATTTGTTTCGATGAATACTTTTTTAGTCTCGGTAAGATTGAGCATCTGATGATGGAGACAGGTGGACAAGGGATCTCAACTAATTGTAGCAGATCATGACTCAGAAACTAAAAAGTAAAAAATAAAATAAGTAAAAAAAAATTTTTAAGTAAAACGATTTTAATAAAACTGCACTAAACGGTAAAAAATAATTTTGTAAAATTTTCGTACTATGTTGCACCATACTGTTGTTAGCTGGAAATTTGTGAGTATAACCTATGTTACCCTATCTTCAAAATAATTATGACGAAAAAAGGTATTACAATAGGGATTCATATTTTAGATTAATACTTTGTTCATTAATTTTGATTATAAAATCGTGGGCGCTTGCTAGTAAAATATAAAACTTTCCTAGCAATTTTGCTATAATTCTTACCTATAGTACAGGTACGACAGCCTTCATAGCTCGATACCATAAAACAATGAAAACCACATCGATAGATTAGCCGCGTATACTAGGCCTATTTAGTTTGAAAATGTATATAGTTATACCTATTACTATGCAAGCGCCCACGATTTTATAATCAAAATTAATGAACAAAGTATTAATCTAAAATATGAATCCCTATTGTAATACCTTTTTTCGTCATAATTATTTTGAAGATAGGGTAACATAGGTTATACTCACAAATTTCCAGCTAACAACAGTATGGTGCAACATAGTACGAAAATTTTACAAAATTATTTTTTACCGTTTAGTGCAGTTTTATTAAAATCGTTTTACTTAAAAAATTTTTTTTACTTATTTTATTTTATCACCATCCAAATTTTAATAAAATGTTTGTTTATGAAAAAAAATCGATACGTGTTTTTTCTTTTAGTATCGCTCAGTACTAAAATATTGAGATATGACTACGCAAAAATGTCTTAAGAAAAACAATTCGACTGGACACAGTACGCACCTACCTGTGTCACAGATTACTTATTAAAGGTGGACTTCCGATGCTAGCGGCCGACGCGTCTGACGCGCGCGGCTCGCGGCCGACGGCCGATGCGGCCATACTAGTTACTATGAAAACGTATGGCGCCGCTTCCGATGCCAGCGACTGACGCGCGCGTCAGACGCGCGCGGCCGATGTCTATCGCATCGGCCGCGGCCGCGCGCGGCTATGCGCTGACGTCACGCAGAACAAGAATGTTTGCCAGACATATTACGATGTTTTTACCGGAAATTTGCTTAATTTTCACTATTTTTTATTTGTATTTTATTATCTGCAAGGTCGCTCATCCGCGTTGCGATAACACCATCTATCGAGCCACTTGAAATTAATTAATTTTTATCGGAAAATCCCTCTTGCCTACATAATTATTAGCTAGACAGCGATCCATATATAGGTTAAAAAGCCAAGGGGACGCAACGCATCCCTGTCTAATTATAATAACTCTTAAAAATGTATTTTATCAAAAATCCTGTAAAAAAAATGCATTCATATATTTCTCTAAACCTATCAATCTATCAATCAATCAAATATTATTTATTAAAATATGTATTGTTTTTTTATTTGTGTTTTTAAACAAAACACCAAAACATAAGAACATACCCTAAATTTCGGGGAAAATACCCTAAAGTGATAACACTCTGCACAATAGGCACGCGTCAGTCGCTGACATCGGAAGTGAGGTCTGTCGTCGGCCGCACGCGTCTGACGCGAGGGTCTGTCATATTTGACAGAACCTCGCGTCAGACGCGCGCGTTAGTCGCATCGGCCGCTGGCATCGGAAGTCCACCTTTATAGTTACTACCACTCGACCCGATTTCGCGCGCTTTTTCGAATGTAGAACTTTGCTTTTCAAGAACGAAAACTAACGAACGAATCTCTGTGGTCAGTAATTTTCTTTGGGTCAGAGCCTTTTAATTTTTAGAAAAAGTTTATTATGTGTCATTGTGTCATTCAAAGCACAGACTATTATACATTCAAAGAGTACTTTATTATAACCGTGTCATTGAACAAAAATAAACAAAATAAGGGACTAGTATAACATTTAAACAATGTTTTGAAAGTGTTGTGTGTTCCTGTTAAGTTTACAATGCGTGGGACTCTGAAGCTAGGGCTCCGCCCCCCGGTCCTGCCGCACTACCCGGTCGGTACGAATACGAAACTCGATGACCAAGCGTTATGGAAAATTCTGTAGGATAAAATTTTTAAATGTGCAATTTTGACCTGCCCTTTTTTTTTAATGAAATGGGTTCTATAAGTGATACCAAACATGTAGAAAAAATTTGGATGGTGATAAAAAAATCTTCCTGTATAAGAATATCTACTTGTTTTATCGAAGTCGCTGTCAAGCCTGTACGATTCGAGACTGAACTTACAGTATTTTTTTGGCTAGGCTTGACACCGACCGACTCCAATAAAACAAATTGATATTCTTATAGATGCTAACGTAAAATTCATCTTCTGCAATATTATTTTTTACTTTTTGAGTTTTGAAGTCGGTTTTAATTTTTTGTTAAAAAAATTTATTTCATAATTTTTAGTGGTGAAATACATTATTTGGATTCTGATCAGCACACACAAAGGGTACATCGATACGAAGCAAACGTTTCAATCGCCGATGATTTGCTGTCAACTTTTGAGGAGTTCTATTGTGTAGTTCCGAAGTGCGTCATCAGATCTTCGCCTAATTGAAATGGGACCGCCTCGGGAGTATACCCTTTCCAATAAAATTATCAAAATCGGACTACTTTGTAGAAAGTTATGCGTAGAATCAGATCATACATAAAAAAAAATAAAAAAATAAACGGTGTCGAATTGAGAACCTTCCCCGTTTTTTGTTTTTGTTTCTGAAAACAAGGGGTTCCCCCTCTGAAGGGGTTTTTTATTCCTTGACTGAAAACAGTATAAACATCCTTTAATTTTGCTAACACGCACCTTACAAAAAGGAAAAGGTTCCGTTTTCGAATCCTAAATATCTTAATAGCGGAAACAGCAGCGACGGAACGATACTAAAATCCCAGAAAAATGTCGAAAAAAATCATATTTCATTCGTTTGTCCCGTATCGGACAGCTTTTTAATCCTGGCATATTGCAGGCGGCTCTAGGCTAGTTGTTTGTTTACCCAGCGCATTTGTCACATATTAAATGAACGCTGCAGCTTAGTGGAACACAAATAAAAGTGGGGAGGCATGGAGAAAATAAATAGTTACCAGCTGTTCCATTCAGATACTTATAGGAGCTTTTTCGCGGCGAACTGGCAATTAAAAGCATTAGTCTATTTTGTCCTTGTTAAGTTTTATTGCGGGCTAAGCTTGTTAGTTTCGAGTGCTAATTATGTTGTGAATTGGAGGAGTTGGTGCCAAGTTTATAAGTAGGAAAATAACTAGACTCCGGTTTGAAAGTAGCTCTTGAGGTTTTAATAATAACAAGGTTCTTATTCTCGGAGTACTTTGAACATCAAAAAATGATCTTTCAGGAATATAAATAGCCTTTCGAGGAATTTCTTTTATGATGTGCTTCGAAGTAACGTAACATGTGCGTAGCAGATGTGCTACGCCGTAACCCGTAGCAGTTATATGCTACGAGATTGAGGAGTCCTCTCATTGCTTGAATTCTATTCGCTTATTATTTTGACTATACAGGGCGTAAACTTAAATGCTAAACATTCTTTGTGGGTTGCTTCAGACCATCAACAACTTTCACTGTTGGATACCGCGAAAAAAATATTTGCTGTTTCATACATTGATTATTGGGGTCGAATAGTTATTATGGAACAACCAATTTTTGTTTCACGATTTCAATATTGGTTCCGTTGTAAAAGTTGTTCAGTTTGGTGGTCTGAATTATACGGAGGCTAGGATAAACAGTTGCATTACTTTATGGGGTGATTGTAGCCATGATACTAAACAACTTTCCCTACGAAATACGGATTTTTTATCGACTTTTCATACAAATGTTCGTTCAGCTGATTGCCTATAGGTTTCATAGGGAAAGTTGTTCAATATCATGGGTTCGATCACCTTTTAAAGTAATACAGCTGGTTACCCTAACACCCTGTATAACGCAATAAACACCCTGTATTATACTAAGTTTAATCAGTCGTACAATTATTTAAAAAATACACATAATCCTCATACCCATGATTTGAGGACGAATCAATAATATAATTTTTAAATTGTTGTTCATTCCACGTCGCATAAATCCAACCATCCATACTACAAAAAGCAATACCTATCAGGCAAAACACCAGCTATCACAATAAAATAGATAACATTTCGAAACGCACCAATGCATGCAGAGCAAACAGGAATGTTATCGGAAAAAGCCAATACATTGGAACAGAACAGAACAGTTTAACAAACTACACTCTCACGTCAATAAGTCGCGGGGCAATAACGTCACGGGCCATAGGGCGCAATGGCCGAGTCGAGGAAATGTTTAAACTTGCCGGAATTTGTTTACTACTAGAACAGCCAATGTTGCTTGAACTGGCCGGATGACTTGCAGATATACAGGGTGAAATTGATATCATTAGCATCTTTTTAAACTAAGAGTTTCCCCATCAAACTGAACAACTTAATTACTATGGGAGCAAGCCGATCGGAGCAAAAAAAATCTGCTTTTGCATACATTTGAGTCGCGAACTCGCGCGTCGATATTGCAGTTTAGTATTGAACAGCTGATTTTTTATTTGCTCCGATCGGTTTGCTCCCATAGTAAATGTTGTTTAGTTTGATGGGTAGACTCTTAGGCTGGCTTGCACCAAAAAGTATTTAGGTTTAAAAATGTTTAAATAGTCATAGTCATAATCATAATAGTTTATTGCTTCATGTGGTTACATAAGGTGGACACATAAAAATAGGGCGCACATGAACCCTGTAAGGGCACTTCAAACTAAATGTAGATACAACTGATGATGCTGTCACTATCATTAGTATGCGCAAAGTGAAAGACAGAGCGATGACTAAATACGTTTAAGCCTGTAGGCCTAGCATGCTACCCCCGAGAAAACGACAAAAATCGAGACGTGCCTCCATCTTTATTATTTTACGTATGCCAAAAAGAGCGAGCATGACGGTTTTCTCGTTTAAACGCTTTGTCGTGGGTGGCATGCTAGCCGTGCTGAACACATTTCGGTGCAAGCCAGCCTTAGTTTAAAAGGATGCTAATGATATATATTTCACCCTGTAGATATATAAGACTTATAGCATCAGATCATGGCAGAAAAGATAGGATAGGTAGGCAATTCTAATGGGAGACCTTTTATTCGTCTTATAGGTACAGGGTCCTTCTTTATATGCTGACACTTTTTTAAGGGGATGATCAGACCATGAAATGGAACAACTTTCTCTATGGGACCACTATCGAAATCGCGAAAAAATCTGCTGTCCCATACATTTGGCTCGAGTATTTGAGGTTTGCATGTTGGTGCCATAGATAAAGTTGTTCAGTTTGATGGTCTGATCATCCCCTTAAAAGTATCAGCATATTTAGAAGCACCCTATACAACGTGTTAATGAATTAACGCAAAACTAGAAAGTAGTTTGTTTAGAATCGAGAGCAGAATCGAATGAGCATGGTTTCAACACAGGTAATTTTTTTCAAAATATTAAATAATTTTTTTGCAAAATTTTAAATTTACTGAACCCGATGTCAATCCACCGCACGGGCACACTCACCCTACTTACTACCAAAACAAGATTATAAAAATGTATCCATGAGTACGTTAGCGCTTTCTTTCAGTGCTGAAATGATAACAAATCATTTTTGCCTCAAAAATTCAAATGCGAATAACTTTAAATTTTAACTATCAAAATAATTACATTATTGTTTCAATTTAATTATTTTGCTATATTTCAGTTGGGGTGTATGAGGTTTTGCGCTAATTCATTAACACGTTGTATATCATATATCATATTTGTCTACACATCGTTAACAAGAATTAAGATAGATTTTTCTTGGTAACTAAGTAATTATTGACCACTAAATTGTAGGATTATTCATGGGCTAATTTAATGAAACACTTTTTAGTTGATATTTCGCTCACTATAGTTAGGTACTTAACTACATTGCCAAGAAATAAAAGAAAACTTTATTAGAATAAAAGGTACAGTAAAGAACCTAAATAAAATACACATTTCTGGACACCAATAAGTAGGTAGGCCTATGCCTACGTGAAAATTATGAAGAATTGAATCAATTTTCAAAGCATTCGTCTATAATTTATATTACGAAAACGTGCGAACGATATTAAATTCTTAGATCTAGAATTTAATTTCGCCCGTTGGTACGTTTTTGTTAGATCCTCCCAAATTATAGGTACTTGGCCTTCAACCAGCAGAAAAAGCTGATTAATCATAAATTCATAAGTCATAATCATAAGTTCTACCTAATATATATTTTTTATTTACCTACCTACTAACTGTCGAAACCGCAACAGCTTACCTACAGCGGGTACCTAATATAAAACTAACAATTTCTGTACCTTTGTAGTAAAGTCAATTACAGGTTTCCTTATGTAAATGTGTGTATAAGTAAATACACGTAAGTAAATAGGCGTTAGTTAAATGTTAAGCCTAAATAAAACTAGCTTCTACCATAAAATGGTAAGTAGTTCAGAGATCTTTCCAATCTGGTCGTCTTTACACTAAATCGTACATCGAATGTTGCGCTACCGAAGCGAAGGGAAGTGGGCGCATCAAAACAAGGACATTATTTGTTATTTATTGCTTACATTGTCGAGGCTGACGCGGATATCTTTAGCATAGGTACCTTTCCTGTTTTTCTTACTGGACTTTTTCCGGGATCTGTGGAGTTTTTTTTGGGGGCTCTTTTTTGCTTTGGCGACTTTTTCCTCTTTTTGTTACCTATTGCACAATTTCGATTATTCTATCTATTTTACCCAGATATCTAATCCATGTCCGAACCGAGATAATTGGTTTACATTAGTAATTAATATTAGTATGAAAGAAGATGGAAAGATATTATATTTAAAGATTTATCCAACATGAAAAATTGTACCAAACGTAAAGTTACGTTCATGTTGGACCATAGACATTATTATACTACTTTGGACTGATGATATTGTTAAGCTTGTTATCGGTTGAAAACAGGCCTTGATCCAGGAGGAATGCGTATCCGTAGATATCTCGTATCGTAATATCATTTTCGAGTGCTCAACCATCTCGACAATTAGTATTGTATACCTACGCATTGTAGGTAGATACCTAGTTGTAAACGTTGATACGCGTGCAACTCAGTGTAAAGTTTACGACCAACGCAAACGATGGACATCACTCCACGGCGAGATAACCAAAAGTAGATACCTACCCAATACAGCCTTTATTCAGCCTAGTTACCTACATCTATAACTGTTGGGCATAGGCCTCCATTTTAACCGACTTAAAAAAGGAGGAGATTATCTATGTTCGGCTGTATGTTGCTTAAACATTTTCGATAATTTATTGTGGACCAATTTAAAAAAATCTTTGTTTGTTTGAAATGGAATGCTTCCGAGGTAGTCCCATTAAATTTTTGTGAGGATCTGATGACGCGCTTCGGAGCTACACAATAGAACTCCTCAAAAGTTGACAGCAAATCATCGGCGATTGAAACATTCGCTTTGTCTCGATGAACCCTTTGCGTGGATCCCATCAAAAACATTTCATGTAGAAAAGTAGCCAAGACTCACTCTAAAGTTATGAGTTGGTTAAACCAAGCCAAGCCATTTTAGTTTTAAGCCAAGTCTTGGATAAGTGTTCATCTCGGTCAAATAAAGTTATCTATAAGCCTTGGCCGACATCCCCATCCCATGTAGAGCCAGTGCCTATAAGCTATAAGTCAGTATTACATATTGATCCTTATATTAATGTAAATTGACTGTGAGATTTGCTTGGTGAGGCTGTTCGTTCCATGGAGTGCAGGGGTCATGCCTATGGATAATTCGGCAAGTCTTCTTCTTCTTATCGTGTCAGCAAGCCCTGGTGTCAGATTTTTCAATTGCCGCCTTGCGGCATTTACCTACGTCTCGGCAAGTATTCCGAGGCATTCGGCAAGTAAACCAGGAAGCTGGCAAAGGTATAAGTATATCCGTGTGTACATGGGAGTGGGACCAACTTCAAAATAGCGAAAAAAAACATCTGCTGCTGTTTCATACTAAACTGCAATCCTACTTGACCCAAATGTATGGGACAGCAGATTTTTTGTTTTGAGATTTTGTTGCTGGTCCCATAGAGAAAGTTGTTCAGTGTGATGGTCTCATCATCCTCTTAAAACCGTCAGCATATTAAGTTGGAACCTGTAAAATAGTTTTATATTGTTCACCTACTTTTAAGATCAGAAGTCCGCTGCTGTGTTTTCATTGGGCGATAATTATTTATTAATTCTACATACTACAGGATGTATGTAAGTGACAGCCTAGCAAATACTGAAACGGTGAACTCAGACCATCAAACTGAACAACTTTTACTATGGAGCATACCTCAGGAAACGCGAAAAAAAATCAGCTGTCCAATACAAAACCTAACCTAACCTACCCGACTTAAATGATTTTTTTTAGCGTTTCCTAAAGTAAGCTCCATAGTGAAAGTTGTTCAGTTTGATGGTCTGAGTTCACCGTTTCAGTATTTGGTAGGCTGTCACTTATACAGGGTGTTAGGGTTAACAGTTGGATTACTTTAAGGTGTGATTGTACCCATGCTACTGAACAACGTTCCCTAAGAAACCTATAGGAAATTCTTATTCATAGAGTACTGTTACAAGATCTTTTTTTTTTGCACTTTCCATACCTACTAAATGCCATCAGCTGACCGAACGTTTGTATGAAAAATTTAACTTTTTTTTGCGAATTTCCCCCTATTCCTTTGGGAAAGTTGTTCAAGTATCATGAGTACAATCACCACTTAAAGTAATGCAACTGTTTACCCTAACACCCTGTATTTATAGGAATCTATTTTCACTTTCATATTCGTGTAAGGGTCAGCGCACACCTAGCGTAAAACTGTTCGAGCATGCGCGAGCAAATTTCATTGATTCAGTTGATAATGAACTCTATTCCCATTGAAATAAAGTTGAAAATAGCTTGCAAGTGATTAAATCCCTTCAGCGTCTGTTCGAGTATGCTCGCGTATGCTCCTCGCGGCGACGGGAGCAGTCGCGAGCATGCGCGCGGATGCTCGCGCATGCTCGAGCATACGCGCGTGTCGATGCTTGCGATCCGTCGTCAGTGTTACCACCCCGTCATTTTTCGGGCTAGCTCTAACATCTTTTTTATCAGCTAAGCCCGAAAAGGGAAATTTAGTACCTAGTTGCCTACCTACAGATAATAAATAATAATCTAGCCCTTATCGAAAATACACGGAAAATCTAAAATAACATTGATTTTTAGGGTTCCGTACCCAAATTCTTATTGATGTGCTCTTCTTGCTCCTCTTCCTCTGCTAGTAACCCAATAATTACCAAATCCCAGTCCACCATACTTTAAAATTGCTCTTATCGCACGTCTTTACTTTAAAATATTGTAAACACAACTGCAAAATTCACTGTCAACTGTAGCAACACGGGAGCATCCGCGAGACTGTTCGAACACGCGCGAGCATGCTCCGCCGCTGCCGCCGGCGGATTTCGCCGCTAGGTGTGCGCGACTGCAAAGAACATGCTCGAGCATGCGCGAGCAGTTCTACGCTGGGTGTGCGCTGACCCTAAGTATGTACGTGAATAATTTATTTACTCTATGTACCTACACCAACAATAAATAAAACACAAGAGTAAATAAAACAGGTACATTTTATTGAAAAAAATATGTACACAGCAAAACAAATAAATAATCTTATGTTGTATATTAGTCTATAAAACATTAATTTCATTGAAATAAAATACTATACATAACTACATTAAGATTATGTACACATAATACCATCTCGCAGGGAGTGCTACCCGATTATTAATATAATAAACAATATCCATTTAACATTTAAATACCTACTATGTCGATATCTTGAGTCACATTTATTATTTAGGAAATTTTAAGTGGAATCTCTAAGGTTAAAATACGTTAATATAAAACAGTAAGCTATGATAATTCCTTGATATATAATTTACGGGACACGTCCGATCACATAAAGTAATTTTGCACATTGATGTTCTAACAATGACTGTGGATAACAAATTACCTATAAAATGTATTTATGACTTCATGAGATGACTTACTGTTAACACTCTACCTAAAAACTTTTTAAAATCTTTTTATTACCTATATTATTTGAAAGTTGTGATTAAAAAGCATTTTAGAAATGTTTTAAATAAACCTCCCTTGTACCACAAAACAAACTCCTTAATAATTAGGCGACACTTAAAGTGAATATCTTAATTTTATGTTAAAACAAATATTATGATGACAAGGTTAGTCAGTTGAGTTTACTTGTGATACTGGTGATGTACGCATATCATATTGTTCCGTTATTGAATGGTCAATCTTATCGAATGAGAATAATTGCAAACAAAATTACTGTTATTAAGAACATTACCTACAAAATAAATTGTAGAAACAGTGTGTAAATTTTTCTTGCAATTATTTTTTATGATACGATTACGTGCGAAGAATAAACGAGTAAAACAAAAGGTTCAGAGCCAGTTTCACTACAGTTTATTCAGTTGTTAATAGCTTATCTGACAGATGGTTTGACATATCTTTCATACAAAATATGTCAAACGATCTTTCAGATATTTAAGAACTTACTGGTGAAATAGGCCCTTATATCAATTTAATTTCATTGTATTATATCGGAACTCCTGCTCATTGAATTAAATTCTAATCGGTAATATTAAAAGTAAATCTGACTGAATCCTTGTGATGTTTGAATGCGGGACCGTTGACTATACCAGCGCGAATCTATTACTAAAAAATATTAACAGAATAATAAAATTATTAACGCAAACAAGTACTACAATGAAAGTAATTATCTGTACTTATAGATTATGTAACCGAAACAGTATTCGAGTACCTAACGCCTATTTCACACTAGGATTGGGCAGGGAGTCAAAACAGCGAACGGGAGAATCTGATCAATTTTCTTAAAGACATCATGTCAAACAGTGTTTTCAGTCTCTTTCGCTTACAGTCGCTTACGGTCTGTAGCGAAAGGGACAGAAAAACATACTGCTGGGCTGTGTTCAGAAAGAACTATAGGATATCACGTAGGATACATAGTTCTCGAGTGGCGACCGCGTACCGGAAAGCGCAGCTTGGGTAGGCCCCCGTACAAGGTGGACCGAGGACCTGGTGAAGCCGGCGGGAACCCGTTGGATGAGTGCAGCGCAGGACCGGTCGTTATGGCGATCCTTGGGGGAGGCCTATGACCAGCATTCGATTTCCATCGGCAGAGATGATGATGATGACATTAGCTTTACTATTTTTCACTTAGATTAGGGACAGAACAATTTCCAGTTTGCTTTTTTCTTCACGTGACCTTTGTATCCCTTTCTTATGTGAATGCAAAAAAGATCGCAATTGTTTACCGAAAAAAGAATTAATTATTGTTCTTCTCGTGCGTGCTCGAATTGTTTTAAAAGCCTACCAAATAAGGTACATTTTTGTTTGACACGTTTATTATTGTTGTTTATGTTCCCTGGTCTTCTCCACTGCTGTCCTTGCGTGAAATAGGCATAAATAAGTACCCAAGGTACTCGCCAACAAATGTCAGGCCTGTGTTATTGTCAATTATCTCTTCTATAAATATCTACACTTCAATATGCTCAATAATTTGACTAGAAATCATGTTATACTTATTACTTTCTAACAAACACATTTCTTTAATTTACATGGTATATATCATAATTTCTTATCAATTTACATTTAACTAAAAAAAATTGTACAATACATCGATGACAGGTGTGAATTTTTTTATTATAATTATAATAATTACTTGATATCGAGAGGGAACTACTCGAGATATAAACGCTTAGCTTCTAACACATATAAAGAAACAACTATGATTTTAAATCACGATTGTTACATCTAAATAGATTCTACATTAATTTATAATTGTGATAAATCACAGTCTAATCCGTGGCTAACTTTATTTAAAAGAGGAAATTTTTGTACAACACTCGTTTTACTTTATTGATGAGTGCACTGACTTTGTTCTTGATACATACAAATATTGTTCCAGAGACTTTTTTAAAGCAAAGGAGGAAGATACAATAAGGTCTATGCTAACTTACACCGCATATCGCAACGCTACTGCAAAATGAAACATTCAAACGTAGGTCTTAAGCCGTGTTCCATACAGTACACTTAAAGATACCAAGACAAAAAAAAACATCTCCAGATTAGCGCACTCTCAGCGTGCCTGATATTCCCATAATCTTTGTTAAGGGTACTTTTTTACAAATGACAAATGCAGCCCTGGACAAATGTAAGGACCACACTAGGACACCAAAATGCCCTCAGTGAATTAAATTACGGAACCGGCCTAGGGGCATCCAGAAGGAGTACGAACCTTATCAGCGGGGATAGGCCGTTGCTGGGAGGGGATCGATGATAAACGGACTGGAATGTGCTGTGTAGCGCTTCTAGGAACCAGAAGGAAAAGAGGGCATCAGGGCAGAGATCGCAGCTGTCCCCGCCGGCAGGGACGTGGATTATAAGTGTATTTAAATGTAGCGAACGAGACTAAGCCCACGTTTGAATGTATCACTGTGAACTTTGCCGTTACGGTGCGGTATAAGTGTGCGATGACCTATATTCATTCAAAACGCGTGTCCTTCATATCGGTCCAGTACTTTCTTGCACAGAACAGTGTATTAGATCAACAGCTTTTGTTTTTCCCAAGAAAATTAAATCTGCTTATCGGTGTTCGATCTGTATTGAATATAGTTCAGCACTCGAGCATATTTTCAGACGCATGTTCTCGAGTGAATCTTATCCTTAGTTTGTTTACAAAGTATTGTTCAATTAAGCGCCTTGTTATTATTATATTAGACTACAGGTGATGTTATTTGTTTCTATGTGATGTTCTGTTAAATACTGGAAGCATTATACTGTTTTCTTGTTATACTCTATCGAATCGTAGATAAAATAAAATTATTACATAAATAGCATTTTCAACGATCAACGTTATCTAAAATGGATGCCTGGATTGGTGCCTCAAAAATTTTCAGGCACTGAATACCTAAGTAAAAGGCTCAGATTAGAAACCATAAACCTCTCAATTATCAACCTTATCTCCCGCTAATAAGTGTCATCGTGCACTTCGTAATCTCGCATCGCCCTTACTGGATAGTGCCAAGGATTTCTTAAGATGTTTGTCTTTCCGTTTGTCCTTCTTGCTACGCTTCGGAGTGTCGGTTATGGGCTCGTCAGGCGCCTCCTCACTCGTACCCTCTTGATTCTCGTCGGATTTCTTGTCGAGTTCGGCCATTGCTTCTTGTATTGCGTTCTCGAGAAGAGTGTTCAATTTTCTACTCCTGTTGTAAAATATAGAAAAAGTTAATATTTTGATATAATCTATAACTATGTAAGGTGCAAGTGTGGACATTTTCATTACTTTAAAAGGTGATTGTACTCATGATACTGAATAGCTTTACACAAGAAACCTAAGGGAAATCGACACAAAAAAAATTCAACTTTTCATACAAACGTTCAATCAGCATTTAGTATAGCAAGTCCAGTTTTTTTTGCTTATTTCTCATCATAGATATATTATACCTATGTTTCTTATACGTTCTTTGGGGGAAAGTTGTTCAGTTCAGTACCAAGTACAATCACTCCTCAAAGTAATTCAAATGTCTACACTTATACCCAGTGGTATATCAATAGTATTATGAAGGCGGCTTCAAAATATTCTGACGGCAAATTAACCAGTAACTTGCGTCCACCAATCCACAATAGGCCGTGGTTACTATAGTAAGAACACTTGTAAATATTATTATGTGGTTAGATTATCTTTGGGTTGGGTTAATCTCACACTAAAAATACCATGATAAATACTTCGATCACAGTCAAATGAATGGATAGGCCAAGCGCATTAAGTTGAAGCACACAAAGTAGGCGCCGAACGTTCACTTGGTCTGTCATCTCGGTACGTATTTGAAGTATTCCTGATGTTTCATCGAAGCAAAGGCAATATTCACTAGCAATTCTTTTAACTTATTTTTCTTGTTTGAAATGTTTGCGTAATCCACTCATTTTAATTTTGATCGAAGGATAAAAATCTCAAAATTTATTTGTACATTTGTTAATAAAACACTATTATTACCAAAACTCCTTCCCACGTTAAGTACTGTTTATTTATCATTATCAAAACAAAGATAAGTTGACAGGAGAGGATATTTGTTATACACAACAGATCTCATCTCTCCTCTAATTTCTGCTTAGGTAGAAAGTAGAGGAGATAGTATTTTATAAGGTTGACCGATTTATCGAACATGTAGCATGTGTTTTTGATATAGGCATGAACATTAGCTAACGGTTAAGTATTTAAGTTTGGAAAAGGATCACACGAAGGATATCCACTAACATACTCTTCTAGTAATTACATCAGAGAGAAGAGAGAGCAGAGATTTCTCTGCTCTCTCGATATAAGAGCTCGCATGTAAATTCATTAGAAATGTGAAACGCTCTACATGCGAGCTCGTATATCTCTTTCGTTAGTTATCTTCACTTTGGTATACAAACACTAATTGCTCTGTCTTCTCCATCCGACTCCGTTTTAATTTGATACTATTAGCGACTTATCATTTTTTTTTTCTGATTAACACAATGGAGTAATTATCAAAGCTTTCAGACATTTTGACGCTGCAAGCAAACATTTTATGGATCTCAGGATGTTTCAATTTCAGGTCTAAAAATATTCAAATATTGTAACATAAAATCTGCTACTACCGATATATGGATTCTCAATTTTGCTTAGAACGTCAAATATTTCATTTATAATATTATTGTGACAGTCTGATCTCTCTAATAAGCTTCTAATTAATTGCTTGAACTCATTCGTGACCCCCTTCAATTTTATATTTTCCCTCATTGCCCATTCTCAATTTGTTCGCGATCGTAAGACGCGCATATGCGTCAAGGAGCACGAATAAGTCCATCAATCTTTGCACGAAGCTTTGTGATAAAAAGATCAAGCACTGCCATGCATCTACCCTTTCTGTAACCATTGTATTTCTGCAACTCACTTCCTATGCTTAGTCCTGGCCGCGTGGTGCGCCTCCAAACCCTCGGTCAGGGTCAAAAGCTTCTCGTCCTCCACGCAGCTGGGCGCCTTGTCCCCCCCGAACCATCTGACGCACCATCTGCCATCTTCAGTCCTTCCCTCCAACTTGCCCGGCCATGATGCGTAACCCTTTATCGGTCCCCATACAAGGTCGCCGATTTCAAACTTGTGTTTCTCGTGAGTTTCGGCAAGTTCTGTTTCATCGTCGCTCTTCGTATCTATCGATTGAGGTTAAGTTTGTAGCTGTTTGTTGTTTTATAGGAGCCTCCACCGTGATTCCGACACCAAGAGATGAAAAGTTTAACAACATTTTTTTCTCATTGATTATGAAATTTATGTACAATAAATACGGGATTCTTCAATTCTTTCCAATTAAAATATTATTAAACTTTTCATGTAAGCAACATTTTTATACTAACATTATTTTACAATTTAGATAAAGGAAAATTTTATAAGAATAACATTAGTTGCTTTTAACAAAATTAGTTGCTTAAGACGGGTGAACATGGAAAAAATACAGTTGATAAACAATGTTTACTTATTTACAATTACAGTTTATCTTAATCTATTTACAAATAATTGTTTTTATTGTTTATACCTGTTTAGTCATAATTAATATTGTACCATAGTTTTTCCCGCACCCAAGGAAGAAATTACAGTATTCCAAATATCTTGATATCTTCTTTACAGTTTATTTCTAAATAAATGTTTACTTTAGATTTTACACAAGGATAAACGAAATGGTTAAGAAAAAAAAAGATTGAGCTATCAAGTTATGTGAAATAGTTTATGTATAGAATTACGTCGTGTATCAGATGTGGTGTACAAATTAATATCTGTGGTGTAATTTTATGACCAACTAATCTTGAAATTTTGTGAAGCATAAAAGGAGCTGGGACAACCTATTATAGAGGATGAGAATCAAAACGTAGCTGCATTAGATTCTATTTAAAAAGATGTATTTGCATACCACACTTCCTAAACCTTGTTAAGCCTCACCAGGTTTTTAAAAAAACGCATGCCAGTCACTTTTAATATGGCACCAAAATCAAAATCAGTACCTATTGATAAGTAATACTCATGTAATTTATGAAATAAAGATTTTTATTTCACAAAAATTTTATATTCATCGTGTAAAATTTTGTCTAATTATAATACTTCTTAGGTTTCTATGCTACATAGCCATGTTGTTTTCGGAATTATCGAAAACAAATTCTATACAGCAATTGAAAATCGTGATGGATGACGTATAGATTTGGTGTAAGGGCTCCCACACATAACTGCGACGTCGCATCGCATCGCAAATATCTGCCAGCGCTCGATGACTTATTACGATGACATAATATGTATGATTATTGCACGGAGCGCATCGCAGATATTTGCGATGCGATGCGACGACGTCGCAGTTATGTGTGGGCACCGTTAAAATCCCTACACAATGTGGCGAGGTTTCTTAAAAACCTAGTAAGGCTTTGAAATAACAATACGTAAATGTGCATTACTTACAATGATCGACAGATGTAATGATGATGGCTTTACAATGATGCGTTAGTAATGGAATCCCAATTCGTGAGCCAATATTATTACTTCGAGTGTGGTGCAATGGAAAGCGTACAGAAGCCTGGGGTGAGATACATTTGAACGCTGCATCGCTTAATTCTGATTAGTTTCCAGTACACCCGTTATCTAGCTGTATCTTGTATTAACCCAACCAAAAGAAAACCAATGACCAATAGTATCGCATTATGTAGAAGCTGAAATATAGCACAAGACACATGAGTATTTATTGACAAACTATTCTATGTGGTTATCGACGGCGAACGTTATTGACTGCTATGTAATCTACTTCCTTTTCTCATATATCTCATTTATACCTTTTTCTCATGCATTGAGTTGTTTGTACACTACAGTACTGATATTCACATCGATCCGTCTTAACTTTTAATCAAAAAGAATTAAAGTAATTTTTTACAAGGTTTTATTTAAGAGGGCTATCGCAGTCCAGTGGCGCCCTCATCACATTAAAAAAGATTTCTCAATAAAGAAAGCCTAAATTAAAAAATTAATTAACACGAACACTACTAAAGCCTTCAAGCCATTGTTATACAATACTTTTATAGGTTCTAAACATTCCACTTTTAGACAATGGCGAATAAAAACAAAAGCGGCCGTTTTTTTTTCTTTTTTCCCAATTTGTATGTTTAGACCTTTAAAAAACCTATAAAAGTATTCTATGAAAATAGCTTAAAGGCTTTTGTAGTGTTCATGTTAATTACTTTTTTTAATTTAGGCTTTCATTATTGAGAAATCTTTTTTAATGTGATGAGGGCGCCACTGGACTGCGATAGCCCTCTTAATAAACATGACAATTCAATAGGAATGACCACAATCGCCCATAGTTATTCAAAACTTTGTTTTCTGTACTTTATATGCCGATTTAGATATGAACAGAGCAATCGAAAAGACAAGCGCATTGCGTTTACGACAGTTCAGTAAATGAAATCGCCGATCGAAAACTGTGGAAGGGCCACACTGACGTTTCGATCGCCGATTTCTTGGCGATTTCATACAAATCAGAAATTGCAAGGAAATTGCCCATAAAATCGCCAGAGTAGAATTATTTTATATTTATATGGAGTTAATGCAAAAATAGCAATGTCAAGGCGATGCGGTTACCGTATGCGTCTGTAGCTGCATTTAGTTTAAAGTTTAAATGTCTCTTTTTTTATACATAAATACATACACATTGTAAAATTTTTGTTAGACGTTGTTTTACGGAGCACACTATACTGAACTACCATAGGAGCAATAGTTTTTTATAACACAGATTACATAGTTTTCAAGTAACACGAGTCATCGGAAACCACTTAGCACAAATGTCTTATTATTTTAGATATTTTTGCTTGCACGAGATTCAATCCAAAACCAATGAATACAAGACACAACATAATGGTAAATTTAGAATTTTGTTAGCTGTGACTGAAGCGTGAAATGGTTCTGGATATTATTAGTCTGTGGCAACACGTCTATTGTTGTTGGTAAAGATTGTTGGGGTTCGTCGAGCTCATTTTACATGGTAAATTTTATATCTTTAGAGAATAACTCATGTTGATTTTAATCGTAATTTTAACAAAGTTCAATTTAGGTTGTATTTTATTTGACTTAAGGCCTGTTCCACCCATAAAGTTATTATACCTTACAGTAGTAGAGGAACTGACACGAGTTGTCAAATGAAACCGTTTTTGGACGTTTTCAGGAGATTATCGGCAGGGTAAAAATTCGATTTCTGTGTATAATTCTCAATCTAACGTGAAATCGTGAATAATTTAATGAAATAGTGTTAGTATATTTCACAAAATTATCTACGATTTCACTTTAGATTCACGATTATTCACAGAAACCGAATTTTTACCCGGAGACTAAATCCCCAAAAACGGTTCTATTACCTCGCGTCACGTATCTCTTTCTATTATACAGTGATGCCGCTAGGTGCATCTCGCTCTCTCAGCTCTTGTTCCACTATTCCGTAAGGTATAATAACTTTATGGTTCCACCACGTCTGGATAAATTCTTAATAGAGCACGTGAGATATTGTTTGAAAGATTATGTCAAACGATTCGTCACATAAAATAAAATAAATGAATAACGCTCACAGGCATACATTGTAATGATCCCAAGGTAAGCCTTAGGCTTTTTGTTATGGGAATCATACAACAACGGCAAAAACATATAACATCCATGACCGAACTATAAAGCTAGTTCATGATAGCTTATTCAGAAGTAGTGAAACAGGTCCTTATAATCATAAATCTAAATTGAACAACGATGGATCAACAAAGAAACTAAAAAAGGATTTTCTATCATTCAATATCAATTTGTAATCTCCATGTAAAATGGCTGAACTTATCAATTGAATTTTAATTAAGATTTTGGAAAGTGTTTTCAACTCAAGCAAGGAATCCTTGAGATTGCATTGGAAAGTTTATAATTTCAGACAGTTTCAAGCATAGAGGAAGAAAGGTATAACTTAAGAACACTTACCGTCTCTGGAACCTAAATTATGTCTATCAAAAACTTTCTGTATAGCGTCGGAACTGGATCCTGAGAAATGTCTTTTGTCTTGAGAATTAATTGCCATATCGAACTCTTCTTTAGGAATCCCGTGCACCATACCATTATTGCTCCTCATTATTTTATCAGTTCTATAAGTGGACCCGTCTCCGAAATCGTTCTTTCTCTTGTACGCCTGCGCACGTTCGTAGTAGTTAGAGGGAGGCAGAATGTGCTGGTGGACCGCTGAGGTTGACATGCTTTGGTTGTAATGAATTTCTGTTGTTTCTGGGTTAGGTGTGCGGTTTTGGCGCATCAATGGTATGTTGGATATCATGTCTGGAAAGTTTAGAAAAGGGTAATGGATATTATTGAATTTAAAAATTTTCAGTGGCTCATTTCGAAAGGCAAAAAAATCATGGTTTACACTTCAGAACTCATCATTTGAGATTTTTACTCAGTTGAGAGAGGGATCTCTCAATTCGTTTGCTATGCGTCCTTGCATGCGTGGACTTATACAAGATCTAATAAAACATTCTTGTAATATTTAAAGGGGCGGTTTAGACTATCAAACTAAACATTTTTCACTATCTAATGTGAAAAAAATCAGTTCCCGCGGGTCCGACATGTCCAGCTCACTGCTCGACACGCGTTGCACTGCTATAAAGAGTAAGTGACTCACTGTGTGTGTCGGTGTCCGGCACGAAGTCGGCGGACGCGCGCCACAGCTCCCGCGGGTCCGACATGTCCGGCTCTCTACTCGACACGCGTTGCACTGCTATAAAGAGTAAGTGACTCACTGTGTGTGTCGGATGTCCGGCACGAAGTCGGCGGACGCGCGCCACAGCTCCCGCGGGTCCGACATGTCCGGCTCTCTACTCGACACGCGTTGCACTGCTATAAAGAGTAAGTGACTCACTGTGTGTGTCGGATGTCCGGCACGAAGTCGGCGGACGCGCGCCACAGCTCCCGCGGGTCCGACATGTCCGGCTCTCTACTCGACACGCGTTGCACTGCTATAAAGAGTAAGTGACTCACTGTGTGTGTCGGATGTCCGGCACGAAGTCGGCGGACGCGCGCCACAGCTCCCGCGGGTCCGACATGTCCGGCTCTCTACTCGACACGCGTTGCACTGCTATAAAGAGTAAGTGACTCACTGTGTGTGTCGGATGTCCGGCACGAAGTCGGCGGACGCGCGCCACAGCTCCCGCGGGTCCGACATGTCCGGCTCTCTACTCGACACGCGTTGCACTGCTATAAAGAGTAAGTGACTCACTGTGTGTGTCGGATGTCCGGCACGAAGTCGGCGGACGCGCGCCACAGCTCCCGCGGGTCCGACATGTCCGGCTCTCTACTCGACACGCGTTGCACTGCTATAAAGAGTAAGTGACTCACTGTGTGTGTCGGATGTCCGGCACGAAGTCGGCGGACGCGCGCCACAGCTCCCGCGGGTCCGACATGTCCGGCTCTCTACTCGACACGCGTTGCACTGCTATAAAGAGTAAGTGACTCACTGTGTGGGTCGGTGTCCGGCACGAAGTCGGCGGACGCGCGCCACAGTTCCCGCGGGTCCGACATGTCCGGCTCACTGCTCGACACGCATTGCACCATCGCCTGCAAACATGTTACATTCATTTCACTACAACATTCGTATCAAACTATCTTATCATCAGAGATCGGAATCTAGGTGCTATTTTAGACGTTATCACCAGAGATCGGAACTACGGGTGCGATTACTATCAAAAGTATGGATATGACCAAAAATCCCGGGATTTCCCGGGATGTCCCGGGACTCGGTACCTTAGTAACGGATGTAAATACAGTACTAGGATTCCGAATGAACATGATTCTACTGCTTGTAGTATACACAATCTATCCCTTTAAATGAATATCATGAAATTGGTTAGTAAACTAAGTAAATAAAACAATTATATGACATTCAGGGTATATTTTTCTCGATTTAAATATGAACAACATGTAACAAGCTTTTATTTAAACTCAAAATCGGTAATAAATTCCTTGACTTCCCGGAATCCCGGGATTTCCAAGTCATATCCATGTTAGTGATAACGTCTAAAATAGCACCCAGATTCCGATCTCTGGTTATCACTAACATGGATATGACTTGGAAATCCCGGGATTCCGGGAAGTCAAGGAATTTATTACCTAATTTGAGTTGAAATAAAAGCTGTTATATGTTGTTCATATTTAAATCAAGAAAAATATACCCTGAATGTCATATAATTGTTTTATTTACTTAGTTTACTAACCAATTTCATGATATTCATTTAAAGGGACAGATTGTGTATACTACAAGCAGTAGAATCATGTTCATTCGGAATCCTAGTACTGTATTTACATCCGTTGCTAAGGTACCGAGTCCCGGGACATCCCGGGAAATCCCGGGATTTTTGGTCATATCCATACTTTTGATAGTAATCGCACCCGTAGTTCCAATCTCTGCTTATCATACGGGGTGTATGCTAGCCCAGGACTTCTAAGAGTTACTCTATCTATACCCTACAACTGCGAACACTGTGGCCCACGTATAAGCAGAATATTTATTGTGGCTATTGATTTTTAAATGCATAACACATTTTATGGGCTTCAGACTATCAAACTTAATATAACATAATGTCGGCCTGCAACGCCCTACTAATATGCGTTAAAAAATATTATTTAAAACTTCTTTAATTTCAATTTTTTTTCTTTCTTTTAAAAAAAAAACGAATAAAAGTAGTTTTTTTTCTTCTTTGTTTTACTGAACAACTTTTACGATGGAGTCAATATTGAAATCGCGATAAGAAAGTCAGTTGTCTTATACATTTCATTTATTTCAGTTTAGAATAGAATAGAAAAATATTTTATTGCCAGTATAAACTTTACAACACAAAGTCTGCATAATCTACTAAACTAAGAATCAACAATTTAATCACCGTGTAGGTCTCGCATGCCACCCCCGAGAAGACGATAAAATCGAGATGTGCCTCCATCCTCATTATTTTACGTCTTTCAGAGAGACCGCGCATGACGTTTTTCTTGTTTAAACGCTTTGTGGTGGCATCCTATCCGTGCTGGGTGATATCATCCGGGTGATCATAGGCGACTCATCTGTGTACTATGATCACCTGACGAAATGATCACCACAGTGTTTAAAGTCGACTCGATCTTCAGTTCAGTTTTTGATATCCCCAAAACACCTGTAAATTTTAGGTGATCAAGACTACCTGACTTGAAAAATGTCGAGTAGGCCTAGGTACTGTATTTTTATATGAAACAGCAGATTTTTGGGGTCTGGGGTCCATGCTGTCCATGTCGTCGTCGGTGGTTGTATCTGCGAGGGATGCGTAGGTGAGTTGTTGCGCAGCAGGGGAGAGAAGGGCGCAGGAGGATAAGGGGCGGCGCGTGCGCGCGGGGGGCGCAGGAGGATACGTACGGAGGAGCTGGGGTCCATGTTGTCGGTGTCGTCGGTGGTGGTGTCGGCGAGGGAGCCGCGCGGCGCGGCGCCGGGGGGCGGCGCGGGGGGCGGCGGGGCGGCGCGCGGGGGGCGCAGGAGGATACGTACGGAGGAGCTGGGGTCCATGTTGTCGGTGTCGTCGGTGGTGGTGTCGGCGAGGGAGCCGCGCGGCGCGGCGCCGGGGGGCGGCGCGGGGGGCGGCGGGGCGGCGCGCGGGGGGCGCAGGAGGATACGTACGGAGGAGCTGGGGTCCATGTTGTCGGTGTCGTCGGTGGTGGTGTCGGCGAGGGAGCCGCGCGGCGCGGCGCCGGGGGGCGGCGCGGGGGGCGGCGGGGCGGCGCGCGGGGGGCGCAGGAGGATACGTACGGAGGAGCTGGGGTCCATGTTGTCGGTGTCGTCGGTGGTGGTGTCGGCGAGGGAGCCGCGCGGCGCGGCGCCGGGGGGCGGCGCGGGGGGCGGCGCGGGGGGCGGCGGGGCGGCGCGCGGGGGGCGCAGGAGGATACGTACGGAGGAGCTGGGGTCCATGTTGTCGGTGTCGTCGGTGGTGGTGTCGGCGAGGGAGCCGCGCGGCGCGGCGCCGGGGGGCGGCGCGGGGGGCGGCGGGGCGGCGCGTGCGCGCGGGGGGCGCAGGAGGATACGTACGGAGGAGCTGGGGTCCATGTTGTCGGTGTCGTCGGTGGTGGTGTCGGCGAGGGAGCCGCGCGGCGCGGCGCCGGGGGGCGGCGCGGGGGGCGGCGGGGCGGCGCGTGCGCGCGGGGGGCGCAGGAGGATACGTACGGAGGAGCTGGGGTCCATGTTGTCGGTGTCGTCGGTGGTGGTGTCGGCGAGGGAGCCGCGCGGCGCGGCGCCGGGGGGCGGCGCGGGGGGCGGCGGGGCGGCGCGTGCGCGCGGGGGGCGCAGGAGGATACGTACGGAGGAGCTGGGGTCCATGTTGTCGGTGTCGTCGGTGGTGGTGTCGGCGAGGGAGCCGCGCGGCGCGGCGCCGGGGGGCGGCGCGGGGGGCGGCGGGGCGGCGCGTGCGCGCGGGGGGCGCAGGAGGATACGTACGGAGGAGCTGGGGTCCATGTTGTCGGTGTCGTCGGTGGTGGTGTCGGCGAGGGAGCCGCGCGGCGCGGCGCCGGGGGGCGGCGCGGGGGGCGGCGGGGCGGCGCGTGCGCGCGGGGGGCGCAGGAGGATACGTACGGAGGAGCTGGGGTCCATGTTGTCGGTGTCGTCGGTGGTGGTGTCGGCGAGGGAGCCGCGCGGCGCGGCGCCGGGGGGCGGCGCGGGGGGCGGCGGGGCGGCGCGTGCGCGCGGGGGGCGCAGGAGGATACGTACGGAGGAGCTGGGGTCCATGTTGTCGGTGTCGTCGGTGGTGGTGTCGGCGAGGGAGCCGCGCGGCGCGGCGCCGGGGGGCGGCGCGGGGGGCGGCGGGGCGGCGCGTGCGCGCGGGGGGCGCAGGAGGATACGTACGGAGGAGCTGGGGTCCATGTTGTCGGTGTCGTCGGTGGTGGTGTCGGCGAGGGAGCCGCGCGGCGCGGCGCCGGGGGGCGGCGCGGGGGGCGGCGGGGCGGCGCGTGCGCGCGGGGGGCGCAGGAGGATACGTACGGAGGAGCTGGGGTCCATGTTGTCGGTGTCGTCGGTGGTGGTGTCGGCGAGGGAGCCGCGCGGCGCGGCGCCGGGGGGCGGCGCGGGGGGCGGCGGGGCGGCGCGTGCGCGCGGGGGGCGCAGGAGGATACGTACGGAGGAGCTGGGGTCCATGTTGTCGGTGTCGTCGGTGGTGGTGTCGGCGAGGGAGCCGCGCGGCGCGGCGCCGGGGGGCGGCGCGGGGGGCGGCGGGGCGGCGCGTGCGCGCGGGGGGCGCAGGAGGATACGTACGGAGGAGCTGGGGTCCATGTTGTCGGTGTCGTCGGTGGTGGTGTCGGCGAGGGAGCCGCGCGGCGCGGCGCCGGGGGGCGGCGCGGGGGGCGGCGGGGCGGCGCGCGCGCGCGGGGAGGCGCAGGGCTCCGGGGCGCCGAGCGGGCTATGCGTCGTGGTATCGGGCGGACTCACCGACGCCTGCGACGGAGACTTGTTGCGCTGCTGGGGAACGACACCGTTTTAAATTAGCACTCCTTAGACAACGAGCTTAGATTTTAAGTCAAATCATGGTGTTAACTTTTGATTAAAATTTGACTCAGTCGAAATCTAAGCGGCATGGCATTCGCATGACACCCATGCATGATTGAGATTACGGCGATACATCGTCTTGCTCGCAAGCCACCTGTTCGCGTAATTCAGTCTCTATAAATATTGACGTATAATATTAACATTCGTTTGTGTGGGTAAATGTATCTATGGTAGAAACAGGTCCATTGATACGTAATGTATGAACGTAAAGTATCTTCCGCTATTTTAATTTAATTCAAGTTGTCAACCAAAAAAAGTTACATCAAAATCGGTTTAGTAGTTTTTGCGTGATGCTCGAACAAACCAACAAACAAACAGACAGACAAAAAGTAAACTAAATTTTGCTTTACAGTCAGGGACACCTAAAAAGTATATCGTTTTTCTTGTAAATGCATACGCATATGCTCACGACTATATTCTCCGAGGGGGTAGTCAGAGATATTCTGAAACCTCAGAACATCCACGTTTACTTCGTTTCTTCGGTTCGTTTCTTGTAAATATCTTCCACATTTCTGTTAGTTTTTAGTAGAAATGCGAATTTAAATAAAGTCGTCAAATAAAGAAAGTTCTATACCGACATGTGCCGTTATATACCGGTATCGTTGCATTCAGTAGAGTTTCCTGAGTAGGAAACTCTACTGAATGCAGCGATACCACATGTCGGTATAGAACTACTCAGTCCTACGGGAATATTCATGTAATTAATTAGCATCTGTGCTATTTGTAATAGTTAAGATTTCGGCTACAGAATAGAACAGTCATCACAATAACACACCCCAGGGCCAGATTTACCCACAGGCAAACAAGGCTGTAGCCTAGGGCACAAAGACTGAGGGGACGCACGCAGGCCTTTATTTACCCACAAGCGCTAATTCGGCAAAATTGCGCATGTACTAGAACACCATGAGCTTGCATAAAGATATTTACTAATAGGATATCTATTCTGTGGTTGTGGTATAGTCTCATGAAATGAAAAAAAGTTTAAAAAATATAGATTTTCACATGATAGTGTCAAAATGTCATCTGTCTAGTCAAAGTAGGCCCTGTACAGACTGAGCCTTTTTGCACCGATAAAAACTTGTGTTTGTCCATCGCGTGACTTAATCGCTTCATTATAATCGCTTCACTATATAGTTTGTATCGATTCAAACGCACGACTGTAGCAATGCACACACGTGTGTATTGATGCACACGCGCGTCTGCTTTGTGGCAAAGGCTGTCGACAAATAACTGGGCCTCAATCGCCCTAAGTTTGAACGATACTACCAAAACAAAACCACAACCAAAAACGTTACGTTATGCACAATTCGTATCGCGCAAATTATATTAACGGTAACGATTTAGCTTTATTTCGGAAGATAGGTACGTTGGCGTAACGTTTGATGTCCGTTCGATCGAATCTTCTGTATTGTGCGATTTAACCGTTCAGAAAAAAATATCGCGATAGCTTTTTCACTTCAGCTAAACCAAATCTAAACCAAAACTAAACCAAAACCAAACCAAAACCGTATAAAATTGCGCAATTGAGGCCCTGATCAAATATTACGAAAGTTTTGCATCGTGGCTGTACCGCGTTTGCATCTATGCTTTATCGCATTTGCATCGATGCTGCATCGCGACTCAAACAATGCAGCGCATAAGTGCTGCAAAAAGTAGCACTTCAGCGCTGAAAAAAATCGCAGTGTGTAAAGGGCCCTAATCTAATTACCCCAGTGTTGCTTACTCTAAAATTCGATTTCCTTACTTTTCATCAGATTCTGGTCCACCTATCATCGGATCATCAGAAATACTTCAGCAAATAAATCATACGAAATTGTAAAAAAAAGTAGTATGATCAATTGTTTTATAGTTCTTATAGATCTTTTAACAACAAAAAATATATCTGATTACAATTACCTGATTGACGAGGGTCTGCGTCGAGGAATTCCTCACATGGCCCAACATCGGCCCGAAATCATTGATGAACTTGACATATCCCTCGTTCTCCAACTTGACTTCATTCTCATTCTGAATCTGACTGAAAATCTGCTTCTCCTCCTTCTCCTCGTGACTCTCTATGTATCTCTTTTGATTCATCTGCTTGGTTAGCAACACATTCGGTATGATCCGCGTTGGATTCCCCCCTTGCAGACTCGAGATCGACTGCGCATTATGAGTATTGGACATCAAAGTAGTTTGCTGTTGCACTATAGTTGTATTCTGGACGAAAGTGGAGTTACTTCTACTCGTCGCCGATTGTTTGGGAGATAGAGGAACCATCAAAGTCTGTCCCATTTGGTTGGTCTGTATGAATTCCTGAGCCTGGACGTTACTTGACCGCACCTGATGCGGGCTGGTATTGAAGGTGACGTTTGTGGGACTGAGATTTGCTAGTAGGGGACTCAATTGCCCGTTGAAATTGGGACTGTTCATCATGACTTGACTGTTTGGGGATAAGAATTGGGCGCCTGGGCTGTGTTGCGACTGGATAATTTTCCCTTGTTGATTCTGCGCTCGGATGACAACACCACTGTTCCCGCTGGTGAATACTCCAGAATTTTGTACGGGAGTCAAAACATTTTGGCCGTTGACTGTCTGCAATTGTAATTGCATTGGCATTCCTGTAGAATTGTCTTGAATAATAGCCGTTCCATCAGCAGTCATAACCATCCCTCCTAAGTTAGGAACTATGAATTGTTGGAAGGCAGGGAAGTTTTGTACGACTGAACTAGCGTTGTTGATCAAGTTGACAGGTTGGAGTAAGTTGATCTGTTGCGATGGCGACGTGTTTGTGATTATTTGCTGAGATCCAAAGTTGTTCGTATTTCCTTGCCCATTCATGACTATGTGGGCAGGTGTACCGGATTTACCCGGAACTATGGTCAAAGCTTGCAACATTGGCGGGGAAATATTATTGTTTGGAGACAATTGGAAACTACGAGGGGAGAATTGTGGACTAGTATTATGCTGAGGGGAAGAATGGACCATGATGTTGTTATTCTGTTGGGGAGCAGAGATTTGCAATACGTTGGTTATATTCGTTTGTCCTTTCTTCTTCTTGCTCCGTTTCTTTAGACTCTCAGGGGATAGCATGGCGACTCCTTGAACGAAACTTTGGCTCTTCACATCTATCTGCCTCGATTCGTTCTGTCCAACGACTCCTTGCATAATCTGTGGTAACATAGTATTTTGTTGTACCACTTGATGACCGTCCACAGACATCATAGGCGGTTGTAACACGAATGGAGCAGGCAAAGTGTTCACTACCACGGTCGACTGGTTAATTGGTTGCACGCCTTGAACGACCTGAGCTACGGACGTGGATACGTTTGTAGTGCTCGACTGCATTGACGATACTGTGGTGGTCTTAGGGGGAGGCGGTGGCATTTGATTGTTTGACACAATAATTTGGCCTGTGGAAGATATGAGAATCTGTCCAGGTGTAGTTCCTCTCTTCAATGGTATCGACGTCGTATGCGAATTATTAATTTCAGATTTAGAAGGAATGCTGCCTATCACGTTTTGGACCATTTCTAGAGGAGATTTAGATATCATATTCTGAGCTGTTGTTCCGGCGATGTGTAAAGGATAACTTGTTGGTAAATTCACTGAGTTTAGGAAAGGATCTGGCTGGTTGTTTGGTATAGCGTAGGTCGTTGCTAGGTTTACACTAGGCGGAGGAGGTGGCCTTATGAAGTTCGCTTGAGAAGCGTTAATGGATGTCGTCGCCGTGTTCGCTTTGCCAGCCAAAACGGAGGTCACAGTATCTCTTGTAACTGAGAAACCACTTGCCATCGTAGTGACGAATGTTTGTACATAACACGCTTGTATTAAGGAGTGAGCAGGACCCCCGCCCATATGAGGAGGTGGACAGTATCCCGGCATACAATTCTCTATCCTTTTCCTATCAGGTCTATAAACTTCGTTCTTCAACACAGGCTTCACTCCTACCATTGATATGTTATCAACTTCCATGAGATTCTTGTTCACATTGTGGTTCGAAATGAAATGCATCATTTGCGTTCCTGACAAGGATTGACTGTGTGGTGGTCCGGGCGAGTTGTAGTAATGCTGATTGCCTGGTGTCGGTGGATTGCTGGTGAAATCCCTTTGGCTGGAGAACGCAGGACTTGGCATGGGGAATGTGCAGTTAGATTGGAGAGAACTATTGCTGCCGCTACTGTGAGGAGTGTCTGTACTTCTCGAGCTATTCGACAAGGTTGGCGAGGGTTCCGGCTGCTGCATGGTCTCTGGAGGTGACACGTTGCTCGTACTAACTGTCCCAGCCTGAATCGGACCGCAGCTGTCGTGACCCATCGGACTCCTATCGATAAACGTAGATGACGTCACAGGGTTGTCTTCGAAACCATGCCGTGGACTGGAAGTGCTTTGATTCCCTTCTAATTCCAATTTGTATACGTTCGGTTTCATGTATTTGAGTCGCATTTGGTTTTCTAGGTGCGAATCTTTCATTACGTTGCAGCCTTTACAACATTGTTGAACATTTTCTATATGTTTATCTGATAGACTACTGTCTGGAGTATTGTTGGGGGAAGGTGATGGGTTTGGAACCATATTGTTTCTGTATACATTGGGAACTTCGCATTGCTTATTCATAGGTTTACAAGACTTGTCAGCTAGATTTTGAGATCCATAACAATTGCTATTATCATATTGATTGTTATCAAATGATGAATTGATTCCAACTTGTCTTGAAATAGTGTTGTTTAGTAAAACAGTTTGCTGTGCCAGGTAACCGTTTGGATCGTCCATGAATGATGGAACGTTGTTATTAGGCATATCATCGCATCCGTTACCCTTTTGATCTTGCATTAGTCTCATGCCATTCCCGCCGAATGTCAACACTTTATTCTCAGTCGGACTAGCTTTCTTCCTCCCACCTTTATTAGTGACTTTCATCTTTTTCTTGTTCATATCAACGTTAGGCCATTGGTGTCCGATCATGTTATAATGCTGGGGTAACGGAGGAACTCGAGAGCACATAGCTGAGTTCATCTGATCATTATTAGAGAAAGGACTGTAGGATCCAGAGGAATCTTCTGATATGTTAGCATTCGATTCTTCGAAATCAATGTTTTCTAACTTCTGTGGCTTGTGATTAGGACTTGCCAGTGCGCTCGAAGAATCATTCCTTTTCACTTGCCAGGGAGGAGTTTTAGCTGGGTTAGTTTTGACAACTGCACCGTTTTGTATGACCAGCTGAGCTTGAGGCACATATTGGTTCTGGCCTTGAGGTTTCTGATTTACGTTTTCGGCCAACTGCGTCCTAAATCCTTTCATAGCCATCTCTATTTGTTTCTGATTCTGTTGTATAAAGATTTGTTGTTGTTCGTTAATTTTCTGCATCACTTCTGGAGTTAAAGGCTGGTTTAAGCCGCAGAATATTTGAGATTCTTCTTCTTTCACGGAATGTTTTTGCATATCTTTCTTATCTTCTTTATGTTCCTGCTCAACATTTTGGGGCACATTATGCGCGTAAACACTCATAGTATTTTTGTAATTGGCTTGCTTGTTATACCCTGTATTGACACCGATGATTTGTCCGTTTGTACCCAACACTGGTAGACCGACGTTGATAGAGTTCTGGTTTTGGACAGACTGGCTGGGTTTCTGTACAGTTTCCACGTTCTCTTGTTGCGATATCCACCCGCTACTGACAGTGAGGTAGTGGGAACTTCTTTGAACGTGTGTTTCTTGCTTAACATCGTTGTCTTGTGCTTGATTTGGCGCGAGTTGTGTTTGGAAGGGCAAGCACTGTTGACTATTAGATCGGACCATTCCAGGCGATATTGTTCGTAGCTCGTTGTCTTGAGGCTGGAATTGAAAAAAATAAATATAAATTAAGTTTTCTCTTGTCTGTAACAAAATCCAAAAATCTTTCAGGGTCACTTAGAACTAAGAGACATCATGTCGTATCTTTGTCTCAGGAAAATACAAATAAACATTAGATTAAGCTGGCCTAAGGCCAAGTTTGATTGAAAAATGTTCTTATCTTCTATCACAAGGCTAGCTTGATTATATATTACTTGACATTCCTTAAAATAAAAACTGTATGTTAAATTGAAACCTACTGCGTTACCTTAAACACGCGAGTTGAATGAACTAAGCTAGCCATTTACGATGACACGAGTAATAAAAGTATGGCAAAGAGCCCGGGGCCCTGGCAACGGTTCGGCCTCTTATCTAGGCTGTGGAGGCTACACGCATCGCATAAATGGCCTAGTTTAGTGCTAGTTACACGTTTAGCTGAAATATCATGTAACAAGTTGCTAGTAAAGGGTTGTTAGCGGCTAGTTAATGACTGGTTAGGATTGTCAACTGTAAAGTACCTTCAAATCAGTTAACAACCGCTAGCCGTCGTATCTTAAACTGAAAAACTGATTTAACTATTAATATAATAGTCGTTAACATTACTTGATTGCCTATTTTACTATTATCACCAAAAGGGGACGAATTCAAGAAAAATATTTTTTTGTTAAAGATGCATATTTATAAAACGGAACACCTTCCGACACGGTGGTAGAGACGAAAAGATGACGTCAATAAAGCTACCTTTGTGATTTTATTTTAAATTAATGAACATTTTTGCATTTTTAATGTAAAATTTTTGACGTTACTGACAGTGAAACTGTTTTAAATGTTTTGTAGGGTGGCTGTAAAATCATAATCTTAGTGAATCTAGGATTTATTTTAACCTAATTGTCGATAAGACTTTATAAAATACATTATTTACGTTTTCAATTTATTTATTCTGGTCAACACTATGTAAAAAAGGTTCTAAAACCACTTACAACTTTCATAGGTTGTTTTTAATCAGCTTGTGTAACCGATCAACCATAAAAATACCATTACAAAATTGCTGGTAGTAAAGCCCTAAAGTAAGAAAAGATTAGCAACATTGTGCACCCTTTGCCTTTGCCTTTATACCGACATTTTTTATACACCACTAGTTTTTAATTACTAACAAAATTTAAGGGTGTATTCAGACAATGAAAATAAACAACTTTCCCCAAGGAAAATGCGTCAAAAAACGAAAAAAATTGTTGGAGCACAAATAGAAAATCGAACAATATTAATGTACTATGTATGGAAGAAATGCCGATCCACTCTCGCGATTCCGGCACATATCCTTAGATAGATCTTCCATAGACACATCAATTATTTATGGAATTGGCATACATTTTCTCTCTGACATACATTTACTTTTTTCTTCCTGAATATTGACAGCCTAGCAAATACTGAAACGGTGAACTCAGACCATCAAACTGAACAACTTTCACTGTGGAGCCTACCTCAGGAAACGCGAAAAAAAATCTGCAGTCCCATACAAAAGTGCTGTATGTCTTACATACAGGCTGATTTTTATTTCGCGTTTCCTGAGGTATGCTCCTGAGTGAAAGTTGTTCAGTTTGATGGTGTGAGTTCATCGTTTCAGTATTTGCTAGGCTGTCACTTACACCCTGTATAGAGATTTCCTTCTTCATATGCCGGTGTTTTCAGGGGATGATCAGACCATCAAGCTGTTCAGTTAGAATTTAGATGCTCTGAAACTCACCCTTATATAAACGCATTAATTTTACACCTTATATTCGCTGTATAAAAGAAATGAAGATAGATGCATTCACGCGAATCCAGTACATATCTTGAGTATTCTCCATTTTTTTTTATAATAAATATGGCGTTCTTTCCCTTGCATACATTTACTATGATTTTCGGAATACATTGATGAATGTAAATTACCTTAAAATCATTGAGAGGTCGTTCCCTCTGAACCATCATCTGGGAGACGCTCATATTAGGCGGGAAACCCGGTCGCTTCTTCATTTTCTTCTTTAGCACCACTTCCGTGCCGGTCACTGAAAAACAACATTATTTGGTTTAATGATAAGTCAAATAAGGCTTATGTCAATACCAAACCCACTGGAGTGCTATTTTTTATTTATTTCAACAATAGTACCAATGGCCCCAATATCCCTCTCCAGCTTATTCGTGACGTAGTGTGACGTATAGCAGGGTGTCCCAAAACTCAACGTCAATTCGCAACTAAGAGATAGGCGAGTTTATAACTGTTCAGGGAAAAATACAAAATTTAACATTGGAAAAATCGCCACCCTGTGCTTAACTTTTAGATGTAGCTACTACAAATTTGTAATTTTTTTCATGAAAATACTTGCATACAGAACAGAATAATCTTTTCAGCAGACCCAATTCAAAAATAAACTATTAGTTCCATACTTTTTACAGAAAACACTTTTGTCTGTCAGACTTCAGCGGTAACAATTTTTTTTATGTCTTATTTATTTTTGAGTAAATTTTGTTTATGCATGTCGTTTTAAGATCGTCAAACATCAATGGTTTACTTTACGCCCATTTAAAACTGGAGACATCGTTCAGGTTTCACTGATGGTCGCCATGAACAATATTCGTAAACATTTTACGACTTATAAACTATTAACGTCATCGTAAATTAGGAAACATTTCCTGATGTGTTAATAACGGTACCTTCACCGTTATCGCCTTGTTACTGTTCGACTTCCTTTTGTCATTGATTGATGATTAGTTTAACACTCGAAACTTTAGCTCGAAACATGAAAGTATTATAATCAATTCAAAAGGAGCGCAATAAATGTATTTTGTGCTGACGATCAAACTGAACAATCTTCTCTACGGGACCAACATCAAAATAATGAAGAAAAAAAAAGTTTGCTCATCATTTAGGTCGAGGTAGGTTTATAATTTTGTATGGTACAAGCCAATGACTTTCTAGGGACAGCAGATTTCTCTTTAGCGATTTTGAGTTTGGTCCCAAAAAGAAAGTTGTTCAGTTTGGTGGACTGAATGATCAGTCAGCATATTAAGAAAGACCAAAAGCGTATTAAGATAAACTACGGATACAATGAGGGATAACTTCTTGTTACTAGACACTAGAGAACCTATCTGCCACTAACATACTCAGCACTGCTTTGCGAAAACATTCCGAAAACATCTTCATATTCTATCCGAATCAAAGCTGGTGGCCGATGTCAAGTCAAACTCAATGAAATAATACTATCCACTCATCAAAAGAAAAACAAATCAAAATTTCACGTACAATAAGCCGAAGATAAATCCTGCAGATAATTATTTTGACAGAAAGCGATTTAAAAAGATCAAAAGCGAGATAAAGAGGAGAGATGGCAAGTACTTACAATAACTTAGCAATGTTATTGAGATGAGAGCAGACACCGGCGGGTGACCGCTTGACTTTACTTCGCTCTTCAGAGTCCAGACGACCCCACGATAAAAGAAAATTTAAACCTTTTCGCTACTTGATCGAAAAATGAAATACATCAAAGCCTTTTTCATTTAATCCTCTTAAATTATAACTGGTCATATATATATTTTTTTTAAGCTACCACCTCTAACAAGATTAAAAAGGGCATAAAAGGGCTATTTTTTTTCCAGAAATACTGATCTTGTACTTCCCATGTTGGGGGTTTAGCCATAATCGCCACACTTGGCAGGCGGGTTGGCGATTGCAGTAGGATTAAATGTGTGTACGCAGAGGATGCTGCTGCCCACCCTCTGGTAGATCCCTTAGTGTTAGATGAGGGCAGCGCAGGACCGGTCGTTATGGCGATCCTTGGGGGGGGCCTATGTCCAGCAGTGGACGTCCATTGGCTGAGATGATGATGATGATGACTGAACTTGTAGTAGGTACCTTAGATATTTATTTTGTTACTAGCTTTTGCCCGCACTTTGTCTGCGTTGACTTTTGAAAAGTATCCTTTACAGGGTGTTAGGGTAAACAGTTGCATTACGTTCTTAAGGGGTGAGACAACTTTCCCTTAAAAAATAGGAAACTCGCAAAAAAAAGACCTTTCACACAAACGTTCGATCAACTGATTGAATTTACTATGAAAAGCCCAAAATTGCATTGCGAATTTCCTATGTTTCGTAGGGAAAGTTTTTTAGTATCAGGGATACAATCACCCCTTAAAGTAATGCAACTTTTTACCGTAACACCCTGTTTTAACACATAGGATAGGACATCCAGCACATTTTCTAGATGTACTGTAAAACAAACAGTAAATTATAATGTAATACAACCCTTTATGTACAGTCAGCTTCTGAGAAACTTGACCCCTCTACCTTAATCTTTATAAATGCAAGGGGGTTATATTTCTCTGATGCTGCACATTTCCACAGTCCCAAGATAATTCCGAAAGGTTTTAATGGTACTTGATTTAACAACTAAAACTGTATGAGCATAAATGAGTCGTTGACAATTACGTAAAGGTGAAAGCATAATTAATATTTCATGCCTTTTTATCTCATTTCGTATTCTCGGAATGACGGCGATCATTATTCAACGAATCCTAAAGATATTCTACAAAAAGACAGATAACACTTTCCCGGGAAATGAGATGAATATCAATTTATTCCTATAAACCTAGAGGTTACCAACAGACTCAATTTAGTAAAGATAATAAAATCGATTAAAGTATTTCCCTTTGTCGAGATCCATTTCCTTGAAACATCGAACGACCCAGATTGTGAGAGGGAAATGGAAAATAAGTGATCGAACAACAAAATGAGGGGAAAAGAGAGGCCGATGATAGCCCCATTTGTATGTAAACGAAACCAAAGATTACCATTATGGGTTTTTAAGCGTGTTTAATCAAAGCTGCATAGTTAAGAGGGTAATGTATTTAATTGGACGGATTTTTCAGGTCATTGCTTTTATTGGTGGTTAATCGCATCTCATTTTCAGTTGATTGACATTATTTTATGTGAATTTATGTCTTAGTTTCGATAAATTGATCGCAACTATGACTGAAATTCGTAATCATAAGTCTTTATGCGTATGAAGATTAGCCCATGAAAATAATGTCCATTGTCCTTTTTCATCTACCTACTCGTATAAAATTACTATTAGGTAAAAGTTTCAAATTCAAAGTCTTTTGTCTAGAGTGATTTGTAACAAACGCAATAAAACACAATTAATTGACTTCTATTAATCTTAAACGAACATCTCAAACTCCATAGAGCTTAAAAGTATGTCGAGCTCGTAATTCGATAGCGCTTCATAATTAGTTAGCGAGCCGAGTATAATACCGTTATCTATTTGCACATTATCTGGCAGATTTGCAATTAAAATACGGGTTGTATGCGGAGCGGGGTTGGGCGGGGGGTGGGTGGGGTGCGCGGTGCGGTGGGGTGGCGGGGTGGCGCGACTCGTCAGATCAATAGTCGGAGGGTGCGCGCCCACGCCACCGCCACGGTCCGCTCTGCACCACACCACCGTCGATTGTTTCAAATTACACCCGCCCTTTGTTCCCGCCAGTGATCGAGTCGCCAGCGTTTTTGTTTGCTCTAAACGGGCCGACTTCCTTTACGGTAATTACGCAATTCTGCGGCTTGCCGTACAGACTTCCCGATGCGTACCGCTTGAAGCTGTTAATCTTGTTTACGGCTATTATATCTTCTAACTGACCTTTTACTATTGCATCATTTGTGAGCTTTTCGGAAGTCATTAGTAGAAATAGATTACATGGATTCGTCTGTCATTTGAAACAAAACTTTTTTTATTTTCATTTGACCTCATTAAACTCCGACAGAAAAACAGCTTAATTCATAAATCACTAGTAATTAACAATGCAAAACACTGGAAAACAACGTCGAAACGTACGAAAGAGAGCATAAAACGGGGACTAAATGAATGGCGCCCAAACAGGGACCGCGGGACCAATGATAATATAATTTTGGTAGAAAGGGGTTAACAAGCACTTAAACGTAAGGTTGCTTGTGTTTTCATGAGTTTAATGTACTCTTTATGTACTATTTTGGGTTAATCTGAATCGTGGTTAGGTATTATGTAGATTTATTTAGTTTTAAATACTAAGGTAAAGTAAGGGTGTAAGGAAAAGTATCATTAACCTTTAATCCACATACTCTACCCATCAAACTGAACAACTTTTACTATGGAAACAAATCGTTCAGAACAAAAAAATAAATCAGCTGTTCCATACTAAACTGCAATGCCTACTCAACTCAAACGTATGTAACAGCTGATTTATTTTTCGTTCTGATCGGCTTGCTCCCTGTTAAATGTTGTTCTGTTTTATGGGTAGAGTTAATGATACTTTTCTTAACCTAGCTAGCCTGAAACCTTCAATATGCTAAAAGTGAGCCAGCATTGCTACAACTGTAAGCTTCAACAGATGGTCTGTAGTTGTAGCGATGCTTCTAACAGCTTTGATGGGGATGAGTTTATTTATAAGGTTTAACAAAATTAGCTGAAACTATTTTAAGGAGATGATAAGACCATCAAACTGAACAACTTTCTCTATGGGACCACTATCGAAAACGGGGAAATAAATCTGCTGTCTGTGCCATACATTTCAGTCAGGTTTGTAGTTTTGTATCGAAGTGGGACAGCTGATTTTTTTTCGCGATTTCGGTATTGGTCCCATAGAGAAAGTTGTTCAATTTGATGGTCTGATCATCTACTTAAAAATATAATGTACTTTAAAGTAGGAAGTACACTGAATAATTTGTTCTAGAACGTATCAATGCAAATAGCATTCTAAAATTATGAGAGCATCAAAGACAAAATTATTGCACAGAGCGAATTATTGCACAATTACAAACGCCGATCAGACGATAGTCGTTTTCATAGAAAGATCAACTATTTATGTATGAACACGATCGTCGTGTGCCGTAACTCTTGGTACTTAAACCATCAAAACAGCATAAAAAGTAAATACGCTGCATTCATTGCCATGCTCATGCTCATGACAATTAATAAAATAATTTTGAGTTTGAGTTTGATAATTAATAAAATAAATAAAAATATAGGGTGCAAGGAAAAGTATCATTAACCTTTAAACCACATACTCTACCCATCAAACTGAACAACTTTTACTATGGGAGCAAGCCTGTCAGAGCAAAAAAAAAATCTGCTGTCCCATACTAAACTGCAGCACTAGCTACTCAATTCAAACGAATGGGACAGCAGATTTCTTTTTGTTCTGACAGGTTTGCTCCCATAGTAAAAGTTGTTCAGTTTGATGTGTAGAGTATGTGGTTAGAAGGTTAATGAAACTTTTCCTTACACACTGTATATGTAATCATATAATTCCATTCCGAATCCTTCTTCAACATGTTAAAAATTACCCTTCTAAAGATGGTTTATAGTTTTAGCCAGGTTTTAGCAAAGCAAAAAAATTGTGGTCGTAAATATGTGCATTGTGCGTATGTGAGTTATGTTTTCTCTAAATAGTATGAAACAAAGTCACTATCCGCGTCTGTCCTCATCATTTCTGTTTCTCCGCGTACTTCTTCTAAACCACGCAACTGATTTTGATACGGAATTTTTAGATAATTTCTTCCGGAAGGTTTATGTGTATAATATATTTACTTTTATTATAGATACCACCCGGGCTAGGGCAGGGCCGTTAGTGAGAAATAAAATATGTCAAGTAATATTTAGTAATATTTAGTTCCCAGTCAAGGATACATTGCATATTGCATAATATTATTACTTGGTTCACTGCACTAAGCAACGCCTGTATCGTACTTATCATATCATCATCATACCAATACCGATTTACTTAAATACCATACGACTTTCTGAACATCCAAGAGACCATCCTAGACTCAAAAAGCTCGAAACAGGATCATTTAAATACAAAATTGTCATAGCACAAACACGAAGGAGAAGTAGGATTGCCACCCCCATCCCCAGGTTGTTACTCCCCGACGGACGGTTGACGAAGTGCAGTTACCCGCTATTCATGCCGTACTAAATGCACTACCCCCCCGCACCATGCACCCAGCCTTCCTCCCCTCGCTGCCACTTAACAACAAAGAGACCGCTCTACCCTCTTTGTTACCAGAAACAACTTGCTCAACAACCACTTTTCAGTGTTGCTTTAGTATTTTAGTTCTTTAGAAATAGATGGCTTATCTCGGTTTTGAGTGAGCATATGTTTAAGTTATACTCATGTGCCGTTTAAGTTCACCTTCTTGACTTAGTGAAAGGTATTAGAAAGGTAACTTATGCAGACCACGCACCGGTAACAATAATTGTGCAATTTTGTAATGAAAGGAATGTGACTAGTGTTTAATGTTTATCCCGTCTCGCCTCATTAATAGTACTTAACTTCTTTGCATTTTCTTGATTAACTGACAGTTGCACTTACGTTCAACTGATAATCGTCCATTAAATCTCATACTGTCACTTTTTGTTCTGTTGACATAATAAAAGCTAGCAAGAGATTTAATGGAAGATTATCTTTAATGAACATACGTGCAACTGGCAGTTAATAACATGGAATTTACAGATTTTTTGCTTCAGCTGGAAGTTTAAAAATAGTATAGTTCGTGGTTGTAAAAGCTTTTGTCCACCCCAAGTGGTGTTAAGGTCGTGAGTTTATGCATACTTATATGTAATTTAGTGGCCTTGTGACCGGGTATGATATGAGTATGGCCTTTAAGTTCGTCTTCTTCTTTGGTGTCATCTCCTATCGGAGGTTGACTATCATTAGGGCTATTCGGTCTCTGGACATTTACAGCCCTGAATGGATAGGTTGTTTTAGGTGACGGCTTTACTTTCCATCAGAGCTGTATAGTCCATAGTCTTAGCGGTACGCCAAAAAACGCTGCAAATGGTGTTAAAAGCATGAAATTCGGAGCGATTGATCTTTGGTCCATATATAAATCCATTTGACCCGTAGCACCAAATAAAAAAAAACAGAGCGGAGTTATGACGTCATCTTTTTTTTATAGAAAAAGAAATTAGTAGAGTATATGTATAAGTTTTCTTCTCCAGAAGCCGTAGTACGCCAACCCGCGATAGGGCTATATCACGTCTTTTATCTCGTTCGTTCGCGCGCAAACGCACGAGATAAAAGACGTGATAAAGCCGTATCACGGCTATCGCGGGTTGGCATGCTACCCATGCAGGTGTCCTGAGATGTTCATTCTATCATCAGTACCTAATCACTTGACACGTATGCTATGAATTTATAACTGCGCGCTTAAAATTCCTATTTCTGACCACCCATTATTTAGATAAGGAACGCCCAAGGTCTGCTGCAGTTAGTCCTAATCAATGGACTGTTTGCTACAATGAATACATACATATAATTGCACAACATACTCGTACATAACGTTAGATTTACGTAATCGACAGCAACATGCTAAATCTATATTGCAGCGCGCATTGTAATTATTCATGACTGCTGCAAATAGCTAATATAGAGTTTCCCATAACAATTTATTGGTTCCAATCAATTCATTTGACTCGGGATTTTTCGAGTATACCGTATCGAAAACGACGCGACACGACGGGCAGATTGATCGCTATGCTCTGAATAAATTGATAAGTATTGGAAAAGTTTTTGAATGGGGCAACAAAAATATTTGTACGACAATTTTTCGGCATGCCGTAAAATTGTCGTGCCAAAAGTGTCTACACGGTGCTTCTTTTCAAGCGCCGCAGAATTGGCGCCGCGAAATTGTCATCGTCTAAACCTACCATTATACAAATATAACCGATTTTACCTGTCAGCTGAATCCTATTCTAAGTGCTCACGGACTGTACTTATAATCGTCTTCATTAATTTAACATAATACACCGTAAATATGTTAAAACAATAGCCTTCGTCCATTATTTACCTAGAAAGCTCTCAAGTTGTTTTATCAGAACAGAAGGGTGGAACGTGAAGGTAGAACACAATGCGGACGATAGGAAACCGCGTTGTGGCAAACAGTCATTATTTATTTAAATTAAATAAACCACCTTCAAAGTAAGACAAACACTCAAGGCCATTGACTTACCAATTACTAGACGTAGGGTCCGCGCTCAAAAGACAGTGTCCGAACAAAAAGAGCACCAAAACGTAAAAAGAGAACCAATTACGAGACAGGGCTTGGAAAAGAATTTCATGATTTTCAATCTTTTTAGTTGGTTTATATTACTACACGTACTTAGGTTTGTGTATAGTTTAGTCTCAGGCCGCTATTAGACTATCATAGAAATATGATCATAGATGTACGAGTCATTTTTAAATGAACAACATATGACGGTGTAATAACTACATGTGATTCATATGTTCTATGATCATAGTTATGGGATTCTATTTGACAGCTAGCGTACAAGTAGGATCATATCCGTCTAACCTCAGAAAATGACATCTTCCAAATCAAAGAATTTCGGCTGGAATATCGAAACTACAAAAACATATGATCATATAAGTGTATTATGTTAAATTTAAGAACATCATCATTTAACTATGATCATAGAATTCGACAGATAAGAAATCATTTTTATATGATCTAAATCATCATCATCATCATCATATCAGCCGATAGACGTCCACTGCTGGGATTTGCCATAATCGCCACGCTTGGCAGGCGGGTTGGCGATCGCAGTTAGATTGAATGTGTGTACTCAGAGGATGCTGCTGCCCATCCTCCGGTAGATCCCTTAGTCGCCTTTTACGACACCCACGGGAGGAAATGGGATAGTGCTATTCTTAGCCAACACCATACGGCCCTGATCTAAATATGATAATGTAATAGCGGCCTAAGACACTTTTTTCGAGAATTTTGTACTAGACCCGGCGTCCATAGTATTCTACGTTGCCGTTGCTCAAGCCTATTGTTTTTTAGAAATGTACAGTGCCGCTCAGAAGCACCTGCTGTTTACTACTGTGGGCAATGGAACCACACCAGTGACAACGATGCTCCACCTGTGATAGGTCACAAATGTCACAATAGGGGATCGGACAGTCCGGGACAATTAGTCAAATTAGCAACTTTTAATCGAACGTCAAAACGCGCGCGATGTATGAAAAATTGTACTGAATACCCACGAGTGACGTCATCAACATTTAATTACTTTTTATAGTTCATCATGTTATTAAAAATAGTATTCTAGCTTAAAAAAAGCTAAAAATGTGAGTATAGCGTTATTTTCAAATGTTTTTTTTACTAAGAAGATAAAACTAAAATATATTTTATGTAGTCCGCTCCCCTATTGAGCCAGACTCAAGGCTCAAGCTTTAGAAACCTTCCCATAAATACCTATTATTAATCTACACGATTGACCTGACAGTGATTAATGGTATTAAATTAATAGTCAAAGAGGCAAATTCGAAAACTGTACCCAAGTAGGTAAGGGACCAGTCCCCAGCCGGGCACCGCGGAAAATCCGAATTAGATTGGAGTGATAACTCAAACTAGCTAACACTTAATCTTAAACTCTGCATGGCTAGCATGGCAGCGTGATATAGCGCTATCACACCTTCGCTCTCTTTCTATTTACGCGTGGACGAACGAGATAAAAGGCGTGATATAGCCGTATCAAGTGCAACATGCTAAGCTAGGCTGCATTGTGATGGATTGACATTGTTATAGAAAACTTGTATTCCTAAAAATTTAACGCCTACGATACGTTCAATGACATGTTGTATTCTTTCGTAGAAGCCAAACAATATAATTAACTACTCATTAATATCTATAGTCCAAGAGGCCAACGCCGAAATTCTGTCCCCGACAAATCACGGAGAGTTCACGGCTCGTACAAGTATAATTGAATGAAGGACGCGTCAAAACCTATAATTATTAATTCAACTTCAAACTGAAAATGTATTTTACAACTTTCGGCTTAAGCATAAGCGAGTTGAAGCCTGATGAATCCCAGTGAAGGGCAAGGACCTCACGTCATTATTGAAGGTGAGAGGGAACGACCCAAAACTTTCGGATATTCTTGAGTAAATGTCAACATAAAATGTACAGCTAATAAATAAATTGAATTTGTCTGGAAACGTACCTGAATAGTTTTCATCGGGATTGACATTCCGCGTGGTACTCGCAGAACAAAAGACACTCCGTGCAAATAAGTAGAATCCATGGTAGATGGTAGTCACCCTTTTGGATTGTATTGCATCCTTTTTAGGGTTTCTTACCCAATAGACCGTCTACGTACACACGGCGACAGGTCAGGTTAACCTGTTTGGACTTTGAACTATTAGAAGTTGAACGCTGCGAATCGTGCGAGAGGGTGCGGTATGTTGTTGTTGTTTCGTCTCACAGCACGCTGCGCCCGCGCGCCGGCAGCCGCGTCTATGTAGGCTCTCTACCGCACTATTTTGTGTTTTGTACGTAGTGTAGTTATAGGGTGCGTAACCTGATATGTCGCCGTGTGCACATGCCGTCCGTCTGTCCTACCATTATTTACGACGACATGGATGCTATATTATGCGTTTAAATTAAATAAATAAATAAATAACGCTCACAGGCACATACATTGTAATGATCCCAAGAAAGCACTATTTATAGGCTGTTTATTATGGAAACCATACAACGACGGCACAAACATATAAATATCCATGACCGAACCGGGATTCGAACCCAGGACCCTGGTTTGGCAGTCCGGCGTGGTAACCATTACACCAACCGGGTCGTCATTAAACTAAAAGGTTGTACCACTTTTTTCGATAACGTCTAAACCGACTTCAATCAAAGGCGGAAAGTATCAGCATAACAAGTTAATTTCTCCCGACATAACACTCTCGATTGACATGACAATGAATCTAATTACAATCAATAGTCCAAGAGTCCGATACCGGAACGGTGTCCCCATCAAATCCCGGGCGGTTCACGCCGCGCCGTATAATTGGATGAAGGACCAGCGAGATTGTAGGGAGGCCGGCGCCAAATCCGATAATAATGCTTCCGGGAAACAAAGGCGGAGGTGAGAATTTATTAGCGCCATTGTATGGCGTTACAAGGATGATCTACTTAATGTGATTTTATGGCTTTGTTAAGAGCCTACGGAGCCTAATTGTGCTGCCCTGAATCATATTTTTTTTATTTCTAAACAATTTAACAGCATTTCCAAAAAACAAGAATGTCCCGATAAATTGAAAATCAGCAATGACTACAATGTGACATTCTTGTTTTTTTGGAAATATTGTTTAATTATCAAGAAATTAAAAAAATACAATTGGGGGCGTTTATTTAGAAGATCAATCACGTACTCATTTGAACACATACATAAACTCCTTTCAAGGTTTACATAAACTCCTTTGACACATACATAAACTCCTTTGACACATACATAAACTCCTTTCGGCCATAATTCCTTTCGAGGTGGTCAGAACAGAAACCTTGCTACAACTACAAACTACCAACTATCTTTATAAACGTGCGTTAGAACGTTCAAAAGCATGAAATGACGTGCCGATAACTGCTAAAATATATTTTTGTTGTCATGCATGGAATAAACCACATCGTTTTATTTCCATTAATCGTATTCCTTTACCGACAACTCGCAACTATTAAACCGAGACATCTACATAATACCAAGCTTTTCAACTCAAAGAATGTGACTTAAAAAACACTTGACTGAAAAACTTACTTCATTCACAGCAAAGTTATTCAGAAAGGGCTTTAATTTAAAAGCGAATGCCGGGGGGCTACGGGACCACGTTTCACGCGACTATTAAAAAAAAAAACAATGCCGAACGACAGCAGTAAACTTAATCGTGATTGTTGCAGCTCATTTCGACAATTTTATGTTTAGTGTTTATGCAGAGAAAGAAAATAAATGTTTTGTTTCCATTTTTAGGGTTCCGTACCCAAAGGGTACAAACGGGACCCTATTAATAAGCCTACGTTGTCCGTCCGTCCGTCCGTCCGTCCGTCCGTCCGTCCGTCCGTCCGTCCGTCCGTCCGTCCGTCTGTCAGTCCGTCCGTCCGTCTGTCCTACCTATTTAGGGCTGTAACTTTTGAACCGTAATAGCTAGATAGTTGAAATTTTCTCAGAAAGTTAAAAATTAAGGGGGGTTTTCAACAAGAAACTAGTTTTTATCAACGTTTTTTCTTCACGCTCTATCTTAAAAACGGTAATACACACAAGCGTCAAACTTAGTGTGATTATAGAGCAAACTCTAAAGAATAACAACAAATACTAAAAATCGGCCAAGTGTGAGTCGGTCTCGCACTAAAGGTCCCGGACAAAAAAGTTTTTTTTTCTAGTTTAATATTGTTGTGTTCTGTATCTGTGGTGGTGTGGTACGGAACCCTCGGTGCGCGAGTAGCCCGACTCGCACTTGACCGGTTTTTATTAGTTTTACGGTGGTGGCTAGCCAGTAGCCACTATCTGCATTGCGAAAGGATGCGGTTTTGATTGTAGCTACACAAATATTTGTACGTGGGCACTTTGTTTGTTCCGGGTTTGTTGGTTGTTTTAACTATGACCGAATTCGGTTTATTGGTTAGCTTTTGGATCATTGAAAAGGTTGCCGTTTCGTTTTACGAAACTTGTTTACACTTATTTGTGCAAAAAGCTTTTTTGTGTTTTGCGTTGCGATGTTATTTAAGGGACTTTCTTAATAAGAACTATCTCTACGGGACAGCCGGTTTTTTTTCGCTATATCGATGTTGGTCCCATAGAGAAAGTTGTTCAGTTTGATGGTCTAATCATCCCTGGAAAAAACCGTCAGTACGGTTTTGTTTAGCATAACCATATGCTCACGACTATGTTCCCCAGGGTTATCAGAGATCTAATAAGATACATTTCTCTGTATGTATGTTATATTATAAGCTCTACATGTATGTAGGTACTTATAATATAACGTTATATTTCCAAATAGCTGGAAATCTGTCAGGGTTTCTTAAATAGCCCTCTTCGGGTAAGGAACCCTTAAAAAAGGTGGAAGGTAAACCTCAATCTTAAAAATAGCGTCTGATGTCTCCCCAACAGGTTTAAAAGGTGTTTAGACGTAGAAAAATAAATAAAAGCTATTCGTTCCGGCTTCCTAGGGGAAGCTGGGCGCCTGTGGATAGCGGAAATAAAGTAAGGCTGAGAATAAACCCGCCCACGGAGAAGGATGCTGGTTAAATTTAGGGCTGTTACTGATTCTGAAACTAGCTTTATTTTTAAACTATATTAACATGGTGTTATATTAAAAGCCTTTGGATAACAATAGATTGATGTGGACTGATTTTATTCACTGAAAGAGTGATTGTTATCGTCTTCTTATACAGAATGTAACAAATACACCCTAGTAGTATTTAAAAGGGTGGTATAGACAGACCATCAAACTGAACAACCTTCACTATGGAGCCAATATCTATCTACTCGACTCAAATGTGAAATGTATGGGACGGCTATTTTTTTTAGTTTATTTCGGTATTGTCTTCATATTCATAGTGAAAGTTGTTCAGTTTGGTGAATAAGCTTCTAAGTAAGACGGGTTTCGATAAAACGCACTCAACCGTAACTATGCAATGCCGCTGCGTTAAATTGTCCTTTGTGGAGCCAGGGATGTAAATTAATAAAGTTATTGTCAGCCCTGCAACTCTCGTGTATCCAAGACAAGCAACTTATAGTCTGACTGTATAGAATTATCCGGCGACAGTGATTTAGATCCGAATGGCCAGACGCACCCCTAGGCGAAATGGCAGGCGACAACACACAATGTTTCACTAAACACAATTTTCCCTCTGTTATTTCGTCAACAATTTTCATCTCATTCCGACCTTACCAGCTCTCCCCTTCCTTAGGACATGAATAATAATTTGTTTATTGTTATCTCGTTTCTTCTTGTTTACTCCTCAAATTGAAGATTGAGTTTCGTAAAGTAATTTGTTTGCTCTAAAGGGGACGCTCTTAATGAAAATTGAAAGAGAAAGTAATTGTTAATCCAGGTAAGTCAATCATTACTTAGACATGATAGATACATTTTATATTATACGAGCTTTTACCCGCGACTTCGTCCGCATAAATTATATACCAGATTTTAAGTCAGATAATAAGCTATCAAACAAAAAAAGTTTCATCAAAATCGGTTCAGTAGTTTTTGCGTGATACTCGAACAAACAAACACCCAAACAAACAAACAAACAAACAAACAAACAAACAAACAAACAAACAAACAAACAAACAGACAAAAAATCCAAAAATTGGTGATTTGGAATCAGGGACACCTAAAAACCATATCGTAACTTTTTTTTTGTAAATATCTTCAATGTACAGACACACTTCTGTTACAGTTTTATAATAGTTAAGATTAACGCAACGTAATTTTATATTTAGGGTTTCAGGATGGAATGACGCAAATAAGTCGCCCTAGTCGCTTCTTAGGACACCCACGGCCACGGGATGGTATTTGGTGGTCAATTCTAAATCGGGAACCGCAAGGCGGAGGACATGCTTAAATGCAATTAATAAGCATTGATATTCTTATATGACCGGAGCCACAAGGTTGAAATTATTAGAGTAAGAAAATAATAGCAATCATTATAGATCGGGATCCGGTGACGAGGTCCGTATACCAATCGAGCTCATCCATAATTCAGTTTTCATGCAATAGTTTACTATTAGAAGATGCGAAAAAACTTGGTCGGCCGACCCCTATCCTGGTGGGTTTTGTGTAGGAGGGTGACTAGTAACCTCTCTGAGACGAGACTAATTACCCATCGAGCTCATGAACCAAATTATGCTTATCCGATTGGACTTTATTAGTGTTACGAAGTACACTCGGTCGTCCGCCGGATATCCTGGCAGGTAGTGCTGGCCAACCAAAAATGGTGGTCAAATTTTGGAGTACTTCTCACCCATCGAGCTCATGGATGAAATGTATGCCAAATCAAAGGTTAGACCTTTACCTTCAATATTTCATCGGTCGTCCTGGCCGAAACCTGGTGGGTTCTGGTGGCCAACCAGATTTATCTGTCAAAGTAAGATCATGCGTTTTCACGTTTATATGAATAAATACTTTATTTACCTGATATATGCAGTTCTTTTAGCATGAACGTGAACGGTTGTATGGTTTAAAAGTATTTTTAAAAAAAACTTGAAAAAAAAAATTACTGTGTCGATAAATGAGACATCAAATAAAAATTATTTTTTTTCGATATAACATCGTCATTTCTAAACTGATTTGGCTGATTGTTTTATTTTACAAAAATATATATTCAAGAGTTCATGCCACTAAAATTTGGTGAAGATCTGATGAAGCGTTTCGAAGATGTTCAATGTTTTAAGTGGGTCAGATTTTACTACAAAAAATATCCAACCAAATTGATTCTTTAACGAGAATAATAATTGTGTTCTATTAATTATTCTTTCTAAAATGAAATTTGCTCTCTTAAGAGATGTCTATATAATAAAATAAACTAGTAATACCGCGGCGTTGCTTTCAAAAATGAAGTTGAAAAAAAATGTTTCGTCAAGTAAAAGCTACCTATGTTTATGTGGATGATCTAATTTAGTACGTACCTATATTAGTTCTAAAATAATTAGCTAAAACTGTTTAAAGGGAACTTTCTTTATGGGACTAACATCGAAAACGCGAAAAAAATCTGCTGTCCCATACAAAACTGCAAACTTACTCGACTGGAATCGGAATGTATGAGACAGCAGTTTTTTAGCGATTTCGATTTTGAACCCATAATAAAAGTTGTTCAGTTTGATGATCCAATCATCCCTTTAAACAGTTTTAGCTAATTATTTTAGAACTAATATAGGTACGTACTAAATTAGATCATCCACATAAACATAGGTAGCTTTTACTTGACGAAACATTTTCTTTCAACTTCATTTTTGAAAGCAACGCCGCGGTATTACTAGTTTATTTTATTATATAGACATCTCTTAAGAGAGCAAATTTCATTTTAGAAAGAATCATTAATAGAACTCAATTATTATTCTCGTTAAAGAATCAATTTGGTTGGATATTTTTTGTAGTAAAATCTGACCCACTTAAAACATTGAACATCTTCGAAACGCTTCATCAGATCATCACCAAATTTTAGTGGCATGAACTCTTTAATATATATATTTGTAAAATAAAACAATCAGCCAAATCAGTTTAGAAATGACGAAGTTATATCGAAAAAAAATAATTTTTATTTGATGTCTCATTTATCGACACGGTAATTTTTTTTTTTCAAGTTTTTTTTATAAATACTTTTAAACCATACAATCGTTCACGTTCATGCTAAAAGAACTGCATATATCAGGTAAATAAAGTATTTATTCATATAAACGTGAAAACGCATGATCTTACTTTGACAGATAAATCTGGTTGGCCACCAGAACCCACCAGGTTTCGGCCAGGACGACCGATGAAATATTGAAGGTAAAGGTCTAACCTTTGATTTGGCATACATTTCATCCATGAGCTCGATGGGTGAGAAGTACTCCAAAATTTGACCACCATTTTTCGTTGGCCAGCACTACCTGCCAGGATATCCGGCGGACGACCGAGTGTACTTCGTAACACTAATAAAGTCCAATCGGATAAGCATAATTTGATTCATGAGCTCGATGGGTAATTAGTCTCGTCTCAGAGAGGTTACTAGTCACCCTCCTACACAAAACCCACCAGGATAGGGGTCGGCCGACCAAGTTTTTTCGCATCTTCTAATAGTAAACTATTGCATGAAAACTGAATTATGGATGAGCTCGATTGGTATACGGACCTCGTCACCGGATCCCGATCTATTAGTGAAATAATTCACAATACCAAATTCCAAGAATTGCACCAATCCTGGAATAACAATAACATAGACCGTGGCACAGTGCTCAAATTCATGTGCTATTCAAAATTAGTGTTGGTGAATTCCTCATATTACATATCATCATCATCGTCAGCCTATCATCGTCCACTGCTCACATCTTCTGAGGCACTAAAGTTTGGTAAGTGTTGTAGAAAAGTTACAAGCTGAAGTGATAATGGGATGGTCATATCTGCTGAAGAACCGGCCCGACGACTTGAGACTGGTAGGTAGCTGGTAGCCAGCGACTGGATGAGTAAGCAAAAAATTGAAAATTCAAAGCTTGAGTTACTTTAGTGCAGGGGTCGGCAACCTTTTAGCTGGCAAGGGCTCCACTGCTCACATCTTCTAAGGCACTAAAGCAGGACTTCCCAACCAGTGGGGCGCGCCCCCCTAGGGGGGCGTAGTGATATCGTAGGGGGGGCACAATGCGTTTACATTTTGGACAGAAAACTCCAGTTAACCACGTAAATTCCACTCATTAATTCATTTTAATAATTAACTCATTCATTCAGTTACTAATTTACCAATCGTTTGTTGTTACTGACATGTTCAGGCTCAGCAGGTCGCAGATAGCACCTTTCCAGCTGCGCTTGTCGTTATTTTAATAGTGGGGGGGCGTGCAAAATATTCCTTACTATACCAGGGGAGGCGTGACGCAAAAAAGGTTGGGAAACCCTGCACTAAAGTAACTCAAGCTTTGAATTCTCAATTTTTTGCTTACTCATCCAGTCGCTGGCTACCAGCTACCTACGAGTCTCAAGTCGTCGGGCCGGTTCTTCAGCAGATATGACCATCCCATTATCACTTCAGCTTGTAACTTTTCTACACCGACTACTTCAGTTCGGTTCGTTTACAAATAACATGTTATAAGGAAATGTAATACGGGATTTTTGGCAAGCAATTTTTCTTTCTCTCTTGACTTTTATTATGATTGATCATTAGTTAGGTAATGTATTACAAATGACAAAGAGATTAGTCTCGAAGGAAACATTAATTATTTCAACGACACATTTAGATGCGATAAATGTTAATTTGTTTTGACTCGTATCGATTAAAATTATGCGTGTATGTAAGTAAGTCTAATTACAGTATCTTTTTGTTATGGCTAAAGAAGTTTGGCGGAAGGCCATATAATTTGAGACCCAGACATAGAGGTCCCATACATGAATGAAATTTAGAAATACGTGTAGAGTGAAACAAAACTAACAAAATGTAAATTGGTTGTAATCTTTAGAAGTTGGGGGAAAGTAATTTCTCATGATACCTTTTGTAGCAAGTGTATGCAACTCATAATCTTTCTTGTTAGATAGGCCACTCAATCTTCTGCGGATTCATTGTGTTTATTTTAATGCAAATTCACGATAATATTATCAGAATGGAAGAAAACGAAATCACGAACTATCAGTTCAACCAAGCCAAATACATTCTGTAACAACCAAAAAATTCCTCAGTGATAATATGAGATGAAAATAGCTGTCGTGGCTGCGTTTTGCTACTGCTTTTTGGATGAATTGTCTATTTTACTAGTAATTTTGAATTCGGACTTTTGGAGATGTGGAAGTTTTTTTAAAAAATGCCTTAATTTTTTCTGTTTATAATAATTATGACCGCCGTCCTGAATGTCTTTTAGTTTTCGTAAAAATGGCTGGGTCCAAATCTGCCATTGTTCTTTGGCACGTGTCTTGGCTATCGGCTTCTAGGTGCTCGCTAAGAATGCATTTTTGAGAACAACCTTTTTACCCCAAAAGGTGTGAAAAGGTGAATGTCAGATGTTCTGATAATCGCTATAGCTAAGCGCTCTCACAGACGAGCGACACTTTGCGGTCGCCGGGTGCCGCGGAGGGTCGCGCGACCGTAAAATGTATGAGCGTGACGCTCTGCGACCCACCGCGACAGCAAAGTGTCGCTCGTCTGTAAGAGCCCTTAAGGGGATATCCCCTTAAGGCTCGATGTCCTCCAGTGCTGTGGGAGGAAATAATTACCAATAGCTCACTCGATCGCGTTGTTAGGAAATTGAAGCTATTTTATAAGCCTTCTTTGCCAATCTGATCCATATATCTGACTCGCAACCCTTAGGTATCCCTTACAATGTCGTCTGACCAACGCATCGGTGATCTATCCACGACTCACTATTTTGTATTGAATAATTACCTTTCTTCGGTTCAATATGCGGAGGAGGCGTCGCCGGCGACTGCGTGCGCGCCTGCAGAGTCGCCAACAGTTTCCGCTTGTGGTTGCAAAGCTTCGTCAACTCCGCACCAGAGGCCGCTTGATACGGCTTACTGACCACCTGCGGAATTAATTACACTAATTAGTCGCTATTACGTGAAAATTAAAGAGTGTGAATATGGATTTTTTTTCCTGGCACCTAATTACCTACCTATTACGTAGCTTTGATGTATTATGATAGGTTATTTGTAGGTATGTAATAGGGCATTGGACATACACTAAGTATACAGGGTGTAAAATTAAATAGGACACTTAATTAAAGGGGTGCTTCAGATCATCAAACTGAACAACTTTCTCTATGGGACCAATATCGAAATAGCAAAAAAAATATCAGTTGTCCCATACATTTCAGTCGAGTTATGTTTGCAGTTTTGTATGAGACAGCGGATTTTTTTGTCCGTGTTGGTGCAATAGTAAAAGTTGTTCAGTTTCATGGTCTGAAACACCCCTTTAAGTAAGTGTCCCATTTAATTTTACATCCTGTATAACACACATTGTATCTACATATTTATTTACTCATCACAAACAATTCAAACAAGACTAGACTATCGGAACGCAATGATCTCCGTGTCAATTTCCAAGACACTTTTTATTGCTATTTCTTGAGATATTGCAGGTTGTATAAAGAAACGAGATCAGTTCCAACACTATATTTAATATTGTCATCAATGCTCACTCACTACCGTGCTGCACTTATTTCGTTGCCGTGAGCGCATGAGCAAATGCAGTTACGTAAATTGCCGAACACGACAAGATTTTTTCATTCTTTTTGGAATCGTTTTCGCTCGTATAAAAAAACATACTTTAACGATAACTGAGACTTGAAGAACTGTCAACCTTTTAATTTTTTATATGGATTATTTTGTGGTATTTATTATGTGTTCCTTGGAACGAAACTTGTATAGCCAGCAGCAGTATTATAGTTCAGTCTGATGCTGTAGACATTTTTGGCGTACAAAATCATAATTCCATATTGGAATCGAATAGTATCTACATTATATTTTAAGAGGGCTATCGGAGTCCAGTGGCGCCCTCATCACATTAAGAAAGATTTCTCAATAAAGAAAGCCTGAATTAATAAACTACCCAATTGACAAACTACAAAAGCCTTCAAGCTATTTTCATAGAATACTTTTATAGGTTTTTAAAGGTCGAAACTTGGTCGAAGCATACTCATTTTGAAAAAAGATAAAAAACGGCCGCTTTTTTTTTTATTCGAAACTGTCTAAAAGTGGAATGTTTAGAACCTATAAAAGTATTGTATAACAATGGCTTGAAGGCTTTTGTAGTTTGTCAATTTCGCCATTTTTTAATTTAGGCTTTCTTTATTGAGAAATCTTTATTAATGTGATGAGGGCGCCACTGGATTCCGATAGCCCTCTTAACAAAATCACAGTACTGGTGTGACAATGCTATTGGGGTGCAAGGAATGACTACACGTGTGACGAAACCTGAGTTTGTCTGATGCACCCTGGGCAGTCAGCCTTGGTACGACCAATGCTGAATGCCTAATACAGCATAAGTAAATAATTGTCATACTGGCACAAAAGAATGCTATTGAAAGTCAGTGTATATATTGATAGAATAATTCGTTTTAGGTTTTTATGCTGTCTTTTTGTGGGCGAAAGACTAGCCACATTACTTGAGACGTCATTCAATTCTGAAATCTTTACGATAAATATAAGCCTTGCTACAACTGCACACTTCAAAAGATGGTCTATTGTTGTACAAATACAATTTTTTTTTATTGTGACACACAGGTAAAAATGTGAGGTAATAAAATAACATTAAATTACAAATTAAAAAACCCCCAACACAAAAAAAAAAACATTTTAAATCTAAAAAAATAATTCGGTCACCTAGTATTTTTGTGTGATGCAAATGTAGAAGGTATGTTTTACTTTTTAATTCTCTATAAGATATTTTAGGTCAATTAATGCGTAGTGGACCGCTACGGGGGTATAATAAAAATATGATGTTTTAGTAAGTCTTCTTTCTAATAGCCCTGGTTTTTTAAGGCGATGATCAGACCATCAAACTGAATAACTTCTTCTACGAGACCAACATACATAGAAACAACATCAAATGAAAAGAAATCTGCTGTTCCCTAGATTTGGGTCGAGTAGGCTTGCATTTTAGTATGGAATAGCAGATTACTTTCCGCGATTTTGATGTTGATCCCGTAGAAAAAGCTGTTCAGTTTGGTGGTCTGATCATCCCCTTAAAAACCGTCATCAATGTTAAGAAGGACCCTATATAGATTTTGAATCTTATGCTGGACTTATTGAAATAATCGGGTAATTCGGGTATACATAATTAAGCACTGCCGTTCTCCTAATAATTAATAGAGAGTGTTAATAATTAACGTAGATTTGGAAAGTTTCCGTTTTATTATAACAAGCCACAATGTTTATGTTAACTGGTTAGCAGCGCATTAACTGTATAATATCTAACACTTACGTAAATAATTGATTCGCAACAAAGATTTTGTAACAAAGTATAAGTAACTGAGTTTTAACAATGTGTTTACTTATACGGGTTAGTGGTCACAACAATGCGATGCGAAGAATGGTTGGTTGCGGTAGGAGAGGAAAGCCGAAGAAAAGATGGATTGTGGACGAAGCTGCGTATTAATAGGAGTAAATAAGTAGTGAGGCTGAAATGATGGCTAAAATAGATGAATGGAAGATGACGTATTGCACCGAGCCCAAATAATGGGATAAGGACAGCCCGGTAGCACAGTCGGTAGTGAACCTGCCTGCTGTGCCGAGGGTCGCGGGTTCGAATCCCGTAAGGGACAAATATTTGTATGATGAATATGAATATTTGTACCCGAGTCATGGATGTTTGTATCTATATATGTATTCTATATCGTTGTCTTGTCATCGTAATACAAGTCCAGGCTAGATTCTGGTACTTTAAATGTGACTAAATAATTTGTGTGACATTGTCCAAGATATTTATTTATTTATTTATTTAAGGACAAAAGAATGATAAGTATACCTCGCGGCACGAAACTCGAATGAGTGAATTTAGACGAAAATAGTGCATAGTGCCTTGTACATATGGTCAGCGCACTCAAGGTCAGCGCTAGAGATTCGTGCCGCGACATACAACCACAATCGCATAAAATGTCTTCTTTTGACTTTTTATGAAAACTACTCATACGACAAAAGGCTCTATAATAAATACCATTAGCCTGGCTTTTCAGTGAAGGAAAACAAAGTAAAAAAACTTTCATGATGCTTTAAATTCAGGGCGTGTATTGCGTTACTATTCTTCAAACGAGGCTAGGGTTCACTACATTATACATTGAACAGAGTTTTGTTACAGGTAGTGAAATGTGGAAATTCTGTTTTTTTAGAACCTTTCCTTTCCCTCGAGGAATGTCGTGAGAATATGCATAAATAGTACTAGGACTAAGTTTGTGTTGACACCAACGTTTACCACAGACTAAATTAGGTGTCATAGCGCTTACATTAGAGCAACATACAATAACAATAACTGTCACGGTAACCGACATTGATTAACCAGACCACTGCAAATTGCATAGCCCTAATTCTGGTAAACGTGATTGCATTTAGGACTAGCAAATTAGTGTGAATTTCAAACTAAGTAATATGGACCACCCTATGGAGAATATTTGAGAACTGATGATTTAGATTCAAATCTACAGAATTACTTTACTGGCTGTTTCCCGCGACTTCGTCTGCGTTGATTTTAAAAAGTATCTTTTGTGTAAACTAGCTGGATAATATACAGGGTGGAAAGTTAAGATGGGACACAAAGGGCAGCTACCAGAAGCATTACAGCTACAAAAAAACGTTCTTAGGAGACTAACCCTAACTTTTGGAGCATTTTACTTCTGCATTCACAGATTTTGAAAAAAATTTACAGTCATCGAGAAAACTGCAATTCTGACAAAACTTTTTTGTTATCCCATTCGATCCTCTTACTGATAAAAGTGTCTATGGGGTCAACCGAGGTCGACGCATTAGAACTCTCAAAAAACGCAAAATAAATTCCCATACATTTTGAGAAATATTAAAATCACCCTAGTTATGATTTTGTAAACACTTTCAAAATTTTTAGGGGCGGTTCAGACCATCAAACTGAACAACTTTTATTATGGGTGCACACATGAAATTGCAAAATCTGCACTTCATACTAAACTGCAAGGCCTACCTAGAGTCTAGACTCAAATGTATCAAACAGCCGAATTTTTTTTTTGCTGACTGAACTGAACAACTTTTACCATGGCAGCATCCAGAAATAATAAATTAAATCTGTTATGTATTCGAGTCGAGTAGGCATTGCAGTTTAGTATGGAAATGATTTTTTTTTACGATTTCAGGTTTGCTCCCATAGTAAGCTATTCAGTTTGATGGACCACCCCTGAAAAGTGCATACAAAATCACCTGGTATCTATCTACACGCACGTATTGTACTAGGTATAGTATACGGTACTTAGGCCCGTATTAATAAAAGAAACTTCATCGTTGGCGGCCTCTTAAGATGACGTTTTAATATGCGTTTGACGTTACTTAAGAGCCTATCAGAGTTTCGTTTCCCTTCTTTGTTAATACGGACCTTAGTTAGCAAATGTCTCTTATCTCAATAACTTTAAAACTCTCTGCTGACAATAAATACTGGTGGGCCCGATCAGCAAGCACGTTCGCTATCCATTACATTCGGACGCCCACTGCGCACGACTGCACACGCAAATTGCTATACCCGCTGACACAGCTGCATACGATATGTACGTGTTTGCAGAACTGACGAATTGCAGCTTTAGGCCGTTAATATACATTTTGGTTTTGATCGAATCTGGATTAGATTGGATTCGTGAACAGCAACCCTAGCATGCAACGCACTGTCATGTTCGCTCATTTTGGCATGCGTAAAGTAACAAAGACTGAGGCACATCTTGTCATTTCTCGTTTTGTCGGGGATGGCATGCTAGGCCCAAGGCAGGAAGTGGAACTTAAAAATGTTTTTCTTGTTTACATTGGTCCACATTTTGCAAACACGGTGAAAAACGATCGTTTAATATACAGAGTGAAATTGATATCATTAGCATCCTTTTAAACTAAGAGTCTACCCATCAAACTGAACAACTTTTACTATGGGAGCTAACCGATCGGAGCAAATAAAAAATCAGCTGTTGCATACATTTGTGTTGCATATACGCATTACAGTTTAGTATGGAAGAGAGGATTTTTTTTTTGCTCCGATCGGTTTGCTCCCATAGTGAATGTTGTTCAGTTTGATGGGTAGACTCTTAGTTTAAAAGGATGCTAATGATATCAATGTCACCCTGTATAGCAGTCCAATTTTTTTTTAACTAGAAATATTTTAAGGGTGTATTCAGATAATGAAACTAAACAACTTTCAGTAAGCAACATAGGTCGAAAAATGATAAAAATGTTTGAGAAAATGAAAATTGATTGACTGATTACTTTTGTATGGAAAGCCCAAGAATTTTCGCTTTATCCGATCTGGATTATAAAACCTTTCAACCCATAGTGATAGAAAAAATAACAGTACCGAAACGGATAGATCAATCAAGATCGGATCAAATGTAGTCGTATGTTTCCAAACCAAAAGTGGGATCGTTTGGAGTGAAACGATCCCTTGTAGGAACGACGCGTGACGTATCACCCTTAAGTAATTGCTGTTAGCCGGGAGACGCTAATGGAAAAGCAAACTGTGTCGTAAAACTCGTAAAATCTGTGTCACGCAAAAGTTTAAGCTTTTTCTCTCTGAAAAACAGGTATAATATAAGCATACGCTATATTCCCGAGGGATTAGTATGATATACTCATACGTTTGCTTCCTCTTCTATCAAAATTGTTTTGAATAAAAAACTTTAATCTGAAAGACAAATAATAAAAATCTTAAGGATCCACTGAGTTAAGCATAAAATCAATGAAAGTCCTGGATACATTACCTGCATGTCCAGGAGCCAACTTAATATGCTGACGGTTTTTCAATTTGCTCCATGAGACTAACGTAGAAATCTTGAAATAAAAATCTGTTGTCCTATACATTTGGGTAGAGTATGATTGCAGCTTTGTGTGAAACAGCAAGTTTTTTTCGTGTTTAAGACATTGGTCCTGTTGAAATTTTTTTTCAGTTTGATGGTCTGATCAATCTCTTAAAAAACAGTCAGTTCTGCTGACTGGACTTTACATTCTAAATGTACCATAATTATTTAGAATATCCAAACACTTAGTTGACCCAAACTCTATCTAGAGTGACGGGTAGTGAGCCCGTCGCCAATTTGAATGGACAGTGGTCACAATACACGTCTTGAAATCGAAGCTCACGATTTTTTAGTATAAGATCAAGATGTAAGAAAAAAAAAAATATTTGCGTATTTCTTTGTTACATATTGTTGAAGGCTGTACGACCTGCTGGGGTCTTTTTATTTTTAATAAAGATCGCTTGTCAACTTCGCAATATCTGTTCGCCAAATAAAAAAGCTCTTAAATACACCTGTCCTTAATGTTCAATATTCATCAATTCATCATTATCTCTCAAAAGTTTTTGTAGGAACAATCAATCATCCTTCATTATCCCTTCAGCAAAGTGTCTTTATACTTTTTCTTTTGAGAGCCGCAAATTTAATTCTACGCAAAGTTATTTTCCTTAAAAATTTAACGTTGCCAATCGTTTTTAAACATGAATACGTAATTATAGAGATTGATTTCAAATAGAAATAAGGATCAAAGTATAAGGATAAGCATATTATGCTGACTATCCCCGAGGGGGATGAGGAGGTAGTCAGAGATATTCTGAAACTTCCGAATATCCACGTTACACTAGTTGTACCGAAACTCTGTCCAGTGTGACGGGGAGTGAGCCCTTCGCCACTTTTAATGGACAGTGGGTACAATACATATCTCGAAATTGAAGCATGTAGGTTTCCTTACGATGTTTTCCTGCACCGAAAAGCCAGTGGTGTTACAAATCGTACATAAATTACCGAAAAACTCATTGGTACGAGTATGCCTGACGGGGATCGAACCATCGCCTCCTACAATGCAAGCAAGGTTACTCGCCACTGGACCGCTGTTATCGAGTCCCAATGGTAGTATAAGAATCTAGTACAGACTAATTATTATGATGAGGCAATACTAGGCGGATCAATTAAATCGAAGATTGGCTCAACGGGATTAAAATAATATTGATCTACACTTTATCATGTCATAGTAATTTAACATAAATTTATTTACTTTGTAACGTCAATTGAATTGAGGCATGTGCGTCCTTGTCCCGCTTACAGTACAATCACATTTGCAGAACGGTTGAACATGTAATTATAACTTATGCGATTCGCAAATGAATACTTTATTTGCTAGTAGTGTTTTTTTATTACATATCATCATCAGCCTATGTAATTTATACTGCAAAGGCTTAAAAGAACGAATGAATGAATGAAATCAAAACAAAATACAATGCACAATAGGAAACAAAACTGATAAAAGAACAAAAGGTGGCCCAAGACAACTCCTTCGTGGGGAACAAACAATGCAAATATGTGGAACTTGCTGAAAATCTAATAAAATTTCACTAAACAGTAACAGAACTGAAAATGCGCACGGCTAAGGAGTGGAACGCACTGCCTGCGGACCTGTTCCCTGAGCAATACAACCTGGGCCTCTTCAAGGCAAGAGTGAATAGGCATCTTTCTAGGTAAGCATGCTACATCTTCGGCCTCATCATCACTCAACATCAGGTGAGATTGGGGTCAAATGTTTACCTATCGAACATAAAAAAAAAAAAAAAAAAAAAAATTGATTAACAAATGAATTTGAGAGCCGATATACACATAAAAGAATTTGACTCCAGTACTAAGTAGATCAACAATTGAATTTTACATATTTCAACACATTACTTACGACGCCGACGACGAGATATTGCACCGATCCCAAATAAAGTGGTAAAAGAAAATAAAAATATGGTGACTTAGCCCGAGAAAGTATCTTATTCCTGACTTTGTTGGAAATTTGGAATATACTTGTGAGCCACCAGAGCATTAATAAATATAATTTTCTCGAGGGAGCTAGACCAACTCACGCTCTGTGAAAAATAGTACTAGTTATTAGTTTATATTGTAACGGTTGAAAACTGTACACTGAGAAACTTTAATACAACAACTATAATTATGCTCAAACTAATCGGTCAAACAAAATACATGATAGGGTGAGGTGGCAAATTTAGATCAACGTACGTTAAGAATACATTTGTATCTAAAATCCAATGCACGAAGTAAGCAGTAGGACAATTAATACATACTACCCATACGAATCTGGCACACGCATACAAATGCAATGCGACGAAGACTTGGGGCTTTCGGTATCTTAGGGTACCGTCTTCCACGCGCGAGCTGCGTATTATTACTGTCATCAAGCGTAGGATATCTCTGCATCGTGTACTTGGTGCCGATACTGTAGCGATTCTAATTCCACACTGAAAAAAAAAATGTTTACTTCAACCAACATCATGAATCCATATGAGCCTGTCAACATCATGACTTCTCCGACTAAGAGAACTTTTTTAAATGAATTCGGCTTGTTGTTACAACTAACCATCTTTTGTTTTTAGTAAACAATAATAACGTCATTTCAATTATTTTGGTGCTAATTAAGAGCCTTAGTAGGCTCGCATTTTTTTCAGTGCAGATCCAAAATTGATAACATACACAAAGATAAGACATTTCAGGTGGTCGAAAACATGGGTTCGTATCGGAATGACCTAAATGTCCTTCGCATCACGACGTCCTAAAAGCAAAACGACCTAAACATTACTATAACTACCTAAAAACAGCATACAATAGCAGGGTTTGCTTTTAGCCCATTTCAGAACCAGACATTAGCCGAAACGAATACCTAGTCAAACAGAAAAACAATAGCAAACTAGATGAACACAAAACATAATACAGTAGGACAACTCATTAAGCATTATGTAGTCAGCGGGAACTAATAGCAAACCTTAATGGGATGGCTGTCTGGGCCGATAAGCCTACAGCATTGCAACACAATGCGGCGGGTCATTTCAATATGAAACCAATCAACTTGATGAACGTCACGTGGACTGGCTGCGACAGACGTGTACTGTGCCACTGCTGTTATGGTTCACTACTGTTTTACCTATGCCATCTCGCTCTTACACGGTATTAAGGCTTGAATACCCCTTTAAATAATTATACACAAAAAGTAAACGAGTAAGTATATAAAAAAACGCAATATAGGAACTTGAAGCCGGAAGCCGAAGAAGGATTAAACGTCAAATCTTTTTTTAAAGCTTTTGAAACACCGCATCTGAACTTGTTGTCGCTGTAGAGAAGATGCGGCCAGAAACTCTCATTCCCAAAACTGGCAAATTTAAAACCGCAGACTGATCAAAGAACATTTTCTAACAAAGCATCCCGTCGGATCTAGACATAGACAGGCAGAAAGGTGGGAGAAAGCCGTTCCATTAGAGTTGCCGAGTAGTACCGAACATACACTTGTCACAGGTGACTAATTAATAGGATATTTCGGAGCTGAAGTGACTATGTTCGTTATGTTTCGCACTAAGCCTGTTTATTAAGCCCCACGTTGGGGATATACGACCAGTTTGATAATCATTTTAATTGAAACGTGATCAATTAGATAGACTCCCAATTATTGTTAACCTACTTTAGGAGACAAAGACGACTAAGTAGAGTACCTAGGCGGACCGAGCTATGCTCGGCGTCTTCCAAGTTCATCTAGGGTTTCATCCGAGAGGAAATCCATTCTCACACATTCCTGTTTTCCTCAAATAGGAAAAATGGAGATATACGGGCAGTTAGGTAACAATTTTAATTATAATACCTATGAGGATTTAAGAGACTGTATATCCAAAAGAATAAACAAATCTTGCACCAATCTGAGAGGATGTTGTATCCTAAGCCAATAATAAACGTAACCGGCCTAGTATGCGGTCTTTTTATACGTGTGTAGTGGAGAGTAATTTGTCGGTAGCCAGTCGCCACTAATTAACAGGGACCTTTATAACTATCAAACTGACCCCATTGTACGCCTAAAGGTAGGTGTGAATTTGCACTTATTGAAAATACTTATTTTAGGAAATAAGTTTCCTTTTCCGATGAATTGATAATAGAAAACTATAAATCAGCTCGCGTTAAGCGAGAAACGAATAATCCAGCGAACAGGCACTGAAATCAATTGACACCTGAAAAAAGAACAAATCTGTTAAAATCTGAAAGGAGACAAAACAAGCCACTAAAAACAGCCTAGTATGCGGTCGTTTTATTCGCAACGTCGAGTAATTTGTCGGCGTGTCGTCGGTAGCCAGTCGCCACTAATTAACGGGGACATTTACGACTGCCAAACTCGCTTGTATAGTTGTATCGGTACAACTGTCGTGTCGCCCCCTTTACCCCCTCCAATAGGGAGGTGCATGCTAAAGTTACTGCTTCCAGTGTCTGTCGTACTAAATTACGTAGAGGATTGTATTCTGCATCAGCTTTTATAATAGGTAGGTAAGTATTTTGCAGTGTTAAGGCGTCAATGGCATTAGCGAATTCGGAAAAAACTGTGTTTTTGTGTTCAGGCTACAACCACAAGAAATGAAACAAATTATTAACTTGAAATATAAGTATTTTTTGTGCTAGGTCTTACACTGAAATCATACATAATAATAATATACAGGGAGTAAGTGACAGCCTAGCAAATACTGAAACGGTGAACTCAGACCATCAAACTGAATAACTTTCACTATGGAGCCTACCTCAGGAAACGCGAATAACAATCAGCTGTCCCATATATTTTAGTCGGGTAGGTACAGCAGTTTTGTATGGGACAACTGATTTTTTTTGCGTTTCCTGAGGTAGGCTCCATAGTGAAAGTTGTTCTGTTTGGTGGTCTGAGTTCACCGTTTCAGTATTTGCTAGGCTGTCACTTACACCCTGTATGTGTTAATGTAATTTGTAATGAAACTTCTGTAAAAAATAACTAGAATTCTATGATTTTGATAACTTAGTAAAGAAATTAGAATATTATGTTAAGTTAACTACAGTTTTTTGTTCCAACTTCCCCTTTAACTAAATAAAATAATATTATATTCTATCGTATTGTAAAAGTCAATTGTATGTAGCGAAACATTTATGAGGGGAAACACAGAAGTCAAGGTTCTCAGGTGACAAACAGACGATGTCACTACCTATCATTGCGGCTTTAATACAAAACTCTAGACGTTTTGAAATGCAATTACGATTGACATAACATGTTATTGCGAAAAATAGGTACCTACAATATCACTTAGATAACAAAGACTCAGGTTCTCTGTTTGTACTCTTTAACTATTCAGTGGAGATTCCCAGAATGTTTTATTTATTTGCTCTATCTATAAACGAGAATATGTTCTACATATGTAAGCACCTATTGTATCTAATCATGTTGTCGAAAGATAAGTAGTCGTAAGGGGAGATTTTATTCCCCTCGCTCCATTATTTAGGTCAAGCTCTAGCTAAGAGACAAACATCCACAAAAGGGCTCCCTAATAAGCGAGGAAATAAGAACGGAATTACTGTCAGACGGAAAATCTGTAAATAGGGTCACTGGACTAAAGAAACGGTCCTTGTTAATCAAAAGGAAAAATGAAGAATGTTTTTACGATTAGAATCATTGCTCTTTAGACCGAATAGCGTTTGGGGAAAACCTACGATAGCGCACTGTTAATCACGCAGTACTTTAATGATACAAAAAACGGCCAAGAGCGTGTCGGTCTCGCCCGTGATAGGGTTCCGTAGCCATTGTATTAGTTAGTAGATTCAGAAGAAAAGTAATTACCCTGTTTATCTTACCTAAGTGAAATTTTTAAAACATAACAATAGTGCGATTTAACTTATTGCAGCGTCATTTTGAGCGCAGATATCTCGAGACTAGTCGAGACAGAAGCATTATACCGATTTAGTTTCTATGGGAGTTTTGTTTCAATGGACAGGACCCATCCAACGACACCTCACACGATTTACTAAAAAATACTTTTTTTTCCATCCCCCTTTGCGTTGTATGGTGTCGAAACAAAATTGTTTCTTCACGACTACCTCATTTCTGTTTTCGAGTTACTGTTATCTGTCGTCATGCCAAATTTCGATTCAATAGGAGCAAAAATGAGCGAGTAATCGAGTTGGGGCATACAGACAGACACACAGACAGAATGGACGAAAGTATAAGGGTTCCTTGTTTACCTACGGAAAAACCTAAAAACATTGTACCTATTTAAAAATCTGATCAAGTTTTATACTTTCTTTGGAGCCAAGATATAATTTTCTATAGTAGGTGTCCAGCCTCATTTCGAGTCAAGGATAAATTGCGTTGCCTTACCAAAAGGTAGGAGTGGTCCCATGAGAAATAATATGAACAAATTAGATTTTATTAAGACGTTCTCTATTTTCTTAGTCATTCGCTTAGATTGGCCGCCGACCTTGGACCTAATACATTGGTATACCTATGATACGTTTTCAGTTAGCAACATAATAAAACAAACAACCTTTATTGACTCGTATTGTCTGATGTTTAGTCGCAGTTTTAATCAGCACTCGATTACAACATATCGTTAATCATAAAATGTGCGGCCCAAAATCTTCTCGCGAAGAAGCAAGCCTTACTCCACCACGAGGGGCAAGTGAGTCTTTCTGGAGGCACGATACATCTAGCTGACATAGTCCACCTCTGATTTGGCTTGATTAATGCCTTAAGGTTGGTCGCAGTATTTATTGATATTAACTACAATAAAGAGTAATTACTAATTATAATTAAACGAGATACTAATTTATTCCACTTTCTACGTGTAGTCCAAAGATCCTTGAAGAAGAAGTAGATCAAATGACTTGAAGCAAACAGTGACATACGTCCGACAAGTCCACGTTTGTCCAACACACGCTTTGTTATTTGCTCATGACTTTTTGTTTGCCAACCTCAACACTGCAACACTATTCGATTGGGGTGAGGGTCCTATTTCTCGTATTGAATATCGACGGCCTTGACCTCGATAAGGAAATATTTGGGGTTGCGAGTTAATCCCTTTTATCTGAACCGAAGGGATTATTTTACAATACGGATGCTGTCAAACATGTTTGGTTTGAAGCGATGTCAGACGTGAATAAAATGTTTTATGGATGTCGATTTCGACACGCAGTCGCCTTTAGCTAATCTTTACAGAAGAGCAGTCAGGTACGCAGGATATTTTGAAGTGCATAATTGTACGCGGTAAATACAGATGCACTCTCTCGTACTTACCCTCCTATGTCTGATGGAACGGGAGACCCATACGATCAGAGGTGTGATCAGATACAATGACTATAACAGGCAGCCACACGGTTTGGGCGTCAAAGATATGTAAGACGCCTGAAGGAATTAGTCGACTCTTACGACAACCGACTGGGTCGGTGCTATTCTAAGCCAAGACACCAGAAGTTTACGGTGGCTATCAAATATAAGTTAAGTTTTCTTTGATAATTATGGAACAAGCAACACCCGTATTAGTTACCAAGCAGTATTCCAGAACCTAGAAAGCTATAACTATTTACGCGCAATTGTATTAGCAACAAAGCATAAACAGACAATAAGGCAACTGAGGAACAATATACGTCTGGCTGACTAACGAAGGTGTTGGTCGGACAACACCTTAGACTGTCATTGTATACGACTCCATTCTACATCGGGAGCTGATCTCGGGCTTACAATGGCCAATAAACAAAGCTTGTAGATTGTAGACAAAGCCGAAGGTATCTCTCCATCGGGGCAGCGAAGCATGTCGCTGCAACTGTCGGCATATACATTGTGCCATATGCATGCGTGTTAACTACAGTACCTACACGTTACGTGGGAACAGCCCTCTGCTAAAAACAGACAGTTAATTGGATTCGGACAAACGTCGTTTATATTTGGAATACGCGAATGAATTTGGATTGTGTTGAAACGGTTTTTTTTTCGACGATGTGACTCAGTTTTAGTATGTTTTTAGGTACAAATTTAATGACACACACATCGTCCCATAATCCTATTTCTACATAAGATGAGATATCAAGTACCTTGGCTACGATGTGGCCTCCGCAAAACCGCTTTAAATGAGACCAAGGCCCTGTTTAATAAACGCGACAATGACAATTTGACAATGACAATTCAGAGTACATTGCTGAGAATGCTAGGACACATGAAGCACTGCAAGTTTAGCGTCATTAGTAACCAGCAATGTAATCTGAATTTTCACTGTCATTGTCGCATTTATTAAACAGGGCCCAGGTTTTTGCAGTTATTGCTCTAAGAGAACCTCCACGGTCGACCAAATGGAAGAAAAGATATGGAATTGTAACATAATAGACGCACTCAATGCTTTTAAACGCGAAAAAGATCAGTGGACCAACTAGTATCATTCTGGTTAAGGAATTCAAAGGCTGATAAACCACAAACGCATACTAAATAGAGCGTTTAATATACCTGTGAAAACTTTCTCGGTGAATTAATCTTGCCTCAGTCTTGGGTGCCAACAGCAAATTAGTTTATGTAGGCGCAAGCGTTGATGAAATTAATTTAGACACGTGGGAGGAGCCGATATGCTGGCATTACCTGGCTGGGTCGTTGTATTATAATAGCTTGGCTTTTACCTGTCCCTCGTACGCGATTAAACTAAGTTTTAATTAAAGAAACATCCCACAGACGAAGTTTATTCAACATGTTTAAGTGGTGGCTATATTCCTGTGTATTCCTTGAGATAGTTTAAGGTAATAGACAATTATACAGGGTGTAACAAAACACCCTAGTAATACTTAAAGAGGTGCTTCAGACCATCAAACTGAACAACTTTCACTATGGAGCCAACGTCGAGAAAAATAAATAAAATTAGCTGTGCCATACATTTGAGTCGAGTCGGTACTGCAGTTTTGTATGAAACAGTTGATTTTAATTTCGCGATTTCAAACTTGGCTCCATAGTGAAAGTTGTTCAGTTTGATGGTCTGAAGCATCCCCTTAAGTATTACTAGGGTGTTTTGTTGCACCCTGTATACCTAGGTTAGATTTGCTGTCTTGAACAAAGCATTTTTTGCCGAAGGTCGTACGACAGCAATATCTTGCATAGTTCCATGATTTAATGCCTTGCTGTGCCTGCACAATCACCCTTTTCAATTTACTACTAGTACCTATTGCTCAAGAGAGAATCATAGATCATGGTAACCTTATTTAACACTATTAGTACTTATACAACGAGTTAATGAATAAACGCAAAACTATAAATTAGTTTGTTTAGAATCGAAAACAGAATCGAAGGTTTCAACATAGGTTTATCGTCGGTCGTGATTTTATGTATGTATTACTTATATGTTTTTCTTAAGAATTAAAGCAATTTTTAGGCAATTGACCACTTTTAAGGGGTTCGATTGTGGTCACACCTTATGAATGTAAAGGACAACCGCCGCTCTCCCTTGAAAAAATACCTTAAAATGTATAGAAGTTTTGACTGAAGTCAAATGTGTAATAAATTATGAGGTTTTATAAAAACGACTCAGATAGTATCATTTATTTTTATTTAACGAGTTATTTAATCATTTATTATTAATAAATTATAAAAAAGCAGCAACCCCAACATGGCTATCAATGTTGTTTAGTAGGAGGAGGTAGGAGGTGTTGCAAGCCTGTTGCAAGCACAATGTTTTTTTTATATAAAAATGATAAAAACTAATAAATCATTATAAAATAAACTAATGCCTGCAGTTAGTTTCTAGTGTTCCATAGTCCATAATAAAAATAGAAGAACGGTTATACATTTTTGGGTATTATGTGCCAGATGTCCTTTAACAGTCAATATAATGCATAAAATATAAAACATTTCCCAGCATATTCCGAACAAGGTATTGTCGGAATGTACTGCCCTGCGCCCGGCGCCCGCGCAGTCGCCACTTTCACCTCACTACTGTGGGAAAGTTGCCGTTTAGAAACTCTAGCGTTTATTTACATTGCGTATACTATTACATTTGCTTTGTTTTACTAAGTGCTTGTACCTATTTGAATAGATACAAGAATTAATTAAAATATACAGGGTGAAATTGATATCATTCGCATCCTTTAAACTAACAGTCTACCCATCAAACTGAACAACTTTTACTAAGGGAGCAAACCGATCGGAGCAACAAAAAAATCAGCTGATCCACACTAAACTGCAGTGCCTACTCGACTCAAATGTATGCAACAGCTGAGTTTTTAGTTGCTCCGATCGGTTTGCTCCCATAGTAAAAGTTGTTCAGTTTGATGGGTAGACTCTTAGTGTAAAAGGATGCTAATGATATCAATTTCACCCTGAATATTGTCTTTTTTAAATGCAATGCAACCAAATTAATTTAATGTCTGACAGTGACGTCAAACACATTTATATACCTTATATGCTGACGGTTTTTAAGGGGATGATCAGACCATCTAACTCTAACTGAACAACTGTCTCTAGGAGCAAACGTCGAAATCGAAAAAAAATCTGCTTTTCCATACAAAACTGCAATCCTACTACTCGGCCCAAATGTTTCGGACCGCAGATTTCGCTATTTCAATCTTTTTCCCCCATAGATAAAGTTGTTTAGCTTGATCTAATCATCCTCTTAAAAAACCGTCAGCATATTAAGTTGAACCCTGTACATGAAATGAATAAAAAAATAATAATTTATAAAAAGTTTTTTGTTTGTACTTATAGGTTCTGGCCGGATCGTCTCTACAGAGTGCTAACAAGTCGGTCGGTACCGCTTGATTAGTGTATTGCGCCGACGCGAGCGTGATTATCAACCTAAGCTAGATGACAGCATCAAATGACACAGGAGTTTGCACTGAAGGCATTCCGTCACCCTCCAAGTCCTCAGACCTGCTTTGCTTGTCCAATCCAAGGATGGCTGTCGTTACTGATTGATTACTGTATTGAAGCAGTAGCCTGCAATGAAAATAGTACAATTATGTATAGGATCGCAATATCGTAAGCAAACCTATATAGTCCACTTAACAAAGCAGGTGTAGAGTGCGTGAGCTGGATCGTAAGAAATTTCTTCAGAAATGTGTTCAGGATGCCTAGAGGGTAAACATACTAAAAGTCCTCGCCTCTAGGGGGGGCGCCGGGTGGGGGGGAGGGGGTTAAAGTTCCCACTTTTGAGTTTTTCGCTAATATCTTTAAAACGGTGCGTCGTAGAGAAAAATTTTTTTCTACGTAATGAAAGTTTATAAAATTTCCTACAACTTTTGTCTTATACACTTTTTAGAATTCCTAACTATTTTTGAAGTACACGTTGTCGAAAAGTGAAATTTTCGAAAAAAAAACCGACTTATCAAACGTTACCTCTTGCCTGCTACTTCAATCGTGTTATTTCGGGATGAAAGGTAGCTGGCATGTTAATCCAGGACCTAATTTACCTACATACCAAATTTCATACAAATCTGTTCAGCCATACAGTCATCGAAACATTTATCATTTTTAATTAAAATTTTATTTTTTAATCCGTTTAGGTCGTGAAGGCGCTGACAAGAGTCCTTCTTCCAAAGCACCCTCATCTTCAGTGGATGGTTCTTTCTGGAGGAACTCTTCACAATCTTCACCATTGTCTTCATCTTCACCATCGTCTTCGCCAAGAGACACGCCGTTAAGACATTTCCCTTGGCAGTGGAGGCATGCCGCAGAACATTTGAGCATTGCTTTACGACATCCACATTTGCCACTACCACAACCCTTAGCGCAGCGGCAAAATATTGTTTTTAATAGGACCTCCGGTGCGGGAAAATCATTAGTTGTTATTGGCACCAGGCTGCCTCCTTCATGTTTCCATCCCCACTCTTGAGGAGGCAGCTCATTCCCAAGCCACAGTTGCACTTGGTGGTAGGTGCGCTGTGAATGCTGTTTAGCTGCGTTCTCAGTTGGTGGGAGGGAGCTGAAGTCAGGCTTAATCTTTGCCAATGATCTCATGAACAACTGAAAGCGATACTGGTTGAGGGAAGTCAGTCTTGTTGGCGCTCCATACCATTGAAGAAAGCACATTTTCCCAGCGTCATCAACTTCACTGTGCGTGGAGGCGGGGTTATAAAAGGTCGCTGCTGCTTCTTTGATGACATCTGACTTCAAGTACAGTTTTGAGAAACCCACTTTGCTTCTTCTGAAAGTTGCAGATGTTATATCGCACCCGGTAAATGAATGTAAGACCAGGATATGTTCATATCCATGTTGCTGCATCTCTTGGGTGGATAGTACGATGGTTTTAGTTTTCCCTCGGTCAGGTTTCAGCAGCAGAATGTCTTGGGTGGGAGGAGTGGAAGCTATCAAAAGCACAGCAAGGTCGAAATCCTCACCAACGACAATTACAGAGCTATCAGTCGATTTTTCCACAGCGGTTTTCACGATAAGGACATCAGCATCATCGGTGGCCTGGAGACTTTGTATCCCTTTTTCCTGAAGCTTTGTCTGCAGTAAGGAAATGAGCTGACTTTTATTGTAAGGGTTAGACAAGAAATCTTCTTGTTTCACTGTTATTGATGTGCTCCAAGACAAATTGATATCAGCCGATCTCTTCAGTTTGTATTGTCGCTTCTGTTCTTGTGACTTCGTGCTTTCTTCAATGGTATGGAGCGCCAACAAGACTGACTTCCCTCAACCAGTATCGCTTTCAGTTGTTCATGAGATCATTGGCAAAGATTAAGCCTGACTTCAGCTCCCTCCCACCAACTGAGAACGCAGCTAAACAGCATTCACAGCGCACCTACCACCAAGTGCAACTGTGGCTTGGGAATGAGCTGCCTCCTCAAGAGTGGGGATGGAAACATGAAGGAGGCAGCCTGGTGCCAATAACAACTAATGATTTTCCCGCACCGGAGGTCCTATTAAAAACAATATTTTGCCGCTGCGCTAAGGGTTGTGGTAGTGGCAAATGTGGATGTCGTAAAGCAATGCTCAAATGTTCTGCGGCATGCCTCCACTGCCAAGGGAAATGTCTTAACGGCGTGTCTCTTGGCGAAGACGATGGTGAAGATGAAGACAATGGTGAAGATTGTGAAGAGTTCCTCCAGAAAGAACCATCCACTGAAGATGAGGGTGCTTTGGAAGAAGGACTCTTGTCAGCGCCTTCACGACCTAAACGGATTAAAAAATAAAATTTTAATTAAAAATGATAAATGTTTCGATGACTGTATGGCTGAACAGATTTGTATGAAATTTGGTATGTAGGTAAATTAGGTCCTGGATTAACATGCCAGCTACCTTTCATCCCGAAATAACACGATTGAAGTAGCAGGCAAGAGGTAACGTTTGATAAGTCGGTTTTTTTTTCGAAAATTTCACTTTTCGACAACGTGTACTTCAAAAATAGTTAGGAATTCTAAAAAGTGTATAAGACAAAAGTTGTAGGAAATTTTATAAACTTTCATTACGTAGAAGAAAATTTTTCTCTACGACGCACCGTTTTAAAGATATTAGTGAAAAACTCAAAAGTGGGAACTTTAACCCCCTCCCCCCCACCCGGCGCCCCCCCTAGAGGCGAGGACTTTTAGTATGTTTACCCTCTAGGCATCCTGAACACATTTTTGAAGAAATTTCTTACGATCCAGCTCACGCACTCTACACCTGCTTTTGGATTATTCTTTGAGCGAACTAATAGCAACGGAGGATAAACATTTTCCTTTAATCCTAAGTGGTTATTCATCTTGAAGAGTAAAGGAAACGCAATGTGAAATCAAAAGACAATCATTACCTATTCAATATAAAATAACAAGTCAAACTTGATTGAAACTCGGAGAAAATTGTGTATAATAAAGATACAGGAGGGATCACGACCTCGATCGATCGTTGAAATGTCACTTGAATGGGTTACCATGCGGAAGAGCGTTTCTTTGTTCTTGGCGAAACAACACAATGAGATTCCATCGCGAGCCTTTCGCTACATAATACTCGGATTACAGTAGGTACACTTTATAAAAACATTCGTCCCTTGAGGAACATTTACAGACCATAATGCATAAATAAAAAAATATGGTGGCGAGTGGATTGTGAAACCGCGACACAATAGTCATGCTCTCAAGTTTATAATATGAGTCTTTTTTTAAACCCCGAAAATGTATATTTCGCCTTGGAGGAGTCAACCAGCAGTTGCTAGCTGATTGTTTATTAATTAGTATAGAAAAATTACAAGATTCGAAGGCTGGCTGTTCCATCATTTTAGCCGATCTGAAATGTAGAATTTAGTCTGGGACTTGACTAGGTACTTCATCGCTGCGGACGTCGTCGGGCTGCGCTAACTCTTTCGGAGTGAACAAGCTATTTGTTGAACTTATCGGTACTATTAGAAAACTCCATCTTGTATAAAAAAGCCGTGATGGTCCAGTGGCGAGTAACCTTGCCTGCCGTGCAGGAGGCGATGGTTCGATCCCCATCCAGGCCGACTCGTACTAATGAGTTTTTCGGAATTTATGTAGGATTTGTAACACCACTGGCTTTTCGGTGAAGGAAAACATCGTGAGAAAACCTTAATTTCGAGACATGTCTTGTACCCACCGTCCATTATGAGTGGCGACGGGCTAACTCCCCGTCACACTGGACAGAGTTTCGTTACTAGTGACACGTGGATGTTCTGAGATTTCAGAATATCTCTGACTACCCTCTCGGGGAATATAGTCGTAAGCATATGCATGCCATCTTGTATATGCAGCAATCTCAGAGGTCACATAAATGTTCAGAGTCTGCGACGTCTTTATGTATGAGTGCGTTTCAATCATGCGTACGCATGAAGTGTTCCGCTTGTGCTCTTAACATTTTGTGCTTTCAGATAATCGAGATCGTTTGCATGACAAGCGAGGCGAGGGTTTATGAGCTTTTAAATGTCACGGCTTTTACGCTATTCGCCATTTTGTAAGCGTAAATCAATGTTGCGTGACATTACGAGTCAATCAATTTAACATTGTCGCTCTTTTTGTTCTTTTCTGGCCTTACTACATCTACGGATGTGTACGGAAATAAATTACGGAAGAGTTATTCACGGGCACATTGATAAATGTAGCAGAGTATAAGCCCGGACACTGCATACAAGTGTGCGAGTGTCCGTACTGTATCTAGTAATAGATACTCTTTCTTATACTGTGGTATATAAAGGACGGGCTTATCACCGAAAATTATTGTTCCAGCAGACGTATGACAGAGTGAGTTCATTTATACAGGTTCCAACTTAATTCGCTGACAGTTTTTCAAAAGGACGTTCCAACAAACTGAACAACTTTCTCTACGGGACTAACATCGAAATCGCGAAAAAAAAATCTGTCTCATACATTTAGGTCGAATAAGTTTCTAGTTTTGTATCAAACAGCTGATTTCTTTTTCGCGTTTTCGACATTGGTCCCATAGGAAAAAGTTGTTCAGTTTTATGGTTTGATTATCCCCATAAAAAACCGTTAGCATGTAAGTAAGAAGGCCCCTGTCAAATTTATAAACTAATGCATAGAATGAATAACTGTTTTCATACGAATAAGAATGCAAGAAAAGAACAGAATAATAAATATCTTGGACAATGTCACACAAATTATCTAGTCACATTTAAAGTACCAGAATCTAGCCTGGACTTGTATTATGATGACTAGACAACGATATACAATACATATATAAATACAAACATCCATGACTCGGGTACAAATATTCATATTCATCATACAAATATTTGACCCTTACGGGATTCGAACCCGCGACCCTCGGCACAGCAGGCAGGTTCTCTACCGACTGTGCTACCGGGCCGTCAGAATGTAAGGTACTTACAACATGATACGTAAAATTAGGTACATGTGAATTATAAATCACATCATTTTACCGATATACAGGGTGTTAGGGTAATGGAAATAAAATACAAATAACATAATAGTATTTTTAATTAACCTCTGGCTTACGCCTCCACTCTACAGTAAAAAGTTGCATTACTTTTTAAAAAAAAAAAAACTTAAGTGGTGATTGTACCCATGATACTGAACAACTTTCTCTAAGAAACCTATAGGAAATACATATTTTTTTGTGAACTTTCCATACTATTATGCAATCAGCTGATCAAACGTTTGTATGAAAAGTCGATTTTTTTTTTCGATTTTCCTATACCTTTCTTAGGAAACGTTGTTCAGGATCATGGGTACAACAACCCCTTAAAGTAATGCAACTGTTTACCCTAACACCCTGAAGAAATTCAGGCGATGTCAATTTTGAAATATGAAAGTTTCTCATATACAGGCTCCTTCTTAATATACTGACACTTTTTAAGGAGATGATCAGACTGTCAAACTGAAAAACTTTCTCTATGGCAACAACATCGAAATCGCAAAAAAAAATCAGGTCTTCCATACAAAACTGCAAACCTACTCGGAGCCAAATGTATGTGACAGCTGAGTTATTTTTCGCGATTTCGATGTTGTCCCATAGAGAAATTGGTTCAGGTTGATGGTCTGATCATCCCCTTTAAAAAGTGTCAGCATATTAAGAAGGACCCTGTATGTACATGTCCATTCATAGACATGTCCAAGTTAGCTCAAAAGATAAACAATTTTAAAAGCAGAGAGACATTTCAAACTCTAAGAAATAGTGTTAAAATATTATGCCTAGGATCGTGTAGGTCGTAAATATCAGGGTAATGGTCTATAAACGTCCTGCTAGCGCCTGAAAGTGTAGTCGCGATGGTATCGCTTTCAGCGGCGCCGGCGCAGACGACGCGACGCGACGGTCAGTGTGACCAGTTTACCATTTTTGTATTTTATTGCTGGTTTGGCTATAAAATTATTATGTTATTGAATATCATGTTTTTTAATATGTATGCCTTTGAGTTTGCCTTCGAGCAAAAGTAATATTGTATTAGACGTTTCTGTCTTGAGCTTCACCTTTGTAGATGAATAATTTCACAGAAACATCAAATTCAGGGGTCTTATTATGTAGTTAATAGTTAATTCGATCAGTCGTATAAAATCCACATAGTGATTTTTGACAGTTCTTGGCGATTCTGTATTGATTAGTTAGAGTAATACAATATTACTTAAGATTGTACAGTTACAGTCATAAATACATAAGTAATAGATCTTGTATACAGGGTGTTAGGATAAACAGTTGAAAAAAACTGGAAGAAACAGAAATCTGAAACCTATTTAAGTGCTTAACACAGAAGAACAAATGCAGTGTAACTTTTATAATTTCTTTATAAGTTGATAATAATTTGACACCAATCCATCTTTTTATTAAAATTGTCCTTTATTGCATTGAAATGTTTAAACGCAAATGTGAAATAAGACATTTTGCGTAATATTTTCATAAAACTAGTCTACTAAAGAAGTTTGGCGAAAGGCCATATAATGTGAGACCCAGACATATAGGTCCCATACACGAATGAAACTTTGTAATACGTGTAGAGTGAAACAAAACTAACAAAAAAGGAAATTGGTTGTAATCTGTAGAAGTTGGGGGAAAGCTATTTCTCCTTATGATACCTTTTGTATCAAGTGTGTGAAACTCATAATCTTTCTTATTAGATAGCCCACCCAATCTTCTACGCATTCATTGTGTTTGTTTTAATGAAAATTCACATAACCGTACAATATTATGATAATGGAATCAAACGAAATCACACACACTATCTGTTCAATAAAGCCAAATACGTTTCGTAACGTCCAAAAACTACCTCAGTGATAATATTAGATGAAAATAGCTGTCATGGTTGCGTTTTGCTACTGCTTTTTGGATGATTTGTCTATTTTACTAGTAATTTCTACTTTTGAACCCGGACTTCTAGAGACGAGGAGGTTTTTTAAAAAATGCCTTAATTTTTTCTGTTTATAATAATTATGACCGCCGTCCTGAAGGGCTTTTAGTTTTCGTAAAAATGGCTGGGTCCAAATTCGCCAAAGTTCTTTCTTTCGTCTCCTAGCATTATCATATCAAAGCAATTAAATTACAAACGAGCCGTTGTCTTCTCTCAATTCAAGGCTATAGACTAAGAAAAGCATGAAATGACGCAAATTAATTATTTGTAGATAGCCGTTTTATCTATTCAACAGCCATCTTCATCTATCATCAATTCATCATCTTCGGTTGTCCTGGTTAGATAAGCAATTATTATAAAGCTAAAAGAGGGAAATATATTTGATTATCCTCATATCCCGTTATTTAATAAGGCTTTATTAGAATTAATAAAAGAAAATTTTAAGAAAAAGAAATAAAGAAAAGAAAAGAAAAAAAAGAAAAAGTAAAGAAAAGAAAAAATATAGAGTTGAGTTGTTGTTGAGTTGTTGTTGAGTCGAGTTGTAAAGAATATTTATCTTATCTTAATATGTTCAAGGAGTCATTCGACGGACATGCCTTTTTAAGAATTTGTTAGTCATTCGGCGAATAGAATCTTGTTTTCAGAGTAAGCCGTTTTGAGAATAGGTCCTATGTTGTCTAAGCCGTCTCGTCCACCGATTTTGTTAATGCCTCCTCAAGTTAGAACAGATCTTTAAGATCTGGACTGAATAAATCATTAGTTTTGACCTTTTGTGTCCCCGGTATGTCTTCTATTTTTAAATATCAAATAAATAGGAAAAAAAAACATACAATTTTCTTACTTCTTATCACAAATATGCTCATCTTCCTTCTCACCCATTTATTCTTTGACTCCTAAAAAATAAGGTTCATTTTGGCATAGTCTCTTATCCTACATAGCTAGCAGTACAACGTTACCGTTGTTAATAAATAATGTGGATGACAATTTACAAGGAGGAAAAGAAGGAATAATGGAACAGGAGTAACAGAACAAACGCGGAAACATGATTGGAAACTAACATTGAAAAGGTATTCAATGCTTCCTTTCGTGGATAGCTACGAAAAGAACTCTATTTGGTGTACCAGGATATCATAAAATCTAAAGATATTCCATCAAAGCTATGGCCACACCACGGCCTGTGCCGCAGGGCTCCCAGTCCGCACGAGTGCCCACGACTCACGACAGCTAACGACACGACTATTATGGCTGTCACGACATCGTAGCCGACTGAACTATGTTATACCAATTTACCACTGTATGGACCTACTAAGCACACGGTCAGGCATGAGCGACTTATGAAGTACTTTTTCAGTTTACAGATTCGCCAAATTAAGCATACACAAAGCTAAAGCCGTAGTAGTTTTGAAGGGTAAGTCAACATTTCTTAGGCGGGTGTCAAGATAGATTAACACATTCGCGGACACTGAACGAGACACAGTACAACTTTTATTGTTATCACTGCTATAGCCGGTCACTGCCCGCGAATGTGTTAAGAGGAAGGAAGGAGGAAGGTTCGGGAACGAGAAGTGTCTAGCTAGGGAGAACTCTACGGAGTAAACAAAACCTATAGAAGAGAAGTAAGTAATCAATTTAAGACAGTGAAGAGATCCTTTACAAAATTAAGAGAGAAAGGCTTGACGTTCTTGGAAGAAAATTAAAAAAATATACGTTTCAATTTAATAAATCATTTGTGAAGTTAACAGTCGCATTTAAAGTTGTTTACTTCATTATCTTGTCATCAATCAATATGGGAGATATAAGATATGCATGAAAAGGGCTTACAGGCAAAGATTTTATTAGGTCTGCTTAGAAGGAATAGGCCTCCACTCATTAAGGCGATTATCACACTAGCGACGCGTCCCGCCGCGGTGCGCGGAGCGGCATAGTCGCCTTCCCGCGCATTGACGCGTCGGCAGTGTGTTGTCCTAGGCGTGTTTTCTATATAAATTGAAATACTTGCATACAATGTTAAAATCTGCGGCCCCGCGCTACGCGACGGGGCGCGGTGCAGTGTGAGAATCGCCTTAGGGTGATAGGGAACTTAAAACAACCTTGTATTGTACTTTGCGCCTAACCCTAAGTAATAAGAACGTTTTACAAGTGTCCAACTCACTAACCCTACTTAGCTACTGAATTTACTAATTCAAAATAGATAGCAAGTGTCATAAATAAAATAAAACCGGTCAAGTGCGAGTCGGGGTACTCGCGCACCGACGGTTCCGTACCACACTACCACAGAACACAACATTATTAACTTAAAAAAATATTTTTTTGTCCGGGACCTTTACCGCGAGACCGACTCACACTTGGCCGGTTTTTAGTATTTGTTGTTATTCTGTAGAGTTTGATCTATAATCACACTAAGTTTGACGCTTGTATGTATTACCGTTTTTACTATAGAGCGTGAAGAAAAAACGTTGATAAAAACTAGTTTCTTGTTGAGAACCCCCCTTAATTCTTAACTTTTTGACATTTTTATTATTTGTTAACAAATCCGCCGTAATAACGCATAATCTGAGAAAATTTCAACTGTCTAGCTATTACGGTTCAAAAGTTACAGCCCTAAATAGGTAGGACAGACGGACGGACGGACGGACAGACGGACAGACGGACAGACGGACAGACGGACAGACGGACGGACGGACGGACGGACGGACGGACGGACGGACAACGTAGGCTTAGTAATAGGGTCCCGTTTTCACCCTTTGGGTACGGAACCCTAAAAACAGGGTTTTATAATTGTCTGAAGTATTTAATCTAATTCAAAACTAGACACAACGAGACAGGTTTGGATTTTATTTTATTGCAGAATGATTAGCATTACGACATGTCCGTGAACGGATAAAATGATAAAATCTAGCGCTCGATTACGTAACAGCAAAAACGAGCCACTCAGGCGCACGTGCACAAGGATATAAAAGAAGTATACATTTTAGCGACCTTGACGTAGGGTTGCACTAAAATATCAAAAGGATTTTGTTTGGGTAACAATGGGTTATTTGAATATTAAATCATGATGGACTCAGTATGTTACTACATACAATTTTCATACCTCTGCCTGGCATGTATATTATTATGTGCCCGGCTAGAAACGGAGAGAAACACAAAAAGGGTTTCGCTATTTGCACATACGTCATCGAATCCTTAAAATAAAAATAAACGTAAGGTATATAACAATAAGGTAGATATAATATTGATACGCATTCAGGTGAGATTGGGGTCAAATGTTTACCTATCGAACATAAAAAAAAAAAAAAAAATATAATATTGATTAAATATAATATACTTGCCGTTGCCACGAATCCGTCTGTGTGGACTTTAAAACAGTTTCCTATGCGTTAATCCAGGAACATATTCTATCAGTGAGCCAAATTTCATCCAAATCCGTGCAGCCGTTTATTCGTGATTGAGTGACAAACACCCAAACATCTAAACTTTGACATTTATAATAATTAGTAAGATTATCTGACTTGTAACACCTAAAAATTACAACACCTATGCTGACATACACGATTTTATAAAAATACATTTTTATTGATTAATGATCAAATATACGTTATTTTACACCAAAACATAAACACTAAAGCACAGAGAAAAAACAAGAGGCAAAAAATAAGGCGGTCTTACCGCTAAGAGGCGGTTAAGCGAATTAACGATACAAAGATAATTTATGATCAATTACTATAACGGCTATATTATAGTAATTGATATGGAAATAATAAGAACTCCATAATAATTTAATATTTTTCACAGCCCTACTTCGAAGTAGGTAACGAAAAACTTGTTCGCGAAAAAAACAACTCTTAAGCGAATTTAAATAGAGACACGCTAATGGTTTTAATTATTGTATTTTATATGTTAACAGGCATAAAATGCCCGTTTTATGTATCAATGTATTATTGTTACCTATTGTTAATGGAATTAGAAGTTAACTTATTAACTTGAGAATACCATTTGTACAAAATAAATCAGAAAACCACAAAATCAATGACGAAATATTTTACTTTGAGTTTTTAAAACAATAAATTTTCATTTGAAGGTGTGGCTATAATATGATTATGTCATACATTATTAAATTTAAAAAGTAATACATACAGGGTGTAACAAAACACCCTAGTAATACTTAAGGGAGTGCTTCAGACCATCAATCTGAACAACTTTCACTATGGAGTCAACGTCGTGAAAAAATAAAAAAAATCTGCCGTCCCACACATTTGAGTCGAGACGGTACTGCAGTTTTGTATGAAAGAGCGGATTTTTTTCTCGATTTCGATGTTGGCTCCATAGTGAAAGTTGTTCAGTTTGATGTCTGCAGCACCCCCTTAAGTATTACTAGGGTGTTTTGTTACACCCTGTATAGGGTTAAAAATTTATCGCAAAACCATTAGTGAAGAAATGGTCATCTTTTATAGTTTAAAAAAATATTATTATTGTAGTAATCGATATTATGTACATATAACAACGTGGAAGTTGTTGATGATGATGTATGCTACATCATCATCACAGCCTGTATACGTCCCACTGCAGGGCACAAGCCCTTAGGGAGGGTGTATTGGCGTTAGTCCACCACGCGGGCCCAATGCGGATTGCATACATACAATATGGAAAGTAAAGGACATAAAGTATGAATATTTTGCTTCACCAAAAATAAGAACGAAAACTATAAATAAAATGATAAATAAAAACGTACTTACATGACCAAACGACTTTTATAACATTGCCATAAAACTTTACAAAGATTCAATGTCAAATGACACATGTACAGATGTTTGATTCTAAAATGAGACTGTCGTGTCGTCTAACCTTGAATCGGTTCAAACCAAGACGGTATAAAACTCCAGATCACATCAAATAACATAATAGATCAAAGCAAAAAACGTAAACGTATTACGTCGAATAGAGTTGATTTTCCTGAAGCAGGGCTATACTCGTATACAGGTTGTTAAGGTAAACAGTTGCATTACTTTAAGGGGTGATTATTCATATTCATATTCCTAATCATTTATTTGCAAGTCACAAGTTATTTGGATGTTATCTAAACTATTATAAAACTGTAACAGAAGGTGTGTCTGTACATTGAAGATATTTACAAAAAAAAAGATTACATTAGTATATGGTTTTTAGACTTCCCTGATTCCAAATCACAAATTTTTGGACTTTTTGTCTGTCTGTCTGTTTGTTTGTTTATTTATTTGTTTGTTTGTTTGTGTGTTTGTTTGTTCGAGCATCACGCAAAAACTACTGAACCGATTTTGATGAAACTTTTTTTGTTTGATAGCTATGTTATGATCTGACTTAAAATCGGGAATATAATTTATGCGGACGAAGTCGCGGGTAAAAGCTCGTATAATATAAAGTAGGTACAGGTGAGACGCCCTGTAAAGGCACAGCAAAACATAAAGGGCTACTAGCAAACTTCTTACCCATGATACTGAGCAACTTTCCCTAAGAAAAATCTGTAATTGGCCTGTGTTATGTTTCTTTAGATTACATATTTTATAGAATGATTGTAATAGGCTGTAGATTCATCTAATAAATAAATAAATAAAGAAACCTAAGCACGCCTAACCTAACCTAAGCATTTTTTTATTTCATGTATAGGAATCTAGCAAAAATGTTATGGACTTTCCATACTAAATTCAATCAGCATCGAACGCTTGTATGAAAAGTTTGAATAATTTTTTGTGAATTTCCCTTTGTTCTTTTGGGAATGATGTAAAAAATCGACAAACGTTCGATCAGCTGATTGCATTTATTATGGAAAATCTATTTTTTTGAGAATTTCCTAAAGGTTTCTTAGGGAAAGTTACAATCACCCCTTAAAGTAATGCAACTGTTTACCCTACCTAACACCCTGTATGTCAGCGGGTTCGGTGTGTAGACACCAATATAATCATGAAAACACTTTGTAAACATGACTGATCCGATCAAGCGTTTGCGGTTAGCATCAACGCAACTTTTGATTAATTTGTTTACAAAGCTAAAACAGATCGGAATAGATATTTTATTGGCTCTAGCCTCAGGCTTTAATTGAATCATTCCATTTGTAACTGCAGTCGTGACCGACTCAGATACTGAGATCAATTGGTAATCAAAGAACGACGTTGACTGGAACTGTTTTTTCCGTTTTTTTTTTAAGCTACTCGCTTTTAGTCACAGATTACCCCCAATAGATACCGCATACAAGGCCGCCGACGCGCGCCACACATCTATGATTTTGCACTGATATAAGCGACGCAACCTTGAAATGGAAAATCACGTTGCATCGTTTCGTGTCCCGCTCTACCCGCACCTACCGCCAAAAATGGTGACTTCGGGCGTGTACAAAACTTTCATCATGCGGTATCTATTGGGGGTAGTCTGTGCTTTTATTTAAAGAAAAGCATCGTGAGGAAACCTACATGATTTGATTTCGAAACGTCATCATCATCTCAGCCGATAGACGTTCTCTGCTGAATATCGCCCAAGGATTTCGAAACAAACTTATCTTTATTTTATTTATTAGGAAGCCAACATAACGCATACAAGATTTGAGGAAAAGTAACATTAACCTTTAAACCACATACCCTACCCAACAAACTGAACATCTTTTACTATAGGAGCAAACATAGAATGGGAGCAAACCTAACAAACCTACTAGACTCAAACGTATGGAACAGCGGTTTATATTTTTGTTCTGACAGGTTTGTTCCCATAGTAAAAGTTGTTCATTTTGATTGGTAGAGTATGTTTAAAGGTTTATGATACTTTTCCTTGCATCTTGTATATTGTGTCCACAGTCTATTCTTCTTTTCGTGTCAATGGTTCTTCAGTGGTGTTGAACACCATCATCATCAGCCTATCATCGTCCACTGCTGAACATAGGCCTCTCCTAAGGCGCGCCACAAAACTCTGTCCTCGGCCTTCCTCACCTAGTCGCTCCCCGCTACCTTGTTTTAGATCGTCTGTCCAGCGGACAGCAGGGTGTCCCACACTACGCCTACCAGTTCGCGGTCTCCACTCTAGAACTCTAACACCCCACCGGTTGTCAGTTCTTCGGCAGATATGACCAGCCCATTGCCACTTCTGCTTGCTAATTTTCTGAGCTATGTCAACCACTTTAGTTTCCCAGTCTATTGAAAATGGGTGAAGTGTCTCAGAAATTCAAAATGGGTGTGACAATATTTATGGTAATAAGTAGGTGCAATTATTGATATTCTGTAATTGCTTGTTGACTGGATATTGTAATTGAATATTGATAGTATCATTACACCATTAACTATTAACAATTTGTAATTGGATTTCAAACAGGGACACTTAATTAACACTCTTACGTTGCAGGCAGCTAGATCTAAACTATTATAAAACTGTAACAGAAGTGTGTCTGTACATTGAAGATATTTGAAAAAAAAAAAGATTACGATGTGATTTTTAGATATCCCTGATTCCAAATCACCAATTTTTTTATTTTTTGTCTGTCTGTTTGTTTGTTTGTTCGTTTGTTTGTTTGTTTGTTTGTTTGGGTGTTTGTTTGTTCGAGTATCACGCAAAAACTACTGAACAGATTTTGATGAAACTTTTTTTGTTTGATAGCTTATCATCTGACTTAAAATCTGGTATATAATTTATGTGGACGAAGTCGCGGGTAAAAGCTCGTATTACATAAATTCACACCGTATTTCCTTTCTAGGTAGTCAGAAACGTTGCTACAACTAACATATACCTTTTTTAGAGTACCTACTACTGCACGCTTAAAGGTAGGTACAACAAAATTAAAACCTACTTCAAAACTAAAAAAACCGGCCAAGTTAGTGCAAACCTGATAATTTTTCCACCATCTACACGTTATTTCTAATGCCCCTGTTTTTTTCCAGATTTTTTCCATATCAATAAAGTTAAAACGACATGTTACAAAACAGAAGATAATTTGTGTTAAACTTTACAACAAGCTTGAAAGCGATTGAAATTGAAAAGCCGAAGGATTACTGCATAATCTAACGCAAACATGAATACGTTTGCAGTGAATCAAGTCAAATTGAAATCTTTTCAAATGGAAAGGCGAACAGACTTCGGTTCAAAAGAAAAACGTCAAGTAAACAGTATTCAACAAAAGCAGTTAATGCTCAAAGGAGTACATTTTGTTTGTGCTAAAAACCGTTTAATATTTATACAAAGTGTTTAGTTGTAGGGCAGTGTTTAGTTTTGAATGTGAGATATTATAAAAAAAGAAAAATGTTGGGAATTCTAAATGAGTTCATGATACAGACTAAATTGTCATGTGTAATGAACTGTAAAACAGGGAGGAAAAAAATCCAAATTGAAACAAATGTTCGTTTTATATAACCCCATAATACCTACTAATCTACAGTAATTATATTTTGTGTGTATGTTTGTAAGTACAGAATAATCTCTGGAACTCTACCGAACTAATTCTAAAAGGAATGGAGGCCTATATTATAGGTTATACAACGTGTTAATGAATTAGCGCAGAACCTCGTACACCCCAACTGATTTATAACAAAATAATTAGATTGCAACAATAATTTAATTACTTTGATACTTAAAATTTAAAGTTATTCACATTTTAAGTTTTGAGGCAAAAATGATTTGTTATCATTTCAGCACTGAAAGAAAGCGCTAAAGTACTCATGGGTACATTTTTATAATCTTGTTTTAGCAGTAAGTAGGGTGAGTGTACCCGTGCAGTGGGTTAACATCGGGTTCAGAAAATTTTAAATTTTGTAATCAAATTATTTAATATTTTGAAAAAAAAAAAACCTATGTTGAAACCATGATAATTCGAATCTGCACTCGATTTTAAACAAATTACTTTCTAGTTTTGCGTTAATTCATTAACACGTTGTATATTCGGGTCTTTAACCAATCACTATACTTTTTTATATGCAGATAGCTTATATCGTGGAGTATCCCAAATGTAAAACTGATTCCACGAGGCCAAAAGCTAGTAGATCCATAAATATTTAACGATATCACCCTTCCTACTAACAAAATATTTTACACCTAGTCTAGTCTAGACAAGACAAGACAAGCTAGACTGTGGAAGTGTGAGTGAATCAGATATCAACGGAGCTATGATCTCGGAAGCGCTATGGCAACCGAGAGAGGCAATATAAGCGGATTACCGCTTGCACGCGCGCTCTCGAGTTTTACAATTACAGCTATGTTTAGGGAATCATGTTGTAGTTAACTGGTTTGATTACTAAGGAATATTTTGATTGGTTGAAATAAAGGTAAAGATGTAGGAACGTTTTTGACTATGAAATAGAATCCGGTCGTGATTCGCGAAAGATTGTTGATTGTTGCCATCTCACAGACGAGAGGTTATAAATAGTCAATAGTCAGGGGACTACATTTTTGTGCAAAGTATCACAAGAACAGAAGAAGTTGAAAAAGCTGCTGCATGATTTGAAACAAACGCAGGATTCGTAGAGCTATTTTTAGCGTAGGCGATGTCGTAACCGCACCGCAACGACGCGATTTTTACTGAGCCTATCGCGGCGATACCGTTCTTTCAACGCCTTCGGTCAAAAATCTCTAATGTGATATGGTTCATAAAATAAACAAACAAATATACGAAGTAAAACTAAATAAAAACGTTTAATAATATAAACATTTGAAAAGTATTATGATAAATAAAAGAGAGATTCTTAATGCAGACTTCTACTATCATGAGCATAACTTTTCAAAGACAGTGACAATTTAAAGATATTGATCCGGGTTATACCGGGTCAAAAGATAAATATTTCACACCTAACGCTAACCAAATACTTACCTAAAATACAAAAAGAAGCATAATAAATAACAAAATAAACTAGCTATATCTATATCTATCCAAACTCATCCCATCACAGATATCGATACTGAGATCGATTCACTCTGAATGTGAAATCGAGATCTCGTCGAGTGCATCTCAAGACGAATGCTCGGAACAAAGAGGAATCGATAAGAACGGGCGTGGGGGGGAGGGGGGTGCAGAGTGCACCGACCGGGTACCGAGGTACGGGTCGCGGTGCAATTTGTACATTTCAAGTGCATACAAAGGCAAATCGCTTTGACAGAATTAACTTGTCCGCTGCAGGCTCACCTTTATTGGACGACGAATTTTAGACCACTCTAATTTACTCTTAGATAGATACCATTTTGTATTTCTCTGTAAATTCCAATTAGTGTTCTGTTTCTGTTCAATGGAAAATTGGAAATCTGTTTTTAGAACAGGATTCAGCGCTTGCAAGTTTGTACTGTTTTTCTTGGATTTTAATTTCAAGTAGAATTATATTCCAAAGTTAAAACTTATACAGATCTACCTGAATCAATCAATACTACTTTATACATCTACTCCAACATAGTCTACAACATAATGATTACTTAGATAATTATGATTACTAAGCACAATACATAATTAAACATTGTGCAGGGTTCTTACCGCGTTTTTAATTATAAGATTGTCCTATATATCGATATCTGTAGTTTATGATATCATCAGATAGGACGTCATTATAGACGTCAAAAATTGCCAGGTTAAAGCGATTATACTGCAAACTCTTCAGGTTCGATTTCGGCATACATTGCTTACTTTGATCGCTACACTTACAAATAGAGAGAATATTCGAATTTTTTCCAGCCCTCCGAAAATTGCGTATTTTCGATTAAAAAAAGTTGACAAAAGTACTTTTTATACATTTTTTTTATGATTTCACTAGATAAACTAATGGTGGATATGTGAGTATAAATACCAAAAATCTGAAACTATTTTAAGTTCTTCTAACACGAGAAAAATGTTAAAAAATACAAGAAAATACGTCATCTTTGTGACGATTTTCTATCGAGTGAAGGAATTCCAATATAGTATTCAATTGATGATTTCACTAGATAAACTATCCAAGAATACTGAGTATGGTATGACTTTGGTTTCGGTAAATTGTATAAATCTAGTCAAAACATGAAAAATAAAAGATGCCTCCAAGGTGTTTCGTCCTACCATAGGGCCCTATGATAAGTAACATAATCGACCAGAATGTATTTGGTAAAATAATTTTAAAAACCTGCATATTTAAGCCTGTCATAGTACATTTTTCAACGTCAGTTCATGAGTTCCTTCATCTTCAAAAAAAAAAAAATTGTAACGAAAATTAAATTAATAATCAAACTTAGTTTAAGATTACGCAAACAAACATCAAATAGCGTAGAGTAGAGGATAGGACAGAAGATAAACTGGGCCAACGTATAACATAACGGGTCACTTGTGTTGGGCAATGGGTGTGCTGTGCCCTGAATAACCTATAGTTATAGTGATGGTCGCTCGACTCAGACATAATGCCCCTCAGTTACAGGCACGTGGATTGCGGACACTAGTCTTTTCTTACTGTATTTATAGAAGGTCTAACAAAATTAACTGATTTAAATACTAGGGGATGATCAGACCATCAAACAGAACAATTTTCTCAATGGGATCAATATCGAAATCGCGAAAAAAATGCAGATGTCCCATACAAAACTGCAAACATAACTCGAATCAAATGTACCGGACAGCTGGTTTTTTTTTCGCGATTTCGATATTGGTCTCATAGAGAAAGTTGTTCAATTTGATGGTCTGAATATCCCCTTTAAATAGTTTCAGCTAATTTTGTTGGACCTTACATGAGAAAAATATCACTTTTAGATATACTATACTCCATTCCAGATAGGGGCGAAAAGAAGGTAAAAAAGATTCTTTATAGTACACACTTTAAAGAAATTATGAATATTGTATCAAACAACAAAATGGCGATGTTGAAAGACCTAAAGAAGCAGTGGTGCGCACATGTGGTTCGCCTTTGTTTCAATGAAGCTTTTTTAAAGACTGTTATGAAAAAATCCGTCAGGTGGCGCTAGTAGTAGCCATATTGACAATTCCAAAAAAACATCTTTAAAAATTCTAAAAAATTGTACTAAAATTATTACGACTTCATTTAAATCGTTATGATCGTCATCGTATTATTAATGTATGAATAAATTTGTCTCTAAACTTGGAAATCTAGGAAAATACGTTTGGCAAGCATTAGTTTATTACTGTGGCAATTTTTTTTAACCGACTTCAAAAAAAGGAGGAGGTTCTATGTTCGGCTGTATATATATTTTTTTTATGTATGTTCACCGATATTTTCGTCAATTGTGAACCAATTTAAAAAATTCTGTTTTAGGTTGAAAGGGTATACTCCCGAGGTGGTCCCATTTTTTTTAACCGACTTAAAAAAAAGGAGGAGGTTCTATGTTCGGCTGTATGTTTTTTTTTAATGTATGTTCACCGATATTTTCGTCAATTGTGAACCAATTTAAAAAATTCTTTTTTTGTTTGAAAGGGTATACTCTCGAGGTGGTGAAGATATGATGACGCGCTTCGGAGCTACACAATAGAACTCCTCAAAAGTTGACAGCAAATCGTCTGCGATTGAACCATTTGCCTCGTTTCAATGTACCCTTTGCGTATATCTGAATTGAACTAACATATTTAATCACTGAAAGTTATGAAGTAAAATTTTTTTTACAAAAAAAAGTAAAAACCGACTTCAAAAGTAAAAAAGTAAGAAATAATATTTCAGCCTATGACTTTTACGTTCAAAACTACAGGGTGTAACAAAACGCCCTAGTAATACTTAAGGAGGTGCTTCAGACCATAAAACTGAACAACTTTCACTATGGGGCCAACGTAGAAAAAAAATAAAAAAATCACCTATCCCATACATTTTAGTCGAGTCGGTACTGCAGTTTTGTATGGGACAGCTGATTTTTTTTTATTTTTTCTCGATGTTGGCCCCATAGTGAAAGTTGTTCAGTTTGATGGTCTGAAGCACCCCCTTAAGTATTACTAGGGTATTCTGTTACACCCTGTATAAGGAAATTAATTTGTTTTATTTTTTACTTTTGAAGCCGGTTTTTACTTTTTTTGTAAAAAAAAATTATTTACCAAAACGCCTCATTGATATAATCAAAGAACATTATAAGGGGGTTTAGAAATGCAAAGTAGCGCTTTTGCTTAGGAGACGACTGTCACCACGTATCTTCCCACTCACGCTGCTACAACTACTTATGCCCTCTCGCTCGCTCCACGCCGCGCACCTTATGCAAATTATTGCATAACCGTGTGGCACGCGTTCCATGCCTAATTTGCACTTCTAACTTCTCTTATATTATAATGTTCTGTGGATATAATCGTCACGAGATAATGATGACAATTAGGCGACAGACTACAGAAGACTAATAGGTTTTTATTCACACACGCTGGACGCAAGACGGAGCGTCATACGGCAGCCAGTCATTTGTGAAGCAAGGAGTTGTATGAAACCGTATGTAGGAGCATACACGGTGACGCATTGCCACTGCGTCAATTCAGCAGCCGTCACCGCGGCGACGTCGCATGGTATGGCACACGGGTGATGCAGTGACGTGCGTAATGTTGCCAGCAGATAAACCATAAAGTGACCTGAAGCTCTGCATTTTCGATTAAAATTATGAAACATTGTAACATATTGTAGACTAATTGCTGCAAAAGGAAAATAAATAATGTAGTTTCTGACCAATCGCAAATTTAAATATACCTATTAGAAAAATGTATGGTTCCTCCGATCTTCGAACACGAATCTAAAGTCAGAACTTCAGAAAAGTGGCCACCATCTTGAACTTTTTGTTTTTCAACCGATTGCTCCCGAAATCGATATCTGGGGGTTTCTGCGATCTCTGAACACGAATCTAAAGTCAGAAATTCGGAAAAGTGGCCGCCATCTTGTACTTTTTTGTTTTTCGACCGATTGGTTCCAAAATCGGTGTCTGGGGGTTTTTGCCATCTCCAAACACGACTATGAAGTCAAAAATTCAAAAAAGTGGCAGCCTTATTGAACTTTTTTGTTCTTCAATCTATTACTTCCAAAATCGATATCTGGGGGTTTCTGCTATCTCTGAACACGAATCTAAAGTCAGAAATTCGGAAAAGTGGCCGCCATCTTGAACTTTTTTGTTTTCCAACCGATTGGTTCCAAAATAGATATCTGGGGGTTTCTGCTATCTCCAAACACGAATTTAAAGTCAGAAATTCCGAAAAGTTGCGCCATCTTGAACTTTTTGTTTTTTAATCGATTACTTCCAAAACCGATATGTAGGGGTTTCTGTGGTCACCAAACACAGGTCCGAAGTCAACATTCAGAAAAGTGCCCGATTTCTTGAACTTTTTTGCTTTACAACCGATCCAAGATCGATATCTGGGGGTTCCTGCGATCTATTAGCATGAATCTGATATCAGAAATCAGAAAATTGGAAGGAAACAAAACAAATAAGGTTAAAAAACAAATAAGATCATCTTGAATTTAATTGTTTGTTAACTGACTGCTTCCAAAAAAGATATCTCACTCCGAATCTCCGGAAACGTACCAGATGGCGGCCACTTTTCTAAATTTTTGACTTTAGATTCATGTTCGGAGATCGCAGAAACCCCCAGATATCGATCTTGGAAGCAATCGGTTGTAAAGCAAAAAAGTTCAAGATGGCGGCCGCTTTTTTGAATTTTTGACTTAAGATTCGTGTTTGGAGTTGGCAGAAACCCCCAGATATCAATTTTGGAAGCAATCGGATGAAAAACAAAAAAGTTCAAGATGGCGGCCACTTTTTTTAATTTTTGACTTCAGATTCGTGTTTGGAGATGGCAGAAACCCCCAGATATCGATTTTGGAAGCAATCCGTTGAAAAACAAAAAAGTTCAGAATGGCGGCCACTTTTCTGAATTTCTGACGGATTCGATTGAGTGCGTCCATACCACATCACACTACCGGCAACGCTCTGCGCGACGCAAGTAATACCAAATAATACTGATGTTACAAGCAGACGGATTAAATTCCAATGATTTCTGCAACATGGATTCTGCAACTGCATTTTTGGGAAAAAAAATTGTTACAAATTTGAGTTTGCTTGAGACATTTTAAGTGATATTAGTAGGGATGCAACGATTACGAAGCGGTGCATCGTTTTGCATCTGTAATCGTAATAATCACAATTAATAACGATGCAATGCACCGTAGTAAGAATCGTACGATCATTAAATCGAATTGAAAACGTCAATCGGATTGCACTTGTTGACAAATACCAGACCTGAATACTCGATTCAAGAGACGTAAAGCAACTTTAGAAAAATCTGATCTCTCGATGCCATTTTAGCTCATTTCGATCTAAATCCTGGCTAAACCTGACTTTTTTTTTGGTCAGATTTGACTTTCCTTTATTTTTACTTTTGTATTTTTCTGAGGTCTTTGATTTTATTTTCTGTTTGAAGTATAACATACATTCTCGTTCTCGCGATATCTCATCCACATTGTAAAAGATTAATCTCCCACGTAAATCCGACGACATATCGCTTGATTAATGAGGTTATGCAGAATCATGTTCCATATTGTGTTTTTCAAAGTAAATTGGCCTCTACGCATCGAAAAATCTGAATTGTGACCAAGTGAACCTTTGACTTCGATCTCAAATTAGTAGAAAAAGTTAAAAAATCTTAGAATTTTTAAAAGTTTTTTTTTAATGATTTATCCTTCATTGGAATGTAAAGAAACACTATGAGAACTCATTCTGGGGATAATTTCAACAAAATTTGTTTAATTAATCGTAATGCATCGGTAATCGTAAACGTAATGGCCGAATCATTGCATCCCTAGATATTAGCTGATACCGACTTGATCTATTTTAAGATGTATTTTAAGGCTTAAGAAGAACTCGTTTAATACGTCTTCAAAATCGATTGTCAGCGCGGTTTATTAATACGGAATAACGGAGATTAGTGAGCACCGGTGGCGTAGCGTGAGTGTCTTGTCTATTCCCCGGAACACAGACCGATTTTGCTGCCTCCTTATCTTTATAAGAAGACCTACGTTAAACATAAAGGAGAGACCGAAGCGACCAAAGCCAGCTCGACATTTTTTACCACAACCTGTTCGGGTTGTGGTCAGACATCTATAGGTCTTTTGGTTTTGGTTTGGTGGGGTTGGTTATCCATTCAAAAATAGACTTTACTCTGCTCTACGAATTGGTTATACAGGTTGTTTATGGTAAGTAGTTGCATTACTAAAAGGGGTGATTATACTCATGATACTTAACAATTTTACCTAAGAAACCTAAATAAAATTCATAAAAATTTTTTTGGTCTTCCTATAGTAAATGCAAGCAGCTGATCGAACATTTGTATGAAAAGTTGAAATTTTCATACAAACGTTAGATCAGATGACTGAATTTTGCGGATTTTCTATAGGTTTCTTCAGAAACGTATTTCAGTGTCATGGATACAATCACACCTTAAAGTAATGCAACTGTTTACCCTAACACCCTGTGGTTCAGTCAGAGCTCAATTAATTAATATTTTTGCCACCTCTGGTAAAGTGCCGCCCGGTGCCCGGGGCATTTGCCCCCCCTCGCTATGCTACTAGTGAGCACATACATAACAGACGTTTTCTTATTTTTCCATCAACTCCGATAGTGTGAACTAAAATGTGCCTAAGTATGTGAGTATACCCGGTGACAGCGTTTTAGTTCTAATAAATGCCAGTGCGCTACAGACTATTGGCTGTTTCACTCGCTATCCCTAATTCTTATATTCATCAGTTATCAAACACTGACATAAGTGTTTCGAATTTTTTATAAAATGATCACGGTCTGAAAAGGTTTCGTAGCCCTGCTTCTGCGATCTTCTTTTTTTCGTCTTTAATAAAAATGGAGTATAGATAGAACTTATCGTCATAATCACGATTTTTTTTTCTATAGATTTGTATTAGTAATTTCTGTATTTTGGTTTTGTACAGGGTGTAAAATGATATATACTACCCTTTATTTTATTTAATCTTATTGTGGATATCATAACTTTGTTGTCGAAGTCGCCATAACCGAACACGGTTTGGAGGACTATAAGAACAGGGTGTAAGTGACAGCCTAGCAAATACTGAAATAATTTCACCACCTCAGCCTGGAGCCTACCTCAGGAATGGCGAAAAAAAAAGCTGTTCCATACATTTGAGTTGGGTAGGTGCGGCAGTTTTGTATGAAACAGCTAATTTTTTTTCGCATTTCCTGAGGTAGGCTCCATAGTGAATCTTGTTTAGTTTGATGGTCTGAATTCACCGTTTCAGTATTATCTAGGATGTCCCTTACACCCCGTATATAAAATAATATGCTTTATATCTTACATCGAACAGGATGCCATCAAACTGAAGTACTTTCACTATGGAGCCAAGATCGAAATTGCAACAATAAAATTATAGTGTTCCAGAAAATGCCAATAATTACTCGACCAAAATGTACGAAACAGCTGATTTTCTTTTTCACGATTTCCAAGTTGGTCCCATAGTAAAAGTTGTTCAGTTTGATGGGCTGAAGCACACGCACAAGTATGTAACGCATTTAAGTTTAAACCGTGTATAAAATGGCTTTTTTTACACCCACTTACTGAAAAAGTGAAAATGTGAATTTAACCAGCAGCTGGGCTAGTACGCCATCCCGCGATAGCGACATTTAACGGATCCATCTGTCAAATTTAGTCTTTTATCTCGTTCGTTCGCGCACAAATAGAAAGAGAGCGGAAGCGTGATAGCGCTGTATAACGCTATCGCGGGTTGGCGTACTAGCCCACCCATAGAAATCCAGCATAGAAACTACCGATACAAATACAATAATTAGTACCCATATACATAATGTGACATGGATTTGTAGGTATGTACATCACAAAAAGTATTACATGGTTTGACAATGGTCAATTATTAATTTAGTAACAATTGTGCATTGTTTCTGTTGTTTGTTAATTGTTGTTTTAATCACTATTTGTATGCTATTAAATACATTAATTATTAGCTCAATGTTTTGTTACAATGTTTGCTGTTATTTTATTATAAACAAGTTTTCGCCTGCGACTTTGTTCGCGTATCAAAAATATAGCCTATGCTGATTTCGATTAGTGAAACATTTCTTACAATATGTTCAGTAGTTCCAGAGATTGTCCCCTACATACCAACAAACAAATACCTCTTATCTGGGCGACCGATTAGTTTTTTGTATGAAAACAGATTTTCTCAGTGTAGATAATAAACTTGGAAAGTAAAACATTCTCTAGATACTAAATGTCATCTAAATCGTTAGAGCAGTTTCCGATAAACAAATTCTATACTATACGAGCTTTTACCCACGACTTCGTCCGCATAAATTATATACCAGATTTTAAGTCAGATGATAAGCTATCAAACAAAAAAAGTTTCATCAAAATCGGTTCAGTAGTTTTTGCGTGATACTCGAACGAACAAACACCCAAACAAACAAACGAACAAACAAACAAACAAACAAACAAACAGACAGACAAAAAGTCCAAAAATTTGTGATTTGGAATCAGGGAAGCCTAAAAACCATATCGTAATCTTTTTTTTGTAAATATCTTCAATGTACAGACACACTTCTGTTACAGTTTTATAATAGTTTAGACGTGCATAATTGCATAGGTTAGGTATATATACGAGATTAGTAATAAATTCGAGTTAATAAGGTCTAAGAAGTAGGTATTGATTACTCAATCTATAGATACTAAAAAATAAGTGGGATCGAGAGTATCGAAAAGCTTCTATTCTTGAAAATTAACAAACACCTCCTCCAAACATCTTTGGAAAACAACATTTAAGACATGAGCAAACATTTTCTTGAATTATACCTTTTCGTTTCTTCAATATTGCTGCTAACTCATCACATCACCATTTATGTCAAATCACCTCATTGAGTTCACGAAAACTTCACTTGAACTCCTTTGAACTTAGAACCCGCTTCTTTTCTTGTTTTTGGGGTTCCATATTCAACGAGGAAACCATTATGAGATCGTCATGTCTTCTCATCTCAATCTTTCAAGTATCGTATTAAATTTCAACAGTTTTAAACAGTATTGTTTTGGTACATAGATACTTTAGTTAGAGAACTCACTTTTAAAATTATTATTTTTCATATAATAGCTGATTTCGACTCAAGCGATTACTTATTTACAAAAGCAATCAGCTTGGTACGTGTTGGCTCGTGGAGCTGGTGGACCCCGGCGGGAGAGAAATAATACGACGTGTGATTTGTGTCTTGCATTCGATTGTGAACCTTATTTGTAGTAGGTTACGAGTTACGTATTTACGATGAACTTTGTCTTTGTATGGAGCATATTTCCGCGAGCGCCGGTATCGCCATCTGTTGGCATCTTTGCTATAACTTGTGGGTGCTGACCGTCTGTAGTAGTTCCCCACAGGACTCCCCCCTCAGACCGGAGGTCGTTGAGTAGTTCGAAGTGTGCAGTCTGTATCCATGTAGTGTAGGTGCAGGGCTCCAGTCAAGTGAGTCTGACGAGCGATGTGCTGCGGTGTGTGCATCTGTCAGGGAGACCAGTCCTGATGTGATGCGGGCGAGTGACAGGCGTGGAGAAGGCGAGCAGAACTGCCACGTGGAGGTGAGCTCAGACACGTGGGCAATGAGTAGCGGACGATTACGGTACGGATACGGTATATAAACGGTGGTAGGTGAGCCGCGCATCCCACGAAGCACACGTCACGGGACCAGCGCCGCCAGATATCCTGTGGTGACTGCTGAAGTGTTGGAACTGCTTTGAACAATTAGTTGGTGTATCCTAATAGCGCTAGGAAACGAAATAGGCGTTCTACCCACCAAGAAATGTGCTGGCGACAAAAAATATTACGGTCTTGACTTTAGAATTCCTATTTACCTGGGTAAGAACTATCGAACATTCCTCCCATGAATAGTAAGGTCTGTGCTTGTCTCTGTCCCTATATCGGACCCAGTGGTCTTGGATTTGGTATTTGGTAGACTACTAGGGCGAGTACTTTCGAAATTCCTCCCCTGATAGCAAGGCTTGTCTTGAATTTGGTATTTGGTAGACTACCAGGGCGAGTACTTTCGAAATTCCTCCCCTGATAGCAAGGCTTGTCTTGAATTTGGTATTTGGTAGACTACCAGGGCGAGTACTTTCGAAATTCCTCCCCTGATAGCAAGGCTTGTCTTGAATTTGGTATTTGGTAGACTACCAGGGCGAGTACTTTCGAAATTCCTCCCCTGATAGCAAGGCTTGTGCCTGTCTGCTCTCCCTGTCTCTGACTTAGCACTGAACTGAACCTGGTTCGGTTTCGATACCGATTCCGAAAACATAATTATTTACAAATGACTGAATTAGGTAGGTAGGTAGTCATAAGCACTAGGTATATAAGTTGACTTCGGTAGCCTGTCCCCCGGTAAATAGGAATTAGGTACGAATTGAAATGTGCCAGCACACTTACTTGGTAAATAGGTCCTGGCGTCCCGTGCGTAACCTCCTCCACGTCGCGTTCGTATGCGTTCTCGAACCTTCTCCACGACGCATCTTGAGGTTTTCTCCTCCTATTCCCTCTCTGGACTCTCCGACCTTTCGGTTTGGTAAGTGTCGGTTGGCTCTCGATACTTTCTACGTCGATCTTTTCTTTCTCCAGCCGAGTTCTCCGCATGCCACGTGCCAATAAAAAGAAACGTAGGTACGTGCTTCTTTCTCCCGCCGCTTTCAGCCGCCGGGATAAATTTCTACGTCGCTCGTACCTTTGTCCTTTGTGCTCTCTTCATCCTATCCGGGGTCACCAAAAATGTTGGCTCATGGAGCTGGTGGACCCCGGCGGGAGAGAAATAATACGACGTGTGGTTTGTTTCGTATCGTATATTGGAATGAACGAATCCTCTCTCGGTTTTGTGCACCTAGAGAGGTCAGTCGGTGCGGTAAAATAAGGATCAAGACGGTGGCGCCGTCTGCCGATGTGCTCCTGTACTAAAGAGGCGCCATCTGCATTACGTGCCCCGAACCACATATCTGTCTTTAGACCAGGACTTCCCAACCAGTGGGGCGCGCCCCCCTAGGGGGGCGTAGTGATATCGTAGGGGGGGCACAATGCGTTTACATTTTGGACAGAAAACTCCAGTTAACCACGTAAATTCCACTCATTAATTCATTTTAATAATTAACTCATTCATTCAGTTACTAATTTACCCATTCGTTTGTTGTTACTGACATGTTCAGGCTCAGCAGGTCTCAGATAGCACCTTTCCAGCTGCGCTTGTCGTTATTTTAATAGTGGGGGGGCGTGCAAAATATTCCTTACTATACCAGGGGAGGCGTGACGCAAAAAAGGTTGGGAAACCCTGCTTTAGACAGTACGTATCAAGAAAAAATAAAAATGTGCTGTTTCATACAAATCTGCAGTTCCGAACCTACGCGACTCAACTCAAATGTATGGGACAGCAGATTCTTTTTTCTCGACGCAACGTTGTCTCCATAGTGAAAGTTGTTCAGTTTGATGGCCTAACTAATCCAAAACACCCCATTAAATACTAGTCTTATGTTACACCCTGTATAAGTAGGTACCTTTTTAAAATTAAAATAATAAGTATTCTGCAAACCTCATCAATTGGTGTTACTTGAATGGATTTTTTAATAATTAAATACTTAACTCACTTATAATCAGATTTCATTATTCCCCCCTTTCGACAATAATTTAAAATTATCTTATTATTAGATATTTGTATAACTTAATACCCCGACGATATAACCCGCCAACGCATTTGCGTGGGTTCTAAATTATAATAGGAACTCCGTAACTTAAAAGTGGAGGAAATTTATTCCGCTTATAGAACTTATTTAGCTCGAATTCTATTTCCAGCTCAATTAAGAAGTCTTAAAAAGATATATTACGTAAACGAGTTTAGTAAACAAATATAAAAATACAGTTTTCTCCAGTTCCCTGATATTTAAATGCTCATATAAGCCATTCAATATGTGTTGCGCTTGCGCATTTGACAGTCGAATTACAAAAGTAACATTACGAGACGCGATGGTTAAAAGCCAGTGAATCTAAGATAGTCCAACCTAGTACCTATAGTGCTATCTGTGGTCCTACTAAAGTAGTACCACATAGGTGCTCGGTTTACATAAAAGTAAACACAGTTTTAGTCCGATTTAAATGACATGAGAACCAAAGGGCCTTACTGGTGCAAAAGGAGTTGATGAATTAACGCAGGTTAAACCCCTATTTTGCTGTCTGTAATCTCGCACAATACAATGACAGACACGGGAATCAGAGGCTATTACCGTACTTTACAGTCGCGACGCGACGTGTCAAGGTGACTCTGACATGGTAATTGGCCCAATTATTAATGTCTCGCCTCGCCTTCTGTGCGAAGTCGGCCCTTCACTCGATAATTTTGCAACATTTATCATATTCTACATCTTTATATAATTCACTGGATATTGCCCGCGACTTCGTCTGGCGGCTTCCGTCATCGTAGCGATAGAATGTTAAAATTTATTCCTGTCACTTTCTAAAATAAGATTAAGAAAAGAGACAGAAAACCAACAGCAGACTTTATTGCTGTCAAAGTGACACGCCCAAAATAAGATGCCATCATAATGTACGCCATCTTATTTAAGGCGTTTTTGGGCGTGTAACGTCACTTTGACAGCACTAAAGTCAGCTGTTGGTTTTCTGTCTCTTTTCTTAATCTTATTTTAGAAAGTGACAGGAACAAATTTAGTTAAGTTAAGTCGTGGCACAGTCCGAATCGGGGCCACTGACGGATTTTTACTGATGATAAGACCACTAAACTGAATAACTTTATCTATGGGACCAAAGTCGATTTCGACGACGGCGCTGCACTGGTTCAATAGCGAAAAAAATTAGCTGTCCCATTACATTTATTTGGGTCGATTCGAATTGCAGTTTTGTTTGAAACAGCCTCGACTTTGGTCCCATAGAAAAAAGGTGGTCTGTTAGACCGCATAATGGCCTGATCGACCCTTTAAAAAACCGTCAGCACATTTACAAGGACTTAAAAACTGGTATAAGTTTTTAAGTCTAATCATACGCTTTTAATTTCAAAAAGTTTAATCAAAATCTTGTGTTTGTGAGTCAGGGACAACTAAACAACGTATGCGTTTGCATCTAATGGGTTGGGTAAATATCTTCAATAAACAGACGCACTTCTGTTACACCTTACCTTTATAATAGTGTAGATGTAGACAAATTGAATTGAATGGGACACCAAACAGTGCTAAAGTAGAACGATTTGAATTGAATTGAGACATGCAACGGACATTTATGAATTGGTAAAAAATTTCATTGCAAAAGAAGTTGAACTCGATGTAAAGAAGACTTGCAATCAAACCAATCTTGACAACTCGTCGAAGACAAGACCCCAAACTGGATTCCCATAAAATTCAACGCTCGCATAAAAAAATATTCCTCCATAACCGATAACGGTTCTCAATACAATTTCGTGAATAAATATTGTCATCGGAATTATACTTTTCTTGTTGCAAAAGCAATAAACATTCATAAATGGATATAAATGACACATTTGCGCTTTTAGAGATGGGCATTGAAACGTAAAAAGGTTAGTTCTGTAACCGTCGGCGATCGAATGGTTCCATTGGTTCCCAGTGAAGAAAAAGTGGACCATCGACAGCATTCCTGTACGTCGATGAATTGCTCGGTGGTATGTACCGGCAAGCTTGTTGCAGTAAACGAATTAAAAGTTACGTTAAGTGTTCTTTTTATCCTGGATCTCATTCACAAGGTTATTCTTGGAAATTGCGTCGAGGATGACAATGGAGAAATCTTTTGTACCTAATATAATTTCTTAGGATACTTTTACTAATAAAACGGGATGACAATACTAAAAAGCTTGACTTTCATCTCGAGATCATAAAACAAACAATTCGCATGACAAAGTCAAAGGCTTGATCTTAATGAAACATTGTTTTTGAGTTCAAGTTACATCTACAGGGTGTACAATAAAATAGGACAGCTACTGAAAGAGGTGCTTCAGAACATCAAACTGAACAACTTTCTCAATGGGACCAATATCGAAATCGCGAAAAAAAAATCTGCTGTCCCATACATTTCAGTCGAGTTATGTTTGCAGTTTTGTATGGGAGAGCGGATATTTTTTTCGCGATTTCGATATTGGTCCCATAGAGAAAGTTGTTCAGTTTGATGGTCTGAAGCACCCCTTTAAGTAGCTGTCCCATTTTATTGTACACCCTGTATAATACAGGGTCCTACTTGATGTGCTGAAGGTTTTTAAGGGTATAATCAGACCATCAAACCGAACAACTTTCTCTAGTGAACCAAAATTAAAATCGTGAAAAAAGTCTGCTGTTCTATACAAGATTGCAAACCTACTCAACCATACCATATCTGTGGGACAACTGTTTTTTTTCGCGATTTCGATGTTGTTTCCATAGAGAAAGTTGTTCAGTTTGATGGTCTGATCATCCCCTTAAAAAACCGTCAGTGTATTAAGGATCCTGTATACTAAATGTGTTTACCTACCTGTGATCGTGATGAGCGAAATTTTAAGAATACGAACTTAGCAAATACAATCTAAGGTCAACCTACGGGGCGGTAGTCAAGGGTGAGATCATACGTGATTCGACTTACCTTAGGATCAAAACTGAATGCAGTCTCCGGCCGCAAAGGGCAGGGAAGACCACATTTACAGGTACCAGTCGTTTGTAGGTACTCCCGTAGCAACGGTAATGTGCTTAGCGCAGTACCGCTGGGACTGAAACAAAAGATATCATCGATTATTTAGTGCTTATTGGTATTCGATATCATAACGGACATTACGGAGTAGAGAATACTCAAGATTGGTTTGTACAAAAGTTTCTATACAGGGCGAAATCGATATCATTAGCATCTGTTTAAACTAAGAGTCTACCCATCAAACTGAACAACTTTTACAATGGGAGCAAACCGATTGGAGCAAAAAAATAATCTGCTGTTGCATACATTTGAGTCGAGTAGGCATTGCAGTTTAGTATGGAACAGCGGATTTTTTTTTTGCTTCGATCGATTTGCTCTCATAGTAAAAGTTGTTCAGTTTGATGGGTAGACTCTTAGTTTAAAATTTAGAAGGATGCCAATGATATCAATTTCACCCTGTATAATGAGTACAACCCAGCCGCAAAAGTAAACTTGGCACCTGAGTGTAATGGGTCTTTGAACATATTTCCATAACCATTTTGTGTTTAGAAATATCGGTCGAAAGAGTAAGTACATAAATAGATTTCTATCTTTTCTCGCAATAGAAATAAATACCTATATCAATAATAATATTTCGCTATGAACTCATACGAGGCAGGTGCCAAGTTGTACGTGATATACCGTTCTATTATGTTCAAGCTACGGAACCGTTCTGGTTTTGTTCTGGTTTTGTTGTTATTCCCAAATCTCTGCAAACTGCGTTTATTTTACATACATAATACTCACGCCAGTATCCCATCGGGGTAGGCAGATACAATTGATAGCCATAATGCTACGATCCAGACACACGTCTTTCGTTTATTTACACTTAATGCTAATGCCGCAGAGCTATTTGTCCAAAAAAAATATTTTTGCAGGATTTGTTCATAACTTAGACTAATTATTATAAGGACCGGCCTTGCGGTAACATTTCCCCTCTGCCACGGTATTAGATCAATTAATCTTGCGCATTTACATTCAATTTTATAACTTATCACTAAACTAGACAGCCTATTATTGCGAAACAATAATTTCGAACTTAGAACGTTTGGGGTTTACACGAGACTACTTTTCATGATTTTGAACATTCAAAATTAGAATCTAAAGTCATAGGGAATAAAATCCAAAGTTGCGGATAACATGTTACCTCGCCCTCCGCAAAAAGTGGCAGAAAGTTTGTTAGTAGAATGACACGTGGTTACGCGTCCCTATATAAGTAGTCTAAGGTTCATAAAGAACCGGATCCGAACGTTTCCGAAGCTCGAAGTGCAATGAACAGTATAGGTCCCTACATAATGTCGCACATAGATTACCAAGATCTGGAATAAAAGTTCCAGAATATTGAGGCCTTTTTTGAGGATAGTCAGTGGTCAACAGGATCAACTGACAGATTATTTTCCATACCGAGGAGCGCCTTAGATAATAGCAGAATAAGAAACCATAGGGATAAAGTACAGACAGACGGTGAGTGATAGCAAATTCATCTATAAGTTTTTAATAAATAACGCACGACAATATAACGCCTTGTTTTGCTATACACACGGTGATAAAACATTACCATCCATTTATGGCTGTCTTGACCTTGTTTTGTCGATGACTACATATTGGCTTATCTGCACTGTACATCTACATTGACAAGTTTTAACACAACAGGATATTTATAGAAACAATTAATGTAGTTGTAGGTACTTACGTTAGATAATAATTAAAATAAATCGTCATATTACGAGCTCGGGAAAAGAATGAAGAGCTCGAAAGAGTTCACGTCTTGCTTTGATGGAATACAGATGTTAACCATGTCTAACATGTGGTAAATAACTGCCTAATCTATCCACGAGACTTATGCTAGACACCCTGTTTTAACTGCATGAGAACAAACATCTTAAACAAACATACTTGTAATAGTCCTCAAATAAAATGATGCAGTACTTAGTGAGTAGAAAAGAAATTGTGATGATTCAGAATGGAGTAGATTATTTTTTGTTATCCCGGCGAGTAGACCTCTAGTTTATTTTTTAACTAAGACAGTTGAAACTGCTGAGCTCATAGAGCCTAGCATAATGCTGAGTCGTTACCCTCCTGGCCCTGTACCCGGTCTTTCGAACTTCGATATATCACGCACGACCGCTTCGGTCCGAACTTCATTGAAATAGAGTTGATATTGGAACGAAAACGTTCACGCAATTGCGAAGTTCGAATGTCCGGGTAAACCCCCTGTTTCCTACTGTAAAACAATCTGGTTTAAATTAGGACATCTTGAAAAGAGACAATTTCTCCAACTATGGGAAAAAGCCTCCAAAAAATGTTAGCGTTGGTGTATAGTTATGGAACGCATGTCGATTTGTTTGTCATAATCTCTAGATTTTAGTGGTAATATTAGGTATACCTCATCTAAACGGAGTGTCGCGTAATCGCAGTTGGCGCACATCTTGTTAAAATATGTTGCATTTTTATTTTTATTTTCATATGAACATCTAAGACGTTCCTAAACGCATTGTTGTACAAGTACATACATGTGCCGTTTTAACAGGAAAAAATAATCTTAACGGAAACCACAAAACTTTGAAATTTCATATTGCCGGCTGCATTTTTACCTAATCTTTCAACCGATTACAGTAATAAATTAAACTATGTTTTAAGAGTGTAATGTCATCAATAAACTTTACCGTTTAAGAAATTGACTTCTTTTGTACGTACGTTTTACTCGACCGATTTATTTTTTTCTGCACAATGTCTTTGTTTTGTTGGTATTATGTCTGTTTTGTTGGTATGCAAATAAAAACGTTATCTTTCTTTCTTTTTTAACCTAAAAACATTACATTTTTATTCATTAGCCTAATGACCTGTGATTTAAAGATTCCCTCAAGACACTTCTTTAATAAATGTCATTAGCTAAATGAGAAAAGCTCTAATTAAAATGTACGCATGCTATTAAATTAATTGCGTAAAGTGTATGCCAAATTACAGTAATTACGTCACTTAATTTAATTAAAATCATTGTGGAGAATTCATCATTAAACTCCAGGGACATTTACGCCGGGAGGGTTTACCCTTTCTGTGTGTTCACGGTGTTTATTCCTTTAGGTACAATATATCTATAATACTCAAATGTACAGGTAAGCAATTAATAAACCGTTCACAGAGTAGGGGAGAGCAGTGATTCGTGTAAACTGAAAGCTTTGCTGTAAAGCGAACGATGCAAACGCATCTAGTCAAGCGTATGCGCCGGGTCTAATCACTCGGCTAACTGACTATGCGGCCCGGTCAATCGATATTTAATTTCTAGACCCCATTAACTCACATCGTTGCATCTCAATAGAGCAATGTTCAAAGCGAACCTGGGAATCAGGAGATCAGACTTTGGTTTACAAATTAACTACCGCAGGGTTTGAGCTGGTCATTTGATAGTGGGGAGAGAATAGGCAACTATAGTATCCAAGTTGATGCTGACAGGGACAGGATAATTGGTTTGGTTTGATAACAACGTTGAATATCTGCATTATGCTGTATTATGCACACTTACTAACTCAGCATAATGCAGGCACTGGTTTCTTTGATGTTATCTGTTTTGTGTGCAATTTTGTTACTGTTTCACTTGTTCATGTCGGACGTTGTTTGTATTTTCCATACCTAGCTATATCTAAGACATGTTCAGAAGGTGAAAAGGCTTATAGACAAATATTATTATATACAGGCTGCAAAAATTATATGCATTACGTATTCAACAAGGTGCTTTCGACCATCAAAATGAACGACTTTTACTACGGGATCAACTATGAAATCGCGAAAAAATCTGCTGACTCATACATTTCAGTAGCTAATGACATTTTCTATGAAATTTTTTTTGCTATTTCGATGTTGTCTCCATAGTGAAAGTTGTTCAGTTTGATGGTCTGAAGCACCGTGTGCGATATAATATACAGCCTAGCAAATACGGAAACGGTGAATACAGACCATCAAACTGAACAACATTCGCTATGGAGCAACCCTCAGGAAAAGTAAAAAAAAAAACCAGCTATTTCATACATTTGAGTCAAATAGGTAGCTGTTTTGTATGGAGCAGCTGATTTTTTTTCACGAAATAGTGAAAGTTGTTCAGTTTGATGGTCTGAATTCACCGTTTCAGTATTTGCTAGGCTGTCACTTACACCCTGTATAACGCATTTAAGTTTACACCCCGTATATCCATTACTTCACAAATTAATAAAAATATGAGCAGACCGTTCAATCACGCCAATTTCTTGTCCGGATGATGGGAGAACACGAGAATCCAAAGTATATTTGTTTATTAAGTAAGCAACGGAATACCGTTAACACATCAACACTCGGTTGAAAACGACCGTGACCGAAACGACTTCAATGCATGGCACAATATTTTAAATGCGTCATGCTTTTACAGCGGACTGTATCATTTTAAGTAAGATAACATCCACGCAACATGCCCTAATGGGCTATTAAGAACAATTTGCAAACAACGCAATCCGTTTACGATGACAGCACGGAGCATGCCTTGGCATTATTGCACCTCTTATTCGCTTTACAAACAGCCTCTTTCATATGCTCCACATGATAATTCATGGTAGTACTGGCATGAAAGCGGGTTTCGCGCTGCATCAAGCGCATATTTGGCAGAAGCGCGGTTTGAGTATTTTTTGTGTTTAAGCTAGTTTTGTAGCTACTAGGGATGTCCTGGCGCACTGAATAACCACGATACATTCACGACCTCTATAAAACTTTAAAATTTGTCTTTGAATTAGAGTTTAACTGACGATCAGGTGCTGGACCCCAATAAATTAACGGCAACCTACAGGGTGAAATTGATATCATCGGCATCCTTTTAAACTAAGAGTCTACCCATCAAACTGAACAACTTTCACTATGGGAGCAAACGAATCGGAGCAACTAAAAAATCAGCTGTCCCATACTAAACTGCAATGCCTACTCGACTCAAATGTATGCAACAGCAGATTTTTTTTTTGCTTCGATTGGTTTGCTCCCATAGTAAAATTTGTTCAGTTTGATGGTTAGACTCTTAGTTTAAAAGGATGCCAATGATATCAATTTCACCCTGTATATGTAAAAAATGGAGGATACAAATATGAGTTTATGCTGGCGAAACCCTCGGTTGGATATTTAAACTACCCATGTATCTAAGATTCCGAAACGTTTTTTGAGTTTCAATTCGAACTCCCGTATGTCAAAATCCATACGTCAAAAGACTCGGAATCTCGGCCACAATGATATTAAAACTATTGCGACTACTTAAAGAATATGTGTGTTTATATCATCCGACGGTTTTCTGCTCTAATTGCTTTTAATAAGAGTCTACTGTTAACAACTTCAACATAGAGCTAAACACTGTATTGCTTTTAGCAAAATTAGCATTTAGCGCTATAAAGCATTCTTAAAGCGCGTTTTCGCTTTAGAGAAGTGACAGCACTAATTCACGGTGATTGTTCACGGTCTGGTAGACTCGGTAAAGGTAAGCCGCGACCGCAAAAAAGATTTTGTTTACTCACTTTTTTATTCATGCGCGGACTGTGGCTTTGGCCATATGAAGGGGTGTCGCTCGTATGGAGTTCTGCGGTAAATTTCGTTTTTGCAATAGCATGCAACGTTTGGGGGAGCGTGTACGTAACTTAGTACAGCTGCCGATAATAATTACTCTGTTGAACACGCGATCTCTCGCACCTTGCACACGAAACCATCCTACTTAAACGCTGTATTGAACTAAGTAGTGGTTATTTATAGCCTTTGTATGGTCATGGTTGTAATGTGTAAATATAGTTAATTAAATGTCGATATGTTTAACCGTAAATTGGTCTGTATTTATAGGACTTTTATTGAATGTCGCATTAGATATTCGGAGCTCATAAAAGGCTAAACGGTGGGAGCTGGGAAGGGTTTGTACGAGGAGGGAAGTAAGACAAGGGATGACAAGCCCTTCGTCACAGGGTTCGGCGAAGTGTTGACATGACGGAAACCTGTCTTAATAAGGGGTTATTTTAAGCCTTGTCGAGCCCGCAAATAAAGATTTTATATTACACTGTTTAATTAGGATGTACAACAGCTCAAGTAATGAGTTTTCTGAGCAAGTTATACAGGGTGAAATTGATATTATTGGAATCCTTTTAAACTAAAAGTCTACCCATCAAACTGAACAACTTTTAATATGGGAGCAAAGCGTAGGCATTGCAGTTTAGTATGGGACAGCTGATTTTTTAGTTGCTCCGATTGGTTTGCTCCCATAATAAAAGTTGTTCAGTTTGATGGGTAAACTTTTAGTTTAAAAGGATGCCAATGATATCAATTTCACCCTGTAGATCTATTCGTTTACGTTTTAAATGTGCTTTTATTTATTACAACGGAAATGCAATGTATGAATGTCAAACATTTTACATGCAGTTAAAATAAAACGCCGGTCGGCACAAAAACTAGTGACTTATAAACGATGAAGAAGCGTATGATAATTAATAATTATACAGTTTAGTTGTTCATACAGTGCTACCTGTAGAGTAGGGTTGCTTACTTGCCTACAGAATATTCGTTTTGCAATATTAAATGCTTCCAGCTAATGATTTTGGGAAAGTTAGTTTTATTTAACTGACTTCGAAAAATGAGGATTTTGTTATTTAAAAACATTTTAATTTGATTAAAACGCAATAGTTACAATTTATTAAGAAACAATACCTTGTTATGGTTCAAATATTTCTGTCGGTGACAGCCTTGTATCGCTAATGAATGACTAACATAGACTAACACTCAGTTGCAGAAACGCTCATTAGAGTTAATCATCCATTAAATCTCTTGCTAGCTTTAACTACGTCAACAAGACAAAAAGTGACAGCAAGAGATTTAATTGAGGATTAACTCGAATGAGCGTTTCTGCAACTGAGTGTAAATCAAGCAGATGATGGAAAAAGTACTCTTAATCGAAAACTTTTCCCTTCTGCGTTCAAGAAATCTAATGAATTTATAGTACCTACCTTACCTACCTACTTAACATTTGTAACAAGTTACAACCCTACTATATAGGTAGGTACAGGTAGGTGGTAGAGCAAAAAACTAGTGTTTAAACAAAGTTTTTATTCAGTCGGATGCAGGTAAACGAAATAAAAAGGCATTGAATGATGTCTCATAGACTTATTCTGCGAAAACCCGAAATAAGAAACAGCGCTGTCGTATTGTAGCCACAGAATTAAATAAAGCTAGAACGTTTGTTTACAAGGCAAGTGTGAATGGAATAGCTGAAAGGGGTCGAGAAGCATATACGCTGACCAAATCACCTGCGTACTAAAAGAAAAGCTAAGTAAAATGTACTTGGACCGGAACAGACGAGCATGTGTGAGAAAATTAGTCCCTTTTGTTTTATACGGTAGAAGCGTGAGGCTCAATCTAGACATATACTTTACGTAAGGACCCTACCTACCCCCTACCGACCGACCCTACTTACCCTAGACCGATAGGGGACGTCATCAAAAAATGCCCGGTTAAAATTAGTTGAAATGGACGACAATATAATGGATTTAGAGGAATCAAAAGATGTCGGTACCGCCCAAAGTGTAGATCCATAGTATCTGCCTACCCCTCTGGGAAAAAGGCGTAAGTTTATGTATGTATATCGCTAAAGTGACACGCACTGAACCTACTGGCGTGCTGTCATGTCATGACCACTCTATTCATAGGTATCTCTATGGTCTAGCCTTGAAGATTATGAGTAATTTACAGCTTAGTAATCTGTTAACTTTATCCTCATTGGCAACTTATACATACGAGATTAATAGATATAAAACTTACCTACTAAATGTTTGTTTATAAAAACCAGATTTAGTTAAAACATCTTTTTGCAAGACTATTTTTAATTTAAAAAATTGCATTTAGCACCTTAGTTTATATGCATGAACTAATCCTTTAGAATGCATTTTAACGACAATGAAATTGATATTATTAGCATCCGTTTAAACTAAGAGTCTACCTATCAAACTGAACAATTTTCACTATGGGAGCAAGCAAACCGGTAGGAGCAAAAAAAAATCAGCTGTTCCATACTAAACTGCAATGCCTACTCGATTAAAATGTATGCAACAACAGTTTTTTTTGCTCTGGTCGGTTTACTCGCATAGTAAAACTTGTTCAGTTTGATGGGTAGACTCTTTGTTTAAAAAGATGCTAATGATATCAATTTCACCCTGTAGAATCGATGTTTCCTAAAAAACGTGACCGACATTTTTTCGCGAATTATCTCTATACCTACCTTCAATATCCGATCAATCTATCTGATCGGCGTCGTATCGATAACAATTACCACAGCTTAGAAAAATACGGTTTAATTTAAGCGCGCTACACAGTCAAATGTATTCTAAACAACGACCGAAAACAGCGTAGATCTGCTCTTAGAGTTTACAATTTCAAAGTTATTGACGATAGCGACGAATGTTTATGAATAATTTCTAGGATACTATTTAAAAACTTCCGTACACCCAATTCTTCCACAGCACAACAAGTCGATCAAGATACAAAAAATTTAAAACAACACACAGTAACGAAGTATAGAATTACACTGGAATGCCTAGAGCCAGCCCGTTGGCCTGTTACCTATAGTGATTGATCTCATTTCCTTTGTGATCGCAATCACAGGCCGGGCATAGTATAATGGGTGAAATATTCTGGCGCGCAGCCAATCTGCGCCGCTACTAACATGATGACAGTTTGCTCGGTTGAGAAATTACGGCGACTCTTCGTTAGAGGATTATACAGTCTTTTGTTTGGGAGTAATTTATCCTTATCGATGAAAGCTTTTGAAGTAGGCTTTCAGAATTATGTAACATTTGCGTGAAATATACAACGGCCGTATGGAGGGAAAGAGGAGAACGGACACATGCCTATGAAATGGGTCAACGCGGTCAAAGAAATTACTGAGGCAACACTACAGGTCAGCATACATCAGGCCCAAGATCGAGCGACCTGGAGAGATGTGGTGACTGGTGACACAAGCGTAAGCGGCCCTCGATGGTCATGTCCCGCAGCCATGAAACGATGCGATGGTTACGTTACGACTAAGAACTTGATGCTATTTTAATACAGATCATTTGCGTATGGGATACAGTTCTTGATGCTATTTTAATACAGATCATTTACGTATGGGATACAGTTCTGACTCATCCCATTCGCAAACTGTCTGCAGTTTGACATGCAGAATGTTGTGCAATGCAAGGGACATTGCACAACGTTGGTTCGCGTCAAAAATCAAGAGGCCAATGGCACGGAATTAATTAAAACAGAGATTCACAAGCGATTACAAATTAAATGCAGGTCGAAAATAATATTCTTGGTAAACTATTTTATCAGTAAAGTTATTTTCTGTAGTTGGTCCGTTCCGATTTTCACTGATTTTTTTTTAGCAGTGTGGCATCGTAGCGATGTATACAAATCTATGACGATCGATGTCGATGTCTGTTTTTATTAAAAAACAGGTAAAAATGTTACCTTCATGGTTTTCTGATACGACTTAATGTCAACGTAATACATACGATAATGCCGATAATGTATGTGTATGCTAGATTATCGTATTTCCTTCCTTGCAAGTAAACCAATTTTAATATTGTTCGCCGTAAAATAATTAGTTACGTTATAAAGATTAAAAATAACCACGACCTATAAAAGAGGTTAGTCTAAAAACAGCAGTTAACAGCTCGCATGTTTGCCATGGTTGTTGGTTGTATGTGTTGACGGTTAACTTCGTCTCGCACTGACCTGACAATTAGCCGTGTAAACCTGGGGCCTGATTATTTACTTACTACTTCGAGATTAAGTTGTTTATTCACATTTACATGTAATTTCTGTAGTGAGCTGAGTTTCTAAGTCCTGTTTGATACGGTTTTCATTAAAACCAAACAAAAAACATAAATACAGGGTGTAAGTGACAGCCTAGCAAATACTGAAACGGTGAACTCAGACCATCAAACTGAACAACTTTCACTATGGAGCCTACCTCAGGAAACGCGAAAAGAAATCAGCGCTTTTCGCCCTCGTCTCACGTCCTTTCTATCTGCACTGGTAGCATGCACACCCGCGATAGCCGTGATAAAGCCGTATCACGGCTATCGTGGGTGTTCATGCTACCAGTGCAGGAGTGGGATTTTTGAACATCACAGTCATGTTGTAATCAGTAGTAGAAAATGACTCTGGAGATTAAGCATCTTTCCACTCCTGATTTAAACGTGTGATGTTATAAATCGCACTCTAAGCACACGGCTAACGCACGATAACATTAAATTGTAAATAAAATACATTAATATTGCTGTTTACTAAAGTTTTACAATCACCGCTATCTTTCGGAATCATCATTGAGAACGAAAAGATAATGTTAGATAGGTAAGTGAATAAAGTTGTCAACAAGCGAACTCAAGAGCATCACTAATGTTAAACCCAATAACAAAGAGTCAATTGCGCGAAACATTTTCAAGTGCAACAACAATAATGAAGGACAGTATGAATACTGTGACAACAACAATATTATCAATAGGGTGAGCGGGCCGATGCGGCGACCTGATAACGAGTTGAGTCACGGAAGGGTTTCCCTCTGAGTCACACGACGACTCTAAACTTGGCACGTCCTGCTTACCTAAATATTTTGTTTTCCGCTTACATTTTTAGGTAAAAGAAGTAGAGCTTTGTTTATTGTATTAAGCTTTAAAAACCAGAACCTAAACATTCTTGTCTTTTTTTCAATAATTTCTTTTTGGTAATTTTAGGGCGTATTTCAATGTTTTGTTTTCTTTCCGTTTACTTACATCTTTAGGCAAAGGAAGTTGAGCTTTTTGTTTAACAAAAGTTACAAAATCGATACCGAAACTATCTTTGTTATTAAAATTGTTTTTAATTACATTCATGGGGACATCCAGGATAAAATTGATAGCTTCCAAAGCAAAATACTCTGATTGCAGAAAGATAAGTCGGACCAGACTTATGGAGACTAAACGAGTAGCACTGCAGATATTTTGCTGCAATGCAATGTAGTTTAGAATTTTATTGAAAGACTTAACTAGAGAATAAATGAATACAGTTTTAAACAGAAAACTACATCAAATCCATGCAGAATTTTGGGCGCTTTACCTTCCATATTTTGAATGAATGAAATATACTTTTATTTAACCAAACAAAACACACAGAATAAAGCATTATAAAGAGAAACAAAAAACATAACGGTACAAATAAGGCATTTGTCTCATACTCAACCTAAAAAGAAAAAAATGTTACGAGTTACACCTACACGTAATCAATAGACATACCTCAATTGCTTATTTAAGTTGACAACTGGATACAAATAACACGTTATTTACCCTCAAGTAAAGTAGACGTTTCACGCGACTACCGATTCCCCTTTTACAAAATGAGCCTTGCTGGGTAAACAGTGAAATTGGATACTGCGTCATACGCTTCCCTCGCGAGTTGAGAGTGGTGTCGAACCTGTTACCTGTTAGGCGCACCCACCCTACGAACATACGTGTTTAATATTTAATGCCCTTGTCTTTACAACAAACTAAACAATCGCTGTTTGTTTTGTGGTTACTTTTGGGATGTTCGAAGACAGGTAAAAGGGAGGAACAAATGTCATATGTTGTAACAAAACTTTGGTCTGTTATTTTAAAAGACTTAAAAGGAAACAAATCGGTTTCTGGAATCAGAACTGTGATTAAGATTCTCGAAATTTATAACAAGCGCTAAATATGTTATGAGACGGAACACCAACGCAGATTTTTCCCAGAATAAGACGAACCAACGCTACAGTAAGAATTAATCATCACAAGTGTTCAAAAGTCGAAACTTTATAACATTAACGACGGAAATTAGTTTTGTTGTCAATAATTTATAATTGCTACAAGACACTGAACCGACTAGAAAATATCTATTAAACCAAAATAAATTACCTCCCATAAATAAAGAGCATTGACATTCTACACAAATCATTTATTATGAAAGCGTCCCCACGCATTTCAATAAAGATCGTACGAGAGCGGCTAGCTTTTGGTTGCGATTGGTTTTACATAACCCGTTGACAACCAGAATTTATTGAACTCTTTTAAAATTAAAGTATATCGGTCGAGGCTCGATTCGAATGTATCCAGTGTTGCCAACTTAGTCGATTTTCCACTAATACTGGCGGTTTCAACCCCCCTTTTAGAGAAGAAATATTGTTTTTAGTGGCTGGCAAGTTTTTCTTGTGGTTCAGTAAGATAACATTTCGTTTACAGAGAGCTATTTTTGAATCTCACATGTCCTAATTCATACTCGAAGTGTCTTAAACTTAGTTTATGCATTATTCCATCATCATTTTGAAAGTGTGAGATCCAAAATTAGCTCTCAAATTAGTAGAAAGACGATCACTCAACCACTAAGCTGATTTACTGATAATTTACAAAAAAAAAATTTTACAACAATAAAGGTAACTAAAATAAAGTAAAATAAAATTGTGAATGTATCGTTAGCAAACCTTTAAATAAATTAAATTAAACTAATTACCAATATACCCATTATTTCCTAGTTAAGTGGAAAATAGTGATTATGAAAGTAGTTTCCCTGTTTGTTAGTGGTTCTCTAGTGGTTTTAGATGTTGAATCTGGTGGAGAGCTAATTTAACTGTTGGCAACACTGAATGTATCATGGGAGTTCAGTTTAGACTGTGCAGTTTACATCGATGCGTCGTTTAAACGCGCGAGCTACAAATTGAGCTCTTATTTATTCATGTGAGGGGAGCGAGGTTGATATGGGTCGGGGTCGCTCGATAAAGGACACTCAGCCCGGCGCCCGTCAAAGGATTCGAGACCCCCGTCATTGTTCCGCTAAAATATCAATCGCCAGATGTTTCAATTCCTGTTACGATGGAATTAGACGATCATGTGCAAGACGCTTTGTTTTTGACGCAGGATTTTCTGTCTTCATTCAGCGCTATTATCGAACTTAGCACGTTGAGAACATGTGATAAAACTACAAGCATGAACAACAAAATTGATATTCAAGTATTATTTAACCAGTAATTAGTATTATAAAAAAAAAGTATTATTTACATGACTGTGTAATCTCAAGTCCAAAAATGTCAAATATCGAATCAATGTTTGAGAAAATCTCTTATTGTCTCTTAATATCGTTCAAGTTGTTGTTCGTATGTTCGTATTATATCTCCAAAAATGATCAGATTTACAGAATCCGATGACAAGTCGTGGCATTATATGGATCTACAGGGTGAAATTGATATCATTAGCATCCTTTTAAACTAAGAGTCTACCCATCAAACTGAACAACTTTCACTATGGGAGAAAACTGAACAAGGCAAAAAAAAAAATCTGCGGTTCCATATTAAACTGCAACGCCTAAAATGTATGCAACAGCAAATTTTTTGTGCTCCGATTGGTTTGCTCCCATGATGGGAAGGCTCAGTTTAAAAGGATGCTAATGATATCAATTTCACCCTGTATAAGAGTGGATATCGCGAAGCCCAGTATTCTTCAATTTCATCACCGTTCGGTTGGATGAGTCATACCTTGAAATTGTTCACTCATTTTCATAGCGAAGTCAGAATTATTGCACCTGTTTTAGTAGCTACCTTTTAAAGCTACATGCAATTCATTACACGGTAGCGTATAAAAGTGCGATAACATTAATTTGTTTAGATCACCCTCATTATAATATAGGAGAGCAAATTGTTGGAAAAAGAAAACAACAGCTAAGTACCTAATTTAGACTCAGACCAATTGGAACACTCTTGCTCCATCTACACTAATATTATAAAGAGGAAAGATTTGTACCTATTTTTGTATGTTTGTAATGAATAGGCTCAAAAAGTACTGGGCCGATTTAAAAAATTCTTCCACCATTAGAAAGCTGCATTCACCCTGAGTAACATAGGCTATATTTATTGCTAGAAAAGATTAGACGTCCACCCGTGCGAAGCCGGGACGGGCCGCTAGTTAGAGATAATTCTGCAAAGTGATTATTTAAAAGGTCATCGATGAACGTAGCTAGGTGGGATCGAAAGGGAGCAAAGACCTCGGGTTCAACAATCCTTAAATTATATGTTGGCTAGATCATCGCAAACAAACAATATTCTATCATTATATCTCATTACTGTTACCATCTACACTAATATTATAAAGAGGAAAGATTTGTACCTATTTTTGTATGTTTGTATGTTTGTAATGAATAGGCTCAAAAAGTACTGGGCCGATTTAAAAAATTCTTTCACCATTAGAAAGCTGCATTCACCCTGAGTAACATAGGCTATATTTATTGCTAGAAAAGATTAGACGTCCACCCGTGCGAAGCTGGGACGGGCCGCTATAATATAATATCTACACTAATATTATAAAGAGGAAAGATTTGTACCTATTTTTGTATGTTTGTATGTTTGTAATGAATAGGCTCAAAAAGTACTGGGCCGATTTAAAAAATTCTTTCACCATTAGAAAGCTGCATTCACCCTGAGTAACATAGGCTATATTTATTGCTAGAAAAGATTAGACGTCCACCCGTGCGAAGCCGGGACGGGCCGCTAGTAATATTATAAAGAGGAAAGATTTGTACCTATTTTTGTATGTTTGTATGTTTGTAATGAATAGGCTCAAAAAGTACTGGGCCGATTTAAAAAATTCTTTCACCATTAGAAAGCTGCATTCACCCTGAGTAACATAGGCTATATTTATTGCTAGAAAAGATTAGACGTCCACCCGTGCGAAGCCGGGACGGGCCGCTAGTATTATTATAACTTAAGTACTTGGTAGAGCCGTGGTGGTCCAGTGGCGAGTAACCTTGCCTGCCGTGCAGGAGGCGATGGTTCGATCCCCGTCCTGGCCGACTCGTACCAATGAGTTTTTCGGAATTTATGTACGATTTGTAACACCACTGGCTTTTCGGTGAAGGAAAACATCGTGAGGAAACCTGCATGCTTCAATTTCGAGGCATGTATTGTACCTACTGTCCATTACAAGTGGCGACGGGCTCACTCCCCGTCACACTGGACAGAGTTTCGGTACTACTAGTGAAACGTGGATGTTCTGAAGTTTCAGAATATCTCTGACTACCCCCTTGGGGAATATAGTCGTGAGCATATGCTATGCTTATGCTAAGTACTTGGTATAAACCGTGTCGAAAGCTAAATCTCTTTCGCTATGAAAACTGTACTCAATCGACTTACGAGATATTATTAGCGGTATAACTTAATGTTTAAGCACCCACTAATGTCTAGTTTACATCGGTGAATCGAGCTATGTTTACACGGGCTAGTAAAGAGATGGCGCTCTCTTTAACAAATTTTATGGCCGTTCACTATCCGTGTTTAAACTAGGCTTTGCTGGCATGTTGCAATGGAAGGCAGGTGAACGGCCGACTCGGCCCGGCACGCGATCCACTGTTGCCTTCACTGATTCGCTGGCATTCTATTAGTTGTATCGAGAACATGGTATCAAGGTTAAGATTTGACTACAGCACAGTGAAGTTTCCTTAAAGATGCTTACTAAATCGTCTAGTAAACACAACTGCGAATGCCTTCGACTAATTAGTCATTACAGGCATCAGTGAACAAGTTTCTTGTGTTCAAATAAAGAAAGACACACGGGTTTAAAAGCAACACAAATAAACAGGCAATTCATTTGCTTATCTTACGGTAAGCTTAGCGACATTATACATATTCAACGTTCAATGCTTTTTTTATCACAATTATCGCGATAAGTTAGCTGATCGAGTACATTGTAAAGTCACCAACAACGTAGCTTATTAGGTCCTGCCTCTATTTATAAACGTTCATATAAACTAGTAGATAAGACCCATTTATGATTAAAAGTATGCAACTTATCCACTTCTTCTGTACTCTATGCAAGATGGATATAAAAGTAAAAAACCAGTTCAATAAGCTAGTTTTTATTTCTCTCTAAACCCGTCAGACCAATTAATTACAGCAACATATTTTATTAAGGCTTTTAATAATGCAGGGTTTTAATAAATGTCGAATGAAGGCGTGAGTAGTCAAATATATTCTCAAGACTATAGATTAACAAAACAAACTGGCTGTATCAGCAAAGTAAGAGGTGAATAAAATGTTGTCCAGTCAAGTTCAGGTTCGTAACACCTGCCACATGCCGGCCAAGCGCCGCATATCGCTAAGTAAATAAAACGGCTTGAATACGACTCGCAACGCCTAGTTTTTGCGACGCCAGTTTCAGAGTTTTTGTTAGATTCGCATGGTAACCTTGAGTCGATCCCCTCTGTGGGAACGATCGAACACGTTTCGTTTTGCTTCGTCTGGAGTCCATGTGAGCAACGCATCCGGCGGATTATTCAGGGGTTGTACTTGTAAGCAACCTGACATCAGTGTTTATTTATCAGCCTTTGTTAAATGAGCTCCAAGATTAATGACTACTCCGCACGCACCGAGAGAAGCCATTTTCATCTTTAGCAAATATCCTTTGTAATTTGCATCAAGTGTCTTCCTTGTAATGATGGGGTAATAAATAATCATTAGCGTTATTTACTGCAGGTATTATTTGTGTAAGATCTCAATGATCATGTCAATTATCTTCTACTTCTAAAGAATATTAATGTAATAAGTATAATATCTCTTAGTTAAGTGAAACAAAGTAGGGTCTTCCACGGGAAATAAGACATTGTCTTCAATTATCATGCATGACCTTTTTACTTCGAGGCCACGTGTTTTCCTGTTACTTGTTATTAAATTAGTTTCACGTTTAAGACTTACACTTTTCCTTTTAAAATCACGTGAACATACCATTTAAATTAAAACATTAAAAACTAGATAGGTAACTGTCACGTTTATTTAAACGAGATTTAGCCAAGATTTAGCAAAATCGATGAACATTGGATGCGACTAATAGCCTCATCATGGATGATAAATTGGTTTGTTTGTTCTAGTGTCGAGAGTCGAGCGAGATACAAGTATATGACCTCAGAATAGAGAGCAAAATTAGAAACCGCAAACGTGCTTCCAATTGAAGCCACTGAAACTACACTAAAAGGTGTTTCATCGTAGTCACTGTCAACTAAGCTTAGGAATTTTTTTCTATTGGGAATGAAAAGCGCTTAATGTTGAATTTTAGACAAATTACGCAGATGCTCCATGTGCACCCGCATCCTCCTAGTTTTTGGACACAATGCGCGGTTATACAATACAATAAAGATTATACGGTACTTTCCGTTTTTTTTTCTCTACTCTAAGGGACAAGCATAGTATCTTGCACCGCATGCAAGCTCACTATGACGTAAGTACATAGTGATAGAGACAAACAAATCTCGATCTTTGCTCCTTTCTCACAGGCTGTGTGCTTGCCCTACAAGTTCCCACCCAACACCGGCGGTGCCTCATTAATGGGGCAATAAAAAATGTTCGACTCACTTACGTAATCCACTACATTTCCGCGTCGAACCATCGGAGGTCAACGTGCGTATGATCTTGAAGGTATTGTGTTCCCATTATGATATTATTATGTAGAAAGATGCCATACAAGGCTCTATTGTAGATGCCGATGACTGAAAGTACAAGGTTACAATGAACCTTGCCTTATCAATCGATAAAAGCGTGGCCTTCTTTCGCTAATGTAACCCGATAGCCCGATATATAGTGTAGGTACCAAGTAATGTATGTCACTTTTAAGTGACATCTAATGGGCTACGAACGAGACGTAGAAAAGTGATATCCTAAGTGACTAGTATGAAATGAACACACGAGGAGCAACGACATTAAAATGATCAAAACAGTTTTTTCGGTCTACCTATGACGACAAACACAAATCGGTTCATAGGTTTAATCTTAATGCAGTCCACTAGTCGCTAAGCCGTTGGTCCCAGCTACTATCTCTGGTGGTAGTAGTCGTTACATAAAAACCACGTCAGAGGCCGTAAGGCGGTCTGAAAAAACTCTGACACCAGGGCTCTGCCCACACGATAAGAAGAAGAATGCAGTCCACGAAACCTCATTTAAGGAACCCCTAGACTATCATACAAGTATCCAAACTTCCCTGATACGAGTTTCCTTACCCGCAAGTTTACGAGTACTTCGTCGCATTCGTATAGCGGTGAAACAAAACATCTTGAAACAATTCTACATAAGGTTATTACATTCATAAGTAAAGTCAAGCAAGACAGACAACGAAGATAATTATAAGATATTAAAACATTCCTCTATAAAATCAACTAGTTAGGTACCCACCACAAAATTTATAACGTTTATAGAGATAAGTGGCAGCTGACAGCGATGTGGTTTTGGCCCGAAAACGACAGACTAATAAGCAAGTGTTAAAGAATTTAATTGCCACCTTTTGTTCGCCCGAGGGTCGGCTACCTTAAAAGGTACTCGGTATAAGTGGTCGGGAATACTTTTCTCTTTTTTATTATGGTGTACAATCGGCCACCAAGTTGTCTAACCCCTTTTACGCGAGATTCAAATTACTCCGCTGATTTTGTGCTAAAACTGTGCGCTCTTAACAAACTAATTAACCTTAAGTGGAGGACATCATATTAAAGAAGATCCAACCAGAAAGACTACTCGGTAATTAAATTAATAACGAAAAAGCTTGTTGTCTGACGGTTATTAAATCAAACTACCGAATCGATTGTTATGCTTCACGGATACATTAGCAAGATTTGATGATAGGGACCATCGCGTGTCGCGTTCAGCCGTCATTCGACCATCCAAGCTTTTGCTTAAGAAGCTATAGGTACAGCAAGTCAGCACCTAGATGTTTATGATAAAAATGACTAACATTTAAAATCTACAAAGAAATTGTCGAATATGAATAATTTAAAAAGCAATTTTGCTTCTTCCTTTTTTTCCAAATAGAGCCTCAATTCAAAAAAATCAAAGTTGTCTCGGTATTGTTTTTTCGTGGGTGCAATATTGTATTTCACAATAGCCATTCATCACCGGTTGGGACTGTAAAACTCAAATTAGGGACATTGTAAAGTTTTACTGACTCCCAGAGAGAGGTAGAGTTCATATTTCTTTTCGAAACACCATTTAACTTCCACAAAAAAGATAAGAGACATTCCAAACGGTTTGATGATAATAATACCTCCGAAGTTGTCCAAAAACTTAATAAAAAAGTTAACCGAAAAGTTTTTACTTGGTTCTGCTAACAATAAAAATGTTTTTTCAGATTTATAAAAAGTTGGCTAAGAAAATGTACTTACTTCTAAGAGGATTTTTTTATCGAATTACTTGTAAGGTATCTGTATATTTTTACGACATCACGTGACAGTGACAACGTGTAAGTCCATATCCTAAAAGAACCTAAAACTGCGGGTGGTAACAAAGCGCATAAGACCTTGCATATGATCCATTGTCGAGCTTGCAAAGAAAGTCGGAACGAATTGAAAATAGGATCACCGGCACCGGCGGGCGACGCCCATCGGAACCATCGAAACAATCGTCGACGGGTATTGAAGAGAGGCGATGCCAACATTGTGCAACATCACAAAGGAGGCCAGAGAAATCCAGCGGTGTTTGTAAATGCGACTTTCGAGAGAAAACAAGTCAACTCTGCTCTTTACATCGCTAAGCCGTAAATCAGTCGTACATCAATAAGCAAACGGTCGGCTGACATTTAACTTCTTTATTGTCGGTCAGCTGTGCTACACATAAATAACATCACAAAGGAATTTGTACTTCACAGCTGGTCTAAGGAACATATTATTCTGCTTTATAATTTAACTTAACACACCTCTCTTTAGAAATCTGTAAACAAATGCGCCACACAAACGTGTGGATCAACTGCAGGCCCCAGATCAAATAATAAATCTGGTTGAAACAAATATCGGGAAAAGATATTCCAACAATCTTCTAGGGACGAAAGTGATATCTAAACCTTCCAATAAGAAATATTGAAAAATTGTTCCAAGAAACGACAGCACCATGCGACAGGCGAGTTCATTTACTGTTCAACAGGAACAAGGAAGGCTGAATAGCAGTATAATAACGCAGGGCCATTACCGCCCAAGGTGCGTGAGTTACAGTATTGTTCGGTTTAGGCATTGTGCTGCCAATGACAGATAAGAGCCAAGTAATGAGTACAAGCGACCCACAATGGATTCTCTGGGTATCGCTCCACGGGCGCCTTTTAGCCACGCTTTAGTGACAAGATGAAGCCACTTTTGTGAAAAGAATAATAAACGTGAAATTGATATCGAATTTCTTATCGAAAAAATTCGGGTTATTCTTCCGATGTTACGGAAATTACAATTAAAATCAAGATTCATCTCTTTAAAAACATTTTTCGATTGAAAAACAATACAGCATTACATTAATACGTTGGCTGGCGTCTGTGATCAAATAACCATGACTTGTTGATGTTGGTTTCGCTATAAATGTACTTACTTCAAACGTTTTTCCTCAGCTACATTATCAATAACAATCTGCACATTCATTGTATAAAGTTATCGCGAGAAAATCTATCCAAGCGTGACTGGTTTAATATTTCAACGTTTTACGAACTTATCCAAGACTTCATTCTGTTAACGATAAAATAGTGGCAACAATGTCAAGTTAATTTAGGTTCATTGCCAATTGTAGGCAGTATAGATCCATTGACGTAATAGCGAAAGGATTCGATTGGATCGCATTACGTAATTCTAATGTCGTAAAGTACTGCGGAGGGTCTCCCTTTTCTATCAAGCTTATAATTCTCGCTAAATACTTTCGTATAGCTATGCTTATCTTCACTTGTATGGGGACTACGTCCGTCCGTCCAGCTGCCCGACTGGTTTGTCCACTTGCGCCGGATTGATTTAACGTTAACGCACGATCGGTGCACTCGTTCGCCGGCGTGTTCTCTCGGTACTTCATTACCGGTTAACTATCTTGAGCATTGATTAAGACGACATCATATTCGAATTAAGATAATGATAGGAATTTTCTCGGTGCGGTAATTGTTGCTATGCAGAAATGAGATGTAATGCTTCGTTGTGGTTGCTTATGTTAAAAATATACTTATTTTGAAATGATTTCCTCATGATGGCTTTTGAGGAGTTCAAACATAATACCTACCCCTTTTTAGAGTTCCATACTCAAACAAGTCCAAATCCATCTGTCTGTCTGTATGCCCCACCACAATAAAATTACTCTCATATTTGTACTGGAACAATATTTGGCATGAAGTCAAGATAATAATAAGCAAAAAAAAAAACAGAAATGTTTTATAATGATCATTGAGAATAGAAACATTTTCTTTTTCCATATAACGAAAAGTGGGTCGCAAATTACCTTTTACCTACTCCATCGAGTGAGGTGTCGTTGGATAGGTATTATAAAATTGGATTAATAAACGGAACAAAAAAAAAATTTTTGCAATTTTGGGATGGATTACTCAAGTTATTCAAGTTGTAGATTCAAGTTATTTTAATGCTTCTATCTCGATATTATATTTGCATTCAAAGTCAAAAATAGGGTGAAGAGAGATCCCATCTGAAAACTTTCAGGAATCATAGCTCTAAGGCGCTGTCCTATTGCCATCGCACGCGCGATCATGCGTCCGTCCGATGAAAATGATCGTGCGATCGTGCGATCAAACATAGGAATCAGTACTGACTGTCCTAATTTCGATCGCGCGATCATGCGATGCGATCGAATTGTTCTATTTTCGACGCACGATCGTACGATCGTGCGATCAAACATAGGAATCAGTATTGACTGTCCTAATTTCGATCGCGCGACCGAGGAGCGTGACGAGGCAAGGGTGTACCTACACTCAGCGGGACCCCGTGTCCTAGAACTTGTTCTATAGAATTTGTTCTAATTTCAAATATTATTGATTTCAAACATATTACAGCCATTGGATAACGCACTTCCCCGGTTTGGAAGGGTGCGGGTTCAAGTCCCTCTCGAGACTGAATTTTTCAATCTTTAATTTGATTAGAATTTGTTCTATCGAATCCAATTAGAAATAAAATGTGTTCCGTCAAAATGGGAGAATGGCATAGGCAAAGATTTTTTTTGGTCTTTACGACTAGAATTCGAGTTTCAATAACAAAAAAAATAAAAACCGACTTCAAAGTAAAAAAGTTAAAAATAATATTTCAGTTTGACTTTTACGTTCGAATCTATAAGAAAATTAATATTTTGTTTTATCGAAGTTTGATAAAGGTGAGAAATAAAACCTTTGGCCTTAATAATTAAACTCAAGTTGTTTTATTAAAATAATCAACCACTGTTGTACAAGTAAGAACATAAGTAGAACATTGTCTACAATTGTATCATGGACAAACTTTTTCTATCATCAACCGTTGTCGAGATATCTGTCTATTACTATTTTAATTTATAATTTTTTGCAAATATCTCGTTTCGTATGCATCAAATCGTGAATAAAGTTATTACAAAACTTGTAGAACATAACATTGTCTACAATTATATCTGTAAGAAACTTTTTCTAACATCAACCGTTGTTGAGATATCTGTCTATTACTATTTTAATTAATTCGTTTTTGCAAATATCTTGTTTCGTATGAATCAAATCGTGAGCAAAGTTGTAACAAAACTTGTAGTACATAACATTGTCTACAATTGTATGCTACACATACTATTCCTATTATCAATAATTTTCGAGATATCTGTCTATTACTATTTTAATTAATTCGTTTTTGCAAATATCTCTTTTCGTATGTATCAAATCGTGAACAAAGTTGTTACAAAACTTGTAGAACATAACATTATCTACAATTTTATTTTTCAAAAACTTTTTCTATCATGAACTGTTGTCGAGATATCTGTCTATTACTATTTTAATTAATTATTTTTTGCAAATATCTCGTTTCTTATGCATCAAATCGTGAACAAAGTTGTAACAAAACTTGTAGTACATAATATTATCTACAATTGTATGCTACACAAACTATTCCTATCATAAATTTTTTTCGAGATATCTGTCTATTACTATTTAATTAATTCGTTTTTGCAAATATCTCTTTTCATATGCATCAAATCGTGAACAAAGTTAAAACAAAACATGTAGAACATAACATTGTCTATAATTGTATCTTGAAGAAACTTTTTCTATCATCAACCGTTGTCGAGATATCTGTCTATTACTATTTTAATTAAATCGTTTTTGCAAATATCTCTTTTCGTATGCATCAAATCGTGAACAAAGTTAAAACAAAACATGTAGAACATAACATTGTCTATAATTGTATCTTGAAGAAACTTTTTCTATCATCAACCGTTGTCGAGATATCTGTCTATTACTATTTTAATTAATTCGTTTTTGCAAATATCTCTTTTCGTATGCATCAAATCGTGAACAAAGTTATAACAAAACTTGTAGAACATAACATTGTCTGTAATTGTATTTTTAAGAAACTTTTTCTATCATCAACAATTTTCTAGATATCTGTCTATTACTATTTTAATTTATTCATTTTTGCAAATATCTCTTTTCGTATGCTTCAAATCGTGAACAAAGTTATAACAAAACTTGTAGTACATAACATTATCTACAATTGTATACTGCACAAACTTTTCCTATCATCAACAATTTTCGAGATATCTGTCTATTACTATTTTAATTAATTCGTTTTTGCAAATATCTCTTTTCGTATGCATCAAATCGTGAACAAAGTTAAAACAATACATGTAGAACATAACATTGTCTATAATTGTATCTTAAAGAAACTTTTTCTATCATCAACCGTTGTCGAGATATCTGTCTATTACTATTTTAATTAATAATTTTTTGCAAATATCTCGTTTCGTATGCATCAAATCGTGAACAAAGTTGTTACAAAACTTGTAGAACATAACATTATCTACAATTTTATTTTTAAAAAACTTTTTCTATCATGAACCGTTGTCGAGATATCTGTCTATTACTATTTTAATTAATTATTTTTTGCAAATATCTCGTTTCGTATGGATGAAATCGTGAACAAAGTTATTACAAAACTTGTAGTACATAACATTATCTACAATTGTATACTGCACAAACTTTTCCTATCATCAACAATTTTCGAGATATCTGTCTATTACTATTTTAATTAATTCGTTTTTGCAAATATCTCTTTTCGTATGCATCAAATCGTGAACAAAGTTAAAACAAAACATGTAGAACATAACATTGTCTATAATTGTATCTTGAAGAAACTTTTTCTATCATCAACCGTTGTCGAGATATCTGTCTATTACTATTTTAATTAATTCGTTTTTGCAAATATCTCTTTTCGTATGCATCAAATCGTGAACAAAGTTATTACGAAACTTGTAGAACATAACATTGTCTTTCAGACAAACTTTTTCTATCATGAACCGTTGTCGAGATATCTGTCTTTTACTATTTTAATTAATAATTTTTTGCAAATATCTCGTTTCGTATGCATCAAATCGTGAACAAAGTTGTAACAAAACTTGTAGTTCATAACATTATCTACAATTGTATGCTACACAAACTATTCCTTTCATCAACAATTTTCGAGATATCTGTCTATAACTATTTTAATTAATTCGTTTTTGCAAATATCTCTTTTCGTATGCATCAAATCGTGAACAAAGTTATTACAAAACTTGTAAAACATAACATTGTCTACAATTGTTTTTCAGACAAACTTTTTCTATCATGAACCGTTGTCGAGATATCTGTCTATTACTATTTTAATTAATTCGTTTTTGCAAATATCTCTTTTCGTATGCATCAAATCGTGAACAAAGTTATAACAAAACTTGTAGAACATAACATTGTCTGTAATTGTATATTTAAGAAACTATTCCTATCATCAACAATTTTCGAGATATCTGTCTATTACTATTTTAATTAATTCGTTTTTGCAAATATCAAGTTTCGTATGCATCAAATCGTGAACAATGTTATTACAAAACTTGTAAAACATAACATTGTCTACAATTGTTTTTCTGACAAACTTTTTCTATCATGAACCGTTGTCGAGATATCTGTCTATTACTATTTTAATTAATAATTTTTTGCAAATATCTCGTTTCGTATGCATCAAATCGTGAACAAAGTTAAAACAAAACTTGTAGAACATAACATTGTCTATAATTGTATTTTTAAGAAACTTTTTCTATCATTAACCGTTGTCGAGATATCTGTCTATTACTATTTTTATTAATAATTTTTTGCAAATATCTCGTTTCGTATGCATCAAATCGTGAACAAAGTTGTTACAAAACTTGTAGAACATAACATTATCTACAATTTTATTTTTCAAAAACTTTTCCTATCATCAACCGTTGTCGATATATCTGTCTGTTACTATTTTAATTATTCAGTTTTTACAAATATCTCGTCTCCTATGCATAGGATTGTAAACAAAGTTATTACAAACGTGAAGACCATTAAATTTCCAACAATTTTGTTCATAACAATTTTTTTTCTATCACTTACCATTGTCGAGATATCTGTCATTTTTGTTATATTATAAAAGTGGTCTGATTCTGGAAAGGTGACCGATCCGCCATGTAAGACCGGGTTTTTTGTGATGGGTAAAGCGTGTTCTTTCGATCCAAGTTGGTTTCACATTTCCTATATGTTTAGGCCCAAGACCTATTTTTTTTAATTTTCAACCCCAGTCTGATTTTGAACGGTGACCGATTTGAGAATAACTAAATCTGCTGTGGTGAACACCACAGCAGATTTAGGAGAACTCCTAAGAGGGCTCTTTCTTAAAACGCATCCAGTTCGTTTCCTATATATTTAGGCCCAGACCCCATTTTTTCGCGATTGTCTTACCGCTGTAAAAAAAAATCAGTGACCGCTTTGAGTCATAAGGCCGAGGCTAAATGATGTACTTTGGCGTCTATTTATTATTTATTTATTTATTTTCGAGCTAGACTGAATCCAGCTTTCCTATACGTTTAGGCCCTAGACCGTTGGTGGCTCTGGATCTAATTCTTCCATTTTGACGGATTTTTTTTTATTTCTAATTGAATTCGATAGAACAAATTCGGAACTAAATCCCATACATACTCGCATCGTTCTAGGACACGGGGTCCCGCTGAGTGCAGGTACACGAAGCAAGGGAGGGTGATCGATCGCATCGCACCAAATTAGGACACACGTTTTTTGATCGCGCGATCGATTTCATCGCGCGATGAGATCGCATCGCACCATCGCGCGTGCGATGGCAATAGGACACCGCCTTATACATACTTTTAATGAAACTTGTAATGGATGCTGCTGCAGCGCAAATATGATAAAAAAAAATATAGTTGCAACATTCCTTTGTCAACAAGGTGTGTTTAGTGTAGCTTAAGCTTACGTTTATGTACTTGCGTGGCTGGCGTGTCCGACACGGTCTTGGCCGGTTATTTCTTTTCAATTTTGGCTTCAGCTTGAGTTTTACTTTGAAGAGTTTCCACTCCTTTTTATGTAAGACTTGGTTTAATCTAAGATTCTCTTTGCATTTAAGTATTAGTGAATGCTTACTTAACATGTTTTCAAAATTCTGATAAACTTATGTTCTTCTTTTATTAGTTGTAGTTTAGTAGTTTCTTGTAGACTTTCATCTTATTTCTTTCATATACGTTTGTAGGCAAGAAGGTAAGTTCATCTTTTATTTTCAGTATAGAAGTGATAGGTCAATGTTGGAGTAAGCTTTAGTTTTAATTTCCTTCGATTCTCAAGGATATTAAGATGTTCAAGATGGCATGGAAAGAGCATAGCAATTATTATTCATGCAGTTGATTTAAATAATAAGTCCAGTGTCACTATTTGTTAAACAAGAAGTGCTATTTTTGATTCATGAAATTCAAAATCATGACCTAATGTTCAGGTCATTTTCTACTGTTGATTTCAATCTGTGACTTTCAAAAATCTCACTTCAGGTCTGAGACCTATTCTTCTTTTTCTTATCGTGTAGCAGAACCCTGGTGTCAGAGTTTTTCAGACCTATTTAACTATGTCGGCTTGGAAATTCTGACAGCAAGCTGACCACAAACTAACCCAATTCGTTCCCTTTGCCCTGCAGTGGGATCCTACAGACTAATAGGCTATAGGTTACTTTTGACAACGCATCATACATACAAGCCATCAGGAAAGAAATGTATGTACTTAAATAATAATAAGCACAGCTTAAAGGACAGATAAAATATAAATACCTAGGCTTAAAAAGCATGATAAGCAAACGCTCATGACTATATTCCCTGAGGGGGTAGCCCGAGATAGTCTGACAACTCAGAATATCCACTATTTACTAGTAGTACCAAAAATCTGTCCAGCTAATATAAGTTTCTCAGTATTGAACAATGAAATACCATAACTAATAGTGGTGAAGCTCAGTGTTCGCGGCAGGCCAATCGTGTGGGGCGTGCGGGGGCCGGAAGGAGTGCGTCCCGGCCCACGCTGCCTGCCCGCGTACCGTAACATCGAATTCAGTTAGGGTACGCCCATCCCCCACCGTACCCCGCACGCCACGCGGGCATAGACCCAACGCGGCCACTAAGCGCACCCACTTTAAGGTATTTACGCTATGGAAATACTGAAAATCTATTTAACATGTTTGTGGGCAGTGAACGAGACACAATAGGACGTTTAATGTTATCACTGCTATAGCTAGACACTGTCCACGAATGTGTTAAAGACTATTATTTGGTTAACAAAAACAGGTCTTGATAGTACCTATATGGTAAGGTTTAAGATAGTTTGATCAAATAAATACATACCTAACGTAGATAACAGAAGTGCCGTTCACAATTCTCCTCCAACCTAAGGGCACTGTTATAGTCTGCGGAGAATCACACCGTGTCCTTGAACTGGCCTCACTCTCGGAATGCGGTAGCACCGAGGACGGTAACACAGCGAGAACGACACCGTCCGCTGTGCGGACTAACTGCGGCCCGTTCTCCGCCTCACCTCGGCCCACACCCACTTGCTGGTTCAGTATACTGATACTCTGATTCACTATAGACTGATGAGACACACTTTGTTCTAAGAACTGATAGTTCACATAACTCTTTCCTACTAACTCTCTATCACTGCAATTCGTTCCGTCACCGTTCTGTACCGTACAACTATCGTATTGATTCTGTCTGAGTGCAACCGGTTGCATCGATGGCATAATATTGTCAGGGGCCGGGCATCTCGTCTGATATGTCGCTACCTCCCCATCTACCGGTATTCTGAAAGTTTCTATACCACTGAACTCTGACCCTAACGGATTGGCACACTCTCTCTTTACGTTACTCAGACGTTCCGTCACTTTATCGTCAACTTTTAAACACGGTTCCTTCATATAATGCTGAGAAACGGGAAAGAACTCCGTTCTTTGTACTGCGCTATCCGTTCCGTAGCCACTAAGTTTACTGTCATTATCATTCAGAGATTTGTAAAAAATTGTATTGGGGGGGTTTCTGTGATCACTGTGGTCGATTTGTGTTCGGTAGATATTGTTTCTGGGGTGGTGGTGGGAGTTATCGTGGAGATAGAGGGTGTCCGGGGGCGGAGGCGCTGGGGCGGCGGCGGGCGGCTCGGGGCCCGCGGCGCCGGCCTCTAGCTGGCGCGCGTCCGCCACGTACACCAGCACGCGCGGCGCGCCCGCTCGCGACGCGGCCACAGTCGCGGGCTTCCCTGACATCGCGCACACACATCACACGGAACATACGCCACCTGCTCACTAGCTGAAAGCGAGCGATCCAGCGGCGCGGGCGGACCGACCACTCCACGCATAGCTTTCACTACAATCATCGCTCGACAGCCTCCCTGCTGACCGCAGCCGCTGCACCATCCTCGGCCTTACGCTTTTTATCTACCGATGACATTAATCACTGATCGGTTTCCGAATCACCAAACAGATGTACGTAGTTTTATGGCGGTGCCCCTTTCGGCCCCATTGTAAAACTTATAGCACCCCCAATAAAATAGGTAGCTGACTCCGTTTTTTTACTCTGTAATTATTTTATGATCTGTATTGACACAAACACTATCCGAGCGAGGATGTAAAAAAGGTCACACAATAAAAAATGTTCGCTTCATCTTCTGCGGTCACGACTTTCTTTCACAAACTTTGATTGATGAAATACACATTATTCACACAACAGACTAGGTATGTTGAATAAAAACAACTTCCCTTGATCACTAAAAACAATTTTCTCGCGATCCAAAGAACGAAATGCTTACGAAGCGAAACACAATAACGAATGAAAGAATTTTTTATGTCGAATTGAGATTCAAGAATTTAAAGATATACATGCAAAAGTATAGTTATTTCTTTTGCATTTGCATCATTTACAAGGCGAGGAAAAGAGATGCACAATCCAAGTTTTGGTGGCGGCCTCTAGCAGTAGTTTTATAAACTATTGACCTAAAGTCTGTTTTATCGACTTAGGGTTGCCAGTTTTTTTTTTTTTTTTTTAATTTATCCTTTCGGAAAGGCAATGGGAACTAGCCCTTACAGCTTGGTCATAAGTTATATTTTCCTTTGTACTTAAACCAAAGAGTAATATAAGTATATTAGAAAAGAGAACCCACTCGTGGCAACATTATGCATCCACCTTATGTCAAATTGAAGGCTAGCTAGCGCCATCTGTGTTTCTCTGAAAATAATTCTACCTATACTATACATACCTACTTATATATATGCTTATATACTCATACCATTGTTTGAATGCTAGTTTTCGTTCAATCCCGCACCGATCGAGTGATATTCCAGTATCCTTACTATTCCTGTAATCTGTACATTGGTAAGAGAACAACTGAAACTCCAGAACATCACTAAATCGGCACAAAATTGAACAAAAACTACAAACAACACGCACATTATGCAAGGCAGGTCGCCATTTTGTAAATTTGTCAATTTGACATTGACATAGACAATAAATCTTTTTTTTCATAGTAAAAGATATATTTAACAGATGGCAGCACATTCTATGCAAACTGAATCGGAAAAACCACCAAAAGGCAAATGTCCTCCGCCTGACTTAAACCTAAACTAGCCTAACCTTATACCTAACCTTTGAAATGCGAGGGTGGTACACACATTGTTTTGCGCAAGAATCAATCCGAATCAAACGGAAGCGCCTTCTTTATTTCTCACTTTTACTACCTATATTGTTGTCCATTAATGGCCCATCATTATTAAACTAAGTCCACCACATTAATCTATTTTATTTTATTTTATTCATTTTAGTAAAACTTACGGACCAATTACAGGATAGTAGGGTATCAACATTTTTATAAAACAACATTGCCAACCAAGAAGCTTCTTTGCTTCTTGTTGCCAACCAAAGTTTCCACAGCTAAAACACAATAATGACGACGAAAAACTTAGATGAAACCATACCGTGACCGCACATGAAACAGCAATAGTGTGTGTGACTTTTCCGTGGACTTTTCCATACTAAAAGACTCTGCGAAAAGACGATTTGTTTGGCAAGATGTCATCAACATTCCATAGGTTTGACATCTTGCCAAACAAAAAACCGGCCACGGAGACCGAAACAAAAAATATAATTTCTGTCTTTTTTGTTTACATAATTTTTCATAACTGGCTATCTCGCTCTCTCATTTTTTGGCTCCATCTTTCAGCGTAAGCGAAAAGTTTTCTATTTGCGATGATCTGAGCTGAACGAGACTACGAATGGTACCTTAACCCTCATTCGCATGTGCGTATTTCTACTGCTGACGCTGATATGAACGTCGTGTGATATTAAAAAATCGGACTCCTGTGCGAACGCGGGCTTACGAACGGTGAATTTACACTGACAGGGCAAACTACACTACCTACTACTAACTACTACCTACTAAACTACTATTTCGGCATACTACATTGCCTGATTTAATCTCTCTATTTCAAAAGTGTAGCGATCAGAGCAATCCCTCTACGATGTATGCCAAATCGGGTCCAATGAGGGATTTTCCGAAAGCAAAAAATAAAAAAGTTAGTTCCTAATTTCTCGATAGATGGCGTTGAGCAGAGAGGGGTCCAATAATTCATATTCATAGATTAGTAAAAATACAAACCCTTTCTTATTGTTGTTGGTTTATTATTTAGCATTCTCGGTGTTATTGTCAGTCAACAACGAATCGAGTATCGGACGTGGCTGTATAGGCTTCGTATCCGTTTTGAATATACGAACAATAAACGAGAAACAGTAACAAACTACAAAATCCTAACAGAAACTGAGAATTTCAATAAAAATAAACAGGAAATCTTTAAATCGTATGTTAGAAATGCGATTTTTGAAAATTATACGAGCGACTTGGCAGTAGAAATGTCAAAATTACTATGAAGATTATGCATCTTTCTACTGCCAAGTCGCTCGTATGATTTTCAAAAATCGCACTTCTGATTTCGTGAATAAAAGCAAAGCCATAGACAAAAAATTTCGCTCCCTTTTAGCAAAGCAAAGAACATTGAAAAGTAAAGTGACCAATTTAAATATTTTTTGTATTGTTCGCGACATCGAGCTACCGGATTCGCGCGTCGACGCGGGCCGCTACGGTTTTTCCTCGCGAGTTCGCGAGATTAGATTATTGTTTTTTTAGTGTTTATTTGTAGATTATTGCTTGTGGAATGCACTGGTCATGTTGGGGGTAACGTATTTGTACAGTTCGTTATAGTTTTGTGTAGTTTTTTCACGTGTTTAGAGTCGTAGTTTTAAGTTTTCTTTATTATAGTTTTTTGATATTGTTGTTATAGTTATAGGTATAGTTATAGGTTTTCCTAATAAAGTTCATCGTTTTTGATAGTTAGAATAGGTTAGAATAAGTTTTTGCATTGTTTAGAGTTGTTTTTTAGGCGTTTCATTTCTGATATTTTCATACCCTTATTTCTCAAGATAGGTGATAGGTGGATCCTATCTAACAGCTTAGGTACACAATAGTAGATGATCCTTACCTTTTTCACACACAACATATAGACTAGAGTAGTTAGATAGAAAAATATAGCAGTTTTAAATTTCAGTTTACACCTTGCACTTTGACCCCGTATTTTACATAATAGATATATAGATAGAAACATAGAAATAGGTAGGCTAGGTGAGGATAACCCAGGTGCACTTAGTCAGAACCCTAGGTCATAGATAGAGTGCCTAGAATAGTCTAGAAATAGAATAGTTTGCAATAGCGCGGCAAAAATTGTGATATTTTTCCGCTTTATTCTGACTAGGAAACCTGGGTATCACACCTAGTATAGATTGTTATATGTCAAAATACGGGTAATTGTAAGCTCTTTCTATAGAACATCGTAGCTTTGAACTACCTCTTATAGTTTTTAAGATATAGCCTAAAATGTCAGAACTTTGTGATGAAAATGTACAACCAATTTGAACAATAAAAGCGGCTCTCCTTACGGTATTGCGCTAGGTAGGACATAGGCGCGCAAAACAGCGCAGAATCAATCAGTCGCAACGATTCCTCCAGCGCAACATCGGAAGAAAAGCTAGCGAAGAAAACTGAAGAACCTCTTTCATTGAAGAACCCTGCTCCTGCTCTCTGAAGATCAGCTGCCTCAGCCTGCTCTCTGCGGTCTACGATCTGCGTCCCACTCTCACAGTACCGCCGTAATCAGGGCGTCATCCGGCGATAGTTAATAGTTAGTTAAATGTGCTAGACCAGGCGTTTTCATATCGAAGGTGGTCGACCACATGTATATTCAAAATGAATACGAAGCCCATACAGCTATGTCTGATACTGATACTCTATTCGTTTTTGACAGACAATAAATAATAAATAACGCTCACATACATTGTAATGATCCCAAGCCTTAGGCTTTTTGTTATGGGAACCATTCAACAACGGCACAAACATATTTATAACCATGACCTACCCGGGACTATTACCCAGGACCCTGGTTTGGCAGTCCAGCGTGGCAACCATTACACCAACCGGGTCGACAATAACACCCAGCGGAGCTAGTACGCCAACCCGCGATAGCTTGATATAGCGCTAGTATCACGCTTCCGCTCTTTTTCTATTTGCGCGCGAACGAACGAGATAAAAGACTTAATTTGACAGATGAGATGGATGTGTTTAAATCTTAAATGTCGCTATCGCGGGTTGGCGTACTAGCCCCGCAGATTGTTAATAACTTGTACTACCTACCGTGTAGTTATTTCTATTATTATATTTGCTCATACCTACCTACCTATTGGACTCTCTGCTTAACACCATCTATTGAGAAATTAAGAACAAATTTTTTTCTTCTGGAAAATCCCTCATTAATTGGTTAGCATAGATGTTCTGTAGGTATAATATGTGGGCGTCCCACAGGGGCGTCCACGCAAGAAGGGTCCAGTAGTCGGGTTTTGAGTTAAAGTTAGATTCGGCATCTATATCAGTCACATAATCATATGGAATAATAAAAAAGGGGTGTTATAATGCCTTAGACTAACTAAATATCGGGACGCGTAACCACGTGTCATTCTACTAACAAACTTTCTGCCACTTTTTGCGGGGGGCGAGGTAACATGTTATCCGCAACTTTGGATTTTATTCCCTATGACTTTAGATTCTAATTTTGAATGTTCAAAATCTTGAAAAGTAGTCTCGTGTAAACCCCAAACGTTCTAAGTTCAAAATTAATTACAACCTATTATTGCGAAACAATCGCAATAATAGGTTGTCTCGTTTAGTGATAAGGTATAAAATTGGGTGTAAATGCGCAAGATTAATTGATCTAATACCGTGGCAGAGGGGAAATGCTACCGCAAGGCCGGTCCGGATATAATTAGTCTAAGTATAATGCCGACAACTGGACCCTTCTTGATAAAGATAAAGATAAAGAATATTTATTGTTCAAACTGTGTAAAAAAAAGATGTTACAATAAGGAAGAATCAACAGTTTGGTCCGCAGCACGGACGTACAATATAGGCTTACATTATAAACCAAAACAACTACCTATGCTAAATAATAATTACCTACTTATCACAATAAAATTTATTTGAATTTAACAAAAATAAGCATTAATGTGTATTATTATTCATCAAAATAATCGTTCAATTTGTAGTAGCACTTCGAAGTGAGCCATATTTTCAGTTTATTTGAAAATTGCTTGCCATTACATGCTTTAATAGTATTTGGTAATTTATTATAAATTTTTATAAACATATGGTAACAATTATTTCTGTACAGACTAGTATTGGGGCAGTGGTCAATGACTTGCGTGGACGCCCACATATATCTATGTTGGGTAGGTAAAAAATCGCTCACAAATGCAACGATATCAATGTACTGTACCAGTACCTACCATGTCTATGCCCAAATGCTTGTTGCATTGACGCAAGTCAAATGCGTCATCCTCGTGTCCTTTTGTGTGGTTTCACACAACTCCTTGCGATATACTTAAAAGTCGCACTGATGATTCGTCATCGTGTGAGAACATGGATATATGCCACCTTCCTCTGTGAGCAGTGAGCACCATAGAATAATTAATGAATGGCTCAAAAAGACCAGTATCCAGAGCTGTTAAAGATATAATATTTAAAAAAAAACTCACTGTCTGTCACTGACAAGGCGTAAGCCAGGCGTAAGCGAAAAATTCTTCGTCTATGCTGACAAGTATAGGTAGGCAGAGTAGGTAGGCAATAGGTAGGTATTCCTTTCTATCCTTGGTCCATGCTATGTTATCTTAGAACATTCTACGTGGAACGCCGATATACAGCTTCCGCCATCTATAGGTTACGTTTCGAAGCACTAAGTGTTGAACTAAATGGTCCGTATATTGATTCTTGAAGCGATAGCGCGCTACACCTCACCAGCACACTGCTGCGCTGTACTAGTGATAGATAGGTAAGTCGCCTTTAATTTTAGGACGTCCTAATTATTTGCGTGTCGCATATTAGCACGGGGGGAGCCACATTATGAAATAAAATTGAAAAGAGGGCCGGCCGACACGAGGCTCGAACCATAGTACCCGAGTCGTGAGCCGGTTGTCTAGACCACTAGACCAACCCAACAATACAGTGATTGATACGGGCGAAATCTCTCACTAGGTAGTACAGCGCAGCGGTGTGCCGGTGAGGTGTAGCGCGCTATCGCTTCAAGAATCAAGATACGAACCATTTAGTTCAACACTTAGTGCTTCGAAACGTAACCGATAGATGGCGGAAGCTGTATATCGGCGTTCCACCCACATAGAATGTTCTAAGATAACATAGCATGGTCACTGTCCACTGTGTCCACTGACAAGCAGTGTTGCAAAAGCTACCGATTTATCGGTAGATCTACCGATTTCGGGTACTGTCTACCGATATACCGATTTTAAGCTGTGATCTACCGATTTATTTGAGAGCAGATTTTTTAGCTAAATCTTGAAGTATTTTTACTTTTTATGTGGTAGATGCTAAGAAATTAGGGTTATTTATGCTTCTTAAGGTATTATACCTTGTTAGAAAGTTGGGACTTTCCCTTAAAAGTTATGGAATGGAGTTCATGCGGAGAAAACTCGAGAACAATATTTTTCGATAAAACTATAATGACACACAACTATTTCTTTTTACTCAAGTTTCAAGTTTTGTGTCAATTGACAAGGGAACAAAATTGCAAAGTGTCAGCATGTCTCAAAATTCAGAATAAGATTTTTTGTGTGTTCAGAATTTGATGGCGAATGAGTACTGTTTGAAAAAAAGGACCTAAAAACAGAACTTTACAAATTATAGTTAACTTTAAGACAATCTACCGATTTCTACCGATTTTTCGGCGTCAATTTTACCGATTTTATTAAAGTCACTTTTGCAACACTGCTGACAAGTGACAACTTGAGGGAGTTTTTGGCGGGATTTGAACAGATACGTTTGGAGTCCTCATATTTCGTCGAATTTTTATTGTTTATAGTGAGTTTTGGTTCGTAAAATCGGTGTTGTTTTGCGTAACAAAGTGTCGTGCAAGTGAACAATATACAGTTCAGTGAAATATGATGGTGTGGGTCGTGAACAGGAAAAGTGTTCCGTTCTTTTATAGCGCGGCAAGCGGTCGGTTCACCTCTTTCCTGTGGACTTCTCTGCGTTTCCTGCGTTTCTCGATTGCCTCCAAAAACTCCAAAGAAGCGTTGAAACGTCGAACACCAACGTTTTATTTGCTATAAATGAGAAACAATAATTTGCTTAAAAAGACCGGCTCAAAAGGAAAGAAAATCCAGAGCCGTTAAAAACTTTCAAAAAAAAAAAAAAAAAAAAGTGACAACTTGACAAGTGTTTGTTGCTCTTTTGCCTTGCTAATCATCCTCATAAATCCTCATGGTGTCTTGCTAAAATACTTCGTAGAATTAATTGAAAATCAAGTCACACAATGAAGCGAAAGATCAACAGTTTAGATGAGGAAGAGTCCAAGTAAGTAACAAACCACGTAACCAATTTACACCATTTTATAGAGCCACGATTTAGAGGTTAGAAAATCTGAAAGTGTACAAGTAAATGTTTGAATCGAACGTGGTTTTGTATGACTATTTATACTTTTCTTAATTCCCTTGAGTACAATTAGGGCCTATAGGATTCTCATGAAGGCTATAGTGTAGGCTATAACTAACTGGATACCTTACAGACCATGTACACAAATATATAGAAACGAGCTTTTACCCGCGACTTCGTCCGCATAAATTATATACCAGATTTTAAGTCAGAGCTATCAAACAAAAAAGTTTCATCAAAATCGGTTCAGTAGTTTTTGCGTGATACTCGAACAAACAAACAAACAAACAGACAGACAAAAAATCCAAAAATGTTTGCTGCTGCCATAGATTTATATATTACTAGCGGCCCGTCCCGGCTTCGCACGGGTGGACGTCTAATCTTTTCTAGCAACAAATATAGCCTATGTTACTCAGGGTGAATGCAGCTTTCTAATGGTGAAAGAATTTTTTAAATCGGCCCAGTACTTTTTGAGCCTATTCATTACAAACATACAAAAATAGGTACAAATCTTTCCTCTTTATAATATTAGTGTAGACTAGCGTAAGGATAGGCCCGTCAGAATATTTTACAAAAACCTTCTTCATAGAAACAAAAATTTGCACCATCTGTCATAACTCGTATACGAACTATATCGTGTCATATATTTGTAGTGCTCTAAATTGTCATTTTTCCTTGCATTTTAGAGCCAACGAACTGGGGACAATAGTCAAGCTCATAGGCCATGTCCTTACGCTAGTAATATATATGTCTTTGGCTGCTGCCCTTAATTATGTCGTTTTTAAATTGTGTATTTTAGTTCAGGTTTTTTTTCTGTGTATTTTGTTGTGTATGCAAATAAACATATTTTCTTTTATGCTTCCTTCTTTTAAATTAATTAATAATTTCTTTCAGGTTGTCGCAGCTACTTTTCAACAAATCAAAGGACCTTGCAGAAAAGTTAAAAACAGGACAAAATGAGGATCTTGAAAATGACAATAAACCGGCTTGGATTGATGAAGATGACGAAGAATTCAGAGCCAACATCATACCAAAAGTTAAAAGTACAGTTCCGTACACAGAAAAACTAAAACAGAAGTACGAAACGTTGATGGGCACACCAAACTGGGCAAAAGTTAACAAAAAAGTCAAAACGGAAGATAACGATGACGAAGTACTTAGAACAGTAGGACATTTACAAAAACGAAAATCTGCAAACCTTCCCAAAGGTTTCTTGGAAGTGAAACGTTTTCCTAAAATTAACTCAGAAACAGGAAACGAAGGGCCAGTAATATCATGCGTAGAGTTTCATCCAAAAATGAGTGTTACATTAGTGGCAGGCCAATCTGGTGTGGTCTCCTTGTTTTCTATCGGCGGAGACGTCAACAACAAACTCCATAGCTTTAAATTAAAACAATGGAAAGTCCACTTCGCTCATTTCACACCCGACGGATCAGAAGCTTTTCTCGCATCCAAATTTAATCATAGTTACTGCATCTACAACCTTGTTAAAGCTGAACCAAAATTAGTTCAACTGCCTCAAGTAGTCAAAAGACCAACGATATTCCAAATGTCATGGGACGGAAAATATATCGCTACATCTACAGGCTACGATGAAATATACATTATATCAACACAATCTAGAGAACTATTGAGATCTCTAAAGCATAATACTAATGTGGAATCCGTAGCATTTAACCATGATTGTGATCAACTGTATTGCTATGGAATTCAGGGAGAAGTGACCGTATGGGATCTATCTACATACAGAGTTTTAAAGAAGTTTTACGACCACGGTTGTGTGACAGCTTCACGGATAACAACAAGCCCGTGCGGTAGACTGTTAGCTACGGGCAGTGGTGAAGGCATCGTCAATATTTATGAAACGTCAAACCTAACTTCTAAAGAGCCACTACCGTTGAAAACTATTTCAAATCTGACAACCAAAATAACAGGTCTAAGGTTTAATGCTACATCAGAAATACTGGCTACGTCTTCTGGATTATACCCGAATGCAGTAAAATTGGTGCATATTCCTTCGTATCATGTGTTTTCAAATTTTCCAAAACAATCTTCGAATCTGTATCAAGTTGATACGATAAGTTTTTCACCGAATAGTGGGTATATGGCTTTGGGGAATAACAAGGGTTGCGCTTATTTGTATAGACTCAAATACTATAAGAATTATTAAATTGTAAGGACTTGAAATTTTGGTGTTTCTTTTTTCTCTTGTATTGAAAATTACAATTTTTATATGTCTATAGACTCCTACCAGAATAGACGGCCCCTACAGTCAAAGTAATGCAATTTTTTTTTAATAATATTGTAATCTGATATGTTTAGTATCTCTGTGTAGTCTGTGTCTATAGGCTACAGCATAAACTTATAGTCTGAGATCCAACCGTAAAATTATGCACCTATTTCATAGGCGAATGAAATGTGATTCTAGTGTATGTTTACACAGGGGTTAATTCAACGCCGTCAAGTTGCCTAGAAAAATCTAGCCGCAAGTAGGTACCTTTTCTATAATAAGTTTTGGTATAACTTTTTCCACGTGTCTGTTAGGGAAGTAAATGAGGTGCTATCGGAAGGAGACTGATCTGAAGTATTGGAAAAACTAGGGTTGCCACCACCTCCCAGTCTGCCGTAACTAAAGGGTTGCCAGGTTCAAAAATGACTTCTTTGAACCTGGCAACCCTATGGTTGCGACAGATTGAGAGGTGGCAACCCTAGTTTTTCCAGTACTTTAGATCAGTCTCCTTCCGATGGCACCTAATTCACTTCCCTAACAGACACGTGGAAAAAGTTATTCCAAAAATTATAATGGAAAAGGTACTTGCGGCAAGATTTTTCTAGACAACTTGGCGGCGTTGAATTAACCCCTGTGTAAACAAACACTAGAATCACATTTCATTCGCCTATAAAATAGGTGCATAATTTTACGGTCGGATCTCGGGCTATTATAATATACCGTAAGGCTACAGTCGGTGCTTATAATTTTCTAGGTCTCTCTCTGCACGGATTATAAAAGTATAAATAAGTAAGGGTTTAATTTGTCTTTAGTTGTAACAAAGCTTCTGACCACCCTGAATAAGATCATGGTCGTGATTTTATGCATGTATGTATGTATATTTGGTTTGGCTTGGCTTGGCTTTCTGATAAAGATTTGTTTCACTCGGCTTCATCATCTCTTCTATTCTCACAAGATTCTCACCAAACTCTGTATGCAGGAATTATTTTTATAAATAAAAGAATCATGTTTGAGACAAAACAGTTTATTGCAGATATATTTAAGCTTTTTAATTAAGTAATTAAATATAGTCAGATAAAATGGTCTAAATTAAAGTTAATGTTGTGTCAACCTAAACCTTTTACCAGTAGGTGGTAAATTTTAAACCAAAAATGTAATCTATGAACGTAAGAACACATTATTTCATCACATTTTGTCAATTAAACTAAAAATATTTAGTAACTAAAAGAACTTAATAGCCAATTAAGAATAGAACTTTAATAAAATTCTATAGTTAAGTGATCTATACTCGGGTCCAAACTATATGACGACTGAAGCACGAAGGTGCTCTGTTTACTGTCGGTGAATGCCAACTAGTCAGCGCCTCCGCATCGCAAGAAACGAACGTGGAACTTAGTAATCATGATATGCTCTAAACCCATTCGTTGAACTCAGCATACGCATCTTTCTACTGCTGATTTGACATTAAAAAATTAGTCCAGGAGTGAGATTTTTGGAAGTCAAATCAGCAGTAGAAAGATGCGTGTCTCCATACATTTTCAACTGCTGAGTTAAACGTATGAGATTCAAAAATCGCACTCCAGGTTCAGATAAAGCGTTTTACGTGCGAATCTCAACACGTTTCGAAGTAGGTATTCATATTCATTGATTGGTTGCATAGGTTCTTAATAACTTAAAACAGCCCCTGTAACATGACAAGGAAGAGAGCGACACAGGTCACTTCTAAACGTCAAATTTAAGTGAGATACTACGGAGATAACCGCCATCTCACTTAAATTTGTCGTTTAGAAGTGACCTGTCTTGCTCTCTCCCCTGTCATGTTACAGACGCAGTTCCAGGCAAGAAACCCGGTTGGGCACTACAAAATTGCTGCAAGTATCGCGCGCAGTCACAATGTATAAATATGCCGAAGAGAACAAGCAATTGTCTACGAAAACGCGGGATGATACGCGCGTATAAATCATGATGACACGTAAAGAATAAGGCTAGACAAGAATAAATTTACTTCATTTGTTTCAAATAATAAGTACAAAGGGCTAACGTCCACTGGCAGCCTTAGGTGCAGTTTAAACAGAAGTGACGTGGCGCGGACGTGACGCGGGCGCGGTGCGGCAATATAAACCTTATAGTACGCAGCATAGCGTCGTTTGGAGAATTACGTCCGCGCCTCCAGGCGACGTCGCGCGATTTGCCTTTACGACAAAAACGACGCTATGCTGCGTACTATAAGGTTGCATATTATGTTACTTTGACTATCCGCCACCGCCACACGTCTCTTCTGTATAAACAGTACCTTAGATGAGTATGCTCATCTACCAAAATATCATTATATAAAATACTGAAATAGCTGTAGCGTTTCTTGCATTAGTGTAAACGAAATTTCCGTCAGATCTCTCCATTACGACATTTTCAGTAAATCAGGTCTCCACTCGTCCGACAGTTTGGCCCCTACTATGTTAACATTAGGTAATGAAAATCACAGTAATCATTATAACATTTTAAAACTACAATATTAACCCTAAACCAGTGGACCTATTTATAATCCTTAGGCTACCATAAACGGGTCACGAACCGATTTCAAAAATGAAAATTCCGGAAATATAGTAAGTAGTGTAATTAAACAAAATACTGTGAATTTAAAACTGAATGAAATAATAATAAAACAGTCATGCAACGACACAATGCTCTAGTCATTCATAACATAATTATTTTGAAGACAGCCATCATATGCCAGACTTAAAAAATATAAATAAATAGGTACAAAAGCGTAGTAAACTTGACCGTTACACAAATCTGTATACATACAATATATAACACTCACGTAGCACTTATATGTGGCTATTATTATTTCAATAAGTGATAGCTAAGTTTGAGTCCAGCGATTGTGGTCACAGCAATTATCGCCACTCCATTTATTATGTACTTACGTTTTTACTTTAGAATATTGGGGTCTTAAGAGGATAGACGGGTACCGTTTTTTCCATACAAATGAATTCCCCTGTTTCCTACCTGGATAATAACACTAGAGCTAAAAAAAATTACCATACTATCTTTATTACCTCTGCTATAAATAAAAATAAAATAAATAACCCTCACAGGCACATACATTGTAATGATCCCAAGTAAGCCTCAGGCTTTTTGTTATGGGAACCATACAACAACGGCACAAACATATAACATCCATGACTGAACTGGGATTCGAACCCAGGACCCTGGTTTGGCAGTCCGGCGTGATAACCATTACACCAACCGGGTCTATGTCCCTATGTTTTGTTTTTTGCATTAATTATTTACTGTAAAAACTAGGGACCATCAAAAATTATCAATTTTACCGCCCGTTTTCAGACATCCAGCAAACCAATTTGACGAATATAAACAAAAAAAGCAAAACATACACACATAACCAAAGTCGTTCTCACATTATTCTTGAAATAATTATTAAAATCAGTTTAGTTTTGGAGGAGGAAACAGGGGATTCAACTACAAGATTTTATCTACAAAAAATTCATCAATTTTTTGTATATAAAATCGGTCCGAGCTGCAGTTGTCTCTTTCGCACTCAAGTCGTTGGGGTGTATGCGACTGGGTGGGGCGGATCGGAAAATAGGTATACAGTCGGAAAAGAGACCTATTCCCCAAATTTCCATTTCAGCCCGCCTATCCTCTTAATAAAAAAACAATGTTTTCAGTCAGTTCCACAAAAAATTACCACGCTGTCACATTATTGCTACGGTTCGAAATTAGTAAATACCAATACACTGCTAAACAATTTGTACAATTTGAAACAGCTGTCAATTTGACATGCATATGCTGCACTACCTATTTTTCGTGTGCGGCGAAAGCGCAAGTTAATGACGTCACTGATGACGTCAGACAGCAAACGTATCCGCACATTTGCGCATTATGAACCAATTGTGTGCATGCTATCTCTACCGATAGCGCATATTTGCGCATTTGGGACCGTAGCATATCTCTGCACCTTCAGTCTGTCGCTTCAGTACGACTTAATAATCGCGTCAGTGCGATTAGCATCGTCTCAGGGTACACACAGTTTCGCAGCGTACCAGAGCGACGATATAACGTCTCATCGACGCCAGGTGCACAGATAATGTGACCTGTTTGTATAATCGTTAGTTATTATATAAAATTTAATTAATTATGCTTTATGATGCGTTAGGAATTGTGATAAGATGTCTGAATACTACAATTATGTTAATTTAGTCACATGTTAACAACATATTGGAGTATAGAGTAAAGCCTAACTCAGTAACTTTAAAATTTTAAGAAATTGTCGTACTACCTGTTTAGCATAAGAATAATTAATTATTCTATGCGTTTAGTATGACTTCTCTAATCGTGCGGGACTCAGCTTTTTTCCATGCTACTTGACGCGGCAAGCACGACGTTCGATCTCCAAAAAGAGGCGGTCCATGCTGATTTTATGCTATGCTATATTGCTATGCAGCAAAGACGCGACGCATGCGTGAAGAGAAATCATACTAAAATGCTGCTAAAATGAAAAATTCACGTTACGCTGGATTTCAAAACGTGCTAGGCGTGATACATACACAGAACAAAAGTCATAAGCGAAGGTACAAGACAGACGCGGCGCTTCAAAACTTTTTCATACAAAATGTATGCAAGCGACGCGACGCGGTTATACTCAAGCGGCGCGGCGCGGGTGTCTGCGGCGCGTCCGTCCCGTGCCTTCGCCTTACATCTCTTCTGTATGTTTTACGCTTTAGTTGTATTCCGAAGAGTTTAAATGTAAAAGCAATAACGCAAGTACACTGGCGCGGCGGTAGGTGCAGGTGCGCGAGGGCTCTTAACTGGTGGCGCACTGGACGCGGTTCATGCCGGGGTGCTCGTCGTCCTCCTCGTAGGCGTTGCCCTGGTGAGCGCGCCGCCGCCGGTTCTCCTGCTCGGGGTCAAGGTCCATGAGGGTGCACTCCTCGGCCAGCTCGGGGATCTCGATCTAAGGGAATACTATTTGTTAGAAATACTTGCGGAGAAATGTGGACTGTCAATTAGGAGGTCGCGGGTTAAGGCCGATCCAGCACCCCGCCCAGGAGCTCTCCGAGAACTGATCTCTCTTTCAAAACATTCAACATTTTGATTCGAAATTACGAATTCGAAACACAATAACGAGATATTCAACAAAATGTGACAAAATCATGAATAATTGCTCCCGAGCGCCGTCTATTTGGTCATGGCCAGTCTGGTTTTTGAGATCTGTGACCGCTACCGTAACGTTTCCCGTTCCATCTGTTCTGGACACATTGGCTAACTGGTAGGTAGCCACACGGTGTTGGACATCAAGAGATGTTGGCGATGTCTGTTGATACCTTAGACAATTTAATAGGGACTCGCCTTGCGGTAGCATTTCCCCTCTGCCACGGTATTAGATCAATTAATCTTGCGCATTTACACCCAATTCTAAACCTTATCACTAAACGAGACAGCCTATAATAGCGAAACAATAATTTTGAACTTAGAACATTTGGGGTTCACACGAGACTACTTTTCATGATTTATAACATTCAAAATTAGAATCTAAACTTATGGGGAATTAAATCCAAAGTTGCGAATTTCATGTTACCTCGCCCCCCGCGTGGCAGAAACGTTTCTTAGTAGAATGACACGCGTAACTCGTCCCTATTAAATTGTCTAAGGTTGTTACCAACTCAAGTGACGACCCGGTAGCTCAGTCGATAGTAAACCTGCCTGCTGTGCCGAGGGTCGCGAGTTCGAATCCCGTTAGGGACAAATATTTGTATAATGTATATTAATATTTGTACCCGAGAATGGAATGTAAGGAGTATGTTAGTATGGAAGTCCCGACTCTTATAACGTAGTGAGTTACATACTCTTAGGCCGCGTCACAGTAGAGTATCTATTACTAGATACAGTACGGACACTCCCTTCCTCCCACCAACTTTTTACCCCTCTTCTTCTTCTTATCGTGTGGGCAGAGCCCTGGTGTCAAGAGTTTTTTCAGACCGCCTTTCGGCCTCTGACGTGGTGACCAACTGGTGGTGGTCGTGACCAACTTTTGACCCCTCTAATGCCGTCTGAATTCCGCGCACTGGTAACTCGTTACCTAAGAAGAAGACTTAAGGTTCAATTTCTTTGGTTTCGCATGTGCTGACGTCAACTTGTCAATTTCAATTTTTTGTATGCAGTGTCCGGGCTGTGGCTGCGTCGACGGCGGACGGTTTCTCATACTAAATTACATTTTTGTATGGGCAGGCCGCCGGTCGACGTCGGTAAATGTGTCTCAACCCTAAAGTAATGCAACTGTTTACCCTAACACCCTGTATAGTCTGCTGTTGATATAAAACTAAAAAGTACTCACCATCGGTCGAGCGGGCAGACAGTTCTCCAGAGCGGGAATGATTTCAGGCGGAATGCGATTCGGGAAATTAACTAGGAATTGTATGATCAGCTGGCCCTTTTCGAACGGGTTCTTGTACATCGGCATACCTGGAATACAGCAACGTTTATAAAATTATTGTCGGCATGTTAGGAGACCATTTCTAGGGCCGCGGTCCGAATCACGCCAAAATCGATTTTACCGCTCTCAAACGCGTCCCGATTTGGTGTAAGCGCGATCACGTTAGACGGCGTGACGTGATTACATTATCAGCGCCATCTTGGAATTTCTGAGCCCATGCTCCACAGCGATATCACCGTGAGCCTTATGTCAAACCCAAAGAGTAATGTCAAACCACTGTCACTGTCAATGTCAAACTGATGTTTTATGGCGGTTTTTGATACAATACAACCTGAATACAACTGTCAGTGGCTTGAGACCGGAAAAAGCGGTCCGATTGATTACAACGCTAATAGCGCCGTAAGTTGTGAAATCGCGCTTTTTGTTTCGGACCAACGATTATGGACGTTAGCACTGGAGCTATGAAATGGTGAATCGGACCGCGGCCTAGGTCGACCTCTTAGGCCTGCCACATACATACTTACTGCCCACACAATAACAAGTATGAACCATGAGCACAGGTATGAAAAACAAAAACTGTCAATTTACTAAAATAACACATGTTCTGATTGTGTCAGCAATCTATATTCATCTATCATGGAAATTGTATTTCATTATCATCATCATCATCATCAACTGATGGATGTCCACTGCTGGACATAGGTCTTCCCCAAGGATCGCCATAACGACCGGTCCTGCGCTGCCCTCATCCAACGGGTTCCCGCCGCCTTCACCAGGTCGTCGGTCCACCGTGTGAGGGGCGCGCGCGCACCCACGCTGCGCTTTCCGGTACACGGTCGCCACTCGAGAACTTTTCGGCCCCATCGGCCATCGGTTCTGCGAGCAATATGCCTCGCCCACTGCTACTTTAGTTTAGCAATTCTTGTATTTGGCTATGTCAGGTACTCTGGTTCTTCTGCGGATCTCTTCCTTTCTGATTCGATCTCGCAAGGAAACTCCGAGCATAGCCCTCTCCATTGCACTTTGGGTGACTTTTAGCCTTTTTATGAGGCCTTGAGTGAACAACCACGTCTCTGTTTCATATGTCGACACACACTGATCGAAGACTTTAATTTTAAGACACTGCGGTATTTAGGATGTGAAGATACTACGTAGCTTCCCGAACGCTGTCCAGTCGAGTTGGATTCGACGGTTTCATTTAACTACCGAGACGCTAAGAAATTAAACTATACATTATGTATTTGTCATAAAGTTATTATACCTTACGGAATAGAGGAACTGACATGAGTTGTGAAATGAAACCGTTCTTTGTGAATTTTTCGGTACTTATCCGCACGCTAAAACTTCGAGTTCTATGTATAATTGTAAATCTAACGTGAAATTGTAGATAATTTAATGAAATAGTGTTAGTTTATTTCACAAAACAATCTACGATTTCACTTTAGATTGATAAATTATTTACAGAGCTCGAATATTTGCCCTGTCGATTGTGCCGATAAGTTCTCAAAAACCGGTCTATTGCCTCACGTCACAAATCTCGTTCTATTATACAGTGATGCCGCTAGGTACATCTCGCTCTCTCAGCTGTCAGTTCCTGTATTCCTGTAAGGTATAGTAACTTTATGGTATTTGCTAATATTGTTTTATTTCTTTGCATTGGTAAAATTGTAGGCATACCTTCGTTCAAGACACACTTGACTTCACCGTGCTTGGTGACCTCGCCCGGCAGCACGGTTATCACAATGTCCCTGTCGTCCAGAGTTCTGATCACCTTCTGGAAGCCGCAGAGAGCCTCCACTAGCTCTATGTTCAATCTTATTATGAGATCATTGCCGGAACGTTTGAATATCTGTTGGAAAAATTATTCAGAAATTAAGTATGCAAACTCAGGTTTTCTTACTTTTACTATAATGACGATAAATGCATACAACATAGCATAAATAAAGAAAGTATCTCATAATATTAAATTAATTAAAAAAACTCTTAAAGAAAACATTTTTGAGAACTAGCTGTTTTGTCAAATATTTTTAGTAAAAGCCACAGAAGTGTTCGGCAAAGTAAATTCATATCAAACCTCAGAATTAGTGTATAAATCTTTAAAAGGTAGGCCTTTTACTTATACAACTAAAACAAGAATGGACAACCGTGCAATCCAAGCGACAGTAATTATTTGAGGGTCTTTAGGTACGTAACATAATTCCCTCGGGGTTGTGGAACTTTCAAAAATCATTAAATCGAACCAGAGTGAAATCGAGGGTAAACGAAGAATCACCCGACAGCATCAAACGCTTGAAATGCTTCCGTCGCGCTGAGAATTGCGATTTCTCTCGCTGCTGAACCGTTGTTGAATTTTCTGACAAGTCTTAGGCAGAAGACTGAGAATAAATACTAACATCATGTTCCTTCTCGTCTAACACGATGATGAGATCGCCAGCCTCCAGCTCCGGCTCCTGATCACCCTCGCCGCTGAACACTATCTTCTGACCGTCGGACATGCCCTTGTCCACGTGCACCTCCAGGATCTTGCGATCGCGGACAGTCTTACGTCCCTGCAAATAATATTCTAATTATTTATTTTGTTATTATAAACTTCAACATCATCATCTCCAGCTTATCAACGCTGTTTTAGGGTACCCCAAAGAGTACCAACGGAAGAGAAATATTTTTAAACCGTAATAGATAAGTAGGTTGAATGGGGAACACAAAAGGGTCAAAATATTACTAAAAAATACACTTAAAATCTTAGCGTAGATCATGTACATTACATTAGTTTTTATTTCACTTCAATACATGCAGTATTTCCGAAGTTATGATGACGAGAAGTTTAAGCGCTTTTTAAAATTTCCGAGTTTACGCGCGCTCACGCTTCGACGTCACACCCCCGCTCAGCCCGCGACCGCGACACAGCGCGGCGCTCGGTCCGGTGCATTTTGTTTCGTTTGTTCGTCAAGAATTCGTTTAATTTCGTTTATACCTAATAGTGTGCTTGTATTTCAAGGAAATAAAACTTATACATTAATTTTATAACCGATTACACCATTTTTGAAACCGTGTGGTGCGTAGAATGGATGAAGGTTTTCAAAAAGGTCAGTCGGACAATCTGCACAGAGTGGATAGTTTGATGGTGGCACAATATTTTATGAAGAATAAGGATTTTACGGCTGCCGAAATAATAATAATTAATAATAATTTCTTGGACAATGTCACACAAATTATCTAGTCACATTTAAAGTACCAGAATCTAGCCTGGACTTGTATTATGATGACTGGACAACGATATAGAATACATATATATATACAGGGTGAAACTGATATCATTGGCATCCTTTTAAACTAAGAGTCCACCCATCAAACTGAATAACTTTCACTATGGGAGCAAACCAATCGGAGCAACTAAAAAATCTGCTGTCCCATACTAAACTGCAATGCCTACTCGACTCAAATGTATGCAATAGCTGATTTTTTTTTGCTTTGATCGGTTTCCTCCCATAGTAAAAGTTGTTCAGTTTGATGGGTAGACTCTTAGTTTAAAAGGATGCCAATGATATCAATTTCACCCTGTAGATACAAACATCCATGACTCGGGTACAAATATTCATATTCATCATACAAATATTTGTCCCTTACGGGATTCGAACCCGCGACCCTCGGCACAGCAGGCAGGTTCACTACCGACTGTGCTACCGGGCTGACAAATTCGCGGAATAAAGATGAAAAGGTGTGTATGTTTTATGTAAGCATTACCTACTGTCGGGTAGGTATTTGTTCAAGCTTAAACCTTCCTTAAAGTGTGTCTGTGTGTGTTTTATTTAGGACCTACATTATGGACAACGATTTAAAAAATCTAGGTAGGTACTCGCAATCGCAATCCACATCTTGCACGTACGAGGTTGTTGTTGTTGATGATTATTTGTGTTTTATTAGTTTAAAAACATCGAAATGGTCTTCACAGCAGTGCGCTTTAGTTTTAGGCCCTATTGCATATACTCTTTTTATGGCCGTCATTCACTTCTTTCTCATTTTTGGGTCCTCAGGCACATAAAAAAAGAGTTTATCGGGTGTTTTCACAGTTGAATTGAAACACTGAGGCACAATACAATACTTTTTTCCATTTTCACTGAAGAGAACTCGATGTTTACTGCACAGCAGCGAGCGTACGAGAGCGCGACTGACGAATGACCGGGGGTGTGACGTCATCGGCTAGTGGGCGCCCGCCCGCGTTTTTAAAAACCTTCGTCCGGAAATACGCAATTTGATCGTTAATATCTCAGCCATTTTTGAAGATATAAAAAAAGTAAAAACACAGTTTTTTTCTTAATTTTTTGAAGATTTATTTGACATGTAAAGTGAAAAACGTTTGTCAGACCCATTATCATATCACATAATATTTCATGTGGTTGGATTTGCTAACAAATGCAAGAAAGTAGTTTTTTCAACGTTTTTTGTTTTGTTTTTGCACTGACAAGCACCAAACTTGGTGTTATTGTATTGCAAACTCTAAAGTAAAAAAAAACAATGGGAGTGTGTTGCAAATCTTTTTCTGGATGGTCGCCTGCTCTCTGGTTTGCTACGAAGCTTTACCCTTTTGTGGTGGCTCAAGTGTGTGTTTTTATTCTTGAGGTCGTTAGAGGCACATTTGCTATTTATATGGGATGTTGGCAAAATCATCAACAATAGGACGGAGCCACAATTTAAAGATTGGAATTAGGAAGTAAAACAAATGATAATAAAAACCCGCCAAGTATGAATCCGGCTTGTGCTAAGGATCCACAATTTTTCGGTGAACATATCTAAACTATTATAAAACTGTAACCTTAGACTATGTATATCCGGACCGGCCTTGCGGTAGCATTTCCCCTCTGCCACGGTATAAGAGCAATGATCATGTACATTCAACATTCAATTTTATAACTTATCACTAAACTAGACAGCCTATTATTGCGAAACAATAATTTCGAACTTAGAACGTTTGGGGTTTACACGAGACTACTTTTCATGATTTTGAACATTCAAAATTAGAATCTAAAGTCATAGGGAATAAAATCCAAAGTTGCGGATAACATGTTACCTCGCCCCCGCAAAAAGTGGCAGAAAGTTTGTTAGTAGAATGACACGTGGTTACGCGTCCCGATTTAAGTAGTCTAAGACTGTAACAGAAGTGTGTCTGTACATTGAAAATATTTGCCAAAAAAAGATCACAAGATGGTTTTTAGGTGTCCCTGATTCCAAATCACCAATTTTTGGATTTTTTGTCTGTCTGTTTGTTTGTTTGTTTGTGTGTTTGTTTGCTTGATCGAGCATCGTGCAAAAACTATTTTTATTTGAATTTATTATTAGATGAAACTTTTTTTATTTGATAGCTATGATCTGACTTAAAATCTGGTATATAATTTATACGGGCAAAGTCGCGGGTAAAAGATCGTTATTAATAAAAGTGGTTTACCTGGCAAACTTTGCAGCGGTCCTTGGGGTCGATGATCTCGCGCTGGCCGCGGCACTCGCTGCAGACGGTCTGGATCTGCTGGATCATGCCGGGCGCCAGCTGCTGGATCTGCACCTGCATGCCCGTGCCGCGGCAAGTCGGGCACGTTTGTACCGAACCCTGGAACACAACAGAACTAAATTAGATACTTGGTTAGAGAAAAGAGAACCAGTAGAAATAGCATGAGAAGTGAGAACTATTTAATTCGAGAACTAGTATGACCAAAAACTAATAATTTCATTGCTTAGTAAATGACCCCTTCCCGCGCTTTTCAGAAAGCGAACGTCGCGCTCGCCGCGTGAACTAGTATAGAAATAAATGGTCATTCGCAATGAAAAATGATAAGAGACACCTAAATAAAGATGATTTTCAAATACCTATTCAATGATACCCCACTCAATATATATAGTTTGTCAATTTTCATTTTTTCTTTTTCACTATATGGATATGGTGTCTGGTCGTCGCCGTATTTAATTTTGATTACTGTTTTGTCTTTGGTGGCACTCGCAAGATTAAGACAAATCGATTGACTTAAGAATCATCAAAATCACCCCACGCGTTTGGTCTCTAGAGATCCACAAAGGAACAATCTTACATACATAGGGGCTGATAAACACATTACACTTCCATTGCGTCGCGCAGTCGGGAAAAAAGCCGTATCGCGCGCAATTAGAAAAATCATTGTATAATCAAGGTTTATCAATAAGAAAAATCTATCAAATACCAACCTTTTTACCGCCACGCCCCTCACATTTCTCGCAAATAACATTCTTCTGCAGCGCCAGCTTCCTCACAGCACCGCGGTAGAGTTCCTCCAGCGTGACAGACAGCTGGTGGATGACGTCCTTGCCCTTCCTCTCACGGCCTCGCCGACGACCTCCGCTGAAGCCTCCGCCAAAGAACATGTCGAACAAGTCCATGGGGGAGGAGAAGCCGCTGGACCCGGCACCGCCTTCTTTGAGTGCTTGTTCACCACCTGGATTAAATCAAATCAAATCAAAATAATTTTATTTCAGACACAGTCCATAGATTGTTAGTAAATACTTAAAAACTATGTTAGTACAGTATAATACACAATAATCCTATAATTTATACATAGCCTATTTTCTGATAGAGGGGCTACAAATAGAAGGGGCAGCGGAGAGGTGTAGTTTCGTCCAGTGCCTCCAGAAGGGATAGTGCGGCCGGTTTGAAATGGTGTTCAGGAGACTGTTGGCGCTACTTTGGACGCGATGCATCAGAGAGGCAACTCTATTACGTATGATGGCGTGACAGGAAGTCACACTTGCCGCCGCGAACATCCCAGACGCGCTACAAAACCTCGGAGGCCCCATCAGCATCCTGAACTCATTATTGTACTGGATACGTAGAGCATTGAAGGCTCTCTGAAGACATTGTTCATAAATGATGTTCGCAATGAGTGTTAACCTTTTGAACGCTACGTCACTTTCAAGTTACTGAGCTCTGTACGCCACGGAACAAACTATTTAGTAGATAAATAGATGAATCTGGCGTGTCAGGCATTTTATTGGTTGTCACGACTGGATGACTCTGGCGTTCAAAAGGTTAAAGAGTTTTTGAAAACAAATGGTAGTATAGTCCTAATTGTGAAAATAAACCAATATACTAAGATCCGACAGTAGAATTATGCACCTATTTGGTAAACGAAATGTGATTTATGTGAAAGTTTACACAGGGGTTCATACAACGCCGCCGGGTTGCCTAGCAAAATCTTGCCGCAAGTACCATTATGATTTTTGGAGCAATTTTTCCAACAACTGCACCTATCTGTAATGTAAATGAGGTGCCAGCGGAAGGAAACCAATCTAAAGAACCGGAAAAACTAGGGTAGCCACCTCTCAATCTGCCGCAACTCTAGGGTTAAAGACTTCTTTGGCCTGGCTAAAGTTGCGGCAGACTGAGAGGTAACCTTAGATTTTCCATTTGAGTTTTTCAATCCTTTGTGTTGCAGTTTGCGTTTTGCTTACTTAAATTAAATTACCAACATCATTCAATCTATGATTGAAAATCAGAGCTGATTTTAAATCAGCCCACATCAACTTAAACCACTGCATAGGCCTACTTTTGGCCTGTGCCTGTATCACTGTGGCCATCGCTAATCATTTAATATCAAAAGCATCTAAGCAGTAAGACACTTCTTTTGCTCAACCAATCGCTATGACATGTTGTATGCCAGATGCCTATGACATGTAAACAAACATAGGCTACTTTTTATCCCGAAAACTAATTCTACGCGGGCGAAGCCATAGGAATAGGCTAGTATGTTTATAACATACAGTCTGTTCTTCAGTCTCAGTTCCACAATGCAAAAGGTCGAGGATTTTATTGATTTATTTAGTACTAAGTGTTAATAAATTCTGTCATTCAGTACATACGTATTGGCAATAGGCTATTGTTACGAATGTGGTTCTGTTTAGTAACTTTTCTGTTCATGGACTGAAAGTTTTCCTTAATTTGTTTGGCTTCTATTGGCGAACTTGGTTCGAAATAAAAGTATTGCACAATGAAATTTATCAAGTAATAATTTCTATAACAGTTTTGGTAATCAGTGTAATCACAGACCAATTTGATGTAGGTAATAGGAATAGGTATTGTATTTGTATGTTATGTATATATTTAAAAAACAATAAGCAAATATTCATAGCATGCTGTTATTTATTCCTTATAAATCAATACTAATTAAAAATGTTAGGTATCTAGGTAATTATGCATTATTTTATAGCTTAATTGTGCAATGTCATGGTCTTCAATTATGGATGTATTGTGAAAAGTTGCCTTGCCTAAGTCTATTATTGTTCGGATGGACTGTATGAGAATGAGAAATATGGTTGACATATGAGCATCTGAACTGACAGAAGCATCTCATGAATAGTAATTTCAAGAAGTTTCTGCCAATCACATTGACTCTGCAATTAGCACACAAAATACTTACCAATTGATAAAAGATCATAGTAGATTAGATTAATTTAATATGAAAAATTTTTTTGCATCCTCATATTGATTAGTACACCAGACCCCCTAGCATGATTTCTCTACTTGCGCGCGACTCGGCTTTTTTCCATACTACAAGACGCGGCAAGCGCGGCTTTCGCTCTCCGAAAAGCGCGGGAACAGGTTATTTTGTATGCAGCGAAGGCGCGTCGCGCGCGTGTAGAGAAATCATACTAGACATGCAGCACGGCTAGCATGCCACCCACGATAAAGCGTTTAAACGAGAAAACCGTCATGCGCGCTCTTTTTGGCATACGTAAAATAATAAAGATGGAGGCACGTCTCGATTTTTGTCGTTTTCTCGGGGGTGGCATGCTAGGCCTACAGGAGTGCGATTTTTTAATCTCATTCACTGAGTTCAGCAGTTGAAAATGTCAAAATTACTACGGAGATACGCATCTTTCTACAGCAGATTTGACTTTCAAAAATCGCACTCCTGGAGTATGATTTTTGAAAATTAAATCGGCAATAGAAAGACTTAATAAAAGTAATTTTGATATTTGCAATTGCTGAACTCAGCGTATGAGATTCAAAAATCGCACTCCAGGTCACTTGTTGCAATAGCACAAAATCTATAATCTTGGAGAACAATTTTATGTGAAAAATCTACAATAGAGTTGCTATTGTACTAAGTTTATAGAATTCAAAAAGAACATTCTCTGAAATACTGTTCTTTCTTAAAATAACAAATGGAACTATTATCCATTATCAAGCCCATGAATCGAGATCTTAACGACCAAATGATATGTCGGCCCGATAGCTCAGACTGTATGTTTATCATATTCTAGAGTCAGTGCCTGGAGCATTATAGATGACATTTATGAGTCGAATACAAAGTAGCAACGGATTTATTATCTATCACATTGTATACAGGGTGTCCCAGAAATGGTGAATCAAACTGCTATGGGAGGCAGCTTGACTAATGTCCTATCCATAAAAAATATAAAAAAAATAAAACGCACATGACCATAAAAAATAAAAAGAATATCCAAAAAAACGGGAAAATCATTAAATTTTTCTAAGTTTCCAGCTCTAATGGGGAACACAAAAGGGTCAAAATATTACTAAAAAATACACTTAAAATCTTAGCGTAGATCATGTACATTACATTAGTTTTTATTGCACTTCAATACATGCAGTATTTCCTAAGTTATGACGACGAGAAGTTTAAGCGCTTTTTAAAATTTCCGAGTTTACGCGCGCTCACGCTTTGACGTCACACCCCCGCTCAGCCCGCGACCGCGACACAGCGCGGCGCTCGGTCCGGTGCATTTTGTTTCGTTTGTTCGTCAAAAATTCGTTTAATTTCGTTTATATGCTAGTATTTCAAGGAAATAATACTTTTACATTAATTTTATAACCGATTACACTGAAATAAACCGTGTGGTGTGTAGAATGGATGAAGGTTTTCAAAAAGGTGTGTATGTTTTATGTAAGCATTACCTACTGTCGGGTAGGTATTTGGGATCAGCTTTAGTATCCTGCGGCATGAATTCGGGGGAGGGATGGGTGGGGGGTGGGGGGGGGGGGGTTCCCACATGCCCCCCCTAAAGGGAAAAAGTGAGGAAACCCCCTTTTTTAAATATTTGAAGTTTGTGGTTATAATTAGCAAAAAAGTGAAATTTTTAGTACCCTGCAGTCCAAAAATAGGTGGTAGGGAGCGTGGGAGGAGGGGGAGCCCCCCTCTGCCCCTCCCCCCCCCCACCCACGCTGGGAGGCAAAAAAGAAGTGAATAAACGAAAAATGTTGTTTTCTTTGTAATGGGCAATGAGAGGGGGGGGGGGGGTGAGCGAGGGGGTGAGCGAGGGGGTGGGCGAGGTGGTGAGCGAGAGGGTGAGCCAGGGGGTGAGCGAGGTGGTGGGCGAGGGGTATAGTGAGGGGGTCGGCGAGGGGGATAGCGAATAAAAAGTCTCCCATAAAAAATCATACAACGAGCATAACCGCAGTGAATGTCAAAAAACCTTTCTGTACCGGCATTGGCACCGGGCCGTAGCGGAGCGAAGCGGAGCGGCGGAGGCCCGGCCCCTTTTTGACAGAAGTAAGGGGTGCAATAAATAAGTGCGGAGCGAAGCGGAGCAAACGCGTTTCGACTTGTAACAATGCCTTTTTTGCGCTTCGGGGGGGGGGGGGATAGAGGGTCCCCCTCCCCCACCCCTCCCGCTCCCTTAATATATATATTGTATTTTGCACCCCATTTAAAAGGGGGTTTTGGGGTGGTAAGGGGAGTAACCCTCCCCCCCCCCCCCTCTGGGGTTGTAAGGGGGGTTGCCCCCCTCCCCAAATTCGTGCAGCAGGACACAAAAAATTGCACTTTTTTGCTAATTATAACCTCAATCTTCAAACATTTAAAAAAAAGGGGGGTTTCCTCACTTTTTCCCTTTTGGGGGGGGGGGGGGTGGTGGGTACCCCCCTACCCCCTCCCACCCCTCCCCCCAAATTCGTGCCGCAGGTTACTAAAGCAACCCCGGTATTTGTTCAAGCTTAAACCTTCCTTAAAGTGTGTCTGTGTGTGTTTTATTTAGGTCCTACATTATGGACAACGATTTAAAAAATCTAGGTAGGTACTCGCAATCGCAATCCACATCTTGCTCGTACGAGGTTGTTGTTGTTGATGATTATTTGTGTTTTATTAGTTTAAAAACATCGAAATGGTCTTCACAGCAGTGCGCTTTAGTTTTAGGCCCTATTGCATCTACTCTTTTTATGGCCGTCATCCACTTCTTTCTCATTTTTGGGTCCTCAGGCACATAAAAAAAGAGTTATCGGGTGTTTTCACAGTTGAATTGAAACACTGAGGCACAATACAATACTTTTTTTCCATTTTCACTGAATAGAACTCGATGTTTACTGCACAGCAGCGAGCGTACGAGAGCGCGACTGACGAATGACCGGGGGTGTGACGTCATCGGCTAGTGGGCGCCCGCCCGCGTTTTTAAAAACCTTCGTCCGGAAATACGCAATTTGATCGTTAATATCTCAGCCATTTTTGAAGATATAAAAAAAGTAAAAACACAGTTTTTTTCGTAATTTCTTGAAGATTTATTTGACATGTAAAGTGAAAAACGTTTGTCAGACCCATTATCGCGTTTTGGGATAATTTGTAATTTTTTTCTGCCAATATTAATTGTTAGAGGTTAGAGGTTGCTTCGACTGATTGTTGTGAATTTAAAAAACCGGGATTCTTAAAAAACCGTGCCATTACTACCGGGTATTGAAACAACTTTTTTAGCCAATTCTAACCTTAGAAGCAACGGATTAGAAGTGGAAAATGAATTAAAAAGTAAAGAATAAATTGCACCAATTTCACCCTTGCACACAAGAAAATTAATATCTCCCAATTTTGTGAAGTAAATTCAGTGATTCGTACCATTTTAACATTGTCATTAAATAGGCAACTTTTTGAAGTAGTTTGCCGCACAAGTCCCATAGATTTTTTTTATACTACAGCTGGTTAAAATAGCAAGACAATTTTTCGGTTCAGAAAAAACAATTAAACTAAGTGGTCTGTGCTCGAAGTGCAGACATTTTTTTTTGTAAAATGTTAACAATCAGTCGAAGCAACCTCTAACAATTAATATTGGCAGAAAAAAATTACAAATTATCCCAAAACGCGATAATTAGAGCTGGAAACTTAGAAAAATTTGATGATTTATCCGTTTTTTTGGATATTCTTTTTTTATTATGGTCATGTGCGTTTTATTTTTTTTATATTTTTTATGGATAGGACATTAGTCAAGCTGCCTCCCATAGCAGTTTGATTCACCATTTCTGGGACACCCTGTAGGTTATATCATTATCAGCAACTATATTTTTTTATTCAATTTTTTTTATTCAATTTTTTTAAAGGGACTTTTAAACAAAAGTTTTATGTACATGTCCCTAAATAGGACCCTATATACATTCTACTGCAGGGCACAGGCCTACCCTCAGGGAGGGTGTCCGTGTGCATGGGCTGATGGAAGTTCACCACACATGCTCTGCTCAATGCGGACTGGTAGATTTCACTTACGCATCATAATTTCATATTTAGCGTATGCCAGTTTTCCTCACAAAGTTTTCCTTAACTGTTTGAGAGAAGTTGGTATAACATTACTTTTCTTACTATTCTCTGTTTTGAAACCACACTTGTTCCACAAATAAAGATTAAATTTTTTGCAATAATTTATTTGTTTACAGGGAATTTGGGCCTTTGCCCAGCAGTGGGATGAAGTAGGCTAATAAATATAAAATATATAATATTTATTTGTTATTCATTGTAATACAAAACAAAAACGTCACACTGGACAGAGTTTCGGTACTACTAGTGAAACGTGGATGTTCTGAAGTTTTAGAATATCTCTGACTACCCCCTCGGGGAATATAGTCGTGAGCATATGCTTATGCTTGTGCTTACAAAACAAAAATCCCGAAGACTAGAAGCTGTTTGGACTTTGGTCAATTGGTTTGGTTGCATTAAAGCGATAACTGCAATATTAGAACTTCTAGTTAGAAATTTCACTTAAAACTAAATCAGCTTGGATTGGATAAATTGAACTTGCACCTATGGTTTGAAAGAGTTAATAAAGATAACAAACCTTGGTCATAAATACGTTTCTTGTCCGGATTGGAGAGTACTTCATAAGCCTGGGAGATTTGCTTGAACCTCTCTCCTTCATTGGGGTTCTTGTCGGGGTGGTATTTGAGCGCCAACTTTCTGTAAGCCTTCTTGAGTTCATCTGTGGTGCAGCTGGGCTTCACCCCGAGGATGTCGTAGTATGTAGTCTCCTTTACCATCTTGTTGGGTGTTTGTACCTGAATGTATGAAAAAAGTTGATAAGATTGGTCTGGGTTCTCTGCTATATTTTATTTTAAATTCCAACCCTTAGACCATATAACTAGGGACCAGTCTTGCAGTAGCATTTCCCTTCTGCCACCTTACAGGATCAATTAATCATGTGCATTTACATACAATTTTATACCTTATCACTAAATGAGATAGCCTATAATTGCGGATCAATGACTTCAAACTAGTCTCGTTTGGGGTTCACACGAAACTATTTTTCTAAAGTAGCGGAATAAAATCCAAAGTTGCCGATTTCCTGCTACCTCACCCACGGCAAAAAGTGGCGCAGAAAAGTTTGTTAGAAGAATTACACCCCAAACTAAAAGAGGTTAGGTTGCTGGCTCTGTCACTCTTAGGTAGGGTTTATACAGAAGAGACGCGTGGCGGTGGCGGGTAGTCAAAGTAACACCAATATAAACCTTATATTACGTAGCATAGCGTCGTTTATTGACGTAAAGAAAATTCGCACCCCCGCCACCAAGCGACGTCGCCTGGAGGCGCGAGCGTAATTCTCCAAACGACTCTATGCTACGTACTATAAGGTTTATATTGCCGCACCCCGCCCGCGAAATGTCCCCGCCACATCACTTCTGTTTAAACCCTCTCTTAAAAGCCAGTAAATCATTATTTATCAAAATATCTGCTTATAGTCTTAAGACACATTGGTTGCCCTGGTTTAGTTCGGCCAATCATGCTAGGAAAACACTAGTCTCAGCATTTAGGCTGTGTTTGGGGCATATTCCAGTTAATAAGTTTTATCATCTGATGCGTATTCCAAACCCTCCCCACTATGCACAGTCTGCTATAAAGTGGAGGACATAAACATGTTATGCTGGAATGTGTCCGGAATGCTGATCTAATTGTTAGGTTTATTCGAACAAACAACTGTTACAATGGGAAGCTCAACTGCTGGCTGGTTGACCCTCTGTCTAGCAGAGCAGTAGACTTACACCAGTTTGTTAGGCTGCCCCTTGCCCTAGATCGTTAAAAATCTGACATTGTCACCATGTGTAACAAGACTCGGAAAAAAAAAGAAAAAAAAACAAGAAATTGAAGAATTACATGTGTAACTCGTCCATAGTTATATGGTCTAAGTTCCAACCCATTTGTTTGTTCAATATTTCATCGACCCAAAGGTTGTATTGATGAAAATGCTTTTTAGCGATAAGACCGCCTTATTTGGGTTTGGAGTAAATGAACGAACATTAAATAAGTCACTATGTGAAAATAAGGTTGAATTTTCAACCTCAGGTTTTTTTATCAAACTAGTTCTCAAACTAAATAGTGCTCATACAATTTCAACTTTCTCTTTTATGTTCTCATTGTACCTACATTGCGGTGTCAGTAGAGTCAATGATGTGAGAGTTGAGACCTTGAAAAGGTCCAACCACCTACAGGTTGGATTTGGAGAGAATGACTATCTATCATAAGGATCTGGGTTTGATTCCAATGAGACACTGATACATTTTGTAAGAACATAGCTGTATCAAATATCTGACACATTTTTCTTAACTTGTATGCTTTATCTTTGGAGCTAAAACTTAACTTACCAGACAAAAAGTTTAAGTCGCATGTTAAACAAGTCCTCTGTAAAAAAGGTTACTATAAACTCGATGATTATTTGAATGACCAAAATGTCTGGTCTTGACAATTTTACACTATGTAATGCAATATTGTATTTTAATTGTACTTTGTACATTTTGTTTTGTTTAAAAGATGTGTGTTGTAGAGTTTCTGGCCGCATCTTCTCTCAACTGAACACCTTCCGACGCAGTGGTAGAGTCAAAAAATGATGTCAAAAAGCTATCTATATGATATTATTTTGAATTGAATTGAATTGAATAAGCCATGTCAAGTCAACACCATCTACCAAGGCATGATGATCTAAGTTTTATACTTTTCTAAACTTATTTACTACTAGACTATACTGTTCCATATGTTCGAGTAGAGATTGCAGTTTAGTATGGAATAGCAGATGTTTTTGCATTTACAGGTATGCACCCATATTAAAAGTTCAGTTTGATGGGTAGAGTATGTGGTTTAAAGATTAATGAAACTTTTCTTTATCCTGTATCATAAAATCCATTATAAATATGAGTGTCTAAGAAAAATATACTCTATCCTACTGTTGTCTTCCCCAGTCTTTCGAGGGGGTGAAGTAAAAATGTGGTGGGGGGGGCAAGAAGTGTCCATAGTCCATACTGTATGTAGTACCACAGCACAGGTAGGTACTCTTTGTTGTATTGATTGGTTGTAACACTGATGTAAATTGTAAATGTTGATTTTATTAATTAATTGGACAGTTTATTAGACATAAAAGATGTATCATGCCTCAATAATTTGGCAACAGTTCAAATTCTAAAACTTAGCGTAAATAAACTTTTCTATGGTACGACAAAGATGTTTGAAAACCAATATTCAACAATAGCATTATAGGCATTTTCAATGTAAAATGACCCACTAACCAGTCCTTGTGTTAGATCAATACGATGTAACAATACCTCTCGTTATCGCGATCTATTATGACTCAAAGCCGAAGAACACTCTAGTTCCTTCCTTTCTGAGCAACACGAGGTATAAAATAACATTTTACTATCGAATACCTCGATTCCTATTAAGTTTATACGAAACTACAATAATTCACAAATTGTTACCTTGTTTTATTGAAAATCCTGCGAGATCACTTTTTATTGACGACGAAGAAAACTTCCAGAAACACTTATTTTCACGATAACTTCACAAAAATGCCTGCAACAGTTTCCTCGCTTGAGAAATGAATGACATTTGATTTGACGTGCCGTAGAAGTAGATAGAACCTCAATCAAGTCGATCGCAAAACGTGCTCTTTTCGAGAAAATTCTACGAATCCATTGAAAACGTATAAACCAACAAAATTGAAAAGGTGTGTCTATGTTAACGAAATAAAATTTTCTTTACATTATTCGTATAAACGCTACTAGCGCTGCCTACTTAATTGAGTGCTATAGAATTTCATTGTGTAGTAGTCGTAGAATGTAACTGTTTTTCGTCTAGTTGATGCTCAAGTCGAATAAAACCAGCAATGAACATCGAACATTACCAGACATGTCAGATGTACCACAGACAATAATATTGATATTTTTTGTGGAAAATGGGGATTTTCTGACAGCTAGTTAAACTGCGTTCAAGACCTTTTTGTGCGGTTGTTTTTTCAACTCGCTCTATGGTAGAACTAAGAAGGCGTTTACTGCGAAAAGTTGCACTCGGGGTGCACATGGGGCGTAGGTTCGGAATGCAGCCCTGGCTTCGATAGTAGGCGGAGCGTTAACAGACAAATTGTAATTTAAGCAATTTAACGCTTTAGACGTGCATGTACATGGTGTAACAATACACTTAGTAATACTTAAGGGGGTGCTTCAGACCATCAAACTGAACAACTTTCACTATGGAGCCAACATCGAGAAAAAATTAAAAAACTGCACTACCGACTCGACTAAAATGTATGGGACAGCTGATTTTTTATATTTTTTCTCGATATTGGCTCCATAGTGAAAGTTGTTCAGTTTGATGGTCTGAAGCACCCCCTTAAGTATTACTAGGGTGTATTGTTACACCCTGTATATACTTATATTACTCTTTGGTGCATATGATCCGTAGAAAGAGAAGGTACTAGAAGGAAGCACGAAGGAACACTTGTCATTTTCACTCAATAAGAGATGCACATAGCAAATTCGCTCTAGTTAAATAAGGAGATCGCTACCTTATTGCTGTCCTTATCGGTGTAACCACTTTTTTGTACTGACTCCACCTGACTCCGACATGTCACTTCATATAAATTGTATAGGATTTTATGACTATCGCTATCTCATACCCGGTTACACTGACATTCTGTCTACCAGCGTAAGCGAAAAATACTTCGTCTATGATATGATCGCATGCTTTCTGCCAATGCCAAATAGCATAAATGGTTGAAGGGGAGCAGCACGCGTTCCTTATTGGCTGAGACCAAGTACGTATCCAGACTTTGGGTTCGGGTTCGGGGGGTATTCTATTGAGGTCCAGTTTTTGGATCAATTAATAATAATATTTTGTGAAAATATTTATGTGTTTTATTTGATAAGACATTTTTCATAAGACAGTTGTGACAGCGCATTCTAAAATTAAATTAAATATAAAAACCATAGATGCTATCAAAAACTATAAAGTCTTCTTTAACATCCTCCCTTTTTGGGAATTTACTGGTTTAATCCAATCGTTTTAGATATTTGCGCCAGTCTAGGCTTATGAACCGGTTTCGTTAGAATATCAGCACATTGGTATTCGGTTGGAACATATTTAACTCGAAGTTCACTATCTGTGACCAACTCTCTGACATAGAAATGTCGTAAAGCTATGTGCTTGGTTCTTCGATGAAGTTCCGGGTTTTGAGATAGCTTAATAGCAGCATCGTTGTCTATTTGCAGTGTAGGAACTTCATTCAATTTAGTAACTTCATTGAAGAGTCTCTTCAACCACACAATTTCACGGGCTGCTTCGCTAGCCGCAACGAGTTCTGCTTCGGTGCTTGAAATGGCTACAGACGTTTGCTTACGACTGGCCCAAGAGATCACACCTCCTGCATACATGCACAAAATTCCAGAAGTAGAGCGTCCTGTAGTCGCGTCTCCTCCATGGTCTGCATCACTGTAGCATTCTAAGATGCCAGGTTTGTAACCTTTCGCATATGTTATTGTAGTATCCATAGTTCCTTTGATGTATCGAAAAATTCGTTTCACCTTATGAACATCTTGCATCGAAGGGTTTCCAAGAGTCCTTGAAACGACGCTTATGGCATATGATATATCCGGTCTTGTTCCCGTCATTAGATACGCCAACGCACCTACAGCTTCTCTGTACGGAAACTTTACGTCACTCTCTTTTTCCTTCTCCTCTGGTACCTCTTTGATGATTGGAGTGCTAACAGGCTTGCAGTCAATCATTCCAAAGCGTTCCAGTAGCTTCTGAGCGTAATGTTTCTGGGATACTGTAATGCAGTCCTTTTTACTTGATATTTCCAAACCAAGAAAATATGAAGCTGGCTTTATGGTTATTTTAAACTTTCTTTTCAGTTCTGCCATAAACTTCTCAGTTTCTTTCTGATTTGTGGAAGCTACAAGTCCATCATCAACGTACAGTGCCAGAATAATTTTATTGCAGTGTCTGTTTCTTATGAACAAACATGGATCTGTGTCGCATTGTTTAAATTCTATAGATTTCAGATAATCCACAATACATTTGTTCCAGCATCTGGGTGCTTGTTTCAGACCATATAAACTTCTCTTTAGTTTACAGACTTTATTTGTCCCATCACTGAATCCTTCAGGTTGATTCATGTATATATCTTCTTGTAATGATCCATTTAAAAAGGCAGTAGCCACATCGAATTGAACGAGAGACAATCCTTCGTTTGCTGCGATGCTTAGAATAGATCGAATTGTAGACATTCTAGCAACTGGGCTAAATGTTTCAAAATAGTCAACTCCTTTCTCTTGAGTATAACCTCTCGCAACTAGTCGAGCTTTGTACTTGTCGAGGGTTCCATCAGCATTGGTTTTTATTTTGAAGATCCATTTGCAGGAAATAAGTTTTCTGTCTTTAGGTCTTTCAACTAAAATCCAGGTTTTGTTTTCCATTAGAGATTTTACCTCACTTTCCATTGCTTTCATCCATTCAGACTTTTGAGAACTTTTCATTGCTTGTTTGTATGTTTTGGGTTCGTCAAAACCATTCACAACAGTAGACATGATATAGTCTTCAAATCGAACTGGTGGGCGTAGCGTCGATCTATTACGAAGGGTTCTCATCTCAGGAGTAAGTTCTTCATCTTCATCAGAATCAATAATAGATGGTTCCGGTGTAACATAGGATTCATTTGATTCTTCTCCGTTTTGACATGGTAATGGTATATCATTCAAATTTGATGGACTCGGTAAAACTTCATGTTCATCAGAGTTCACGACAGGATTGCCATTTACAGTTTCAGGCATACTCGAACTTGCTTCACCATCATCATTCAATGTCTGAGGCAAACTCGTAATAGCTTCATCTTGTAATACATCCTCCCTTGCATCATACATTGGATGAACATTATCATTAGTCTTTGGGAAGTGAATCTCTGTATTATTGGGATTTTGTTCATCAGCGTCATCTGATTCTAATCCAATCGATTTGATAACCGATTCATTGAATATTACATCTCTTGATCTGATTAATGTTGGATTATTGTTCTTCAAACTCAGTAACCGATAACCGTCATCACCATCATATCCAATGAGTGTACATTTTTGAGCTTTCTTAGATAGTTTGCTTCGTTTCTGTTTAGGTACGTGAGCATAACATTCTGTTCCAATTACTCTTAAATGTTTGATTGAAGGTTTCTTTCCAAACCATAACTCAAATGGTGCCTTTCCTTCTACAGAAGTCGGTCCAGTCCGGTTAAGAACGTAAGCAGCAGTGTTGATAAGCTCTGACCAACAGGCAAGTGGCAGTTCTTCGTGAGCATGCATCATAGTACGAGCAGCTTCAACCAAAGTTCTGTTTTCTCGCTCACTGCATCCATTTTGTTCTGGAGAGTATGGCATTGTCAAACGTTGTTGAATACCATAAGAGTTCAAAATGTTTTCAACGGCTTCATTATGGAATTCTCCACCATTGTCGCTAAGTAATGTTTTAATAGTATGACCAGCAGTCTTTGTTTCCTTGATCATCTGCACCAGTTTGTCTTTAACCTCAGATTTATGCTTGATGAAGTAAACGTGACGGTATTTGCTGTAGTCATCTTTAAAGAGCACGAAATATCGATACTTTGCAAATGAATATGGGAATGGACCACATACGTCAGTATGTATGATCTCACCTGGTTCTTTAGTTCGTTCTCTTGTTCCAAATTTACGTCTGTGTGTTTTACCATATACACATCCAGTGCATAATTCAGAATCAAGTTTAACTTTGATACCAAGATCCTTTTCAATTACTTGTTTCACATGTCGTTTATTTTGATGAGCGAATCTTTCATGATAAAGTTGTAGGATGTCGTCTGTTGATATACTATTCAATTCAGGAGTCTGGTTTCTAATTGTTTGTACATTTAGTTTATAAAGACCTCCGAACTTAATTCGTTTTCCAATCAGTTTAACATTCCCATTAACTTTTAAAAGACAGGATTCGGTTTCAGAAATAAAGACACTCTTTTCTAGTTTATCTTGAGCAGCAAGTACGGAAAATAAATTTTTCTTTATTGCAGGAACGTACCATACGTCAGAAAGTCTTATTTGTTCTTGTGTTCCATTTATGTCAGCTATTAAATCAACTGTTCCTTTACCAATAGCTTGCGTTGTAGAACCATTTGCAGTTGTAACCATTTGGTTATTTGTAAATCGCTTAAAGCTTGAAAATATGTCATTTCGGCATGTGACATGGTTTGTTGCGCCATTGTCAACGTACCAGTTTTCAATATCTCCTTCAAGGGTATTCACTGCTTCATTGGTGTCAATTTGCATCAGGTTTAGGGTCAGATTAGTATTATTAGCTTGACTAGTTGATGGTTTCGGTGGCTTGGGAGGTTTGCCATCCGATATCCACTTATGACAGGTCTTGACTTTATGACCGATAAGTCCACAATATCCGCACTTCTTCTTAGTTTTAATCAATTTGCTATTTTGAACAACTAGTGCTTCAACGTTCTCTTCTTTGTTTACTAGGGATCTTTCATATGCGCAAATTTGTGCTGTAAGATTATCAATATTACGATCCTTTTTCGACATCAATAACCAACTGGACTTGAATGGGAAATAACTGTCATCAGGTAAGGTTTCTAAGATCTTGCAGATGAGTAAAATGTCTGGAAGGTCATATTGAGCCTTATCTTTTGATGCATCTTCCCTAGCAGTTCTTTGAAGTTCTGCATTTAATTCATGCCATATATTTTTCAGTTTGGATATATGCATAGACATGTCATGTGAAGGATCTTTTCTATATCCAAAGAAATTGTAACAAAGAGTATAGCTTTTGTCTTCAGATGTACCATCGAACAATGTGTGCAATTCATCCCAAACCTGCTTAGCAGTCTTGAGTCTCATCACTTTTTGTAATGTGGCATCTGACATATTTGCCATTAAAATGAGCATTGCTGCACTATCAGCCTCATTAAATACTTGCATAGATTTTCTATAATCAGCTAAAGCTTCATGGGTTGCTGTTTCTAATGGTTTGATTGGTTCTTTTATAGTTCCATTAATAGCATCTAAACCACTAGGAGTACCTCGTAGTAACAATAGTACCTTGCAGCGCCATGTGGGCCAATTTTCTTTTCCTTCTAAACGACCAATATCAATTTTGCAGCTTGTAGATGAAGACGACATTTTGACCGGCCTTGTTAGAATTTACGAGAAAAATTTATGTCTAATTATATTTGAAATCTCAACACAACTTTCACTATAATTATTCTAGCGTTCTGCTACCATATTGAGGTCCAGTTTTTGGATCAATTAATAATAATATTTTGTGAAAATATTTATGTGTTTTATTTGATAAGACATTTTTCATAAGACAGTTGTGACAGCGCATTCTAAAATTAAATTAAATATAAAAACCATAGATGCTATCAAAAACTATAAAGTCTTCTTTAACATATTCACTTTCAGTGAATTTTGTAATAGTGGCCGTTTTTTTGTCTTTAGAATAAAATTTATGTTCAGATTTTTAAAAACCTTTAAAAACCTATAAAAGTACTGTATAAAAATAGCTTTAAGGCTTCTCCAATTTACTACCAAAAGTATAAAAACCTACTGCAAAAAGTAAGTTGGAGTAGCACTTTTTAAATGTAGGTATTATTGATTGAGCAAGGGCAATCAATGATGATGATGATTGAGAAATCTTAAAGATTGTGTTGACTGATGAGGGCACCACTGAACGGTGGAAGGACTCTTAAAAAACAGTTTTTTTAATTTTACTACTTTGTATTTTGCAAGGTTGCAAAGCCATCTCGCATCAACGCCATCTATCAAGCAATTTGTAAACTATTTATCTATTCTATTCTATTTTTGTTCAATGGCGTTTCCAAGGTGGATTTTTTTTTTTTTTTAATTTAATTTTGCCAATATCTAGTTTAAAAAGAGCAATTAGTGCTTGACGTTGTACGGTAATGGATATGGCGATCTCAAAGCCCTGTTTTTATACAAAAACACACTCGAAACCGCCATAAAATGGCGGAGCCGCGTGGCTGCCTTAATCGCGAGCCGAACGACAGACGTCCACTCGAGAGCCCTCTAGCCACGCGACTCCAAACTATTTATCTTTATTAGCTGTCAGAAAATCCCCCATTCTTCTGATGACAGATTGACAGAATTGACAAAAGTCATAGACAAAAATTATAATGCGACAACAAAGAAAAGTTTTGGCATTGGATTTGAAAACTTTTTACATCACGCTCTTACACGAATCAACACCATAAGATAGAACGAAATGGCTTATGCTACTAACTGTTTTTGAAAAGCTTTTATTTTGGTCGTATATCAGCTGGCTACTATCTATTTTTATCATTATCACGAGAATGATAAGATAATAACGCTACGTCAGTAAACCAGCAATTATCGCTCGTTGTTTGTAGGACTTCGGTTTTCTGCAGTTAGCTACAGGTACCTACGGGCGCAGGGTGATCGCCCGCTATTTTATTTACGTCCTAACCAGTCCGTGATCATCTACAATGGCAGATCAAATATTGAAAAATAAAGTTTGCATCATAGGTTCGGGCAACTGGTAAGTAATTTTACTGCATCGAAATTATAGTGTTCTGTATGAAATTTGATCACCTTTCGACATTGTGTTGTGATTGTGACCTTAGTGAGTGGTGATGACATAACATTATGATAATTTATCAATAACAAGATTCTTATGAGATTCCTATATTATACTTCATGCTTCGTCCTCGAGATTAGCAAATAGACACCATGTAGTTACGCGTAGCACGTACCATTCCGCACTAACTTCACTAACAGGTAAGTTCGTTTAATCACTAATTATCCCACCTTTGGCGTTTAGTTAATTTTGTTCAACAGCTGGATAATATCAAATAGAATGTCGCACAGTTGATTTGGCCTTCAATTTAGTACAGTCACTTGAACATGCAAGCTTTCAAGTATATTCACTTGACCATGCTGTGTAAAAAAATTGGATCAAAACATAAACATTTTTTTTTTAATTGAGCCTAATTTTATGGCTTTTTTAAATTAAGAACGTTGAAATCTGTAACAAAACAAATGAATTTTATTTAATTGAAAGGAAAAATCTAATTACCTAATTACCTCTTCACTAATAAATCACTAACTCAATTGAGGTTTATTTTTATGACAAACTAGAGTTAACCCGTGACTTCATCCGCACAAATTATATACCAGATTTGAAGTCAGATCATAAGCTATCAAATAAAAAAAGTTTCATCAAGATCGGTTCAGTAGTTTTTGCGTGATGCTCAATTAAACAAATAAATGCAAACAAACCAACACAAAATACCCAAAAAAATTTGATTTGGAATCAGGGACACCTAAAAACCATATCATAACTTTTTTTGTTAATATCTTCTATGTACAGAACAGACACACTTTTGTTACAGTTTTATAATAGGTAGTTAAGATAAAGCTTACTATTTTTTAATTACAAATTAATAAAAAAATATTGTAATACTTTGGATGTTTCTCCTTTGTGTTTGAACAATGTCATTATCCTCACCAAATATTTTCACCTTGTTTATAATTTTTTAAACGCTGTTGCATGTGTCCAGCGTGCTTTATTGCCAGACTGCATTATACCATTTTATACCTTCTCTTATAAACGAGGGGTAAATATTTGGTGCGAATAATGATAGCGTTCAAACACCAAGGAAAAAGTCCCCTCTGGCCTTCTAAAGGCCACCTGATTTACACAATAAAATGATGAAGTTCTCACAATTTTTGTATTTCCTAGGGGCTCAGCCATTGCAAAAATAGTTGGTCGAAATGCAGCGAAACTTCCCAACTTTGATGACAGAGTCACCATGTGGGTGTTTGAAGAGATGATTGAGGGGAAAAAATTGACTGAGATTATCAATGAAACCCATGAAAATGTCAAATACCTGCCCGGACACAAACTGCCTACAAATATTGTAAGTAATCATTCATACATCTAGACTAAATTGGGTACTTGACTAACATACAATATATTTTATTTTTATCTTCTCAATAAAAAAAGTTAGAAAATAACGCTAAACTCAAATTTTCATTGAGTTTTTAGCTTGAATACTATTTTTAATAACAAGATAAACATAAAAAAGTAATGAAATAATGAAATGTTGTTCACGTCACAACTCTTTATTTAGTACAAATGTTCATACAGCGCACGTTTTGACATCCGATAAAGAGTAGCTGAATTGACTAGTTGTCAAGTAGCCTATTCTAGTACTTAGATTGGAAATAATCTAATGGAATGAACCTAATCTTGGATAATCTTTGTAACAATCAAATTAATGATTGAAGTACAGTTTTTACTTTTTGTAGTGATCTGAACTTAAACCCGTGGCCTAGTTTACCTAGGGCAGGGGTGGCCAAACTTTTCAACTACACTGTCTACATTGAAACTCAAATATACCTGGCAGTCTGCATTCAAAAACTGTACTTCTGACATATTTATTCCATCAAAAATATTTAATTTTGATGTACCTAGGTTGTTTGGTTTTTTTAAAAGCTCATCTGTAATCAAAGACTTGTTTCATTAAATCCTGAGAAAATGCTGATTCTCACACTACTTTTTAAAGATTTCACTAAAGTTTTTGCTTCTAATGAATAATTTATTTACAACAATTAATAAACAAAAGAAACTAATAAAAAAAACCACATAAAGCCTGACCAGAAATATAAAAAACCTCACCATGTTGCGGAAAATCATTGGAACAAATTTTTGTAGTTGAAACATTGTCATTACAGGTTGCAATCGATTGTAGCGCCCCCAAAGCAGGTTTTTTATTTTTCTAGTCAGGCTTCAAGAGGGCTATTCGAGTTCAGTGGCGCCCTCATCACAATCATAAAGATTTCTCAATAAAGAAAGCCTAAATTAAAAAAGTGCTAACTTGACAAACTACAAAAGCCTTGAAGCCATTGTTATACAATACTTTAATAGGTTCTAAACATTCCACTTTTAGATAATTTGGAATAAAAACAAAAGCAGCCGTTTTTTTTCTTTTTTCAAAATTTGTATTTAGACCTATCTAAATCTAAACTTTAGACCTTATGCTTTAGACCTTTAAAAACCTATAAAAGTATTCTATGAAAATAGCTTGAAGGCTTTTGTAGTTTGTCAAGTGGGCACTTTTTTAAATTTAGGCTTTCTTTATTGAGAAATTTTTATTATTGTAACGAGGGCGCCACTGAACTCGAATAGCCCTCTTAATTGGTTCAAACTAAAATTCACAATTCGACTACTATTTGACGTTGGTAACTTAATTGATCCATTCATAACTATGTCAAAGGCATAAGTTACTTCGAAATTGATATTTGAACTATGTATCTGGTCATTTTCTGAAAGGGCTATCAATAAAGAACCCACTCCACTAAAGTGTAAGAGTGTTGTATCGTCTGCCTATTCATTGGCACACACAACACCACATGGTATGCACATGCTCCTTCTATTTTCGTCACTACCTTACTCACTTCACTGCCAATGTCACTGATCGCTTCAATGTCTTGTTATATAATCTAATTATGTATTACACTTGAGTTAATAGCTAATATAAAATCTCACACAACGTGTTTTCTGTGGAACAACATTTTTTTTTTCGCGATTTCGTTGTTGGTTTCGTACTGAAAGTTGTTCATTTTGATTTATAGTACTCTGTGGTTTGATGGTCTGAAGCAACCCCTTTAATACCCACGTATTTAACCCTGTAGGTATAAATTCTTGATAGCGTATCTCCATTAATTGTCTTTTAGTATTTTTATGACAGAAATCCTGGTAGGATGTCCGGTTTAGTATGGACAACCCTATTTGTTCACATGGCTTGGTTGTTGTATGAAGCTACTAAGGGATAAGGTTTCTTAGGCAGTTTATGTGGGCGAAAAGGCTAGCCACCTATAACCACGTGACACGTAATTCCAGCTGAAACCATTAAATGCTAGAGGTGAGCATTGCCAACTGCATACTTCATTAAATAATTTAGTAGTTGCAGTAAAGCTTCTGACCACCCCGATAGGGATTATGTTCCTGAGTTTATGTATGTATGTCTAACGTATTGTTCTGAATTGATATCTCGAGTAGAATATGTTGTTCTTAAAAACTTAAAAATAAAATAGTTTTTACCAGGTAGAAAGGAAGGAATGAAAAATGCGATACGCGATTTATTTCACTTGCTTGTTCATTTATTTTTGTCATTATGTTCTAAAGGTGCATTGTTTGCATTTTGCACTAAATGACACGTGGAAGGACAACTGCAACCTTATTTGTAAACCAGTTTACATTTTACTAACAATGCAAGCGAACACAGTTATTATCTCTGCTTATTTTATTAAAATCGTTGGTTTTATACATCCTACTAATATTATAAACGATAAAGTTTGTATGGATGGATGGATGGATGTTTGTTACTCTCTCACGTTAAAACGGCTGGACCGATTTCGATGAAACTTGGCATATAGATAGTTCATAGCCCAGAATAACACATAGGCTACAATCTACATATTAATATATGTCCACGCAGACGGAGTCGCGGGCAAAAGCTAGTTCAAACTCAAAATCCTTTCGAAGTAGTATGAAACTTTGCTACACTATAACTGCTTTTGAAATTCGTGCAGTTGTAGTAAAAACGATGTATGACAAAACAATAACGTCTTGGTTACACTGTCCGTAATACCACTTGTAAACCTCCGTGGTTACATACTTTAGTTGTTTTAAATTCCGTGAATTATTTTTAGCCGTATAACAATGTAGATAGAGAAGATACCATAAAGTACTAAAAACCTAGCGAATTAACTTGGCACCTGGCTCACACGTGGCTCGGAATGAAAAACTCGGAAAGAATAACTCGAAAATGCTAAAGAGCGGGGACACGTGCAACGGTAACTGAAATGCTATGCTACGGCCTCGCACAGCGACGGCGGGGTCCCGCGGGGGGTAGCAGGATTTGATACCCAAATTCAGAGCCACGTCCGAGCCAGGTGCCAAGTTAATTCGCCCGGATTGTAATTAACCTAATTCTTTAATATGCTGACGGTTTCGTAATGGCATGGTCAACTTTCTCGATGGGACTAACAAAAATACCGCGAAAAAAAAACTGTTTCTCGTCATAAAACTACAAACCTACTTTACCTACTCAGCCAAAATATAGGTATGCAAGAGCGATTTTTTTCGCGATTTCGTTGTTGGTCATATGAGAAAGTTAAATAAACCTTTAGCATAATACCTTGTATATTCCTCACTTATTACTATTATAATAATCATATTAAATATAAACTATTATTTATTTAAGATTACGTTCACGTATTTGCGCGAACAGTCCAAGAGATTTTATGATAACAATGATTAAAGAAATAATGTATTATTACACGCAGAGTTGTGTTAATGCTTATTTGTAGTGATGAACGACAGGAAATGCCTTTTCACCTTTGATTCTTCTGCAATGTGTCTCCACTTAAGGAAAACCAATTTATTTACCTTAGGTATAACAATAACGATTTTAACAACAATGTGACGAGATGAGTAATAATGACAATAATAAAGTGTTTCATTAAATGCTTTGCACACTTAGCAAAATTACGACGTTGTTCCTATAATAAACTTTAAACACTTCATAGCTATAAATGCATTTTAAAAACATTATTATTGTTTGTGTAGTATTTAGCTACTGAAATGAAAAGGTTTCTTTTGCAATGGACAACATTTCAGTTTATAAAACCAAAAGGTACAAAAATTCGAAAACCATTTAGAGATTATGTTATTCAAAGCGTACAATTATCAGATTTTATCTATAAATTATTACATGATTTATTTGAAAAATGGAATTGTAACGGTAACAGCAACATGAGCATGATTACTGATGTTAAGCAAGACAGAACCACTCACGACCGCCCTGAAGTGCGATTTTTTAAAATCATACGAGCGACTTGGCAGTAGAAAATGTCAAAATTACTATGGAGATTATGCATCTTTCTACTGCCAAGTCGCTCGAATGATTTTAAAAAATCGCACTTCTGGGGGTCGCGGACTATACTTTGATAAACACTGGTCTAAACTAAGCAAAGAACATAGTTATGATGATCTAATGAAGCCCCAAGCAATCAAGCCAAAAGCTATTTTGACCGTCGCGTGCGTCGGTAAACATGAACGACACAATAGGAAGCAGAGGCGGGCCAATAATGTCGCGGTTCACAAGATGCTAATGTTGACGAGTACACGGCCAAGGTTGACATCTGAATGCAATGCAATCGTTTAATGCATAATGTAGGCGTCGGTAAATGCATGCTAATCCGCTGGTTGAAAACTAGTCAACTTTTTATTGGACGCCAAAATGCGCGTTTTGTAGTAGAAATTGAGAGTTTAGCGTTATTCTCAAACGTATTTTTACTGAGAAGATAAAACTGAAATATGGTTTACTGTTGTTGATGTTCGTTCCATTTCCAGTACAGTAAAATAATTGTCTTGGGCATTGTCTCAGATTTTACAATCCACCTATATTCCATGTACCTGATTGAATCTCTAATACATTTCTTATTATAGTATTTTGATTGGTGACCTAACTGATGGATGAATAATCAAGTCTTAGCCAAGACCTTAATTGTAATCTGAATGAGAAAAACCTGATTTGGTATTAACAATGTCATCTCAGTTATCATTAACACATTGTTAAAGAAATTGATTACATTATGTATGACGCCATGTCATTGGTACTGAACCCTGATGCACCCTGGGCAATCAGAAAGCCTCTAAAGATGCTTGGAAAATCACTTCAAGTCAAACTCAATGACAATGTCATCGATCGACAGAAGACAAATTATTTAAGAAAGTTCATTATATCCCGTAGAAAGAAAGCGAAAAATTCTTCGTCTATGATTATATCCCCATGATAGTGAGGCCTTTGCTAAACGAAATGTCGGAAGACCCATGTACGTTTTAAGGACTATGCTAAGAGACATGGTGTCTTTTAAAATTGATCACTCGAAGGTTTTGGCAGACAGTCGTACAACCCACGATGAAATCTGGTTCGAATCATTGGCCGTAAAGCGAGCTAACGAATTTCGTACCGCTCCAGAATCAGTTTTTCCCGATACACACTTGACCGTTTTTTTGTTTATAAACCTTCCCTGGCATGTGCACAATAACCCACCAAAGTTTCATCGCAATCGGTCCAGCCGTTCTCAAGTGATGTCGTGACCAAGGGAAATTGGGATTCATTTTTACTAACGTAGATTTGTCAAACAATTGTTCTCCACCAGGTGGCCATACCCGACGTGGTAGACGCAGCGAGAGACTGCGACCTCCTGATCTTCGTCGTGCCCCATCAGTTCGTCCGAACAATTTGCTCTACCCTCCTCGGAAAAATAAAGCCGACGGCAGCTGCACTCTCGTTGATAAAGGTATGTTAGTATACCGCGATAACGTTTGATCCATACTCTTATCGAAGTGAAAGATATAATATTGTTATTGAATTTATGGAAATATGTAAACAAGTGGATGTTTTGTTTAAGTACAGTCAATATGGATTTTATTTGAGAGTATCAATATGTTTGCTCTTTTTAATGTTTTATCCACGTCTTGCTGTTTAGATTTTATTATTTTTCGGGAATAGAATCCGATGTGTTAATCCATAAAATAAAAATAAATCTTTCTGCCACATCCATTTATGCGTGATCGAATCATAAAGATCAAAATATTGTTACTTTAATATTTATAATATTAGTCATAAGAACCGCTAAGGTTTGAAACTCTCTCCCTGCGTTTGTTTTTTCAAGCAAATATACTTAATCAGGATATTTTTAAAACATTAAAAAAAATTGTAATAAAAAAAAATAACAATCTTAATAATACTTTTCGGTTTATTTAGCCTAATCTATGTTCCACTGCTAGGCAAAAGCCTATCCTTTTTTTTTAATTATTATACAATATAAGTGATAACAAAGAAACTAAAAACCATAAAACCAGTTATCATGTATGATAACACAAAATGTTTCATCTTTTCAATACAACACAACTGTTTTGCTTACATATCTTTGCTTATAAACTAATAAAAGAACCAAATTAATACAGAGTAAAAACATTGTTTCACAGAACACCATTATAAAACACGAACTGTTCTTTACAATTAAATGTAACTAATTCAGAAATAAAACATGTACATTCGAACTTAGTAGGTCATTGAATTATTCAAGGTATTGCGTATTGCAACAATAATTTCATATCATTCCATTTTGATTACATATTTTGCTTATCGTTACAATTTTTGGTAACAGTTGGCGAACATCTAATTTAGACAGTAAATATTTACATTGTGATATAAGGTATAGGAATGACATACCAATTTAAACCTTTGTACATTGACATAAGATATGCATGTTTTATCATAATATGTTATTTGCCAGGGATTCGATATAGCGGAAGGCGGTGGCATTGACTTAATATCACACATTATTACAAGATGTTTGAAGATTCCTTGCGCCGTTTTAATGGGCGCCAATATTGCTTCAGAGGTAAGTTATGGCATTATAATATACTTTTTCTAGTTAAATTTATTGCTCGCACTGCAGTTTGCCTTTACTAGCTAGTGTGAGAAGTTTCGAAGCGTGAAATCTGAGTATCTATACAGGGTGATATTGATATCATTAGCATCCTTTTAAACTAAGAGACTACTCTACTACTAGACTACTCTACCCATCAAACTGAACAACTTTTACTATGGGAGCAAAACGATAAGAGCGCAAAAAAATCAGCTGTTGCATACATTTGAGTCGAGTAGGCATTGCAGTTTAGTATGGAACTTTTTTGTGCTCCGATTGGTTTGCTCCCATAGTAAAAGTTGTTCAGTTTGATGGGTAGATTCTTAGTGTAAAAGGATGATAATGATATCAATTTCACCCTTTCGATTTTTAGAAGAACAGTTTTGATAGCCTCGCAAGTGGGTATGTTAACGTTTGTTCTCCAATTGTGTTATATTTAATTAATTGTTATATCATCATCGTCAATTTCCACTATAGGATCAAACGCTTATGCCTAAAAATGGCGCCTTTTTTCTTTTTTTAGCGCGGCCATCAATCAAACTTGAATATTGTAGTTCAGAATAAAGTTAAAAACAACACTTGTTATTACAAATATCTCGGAACTCAGTCCGAACTGAGATATAAAAGCTTAAAGTGCACGTAATGGTAATATTTTCAACTTCAAGCCTTTATATCTCCGTCCGGACTGAGTTCAGGGATATACATGTTAATAAGTTTTGTTTGTTACTTTATTCTGAAATAAAATATTCAAGTTTGGTTGCTGGCCGCGCCAAAAACAACAGCGAATAATAAGGCGCCAACCTTACATACAAACCAACTACTTTAATCAACTAGAAACTGGTTTCCCTAGAAACAAGCAGGCTTTCGCTTGCCTACGATGGGAACCCCTGGTAAATGAATTCGGTATACATAAAATTTTTTTCTGCATTCACCCCAAGTGTACTTTAGTTAATATTACTTTAAGATTTTTAACCGACTTCAAAAAAGGAGGAGGTTTTTATGTAACCATTTTTTATACCTTTATTTAAATAAATTATTTTCATTTTCATTTTCAAACCCCGCATTTTCTTTTATTGTAATGACCGGCACACATCTTGAGCAAGACCTCGACTGCGCAGAATAAAATTTGCAGGCGAAAGCGCTACTGCGCATACCCTTCACCGCCGTCCATTTTTCATGTTGTTTGCCGGCGGCGTACTGGATTTGCTAGTTTTTGCCTTTGCCCAACAAGAGGGCACATCTGACTGACTGTCAAATTAGTCCAGCTTGACCGCAACTGGTCTACCTTGAGGCAACTGACTGAAACTCTTATGTCTATGAACGTATCAGAGAATATATATATGTATAGAAATATGTATAATAAATATAGAAATATGTATAATATATAGTATATATGTATATAGTATAGAAATATGTATAATAAATATGTATAGAAAATAGTTTCAAAGCTATCATAATCTAACCTTTTAATATTAAATCCTAACATAGGTAGCAGAAGAGAAATTCTGCGAGACGACAATCGGTTGTCGAGACGTGATGCTAGCGCCGATGATGCGGGACATCATACAGACTGAGTACTTCAGAGTAGTCGTCGTCGACGATGAAGACGCCGTCGAGATCTGTGGAGCTCTTAAAGTAAGTTTAACACACGGAAGTTAAGCCATGTGTACAGGGAGGCCACAATCCTTTGTATTGACGTGATGCTAGCGCCAATGATGCTAGCACCGATGATGCGGGACATCATACAGACTGAATACTTCAGAGAGGCGGTCCTCGACAACGAAGACGTTGCGATCTGTGGAGCTCTTAAAGTAAGTTTAAAACGCGCAAGTTTAGCCATGTGTACAGGGAGGCCACAATCCTTGAGACGTGATGCTAGCGCCGATGATGAGGGACATCATACAGACTGAATACTTCAGAGAGGTGGTCCTCGACAACGAAGACGTTTAGATCTGTGGAGCTCTTAAAGTAAGTTTAAAACGTGCAAGTTTAGCCATGTGTACAGGGAGACGACAATCGGTTGTCGAGGCGTGATGCTAGCGCCGATGATGTGGGACATCATTCAGACTGAATACTTCAGAGTAGTCGTTGTCGACGATGAAGACGCCGTCGAGATCTGTGGAGCTCTTAAAGTAAGTTTAACATGCTCAAGTTTAGTCATGTGTACAGGGAGACCACAGTCGGTTGTCGAGATGTGATGCTAGCGCCGATGATGTGGGACATCATTCAGACTGAATACTTCAGAGTGGTTGACAAGGACGCCGTCGAGATCTGTGGAGCCCTTAAAGTAAGTTTAACACGCGGAAGTTTAGCCATGTGTACAGGGAGGCCAGAATCCTTTGTCGAGGCGTGATGCTAGCAACGATGATGCGGGACATCATACAGACTGAATACTTCAGAGTGGTCGACAAGGACGCCGTCGAGATCTGTGGAGCCCTTAAAGTAAGTTTAACACGCGGAAGTTTAGCCATGTGTACAAGGAGGCCAGAATCCTTTGTCGAGGCGTGATGCTAGCAACGATGATGCGGGACATCATACAGACTGAATACTTCAGAGTGGTCGACAAGGACGCTGTCGAGATCTGTAAAGCTCTTAAAGTAAGTTTAACAAGCGCAAGAACGCTTACAGGCACATACCTTGAAATGAAGTTGGTCCCATTTTAATTTGGTGAAGATCTGATGACGCAATTTAGAGCTATACAACACAACTCCTCAAAAGTTGGAAGCAAATTATCAGCGCCGGCGATTAAAGCATTTTCCTTCGTATGCGTGTATAACTGATATCTGAGTCTGAACTAATCACTGAAAATCGGAAAATATATTTTTTTTAACAAAATATTAAATCTAACATCAAAACTAATAAAAAAACGAAAAAATAATGTTGCAGCCAATGTCTCTTACTTTCGCATCAATCGGAAAATTACTTTGTCTTATTGAAGTAGGTGTCAAGCCAAGCCCAGTTGCGAATCGTACCGGCTTGACACCGACTCCGATAAGACAAACTAATGTTCTGATAGATGCGGAAGTAAGAGACATTGGCTGCAATATTATTTTTTCCTTTTTAATTAGTTTAGAAGTCGGTTTTTGATGTAATTCCTCGTTACCCAGAACATCGTGGCGGTAGGCGCTGGGTTCGTGGACGGGCTAGGTTTCGGCGACAACACGAAGGCGGCGGTCATTCGGCTGGGACTCATGGAGATGATCAAGTTCGTGGATGTCTTCTACCCCGGAAGCAAGTTGAGCACCTTCTTCGAGTCCTGTGGAGTCGCTGATCTCATCACCACTTGTTATGGTGAGCTATTTGTTTTTTTTTTCAGATAAACAGGGTGTAACACACTAGCAATAAAGGGTGGTTTAGACCTTAGATCAAATTAAAATTAATGGATAGGCCCAAAGCGCTTTAAGTTACGCTTTTAGCACGCAACTAGCACAATTGGTCCGTACAAACTAGCACACTTGGTCTGTCATCTCGGTACATATTTGGATTAGAACTGTCCATTGTGTTGCCTCATTTTTCTGGTTTGAAATGTTCGCGTATAGCCTATCCATTAATTTTACTTTCATCTAAGGCTTAGAGCTTAGACTACCAAACTGAACAACATTCACTAGGGATACGACAAAAAAATCTACTTTCCCATACATTTGAGTCAACCGGTAGGTCTACGTGCACTTTTGTAAGAAAAAGCAGAAATTTGAAATTTTTTCTCGTTATTGCCTTGAATGTTACTAGAGTGTTTTTAAGAGTACCTACTAAATTATATTCAACATCAAATCATTTTATGTTTTGGTACTCCAAGCGTGATGGTCTGATGGTACATAAAATGTAGGCTGTCAAAAGATAAAGCTTTCTTTATCATATTATGATAATGTTCATTTGGATTTTGATTTGACGTTAATCTGTTTAACTATTGTCTCGATTTTGATGTGCAGATTAGATAACCGGTATACATTATTATGTACCTATCTTACTAATATTATAAATGTCAAAGTTTAGATGTTTTGAGGTTTTGAGGTTTAGATGTTTGGATGTTTGTCACTCAAACGGCTGAACGGATGGAATTTTGGTTCATAGATATAATGTTCTGGATTAACACATAGGATAAGAACAAGAAAAAATCTAATGTTCCATACGTTTGGAATGAAATTGCAGTTTAGTATGGAACAGCTGATTTTTGTTTTGTTCTGACAGGTTTACTCCCATCGTAAAAGTTTTTCAGTTCGATGGGTAGAGTATAAGGTTTAAAGGTTAATGATACTTTTTCTTACATCCTATATTACACTCAGTTGCAGAAACTGCTCATTTGAGTAAATCCTCCATTACATCTCTTACTAGCTTTTACTACGTCAACAGGACAAATACCTATATTACACTCAGTTGCAGAAACGCTCATTTGAGTTAATCCTCCATTACATCTCTTGCTAGCTTTTACTACGCTTTTACTACGTCACGTCAACAGGACAAAAAGTGACAGCAAGAGATTTATTTGGAGGATTAACTTTGATGAGCGTTTCCGCAACTGAGTGATAGGTGTTACTCAATTAAAACAACGTTGCTAATAGCCATGGCTCATTATCCTATTTTAAATAGGGTTTTTTCTTACGTGTTTCAATCTTAGACAATTTAATAGGGACTCGCCTTGCGGTAGCATTTCCCCTCTGCCACGGTATTAGATCAATTAATCTTGCGCATTTACACCCAATTTTATACCTTATCACTAAACGAGACAGCCTATAATAGCGAAACAGTAATTTTGAACTTAGAACGTTTGGGGTTCACACGAGATTACTTTTCATGATTTTTAACATTCAAAATTAGAATCTAAACTTATGGGGAATAAAATCCAATGTTGCGGATTTCATGTTACCTCGCCCCGCGCAAAAAGTGTCAGAAATGTTTCTTAGTAGAATGACACGCGTAACTCGTCCCTATTAAATTGTCTAAGGTTTCAATAGAAAATATTTTTACTATCGTGTTTAAGCTCCGCATAGTATTGATAAAATATTTTTCTCAAACATGCTTGGAAATGTGAGCATTATTTTGACAACCTTCTTCGAGATAAATCGAAATTGCTGTACTGGCCAAATACATGCGCGCAGCGGCCGGCAATGTTTGTATGAAAATCCATATCTGTCGTGTTTTGCGGCCAAATAAATTACATAGTAAACTCATATCTGTCGTGTAATTTAAAAATGGAACGATCTTTTTCTCCTAAACATGGCGACCAAGGAGGTAACTCAAAAAAGGTTTTATTTAAATTTCGAACTAACTTGCAAATAGAAAGCTGCTTGTTGAAAAAAAAAAAAAAATTGTTGTTCGTTGTTCGTCATTGATTTTGAAAAGAGTTTTAATTTCCGCGAATTATTTGAGAAAATTTATTGTTTTCATTTCCGCGCATTATTTGAGAAAAGTACTATACAAGCCTTGGCCACAACTAGGCATTGATGGACTTACGTATGTGTGCCTCGGCTTCGCCTCGGCCCACATTTACACGTTCGTCCATCAATGCCTCTGTTGCTGGCCGCTGCAGTAATGCACTAATGTTTTATGAATGAATGACAGTATTCATGCATTCAAGGAACAATAATCTATTATTACGGGTTATTTAAAATGTTTTCATCGGTACCTTATTACTATGGTTGATCACCGTATATAATTCAATCTTTATGTATACTTTACTCGTATGTATGTATATAATTTATTTGCTGATAAGAGGAAAATATGAAACGAGTTTTTAATAGTTCTTTTAGCAAAGCATGTGATTTATCGATTATAAGATTTTCCCTGGTACATGTTTTTTTATCGATGAAAATAAATCATCATCAGCCTATTTTTATACACATAAGCCTCGCGCCAATTGCATCAAGGTTTCATGTGTCCTAATATTCTCAGCAATGTACCTACCCTGAATTGTCAGTGTAAATTACAATAATTGTGTCATGTTTATGAAATGGGCCCCTAAACACCATCTAATAAACATGACACACATAATTTATTATTACTGGTAAATATGAGTTTATATTGTCAATTCAGGGTACATTTCTGGTTACTAATGACTCTAAACATGCAGCAGGTAGCACGTGTCCTAACATTCTCAGCAATGTACTCTGAATTGTAATTGTAAATTACAATTGACATATTTATGAAATAGGCCCCAGGTCTTACTGAAGCTTCTGTTGCTGCCATCATCCACCCTGGCTGCCGGACGACCCAGTCCTCTTTTGCCCATTACTCCACTACTAATAAATAAAATCGGTCAAGTCCGAGTCGGGTTACTTGCGCACCGAGGGTTCCGTCCGTACCACACCACCACACAACTTATTAAAGTATAAAAGCATTTTTTTTTCACTGGGACTTTTAGCTCGAGACCGACTCACACTTTGTTAGTTTTTTACCCGACTGCGGCAGAAGGAGTGTTATGTTTTTTATTATTTGTTGTTATTGTTATACTGTAGTTTGTTCTACAGGGTGTAACAAAACACCCTAGTAATACTTAAGGGGGTGCTTCAGACCATCAATCTGAACAACTTTTACTATGGAGCCAACGTCGAGAAAAAATAAAAAAAATCTGCCGTCCCATACATTTGAGTCGAGACGGTACTGCAGTTTTGTATGAAAGAGCTGATTTTTTTTCTCGATTTCGATGTTGGCTCCATAGTGAAAGTTGTTTAGTTTGATGGTCTGCAGCACCCCCTTAAGTATTAATAGGGTGTTTTGTTACACCCTGTATAATCACACCAAGTTTGAAGCTTGTATGTATTACCGTTTCCACCATACAGCGAGAAGAAAAAACGTTGATAAAAACTAGTTCCATGTTGCAGGTGTTTCATAATTATAAAAGCATAGAAACAGACCTATAAGTATTTCTATTTACATACATACATATTCTCACGCCTGTCTCCCACTGGGGTAGGCAGAGACAACGGAACGCCACCTGCTACGATCCTGACATACCTCTCTAGCTTCCTCCACATTCATAAGACCTTTCATGCATGTTCGTCGGTTTCGGGTAGATCTGACCTGGCCCTTCTTAAGCACGTCGCCAATTTGGTCCGTATATGTACGTCTAGGCCGTCCCCTTCCAACATTTCCACTTACGCTTGCCTTATAAATTGCCCTCGTCAATCTGCTCTCATCCATTCTTTCCACATGACCAAACCATCGCAACATACCTTTCTCTATTTTTGTCACTACATCCTCTTTCAGACCACAGCGTTCTCTAATAAAACTATTTTTCAATTTATCCATCACATTTACACCACACATACACCTCTCCTCCACTACTCATACAGTATTTCTATTTAGACATACCAATTAGATAATAAAGTTATATCAACATATTATTCCAGATAGCGGATGCAACTTGACTCCTATTAGTCAATTTATCTCGTTAGACTATGAACTGTCTAATGAATAGTCGTTTCCGTACGAAGCGAAGTACGCTAGTCTGATAGCTTATTGTTCTCGACAGGACAAATTGCATAGGTCGAAGTTAATACCTATAGGTAGGTAGGTTTAATCCATGTTTATTAGACATTAAACTTTATTACAAAGAACGATGATGTGTATTTGATTGATATTTAGACGTGACAGTGTGTACCCACTGATATAGGTACTTTTGTCGTGTCATCTTCATCAGCAATAAAAGTAATAAAGATGGAAAAATTTTGTTCTGAACGGGACGCGGAATCTTTAATTTGAAATAAAACGGCACAAGATATACAGGTTGTTAGGGTAGACAGTTGCATTACTTTAAGGGGTGATTGTACCCTACCCATGATACTGAACAAATTTCCCTATGAAACTTATAGGAAATTAGCAAAAAAAAAAAAAATTTGGACTTTCTATACTAAAAGCAATCAGCTCATCGGACGTTTGTATGAAAAGTCGAAATTAGTTTTTGCGAATTTTCTATAGGTTTCTTAGGGAAAGTTGTTCAGTATCATGGGTGCAAATACCCCTTAAAGAAATGCAACTGTTACCCTAACAATCTGTAGCTATACAAACAAATCTGTAACATGTTAATTGTTGATAACCAATAATATTTATAAAACATTATTTGGTTTTCTGGACAAGTCAATGCGATGGCATCTCTTTGTACTTGACTTGCCATCATGGTGATTAATTGGTATACCATGTCCATAGTGCTATGAGTGGAAGCCATCGCGGCGAGATTACCACAACATTTTCCAAAAAGTGTAAACTCGCCCGCGGACCAGATATTTGACCAGATATACTCTGCCTGTTGGCCACGCGAAATGATAAAAATTCGATGAAAAAAGAAAAGGTATCGCAGATGTTCCAACCCCGAAAGTAGGTAACTACAGATTTACACCTCTACTATGCAAATACCAGGTCTCATCTCGATCAGGAGTGCGATTTTTGAATTTCATACGTTGAACTCAGCAGTTGAAAACGTATGGAGATACGCATCTTTCTACTGCTGATTTGATTTAAAAAAATAGCACTCCTATAGTATGATTTTTGATGGTCAAATCATAAGTAGACAGATGCATATCGCCATAGTAATTTTGACATTTACAACTGCTAAACTCAGCAAATGAGATTCAAAAATCGCACTCCTGGTAAGAAATAAAGCCCCTAGGAGTCTTGAAAAATTAAAACTTTTAAAGTCGAATATCTAGCTTAAAACAGCAGGCTAGGAGATTTTGCCAAATAAGAAAGTATGTTTGTAATGACGTGTTCTATCGATATGCAAAGTCTTAAGGTCGGCCGCGCGAAATTATAAAAATTAGAAAAAAAATTAAAAAAAAGTTTAAGTATCCCAGGCTCCATATAAAAATGTTCGTACCCCTTTCTAATCCGTCGCTACATGTTTGGGTTCATTTTATTCATTTCATTACATTATACAGCGTGTAAGTGAAGCAGCCTAGCAAATACTGAAACGGTGAACTCAAACCAACAAACTGAACAGCTTTCACTAATGGAGCCTACCTCAGGAAACGCGAAAAAAAAAAATGTGCTGTCCCATACATTTTAGTCGGGCAGTTACAGCAGTTTTGTATTGGACAGCTGATTTTTTTTCGCGTTTCCTGAGGTAGGCTCCATAGTGAAAGTTGTTCAGTTCACCGTTTCAGTATTTGCTAGGCTGTCACTTACACCCAGTATGTGTTTTATATAGAATGTCTATTTTTACTCTATCTAAACAATAAAATCATTAATCAAACTCTCAAACAGATAAGCAAGTTCCGGCTCCATTGTCGGTATGGTTATCTATCTATTACCTATCTACACTTTCATAAAATGTGTTTTCAAGTAGGATTGCCCACTGCCATACATCACACTCTATCTTATTGATCTTTTGAGCCGGATAAAGTTGGATTAGTCATATCGACGTGGGTAGACTCATCGAACGATGCCGGTGTGGTTTACTATTTTTCTTTCTTATCATAACTATGAACTTTAGGGCAAAACGCGTCTTTTGTGATAGAAATGAGAAAGTGTATTGTAATTATGCATACGTTGCATACAATGCTAAACACCAAAAAAATCTGCTGTCCCATACATTTGAGTCGAGTTATATTTGCAGTTTTGTATGGGACAGCAATTTTTTTTTGATTTCGATTTGGTCCCATAGAGAAAATTGTTCAGTTTGATTGTCTGAGCATACCCTTAAAATAGTTTCAGCTAATTTTGTATGACAGTATACCAGAAGGTTCACTATCTAAGAATATATAAGCCGATTTCGCGCATTCATTGACTAAATCTAGTTAACAAACCGATAATCTAGCATTATTTTATCGACCTACCGAATATATTTAAAACAATATAATAATTTTATTTCAGGCGGCAGGAATCGTCGTGTAGCAGAAGCATTCGTGAAGACAGGTCGTTCGATAAAGGAGCTCGAGGATGAAATGCTGAACGGACAGAAGTTACAGGGACCCATCACCGCCGAGGAGGTCAACCATATGCTCGCCAACAAAAATATGGAGAACAAGTTAGTATTATAAAATCAGCAATAGTATTAGCTATTATGATTTTACTTGAAGAAAGGCTTTAATCGGCATGCGGTAGCTACACTGTGAGGACGATTCAGGAGCGTATCATGCAAAAACTTACATACATAGGCTGATAAACACATTACCCATCCTTTGCGTCGCGCAGTCGGGTAAAAAAAGCGCTGCTTACGGTCAAATTGCGCAGCAGACGACCGGCCTATTCGTACGAGGTGATGCGAGGATTCGCACAATACACATAACTTTTACCTCAATACTTTATGGCATTAATGTATCGCTAAATTAAACCGGTATCGCTAACTTACACCGGCATGAGATGAACAATACACGTTCTGTCTAGTTTCTAATCCAGTTGAGAATCTTTCCATATGTTCCGGAGGGAATAATAATATAAGTAGAAGAAATGAATGTCCCTCCGGGATAGGGATTAATAATGGTAAATTTTCTGCTGCGTAATTCGACCGTAGCGCTCTTTTTTTACGTGATTCGAACTATAAAGACGAGTGAATACATAATATACCTATTTAGCGCACACACTTATGCTCTTAAATGTACCTAATTGCTTTTATAATAGAGCAGTTGCTGTAGTCGGATCTGCATTGAGAAAACATTCATTGTTACGGAAGCGCTTGCCTTGGGCACAGATTATTTAATAGTTACTGGCCTCGATTCGGAGTGTACCACGACTAAACTAAACTAAATGTATTCCTGTCACTTTCTAAAATAAGATTAAGAAAAGAGACAGAAAACCAACAGCTGACTTTAGTGCTGTCAAAGTGACGTTAAATGCGCAAAATAAGATGCCATCATAATGTACGCCATCTTATTTAAGTCGTTTTTGGGCGTTTAACGTCACTTTGACAGCACTAAAGTCAGCTGTTGGTTTTCTGTCTCTTTTCTTAATCTTATTTTAGAAAGTGACAGGAATACATTTAGTTTAGTTTAGTCGTGGTACACTCCGAATCGAGGCCACTACCGTAACCTATGTTCAACAGTGAACGGTGACAGGCTGATGATGATGAATCATAAATGCGTCATAAATAGTCATAATCCACAACTCGGTGTAGATTGGTTGAGTCAAGTTAGTAGTCAACTTGCCGTCAGAATAGTTTCAAGCCCCTTCAATATGTCCGTCCATTCCCTCTTACGTTAAATGTGACCCGTGCACTATCTATAGTGATATTTGTATAGTATAATTATGATTATGAATGGCAGTTGTGAATAAAAATTAAGAGCCACGAATTTACTAGCGGTATGCCGCATCTCAGTGCACTATTCTACAAACTAAACCGCTACTGAGTTATTACTTCTTTTTCTCTATTTCAACAAGATATTCTGTATCTTAGCAAAGTCCGAGGTGCTTTTCAGACTAATGAGATTCCCGGGGTCGTATAATTGCATTTTATAGTACCAAAATAGTTGATCTTGGCTTGTATCCAAGGTAACCAGGGTCAGTGGATATATTTGCGATGATATTACATTGTTTTATGTAAGACTTGCCTGCATATTTTTATCTTATCATTTCACATTTGCATTAATTGATAAGGTACTGCATTTCACGAAATTATTCGTAGTGCTCTTTCTCTACTTTTTCTTACTTTTGAGGCATATTATCCCTTGGGTATACTTTGTATCATGCAATTTTTAAGGGAATATTCGTGGATTATGTTAATATTTATAGATTAACAAAATTAACAATTCTTAAAAATTTTTGCAATTTTTAAGGGTAGATTCGAGGATTCTGTTAATATGTATTAATCTTAGACTAATTATATCCGGACCGGCCTTGCGGTAGCATTTCCCCTCTGCCACGGTATTAGATCAATTAATCTTGCGCATTTACACCCAATTTTATACCTTATCACTAAACGAGACAGCCTATAATTGCGAAACAATAATTTTGAACTTAGAACGTTTGGGGTTTACACGAGACTACTTTTCATGATTTTTAACATTCAAAATTAGAATGTAAAGTAATAGGGAATAAAATCCAAAGTTGCGGATAACATGTTACCTCGCCCCCCGCAAAAAGGGGCAGAAAGTTTGTTAGTAGAATGACACGTGGTTACGCGTCCCGATATAATTAGTCTAAGGTATTAATAGATTACCAAAATTAACCATTCTTAGGTGATAGTATAAAATAGTATAAAATAACCATAGACATTAGTATAAAATAACCCAACAACAAATGTGGTAATGAAGAAGAAATAAGTATCATAAATAAAATAGAACAGAAAACTCTTAAGTGAGCCAATCTATCTATTAGGAGGGTACCGAGCCTATAGCACTGCCCTCAATCGTATTTTTTTAATTTCTAAACAATAATAAAACATTTACAAAAAACAAGAATTTCACATTATAGTCAAGGTTGACTTTCAATTTATCGAAACGTTACGGATTATTATGTTTTAAGCTTGTAGTTACTATTGTTAAAACTGCCAAAAGTGGCCGTTTTGAAGATAATAACTACAAACATTATAAAAACAAAACCATAATGACTCAATAAATTGAAAAATCAGCAATGAATACAGTGTGACATTCTAGTTTTTTTTTAATTTTTACGAAATTTAAGAAATAGATTGAGGGCAGCACCTGAGGCTCAGTGCCCGCTTCATAACTGATTTACAGGACTATTTTTGAAACGTGTAGTTGAAGCAAGTTTCTCCATAAGGATGTCTAAAACCATTGACTTAGTTATGGTCTATTCTAAGAGCAAGGATCTCCTTTATTCTAAAGCATATAGACCGCATCAATTTACGATTGTAGTTAGTCCCTTTTGTCTTATGATTAAGACGAACCTTTAATAGTAGAAGGAGACGGAACTATAGATCTTTGTTTATAGGGCTGTCCCTATGGGCTGTCCACTTTTCACTTGTCAATATTTGTCCTAGTGTGTGTGAAAAGTGATCGTAAACATTAGGGCAGTTGTCACTTTGGTCTAATTGGTCTCTTTTGTCCATACTACTTGACACCACACACTTAAACACAAACGTCAATCAAAAAAATTGGCACTGGACATTCTTGCAATGGTATGGCTCCCTCTATGCTTTAGCTCTTAGGGTCTAATACAAAATTCTCGAAAAAAGTGTCTTAGACTAACCACCATAAACGAAACTATGTGTTAGTAATATTATCCAACTAAAAGCACTGAAACTGATGAAATTTTAATTTTATTATGATTTCTCTTTTGGTTCGGAAACTTTTAAGCGCGGACCCACATCCAGTAGTTGGTAAGTCAATGTCTAAAACACTTTTATTTTTCTAGGTTCCCGCTATTCACTGCCGTCTACCGGATTTGCCGAGGCGAGCTCAAGCCGAGTGATTTCATTGATTGCATCCGCAGTCATCCAGAGCACATGTAAGACTCCCTCATTCCCTGTCCGCTTCCTTCTCTTGAGTAGCTTCTAGACCTTTAGAAATTAGCCTGATGCATTTTGTTAATTGATGTTTTAAGTGTTAAATATAAATAATTAAGGTTTAAATTAGTTTGGAAATTTGTGGTCGCACTCGCTACTGAGTTTCGTGACTGGTTGCGAAAGAAGAATTGACAACATTTCATTTTAAGAAAGGTACCAAAATTAGAAAACCATTTGGAGATTATGTGATTCAAATGGATTCAAAGCTTAGATCAAAAATTCAAAGCTTATATCAAAATTATCAGATTTTTCTATCCATTATTTCTCGAGTTATTTGAAAAATACTGAAAAATAAAATAGAGGTTGAATGAGATTTTATTCCTCTGCCTGCTTGGCTTTTCTATTGTATTTGACAGTTTTTATTTTTAATTTTATTGCGGCCAAGGTATTATAGCCCTAAATCCTACGTTTTTCAGAAAATCCAAAAGTAAATTAAAAATAGAAATATCGGTCAACAATTAAATCGTAAAAATATGTATCTCTTATTTTTTACCTATTTTTATATTTTTCATTAAAAACAGGTGGTTAAAAAAATTAAATGTTGTCAATTGTTACTTTTTCTTTTTCGCAACCAGTAGTCAAAATAAGAACACAAGCATTCAGCCCTGGAGTGCTTTTTTTGAATGTCACTAATCCTGATTCGTATACGAATCTAAACTATTATAAAACTGTAACAGAATTGTGTCTGTACATTGAAGATATTTACAAAAAAAAGATTACGATATGGGTTTTATATGTCCCTGATTCCAAATCACCAATTTTTGGATTTTTTGTCTGTTTGTTTGTTTGTTTGTTTGTTCGTTTGGGTGTTTGTTTGTTCGAGTATCACGCAAAAACTACTGAACCGATTTTGATGAAACTTTTTTTGTTTGATAGCTTATCATCTGACTTAAAATCTGATATATAATTTATGCGGACGAAGTCGCGGGTAAAAGCTCGTAATGTATAAATTCCATAGAGTGTGGCATTAAAAAAATAGAACTCCTGAACTGAAAATATCTTGTAAAAATGTACATTAATACTTTGAAATTAGTAAAAATTTTCAATTTCTACATTGTTAAACCTATTTTCGGCATTTAACTTATAATTTAAAAATGTTTAATTGATTAATTAATAAAATGCTTCAGTTATTAGTTTTCTTGAGTATGTAAAGTAGCATAGCGCAAATAACGTTTATGTTTAATTATGTACATACCTAACATTTTATATTTATGTATGTTTTACAGGGTGTTAGTACTTAGTTATTGTTTGTAACGGTATTTGGATGAATGCATTGACTGCGCTTCTTGAGTTAGGTTTACACTTGTAAATATTTTTGAATGGATGCTTACGCACTTCCCACTATGATCACAATATGCTTATCAAACGGTAGCGACGTGTCTACGTGATTGTGATAACTATCGCGGTATGATCGATGACAGTCACACGGACACATATGCACGTACTCCTGAACTTGGTGAAATACTGTGTAGTGCGCGCATCTGTGAGTCGCTACTGCCTGATTTGTGTATTTGGATAAAGTATAATGTTCGTTGTCATCTCTCCTTAATAATCAGTTGATATTTTTTTATCATATCATTGTGTTTGCTAACCACTTTCTCTCTTTGGGTCTGGACACTTTTAACCAGTATCTACTGTAAAGACTTACTATGCTGTCTTTTCTCTATTTTATTGCACAAAATAAGCTCTAAATAGAATGTGATCAAATACATTTTTTAATAAAGATTCGGAATATCAGTGATAATAACCATGTAAACCATAATTTGAACTTTATGGCAATGGTGTAAGAACCACTTCCCAAAAAAATACATATTGCATCGTTTGACCTTGCCAAATTGCCTTCATGTCTTGTTAGAATCCATAAAAAATGTTTACACGTGGGAAAAGACCTAAGATCTTGATTTTGTACATAATAAGACACATACAGTACTTATTATTGGCTTATTCGATATTTTTATGGTGTTGATTTGCCCCTGTAACATGACAGGTGAGAGCGACACAGGTCACATCTAAACGTCAAATTTAAGCGAGATACTATGGAGATAACCGCTTAGACCCGCTATCTCACTTAAATTTGATGTTTAGAAGTGACCCGTGTCGCTCTCACCCCTGTCATGTTACAGGAGCTGATATGTATAGAGTGTCATAGTCATTTTTAAACATTTTATACCGTGGTGATGGGTAAATTTGTCGCAACCGGAAAAAGGAATTAGGTACGAGTTTTTTTTAAATATAAACGAGTATGTAAATTCTCTACAGTTATTTTAATTTTCCCCGTGTTCGCTTTTTACACTAAATTTTTTAGTGACTAAAGACGAACTGCCTTTTTTGACATACCCGTATACAGACATACCAACAGCAACACACGTAATTTGTAACATTAGTTTGGATATATTAAATTAAATCTTAATTTATTCAGATAACTATGTTAATCCATAAAGAGTTAGTACAAACTAAGTAAATACCGGACGCACATTTTTTTCAATTTTTTTTTTTCATTTATTTTTTCCCCGTCGCGATCGATGATGGTCCGATCGAATTTGACCTGTGGGAAGTTCTATTCCCGGTTCATATTATTGTACAGATGCACATAGAAAGGTCTTTTTAACAAACCTTTTTCTGGCTCCGATATAAAATCCATTTTAAACCAAGAGATTTTTATTATAAAATACTATATTGTAAATAAGAAAGCAGTCATTTTATTCATTGTTTTGAAGTAAATAAAGCATGTTGAGATATTGTTGTATAATTAACACACACCTTGTTATTACATTACATGTTATTAATATCGAAACGATAGATTTATCTTTGATGTATTGCCCTGTCAAATAACAAATATCGGCCGAAAAGCTTGATATCTTGTTTTGGCTGGTAGCTACAGAGTAAATGAACACTTAGAGTGATTGTGATAAGGTTTATTAAAATGTTTTTATGAGTATGTAGGTGATAAGTATAGAAGTGAATATTTTACGTATATGTACAGAGAATTGTTATATATCTTTTAATATACTCTTGCCGTATTTTATGCACGATTGCTTTAAAAGATATATATGAAAAAAAAAGCTAACACACTTAATAATGAATAAAATATGAGAATTTATTTGGTAGAATTTTCATTGAGTAGATCTACAAGGTGTTAAAAAAATACAAATAAACATTTAAGGGGGTGGACCATCAAACTGAACAACTTTCACTATGGAACCAATATTGAAATCGCGAAAAAAAGTCTGATGTTCCATCATGATCATCATCATATCAGCCGATAGACGTCCACTACTGGACAGTGGACATAGGCCTCACCCAAAATGGGGAGATTTGCCATAATCGCCATGATTCGATGCGTTTGCGATGTTCCATACTAAACTACAGATCTACTCGAGCTAAATGTATGGGACAAAACATTTTTTTTTCGCGATTTCGATGTTGGTCCCATAGTGCAAGTTGTTCAGTTTGATGGTCTCAACAACCCCCATAAAAGTCTGAAATGTTTATTTTTACTTTTGTTACCTGATCCTTCGTAGAGTACATTTTTATTAGATTAATAATACTTCAAATTATTTAATTTTGCAGATTTGGTCCCAAGAATATTAGTATTTTCTAAATATCACATCCAATTATATTTTGAATCCGAAGTCCTACTAACAACGCGTCTTTTGATACATTTATTGAATGTTTTATTTTTCTACATATTTATTTTTTCTACGCATGTTACATGTTTTTGTGTGATCATGTGATGTTTTCTGCTTTTCTAAATAAAGTTTCCTCTTCTTGGTTATGGCTGTCTTTGTGTTAGTATTTGAAGGTTATTTTATTTTTTACCAAAACAATTTTATTTTACAAGCTGATTTTCTGGAATACTTATCACGGTGTAAATGTAAACAGTTTTTTTCTTTAAGCGGTGTTTGTACTCATGATACTGAGCATCTCTCTTCATTGCAGAGAGATGAGATAGTCAGTAGTTCAGTACTTATTCTACAAGGAAAAATATTCCGAGAGACAAGTGTACTTTTCGCAACCATCAGCAGCAAGGCTGGTTCAGTGTTTATGGGGTGTAGAGCTTCTCTGTGATGGAGATGGACCAGGTCTGCATGCATAACTTCAGTCGGTTTAGGAGTTACTGATGATTAAAGGTCTGTAAAAAATTAACGATCAGCTGCAAGGCTGATCGTATGTTATTGTTGTAGTATGCACTGTAGCTATGTGAACAGTACAAAAACTGACATGGTTCATCAGTCGGTTTAGGAGATACAGCCGTTCAAAGGTCGGAACTTTGACTGGCTGTATCTCCTAAACCGACTGACAGAACTTAACAGTTTTTGTACTGTTCACATAGCTAAAGTGCATACTACAACAATATCATACGATCAGCCGTGCAGCTGATCGTTAATTTTGTACAGACCTTTAATCCTAAACTCCTAAACCGACTGGAGTTATGCAGGCAGACCTGGTCCATCCCCATCACAGAGATGCTCTACACCCCATAAACACTGAATCAGCCTTGCTGCTGATGGTTGCAAAAAGTAAACTTATCTCTTATACTACAAGGAAAATTCGAAAAAAACACCTAGTTATACAAACTTTTGATCAGCCTGGTTGCATTTAGTATTCAAGTCCAAACTGTCCTAGTTTTTTTGCTTTCCTTTAGGTTCCTAGACTTCGTAGTAAAATTGTTCAGTAGGTACCCTGAGTACAGATAGATACCCTTTAAAGTAATGCAACATTCTACACTTACACCCTGTATCTGTATAAAATTAAATAATTGACATTGTAAATATTCATACAATACAAGAGAATAATTAACAATTTACTGCCAGTTGCACGTACGTTTTTTGATCGAAGACGTACGTTTATTCAAGATAATCCTCCATTAAATCTCTTACTAGCTTTTATTATGTCAACAAAATGAAAAGTGACAGCATGAGATTTAATTGAGCATTATCTTTATTGAACGTATGGCTAGAGGGAGAAAGGTCGCCTCACTGCCGGTGCTGCCGCGTGCGATCGCATTCCCGCTATCTTTCTCTCTCTAGCAAATGATGTTCCTGAATGGCAGAAAAGGATGGAGCGTGAAAAAATGCGATTCCGTGCGGCCAGATGAGGTTCAACCCTTATTTTTAATGAACGTACGTGCAACTGGCAGTGATTCATCGTTTGGTAGTTTGTAGTAACAACGTTTAACTAATATTCTAGGAAACAGCCAGCGCCCAAATGCTCGCTGTGACAGGAGTGAGACGGGACACTGTTTGGCTTCCTCTACTGGCTTGCATCTACTGCACAATCATTTGTCTCGAAACGGCACCTCACGTTTTCTAACTAGACACGCGAAAAAAAGAACTTTAATACAACATTTATAAAGCCGTCTATAAACAATTTGGCAAATTTCCAGTCTCAAAGAAACTGCCTAATATAATCCGCTTGTCGTCACGAATGAGTCGCGACGGAAGTTTCGCGAAATGAATATAAAGACAGTCAAAATAACACTGTAATATCTACTATCATATTTTGTCATAATAAAATGGCAAGTGCGGTCTAGTTAGAAAATAATAACACTATGAAAGCACGATTGTTATGTGAACTTATGATTGTCTTATGTGACTGTTTTGTAATTTAATTTATATTCTATTTCAATGGGACAGCCTTTTATGCAAACAAAAACATAATCCAAACAAACTATTTAACAATGAAATAAATGTAGTTTTCACCAAATTAGATAACACTCAAAACTAAAGAAAATATTTTCTGTATTGCATAGCATAATACCGGATGATTTTTTTCAAGTTTGCTGCCATAGAAAAAGTTGTTCAGTTTGAAGGTATGAACCACCTCTGAATGTTTCAGAACGGCAAAAAAAATCATCTGGTATAGGGTCCAATTAATATGTTGACGGTTTTATAACAGGATGATCAGACCGTGATCATGAAACCATACATTTTGAGAAAAACATAGATATCGAAAAAAAAATCAGCTTTCTTACACATTTAGGTCGAGTAGGTTTGCAGTTTAGTATGGAACGGCTGATTCTTTTTCTCGATTTCGATGTTGGTTCCATATTGAAAGTTGTTCAGTTTGATGGTCTGATCATCCCCTTAAAAAACCGTCAGCATATTAATGGACCCTGTATATGCTCAAGATAATATTCCCAGAGGGTTAGTCAGAGATATTCTGCAAACTCAGAACATCCTCGTTTTACGGGTACCTAGTATAGAAACTGCCCAGTGTGACGGGAAGCGAGCCGTTCGCCACTGAAAATATTTTCTGTTTCGAGTGTATTTTAAAATTCTGCCTTATTGAAATAGAGTATGTCAAATGTTACGCTTCAGTGATATTTTAAAAGCGAGTTTTAGACTTGAATGCTGCTAGATTATAATGATAAGTCATTTTTGAAGTCAACATCTAGAAATAATTTTAATGCATTTAAATTAGGTACCTATCAAATCAACTAGATACCTATTATACGGAGTCCTTTTTAATAATTATGATGACACTTTTTTAAGGCAATGATCAGACCGTCAAACTGAACAACTTTCTATATGGGACCAACATCGAAATCGCGAAAAAATATCAGCTGTCGTCAGGAAACTTTGGCTCGAGTAGGTTTGTAGTTTTGTATGGGACAGCTGATTTTGATTTTGCGATTTCGATGTTGGTGCTATAGAGAAAGTTGTTCAGTTTAACGGCCTGATCATCCCCTTATAAAAGTGTCAGCATATTAAGAAGGACCCTATATTTTCTATCTTTAAGAGTTTTTCCAAAATTAGGGTGGGTTTTAGGAAATATTAGAAACAGGAGTGGTAAACAAGTAGCCAGTGTTATAATAGGGTCAACCGTCGCTAGTTGGCGTTACTAACGTTTGTACCATAATACAATATAGGGTAAATATGCTGACGATTTTTTTACCTGTGTTCAGACCACCAAACTAAAAATTTTTCTGCATGGGACCAACATCGTTGGTACCCTTGTTTATTTATTCGTAGTTGGTACCTTTTCACGTGGATTGACACTTTTAGAGCACTCATGTTAGTCACGCACGCTCCCTAGCGACCGGTTGGTAACCTAATTGTTAGCTTAAAAGCATAGCATATCAGTGTGTGAAATAAATCAAAGTCAATTTTTCCTAGTCTACAAAGTCTACATTAAATCATTTATATACTTTAAGCAAATATATTGAAGGTATACCTTCATTGGCATTTACGTTATTACGAGTTTATTGTTAAGGTATGGGCATTGTAGGTGTAAAGGGTGTTTCGATATTAATTCAAATGGAAAACAGTGTGGTGGCTCAAGATTTGTAAGTTTTGGTTTTTGATCCAATTCAAATTAATCGTCGTATCACTGCTATTTCGCAGGAGTTGATCTTACAGGGCCGCTATCGTGCTATGAACTGCGTAAAGGCAGAATGAAATCTGTTGCTTAAAAAAATTCAAAGCCACCAGTGTGTATGAACACAAATTCTTAATAATTCCATATAACTTACGTCATTTTGTGAGTAAATCTAATCATCAGAATGGGAATGAGTTCATTTTGTATCCACCTCGGTAAAACAGAAGCCTCCGTAGTAGATTTGGTTAATAAAGGGCAGTAAACAGTCGGATAACAGTCCATTCCAATACAGACCTTATTGCAAACGAGTAAAGTTAACCTTGCTATCCGCCTCTTGACTGCTCTTCAAACTGTGGTTTTGTTATTTACAGGATACGAATAATTAGAAAATCGCATAAATCACATTGCAGTATATGCTAAATTAAGAGAAGGTAAGATGAAATTAGGGGCTTCTGTTTTAATAATTGCCATTCATTAAAATAACGTGTTTTGCTTGTGTATTTTTTATGTGTTATTTTGATGATTACACCACATTCATGTTTGAAATTGACTAGTTTTTGTCGACTCCATGTTAATTCCTACTTTAGGGTAATTATGAAGTTATCTTCATTATAATCGTTTTCGTGGAACTATGTTAAGATATTGTGTCTTATCGTTAGGCGAATGAAGAATATTTCATATTAATTGAAACAATCAATAAAGTAAAGATACTTACTTAAATATCTCATTAACTCACAACAGTGACAGTAAATTAGCAAATACGAATAAAAGTCACGGTTAATATCACACATCCTAATTCGTATCCGAAAATAGCATACCTATACAGAATTATTCATAATAAAATTAAATAATAGGTAATCTTTAAATGGCATTATTCGATTTCGTATACGAATGTGTGAAATTTTTTTAATAACACTCCTGCGGCCGTAGTATGGCAGCGTGATATCGCTATAGCGCCATTAACCGAGTACCTGTAGCTTTAAAATGTTCTATTGCTTCGGAACCGGTCAAAACTACTCCGATTTTCAAGATTTTCTTTTTTAAAACGTCTGTAATCTAAAACAACCTTAATACTTTAAAATTGACGCTCTCAGTCAAGTAAAAAGTTGTAACCCAAAAAATACAAATAAAAAAAAATGCTTCACTACTTGCGAATTCGAACAGGACATTCTCTTCGCATTGAGGCAATTTTAATTGAGATTGGCTGACGAATAAACCTTGATGAGCGCGCTCCATACAAACGAAGTTTGATTCTATTTTGGATATGCTCTATTTTTTCATTATCTTACCAATGCTATTATTTTTTCCTACTATATTATTTCAATTTGACGTAGATTATTAATCAATTATTATTGTCGCCTTTTATTCTATTTTATTCTATTGTATTCTCAAATTAATTATTTAATTACATCTATTTTAACAATTATACTGGACAATTGCTGTGCCCTAACAGGGTCCCTGAGATGTACTATACCTATCTTTAAGACCTGTAAATTTTACCTCAAGGATGCAATAAAGATTACAATTACAATATTAACCAAATAAATTTAATGATTATTTTTTCAACACGATCTAGAAACTAATATCCTTGTCTGTGGTTTATCAGATTTCTGTTATGTTATATACTTTCAAAGTTACACTGGCTCAAAGATTTCTATACAAAAAAGAAAGCGTCAATTTTTAAACTGTAAAGGTTGTAGTATTTTAAATGACCATCATTAAAAAAAAAAAAACGAAATCGGAGTAGTTTTGACGGGTTCCGAAGCAAAAACCTTCAGGAACTCTACTACATCGCTCTCTTATAAAAGGCGTAATATAGCCCTATCACGCGCACCAAGCTACGGCCTCAGGACTCCATTGATGATATTAGATCCTTATCATGAGTTATCCGAAAATAGCTTATAATAAGGGTTAGGAGTGCGATTTTTGAATCTCATTCGCTGAGTTCAGCAGTTGAAAATGTCAAAATTACTGTGGAGATATGAATCTTTCTACTGCTGATTTGACTTTCAAAAATCATACTTCAGGAGTGCGTATCTCCACAGTAATTTTGACATTTTCAACTGCTGAACTCAGCGAATGAGATTCAAAAATCGCGCTCCAGAGATCGAATAGCCAGAATGGCTTTCAAAAAAGATAGCAATGTAGCATATGTAAAGAAAATCTGTTGTCTCCCAAGTTTTCCTTTGCTTCAGCATTTAGTTTAGTGAAAGCGGCTGCTCCATAGAATAGAATGTGATTAACAATTTTGGTGAGTATACCTAAGCTTAGTTTTTTCTAACATGTGTACATAATTCCGACTGCTCTCAACCTGAAGTAATATGAAACGTATACACGTGCCCGATGCGGGACAATCTTAGTATGGGTAGGCCTGTGCCCCAGCCATAAAGATAGTATACCTAAGGTAGGGTTTATATAGAAGAGACGCGTGGCGGTGGCGGGTAGTGAAAGCAACACCAATATAAACCTTATATTACGTAGCATAGCGTCGTTTTTTGACGTAAAGAAAAATCGCGCCCCCGCCGCCAGGCGACATATTCAACAAACGTTACAATTACAATTCAGGGTACATTGCTGGTTAATATTGACGCTAAACATGTAGTAGGTAATGTGTCACTAGCATTATCAGCAATGTACCCTGAATTGTCATTGTAAATTACAATTGTAACGTTTGTTGAAACGACTCTATGCTACGTACTATAAGGTTTATATTGCCGCACCCTGCCCGCGGAATGTCCACGCCACGTCACTTCTGTTTAAACGCTCCCTTACAGTAGAGGAACTGAAACGAGTTGTCAAATGAAATAGTTTTTGGACGTTTTCAGATTATCGGCAGGGTAAAAATTCGATTTCTGTGTATAATTCTCGGTCTAACGTGCAATCGTGGATACTTTAATGAAATTGTGTTAGTATATTTTACAAAACTATCGACGATTTCACTTTAGGTTCACGATTATTCACAGAAACCGAATTTTTACCCGCAGACTAAATCCCCAAAAACGATTCTATTGCCTCGCGTCACGTATCTCTTTCTAATATACAGTGATGCCGCTAGGTACATCTCGCTCTCTCAGCTGTCAATGCCTCTATTCCGTAAGGCATAATAACTTTATGGCCCCAGCAGTGCAGCACTTTTCACGGTTCATCTTGATATTCCTTGAAAGTTTTCATTTGATTACGGTGAAGCCACGAGGTTAATGTTTTATGTATGTATGTGGTACTACATATTAAACGTTTATGGACAAAGGAGATGTCTATAAATTCATACGAGTCAGGGGAAAATCCATGGAAAACTATGGAAAATGAAGACATCATAAATCCATTATGGCGAACGTAACCGTAATCGGGTTTTCGATATAAGTAGATGCTGCACTTTTTACCTATATTGGATTGGAAGTTTCATCAACAAGTTTCTAAAGGATTTTATAACCTTTATTTCCATAAGCTGGTTCCTTAGAGAATGGCTGGTTGAGCTGGTTCTACGGTACAATAATTAATAGGTGGAATTCGAATCGAATTCAAGCGATATGCTAGGCTATCTATATTTTCCCCTATCAATTTATTCTCGCAACTATATCTTTACTGCTCTATTCTCTTCTTGCAGTGTCGGATTACTGCTTAGGGCACCACGTCTTGAGGACCATCAATTCCGCAGCCCAGAAATCAAAGAGATGCCCCTTCCCTTCCCGCTTGGGGCCCCTGTATCTGGCTTTGTGGTCACATGTAATCAGACAGAAGACCAAGGCCTTATAATCTAAACGACCCAAATTGAGGTGCGGCATTTCGAGCTCCCTTCATCTTACCGTGTCTGTTTTTAAGCTTTTAAGTGAAATCGAAGTCGGGAATCTTACATTTTTATGTTGGCATATGATATTGATGATGAGTTGACAAGTTGAACAAGAGGGAAGGGGCACCATTGGCTTGGGATACCAAGTCGGCTTAATCAGACACTGCATTTATACATACTTACCTTCTTCAAATTGTGTTGTTTTGCACGATATTAATTTCTTTGAATTTATTTTCAGGGTAAGACTCGCCCAGTGAAAGTACAACTAAAGTTCAAAATACGTACCTTATAGACCAAAGAATATAGTTTAAGAATTGTACATATTTATTTTCGTTTATTTCTTTAGCTATCTGTAATTAGTAGACACTACCGTTAACATATATTGTTACGATTTTATGAACATTTTCATATCAAATTCAACAAATTCATGTTAAATAAAGTTATTTGAGTACCTAATATGTACTATATAATGAGATCAGTTGTATCTACAATCTTGTAGTTTTAAACGCTCATTCTTGAATAACAACTTTCTAAGTACAAACTAAGTTGAATAGAATGAAATGATAACACGCTATGATTCTGTTGTTTCTATAGTTGTTTTGTGTATTAGCTAGTTTTTTTTTCTAGCTAGATTTCCAGTATATGTTAACTTATTTTTATGTCCTTGTTGAGTAAATAAATAAAGTTATTTTAGTTATCTTTTTATCTGTTCTGATTAAATTGATTTAGTATTTATTTTATTGTTATTGTTGTTAATTTATAAGGGATTAATAGAAAAGTGCTAGTTAACAGATTTTATTTATTATAACAGACTAAAAATTGCCTCTTTTCAACGGGCATATTCTTTATATAGCCATTATAAAAATCCAAAGCTGATATTTGTTTCTTTCCTACTATTCTAAGTGATCTAAAATATATATATCTTCTATCTTTACATAATACTCTTATTGCATTCGTTTTTTCGCAATATTCAAGACTACCGATTGGCTTTTGTACAATTTCTTCAGTATCAACTAAAAATGCGTCGAATAGCTTCATGTGTTTGTCTCTGAATTTGGTTGTAAGCGGATATAGTCCGTATATCGCTCTGTACAAGTTATATACTCCAATGGCATCTAATTCTGACCATCGCACTTCACTTATGTTCTTGTGGATTTTCTTGGCTGAAAGAGAGAGAGGCCAAAGGGATTATGATGAAGCTCATTAATATGTATCATGGTACTCCAAACTTTATACGCATAGAAGAAAGTTTTCCTATTATCCAGTTTTCCGAAATCCCTCCATTCTGTAGTAAATGCAATTAGTTCAATCAACGCGTTGTTCTATTTATAGGGCAGTCAGTTCCATTTGCGTCGATAATTCAGTTAAAGTTTACAAGCAGTACAGTATTTTTCAAGACTTATTTAGAAAAGAAATCGGTTTTATTTAAAGAAAAAAAGACAGATTTTAGTGCTGGACTATCAACACTATAGGGTGTAAGGAAAAGTATCATTAACGGCATTAACCTTTAAATCACATACTCTACCCATCAAACTGAACAACTTTTACTATGGGCGCAAACCTACCAGAACAAAAAAATATCAGTTGTCCCATTCTAAACTGCAAATACTTACTACTTGATTCAAACGTATTGGCCAGCAGATTTTTTTATGTTTTGACAGGTTTGCGCCTACAGTAAAAGTTGTTCAGTTTGGTGGGTAGAGTATGTGGTTTAAAGGTTATTGATACTTTTCCTTACACCCTGTATACTGTTACCTATTCTGTGCTATCAAAGTTTTTTGATGCTATTCATATGCTAAGCTGACAATAACGCTATGTCAGCACTATGATAAATACCTTACAATAAAATTGTACCCATGCCAAACAATTTCTTGTAGATTATGAAATCAAATAATTGGCCGTAGTGGAGAATGATTGGCATTCTGTTAGCTATCTAAAACTATTAGCCTAACAGCTGTTGGGTCTTTCAAAGAAATAAAATAATTACCATATGTAACTCCATCATTACTCTGAGGCGTAGCGTTGTCTAAACTCTCTGGTAACCTCCTCATACATTCCACTAGCATGTCTGCGCCGATCTCCGACAACTGTTCCGTAAGTTCTGGTAGTCTTATATCTTTGGGCACTGTCACCTTTTGCTGACTTATTATTTCACCTGAAATAATGTAGGAATATCATATACCTGTTTAGAATATCTCTATCCCTTCAGGCCTCTATGTTCAGCAGTGGCCGATGATGATGATGAGCAGGAGATCTTGGAGCACTTTGTAAGAAAATCTTTTATTATGGGAAGTTTTTTTTATTTTTATTTATTAACTCACTGTACCGTCATTCGAAGCCTAAAAGTGAGAATAGCAACCCTATTTTCCTATGCTGTGGCGGACGTGACGTCAGTTTCCGTCCATAAATCCCCTCCAGTTTAATACGCTTTCCTTCCACCAGGTGGCGTCGTTGGCATTTTAAGCAACGAACGGTTTTTGAATCATTGGCGGTTTATTTTCCGAACTGTGCGGACATATTCTAACCAACTCAAAAGTGTTCATTTAATTTTTCCCTAACGTTGGTTAGAACATTTTTAAAATAAGTCAGTTTAACTTTTGAAAATTTTTATAATAGTTCTAATATCAAAGTGCAAGTGCTAACACACTGGTAACTGGCAAGTTATTTTTCTTTGTAAACGGTTTTACCGTTCGTGTTTTTTACTATGAGTGATTCGGCGAGCTGTAGTTCGTCAAGCTCTTCATCCGAATCGGAGAATAATTTAAATCCCCCTCCGAAGGAGCCGCGACCGGGAACGTCCTCCGGAAAAAATAGGAAGCGAAAGGTGCCTGATAAAGTTGTTCAAAGCGGGAAACGTAAAAAATCCAGTAACGAATTGCGCAAATTCGCTCAAGAATGTTTTCAACAATTCGTGTCCGTTAATAGTTTTCCGAATTACCCTATATATCAGGCACCTCCTTACGAACAAAGAAATGAGGACGTAGTGAGTCTCGATGCCAGCGGAGAATTATTTTCTGATATTGATGACGCCCCCTTGGGGCAGTCTAGTCCAAATTTTGAGTTGCCCTTAAACACAGTGCTTAAAGAACCCACAGTTTCAAAATCGTGCAAAGAGCATGTTGATTTATTAAATTCAATCCAACATTTAAATACACCCGAGTGGAACAATGTGAGGTACGCCGACGTACAAAAAAGTTATAGTTCCACCCCCGGGTTTATAGAACTTGAGTGTAATGATGAAGTAAAACCTTTCGATAGGTTTCCTAATTTAATTGTTACTGAAAGAAGTTATGCGGCGTTCACTCAAGGTTTACTTAAATTAAGGAATGCTACGCAATGTGGCCTTCAATCTCTTTTAAAGTGGGCATCTGAGACTGATGATTTATCACCATCGACATTGAAGGACAAAGTTAACGAAGTATTTATTGAGGGTAATTATAACAAAATCTCCGCTGATTTGCTTCAACTGTCCTGTGGCCATAGGGCCGATACAATAGAACAAAGACGCGATGGTATTTTGCGATTAGTCAAAGACAAGTTTGTACGTTCTAATTTACGCAAGATTCCGCCTACTAGCGAGTCTCTTTTTAATAAAGAATCATTTTCTTCCGCTCTCGAAAAAGCGGGTGGTGTAAATAAAATTTTCTGGCCGACTCGCAGTACAACGCAAAAAACAAACTGGCCGGCGGCTGCGCAAGCTGGACCGTCGCATGTTAAACCGCCCGCGCAGGGCTCTTATGATCTGTCCAAAAGCCACCATGTTCGGCAAACATACACACAGCCGCCTGCGCAAGGTGCTTATCCTACGTACTTCCCTCCGCAAGGGATGCCCGTCCCTATGTACTATCCCCCGCAGGGATATAATCAACCTTTTCAAGGACAAGGAAATCGGTTTCCGCAAAACCAAAATAGCAGGCTAAATAGACCTGACAATAGAGCTTCACGTCAGAAGCATCAATTTAACGAAGGGCATGGCAGAGGACAATACAGAAACATGCAATATAATAATCAAAGAAATTTTCGTGCAAAACGAAAGTTCTGACTCGATCACGGTATGCGTAGCGGGCCGCTTAGCGCGGTTCGCTCAAGCTTGGGAGACGCTGGGAACTCCAAAACCCCTTCTGAGTATCATAAAGGGCTACAAAATACCCTTCGGGGAAAAGCCTCCACTTTTTGTCCCCAGAAATATAAAACGCAGTTTAATTACTCCAGTTTCTCAACAAATGACAAAAGCAATAAAAGAAATGATAAACTCAGGAGTTCTGGAGAGCGCGCAGCTCTCACCAAGCTTTATATCCCCCATGTTCTTGACACCGAAAAGCGATGGTACAATGCGGCCCATTTTCAACCTCCGGAATCTAAACGATTATGTCATTGTGTCCAAGTTTCGACTAATAAACATACAAAAAATACCGGACTTCCTGCAGCCTCTAAATTGGCTTGCCAAAATCGATATTTCGAATGCGTACTTTCATGTTCCGATCTCCCCGGTCCACAGAAGATTTCTAAGGTTAAGTTACAACAACAGCCTTCTGGAAATGACATGCCTTCCCTTTGGCTTAGCGACGGCGCCCAAAGTGTTCGCAATGCTCACAAACTGGATTGCGCAAATCCTGAAGAGCAAAGGAATCAGACTCGTTACGTATCTGGACGACTATCTAATCGCCCATCAGGACAAAACAATACTTTCTCAACATATTCAGGAAACTGTCAATTTCCTACAAGAACTAGGATGGCAAATCAATTTCCAAAAGTCGATATTGACCCCTCAAAGATGCCTGGAATTCTTAGGGATTCGATGGAACCCGTGGTCCGGTCTAAAATGGCTGCCACCAAGAAAATGTCAATCTATCAAAGACAAAATAGTTCCCATTCTAAAACGAAAAACTGCAAACTTAAAAGAAGTGCAGAGCTTGGTTGGACTGATAAACTTCGCAAGTTTCCCAGTACCGCGAGGTCGACTGAACCATCGCAATCTCCTACAGTTTCAAAACAATCTGTTGAAATTAGATTCTTGTCACCGCTTCAATGTCCCCGAATCAGGCTGCTCGAACTGAAATGGTGGCTGAAAAATCGCGCGAATCAGTCCCGGTTACACGCTCCACCCGTGAGCCACTTTATGACGACAGACGCATCAGGTTTTGCTTGGGGTGCTTGTCTGGACGATGTAGAGATGTCAGGAGCCTGGCAAGCTCACGAGAACAGGCTGCACTCGAATGTGAAAGAGATGCTCGCTGTGTACTACGCTTTAAGAGGGCAGTCTCTGTTCCTAGCGACATCAACAGTTATGTTGCAAAGCGACAACAGGACTGTAGTGTCTTACATCAAAAAAGAAGGCGGGAACAAGTCACCCATTCTGATGCATGTGACAAAAATGATATTTGCACTCCTGGACACACATCGGATACATTTGATTGCTCATTATCTGCCAGGAAAACTAAACTGCGAAGCAGATCGCCTGTCACGTTTTCAAATTCCTCCCGAGTGGCACCTGCTCACAGAAGTAACGTCTGTAGTTTTCGAAAAATGGGGAATACCCTTCATAGATCTGATGGCATCAAATTCGGCTCATGTTGTACCTCGATACGTCAGCCTGGACAGGACAGATCAGAATGCCTATTACCACGACGCATTCAGCCACAATTGGGACTTCTCACTGGCATGGGTCTTCCCACCTCCTTTTCTAATACCCAAAGTCCTAGCACATTTAAACACTGCACGGGGAGTGTACCTATTAGTAGTCCCAGTGTGGGAGAGGGTATTTTGGAGACCGGATGTGAAGAATCGCGCCCTATCTCCTCCTTTCACCATCCGGCGCCTTCATCGAGTGCTAGTGGACACATCGACCGGTCTGCCACCGTCACAAGTCCGAGAAATGACGCTGGAAATATGGAGATGTGGGGGTGGTCCCCCGACTTGACTGTCTGGACACCAGAACAGAAACAACTGCTCAAATCAGGTTGGCGCGATTCTACTATTAAAACATATAATAATGCATGGCTAAAGTGGTTAAATTGGTGCACTAAGAATAATGTCTCGTCTTCCGATCCCTCAGGATCTCAATTAGCCAGGTTTTTGACAGATTTGTTCTTAATAAACAAACTTTCCTTCAGTACTATCCTAGTATACAAATCAGCGGTATCCACTCTTTGTAATCCCGAGACATCGGAAAGACTGAGCTCCCATATCCTTGTTCAGAAAGTGTTAAAGTCTATAGCTGCCCAAAAACCAAAACAATCCCATAAGCCACCTATTTGGGACACAGACGTGCTCACATCATGGCTCATAAACAATAACCCTGACTCTAATAACTTATATCAATGCTCAAAAAGGGCAGCTACCCTTTTGCTATTATGCTCGGGCCGCAGGACCCATGACTTAACACTATTGGCAATTGACGAAAACCATTGTCTTGTTTCAGATGACCAGATTATTATGTGGCCTAAATTTGGGTCTAAGACTGATAAGTCAGACGTAAGGCAATCTGGCTGGCGTTTAAAATCTAACACAGACCATCAAGCTATAGATTCAGTATACTGGATAAAAAGAGTGATCGACCTATCACAGACCCGACGATCCCTATGTAAGGTAAATAACCTGTTTATATCCGCGTGCGGTCCTGCGAAGGCCGCCTCCCGCTCTGTGATAGCTGGCTGGGTGCGGAGCGTCCTTGTGGACGCTGGTATAAAGGCCAGCGCAGGCAGCATACGCCCGGCCGTGGCATCCAAGCACTGGGTGCTCAACCTCCCAGTAGACGAGATACTAGCGCGAGGGAACTGGCGCTCCCAGAATACATTCATCAATCATTATTGTCGCGAGATACGACCAACCCCAGTCCAAACTAACGTGGTGTCAGCTATGTTTTCACCCATAGCATAGGTATTAATAGGTATTGGTCGTACCTCATGGTCATACGAATAATCTAGCAATTACATAATATGTATGATATACCAAATAAACAATTTGTTTTCATTTATGATAGAAATATAATTATTGTACATATCTACAATCCATCATAGCTGTTATACTTATATTTAACATAAAGAGTTCAATTTATTTTCTTCTTCTAAAAATTATGAGAACAACTTGTTTAGGAACCTGTAAACTGTAAAATTGCTTTTTCGTGGATACGTCATGTACATTTCTTGAATAGATGGATGGATCCATTCTTGGATTTCTTTCTTTGACCAAAATCAAAAAGCTATCAATATCTTAAGGTCTATTTATGTTACTGATTAAACATTTTGTTGGCATTGATTCATTTATATTTAAGTAATTATTCGGAAGTTCTTACGATTTGAATAAATACTACTTGTTAATTGAAAATTACTCTGAAATTAGAGACAAAATAAAATACGTTTTTCCTCAAGTAGGTATGCTTTATTTACTTTTGTTTTCCTTGAATTAATACATGAATTTATTCAAGATACATCACACCTCTAGAAACTTAATACTTACGATTTTCTGTGTTATGAACATACTCATACAGTTAACAACACAGTGTCACATTGGCGTTACATACCTACACACATATTCCACCAGGCGATATCAAACACTTCTCACTTTTAGGCTTCGAATGACGGTACAGTGAGTTAATATCCGCGTTTTACCTACCAATAAAACGCTTATTAACTACTTACCTCATTCGAAGCCTATTTTTAATTCCTGCCTGGTAAAAGTTCGAACGCAATGATTCAAAAACCGTTCGTTGCTTAAAATGCCAACGACGCCACCTAGTGGAAGGAAAGCGTATTAAACTGGAGGGGATTTATGGACGGAAACTGACGTCACGTCCGCCACAGCATAGGAAAATAGGGTTGCTATTCTCACTTTTAGGCTTCGAATGAGGTAAGTAGTTAATAAGCGTTTTATTGGTAGGTAAAACGCGGATATTACCAAAAATACAAATTTAGTGCATTACATAGATTTATAAACACCACGAGCGAGGGTTCCGTATGTGATGAGTGTAGTCAAAGTGAACAAAAAAGTGTGTGTCAAAGTGAGTGTGGTCAAGTGTTTCCATCGTATAGGGTGTGGGAAGCTTTAGTATGCATTAATGAAAATTTGCAAGCTAAAATAACCCTCCTTCTGGCGCAGTCGGGTAAAAACAGACTTTACTGGAAATAGGGCAGGGCCATGTCGTAGAGAAAATTTGCAGAGAGGTAACTGTGACAACCACATGCAGTATAATTTTTTTTTTCTACATGAATGTCTCATTATAGAAACACTAGCTGCCACACGTAGTACAGTCAGCAGCAAGAAGATGTTACACTATAGTACTACGACATACAACAAAAGCGTATACATCTTTTGGTTGGTGGCTGTGCTACATTCAACTATTTTTTGTGATTTTGTGCTACTTTACTGTAGTAATAGAAAGGGTTTCATGCACAATATCAGGCCAGATCATTAGTCTTTGGTAATTTGTGCTGCATTGAACCATTTTTACTGCTTTGCTGTGGTAAAAAAGCGGGATTCATGCACAGTATCAGCCAGATTAATACTGGAGAGATTTGCCTACCAGCATTATAAAGACATTGGGGGTGGACTATGTCCAGCAGTGGCGTCAAAAGGCTCTTCTGATGACGATTAAAGACATACTGGTTGCTTAGTTTGTACCGGACATACCCGGGGATCGGAGATCTTTGTGCAGAAAACGACAACAAATAGTTCTACCAACCAACATCAAAGACGTTAGGTTTAATCCTCATAAGTGATACTCCAGTGATGTGGTCTCCGTGAAGCAGTGTGTGGATGATTGGAGCCGCGCCGCGCCATCGGGGCAGCAGGCTGGGGTGCACATTCACAATTCCTCTGCAAATTATGATAAAAAATACATACATATTGGAAATTCAGGTTACAAGGTGAAGATTTTACGCAAGCATATTTAATATGCGTATCAAACTAAAGGGGTTGCTTCAGATCATGAAACTTGAATAACTTTCACTGTGGAGCCAACATCAAAATAGCGAAAATAAAATTAGCTGTTTCATACATTTGGGTCCGGTACCTACCTATCAACAATTTCTATGGAACAACTAATGTGTATTATATATTGTTAATGTTGTTCAGTTTGATGGTCTGAAGAATCCTGTAACCCTAAAGCATGTTACCCTGTTTGGGTACTCAACCCAAAAGTATGGAATAACAGATTTTTCGTTTCACTATTTCAATGTTGGCTCCTTAGTGTAAGTTGTTCAATTTGATGGTCTGAAGCAGTAACATATTTAAGTTTACAACCTGTATAGTAATACGATTATATTAAAAAAAGGATGTCAGTGGCGCATTGCGGAGAGGTATGGAAACTCAATTTTGAGGTCCCGGTTGGAATCCGCACAGACCCCATGCCATGTACCAATGAGTTTTTCTAACTTATGCAGATAAATACCGATAGCTCTGTTAATGTAAGGAAACCTACATACGTTGAAGAAGAAATTCCGATGCATATGTGAAGTCTACCAATCCGCATTGGGCACACGTGGTGGACTAAAGCCCATGACCATACGCCCTCCCTGAGGGTAGGCCTGTGCCCTGCAGTGGGACGTATTATAGGCTAATGATGATAGTTGTAATACAGGAGACTAACAAAAGCATCAGACTGTTCAAGTGTAGTCCCTCACATCTGGTGTGTTGTGTAACATTTTTCTTTTCTACAATTATAACATGTGCGGGCCTGTTCAGCAACACAACCCACACTCTGTTTGACGATGGCTTAAGAAACCATAGATTGGAAGGCAAGGAAAACTAGGTTCAAACCATAAAGTTCCTGGTATAGTAACTTTATTGATGACCCGGTTGGTGTAATGGTTACCACGTCAGACTGCCAAACCAGGGTCCTAGGTCCAAATCCCGGTTCGGTCATGTAACTTATAGATGTCTTTTTATTAAACACTTTATTGTACACATAACAATACAGACAAAACAATTAAAGTAGACATGTACAAAGAGGGAGCTTATCTCTAAAGAGATTTCTTCCAGCAAACCCGCAACAGAGACAGTTCTAAAGTGTGAGGCAGACAAAATGTGTACAGCATAAATGATAAAAATTAGATACTTAAATGGACGACAATGTCATATCGAGCCTTTTCAGGAAGAACATCGTAAGCACCCAAAATTTCAAAATGTGATTTTTACTTAACCTCTAGAACAGATGTTTAAAAATTTGCAGCTGTTAGTTAAAAACTATTCCTCTAAATAATAGAAAATATCACACATAACATTTAAAAAAAAAATCAAATAAATACCGTACACGATGTATAAGATATATAGAAAAAACCTCGTCCTGTAAAAAAACTTAATTGTCGCTTACGATGTTCTTCCCAAAAAGGCTTGATATGTTTGTGCCGCTGTTGTATGATTGCTTGCCTATATTATTATTTGTGGTTGGGCTATTCTTCTTCTTATCGTGTGGGCAGAGCCCTGGTGTCAGAGTTTTTTTTCAGACCGCCTTTCGGCCTCTGACGTGGTTTTTACGTAACGACTACTACCACTAGAGATAGTAGCCGGGACCAACGGCTTAACGTGCCATCCGAAGCACGGAATCACTTTTCTTTTCGGACAATCAGGTGATTCAGCCTGCATTGTCCTAACCAACTGGGGAAAAACGCACAAAGTGACATATCACTAGGTGTCCCCCGTGGGAATCGAACCCACGACCTCCGTATCGAGAGCCAATGCTCTTAACCATTAGACCACGGAGGCAGTCAAGTTGTTGGGCTATTGCAAGCAAGGGTCGTTGTGTAACACTACGACCATCACTGGTCTTTTGTGTTCGTCCCAAGCTCACCCATATTTTACGCATACCTCCGAACTTATGGTATTTTCTTTTCACTCTCGGGAATGCAGGTTTCCTCACGATGTTTTCCTTCACCACCGAGTTAGTAAATGATAAATACAACCGTACATAAATCCCAAAGAACTTAGTGGTAGGGGTTTTAGTTTATCATTACAATGCCTGTGAGCGTTATTTATTATATTAATTAGGAGTACTTACAAAGGAAATTTGTCCAAAACATTATCCTTGATTAAATGGCCAAATGCAACGATCAATCCAATGTCATATTCAGCCGTCCCTAGATTTTTCAGGGGCCATGTAATGGTTTTTATATTTTCAGTTTGAGCATACTTTTCTATGATCGTCTTGTTTTTAGAGTTGTTCGCTGTGACGAGATCTAACCGTTCTATTAACTTTTCTTTCTTTCTGCGGACAAATAAAGCCTATTATAGTTCTTTTTTGATACATTATGCGTTAGAAAAAGTTACGATAGAACTTACCTGAATTCATTTATTTTCCTTAAACTGCTTAGAGCTATACTATCTGAACCAAAGAATAGTACTTTGTATGAAATATTTCGGCAAATTTGATGGTTAAATATTTGTTTTTCTTTTAAAATTCTTTGAATTAATGTTGAAGAGAGGTTAGGAATCATATTGGAAATGTCACTGTCAAATAAGTAGTAGTAGTATTACATTCATCCATATTGGAAAGGCAAAGGGATAAGGGATAATCCCATACAGCCTTGTCAAATAAGTGTTAAATGTCAAGTTGACGTTTTTGCAGAAGTACCAACATACTCTCATTAGAACTCGTTTTATTTCCACGATTCGGGCTACCGATATTTAGTAAGATTCCGAACGATTTTTGCGTTGCTATCTAAGGGTGCGACCACATCTGGTGAACGCGCCGGGAACGCGCAGCTCGTGCATAGCTCGCGAGCTGCTCGCGAGCGGCTCGCGAACAGCGCGCGAGCTGCGCGGATGCATTTTTTCCTTGTGTGTCGCTACGCTACTGCGCAGTTCGCGCACCGTTCACGAGCAGCTCGCGTTCCTCAGATGTGGACGCACCCTTATACGCGGTTACACTACGTTCTGTCTACTAGCGCAAGTGACATTTCTTGGTCAATGGATTTTTGCTTTCAGCGCCCGCGGCATGGTACCTTGATAAACGTTTTATCGCACCTGCTGGGTTGTTCGTTCGCGCGCAAAAAGAAAGAGAGGTAGGGTGCGATAGATATGTATCGCGCCGTCATGCCGCGGGCGCTGGAAAGTACTTAGACAATTTAATAGTATGGACGCGTAACCCGTGCTATTCTCCTAACAAAATTTTCTGCCACTTTTTGCGGGGGGCGAGGTATTTTAAAACGCACTCCCTCACGAGACTACAATTTCATGAATATTCAACTTTGTATTTTATTCCATTACTTTAGATTCTAAATTTGATTGTTACAGTATCACCTAATTCCCCCACCCGACGAATTCACCAGTTAGTCCGGGAAATCTACGGATTTTTGTATGGAATAGGTCGCATTAATTGCACGTTAGATGATAATTTGGAACATAGTAGATACAAGTAGTACATACCTGAGAAACATAAATTCTCTATAATCCCCGATTTTTTATTGTGTATTTATTGAATAATTAAGACATTTACAAAACATTAAAATTAGGTATAAAAAAAATGTAAAACTAGTGATTTTGTTCAGGACGGCTTCGTTCAATACGTTTTACTTAAATAACAATAATAATCCCCGGTTAACATCGTAAATTTGAGTAGATAATATTTAATATTTTGTAAGTATTTAAAAAATTATAACCTCAAAACTGAATTTTTTACACAGTTTGTACACATTAAATTTGCCTTGTGATAATCAACTTTCTCTTTTGTTTATATGCTGGAAGAAATCTCTTTAGAAATAAGCTTGCGCTTTATATATTTATATAGATTTCAAGGTATTTCTCAGGGTCCTGAGCCTATTACAACCACGGAATCTCGACAAAAGTGTTTTAAACTAAGAGAAATATTCCTTCAAACCCAATTCAAATTACAATTTACAATGTAGTCTCAAACCGTATTTTTTCTAGACTAAGTTTGAAATTTTTCAAATAGTGATGGGTAATGTTTAGAAAACCGGTATCGATAAAATGATTCTTATTTATAACTTTTATAAGTGTATAAATAAAATGTTATTTTTACCAATGAGGCTTTTTTGTAGTGCAGTAAAAATAAGTCAGCAGATGGCGTTGGTAAAAATGTTCATTCGTTGTCTATAGTTTATTTATTGATTGCATTGACGTATCAACTAAACAAATGGCCGACAGTATCAGTTAAACAAATGGCACCACTTTGGCCTGGTGACAAAATTTTTGAAGATGGTATCTGTTGTATATTTTTTTATTATTTCTAAACAATTAAACAACGTTTTCAAAAAATAAGAATGTCACATCGTAGTCAAAAGACGTGATATATATCATGGCTATTGCGGGTTGGCATGCTACCAATTCAAATTATCAAAAAATTACGGATTATTACGTTTTACGCTTGTAGCTATTTTATTTTGAAGCTATGTTATTAAAACCACCAAAAGTGGCTACTTTTGGCTGCAAACACTATAAAAATACAAAGATAATAACTAAAAACATTATAAAAACAAATCCGCAGTGACCCGATAAATTGAAAATCAGCAATGACTACAATGTGACTGACATTCTAGTTTTTTTTTATATTGTTTAATTGTTAAGAAATAAAAAAAAAAAGGATTGGGGGCAGCACAATAGGCTCGGTGCAGCCACGGAAATGTTAGGTAGATAATCTGACCTGACCTGATGCGGCCCGTCGTAACATGCGCTTACCTTTACACGCTAACAAAAATGTGTGTCACTATAGAGGGAGACGAGGTAAACACACATTGGGACCGTTGCACACATAAGCTAAAGTAAAAGTAACTAATGTCGTAATGAATTGAAACATCAAACAATAAAATATAATAAAGTCTTTATTCAACACTAGCATACGCTAAATAAAGTAATTTAACGCACACTAATAGATTATTAACGTCAACGTACACACGGCGACAGGTCAGGTTACCCTGTTTGGACTTTGAACTATTATAAGTTGAACGCTGCGAATCGTGCGAAAGGGTGCGGTATGTTGTTGTCGTTTCGTCTCACAGCACGCTGCGCTCGCGCCAGCAGCCACGTCTATGCAGGCTCTCTACCGCACTATTTTGTGTTTTGTACGTTGTGTAGTTATGGGTATATAGGGTGCGTAACCTGATGTGTCGCCGTGTGTACAAGAAAAAACTACTACTAAACAATCACATGATTACTGTTCCCCATTTTAACAATATTCTATTTTCCATTTACAAAGGTAACAAATATAATGCCAACAAAGTAATTACAGAATATAGTAAAGACAGACTCATTAAAATACTTCCTTTTCTGATAGACTGGCATTTGTGTCCGGTAGGTAAACTAAAGAATATAAAACTAAGGTATATACAATTTGAAAAAACCGGCCAAGTGCGAGTCGGAGTAAGTCTGGATTCCATACAAACTTAATAAATAAATTAAAAATAAATTAAATATGGCGGGTGTTTGGGGGGAATATGGCGGGAGTATGGTGTGAGTATGGCGGGAGTATGGTGTGAGTATTGCGGGAGTATGGCGGGAGTATGGCGGGAGTTTGGGGGGAATATGGCGGGTGTTTAGGAGGAATATGGCGGGAGTATGGCGGATGTATGGCGAGAATATGGCGGTAGTATGGCGGGAATATGGCGGGTGTTTGGGGGGGAATATGGCGGGAGTATGGTGTGAGTATGGCGGGTGTATGGTGTGAGTATGGCGGGTGTATGGCGGGAGTATGGTGTGAGTATGGCGGGAGTATGGCGGGAGTTTGGGGGGAATATGGCGGGTGTTTGGGAGGAATATGGCGGGAGTATGGTGTGAGTATGGCGGGAATATGGCGAGAGTATGGCGGGAGTTTGGGAGGAATATGGCAGGTGTTTGGGAGGAATGTGGCGGGAGTATAGTGGGAGTATAGAGTGAGTATGGCGGGAGTATTGCGGGTGTATGGCGGGAGTATGGTGGATGTATGGCGGGAGTATGGCGGGAGTATGGCGAGAGCATGGCGGGTGTATGGCGGGAGTATGGCGGGAGTATGGTGGGAGTATGGCAAGAGTGTGGCGGGAGTATGGCGGGAGTATGGCAGGTGTACAGCGGGTGTATGGCGGGTGTATGGCGGGAGTATGGCGGGAGTATGGCGGGAGTATGGCGGGAGTATGGCGGGAGTATGGTGGGAGTATGGAAGGAGTATAACGGAAGTATGGCGGGTGTATGGCGGGAGTATGGCGGCAGTATGGCGGGTGTATGGCGGGTGTATGGCGGGTGTATGGCGGGAGTATGGTGGGAGTATGGCAGGAGTATAACGGAAGTATGGCGGGTGTATGGCGGGAGTATGGCGGCAGTATGGCGGGTGTATGGCGGGAGTATGGCGGGAGAATAGCGGAAGTATGGCGGGTGTATGGCGGGAGTATGGCGAGAGTATGGCGGGAGTATGGCGGGTGTGTGGCGGGAGTATGGCGGGTGTATGGCAGGTGTATGGCGGGAGTATGGTGGGTGTATGGCGGGAGTATGGCGGGTGTGTGGCGGGAGAATGACGGGTATATGGCATAAATAACTCTACCTAATTCCGACCTCTGTTTATATCATAAATTTTTTAATAATCAATGATGTTAAGTTTACCTAAAATATAATTGTAATTGTAAGTAAATAATGATATAAATTACAAAACAAGATCTTAATTTAATTTCATTAATTGATATATTAAGCCGGCTTTAGGGTATTTTACCCTACCGACCACCCGCCATTCGCTCGCGCGGCCTGCACTGGCACTCTTTGAGGCTTTGATATAAATAAAATAAATAACGCTCACAGGCACATACATTGTAATGATTCCAAGTTAAGCGCTATAGGCTTTTTGTTATGGGAATCATACAACAACGGCACGAACATATAACATCCATGACCGAACCGGGATTCGAACCCAGGACCCTGGTTTGGCAGTCCGGCGTGGTAGCCATTACACCAACCGGGTCGTCAAATATAATGCCGACCGCGACGCCGCCGCCGCGCCACCGCGCCGAGCGACGACGACGGTCGTAGTATATCGTAAGCTCGAGGTTGTACTCTTCTATAGCACGCAAAATTATATGACACGTGTCGTTTCTCTATAGGTAATTTTTATTTCGGTTGCCGGTATTGATAATGGTTGTTTTTGTGGTAGTAATTAAGGTTACGTTTAAAAATACCTGTAAAAATAATACAGGTTGTAACCAAAAAGTACCGGTATTGTCGATACCAGTTTTGGTCCCCGATTAAAAATAGGTTAAAATCAACGTCCTATATTCGATTACAAAGGTACTTAGTTTTAGTTACCATAGTTAGTTACATTAGTTATCATAAAGCATTTAAGTAAAAGAATAACACTAATAAAAATAATTTTATCGATACCGATCTGAAGTAAATATCACCCCATCACTATTACAAAACGATAAATTTATGACATGAACTGTCATGATGATGTTTTCACAGTCAAAATTAGAATCTATAACAATGAAATAAAGTCCAAAGTTGTATAATCAGGAAATGTAGTCTCGTGAGGGAGTCAACATTAATTATTGTGATCATGATATTGAAAGTTCGAATCTAAGCGGCTAGACATAAGGTAAAAAGTTGTTTAACATAAAAAATATAGTCTCGTGTGGGAGTCCGCTTGATGACGTCAAAACGATGAGCCATTTTTTCTTTATTATGTTATTTCGCTATTGCTCCGCAATTATAAACCGTGTCCTTTAAGTAATATGATTAAAAATTGTTTGGAGATGTTACGGCTCTCGATTCGATTATAATGTGTATTCGATGACTGAATCGATTTTCTCGATGCCAACTATTGTCAAATATTTTAAATGATTTAAATATAAATAAGCAATAATTACAAAAAGAAGTACTTACATATGAAATGTCACTCCATCTTTTTGTAGATTTGAGGTGTTTGACCTCTTGTTGCAATGGTTAACTGCACAGGTTGGCATTTTTTATGGAACACCTTTCACAGCGATAGCGATTATAACACTGTCAAAAATCGATTACTTGAGTAGTTTTTATAAAGGCATTGGATCATTTGATCTTATACCTTGGCAGAGGGGAATGCTCTTGTAAGGCCAGTCCCTACTATTAATTCGTCTAAGGGAAAGTATTACACATCGCGTACATAAGCGTTATTAGGGTTAAAATAAAACACAACTTACATTTATTTCTCGGTTGGTAGCCTTGGTGCAATAAACTTCCGTTTCCTCTTTCAGGAAAAAGAAAAGGCCGAAGTGTATAAAAACTAATAGTGGTGAAGCTCAGTTGGCAAAAAGATGGTAAAAATGTTCTGGAACCCACTGTATGTACCCAGGCACGTATCCAGGGGGGGGGGGGGGGGTTAGGGGGGGATAGGTAGTATAAATGGTATCAAGCAGAAACTACGCCATTAAATGTCAGGTCCCAACTGCTCAGTCCTGATGCTGCAGGGGTACTGCCTATCTAAACCGTAAACTTGTGAATCTGCTGATTTTGAATTTACGTTGTGGGTTTTACGAAAATACTTTTGCATTTTTGTGGTTCCAACTCCTCAGTCCTGATGCTGTGGGGGTGCTGCCAATGCACGTATCCAGGTGGTGGATAGGATAGGTGAGATTGTAACTGTTCTGTAACAGTTAGTTCCAAAGTTTTTCAATTAATATATCCCAGATAACATTTAGCCGTCCTAATGACGTCTTTTTACAGTCTTGCTCGACCTAGGTGACGTACATTTTCGACGTCTGTAGGTCCGATAAAGGACGTACATTTGTCACAACCTAATGACGTCGGATCAAGACGTCCGTAGGCCGTTGTATCAAGACGTACGTAGGCCGTCGTATTAAGACGTCCGTAGGCCGTCGTATCAAGACGTCATTATGTTGTGACAAATGTACGTCCTTTATCGGTCCTACAGACGTCGAAAATGTACGTCACCGAGGTACGAGACTAGACGTACTTAGGACGTCATATCAAGACCGATCCAGGGACCTTAGGGTGCGTCCACAGCTGACGAACGCTCCGCGAATGTGCAGCTCGCGAGCGGCTCGCGAGTTGCGCATTTGCGGCGCGTTCGCCAGATGTGGACGCACTCTTAGGCTGCCTGTCCATTGACACTGGCTGGCTGGCGCTGGCTGGCGGAGCGGGGAAGCGGAGTTTTATTAACCAATCAGGATTGCATAAAATCTCGGCCGAGATTCGGCCGAGCTCCTGATTGGTTAATATTTTCCTCGCTACACCGCTCCGCCAGCCAGCTCGCGTCAATGGACAGGCAGCCTTAGACTGAGATTCAGAGACAAGATTTGAGTATAAGATCCTGCTTCGATATGTCAAAATTTTATTGATTTTTACCAACGATATCAATGTACTGTACCAGTACTAGATACGGTGTTCAGTAGGAACTGCATGTTACTCTGCAATGCGGTGTACAAACCGCATTGATGTTAGTTTACTCTATGCTAATGGGAATGACAAACCAATCTGAATACCAATCTGTCATTTTTTTCAATAATCATTTTAATTTTATATTGATGTATTTAAATTAATTATCACTATAAAAACCGCCTGAAAGTTGTTTTACGGGATACTTTTATTCGAATATAAGGTAACTATGTAAAATTATAAGGATATGTAATTATTAATTTAAATTTTAGAAAATAGGTAAGTCTATTAATTTCCTCAAGATTGGGTAAGTCCATTACTTTTTGTCTCGTTTCGGCACCCAAAAAGCGACATTTAAGGAAAAGAGACGGGTATTAATGATCATAGATGAATCAAGAGACTTAAATCAGAGGACACAAAATAGGCACAATACATGCACAATATAATGAACTAAAGGCGGGTGCCAGACGAGGATTGAAATTGAAAATGACGCTAAGATCGTTCATATTTGAGATTATATCTTTATACTTGTTCATGGGAAAAAAATTAATGCGAAAACAATTATTTGATTTACCTTTTACCTCGAGATGAAAAAGATTTATTGACAGCTAAAGTCATCATCGCGACTTAGCGTTTTAAATTCTCATTGATCGCGACCAGGCACAGTGGATCCTTTGAGGAACTTTTGATTGTGTGAACTGTGAACAGATTACTACGAAACAAACATTAAGATAATCAGTTAAAAAAGATACACAAATTAAATAATACTATGCGAATGAAAAGAAAAATAGTAAGGGGACCACGGAGATGTAAATCTCGTTGTTAACCGCCAACCGGCACAGTGGATCCGTTCTGAAAAAAGATGGACTTAGGACCTGAAGTCGGAATTTCGTGATGATTTTTTTTAAAGAAGAGATAATAACTATCCTAGTAACTTTAATTCTTTCAGTAAAATCTATGGGATGTATGGTTTATGAGAAAAAAAAATTTTCATTTTTTTTTGTATGAAGAAGAACACCTTTTATTTTATTTCTTGACTTGGTTCAATTTGGGACAGGATTGGCTTACGTTTTATGAAAGACCAAATAATACTGGACCCAAAAAAATATATAACTAGTGCAGTCACTTGCAGCGAAGCGAGAAATTAAGTGTCAAAAATTTCATTTTTTTTCGCATATTTTGCAAAGAGTGCACGTTTTTGCCAAACTTTTTGTATATTTTCGTGTACCTGCACTGCTAAATTAAAAATTTTAATGTCATTTTTAGGCAGAAATAATCAAGATGACAGGTACTTTTTTTTTACTTTGCTGATTTCTTTTTTGTAATTAAAGAAAAGGGACTACTATCGTCAAGGAGAAATAGATTAAGATGGGTGACCAATCCTGCCATCGCAAATTGAAACACATAGTTCTTCCTTTCACAGTCAAGTGACAGGATAAGAATGAATACCTAATTTGGGTATATTAACAGCACAATGAATAATTTAAAGTCATTCTTATCACCGGTCACCACTAGTCACCGGACAATGTGTTTCAATTTACGATGGCAGGATTGTTCACCCATCTTAATCTATTACTCCTTGACCGATAGTAGTCCCTTTTCTTTAATTACAAAAATGAAATCGGCAAAGTAAAAAAAAAGTACCTATCATCTTGATTATTTCTGCCTAAAAATGACATTAAAATTTTTAATTTAGCAGCAGGTACACGAAAATCTTAGACTAATTATATCCGGACCGGCCTTGCGGTAGCATTTCCCCTCTGCCACGGTATTAGATCAATTAATCTTGCGCCTTTACACCCAATTTTATACCTTATCACTAAACGAGACAGCCTATAATAGCAAAACAATAATTTTGAACTTAGAACGTTTGGGGTTTACACGAGACTACTTATCATGATTTTGAACATTCAAAATTAGAATCTAAAGTCATAGGGAATAAAATCCAAAGTTGCGGATAACATGTTACCTCGCCCCCCGCAAAAAGTGGCAGAAAGTTTGTTATTAGAATGACACGTGGTTACGCGTCCCGATATAATTAGTCTAAGACGAAAACATACAAAAAGTTTGGCAAAAACGTGCACTCTTTGCAAGATATGCGAAAAAAAATGAAATTTTTGACACTTAATTTCTCGCTTCGCTGCAAGTGACTGCACTAGTTATATATTTTTTGGGTCCAGTATTATTTGGTCTTTCATAAAACGTAAGCCAATCCCGTCCCAAATTGAACCAAGTCAAGAAATAAAATAAAAGGTGTTCTTCTCCATACAAAAAAAATGTATAATTTTTTTTCTCATAAACCATGCATCCCATAGATTTTACTGAAAGAATAAAAGTTACTAGGATAGTTATTATCTCTTCTTTAAAAAAAATCTCCGTGGTCTCCTTACTATTTTTCTTTTCATTCGCATAGTATTATTTAATTTGTGTATCTTTTTTAACTGATGATGATGAACTGATGTTTGTTTTGTAGTATCTGTTCACAGTTCACACAATCAAAAGTTATGAATAAGTATCTAATTCTACAGGTACGTATTTCAGTGGTCTGCACGTAAGTAGTCGAGGATGCCCAGATAGTAGGTATAATACCTAACATAAATATGAACTGTCGCATCTGTCTTGGCCGGTGATGCTCTTTGACCAAATTATTGTAGTTTCTGTTTTATGTAAACTAGATGGCACTAATGTTCCCAAAGAGTTTTGGAACAACTTGTTTGTTTGAACGTGCTTGTCTATCGCTAGAGTTCATGTCTATGATTTTTACATATCAAAATAGAAACTAATACTCAAATTTCGTTTCTGAATGTCAGCCGTAGAATGACGTTCCTAGACTACGGTGGAGTGAACTAGGGTTGTAAATAAATAAATTAATGAACACCGAAATGTAAAATTTTATTTAAAGATTTTACTTTTAGTAAAAGATGTTCTAAAAATATTATAAAGAAATCAATTTAAATTCGGAGAGGCGATAGTTTGAAGCTGTTGTTTACCATATGGGAAAACCAAAGCCTCTAACTATTTATCCTTTCTGGCGCACGCTGTAGCCAGGTTTTGATGCTAACTTCGACGCCCTCTGCCGTTGCAGTTGCAGTTGTGCTAACAACGCCTTCTATAAAGAAACAAGAAAGATACAATTTATTAATTGTAAAAAAATGGTCGTGGGAGTAGCACCCTCGCACACAGGGCTCCGTATCTTTTTATTATTTGCCAAGATACCTAGATGCCACAACAATAAACTGAATATGTTATGAGGCTACCTCAGTAGGCCTTGCATGCCACCTCCGAGAAAACGATAAAAATCTAGATGTGCCACCATCCTTATTAATTTACGTATGCCAGAAAGAGCGCGCATGACGTTTTTCTCGTTTAAACGCTTTGTCGTGGATGGCATGCTAGCCGTGCTGTTGTGGAGTTGTTTACAGTTGTTGAGATTATACCGCTGTGATATACTGACATACGGATGGACAGCATAGGCTTAGTAATAGGGTCCCATTGACAACCTATGTGTACGGAACCCTAATAATAATTCATTAAAACTAATTATTTGAATTCCAAATAGTGCAAAGATATTGAATGGGGGATTGACGCAAACTATATTGAGATAGTATTGGAGAATTTCGGTAGGTACTTATGTACTCACCTACAATGCAGTCTCTGAGGCGTAGAGTGCAAAAAACTTTTTCGATTTTGGTTTTCGTTGCAGTTTTCATTCCATAGAAATTGTACTCTGCAGCTAGCTTGTCGGAAATGTAGGACTTCATTGTACGTGGCACTTTACTGGAAACATCTCGACCTGATACCTGTAAAAAGAAATAAGTTAGTTAGGTACTTGTAAATCAAACCAAAATTATTTTCTTAGACAATATATAAATAACTAGTGGACCCGTCAGCGGAAATTCTCTGCGTTATTAAATAGAAGCGTCGTCGTAGTTAATTCATACAAGCATCCCGAGAAGCCAGGTTCCCCGAAACTGAAAACTGACTAGCGGGGCTAGTACGCCAACCCACGATAGCGTCATAAAGCTCACACGCTTCCGATCTCTTTCTATTGGGGCGCGAACGAAAGAGATAAAAGACTAAATTTGGCAGATGAATGTGTTAAATGTCGCTATCGCCGGTTGGCGTACTAGCCCCAGAAGCCGTAGCATCATAGTGTAAAGAACTAATAGTGGTGAAGCTCAGCGGTCGCGGCAGGCCAATCGTGCGGGGCGTGCGGGGGCCGGAAGGAGTGCCTCCCGAGAGTTAGGGTACGCCCGTCCCCCGCATGCCGCGCGGGCATAGACCCGCCACGACCGCTGAGCTTCATCACTATTATTTTATTTACACTATGGTAGCATGCTACACGTGATACGGCTGTATCACGTCTTTTATCTCGTTCGTTCGTGCGCAAATAGAAAAAGAGCGAATGTGTGATAGTGCTGTATCACGGTGGCATGCTACCCATGCAGGAAAGGGATAAAATACGTACCTACCAGTTTCGTAAAACACTTGCACACCATAAAGTTTCCAATTTTCGCTGGGGGACGTGTCGAGATTGAGGATCAGCTCTAAAGCTTTGGGCCTTTTTATGACCGGCCAATACACTTCACACCATCGTGGCTTCAGCCACTCTGAATCCACAACAGAAATAGCACCGCCACCGCAAACAATAAACTGGATCACTGCGCACTTGGCTGGGCGGTCCTCGTCCATTACTAACACACTTTAGGTTCAATTTCATTGAATAACACTAACTCAACAACAAAAAGGACTCCGCGACACGTCCGATGCGCATAGAAAAATGGCGCGACTGAGCTGAGAAAAAAGGAGTCATTGTCAAATTGACTGAGAACGTCCGTCAGTATAACGTCCAACTTGCGTCCAACACAGGACGTATACTGGCTGACGGTAAAATGACGTTCCTAGTACCAACTAGTATGTACTTTTACGACCAACATCGGACTATTCGGACTGACTGTATAAGTACCTTAAAATAACGTCATTTTTAAGTCGCCGACCGTAAATGTTATCTGGTAGGTACCTACACTGTGGAAAGTTAAGATGGGACACAAAGGGCAGCTACCAGAAGCGTTATAACTACAAGAAAACGTTCTTAGAAGACTAACCCTAACTTTAAGGGAGTTATACTTCTGCATTCATAGATTTTGAAAAATATGTAGTCATCGAGAAAAACTGTATTTTTCACAAAACTTTTATTTCTTCCCAATCGATTCTCTTACTGATAAGGAACATACAGCAGGGCCTCGATGATCCGAACACCGAAAATTTATACCCTGTTCGGATGCACGAAGCGTTCGGATCGCACTGCGGGACAGAAACTGAGAAATGGCGGTTGCGCAGGGGTAAGGGGGGTCGTTCGGATTATAGAGGCGTTCGGACGAGCTGGGGTACGGATTATCAAGGCCGTGCTGTAATTTGTTTCTAAGGGGTCAACCGAGGTCGAGGTATTAGAACTCTCAGAAAACGCAAAATTAAATTCCCATACATTTTAGTGGGGAAATATCCAAATCAAATCACCTATAGTGATGATTATGTAAATCCTTCAAATTTTCAGGGGTGGTTCAGACTATCAAACTGAATAACATTTACTATGGGAGCGTAACCTGAAATCGCAAAAAAAAAGAGTCTAGTACCTATAGTCCTTGCAATTTACTATTACTATGGAATAGCAGATGTTTTTTTGCGATTTCAAGTTTACTGCCATAGTAAAAGTTGTTCAGTTTGATGGTCTGAATAACTCCTGAAAATTTGAAAAGTGTTTGTTACAAAATCAACACGGAGACTTATGTTCCTTATCAGTAAGAGAATCGATTGGGATGAAAAAACAGTTTTATGAAAAAATCAGTTTTTCTCGATGACTGTACATTTTTTTTCAAAATCGGTTAATGTACAAGTAAAACACTCCAAAAGTTAGGGTTCGTCTCCTAAGAACGTGTTCTTGTAGCTATAATGCTTCTGGTCCCTTTGTGTCCCATCTTAACTTTCCACCCTGTATAAGACTTGGCCGACATCGTCATCTCATGTAGAGTCAATCTAAATGGCAAAATAAGGACCAAGATTATAATACTGACATAAAGGCATTGGCATGTCGGCCAAGCCTTATAACTTTATTTGACCGAGATGAACACTTACTCAAGACTTGGCTTAAAATGAGATCTCACATAGATTTATATATTACTAGATATGTCTTTGAGATCTCATAACTTTTTAAGAGTAAAAGGATTGTGAGTCTTGGCTACATTTTGACATTTAATTTTTTTGATGGGATAATTTTATTATGGTATCTAATCTACGGTCTACCAGAATAAAATTCACCGCTATACCGGATGATTTTTATACCGTTCCGACCCTTTCAGGGGTGGTTCAGACAAACAAACTGAACAATTATTACTATGGAAGCAAATCTGAATCTTAAAAAAAAAAATCGGTTGTCTCATACATTCGAGTCGAGTAGGTATTGCACTTTGTATGGAACAGCTGTTTTTTAGCAATTTCAGGTTTGTTCCCATAGTATGTTCAGTTTGATGGTCTGAACCACCCCTGAATGTTTCGGAACGGTAAGAAAAATTATCCGGGAGTACATCAATAGGAAGGAATGTTTATATTACCTACTCACCTAATACATTTGTTTATGATTCAGTAAGTACCTACCTAACTAATCGATACCAAGAATACAGTTAGATACCTATCAGGATTTGCATTCATTAGTTTGATAGATAGATAACATAATACATTTATTTCATCCGAACAATACAGAAAAAACAGGGACAGACAATAAGGCGTTCGTATAAGGAGGTCCGTCTCGTCACTACTTACCCTATTTCTAGTTTAATTAAATTACCATATCAATTAGTAAAGAAAGGTAAAGGAACAAAGAAAGAGGACAGAATAGAAACACCCACTGCTTTAACATCCATAATTTATTTTTCCCTCGAAGATAGTTTAACATTTAGTGACATAAATTTGTAACATTTTAAATTATAGTAGGTCCTCTGTGATCCTACGAACACAGATAGGGTAATTATTAAATACAGGGTAGGTAGATTCTTATCTCTTAATATGCTTACGGTTAATATGCTTGCTATTTTGCTGTTCCATACAAAGCAAAAACCTACTTTCTCGACGCAAATGTATAAGAGACAAATGAATTTTTTTCTGAAGAAATCTGTCCATCCAACTGAACAACTTTCAGTAGTTATGGGACCAATCCCGTAGTTAAAGTTGTTAAGTTTGAGGGTCTGATCATCTCTTTAAAAAACCAACAGCATATTAAGAAAGAGCATAAGCCGAATCTCTTCGAGAAAAAGTACCTACGGTAGTGCGCCGCTTCTTTTTTGGCGTCTTGGCGGAGGCACTACCGTGCCCCCAGATATTGTATACAGTCAAACCAATAAAGGTCACAGATTCTATGGGAACAACATAAATTGCGAAAAAAATCAGCTGTTCCATAGAAAACTCCACCCAAATGTATGGAATACCTGTTTTTTTTTGCGATTTGAATGTTGGTCCCGTACCTAGGTAGTGAAAGTTGTTCAGTTTGATGGTCTGAAGCACCCAATAAAGTATAAATGTAAGTTTACAGCACTTATTTTAAATTTCGTAGTTTTAGTTTGACGAACCCTTAGTGAATTTTTTTAAAACTACAAGTTATGATAAAATAATTCAAAAATATTTTCTACTTTACTTCTACCAGTGAATTTTATAATAATTATTTAGATAAACATTGTACAAATAAATTTAAGTATGAAAATATAGCATGGTCAATGATTAGATTCACATTTCCAATATTATAAATCTGCCTCGAAATGCCTAACATTTAGAAGATGCTAAAATACATTTACTTAAAACGTAGGTGGGTGTATTTTTTTTATGCTTAAAAAGTTAAAACTATAATTACATTTGGGTATAGTTACACTTACAGGGTGAAATTGATGTCATTATTAGCATCCTTTTAAAGAGTCTATGTACCATATACCCATCAAATTGAACAACTTTTACTATGGGAGCATACCAATCAGAGCAAAAAAAGTCTGCTGTTCCATATTAAACAGCAGCTGATTATGCAACAGCTGATTATTTTTTTGCAGCGATCGGTTTGCTCCCGTAGTGAAAGTTGTTCAGTTTGATGGGTAGACTCTTAGTTTAAAAGGATACTTATGATATCAATTACACCCTGTAAATGTATATGTACTTACTTTTTGTGACATAAATAAGTTTAGCTACTTACTAAACACCTAACTACGATTAATAAATAAATTCTCTAAGCCCGAGATTCAAAGAGGTCTAATTATGAGCTAGAGTTGAGTATAAGTAGACTCGCACAGGAGTTCCATACCACCATGTAAAAAAAAACAACGGGTTGCACTCCGGGAGTGCCGGCAGAAGTGAAAACTAAGAGATCGTACGTCTTACGTTACGTGACGTCATCGGTCTTACTATATTCTATGCTTACGAATTTTCGACCAGTACATCTACCATGAGTTGCTATCGAAAAATAACATTATATTACCAGAGTCGATAGCGTAAAAACGAGCTTCGCATGGTATTCGATTAAACTGGCACCATGAGTCACATAAACATTTTCTATACTCGCTAGTGTTAGCTCGATTGTTTATGTTTTGTCTAGCGAGTTTCCGAGTCGTCAAGTTGGTATACACGTAGTGGTGTCTAACTTCACAACTAATGAAGCTGCCTCTTTCTAAATATACTCAAAAGACAGAGTAAGATAGCTACTCCCAATTTTTTTTGCATCCTAGCCTAATATCGTAGAAGCACTTAAAACTTTGAAATAACCCTGTCAATTAAAAGCGTCATAGAGCACCTTCATAGAGTTCGTCGCATAGTGATTTTTTAATTTATATTGGTTACCTATTAGATTCAAAGTTATATTTTGTCAATGTAAGACGTGCTTTGTGCTGTGTTGTGTTTGTTACTAGGTCTAGGTTAAATTTTAATCCGTAAATTGATATCGGTTTTAAAGAGTTTCAACGCATTTAACGCAAATAAAATAAAATGACAATTCATCCATACAAAACTGCAAACCTACTCGAGCAAAATGTATGGGACAGCTGTTTTTTTTTGCTATTTCGATTTTGGTGTCATAGTGAAAGTTGTTCAGTTTGATGGTCTGATCAACTCTGATCATCACCTTAAAAAAGTGTCAGCATATTAAGAAGGACCCTGCATACAGTGTTATAAAGTAAATAAATGTAAGTATAGTTAGTAGAAGTGGAAGTGATGGTTTATTCAGTAAATGTGAGCACTGCTACAGCTAAAATTTATTTCGTTGTAAATATTATAACTAAATTGTACTTTAAACAATTGCAGCACCTCTCAATTTGTCAAATTGAGAGGTGCTGTTTGACTTTGAACGATTGTAAGCCAGTTTTTTTGTAGAAATATTTCGTTTCAAGTGGTTAGGTGGAGTAGTGGAGGAATGCAGTTAAGAGTGATCTTTCCTTAGAGTTGTTGTTTTTTTAATAGAAATGGCGACCTTAGCATGCCCACTGACGGACCACGTGAAAATCCGACATTATTTTAACGAAGAATACTCTAAATGAATAAACAAATTGTAAATAGAAATCCTTTCACTACGCATTCACGCTTAAATATGCTAGTGAATGACTTCACCACTATCGTGACGGTATTTCTCGAGAACGTATGTCAAATTCATAACTCATGGTACCGAATTTCTATAGTAACTGCCGCAAAACGTTAATCGCTAGCCATTCGCTAGCGATAAGATTTCGATACGTTTTTTACGTGTTGACTCATACTACCGATTTTAGTTCTTTCAGTGACAGCTAGGAGGCGCTGTTCAATTTGCCATAGAAATCTGATTTGCCCTCGCTAGCGAGTTCACTCACTGTAAACTCATGGTAAAGGTACAGGTTACGCGACGTCACGGCCCTGACGCGAGTTTAACATGTTTTACCCATCCCAAAAAGTGCACAACGCCGCTAAAGAAGTTTTCAGTTCAAAAAATTGTTTCGGTTCTTTAGCACGAAATTAAAGAGACACCTAAAACTTTTTGTATCAGACGGGACTTGAACCCGCATTATGCCAATACGGGGGCTGTGCTTTTGTGTAATTACGGCCCTATGGTTGGACAAAACACATTGGAGGCATCTTATATTTTTCATATTTCGACTAGATTTATACAATTTACCGAAACCAAAGTCATATCTCAGTATTCTTGGATAGTTTATCTAGTGAAATCATCAATTGAATAAACGATTGGAATTACTTAATTCGATAGAAAATCGTCACAAAGATGACGTATTTTCTTGTATTTTTAAACATTTTTCTCGTGTTAGAAAAACTTAAAATAGAAAATATTCGTCTAACTAAACCTATGGCCCCTTAATCCCGTACTTCTTTCTACCTATAGGTAGGTCTCAAAATCTTCAATCTCTTTTGTCTCTTTCAGAATCGATAACGCGTTGTAAATATAGGGGTGTTTGTGACTTTTTTTGTCTCCGACTGGAATCTTAATGATGTCTTTTTATTGATAAAATTCTCTTTACAACTGACTCGCGGATTCCCTATATTAATATGATGTCTGCTAACTATTAATTCGCGTTTCCATATTCATGTCTATGAATGTAGGTACCCAATAGAGTTAGGCTCAATTAAAACTCAGGTTTGGGTGGGTAACATAGTCAAAACTTAGAATATAACTTTGGTGAGACTGATTAAGTCATTTACCTATCTATCTCCGTTTTAATAATTGAAATTTGTCTACACAGTTACAGTAAACATTTAATACATTTTTTGATTAAATGATCGAGTCTGCGTTCGAAACGATGCTCTTTGACGACCTTCGATGGAAACTTTTCTTTTTAGCGAATTGTGGTTTCGCGTACCAAGATGGTGGGCTCACCACGCTCTCATCAAAACTCCCCATGTTCACACTCTTATGAGATTTCATTGAACCTTCCCGCTCCGATACCTTCGAGGATATAGTCTTCACTTTATCAGGCTTTGCCTTAACTTCGTCATCATAAGGTATATCTTGCATCTCGACGACTTCTACATCAGATTCGCTGTCCTTGCTCGGTCTATGTCTAGTCGCCTCTGTATATCCTATAGTCTTCAAAGTACCCATCATGCGTCTCGACTTATCCCTGAACAATAACTTCTTGAATTCCTTACGAAATTTCGGATGAGTTATTATGTAAATGAAGGGATTTATGCACGCCGTTGTCTTGCAAAATAAAGCTGGAATCATGGAGGATATGGGCGTAATAAGATCCTTTCTTCCAAATATACCTAAAAGAGCGACAACGGCGTATGGCGTCCATGATATGAAGAATAGAGCGATGACAGCTATAACGAGGAATGCTAGTTTTATTTCGGCTTTCCGCTTAGCTTGTTCCTTAACGTGCCTCGTAGATAGTCGGTGTTCCTGGTTCTTTGTCATGCCAGATCTATCGCAGGCGACGACGCGGAATATGCTCAGGTAGCAGAACGATATAGTGCAGAAAGGGGCAAGCCAGGCAGCGCAGAAGAATACGAAGATGAAAATCCTAGGCGGTTCCTCCTCTGTGAGGTAATCGAAGCTGCAGCTGGTTAAGTATCCTTCAGGGACGTAGTGTCCGTAGCCGAGGTCCAGCGCTGGGATAATGGAGAAGATGCACGCGTAGATCCATGAGCCGACTGCCAGTAAACGTGCTCGTATCGCAGTCAGCGCGCGGAGGGGCTCCAGTGGGCGCACAACAGCCCAATACCGGTCTAGAGCAATAGCAGACAGTGTTGCTATGGATGTAGTCCCAGTCAGGCCGCCGAGGAAACCGTATATCACACATCCTGTAACAAATAAGCCACGTTCAAGGAAATAAATAAATCACTACGTTTGCTTTGTTTGTAAAGGAAGCTATCTTTTACGTAAGGGTATTCAATTTAAATATTGGAGGTCTAAGATTCTGTTGGAAAGAAGATACTTTTACGCTTTCTACCAATTATTTTAGCAATGCCCCGGGGAAGGCTACAAATTAAGTAAATAACCTCAAACACGAAAGCGTTCAAGATGAAATCCTATCCCAATACCTAAAGCGGTCACCAATCCATAGACGTGTATAGGTAGGTACCTAAGCGGTGCTTACCTAATAGATTAAGAGGGGACCGTTGGCAACCCTACCTCATCGAGTAACAAGATGTGACCTACCTAGGGTGTAGCACATGAGAAAGGTACGTCTTAAAGTACAGGGTTGCCTGGGCGTAACCTGGAGCGTTTTGTACAGTGAGCAAAAAAGTGGGTATTTTTTTTTGTGTCAATTACCTCATCGGGTAACAAGTTGGTATATAGTACATTCGATAGAGCTCATCAAGAAGTGCCAAAATATATAGGGTTGCCTCGCGTAGTCCTGGGACTTTCTCGAGTCGGCCTGATTTTAGAGTGGCAAAAAATTCAAAAAATTACCTCATCTAGTAACAAAATGACACTTATGCCATTTGATAGCTCTAGTCATCCTATTAATTATTAATAAAGGTTGCCGGCCCTATACCTGGAACTTTTCTTAGTCGGCCGAGTTTTATGTTCGAATGTAAATACTGATTGATGCTACAACGTCGTGGAAATGAGTCCAATGGATGGTTTAGAGATTGGTGGCATGTAGTGATCGATTGTAGGTATTAATTTGGAGGGACACAACCTTGAAAATTTTGTACAGTTAGCAAAAAAAGAATTTAACTTTGCGTTTTCTAAGAGTTTTATTACCTCAACCGCAGTTGAACTCATAAAGACTTATGTTCCTTATCAGTAAGAGAATCGAATGGGATGAAAAAAAAAAGTTTTGTGAAAATTGCGGTTTTTGTCGATGACTGTAAATTTTTTCAAAATCGGTGAATGCAGAAGTAAAACTCTTCAAAAGATAGGGTTAGTCTCCTAAGAACGTTTTCTTGTAGCTATAATGCTTCTGGTAGCTGCCTTTTGTGTCCCATCTTAACTTTCCACCCTGTATATTAAATTTAATAATTATGTTATCAAAAACCGGTTCGAAAACAGACAAAAAACGTTAAGAGGTGGTCCGTAAGATATTTGAAGAATAGGTATTTAAGAGATCTATTACTGTCGCGCTATTTCCGAGCAACCGAGCTACCAGTGCGAAAGTGACAACTGCTGCGCGGACCGATTTTACCTACATAAAATGGAAAAAAATCACGGTTTCGTATTCCTGTTTCCTCCTCCACAACTAAACCGAGTTTAATAATTCTTTCAAGAAACAAACAAGCTAAGCTTATAAAAGAAGATTGGCAGATTTGGACCCAGCCATTTTTTACGAAAACTAGAAGCCATTCAGGCCAGGACGGCGGTCATAATTATTATAAACAGAAAAAATTAAGGCATTTTTAAAAAAACTTCCACATCTCCAGAAGTCCGGATTCAAAAGTAGAATTTACTAGTAAAATAGACTAATCGTCCAAAAAGCAGTAGCAAAACGCAACCACGTCAGCTATTTTCATCTAATATTATCACTGAGGTAATTTCGGTAGTTACAGAACGTATTTTGCTTGGTTGATCTGATAGTGTGTGTGATTTCGTTTTCTTCCATTATCATAATTATGGTACGGTTATCGTGAACTTTCATTAAAATATACACAATGAATGTGTAGAAGATTGAGTGGACTATCTAATAAGAAAGATTATGAGTTTCACACACTTGATACAAAAGGTATCATAAGGAGAAATACCTTTCCCCCAACTTCTACAGATTACAACTAATCAACATTTTTGTTAGTTTTGTTTCACTCTACACGTATTACTAAGTTTCATTCATGTATGGGACCTCTATGTCAGGGTCTCAAATTATATGGCCTTCCGCCAAACTTCTTTACTTTATAAGGTCTAAGTTCTTATAATTGTTTTAAAAGAGCATTCATTATGTCAATGTACCTTATAAGAAGATTTGGCTAATATTACCTACCTTTATTCTTATAATTTGGTTGGGTAAACGTTAATAAATCCGATTTATATGGCTATAATAAGAGTTCAAAATGTTGTCTTCTTAAAGAGGCTAGTAACATTGCTTTTTAGATTATGACGATAAATATTACGACATATTTGTCCACTATCGACTTCGATCAACAATATATTGTTGATCGAAGACTGTCGATATAAGAAAGACTTTTGCTATGTCAGGAGTGCGATTTTTGAATCTCATTCGCTGAGTTCAGCAGTTGAAAATTTAAAATTACTGAGGAGATATGTATCTTTCTATTGATGATTTGACTTTCAAAAATCATACTTCAGGAGTGCGATTTTTGAAAGTCAAATAAGCAGAAGAAAGATGCGTAGCTCCATAGTAATTTTGACATTTTCAACTGCTGAACTCAGCGAATGAGATTCAAAAATCGCACTCCTGTATGGTTTTTTTTTTATCATGTTCATCAAAGGGGTATGGGTAATATTGGCGTCATTTTTTTTAAGCGGCCGGGTACCAAATGTTACGGTTATTTTAGGGCTAATATCACCTAACATTATTACGCAAACTAAATAGTTCTGTGGTGTAACGTTTCGGAAATGTTAAATTTTAAAGTTTAAAAAATTACTCTACGAAGCTCATTAAAAGTTACTCATTTTGGTTTTTTTACCACTTTAATTTTAGTCTGTTTGAATTAATTTGAGTTTAAATGCTAATACGGCCAGGTGCCAAATGTAGTGGGTATTTTAAGGCTAATATTACCTTACATTATTATGCATTAAAAATTGTCCTACGGTGTAACGTTTAGGAGATATTTAATTAAGTATAAAAGAAAAGACTCTACGAAGCTCGTTAAAAGTTACTCATTTTGTTTTTTTTACCACTTTATTTGTTCTTATAGCCCATAATTATTAGTTTTTAATTATTTGTGACATAATCACGTATATTTCATGTTAACGCGCCGCAATCCTCGGCTCCTTGCTAGTTTCCACTCGTCTGTTTGAATTAATATGAGTTTTAACGGTGCCAAATGTTGGGGATATTTTAAGGCTAATATCACCTTACATTATTATGCAAAAAAATGTCCGACGGTGTAACGTTTTGGAGATATTTAATTAACTTTAAAAAAAGAACTCTACAAAGTAGTGGCGATGACTGGGATTTTTTCCCATTTGTCTCCAGCAGCGATGGAGGCCATGGCGACAACTGGGTATACACGCCGCAAACGAGTATTCCCAGTCATCGCCACTGCTTTGTCACAGCACTGGCGACAACTGGGAATATAAAACCAAAACTATAAAAACAAATAAAGTGATAAAAAAACCAAAATGAGTAACTTTTAATTGGCTTTGTAAAGTTATTATTATTTTTTATTTAAAATTATACCGTTTGATTTCTTTTACCGTTCCGAAACTTTCAGGGGTGGTTCAGACCATGAAACTGAATATCACGAAATCAAAAACCGGTGGACTTTGAAACACTCTGTTTTATTTTCACTTTTACTGTCTAATTATTATTATTTTACGAAACTATTTTAATTTGAAATATATCACAATCACTTCAAGAATACTAAAAATCGTCTGTCTCATACATTTAAGTCTACTAAGCATTGCAGTTTAGTATGGAACAGCAGATTTTTTTTTCGCGATTTCAGGGTTGGTCCCATAATAAAAATTGTTCAGTTTGATGGTCTGAACCACGCCTGAAAGTTTCGGAACGGTAAAAAAAATCTTCCTGTATATCTCCGAAACGTTACACCGCAGGACTATTTATTTTACATAATAATGTACGGTGATTTTAGCCCTAAAATACCCGTAACATTTGGTACCTGACTGCTTAAAAAAAAGACACCAATATTACCCACCAACCTCGTACCCCTTTGACGAACATGATAAAAAAAGGAAAACAAATGGAAAAAGTCTTTCTGATATTATTTTTGAAAAAAATTTTAAAATCGGTTTAGTTTTGGAGGAAGAAACGGGAATACGAAACCGTGATTTTGTCCATTTTTATGTAGTTAAAATCGGTCCGCGCAGCAGTTGTCACTTTCGCACTGGAAGCTCAGTTGCTCAGGAACAGCGCGACATTAAATAGATCTCTTAAATACCTATTCTTCAAATTTTTAGTGGACCAGCTTTCCTCTTAACGTTTTGAACGTTTTTTGTCTGTTTTCGAACCGGTTTTTGATAACCAACTTATTACTTTTATACAGGGTGGAAAGTAAAGATGGGACACAAAGGGAAGCTACCAGAAGCTTTATAGCTACAAGAAACCATTCTTTGAAGACGAATCCTAACTTTTGGAGTGTTTTACTTCTACATTCACCGATTTTGAAAAAAATGTACAGTCATCGACAAAAACCGCAATTTTCACAATACTTTTTTTTTCATCCCATTCGATTCTGTTACTAATAAGGAACATAAGTCTTTATGAGTTCAACTGCGGTTGAGGTAATAAAACTCTTAGAAAACGCAAAGTTAAATTCTTTTTTTGCTAACTGTACAAAATTTTCAAGGTTGTGTCCCTCCAAATTAATACCTACAATCGATCACTACATGCCACCAATCTCTAAACCATCCATTGGACTCATTTGCACGACGTTGTAGCATCAATCAGTATTTACATTCGAACATAAAACTCGGCCGACTAAGAAAAGTTCCAGGTATAGGGCCGGCAACCTTTATTAATAATTAATAGGATGACTAGAGCTATCAAATGGCATAAGTGTCATTTTGTTACTAGATGAGGTAATTTTTTGAATTTTTTGTCACTCTAAAATCAGGCCGACTCGAGAAAGTCCCAGGACTACGCGAGGCAACCCTATATATTTTGGCACTTCTTGATGAGCTCTATCGAATGTACTATATACCAACTTGTTACCCGATGAGGTAATTGACACCAAAAAAAATACCCACTTTTTTGCTCACTGTACAAAACGCTCCAGGTTACGCCCAGGCAACCCTGTACTTTAAGACGTACCTTTCTCATGTGCTACACCCTAGGTAGGTCACATCTTGTTACTCGATGAGGTAGGGTTGCCAACGGTCCCCTCTTAATCTATAACTAAAGATCGTTATCTACGATCAGCGAAGCTTAACAAACCTAGAATGTTGAGTGAATTAACTTTTTAGGTTGAAAGTGTGAAAGTGTGAGTAATAATAATTCACGAGCCATTTGTTTTCATTCCTGTACCTAGGCCAAATTGAATTTATTACTTTAGAGATCTTTACTATTTCTCGCTATAATGTAACGTTATGGGTACTAAGCTTTTCAAATTATCTTGGTATCCATCTCCCTGCCTCGTAGGTAAGTTTCCAGTTGCGTAAATCTTCATTTCATATTATTAGGATGGGATGTATCTATCTAATATATTATTTGGACCTTTCATTATATTTATTGGACCATGCATTTCTCGATCTTTGGAATTTGAAAGGTTACGTCCCTACCTATATCCAAAAGCAATAACTTGGTTAAAGGTTTTTTCTAAGTGTCTCATTTCATAACAAAAAAAAAACTTATGTAACGAAAAAAAACGTTAATATTTCAAAAACAAGGTAATGTCTACTTTAAGAGGGGTATCGCAGTCCAGTGGCGCCGCCCTCATCACATTAAAAAAGATTTCTCAATAAAGAAAGCCTAAATTAAAAAAGTGCTCAACAGATAAACTACAAAAGCCTTCAAGCCATTGTTATACAATACTTTTATAGGTTCTAAACATTCCACTTTTAGACAATTTCGAATAAAAACAAAAGCGGCCGTTTTTTTCTTTTTCCAAAAATTTTATGTTTAGACCTTTAAAAACTTATAAAAGTATTCTATGAAAATAGCTTGAAGGCTTTTGTAGTTTATCTGTTGAGCACTTTTTTAATGTAGGCTTTCTTTATTGAGAAATCTTTTTTAATGTGATGAGGGCGCCACTGGACTGCGATAGCCCTATTAAGCAAACTGTAGTGTCTAATTAAGTCCAGATTTTAATCAAATTTGGGGTCGACCAGCGTCTTCTATTACCTAAATGCATATATAGCATAATAGTATAATTATCAATCCACTAATCCGAATTTAGCACTCTCTAGGTAGGTACTTAATTCCAATATTTTGAAAAAATTAATAGTGATGTTTAAAAAATGGTAATTGTTATTTAGTACCTACCTGGGCCCTGGTTAGTAAACGCGACAATGACAATTCAGAGTAAATTTCTTAACACACGGGTTCGTGGCTTCTCGGCGTCAAAAGTGAGATTTTTGAAAATCATACGAGCGACTTGGCAGTAGAAAGATGTATAATCTTCATAGTAATAATTTAGGTATATGTTCGGAAAAATTTGTCTCTCTTTCCCAAAAACAGTGACGTTCATAATTACAATACAAGAAATAAAAATAAATTAGTATTCCCACATTTTCGACTCAGTAAAGTCAACACATCTTTCATGGGGCACTGTATACGCTTTTATAATAAGATACCAGAGGATATTCTAAACTTACCAGACAAAAAGTTTAAGTCTCATGTTAAACAAGTCCTCTGTAAAAAAGGTTACTATAAACTCGATGATTATTTGAATGACCAAAATGTCTGGTCTTAACAATTTTACACTATGTAATGCAATATTGTATTTTAATTGTACTTTGTACATTTTGTTTTGTTTAAAAGATGTGTGTTGTAGAGTTTCTGGCCGCATCTTCTCTCAACGGAACACCTTCCGACGCGGTGGTAGAGTCAAAAAATGACGTCAAAAAGCTATCTATATGATATTATTTTGAATAAAAAATTTTGAATTTTGAATTTAATTTTGATATTTTCTACTGTCAAGTCGCTCGTATGATTTTCAAAAATCGCACTTCAGTTCGTGCCCGGCATTCGAGCGGTAGTGGTGTGCTGTGCGGTTCTATGTGACTGTCACAAGCACAACCGGAATGATGCTTGTCGGCTATGTGCGGCTTGTGCCGGCGGCTTGTATTGCCGGCGGCATAGCTGCTCGGCATGAACCCGGGGCGGCATTGCCGCCGGCATGTGTGTTGTGCCTTTAGAATGCTAGGACACATGAAGCACTGCAAGTTTAGCGTCTTTAGTAACCAGCAATGTATTCTGAATTGTCATTGTCGCGTTTATTAAACAGGGCAGGGTTGCCAACTTTTTTCGAGCCTAGTGCCCGAAAAAATATAGTAGATCGGGGAAAAATATAGTATTTTTCGAATTTGTTACCTAATTTAAAATTTTCAAAAAGATACTTATTTTGTTGCTACTTTTTGGTTTGAATACCAAGTTTTTATTTTTAAGGAACAATCATTTCTCTATTTCGTATTCTTTATAGAAAATAAGGCATCCAGGAGTGCGATTTTTGAAACTCATTCGGCGAGCTCAGCAGTTGAAAATGCCAAAATTACTATGGAGATATGCATCTTTCTACTGCTGATTTGACTTTCTAAAATCGCACTCTTGTATACGCAGAAATCGCTGCATTCGATATATAAATAATATAATTTCTAAAAAAATATTGATAAATCTGACTATAATTGTCCCTTTTCAGTAGTAGATTTAGAAGGAAATTGCTTAGAAAGTATCTATATGGTCCAGTCTAATTCAAATGGAACAAAATGTGATGAAGAGAAAGAAAATTGTTAAAATAATGTTAAGTTATTGGTAATTTTTATTGGACCTAAGTACCAATATATTTAAATTCTCTATAAATTATTTGCTCATCAATATATAGTAGGATTGCCGTACGAGACATCGAACTTCCATTGGTCGATTAACGCTTCGTCGAATGAACTACTGACTTACTACATATTTTTCTCAGAATTATAGTAGTAGGGCCTCTAATATAGTAGGATACTATATTATAGAGTAGGGTTGGCAACTCTAGCCCTGAGGTTGGTAGGTATATCTTACACACCACGAACCTGCCGACAAGCTGCCCACACAACCCTAGCTTCGTGCTGTGTCGGTGGCTTGTCGGTGGGTTCGATTTGTGAAGACAATTAACTCAAAAGCTCTATGTAAATGAGATAGAACACACATACCAGTCTTGCCAAGCGCCGGGCCGAGGTTGAAAGAGTTGAAGATGAAGACGGGTGTCTTGGCGAGCATCAGGAAGTCGCTCATCGCCAGGTTGGCCACCAGGATGTTGCCTGGAGTGCGGAGCGTGCGGCATCTGGAACAGAACAATCTTGTTTATATTAACTGCTCGTTTATATTTGTTTTCAACGATTTGCTACTGAAATAGCAGCGAGAAATATCTTCCGATTGTTTGAATGGAATCAGGAGTGCCATTTTTGAATCTCATTCCCTGAGTTCAGCGTTGAAAATGTCAAAATTACTGTGGAGATACGCATCTTTCTACTGCTGATTTGACTTTCAAAAATCGCAATCTTGAAGAATGATTTTTGAAAGTCAAATTAGCAGTAGAAAGATGCATATCTCCACAGTAATTTTGACATTTTCAACTGCTGAACTAAGCAAATGAGATTTAAAAATCGTGAGAATATTCAATTGTAAGTTTTATACAAATCTTGCTAATCAATTTTGAATCCTGTCTGTCTCCGATTGTAACGTATTATGACTGTACTAGGCAATTTTGTTTCTGTGATCATCATTATCCAATGTCTGAAATTAATTTATCTAAATATTATGAAGCAGAATCGCTAATAACTGCCAAAAAACAGCACCATGTCAATTTGTGAAAGTCTTCGATCGATCAGTGTGTATTGCCAGTGATGACATATGGAACTGAGACGTGGTCGTTCACTCAAGGCCTCATAAAAAGGCTGAAAGTCACCCAAAGGTCAATGGAGATTGCTATGCTCGGAGTTACCCTGCGAGATCGAATCAGAAATGAAGAGATCCGCAGAAGAACCAGAGTAACTGACATAGCCCAAAGAATTGCCGGGGCACATTGCTCGCAGAACCGATGGCCGATGGGGCCGAATAGTTCTCGAGTGGCGACCGCGTACCGGAAAGCGCAGCGTGGGTAGGTCCCTCACACGGTGGACCGACGACCTGGTGAAGGCGACGGGAACCCGTTGAATGAGGGCAGCGCAGGACCGGTCGTTATGGCGATCCTTGGGGAAGGCCTATGTCCAGCAGAGGACGTCCATCGGCTGAGATGATGATGATGATGAATCGGGTAGATAGAGTTACGAAATAAGACCTCAACCCCAGTTCTCGTTATCGTAAAAGACTGCAATTTCGCATTTTAGTTTACACTCTGTAGATTTTACAGTTGAAACGATGATAAAATTGTGTGTGTAGACAAAAGACTACTTCAGTTTAATATTATGGAATGCTTTGAACTGCGACAAATCATCGCGTTTCGACTACACCGCAGAATACTCGTACCTACCTAATAGTAGGTGGGTAAGGGTAGTTGCGCCACAGCAGATATTCTATAAACGGAGTCTCACCACAGTACCTAACTTGGAGTAGATACCTATAGAGACTGTGCGGATGGAATGTCGTATTAGTCCGAGATCCGACCGTAAAATTATGCACCTATTTCATAGGCAAACTAAATATGATTCTAGTGTATGTTTACACAGGGGTTAATTGAACGCCGCCAAGTTGCCTTGAAAAATACCGCCGCAAGTACCTTTTCTATTATGATTTTTGGCATCACTTTTTCCACCTGTCTATTAGGGAAGTAAATGAGGTACCGTGCCATCGGAACGAGACTGATCTGAAGTACTGGAAAAACTAGGGTTGCCACCTCTCAGTTTGCCGCAACTATAGGGTTGCCAGGTTAAAAAATGCCTTTTTTGAACCTGGCAATCCTGCGGCATAATGGAAAAGGTACTTGCGGCAGGATTTTTCTAGGCAACTTGGCGGCGTTGAATTAACCCCTGTGTAAGTATAAACTAGAATCACATTTCGTTCGCCTATGAAATAGGTGCATAATTTTACGGTCGGATCTCGGACTATATATTAACTCGACAATATCTGTCATCTACATTCCATTTACATACCTACCAAGAACTTGAATTTATGCTGAAAATTTAAATGGAAACTCACGGCCATAGTTCCTATGAAAAGAAACATTCCAGAGAAACTATTTAAATATACTACCTAAATAATAAAGTTTATTTTAAATTTAAAAAAAAAATTCGCCGTAACACTGCGAAAAGCAATAAAATCACAAAAAAAAATCTTAAAAGGTTACTCTTTTGTACGTAAATTAAATAGTTTTGTATTGCTCTTTTGTTTGTAAATTAAATAGTTTTGTATTGCTATGTCGTTTTTCACAAAATTACGAGAAAATTGCTTTTCGCAGTATAACGGTGTTTTGTATTGTATTTATACTGTTCGTTTTTTAATTTTTTAATTTTAGGATTTAACTCTTCAAATTTTTCATTTTCATTTCTCATCTTCATAATTATACAAAAAAAAAAAAACAGAAAGGTCCCGAGCGCGCTGCATACAAACGAAATTCCGTCCTATTTTCTATATTAGCCAAATAGATGAAAATTTTTAAAAACGATCTTGAAACGAAAGTTTTACTTCGAATTTGTATCGAGATGACAGACAAAGTACCCTAGTTTGTATTGAAGTGCCCTAGTTTTGCGTGCTTCAACTTAAAGCGCTTTGGGCCTATCCATTCACAAAGCTTGAAACCAATGTCTGTGCTTTGCATTTGTCAGATTTCCTTTTAAATAAACAGTTTTTCTCAAACATGCTTGGAAATGTGAGCATTATTTTGACAACCTTCTTCGAGATAAATCGAAATTGCTGTACTGGCCAAATACATGCGCGCAGCGGCCGGCAATGTTGTATGAAAATCCATATCTGGCGTGTTTAGCGACCAAATAAATTACATAGTAAACTCATATCTGTCGTGTAATTTAAAAATGGAACGATCTTTTTCTCAGAAACATGGCGACCAAGGAGGTCACTCATCAAAGGTTTTATTTAAATTTCGAAATGGCTTACAAATAGAAAGCTGTTTATTGAAAAAAAAAATTGTTGTTCGTTGTTCGTCATTGATTTTGAAAAGAGTTTTAATTTCCGCGAATTATTTGAGAAAATTTACTGTTTTAATTTCCGCGCATTATTTGAGAAAAGTACTATACAAGCCTTGGCCACAACTAGGCATTGATGGACTTACGTATGTGTGCCTCGGCTTCGCCTCGGCCCACATTTACACGTTCGTCCATCAATGCCTCTGTTGCTGGCCTCTGCAGTAATGTACTATTAATGCTAGGATTAATTTAAGACATCCGATCCTCTTTACTGCTCACGGATAATTTATTATTCCCGTTGGATTTAGAAGATGGCAGGTACTGTACCTAGGCTGCTTATCTACAGAAGGGGTTAAGGTGACCTTATGTTTATTTTACTGCTTAACCGCAAGATGTCATGTTTGTTATGGCTGCACCGAGCCTATTGTGCTGCCCCCAATCGTATTTTTTTATTGTTACCGTGTCACTGCGGATTTGTTTTTATAATGTTTGTAGCAAAGATAAAATATAGGGGTAGATAAATAATATCTGACCAGACCTCCAGCTGGAAGACTCAGCTATTTCCTTACGTTAAGAACGAATTTTGCTTAAATTTGTTTTGACATTTGTTTAACAGACGTAACAGATTAACGTCTAATCTACTACCCGTTTGCTTGGAGTTGGCCGTCGATGACCGTTACAAAATTTCGTCACAGGCACATTAACTGGTCCCGTCGACAAAAAATAATATAACAAGCAAATAAAAATTTAAAATTAAAAGCGATATTAGTGACCGGGACGGACGTGCCGTACGTGGTTGCGTTGCTAAAGGTTATAAAATTGCATTTAATAGGGTCTCTTTGGGGTGCGGTAGGGTGAAACGGGAAGGGAGGGAGCGGCCAACTCGAAAAAAACGGCTAGTAGCTCTGTCACTCTTATTGCAATCTGTGTGCGACTGTAAGAAATGACTATACATATTTTTGTACAGTTTGATATTGGGTAGACCTGGTTTGTAGTTATTATCTTTAATGATAATAGCTACAAGCATAAAACATAATAATCCGTAATGTTTCTATAAATTCGAAGCCAATCAGGACTCCAATGTGACATTCATGCTTTTGGAAATGTTGTTTAATTGTTTAGAAATAAAAAAATTACGATTGAGGGCAGTGTCGGTCTGGGACTCAAAAAACTACCGGGAAAATTTTTCAAAGCGGCCCACTGACTTTTTCCCAGACTATGGCAAAGTCAAAAGAAAAGGCGTGGATGGGCGTATAGCAATTATTTTTAGTAGGGGGGCTAGGTCTAGATCAAGGTCAGGTTGCAAATCAATCTAAGACCCGGAGCGAGCGAAGCGAGCTCGAGTTTTTCACGATCTAAAATACCCGAGCTAGCGAAGCGTGCTAGATATTTTACTACAATACAACTAGGCCGTTACAATAAAAAACGCATGTGACAGACGAACGGACGTTCTGACACCAACATGGTTCCATAAGCGACTAAAAACCAGGAGCGAGTGAAGCGAGTTCGATATTTTACTATGATATTTTGGCCATTTCAAATTTGCAATAAGATCTATGGAGCGAGCAAAATGTGCTTGAGATTTTACTCCAATAAGGCTAGGTCAAGAGCGATTAAAGCAAATAATGACCACACAATCCAGGAGCGAGCGAAGCAACCTCGTAGATTTACTGCAATTGCCAATACGACTAGGTTGGGAATTAGGAGCGAGCGACAAATGACTTGGGACTAGGTCGCTGCAACACCACCAAGAACGAGGAGCGAGCGAAGCGAGCTCGAGAATTTGCTACATTATGCAGGATAATTTGCTGACGGTTTTTTAGGGGAATGATCCTGTGATAATTAGACCATTTTGATCACCAGATTTCGATATTGGTCCCATGGAAAAAGTTACATCTCCTTTAAAACACCGTCAGCGTACGAAGAAGGACCCTACGATATGCTAGAATGCGTGCAGAATGCTTCACCGCAACAGGATTTAAAACCAGGAGCTTTTAGCTTATGCCGAAATCGAGTAGACATGTCCGCGAAACAAAAAGATTGAGCGAGCGAGGGGCCTCCGACTCAGTTACATACTGAACATATTTTGGCCTTGTATTTAATTTGATCAAAAATCTTCTCGCAATTTTGGCAATAACCGCATTTTTCTTAATTTCTCTGACTTTATAAAAAGTGAAAAAAAAAATTCTAATAATTGTCGATTATTTTTTTTAAGTGACTCTTTTTAATTCTGGCGTGGGCCAGAAATATTCTGGGTTGGGCTGTGCTATTTTCTGTGGGATGAAAATGAAGGGGGAAGAAGAGCTGGGCTGGACCGGCCCACGGGGGTACCGGCCCACCGGGAAAAGTCCCGGTGTTCCCTGGGGCCAGACCAACGCTGATTGAGGGCAGCACAATAGGCTCGGTACCTCCTTAAACTGTGTCGAGTTTAGGGGAGACCTTCCCTTCGTCCAGCAGTGGAGCAAAATAGGTTAAGAAAATATTTTTTTGTGTCTGTGCTATTAAAGTACCTATTTTAAGTTTTGTAATTGTTTCAGATTGAATTTCGAATCTCATTCATTCAGGCAAGAAAATTAAATGTCTTCATTTATAAAGAAAACTTTGTGTGTTCTATCACAATACGTTCACATACCCAAAACACGGCGGCAAACAAAGCCTTTAAAATACACCATATAGCCTTTATTACATATATCTTTAGCAGAGCTAAAATAAACCCAGATATTGCCCGCAGCTTTTGGCAATATTTCATGACATAATTGAATAATAAATAGGCTAAGTGCGATAGTAGGCATCACGCTACGAAATCGTTATTTGGTAAAATGAAACAAAAGAATTTTGCTTCAAGGATATTTTAGTGATTAAAAAATATTCGAAATAAACAAAATAATAAAAGGAAAGGGGATTTGTGATTTTTTTATTTAATACTTAAAGAAATAAGATGCTATCTGTCATGTCATAAGCTTAACAGGTGTTCTTTGTGTCTACTTTACTTACCTATCATCTTCTGAAACAATAAAATCATATTTTTGGGAGAAAACACTTTTTTTTTTTTTTTTTTATTGAATAAAGAAATTTACAAAACACAACAAGGACAAAAACCCGTCCCACGAAAACCTGTAAGGGTTTATCTGGGGAAGGGGCGTTCACATTCGCGGACCAATTAGGTATTTCTACTTTTACATAGGTATGTTATTACATAGGTATGTTTCGTTAATTAATGTTACATTTAGTTATGAATTTTAGGTAAGTCAAATTAACTTTTTAGGTAGGTATGATACACATTAAATATTCTTCTCCGTGCGCTTATTTATAAGCTGTCTATATAAACAAAAACAACTACCTATTGTTTTAATATTCTATCTAGTAATACTTAAGGGGGTGCTTCAGACCATCAAACAGTAGGCCTCGCATGCCACCCCCGAGAAAACGATAAAAATCGAGATGTGCCTCCATCTTTATTATTTTACGTATGCCAGAAAGAGCGCACATGACGATTTTCTCGTTTAAACGCTTTGTCGTGGGTGGCATGCTAGCCGTGCTGAGCAACTTTCACTATGGAACCAACATCGAGAAAAAATAAAAAAATCAACTGTCCCATACATTTTAGTCGAATCGGTACTGCAGTTTTGTATGGGACAGGTGATTTTTTTATTTTTTCTCGATGTTGGCTCCATAATGAAAGTTGTTTAGTTTGATGGTCTGAAGCACCCCTTTAAGTATTACTAGTGTGTTTTGCTAGACCCTGTATAACGTCGCGCCTCTTTCCCAGTAGGCTAGGCAGAGACCAAGAGCCATTTACTACGATCCTTACATACCTCTTTTTTGCGTCATGCACATCCGATACATCTTTTCATACATGATGCCCGTCGGTTTCGAGTACTCCGCACCTCCCCTTTTTGTAGGTCGCAACTGATTTGATCAGCATAAATTATGGAAAAAACCAAAAATTTTGTGACTTTGATCTAAAGTTAGAGTTCATTCTAAACTTTTTCTATAGCAAAGATTGTTGTAATTTGTATAATGCCCTATATATGTAGTTTATATGAATGGCATGGCAACAGTATATCAACAAATACTAAAAACCGGCCAAGTGTGAGTCGGTCTCGCGCTAAAGGTCCCGGACAAAAAAAGTTTTTTTTTCTAGGTCAATAATGTTACGGAACCCTCGGTGCGCGAGTAGCCCGACTCGCACTTGAGCGGTTTTATTTCAACGGTTTTTGCTTTTGCTTTATTTGTTTGAGACTAGACGATTTGGGGAATTAGTCCGTTTTGGTAAATTTGACATATAAGGAATTGAACAATGTGGTATCAGTCATATTAGGACACCAGACATGTTGAGACTAGACGATTTGGGGAACTAGTCCGTTTTGGTAAATTTGACATATAAGGAATTGAACAATGTGGTATCAGTCATATTAGGACACCAGACATGTTGAGACTAGACGATTTGGGGAACTAGTCCGTTTTGGTAAATTTGACATATAAGGAATTGAACAATGTGGTATCAGTCATATTAGGACACCAGACATGTTGAGACTAGACGATTTGGGGAACTAGTCCGTTTTGGTAAATTTGACATATAAGGAATTGAACAATGTGGTATCAGTCATATTAGGACACCAGACATGTTGAGACTAGACGATTTGGGGAACTAGTCCGTTTTGGTAAATTTGACATATAAGGAATTGAACAATGTGGTATCAGTCATATTAGGACACCAGACATGTTGAGACTAGACGATTTGGGGAACTAGTCCGTTTTGGTAAATTTGACATATAAGGAATTGAACAATGTGGTATCAGTCATATTAGGACACCAGACATGTTGAGACTAGACGATTTGGGGAACTAGTCCGTTTTGGTAAATTTGACTTACTTATAAGGAATTGAACAATGTGGTATCAGTCATATTAGGACACCAGACATGTTGAGACTAGACGATTTGGGGAACTAGTCCGTTTGGTAAATTTGACATATAAGGAATTGAACAATGTGGTATCAGTCATATTAGGACACCAGACATGTTGAGACTAGACGATTTGGGGAACTAGTCCGTTTGGTAAATTTGACATATAAGGAATTGAACAATGTGGTATCAGTCATATTAGGACACCAGACATGTTGAGACTAGACGATTTGGGGAACTAGTCCGTTTTGGTAAATTTGACATATAAGGAATTGAACAATGTGGTATCAGTCATATTAGGACACCAGACATGTTGAGACTAGACGATTTGGGGAACTAGTCCGTTTTGGTAAATTTGACATATAAGGAATTGAACAATGTGGTATCAGTCATATTAGGACACCAGACATGTTGAGACTAGACGATTTGGGGAACTAGTCCGTTTGGTAAATTTGACGTTTTGGTGCATTCCTAAGCCAGTAAAAGCATATAGATTACGTTATCGAACGAAGATTAAAAAAGTTTAAGTTGGGGCAAGATGATCCTGTTCTTGGGTGCATGATATTAAGTACGGTATTTTAGAAGATTATATAATCCAAAGACTTCTATTAAATAATCCTGCTCAAATTATAGGTATAATATATACTATACGATTGATCTCATTATAATAATGGTTGTTATTGGTTATTTTGTGACTAAAGAAGGCTGGCTAAGCTTGAGTCCAGTTGTCTAAGATAAAAATCTGTAAGTATAAGGATTATTTGATCTCAAAGTTCAGTAAAAAAAAATTCTATTTTGTGTACATAAATAAGACATTGTTAACTCTAACAAGTTGTTGATTTTATTAAATTCCACCAAAACCTCGAATTTTCCTTAAATTATGATCATCTTGCCCATACCCAAAGGATCATCTTGGACACACCGTTGTCCAGTTTATAAAACTTTTGTCAAAATTTGGAATGTACAAAAGGCAAGCTTATTTCTGAAGATATTTCTTCCAGCATACCAGCAAAAGAGACAGTTATCACAAGGCTTTAATGTGTACTTAAACAAACAGTAAACAGCAAATTTCATTATTAAAAATATTATTAAGTAAGTATACATATGATTCGATTTTCGATGACTCTACAACTAGCAATTTATTTTGACTTACGATATTAGGGAGTTATTAATTTTAATTTATCACCTGAATAGTAATTTGTAACTTATTAACATTATAATAACGTAATGACATGTGATTCGAATTAACTAGTACTAAGTAGGTATAATTTGTTATACAGGTGTAACAAAACACCCTAGTAATACTTAACTTAAGGGAGTGCTTCAGATCATCAATCTGAACAACTTTCTCTATGGAGCCCACGTCGAGAAAAATAAAAAAATCTGCCATCCCATACATTTGAGTCGAGACGGTACTGCAGTTTTGTATGAAAGAGCGGTTTTTTTTTGCTCCATAGTGAAAGTTGTTCAGTTTGATAGTCTGAAGCACCCCCTTAAGTATTACTAGGGTGTTTTGTTACACCCTGTATAACTAATTATTAATATGATGACAACTAGGGGCTCTTTATGTTTGCTGTGCCCTACAGGGCGGGGCACCGGTAAAGGGTCCTTCTTAATATGCTGACACTTTTTTAAGGAGATGATCAGACCATCAAACTGAACTACTTTCTCTATGGGATCAACATCGAAATCACAAAAAAAAAATCAGCTGTCGCATACCTAAGTACATTTGGCTCGAGTAGGTTTGCAGTTTTCTATGGAAGAGCTGTTTCTTTTTCGCGATTTCGATGTTGATGCCATTGCCGTAGAGAAAGTTGTTCAGTTTGATGGTCTGATCCTCCCCTTAAAGAAGTGTCAGCATATTGAAGGACCCTGTATAACATCCGAATAACTTGTGATTTGCATAAAATATCTGAATCTGAATCTGAATATAACCAGATTGCGTTTGTATGCAGCGCCAGCGCGCTCTGGAGATTTCAGAATAAAATCGTCGATCGACGAACGATTAGTATGGATTTATGGATATGGCTAAACCTTTCGCACAAGCTTGACTGCTTGGCGATCGATGTAACTGAATCGCATAGTTATTTTTTATCGTTGCTAGCTCTAAAATAGCTCGTATGAAAACTCCCTTAATACCTATTTATTTACTAGCGGCGGCCGCGACTTAGTATATTTATTTTTATTTATTTTTATTTTAACGCTTTATTGAACACACGGAAATATACATGAAAACAACATAATAGACAATTACAAAGGGCGAGCTTATCTCTAAAGAGATTTCTTCCAGCAAACCCGAGACAGAGAGAAAGCATAGAAGTGAGGCAGGCATAGTGTGCACATTTAACTAATAAAACAGAATTTAAGACTAATAAATACATAACATTATATAAAGATACAGGTAAATGTATACTTACATACAAATATATACGGTATGATAAATAAATAAATATACTAGTTTATTGAAGAGAGAGATAGTGATCTTTGACTTGTTTTTTAAATGAAGCAATTGTTTGAGAGTCTCTTATATTAAATGGGAGAGAGTTCCAGAGCCGGACTGCATGGACAGTGAAGGAATAGGAATAGAAGTCAGTAGTGTGGGACGGGATATTAAGGAGGGTACGGATGTGGGATCTACAGGGTTTGTCAGAAGGACGGGAGAAGGAGAAGCGTTCGCGGAGGTAACTGGGAGCAGAAGGATTGTGGAGGGTGTTGTACAGGAGAGAAACGATATGGGCGTTCCTGCGATCACGAATAGGAAGCCATTTTAACTGCTTCCTGTATTCGGATACGTGATCGTATTTACGCAAACCAAAAATGAACCGAATACACAAATTTTGGAGCCTTTCTAATTTGATAATGAGTTCCTCTGTGGCATCCAAATAACATACATCAGCATAGTCGATGATAGGGAGGATGAGGGATTGGGCTAAGGAGATTTTGGTTTTAAGAGGAAGGAAATATTGGAGATGTTTGAGGGAATGAAATGAGTAATGCACCTGTGTATACGCGCAGGCCACTTAAAATTTTTCTTGAATGATATGCGGCAGACTTTAAACTTTTATCGAATGAACTGATTCGCAATCAGTCATTGAAATAAAGCCGTAATGTTAATCCTGACTAAGCCCTAATATGCTTTTGTGAAAACGTTATCCAAATCAATTCAGTAGTTTTTAAGTGATGCAACAAACAGACAAATAAACAAAAATTTTAATAAAAATGGTTTCAATGCATTCCATTACGTATCCAAAACGCCCCCAATTATTAATGGATGTTTGTATCTATATATATGTACGAGCTTTTACCCGCGACTTCGTCCGCATAAATTATATACCAGATTTTAAGTTAGATGATAAGCTATCAAACAAAAAAAGTTTCATCAAAATCGGTTCAGTAGTTTTTGCGTGATACTCGAACAAACAAACACCCAAACAAACAAACAAACAAATAAACAAACAAACAAACAAACAAACAAACAAACAGACCGACAAAAAATCCAAAAATTGGTGATTTGGAATCAGGGACAGGTAAAAAAAAACCATATCGTAATTTTTTTTTGTAAATGTCTTCAATGTACAGACACACTTCTGTTACAGTTTTATAATAGTTTAGATTGTATATCGTTGTCTAGTCATCATAATACAAGTCCAGGCTAGATTCTGGTACTTTAAATGTGACTAGATAATTTGTGTGACATTGTCCAAGATACCTATAGATAATTGCAAATATCGTCAATTTATATCCATACCATGTTTACAATTCTATTATTGTATGTGGGTATTGTATAGAATAGGTACTTAGTTAAGGGCTCCCACACATAACTTCGAATTCGCATCGTATCGTAAATATCTGCGAGCACTCGATGACTTATTACGATGACTATTAATGTATGATTTTCAATCGTAACGCTCGCAAATACAGGGTGTACAATAAAATGGGACAGCTACTCAAAGGGGTGCTTCAGACCATTAAACTGAACAACTTTCTCTACATACAACACTACTACTACTACTTTCTACTACTTTCTACTCTTTCTTTGCTCTTTCTTTACATTGTGAAAAGTTTTTAACTGTAATGCATTGTAATACATTTGTTAAATAAATAAAAAAAAAAAAAAATGGGACCAATATTGAAATCGCGAAAAAAAAATCCGCTCTCCCATACAAAACTGCAAACATAACTCGACTGAAATGTATGGGACAGCAGTTTTTTTTTTCGCGATTTCGATATTGGTCCCATAGAGAAAGTTGTTCAGTTTGATTGTCTGAAGCACCCCTTTAAGTAGCTGTCCCATTTTATTGTACACCCTGTATATGTGATGCGAATTCGCTGTTATATGTGGGAGCCCTAATAGCCGATAATATCATGAAACGCTCGCATTTATTTGAGGTACCTCAGCTGTTATACAAATACTCTTTGAATTTTACTACATTGTTAAACCGCTGTTTAAAATTCCAAGAACAGTTTCATTTGCACAGGTGAAATCAATATTTCCAATTAGATAAACAACTTATTTAAATTAAATCAGTAACTAATTTGGTTCTTTCTTTGACGGTACTGTAATTTTAAAAATGTTTAAATTGAAAGGCTTGATATTATTTTTGTTTGCGCTTTTTTATGCAAAAGCTGCAATTTTAGATAACATCGACATTTTGATAGACGTGTCTGATGAAGAGGAATCGACAGAATCTGAAAGCATTGATTCTCAAGATGTTTCTGAAGAACTGTTGATAGAAAATTTTACAGGAAAAGATGGTAAGGTTTTTCATAACTTAGATCAATATAAAAAGTTTTTCAAACGACAAATTATTTCGACTCTGTTGCAAAAGCTACTGATTTATCGATAGATCTACCGATTTCGGGTACTGTCTACCGATATACCTAACGATTTTAGGTTGAGATCTGGGTTCATCACAGCACAGCAGATGTTTTAGCTAAATTTTCAGTATTTCGCCTTTTTGAAGTGAAAACTACGTAAGATCTTTTAGTTTTCACTTCTGCCCCGGAGAGCAACCCGTTGTTTTTTAGGGTTCCGTACCCAAAGGGTGAAAACGGGACCCTATTACAATTTTTTTTGTATATTGGAGTCAGGGTTAGTGTTATACTTATCTTAAATTATATCATTATCGCTCTTTGGTCTTTTTAGAAATTTTGGACTTTCCGGAAAGTTTGTGAACTGAATTACGCAATCGAAAAACAAAATTTTAACAAAAAATTTAAACCGCCTTCAAAAAACCAAAAAGTTAAAAAATAATATTGCGGCCGATGATTTTTTCGTTCGCATCATAAGAAAATTAATTTGTTTTATTGAAGTCGCTGTCAAGCCGGTACGATTCGCGACAGGGCTTGCATTTTTTGGCTTGGCTTGACACAGACTTCTATAAAACAAATTAATGTTCTTATGATGCGAACGAAAAAGTCAAATATTATTTTTTAACTTTTTAGTTTTTTTGAAGGCGGTTTTAATTTTTTGTTAAAATTTTGTTTATTTCACAATTTTCAGTGGTGAATTCATTAGTTCGATTTAATAGTAGTGCTTTAAATTAACAAATGCACTAGTCGGCACTACAATTTTCGAAGGTTCCCCTCGATTTCTCTGGGATCCATCATCAGATCCTGGTTTCCTTATCATGGTACCACACTTGGGATATCTCCTTTCCAACAAAAAATAATCATCAAAATCGGTTCATAAACGACGAAGTTATCCGCGAACAAACATAAAAAAAAATATATATACGGTCGAATTGAGAAACCTCCTCCTTTTTTTTGAAGTCGGTTAAAAATAGATTTAATTCGGTTATGGCGTTGAGTTCATGCTTTTGAAATCCTTTATTTCATTATTTTTATTTATACTACTAGTGACTACGAGTCTTTCACTTCATCACAGAATAGGTAATAGTATATAGTTCTACATAACTTCATTCAAGTTTTGGTCAAAATACGGAACTGGCATGGGAACAAAATGATTAAGTGTCAGCATTTCAAATTGCCTGTTAGAATTTGTGCTTATTGTAACTTTTTGTTCTTAGATGTTCCAGAGGAACAGCAGAATGAAATAGAATGGGACTGCTCGGAACCATTATCCAACTTTGTGCTGTGTGCGATGAAAAAGAACAAGGGACCTATTTTCAAGAACATTAACATTGGCAGACAATCTTTCCCTGATAAACCATTAATTGGATTAAAAAATATTATCCATAAATTAAATTTAATAAAAGGAAAATTAGACGACTGGATTTCGGGTACTTTGTCCGTTAATAATTAAATTACTTTGTTGAATTATTTAATAACTTAATAAACTAATAAAATCATGCTTGTTGCTAAGAAAAAAGTTTTAATGGTAAGTTTTTTTGTTTTAGGCCGGCTTGCACCAACAATTATTTAGGCTTAAACGTTATGTTTAATTATGGTGCTGCTGTTACTTTTATCAGTAGAAAATGAGAGAGACAGAGCGTTCACTAAACTCGTTAACCTATGCTTAAATACTTAGCAGATCTTAGGCTGAATTGCACCACAAACGCATTTAAGCTTAAACATGATTAAATATGACGCTGTCACTGTCAATTAGTGTTCATGAGGATCCGTAATGCTACGGCACATCCGTTAAAACTGTGCTTCATTTTATTCTTTATTGATTATTACCAACGATGTTGTTCGAGTTGTTCAAGTTGACCAAGTTGTTCGAGTTGCCTGAGTTGTTCAGGTCGTTTATGTAGTCCAAGTCAATTACCATACCTACTTACCTTATTATCTTTACTCGAGACTGACTACCTACATATTGTTTACAACTGATGCTATTAAGACGGGGCCGAGCATATCGCACTGGTTAATATTTAAGTATGTAGTTTTTTTTAAAGCACTTAGCTAGTAACTATAATTGTACCTATAATCTATGTCAGGCTAGGCACAATGTAAACCCCTCGTAGGTTTAAGTGCCAGAACACCGATATTACCCATGTATTGTTTTTATGATGAATAAAATTATTAAAAAAAAAAAAAAAAAAAAAAATTACCAAATTATCTCCCCCACCCCGCACACCTCCCCCCCCTCCTCCCTACCCCTAAATTCGACCCGCCATGGGCTCTAGTAGTAAGTTAACATTGGTTCTAGGACTTAAAATATTATATATTTAAGATGTCTGCATGACCCCCACTTTTTATGTACGCATCTTGTAGAACATTATGTGTAGAACACACCCACGAAAACATTTTTGGTTCTATACATTTTCGACATAGGACGCACCATATTCGAGATATAACATTTTTAATACTGAAGTCCCTTGTAACCTTCTTGTAACCGGTACGCAGTAATGCCGCGTGACGTCACGCACTCTGCCGCGTGGCCGACTGGCCGCCCAACAGTTGCGGCATTCAATTGATCGTAGCTCGCTTATTTTTGGTCGTAGGAAAAAAATAAAAACACCAATGTTCAGGATTTTTAATGTACTTTAATACTACATTCAAAATAAAAATCGTTACGGATCCTCGTTGAGACGTATTTGCCGACGAAGGCGACCGATGACGGTACAAAACTGTAATTTAATTTTAGTCAGGGAAGCTGTCCGCCATTTTCGCCGCGTCGATGGCGGACGGCGGAAACAAGCCAAAATGACTGTGAATGGTCTATTCCCGGTTATCAACACTTAATTAAAAACCATGTTCAAGAATGTTTGCTTATCATATTTTAAACTTCCATCCAAAATTATTCAAACTTTCAAAACATATTACCTTTAATGTTAATTTTAACAGACCAATATAGAAAAGTCTTAGATACTCAATGATGAAAGCTAGTTCTATAAATAAAATCTAAAAAAATCACCGCAGACACACCTGGACCCTGGATAAATAATGAAGTAGGTATGTATGTAGCCATTCAATCTTGGCTAGCGATGACAAAGTCGATCGATTCATCATAATTTTCCACACGAATTTGACGTTTCTGCAGTTTGTGATCTCTGACATTCCAAGGATACTCAGTGCGTGGTGCATCAATGGGATGTTATTTACCAGTGATCAAAGCTCAAAGCATAGAGATATATTATAAAAGAACAAGATGCACAATCTCATATAAAATCATAGCAAATTTTTGTCATAGACATTATTATTCTATTATTCTACTACCGTGAGTAGACCTAGTAAGTGTGTGAATGAGATTCCGATCATAATGAAAAAAGCTACGTGTGCGAAAGAGATTATAATATAATTGCCGTAAAACCATTTTGAAACAAATCGGAGTCTTTTGGAGCCCTGTCAAAAAATTATTTCTCGTTATTTTAGTGATTTAATTTAAATTCATTTTGTGTTTCATAAGAGAAATATAAAAAATCATAATGGTGTCGTGTTCCGTGTTGGAATGTAGTGTAACTTACACCAACAACCCAAATAAAGAAACGTTTCACAGGTAAATACGATCAGTACAATACCACTTTCATGAGGCTTGTTTTCACATATGTTTTTATTAAAATGATTTAGTAATACATTCATTAAATGCAGTAAACATCCTATTTTCTAAATAATGTGTAATTTTAAATAATTATGTGTAAGATAAAAAATTATTGTGTACGTGAAAAAGGAACCGTTTCGCATAGATATTGCACAAAATCTATCGATATGTCGATATTTTTGAAATATGTTTTTCTGTACTACCACCTAGCTCCCTCCGTTCATGTCTCGTCAGATTCTGGTATTGTTTTTAAACGTAGGTATTGAAAGGCTGATTTATAGCCCAGTCATTTTACGGTTGGAGCCGGGACTAATTGATAATTGGATTTTTTTTTTGCTATAATATTGAAGAGCTAATTTGAGCTTGGAAATGTACCAAAATTAAAAAAATATCACGACAGCAACAGTTCCAATTTTAAAATTTAGATATTACGAGCTTTAACCCGTGACTTCGTCCGCATAAATTATATACCAGATTTTGAGACTCGAGAGTTTCGTTTTTCAATGTGTGTACGGTTATTGATTTTAAGTCAGATGATAAGCTATCAAACAAATAAAGTTTCATCAAAATCGGTTCAGTAGTTTAGCGAGATAAAATACATACCAGTTTTTTAGGTCTAATTATTAGATTTTAAACTCACTCAAGTCCAATTTTTTTTCTTCAAAATAATGTATTTTTGTTCAAAATAATATCAAATAGCTTTCTGAAGTCATGTTTTTGACTCTACCACCGCGTCGGGACTGTTTCGCTGTAGAGAAGATGCGGCCTGAAACTGAACAACACATTGGTTTCACACAATAAGTTTCATCATAATCGGATGTAACATCCCCGTCATATTGATTTTGTTCGTATAAAATGTATCCTCTATGTCACCCAGACCATAAATAATAACGAATCGATTGCCACCTCATTCATCAACATCGGCTCAGTAGTTTAGGTGCTACGGCGGAACATATACGTAAATGCATGGAATCAAAATCAGCATAATTTATCATACTTAATCATGAGAACCGTGGTTATTTTCTCTTTGAAACGCTGCTAGTTTCAATTATGTATCGCAAAATTCTTCGAAATTATATTGCACCTGTACATTCTGTGAAAAAACAGGATAGGTTTTTAAGTCCTGGCTACTACAGCAGGTTTTTATTATTTTCATAAATTCGATTCCATATCAAAAATAAAGAAATCTTTGATTCAGGGACCCCTAAACACTATAGTCATATGCTTTTATTACAAAATATTTTCAATGCTCAGACACACATTTCAGTTTTATAATAAGTAGTGTATGTAGACAAATTATAACCCAGCAGATTAAAACTTTATAGAAGTCGGTGTGATTATGATATCAATAATGCGGATACGTCAATGTCACATCACAAAAACTCACACACATACCAATTTCGCACATACTGACATTTCGGTTTCGGTGATGCGATAATGAGGAGTCACTTGAGCCTCTAGCCGCACATTCGAACTTCGCAATTCCGGGAACATTTTCATTCCAAATTCAACTCTATTACAATGAAGCGCGGACCGAAACAGTGGCGATATAGCGAACATCGAAAGTGCGGGTACAGGGCTTGGTCTACTCGGTAGTATCTTTTAAATCGAAAAAACGGCACACGCACGTGATGCGCGCACTTTTCGTGGGGCTGGGCAATTGCGTTTTTCATAGAAAATATTCGTCGACCTATGACCTATGACCTAAGTAACAGTTTTAAAGCAGTGTAGGTAGATGGATTGTAAGCCTAGCCGATTTAGACTTCGTAATATTAAAATATAATAGTAGTAGTGACTACTATAAATTAGTGATGTAACATTGACATATTCGCTATTATCGGTATCAAAATCACATCGACTACTAAGTAGTCGATAATCTGATATCGATGATTTTGATATCGATAATCGCGAATACGTCAATGTCACATCACTAGAACTCACACACGTATCAATTTCGCACATATTGACATTTCGGTTTCGGTGATGCGATATTGAGGAGTTCCTCAGTCTACTCGGAAGTATAATATGTTTATGATTTTTGTCCAAATTGACACATACTTTTTAAACTTTTGCAAAGAGATTGAAATCACTAAACTTAAAAATTCTTCGTCTATGTATCAATGGAACATATACCTTATTAACCCAGTAAGCAGTAAAATTATATAAATCAGAAGAAATAATTTCCGGAGTTTTGGAACTTTTTTTAAACGTTCCTTTGGTACGTAATATTGAAGAAAAAAAAAAGTCCTGGTGAGGGGGGGGTGAGCTCGAGGAAGGGGGGGGCTCTAAAGGTGACTTTTTTCAGTTTTTCGCTTATTTCTTGAAATCTGAAAGTCGTATCGAAATACTTTGTATGGACAAATTAAACCTAACAAAATTTCCTACAAAACAAGTGGTATGCATTTTTGTCATAGGACTTAACCTTTGAGGGCTACGGGGCCGAGAAATTAACGGAATTTCAAAAATTATGAAATTTGTATGGCGACCCTCATGCAAGTTAAAGATAAAAACAAAATGATTTCATATTCTTAATTAGCAGCCCCGAAAACCCCCAGATACAAATTTTCAGTCGGTTCGGGGAACCCTTAAAGGCTGGATTGGCGTTTGAAATTTCCATTGGAGCCATCTTGGATATCGCAAATTTGGATTTTTTTCACCGGCAACCAAATCTGACCAGGGTCCTCTATGACAATTGTTCAAGGTCCATATCCCTATCTGTCATAGTTTCCGCGGGCCGTTGACCTCATCCATCAGGAGTCGACCTTCCGAGGAAGTCAAAGTTTTCCCTGTATCACCAAGGCATCCATATGATGATCCCCAAATGTCATCCCTGTACCGTAAGGGGAACCCGGAGATCAGTTGGAGGTATCTGGTTGACCCCCACCTCCCCCCCCCCACATAGATATTAGATAAATACCCGTATAATTAATTGTTCACCGGGTTTCCCCCATTCAACGCATAGTAAAATTATTTTAGGGATCATCATAAGGATGCCCTGGCGATAAAAATAATATTGCGACTTCCTCAGAAGGTCGACTCCTGATGGATGAGGTCAACAGCCCGCGGAAACTATGACAGATAGGGATATGGACCTTGAACAATTGTCATAAAGGACCCTGGTCAGATTTGGTTGCCGGTGAAAAAAATCCAAAATTGCGATATCCAAGATGGCTCCAATGGAAATTTCAAACGCCAATCCAGCCTTTAAGGGTTCCCCGAACCAACTGAAAATTTGTATCTGGGGGTTTTCGGGGCTGCTAATTAAGAATATGAAATCATTTTGTTTTTATCTTTAACTTGCATGAGGGTCGCCATACAAATTTCATAATTTTTGAAATTCCGTTAATTTCTCGGCCCCGTAGCCCTCAAAGGTTAAGTCCTATGACAAAAATGCATACCACTTGTTTTGTAGGAAATTTTGTTAGGTTTAATTTGTCTACACAAAATATTTCGATACGACTTTCAGATTTCAAGAAATAAGCGAAAAACTGAAAAAAGTCACCTTTAGAGCCCCCCCCCCCCTTCCTCGAGCTCACCCCCCCCTCACCAGGACTTTTTTTTTTCTTCAATATTACGTACCAAAGGAACGTTTAAAAAAAGTTTCAGAACTCCGGAAATTACTTCTCCTGATTGGTATATTTCAGCTTAATTTTACTGGGTTATATATTTCAGGTATAAAGTTGTAAATACTTCTTGCATGTCTTTAAAAAAATATGTATTTTTTAATACATTTTGAAAAAGGAACAAGATGTCATCTATCAGACGATGACAGGAGTGGTATTTTTGAAAGTCACACGTTCAAATAAGCAGTAGAAAATGACAAAATTACTATGGAGATCTTTCGATCATCTTTCTTTCGAATGCTGATTTGAACGTCTGACTTTCAAAAATCGCCCTCCAGAACAGAGACAAATTATAAGCCACACAAAATAAGTATGAGTGCTGTAGGTTGATACTAGTACGTGATATTTGACTATTAAACTTAGTCGTATTATGTATGTTTACAGTCAGAGAGGCACGCCGTGGAATGATCATACAAAGGCTGCATAACGCTAGATAACCTGTGGTTCAAGTTCTTAATAATCTGTGCTTCGTCGATACACTAGACATTTAAAAAAAAATTGCCATAGACTCCACACCACACTCTTGTTCTTCCTTATCTATGAGCTTGACATGCTCGAGTGACAAGACTCACATCATTGGCAGTTCGTAGTGATTCCATTCTCTTTGGGCAGTTCTATCCGTAAGCAAATTGCAGTTTATTTTTGAATATAAGATTATTATTTATTTACATTTAATGTATGAAAATCGGGGGTATTGTCGTGTTACCGTGTGCTAACGTGGTATGGCGGAGAAGTGTTGCATTCCTGGCTATACGAGCGCAAAGCATTAAAGTGCGTCTTCACGCTTTTCCAAGAAGTGAGAAAAGATTCCAGACATGGCTAAAGTCTTTGAATGATCCTGCTTTGTAATAAGCTAAACAAGAATGTGATTATATTGCGACGAAGAGTTTGATGCAAACAGCTAAAAACTTTGAAGCTAAGCTAACATTCGACAAAAGCCGGCAATGAGAGTCCAGTTTGTTCACACTCCTGATGCCTATCCTAATTCCTACATTATTTACGAGACGGGGACGACGGGAAGTGGTTAACCTACCAACTAAAAGCGATTTCAATGGTAGGTAAATCGAAACATTTTTTATTTAAAGATTAGGTAATGTTGATAAGGTTATTTTAGTGATGTGATGGATGTGACAATGTGAAATGTCGACTATCGATATTTGTGGTCGTCGTCTAACCATGATAATGGTGATCAAGTGTAATTTTATCTTACATTTTTTTATTATTTATTTACAGCTCAAATTGCTTTATCCAAGCCCATCAGCACAATGACTACAACTGCAGATGCCGTCAACATTTTTGATCAGTTACCTATTTGACAGTTGCAATGGTGGATGTCTTCCCTCATTAATTGAACAACTACGATTAAGAGTGTCTAGAAAAATTGGGTTTTCTTGTAGGTAAAGTAAAGGAATTTCTCGTTTTATGCTCGAATTTTTAACCAAGATCCTACTTCCTTATTATCTTAATTTATTACCCGACTACGGCGAAGTCAAAAACAAGGTTATGATTTTTGACCGGTATGTGTATAATGTGTATGTATGTTCATCTGTTCCCTCATAATTAATTATTAGTTATTACTTTTAGAGACTTATTTCAAATTGTATTCACCAAGATGTTAATAAATGCCATAAAAGAAAACATAAGGACTAATGCCAAGTTTTTTACGACATGATATCTAACGCGATGCACTAGCGATTTAATTACACAAGATATATCTAGCGTCCATAATTGGATCTTACAAAGAGAAAGAATTGTATTCAAATGTTGTTCTGTACCTTACTTACCCCCCTCGTTCGGTTAAGGTCAGTTTCGCTATATGGCAGATTCAGTGGAGTCCCTGAAGGTTTTTACTTCGGAACCCGTCAAAACTACTCCGATTTCGATAAAAAATAATTAAATGAAGGTTATTTAAAATACTACAACCTTTACAGTTAAAAAATTTTCGTTTTTTCTTTCGTATAGAAATCTTTGAGCCAGTGTTACTTTAAAACTACATAATTATATAACATAACGGAAATCTGATAAACCACAGGCAAGGATATTAGTTTCTGGATCGTGTTAAAAAAAAACATTAAATTTATTTGGTTAATATTCAAAATTGAATCAAACTTCGTTTGTATGGTTCGTCTCTCAATTAAAATTGCCTCAATGTTAATGTCCTGTTCTTACATGAACTCGCAAGTTGTGAAGCATTTTTTCTTAAAATTTAAATTTTTTGGGTTACAACTTTTTACTTGACTGAGAGCGTCAATTTTTAAACTATAAAGGTTGTAGTATTTTAGATTGGAGAAGTTTTAAAAAAAATCATGAAAATCAGAGTAGTTTTGACCGGTTCCGAAGCAATAGTACTTTTTAAAGCTACAGGTACTCGGTTAATTCGCGTTACGGCAGATTCTTTTACGGTTAGGGCAGAAGTTGGCCCACTAGGGCCACCAGGGCCACTAGGGCCACTAGGGTTATATGGACTACCATTGATTATTATTACAAATATCTCGGAACTCAGTCCGAACTGAGATATAAAGGCTTGAAGTGAACGTAATGGTAATATTTTCATCTTCAAGCCTTTATATCTCCGTCCGGACTGAGTTTAGGGATAGGTAGGTATACATATTACATAATACGTTTTGTTTGTTACTTTATTCTGAAATAAAATATTCATGTTTGGTTGCTGGTTGCTGGCTGCGCCAAAAACAACGCCGAAAAATAAGGCGCCAACCTTACATACAAAACCAGCCTTGTCTTTTGTAATACGTTCTTTACTGATCAAGCTTTCAAAAAAAAAAACTCAAAAAATTTAGGGAAATATACTAGTCAAAATACAACTGTGATTGACACAATGGACGTTCAAAAATAGATACGTACACTCGAATAACATAACCCTCCTTCTGTCGCAGTCGGGTAAACTTGAGGCGATCTTGTGGGTTCCATGGGTTCTCTTGTGTCATTTGAAATTGAGACTTTTTCCAGGTTATAAGTAAAATACTCTTTTCTAGGCTTTCCAAATTTACGTGAGATTCAGAATACCTATTTAAGATATTAACTCAAATAAACGAAATTGTTAATAAAGAGCATGTTTTATTAATTTCATCCTAGCTTTTCCCTGCAACTCCGAATCTAGAAATTCGTATTTGCCACCGACAACCGGGATATTATAAGCTAGCAATAGTGATAGCTTATAATATTCCGGGTTGGTGGCAAATACGAATTTTGGGGTACAAACCCAGTTTCAGTTGATTGTGTGCAATACTATCGATGCGCTAGTATCGATACAATTGCACACAATCAATAAGTATTGAACATTCTGAGATATACTACTATCGATAGTGCGCACATCCCTAGTAGTGTTGCCATATGAATGCGGCTTTGGAGTATATGAATGTGTTTTTCTTCTGGCAACACTTCTTTGAGGTGTATCTCAGAGGAAGGATCTCCTTACTAAGGTGTATCGATACCCTCCCCCCCGTACCCCTGTCATAGCGTTATTCCCCTCGCCCGAAAGATTCCAGTCTGTACGGTAGTACATATAATCACCAGCGCGGTACTGAGGCAAGAGGAGGTACTTTTATTCGTAAAGTACCTCATTTGAGTCTGCCATTTTTGGACTGCTGATTGTGTATCTTGTTCTGTAGGTATAATATATCTATGGCTCAAAGATATTTAATTATAGGTTCTTATTCTTAGTCAAAGCTAGATCAAAGGGCTTAGGTTTGACAGTTTTATGATACCCAAAATTAACATCGTCAACACCGCTAATGGTAAGCACATATTACGACGCCGACGGGTCGAATCGGGGCGAGGCGGGCCGCATCGCAGCGGGTACGCACGCACGCACACACTAGAACGTGCCGGGTCGCAAGCGCAACACATTGACGGTTTTTAGGGTTCCGTACCCAAAGGGTGAAAACGGGACCCTATTACTAAGCCTACGTTGTCCATCCGTCCGTCCGCGTCCGTCCGTTCGTCTGTCCTACCTATTTAGGGCTCTAACTTTTGAACCGTAAGGGCTAGATATTTAAAGCACAGAATGTGCGTTATCTTCATACAAGAAACTAGTTTTTATCAACGTTTTTTCTTCTCGCTCTATGGTAAATACGGTAATACATAAAAGCGTCAAACTTGGCGCGATTATGGAGCAAACTCTACAGTATAAAAATAATAAAAAACGACCAAGTGTGAGTCGGTCTCGTGCTAAAAAAATTTTACGTTAATATGTTGTGTGGTAGTGTTTTACGGACGGAACCCTCGATGCGCGAGTAGCCCGACTCGCACTTGACCGATTTTTATTTAGATTGACTGACTTAATACATTGTAAAATGTTCAGCTTGGTATGGCACACTGCTGGCGGAGCAGGCCGCATCGCATGGACGGACGGCAATCCGCCGCGCCGCGTAATAATGCCATAGCGTAAATAAAATAAAGTGGGTGCGCTTAGTGGCCGCGTTGGGTCTATGCTTGCGCGGTGTGCGGAGGGGTGAGGCACCGGCCGTTGGGGTACAGCGCGCAGGTGAATTGGTACTGGGACCGCGCCCCCCGCCACCCGCACCCCCCGCACGATAGGCCTGTCGCGACCCAAGAGCGCCCTCTCTATTATTATATTAACTTTGATAATGCGGCCCGATCCGGCCGCATAGTATGCGATAGTTTATACAAACACTATATCTATGATGTGAACGATTAGGGCGCTGCGCCCGGCCTCAACATATCGTAATAATATCATAAGGTCTTACATTCACTGTATCGCAGATAGTTTGATATTAAACTTTTCGAAATTGGAAAATTGTTTTCATATAAGTACAAAGGTACAAAATTCGAAACCAATGGGCCAATTTGCGGGGAAGGTATTTTTTTGCGAATTTCAAAACGTGTTTCAAGACTTTTAATTGGTTTTAGATACTGTAAAAATATTTTTTTCCAAATAAGTAGTTACATTGCGTTTAACTCGAGCTTTCGAGGGTACCTCTTTTATTTGTATGTATAAATCAGGAAGCTGGCATACTTATTGTGTATAAAATAGACGGAAGTGAGTCAAGTACTAGGCCGCGTGCTTGACTCACTTCCGTCTATCTTTACCACGAGCTTCCTAAGGTTAAGTATCTTTTATTTTCCTTTGGAAAGATCTTTAGGCTGCGTATCCTTTTCATCGCTGGTAAACTTTTTAAATTTCGCAAAAATGAATAGCTTGAAATGAGTGTCGAACAAAAGATATACCTACCTGAGTTTAAACCAAATAAATAAAATACTATTTAAAGCCTGCTCAGAAAAAAGTTCAAAAGCCTCAAGTTTTCGGAAGGGTAAAAAGTTCAACCTTAAAAAATGGCTGTATTAATATTCCATCCAGGTACGAGTACGGAATGACTAAGGGTACTGCGGTAAGCTACGGAACCCACAAATTCATGGAACCTACGAACGAGCTTTCATCAAATCTTGGCTTCATTATGATAATAAGCAAGCAGGGCCCGGGAAGAAAAAAAACGAAAGTTGATAGAAGCAAAGCAAACAAAGCTTGATGTATGTTATAAAATGCAAAGCAATGTTGATTTGCATCAAGAAAGAATAATGTTTTGCATTGCATTTTATAATATTATTCTTTCTTCTGATACCGATTAATGATACTTAATATACATTGAGTTATGAGGTATTGAGGTATGCATATTTCTTAGGTAGGTAGGTATAAGAAATTTGTAAAATAGCTCACGACCGTAATCCCTTTCGGGGTTGTCAGAAACCTTGCTACAAACATACATTTTTTTTGTTTTTTTTTCTGGTAAAATATAATTAAAAAAACCTGTTTTGTTAATTAAACTTTTTTGCCTTCATTATATGTAAGTATGTACCTACTTTTGATATGCCAAGACTATGCCAAGACTATGTCAAGTTTTTCTGAGGAAAATGCATTATAACAGACGGACGGACAGACACCGAGGCGATTCTTTTCATTCTTTAAGTGTTCCGGCATTAGCAATTTTGGCACCTAACACTAAAAATAGATAACCGTAAAACAAGCAGCTAACAAATGGAAACTAAGCCATATCTTGCTTCCATTTAATGAGCGTTTTTCTTTTGGTTTTCTAGGGGATCGATAGATAGCGCTACGGTCTGTGGTGCGAATGAAGGTCATCGAAATTGTTTCTTTAAAATAATAAAGAGGGAAAACATGATCAAAAAGATGCCAACGCATCTGTTGATGGAATATTTAGTTATTTACGAATCATTTTAATCGAAAATTTGAAACAGTTTACGTTTGAGATGTTTGTATGTGCTCGATCCCTTGGCCTTTACAAAAAAGGAAGATACTGTGACTGTGCAGAAATGATTTTGTCAGGATCTTGCGAACGTCTCTATGGAGCGATAAACATGTCATCTGTAGAGTTTTTTAGGAACAAAATTTAAAAAAGAAAAGAAAAACGCTTATTGAAATAAACTAACGCCGCACCGGAGAAGGAGGCATTTTCGCGCGGTGGATTTTCGTCAGTGCTGCGATGCGGCACGCCGATGACGCTCGTCTGTGTATGAAGAAAACCGTACCTACCTACTATCGAAGTTCCAAGAGGAACTTCTGACGTCTGCTAGTATTACGTCAAAACTAAAAATCCGTCAAAGCGTTGCGACCCGGCCCCCTCTAGTGTGGTAAGTAGGAACCCATTCATTTTTCGCGGTGATGATGCGGCCCACCCTAATATGCGTTTACCTTTATAAGGTGGAATAGTCTTCTTTATTTTTTTATCGATTTCATAATTTTACTCTCATTCATTTTTTCTTTTTGTTCATTTTTACATACGGCGACACATCAAAACCAACATAAGCTGGCTGCGTGATGCTATACATTACTCGACCTACGCGGTCAGTTTATGTTGGTTTTGTATAGCTTGATGTGTTGCCGTGTGTACATTATGACTATAATTATTAATCAAAATATTGTTGACAGTTTCTGTGAAAACCTTACCGTACGTACATTACCTACTAACATTTTACGAATAACAATGAAATGAGAATTCAATTGGAATCTTGCCAGACTTAAAATAATTTAGTACAGACTGGAACCTAGGTCAAACTCATAAGCCCAGACTTAAAGTACCTAGGTATACTATAACTAAACATATTTCGTAGAAGCGGCTTCAACAGTAGATATTCTGTCAGATGAACACTAACTAGATCAGATTTAAATTTTGGTATCTACAACGTGTTAATGAATTAACGCAAAACTAGAAAGTAATTTGTTTAGAATCGAGAGCAGAATCGAATTATCATGGTTTCAACATAGGTAATTTTTTTCATTTTTTTTTCGTAAAATTTTAAATTTACAACACCCAAAGTCAACCCACCCCACGGGCACACTCACCCTACTTACTACTAAAACAAGATTATAAAAATGTATCTAATTATAGATTATAGACATGATAACAAATCATTTTTGCCTCTGAACTTAAAATGCGAATAACTTTAAATTTTAACCATCAAAATAATGAAATTATTGTTTCAATCTAATTCTTTTGTTATAAATCAGTTGGGGTGTATGAGGTTTTGCGCTAATTTATTAACACGTTGTAAGTATAATACTTAAGTACATAATTAATTATAATAACCGAGCTTTTACTTCGACCGTACAGAAGAAAAAGGGCTGCTTTTATTTTTAATTCGAAATTATCAAAAGTGGAATGTTTAGAACCGATAAAAGTATTGTATAACAATAGCTTGAAGGCTTTTGTAGTTTATTGGAGTAAAACTTTTTTAATTTAGGCCTTCTTTATTGAAAAATCTTTATTATTGGGACGAGGCCCGAGGGCGCCACTGAGCTTGTAATAGGCCTCTTAAATTCCTATCTAAACTATTATAAAACTAACAGAAGTGTGTCTGTACATTGAAGATATTAAAAAAAAAATGATTACAATATGGTTTTTAGATGTCCCTGATTCCAAATCACCACTTTTTTGATTTTTTGTCTGTCTGTTTGTTTGTTTGTTTGTGGGTTTGTTTGTTCGAGCATCACGCAAAGACTACTGAAGCGATATTGATGAATTTTTGTTTGTTTGATAGCTTATGATCTGACTTAAAATCTGGTATATAATTCATACGGACGAAGTCGCGGGTAAATGCTCGTCTTTTTTAAAATTAATTCTGTGAAAATATTTTCAATGATAAACAGTTTGTTACTAAGTTTCGGAGACAATCTTATCTCTGGAATGCCCCAAGGAACCCTTGTCACGAATATTGATTTTTCCCTTTTGGCGCTCAAAAAGATAATTAAGTTTGTCTTGGACCATTCGTCGACATTCATCTCTGGATATTGTGATTGTGTGTTTGTTATCAGGATGAAGATAAAATATCCCCCCCAAAGAATTAGGTACATTTTATCTGAGCTCTCTGCTGTTCCGTTTGAGTAATTAATTATGAAGGCTGTTCCATACTAAATTGGCTATTAGACAGTTTTCGGACAGATATTTTAAAATATACGTAGGTTTATTTTATACCTCTTGCAATCATGTATTTAAAAAAAAAAATTAATAATTTGAGATTCGCGTGAAAACAGCCGATCACGTTACATTTCTGGCTGTGACGTCATATTTCAATAAACTATAATAAACTTAACTACAACCCGGGCGAATTAACTAGGCACCTGGGTCGCACGTGGCTCGGAATTTGACACCCCTCCTGCTACCCCCCCCGCGGGACCCCGCGTCGCCGTGCGAGGCCGTAGCATAGCATTTCAGTTACCGTTGCACGTGTCCTTGCGCTTTAGCATTTTCGAGTTTCTGAGTTTTCCGAGTTTTTTATTCCGAGCCACGTGCGAGCCAGGTGCCAAGTTAATTCGCCCGTGTTGTACGAAGCTTCAACTAACATGTATTGAAATGCGAAGTCACACGCTATCCTCTAAGAGGGAGGTATCACGTTCAGTATTTCGTCATTCTGGTCCATCAGTCTGGTCCATCAGTCTGGTCAGAATGATGGGAGAATGACGGACTGACGGAATGATGGTCCAGACTAATGAATATTAATTTTGTCATTCCATTGTGAATGATGAAATACTGATGGGAAACTGACTGACTGACACTCATCATTCTGGCATCATTCTGGCGTCATTCAACGACTGACCAGACTGATGGACCAGACTGATGAAATACTGACCGTGTAACCTCCCTCTCAGATAGAGATAGCAAAAACTACAGTCACACGATCGATGCTCAATCGGCTCTATCATGGCCTAAGAGCAAGGATCGCCAATAAAGGAGATCCTTGCTCTGAGATCATGGCCGCCCGAGTTTCAGGTTTTGCAATCCACAGATGAAAAATCTCTAATTTAAATTGCTAAATAAAATATTTACATATTGTATGATTATTGTGATCGTATAAGCTACTATTATCTAACATTATTTAATATTTTATCATTACAATTGTTAAAACATAGCCACTTGCAATGCCTAGGTACTCGAGTCCAATCAGCAAACAGCGTATTTTTTGGGTTCTCTTAAAGGGTAAACTCTTAGTTTAAAAGGATGCCAATGCTTTCAATTTAATTCTGTATTTATTTTGTGAATGTTTACATTGTCAAATAACACAGAAAAAACGGTAAACACACAAATCTTGTTATACAAAGTATCAGGTAACCATGTGATAGATAGAAGTCTGTCAGATTGCAGATGGGGAGTGAAGAACCGTAAACATGTTTGTTAGGTAAAGCAGGAAAACATCATTTGTTTTCTCCGAACTCTGAAATCGTTTGTAATGCAATGGAGAAAAGTTTATTATGTACTATTAGGTATTTGATTATTGCATTCCTATCTCTTAAGGGGCTATGTGAAAAAAATAGGATTCTTCAAAGCTTCATATATCATGAAGTACTAACAATAGGAGTATGATTTTCGGATATGTGTAAATTGAACATATAATTGAAGTTTTGATTAGAGTCAAAACACGATTAAGACACATTTTCTCGATAGAAAATCAAGCCAAAGTAGCCTCCGTTTTTATCTATAAACGCTTGGAACTGCTAAACGGTGAATAATAGAAACACAAGACTTGATTTAAAAAAAAAGAGATTGATATTTTCTAAATTTTGATTAGATCAAGATTGAATTGTTCTTAAGCTATCTTGTTTGTAATGCTACATATTAATATAATCTCTGGCAATACATTATATAGACTAAATATTTAGTCATGTATTCCTAATTTGCATGCCATGCTTATGGCGAAACATGCTGTACTAAATTAAAACTGTCCACCTGTACTATATGTTACCGTGTTTCCGCAAATAAATGATTTCAATTTCAATTTCAATTTCAATTTCAACTTACATAAATAGTACAATCACAATTAAATAAAGTTTGATTTGGCGCTCGATTCGATTCAGGGGCGCGCGCCGCCCCATCTCTTTCTCTCGCATCAGGCCGTAATATAAGCTATCCCACACCTGTTTCGCTTAAATTATTTTTCGACATAGGCCCTTAATTCTAGGTTAATAAAATAAATTCGGTAAGTGAAAGAATGATCAAAATCGGTAGTGCACTGAGCCACAGACTGAGCTTATTATTTATCTGTATCTTCTATGTAGAAGATACAGAGAATTATATTAACACGATACGACGCATCATGGACGACTCTGCTCTGACCGTTGTTGTCGTTTTATCATCCCTTACTACTGCATGGTGCGGTAAATATACAGCAGTAGATTTATTTTTAACTTTTTCATCTTTAATTTCTTACTGCCTCCGTGGTCTAGTGGTTAAGAGCATTGGCTCTCGATTCGGAGGTCGTGGGTTCGATTCCCACGGGGGACACCTAGTGATATGTCACTTTGTGCGTTTCTAGGTTTTTCCCCAGTTGGTTAGGACATTGCAGGCTGAATCACCTGATTGTCCGAAAAGAAAAATGATTCCGTGCTTCGGATGGCACGCTAAGCCGTTGGTCCCGGCTGCTATCTCTGGTGGTAGTAGTCGTTACATAAAAACCACGTCAGAGGCCGTAAGGCGGTCTGAAAAAACTCTGACACCAGGGCTCTGCCCACACGATAAGAAGAAGAAGAATTACTTTACAGTATTCTTTCTTTAAATGTGCATCTTTCTCTAATCTTCTTTCTGATTGTTGCAGTCTTGACCGTGCGACTTCTCTGGGCGCACCGTATTGGCTTGATGGATTTTCCTGCTTGAAAGGCAAAGACACAATGTAGCGTCCGTTTTTGTCTCTAATATGAGTTTCTTCAAAATGTTTCTCACAGCGACTTTCCTCTTCCGTCAAAATCTTCTTGCATTTGCGTCGTGTTGCGACTTATCTACTCCACATTCAGTAGAATTGATTGGATTAATTAATAAATATTATATTGCGGCAATACCGCGTATAAAGAAGCAAACCACATCAGACTATAAACACAAGGAGTACTTTAACATACAAATGTTTTTTATATGCACCCAAGAGAGAGGAACTCTCATCAAAATTTTATTAAACATTAACTAGAGTAGGTACTAAATAAGAGCATAATAACATTAAGATAATAACTTTAACAGTTTATTTCAAACGTGGCCTTTACGAAGGGTTGGGTGGACCACTGGAAATTATAATTTATCTATTGTTGTAAACATCATAATACGCTAACATGACCGCAGGAAACTGATTACCATAACTTTGTGTGTATGGTGGACCTATTTCTTGATTATCTTGTAAAATAAATAGGTCAGTAAGCATGTCTAATATCGACGCGATCTAAATGTTATATGAAATAGCATAATTTTTCGCAACTAGAAAAACGTGTTCAATTTTATTATCTGCTGGACAGAGAAACTGAAAATCTGGCCAGTGATAAAAAATTGTTGCTTGTATTAGGCCAAGAAAATATTTCAAATGAGTCACTCACTAACATTATTGCTGGAATAAAGTAGGTAAATAAAAGATTTTAACATCATTTCTATATTTAGGCCAGTCATTTTACGGAGTTTTGTTTGGCGGGGTAGGGAGTAATTATTAATTGGACTTTTAAACTGTAACCGGCACCATTTAGTGACAAAAATACTATCCTAAAATATATAAAAAAAAAATTTGCTACGCAACATAGAAATCAAAATTGTGTGTCCCGGAAGGCTTTTAAATTAATAATATTAATACCAATGCACTCATTTGAATTCGATTTAACAATATACATTATTTTTTATCAATAAAGTAGGCATTAAAATTAAAAAAATGAGGTATTTATTAGACAATATGAATGTATTTTTAAAAACCTTCTAAGTAGACAACAATATTTACACCATGTTTGAAGTATGTATAATGGTAAAGCCTTAAATATGTGCACAAAAAAATTTTTCATCTGGTTTTTTAGAACGAGATAATATCTATATTTTAAAATTGGAACTGTTGCTGACTTTATTTTTTTTTTAATTTTGGTACATTCCTAAGCTCAAATTGGCTCTTCAATATTATAGCGAAAAAAAAACAATTAGTAATTAGTCCCGGCTCAAACCGTAAAATGACTGGGCTAATTTTTAAATAGGCGTCACTAACAACTTTGTCAAAAAAAAAAATCTTTTGGTTTTCTGGGGATCTATAGGTATATGGATGGCATTACGGTCTGTGCGAATAAAGGTCAAAATTACAAAAAGTGTTTCATTAAAATAATAAAGAGGGAGAAGATAATCAAAAAGATGCCAATGCATCTTAATATTTCATTATTTACGAATCATTTTAATCGAAAATATGAAACTTCTTACATGGTTGTATAAGCTCGATCCCATGGCCTTCAAAAAAGGCAGGCACAGTCTTGACATGATTTTAACAGGATCTCGCCTAAGTCTCTATGGAGGGAACATGTCATCTTTCGAGGTTTTTAAGAAACGAAAAAAGACGATATTTAATTACATAACAAATACATTTCTCAGTAAAAATCTAATAAAAAATATCTGTTTGGTCCCGATATTATCTTGAGTGATAAGATAAGTGATAGTGGATAACACTGAGAGAAAAGTAAGAAAACGATATCGAAAATACATCTGGAGTGCGATTTTTGAATCTCATTCGCTGAGTTCAGTAGCTGAAAATGTCAAAATTACTGTGGAGATACGCATCTTTCTACTGCTGATTTGACTTTCAAAAATCGCACTCCTGAAGTATGATTTTTGAAAGTCAAATCAGCAGGAGAAAGATGCATATCTCCATAGTAATTTTGACATTTTCAACTGCTGAACTCAGCGAATGAGATTCAAAAATCGCACTCCTGGAAATTGTTTACAGAAACTGTCAACAATTTCCAAGGGAATAAAACTCAGAACTGTTTGGCAACTTTGCAGAGTTGTTTGTGGGTAAAGATTTTAGAATATCGTCTTTTCATGTTTCTAAAATATTCCAAATTCTCATGGAGAGTTATTTATCAAATGTTTGTTTCTGATATCTTTTTTTCTGAGTAATTTATAATTTAGGTATTAAATAAAAAAAAACCTACTTAATTAATATTTTTTTTTTTTTATAATTTAAGTTTTTAGTGTGACATGCATGACGAAACGAGTTTTTATAGAAAGAAATAATCTTTTAGGTATTTGTTAGTTTAACATGTTTAAACAATCGCATACAAAAAGAAGGAGTCATATTGTGTAACGATGGTCAAGACCATCAAACTGAACAACTTTTTCAAAGGGACCAACGTCGAAATAGCGTTAAAAAAATCTGCTGTTCCGTACAAATCAGCAATCTATAGGTACTCCACTAAATATAATGTAATACAGTATGTAAACTAACTAAAGGCAAACCTTTTAAGGGGATGATCAGACCATCAAATGCTGATACTATACATGTATTATATACATATAAACCTTCCTATTGAATCACTCTATCTATTAAAGAAAATCGCATCAAAATCCGTAGCGTAGTTTTAAAGATCTAAGCATACATAGGGACAGACAGACGGCGGGAAGCGACTTTGTTTTATACTATGTAGTGATAAACCTTCCTCTTGAATCACTCTATCTATTAAAGAAAATTCAAGTAAGTAAATAAACAAGTACCTATAGCCTATACTATAAATATACTAAGTAGGTACCTATAGGCCCGATAGGTCCTACTTCAAAAATGGAAAAATATAACGGAATTGATTTCATAATTAGGTTACTAATAATTTCGTTCCGGTATTCGTAGCGTTTGATCTTTAAAAAGAAAATAGTCAATTACTAAAGGAAAATATTGGTTTGAGGCAGTGATCATTACCAGTTCACTGGTTTGAGGTCATGGAAAACATTTCCAACAATAGGTTTTTACTCTATCAAAGTAATTCTTCACTTGGACAACGTTTTTTTCAAGTCGTGAAAAAATATGTAATGTCTTACAATGTTTTATATCTGGATACATACAGGATGTTAACTTAAATACGTTACTACTTCACACACAACAATACAATCACACCATCAAACTCAAACTGAACAACTTTCACAATGGGACCAACATTGAAATCGAGAATAAAATCTGCTTAGAAATAGTCAATGGTACCGATTCGGACTGTGCCACGACTTAACTAAATTTATTCCTATCACTTTCTAAAATAAGATTAAGAAAAGAGACAGAAAACCATCAGCTGACTTTAGTGCTGTCAAAGTGACGTTAACCATCATAATGTACGCCATCTTATTTAAAGCGTTTTTGGGCGTGTAACGTCATTTTGACAGCACTAAAGTCAGCTGTTGGTTTTCTGTCTCTTTTCTTAATCTTATTTTAGAAAGTGACAGGAATAAATTTAGTTAAGTCGTGGCACAGTCCGAATCGAGGCCAACGGCTACCTACGCGACCCAACTGTATGAAACCTCTGATTTTTGAAGATATTTTCAAAAATATTAATTGGGGGCGTTCAGGATTCGAAATGGAATGCACTGAGACAATATTTATAATTTTTGTCCGTTTGTCTGTTTGTTTGTGCGCTCATCACTTAAAAACTACTGAACCGTTTTGGATGAGGTTTTCATAAAAGCATAGGGTTTAGTTTCGATTAACGCAATGGGTTCATTCAATCAAAAGTTATGAGACATTGTTATTTGTGACATTGTTACGTAATAAATATACTTCTATGCAGCAAAAAATCGCACTCCAGATAAAGTTATGAGTATTTATAGTTGGTGTTAAGTCCGTACGAAGTTGCGGGCGCCGCTAGTTATAAAATAGATAGATAGATAATTAACTCGTTCGTACAAGACAAACATGTTACTGAAAATGGTAATTTGGCGAAACAAGTTCTTAATTACGTTAATTATGAAGTCGATATTTTAATAACCGCTGTCGAGTATTTTGCGAGTAATTTTGTCCCAAATTGTTTGTATTTCTGATAAAGTTTCTACTTCTGTACCTAAATTAATCATCAATCAATCACTCTCCCGCACGACAGCGATCTCGAATGTAATTTTTTTATCTGTCGTAAGATAGATAGACGATTCGTTCGTTTGTTCGGCTCCTTATACTTTTTCAGGGTGTAAAATTAAATGGGACACTTACCTACTTAAAGGGGTGCTTCAGACCATCAAACTGAACAACTTTTTTTTTTTTTTGTAAATAATCATAGTAAAAAGGGAGTGCTAACGGTATACTCTCCCTGATTCCTAGCTGATTTTCTTGAACATATTTAATTATTTTGACCTTTGTTTAGTTTATGATTTACTGAAATGAATTGAAAGATGATGAAAAATATAATATGTATGCCCACACCAGGCCCACACGCATTCAGGAGAGAGGGCGTGCGCACATACATACAAATAGTGATGCATTGATGCATCTTGCGTTCGATGATGCACTGGGTACAAAGACTAAACACAATGGATCATCGAACAATATATATAGGTACACACTGATTATGATACAATTGAGTTGCTTAACAGGCAATATATCTAATTAGACATTTTTGATCATTAACTTAAGGCTGGGTATTAGTAGAACAAGCCTCTCTTTCTAACAAGCAAACTTTCGCAATTAGCCATCCCGCTTCAATTGAAAGCAAGATCGCAAAAAAACACATTTTTCATCAAATCTTTTCTCTTGGGTGTTTGGGGAAAAATCCATCGGGTAGAAGCCCTGCTATAATTATTTACCTTTCAAATGATGGTATATTCAGAAGAAATGGTGTAGGGTGATTCTTGCAAAACTGGTTATAAATCTGAAATCGAGCTTACTTTGCTCCTCTTTTCTATCGAGAAAATTTTATAGAATCGTGTTTTAAACGGTTAGATGCCCTGCAGAAAGAATGTATCTACACTGTTATGTGAACTATATATATTAAATGTAATAATTTGGTTATCAAAAATCGGTTCGAAAACAGACAAAATAGGTATGACCCCCTCTTAAGTGAATTGAGTGAATTATGAAGAAGTTTAACAAAACAAAATAAAACTTATAATACAGAGATTCAGGATATTTACAGCATAAGGTTTGAGCACGTTTGTTTTTTTTTTTTTTTTTTTGGTACTTAGTAGGTAGGTAATCCTCTAAAGCTGTTAATGTTCAAAGACACGCGCACCTTCAAGCAGAAGTTACATGGTGGGAGTAGTTCTGCGGAACTTCTAGGAACTTTAATATTATTATTTTTATCCCCAAGGTTCCGTGCAATACGTAAAAATACAATAATTATTGCGCAGACACGTAAGAACGAACGAAAGGGTATCTATTCGAAAATGTCGAAAGATAATTATTGTATTGGATTAGGGCCGCTGCAACTAAATGTCTTCAAAATAATGTTGGTAGTTGTAGCAAGGTTTCTGACTACTCCGCTAATCTAACCTACGTAGATGAAGTATAAAATGCTGCGCAACGGAAACTGTCAGTGTTGCCACCTTAGTTTTAGTAATAGGGGCAGTTGAAGAGGCTAAAAAGGGCTAGATCGGGCTCTTTGACTACATTATCGGGCTAGATGGAGCACAAATTACCAAGAAAACACTTTCTGTACAAAAAGGCTAAAAAAACACCTTTACAATCATAAAAAACATAAATATTTCAATTATGTATTTATTGAATCACAATAACATTTTTCAAAATTAATCAGAATTTGAAGAAAAATTTTACCAATTTAGTAGGTTAAAAATTAAAAATATTATTTAGTTATAACAAAGTAAACCCGGATCGGCGCGGCGCGGCGTAGAGATGCTGTATGTTGCCATACGGTATGTATAATCGAACAAATGGTATCTACCACAAAAATAGAAATAAATCAATATATGACACAAATCGCCAAAGTTTGATGTTATTGCGATGTTAGCATGGCGCAAATTTTAGATTTTGGTGCAATATTTTTAAGAAAATGAAAAGCCTGAAAAGGGCTAGATTGTCCTTTCCGGGCTAAATCATTAAACAACGAGTTCACCTACAGTAAAAAGTGCTAGATCTAGCCCCAAAAGGGCTAAGGTGGCAACACTGGAAACTGTGCTTCTGGCCGCTGGAACTTTGTTGTGAATTGTACCTAATACAAAGGGAGAAAGGTCGGCTCTAATTAATTGTACATTAATACCCAATTTAAAGTTGGGAATCTCTTCAAAGGTTAAAATAATTTATACAGATCCATAAACTTTTACCCCAAATATCTAGTTTGTTTAAAGAACGATCTGTTTTACTTTATATTTGTAGCTTTATTCGGAAAACAGAAAGTTTGACTAATTTTCAAACGTCAGTCACATTTTAAACTGTAAATTATAATATAATAGATCTAAATAAATTCTCAACTGAATATTTTATCTACACCAGCATAGCCGGTCGGTTAAAAGAGTTTGCGAGCTTTTGTGACTGGTTAATTTTACACTTTCAATCATAATTATTTCATAATTTATTTTACTTCCAAATCCTAGACGCCTCCATCGAGCCGAAGAAATGAAATAATCCCCTGAAAAGGCAAACAATACTAACTCATCATTTATAAATCCGCATCTACAGGGTGAAATTGATATCATTGGCATCCTTTTAAGAGCCTATGTCGAAAAATAATTTTAGCGAAACGGGCGTGTGATAGCTTATTTACTGCCAGATGCGAGAGAAAGAGATGGGGCGGCGCGCGCGCCTGGATCGAATCAAGCGAAAAAACAAACTTTATTTAATTGTGATTGTACTATTTATGTAAGTTCAATTCTGCTCTAATCAAAACTTAGATAATAGCAATCTCTTTTTTTTAAATCAAGTCTCATGTTTAGCAGTTACAAGCGTTTATAGACAAAAACGGAGGCTACTTTGGCTTGTTTTTCTATCGAGAAAATTTGTCTTAATCGTGTTTTGGCTCTAATCAAAACTTCAATTATATGTTCAATTTACACATATCCGCAAATCATACTCCTATTGTTAGTACTTCATGATATAAGGAGCTTTGAAGAATCCTATTTTTTTTTACATAGCCCCTTAAACTAAGAGTCTACCCATCAAACTGATCAACTTTTACTATGGGAGCAAACTGATCAAAGCAAAAATAAAAACTGCTGTTGCATACATTTGAGTCGAATAGGCATTGCAGTTTAGTATGGGACAGCTGATTTTTTAGTTGCTCCGATCGGTTTGCTCCCATAGTAAAAGTTGTTCAGTTTGATGGGTAGACTCTTAGTTTTAAAGGATGCTAATGATATCACTTTCACCCTGTATATGGTTTGACATTAATTTGAAGCGATGGCTGTCGGTCTTACGACCCAACTTGATATTCGGTTCCATTAATAGAAACTGGGAACAAAATAATTGACTTATGAAAAGTTGTCCATTACAACCAAATCTAGGATAGTACGTGAAATAATAAATAAATTAATTATTCCTAGAGAAAAATCACAAACGATAACTAAAGATGTAATGCAGGCACTACACTCTCGCGAGAACTTCCCGGCGAAAATTCTTGGCAAGAATTTTCTAAGGAAAATTACTACGGCGCCGCCCCGGCCGCGAGAACAATGAAGGGCATTCAGACTCTCGTTCTCGGCGAGAATATAGTGCCGGCACGGCATAATATAAGACCTATTCAAAGATTAAAAGAACAAAACAATGAAAGACAGCGGACATTTTGTTAAGGCGAAGGTTGCTTTTTGTTTTCCGTACAAACTCAAAATTGGGTATTTGACTAGGTACTTTCAATATATATTATTTTTATCTACTCAATAATAAAAGGGTTAGAAAATAACGCTAAACTCCCATTTTCATTGAGTTTTTAGCTTGAATACTATTTTTAATAACAAGATAAACTATAAAAAGTAATGAAAATGTAGATGACGTCACAACTCAATATTTAGTACAAATCTTCATACAAAGCGCATGTTTTGACGTCCGATAAAGAGTAGCTGAATTGACTAGTTGTCAAGTAGCCAATTAAGAACGTGAAAATTATCTGTCTAACACCCAGTTGCAGAAACGCTCACCTTTTTGTTAGTTTTTAACCGACTTCAAAAAAGGAGGAGGTTTCTCAATTCGACCGGATATATGTATATTCTTTTTCATCATTTTGTACGGTCTAAGACAGACCGAAATAACAGGCATATCCGCCATTCTTCTTTAATCCTTTTTTGGTGTCAATTCGGAAATATTTTGACACAGCCTCTATGGTTTTATAAAATAACCACCCCAAATGTACTCTTCTATCTTTAGACTAAATGACGATTCTAATGGAATAATTTGAGTAGGTAAAATGGAATCGTAAGAAAATGCAAAATTTAACTTTGTCACGATTTTGCCTGTTATAGATAAATGGGGGCAATTCGTACTAGATATTGCCCCTAGGCTTTGGTTAGGTAAAATTCAATTTGACAAAGGACAGGATCCTTTACTAACAAAATACGAAACTAAATCAATATTATTTATAGCCTTTTATTAACATTGCATTATGCTTTCTTTCCATTCTTATTCCTTAGACTAATTTGAAATGTAGGCTACCTTAGGGTGCGTCCACATCTGCCGAACGCGCCGCGAATGCGCAGCTCGCGAACAGCGCGCGTGATGCGCGGGCGCATTTTTTCCTTGTGTGTCACTACTGGCAGTTCGCGAGCCGCTGCCCATTCGCGGCGCGTCCGTCAGATGTGGACGCACCCTAAAGCACTCTATTTAATTTGTAACGCATTTAATTTTACACCATGTATTAACGTCTTTAAACTTCTGACAAACTGCCAATAGTTCGCTGTGACAAGGTTCTAAGGGTTCGTCCACATCTGGCGAACACGCCGCGAATGCGCAGCTCGCGCGCCGCTCGCGAGCTGCTCGTGAGCGGCTCGCGAACGGCATGCGAACTGCGCAGTAGTAACACACAAGGAAAAAATTCACCTCGCACGCTGTTCGCGAGCTGCTCGCGAGCGACTCGCGAGCGGTGCGCCAGCTGCGCATTCGCGGCGCGTTCGTCAGATGTGGACGCACCCTTAGACCAACAAATTGAACAGCTTTCACTATGAAAAATAAATATCAGCTGTGTCCCATACATTTCCGTTGAGACGGAGCGTGTGGTAAACTCTTGTACCTAATGTTTACACAAGCCTGTGGTAACTGGGAAACAGCACTCTATAAAGCTGACAATGACATAGTGGTGATCCATAAATAAACGGGAGTAAACAAACCTCCTGTCTAATAAATGAAAGCCTATAATGACGGGTGCGTGACGACTCTTTCAAAGCTATTATTAGGTACAGTCACCGACAACTTTTTGACAATTGTTGCTTTTAAAATATCTGACGATAATAAATCTACTCATTAGATGGAGTTGGTAGCTGAAACACATAAATTTTTTCATTATTCGAGTAAAATCTTTTCGTCCTACAAACCAAAAGATTACATCAATTTGCAGTGCTGCCAATGTAAATTTCTTGATTCCCCGCTTAAGTAGGCTCAATTCCCCGAATTTCCTCGATTTCCAATCATGCATTCCCCGAAAATTCCCCGACACTGTAATATGCAAGAAATAAAGCATTTTTTCATGCAAAATGTAGTTAAATGTTTCAAAAATTAGCGTATCAACTGCTATGTCTTCTAATTAATATCAAAAAATCTACTTAAATATTTAGAATACAATGAGTTTTATTTATTATTTATATTTCTCCCACACTTTCGGACTAACGATAGTCCTCCTAATAATTAATTCATAAAAGTAATTCCTCTTCATTAGACATCCTTTGTTCGACATTTATTACAAATAGGCGATTCCCCGAAATTCCCCGATTTGAATCATTCCCCGCGCTCTGCGTGCGGGGACGCACCCCTCATTCCCCGAAAATCGGCGAAATTCCCCGGAATCGGCTGCCCTGTCAATTTGGACTTGATTGGTATTATTCAATGAGCGTTTTTCTTTTGGTTTTCTAGTGGATCGATAGATGGAGTTACGGTCTGTGCGAATAAAGGTCAAAATTTTGAAAAGTGTTTCTTTAAAATAATAAAGAGGGAGAAGATAATCAAAAAGATGCTAACGCATCTTTTGATTGAATATTTCATTATTTGCGAATCATTTTAATCGAAAATATGAAACTGTTTACGTCTGACATGGTCGTATGGGCTCGATCCCTTGGCCTTTAAAAAAAATTCAGGCACAGTCTTGACATCATTTTGACAGGATCTCGTCTACGTCTCTATGGATCGATAAGCATGTCATCTGTCGAGTTTTTTAGGAACTAAATTAAAAAAAGAAAGGAATAACGCTCGTTGCAAAAATTATCCAGGTTTAATTTGTTACACCTGGATAATAAACAACATACCTAGTAATATTAAAAGAGGTACTTTTTAGACCATCAATCAAACAGAACAACTTTGACTATATTCACAGTCAACTTAGAAATCGCAAAAAAAAACAGCTGTTTCATACAAAACTGTTCGACGGAAATGACAGCAATTTTTTTAAAATTTTTCTCGATTTTGGCTCCGTAGTTAATATTCTGTAGGTTGATGGTCTAAACCACCCCTTTAAATATAATTTGCGAGTTTTACCGTGTAGTTACACCGTGTATAGGACTAGTTGTTGTCCGAGATTTCATTTGCGTTGACTTTCAAAAAACGTCCTATGTTTAAAACATCCAGAACCACAGATACTGTGTCCAGAACATATTGCATCTGTGAACCATTTAAATTTCATCCAAATTTGTTTAGCCGTTTATGCGTGATTAAGTCAACACATCCAAACATCGGATTCATACCTAAATGACAGGAATCGATTGTCCGTTAACAAGACTTAATGATTTTCATATAAAAAAATCAAAACGAGATGACGATTCGCCATAATACTCGTGCTTAACCATAGTCTAAAAAAACAAAGTCTTCTATTTCCAGAGTGACACAAGCCTACGTCACAAAAAAATGGCCGCTAAACATGGTAAAAGGGTATGATGACGTAGGCTTGTGTCAGTCACGTGGTCGGAAGAGAATACCAGGCGCAGTATATTATTGTACCATGTGCTTAACCAAGCACGAGTTTTATGGCGAATATTATACGTTGAATATATATATTTATTTTTAATTAAAGTCTTCATGGAAAATAGCATATTGAAATTATTCTCCCCACAGTAAATTGAATTCCACTTTTAGAATAACTTTCAGCGCTATCGTATCTAAAACAGGATAATTTTACATAATGTTCGAGAAAGTGCGAGGAAATGACACGATTAATTCTTACTAACCTAACCTTCTACCCTTCTCTTTCCATTCAAAGTTATCAAAGAGATAAATTTTATAAGTAGATCAGACAGAGCTATTAATTATTTTTTATTAAGTTTACTCTTTCGATACTGACTGTACTAAAAACACTCGAATTTTAAACTAATGGTTTTTGTTACTTTACCGATTAAGTGTAAGTATGACTATTTTTAGGTACTTAGAATAAGCCCCATTAAATAATAATTGTCCAAACATTTTCCCTTTTGACCATCATACCTACGAAAAGTTTGCTGCCCCATTCATGTCAGGGTTTTCGGATTGTATCAGGAAGCTGGAAAGCAACCATGGGCTGAATTTTGTTTCGAGTTTCAGTTTTTAGGGTTCCGAATTCAACAAGGAACCCTTATAGTTTCGCCATGTCCGTCCGTCTGTCCGTCTGTCTGTCCGCGGCTTAGCTCAGAGACGCTTAATACTAGAAAGCTGTAATTTGACATATGTTTACATATTATTTACGCCGACAAAGTGGTAAAATAAAATCTTGGAAAATATTTTTTTTAGGGTACCTCCCCTACACGTGAAGTGAGGATGACATTTTTTTTTCTCGTCCATCCCATGTTGTGGGGTACCGTTAGATAGGTCTTTTAAAAACCATTTTTCGATTAAGGGATCCGTTAGCAACATAATATTAAGCTTTAAAGCGAAAATTTTTGTAAAAGTCTCGTGTCCTCTGTCCCAGCTAAACGGTTGTGGTTGGAGATGTGAAAAATTTCACGGCAATAGTATAACGAATTTAAAAGGAAAACTATCACCGCTAAGTAGGCTTTACAAGTTTACTGTTAAAAGTCGACCAACTAAAAACATTTAATTTTTAGACTTTATTAGCCGTTAGTAGTATAAAACAAAAAGCCCCTTTCTAAGTTCGTGTAGTGTGACGGGCAACCACGGAACCCTACCCTGCGTGAGGTCCGACACGCACTTGGCCAGTTTTAGTACTAGCTTGACAACAGCGCACATTTTTTCTGGTGTGAAAGCTGTTATTACCTTTTCTTTGAAAACCTCACACACAGTACCTAGTAGGTTGAGCTAAAGGGGCTCTAAGTTTCTAGGTTGGATTAAAAGACATTGCCCACGTGTCATAGTGTATTCGTTTCGGGTCGTTTCGCAGCTGGCGAATGTGTATGATCAAAGAACAAATACAAATCGCTTCCCAATGAAATGGAAATTATCATTTTCTGCAGTGGGATTTCTTATAAAATTCAAATTCAAAACCAGTTTTTTATGGGAAACGGGATTGAGCAATGTCTTTTAAAGTTAAGTCGTAGGGATCATCTCGGAAACGGATCGGATCTCGGGTTACTAAGGCGAAAGTTTTCATCGAATTTTACCAAACAGATCTTAAATCCAACTTTTTTAAATTTATTTACAATGTACAGTGTTATGAAATAACAAGGATTAGATAGTTATAGATAAAACACATCATAAACCGCATCTCATCGAGGAATGGCTCGATGCTATCGAGTTTCGCAATTTTAAGAGGAAATGCTGCCATTTCCTCTTTTTAATTGCGAAACTGATCCTTTGGCCTAAGCAGCTCCTAGGGTCAATGATGCGTGCTTTCACGTCGTGTAAAAGGGGTTCAACTTCAGGACGAAGGTCCTATCGTTTATATGGCGATGGCGTTATAGTCTTCACCCAGGTCCGCATATTTTAAGCGCTTCAAAAACCAAAATAGATAGGTACCTACTCAATTCCAAATTCAAGCCGTTTTTAAAGACTTTTATCAAATTATCAATGAAATTGATAACTGGACAACATCATAATGTAACTCTATAGGAAATATTACGACGCGGTATGCAATAAAACATCGTCGATTGGTTTTATAGTTTGTCAAGCAATATTAGGGGCTATTAGTTACTGTCTGACTTATTTATGAGTCATCGAACGTGTTAAAGATAAGTTTCAAAGGAAACAAAACCAACAGTATATTATTTATAATTTTTTTGCAATTATACAGGGTGTACAATAAAATGGGACAGCTACTCAAAGGGGTGCTTCAGACCATCAAACTGAACAACTTTCTCTATGGGACCAATATCGAAATCGCGAAAAAAAAATCCGCTCTCCCATACAAAACTGCAAACATAACTCGACTGAAACGTATGGGACAGCAGATTTTTTTTTCGTGATTTCGATATTGGTCCCATAGAGAAAGTTGTTCAGTTTGATGGTCTGAAGCACCCCTTTAAGTAGCTGTCCCATTTTATTGTACACCCTGTATACCAATTCTTCAATCAAAGAATAATTCTTGCAGACTTAAACTTACCTGAAATACATTAGAAGGACCAAAGCATTGCCGATGCATCCAACTACCATCATCACGATGTAGAGCGCACCCAACGCGTACTGAGCGCCAGGGTCTGGCGGCGGGAACCCCAGCCAGTGGCTGTTGATGATCAGCAAATAGTCATCCGAAAATAGACCGTATTCCCTCCACAGCTGTACAGGCCATAGTCGCTTAAACTTTGAAATTATTGCTGAATCTGTTGTGGGTGATTCCTCCAATAGTTTTACTTCAACGAGCGATTTGATTCTGCCGTCCAACTCTACCGCACGTCGCTTCTCTCTTAACTTCTCGGATACGGTTTCCAAAGTCCTCGGTATCAAATAAACCCTTCGTCTTCTTTTCCACTGTTTCAAATTATCTAAAGGCCTGAATAAAATGTCATTGCACTTAAAAGGCTTGGAATTCACTGCACTTTTAATCAAACTTTTTAAAGTTAAACTTTTTTCTTGGAATGTGTTGACGTTGACGCACTGCACGATCATTGGTAGGATGATGAGGATGATTCTGATAGTTTTGGACATGGTACGAGTTTATTTATTCTATGGTACGAGTTTGCGCGGGTGTGAGAGCGACACGACCGTCCCGGGCGCTCTCCACTACATTTATGCCGGCTTCTGTTCTGTAGTTCTACCGGTTGCTCCCGGCTCCCGGAACACTGATGTTTGTGATAAAACTTCTGAGGATGTGGTAGTTTTGCTTTTAGCGAAATTACAGTTTATTTATAATCAACTCAAGCCACAATTCTGCACAATGTTAATGTAGTTAAATCTGCGGGATGTAGAGTTGAAAGTAATTAATAATATAAGTTTTAGATGCTTGTGTTGGGTGAAATATTAAAGGGGTACAAACGATTAGTATCGGATCAAAACTGTAGTTTTCAGTTCTTCACAAAAATCTTCCTTGAACATTTTTGATTTATGACGATGAAGTGTAATGACCTCCTATCTACAAAAGAAAAATTTTATTAGAGGAAACGAAAAAAATCGTTTATTATTGTTTCACACCTTTTAATGAATAATTTTTATATTGTAAATTTATCTTCATAGAAACCTTTAATTTATGACAAAGTTTGTTAGTCTTACTAGTAAATGCGAGATCGTATTTTAAATCCATATACAGGATGTAACAAAACACCCTAGTAATACTTAAGGGGGTGCTTCAGACCATCAAACTGAACAACTTTCACTATGGGGCCAACATCGAGAAAAAATAAAAAAAATCTGCTGTCCCATACATTATAGTCGAATCGGTAGGTAGGTACTGCAGTTTTGTATGGGACAGCAGATTTTTTTTATTTTTTCTCGATGTTGGTCCCATAGTGAAAGTTGTTCAGTTTGATGGTCTGAAGCACCCCCTTAAGTATTACTAGGGTGTTTTGTTACATCCTGTACATAAGAATCACAAAAAGAACAAAATGTTAGATAGGAGGTCATTTCATTACACTTCATCGTCGATATGTAGTTTCTTTCTGTTACGCGGTCATTGTACTTTATATTCATAGTCATTAGCCTACAGAAGTCCCAATGCTGGGCACACACCTGATCATACGGGCCCAGTGGAGGTAAATAGTGGTCAACTTTTTAGAGTTTTTCAAGCATCCAATCAGTCTCAGCCTTGGCTTACGTTGCAAATAACAACAAAACTCAAAGTGTTCTGAAGGTGAATAGTAAATATATTCAGTGAATATTCAGTGAATAGTACAGTCAAGAGCACGTCAAGCTTGACACTTTGGACTTTGTACCGTTCTTATTTAGTGCGCCATAAGCGTTACAATCGAACTGCAAGTGTAAAGCTTGATGTGCTCTTGACTGTACCTAGGTACGAATCTCTAGAGCTGACCTTGAATGCGCCGACCGTATGTACAAGGCACTATGCACTATTTTCGTCTAAATTTACTCATTCGAGCGCTAAAGTTTCGTGCTGCGAGGTACACCTACCTTGTTTGCCACTTCCTGCTACATCAGTGAATTTTGTCGAGTAATTAAAATTTCATTATATTTAATTCAATTTCCGACCGGTCTCCCGACTCCCGACAGAGAGTAAAAATTCCGGAATTTATATCTACGCCATAGAATGTAACCAAACTTGGTATCGAAATAATGTTTCGTATTTTAACTGACCGACTGAACGGTTTTATAAAGTTCCGAAATTTTTACCCACTCTATCCCACATGTGTTTTATACATCTTCCACCTTTGTTTATCTTTGCCGAAATTGTCATTCTGGGAGTGAACTTTTATTGCCATAATATGTGAATGGGTGTAATTACTTTATTTTCGCAGAGGGAATGCAAATAGTACCATAAGTTATGTTTATGTAGAAGGTTTATTTTAATTTAAGAGAAACATAATAAATCCACTTATCTAGATTAATACGTATATTGCTCAGGAACCTGTACAAAGGATTTAATTTTTTTTTAGTAGGTAAGGAAAAAATTAAATTGTTGTGCAGTCTGTACTTATTTTTTTTTATTTTCCTATAAGTTATTGAGTATCATGGGTACAATAAACCCTTAAAGTAATGCAACTGTTTACCCTGACATCTTGTAATGTGGGTAATTTTCGAAATTTTCAGGGGTAGTTCCTACCATCAAATTGAAAAACTTTTAAAGAGTAGAGTATTTTTTACCTGAGGGTTATGTTTTTCGAGCGTATGTATGTATGTATATTTCTTTGGCACGGCCTACAGCCTAAACGGCTTGATGGATTTTGACGTATGAGGTGTCGTTAGATTCGTAAAAATCGTGAGAGTGACATAGGCTATATTATTTATAAGGCGGTTGCGAATTAAAAAAAAAAAGAGTGGGAATAAATTTCTTTTTGTTAAAAATTACAATATGGGTATCAAATGAAAGCGAATGAATAGACGATTCCAAAAATATATATATATATACTATACCTAGTACTTTTATGCTACCATTTAGACACAAGACTAAAAAGTATGAAATAAACTAAATTATTAAAAAAACTATTAACTGAAAAGAGAATAAAACCAAGCTCTTTGCGATACCTACCTAATAACATTCAAATTATATTTGCTCAAGGCAACAAAGTTGGTATAGCTGATTAGTGATTAAAGAGCTTGTTTTTCTCTTTTCAGTTAATAGTATTTTTATGTAGACGGGTTTTTTGTCTTTTTAATAATTTAGTTTTTTAGTTTAGTATGTAGGTATACAGCTGATTTTTTCTGAGTAAAAGTTGTTCAGTTTGATGGTCTGAATCTGAGTCTAGTGCGGACAGCAAAAGTTTTCATTGAAAACGCCATCCTCCCAGTGTCACTGAACTTTTTTTGAGGAGTAACTTTTTATGGGAGGGCTTTGAAATTCGGATCCGCAATCCACGAGTTTCCAACTAGTCAAATCAGCAACTCTTTATCAAACGTTACAACACAAACACAAACTTTAAATGAAAAGTTGTACTACATCATGAATAGTGACGTCATTGTTTTTCGACTTCGTTTCGATACTTTTTATAGTTTATCCTTTTATTAAAAATAGTACCTATTCAAGCTACATAATTACTGATAATGTAAGTTTAGCACTACTTTCAAACGTATTTTTTACTGAGAAGATAAAACTAAAATATATTTGATGCAGTGAACTCCCCGATTCCGCAACCTTTTCGCTTGACGGAAGTTCGAAATTTAAATTTGACAGCTGCGAAGTTTCACTTCTGCCGGGCGTCCGGCGACGATCAATTTAAAAAAAAAGAGCGTTAGTGTGTTGTGGCGCAATGTTTCTATTGGTTTAATAATGTAATGTTTTTTTTTTTACGAAACTTGCATACTTACACATACACCTATGGTTTTTAGCATATTGCAGTTTTTAGTATAGAACAAAGTGTCAAGTGGTAGGTAATAAGTAATTAACACTTAACTATAATACCCTTCCGCAAACAAAAAACACGACATTCAAATCTCTTGGTCGCCGCATTCGTCATTCAGAAATGAAGTGGTCTACCGAAACCACAAAGCGTGATAGAAACGTTATATTTTATTGGCAAAACCGACACTATACAGACAACACACTATACAAGTCGACACTATACAGAGTGTTACACAAAGGTGCGGACATATTTAAAGTAATGCTTCAGACCATCGATCGAACTGAACAACTTTTACAATGAGCAGACATCGAAATCGCGAAAAAAACAGCTGTTCCATACGTTTGAATCCACCATGTATTTCAGATTTGTATGGAATAACTAAATTTTTTTCGCGTTTTCTATTTTGAAACTAGGTACATAATAATGTCAACATTTTTATGAAACATCCTGTGTACACGGCGACGGATGAAGCTAAATATAGTTGAACTCTATGTTCATGGACATAGAGTTCAAATATTATACAGGGTGTTAGTGACAGCCCAGCAAATACTGAAACGGTGAACTCAGACCATCAAACTGAACAACTTTCACTATGGAGCCTACCTCAGGAAACGCGAAATAAAATCAGCTCTCCCATACATTTTAGTCGGGTTGGTATAGCAGTTCTGTATGGGATGTGAGATTTTTTTTCGCGTTTCCTGAGGTAGGCTCCATAGTGAAAGTTGTTCAGTTTGGTGATCTGAGTTGACCGTTTCAGTATTTGCTAGGCTGTCACGTACACCCTGTATATATTTGGTTGATCTGTCGCCGTGTGTGCATGTGCATAAATAATATATTATGTGGCGACGACTCACAATTTGTCTAAATCTAATGTTGCACAATATAAAAGCGGTGCCAAAAACAAAATTAGCCATCACATAAAAAAGAATGTGATTCAATTTTTTTTTTGCTGGAATATTTTTATCATTTAGTTTGCAGAATTAAGAAGGTAATTTTGAGTACCTATACAGGGTGTAAGTGACAGCATAGCAAATACTAAAACGGTGAACTCAGACCATCAAACTGAACAACTTTCACTATAGAGCCCATCTCAGGAAACGCGAAAGAAAATCTGCTGTCCCATACAAAACTGCTGTAGGTAGGTACCTACCTACCCGACTAAAATGTATGGAATAGCTGATTTTTTTCGCGTTTCCTGAGATAGGCTCCATAGAGAAAGTTGCTCAGTTTGATGGTCTGAGTTCACCGTTTCAGTATTTGCTAGGCATACAGGATACATACAGGGTGTAAGTGTTATTTTTTACGATAAAATATAAAATTAAAACCTACTCATATTATTATTACCTACCTACAGAATGAATAGGTAAAGGAAGATTTTTTTTACCGTTCCAAAATTTTCAGGGGTGGTTCGGTTTGGTTTCTAAGAATAAGAACCTATTTGGGTTTAACCTTCAAATAAATAGGCTTTTTTGTCAAAACAAACGCCATCTGCAGATTTTTAAGTTTACTGCACTTGTACAAAAGGCTTAGCGCAATGCGCATGCAGAAGCATTAGATTAGGTATGCTTTGTGAAACCACATGATTGTAAAGCCGATTTTACAATCCATGAGACAAGAACATTGTATATAGACAACATTTTTGCCACGAACCTTGTGATTGATTAAATTGCCAGGTATATAACAATTATAACTTCAAATATTTTTCGAAACTCATGATTTATTTAGGTACTATACCTTTTTATAGGTATGTAGGTAAATAATTAATACGAGCATTTCAATTTACGAATAGCGATGCTGAAATTATTTGTTTAATAAAATGAAGTGACTTTTATTTAAAAACCTTTGTGTATTGCGCTCTGAATCAAACATCGTCTCTACAACGCATCTACAAAGATAACACCTTTCGACGTGGTGGTGGTAGTGACAAAAAATTACGAAAGAAAGAAAGAAAGAAAGAAAAGTTTTTACTGTCACACCATTATCTTTGATTGCATTGAAAGAACATCGAAAATCAAGTACCTAACATAACTACTATACTTCATTCCAAATAAGGACGTCAAGATTTTTCTATTCCTATTTAGCTTTCTGGCCAATTCTGAGTACCAAATGTAGGTAATTTATTTATTAGAATGAATGATATACAACGTGTTAATGAATTAGCGCAAAACCTCATACACCATACATACATACATATATTTGTGCTGATTTATAACAAAATGTTCGAAACAACAATTTCATTATTTTTATAGTTAAAATTTAAAGTTATTCGCATTTTATGTTTTGAGGCAAAAATGATTTGTTATCATTTCAGCAATGAATGTTAGCGCTAACGTACTCATGGATACATTTTAAGAATCTTGTTTGGGTAGTAAGTAGGGTGAGTGTGCCCGTGCGGTGGGTTGACATCGGGTACAGTAAATTTTAAATTTTACAAGCAAATTAATTAATATTTTGCAAAAAATTACCTATATGTTGAAACCATGATAATTCGATTCTGCTCTCGATTCTAAACAAATTACTTTATAGTTTTGCGTTAATTCATTAACACGTTGTATACTATCTGACATTTATCTTGGAGGGTGCAAAAGCTGTTCTAAAAATAAGTGAGAGGAAGGTGAGGTTTCAAATCTCTGTTTGCAAAATAGCCTTAAAATTTCATTGCTATTTGTAATGGATCCGGAGAGCATCGAAGCGACTTGAGGCCAAATATCTCTACGAATACTTTTTGAGCTTGATTTTAAATTTCTATTCGTAGCCAATTGGTATGCATTCGATTTAGAATGTAGGAAATCCATCAAGAGCGCTATTTTTTAAATTGGTTGAAACATTATACGAAATTAATCTTCGATATAATGGATAAACTCAAAAGGTTTTTTCATTTCCGAATACGAATTAGAATGTGTGGAATTCAAATATAGCGCTCCTAGCTACTTGATTTCTAATTCAATGCATAGGTATTTATTTAATTTTTATTCGTAAACACTTGAGTTTAAAAAACTTAACAAATAAAACCAGTGATTAGTAAAGTCAAACTTGTTGTTCAGAAATCAAATTAGTTTTTTGATTGTTTACATTAACCTTCGTAGTTAGCTAACCTATTTACCTCACTAGGCAGATGTAGCATTATTCACTGCTTAATTGGGTACTTAAGATTACTGGGTGGTCCTTAATTATTAACGTAATAGCCTAAGTAAGTTTTGTACTCGCTTTTGTGTCAAATTAGGCTTTACGGAGTAATATTAGTACAGCTTAATCCAATTAGTAGGCACTAAGATAAAATCATTGTCACTTCGGCGCCCCTTATCAGTTTGAAGAAAATGTAATTTAGATAAATAACAAAACTGTTGCAAAATAATTTAATTAATTTGCTTCTACTAATAAAATTGGACCCGCAGGTCAAGGAGCAGGGCTGCGTGAGGGATTTTACAACACGGTGGAGGATGGCTCTCCATTTCTTATACCTACTAATAGAGCGCTCCATACAAAAAACTAAAAAGTTAAAAAATAATATTGCAGCCGATGACTTTTTCGTTCGCATCATAAGAACATTAAATTGTTTCATCGAAGTCGCTGTCAAGCCGATACGATTCGGAACAGGGCTTGCATTAGTTTTTTGGCTTGGCTTGACATCGACTTCCATAAAACAATTTAATGTTCTTATGATGCAAACGAAAAAGTCATCGGCTGCAATATTATTTTTTAACTTTTTAGTTTTTTTGAAGGCGGTTTTAATTTTTTGTAAAAATTTTGTTTATTTCACAATTTTTAGTGGTGAATTCATTAGTTCGACTAAGATATTAGTTATACACGCAAATGGTACATCGATATGAAGCGAATTTTTCAATCGCCGATGATTTGCCGTCAACTTTTGAGGAGTTCTATTGTGTAGCTCCGGGATGCATCATCAGACCCTGGTTTCCTTATCATGGTACCACCGTCGGGATATCTCCTTTCCAACAAAAAATGAATTATCAAAATCGGTTCATAAACGACGAAGTTATCCGCGAACACACATTAAAAAAAAAAAAAAAAAAAAAAATATATATATATATATATATACGGTCGAATTGAGTAACCTCCTCCTTTTTTGAAGTCGGTTAAAAATGAAGTTACGTCCTAGTTTGGACTCTTTGGACATTTAGCCTTGCTTGCACTAACAGTTATTTAGATCGCTCTGTGTCTTACGCTGCTCATAATGCACGGCTAGCATGCCAGCCACGATAAAGCGTTTAAACGAACACAAGTCATGCGCGCTCTTTCTGGCCTACGTAAAATAATAAAGATGGAGGCACATCTCAATTTTATCGTTTTCTCAGGGGTGGCATGCGAGGTCTATTGGAGACTTAGATCAAAGTAAAATTAATGGATAGGCCTAAGGCGAACATTGCAAACTAGAAAAATGAAGCAAAACAATTGACAGTTTTACTTCGAATTTGTACCGCGATGACAGACCTGGTACCCTAGTTTGTATTGAAGTGCCCTAGTTTTGCGTGCTTCAACTTAAAGCGCTCACAGTTTTACTTCGAATTTGTACCGAGATGACAGACCAAGTTTGTATTGAAGATTGTTTGTATTGAAGTGCCCTAGTTTTGCGTGCTTCAACTTAAAGCGCTTTGGGCCTATCCATTCATTTTACTTTGATCTAAGATTGGAGACATATTATGCAGCGCGATCGGCCGCTGTATACAAACGAACTATGACTGTATGTATGATGAAGTATTCTCTTAGGTAAAGGATGGCTTACCACTGTAGGTTCACACTGCAGGTTGAACCTTTGTATCTGCTATACGATATACTTCTTCTTAGACAATATCCTCACAGATAAAAGAAGATTGGCTATTATGTTAGCCACATAAGAGCTCATCAACGCCAACAACGGAGTTGAAGCAGTCACCGTGGTCGACATCGGTCAGGAGGCACATTATTATATACTTATTTGTACATATTCATCAATCCAACTAAACATTCTTCGGTTCACCGGTATATTTCTAATCGATAGGGATGTTATTTGCAACCAAACATTACCGGAAACATGCACTAAAGACCAAACAAACAAATTACTCGTAGAAATAACAAGACAAAAACAAATCAAAAGATAAAAAAGAACTACGACGAGGTAGCACAGAACAAGCCTTCTGAAGCGGAATTGAGTTTAAAACTACATAGCTGAAGGAAAACCTAAGAGTTTTTAAACAATGAGGAAACTTGATGCTGGAATAAACAAGTTATTCATCGATAAAGTCTTCTGTTTTTAAATTGTAATTGATCGATCTTAAACATAACAATATAGAAGGAATAGTTTGCTAAAGGGAGGTTACGTCAATTAAAAGTTTTCAGGTCAGTTCTCACCGGGCGGGAAGGAGTGCAAACATCTGCAATGCTTGTTGTGATTTGTGTTATATCTATCTACTACCTACTGAATATTGAAGACATTATATTTTAGTGTCATATCTGCATTGCAGTGTATTTGAGAATTAAACGGTCATTATGTTTTCTATCTTCTATCTAGTTCTTCTATGCGGGGTGTAAACTTAAATGCGTTACATACTTTTTCGGGTGCTTCAGACCATCAAACTTAATATCTTTTACTATGGGACCATATTTAAATTCGCGAGAAAAACTTCAGCTGTTTCATACATGTATAAGAGTAGTATAACGGCGATTGGGTCTAGTACCTACTAGACCCAAAAAAAACAACAAAAACTAAAAAAAAAAAACATCGCCGCCGCGGATAAAATAGGTAAGTATTTTATCCGGGATTTCGGTGATGTTTTTTTTTCACGATTTCGATATTGGCTCCATAGTGAAAGTTGTTCAGTTTGATGGTCTGAAGCACCCTGTTCGATATGTAACGTATTAAATTTTACAGCCTGTAGTAGTGTAAGTAATTAGGTGGGCAGCGCAGCGGGAGCGTCTAAAAAAACGACAATATTTATTTTTTATTGCTTTCTCATAATAATAACTCTGTCTCTACACACAAATCACCGATCGGTCCAGTCTGATCTTGCATCCCGGTCACGCAACCATCGGCATTAGAAATGTTCGACGGTAACAGAATATTAATTAGAATATTTCTCTCTCCATTTGATTTTATGGCGAGTTTATTGAAATTTTTATTATTTTAGTGTTCCGTGTCGAACATGTAGTAAACTGTACTTTATATGCAAATGGTAAATTATACAGGGTGAGGTAAATTGCATTCTTTGCACGCATGAATGCACCCGGGTGCTAAGCACAACGAGAATAACGTCATATTTCAATATTTCGGATTGTTTGTTATATTCATTCGTCATTTTCATAAATAAAATTCTCGAAGACTGTAAATGGATGTAATGTATGTTATTTATACAGCGTGTTAATGAATTAACGCAAAACTAGAAAGTAGTTTGTTTAGAATCGAGAGCAGAGTCGAATTATCATGGTTTCAACATAGGATTTTTTTTTCAAAATAATAAATATTTTTTTTGTTAGATTTAAAATTTTCTGAACCCGATGTCACACTACGGCAAGGGCACACTCACCCTACTTACTACCAAAACAGGATTATAAAAATGTATCCATGAGTAAGTTAGCGTTTTCTTTCAGTGCTGAAATGATAACAATTCATTTTGCCTCAAAACATAAAATGCGAATAACTTTAAATTTTAGCTATGAAAATAATTAAATTATTATTTCAATATAATTATTTTGTTATATATCAGTTCGGGTGTATGAGGTTTTGCGCTAATTCATTAACACGTTGTAGATGAGCATATAAGAACGATTAATGTTGATATCTCTGAAGTTTTGTCTCCAAAAAGACCTCCAAAATGTATCCAAGGCCACATACTTTGTCTATCAACATTAAACCTAAAGTTTGTGTTGACTCTTCTACGGCGTCGCTGTAACATTATACTCTTGTGACGATGTCGATAGAAGGTTAAAACTAACAAACCGCAAATCCGTCGCTCATTGAAACAAATCTTATGACTCAAATTTCACGTTTTGTAATACTATAGGGTTACATATTTGATCTTCTTCTTGCTCAATTTATAATGAATGGAGGGCATTGGAGGGTTATTCAAGCTTCTCATGAACATAAGAGAGCAAGTTTTAATTACGTTAGTTTTATATAGGGTCCTTCTTAATATGCTGACACTTTTTTAAGGGGATGATCAGACCGTCAAACTGAACAACTTCCTCTATGGGACCAACATCGAAATCGCGAAAAAAAAATCATCACTTCCATACAAAACTGCAAACCTACTCGGAGCTAAATGTATGGGACAACTGTTTTTTTTCGCGATTTCGATGTTGATTCCATAGAGAAAGTTGTTCAGTTTGATAGTCTGGTCATCGCCTTAAAAAAGTGTCAGCATATTAAGAAGGACCCTGTATAATAATTATAATGCTATACCAATACTACCTACCAAACTTGTATTTGTATAACATAAGTTAAATTCGTTTTAAGATCTTTCATTTGTAATTTTATTTACTGCCCCTGTAAATATTTTATCCCACCACAAACATTTTCATGTAAAATGTTGCCAAGATTATGGCTCGCACTGTCAAAAAGTTATCAGATCTCATGTAGAGCTAATCTTCTCTTCACAAACTCTACACCTTAGTATAAATATCCGATTGTAGATGTTGTGTTGATGATTCTGAATTTATAACTGAATTATAAATAAATAAATAACGCTCACAGGCACATACATTGTAATGATCCCAAGTAAGCCTCAGGCTTTTTGTTATGGTAATCATACAACAATGGCACAAACATACAACATCCATGACCGAACCGGGATTCGAACCCAGGACCCTGGTTTGGCAGTCCAGCGTGGTAACCATTACACCAACCGGGTCGTCAAGGTATATGTTCAGGTATATTTCTCATAGTTAATTCGATTATTTCCCGAAACCAAATAAATGTTTTCTCAGAATATATATTACCTATTTATGCTATTTAAGTATAAACAGACGTATTCATCGTTATTGACATTTCACAGCTTTTCCTTTTATATTTTCAAGAACAATTTAAAGTTTAATTAATATTTGAAAACTTACCTGCAATACATAAACAGCACAATAACGTTTCCCCAACAGCCAACTGTCGAAAACAAGAAATAGAGACCTCCGAGCGTTTTCTGCAGGGCTGCACTCGGTGGCGGGAACTGCAGCCAGTGCAAGTTTATCAGCTGCAAGTAATCGTCAGAGAAAAACCCGTACTCTCGCCATCTCTCCACGGGCCAAAGTCGCTTGAACTCGGCAAATAGTTCCAGCTTTTTGCGCTCCTCTAAAGTTTCGTTGTTAGTAACATTTTTAAACTCCTCCGCGATCCTGAATTCCAGTTCCACACTGGTGTTTGCGTCACGTTTCATCCTATAAGGCGAGTTTTCGTTATCTCGTTGCATTGCTTTGCTTGAATTTTCGCCACTGATTATTTTAACTTCGATTCGCGACAATTGTTTCAAAAAGTTACCGTTGCATAAAATGCTGTATATTGTTACAGTGGAAAGACCGAGGAAGATATTTAAATTCATTTTCTTAGTATATTTCTCTCGGACGTGTAGTTCGAATGAATTCTTGCGGAGTTTTACGAGGGTCAATCAGGTAGGTGGACTTCGGTTGCTTCAAATCACCGACGACTGTGCCCCAGGGAGCTATTGTGGGGCTATATTTTAAGTGGATTAAAGTGGCTTGCTTTTAGCGAAATCTAGTATGTATCGACTGTTAATAAAGTCACTTATTAGGTTGATTGATTGGACCTCGTGAATCATTCTTGCAATTTGATGAGTTACGTCTGGCAAGGTTAATAACTAAACTTTATTATCTTCAACAGAGATATGATGGTCGTTTCAAAGTTTTACGCATAGTCGTCATCATCAGCCAATAAAGTTAATTGGGCTACATATTTTAGGGGCACCCCCTATAAAACTGAACAGCTTCCACTATTCGAGTCGAGAAGACATTTATTTTGACATTGGAAATGTGTTTTCGTTCGCTCTATTTCCAATATGTCAAAATAATCTTCTTATAATAGACGGAGATCCGACCGTAAAATTATGCACCTATTCCTTAGGCGGACGAATGTTAAGTAAAGTACTTTAAAAACTAGGGTTGCCACCTCTCAATCTGCCGCAAGTCTAGGGTTGCCAGATTCAAAAATGACATATTTGGACCTGGCAACCCTATAGTTGCGGCAGATTGAGAGGTGGCAACCCTAGTTTTTAAAGTACTTTAGACCAGTCTCCTTCCGATGGCACCTCATTCACTTCCCTAACAAACACGTGGAAAAAGTTATACCAAAAATTTTAATGGAAAAGGCACTTGCGGCAAGATTTTTCGAGGCAACTTGGCGGCGTTGAATTAACCCCTGTATAAACATACACTAGAATTACATTTCGTTCGCCTAAGGAATAGGTGCATAATTTTACGGTCGGATCTCGGACTATAAACCTTTCGTTCAATCCATAGAACATCCATTTTGTATTTTTACTGGAATTTTTAATTTTTTGCTCCGTCCAACTCAAACCAAAAATTGTCACTTTCGACCTTTTTTCGGTAACTGGCAAGAATGTTGTGCTGCTGATTATTTTACGGATGAAAGAATATTTCCAGACGATCATGTTGCAAAAACAAAATACAAAAAATTCTCACTATTAAAAAAGTTATGACATTTTAAGCCGCTCCGGTAGAAAATTCTCAAATACACCTTAAAAAAAATCATAACTTCTATTCATTCTCGGATACTCCCAGGTGTGAGGAATCGAAAAAAAATTTATTGACGTCACTATTTGGACCACCCTGTATAATTTGTGAGGTCGAAGTCGCGGGTAAACTATAGTATAAGATAGAAGTTAAAAATTTTTGGTAGTGTAACCAAAACTGCTCGCTCCTTCGCTACGGCCGGCCGCTGCTGCCATCTCGGTGTAAGTTGAGCCTTATTGTACATCTCCCAGTGTCTAATAATGACTTTCCTGCCTTAGAAGTCAGTTTCCTTCAATTCCCTTCACTTCGTATTACTTATAAATTCAATTACAATTCGATTTATCACGACTTACTATAATTTTTTCATAATTATGTTTTTGTGTACAATAAAGAATCTATGAATCTCATAAAGGTATTATACTACGTAAGAGAGACGGTGACAGCTGAGAGAGCGAGATGTACCTAGCGGCATGCCTGTATAATAGAAAGAGATATGTGACGCGAGGCAATAGAACCGTTTTTGGGGATTTGGAGTCCTGGTAAAAATTCAGTTTCTGTCAATAATCGTGAACCTAAAGTGAAATCGTAGATAATTTTGTAAAATATACTAACACTGTTTCATTAAATTATTCACCATTTCACGTTAGATTGAGAATTAATACACAGAAATCGAATTTTTACCCTGCCGAGGACTCAAAAAAACGTACAAAAACGGTTTCATTTGACAACTTATGTCACTTACTCTATAAATCTATGATTATTTGCGGTAACGAAAAGAAAGAGCAATGATCATTGTGTAGGTACTGTGGTATGATCTCTATACTTTACCTTGGCTGCGAGAGGGTTATTCCAATAAAATACACGTAGATAGCTAGATGTACTGTATTTTCTTCTACATGGAAAATTATTATGAAAATGAGACGTCAATCACGTATCTTCCACGTATCTATCCAGGTATATCGCTTTGAATCTTTTATCCCTTTTAAGGCTACGTGTTCCAAATTCAATCTAGCCTGGTGGTTAGTGTTAAACCCCGTGATATACCATCTAAATCATACCATCTCTACAGTACCTAACAATGCTTTTGACTTCCTAATTTGCCTTTCTTTCGTTGAACGTTAAAGGAAACTTATTGATAAGCATTGTGCTATTTCGGGATGTTTGTTATTGGAATTTGTGTTGTGTACTTTACCTAAAATGTGTAGAGTTGTTTCATAAACTTCGCTAACTTTTCCTAAACTCCATATACAGAAGAGAAACCGCAAAGAGTTTTGAGCAAACAGATTTGTGGAAGCTATAATAAAAGTTTGGCGTCGACCACGGTTTCTGAGTTAGATTTTGATGTGAATCCACTAACGAAATAAATAATTGGCAATGGTGTGGAAAAATTAATGAGTGTAGAAGCTCGGTGAAATGAAAGAGAAGATGTTCACTAGGAACGTACAATAAAACTTTTGGGACATCTAAATTTTTCGACTATTTATTTCATCTCTATAATCATCATCATTCTCTTGCCCATTTCCCATTATTTGGGGTCGGCGCAATATTATATTTCATCTCTATAATAATAGAGATTATTTCATTATCTTTCATTGAGTCTTCAACCTTCAACGCAAGTATTTTGTATTTTTATTTATTTTATTTACCATAGATACATTCATGAATCATCAAACCCATAGAAAAATTACACGCTCTCCTATCATCAAACCAAAAGAGATTTTTAAAAAAACGTCACGTTTTAAAGTTGTTCAGTTTGACGGTATAAACCGCCCCTTGAAATATGACTACATAACTATTGGTTGCAACTGCTTATTTTGAATAGTTTGAGGGGAAAAGGCGGTCAAGTTTCAGAGAGTAGAGTGGTCCAAACAAAACGAAGCAGACCATCAAACCAAAACTGAACAAAACTTATGTTATGACTTACTGCTCGACCTAAATGTATTGCACCTCATTTCGTTTGGACCTCCTTACACCGGGTTCCTTCCTACTTCCGCAAGCAAGTTCGCTGTGCATTGATGCTTCTATAATGTTAGAATAGTAACAATCACTTTACAGACGATTCGATGGACAGCGAACTTGCCCAAACGTGTAAACCCGACATTAAAACTCTACCATCCTGTTTTATGTACCGAATCAAGCTTCGGAAACGATTTCGGGTTTTGTTGATTTTTATCAATTTTGGCAAAACTAGTAGTCATAATCCAACACCAGGTTCTATACTAAGGATGGCGGGCCTCTCCCGGTGAGGGTACGGGAACTGGAGAGCAGGTCTACAGACTTCGAGGCCTTCAAGCTCCGGGGCCTCAATCGCCCTAAGTTTCAACGATACTACCAAAACAAAACCACAACCAAAAACGTTACGTTATGCACAATTCGTATCGCGCAAATTATATTAACGGTAACGATTTAGCTTTTTTTCGGAAGATACGTTGGCGTAACGTTCGACCGCTGTCCAACGAACGTTTTTGATTTAGTTGGTGTCGGGAGAGGTGTATGGAGAGGTGTATGGAGGTGTATGGAGAGGTGTAAGGAGAGGTGTATGGAGGTGTATGGAGAGGTGTATGGAGGTGTATGGAGAGGTGTATGGAGGTGTATGGAGGTGTATGGAGAGGTGTATGGAGAGGTGTATGGAGTTGTATGGAGAGGTGTATGGAGAGGTGTATGGAGAGGTGTATGGAGAGGTGTATGGAGAGGTGTATGGAGAGGTGTATGGAGAGGTGTATGGAGAGGTGTATGGAGAGGCGTATGGAGAGGTGTATGGAGGTGTATGGAGAGGTATATGGAGGTGTATGGAGAGGTGTATGGAGGTATATGGAGAGGTGTATGGAGTTGTATGGAGAGGTGTATGGAGTTGTATGGAGAGGTGTATGGAGTTGTATGGAGAGGTGTATGGAGAGGTGTATTGAGAGGTGTATGGAGAGGTGTAAGGAGAGGTGTATGGAGAGGTGTATGGAGAGGTGTATGGAGAGGTGTATGGAGAGGTGTATGGAGAGGTGTATGGAGAGGTGTATGAAGGTGTATGAAGGTGTATGGACAGGTGTATGGAGGTGTATGGAGGTGTATGGAGAGGTGTATGGAGTTGTATGGAGAGGTGTATGGAGTTCTATGGAGAGGTGTATGGAGAGGTGTACGGAGTTGTATGGAGAGGTGTATGGAGTTGTATGGAGAGGTGTATGGAGAGGTGTATGGAGAGGTGTATGGAGAGGTGTATGGAGAGGTGTATGGAGAGGTGTATGGAGAGGTGCATGGAGAGGTGTATGGAGAGGTGTATGGATGTGTATGGAGAGGTGTATGGAGGTGTATGGAGAGGTGTATGGAGGTGTATGGAGAGGTGTATGGAGGTATGGAGTGGTGTATCGAGGTGTATGGAGGTGCACGCACAATCGATCGTTTTGGTTTTGCTTTGGTGATATCAACGATTCAACCGTTCAAAAAAAAATAGCGCGATAGCATTTTTACATCAGCTAAACCAAATCTAAACCAAAACTAAACCAAAGCCATAAACGTTCCGTCCGAACGGTAAAACCGTATAAAACAGCGCAATCGAGGCCCGGGTCCCCGTCGCTCACCTGAAGACGTTCCTGCTCCCCGAGGTGTGGCCTACCGGTTAGGGATGCGAGGACAATACCCTTATAGGGAATGATAATTAATGTTAAGTGTTAAAATAATTAAATTATAGTTTTATGTATTTTAGGTTAAGGTATATGTTACATTGTACTATTGCCTGATTCAAATAAATAAATAAAAATAAAAATAATCATAATGAGGACCTACTTATTGTTCCCATTTATATGAAAGTATACAACGTGTTAATGAATTAGCGCAAAACCTCATACACCCCAACTGGTTTATAGCAAAATAATTATATTGAAACAATAATTTCATTATTTTGATAGTTAAACTTTTAAGTTATTCGCATTTTAAGTTTTGAGCCAAAAATGATTTGTTATCATTTCAGCACTGAAAGAAAGCGCTAACGTACTCATGGATACATTTTTATAATATTGTTTTGGTAGTAAGTAGGGTGAGTGTGCCCGTGCGGTGGGTTGACAACGGGTTCAGAAAATTTTAAATTTTGCAAACAAATTATTGAATATTTTGAAAAAAATTACCTATGTTGAAACCATGATAATTCGATTCAGCTCTCGACTCTAAACAAACTACTTTCTAGTTTTGCGTTAATTCATTAACACGTTGTATAAGTTATAGATTTCCCCAAGGATGTGTAAGTAGGATGCCGAACCTGTATAAATAAGTAACTTCATATTTATTGCATAGGCAATTTGGTGGTGCCCTTTATTTATTTTTATTTATTACGTTAAGTATTAACTTTGCAATGCGGGGTTTTTGTCAGGTACCTTCATGGGCATGCGCACATTAACACACAAAAGTTTCATCGCAATCGGACAAAAAGTATAGAAACGCATAAGCATATGGGACAAAGATATTAAAGAAATACAGATTTTTAGGGTTCCGTACCCAAAGGGTAAAAACGGGACCCTATTACTAAGCCTACGTTGTCCGTCCGTCCGTCCGTCCGTCCGTCCGTCTGTCCGTCTGTCCGTCTGTCCGTCTGTCCGTCTGTCCGTCTGTCCGTCTGTCCGTCTGTCCATCTGTCCGTCCGTCCGTCTGTCGACCTATTTAGGGCTGTAACTTTTGAACCGAAAGAGCTAGATAGTTGAAATTTTCACAGAATGTGCGTTGTTACGGCGGATTTGCTAACAAATAATAAAAATGTCATAAAGTTAAAAATTAAGGGGGATTCTCAACAAGAAACTAGTTTTTTCTTCTCGCTCTATGGTAAAAACGGTAATACATACAAGCGTCAAACTTTGTGCGATTATAGAGCAAACTCTACAGAATAACAAAAAATACTAAAAACCGGCCAAGTGTGAGTCGGTCTTGCGCTAAAGGTCCCGGACACAAAAAGTTTTTTTTCTAAGTTAATAATGTTGTGTTCTGTGGTGGTGTGGTACGGAACCCTAGGTGCGCGAGTAGCCCGACTCGCACTTGATCGGTTTTTTATTTTCTACATAGACAATATTATATTGCGAAGACTTAAGCAAAACAGTAAACATATTCTGATGTATCAGCAATAACCCAACACAGTAACTTTTTGAAAGCTTATACAGGGTGTAAAATTATCGGTTAAAATAAAAAAAATAGTGTGTGTCAAGTGTTATTAGCTTTATAAATCTTGTAGCTTTGGTAGTTGTATCAAATCTTATGACTACCCCAATAGGGATGATTGCCGTGATTTTATGTCTTGAAGTACTCACAGTGCCCTGAGAGTTACGTGGTAATTATTATTTAAATTACGCCTGTGATTGCAATACTTCCTTGTGTGTAAGTTAAGCATACCTATCTATCAAGCTAAAAAACCTATGGCGCTCTAAATCGTAATTTACGATCTTTTAGGGCAAAAAGGTGCTTACAAGTTTCCAGATGGAAAAAGGTTCATTTCGATGACGTCACAAAGAAAACAGCCTTCGATGGAAGACTTTTCACGATTACTTTTAAATATTTTTTTAACAAAGAATGGGGATTAGGGATCCGCAGGGCTTATTCCTCGTGATTTATAACTTCTAGCCAGAGGATGTTAGAATCATTAAAATATACTGATAAAATATAATCTACACTAATATTATAAAGAGGAAAGATTTGTACCTATTTTTGTATGTTTGTATGTTTGTAATGAATAGGCTCAAAAAGTACTGGGCCGATTTAAAAAATTCTTTCACCATTAGAAAGCTGCATTCACCCTGAGTAACATAGGCTATATTTATTGCTAGAAAAGATTAGACGTCCACCCGTGCGAAGCCGGGACGGGCCGCTAGTTTTATGTATAAAGACATTATCTACATACAATGCTGTAAATATAAATGCGTTTTATTATTCGAATGGGTGCTTCAGACCATCAAACTGACCAACTTTCACTATAGCGCCTACATCGACATATCGAAAAAAATCTGCTGTTTCATACATTTGGGTCGGGTAGCCATCATGAAAATGTCAAAATTTTCTAAGAAACAAATATTTTTTCCAACAGCGTTTTTCAGCATACGAAGTGACTACATTATTGAATACCTGATCGTTCCACTAGCTCCTGTTACATAAATCAACTACCGCTGGGCATAATCTGTTACATTGCACACCCTTGGACGTGACCCTTTACAATTCGTCCCTCCAAAGGCAGAGCGTGCTGAATTGCTGATATGCTTACGATTCATAATATTAGTAAGGTTTCTGTGTAAATTGATATCTGATTTCACGATTTAAAATAAAAAAATATATAAAATATACAGGGTGAAATTGATATCATTAGCATCCTTTTAAACTAAGAGTCTACCCATCAAACTGAACAACTTTCACTATGGGAGCAAACCGATCGGAGCAAAAAAAAAACTGCTGTTGCATACATTTGAGTCGAGTAGGCATTGTAGTCTAGTATGGAACAGCTGATTATTTTTTTGGTTTGCTCCCATAGTAAAAGTTGTTCGGTTTGATGGGTAGACTCTTAGTTTAAAAGGATGCTAATGATATCAATTTCACTCTGTATAAATTATAATTTTTTGGGATTCGTTGCAGCTATATTTTTATTCGATATTTTGGCTCCGACACACTACCTACTTCAACATGTCAACTGTATAATATACCTACAGAACCTATCCTCGGAATATATTTCGTTCTGGACCAAATTATCATCATTAGCATCGTTGTTTTTTGTTGTACTGCATACCTATACTTACCTAACATAATACCATGTATACAAAACCTTTGATCGTTCATTTCAGAAGCCTACCTTTGTACCTGAGCAAAAGCATTGTTCCTTCTAAAGGCGACTGCAGAATTAAGAACCTACTACCTACTCTTTGTGGAATTTTCTGCACAATACTTTGACTTTGAGTGACCTGGATAAGTCAGGGAAAACTGATTATCAGATAATCACCAAAGAGTAGGTAAATTCTATGCAGGGTAACATTACATATAAAAAGCAGTTGAACCACTCAGGAGTGCGATTTTTGAATCTCATACGTTGAACTCAGCAGTTGAAAATGTATGGAGGTACGCAACTTTCTACTGCTGATTTGACTTTAAAAAATAGCACTCCCGTAGTATGATTTTTGAAAGTCAAATCATTAGTAGAAAGATGCATATCTCCATAGTAACTTTGACATTTAAAACTGTTGAACTCAGCGAATGAGATTCAAAAATCGCACTCCTGCCCCGTAACGGATCGACCGACACACCGACCTAAAAATTCTAAGAGACATTATTTTAGCAAATACAGGTTACCTACTTGGTATTAGCTCATTCAATTCCCAAGGTCAGAGCACAATAGCGTTCTCCTTTCACATTTATTTTGTACGTACAACGGTAGGTAAGACCGTGTACGTACTATATGACTGTCGCCTCAGCAAAACTGAAACATCGTGCTATTAACCGTGTGACCACACATATACAAAGAACAGAATGTTCACTATAAAATGTACACGCACACATTCACGTTCGTAGCCATAAAATTATGTATCTACTTTACTTACTTCTTTTTGTATGGAATAGTCATTTCTAATTACGTAGAAACCATAATGTCTATGGTAGAAACATAGAATGACACTATTTATTGTCATACTTATGTGGCAGTGGTGAAGAATTGTTATAATCAGATTCATGGTTTTCATCTCAAAATTACATACAAAACATAAAATTTTTACGTGGAGTTGTAGCAAGTCTCACTACCACAATCACCTTTGCTACCACTATCATTATCGTTTTAGCGAACTCGTTTGCAATTTTAAAAACGAATTTTGCTTCTTACTAGAGACAAGGAATGAAACTGTTTATTACTCCAGTTGTTTTCGATAGTATTTTGACACAATCTTCGAGATAAATTTTCACAATTGGAGTCTCTCTATGGAGTCTCTCCCTAAAATTGAAATATCTACCTATATTTCAATAACATCTGAGTATAACTCAAATACATATTACCTGATCAGATACATAACTATCTGTTTCATTCATTCCTATTTCACTAAGGTTTTTGACGACCAGTCGAGGTATGAGAAATAACAAAATTAGTTAATCTATTCCCCAAATGATTAAGACAAGCAAGTATAGTATCAACAATGCGTTAGTTGGGTTCTTCATTAGGATAAGCACTTTACCAAACTAGGTACAGAAAATATTGGAATTTGATAATAAGGACACCTTCCAGGACCCCCCCCCCCCCTCACTCCTTCCTTCCTTGTTGGTACCTTTAAGGAGGACCTTACCAGTGTTTCCAGATCCAATTTTTAGAAATCCGTAGGTCAAGGTTGAAAAATCCGTAGAAATCCGTAATTACCTCTTGAAAAATCCGTAGATCTACAGACTTTTTAAAATGCCTTAATCTGACTATTTTGCAGTGAACTGATTAAAAAAACCCTCTAAATTGAAGAAGAAGTCATTTTTTTCTGTTCTAACTTAAAAGACAACCACCAATTCGGGCCATTTTTGTACTACCAACTTTTTCTACAGCGTTATAAAAATATGGGAATAATAGTTCGCGTACTCATATTACTAAAACTAATTATTTCAACGTTATATTTTATGGTACAAACGAGATATCTTGAATTGAATTTGGATATTTTAGTTACGAAATGTGAAAAAATGGCGAAAAAAACACAAAACAAGTAGTCACAAACTTTTTGAAAAAAGAAGGCCTTGACAATAAATTGATTGACATATTGTGACATTGACCACTTGACATTGACATAATTTTTTTTTAGGTTTTATTTCTCTAATTCTCTATTAAGCCCCCTCACACAGGTGCGATTTCATCGAGCGATAATGTCGCTGCGATTTTACGATTTTTATTTTCAGTACAGCATTGGCTTCTAATTTTTTGAACACGATTGGGTTTAATAGCAAAACTAACATTTAAACCAAGATCTGGTCCTAAAGCCAGGAATGTCTCCATATGAGGGAACTCTTTCTTTTTAGGAAAGCCTTTCTAGCGACAGTTACCAAAGACTATACTTATTCATTCTCATTGGTGGGGCGGACGCGTGACGTTGATCGCAAAATCGCACCTGTGTCAAAGAAAATATACACTACCGCGAACTTGTGTGGTAGTTATAATAAAGTACTCTTTGGTGTGGTAGGAGTAGGACCAAGGAATATAATACTCCCTAAGTAGGACATGCGACGCGGTCACAAAGTCGCCGGGATATTATTGCTCGATAAAATCGCAACTGTGTGGGGGAGCCTTTAGTATAGGTAAATGGTGAAATAAAACAGTATTTGATTAAAAAACATAATTATTATTCATTTTCCACATCTTCTTTAACAATTATTTATCATCTAGATATATGCAGCAAGAGGCTCAATATTTGTCTGGTATCGTGCCCAACCCATGTACCAGACTACCTTCAGTATGCACAACACCCCACAGTCCTTTTACCACTAACACTGCTACAATCAAAGACAATGGCTACAATAATAACACAAATGCTATCTTCCTACGACTGTATCACACTTTCATTAATAAGTAGCAGAAAAACACAGAAAAACTAAAGCGCAGCCGAATCGAACAAAAACATCAGATAATTCCACTGGATAATTCAGAGAAAGTACTCTTTGATTCAGAGCCATTTCAGAGCAAAATTCAGAGCAAAGAGTACTTTTTTTTGACTTTTTATATTCAGAGTGCGCTATCCATAAAGGAAGTAATGTGTAGTTTCACCTCCTCGATGACGCTATCATTAACCAAGAAGTTTTACTACAGTAAAGATCGCTTTTTTATATTGCTAACTGCGCTATTTGTAATTACTTCGAGCTGTCATCATATTACTTTAAATATTTTGTAACACGAAACGACTTTATTTGTAGCTATTATAGCAATTGGTTTGTATTTTTATTATATTTGTCTATATTAAAATGCGTATATAAAAGCTATCACATGCATATGCATGCATATCACAAATTGGCCTGACGGCCCATACATTGATGAATGATGTCTTTTCTGTTTCATTATCACCATCTGTGTCAGTACTTTTGTCATACATAAATGTTACAATTTAATATTTCTGTCGTGTATGGACTGAAAGTAGTAGGAAGAAGATAGATGGAAAAGAGTAGGGACGAGCCATATTTTAGGAAAAACAGTCCAATACATGGAAAAAGTGAACTTGAATTGACGACCCGGTTGGTGTAATGGTTACCACGCCGGACTGCCAAACCAGGGTCCTGGGTTCGAATCCCGGTTCGGTCATGGATGTTTATATGTTTGTGCCGTCGTTGTATGGTTTCCATAATAAACAGCCTATAAATAGTGCTTTCTTGGGATCATTACAATGTATGTGCCTGTGAGCGTTATTTATTTATTTATTTATTTATTTATTTACTTATTTGCGACTGGGTATCATTTTATGCATCAAATTGACATTTTAGGTCAAGAAGATTTCTAAAAATCCGTAGATTTGCCATGGAAATCCGTAGATCCGTAGGCCAGGCAGAAAATCCGTAGATCTACGGATAAATCCGTAGGCCTGGCAACACTGGACCTTACTTCGCCTTCTGTACTCTACATAATTTGTGTCGTGACGCTGCAGGTACTTAAGCACCTTTGGTTTAATAAAACCAAGACCTTCCCTAGTCTTGGTAGAAATTAGTCATTTGGAGAAAGTTTATTTCTTGCCCTTGCTTTCATTCTGTTTCTATTTCTTTATTTAACCTGTTCACTTTCAGGAAGTACAATTTAGTGAGAGTGCAGGCAGTATGTTTGGCAAGTCGCCACGAGGTTAGATTGTACCAGTCACTTTATCATACCTACGGAAAGCTTTTATAAGATTTGTGTTACATAAAGATATAGCCAATGTTACAGTTTATGTTATAATGAAATAAATGGTCATTTTATTTGTGTCTTTATAGAACATCCCCACACACACACACTCACCGTCACAATGGACAGAGTTTTAGTGAAAAGTTCAAGTTTTGAGGTTTCAGAATATCTCTGAATTCTCGGACTACCCCCTCGGGGAATATAGTCGTGGGCTTATGCTTTACGGAGTCTTCCCATCAAACTGAACAACTTTTAATATGGGAGCAAACCAATCGGAGCAACTAAAAAATCAGCTGTCCCATACTAAACTGCGATGCCTACTCGACTCAAATGTATGCAACAGCAGATTTTTTTTTCTCCGATCGGTTTGCAGATTTGCTCCCATAGTAAAAGTTGTTCAGTTTGATGGGTAGACTCTTAGTTTAAAAGGATGCCAGTGATATCAATTTCACCCTGTAGATTGGAATGACTCTGTGGCGCCATCTAGCAATCTCCAAGTTTCCGGAAAAACTAATGAGCGTTTTTCTCATTACAGAAAGAAATGAGACTTATTTCCCCGGGTATAACAAAGATTACATAATAAGTATACTCTTACTGCTCATTTTACAACCATTTTCGTGCAAAATTTTTAACTTTTTCCACCGCACCAACTAACTAAAACGTTTTTGTAAGTGCTTTAAGTTTAATTGTTAACCGCAAGGTAATAGTCGTTGAGGGACTTACGACCTGTAGTAAGCGATTAACACTGCTGTGGATGAAACAACTTTGGTGTGACTTTGGTTTTAGATACGTTGCGATTCGTTGCATCTATTAAACTTAAACGAATTTCGAGTTAAAGTTTGATAACTTCAGGTGTAAACATGAACTCCTTTGATTAGTTTACGTGATCGAAATACATTTATAAGCTATACAAACTCTCTCAAACACACAAACTCACGACCATAATCCCATTCGAGGTAGCCAGAAACTGCGGAGAACTGATTGAGTATGACAAAATGTATCTGGTACTTACTTTTAACATTAAATTTCTTATCCTATTCTACTACGTTTTGTCAATGCTTTACATTTAAATAAGGTACTTGTTTACATCATCATCATCAGCCTATAAACGTCCCACTGCAGGGCACAGGCCTACCCTCAAGGAGGGTGTATGGGCATTAGTCCAACGCGCCACTTGTTTACATAAAGTGATTTATTAAACCTATACCATTTTTGGTTCAATATTTTGCACCATACTAAAAATCTACTAGAGATGGGAAATGTGAGGGTGATATGCATAGGCGAGTAACAGCGGGAAACAAAGTAAACGGTGCTCTGCATACTATTGTGGCTAGCCAGGTAGTGTCCAAAAAGGCACGACTTGCTATACACAATGGTGTGTTAGTGCCTACACTTATGTATGGCAGTGAGTGCTGGGTATGGCAGAAGAAGCATGCAAGTAAAATTAATGCTGTTGAAATGCGTTCCTTGCGAAGTATGTGTGGTGTCACGATGAGAGATAGAGTGAGAAATTGTGTAATAAGAGATCGATGTAAATTGAAAGAAGATGTTGTGACAAGAATAGAGAAAGGTATGCTTCGTTGGTTTGGTCATGTGGAAAGGATGAGTGACAGCAGATGTACGAAAGAGATATATGTTGCTAATGTGAGTGGAAGTGTCGGCAGAGGGCGCCCTCGTAGGACGTATGCTGATCAAATCAGTTGCGTCCTACAAAAAGGGGAGGTGCGGAGTACTCGAAACCGACGGGCATGTATGAAGAGATGTATGGATGTGCATGAGGCAAAAGAGGTATGTAAAGATCGTAGTAAGTGGCGCGCCCTGGTCTCTGCCTACCCCACTGGGAAAGAGGCGTGACGTTATAGATAGATAGACTAAAAATCTATGAAAATAAGAAGCTTGTGTTTTTTTTTTCGATCGTTGAATCTTTCGTCCATTATGTTTTATTATAGCAAGTATAATGATATATTTACCTTCCTATCGACTTGATTTAGTTATGTAAAATTAAAATCTAAGATACCTACGTGCCTTTACCATTACCGCACACACTTTCTTTACATCCTGCGTTCCCCACTCTAAACTTTTGTAAACAAGCATTCTGAACTTTAAAAGAGAACTGAAAAGATTTTTTTGCTCTTTAGAATCTTTGGAGAACTGTATAAATACGGTGCACATTAGGGTGTTTCACTTTTGTATGAGAAAAAAAAAATTGATATTTTTTCTGACTTCGCTCGGCCTCCGGTTTTCACTTATCTTAATAGTATAATATTATTTGCTAAATTTCAAGTGGATTGAACCATATTTAGAGGTTGCACAGAATGAACAATTGGACATATATACATACATTCATATGCTCACGACTATATTCCCCGAGGGGGAACCCCGAACAATTGGACCCTCTTGAGAAACCAAATTTCTCGCCTACTATTCATGTTTACATTAAAATATGCTTGAATAATAACACTTTAAACGATACAATTAAATAACTTACTCTTACTACCCTCCACTCCAGATAATAAAATTGAATAGATCAAAGTAAAATTAATGGATAGGCCTTACGCGAACATTTCAAGCCAGAAAAATGAGGCAAAACAATTCTTTGGGCCTATATCTATTCATTTTAGTCTAAGCTTGAATAGATCAAAGTAAGAAAGCCCTTCACTACACCAATAGTACTGTAGCCACGGGACTTTTTAATTACAAAAAAGATTACCGATTGCCGTTTTGATATTATTGTAGGGTACGAAATGACTTATATAAAAACCCGAGTCTTAAAGATCACATTGTCTAAAGTTGCCATACAAAGCTATAAGACCCATCGAAATTGACTTTTTCATCTTGTCTTATAGCTTTGTATGGCAACTTTAGACAGTCTTACTATTACGTATGGGTATTGAACTAAGGTGAAGAACATGACAGTATAGAAAAAAAACAGTAACCTCGAAATTCAACAATTTGAGAATTTTTTTTTTAGTTTATTTTTGCTACGGCGGGTTGTGATCTTTAAGACTCGGGTATTTATATAAGTCATTTCGTACCCTACAATAATATCAAAACGACAATCGGTAATCTTTTTTGTAATTAAAAAGTCCCGTGGCTACAGTACTACAATATCAATTAAGTGACAATAGAACTCATCAAACTGTGCAACCTATAGATGATAATCGATTTTACTGATTTTTGGCGTATGAACCTTGTATATATGAGTCAGATCAAGAATTCAAGCGAAGTCAAAGAAAAATCGAAAATTCGGAAAAATGAAACACCCTAGTGCACATACGTAGGTATTACTCCATAAGCCTCAAATAAAGCTTAGCTTCAAAATCTAATCTAATAAAGGTAACCCAATTGTTCAGCTAAATAAATCGTCAAACAGACGTAGGTACACAACGAATAAGAAATATTGCTGAGGCTGAATAAAGCAAATACATGGGTACGCTGGGAAATCCGCGGGCGCCTTCATATAATGCAACGTCATCTTTCTGATGCTGAGTCATTCCTTCTCTACGGAGGAGCTCCAGCATAAATATTGTAATAAAGGTTTTTGAAATTTTATCTCAGAAAATGAAGTGCTTACTTGTTTCTGATACCTACAGGATTTTAAGTATAATTTAATTATTTTATTATAGCGGCCTAACGGGTTTTATTGAAATATTATATTCCTTTGTTCTGTTAAGGTTAGACATTAGACAGCTGTTGTGGGTCTACCCGGAGATTCGGAATTCTCAATTGCGTGAATGTTTTGGTTCCAATGTCAACTCTATTCCAATGAAGTAAAGTCCGGGCCTCTACCCGCACATTCGAACTTCGCAATTGCGTGAACGTTTTCGTTTCAATGTTAACTCTATTACAATGAAGTGCGGTCTATTACAACAGTGGCGATATATCGAACATCGAGGTACAGGGCCAGAACGGTCGCGATATATCGAAAATCTAAAGTCAGGGCCAGGTACAGGGCCAGATTCTTATATGGGAAGAAGTACGTTTAGGTATGATATTTTCAATTCAATACTGGAGCTATACTACAGTATAAGAAAGAGTATCTATTACTACATAGCTATTATATACTACACACCTAACCAACAATTGCCTCGCCATATAGCGTAGTATAACATATTATAATTTATTATCCTATCCATGCACTTAATTATTGATTTATCATTATCACATAGAGCAAAGCCAATTCAATCGAACATAACGAGAAGCTTTCATATGAACAGCTCCCTAAAGAACACTTTACTGCAATGTAACACGCAACGCACAACACAATATACAAATGATACAACGTTTACAGTATGGCGACTCCCCATCAAATTGTCGTCATCGTGACAAGGTCATGGTGATTTTGCACTGTGATTTTTGTGTAAAGCAGCGATCACATTACCCTGCAGGGCCGATTTCTGCATATATTACTTGATTTGTTCTCTCTATTTTAAAGTATACCGACCAAAGCAAGTTTAGTCCGTTTCTATCCAATGACGTAAATTTGTCGTTGGATTAGAAAGGGACAAAGACACGACGGGAATTTACGAAAGAAGGACGAACATTACCACCAATATTCCTGTTATTTTCATGTTTCACCGCTTGTACACTGAAAAAAATGCGAGCCTACTAAGAAGTATCAAAAATAATTGAAATGACGTTATTATTGTTTACTATATGGAGGTGCTACTTGGGAATGTTCCTCCATTGAAAAGGGAAGTACTTCCGCCAGGCTAGGTGTGATGCCTGGGGACCGGCCGTGGTCCAACAGTTCTTAGTTGGACCTTGTATATATATCGAATCTCTGTGATTATTTCTCTTGCGCGATTTATGTCTCGCATTCGATTGTGAACCTTATGTGTAGTAGGTTACGAGTTACGTATTTAGGATGAACGTTGTCTTTGTATGGAGCATATTTCCGTGAGCGACGGTGTCGCCATCTGTTGGCATCTTTGCTATAGCTTGTGGGTAGTAGTAGTTCCCCACAGGACTCCCCTCTCAGACCGGAGGTCGTTGAGTAGTTCGAAGTGTGCAGTCTGTATCCATGTAGTGTAGGTGCAGGGCTCCAGTCAAGTGAGTCTGACGAGCGATGTGCTGCGGTGTGTGCATCTGTCAGGGAGACCAGTCCTGATGTGATGCGGGCGAGTGACAGGCGTGGAGAAGGCGAGCAGAACTGCCACGTGGAGGTGAGCTCAGACACGTGGGCTGCGGGAGATCCTTCTATGCAGACGCTGACTGTCGTTGAGGAAGCTGCAGGCCCAGGAAGCGGTGTGAAGACAGCTGCGATGGACCTGGTGTGGGCTTCGGGTTGATGGCGTGACTGCTGCTTGTTTGACCTGGTCGAGGGGGTGAAGGGTTTTTTGAAGCTGGTTGCTGCTGCTCTGCGGTGTTCAGGTTGCGATGTTCTCTGTCGAGGGTCACCAATATGGAGGTGCTACTTGGGAATGTTCCTCCATTGAAAAGGGAAGTACTTCCGCCAGGCTAGGTGTGATGCCTGGGGACCGGCCGTGGTCCAACAGTTCTTAGTTAGACCTTGTATATACAGGGTGTTTGGTGCATCGTTGGCCAAATTGAAATGGTGGATAGGAGGGGTCGACGGCTATCTCGCCACATCCCCAAAAAAAATTCCCGCATCATAAATTTTTTTAGGTGATTTTTTTAGGGGTTTTCTCAAAAAAGACCGAAAGTCAGCATTTAAGCTTGAATAAAAAAAAAAGTTGTAAGTACAAACCCCAACATTTTTTTTTATTTGAGTGTCCAATGTTTTACGAATCTACTAAAATATAAATTACATGAATAGGACTACTAGTTTTTTTTTATTGACTTTAACTTTTTTTGAAAGAGGAAAAATAAAATTTTAGACTCAACTTTGAATTACAATTTAAAAAAAAACTAAAAGCGATCGAGTTCTTCAGATTTTTTAAAAACTTCTCTATTCTATCTTCTTTCTAACGATATGCCATATGCCATGAAATCCGTCCTCTAACTTAGTTTATTTAATAATTTTGCGTGTCGGGGCGCGTTTTGGCCGATATTCGATATGCAGGATAAAAACTTAAAACACACGCATAGTAGGTCGGAATTGCATCTCCCTTCTGCGCAGTGAACTCTGATTGCCATCTCTTCCTTTCATAAGGTTCTAACGGACCTAGGACTTGAAATAAAAAATAAAATCTTAATAATCACATATTTATTATAAAAAAAAATTAAATTATTAATCTTGCATTGCTATTAGGGAGCATATTTCGAGCAAGATTTGTAATATTTTTTTTTTTAAATACAAATGTGATTATTAAGATTTTATTTTTTATTTCAAGTCCTAGGTCCGTTAGAACCTTATGAAAGGAAGAGATGGCAATCAGAGTTCACTGCGCAGAAGGGAGATGCAATTCCGACCTACTATGCGTGTGTTTTAAGTTTTTATCCTGCATATCGAATATCGGCCAAAACGCGCCCCGACACGCAAAATTATTAAATAAACTAAGTTAGAGGACGGATTTCATGGCATATGGCATATCGTTAGAAAGAAGATAGAATAGAGAAGTTTTTAAAAAATCTGAAGAACTCGATCGCTTTTAGTTTTTTTTTAAATTGTAATTCAAAGTTGAGTCTAAAATTTTATTTTTCCTCTTTCAAAAAAAGTTAAGGTCAATAAAAAAAAACTAGTAGTCCTATTCATGTAATTTATATTTTAGTAGATTCGTAAAACATTGGACACTCAAATAAAAAAAAATGTTGGGGTTTGTACTTACAACTTTTTTTTTTATTCAAGCTTAAATGCTGACTTTCGGTCTTTTTTGAGAAAACCCCTAAAAAAATCACCTAAAAAAATTTATGATGCGGGAATTTTTTTTTGGGGACGTGGCGAGATAGCCGTCGACCCCTCCTATCCACCATTTCAATTTGGCCAACGATGCACCAAACACCCTGTATATCGAATCTCTGTGATTATTTCTCTTGCGCGATTTATGTCTCGCATTCGATTGTGAACCTTATGTGTAGTAGGTTACGAGTTACGTATTTAGGATGAACGTTGTCTTTGTATGGAGCATATTTCCGTGAGCGACGGTGTCGCCATCTGTTGGCATCTTTGCTATAGCTTGTGGGTAGTAGTAGTTCCCCACAACTAAAAACAAAAGATGGTAGTTGTAACAACAAGCCGAATTCGTTTAAAAAAGTTCTCTTACACTCAGTTGCAGAAACGCGCATTAGAGTTAATCCACCATTATATCTCCTGCTAGCTTTAACTACGTCAACAAGACAAAAAGTGACAGCAAGAGATTTAATGGAGGATTATCTTTAATGAGCGTTTTTGCAACTGAGCGTTAGTCAGATAGGTCATGATGTTGACAGGCTCATATGGATTCATGATGTATGATTATCATAAACAAGATTTTGGTTGAAGTAAACACATTTTTTTTTCAGTGTACGGCAGTCTGTACTTCAGGAACAGACAATACCTATTTCCAGCTTCCTGATCCAAACAAATATAAAATGCAATGCATAAAAAGAAAACAGATAACGACCAATTTCTCGTTTTTATGTTGTTACTTCCTGTTTAGAGTAGAACATGTTAAAACAGCCACATCACCCTACAACAGGACGGAAGCTGCGGACGACAATGGCACGCTAATGGATTTCCTCTCCTCCCAACTCGATCGTTAACATAACTCTAAAACTCTAAGGAATACTCTCAGTGTTGCTACTGTGTTGGCTGGAAATCTGGAATCAAATTAGAACTAAATAATTTATTCAAATTACTAAATGTAAAATTTAACATTTTGCTGTTATTTTTTTAAACTTTCACCGCGTGTAAAGCCAGAAACTAGGCGGCAACACACCAAAATTAAATGTTTTCTTAAACTCATAACATCCCTAATTTTAGCCCACTCTCTCTGTAGTAACATTGTATGTAATATTTCTCGATTTTCTTCGCTTAATTGCCTTTCCCATTGTGCTCCGCTCGTACGCTTAAAGGGATTTGCGTGTTCTTTCTCAATAATGTTATTTAATAAAACCTGTATTGTTACTTAAGCTAAACGAGAAGTGAGCTATTTAATAATGGAATAGAGTTAGAACAACATTTGTTCTGTATTTTTGTGAATAGAATGACTAAATAAATAAAAATAATTCATGTAAACATCACAACAATAATAAATTGTATTGATTTGTGGTTGGGCTATTGCAAGCAAGGATCGAAAATACTCGTGCTCGTTTTAATCTAGTTACCTACATTACATACAGGATGTAAGTGAAATACTGAAACGGTGAACTCGCAGACCATCAAACTGAGCAACTTTCTCTATCCTCAGGAAACTACTTTGCTAGGCTGTCACTTACACCCTGTAGAAGATGGTAGAAGGTATGTAGAAAGGTAGGTATTCTCGCTTTAAAATTCTCGCTTCGCATTGACGGATAGACTCCGAGATGAGTCCATAAGTGTTCCGTTTTACCAATTTTGGTACGGTACACTAAAAATTAGGTAAGGTAATTTTGAAACATAGTCTATAGTAATTCCACGTTTGATTCCAGTAACTAAATGTGGAATAGATCCATTAGTTAAAACATTAACTGAAAACGAAATTGGAAATCCCCAGTCAAACGTTAAACCGATCGGACAGATCCATTTCTATTTTGCCGAACGGCTACATTCCTATTTCGGTCGGACAATCTACAATTTTCCGCTGAAGCCATATCCATTAGATACATGTGCTATGGCATGTTTCGACATGAACAGAGATTAAATGACAACCTCATTTTCACGCTATTCACACTGTACCTACATGTTCTTTTGATTGTTCATGCTAGTATACAGGTATACAGGGTGTAAATTTATACAGAGACGCTTTTTTAAGGGGATGATCAGACCACCAAACTGAACCACTTTTTCTTTAGTACCAACATCAAAATCGCGAAAAATTAAGGTTAATTTTTCGACGATTTCATAGATTGATATATTACAAAATTCTAGTAAAAGCGAGTAGATATTTCTCTCAATGGCACCTAAAACCTAATAGACTGACTAGCCTAACTTAAACAAAAGAAAACCTTAGTCGTTCGTTCGGTTCGTTCGACACTTACGGGAAGTGTTCTTAGACAGGTATTCTTGAAAATTTATTATCAACTAAAGTACCATTTCTTCAAAATTAATGAAGGAAACAATGAACCGGTAAATGTTAGCTAAAACTCTTTTAACCTGATTAAAAGTCACTAACGTTAAAAACAATTAATCGTCGTCTTGAAGTGTTTTGAATTAACTTGGGAATCTTGGGATGGGGCTTCGTTAGCTTTATGCGGCAATCGCTTAATCTTTATCAATGTTCACTTATTTCAATTACATCGTCGCTGTTATAGCAACAAAACGCCATTTTGCATTTAAATTAAGTTAAAACTAGTCCTAAAAGTATTAAATTGTACTTAAGCTAGACTGTCTCAAACACCGTGATATCAAAATATAACCCTCGACGTATGCATGGAGAAAAATTAAATGTCATACGATATTTATCATGATGACCTTATACAACGTGTTAATGAATTAACGCAAAACTAGAAAGTAGTTTGTTTAGAATCGAGAGCAGAATCGAATTATCATAGTTTCAACATAGGTAATTTTTTTCAAAATATTAAATAATTTTTTTGTAAAATTTAAAATTTTCTGAACCCGATATCAACCCACCCCACGGGCACCCACCCTATTTACTACTAAAACAAGATTATTAAAATGTATCCATAAGTACGTTAGCGCCTTGCTGAAATGATGACAAATCATTTTTGCCTCAAAACTTAAAATGCGAATAACTTTAAATTTTAACTATAAAAATAATGAAATTATTATTTCAATCTAATTATTTTGTTACAAATCTGTTGGGGTGTATGAGGTTTTGCGTTAATTCATTAACACGTTGTATATAGTCAATACCGAAAAGTAGCATCAAACCATACTAACTACCCACTAATTGTTACGCGGTAAAATTATACTACTTCTTTTTTTCATGATAATACAACAAAAATGACTAAACATACGCTGAAAACACAGACCAGCCAACTGGTCTGTGACTAAAAAATACTGATTAGGGTAGTTTAGATTAATATTATTATATGCTGGAAGGGAAAACTTTGTGACATCTACTTAAAAAGGTTCAGTGTACCCGAAAGCGGTGAGTATGCATGTATACAGCGAATGTTGGTGAACCCCTAGTCCTGTCGTGTTCGTGGCAGGTGGTGATCTGTTATCTCTGTCTACTCCTTTGGGAGACAGCCGAGAATATACCTTTATTTTTGTATACTACTACTATACACTACTATTCTAAAAATGGACTCAATGCATTCCATTACGTATCCTGTACGCCCACAATAAATATTTTTGCAAATATCTTCATTGTACACACGGCGACACATCAAGCTATTCAAAACCAACATAAGCTGGCCGCGCGTACGTCGAGTAACGTATAACGTCGCGCGGCCAGCTTATGTTGATTTTGTATATCTTGATGTGTCGCCGTGCGTACATCCACGACAAGCTTACAGTTTTATTATAAGAGATTAACTATGTTAAGTTAGTTTCCAACAATTTAATTTATTATTAACATAAAGTAAGACTTTAAATAGAAAAATAGAAAACATTTTATTTCGCATTTACGTTTAACGAAAAGAGCATTAAAACTAAACTGGCGAGCCATGCTGTCAACAAAATCCCTTTAAGAGCTGGTGTGGAAAAATCATGGTAAAAGCAAAAGGGAGAATTGAATAATTTGTTAAAAAGATATCCAGAGACGGCAGCTAGCCGCTAAACCGTAATTCTGAGGAAATAAAACCGACAATTTTACCCCGGCCTTATTTAACAGCGGAAATAAATTCCCTCTATATTTTACGGCTCTGCATTTTACAGAGAACAATTTGTAACGATAAAAATAAATAAGATATGAATTACTGCGATAATGTGGGTACGTTTTAATAACTAAACTTTGGTTTAGTTATTTAAATGTAAATAGGTTCTGTAGGCACGTTTGAAATGTTAATAATAAATTAATTCTAACCCTCTTTGTAAAATGTCAGAGCTGAGTACGTTACGCGCGGCGCGTGTACGCTGGGTTACAGAGGTAAGGAGTGCGATTTTTGAATATCAGACGTTCAAAACGAGTAGTAGAAAATGACGTAAAATCGATGATTTGCCATTTTTGAATTCAACTTTCTATCACTCGCAACGAGTGCTCCGAACCACTCGTAACCAATTCTACCACTCGAATGTTTGACGTTTGTAATGTTGTCAGACGTCAACAGATTTAACTTTTTTTCTACGTTCCGTTAACCTATAATTTTGGCGGTAAAGTCCGATTTGAAATGTTACTATGAAACCATTCATTCGTTCGTTCGTTCAATTGAAACATTTTCTGTGTGAATCGAAACGGTTTTGGCACATCCGAACGATTTCAAAAATAGAGAAAAACGTAACCACTCGGAATGAAAATCTCAATTCGTATGCGAATGTCAAGTCGCTCGTATGATTTTCAAAAATCGCACTCCTGGTCCTTTGTATTACTTCTACACAATGTGTAACAATAAAGGAGCTAAGCCCAAAAGGTGTGATTCCGTGAATTAAACCAATATGGAATGGCGGAAACCTTGAATGTGCTAAAGGTAAGCCTTGCTACAACTGCACGGATCAAAGGGATGTTGATATAATATACACTTTATTCCATGATCTCTTAAAAAGATTGTAGCTGCGTTAGTGAACAACTCGAGGTTTTTAGTTTATGTTAATATAGAAGATATTTCTACAAAAAATTTTGCTTTATTGTGAAGAATAACTTAGGTAGAGCTCCGGAAATAATTCTTCTCATTATGTCTTTAATGGCATTCTCATAGAGATGGAAACCTAAAGTTTACTGACATCTGAGATATTGATATTAGTCAAAGATAAATTATATTATTATTACACTCCTTAATTTTAATTTACTTTGACCAGTAAATCGAAAAATCAGTAGATGGCAATATTCAAATTACTGATAAACCTGTTAGATTGACGATAAAAAAGTGATGTTTGTCTATGGTTTGTCTACTTATTACATAGAAATATTAATTTACTACGTAAACTTATTATCACCAAAGATAAAATATCACCTTGACGCAGGCCTTGACGTTGTGGGTGACTTAGGTATAATATATTTATGCTTGCCCCAGACTTGCCCCATAGAGATAGGAAGTACTGCTATGACACACCGAAAATTTTCGTTTGTTATCATAAAATTGATTCCTCAAAAAATAAAATCAATTCAAATTTTCAAACCGTCTGTCACATAATACTAACCTTCATAATACTATTAAAGTATTGCTCCCTATAATCATGTCTGGACAGTTCTGTACATTTTAGATTTAGTAGTCTTGGCGCAAACAGATGTCGCTACTGACCTGAACGAGAGATAAATCTTAATTAAACGTTATTAGATCACTATTATTTGAGTTTTGTTCCACGGAAATAAATTATATAGATGAATTTTCTTAAAAATTTTAATAAAAAATGTGTTTAATACTTATTTTAACGTAATTAAACATTGCTGTAGTACCGATCACTCACCACCGGCGCTGTACTTGCGCGAGTTTTCATATAAGAAGGTGGCAACTTTCTTAGTATGGGCAATTGACCCTCTGTTGTGTATAATTTATAATTAATTTCTTCCAGCACAGCGTCTACCAACATTTTTTTTAATGAAAACGCCTCATTCTATCTATTGTATTATTAACGTAGATTATTAATCAATAATCACAGATATATTATTAGATCGCAGATTATATTATATGAACGCCTTTCGTTTGATGTCACGAAATATTATAATAGATTGCACTGAAAAAAAAAATCTAGTATTTTCTGAAATAATGAATGTTACAGTACCTGTCGTTTTATTTATTGAGTAAGTACTTTATAACATCCATCGACCCCAATAAAAATATATAAGAGCGCCTTTATCTTAAATTTGATACGCATACGTTTAGTACGATCGGCTTTTATATGGATGCCGTAAACGATATTCTTAAAGAAACGTAATTTGTTTATACGACCCTTTTACATGTTTCGAAAAGGTCGTTACGGCAAGAAAATAAACAGTTTATAGGAAAGTTCAGCTTGGAAACGGTTCTGTTCGTGATCCGAGGCTTAAGCCTTAAGGCTACACTTACCAGGGTGCACGGCAGAGTAAAAGTCAAGTTTCAAACAGCAGTACCGGAGATTGCACTAAATAGTCGACGAACTGTTTTGGTAAGTCTATGATTCAGCTTAGGAAGTTTCATTTCCAGTTTTGGAGTTAAAAATAAGAATAAATTATTAAATATTTTCAATGAAAAGTCATAGCATAGTATAGGTATGTACCTACTATAATCATTTGTAACCCCCAGCCCTTTGAATGACGGTCAGTACATAATAACGTTAAAATTGTCATCATCTGCCTATACACGGAGGGAACTCGTGAATATTGAGGAATATCGACAAAGACAATTATCTAAAAACAGCTTTGGTCATTTTATATCTCAATTCTAAGTTCAGAGATCACTATCAATCATATTCTGGCTATCGTATAATCTCATTTTATATTACACAGCCTTTGGAAGTACCTATTTTTAATCGACTTCAAAAAAGGAGGAGGTTTCTCAGTTCGTCCGTATTATATATATATATATATATATATATATATATATTTTTTTTTAAGTGTGTTCGCGGATAACTTCGTCGTTTATGAACCGATTTTGATGATTCTTTTTTTGTTGGAAATGAGATATCTCAAGGGTGGTCCCATGATAAGAAAACTGGAAATGATGGATCCCAGAGAAATCGAGGGGAACCTTCGAAAATCGTAGTACCGACTGTGCGTTTGTTAATTTAAAGCACTACTATTAAATCGAACTAATGAATTCATCACTGAAAATTGTGAAATAAACAAAATTTTTACAAAAAATTAGAACCGCCTTCAAACAAACTAAAAAGTTAAAAAATGATATTGCAGCCGATGACTTCATCATTTTTTAACTTAAAATTTTTTTTGAAGGCGGTTTTAATTTTTTGTTAATTGTTTATGAGTTCTTTAAATTTTTGCTTGGAAGAAATCGATCTGGCGATAGGACCAATAGCTTTATTGTTCACCATCTTAAGTTCTTGGTGTGCAGATTATTATTAGTTTACCAAGTCTCATTAAAACTTGGACTTATTTTACAACAAGTTTTGGACAGGATAAAACTTACTATGGATTGAAATTGGAATCTAGATGACTGTAGAGAATACGAGATGTCTGATACTGAAATAGTATTTTGCTAAATGGCAATACCATGGAGCATTTTCTTGAAAGCCGTGAGGTTCGCACGCTTATCTCTTCCCGTGGGATGTAGTAGGTATACCATAATCTTTCATCTTAACTAACTAATACTTTAACACCTTTGCTGTCCAGCGTGTGCGATTTTTGAAAGTCACACGTTAAAAATATAACCTTCCACCAGCAGTAGAAAATATAAACATTACTATGGAGATTATACATCATTCGATCATGATTTTGAACGTGTGACTTTGAAAAATCGCACTCCATTTTTATTTTAGCGGCCAGTCTATCCATAATTTCCTACGAACTGTATGGGGAAAAGTTTTTTACGATTTCTGACCTATGTTTCTGACCTTTTTAGTAACCTCGGTTGGTCCGGTAGAGTTCATTGAACCTTAGAAGAAACTGAATCGATTGGCATAAAAAAAGATTTGTGTCTTACAATTTTATTGGTGACTGTAATTTTTTTTTAAATCTGTGAATGAAGTTCAAAACGGCTACAACGGTTAAGGTACCTGCCCTTACTGCCCCGTCTCAAAAATCTATCCTATACAGTATACAGGATGTAAAATTAAATGGGACAGTGACTTAAAGGGGTGCTTCAGACAATCAAACAGAACAACTTTCTTTCTACCTGACCAATATCGAAATCGCGAAAAAAAGAAACTGCTGTCCCATCCATTTCAGTCGAGTTATGTTTGCAGTTTTGTATGGGACAGCGGATTTTTTTTTCGCGATTTCGGTGTTGGTCCCTAATAAAAGTTGTTCAGTTTGCGCCCTTAAAAGTTTTAATGTTTATTTTTACTTTTGTAACGCCCTGTATAGACTGTGATGATGAAAGATTAATTGTTCTAATTCTTATTCAAACAAGTTCACGATAACTGGAGTTACTGGAGTCCTGCCCAGTAGGTATTTCATTAAGAGTATATATTAAAGCGCAAAACTGTTACAAGAATGTAATAAGAGTCACGTCTGCGTGATGTAACTAAAGCCCAGTCATTTTACGGTTTGAGCCGGGACTAATTACTAATTGCATTTTTTTTCGCTATAATATTGAAGAGCTAATTTGAGCTTAAGAATGTATAAAAATAAATAAAAAAATACGTCAGCAACAGTTCCAATTTTAAAATATAGATATTATCTCGTTCTAAAAAACCTGATCATAAATTTTTTTTTGCACATATTTAAGGCTTTACCATCATACATACTTCAAACATGATTTAAATATTTTAGTCTACTTAGAAGGTTTTGAAAAATACATTCATATTTTCTAATAAATACCTCCGTTTTTAAATTTTAATGCCTATTTTAATGATCAAATATAATGTATATTGTTAAATCTAATTCAAATGAGTGCAATGGTATTAATATTACTAATTTAACACGTTCCGGGACAGTGACCGCCCATAGCCGTGATTACAATAAAAGTTCTATTGTGTCTCATTCACTGCCCCGGAATGTGTTAAAAGCCTTCTGAGACACACAATGTTGATTTCTATGTTGCGTAGCAATTTTTTTTTAAATATTGTTTAGGATAGTATTTTTGTCACTAAACGGTGCCGGTTACAGTTTAAAAGTCCAATTAATAATTAATCCCTACCCTGCCTAACAAAACTCCGTAAAATGACTGGCCTATTTATAAAACTCTCGATGCGTGCCGCTCGGTCAAACCTCGTCTCGATCGATATACCGAAGAAGAAGAAGATGAAGATCGAAGAAGATGATCGAAGATGTATTTATTTCTAAAACCGAGTTTAGTCTTGCCAATGCCAAGCTAAATGGTGCTTGGGCAGCGGAGGGTTCCTGAGACCTATAGAATAGAAACATGCTAAAACTACAACCGATCTTTGGTTGTAGTTTTAGCAAAGCTTACTACAAAAGGAAGTATGGGCGTGAGTATAAATATCTTGGACAATGTCACACAAATTATCTGGTCACATTTAAAGTACCAGAATCTAGCCTGGACTCACGTATGATGACTTGACAACGATATATGTAGAATACATATACAGGGTGAAATTGATATCATTAGCATCCTTTTAAACTAAGATCGAACTGAACAACTTTCACTATGGGAGCAAACCGATCGAAGCAACAAAACAATCGGCTGTTCACTGTTCGATACTAAACTGCAATGCCTACTCGACTCAAATGTATGCAACAGCAGATTTTTTTTGGCTCCGATTGGCTAGCTCCCATAGTGAAAGTTGTTCAGTTTGATGGGTAGACTCTTAGTTTAAAAGGATGCTAATGATATCAATTTCACCCTGTAGATACAAACATCCATGACTCGGGTACAAATATTTGTCCCTTACGGGATTCGAACCCGCGACCCTCGGCACGGCAGGCAGGTTCACTACCGACTGTGCTACCGGGCCGTCCATAAGTATATCCATGTATTATAATGACGTTAAAGCCATGCAAATGTATTCGGCCTTTCTTGTTGCTACTTAACTCAAAAATCGACTTGTAAGATAGAGTTTTGTCGCGAAATAAGAAAAGTTACATAATCTAACGTTATTTTACTACCTTACAGTTACTGATTCTGCTGGAGAAAACATTTTCGGGGTTAACGTTCTTGTTAACACCTTTAATATTATCAACAAACCCCCATATCACTTGAACAGACGCTAGCAATAGACATCTATAGGGTGTATCAAATAGCTCCGGTCGGTATAATCCCGACCTCCAAACATTATGCAGCTTATCGGCATATCGAGAGGCAAGCCGAATGAAACGACGGGGATTATCCTTGCCTTTTGTCTAGTTTTGTTTTTGTTTCAAATATGCCTTATCACTCTGCGCGATCTGTTTTTCTACGCTGTGCGATTTCGCAACACATTCCTCGTTTAAAAAAAACATTGCACGGCGGGTTAGAAAAGCGTTTGGTAAATCCATTCCATGGCCCGACCTAATCCCCGTTGATCTGCGACGGTCTTTTAATGATCTTTAAATGTGAGTTTTAGCATCTACACATAGATTCAAACTCGTTTTTAGGGTTCCGACGTCAAAAAGGAACCCTTATAGTTTCGCCATGTCCGTTCGTCTGTCCGTCCGTCTGTCCGTCCGTCTGTCTGTTCGGCTTAGCTCAGAGACGCTTAATACTAGAAAGCTGTAATTTGGCATATGTATACAAATTCATCACGCCGACAAAGAGGTAAAATAAAATCTTGAAAAATATTAGTTTTAGGGAACCTCCCCTACACGTGAAGTGGGGATGATTTTTTTTTTCTCGTCTATCCCATGTTGTGTGGTGTATCGTTGGATAGGTCTTTTAAAAATATTGTCAGTTTGGGAAAACCATTTTTCGATTTAGATATTCGTTAGCGAAATATTAAGCTTTAAAGCGAAAATTTTGGTTAGAGTCAAGTGTTCCCCCCTCTCTCAGGTAAACGGTTGTAGTTGGAGTTGTGAAAAAATTCACGGCAATAGCATATATAACGAATTTAAAAGGAAAACTATCACCGCTAAGTAGGCTTTACAAGTTAACGAGTAATAGTCGACCAACTTATAAAATGTACTTTTTAGACTTTATTAACCGTTAAACCGTAGTATAAAACAAAAAGCCTCCTTCTAAGTCCATATTATATTGTAACGGGCAACTACGGAACCATACCCTGCGCGTGGTCCGACACGCACTTGGCCAGTTATTTAATGTAAGTATAAACTAATGCTTAATGCAAGTGTTGTCTGCACTGCGTTTCTGCCTGTCTTGAATAGATTTTGGGGAGTATCGTAATCTTAAGGATTATTTTATGATTAATAACTTAATAGGTACCGCGATTTACGCAATACCATTTATACTCTGATTATTGTATACAGGGCGAAATTGATATCATTAGCATCCTTTTAAACTAAGAGTCTACCCATCAAACTGAACAACTTTTACTATGGGAGCAAACCGATCGGAGCGAAAAAAATCTGGTGTTGCATACAATTGACTCGAGTAGGCGATGCAGTTTAGTATGGAAGAGAAGATTTTTTTTTGCTCCGATCGGTTTGCTCCCATAGTGAAAGTTGTTCAGTTTGATGTGTAGTCTCTTAGTTTAAAAGGATGCTAATTAATGATATCAATTTCACCCTGTATATTCCGTGGCAATACAAAACGTGTAAAAAGCTAAGCTTTGCACGTAGTCCAGTCACTGTTCAGTTAAAATTTATTTAGTAGGTATCTAACAATCACAGGGAAATTTTATTTAAGAGGGGGTCATACCTATTTTGTCTGTTTTCGAACCGATTTTTGAGAACCAAATTATTACATTTAATAGATATAGTTCACATAACAGTGTAGATACGTTCTTTCTGCAGGGCATCTAACCGTTGAAAACACGATTCTATTAAATTTTCTCGATAGAAAAGAGGAGCAAAGTAAGCTCGATTTCAGATTTATAACCAGTTTTACAAGAATCACACTACACCATTTCTTCTGAATATACCATCATTTGAAAGGTAAATAATTATAGCAGGGCTTCTAACCGATGGATTTTTCCCCAAACACCCAAGAGAAAAGATATTGATGAAAAATGCGTTTTTTTGCGATCTTGCTTTCAATTGAAGCGGGATGGCTAATTGCGAAAGTTTGCTTATTAGAAAGAGAGGCTTGTTCTACTAATACCCAGCCTTAATTGGAGAGCTTGAATAGAACAGGTTTTCTATTTTTGTTTGTTTGGACGAATCTTGTTAAACAGATTCGCTCCGTTTAGTCGTATAACCCAATATTTTACTTATTTCAACATACACGGTTCAATTAAGTTTCTAATACTAATATTTCACTTTCACGCTTCTACCGTTCAACCAATCGCCATGAAATGTGGTATGCAGATAGCCTGGTAGGGGTCGGCAAGTAATTTTAAGTGGGGTCCAGTGGCGTAACTACCTACACTATATCGAGGGCCTTTAGCAAAGCTGGGCCCTGGGCCTCCCTCAATCAAAGTAAAAATACGCCGTTAATGATTTTTCCCATTAGAGCAGCTCGAGACTTTATTACGATATTATTAAGTCGAAAGCACGCGTTGACGCATGGCTAGAACATGCCCAGGACAGAGATGTTTGGAGGATTAATGGGGAGGCCTTTGCCCAGCAATGGTATGAAGTAGGCTAATAAAAAATTATTAGGTCGTTGCAAATCTGCAATACAGTGGTACAGTCAAGAGCACATCAAGCTTTACACTTGCAGTTCGATTGTAACTCTTATGGCGCACTAAATAAGAACGGTACAAAGTGCAAAGTGTCAAGCTTGACATGCTCTTGACTGTACAATTAGGCCGCGCCTCCTTGCTCAAATAGCTCACCTTTTTAATACTGAAGGTTAGGTTCTCGGGGACTCTTCAGGCCCTTGGAATTTTGCCAGTCATGCCAGCCAATAGTCATGCCACTGGTGGTCCGGAGTAAAATTTCAGGTCGCGGGGGCCCCTCGCGGTACTGAGGCGGCTTGCGGAGAGAGGGGACAGGGAGTAGTGATTGGATGAACAAATCCGAACATAGAGCTTTGTGGAGCGCCTTTAGAGAGGCCGATATTCAGAACTGAATTATAACAGGCTGATGATGATGATCTAGGGCTCTGTCTAGTGTTTTGTGTCGAGTTGATTTTAGACCAAATTATATGGGGACACACACACACAATTGAGAATTTACAGTTTAAAACTGTTTATAAAGAAACCATGTGGTTCTTACTTATAAAACATAAACTCTGGTAGACGGTTAAAAATTAATCTTTTCTGTCGTAAACAACTCTAATTATTATCTTCAAGGCAATTAATCTTGAGGCGTGTGTGGGCGCCGGCCGCTATTTAGTTTCCTTTGTAATTATTTTTTTACTTAGTTCTACGAAATTATGAACTCGTTTTACAAAATATTAATTGTTTTTGTCTGAATGAGAATTTTTCTTAGAAATCGTTATTGTTGTTGTACCTAGATTACTCGATCACCTCTGAAGAGAGTTCATATGTTCCTTGCCTCTGAACTATACGTTTTCATAGGTAGGTTCTACTAGGTACGGCAACAGATAATGGACACAAGATGACGAATTACAGATTAGGCAAAAGAGGAGTGGATTGTCTCTGGCGGACAGGTGGGCTGATAACATTGAGAGAAGCGTCGGAAAAACCTGTACTGGGATGGGACCATAGAGTAAGAAGCAAAGGAAGAGATGGCATATCGGCTTGTTTCTATAGAAAATGTTGTCGCCAACAAAGGGGGTGAAAAACGGGTGAGGGGAAGGGTTAACATTTAAATACGCTACTTCCCGCTATTATGACGTCAGGCCCAGTTGAGTATCTGTGCACAGTTCGATACAACATCTCTTCCCCAGGGGAGCGCGTTATTTTCTCTATGGATGGGACGGATGACGGATGGCAAAATGGGAAGGAGGCTTATGCCCTGCAAAGAGTGGAAATGATGATGATGATGATGTTTATTCTGTAAAAATATAATTTACACTAGACTGTAAGTACATTTTTATTGACAATAACCATATTTTATAAATAAACAAACAAGGCATATACTCACGACTATATTCCCCGAGGGGGTAGTCAGAGATATTCTGAAACCTCAGAACATCCACGTTTCACTAGTACCGTAACTCTGTCCAGTGTGACGGGGAGTGAGCCCGTCGCGTCGCCACTTCTAATGGACAGTGGGTACAATACATGTCTCGAAATTGAAACATGCAGGTTTCCTCACGATGTTTTCCTTCACCGAAAAGCCAGTGGTGTTACAAATCGTACATAAATTCCGAAAAACTCATTGGTACGAGTCGGCCTGGACGGGGATCGAACCATCACCTCCACGGCACGGCAGGCAAGGTTACTCGCCACTGGACCACCACGGTTTTTTTTTTTTATAACTATGTAAAAATTCTGGTAAAAATCTCTAGCAGTATCATCATCTCAGCCGATGGACGTCCACTGCTGGACATAGGCCTCCCCCAAGGATCGCCATAACGACTGGTCCTGCGCTGCCCTCATCCAACGGGTTCCCGCCGCCTTCACTAGCAGTATCCCGGAAGGATAATTATTTGTAATGGGAATACGAGTATTTGTATCCAGGTTAGGATGGTAATTGACTATTAATCACAAATTATTTATTGTGATACGCAGGTGGATAGGTTATTACACGATGGTTTATATTATTGCGATTCGCCATAAGGAAATACTAAGGGTGACGCTAAACGAGCGTAATTTTGTGAGTTGTGAGTCGCGTATTTTGAGTTCGTTTCATTAATATAAAGTCCAGGAATGCATTGTCTATGACCTCAGCCTTTATATAAAACGGACTCAAAATACCTTTGAGAAAGTTTTGATTCGATCGAGACTTGGGCTGTACTACAGTCTCTTCAGCGATGCCAAGTAGACTACCGGTACATCGAAGTGCTGAAATGCTTGTACAAAAACGCCACTATGTCAGTCCGACTACAGGACCAGAAATACCGCAGTGTCTTTAAACGAAAGTATTCGATCAGTGTGTGTTGCCAGTGATGACATATGTAACAGAGACGTGGTCGTTCATTCAAGGCCTCATAAAAAAGCTGAAATTCACTCAAAGGGCAATGGAGAGGGCTATGCTCGGAGTTTCCCTGCGAGATCGAATCAGAAATGAAGAGATCCGCAGAAGAACCAGAGTAACTGACATAGCCCAAAGAAGTGCTAAACTTAAGTGGCAGTGGGCGGGGCACATTGCTCGCAGAACCGATGGCCGGTGGGGCCGAAAAGTTCTCGAGTGGCCACCGCGTACCGGAAAGCGCAGCGTGGGTAGGCCCCTCACACGGTGGACCGACGACCTGGTGAAGGCAGCGGGAAAACGTTGGATGAGGGCAGCGCAGGACCGGTCGTCATGGCGATCCTTGGGGGAGGCCTATGTCCAGCAGTGGACGTCCATCGGCTGAGATGATGACGATGACTCAAAATACGCGACTCACAACTCAAAAAATTACGCTCGTTTGGCTTCACCCTTAATTTATTGTTTTCTAGATGTCAAAGTCCGGACTGAGCTTATGCTTATGCTATACGTCTCTATAGACTGTCAACATTGTTAAAACTCACTATGTTGCACCTAATAACATTAAAACCGCTTGGCGGATTAAAATTAAACTTTGAACTCGTAAACAACGCTAATTATCTACGAGGCAATAAATCTTGTTGAAATTTCCGACGGGCTGCAGAAAAATGTTACTGAACCACAGGCGTGAGCCGGGCCGCCTAGTTAAAATATTTTGTATTGTTTGTTACAACATTTCGGAACAATTTTGAACTCTGACTCGTAGAAAATAAATACATTTTTGCTAATTAAACTAACTAAAATTTTGTACGTTTTTACACTGATTTTTGTTCAGGTATTCTAAACGTTGGATTTGATTGCTAAAGATACAATGTCATTATTATATTTATATCATCCATCACAATCATCAAAAATATGATTTTTATTACACTGTGCCTAAAGTGAATTTTTTTGTTAATAGGTCAAGGAGTGACCTCTACAAGAGTAGGATTCACAACAAAATAAAAATATTCGTTTGTATTATCAAACGATAACAAACGAGCAAGCAGTACCTATTAAAAGTTAATGGAAACCATTACGAGCGTTTCGCTTCTTGGTGAACAAATATTCATAAATAATTTAGTCGTTATCGTAAAGGGGACCTAATTTTATTAAACAGAAAATGATACAATACAATACGATAGGTGATAAAAAGAAAAAACTCCAGGTATTATTCATATTTTATTAACTATAAATATTTAAGTTTGAGTATGCTCAACTTTCAGTAGGTTGACTTATGGAATCGGGAATAATCGGGATACAATTATTTCTCACATGCGGTTGACTAAAAACTGGATTTAATAATTACAGCCGAGTTCCTCATTATGATTTCGTACGTTTGTACGTAATCTCACTTCTCACTAATATTATAAATGCGAAAGTTTGTGACGATGTTTGGATGTTTGGATGTTTGGATGTTTGTGTGTTTGTGGCTCAATCACGCCTAAACGGCTGAACGGATTTAGATGAAATTTGGCATGCAGATAGAATGTGTTCTGGATTAACACATAGGATACTTTTTATCCCAGCAATGGGTTACTGTGGGAGTGTGTGGGATAATTTCCAATGTTTTATCGTGCTCACTAGCGCCGACTTGACGCTGACAGATGTATTTGGGTAGATTCCAGTAGTAAATAGTGGTTGCTTTTTTCAACACTTCTCTCAAGAGCTGTGTAGCGTAGTTGGGAAATGGTCAGATTTTCGCGCAAGAGGTTGGAGGTTCGATTCTTGGGTGAGATTTTTTTTTAAAAAACTTTTATCCATTTTTCAACGGATTTGACAGAAGCAATTTGCTGACCTTAATAATATCCTGAGATTAGATCAGATCCAATTTTAGGAAAGTACGTTTTCTTTGGCTTTTTTCTTATTTTAATACATACGTTGTAGTGATCCCAAGCAAGCACGGCTTTTTATTATGGAAACATTACAACAACGGCACAAACATAATAATGTCCATGACCGAACCGGGACTCGAGCGCAGGACCCTGGTTTGGCAGTCCGGCGTGGTAACTATTGCACAAAACGGGTCGTCAAATATAAAAAAATACTCTTTCTTTTAACCTTTTTTAAAGTGATTGTAGTACGTTTTCATCTTAATAGATGGCGTGAGGCGTTTTTTAAAAGCAAGCGTGCAACAATAAAATTATTTATTCCAAAACCTAGCTAGCAGCAAAGGCTAGCAGGAGCTTAATTTAGTTGATAAATCCCTGATCTCAAAGTTCATACATTTCGACCATACTTGCACTTACTCGTAACTCACGCTCAAGGCGTCTCAGAAATTAGGTCTTACAGATTTGATTGTAAAGTAACTTACCGGGTGAATTGAAAAATAATTACCTAAATAAATAATGCTCACAGTCACATACATAGTAATGATCCGAAGCAAGCAGTATAGGCTTTTTATTATAGAAACCATACAACAACGGCACAAACATATTACATCCATGACCGAACCGGGATTCCCTGGTTTGGCAGTCCGGCGTGGTAACTATTACACCAAACGGGTCGTCAAATATTTTTCATTCTTTTAACCTTTTCTAAAGTTATAGTAGTATCGTTTTCATCTTCATAGATATCGTTAGGCGTATTTTTAACTCTAGCAGGAGCTTACAAATTGATTGAATACATCTTTGTATGTAAGTATAATGGTAGTTTGAGCCCAATCTGAGCCAATTCTACGGTATAATAATTTTGTTGCAGAAAATTTTGCCAAATGTTCGTTTTGTTTGATTTTCGGTTCTATTATGATTTCTTGAGGATTTGTGTAGCTTAACTATAGAACATCAATCGACCACAATCTATGAAAAGATAGGTACCTACTTATCTAAAAAGTCCTTATAACACCACAGTTTGGTAATGTGCCTAAGTACTTTCATAATAGCTAAGTAAGGTTAGAGATTTACAAATGTGGCTTGAAAATAATTCTTTTAACAAGTTGACCATTTTGCTTGCTAGAATATTATCGTTCTAGCTCTTGCCTCCACCATTGTGCACTAGCCCGCGTGGTAGAGTATCCTCTATCATCATCATCATCTCAGCCGATGGACGTCCACTGCTGGACATAGGCCTCCCCCAAGGATCGCCATAACGACCGGTCCTACGCTGCCCTCATCCAACGTTTTCCCGCCGCCTCCACCAGGTCGTCGGTCCACCGTGTGAGGGGCCTACCCACGCTGCGCTTTCCGCTTATCCTCTATCCTCTAACGTTTATTTGTGAGTGGAAGTCTGTGATCCGCAGTGGGTCGTAAGATGATTATTATGCTGCTCGACATAAATAAAACACTAATAACCGACGAACAGTAGAAAAATTCAAGTGATGGATCTGTGAATGCCTTTTTTTTATACCTACATACTTACTTAATGTAGGTACTTTCTGATTTTGATTCAGCTCAAGTTCATGACTATTATCCTATTCTTATCCTATTATGGGGGCTGGCAAGCCAGCAACACATCAACCCAATGGTACCTATCTTTTGTGTTGACTCCTACTTAATATTTATTTTCTTCACCATTGAAAAACGTGGAAAATGAGAGAGGCAAAAGTGTTCAGGGGAAGAAACCTGTAATCTCCCAGTTTTGAATAACCATCACTCAGTCTCAGGACACATACGTTTAGCCACCAAGACATCGCAGTCACACAGTATAAATGTTCCATGGTTTCCTCCTCCTCTCCGCACGCTCGGCAACTGGGATCTAGGGTGAGCTTTATCATGCCTGTGAGGCGTAGTACCCGGTGAGAGCTCCGACGATAGCACGAGCTTTGTTCCTGCTGTTGTTCAGTATGAACTGTGGGATTCGTGGTGTTATATTGCTGATGAATTTCCTGCAATGTTGCAGACCCGAGAAGCCAGAGCATTCTTGCATGTGTATTTTATCAGCCCATTCCTTAATGACCATTTTAATGTTACATGCCAGGGTTTCTAGACTTGGTTCTGACCATGACCTTCATGACCCTTAGACGAGACATGAGACAAAATCACATGTCCACGCAGACGAAGTCGCGGGCAACAGCTAGTGTTTGAATAATTATATGTGATCATGATCAGCCTATCATCGTCCGAACATAGGTTTCTCCCAAGGCGCGCCACAAAACTCTGTCCTCGGTCTTCCTCATCCAGTCGCTCCCCGGTACTCTTTTTGGGTCGTCTGTCCAGCGGGCAGCATGGCGTCCCACACCTACCAGTTCGTGGTTTCCACTCCGTGGTATTATGCATCTATAATCTACGAATAAAGAAGATCGATACCTACAATTTAGAAACCTTCCGTAACTTCCATCTTTGCATCAGGCACGATGATGCACAAGATGAAACTCACCCTGGATCCCAGCTGCCGAGCGTGCGGAGAGGATGAGGAGACCATGGAGCATATCCTGTGTGACTGTGATGTCTTGGCGGCAAAGCGCACGTGCCTCCTCGGCGATGGATATCCAAAACCGGGAGACCTTAGGCTTCTTCCCCTCAATGGTATTGCCTCCTTCATTGACCATGTATTTGAAGGGTGAAGTAAGCAGAAAGAATTGGGGCTAACACAAAAGATCCCACAGGGTCGAAGCATTGCTGGCTTGCCATCCCCCACAACAAGATAAGATAAGATAAGATATAAGATAACTTCCATCTTTTGGGAGTTATAACATAACCGCCCGATACTTAATTTTTCAATCTTTAATTTAATTCGAAATAGCACAATCTCACTAATATTATAAATGCGATAGTTTGTGACGATGTTTGTATGTTTGTGTTTCAATCACGCATAAACGGCTGAACGGATTTGGATGAAATTTGGCACACAGATAGAATGTGTTCTGGATTAACATATAGGATACTTTTTATCCCAGTAGTGGGATCCTGTGGGAAAAGTGGGGATAATTCACAATGATATACCACGCTGACTTGTGCTGACAGATGTATTTGGGTAGATTGTAGTGGTAAATAGTAGTCTCTTTTTTCATCACTCTTCATAGAAGCCGTGTAGCGCATTCGGTAAATGGTTAGATTTTCAAACATGAGGTGATGGTTCGATTCTTGGTCGAAATGAAGTTTTGATTCAGCTCAAGTTTATGACTATTATCCTATTCTTAACCTATGATGGGGGCTGGCAAGCCAGCAACACATCAACCCAATGGTATCTTTTGTTTTCTTCACCATTGATAAACGTGGAAAATGAGAGAGGCAATAGCGTTCAGGGGAAGAAACCTGTAATCTCCCAGTTTTGAATACCCATCTCTCAGGACACATACGTTTAGCCACCAAGACAGCGCAGTCACACAGTATAAATGTTCCATGGTTTCCTCTTCCTCTCCGCACGCCCGGCAACTGGGATCTAGGGTGAGCTTTATCGTGCCTGTGACGCGTAGTACCCGGTGAGGGCTCCGACGATAGCACGAGCTTTGCTCCTGCTGTTGTTCAGTATGAACTGTGGGATTCATGGTGTTACTGATGAATTTCCTGTAATATTGCAGACCCGAGAAGCCAGAGCATTCTACCCTGTGTATTTTATCAGTCCATTCCTTAATGGCCATTTTAATGTTACATGCCAGGATTCCTAGACTTGGTTCTGACCATGACCTTCGTGACCCTTAGACGAGACATGGGACAAAATCACATGTCCACGCAGACAAAGTCGCGGGCAACAGCTAGTATAACATAATTATTGTTATTAAGGAAAATAAACGTTTCTCCCCGTGTTTGCCTTCTGTTCATTTGTAAACTAATAATGAACACCTTTGTATTCTTTATTTACGCACCAAATAGGCAACAAAACATGTTTTTGTGTAAACCGTGATTTTTTTAAATCTTTTATAACTAACTCTTTATTGTACAGATTGTACATGGGTCATTTTACGATTCGAGAAACAACAAGATAATTTCATGAAAAACAGTCCCGTGTGAACCCCAAACGTGATAAGTCCGAAGTTATTGTTCCGCAATTATAGTCTGTCTCGTTTAGAGATAAGGTATAAAATTGTAAGTACCTACTAGTAAATGCAAATGATTAGTTGATCTTGTACGTTGGCAGAGGGGAAATGCTAAGCTATGCGGTCCCTATACAACGTGTTAATTAATTAACGCAAAACTAGAAAGTAGTTTGTTTAGAATCGAGAGCAGAATCGAATTATCATGGTTTCAACATAGGTAATTTTTTTCAAAATATTAATTAATTTGTGTCTAAAATTTAAAATTTACTGTACCCAACGTCAACCCTCCGCACAGGCACACTCACCCGACTTACTACCAAAACAAGATTATTAAAATGTATCCATGAGTACGTTAGCGCTTTCATTCATTGCTGAAATGATAACAAATCATTTTTGCCTCAAAACTTAAAATGCGAATAACATTTAATTTTAATTATCAAAATAATGAAATTATTGTTTCAATCTAATTATTTTGTTATAAATCAGTTGGGGTGTATGAGGTTTTGCGTTAATTCATTGACACGTTATACAGGGTGTAAATTAAAATAGGACAGCTACTTAAAGAGGTGCTTCAGACCATCAAACAGGACAACTTTCTCTATGGGACCAATATCGAAATCGCGAAAAAAAAATCTGCTGTCCCATACATTTCAGTCGATTTATGTTTGCAGTTTTGTTTTTGTTTTGTTTGTTTTGTTTGTTTTGTTATGTTTGTTTGGTTTTTTGTTTGTTTTGATGTTTTGTATGGTATGGTAATTTTTTCTCGCGATTTCGATATTGGTCCCATAGAGAAAGTTGTTCAGTTTGATGGTCTGAAGCACCCCTTTAAGTCGCTGTCCCATTTTATTGTACACCCTGTATACCTAGATCGTCTAAGTTTTGTTGCATCCTGTAGCTATTTAGTTTCCATTGAGTGCATTCCCGATTCGTAGTAGTCGGTCCAAAGTACTATAAGGCTTTGGAATAACTGAAAGCCGCGGTGAAACGTGACAGCTATTGCGTTTTGTTCCACTTCGTACTATTCGGTCCGATAGACCAGTCATTTCACGGTTTGACCTGGCACTAATTAAGAATTATATTTTTTTCGATATGTCGTTAAAGTGCCAATCTGTGCCTATACCAAAATTAAAGAAAAATCACGTCAGCAACAGTACCAAAATTTTTTTTTTTTCATTTATCTCGTTCTAAACAACCAGATTATAAAATTTTGTATTCATATTATGTTTTGATAAGGCTTAAAATACCTTTGCCAGCTTCCTGGCTTAACCATTATACAAACTACAAACACGGAAGAAATATTTTTGTCTACTTAGAAAGCTTTGATAAATTCATAACTATTTTGAAAGCTATTTTGTAATGATAACAGATTTTTTTAAAATTTCAATAGCCATTTAATAATTACTTCCTACCTAACAAAACTCCGTTAATTGACTGGGCTACAACGCCAGCATTAAACGATACAGAAATGAACTGTGAAGCGCAATAATAGGCACTATGGGATCTCGTAGCTGGCCGTAGCCGTGTCGTAGTGCTACGCTGAGATACGTAGCACGGCGTAGTCTTTGCACCTCTTTTAGTTTGTCATTCATTTCATTCTCATAAGTTCACGACCATGAAGCTACTTCACGGAGTGGTCAGAAACATTGTTATAACAACCTAAAAGTGTAGATCCGGAATGAACCACTTAACTTCTTGCCGTGGGTGTTTTTCGAGGCGGATTTATGTTTTCTTATGCAGTATTTTTGTGGACAAAAAGATTTACTTATCAAAAGATCCTTCATTCCGCCCTAAAACTTTTGACTTATACAGGGTGTAACAAAACACCCTAGTAATACTTAAGGGAGTGCTTCAGACCATCAATCTGAACAACTTTCACTATGGAGCCAACGTCGAGAAAAAATAAAAAGAAATTGCCGTCACATACATTTGAGGCGAGACGGTAATGCAGTTTTGTATGAAAAAGCTCATTTTTTTTTCGCGATTTCGATGTTGGCTCCATAGTGAAAGTTGTTTAGTTTGATGGTCTGAAGCAGGGGAAGTATTACTAGGGTGTTTTGTTACACCCTGTCTGTACAGAGTGTAACAAAACACCCTAGTCATATTTAAAGGGGTGGTTTCGACCATCAAACTGAACAACTTTCACTATGAACACAACGCTGGAAAATAATCTGCTATCCCATACATTTGAGTAGAGTAGGTAGATACTGCAGTTTTGTATCAAACATATTTTTTTTTTCAATTTTCTGGTTTTTAGTTCTACAGTGAAATTTTGTTTGTATGACACCCCTGTATTAAGTTACCAATAGCTAAAACTAACATAGGCACGTGATCGGTTCAACTTAAAACAGAAATTGTAAGCAAGTGTCATGACCTCTTCGACCCACATACACTTACCCATCCCACTTCCACATTCGTTTTACTCCATTTGAATAAGCGAAATAGAAGAATTCCAATCTACATTTTGTCCCATTTAGAATGTACAAATAAATTCATTTTATTGTTTTGCTTGGTCATTTCGACGAAAAAACCCCTTTTCTCTTAAATAATGTTAAGGCAGGGAGTTAAGGGCCATGGTGATAAGGGATGCACCTTTCTCACATCAAAACCATTCGATTGACATTGTATTGAATTGGTTGGAATGTAACTGAATTGAATGGAATTTAATTGTATTTCGTTTAATTGTATTGTATTGTGTAAATGTGATATTGAACAATTGTAATGATAAAATACAATTTTTGAGAGCACTCTGTACATCGATAACGTTACAGAGATTTACGACGAACGTAATAAGTAAACCTTACTAACATAACATCACGTCATTCTCCCTCAGAATCACCAGTTTATCATAATACGACGTAATCTCCGTTCCACACAATAAGGCCCCTAAATCAAACCAATTTCTTCATTATGACGTGGACATACGGGTAACCGCATAGAACATCTTACGTGATATATCTGTAATCTGTCGTGATGAGCTTTTATCTACTGAATTATAAAATATTTTAGAGGCAAAATAAATTATGAGAAGCGATTCTTTGATATTTTTTATGCAGTTATTAGGGTTCCGTACCCAAAGGGTGAAAACGGGACCCTATTACTAAGCCTACGTTGGCCGTCCGTCCGTCCGTCCGTCCGTCCGTCCGTCTGTCCGTCTGTCCGTCTGTCCGTCTGTCCGTCTGTCCGTCTGTCCGTCTGTCCGTCTGTCCGTCTGTCCGTCTGTCCGTCTGTCCGTCTGTCCGTCTGTCCGTATGTCCGTCTGTCCGTCTGTCCGTCTGTCCGTCCATCCGTCCGTCTGTCCTACCTATTTAGGGCTGTAACTTTTGAACCTTAATTGCTAATTAGTTGAAATTTCGCATAATTCTCAGATTATGCGTTATTATGGCGGATTTGTTAACAAATAATAAAAATGTCAAAAAGTTAAAAATTAAGGGGGTTCTCAACAAGAAACTAGTTTTTATCAACGTTTTTTCTTCACGCTCTATCGTAAAAACGGTAATACGGTATAAGCGTCAAACTTAGTGTGATTATGGAGCAAACTCTACGAAATAACAACAAATACTAAAAACCGGCCAAGTGTGAGTCGGTCTTGCGTTAAAGGTCCCGGACAAAAAAGTTTTTTTTCTAAGTTAATAATGTTGTGTTCTGTGGTGGTGTGGCACGGAACCCTCGGTGCGCTAGCTAGTGGACCGACTCGCGACCGGTTTTACTTTTAAATTAAGAATGTAAAGGGTAGTGACTGGGTTCAGAGAGCCAGTCTAGACTTATTTACAAAAACTACAAGCTGTACTGGCTATAATTATTTTAAACCGAAAATTTTTAGGAATTTTCTAAAATAATTTTACATCTCTAAAGGTTGGCAATAGTTGGGACATCTCTAAAGAATGGGATTCAAAAGTAAATTGGACTAGGTAGTCAGCCAAAAAGCGGTAGCAAAACGCAACTGAGACTGAAATAGCAGACACATCCGCCAGTCTCCTTTCAGTTTCCTGTGAATTTATGCATTTTGATCAGGGTTGTCAAATTATACTTTTAGTGGAGATAAAAGTTGCTCTATAAAATATAATGGAACTGACCTTTAACGCTTTGATTTTTGACTGATACTTTGACTGAATAACAGCAGTACAAATAGTTTTCTAATACTACTGTTGGCGTAACGAATGTGCTTAATTAATTGTGAGCGGAGGCCTATTCTCTGCACTTGGATAGCTTGATAATGAATATAATGTTATACCCTGAGCAGACAACAGGAAAACCGCCGTTAGGGGATATAATTCGGAGCGCGCTCCATACAAACGAAGTCTGGTTATATTTTCAATACTAACCAATTAAAGTCAATGAAATTTTTCACAAACTAATCTCTATGCTTGTATTGTGCCAGTTTTTCGTTAAAATATGTAGTTTTATAGTTACAGTGCCTTAGGGCGTTTTCCCACGAGTCACACGACACGATTTAAGAACTACACGACACACAACACACAGGTTTGGACGTTTTCCCATGAGCGACGATTTCAGCGGCGACACCGCAGTCGCAGTCGCAGTTTCCACAGCCTCTATTAAGAAATAAATATCGTATTTGAACTGTTCCATTTTTGTCATAGTTTTACCCGCGCCCTATTCAAACAAAACAAACTAAACCACAGATAACAAACAAAATAAACTGAACCACAGATAACGTGACAACATAGCAGCATCTGACCACATAGCAAATTGTCGTCTGAAAATCGTGTGTCGTGCTGTGCGGTGTCGTTACGTGTATAAACGGTTCATAGAAAATGTATGGCGCCCGGAGTCGTCACCGCATTTTGTGGTGACGTGTCGTGACTCGTGGGAAAACGCCCTTAAAGATTTCCATACAAATCTTAAATTAATCCTAGCATTGAAACTGTATCGTACTCGTATGTGTTCGTTTCCTCTACCCTAAGGTTGTCTGGAAGAAATCGCTACTTAGCAATAAGACCACCTTATTTTGTGCCTCTTGTATTTTTTCTCTGTATTGTACTGTTTATTTTTTGTTGTAAAATAAATAATATTTGATTGATCGAATGAAAAATTTCATCGACTTTAATTGGTTAGTATTGAAAAGCATATCTGCCGTAATACAATAAAAATTGTGTGAGACTCCATAGTACCTACTTAGCCAAGTTTTACGTATCATGGCAGAAATAGTTTGCAGTCTATTGAATCTATATTTTCCGCATAAATTATATACCAGATTTTAAGTCAGATGATAAGCTATCAAACAAAAAAAGTTTCATCAAAATCGGTTCAGTAGTTTTTGCGTGATACTCGAACAAACAAACACCCAAACAAACGAACAAACAAACAATCAAACAGACAGACAAAGATTCCAAAAATTGGTGATTTGGAATCAGGGACATCTAAAAATCATATCGTAATCTTTTTTTTTGTAAATATCTTCAATGTACAGACACACTTCTGTTACAGTTTTATAATAGTTTAGATATTACCACTGTCAGCCCCGGATCTAGGATTTTTCCGAGCAGGGGCAAAAACTATATTTTGGCGCCCCTCCCCTCCAAATAATTTTTTCCAGGGACGCCAGGTTCACGTTAATTTGTTAGGTCGTTGCAATAATACTTACCTGAAACTTAGAGGGAGCGAGGTGGTCCCGAGATTTTACTGCAATGTGATTAGCTCGTCGCAATAGTTATAAAGAAATTCTATTCTATTCTATAATCAAAAATATGGATCGAATTCTGCAATGGGTATGACTACATGACTAGGAAACTTTAATACAATAAAAAGCCAGGAGCCGATTTTTTTTTTGCAATATTATCAAGTCAGAGTAAATTATTTGTCAAACTCTTGATTTTCGCGCCCCTCTAACCTGCCGCCCGGGGCGTGGGCCCCGGTTTCACCCCCCCTAGATCCGGGGCTGACCACTGTTGGGACACAAGCTTGCGCTTGTTCCACGTGTACCCCCTATCTACTAATAACTAAACAATAAAACTGAAATAACACGAAGCTTTAAACTTAAATTGATAGTGCTAACTTTAAGTCAACTGGCCAACAATAAATAAAAATAGAACAGTTTTATTGTCCAACTTGGCTCTCCCATGCATTTTATGGTACTTTAATAGGACATTAACATCTAGCTGATACGGTCTATTTTCAAATGAACTATAATGCTGACCGAGCATCTGCAATATTGTACGAACATGCATGCTTTACTTCCTGTAATAGTTCACACGGATTTCATAGATAAGATTTTAATGAGTTAAGTAATTTTGACTAGAGACTTATTTGAACGGATCAGGTCACTTACGTCCTTTTCCCCGAACGTCCATCGCCCGAATTCCTTGAACGACCTTTTTCCGAACGGGCATTTCCCCGAACGGACATTGCCTAGTACGTCCATTTCCTTGTACGGACATTTCCCCTTACGTCCCTTTCCTTGTATGGGCATTTCCCCTTAGTACATTATTTGTACTAAAATATAGGGTCCTTCTTAATATGCTGACACTTTTTTAAGGGGATGATCAGACTGTCAAACTAAGCAACTTTCTCTATGGCATCAACATCAAAATCGCGAAAAAAAAAAGATCGTCCATACAAAACTGCTATAATTTAAACTGACTTCCTCGGGGAATATGAACAATGCTTAAGCTAATACTATTTCAGAGTCTTAAAATTTTATAACATTCAGGCTTCCTTGAGAAAGTAGGCAAGTATGGGTATACAACGCTAACGAAATCTAGAACGAATCAAGACTTCGACTTCTAAACATTCTATGAATTTTTTTATAAACTAATCGCTATAAAATGATGACAATTGTTTTTTCACCTCACAAGCTCGGAAAGATTCTGTTTATCATTCGAAATCTGAGTGCAAAAGTGCATTTTATCCGCTAGCGTGGAAAGAGTTTTTAAAATTCGAATCTATCTATTCAATAAAGAAAACAGTCTAAACAAGTTTTTTTTTCATTCTATTTTCGTGCTGGCCAGTTATTCTAAAAATGAGGTTGGCGCATTAAAATTTTCCTCGCTGTAGTGAGGTGAAAAGTTGTGTGTTTCGCTCGGCAGCAAAGTTATTCTGCGTCTCGTACCTTTGAAATCCTCGCGACGCTCAGGATTCTATTCTTCAGAATCCTAGAATCCTTCGCTTGCTCGGGTTTCAATACAAGTACTCGCGCCAAAAAGCAACTTTGCAGCCTTGCATAACAAATAACTATTTCTCCCCTCCGCCTCCGGGCGGAAACCGTCAACTTTCGTCCCGCTGCGCTAAACGAATTTGCCGCTTTCCGCCTCCGTCGTCGAGGAGAAAAATTACTAACCTTAGGCAGTAAATAAGAAAGCTTCAGATATCAACACATTGTCAGAGTCTGAAGATATTGAAGCCTCGCAATGTTAGGCACCTACAGATATTCGAACACAAATTCGATGTTTCTTAGTTCTGATATTGGCTGAGATCCCTTCACAGTTCTCAATTCAGCTGATTATCTTGAAAACTATTGAATCGATTTTCATGAAACATAGCTAAGGACACTCACATTAGAGGCTACAGTACAGACATACACATGCACACAGATAGACAAGTTAAACTTATAGCATCACTCTTTTTAAAAAACCGAGATCAGGAGAAAATAGTGAAAATTCCACTACGTATTTCCAACGTCAACTTTCCAATACACTTCTGCTTTATTCTATCTTTATTCTAGCGCTATCAATCTACGCAACCAGCCATGTAATAAAGTGCTATCAATGCAATCTCTATTGTCCGGTTATAAGCGTATCTCTTTGTGGCAATAAACAGCGGTCAGAGCACGCTGCTGACGCGCTATCGATAGTTATAGGGGGCGGCTGTGGCTAGCAGTGTTGCCACGTTTGGAAACTTACCACTTTTATGGGAGATCGTTTATGGGACGTGTCCGAAATTATTATATTATTCTTTTATATATCAGAAAATTGTATAGTTTGTATGGTTTTCATAATAAACAGCCTATAAATAGTGCTTTCTTGGGATCATTACAATGTATGTGCCTGTGAGCGTTATTTATTTATTTATTTATTTAATTAAGTTTTCCTACCTATTTATATTATACTTTTTAATTTATTTTGAAATTTGATATGATTTCTTGTAATTTTTTTTATTTCGCCATTTTATTGGTGAAAAAAAACCGCCTGTTGCCTGATTAATGCCTAAGGGGATATCGATACAAAGAAAGTCTTTCAACCGCCGATGATTAATTATTAGCTTATGAGGAGTTCCATCTTCTATCTCTGAGAACTTCATCAGACCATTATCGAATAAAAATGGAACATACTCGAGGGTTATTAAAATCAGAAAAAGAATCATACAAATCAATCAAAGAATTTCGAAGTTATCGTGTAAAATACAAAAAAAATAAAAACATGTAGTTGTAGACGAATTGACAACCTTCTCCTTTCAAGAAACAGTTTAAAGAAACAGTTTACGAGTTATCTACCTACGGTTAAAAGAAATTCCTATATTAGTTCGATCGTGAGGGTAACTATTGGCACTAGCTGGCAACACTGCGAACCCCGGGCGCGCACACTGCGGGGATCCATTACAGAGCTTCTACTTTTGCTGTAACCGAAACCTACAAAATGTGGTTACCTATACGAATGTATTTACATTGCTTAATTGCGGTTCGCATATATTTGTTTGAGTTGATTGAAACAATGTATCATTACGTCCCTTGATTCAATTAATTGAGATAAGGAACAATATTACCTATCCAATCGGCCAATTTGGTTTAAATTGAAGTGATTATTTTCATTTATTGCATTGCAAACAGTTATCGTCTGCGCGCGTAATTTATATACACCCCTATTTTTTATAATTATTAGAAAAAATATAAGGGTGTAATAATTCAGATAATGAAACTAAACAACTTTTTCTGAGGAACATGGGACGAAAAACGAGAAACTTTTGACCTCCCATAGAAAAACGATAGGCTGATCAGCACTTTTGTATGGAAGGTCCAAATCTTACTTATCTCGTTTTTCGTCCTATGTTCCTTAGTAAAAGATGTTTAGTTTCCTTAGGTATCTGAAAACGCCCTTACAATTATTCTAGTAATTAAAAAATAGTGTTGTAATAGGTATTTTATGAATCGATGTCTAAACTGAAACTATTCAAAGTTTCATCGAAATAGGCCCAGGTGTGCGATTTTTGAATCTCATTCGCTGAGTTCAGCAGCTGAAAATGTCAAAATTACTGCGGAGATATGCATCTTTCAACTGCTGATTTGACTTTCAAAAATCATACTCCAGGAGTGCGATTTTTTACAGTCAAATCAGCATTAGAAAGATGCGTATCTTCGTAGTAATTTTGACATTTTCAACTACTGAACTCAGCGAATGAGATTCAAAAATCGCACTCCTTCGCAATCAAACATTAACATTTAATAGAATCAATTGCATGTATTTATTGAGCGATAGGTACCCCGGTCGGTGGGAAGGATCTTGTGAATATAAAGTAGCCCGGAGCAACTAAAACTTGGGGGCAAAGATTTAATTGTTGATTCTGGGATAATAAAAAAAAATAATAATAATAAAAATGTTTATTATTACTCAATATTTTTAACATAATTTGAATTGAGATCAACCCTTCGAGCATGATAAATGCTTGTATTGGGAGGAACTCGCAACTTCCCACGGTTACAAATCACTTAGGTAAGTCAGTATAATAATAAGCTCTCTTTGGGAACACTTGTCCTTCAGTGATATTTAGACAGTACCTCGTTGCGTTTGCCCAGGGCGATCTTGTCTATATGCCATTACAGTGGAACTGTCTTAAAATGTCAACAAGCGGAAGTATATGACATGGTGCAAGTCGACTTTAACCTATGTGATACCGATCACAAAATACTGTGGAATGGCCCATCGTTTTAGATTAATGAAATTAAACAATGAAAAATTCTATTTTTTTACGATGCCTGAAATATAAAGATCCTAAGTATCACCTAGAATCTAGATGGTTGGTAACGTCACCATCAAAAAGATTGTTAAAGTTATCTGGAGATACCACCAACGACGAAAATTGCCGTGTTCTATATAGTATATTGCGTGTCTTCTATTCGTAGTATAGTCTGAAAAATTGTAAGGTATGTCAAAAAGGCGAACTCAAAATTCGAATTCAGATTTATAATGGTCTATAATTAAAACAAGTACTAAAAAGTTTAAGAGACCGAACTGCAAACACTGGGTAAGACCTATGTTTCCAAACAAAACGCACAAATACTGAATTAAATAATCGCCCATTCCTAACCCACAAATACTAAACTAATAAACAAAAGAGTCACCCGTCGTGGAACGGGCTATTCTTTGGAAGGGTCACTAAATAGACTGAAAACAGAAGGTAAACATCATTGAAACTTTAATTTAAAAGTTTGAATCAGAGTACAAAATATATATTTAAATTGCTACTTATCAGTTTATCATCATCTAGTACCTACTTATCAGATAATGTACAAAAAAGAAAAATATTTATGTTGTTTTCTTATCGAGCCATATACATTGGTAGTTTCTCTACAGGGTGTAACTGACAGCCTAGCAAATACTGAAACGGTGAACTCAGACCATTAAACTGAACAACTTTCAATATGGAGCCTAACTCAGGAAACGCGAAAAAAAATCAGCTGTCCCATACAAAACTGCTGTACCTACCCGACTAAAATGTATGGGACAGCTGATTTTTTTCGCGTTTCCTGAGGTAGGCTTCATAGTAAAAGTTGTTCAGTTTGATGGTCTGAGTTCACCGTTTCAGTATTTGCTAGGCTGTCACTTACACCCTGTATAGACTCCTTTCGAAATCTACAGGGTGTTAGGGTAAACAGTTGGATTACTTTAAGGGGTGATTGCACACATGATACTGAACAACTTTCCCAAAGAAACCTATAGGAAATTCGTAAAAAATACTTTTTATCCCAAAAAAAACTTTTTTACGAATTTCCTATAGGTTTCTTTGGGAAAGTCGTTCAGTATCATGTGTACAATCACCCCTTAAAGTAGGAAATTCGTAAAAAAAACTTTTTATCGCAAAAAACACTTTTTTACGAATTTCCTATAGGTTTCTTTGGGAAAGTTGTTCAGTATCATGTGTACAATCACCCCTTAAAGTAATACAACTGTTTACCGTAACACCCTGTATATCTGGAGGCACGACAGCAAATCTGAATAATTTTTTTTACAAATATTTGCGCTATTACAATAAAGTAGTAAAAAATTGTCGGTCGATAATATACCATTTTAGTTTTTTACCTACTGTTCAAGAACAATTCTCAAGTCTATTGCGTAATTATCACCGGCTATATACCCATATCAATCCAATGTCAATCAATGATCGGTAAACGATATTATACCTATCAGGAGTCAGTTGCCTCAGGGTAGACCAGTTGCTGTCAAGCTGGCCTAATTTGACAGTCAGTCAGATGTGCCTTCTTGTGGGGCAAAACATGCAAACTAACCTATATTAGTACTGATTTATCTAAACGACAACGACAAGCACGAACAAGCGAGGCTTTTAAATAAAATGCCCTTCTGCAATCCCTACTCAATGTTCAGGGCGGGAGGCTGCGCTGCGAGACGCGGGGTAGGGGGTTCGGGGTAGGGTAGGACGGCGTCGGGACGGCAGTCAGTGCCGCGCCGCGAGCTCGCACACGCCGCGCCGCGCCGCGCCTTACGTAACGATGGGCGAGCCCGTGAGCTGATGGCCCCCCTCGTGTGGTGGCTGGCCGCCTGCTGGCTGGCCCGCGCCGCCACCGCCGGCAACCCCGACGCCAAGCGCCTCTACGACGACCTCCTCTCCAACTACAACAAGCTGGTGCGACCGGTCGTCAACACCACCGATGTTCTGCGCGTCTGCATCAAACTCAAACTCAGCCAGCTCATCGATGTTGTAAGCATTTTATTTTAACCCCTTTTTGAGTAAAAACTTTCATGTTTGAAATCGAATCAAAGAAGAGTCCGTAAAGGTAATTCCTTTACAGTAAAATCTCAATTAAGATTCTCATTCGACTGTAATGTTTTCAATTAAATCAAGCAATTACCAAGTGGAGCGGCCGTGTTAGCCCAAGGCGGAGTCCACTCGACGGTAAACAAACCGTGCATCGTACGTGCCTTTGATATGCACGAGACCAAACTGACCTACATCCAAGGGCTGCAGCTTGCAGTACGAATGCATTCGCCGCACTTGCGCGCAGCATTTGGAATTTAAATAGACACGAATTGCATCAACGCCTCGAGTCGGGAGCCGCGACCCAGTTCCGCGGACTCTTCACTCTTTTTTTACATAAATCTTGTGTTTTCATTCGTAAGACAGTGCACGACTTAGGTATTTGTAAAGTGTCGTTTTCACACGCTTCTTCATATCGCCCTCCACAGCCCCGGGACTAGGGAGGCGCCGGGCTGTCTCCTCTTATGTATTTCAAATCGGATTCCATAAATCACCCGAATAAAGGCATCGTATCTTTTTCGATATTTATACGAACGTTGGAATGTTTTTTCTGGGCGTGCGACGTATTTTTTTACGATTATGATGATATATTTATTGGATACTAAAACGGAATGTGTTTACTGAAGGAGTGATTAGTTAAGTAATATCTTGTTACTGTCTTAATTTGGGGTTGGAAATGAGAGAGATTACTTTTTTAATTGGACGTTAATAAAATGTAATGCTACGTTAAGCTTAATTACATCACATAAATTTTATAAAACAAAGCGCGCAAGCTAGTTTCATGGGTTTACTTTAACTTAAATTACAATGCTATATCTACTATCATGCGAGGCTATGAGGGTTCTATATAATAGCGTTTAATCTTTTGATTAGCATAGCCAAACAAACTGAAACGCGTTTCGATCATCCGATCGAAAGCAAACAATAGGATTTTAAATTCAATCGAGAGGCATTAGTCCAGTTCATTTATTTGCTACAGAATTTTTATTTAAATAAAAATTTCTATTTGAAAGCACCGTCGGATTATTAAAAAGCAATTTGTTATTCGTAGACGTTTTCTTCGTAGTCGATTTCGTAGACTACGTAGGCAATGACTACGAGGGCTACGAATAAAATTACCGTGGCTGTTTATTTTTTTGTACTTATTTATCTCTTTACTTTGAATTTATCTGAGACTAGCATTGAATTGGAGTTTAAGTGAAACATCTTTAGAGATACGAAATGGAGGGCTTATTACACGATTCGAAAGTAGCAAAAGGTTGGGCAGCACGGCTAGCATGCCACCCACGACAAAGTGTTTTTAAACGAGAAAATCGTCATGCGTGCTCTTTCTGGCATACGTAAAATAATAAAGATGGAGGCACATCTCGATTTTTATCGTTTTCTCGAGGGAGGCCTACTGGATTTAGAAAATAATTTAATTAAATTAGTTTTACTTTTCAAAGTGTTTATTTTAATGTGTATATTTCGTATATTAAAATAACTTACTTTATTTTGTTATAACAGACAAAAAAATATTTTTGGTAAACAATAACAGTCCTTTACACAATTTTAGTAAAATGAAAATTTTATGACATGCTACTTATCGAACTTGTTTATCAGCAGCTAAGGCCTTGTGATGTGCATTGTATTCGCATGTGTGATAAGGCCGCCTATTTTTGTACCTTCTGTATTTCCTGTTTGTTTACTTTCTGTATACTTACTATGTTTTTTGGTAAATGATTTTTAAGTACCTAAGTATGTACTTTGTTTCTATTTTCATTTATCTTGTTTTTATTGTATCTCGTTTTTCCTGCTTCCTCTCTTAGCAAATGCCGTCACTATCTATTTAAAGACTCAAGAATAATATGCGACTCGTCAAGTGGTGACAGGTAGATCTTTAATTTATAGACCTATGGTTATATCTGGACAATAAGTAATGAGATGACTAATGACAGATAGTAAAACTCACGATATAGGTAAAGTCAGGAGTGAAAAATAGTACTACGACGAGAAACAAAAGTGTAAGTATACATATTTTCGTTGCTGATTGTACCTGCCTTAGTCACGGATTCAAACCGCAAACATGTCAGTGTTACATACTATACATAATGATCACTATTGTAAGCTTACTGTACCTATGTAAATATACCTACATAAGACTCATTCCACAGACGTTGCTTTACGTATGAACATTTCCTAAAACGTTGCAATTTTAATACGATAGAAAAGAACACAATGCCTTATTGAACTTGAACTCGAAAAAAAAATGCTATTTAGGAAAAACTAAAAAAAATGGATTTCTTCTTAAAATCTTGTTTTTATGAACAACACAAATTTAAATTTTTCGTGTTAACACGTTCCTGGACAGTGACCGGCTATAGCAGTGATAACAATAAAAGTTCAATTGTGTCTCGTTCACTGCCCGGGAACATGTTAAAGTTGTACAGAATGAGGTCTTATTGAGCACTTTTAATAATATGGCGAAGTCAATTTGTTCGTTGACATTGGAACATTAGATTCAAATATCACCGAACGAAATCGAATGATACCGCATAGTTATATTTACTTTGACTTTGAAATGGACTTTATCGAAATATTTAAAATTCTCCAGTTATTCGGGCGAGGGCTTTACGGCTGCGATCGGTAAAATGCCTTTGAGCGCGGTTTTTAATCGTTTTTATTGAACCTCGCTTACATGCCACGTCTCTTTTCGGATAAAGGTAGGCACTAAATGTCATGTCATACCCCAAGTAACAAAGTTCTCCTATAGTGCGCAGTTTACAGGCTTACAGCACTAGTAACTCTCTATTAGTGGTTCCAGGTTTTACTACCAAGCTTATAACAGGTTACACGGAATTCGTTTAGGCTTATAGTATACCTGTTCTTATAAGTTGACTTATAGTCGTGTATAGAACGAAATTATAGGCGCAGTAAAGGCTAAGATGGCATATAAAAGTGTTGTAAAAGTGTAAATACACTTGAGAAAACAAGCTCCAGTAAGTTACACTTATAATCGCCTACAAGAAGTAATTATAAATCTGCTATAAGTGTCATACGCTAGTAATGGTAATTTATAGAACTAAACACTTAGAACCATTTGCACTTTTTACTTGACCTTATAGGGGTGTACAAGTCAACATTATGTGCCAATTATAAGTGAATTAGTTCTACAGTGGTTTCTTCTGAGAGTAAGTGTACTTGGTATTACTGTGGACTCTCTAATGCTGTTATAGTCTTAATTTCTATTATAAAGGTTTCTTGTAAAACTATTAGTGTCCAAAGATATCTTCGTGAAGACCATATAAGAAAAGAATTGCTTTTAATATTTATAGCATCTTCACGGCCATTTTGTATTCTTTTTTTAATAATATTTATGGCGAATATGCATTTTCCATCTAATTTAAAGACAATTTATGTATTTTTATTATATTTAATAAATAATTACTGTTTGTAAAAAGTAAAAAAGAAAAATAAAGTTTTGAAAAAATGTTGAGATATTGAAGTGTTAAATGGAACCCTAATTCATCACAATATGGCGCGACAATGCTCTTAGGACTAATATTATTTTTAAACACAACTTAGTCAATACGCCGTGTTCAAAAGGCGAACAAAAATTGAGATGTAAAACACAATATACTTCACCGAAAATACTTATGCGTTTGCCGTGCAAACACGTATGATGCACGTATAATATAACGAGCCAAGTACTTCTTAATACATTTGATATAAAATAGATGAACTTACCATATATTTTTTTATTTTTCTCCTCAATCTTTCTTTTCAACACAATAAATTCACAAATGTTTGAAGTAGCTAGTAATAGAAGAGCGGAGCACGTTGCAGGCCTGCCTGGTTCTATTAGATGCTTATAATTCGCTTCGCGGGAGCAGATAGTTCTGCGTAGTCCAACTATAAGTGTATTATTGGTCTAAATGGTGGTCGCCAAGTCTACTATGAGTGTCTTATTACTAAAAGTACGCCTATAAAATGGGCCCTTTTCCGTCGTTATAAACTTTTACTAGCCTGTTATAGGCCTGGCTTCGGAACCACTACAAGACCACATTTTGTCACTTGGGACTCTATCGGTTTTCGGCATAAATGATAGCCACAGTCGACCATCAATAAGATAAGATAAGATAAATGTTTATTTTTAACTTTTGCTTAAAACTATAACATTAAGGCTCTCCCTCCCTAGTGCAAGGCTCTCTTTCTTACAAGCAAACTTTTGCAATTAGCCATCCCGCTTCAATTGCGTGGCTCCGGTCAGAAGTTTCCGTTTTCTTTGAAAACCTGAATGATTCTCTATGAATTTTCAAAAAATAAGAAAACCACATCATTCTACCTATATTGTATTGTGAAGAATATTGTAAATTTTCATATTCTTCTGATCAACAATGCAAGAGTAAAACGGTTACAACTGGAAAAAAAAGGGGTGACTTTGGATTCGTTATTCTTCAGTTTTATTAATTAACATAGATTTCGAGAAAAACCACATCACTTCTCATATCCTGTAGATTGTTCAGTTTTGTTTTCTGCTTAAAAAGTGCCATAGTTAATGTATAAAATGGTTACAAAGTTACTCAAAACCGGGCGGACGCCCCTCCAATATGACTGAACAACGCAACACAATCCAAAGACCAAACCACAAGACCAAAGTCACACACAACCGGTCTGGTTTGGTTTGGTTTCTGTTCACAAGACCAAAGTTGAAAACTAATCTGCTGTCAAATTGCTATGGCATTTTCTATTGAACACCTGTTTTTTTCTCGCGATTTCAAGTTGGTACCATAGTAAAAGTTGTTCAGTTTGATGGTTTGAAGCACCCCTTAAAGTACGCTACACATTTCGTAACAGAATGACGGCCAGTTTTTATCTAAAATATTCGTTTGTGAACATTCGATGTTGAACATTGGCTGTTTTAAAAGCACATCGTTTGAGAGTATTTCAAATCAAGCTGTTTGTACGCGAATTCTTTGATAAACTTATAAAGCTTTTCTTTTTTTTAGAAAGATTGCGTCAATGGTTAAAGTGCTTCACACCATCAAACTGAAAAACGTTCACTAAGGGACCAACATTGATATCGCAACAAAAAAATCTGCTGTTTCAAACATTTATATCTTTGATATTTTCTATGACTTAATTTGTTTCGCTATTTCGATGCTGGATACATAGTTAAAGTTGTTTAATTTGACGGCCTGAACCGTAGAAAGAGAAGTTAATAGAACACTGAAAAAAAATTTGTTTGGTTCAACCAAGATCTTGTTTATGATAATCATACATCATGAATCCATATGAGCCTGTCAACATCATGACTTCTCTGACTAAGAGAACTTTGTTAAACGAATTCGGCTTGCTGTTACAACTACCATCTTTTGTTTTTAGTAAACAATAATAACGTCATTTCGATTATTTTGGTGCTATTAGTTGGAGTGTAAAAGTGAAAACATCTTCGTCTATGGGCTGAACTCTGAAGCAAGTTTTAATTTTAAACCATGTATAGAAACATTTTGCAAATTGCTTTGCTCAACTTTCTCAACGATCAATCACCAAACGAATATTCGTTTGCGATCTTCGTATATTCCCGAGGATATCTTTTAGACAACTTCAGGTAAGACGAGTACGAACGGTTTCCTACCCTAAGTAAGGATTTTCAGGATTTCACGGGTAGGACCTTCTAAGGCGAATTTAATGGGGAGCCGATTTTGATAAATGAGGTATCGTTAGATGCCTGTCAATTTCAGGAGTGCCAGGAAATATTCAAAGCTATATGACAGGGTGTTAGGGTATACAGTTGCATTGCTTTAAGGGGTGATTGTACGAACGACTTTCCCTAAGAAAACTATAGAAAATTCGAAAAAAAAATTTTGGACTTCCCATAAAATAAAAAAAATCTCCTGTCCCATACATTTTAGTCGAGTCGGTACTGCAGTTTTGTATGGGACAGCAGAATTTTTTTATTTTTTCTCGATCTTGGCCCCATAGTCAAAGTTGTTCAGTTTGATGGTCTGAAGCACCCCCTTAAGTATTACTAGGGTGTTTTGTTACACCCTGTATACATTATTTGTAGATGGACAGAGTGGATGTTTATTTAGAGTTTTCGCAGAAGCCCCTGGATAATGGATCTGAAACAATAGTATCATTAAGAACATTCACACTATTATCTGAGGTAACAATGTATCCAAATAGATTAAGAGGGGACCGTTGGCAACCCTACCTCATCGAGTAACAAGATGCGACCTACCTAGGGTGTAGCACATGAGAAAGGTACGTCTTAAAGTACAGGGTTGCCTGGGCGTAACCTGGAGCGTTTTGTACAGTGAGCAAAAAAGTGGGTATTTTTTTTGGTGTCAATTACCTCATCGGGTAACAAGTTGGTATATAGTACATTCGATAGAGCTCATCAAGAAGTGCCAAAATATATAGGGTTGCCTCGCGTAGTCCTGGGACTTTCTCGAGTCGGCCTGATTTTAGAGTGGCAAAAAATTCAAAAAATTACCTCATCTAGTAACAAAATGACACTTATGCCATTTGATAGCTCTAGTCATCCTATTAATTATTAATAAAGGTTGCCGGCCCTATACCTGGAACTTTTCTTAGTCGGCCGAGTTTTATGTTCGAATGTAAATACTGATTGATGCTACAACGTCGTGGAAATGAGTCCAATGGATGGTTTAGAGATTGGTGGCATGTAGTGATCGATTGTAGGTATTAATTTGGAGGGACACAACCCTAAAAGGTTTGTACAGTTAGCAAAAAAAGAATTTAACTTTGCATTTTCTGACAGTTCTAATACCTCAACCGCAGTTGAACCTATAAAGACTTATGTTCCTTATTAGTAACAGAATCGAATGGGATGAAAAAAAAATGTTTTGTGAAAATTGCGGTTTTTGTCGATGACTGTAAATTTTTTTCAAAATCGGTGAATGTAGAAGTAAAACACTCCAAAAGTTAGGGTTAGTCTTCAAAGAACGGTTTCTTGTAGCTATAAAGCTTCTGGTAGCTGCCCTTTGTGTCACATCTTAACTTTCCACCCTGTATAAAAGTAATAATTTGGTTATCAAAAACCGGTTCGAAAACAGACAAAAAACGGTGAAAACGTTAAGAGGAAAGGTGGTCCACTAAAAATTTGAAGAATAGGTATTTAAGAGATCTATTTAATGTCGCGCTGTTCCTGAGCAACTGAGCTTCCAGTGCGAAAGTGACAGCTGCTGCGCGGACCGATTTTAACTACATAAAAATGGACAAAATCACGGTTTCGTATTCCCGTTTCTTCCTCCAGAACTAAACCGATTTTAATAATTTTTTCAAAAATAATATCAGAAAGACTTTTTCCGTTTGTTTTCCTTTTTTTATCATGTTCGTCAAAGGGGTACGAGTGGGGTGGGTAATATTGGCGTCTTTTTTTAAGCAGTCAGGTACCAAATGTTACGGGTATTTTAGGGCTAAAATCACCGTACATTATTATGTAAAATAAATAGTCCTGCGGTGTAACGCTTCGGAGATATACAGGAAGATTTTTTTTACCGTTCCGAAACTTTCAGGCGTGGTTCAGACCATCAAACTGAACAATTTTTATTATGGGACCAAACCTGAAATCGCGAAAAAAAAATCTGCTGTTCCATACTAAACTGCAATGCTTAGTAGACTTAAATGTATGAGACAGACGATTTTTAGTATTCTTGAAGTGATTTTGATATATTTCAAATTAAAATAGTTTCGTAAAATAAAAATAATAATTAGACAGTAAAAGTGAAAATAAAACAGAGTGTTTCAAAGTCCACCGGTTTTTGATTTCGTGATATTCAGTTTCATGGTCTGAACCACCCCTGAAAGTTTCGGAACGGTAAAAGAAATCAAACGGTATAATTTTAAATAAAAAATAATAATAACTTTACAAAGCCAATTAAAAGTTACTCATTTTGGTTTTTTACCACTTTATTTGTTTTTATAGTTTTGGTTTTATATTCCCAGTTGTCGCCAGTGCTGTGACAAAGCAGTGGCGATGACTGGGAATACTCGTTTGCGGCGTGTATACCCAGTTGTCGCCATGGCCTCCATCGCTGCTGGAGACAAATGGGAAAAAAATCCCAGTCATCGCCACTACTTTGTAGAGTTCTTTTTTTAAAGTTAATTAAATATCTCCAAAACGTTACACCGTCGGAATTTTTTTTTCATAATAATGTAAGGTGATATTAGCCTTAAAATATCCCCAACATTTGGCACCGTTAAAACTCATATTAATTCAAACAGACGAGCGGAAACTAGCAAGGAGCCGAGGATTGCGGCGCCTTAACATGAAATATATACGTGATTATGTCACAAATAATTAAAAACTAATAATTATGGGCTATAAAAACAAATACAGTGGTAAAAAAAAACAAAATGAGTAACTTTTAACGAGCTTCGTAGTCTTTTCTTTTAAACTTAATTAAATATCTCCTAAACGTTACACCGTAGGACAATTTTTAATGCATAATAAATAATGTAAGGTAATATTAGCCTTAAAATACCCACTACATTTGGCACCTGGCCGTATTAGCATTTAAACTCAAATTAATTCAAACAGACTAAAATTAAAGTGGTAAAAAAAACAAAATGAGTAACTTTTAATGAGCTTCGTAGAGTAATTTTTTAAACTTTAAAATTAAATATTTCCGAAACGTTACACCACAGAACTATTTAGTTTGCATAATAATGTTAGGTGATATTAGCCCTAAAATAACCGTAACATTTGGTACCCGGCCGCTTAAAAAAAATGACGCTAATATTACCCATACCCCTTTGATGAACATGATAAAAAAAAAACATACAGGAGTGCGATTTTTGAATCTCATTCGCTGAGTTCAGCAGTTGAAAATGTCAAAATTACTATGGAGCTAAGCATCTTTCTTCTGCTTATTTCACTTTCAAAAATCGCACTCCTGAAGTATGATTTTTTAAAGTCAAATCAGCAATAGAAAGATACATATCTCCACAGTCATTTTAAATTTTCAACTGCTGAACTCAGCGAATGAGATTCAAAAATCGCACTCCTGACATAGCAAAAGTCTTTCTTATATCGACAGTGGACAAATATGTCGTAATATTTATCGTCATAATCTAAAAAGCAATGTTACTAGCCTCTTTAAGAAGACAACATTTTGAACTCTTATTATAGCCATATAAATCGGATTTATTAACGTTTACCCAACCAAATTATAAGAATAAAGGTAGGTAATATTAGCCAAATCTTCTTATAAGGTACATTGACATAATGAATGCTCTTTTAAAACAATTATAAGAACTTAGACCTTATAAAATGAAGACCTTATGAATTGTTAAATTGTAATTGTATTGTAATTTATTATTATGAAATGTGTAATATTTATTGTAAATGTAAAGTGTAAAATGTAATATGGATCAAGTAATCCGAAATAAAAATTATTTTATTTTTATTTATTTTATAAAGTAAAGAAGTTTGGCGGAAGGCCATATAATTTGAGACCCTGACATAGAGGTCCCATACATGAATGAAACTTAGTAATACGTGTAGAGTGAAACAAAACTAACAAAAATGTTAATTAGTTGCAATCTGTAGAAGTTGGGGGAAAGGTATTTCTCCTTATGATACCTTTTGTATCAAGTGTGTGAAACTCATAATCTTTCTTATTAGATAGTCCACTCAATCTTCTACACATTCATTGTGTATATTTTAATGAAAGTTCACGATAACCGTACCATATTATGATAATGGAAGAAAACGAAATCACACACACTATCAGATCAACCAAGCAAAATACGTTCTGTAACGACCGAAATTACCTCAGTGATAATATTAGATGAAAATAGCTGACGTGGTTGCGTTTTGCTGCTGCTTTTTGGACGATTAGTCTATTTTACTAGTAAATTCTACTTTTGAATCCGGACTTCTGGAGATGTGGAAGTTTTTTTTAAAAATGCCTTAATTTTTTCTGTTTATAATAATTATGACCGCCGTCCTGGCCTGAATGGCTTTTAGTTTTCGTAAAAAATGGCTGGGTCCGAATCTGCCAATCTTCTTTTATAAGCTTAGCTTGTTTGTTTCTTGAAAGAATTATTAAACTCGGTTTAGTTGTGGAGGAGGAAACGGGAATACGAAACTTTTCTCCATTTTGTCCATTTTATATAGGTAAAATCGGTCCGCGCAGCAGTTGTCACTTTCGCACTGGTAGCTCGGTTGCTCAGAAATAGCGCGACAGTAATAGATCTCTTAAATACCTATTCTTCAAATATCTTGCGGACCACCTCTTAACGTTTTTTGTCTGTTTTCGAACCGGTTTTTGATAACATAATTATTAAATTTAATATACAGGGTGGAAAGTTAAGATGGGACACAAAAGGCAGCTACCAGAAGCATTATAGCTACAAGAAAACGTTCTTAGGAGACTAACCCTATCTTTTGAAGAGTTTTACTTCTGCATTCACCGATTTTGAAAAAATGTACAGTCATCGACAAAAACCGCAATTTTCACAAAACTTTTTTTTCATCCCATTCGATTCTCTTACTGATAAGGAACATAAGTCTTTATGGGTTCAACTGCGGTTGAGGTATATAATAGAACTCTCAGAAAACGCAAAGTTAAATTCTTTTTTTGCTAACTGTACAAACCTTTTAGGGTTGTGTCCCTCCAAATTAATACCTACAATCGATCACTACATGCCACCAATCTCTAAACCATCCATTGGACTCATTTCCACGACGTTGTAGCATCAATCAGTATTTACATTCGAACATAAAACTCGGCCGACTAAGAAAAGTTCCAGGTATAGGGCCGGCAACCTTTATTAATAATTAATAGGATGACTAGAGCTATCAAATGGCATAAGTGTCATTTTATTACTAGACTAGCGGCCCGTCCCGGCTTTGCACGGGTGGATGTCTAATCTTTTCTAGCAATAAATATAGCCTATGTTACTCAGGGTGAATGTAGCTTTCTAATGGTGAAAGAATTTTTGAAATCGGCACAGTAGTTTTTGAGTTTATTCATTACAAACATACAAACATACAAAAATAGGTACAAATCTTTCCTCTTTATAATATTAGTGTAGATGAGGTAATTTTTTTAATTTTTTGCCACTCTAAAATCAGTCCGACTCGAGAAAGTCCCAGGACTACGCTAGGCAACCCTATATATTTTGGCACTTCTTGATGAGCTCAATCGAATGTACTATATACCAACTTGTTACCCGATGAGGTAATTGACACCAAAAAAAATACCCACTTTTTTGCTCACTGTACAAAACGCTCCAGGTTACGCCCAGGCAACCCTGTACTTTAAGACGTACCTTTCTCATGTGCTACACCCTAGGTAGGTCGCATCTTGTTACTCGATGAGGTAGGGTTGCCAACGGTCCCCTCTTAATCTAAAAGCAAATTGATATTTATTGGATCTTGATACAGTCTATTTTCATATCCAACTTGCTCAAAGTATAAATGTTTCAGATTTATATTGTTCTAAAGTGCAGATAACGAACTAAAAGGCTGTGATTCTATTCTCTATGCAACGTGTTAATGAATTAGCGCAAAACCCCATACACCCCAACTGATTTGTAACAAAATAATTAGATTGAAACAATAATTTCATTATTTTGGTTGTTAAAAAAAGGTAATTTAAAAAGGTATTTTAAAAGGTATTTTTTTTAAGGGCATTTTAAGTTTATAGGCAAAAATTTTTTGTTATCATTTCAGTACTTAAAGAAAGCGCTGACGTACTCATGGATACATTTTAATAATCTTGTTTTGGTAGTAAGTAGGGTGAGTGTGCCCGTGCGCTGGGGTGGGTTGACATCGGGTTCAGTAAATTTTAAATTTCACAAAAAAAAAAAAAAAATTACCTATGTTGAAACCATGATAATTGGATTCTGCTCTCGATTCTAAACAAACTACTTTATAGTTTTGCGTTAATTAATTCATTAACACGTTGTATAAAATGAGAAATTGTAATATAGGCGGTATCGGACCAATATGTTTGTATGATATTTTAAGAGGATGATAAGATCATCAAACTGAAAAACTTTCTCTATGGGACCAAGAAGCCAAAAGAAAAATCTGCTGTGCCATACATTTGGTCGAGTAGGATTGCAGATTTGTAGGGACTGATGATTTTTCATTCAAAAAAGAAAGTTGTTCAATGGTCTGATCATCCCCATAAAACCTATCAGCATATTAAGAACGAGTAAATTATTGAATATTTAGGCTGAGCTCAGTAGACTATTAGAAACATTAAACTTATGGATTTTAAAGAAAAATTAAAACGAGTTACCTATTTATTTATATAGAGTGTGTTTTGATAGTTTTGTCATTGTCACATCTCACTCCTATCCCATGAACACATAAACAAACCCCAACATGTGTTCCACAGCTGCCGGGGAAATGTAGGGTTGTTCCCGGGGGGAAAACAAAAAATCGTAAGCGGCACCGAGTGCCGGTCGCGGTCCGAGTACGTCTATAAACCACTTTTCCATTATAACCTTTGCGCCACAGATTATAAAACATGCGGCAGTGCTCTTTTGACAGCTGTGATAAATTTCTACTTTACCTTTAGGTGCTACTCTCATAAGGGTGCCTGCTCACCAGAGTCGAGCAATGGGTGAGTCATCGCAAGGGTTCAAAAATCCACTAATATATCTACGACTGCGCCGCCTTAAGGAAAATTTTGGGATTTTATAAGTGAATTTTTCCTCGGGGGGTAGGCACTCTGCTTCAGGAAAAATGTTGTAATATTTGGTTAGGGTCTTATCGGGACATTGTGGGATGGGGTGGATAAAAATACGCAATTTTGTAATAGGTAAAAACTTTACATAAATATTTACTTAGATACCTAACATAATAATGACAATATCTTTAATGTCTTGATGGTCATATTTTTCAGAAGAGTAGGTATACTTTTCAGGTATACTTTTTCAGAAATTCTTTTTGCCATATTAGTACAACTTTTCACTTGCATGTAATTTTTAGGGTTCCGTACCCAAAGGGTACAAACGGGACCCTATTACTAAGCCTACGTTGTCCGTCCGTCCGTCTGTCTATCCATCCGTCTGTCCGTCCGTCCGTCCGTCCGTCCGTCTGTCCGACCTATTTAGGGCTGTCACTTTTGAACCGAAAGAGCTAGATAGTTGAAATTTTCACAGAATGTGCGTTATTACGGCGGATTTGCTAACAAATAATAAAAATGTCAAAAAGTTAAAAATTAAGGGGGGTTCTCAACAAGAGACTAATTTTTATCAACGTTTTTTCTTCTCGCTCTATGGTAAAAACGGTAATATATACAAGCGTCAAACTTTGTGCGATTATAGAAAAAACTCTACAGTATAACAATAAATAATAAAAACCAGTCAAGTGTGAGTCGGTCTCGCGATAAAGGTCCCGGAGTAAAAACATTTTTTTTTAAATAATTATGTTGTAGTGGTGTGGTACGGAACCCTCGGCCTCGGTGCGCGAGTAGCCTGACTCGCACTTGATCGGTTTTTTAACAAAGCTACGTGCGATTTCACCCCGGGCCTACGTCCAGCTGTCAGTCATGTCAGGATTGCTAGCGGCTTGTTGTCGAGCCTCCGTAAAAAGAAGTGAAGCCATTGTATAGCTGCAAAAATCACTTCGTGAACTGTGGCCTGAAGTTTGTGGCATATATTGCCTCGGCATCGACTCACGTCTCAATGATTTATTCAAATGTGTTGTTTTTGGGATAAGAAGTAACCTATGTCCGTCTCCACGCCATAGGCTATCTGCATCCAAAATTAATAGCAATTTTTTTCTTTTATCTAGTCCTCAGGAAGAAGATGGGGTCGAAGATATAGTGAGCTTACCCAGAACTAGAAGAAGCCTATTCACTCGTACTTTAAAGGATTCGGGTTGTAAGCGCTCGGAAATACTGACGCAGGCAGGGCATTCCACTCCTTGGCTGTGCGCATAATAAAAGATTCAGAAAGGCGCTTGGTGCGGATATGTGGGATGTCAACCAAGAAGGGGTGATATCCCGCGGTGCGTCTGGAAGTCCAATAGTAGAAAGGGGAAGGTGGGATGGGCTCATGTATGGGCAATGGGCATCATGGGCAATTCGATAATTAGATGAAAAAAAAACAAAGTCACAGTTTTCTATTCCTTGGCTTATTCACTCGCTAACCTGTCGTGGAATAGGGTCTTTATAGCTTTCTCAAGGAGAAATGCGGAAGATATATAAAATTTGCGAATGCAGACTGTAATACTTTGTTGTTAGGGTAAGTTTTGCAATGTTCTTGTTGCTGAGACGGCACTATCTGATTATTCGTTATTCGCTTCTGTTTCTTGTTAACACTGTCAGTGATAAATAGCGCTTTTAAGGTTAGAATAAGGGCTTAGGGCTAGACGTATTCTAATTATACACTGTGAAAGTTGGTGTAAGTGACAGCTTAGCAAATACTCAAACGGTGAACGTGTCCCCACACATAACTGCGACGTCGCATCGCATCGCAAATATCTGCGATGCGCTGCGTGCAATAATCATACGTATGTCATCGTAATAAGTCATCGAGCGCTGGCAGATATTTGCGATGCGATGCGATGTCGCAGTTATGTGTGGGAGCCGGACCATGAAACTGAAAGACTTTCACTATGGAGCCTACCTCTAGAAACGCGAAAAAAAATCAGCTGTCCCATACATTTGATACATTTGCGTCGGGTAGGTACAGCAGTTGTGTATGGGACAGCTGATTTTTTTTCGCGATTCCTGGGGTAAGCTAAGCTCCATAGTGAAAGTTGTTCAGTTTGATGGTCCGAGTTGACCGTTTCAGTATTTGCTAGGCTGTCACTTGCACCCTGCAGAATACTCAATGTTTTTGCGGTTTATTTTACATTCTTCTTCTTCTTCTTCTTCTTATCGTGTGGGCAGAGAACTGGTGTCAGAGTTTTTTCAGACCGCCTTACGGCCTCTGACGTGGTTTTTATGTAACGACTACTACCACCAGAGATAGTAGCCGGGACCAACGGCTTAACGTGCCATCCGAAGCACGGAATCATTTTTCTTTTCTGACAATCAGGTGATTCAGCCTGCAATGTCCTAACCAACTGGGAAAAAACGCACAAAGTGACATATCACCAGGTGTCCCCAGTGGGAATCGAACTCACGACCTCCGTATCGAGAGCCAATGCTCTTAACCATTAGACCACGGAGGCAGTACATTTTACAGAACATTTTACATTTATTCAAACGATTTCCAAAAATGTTATTCAATGATTAATAAAAATATTATTCACTTTATTTGTAACACGGGCACCAAAAAGACATTTTAACGTCGATCGGCTATGTTGTATAAAATTATAATACCTAATGTCCTAGCTTCCATTACGAACCATTTTTAGGTCCACAATATAATTTCTTTATATTGATTCAGTTCTAGAAATCAATTAACGACGAGTTCCAAAATCCCGGAGCTTATCACGTGGCTACTTCAGTCTATTATATGAAAGAAATCCTAATTTCGTATTTCAGCAGCGCTGCTTATAACTTGAAGCGCGGATAAGCAGCGCTGTTAACTCTGTAGGTAATGCAGCACGGCAGCCACAATGCTAAAATTCATAGTTGCCAAGGTGAACTTAAGCCGGGTATTAAAACAGGTTTCCAGCCTCTATTTCTGAGGTAAATACAAGCGAAACAAATGAAACACGCCAGCTAAAAACTCAGCTCGGAAATTAGTGCCCTAAAGTCTCACCAAAAACTTTATTCCAACCAGAGCCAGAGGGCCGGGGGAGCATTGTTTGTCTGTCTGCCTCATTATTTTTTTGTTATTAAAGCTTTGTTTTTGCTAAGTTCGATGTTGTGTTTTGTATTTTTACTTTGTTGTAAGATGTGGTAAAGTATAAAGAAAATTGCGTTTCTAAAGCTTTTGATTTTTACAATTTCAAAGAACAAATACAGGATGTAAACTTAAATGCGTTACAATGTTTAGACTCTGAACTTTAGAGGGTGCTATGGAGTACAAACCAGGCTGCCTGTCCATTGAAGCTGTGCGAGCTTTGCGAGCTGTGCAAGCTGTGTAGCTGTGTTTTTTTAACCAATCAGGAGCTCGGGTGAGGCGCGGCCGATCTCGCCCGAGCTCCTGATTTTGAAGCTGTGCGAGCTGTGTAGCTGTGTTTTTTTAACCAATCAGGAGCTCGGGCGAGGCGCGGCCGATTTCGCCCGAGCTCCTGATTGGTTAAAAAAACACAGCTACACAGCTCGCACAGCTTCAATGGACAGGCACCCAACTGATTAATTTTCACAAATGGACCAACATTGTTAACGCGAAAAAAAATCAGCTACTCCATTGGGTCAAGTCCTCCCCCATTGACGTTTTATATTGGACAGCTGATTTTTTTCACGATTTTTTGAATTTTGTTCCCTTCGTGAAAGTTGTTCAGTTTGATGATAAAAAGTATAACACCTAATACAAATTCAGAACATTTCATTTTTCAATAGTTTCTGAAAATCTCTGAATTCGTAATTTATTAACTATTATTAAAAAAATTCAAAAAACATTCTCTTACTCTAACTCCAAAATGATTCTTCCATTTGTTACTGATAGATAAGAAAACCCATAATAATATCGCCTTATGAGCAGAATTGAATGAATGAATGAATGAAATATACTTTTATTTACACCAAACACAGATACAGCATAGGAATAAAAAACAATAATGGTACAAATAAGGCGGTCTTATCGCTAAAAAGCGATTTCTTCCAGACAACCTTATTTTTTTAATTGAAGAATTGCGATTTAAACATAGATAATGCTTTTATCTTTTTATTGCTACATCTCTCTCTACCCTTCATATTAAAGTCACAGCTGGATAACCAACATCAAGTACAACTTTGCGTGCTATCGCACCCTGTATAAGGGGTCCGGGGTACGGGTTACACCTAGTTACACCCCACAAACATCGTGAGATTAGGGGTAGGTACGTAATGTTGTAATTAATCCCAAGCTCCAACATAAGGCCGTAAATCTTTGAAACCTTACTACCGTGTACCTGTACAAAACCCAAGTTTACTCTAAAGTGAACTTTATTACGAACGAGTAAAGTGTCAGTGGATAGATAAAAATGTGGCAGCAAAAATGGAGGGTAAACGTGCTGACGATGCACGAATTCTTTTCTTTGGTAGCAACAAAGCAACGGTTAACGTCTCGGATGGGGGCGAAAGTAGACGATGCGTCATGTTCTTTGAGCAAGTGGCAAGCAGTTCAGATTCAAACTGAAGTACCTTCTTGCAAAGTATAGTTAGAATAGCCCAGTTATTTTACGGAGTTTTGTTAGGAGAGGTGGGAAGCAATTATTAATTGGACTTTGAAACTGTTACCGGCTCTATTTTGTGACAAAAAGACTATCTGAAAACAAATTAAAAAAATCACCAACATAGAAATGAAAATTGTGAGTTCGAGAAAGCTTTTAAATTAATACCAATGCACTGATTTGATTTGCTTCTAAGTAGACAAAAATATTTACACCATGTTTGAAGTATGTATATGTGCCAAAAAAAATTACTATCAGGTTTTTTTATAACGAGATAATACTTAAATTATAAATTTTAATACTGTTGCTGACGGGATTTTTGTTTATTTTGGTACATTTCTAAGCTCAAATTGGCTCTTAAATACTATACCGAAAAAAAAAATCAATTACAATTAGTCCCGGCTCAAACCGTAAAATGACTGGGCACGTTACACACTGGACTGGACACGTTATTTCCAAATTGTTCACAGTGAACAGTGAAGTAACTAGTCGCGCAAACGGTTCCTTACACACAAAAGATCCCACTGGGTCGAAGTGTTGCTGGCTTGCCAGCCCCCATAATAAGAGAAACGGTTCCTTCCTACTGCACGGTAATCGATTAAATTGGTATAGGCAAGTAATGAGAAGAGATGAGTGTCAAATTACAAGAGAAATTAAACATGAATGTGGATGGCTACATGAATAAAGGACGACCATAGAAAAGATGGATGGGTTGTGTGAAAGATGACCTGTAAAAAAGGAGTGTGCGCAGAAATGACCGATTACCTGATATTGGCTAAATTGCTTCATAGCAGAAGCCAAAAAAGTAGGTACCTAATTAAGTTAATTAGGTAGTCTGTGAACAATTTTGAAATGACTAGACGACTATAAATGTAATACGTGGTAAATGGTAATACTCTTTTTATAAAAATACCCTTGCCCCGATTGAACATTGAAAACTTTTTCTTAACAGGTTTTTCTATCGTCGTTAAAAATGTACCCGAAAACGAGCAAGTACCTTTATATTCCGTGCATAAACAGGGTGTTAGGGTAAACAGTTGCATTACTTTAAGGGGTGATTGTACCCATAGTACTGAACAACTTTCCCTAAGAAACCTATAGGAAACTCGCAATTTTTTTTTACTTTCTGTACTAAATGCAATCAGCTGATCGAACGTTTGTATAAATAGTCGAATTTTGTTTTTGCGAATTTCATATAGGTTTCTTTTCGAAAATTGTTCAGTATCATGGGTACAAACACCCCTTAAGGGGTTTCCCTACCGAACGACCTTGACTCTTTCAGAGCCACTTCACCTCTACTAAACTACGTCATTTTAGTAGGTATACCTATTTTTGACTAGCTTGTCCTTCATTATGTCATAGTGGAGCCTTCTAATCCAAGGAAATCACATTCTAAAATCATAAGAACTCGCCCCAAATTTAACAATTATCTAATTAAAAAATTTGCTAAATAGCAATTTTAGATCTTAATATTGTCTACACAAAGGTGTTTCTCAAGTAAAAGTGACTTCAACTTTAAAAGTACATGCACATTATACAGATTTTTTTCCATATATTTAGGCTTTCCTTTGACCACAGGTTTCATATGTATTTTATAGAAAAATAAGAAATATGATCTATAGCAAATAAAGCCGAGATGTTGAAGAATATTGCTACACTTTTCAATTATTTGTATGTCTTTCAAATAACGAGAAGATAGCTTCTAACCAGTAAAATATGGCCCGAGCTAGCGTTTACCTATGGGGAGCTTCTTAAAGAAATGCAACTGTTTACACTAACACCCTGTATATGAAGCGAATTATTCAACGTTCAAAGATACCTATGTCCAGAATCAATTGTTTCTCTCTACACCGACGGATGGAACAAAGGCTCGCTTAGAATTTCTGCAGAAAGATTTTCATTAAATAAATCACTGCGCTATGAAAAAGCCGCAGGTGGGGACGGAATTGATAATAAAACGAGTCTAATTTCAAACAGCGGACGAGAAACGAAAAAAAAATCTACTTTCAAACAAAAGTTAAGGCCGGGGAAAGGGGAACGCTCTTCGCACTCAGTGAACCAGGAAGTACATCTGCAAGCCTTTTCGAATATCACTGCTAATCACTGACTGAAATGACGTCGTCCGTGATGGAAGAATAATTGTTCCTTTCTTTTTGATTCGTCTATTTTTTGACTGCTACAAGATGTACAAAGATAGATGGATAATAACTGGCCAACTGTTCCGTATTTGCCCGTAACAATATACGGATTTAGGAGGGATCTTTTTGTTTTATACTACGGTTTAGCGGCAAATAAGGTCTAAAAAGTACATATTTTAAGTTGGTCGACTAAAACGCTTTAATGGTAAAGCCTTCTTAGCCGTGATAGTTTTCCTTTTTATATATACTATTGCCGTGAATTTTTTCACATCTCCAACTATAACCTTTTAACCGTTTAGTTTAGGGACTCTAACACACACTTGACTCTAACAACAATTTTCACTTTAAAGCTCAATATTTCGCTAACGGATCCCTAAATCGAAAAATGGTTTTCCCACACCCATTTTTAACCTATCCAATTTTCATATGGATTTTCCAATAAAATTTTCTTTCCTTAGGCAACTTTGAAAAAATTCTTGATTTATTTTCTAGTTCTGAAATTGCGAAAAAAATCCACTGACACAATAGCAGCAACTAAATCGATGCGAATTCAGAATGGTTTTTTATTAGCACACTAAAACAAAATGTATTTTAAGGTACTCAAATTATCTCTGGTAAACTCCTGTTCCCTAGAAATAGGTAGTTATAAAATTTTGACCCCTTTTAAACTCTCGTGTTGACAGAGCACGTTTTTTGCATCAACTGTCAGGAAGGGTTGGATTGGGTAGGGCCTCCCTTTACGGAAGGGAGGTAGGTTATATGTATAAATGTACCTATATGTACACAATTTCTGAGTCACTTACGATCGACCGAGCTTGTCGACTGTCATATATCTTATGAAAATTAACAGCTTTTCCTTGTCTTATCTTGCTATGTGGGTGGTGTAACAAAATATAATTTTATACTTTTCTATTGGTCCGACCATACCGGTTTAAGGATGTATTAAGAAAAAAGAATGGCAGAATTGGACCCAGTAGTTTTTTACGGAAACTAAAAGCCATTCGGGATGGCGGTCATAATTATTATGAACAGAAAAAAATCAGGCATTTTTTCTAAAAACGTCCACATTTCCAGAAGTCCGGATTCAAAAGTAGTAAAATAGACAAATCATCCAAAAAGCAGTAGCAAAATGCAACCCAGACAGCTTTTTTTATCTAATACTATCACTGAGGTATTTTTTGGTCGTTACGGAACGGTATTTGCCTTGTTTGAACTGATAGTGTGTGTGATTTCGTTTTCTTCCATTATCATAATATTGTACGGTTATCGTGAACTTTCATTAAAAAAACACAATGAATGCATAGAAGATTGAGTGGACTATCTTATAAGAAAGATTATGAGTTTCACACACTTGATACAAAAGGTATCATAAGGAGAAATACCTTTCTCCCAACTTCTACAGGTTTTAACCAATTTACTTTTTTATTAGTTTTGTTTCACTCTACACGTATTACCTACTAAGTTTCATTCATGTATGGGACCTCTAAGTCTGGATCTCAAATTACATGGCCGCCCGTCAAACTTCTTTATACCATCACAAAGACTGAAAGAAATAAAAATACTTTATAATTTAATGCGGCTCTAAAAAAGCTATCATCAAAGTTAAGCTCCTACAAATTAACAATATAGACCTTAAGTTTTTGCCAACTAACCATCTGGAACTCTGGATCATGTTGTCGGAATTTATTTTCTTTTTTATACATATTATAGACTAGTGACCCGCCCCGGCTTCGCACGGGTGCAATGCTGATACTATGCATGTATTATATACATATAAACCTTCCTCTTGAATCAAACTATCTATTAAAAAAACCACATCAAAATCCGTTGCGTAGTTTTAAAGATCTAAGCATACATAGGGACAGACAGACAGCGGGAAGCAACTTTGAGCATCCAAAGCAACGTTGAGTATAGGTACTATGTAGTGATAGTGATGATGCGCGTACCCATTGAGCCGATTCATCTGCTCGCCATGGCATTTTGATCAAGTTATCTGACACTAATTTGCCTCCATCAAATAGTATCGATCCCGCGTTGAAGAATGTGATCCTCTCTTTGGGGATGCTCTCGTGCGGAGCGTGAGGGATGCTTAGGTGAGTAGGGCAGAGAGGAGTGAGACTATTTGAGTATCAGTGCGTACTGGTTTATTATCCAAAATGCTCCCTTATTTATACAGCTCGGCGGTTCCCTACTTGCAGGTGAACCGCCGAGAAAAATGTAAAATGTGGGTACCCCACACTCTCACCTTCATAATGTAATGAGGCCCTCGTACTGAAACAAATCAAAACAAGATCATAAATCCCTTTCAGAGTGATCAAAAATCCCGCTATAATTGCCAAATATTTATGCAGGATGCTCAAACGATTCAAACTATTATTCACGATTTAGATGTTGGCTCTACAGTGAGAGTTGTTCAGTTTGATGGTCTGCAATACTCTGTTTAATATGTAAAATAATATTTATTTTTACACCCCGTATTAGTATGGCGTTGGATATGTTATTAACTTAATAGCTAGCTAACTTACATAAACACTGCATAAGAAATCTTATTTATTAATCACACCTTCGGGAAAAAATAACGTGGACTTATTTCATTCTACACAAGCATAAACTTACATACTTACTTTAAAAGATCTTTTGTTACAATTTCAACTGAAAAATATCTAAGTAGGCCACTCCTCCCATTTGCTAGGCTCTCTTTCTTACAAGCAAACTTTTGCAATTAGCCATCCCGCTTCAATTGCGTGGCGCCGGTCGGAATTTTCCGTTTTCTTTGAAAACCTGTATGATTTTTTATGAATTTTCAAAAAATAAGAAAACCACATCATTCTATATTGTATTGTGAAGAATATTGTAAATTTTCATATTTTTCTGATCAACAATGTAAGAGTAAAACGGTTACAACTGGAAAAAAAGAGGTGACTTTGGATTCGTTTTTGTTCAGGTTTATTAATTAAAATAGATTTCGAGAAAAACCACATCACTTCTCATATCCTGCAGATTGTTCAGTTTTGTTTTCTGCTTAAAAAGTTCCATAGTTAATGTATAAAATGGTTACAAAGTTACTTAAAACCGGGCGGACGCCTCTTTATACCGGAAAGTGTCTTAAAATTTTATTTCAGTTCACAAACTTGTCGTGAAACTAAAGTACAATAGGTACCTAGATTATGGTATGATAACATAGCGAAAGTTTCTTTTCATCACTCATACTCTGAAAGTAGGTCATTGTTTATCTAAGAAGCGGGTTGAAAGTGATACATTTCTTCCCTAGGGCGGAAAAGTAATTTAAAAAAAATCTACGTCTATACATGCAATCCTCTCTACTCACTCTATACTGAGCAAAGGCAGAAACCTATACAGCCACACTTCGATAACATTATATTAAAATTCTTAACTTTAATAATTATTATGAACAAAAATATTGGAATTTAGTAGGTAATAATAACAATAATTAGTAACATTTCAATACTTTTGTATAAATTATACGCATTTTGTTTTCTGCGTGAAGAAAAAGAACCTAATTTAAAAATAAAGTTTAAAAAAAATTAAAACCGCCTTCAAAAAAACTAAAAAGTTAAAAAATAATATTGCAGCCGATGACTTTTTCGTTCGCATCATAAGAACATTAATTTGTTTTATCGAAGTCGCTGTCAAGCCGATTCGCGAAAGGGCTTGCATTAGTTTTTTGGCTTGACTTGACACCGACTTCTATAAAACAAATTAATGTTCTTATGATGCGAACGAAAAAGTCATCGGCTGCAATATTATTTTTTAACTTTTTAGTTTTTTTGAAGGCGGTTTTAATTTTTTGATAAAATTTTGTTTATTTCACAATTTTCAGTGGTGAATTCATTAGTTCGATTTGACAGTAGTGCTTCAAATTAACAAATGCACTAGTCGGCACTACGATTTTCGAAGGTTCCCCTCGATTTCTCTGGGATCCATCATCAGATCCTGGTTTCCTTATCATGGGACCACCCTTGGGATATCTCCTTTCCAACAAAAAAAGAATCATCAAAATCGGTTCATAAACGACGAAGTTATCCGCGAACACACATTAAAAAAAAAAAAAAATATATATACGGTCGAACTGAGAACCTACTCCTTTTTTTGAAGTCGGTTAAAAAAAAGTCATTAAGTTGGGCTGCGTTCACGAACTTTGGGTGCGGTCGTTTTTTCAACTTGCTCTATGGTAGAACGTTTTTCACAGAGGCTCTGAAGTGCGATTTTTGAACATCATACGAGCGAATCGGCAGTAAAAAGATGCATAATCTCCATAGTAATTATGACATTTTCTACTGCCGAGTCGCTCGTATGAAGTTCAAAAATCGCACTCCGTTAGTGTGAAAAGTTGCACTCGGGGTGCACCTTGGGCGTAGGTTTGGAACGCAGCCTTGCGCGAAAAAGAAAAAAAGGGAGGGAAAGCACATGTTGCTAATTTTGCGGATCCGTTTCAAAACGTGTAAAAATCACTAGGGAAGTATATTTGTCTCACTCTAGCATCCACTATCTTCCTATGTTTTTTTTTCTACTTCGTATTGGTACCCGAGTGATTTTCAAACGTTTTGAAACGCAGCCTAAAATGAATTCATCGAGCTAATAGCGATTCAGAAATTGATTTTGCATTATCTGGTTTTTGGTTAATTTCCTCGTAATCGTGATGAAAAGCAGAGTGTTTAACTCGGGTGAAAGTATCCATTTCACACTCGAACTATGGGCGCCCCTCACCTTTGGTTCGGGGCGCCAAACATCTCGTGTGAAATGGGTCACTTTCATCCCTTGGTTAACAATCTACTATTTCACTACAGTTTCCGAGTTACTATTTAATAAAACTACGCCAAGTTACGAAGATCCTTGCTCTGAATAATATTGAAGCTATTGTTTTATCAAAGATTCAAATTACTTATGTTTGAAAACAATAAAGTTTCCTTCGAGAAGTATAGGGGCTGAGGGTGGTAGACATTTTTATAAAATCTGTAGATATTTCGGTCGAACTTGGGTCGGGCGATGAAATTATGTCTTGTAATTTCAACTCCTGTTTTTCTTCCAAGGCCATAATTATCATACTTTCTCCGAGTTGTTTCTCTTATTTCAAAATCTATTCGCCTTGTGTGGCTTTTGAACGGTATCAAATCGAATGCATCATTTTGTCCCTAAATGGAACTCTACCACAGCCCGGACCCTGCATACAAAAAATTGAATTTGACAAGATGACGTCAGCACATGCGAGACCAAAGAAATTGAACCTTATGTCTTCTTCTTAGGCAACGTGTAACCAGTGCGAAGTAACCAGATGGCGATAGAGGGGGTGAGGTAAAAAATTTGTGGGAGGAAGGGAGTGTCCGTACTGTATCTAGTAATAGATACTCTTTGACGACCCGGTTGGTGTAATGGTTACCACGCCGGACTGCCAAACCAGGGTCCTGGGTTTGAATCCCGGTTCGGTCATGGATGTTATATGTTTGTGCCGTTGTTGTATAATTCCCATAACAAAAAGCCTGAGGCTTACTTGGGATCATTACAATGTATGTGCCTGTGAGCGTTATTTATTTATTTACTCTTTCTTATACTGTGACCATAGATATATTAGTTCTTTTATAATATATCTATGGCTGTGACTCTTCAAAGTCAAGCCGAAGATATCAAGATAGTTTTAACGTATCTGATACGATGAAGATAAGCTAGGACACATAATTTATGTAGGTACTCTAGCTGTGAGCGTTATATCTTTTTTTAACTACATTTATCCGTGGCTTCATTTGTTTCATTTATACGTGACATAAAGTCACCAACCTCTCTTACTTTCATTGAAATAGGTTGCGTAATGTGAAGTGAAGACACAGCAAACATACCTACGAGTATATACTGAAATACAAATACATTCACACCACGTCGGCAGTCACGATTGGAATAACAAGCATCCTGTATGTCAATCTAACGCCATAGGCTACTATGGCATCATTATATTGGTCGATGGTACAATTCCTGATTATCAGAGGAGTAGTCTCATCCCGACGAAACGACGTAGATAGACTTCTTGCCGAACCACTAACCATTTTAAGATATGAAATCTCAGCCACGGTCGAGATTTTAATTGCCAAATATTCACCTAAGCCAATTTTAACGGATTTTTGTTAGACGCCGTCTTCCCATTGTCAAGTAAGTACTTTGTATTTGAAGTAGGTCCTAGGTATAAACTATGGGTCGTTCGCGATCCCGGCAACACGACGTACCTACGTAGCTTTCTGACCGAACTAGTGAAATCTCAGCCACGGTCGAGATTTGAAATTTTAGCCCACTAAACCACCCACTTTCTCTTCCCACTTCTTCCCACTGTCAAGTACTTTTGTATTTGAAGCAAGTCCATTGCTTGGATAAAATATAGTTTCTACTTTCATATCAGTTCAACAGTAAACGAAAGAGAGTGTAGAAAAAAAGAGAGATGTTCAAAGTGCACGCACTCAGCCGGGTTACGTGCGATACAAACCTATTTGTACGTCCTCCGCTATGTGTGAGTTGAGTCCGCCGACAAAGTGGCCGCTTGTATGAAGTTTTCGATCAGGAGTGCGATTTTTGAACATCACACGTTAAAATCATCGGTAGAAAGATGCATAATCTCCATAGTAATTTTGACATTTTCTACTCCTGATAACAAAGTGTGATCTTCAAAAACCGCACTCCTGTAAGGATCTTTATGTGATTGTAGCTTAGTCAGCTTTGTCGTGTCTCCAACGGGACAAAACCATGTTGAGGTTTCAAAGTGGAATAGTCAAACTATCTCACTTTATCTTTCTTAGGGAAGGACTTACTTGTACAAGTACCTACATAAAACATATACCTATGCTTGTCTCGTATCAGGAAAGATTGCTACATAAGATTTCCACCTGCTGCCTGATCCACATTCATAAGTCGTCCCGCTCGTAGGTTTTGGGTAACGTTCACATTTGAGCACGTCGGGTCTCGCCTATTTGTCCCTTGTGATGCTTACTGTCCAGAATCTAATTCAAAATGTAATAAAAATATATTTGTGCAAAAGAGTGGTTAAACGGTTCAAAATTGTCCTAAAAGGTTCAAAGGTTTATTTCTATACACTTGTAGTGTGTAGCACAAGTGAGTAGTCCGCGGTCTGGTATAATCTAATAAAAATGACGGCCCGGTAGCACAATCGGTAGTGAACCTGCCTGCTGTGACGAGGGTCGCGGGTTCGAATCCCGTAAGGGACAAATATTTGTATAACGAATATGAATATTTGTACCCGAGTCATGGATGTTTGTATCTATATATGTATTCTACATCGTTATCTAGTCATCATAATACAAGTCTACGCTAGATTCTGGTACTTAATTTGTGTGACATTGTCCACGATATTTATTAATTTATAGTTCATTGTACCAAAACCTGTTGGTTGCCATTCTAATTTAGATTTTGCCTGTCAATGAATTATGTTGATAGAAATGCAAAGTTCCTCAACAAAATGGGTACTGATTTGAATCTAGATTAAGGCTTTTAGCCCTTGTAAAGTAATAGCCTTTGTTTAGAAACAGGGTAAACAAAATTCGTACAAAATAACGACTTAATTTCAAGATTGTATCTCTGATGTTTATTATCAAGTAGGTAACTGGCCCGTAAAGGCATTACTCACTAAACCATAGTAGTTGAATTTAGGGAATCTCTTATGTGGGTCTCTTTGTCATACAGGGTGTGACAAAATACTAATAATCAAAAGGCTAGTGTAGACCATCAGACTGAATCGGATAACATGAAATCCGTTGCGTGCCAATCCCGTGGACAGCTACCTACTCATTTTGTCAAATTGCACATAATTCAAAAGTATTCATTGAGAAGATAATTTGAGAATTCAAGATATTCTGATAAACTGATAATGTATCTACATACCTATCTCTGATAGCAAAGTTTCTTACTACTATAATTACTTTTTATTCTGCACCAATTTATCAATTGAAGGCTGTAAAAGTCACCCAAAGTGCAATTGAGAGGGCATGCTCGGAGTTTTCCTGCGAGATCGAATCAGAAATGAAGAGATCCGCAGAACAACCAGAGTAGCTGACATAGCCCAAAGAATTGCTAAACTAAAGTGGCAGTGGGCGGGGCATATTGCTCGCAGAACCGATGACCGATGGGGCCGAAAAGTTCTCGAGTGACGACCGCGTACCGGAAAGAGCAGCTTGGCTAGGCCCACAAGGTGGACCGATGACCTGGTGAAGGCGGTGGGAACCCGTTGGATGAGAGCAACGCAGGACCGGTCGTTTTGGCGTTCCACGGGGGAGGGAGGCCTATGTCCAGCAGTGGACGTCCATCGGCTGAGATGATGATGATGATGAATTTTTTACCTATTTAGTTAAGTCAAAAACGTCTTCTATTATTATTGGCCTGGTATTAAATGGTTTTTCATGCAATCTCTGGTCAATCCTTCAGGAAGGTATTCAAGTCATCGCATATAACTATATTGAAATGTTTCTAATAGTTCTGATTCTAATCTGAAATTGTGTCTACATCGTGGTGTCCCTGATTTTGTCAATCTCCATTATAAATACCAAATGTGCTTGCCGTTGATCAATAATAGATAGTTAGGTATTATAGGAAGGATATGTAGGATTGTTTTGCAACAAAAACATGCGCTTGAGCCACCACTAAATGGTGGAGTTTCGTGGTAGGCCGGAGAGCAGGCAACAGACACGCAACGGCCTGGTAACAGACCTGCAACTGCAACGCTACTCTACCTTTCTAGTTAATCATTCCCAAGCACAAAACACCTACGTAATGTCAGAGAACAGATATAGTAGGTACCTATTTAGTTTTACTACACAGTATCAGTAGTGTAGCGAGGGGGGACAAGGGGGGCAAATGCCCCGGGCGGCACTTTACAATGGGCGGTAAATTCGGGAAAAATATAGATTGATTGAACTCTATAACCAATTCATAGAACAGAGAAAAGTCGAGCTCGCTTCGCTCGCTCAAATTTCTGTTTTAATTATTATTCTTCACGTACACAATTCTGGCTAAGACGTGGTGCTAAGAATTTCGAGTTTGTTTCGCTCGATCCATTAGTGTTTTTAGTTAATAGGTTACTTTGCGCATATTGTACGTAAAAAGCTCTGGCTCCAACTGATTCGTACTCGTATTGAGGAGAAAAGTCAAGCTCGCTTCGCTTGCTCTAAGTTCATACATAATTACATTTATAAATCAATCGATGTCTGAACTCGAATAAATTTGCTAAAAAATTTCGAGCTCGCTCCGTCTATTTTTGTTTAGGGTTTCATAAAGAGAAGGGGGCGGCAAAATCGATCTGTTTCCCGGGAGGTAGAAATCCACGCTACGCCACTGCACTATAACATTTAACATTGACATATTGTACGAACATTATGTATATTTAACACGCACAGTTCATTCAACCTTCTAAAATGTATTTAAATCATCTCTATTCTCTCCAGAATCCGTATCATTTAGTCTACAGATTTACAGGGTGAACTTTAAACCGCAATTTCCGATGAAAATTGTCGACTTGGTACACAATTAACTGAAACGGTGAATTCAGACCATCATCGCGAAAAAAAAACGTATGCTTCATACAAAACTGCATTACCACTACCACTCGACTCAAATGTATGCGACAGCTGATTTTTTTTCGCGATTTCTATGTTGACTCCATAGTGAAAGTTGTTCAGTTTGATGGTCTGCAGCAGTCTGCAGCCCCTTTCAATTATTACTAGGATGGTTACATTAAGTAAAAGTCGTTCTATTACAAACATAAAGGTTTATAAACTGGTCTAGTATCCTATTATAGATCGAAATATCTTAGATAGTTGTATGTATACCTATCTAGGTAGATAATAGTTAAAGATAGGTCTGGCAATCAATCTAGTAGCGGGTCAGGTCGTGGATTCCTTCCCTTGCCTCCGGCAATAGTATTCCGGCGATAGTATTATCAAGTATTATCGTTCTTTCACATTTTAAATCCCTTTTCGATTTGTCTAGAAACGTAACGATGTATATTGACGTAAATCAAAATTTAACCAGTGGCAATTTTTGCAGCCATCGTTTTCCTTATAGCTAGATAATTTCAATCATTTCGTGTTAATATGTTATTTATTCATTCACTACTTTTAATCCTAGCTTTGGATAATTAAGTATAAAATTCTGTGTCAATTTCACATAAAATTTATCCACTTTTGACCAGAGTTTCTATTTAAGATAAGATAAATATTATTGCTTTTTTCTTTATTCTTTCTTCCTTTTTACTTTTTCTTTCTTTTTCTATTTTCTTATTATATCCTCTTAATACCAAGTTTCGTATATCCTCATGCTAAAGGATTCAATTTGGTAGAGGACCCCGGAAGGTATAAATACCTTGCGTAAATTTTTATTCGACAATAAAATTAGTCCACATTTATTATAGGTATTCAACTTTGTAGTACCTACACTGTATCTAAGCTATAGAATATAAAAAAGTATAACCTTGTTTATTCAATTTTAATTCACCTACCTGCTCAAGTATTCTTCAAGAGTACCATTTATTATCTTTCAAACGACCACTCGTTTCTTAACAACGTAAATTACTTTAAAAAGGAAATCCAAGTCTCTCAGCTAAAAGCACCTCTCTTGGCTTAATTTGTCTCCTGCGAATATTTTGGTCGAGATATAAATACGAATGCTTATAGATGTAGGAGCCTATAGTAGATGGGGAGTGATGAAGCGACTGTCACAATTTGTAGACACCTTTAGAGAAAATGGGAATGGCGTTACATCTAAAGATTTATGTTAGGTAGTATAAAGCTTGTATAAAGAGCTTGACATAATGGCTATAAATCTTATCTCTTGAATATCGCAACTATAAAATGAAGGCAAAAGCTGGTAGTGACTAGATAAGAAAGGCCAAGGACAGAGTTATGTTTTTGAGATGAAGCTATATACCGGGGGCGGTAAATTCGGGAAAAATATAGATTGATTGAGTACTGTCTATAATTATTTTAAGAGCAGAGAAAAGTAGAGCTCGCTCTAAGTTTCAATTACTGTGCCTACATATAATCCAAAACAGTTCTGACCACAGTTAATACACGTGGTGCTAAAAATTTTGAGTTTACTATTTTTCATCAGATTCTGGTCCACCTATAAATAAACAATGCTTTTCGAAACAAAATGGTAATGTAAAGATGTTCCTTTCTCATACGAAAAGCCGGGTTTTCTTTATACGAGTTAAATTCACAAGTTATCTGTAGGTAATCATTCCGCACATAAAACCTCACCGAGCAAACTTTTAAAGCTTAGGCTTGCCAGTTGTGAAAAATGTAACGTCCCCTGGGTACACAGAGGCGTTGATAGCACGGACCCGTGCAAATAAAATATTCACCGGCAGATTTCTCACGGAACGGGCCCCGACATATCGTCCAGATAGACAAAAAGGAATGAAACATGGCCACTTTGGACGGTTCCTACCGTAAAATGATTACCGCACCGCACATTACTTCTTAGGCCTGATCCACACGTGCGGCACAACGCAATGGATTAAGGTTAACATTTGAGATTATTTAAAAGTGTATTGTACTAATGTACGCACGGAAAAGAAGATATGCTTCTTTGGTGTGAATAAAATAAGCTCTCATTAAAAACGCGCGCAACTTCTGTCACATGCCAAAAATACATTCCATATCAGCGAACTCCATAATTATTATACACTGTCACGTTTCTCCTAAAACGCGCCAAAGTTCCAACCAATAGACGGATCATGTCAGTTACGTCCTTTTCCCCGAACGTCCATCGCCCGAATTCCTTGTACGACCTTTTCCCCGAACGGACCTTGCCTAGTACGTCAATTTACTTGTACGGACATTTCCCCTTACGTCCCTTTCCTTTTATGGACATTTCCCCTTAGTACAGACGCCAAACCTATAAACGAAATTTTTCGATTTAATTCAATTAAAATTATTTATTTTAGAACATAAAAATTCCACAACAGTTTTTTATGTTTTGCTTTCGCTCTCCCCTCCCCCTTTCTCTCTCTCGCTTTTATTTTGATGTGCTGTAGCATTTTGATATATTTTTCCCACTTTACACTTTTCTTCTAATAGGACTTCATGGATTTTGAAATTGATTTGAAAAGTGAAAATATTTATAAGACAATCGCTGCTAAACTACGGTCGGGTCGGTTGTGGTAGCGACCGACATTTCTAGCGTGTTCTGATTGACACACTAGACTTTACACTTTAAAATTCTTTAATTTACCACCTGCCATCAACTGTACTTACCTAATTGTTAACGTTTGATATAATATTCGCAATAAAATTATCGAAGGCCCCTTTGACCTCCAGCCTCGTAGGTTTGACCCTACCTTTAAATATAATAAATAAGTGGCAGGCTCGAATGTTCAACAACATATTGTCGAGATAAAACATGAAATCAGTAAAAAACCTTTTCAGGACACACGGCGCTTTTGTATTAACGCGATTTTCAATGCAAATGAAACCCTTTTATAATACCCTTAGTACAGAATTTTCATGATGTATTTTATCGTGGATATCATGAAAATTGATACATTAAAAATAATATTCAGACCTTTTTTCAAATCAGTTGATATTTCGTAAAAAGAATGGCTACGAACGTGCTACGAAATGGGAATACTGTCTAAAATACGTTAAGTATACCCTGTATACCTCTCTATTGCCAAATGAGAAGCTCCAAGCTTATCTTTTGCTTTTGCGTATAATAAATCCGTGGGTAGTAGTAGTAGGGTGCACGATGAAAGTTTAACTTTCGTAGTTAAATTAAACTAATACGGTGAAACCTTAAACAACCATTAAGGCAGTATTATAAAGGGTCAAATGTGGATTATATCTACGAAGGTTAATGGTATGTTCCTAACAGAAGTGATTTAAATTTTGACTTTTAGTCTTATTTGGTAGCAATTTTAGTCTGTTTAATTTTAGGTTGTTGAAGAATTGAAGGGAAAACTTATTTAGAATCCTTTGAAGTAATTACCGGCACATTAATGTTGAAAGTTGGCAGGCATTTCTTTAGCGGCCTTTTAGCTTTTTTGTTGACTTTCACTCGGGCTTTCGCAAATGTTTTTTCTGGTTTTACTGCTATAAATTCTACAGGGTGTAAACCTAAATGGATTGGATAATTAAGAGGGTGCTTTAGACTATTGAACTAAATAATTTTCAATATGGGACAAACAATGAAATCGCGAAAAAAAAACTGACTTGAGTTGTTTAATTTTCTATGAAACATTTATATTTTCGACCGCTGTAGTATGAACGCGGGACCACTGTGCAGCGTGGGCCGGGACGCACTCCTCCCGGCCCCCGCATGCCCCGCACGATTGGCCTGCCGCGACCGCTGAGCTTTACCACTATTAGCTCTTTACACTACTGTACATTTAATTAATTACTTGAAGCAAAGTTTCTAATCACTTGGGAGAGAATGATAGTGTTCGTATGTGCATGTATTTCATATGCTTCCAGCAAGTATAATTCGATAACAATTGATTTATTACTTTATAGTACTGTAGCCACGGGACTTTTTAATTACAAAAAAGATTACCGATTGCCGTTTTGATATTATCGTAGGGTACGACATAACTTATATAAATACCCGAGTCTTAAAGATCACAACCCGCCGTAGCAAAAATAAACTAAAAAAAAATTCTCAAATTTTTGAATTTCGAGGTTATCGTTTTTTTTCTATACTGTCATGTTCTTCACCTTAGTTCAATAACCCATCGAAATTGACTTTTTCATCTTGTCTTATAGCTTTGTATGGCAACTTTAGACAGTCTTACTATTACGTATGGGTATTGAACTAAGGTGAAGAACATGACAGTATAAAAAAAAAACGATAACCTCGAAATTCAAAAATTTGAGAATTTTTTTTTAGTTTATTTTTGCTACGGCGGGTTGTGATCTTTAAGACTCGGGTATTTATATAAGTCATGTCGTACCCTACAATAATATCAAAACGGCAATTGGTAATCTTTTTTGTAATTAAATAGTCCCGTGGCTACAGTACTATTAATTAATCTTTACGATTTACGAGAATTTCCTCAAACTACGTCCCAACCCATAATATACCTTCTCCCACACACACCCCTCCACTCCACCCCACCCTTTCTTTCTTCTCTCTCTCTCTTTTCTCTATGTTACATAAAATATGTCAATCCCAAATCGAAGGAAAGAAAGCTAGTAATATGGTAACGTTGCGTTAACTTTTCTAAATGGATGAGTGCGAGCGGAGCGTCAGTCTAAGCCGCGGTTTATACAGAAGAAACGTGTGGCGGTGGCGGATAGTCAAGGTAACACAATGTTAAACCTTACAGTACGTAGCATAGCGTCGTTTTTGTCGTAAAGGAGAATCGCGCCTCCAGGCGACGGACGTGGAGGCGCGGGCGTAATTCTTCAAACGACAGGCGTAGCATTGTAGCTTGTAGTACGTAGCATAGCGTCCTATGCTACGTACTACAAGGTTTAATATTGTGTTACTTTGACTATCCGCCACCGCCACACGTCTCTTCTGTATAAACCGCGCCTAAGACCAGAGCAAACAATAATTGGGCCATCTTTCTTATCTGTAATGTGATGGATTTAAACTTGACGGCTTTTTTCGTTCGGAAGAAGAAATAAATTAATTTTTAGACGACGATGTTCACGCTTAATTTATTTTGTGAGATTACTGCTTAGGATTTATTTTATTTTATTTTTATTTTATTTATTAAGGCTTACCAAGACCAACTAAAGATAAGGATAAGATAAGGATATAAGTAATATTATTGTTATCTACAGATTTTGTTGAGCTTTAATTTTGAAAGTAGGTACTTATCTATATTCGTATAGGCATCACGATCTCATTCCAATTTGGGGTGATCGTATGTTTTGTTACAATAACTAACTAGCTTTTTAACGGGATATTACCGTTTGCGCGCTCCATACAAACGAAATTTGGTTATATTTTCGGAAAAATTTCATTGACTTAAATCGGTTAGAATTTAAGTCAATGACATTTTTCCGAAACAATCTAGAAACTAATATTTATGCTTGTATTTGGTCATAGTTTCGTTGAAATATACATCTTTGAGGCACTGTGACATTAAAACTATACATTTTAAGGAAAATACGACTGGATACAAGCATGGAGATTCTTTTCTAGATTGTTTCTGACAAATTTCTTGGTTAGTATTAAAAATATAGCCAAACTTCGTTTGTATGGAATGCGCCAAAACGGTACTAATAAATAAAGCAATAACAATACGTTTAGGATAAAAATTGTGTGTCAGCGGCTATCGCCTTTTCCGTAAAAAAATACCTACTCTGCAAAGGAAGTGTTCTGCCGCCTGATACGACTGACGTGGGAAAAAATAGAAATAGTCTATTCTAAGCCGGGAACCACTTGCCTAGACTTTCTGAATGTTTCTGTAGTTTGTTTTGGTTGGTTGTTATTTTAGATAAAAGATAAAATTATAATGACGATGAAATTATTAGAGCATTTACCTCAAATAAAATAGAACAGTTTTATAAGCAAAGAATTTTGTTCCGCGTATATACCGGTAGTATCTAGTAATAGATACTCTTTCTTATACTGTGCCGGTAGGTAGCTAATTTGTTTTGAGTTCACATTTGACACCAGTGCCAGAAACAAACTTTAATTAGGTGGTTTAAAGGTTAATGATACTTTCCTTACCTCCTGTATTTATCTTTTAAAAAGTAATTTTTACAGGGCTGAAAATCGATATATTTTAGTACGCACGGTGACACATCAAGCTATACAAAACCAACATAAGCTGGCCGCGCGACGTTATACGTTACTCGATCTACGCGCGGCCAGCTTATGTTGGTTTTGTATAGCTTGATGTGTCGCCGTGCGTACAAATGTACTAAGAGGAAATGTCCATACAAGGAAAAGGACGTAAGGGGAAATGACCGTACAAGGAAATGGACGTACTAGGCAATGTCCGTTCGGGGAAATGTCCGTTCGGGGAAAAGGTCGTACAAGGAATTCGGGCGATGGACGTTCGGGGAAAAGGACGTAACTGACCTGATCCAAAAGTACGTATTCGTCCCTAGTGACAAAAGTGCACTAAAACATAATAATTGTACACTTTTGACAAAACCTCAAAGGTGACCAAAGTGGCCGATATCGTATATTTTGTTACCAAATCTCAAAATCTAAAACAGCAAAGGTTTTTCAAAAAGCTTCAGTCAACTTGGCTTTCAGTTTATTGTCAAAACTGTGATGCCTTTAGTTATGAATAATTCATTCTTGTTTAAGCGTTTTGTCAGAATTAATAATAAGAGACAAGATTAATTGGAGAATATCTCAGATTATTCCTCTGTTCCATTTAAACTGGTAGGTAACTAAAAACACAATTTCGTTTAGCGAGCGGATAACAATCTTTAAAAACTCATTTTATGGGTATTTAGTTTCATTTGAATAAAATAACGTTGATTTATTTCCAAAAGAAACGGGAAGGAAATTTTTATTTTACGACAGTTGAGAAATATTGCACGACTAAGGTACAGAAATGGTTTATATGCTTTAACGTTTCAGTGAGATGGAAATTGGATGGAAGTTTTGTACTAACTACTGTTTTTGAACTTTTCCTTCATATTATATTTGAAAACAAATCACTGCGAATATTATAATAAAACCGGTCAAGTGCAAGTCGGGCTACTCGCGCACCGAGGGTTTCGTACCACACTACCACAGAACACAACATTATTATCTTGAAAAAAAAACTTTTTTGTCCGAAACCGCGAGACCGACTCACACTTGGCCGGTTTTTAGTATTTGTTGTTATTTTGTAGAGTTTGTCTATAATCACACTAAGTTTGACGCTTGTATGTATTACCGTTTTTAAGATAGAGCGTGAAGAAAAAACGTTGATAAAAACTAGTTTCTTGTTGAGAACCCCCCTTCATTTTTAACTTTTTGACATTTTTATTATTTGTTAACAAATCAAAAGCATAATTTGAGAAAATTTCTACTACAACCAACTTTTGAACCGTAATAGTTAGCGGTTCAAAAGTTACATCCCTAAATAGGTAGGACAGACGGACGGACGGACGGACGGGCGGATGGACGGACGGCCGGATGGACAACGTAGGCTTAGTAATAGGGTCCCGTTTTCACCCTTTGGGTACGGAACCCTAAAAATGATGATCAACCTACCTACTAAGGAATAATTAGAAGAGTGTTATGTACATCTTATTCAGATTTCAGAGGTTTGTTCTCAGGGTCCAATATTGTTGTGCCCATGTGATTCAATATTTTTGTGTCACTCATTAAATATTGTCTGTTTTCATGCCAAAGGTGCATACATGAGAGAGTAGTCGATGTGGGGAATATACAGATAGACTGACAGAATGGACGTATAGGTAACTATAGATTCTTTGTTTGACAACGGAACCCCAAAAGGCACTGAGATGAAGGAATCTTGTATGGTGGAAACTTAAATTATAGTTTTAAATTTTACGTTGTCAGAAATTTTGTCCTGTATTAAAAGTTAATAAATTTAAAAAAATATATCTAGGACATACAAATAATGAAAGAAGATTGGCGGTCGGCCATGTAATTTGAGACCTAGACTTAGAGGTTCCATATATGAATGAAACTTAGTAATACGTGTAGAGTGAAACAAAACTAACAAAAAAGTTATTAGTAACCTGTAGAAGTTGGGGGAAAGGTATTTCTCCTTATGGTACCTTTTGTATGAAGTGTGTGAAACTCATAATTTTTCTTATTAGATAGTCCACTCAATCTTCTACGCATTCATTGTTTTTATTTTAATGAAAATTTACGTTAACCGTACAATATTATGATAATGAAAGAAAACAAAATCACACACACTATCAGTCCAACCAAGCCAAATACATTTCGTAACGTCAAAAAAATACCTCAGTGATAATAATTAGACGAAAATAGTTGTCGTGGTTGCGTTTTGCTACTGCATTTGTCTATTTTACTAGTAATTTCTACTTTTGAATCCGGACTTCTGGAGATGCGGGAGTTTTTTTTTTTAAATGCCTTAATATTTTCTGTTAATGATAATTATGACCGCCGTCCTGAATGGCTTTTAGTTTTCGTAAAAAAAAATGGCTGGGTCCAAATCTGCCTTTCTTCTTTAAAAAACATAAATAATCACTAATAAAAACAAATTAAATATAAATATTATAATTTTTACCTATTTTATTTATTTGACGTGTAACTAATTCCAGAAATACCTAAGAAATGTAACAATGTATTTAAGGCAAATCTGAGAATTTGATGTGTAAAATAAATAAAATCACATTTTAACCTACTTTAAAGTCAATGCTGACTTAAGATCTTCCGGCATTCTCGTCGGTCCCAGGCTGCCAGGGGATCGGACTTCGCGTCGACTAAATAGTGAGCCATTACGAACTTCCCAACTCACGAGGGCTCTGGAAACTTGTAAAATGTTTAACGCTCCTATTTCTTCCCTAGGGCTGCATTTGGGGGATTCCTTTCCGTGCAAACCTGATTGTCAGAGTAATTTTTGTAATTGGACTAGTTTAGAATATTTATTTTTAAATACATTAAAGTTTAAAATACAAGAAAACATTTACAGTAGACAGAAAGCGCCGTTATAATACTAACTCAGGTGCGAACGCATTCATAAGTGTCACATAAAAATGGCAACATTTCCCTGTCATGCCCCCTGCGAGCTTTGCGACAGTATGGGAATTGTGGAATGCCATGGTTTTCTAAAATCAATATTTCTTTCGTTCTATGGGACTTATTACTAAAATTTATCAATAAAAGCTTAAATAACATGTTTATTTACCTATATAAACATTTAAATTCATAATATATACTCAATTGTCGACGCCACAAAAGTTCACTTTTTTTTTCTCGCTATCTCTATTATCGAGAAGCCGCTGCTTAAGTCAGAGCGAGACAACGACATTAGTCACTGTTATATCTTTAAAACATAAGCATAAACGCAGCGGCTCTTAGAGGGCCTCGCGACAGTATCGGGGTTTTTGACGGAAACCCGCAATGGGCCTCATGACAGTTGAGAGGTTATTGTAGCCTCTTGAAGAATTCCTTGCACTTTAGATTATTTTCCGCTCGACAATAACCAGGAAGGTGGCATTATACAATAACTAATTATTTCTTAAACGAACGTCAAATCGCGTGCTTAGTATGGAATGAATCGTTAAAAAATGGACCTGTCTCCTTCAGGGTATTTCAGAGCGGCCTGAAGTGAAGTTGGGAGAGAGATGGTTGCTTTCGCGCTCCTTCGACGCCGATCAATGAACTCATTCGTTCGTTCACTTTTCAGATGTGACAACCAACCCGTGTGACTTCCAACCCCGGTCTCCCCTACCCACCAAACCGGAGATAATGTCAAATCTACACTAATATTATAAAGAGGAAAGATTTGTACCTATTTTTGTATGTTTGTATGTTTGTAATGAATAGGCTCAAAAAGTACTGGGCCGATTTAAAAAATTCTTTCACCATTAGAAAGCTGCATTCACCCTGAGTAACATAGGCTATATTTATTGCTAGAAAAGATTAGACGTCCACCCGTGCGAAGCCGGGACGGGCCGCTAGTCAACTAATAAAATTGATTAAAAAAACAATTAAAAAACCCTGGCGGATTTGACACATAATAACATAAGATAGATATTATTTATTTGCACACCAAAAACATACAGCAAAAAAAGCAGAATACTCACTTCTCGTCATATACAGTGTAAATGCACCCTTAGACCCGCCAATAGGTTGCTAGCTTGATCGCATCATAGCTACACTTAAAATTTTAGTATCTTGACGTCCCATATACCGCAAAACGAAAGTCTTTGACCAGTGTGTGTTGCCAGTGATGCTGATGACATAAAATGGAACAGAAACGTGGTCGCTCACTCAACGCCTTATAAAAAGGCTGAAAGTCACCCAAAGGGCAATGGAGAGGACTGTGCTCCGAGTTTCCCTGCACCAAAACACAATCGCCAGTAATCAGCAACATGCTTTTTTTTAAAACCTTAGATAAACAGTTAGAGATCCGCAACATTCTTCGTCAACTAATCGAACTAAAATCCACCACAGGCTTTGTCAGTAACCAAATAATAAAACCGGTCAAGTGCGAGTCGATCTACTCGCGCACCAAGGGTTCCGTACCACACCACCACAGAACACAACATTATTAAATTAGAAAAAACATTTTTTTTGTCCAGGACCTTTAGCGCGAGACCGACTCACACTTGGCCAGTTTTTAGCATTTGTTGTTATTCTGTACAATTTGCTCTATAATCACACTAAGTTTGATGCTTGCATGTATTACTGTTTTTACGATAGAGCGTGAAGAAAAAACTTCGATAAAAACTAGTTTCTTTTTGAGAACCCCCATTAATTTTTAACTTTTTGACATTTTTATTATTTGTTAACAAATCCGCCGTAATAACGCACATTCTGTGAAAATTTCAACTATCTAGCTCTTACAGTTCAAAAGTTACAGCCCTAAATAGGTCGGACAGACGGACGGACGGACAGACGGACGGACAGACGGACAGACGGACGGACGGACGGACGGACAACTTAGGCTTAGTAATAGGGTCCCGTTTGCACCCTTTGGGTACGGAACCCTAAAAACCAACTTAAACGCTCTCCGCAGCGCGAAACGCACCCGGCTCAAAGGAACCTATCACACTAGCAGCATTCCCGCGTTGAAAGGCTAGAGAAATCCTTTGGACCAGAAACGAACCCGAGCGGGGATCGTTCCCGCTCTTAACAAGCCTCCTGCCCAGCTCTCGCACGGAAGCCTTGGCCTCACATCCCCAAGAACCTGTGCCGTAAATAGGGCGGTGCGAGCGGTGCCCAGGCACAGGGCGCTGACCCTGAGGGGGTGCAGAAATGATACTAGGAGAAGACTAAGTTTTGGTCCATGCATGTCGTAGGCAGAGCGATGCCCTACTCAAATACCATCTTTGCCAAACTTCTCATCACATCACGTCGCAATCGTCGTATACTATGACAAAGTGAGATATTAATATGACAAAGACCTTCTTTTAGTGTCAGAATGTATTGCAGACTTGCAGAGCTTGGAAACTCCTTCCTGCTTATGTATTTTGTTTTACAAACGGGAAAAGCTTTTACAACTGATTCATGCTCTCCGTGAAACGAGCTCATATTTAGTAAAATTTTTAAACTATCATAAATACTTTGTGGTTTAAGCATGCACAGGTCAATGGAGCTCATACCACCCACTACTGTTTCGAGTCTGGGTGTGTAAAATTTCGAGCTCGCTTCACTCGCTCCAACCTTTGAATAGTATTTTAAGCATGCATAGGCTGATGGAACTTATACCACCCACCACTGTTTTCAGTCTTGGTGTGTGAAATCTCGAGCTCGCTTCGCTCGCTCCAATCATTGAATAGTGGTTTAAACATGCATAGTCTAATGGACCTCATACCACCACAGTTTTGAGTCTTGGTAACCTTTTGCTTCCTATCTTAAACCTCGTACCTATACGGTTGTACGTTGTACATTTAATTCACACCCTTAAGATCATTTTTCCAAGGGCGCAGTTATAGAAGCTCGCACCGGGCGCATAGAAGGCTATTTACGGCACTGCCAAGAACCAGACATTTCCACCGCTAACGGAACAAAGATGTAAAGGGAAATGATGTTATTGGTTGAATTGACTGTGATTTGACGTTATCTCCTTTCTCTTTCGTAAATAAAGGACTACTTCTCGTTTGTTGCAGAACTTGAAGAACCAGATAATGACGACAAACCTCTGGGTGGAGCAGTCGTGGTACGACTACAAGCTGAGGTGGGAGCCCCGGGAGTATGGAGGAGTCCACATGCTCCACGTACCCTCCGACCACATCTGGAGGCCTGACATCGTGCTGTACAATAAGTGAGCTAAATTATATTAAGTTGTTCCTTGACTCGTTGTTAGTTTACTTGCCGATCGTAGAAATATCTGACGAAAGGATTAAGTTATAAGGTCTGAAAAATAGCTTCATTTTTTTTATAAATACAGGGTCCTTCTTAATTTGGTGAGACTTTTTTAAGGAGATGATCAGACCATCAAACTGAACAACTTTCTCTATGGGACCAAAATCGAAATCGGGAAAAAAAATCGCCTGTCCCATACATTTGGCTCCGGTTTGCATTTTTGTATGGAAAAGCTGTTTTTTTTTTGCGATTTCGATGTTCGTGCCATAGAGAAAGTTGTTCAGTTGGACGGTCTGATCATCCCCTTAAAAAGGACCCTTTATATTTAATACCTACCAAAGTACTTATAGCTGCAAAAGAGTTTTCTTAAAAAATAAATTAGCTGATTTTTTATCATTATATTTTTAATCAAAGTAAAGTAAGGGCTTCAATTATTATAAAGTTAGATATTTCTATGATAAAAGCATATTAATATAATTATACCTATTTGCCGTATTCAGCCACGCAAGCTCTTTTATTTGAGTTGTAAGAAGACGATCAGTATTGCTATGTAATATAAAACAGATGATGCCACAAAACTTGCAGGCTTTAAAACTTACCTGGTAAGTATTAACCATGATCAATAAATTGTGAATGACCTACATAAAGCCGGAACAAAGAACCTAATCCCTACTGAGAGGGATGCGGCGTTGAATTCGAGATATTTTAAATGCGAATTTGTAACTTATATACAGGGTGTGAAATTAAATGCGTTACATATCGAACAGGGTGTTTCAGATCATCAAACTGAACAATTTTCACTATGGAACCAGCATAAAAATAGCTAAAAAAAGAGCTGATCCATAGAAAATTTTAATAGCATGGTTTTGTAGGACTATAATTTAGAAATTTCTTTCGAAACTTATCATTAAATACATTAATTAATATAAAAAAAATGATTAGCTCGACCAAAATATACGAAGTAGCTGATTTTTTTCGCGGTTTCAAAGTTGGTCTCATAGTAAAAGTTGTTCATGATGCAGCATCCCATTTAAGTTAACACCCTGTATATTATATTATGGGGTTAAATTTAGCACAACGCTTTGACTTTGACAGGTGTCAAGACAGAGTGGCAGAGCGACTTTTGCAAAATCCAATCATATTAAAATATCTCGCGACTCTTCCGCCTTGTGAACATTACGTTAATAGAATTACGTTACGTACCCTAAGCGCTCTTACAGACGAGCGACACTTTGTGATCGCCGTGTGTCGTAGAGCGTCGCGCTCATAGACTTTACAGTCTCGCGACTGTCGCGCTATCCTCTGCGACCACAAAGTGTCGCTCGTCTGTAAGTGCTCTAACTCACGACCGGAATCTTTCGGCGTGGTCATGACTACTTACAAAATGCAATAGAAGGATTGCGTTCCTACTATTCTATTGCTATTCGCACAAACTTATTGTGTGCTTTTGAAATTTCACTTTGAGATAGAATCGGTCAATTAGTCAAATTAGGAACTTTTAATTTAATTGAAACGCGCGCGATGTATGAAAAATTGTACGAAATACATGCAAGTGACGTCATCAATATTTCATCACTTTTTATAGTTCATCATGTTATTAAAAATAGTATTCTAGCTAAAAAAGAAACTAAAAACGTGAGTAGGTATAGCGTTATTATTTTCAAATGTTTTTTTTACTAAGAAGATGAAACTAAAATATATTTTATGCAGATCGAACACAGTGCACAAACGCTCTGAGGCTCCTATTTAGCCAGCTTAAAGAACATTCCTTTACTTAGAACTACAGTTTTTTTGGGTAACGTCTCATAGGATTTCCGGCCTTTGTCGTACGTAAATTAGTAAGTACGCTGTCAAATTATATGATTGGCGAAAGTGTATGGACGTACGTCTGATGACCCATGATCATGCAGCATCATAATACCTTTACACCTTGTAGGTAGGTATATTAACAATATGCCTACATAATATATGAAGTTAAAAATGCATCGTATTGAAGCCAGCGAATATGAAATAAATGTTTGATGCAATGTATTTGTGACATCTGACGATGAGCTCGCGTGGCAATACGGAAATACCTTTAAATTGAATTGTTATAAAAGCGAATCGGAGAAGTACCGATGCGTGATAATTCCTTGAATCCTATCCAAATAAAAGCATTTTCACATAAATTCCCTTCAAAATCGCATCAACATGTTTATTAAGTAAGTAAATTAATACATATTTTAACTCCCTGATTTTACCTTTCATTTATGTAGAGTGCAAGGGTGCAAGATTCCTATAAAAAAAAACAAATGTTCGAGCGGAGAGAACATTAATTAGTAAGCACGTATACTCGCTTAAATATTTTGAGTATTCTTCGAAAATGCATACCTACTCTCACGCCCGTAATCGGGGTGGTCAGAAACAATGCTACATCTATCAACTTTCTGTATATTCTTAAGAATATAGTTGTAGCAATGCTCAGATTTAGCAAAAATCCAAAATAATAGGTTACCTACTCGTTTTTCCATAACTTTTATAATAAGTACATAACGCTAATGATATAAGTAACTATCTTAATTAAATATACCACGAATAAAATAAGATAATAGCCACTGTACTCAAACACGTACAGGAAAATATCATGAACGTAATAATAACCTTTTTCTGATGAAAATAATTTCTGAGACATTAATTAATAAACATTCAGGTCGGAAGGCCATGGTGATTTTCAAATACTTACTGTTGTTTTTTTCTGCTTACGATAGAGTTAATTTAAGTATTTACAAGATACGACTTGGTAATCTTGATTTAAAATAGTTTTTTATATTTCATTTCCAAATAATGCTTGGATTGACAATCTTGTGTTAAAATTAGCACTTTTTCTACACTTATAACAATAAAAAATGTGTCTGTGAAAATCTTCTTGCCTGTTATAATAAAATAAATAAAAACTAATGCTTGATTTCGAATCTTTACAGTGAGAATAATCCGCGTTTAGTCTAGTCTCACTCTAGATAAAGGATCTAAGCACAAAGGAAATGCGTCACATAAAAATGTAAAGTAGTTCTAAAACTAAACTTTGATCTTCAAAGGAAGTAAATCTTCCACAAGACCTTGCGTTCTCAAGGAGTTTAAAGAACCCACGAAGGGAGGTAAGAGGTACTTTAGTTACGTAGCTCTTACTGTATTCACGCATCGCTAATTCTCTGTCTAAACAAGCCCTTATAATTATGTATTGCGACAAATGTTCACTAATTGTCGTGTTTGTGTTCCCTCCCTTTATAATAATGTTATTTCATTACACCTACATCGTTCCTATACCTACACCCCTTGTTTGAACATTAATTAATTCACACAATATTTTTTTTACTTAGGCTTAAGGTGGTTTCAGTCCATACAAACGTTTGACGCACAATACGCGTAGACGGAATTAATAAAAGTAATATTTTATATATGGAAAAATAGTTTAGACAATCTAGATGTCGCTTATCAAATAACATCTGCAATTTATAATATAATTACGAAAATATAAAGCTTTGAAATTTTTCATACAAAAATTTTCATACAAAATTTTCAAAGCTTTATATCTTCGTAATTATATTATAAATTACAGATGTTATTTGATAAGCGACATCTAGATTTTCTAAACTATTTTTCCATATTTACAAAGGTACTTATATTAATACCGTCTACGCGTATTGTGCGTCAAAGTTTTGTATAAAATTGACCCCTTTGCAACCGCCTTAAATGTTTTATTATTTCTTTGTGTTAAAACTACAGTAGATAACAGTACTAACCCGATGACACTTTTATACACATTTCCCCTAAACACAACATGAAAAAGTAAACAATTACAAAGTTTTATGGCATTTCCAATTTGGTAGTTGTGTCAAAAAGGCGCCGACCGACGCCGTCGACTTTACTTCACACTTCCCCTACTGAAAATGTTTCAGGCGCTAGCTGAAAGTAGTCCTCGTAAATGGATTTTCAGTTTCATAAGCGAGGCGTTCGTAATCTCTCCACGAGATCGTGCAAAGGGGATCATCATACATTACGTTACGATAATACGTAGGTGCAGAAATATTTTAACTGCACATATCCACAAAAGACTTCGACTTCGAGAGAAGATAGCGGCTACTCGGCCCAAATGTATGGAGTAGCTGGTTTTTTTCTTCGCTATTTAAATGTTGTCGTATACTGAGTTTGATGGTCTGAAACACCCTCTAAACCAGGGTTTCCCAACCTTTTTTGCGTCACGCCTCCCCTGGTATAGTAAGGAATATTTTGCACGCCCCCCCACTATTAAAATAACGACAAGCGCAGCTGGAAAGGTGCTATCTGAGACCTGCTGAGCCTGAACATGTCAGTAACAACAACCGAATGGGTAAATTAGTAACTGAATGAATGAGTTAATTATTAAAATGAATTAATGAGTGGAATTTACGTGGTTAACTGGAGTTTTCTGCCCAAAATGTAAACGCATTGTGCCCCCCCTACGATATCACCACGCCCCCCTAGGGGGGCGCGCCCCACTGGTTGGGAAGTCCTGCTCTAAACTAAAGTAAATACATTTATCATTAACAAATGTTGAATGTGTTGGAAAAGATATAGTGGGTATCGCACTACCATAATCCAATAGTGCAAAATTTGTGACATGATTTTTTTTTTAAATACAATTTCTATAACTGACAGCCTGGTAGCGGAGTCGGTAGTGAACCTGCCTGCTGTGCCGAGGGTCGCGGGTTCGAATCCCGTATATTTTATGATGAATATGAATATTTGTACCCGAGTCATGGATGTTTGTATCTATACAACGTGTTAATGAATTAACGCAAAACTAGAAAGTAGTTTGTTTAGAATCGAGAGCAGAGTCGAATTATCATGGTTTCAACAAAGGTAATTTTTTTCAAAATATTAAATAATTTTCTTGCAAAATTTTTAATTTTCTGTACCCGATGTCAACCCACCGCACGGGCACACTCACCCTACTTACTACCAAAACAAGATTATAAAAATGTATGAGTTCGTTAGCGCTTTCTTTCAGTGCTGAAATGATAACAAATCATTTTTGCCTCAAATCTTAAAATGCGAATAACTTTAAATTTTAACTATCAAAATAATAAAATTATTGTTTTAATCTAATTATTTTGTTATAAATCAGTTGGGTGTATGAAGTTTTGCGCTAATTCATTAACACGTTGTATATATATTCTATATCGTTGACTAGTCATCAAAATACAAGTCCAGGCTAGATTCTGATACTTTGACTAGATAATTTGTGTAACAATTTCTAAGATAACAAAAAAAAACTGTAATTAAAAATAATACAATCATAAAAAACTTCAGTTCTCAAAACCTCCTCGTCCTTTGCTTTCGCAGTTTATAATTGTACCCACAGTCATAAGAATAGTTAATAATTGCTCTACAATGTTCTATGCCACAATTTAATTATCTTTACGTCCGTATTTTCTGAACTTCCCCGGAGCATGGCGTGTTAGGGTACTGTTCAAGAGTTATTCCCACGGTTCCGCCATCGTACAAAACATCTCATTTTCTACTCCTTATTTCGTAATCTGAACGAAAACTTATATTGTTATTCTCTGCATCGAGTAAAAGCGGAACTCGGCAAGTTTTTCCTTTTCACTCTCAAGTAAACAAGCGTCATCACAACTCACTATCATGTGGATTATTCAAATAGTGTCTTGCAGACACGTCTTGCCATGACTGTTTCATCAAATCGAACGGGAATGGGGTTGATAATCATTACTATTATTATTCTAATAGCGCACCTTTAAAACTGATCCTATACCCGTCGATAGTTTTGCCTATTTCTAATGGCTGTAAACTTAAATGATAGGGAGTGCTAGTGCTTTAAATCCCCTCAACTGTAGAATAAAAAAATGCATTTCCCGATATACAGGGTGAAATTGATATCATTGGCATCCTTTTAAACTAAGAGTCTACCCATCAAACTGAACAACTTTTACTATGGGAGCAAACCGGTCGGACGGAGCAACTAAAAAATCAGCTGTCCCATACTAAACTGCAATGCCTACTCGACTCAAATGTAAGTTGCTCAGTTCGATGGGTAGACTCTTAGTTTAAAAGGATGCCAATGATGTCAATTTCACCCTGTATATACTGTCATGCCCCCCGCGCCAACCCGCGCTGCGGTGCGGGCCCTTGCGATAGCATGGGTATCGTGAAATGCCATGGTTTTCTAAAATCACGATTTCTTTCGTTCTGTGGGACTTATGACTAAAATTTATCAATAAAAGCATAAATAACATGTTTATTTACCTGTATAAACATTTAAATTCATAATACATTCAACTGCCTATGCCTCAAAGGCTCAAATTATGCGCTTGCTTGCTATCTTTACTAGTTAGAGCGAGACAACGAAATTAGTTACAAAACGTAAACGTAACGTAAACTGACGTAAACGTTAAGGTTGTCATGTCATGATCATGATTATTCATGACTCATTATCATGACAGTTGAAGGGATATCATCAAACTTAAAAATATTTACTATGAATAAGACCAACATAAAAGAGAGCAAAAATAAACAGTTCCATACATTTGGGTTGATTAAATTGGCTACCTATAGACATTTTCAATGCTACAACCTTTTTTTTCAATTTCAATAACTATTCATAGTAAAATTAATGGTAGAAGTTGTTCAATTTGATTGTCGAGGTGCTTGAAAGTATTGTAATGCATACGTTTACACCCTGCAAGCACCCCATTATTATTCTAATATTAAAACTGATTATATACGAGTCGATAGTTTTACTATAGTAACTACTTTAAAGAAGCCAGTAAACTACAAACACTTCTAATGCTATCCTTGTATAGCTGTAGATAGGTGTAAAGACTTTGCATAAAACGGTGAGCTCTTAAATAAATTTATACGATTAAACTTCCGTCGTACCTCAATCCCCTATGGTAGACTTGTTCCTCAATTAAAATTACCCAGTTTTACTTTGGACTTTATGTCCTTGTGTCAGATATACTTACAGTGCATAATGGAAATGTTTTAATAATCGTTAGCACGCTCCATGAAAATGAAAGAACTTTGGAGGACGGCCATGTAATTTGAGACTCAAACTCTTTGAGAATGAAACTTAGTAATACGTGTAGCGTGAAACAAAACTAACAAAAAAGTTATTGGTTGTAACCTGTAGAAGTTGGGGGAAAGGTATTTCTCCTTATGATACCTTTTGTATCAAGTGTGTTAAACTCATAATCTTTCTGACTACCACAATTATGACCGCCCCGTCCTGAATGGCTTTTAGTTTTCGTAAAAAATGGCTGGGTCCAAATCTGCCATTCTTCTTTAACTATATTTTGGATACTAACCAAATTTTTTAAACTCAATCTAGAAACGAATCTCTGTGACTGTTGTTTGTCAGATTTTCGTTAAAATTTATAGTTCAAAATCAATCAAGTCATCATCAATCAATTAAGTTAATGTTCAAGTTGTGTGTTTTAGTTTTGTTAATTTCTTGGAATTGTGTACACCTTGCCTGCCTCTCTTTGTAAACTTTCTCTTTATCATGGGTCTGTTGAAAGAAATCTCTTCAGAGATAAGCTCGCCCTTTGTACTTGTCTATTATGCTGTATTCATCTGTATTTCTGTGAGTACATTAAAGTGTTAAAAATAGTTTCAAAATTCAAAGTTACAGTGGTTCAAAGATTTCCATACAAATCTTAAATGAATCCTAGCAGTTTCAATACTAGAATTAATATATTTTATAGGAAATCTGACAAACTAGAGACACAGAAATTAAATATTAGGGTACAATTTCAATGACTTTAATTGGCTAGTATTAAAAAAAAGATATTAGGTACTTCGTGTTTAGCGCGCTTGGGCGCTCTGTCTGTAAGGACTATTGAGAGGTACCTATTATAGTTCGTTAAAATTTTCTTTCGTACACGATGACACAGACTATAAGGCGTCGTACTACGAATAAGGCGTCGTACGTCAAAACAAAAACAATTGACTCTTTTTTGTTCAATTTACGGAGAACAGCAACAGCTATAAGAGAGCCAGCCTCACATACAAAAAACCTGCACCGCAAATATAAATCGTGTTTGCATCGGAAGAAAACATCACCATCTTATTATTATTATTATTGGTGGTTGGGCTAATGCAAGCAAGGGTCGTTATGTAACACTGCGACCATCGCTGATCTTTAGTATTCGCCCCAAGCTCACCCATATTTTACGCATACCTCCGAACTTACGGTATTTTCTTTTCACTCTCGGGAATGCAGGTTTCCTCACGATGTTTTCCTTCACCGCCAAGCTAGTAAATGATAAATACAACCGTACATAATTTCTGAAGAACTCAGTGGTACGGGCCTGGAATCGAACCGCGTCCTCATGATTGAGGCGCTAGCTCTCTTCCGTATGGGCTATCATCGCTCTCTAAGCTCTCTCTCATCACCATCTTGCTAGACTGAGCAACAAGCTGACGCAAGCGTCCAAAAAGTAGTGACAATGAAAATACAGGTAACAGATCTACAATACATTGAAAATTACAATTGTATGAATACTACTATAATAATAATCATCACCATCATCATCTGTCATAATAATAATGATAATACCTACCTTTATAAAAAAAAACTGTAATTATTATTATAATACTTAACTGAATTCTTCATACTGAAGAAAGATGGCGAGGTTTTCTAAGGCACATTTGAATGAGCCTATCATGTTTATGACGTTTACTGACTGTACCAACTGGCTCTTATAATAAATAATTCACTATTTGTCGAACAAACAGTTATACAGGTGGATTCTTCACATAAAGCAATCATTAAACAAAGTTTAATGCGTAGTTATTGTTCGAAACCGTACTGCGAAGCACTTATGTTATTGAAAACAGTTTTAAAACAATGAAAATTTTCGCATTGGTGATTATATTTCTACTTCTGCATTTGGTAAATAATTTTCTATAGATAGTATAGGATCTTACGGAAATAATAGAAAACTAAATTAATTACCTTTCATTGGGAAATAAGGCAGTTATAATAATTTTTAATTAAAACAAAAGTGGATTTACCCACATTCAAAAGTATCAAAATAACCGTTAAATTAAAACAATGTATAATGTATTTTTTACTATTATCAAGAAAAAGTGTTTTGGTGATGATCAAAATTAATAATTTATTAAAAAAATGTTTTTAGGTGGCAGGAAATTCAACCTATTATTACGTGGACGGATTGAAGTTAATATTCGGTAGAGTCAAGTACGGACTAACGAAGCTTTTCACCGACGTAAAGAACGATCTGGACCACGTTTTGAACTCTACTATGTATGCTGTCGACAAATTGTTACACGAGAAAGATTAAAATTGTTCGAGCGATGTTGACGAGTTTTGAATTTAAACAATTCCCTTTTACAATATCAAGAAATTAAATATTTACTATGTCACAAATATAATATGTAATTAAAATATTAAAACATGAGTGTTGTAGAGTTTCTTCCCGTATATTCTTTACAACGAAACATCTTCCGACGCGGTGGTAGAGTCAAAAAAAAAGATGTCAAAAATCTACGTGATATTATTTTGAATAAAACTTTTTTGGCCTACCTATATCCTATACTATAATGAATAGTGAAGAAATCTACAACACTTCTGATAACAAACATTTTCTAAACCTAACAATACATCTATTTGAACTAAAGAAAGGTGAGAAATAACATTTCTCCCAGCAAACTAGAAAGCCTTCAATTCAAAACGTTATTTGTTATAGCTAAATAATAGAACGACATTCATTTTGTTGTGTCCACTGCCCCTAGTTCGACATTGATTTATGGCCGGGATGGCAATCGTTACTCATTTCCTTCCCCGCAACCTGTGCGGGCAACTAATGTGCCCTTTTTGCCCCTATTCCTCTAGTGGGCTTCAGAATTGACGCTTCGAATCACGGTATTCAGGACATCCTGTAACGTGATTTGTGCTCTATTCTCATCTCCTTTCCTTACTACCTTTTATACAGTTTCCAAAGGGCTGAATTTTTCGCTTTAAGGCTCAATTTTATTCGGTTTGGTTAAAGGATCAGATTATTATCTATTGAAAGGTAAATGAGGGTACTTAAGGCTAATAGGTTCCCATTTATACACAAATTTTTCTCATTCATAGACCCCTACCGCATTTCATTCCTGTAATTACTTTTAATAGAGTCATTTATAATTTTCACGTTTTTTTTTCATTAAAATATGCAATATAAAAAGATGTAATAAATGAGTGTGTCTGCATGCTTGTTCACTGTTGTATCGTGTTTAGGTAAATATCCCGCAGACAAGGTAAAGAGAATAAAATACTATAGGCGGAGTTGCGGCGGGCCTGCTGCCGGAGTAAATGCCTACGTGTCACAGTAAATAAGTGATGTGACAGGTGCATTTCCAGCCGAAGCCCCGGAAGCCCCCGTCACAAGAATCAAACAAACACCGGAAAATTTTAACGCCGCGTATTGTTCTTTCGTTTTATTTTTACTATCGCTTTAAACGCAATACAGTCAGAAAAAAACGATTGAATAATCGCTACACTCAAGTTGATTGTATCGTGCTCCTTTTTAAACGATATTTTTTTCTTTGGGAAATAAATAACATTCACTTTAAAATTATTATAATGAAGTATAATATGAGTTAATAGAAGAGTTTGATTATGTTGTGTTGGTTGCTCTTCGCAGTTCAAGTGCGCTTTTAACAGCGTGTGAGTAGACTTTAACACACTGATCTGATCACACATATTCAATTATTATTTTGTAGTAAAAACATGTGACTGGCTTGCGTATGGTAATAACTTAGTTTATAGTAAAACAAACACACGTCTGTAACACACCTGTTATCGCATTACTCTTACAATACCTACGTCATCATGTGTATTATCTATAATTTCACAATAACTAGGTACATAAGACACGTAACATAACCTTTTGACTTTATAGCAAGCAACGGCCGGTTGCCACAGCCGGCCGAGCGTCTACGTCAGAATGAATGGCGCGACATGACAGTATGTTAACACTCACCAAACAGAATGCAGTTGGCACGAGTCACGAGATGCACACTTTGAGGCCACGCCGCACGCGCGGGCCGCGTAACGGCTTGTAAATGTACCTTAACATTCCAGTGCCGACGGCAACTTCGAGGTAACGTTGGCGACCAAGGCGACCATCTACCACCAGGGGCTAGTGGAATGGAAACCGCCCGCCATTTACAAGTCTTCCTGCGAAATAGACGTGGAATATTTTCCGTTCGACGAGCAAACGTGCGTTCTTAAGTTCGGTAGCTGGACGTACGACGGATTCAAGGTAATTGCTCGGAGCTTCCCATCGCTCTGGCTGACCGCTCTCTTTGTCCGCAGCGCCGACGGTAACTACGAGGTGACGCTGATGACCAAGGCCACGGTGTACTACAACGGCATGGTGGTGTGGCAGCCGCCGGCCGTCTATAAGTCCTCGTGCTCGATCGACGTCGAGTTCTTTCCTTACGACGTGCAAACCTGTGTGCTTAAGTTAGGCAGCTGGACGTATGACGGCTTCAAGGTGACGCCCCGCAGTACGAGTACCGCTTGGCGCGCGGGCCGTAGCCGTAGGGCCCGCCCCGGCCGATGTCCATGCAATAGCTTGTTGGCTCGAACGTAATTCGTCGTGTAATTATTACTTTTCTGTCCATGTGGTATGTTAAACTCACTTTTACATTTTGACTGTACGATGAGGCTACACGCAGGCGTGGAGCGCGCGCGCTGGTGCCGCGTCCCGCTCGCTCCCCGGCCCGCCCGCTCTTCGCTCTGACATGTTGCAAGTTTACATTTCGATGGTGATGGTTAAAGTATGTGGCGTAGCGGTATATCGACGTGCGCGACCACGAATGCTCCAGAATATCCTCGGCCAGTTCCACTTAGCTCGGTCGGCCTTCCTCGCTCGACACGGAAAGGTATAAAATTTTAACTGCCAGGTGATATGGGATGCAAAACTTCACTCGATCCGTCCTTATCCCACACGCCCCGCTCCGGCTGATTCTGTCTGCGCTAAGCGAAAATTATACCGCCATTACCATTAAATATGCATTTGAGTGGTACTTACCGCCTTCGCGAATGCGAGAGTATAGTAATTTGTGGCCAACGTTAGTAGGGCTCGGTCTCTGCGTCTCAGGCGGGCGTCACCCGGGGCCCGGGGCTCCACACTCCCCTAGCCTCTAGCTGGCTCCGCTCGCGCCACACACACACACACGACGCTTGCTGCATGCTCCCCGACGGTCGATGTACACACTCCACTCACCGCATGACTCTGGCTTACTGTCCACTTGCATTCCCGATCACGGCGGCCGCCCGCCCGAGCCCCCCGGCTCCACACCGCTTCACACGATACCTTACACGCGAACAGCTCTAGCACAGCACCGAGTGATATCAGATGTTCACTCTTGTGGCTCAATACACTTTCGAGGAAAAACAGTCATCACGTTGCATATTTTATACCTTTCCCTATTAGCGACTCCTAGTGTCTCTAAGAATTCGATGTCGCCGGTCTTCCGTTGCATGTTGAACGTCATTCAGAGACAATTCCACTCGAATCCTGACACGAATTCCATAGTGCACAAATCTAAGCTACATAGATAGATGTTAGGAGTAGTGACCGACCCGTGGCCGATCGAAGCGAGGGAGCCTCGCCTCAGTCGGTGACGCGTCGCGTGCATGCATCAACACTAGAGCGCGGCGCGCGCCGGCGCGCTCCGCGACAGACCCGCGGCGCCGGCGCGCGCCCAGGTGCCGCCAGGTGCGCACGCGCATGGCGTCCGGGCAGCGACACACACACGCCGCGGCGGAGCCGGCGCTTCCAGCCTCCTTTTCACTTTCTTTAGCGACTCCTGCAGATGACTACAGGTTTCGGTCTCTTTTCCTGCACGCTTCTGACGCCAACAATGACTTTGGCATTGGCAAACTATTCGAGGCATTACATTTATTTGCAACGTGTTCAAAATTAACAGATTTTGTGAAAGCGGGCAGAAGACAACGTCATTGTTAGTGACCAACGTGTAATTAGAAACCCAAACCCTGTGTCATATCATACTATGTTGCAGTTTAACCGAGATAGTATAATATGAAGTCTCTGTAGAAGCGTCAAGGAATCAGAAAGCGGGGGTCGTCCCATCCCAAGTTTCGGCGACGATCGTCTTTACTCGGTGTTCTTTGTGTTTACGCGTTGTTTCTTCGCATGTTTCGATATTTGGAAAAATTGTTGTAACGTGTTTCCTTTGAAGATAAATGTTTGAGCGGTTTCATCGTTCGTTAATGATAAAATGGTTGACACAGGTACATCCTACTTGACACACTTTGTGGTATGGTTTAGCATTATTCTTCCAAAGTCACCCTTATATAATGTGATAAATAATTCTAGATAAATGCTCGAGTTTGGTTTAGCTGCATTGACAGTCTGCGACGGAGATGTCACGGAATTCTTAGAGATTTGTTTCACATTGTGTGACAGGGTGCATGTATCGATTAAATAAAGGTTCTGCGATAAATAGAATGTTGGTAAAATAGATTTAAATAATGACGAACTCAATGATTTCGGTTGAGCAAAAGTAAGCCTGAGGAAAGAAAGACTTGAGCTTGAGATCAGAACGTCAGGTATAAAATACTCAAAAACTTTCCAGACATCTTACTTTTGCTCTACCTTTAAAGTAGTATTAAATCCATCATCCTAAACCATAATAAAATTGAAAACTAAATAAAACTATGATAACAACAACCTAGTAATTATCTAGATGTATTTTGATCGTCTTGATGTTGTTATTTGCCTTTACCAGTTATTATTATTCTAATCAAATAATGATTTTATTGAGAGCCTCCGATTTAAAGTCGAAATTCATATTCTTAATCCCAGAGAACCCTTGTAATTCCCAGACAGATTAAATTTAATGTAATTAACTTCATGGCTCAATTTGTAAAAGTTTTCAATAGAAGAGAATGTCGAATAGAAGTGAAATAGAATGGTTTTCTAATATGTATGTGCACAGGTGGACCTGAGGCACATGGACGAGGCAGCGGGGAGCAATATTGTGTCAGTCGGGGTGGACTTGTCGGAGTTCTACATGTCAGTCGAGTGGGACATACTGGAGGTGCCTGCTGTCAGGTAAATACTCATTACATTAACTTCTACCAATTATTTTAGGCGAGCAGTCGTAACCAGGGACAACCTAAGGCAGGGTTTCTTAACCTAGGGGTTGTCGGGGTCTAGGATCTAGGATAAGATTTTTGAAATTTTGAAATTGGTTTGAGTCCACAAAACGGTTAGGAAACGCTGCCTTGAAAGTCGAAATGGAATTACGTTATGCTGCTTTATGCCGCTGGCGGGTATTTAAAATGTTCTGTCTCACACATTGCTCATACAATGACATCGACAGGATCATAATTAAAACATGGTTGGTCAACGAAGTTTAAGCTTAAACACTTTTTGGGTTAAGCCTGCCTCAATCTAGCTTTACAGACAGACTTTATAATTAACTTTAAGTATTTGATTGTCAGATTCGTAAAAACTAAAAAATAAAAATGTTATCTTTAGTTCCATGGCTCCATATAATGTAGCTTCTTTGACTCATTCACTCAAAGGTTTATATGGCAAGTACTAAAGTTAACACGGTACTAAAGTGTTTTATTTTATTACTGTGGGTACGTACGTTACGTAGCAAGGCGTTGTGGGTAAGGGCTGAGTAGGTACAGACAGCTAATAAAATGAGTACCTACTTCTTAAACATTGACGTAGAATACTATGGACGCCGGGTCTAGTACAAATTCTCGAAAAAAGTGTCCGAGACTAAGCTACACAAACCTAAGTAGGTGTACGTGTAGTAATATAAACCAACAAAAAACATTGAAAACGCTGAAATTCGTTTCCGTCCCACACGGCGCCAGCCGGGCGCCCGCGCGTGCGCGTAGTCGGCCGATCAAACTTTTTACGTTTTGGTGCTCTTTTGGTTCGTACACTTTTGAGCGCGGCGGACTCTACGTCCAGTAGTTGGTAAGTCAATGTTCTTAAAACTAAGTTCGAAGTGTGAGCGTGTCTACTTGAAAGGCCTTTTTGTAAGTCATTTTAGGGGCGAAGAGGGTAATCATATTTTTTACTTACGTTTAAATTACTGATATCAATAACCAGAATGAACGAGAGTGAAGAAATTTCAAACAAGCGATCCAAATTGAACTCATACAAGCGCGGGGTACTTCCACACTAGCACACAAAGAAGTGAATTTAAATAACAAATGTCCAGTTTAATTCCTAAAAAAGGTTTTGTAGGATTACACTACGTAAATCAAAATTATTTGAATAAAGTTTCAAACCCACAAGCGGACTAAAATTGCTAAAATCAATGCCCGCGTATATGTGCGCCCCGCTTACTTTACTTGCTGTTTCTAAACTCTCATTTACTCTGCCACGCCTTCCCAAAGTTCGAGATACCATGTTTTTCTAACTAAAGAGTCCTCTTATCCACAAGTATATCGATAAAACAAGTAACCGATAGCTAAATAATATATTCATAGAGTCCGGTCCAGTGTAGTTAAGTTCAGGTTCTTACCGTTTGCCCACTTAGGAAGACTTTGGTCTAGAATGTACTTAGAAATTTCTCCAATATTGCGAGGAAATACGGCTGTAATAATAGGTTCAACTTTGTAAGCTTAGGTGAGATGGTACCGGTAGTTCAGAATCGTTAACAAGTAGGTTATCATTTTAAAAGTTGACGTAACACGATAGCTAGTACTTGAAGTACTTGTTTCTCCTACGAGTGTATGTAGAGAACTACATAGACTCTACGAAAAACGCGAAAAACGCATACTTAAGAGCATACCGAGCCTATTGTGCTGCCCTGAATCGTATTTTTGTATTTCTAAACAATTAAACAACATATCCAAAAAACAAGAATGTCACATTGCATTGTAGTCCTGCCCCCTTACCCGCACTTTCGATCTTCACTATATCGCCACTGTTTCGGTCCGCACTTCATTGTAATAGAGTTGAAATTGGAACGAAAACATTCACGCAAAAGTTCGAATCGAATGTGCGGGTAGACCCTCTGATTGGCTTTCAATTTATCGAAACATTAAAGATTATTATGTTTTATGCTTGTAGCTATTATTATTATAGTTTTAGAACTACAAACATTACAAAAACGAATCCGCAGTGATCCGATAAATTGAAAATCAGCAATGACTACAATGTGACATTCTTGATTTTTGAAAATATTGTTTAATTGTTAAGAAATAAAAAAAATACGATTGGGGGCAGCACAATAGGCTCGGTGCAGCCTTAAGTAGGTAGATATTTATATAATTTACTATACCAATAGTAGTGACTACGGTGAGCAAACATATCCCGAACAAACAGAAAAACTGCCGCGTTTTATTTGTTTTCTTTCACTAAGGGCTCTTACAGACGAGCGACACTTTGCTGTCGCCGTGGGTCGCAGAGCGTCGCGCTCATACACTTTACGGTCGCGCGACCCTCCGCGACACACGGCGACCACAAAGTGTCGCTCGTCTGTAAGCGCTCTAACTGGACTCGCGATGTGTTCGGAAAATGAACAGAAAATTAATTTTTCATCCCTCCCGGCGGAAAGCGTCAACTTTCGTCCCGCTGCGCTAAACGAAGTTGCCGCTTTTAGTTCCTCCCTAATATTATAAATGTGAATGTAAGTTTGTTTGTTATGCTTTCACGCGAAAACTACTTAACCGATCATCATGAAACTTTGTACACATATTCTTGGAGGTATTAGAAGTAACATAGGATACTTTTTAAATAGCTTAAATGCGAGCGAAGCCGCGGGTAAAAGCTAGTCTACTATAAAATAAAGGATGTTTGTCTCACATGGTGACATTGAGCAACAATTTTTAGGGTTCCGAAGACAACAAGGAACCCTTATAGTTTCGCCATGTCCGTCCGTCTGTCCGTCCGTCCGTCGTCCGTCCGTCTGTCCGCGGCTTAGCTCAGAGACGCTTAGTACTAGAAAGCTATAATTTGGGTATACATATTATTTATCTTTTTATTTTGTCTTTATATATGAAATTATTCCACATCTTGACTTGGACACTGTACACTGAAAAAAAAAATTGTTTACTTCAACCAAGATCGTGTTTATGATAATCATACATCATGAATCCATATAAGCCTGCCAACATCATGATCTCTGACTAAGAGAACTTTGTCAAACGAATTCGGCTTGCTGTTACAACCATAGAGTAAGAAGAGATGGCATATCGGCTTGTTTCTATAGAAAATGTTGTCGCCAACAAAGGGGGTGAAAAACGGGTGAGGGGAAGGGTTAACATTTAAATACGCTACTTCCCGCTATTATGACGTCAGGCCCAGTTGAGTATCTGTGCACAGTTCGATACAACATCTCTACCCCAGGGGAGCGCGTTATTTTCTCTATGGTTACAACTAACATCTTTTGTTTTTAGTAAACAATAATAACTCATTTCAATTATTTTGGTGCTAATTAAGAGAAAATACTTCTTAGTTGGCTCGCATTTTTTTCAGTGTAGTCGGTTTGGTACCGGAGTATCTTGACTTCACTCGGCATTATTATAGGTTTTCATGAGTAATCATCAATAAGAAAACATTTATTCGTAAATTTCACTCGCTACCAGTGAGTCAGTGAGAGAAAGTGTCTAAAGGAGATACATTTGTCAAAGCACCCGCCTATTTCCTAACCGGTAATGAAACGAAGCTACTTGAATAAACTAACAGGCTGTCGAGTATTTCATTTATCTTCTGTGTAATTAACACTTTCTGACTCTTAGCATTGAATAGATCATCGCGTCGCGTCGTCTACAGAATTCACAACTTTCACACCATTATTTTTATATTATTTTTAGTATGGCATGGCATAGTCGTGAGCATTTGCTCTCTTTTCCAAAAGGAGATGTTGTAAATGCTATATTATTGAAATTCAATGTATCCGCAGTGTTTTAAAGTACACCGTAGAACGTCACGTGGGAAAGTTTTTGAGTTAATTTCGCTCATAGTGTGAAATAAAAGAAAGAAAGAAAATCTTTTTTTTTTTTAATTTTTATTGAAAATGGAAACTACATTTAAAGCGTGGCGCTTTCAGTATACGTAAGACTCTAAAATTATAAATACTAAAATAATGTTATTTGCAGCCTTATTACAGTTTTGTTCACATTTGACCGAATAGAATTTATTAGTAGAATTTGTAGGAAGTGTCGATTTAGGTGAGTATCTTGTTAATAACCGTTTGCGCGTAATTATGCCCCTTGTTGTCAATTTAATATAGCAAAGGCTGACATCGAAAGCCGCAGGATTATGAGGGATACTTAGTTGCCGTGACCCAGTTGGTAAGACACAGAGCAAAGAAAACAAAACTCACCTGCTCCACACTTGCTCAAAATTGGTATCAAATTCATGAAATTCACAGAAGTGGTGGTCGAATGATGCATAATCTCTATAGCATGAGATTGGTGGTGATTTCAACGTATGATTATAAATATTCAATGGTTTCAAAAATAAAACTCCTGGGCCTCAATTGCGCAATTTTATACGGTTTTGGTTTGGTTTTGGTTTAGTTTTGGTTTAGATTTGGTTTAGCTGAAGTAAAAAAGCTATCGTGATATTTTTTTCTGAACGGTTAAATCGCACAATACAGAAAATTCGATCGAACGGACATCTAACGTTACGCCAACGTATTTTCCGAAATAAAGCTAAATCGTTACCGTTAATATAATTTGCGCGATACGAATTGTGCATAACGTAACGTTTTTGGTTGTGGTTTTGTTTTGGTAGTATCGTTCAAACTTAGGGCGATTGAGGCCCACATCCCATTCAACACAGTAGGAGAAGGAGTTGAGCTAATTCCACGACGCCTATGTTTGAGTTGCCTTTCTAGATAACATGTTCGAATCGAAACAATGCAAAAATTCACACAATAATTTTGTCTTGATGCTTCATCCTTTTATCAGTTATGAAGTTAGTGGTAAGGTGACGCTTCTCCAGCAACTGTCGAAAGCTATGCTTCGTGTACTTTTCATTAATTTTTAGGTCAATATCGGCAACATAAGCAGCTTTGGGCATAAGTATTGCGTCTCTATCGATGCTCCGCGCAACCACTTCTTTGGTCTGTGTTCACAAGTTGGAACTTTGAGATGAGAATGAAGGAAAGTTGGAAGATCGTAAAATTGTACGAAAGCCAATCTTCAAGGAGAGTATTAAGTTTGAAAGTAGCTGTTGTTGATTATAAACTCGATGGACGTGGGGTATGTGATCAAGGGCGTTTCAATAGATTGCTTACCTATAACTACATAATATAAGGTCTTCTTAATATGCTGACCTTTTTAATGAGAGGATCAGATCATCCTTTGGACCCTGTATCCTGTATTAGCTATGTGCATGACACTAGCGCCACACTAGCGCGGCGTACTGCCAGAACTTTTTCGGTAGGAAGTGTTAGGTTTTCATTTTAGAGTTAAGTTTGTTAGTTTGTTTTGTAGATTCAAGGTTAAGGCACGATGGGGCTTAAAAGCTCAAATTAAAATAAAATAAAAATCAGAATTTAAAAAATATATATTAGTACTGTAAAAGTCTGTTTGTTCGAGGATTCTACTAAAACTGTTGGACCGATTTTGATAAAACTTTGTTGTATTTAAAAGCATATTAATAGTCTTAAAAGCTAGCTTATATTTTATCCAGGTACGATGACGAGAGCGGATGCGGACGAAGCCACGGACAAAATCTAATTTGTGTCGGAATTCCCATTCAAACTTTTACCTCAGTTTTAACACATTGGGGGTTGAAATGCGACAAACCTTTTATAAGTGAGCATCTAGAATGGCAACAAAAAACTTCCATACCAAATTTTAAGTTTGTAGTCTTGACAGTTTTTGAGATTTCGTGTTAAAGTTAGTGTGTGGATTTGCATAGATTCAAGCATATTTTAACAGCTTGTCCGAAAAAAAAACAAAGTACAAATTTCTGCCACCCCGGGCGCTGCGATCGATTTGACAGTTTCCATTGCCCACTTCACACATAGCCAATAGGTAAAAATTGTGTCTTACTTTTGGTACGTCAGGTTTTATATAAAACCCTTTGATATTATAACTTTCAGAATTAGAATTTTTTTTATTGACTTGTATATTGAAGTTGCATTCAAAGTCAATATTTTATGCATAAATAAAAAACCTACCAAGTTGTGTAGTTATTAGGGATGCAATGATTACGAAGCGGTGCATCGTTTTGCATCTGTAATCGTAATAATCACGATTAATAACGATGCAATGCACCGTAGTAAGAATCGTACGATTATTAAATCAAATTGAAAACGTCAATCGGATTGCACTTGTTGACAAATACCAGACCTGAATAATAGAATCTAGAGACAAAAATTTTTTTAAAAAAAATCTGATCTCTCGCTGCCAAAAATGGCATGCCATTTTAGCTCATTTGGAGCTAAATATGGTTTTTTTCTGTCTGATTTGACTTTCATTTTATTTTGTTTTTTAAATTCAGCTGATTATTATTATTTGGTTTTCGGTTTGAAGTAAGGAATTAATTCTCGTTCTCGCGATATCTCGTCCACATTTTAAGAGATTAATCTCACGCGTAAATCGGACGAGATTGTACAGAATCATGTTCCATATTGTATTTTTCAAAGCAAATTGGCCTCTACACATCCAAAAATCAGAATGCTGACCAAGTGAGCCTTTGACTTCGATCTTAAATTAGTAGAAAAAACAACAAAATCTTGGAAATTTTTAAAGTTTTTTTTTATTATTTATCTTTCATTGAAATGCAAAGAAACACTATAAAAACTAATTCTGAGTATAATCTCTACTAAATTTGTTTTAATAATCGTAATGCATCGGCTATCGTAATAAATAACGATTAATATCGTAATTGCATCGCATTGGCTCTCGATACGGAGGTCGTGGGTTCGATTCCCACGAGGGACACCTAGTGATATGTCACTTCGTGCGTTTGTCCCCAGTTGGTTAGGACATTGCAGGCTGAATCACCTGATTGTCTGAAAAGAAAAATGATTCCGTGCTTCGGATGGCACGTTAAGCCGTTGGTCCCGGCTACTATCCCTGGTGGTAGTAGTCGTTACATAAAAACCACGTCAGAGGCCGAAAGGCGGTCTGAAAAAACTCAAACACCAGGGCTCTGCCCACACGATAAGAAGAAGAATATCGTAATCGTAATGGCCGAATCGTTGCATCCCTAGTAGTTATGTAATATCCGTCTTAGAATATACCACCTCATTTCTTTCTTTAGGTGATGAGATGAGTGATGAACCTGCGAATCGACTAATGAAAAATGTTTCGTATACAACATTTTTGTGCGAAAGATCTTCCACCTATCACTTGACGACTCATTCCTCCCTGAAATCCTGAATAAAATAATATAGGCATGTACAGGTTACCACGTCCCGTAAAAGATTTTAAGGGTTTTGCGCAAACTGTACGCGTTGTAATAGTGCTAGCAATGCCTATCTTCATTCGGCAGGAGGTCGTTTCCGAGCGGCGCCCTCGGCTCGCACTCCGAGTGTTGATATTAAGGGAACATCACTTACCTACACATCGCTTTTACGACAAGTATCCGCTTAGCAACGTTAAACCTTGCTTAGGGTCGGCACCTTTGATTGACGCGAACTGGTGTGGGGTAAAAGCCGGACGTCCGGGTTTTATCATACTTATGTCACGAACCTGAATCCGTGACTTAAGAATTATTTTTCTGGATTAGTGGAATGCATACGTATAATCGTACAAAGGCCTGTTTCATACCACATGTTTTTTTAAGTACTTGATAGCTCATCTGACAGATTGTTTGACATATTTCGTATGAAAGATAATATCTGTCTAATCTACACTAATATTATAAAGAGGAAAGATTTGTACCTATTTTTGTATGTTTGTATGTTTGTAATGAATAGGCTCAAAAAGTACTGGGCCGATTTAAAAAAATTATTTCACCATTAGAAAGCTGCATTCAACCTGAGTAACATAGGCTATATTTATTGCTAGAAAAGATTAGACGTCCACCCGTGCGAAGCCTGGACGGGCCGCTAGTAAGCTATAAAGAACATATTCAGAAGTGGTATTGAAACAGGCACTTAATCTCTTGTAATAGGTAGGTATTATGGTCCTGTGTTAATCTTATAGAAGCAGACGCTCTTTTTAAAGTTGTCCTCTTTATTGGTTGATCCAATTCTCTTTTATCTTAACTCACCCACTATTAAGGTTTTCCCCCACTAGCTGTCACTTCTCCATGTAGGACCATTATGTATTACCTACGAGCATTTACCCGCGACTTCGTCCGCATAAATTATATACTAGATTTTAAGTCAGATCATAAGCTATCAAACAAAAAAAGTTTCATCAAACTCGGTTCAGTAGTTTTTGCGTGATGCTCAAACAAACAAACACAAAAACAAACAATCAAACAGACAGACAAAAATCCAAAAATTGGTGATTTGGAATCAGGGACATCTAAAAACCATATCGTAATCTTTTTTTTTAGGGTTCCGTACCCAAAGGGTGAAAACGGGACCCTATTACTAAGCCTACGTTGTCCGTCCGTCCGTCCGTCCGTCCGTCCGTCTGTCCGTCTGTCCGTCCGTCCGTCTGTCTGTCCTACCTATTTAGGGCTGTAACTTTTGAACCGTAATAGCTAGATATTTCAATCCTCAGATTGTGCGTTATTACGGCTTATTTATTAACAAATAATAAAAATGACAAAAAGTTAAAAATTAAGGGGGGTTCTCAACAAGAAACTAGTTTTTATCAATGTTTTTTCTTCACGCTCTATCGTAAAAACGGTAATACATGCAAGCGTCAAACTTAGTGTGATTATAGAGCAAACTCTAAAAAATAACAACAAATACTAAAAACTGGCCAAGTGTGAGTCGGTTTTGCGCTAAAGGTCCCGGACAAAAAAAGTTTTTTTTTCTAAGTTAATAATGTTGTGTTCTGTGGTGGTGTGGTACGGAACCCTCGGTGAGCGAGTAGCCCGACTCGCACTTGACCGGTTTTATTTTTGTAAATATCTTCAACGTACAGACACACTTCTGTTACAGTTTTGTAATAGTTTAGATTGAGAAATGTACACACGGTCATCATTATTTTCTTTTCGATAGTACCTACCGGTCAAGAAATCCGGATTAACCGGATCCACTAGCAACCCTACATTGACAGCCATTTCCCCACCCTTATCATTATCTCAGAATAACCTTCGCGGAACGTGGCTCAAAAACCTCGCGGCATGTCATGTATTTTCCCCATTTTTGTTACGATATTTCTTGCTGTTATATCCGTTTAATGTTCTAGTTACGTCAAGTTACTTCGTGGAAATTCGATGCAACTACAGGAAAATCTTAAAAAGAGTTCTTTGAATTCTGCAAATGGAGCTGAAACTTTAGAAGTTATAGTCTGAGTTAACGATATTAAATCAAGTTGTACAGTGTAACTACGAGTGAAGGATTTAGACCTACATAGGCCCTTATGCAGTCTCGAGGCCTTAAGTTAACATTATATTTTATTTTATACACATTTTAATGCAAAACCTTGAAACTTATTCTTCTGAATCCTCCTCCTCCTGAATATTAATTCAGGAGGAGGAGGATTCAGAAGAATAAGTTTCAAGGTTTTGCATTAAAATGTGTATAAAATAAATTAATATTCAGGAGAATAAAATAATAAACCGAACCACATCTGATAAGTACTTTAAGGAGTTATAAAAAAAGTTTTCATATTAAATGGCCTAGTCGACTTATCAGTTAATATGTACCTACTTAAGTGGAAAATCTAAAAAAAATAACAAAAATATGTACGGGTACCTACAATATCTATCAAAATGTTCGATATACAAAACTGTTTTTAGCTATTGTGTTTATTTTTAATAGTTTTTCTTTTGTAATAAAGGGCCGCGGCCCTTTATTAAGGTGGTCGGAGAGCTGCGACCGTGGCGCCATCAGTTTTAAAGTAATTGTGCCTAAAATACAAACATTTTCATGAATATTTTACGTTTCGCGACAATCGCAACTAAGGGTCCATTTTATAATCCATTATATAATAATTCACACTAAGCATAAAAGCTATGTATTGCAAATGTGCTAAAAGTAGCCACATTGGAGAAATTTTAGCACATTTGCAATACATAGCTTTTAGGCTTAGTGTGAATTATTATACAGGGTGGCCGGGGAGTTGACGTTCAAACGTAAAATTTAGATCCGGTATGTCGTGGGGTATCCGAATCACCCCCATGTATGTTCCGCGATTTTTTATAGTTTTCGAGTTATGATGATTTTTCCGATTTTTTGAGGAAACTCGACATGACCGGCTTAAACAACTACTAAAAAAAAAGTGTAAGACTTTTTAGAGATTCTTTTTTTCAAACTTAATCTTCATGAATTGTGCCTTTATTCATAACATCATCAGCATCGTAACTTTGATAAAAGTTATGAAAATATTGGTCTAAAGTTAAAAATTTGCGATCCGTGAATTATGACTAAATTTTCAACTTTAAATTAAAACTCTAAACAGGTGACCTTATGATTTTTTAGCCAATCCCAAAAATGCGCCCAACTCTCAGCTTTCATAATCATAAATAAAAAGTAGTACTTAAGAGGGCTTATTTGGCTAGAATCGATCTTCAAAGACAACAAGGCGGAAAATTCGTAAAATTTTTTTTTTTTTTTTCGTAATTACCACGCCTAAGGCTAAATAATGATTAAAGAATGCTGGAAACCGAAACGGCGATGGGTTATGCCGGACTCTTACCGGCTAAAACCCCACCGTGTTCCACCTCATCGCATATTTCCGTAGAGCCTGAGGGCCCGTGAGAAATCTTCCACACTCTACGGCGCAGCGACCGACCTTACCAGGTCTCATCTCTGTTGGCCTTGACAAGCCTACAGGCCTTTAGGTGGTGCGTGGGAACACGCACACAACCACCTCGAGTCCCTATGATCGGACGCCGGACCCCTAAGCCCGACGCCCAGAGACTCAAAAATTACGGGGGAGGCAGACCGCGAGCAAACGCAGCCCGTCTGCGCCCCGTGCGTCTTTGGCGGATCGGGAGGTCAGAAGTCGACTCCCTCTCCCTCTCCGCCGTCTCCTTCTGGAGCATTACTGCCTCACAGAGGAGAGAACCGCGCGCCAAGACGCCTCACTGTCGCTCATAGCGCGAACCATGGTCAGCAGCAAGAGATCTGAAACTACCTGGGAGAGCTCACTGCGCTCTCCCGCCCACGCAGGGCACTCCTGCAGCACGCGCTGCGCCGTCTCGTCGAGACAGCCGTCGCAGTGGTGGCACCCGGCTGTCGGCTCCCTCCTCCTAGGTTAGGTTAGGTTAGTTCATGTTAGGTTAGGTTATCTACTTTTTACTTAAAACTTTCCTTATTCCACCAGCACGATAGGTTTCCAGCATTCTTTAATCATTATTTAGCCTTAGGCGTGGTAGTTATGGCAAAAAAAAAATATTTTTTAATTTAAGAATTTTTCGCCTTGTTGTCTTTGAAGATCAATTCTAGCCAAATTAGCCCTCTTAAGTATTACTTTTTATTTATGATTATGAAAGCTGAGAGTTGGGCGCATTTTTGGGATTGGCTAAAAAATCATAAGGTCACCTGTATAGAGTTTTAATTTAAAGTTGAAAATTAAGTCATAATTCACGGATCGCAAATTTTTAACTTTAGACCAATATTTTCATAACTTTTATCAAAGTTACGATGCTGATGATGTTATGAATAAAGGAACCATTCATGAAGATTAAGTTGCAAAAAAAGAATCTCTAAAAAGTCTTACACTTTTTTTTTAGAAGTTGTTTAAGCCGGTCATGTCAAGTTTCCTCAAAAAATCGGAAAAATCATCATAACTCGAAAACTATAAAAAATCGCGGAACATACATGGGGGTGATTCGGATACCCCACGACATACCGGACCTAAATTTTACGTTTGAACGTCAACTCCCCGGCCACCCTGTATAATGGATTATAAAATGGAGAATCAGTTGCGATTGTCGCGAAACGTAAAATATTCATGAAAATGATTATATTTCAGGCACAATTAATTTTAATACTGCTGGCGCCACTGTCGCAGCTCTCGAACCCCCTTAACTATTCTGGAGCCACAGGGAGGTCCCAAAAAGTTGAGGCCCAAACGTAGGGTCCAAAGGATGTTGATCCAGCAATGGCGACCTATCTAAAGTCGCGAAAAAGTATTCTAACTGAATCTTTGTTTTTATTTCACTTTGTAGCATTTATTTTTCATCTAATAAGATTTGTATTTGCTTCTTGGAAATATGCTACGTGACGCTACTGTACCTACTTTTTTATACGTAAACTTTTTTGTACACCCTTACTTACGTTTGAACGAATATATTCACCAACTTCTTGTAAAGTGAGCTTCGAAAACTTTCCATGTTAGAGAAAAGTAATTAGGCAAGTCGACTTTTGCGGAGCTTGAAAAGAGTTGTAACTTGTAATTTTAGCAACGCTTGACGCTACCGCGGTGTTTTCACAAAGGAGACAATTTATTGTAGTAATTTACAAACGGTTACGTTTATTGATGGTACAATGGTTTACACTGTAAAAATATAATTTAATTTGCTTTATTAATCGGGCGAAAGATTAGGTAAAAATGCAAACGGATTTATGAAATAAAAATAAAAAATGCACCGTTTTGACTTTTTTTGCTAAGATTATTTTTTCCTATTAAAACGGCACATGTAAAGCAATGCATGTATAGGAACATCTTAGATGTTAATACGAAAATAAAAATAAAAACTAACATATATTACCCAGACAAGATGTGCGCTAACTGTGATTACGCGACACTCCGTTTAGATGAGGTATAACTAATATTACCTCTATAATCTAGAGATTATGAGAAACAAATCGACATGACTTCCATATTTTTTGGGGGCCTTTTTCCCATAACTGGGGAAATTATCTCTTTTTGACATCTTTACACGCGAGATTTGACGCAATTATTTCAAAACGGAATAAACGGACGGACGGTAACGGATTTTTTTATTTCATATTTTAGGGATGCTGGACTATCAAATTGAACCGCATTCACAGTAGAGCCAACAGAAATTGATGGTCTCACTCAGCACACCCTAAAATTTAAGCACTTAAGCTTTAAGCTTAAACTCTGTATGATATCGGTATAGTTCAGTATATTGAAATGTATCTTAATAGTGTAATTAGGTTTACGGTACCATAATTACTGAATCTAATCTTCAATTCAGAACACCGCTAAGTGCGAAAGTAACTCGCATAGGTACCGCGACGGAAACGTTTATTTTTATTTGACTGTATGCTTAGACTGTATATTAGAGTCATTTTGCAATAGTAAATATCAACTCGTATAGAATATCTACAAAGTTCTTGATTCGTATATTCCGAAAAAAATAACTCCAGCAAAAGATTTTCAACGAATGTTCACTGAAACTTTTAAAAGAAGAATAAAATTCGTTTTTCGCTCTGTTAATATCTCTCCGTTTCTATAAAAAAGTTTTTTAAATAGAGAAAGACGTCGCCTTTCGTATTCGAGGCGCGTGTCAGCGGAACGTATTGTAATAGCTTTAACTTGGGCCAAGCGACCTTAGTTGAAAGCAACACAGGAAAATCCACTTTGAACCTCCTCCGGCGCCGTCGTTTACCCGATTAGGCATTATTCCACAACCTAACTCTTACTCCTATTACAATAATGCCCATTTTCCAATGTTATGTGCAAGAAAAAAAACCCTAAAAAATTCTTGAATGAGACTTGAATATTTATTGTGATATAACTCATAAGTGGTATCAAGCGACGGATGTTTTTTCTTCGAATTGTAAAAACTTGTTTCAGTTTTTCTTTCTGCTGAGTTAAATCTATTTAGGTAATAGAATTAACTCAGCAGAAAGAGAAAGTTAAGTAGTAAAAACCTAGTAGAAATTAATAAAATAATACCATCGGTTGTTCTTTTCAGATGTACTATTACATAAAGCCACGAGCGTGATGGGCACATTTGAACCAGGGCCTCTACCCGCACATTCGAACTTCGCAATTGCGTGAAAGTTTTCGATCCAATGTTCTATTACAATAAAGTGCGGACCGAAACAGTGGCGATATATCGAACATTGAAAGTCCGGGTACGGCCTGGTTCGACTCGAGGCGGGCTCTTCGACTAGTTATACAGGGTGTTAGGGTAAACAGTTGCATTTTCCCAAAGAAACCTATAGGAAATTCGCAAATACTTTTTTTTTAATTTCCGTACTAAATGCAATCAGCTGATCGAACGATTAGTATGAAAAGTCGAAATTTTAATTTGCGAATTTACTATAGCTTTCTTACGGAAAACACTCCATGAAATTTATCAGCAATGCGACAGCTCGTGTCTCAAAGTTCATACTGAACAACAGCAGGAGCAAGGCTCGTGCCATCGTCGGAGCCCTCACTGGTCACTACGCCACAGGCACGATGATGCACAAGATGAAACTCACCCTGGATCCCAGCTGCCGAGCGTGAGGATGAGCCCCCACAACAAGATAAGATAAGATTACGGAAAGGTGTTTAAAATCATGGGTATTAATGCAACTGTTTACCCTAACACAATGTAGTTTAGTTTTTAATTTACCGTTTAATCTATCTAGTAATAGATACTCTTTCTTAAATACTGTAGTTTAATCATTGCCAATTAGGTTAGGTATTGTATTAAGAGGATTAATTTTACTAGTATATTGTTGTTGTTGTGTAAATGTTGTTATGTAAAACCTAACTAAAACCGAACAATTTTCTCTCGTTTGTTAGTATTTTCCTGGCATGCTTTGTATTTAAGGGCATAGGCCCACAACTGTTGTAACTCCTGCAAAACAAAACGCTAGACAATAAAGTCCAGCTAGCCCAGAGATGACTCTAAGCTACCTTAGAACTCACAATGAATTTTAATCAATGAATAAAAGAGTAGAAAGTAAATATTCGACTTCTCTGATACAGATTTTGCAATTCCACAAGCATAGTTGCGAAGCCGCCGCCATCGATCGCCATAGGTATATTCAGTTAACTATTTCAATAAAAACAAACATAGTATTTCAACAGTGAAAAATAATTCGGTCACCTATTATTTTTGATGTAAGCAAATGTATGTTTTACTTTTTAACTCTCTTTAAGATATCTTAGGTCAATTAATGCGTAGGAGACCGCTATGAAATGACAATTATCTAATGTTTTCATTCGACAGTCACTTGCGGTCCCCGATACATTAATTGATTGATTGATTTTTTTTAATTTGTAATTGAATGTTATTTCGTAATTTTTAAAGCTCCTAGAGAAGTGCCGAATCGATTTTCATGAAACAAAGCTAAGAACACTCTCGCAAAAATTAGCTTTCTATTTAAAAAAACCGCGTCGAAATCGGTTCACCCGTTTGGGAGCTACGATGTCACAAACAGACAGACCGACATAGGCGTCAAACTTGTGTCACCCCTCTTTTTGCGTCGGGGGTTAAAAACACATACATATATTGTCACAACGGGCTCACTGCCCATCCCATTGGATAGAGTTTCGGTAGGTACTACAAAGAAAATGAGATGTTCTGATTTTTCAGAATATATCTGGTCTACCCTCTCGGGAAATAAAGCCGTGAGCATTATGCTGATGCTGTAAGAATTATTGATTTATTGAAGACAGTAATTTTCTAGGCATTCATTAGGTACCTACATAGAAAATAATAGTTTAATAAACGTTACCTACATAATATGTAAACTGTCGAGTCGGCTTACAGTGAACCTAGCTAAAAGGTATTATTATATTACGAAAGGGACAGGAACTTAAAACTTTGCACATTAAACCATTATCGGGCCATAAAACCTTATTTGCTGAAACTGGGTTTAAAATAGCATCGACTTTGGTACAAGTGGTGTAAATAAATAAAATGTGTAAGGAAAAGTCAAGGAAAAGTGCTATTTTCCAAAAGACATTTAAAAAAACTTCTTTGTAGTCATAAATGTGTTCACAACACATTTATGACATAAACATGACATTGTCATTTACAAACATTTGAATAGTAATTTACAAAAGTTTTTTTGTAAATTACTATTCAAACGTTTAAGTGATACGGCACTCCGTTTATCTCGTTCGTTCAGGCGCAAATAGAGAGAGCTTAGGCGCGATAGCGCTATATCACGCTGCTGTCACGCTGCTATACTACGGCCGTAGAAGCTGAAGCATGTTGCGTGGGATACGGCTATATCACGCCTTTTATCTCGTTCCTTCGCACGCAAATAGAAAGAGAGCTAAGGCGCGATATGGCTGAATCACGCTTCCATGCTACGCCGGCAGAAGCCGTAGCATGTTGCCTGCGCGTGATTCGGCTATATCACACCTTTTATCTCGTTCGTTCGCGCGCAAACAAACAGAGAGCGATAGCGTTGTATCACGCTGCCATACTACGGCCGCAGAACACCTAGCATAATAAATAACATAGGTACTCTTTTATCTTTCTTATCGTGTGGGCAGAGCCCTGGTGTCAGAGTTTTTTCAGACCGCCTTACGGCCTCTGACGTGGTTGTTATGTAAAGACTACTACCACCAGAGATAGTAGCCGGGACCAACGGCTTAACGTACCATCCGAAGCACGAAATCATTTTCCTTTTCAGACAATCAGGTGATTCAGCCTGCAATGTCCTAACCAACTGGGGAAAAACGCACAAAGTGACATATCACTAAGTGTCCCCCGTGGGAATCGAACCCATGACCTCCGTGTCGAGAGCCAATGCTCTTAACCATTAGACCACGGAGGCACTCTTTTATGTAACCACAGTACTACCGCTAACCTGAACGTTAAATTTTTTACGAGTCCGACATAAATTGTAGAAACTTTTTAATTTCAATTTGTCGGCCCGACGAGCTATGAATGTGTAATGTTTTTTTTCTTTTTTTGCCAACAGGAATGAAAAGTTTTACACATGCTGCGACGAGCCGTATTTGGATATAACTTTCAACATAACGATGCGGAGAAAAACGCTGTTCTACACTGTTAACATCATCATCCCTTGTATGGGGATATCGTTTTTAACCGTCCTTACGTTCTACCTACCTTCGGACAGCGGGGAAAAGGTGAGTTCATTTTTTACCTTCGTCAGTGATTTTTCATGTTTCTTCGTAGGTTGTGACCTGCCTATTTTACCCACCGAAGATTTATGGAAGCCACAATTAGTCAAGAGGAAGCATTGGAAATTTTGACCTTAATGATAAATTTTTGTCAATAATTACAAAACGAATGAAAATATAAGTTGGTAACCTGATAAGTTCATGATAAAAACCGGATTTTGTTAGTTTTCAATACATGATTAGGTAACTTTTGTTACAGAGAAAAATATCAAACATAGCTCTTTTTAAAAAGAGATTCACATCTTATGAGCCAACTGGGAGTCGTGTGGCTAGAGGGCTCTCGAGTAGACGTCTGTCGTTCGGCTCGCGATTTAGGTAGCCACGCGGCTCCGCCATTTTATGGCGGTTTCGATTGTGTTTTTGTATAAAAACAGGGCTTTGAGATCGCCATATCCATCAAGCACTAATTGCTCTTTTTAAACAAGATATTGGCAAAATCCACCAAGGAAACGCCATTAAACAAAAATAGAATAGAATGGGCCAACGGGACCGATTTAAGCCTCTTAACTTTCTCCGTAGATGAGTCTATAGATATTCTTTAAAATTGTAGAAGGAATTTCTCAAATTATCGTTTCTAACTAAATAAAATAACAAAAACCATTTTATCGGGGTGTGTGCGGGTTGCGGGGCGCGCGTGCCTAGTATGAGAATCATTTATCTACCGCGTTTATTTTTATGCTAGTTGAAGACTTATAGTATAAGAGATAAGAGTGTACTTTTTGCAACCATCAGCAGCAAGGCTGATTCAGTGTTTATGGGGTGTAGGGAATTTCTGTGATGGGGATGGACCAGGTCTGCCTGCATAACTTCAGTCGGTTTAGGAGTTACAGACTTTTAAAGGTCAGTAAAAAATTATTTTGTAATAATAATTGCCTGGACGCACTTCTATTGTAACCATCTACATACATACACATAAATAAACTCACGACCATAATCCCATTCGGGGTGGTCGGAAACATGCACGTTTAGCCATTTACCCATTATACCTACTTACTACCGAAACTAAAAAGTGTATACCTACCAATGTTCGTATTATAATTTAATTATAGGTACCTATTCTGACTTATTATGCCAAAAACGAGACGGATTTTACAAGAGCCAAGATGAATAAAACAAACAAGAAATAGTTTCAAAAACCAATAATAGACTTTTGGCAGTAACGTATTAAAAAGTACAAAATAACTTATTTTTCTTAACACATTCGCGGACAGTGAACAAGACTCAATAGAAATTTTATTGTTATTACTGCTATAGCCGGTCACTGTCCGCGAATGTGTTAAAATGTGTTTGATTTTCATCGATGAAAATTGAAAATATTAAAAAACGTTAACTGGACTATTCAATTCAAAAATATAAGGTATTTAGGTAGGCTCCACAAAGTAGCACTAGCACTACTATTAAAAATGTAGAGATGTAGTGTTTGTATTGAAAGAATAAAAAAAATCTTTCAATACTAACTCTATAATAGGAATATGATACTTATGACCTGTTTCACCACTTATGAGTAGGTAAGTTCTTGTTAGCTTATCCGGCAGATAGTTTGGCATATTTTTTAAGAAATATACGTCAAAATAACTGTCGGATAAGCTAACAAGAACTTACTAAGCAGTGGTGAGACAGGCCCTTAATATAATACACGTTATATCAGCAACCTACTAAAATTAACATTATCCTTATTGGTAACATTCACCAGATTTTTCTATCAGGAAAAGTAACTCGACGTTATGATAGCGGATGCTAAAAATATTCATAAAATTTCATAGCAAAACTTCTACACTTTCATAAAAGCGGATACCCTATATTTATTTACGTTCATTTTTCTTTCTTATCGTGTGGGCAGAGCCCTAGTGTCAGAGTTTTTCAGACCGCCTTACGGCCTCTGACGTGGTTTCTTATGTAACGACTACTACCACCAGAGATAGTAGCCGGGACCAACGGCTTAGCGTGCCATCCGAAGCACGGAATCATTTTTCTTTTCGGACAATCAGGTGATTCAGCCTGCAATGTCCTAACCAACTGGGGAAAAACGCACAAAGTCACATATCACTAGGTGTCCCCCGTGGGAATCGAACCCACGACCTCCGTATCGAGATCTAATGCTCTTAACCACTAGACCACGGTGGCAGTATACGTAAAGCCGGGTCCGCTGCGCCATGTTATAATGTTTGCAAACATCGTTTTCTAACTTTCCCCTCCCCCGCAGGCGAACGCGGGTGATGTTTTCCGATGCAAATGGATAACATCACCCGCGTTCGCCTGCGGGGGAGGGGAAAGTTACAAAACAATGTTTGCAAACACGATAACATGGCGCAGCGGACCCGGCTTTATACGTTCTTTATCTTCTTAGTAACAACTATGGTAGCAACCTGAAATAGCACATAAATCGAAAATGTTTTATAATGATGACAAATACCTCCAGTGGTTATTACTACTTAAGAGGGCTATTGGAGTTCAGTGGTGCCCTCGTCACAATAATAAAGATTTCTCAATAAAGAAAGTCTAAATTAAAAAAGTGCTCATCAGATAAACTACAAAAGCCTTCAAGCTATTGTTATACAATACTTTTATAGGTTCTAAACATTCCACTTTTAGATAATTTCGAATAAAAACAAAAGCGGCCGTTTTTTTTCTTTTTTCAAAATGTGTATGTTTAGACCTTTAAAAAATCTATAAAAGTATTCTATGAAAATAGCTTGAAGGCTTTTGTAGTTTATCTGTTGAGCACTTTTTTAATATAAGCTTTCTTTATTGAGAAATCTTTATTATTGTGGCGAGGGCGTCACTGGACTCCGATAGCCCTCTTAAGCTTGTACTTGTATAATATCCCGTGCTTAAGCCAAATTGTTTTTGAGAAATGAGCATTCAACAAAGCTACAAGTATTTAAGTAGTACATGCCCTTAATAGCTTGTTTCATTAATTTCCTATTGCTGGATTAGCCCATTAATTTTACGGAGTTTTGTTAGGTTTTGTCACTTGTCGGATTTTGTACATTCACTTGTCTGGTTTGTGAGGGTCATCCATAGGCCAGTCATTTTACGGAGTTTTGTTAGGCAGGTTAGGGAGTAATTATTAATGGGACTTTTAAACTGTAACCGGCACCATTTAGAGACAAAAAGACTATCTAAAACATATTAATAAAAAAGTTACGCAACATAGAAATCAAAATTGTATCTCCTAGAAGGCTTTTAACTAATTGATATCATTACCATTTTAATTAGATTTAACAATATAAATTATTTTTGAGCAATAAAATAGGCATTGAGATTTTAAAAATGAGGTATATTCATTAGAAAATACTCATGTATTTTTTCAAAGCCTTACTTAGAAGGCTTTGCTTCTTTTTTTTGTCTACTTAGACAAAAATATTAACACCATTTTTGAAGTATTTATAATGGTAAAGCCTTAAAAATGTGCAAAAAAAATTACCATCAGGTTTTTTAGAACGGGCTAAATTTTAAATTTGGGGCTCTTGCAGACGTAATTTTATTTTTATTTTGGTACATTTTAAGCTCATATTAGCTCTTAAATACTATGCCGAAAAAAATATCAATTATTAATTAGTCCCGGCTCAAACCGTAAAATGACTGGGCTAGATAATAAATGTACGGGATAAAGTAGAAGACTGGCGTGAATAACGGCACACGACGCCATTAGTCCCGTGAAAAATTACTCCGACTTATTGGCTTTACTTTCTCGCCGTTTGAATATCAAATAACAGTGTTTGACGTTCATCAATCAAATATTCGCGAAGTGCTTATTGATCTAAGCGAGAGTATACGCAAGGATATTACAAAATAAGTACCTACTACGTTAATATTATAGTACTCTGTGCTACTACCTACCGAAAGCGGAAGCTTCATGGGTGTACACACGGCGACAGGTCAGGTTACCCTGTTTGGACTTTGAACTATTAGAAGTTGAACGCTGCGAATCGTGCGAGAGGGTGCGGTATGTTGTTGTTATTTCGTCTCACAGCACGCTGCGCCCGCGCCGGCAGCCGCGTCTATGCAGGCTCTCTACCGCACTATTTTGTGTTTTGTAAAGGTCAAAAATTCAAGAAGTGTTTCTCTATAATAATAAAGATGGAAAAGATGATGAAAAAAATGCCAACATATCTTTTAATTGAATATTTCATTATAACGAATAATTTTAACCGAAAATATGAAACTGTTTACGTCTGACATGGTTGTATGGGCTTGATCCCTTGGCATTTATAAAAAAGGCAGGCACAGTCTTGACATTATTTTGACAGGATCTCGAGAACGTCTCTGGAGCGATAACCATGCTATCTGTAGTGTTTTTTAGGAACTAAATTAAAAAAAAATGTTCATTTAACTGAAACCAGCGGGGCTAGTACGCCAACCCACGATAGTGACATTTAACACATCCATCTGTCAAATTTAGACTTTTATCTCGTTCGTTCGCGCGCAAATAGAAAGAGATAATTTGCTACAGTTGTTGTTGTTGCAATACAATATTAATGTCAATTTATTGTTACGATGTAGGCACTTATCGTGTTTATAATTTTTGATTCCTTTCAATTCTGAGGTGGACAAGAAGAAATCTGGGGTACATTGCATCTTTTCGATACTTTTTAATATGTAGATACGCAAATTAGATTTCAATCAACATTATTTTAAATTGAGCTAAAATATGGGGTAATTAATGGTCTTCAAGAAACAATAATTCTTCGTTTATTCTTAGTTTAATTATATTATAAAACTTACTAGATAGTTAAATATACAAAATGTTAAATACACAATTTTATACAGACTGTAAACATATAATGCAATAAACAAATAATGGACGACTTTTAAAACTTTAATTTTCTTTACAGCATACGTAGTATTTTTCAAGCCATCTTTCATGAGGTACTTCCTTATACCAACACACCAAATAGAGAGGTATTGTTTCCAGTTTACAGTTGCCGTATCGCATTGGTACACGGCTCGGTCTGTCGGTGACATGTTTTTGTACATTTCCATCAGGTTATCGTCTCCAAACTTCCATGAGCTAGTCAAAAAGTAGGTGTATACACCACTCATTTTAAATGTTTTTTCATATAGTTTAACGGCTCTGAAATAGAAATGACAATTATTAGATGTTCATACGTAATTTAATTCATTAAATACGTAATTTAATAGAACCTATAAAGAAATATACAGGGTGAAATTAATATCAGTAGCATCCTTTTAAACTAAGATTCTACCCATCAAACTGAACAACTTTTACTATGGGAGCAAACCGATCGGAGCAACTAAATAAAACCAGTCAAGTGCGAGTCGGGCGTCGAGGGTTCCGTACCATACCACAGCAACACATAACACAACATAATTTAACTTAAAGAAAAACAATTTTTTGTCCGGGACCTTTAGCGCGAAACCAACTCACACTTGGCCGGTTTTTAGTATTTGTTGTTATTCTGTAGGGTTTGCTCTATAATAACAGTAAGTTTGACGCTTGTATGTATTACCGTTTTTACCATAGAGCGTGAAGAAAAAACGTTGATAAAAACTAGTTGAAGAAGAACCCCCTTAATTTTTAACTTTTTGTCATTTTCAGGGTTCCGTACCCAAACTGTGAAAACGGGGCCCTATTACTAAGCCTACGTTGTCCGTCCGTGCGTCCGTCCGTCCGTCCGTCTGTCCGTCTGTGCGTCTATCCGTCCGTCCGTCTGTCCTACCTATTTAGGGCTGTAACTTTTGAACCGTAATAGCTAGACAGTTGAAATTTTCTCAGATTATGCGTTATTACGGCGGATTTTTCAACAAATAATAAAAATTTCAAAAAAATAAAAAATTAATGGGGGTCCTCAACATGAAACTAGTTTTTATCAACGTTTTTTCTTCACGCTCTATGGTAAAAACGGTAATACTTACAAGCGTCAAACTTAGTGTGATTATAGAGCAAACTCTACAGAATAACAACAAATACTAAAAACTGGCCAAGTGTGAGTCGGTCTTGAGCTAAAAGACCCGGACAAAAAAAGTTTTTTTTCTAAGTTAATAATGTTGTGTTCTGTGGTGGTGTGGTACGGAACCCTCGGTGCGCGAGTAGCCCGACTCGCACTTGACCGGTTTTATTACAATCTGTCCTACCATATCTAAAAGGAATCATGTAAGGGGTAAGTTATCGTTAAAAAAACAGAAACTGCTACTTACATTCTTTTTTTTCCCAATACAAATAAAAGTCCATCAATGATATATGCAGGAATATAGTGGAACAACCAAAACAATAAGTAATATAAAGCTGTACTTTTTTCTACATGTGCACAGGGGTACCATAAAGCCTTGTCTGTTCCAAAATTATCGGAAAAGTCGGATAAATGTTTAGCCATAGTACCTGAAACAAAATTATTGATGTTGAGGCCCACCACAAGTGATAGATGGTATGGTCACACTACGTCTGCAATAATGTTGCAAGCACTCAATGAGCACAAGATACTACCCCAGAAGGAGGGTTATGTTTTTCGAGTGTATCAAGTTTATGTATGTATGTATGTATGTATGTATGTGTGTATGTCCACTTCTTTGATACGCTTTGCAGCCTAAACGACTTGTACGAGGTGTCATTAGATTCAAAAAAATCGTGAGAGTGGCTTAAGCTATAATTATTATTTCGATATTTCAAGATTCGCAGATGAAATTTTTTTTTGTTAAAATTTTTAAGGGTATCAAATAAAATCTAGTGAACAGACGATTCCAATATTGTAGTACTTTTATGCTACCATTTTGACACAAGACAAAAAAGTATGAAATAAACTAAATTAGTAAGAAAAACAAAAAACCAGACTGCATAAAAAATAATAATATTATTATTTTCTAATAACATTCAAATCGTATTTGCTCAAACAACGTTATTATAGCTGATTAATTATTTTATTTATTATTTATTTTTGACTTTATTTTTTTTTACTTTTTTTTATTAATGAGCTTGTTTTTTTAGTTAAAATTTTTTTATGCAGTCGGTTTTTTTTAGACTACGCGTCGTGACTCGTAGGTGCCACAACGACTTTATTGAAGTGCCAAAACAAAATTATTTTAATTTTACCTACTTAGGTACCACCTACAAGGATCTTTAAAAAAATTTTGTCAAATATATTCTAGCACAGAATTCTACCTCTATGTTCTAGCACAGAATTTAGGCAGGTTAGGAAAATTTTATTTCTGTATCGAATCCAGCGACTTCTGCGTTTACAGGATGCATTATTTTCTATATGTTTATTATTTTCTATAACGAATACGAAATAGAGAAATGATTGTTCCTTAAGGCTTTGACTGCCAAATGACCGACAAACAATGGAAAATATATTGTTATTGTGACCCGTCGGCGTTCAACGTGTTAAAAATAGGAACTTGGTATTCAAACCAAAAAGTAAAAAAAAATTTCTTTTTGAAAAAAAATTCATTAATAATTCGCAAAAATATTATTTCTAATTTTATTTTTAATATTTTTTCTAATTTTTCCCCGATCTACTATATTTTTTTGGGCACTAAGGCTCACAATACTATATTTGGTCTAAAAAAAAGTTGGCAACCCTACAGTGCACCGACCATAATCCCCTAACCGCGCAGTCTGCGGCCCTGTAGCCAAGACGTCTCTTAGAAGACAGCATTTATCTGAGTTTATTCATGTTAAGTCTTAATTGCAATTAATTTTCTCTGTTCATTACCGTCACATTGAGTTACGGAGCGACTTACGGTAGGTTCCGAATTACCTACGCCGACAGCGAAGTGCGCTGTGAGCGCGATAAAATTTCGTTCCGATTTGACCGTGAGCGCGTCTACAGTCGAAAACGTGACGTCATTCATGACGTCACTGCCGACGCCATGTTGCAATAACAGTACTCACGGGTCGGAGCGTTAGCACTGTGAGCGTGCTGTCAAATTGGTGGTGGTGGCTTGTGGTAAATTTTAGAGCGAATTTTCATAAGTGACGTTTAATAGTTTTGTTGTATTCAATATTTGGTCTGTTTAGGTCTCGATTTAGGTTTCTTTAGTAGTATTTGGTTTGATTATGTTCTAAAAATAACGAATAAAAGTTTAATAACGATTAGTGATGGAGAAAATAACAGGAAAATTTGAATGTTGTGATGTGAAATGTGAACGCTCTGTGAGCGCGATATCTAGCGTTCCGAATTGGAAGGACGCTATCAGCGCTGTCAACGCGATATTGCAAATGGGACGGAGGTTAGCGCTGTAATCGCTCACAGCACTGTTTTTATGTCTCGGAACGTACCTTTTGTCTATATAATTATGACCAAGCTACTTAAATAAAAAGACGCTGAAGAAAAAAAAGCACTACACGTCACAATGCTGTACACATATACACATGTAGAGTCACGTTGCAGGAACTGACCCGAGTACACGTCTCGCGTGGTTTCGCGCGTCGCGTTTGTGCCTGCCACGAGACTCCACATTCCTCAATCTCTTCTTGTTCTTGTCCAAAAACAATCCCTGAGATTGGGATAGATTCTCCCAATAAACTACTTGACACTGGCGGAAATGCAGTGCTAACGCACAAGCAAGTGTCCATTAATTTATAAATAAAATAAAAAATATACACATGTAGTACAATAATAGTTCAATGGCTTCTAAGTTAGACAAATCTTTTCCGTTTCTGTATTAAATATTTACTTACCTAATTCCAAAGTGTTCCTCACATCGGCCACAGTATATATGTTGATATCAGTTTCTCCCCTCTCTCTTCTTGATACGGTTTCGTGAGCCGCTGCAATTATTGCGTTGTTCACAAAGTCCACCGGCACCAAGTCAACGCAAGTAATAGGATTACCGTTTATTAAATGCAGGACTCCAAGTCCTATACCAACGATAAGCTGAAAAATGTCAAGAGTGTCATCGTTAATTTAAAATGATACGAAACTGTACAGTATGTAACAAAACACCCTAGTAATACTTAAGAGGGTGCTTCAGACCATCAATCTGAACAACTTTCACTATGGTAATGTCAATGATTTGGATCAGGAACAATAGTCACGCAACAGGAGTCGGCAGACTTAAAACCCTGGTATATGATTGTTTCTAAGCCTCTTTGGTCTAATATTCATTACGACGTCTTCAAAAATATTGCCTACATACCATCATCAAATCAACCTGTACAGGTTCACTGCTGGAGATAGGCCTCTCCCAACACAGTTGTTTCCCGAATCTGCTTACTCGACCGGTCGTCAGATTTGCAGCGGATGTGTGACCAGCGAATTGCTATTTCAGTATTGCGACGGGTCAAAATCCGCCCAAATTACTTCTATAGGTACTATTTATATGAACAAAGACTATCACATATTATGCCGGGGCCGAGCGGGTCGCATTGTTGCGCGGCGGATTTCCGTCCGTGCTGAACTTTTTATAGAAAGTCTTTAGTATTACATCTAAACTTAAAATCCGTCAATGCGATGCGACATGGTTGCAACCTAGCAAACTCAAGTATGTATTTTCCGCTGCCATGCGGCCCGCTCCACCTCGATGCGACCCGTCGCAATGTGCGCTTACCTTTAGAGCTATTTCAACTGCCCTGGTTTTATGAAAAATTGTATCGTTTCGAATCCCATCTCTAGTAATGTCTATCAGAAACATCAAAATAATAAAATAATATGATTGTTCAAAATAATATACAATTATACTTACACCGCTCGGTCCTAGGATGTTGGTTTTATCAAGCCAGCCGGGGGTAGGCTCATGATGTGCAGCAATTACTGAAAGATATACTTTTTATTTAACACATCATCATCAGAGAATCTATTAATTACAATCATCATCATCTCAGTCGATAAGAGTAACAAACAACCATCCATCCATACAAACTTTCTCGTTTATAATATTAGTAGGATGAGACTTTTTAACTGTAACCGGAACCATTTAAAGACTATCTGAAACAATATTTAAAAAAATTCGCGACGCAACAAAATTGTATCTCCCTGAAGGCTTTTAACTAATTAATATTATTAGCAATGCACTCGTTTTAGTTAGATTTAATAATATACATTATTTTTGAACAATAAAATAGGCATTGAATTTTTAAAAATGAGAAAAGAATTCATTAGAAAATACTCACGTATTTTTCAAAGCCTTCTAAGTAGACAAAAATATTAACACCACGTTTGAAGTATGTATAATGGTAAAGCCCTAAAAATGTGCAAAAATAATTACCATCTGGTTTTTTAGAACGAGATAAATGCTAAATTTTAAATTTGGGGCTGTAGCTGACGTAATATTTTTGTAATTTGGGTATATTTCTAAGCTCATATTGGGTCTTAAATTGTATACCGAAGAAAAATCAATTATTAATAATTAGTCCCAGCTCAAAACGTAAAATGACTCGGCTAAATCTTAAATAAAAAAATTGTCCGATTTTTTTTTATGTTGTCCATTATTGAAGCTCGTGTTTCAAGCGAGGACGATTGTGGACTTCAGTGACAGACAACCATCCAGTATTAGCTTTTAACCGCGACTTCGTCCGCATAAATTATATACCTACCAGATTTTAAGTCAGATGATGAGCTATCAAACAAAAAAAGTTTCTTCAAAATCGGTTCAGTAGTTTTTGCGTGATACTCGAACAAACAAACACCCAAACAAACAAACAGATAGACAAAAAATCCCAAAATTGGTGATTTGGAATCAGGGACAAGTGTTAGGGACCATGTCGTAATTTTTTTTTTGTAAATATCTTCAACGTACAGACACATTTTTTTACAGTTTTATAATAGTTAAGATATTAAAATAAAATAAGTTTTAAACAATGTCGTACCAATAGCAGGGCGCACGATGCAAATGGGCAAGTCTCCCGCCATAGTGCGCAACGCTTCCTCGGCTACCGCCTTCGTGAACGTGTAAGTGTTTGGCCAACCGTCGATTAATCTGTTAATTAGGTATTAAGAATGTAACGTTACAAATAATATCGAGCCTTTTTGGGAAGAACATCGTAAGCGACAATTAAGTTTTTTTACAGTTCGAGGTTTTTTCTATACAGGGTGTACAATAAAATGGGACAGCTACTCAAAGGGGTGCTTCAGACCATCAAACTGAACAACTTTCTCTATGGGACCAATATCGAAATCGCGAAAAAAAATCCGCACTCCCATACAAAACTGCATACATAACTCGACTGAAATGTATGGGACAGCAGATTTTTTTTTCGAGTTTTCGATATTGGTCCCATAGAGAAAGTTGTTCAGCTTGATGGTCTGAAGCACCCCTTTAAGTAGCTGTCCCATTTTATTGTACACCCTGTATATTATATCTTATACATCGTGAATGGTATTTACTTGATATTTTTTTTAAATGTTATGTGTGATATTTTCTATTATTTAGAGGAATAGTTTTTAACTAACAGCTGCAAATTTTTAAGGTTAAGGAGGTTACGTAAAAATAAAATTTTGGGCGCTTACAATGTTCTTCCCGAAAAAGCTCGATATGTAGATTATATCCATGCCCATACACACTCCCTGAGGGTAGGCCTGTGCCCTGCAGTGGGACGTTTATAGGCTGATGATGATGATGATATTATGTCGTACTCCGATCGTAGAATTGGGCAGATCGTGATTCTACGTCGGCATTTCATGATTCGCCGCCATTTCATGATTTTGCTGATTATTTCACGTTGTGCTATACAGGATGATAGGGTAGGCAGTGGCATATACCCAAAATGGAATTGTTGGTAATTGTACCCATGATACTGAACAACTTTCCCTAAGAAACATATAATAAGGAATAGGGAATAGGGAAGGGGAGATAGGGGGGGGGGGGATAGGGGGGGGTTATAGGGAATTCGCAAAAATAAATCGGCTATTCATTCAAACGTTCGATCACTTCGATCACCTGCCTAGCTAGCATGTTGCACGTGATACGGCTATATCACGCCTTTTATCTCGTTCGTTCGCGCGGAAATAGAAAGAGAGCGAAGGTGGGATAGCGATGTATCACCGTGGTACACTATCGTGGTATCTACGTCGGCTGATTGTATTTAGTACGAGCTTTTACCCGCGACTTCGTCCGCATAAATTATATACCAGATTTTAAGTCAGATGATAAGCTATCAAACAAAAAAAGTTTCATCAAAATCGGTTCAGTAGTTTTTGCGTGATACTCGAACAAACAAACACCCAAACAAACAAACAAACAAACAAACAAATAAACAAACAAACAAACAAACAAACAAACAGACAGACAAAAAATCCAAAAATTGGTGATTTGGAATCCGGGACATCTAAAAACCATATCGTAATTTTATTTTTGTAAATATCTTCAATGTACAGACACACTTCTGTTACAGTTTTATAATAGTTTAGATTTAGTATTTAGTATATTAACATCTTTTCTGGAAGCTTTTTAACATCTCCCTTCTGCGGTCGAAGGGGAAACGTGACGATGCGTTTATCGACTCGCTCCTGTTCGCCGACGATGCTGCTTTTGCAGCCGAGTCTCCGCTTGAGCTCCAATCCCAGCTGGACAAATTTGCTTCTGCATGTTCTCTCTTCTCCATGTCCATAAATGCCAAAAAGACCGTTGTGCTGGCGCAGGGAATTGACTGTACTCCAATGATCCTGTTGGACGGATCGCCCCTGGAGGTCGTCGATCGATTCTGTTATCTTGGGTCGACCGTGTCGAACAATCTCTCACTGGACGTGGAGATCGGTTCTCGTATCGGCAAGGCGGCCACGACGTTCGGAAAATTCAGTGCAAGAGTATGGGATAATAAACATCTAACTACCAAGACTAAGATGGGCGTGTACCAGACATGCATCTTGAGTGTACTCTTGTACGGAGCTGAGACCTGGACGTCGTATGCAAAACAGGAGAGACGGCTGAACACCTTCCACATGCGCTGCCTTCGGAGTATCTTGGGCATACGTTGGCAGGATAAGGTGACAAACGAGAGGGTACTTCAGGTTGCACAGCTGCCTAGTATCACCGCTCTTCTCAAGGAGAGGCGGCTTAGGTGGTTGGGGCACGTACATCGTATGGATGACTCTCGTTTGCCAAGGCGCATCCTTCTTGGTGAGGTCGCAGATAGGAAGAGGCCAGTCGGAAGACCCATGCTGCGATTTAAGGACTGCGTCAAGAGAGACCTGACCGCTTTCGGAATCAGCCCCACAAATTGGGAAGAGCACGCGGAAAATAGAGGAGGCTGGAGAGGGAAAACAAGAGAGGGTCGGACTACTCATGACGAAGCCTGGTTCGCACACCTGGCAGAGAAACGTGACAAAAGGCATAATGCTGCCACAATCCCTTCGTCATCCACCGGCGTACAGTTCTATTGTAGAGGCTGTGGACGTGTATGCGGCTCTCGTATAGGACTGTTCAGCCATGAGAAAAAGTGCTTCTCCAAAAACACTGATTAAATCATCTGCAACAGATGTAAAGGCCTATGAATGAATGAATGAATAGTATAGCATGGGAACACCAAAAATTTTTTGTTAGGGAAAATTGTTCAGTATCATGGGTATACCGTTTAACCTAACGCCCTGTATAGTATTTTGAATACTTACCCTGGCGTTATGCTGTCAAGCACATTCTTGTCTACGTTCTCGGCGAACTCGATCAAGGTGGTGGGAGGCATCGGGCTCGGATAAAACTGCTCTAGCACTGGTTGTCCGATGCGAGATTTGGTGCCATGCGAGTAGGCCGTAGACACGTGCACGTAAGACCTGACAATACAAACAACAACCACTATTTACAGTTCATTGCGTAGACGCTAGACACCCATTATAATACATTAAGAAAAGGCAGTCCATAAATCACTCTTAACAATGTGTAGCTGCTGTAACTGTTTAGATTGGAATCTAATCATCACCGCTTCTATACAACGTGTTAATGAATTAGCGCAAAACCTCATATACCCCAACTGATTTAAAACAAAATAATTAGATTGCAACAATAATTTCATTATTTTGGTAATTAAAATTTAAAGTTATTCGCATTTTAAGTTTTGAGTGCAAAAATGATTTGTTATCATTTCAGCACTGAAAGAAAGCGCTAACGTACTCATAGATACATTTCTATAATCTTGTTTTGGTAGTAAGTAGGGCGACTGTGCCTGTGCGGTGGGTTGACATCGGGTTCAGTAAATTTTAAATTTTGCAAAAAAGTTATTAAATTTTTTGGAAAACATTACCTATGTTGAAACCATGATAATTCGATTCTAAACAAACAACTTTCTAGTTTTGCTTTAATTCATTAACACGTTGTATATGGCCCCATTACTACGAAAAAAGTTATTCCTTTTTTAAGCTGCCGCGGTAGAAAATCTTCAAATGCTCATTTCATCCATCCATCACAGCCCTTTATCAGTCCGTCTTCGGACATAGGCCTCCTCCATATTTCTCCATGACGTTCTTTCCTTCGTCGGTGGATGCAGAGGGCATCCAGTTCCGACCCGCGTGTCTCCGCATGTAAGTCATTGACCCGTTTAGCTCATTTAGAATATCATAATAATCTTCTAAACTACAAAAAATAGCGGAACACACATGGGGTATTTTCGGATATCTCCAGATGTGTGAGGAATCTATAAACATTTTTGCACGTCACCGTATGGACTACCCAGTGCTTATATTGCATATCCAACCAACCTCAGCTTTTTGCAAGCTTTGCCTAATTCCAGCATCTCTCTGGTACCACGCACGTTGATCAAAGTGGCGACCTGAATTGGCTCCGTAAAATTGACAGTTGCAGCCGAGTGGATAATGAAGTTCACCTGTAATAATATAAAGATACAATTAAGTAGTGTATTCCCTAGAGAATGTTTTTTAACCGACATATGCCCGGGTCACACATTCCCAAAGAAGGTGCTAACAGAATAAATTGTATATTCTACAAGTCTTGTGGAATAAAAATTGATCCAAATATATTGCCATCTAATCTGATGACTTTATTTTTTAGAAGAATGTGGGATAAAAGAAACTGTAGAAAAACGTTCTTTTTTAGAAATACAAAAAACATCAGAACTCTGTGAGAAAGCCACAAAGATTTCTGCCACCAATCTGGCTACAGATTCAAGGAACGGAATGGAAATTGCTTCGTGTATAGTAGAAATGAAATGTTTTGACGTAGGTAGTTACCTCTTCAGTGAGTTTGTTCCATACTTCATCGCTCAATCCCAGTCTGAGCTCGCCAATGTCACCGACAACTGCTTCTATCTTCTCACCAAATTCGGGATTAGTTTCACGTAGAAGATCATATACCTGGAAATGGGTTAGATAAATGACTTCCGGTTTTACTATTCACAATGAGGTGGTTAGAATAATTATTATACTATTTGATTAAATACAAAATATACAACATTTTTAAGTCAATATATGTGATACAGGTTTACAGGAGAAAATGGTCCATGATACCTTATGATTAGGTAACTAGGTACATTAGATCACCTAAATTGGATACATACAAAGTTTCAAGCCGTGACCCCACCGTAGACTCGGGGCCTGGTCGGTGAGGAGTATTACCATTTAAATACAAAATGCGCGGCAGTTATCTCTATAAGGTGTTTATTTATTTGGTGAAACTTAACAAACGCATTTGGTATCTGTTACTAAGTACAATTGCGTGGTAATGACCCGCCGCCTGATCATATGATTCTCAGGTCAATGTCCGCACGCGTCCCGCACGCTGCGTACGATACGTACGATAATAATAATTTTGCTAATACTAATTATAAACACTAATTATAAATTGATAATGCAATCTGTTATCATTAGCAAGTGCCCTGTACGTCTACCATGAGTTGTGATAGTAAAATCAACTGACGTGGCTACATTCGTAAGAGTGAAGACGTTGAGCGAATAGATAAATTTAAATTCGCACCATGAGTTTCATCGCACGCAACGAAAATCGTTAACGTATAGACGACAGGCACTGTAGCTCATGGCGTTCCATGACTCACTTCACACTTAATCGATGTGTCTCTTTCTTATTGCCTATTAGAAACAAGGATAGCAGAATTAGCTAAAAAAAATTTGAGTCCAAGCCAAAAAAAAGCTAATTTAAAAAGTATAGTGTCAATACCGTAAAGTAATACGGAGTTTGCTTGCCGCCATTATTTTTTTTTTTTTTTTTTTTTTTTTTATAAATAAATAAATATCTTGGACATTGTCACACAAATTATCTAGCCACATTTAAAGTACCAGAATCTAGCCTGGACTTGTATTATGATGACTAGACAACGATATACAATACATATATAGATACAAATATCCATGACTCGGGTACAAATATTCATATTCATCATACAAATATTTGTCCCTTACGGGATTCGAACCCGCGACCCTCGGCACAGCAGGCAGGTTCACTACCGACTGTGCTACCGGGCTGTCAAAAGTATTTGATATTTGTGAAAAGTTGGTTTTTAGTGATATTTGTGACATAATTTCGTGCGGATTGTGTACCAAACGGTTGCGTAGATCGACCAACATAACAGGAATCTCAAATACATACGAAGAAAGAACAAAAGTTTTGGTGCAAGTTTACTCGTACATGGTAGTTTTGGGGGCAACGCGCGAGCTTACAAAATCAACCAGAATTTCATTGTCATTTTTCATCTATCATCCCATCATCGCCCAGGAGAGTTCTGCACGAGAATCTTGAAGAAAAGGACGGGCTTTGTTTCTTAATTTTCTAAATTAGTTTTTCATGGTCATTATTGTGTTAATGTGGTGGAATTAGTTTAATAATGTGCCATTAATGGAGGACAATGTAGTAAAAGTGAGAAATAAAGAAGGCGCTCCCGTTTGATTCGGATTGATTCTCGTGTAAAACTTATGAATTGAACTTGAAACTGGAATGTGTGTATCACCCACACATTTCAATATTTAGGTGTAAGATTAGTTAAGTTAGTTTTAAGTACAAAGAAAAATGTAACTTATGACCATGCTGTAAGGGCTAGTTCCCATTGCATTTCCGAAAGGATAAATTGTTTAAAAAAAAAAGAAAAGTAAAGTAATACGTTTAAAATAAAAAGGTTTGTTACTGTAAGCATTGCACTGGAGTTGTTTACGTTTTCATTCTTACAGTGTTATGTGTTTGATTCTTGGTTTGATTGAAGCGGGTTTTATAGATTAATTTAAATTTCTTTCGCAAGAATATTAAGAAAATAAGATATTTATTAATCTCGAACATTGTCACACATCATTACATTAGGTTCATCCGTAAAGCGGTCACAGACAGGCTCCAAGTTTTCATCAACAAATTCCTCTGGCAAATCTTGAAGATCTTCTGACCAAACACCATCTCAAACGAGGAGCTATGGAGACGGACGGGTGAGCAGCTTAGCGGTCGCGGTGGATCTATGCTTGCGCGGTGTGCTGGGGGGTGAAGCACCGGCAGTATTGGTACCGCGCGTAGGTACATTGGTACCGGGCCACGCTTCCCCCGGGCCTCCGCTCACCGCGCACGATTGGCCTGTCGCGGCCGCCGAGCGCGCTCACTAGTTTGATTACACTATGGCAGTGTATAGAGAAAGTGATCCTTAAACGAAAGTGGCAGTAGCTAGGCCATGCATTAAGGAGGCCTGATGATCACCCATCCATGACACCCACCTGGCAAACGAAATAGAGGCCGTCCTAAAATAACCTGGCGCCGCCGCTCTGTGGAAGTTGAGGCCAAAAGCCTTAACATGACCTGAGAGGATATCTACAGTGCTGTCCAAGATCGCAACCGGTGGAGAGCCCTAAATGTACCCCACGTGGGGGTGACAGGAAGAGAAGATTTAAAGTAGCAGAATCTAGCCGGACTTACAATCAAAAAGACAAAAAGAAGATGAGGTCTAGTGAATCACAGTTTGATCTATGGCGTGACTGTGTGATAGTTAGAACAGTAACATGCTTCTAGAACCATTCATGGAATTGTACAAATCGCGAAATTGTACCGATGGCGATGCTTCCATATTTTGAGTGATTTGGTCGAAACGCATTTAATTTTCTTTTTATTATTGTATGTAAATAATAAAGCTTTTATCTATAATAGAGCCGTTTATTAAATAGGTAAGTCTTAATTAAATTAAAAATTAAATTAAATCACATAATTTATTATTGAAATAACTCAAATGCATAATAACAGTGATAACAATAACAATAGTAACAATGATATTACAAACTATGTTAGTTATAAATAAAAACCTGTCAAGTGCGAGTCGGGCTACTCGCGCACCGAGGGCTCCGTAACACACAACAATAACTTACAAAAATGTTTTTTTCTCCGGGGCCTTTAGCACGAGACTGAGTAACACTTGGCCGGTTTTTATTATTTGTTGCTATACTGTAGAGTTTGTTCTATAATCACACCAAGTTTGATACTTGCATGTTTTACCGTTTTTACGATAGAGCGAGAAGAATAAACGATGATAAAAACTAGTCTCTTGTATGAGGACACAGTGGCGTAGAGTGTGTTTCTGCCTCCCGGGGCACAGTCCAGTTTTGCCGCCCCCTTAGTATCCCCCTTAATTTTATTTTTTCATTTTTATTATTTGTTAGCAAATTCGCCGCAATAAAGCATATTCTGTGAAAATTTCCACTATCTAGGTATTACGGTTCAAAAGTTTCAGCCCTAAATAGGTAGCACTGACGGACAGACGGACGGACGTAGGCTTAGTAATAGGGTCCCGTTTATCGATGTGTCTCTTTCTTATTGTCTATTAGAAACAAGGATAGCAGTACGTCTACTTTATTCGTTTTCGTAAATTATTTGTATTGAATTCCATACAGCGCCTCTGGCGGATAGTTATGTAACTAAAATCTGCACCATGAGTAAAGTTCCTGTAGTTGACTATCGCCGTTAATGTAACTAAAACGACACTACACTTATTGTAGTTCTCAAACAATTTCGGCACCATGAGTTACATATTTGACGGATGTCATAGTAATTTACTACAACGAAAGTAGTTGCGGCTGTCACCTTAATTTTTCTCCGTGAAATGGTAACTATTTGTTGGAAATCGGTCAAGTGCGAGTCGGGCTATACGCGCATCGAGGCCGAGGATTCCGTACCACACCACTACAACATATTAACGTAAAACAATTTTTTTTTTATTCCGGGACCTTTATCGCGAGACCGACACACTTGGCCGGTTTTTATTATTTTTTTGTTATACTGTAGAGCTTGCTCTATAACACACCAAGTTTGACGCTTGCATACAGGGTGTCCCGTAAACCGACGTCAACCAGGTGGATGTTGATAGGTTAGTTCATGCCTAACCAGAATAAACTAAAATAAAAAAAATCTGTCAATCAATCAATCAGTCTGTCAACATTTTACTTTAGGAAATGGTCCTTAGTTTTCGAGATAAGGACAGTTTTATGAAATTCGTGAAACTCTTTACCTTATTCACTATTTTGAGTGCCACCCCGCTACAAATTGTCTATGCAGTATCTGTGTTAAAACTGTCAATATCTCGAAAACTAAGCCACTTTTACCAAAGCCAAATTTTGATATTCCGCTTAGTCATTACCTAACCTACCAGCATGCGCCGGGTTGACGTCGCGTCGGTTTACGGGACATCCTGTATATTACCGTTTTTACCATAGAGCGAGAAGAAAAAACGTTGATAACAACTAGTTTCTTGTTGAGAACCCCCCTTAATTTTAAACTTTTTGACATTTTTATTATTTGTTAGCAAATCCGCAAACGCACATTCTGTGAAAATTTTAACTAAGTATCTAGCTCTTTTGGTTTAAAAGTTACAGCCCTAAATAGGTCAGACAGACGGACGGACGGACGGACGGACGGACGCACGGACGGACGGACAACGTAGGCTTAGTACCGTCAGTACCTAATAGGGTCCCGTTTTTACCCTTTGGGTACGGAACCCTAAAAACGTAAACAACTCCATGCCATGCTTACATAGTAACGAACCTCTTTAATTTAATCGTAGGTACTATATGTTATGTATGGTGTTGACACAATACGTTTTAACCCTAGAGTAGTCGCGCCCTGCCGTGAAACGCGAGTGATCGCGTGGGGAGCATTTTGCCGCTCATATAGAAAATGATTTTTATGTTACAACCTACCTACCTACTTAAATAAAATAAAATTTAACATTTTTAACGTGCCTTTTGGTTTTTGGAATAATAAATGCTTAGACGGACAAGTTCTAACAGAATATAGCATTATTTTTGGACCAAAAATGTATAAAATGCCGATGATGTCCTTTCTTGAATTTTAATAACATCTTTATCTCAATCCGCATAAAATAAAAAATATTTGAGCCTAATAAGAAAATTAAATGTTTTCTTCATCTACGGCATGTGTTTCAGTAAAATAGTCCTGACACATGTACACACGGCAACAGGTCAGGTTACCCTGTTTGGACTTTGAACTATTAGAAGTTGATCGTTGCGAATCGTGCGAAAGGGTGCGGTATGTTGTTGTTGTTTCGTCTTACAGCACGCTGCGCCCGCGCCGGCAGCCGCGTCTATGCAGGCTCTCTACCGCACTATTTTGTGTTTTGTACGTAGTGTAGTTATGGGTATATGGGGTGCGTAACCTGATTTGTCGCCGTGTGTACATAAAGTGTTCGTTGCACAGTAACTTTGCGCATCTATTGCACTCTTTTTTGGTCCTTCTATTTGTCTTGGATGGACCACTGCTCATATTATACCTTCTCTTTCTGAGGGTATTTTCAGATGTTCCGATGGTAAAAATCAATTTCTCATTGGTTTCTGTAACATGCTTAAGTATTAGTATTGACTTTTTATACCTCACACATCATTCACCTATTTTTTTAAATCAACTAATTAAAACAAAAACACCCAATAATTAGACAAAATAACGTAAATAAATATATTATTATTATATTTACATCAAAAAAACAACAAACACGATGAAACTAATAATAATTAAACGTACTGTAAAAAACCATAAATGAATTTTACTTACGAGCGTAGTCGCGCAGTGAGTAATTTGCCGCCAAACGCGACACACCTACAACAACCCTTTCTTCGTGAGGTAACCCGCGCACTCAATTTCTTCTAATTTCTAAAATGGGGAGGTGAGATATGTAGGGGCAGCTACTGGGACGCTTGACTTTTACAAATGCATCGTTTACAAAATACCATTAATTTTTTGACGCGGGCGGCAAAATGCTCATAGCGCGAGCACTCTAGGGTTAAATTTACTTTTTTTGGCTTGGGTTCAAAAGATTTTGGCCAGTTTTGCTATCCTTGTTTCTAATAGGCAATTAGAAAGAGACACATCGATAAGTGTGAAGTGAGTCATGGAACGCCATGAGCTATAGTGCCTGTCGTCTATACGTAACGATTTTCGTTGCGTGCGATGAAACTCATGGTGCGAATTATATGTTATCTATTCGCTCAACGTCTTCACTATTACGACTTATTGCATCAAAGTCTAACAGGAAGGAGTCTCTTTGGTTTGGAATAAAGAGACTCCTTTCCAAGAAGGTTGAAATTTTTTCCCAAATTTCAATCTTCTTGCTCCTTCCTCTTAGATCAAAGCCAAAAAAAGTCAATTTAAAAAGTATTGTGTTAATACCATAAAGTAATACGAAAAGGGGTATGGGTAATATTGGCGTCTTTTTTTTTCATGCAGCCAGTTACCAAATGTTGTGGGTATTTTAGGGCTATTATTACCTTACATTTTGCTTACATTATTATTTAAAAAAAAATGGTCCTACGGTGTAACGTTTCGGAGATATTTAATATTAAAGTTTTAAAAAATCACTCTAATAAGATCATTAAAAGTTACTCATTTAGGTTTTTTTACCACTTTATTTGTTTTTATAGCCCAGAATTATTAGTTCTAATTATTTGTGACATCATCACGCATATTTTGTGCAGGAACGCATCGCAATCCTCGCTAATTTGCGGTCGCTCGTTTAAATTAGTATAAGTTTCTACACTGATACGGTCACGAACTAAATATTGTGGGTACTTAAGTGGGTAAAACTAATAATTCTGGGCTATAAAAACAAATAAAGTAGTAAAGAAACCTAAATGGGTAACAATTAATGAGCTTTTTAGAGTGATTTTTTTAAAACTTTAACATTAAATATCTCCGAAACGTTACACCGTAGGACAATTTTTTTTGGATAATAATGTAAGGTAATAATAGCCCTAAAGTATCTGCAATATTTGGTAACTGGCCGCTTAAAAAAAAAAAGACTCCACCTTCCATACAAAAATTACCCATAGGCCTTAAAAAGGTTTGTTACTGTAAGCATTGCATGGAGTTTTTTACGTTTTCATTCTAACAGTGTTATGTCAGTACAATCAAAGAGAATATAATCACTACGTTTTAAGTACAATTATATAGTGATCTGTGAGTGTTATGTGTTTTGATTGAAATCGGATTTATAGTTCAATTTCAATTTATTTCGCAAGAATATTATGACAGACTCCAAGTTTTCATCAACAAAATAAATGCATCAGGCAAATCTTGAAGATCTTCTTCACAAACACCATCTCAAACGAGGAGTTATGGAGACGGACGAGTGAGCAGTGTATAGAGAAAGTGATCCTTGCCTGAAGGTGGCAGTAGCTAGGCCATGTAGTAAGGAGACGATCACCCATCCATGACATCCACCCCCACCAGGCAAACGAAATAGAGGCTGTCCTAAAATAACCTGGCGCCGCCGCTCGGTGAAAGTTGAAGCCAAAAGCCTTAATATGACCTGAGGGGATATCTACAGTGCTGTCCAAGATCGCAACCGGTGGAGAGCTATTATACCCCACAGTGACAGGAAGAGAAGAAGATTTAAAGTAGCAGTAGCAGAATCTAGCTGGACTTGCAATCAAAAAGACAAAAAGAAAATAAGGTGCAGTGAATCACAGTTTGATCTATGGCGTGACTTTGTGAGACTTAGCACCATTTGCATTTTGAGTGATTTGGTGGAAACGCATATAATGCTCTTTTTATTGTATGTAAAATAATAAAACTTTTATCTATAATAATAAGTCATTTATTTAATAGGAAAGTCTTAGTTAAATAAAAAATTAAATTATTATTCAGATAACCCAGGTGCATATAAGTAATGTTAGTAACAATGATCTTACAAACTATTTTAGTTATAAATAAATAAATCCGGTCAAGTACCAGTCAGGCTACTCGCGCACCGCGGGTTCCGTACCACACCACCAACATACAAAAACATTTTTTTCTCCGGAACCTTTAGCACGAGACCGACTCACACTTGGCCGGTTTTTATTATTAGTTGTTATAAATTGTAGAGTTTGCTCTATAATCACACCAAGTTTGATACTTGCACCTATTACCGTTTTTACGATTGAGCGAAACGTTGATAAAAACTAGTCTCTTGTATGAGGACCCCCCTTAATTTAAAATTTTTTGTAATTTTTATTATTTGTTAGCAAATCCGCCGCAATAACGCATATTCCGTGAAAATTTCAACTAACTAGCTTTTACGGTTCATAAGTTACAGCCCGAAATAGGTAGGACAAAGGGACGGACGGACGCACGGACGGACAATGTAGGCTTAGTAATAGGTAATAAAATAATAAAAACGGATCCCTGAAAAACAATAATAACCAAAGATTCCCTATCAAACAATGATGTGGGTAGTTACAAGGTGGCATGCAAGTGCACCCATTGTTGCAGCATTGGGGAGTACCATATGTCTGCCAACGCGCGCAGGTTGTGGCTATTAGGGCTGCAGCGCAAACGGCCCAGCAGAGATGCACAGCTTTTGCATTATCGCGTGGAACCCATCACTGTGCGCCTCCGTAAACATATTGGAAGCACTACGGAACATTGGCAGCCCCATCAGTACCCTCAGTTGTTATAGGTACTGCACATTTAATGAATTTCACGAGGTGAGGGGGCGAAAAGGGTCCGTTTGACTTTGTGCGCGCATATGAACCTTTGCATATTCCATTCGTCCTCAGATTCAGCTTCTGCTAACATTCTCCAAGCAAAATATACTCTTGTAGACATATTTGAAAAAAAAAACTCAACAAATAAAACGATTTCACGGAGAAAAATTTAGGTGACAGCCGCAACTACTTTCGTTATAGTAAATTACTATGACATCTGTCAAATATGTAACTCATGGTGCCGAAATTGTATGGGAACTACGTGGGAACTACAATAAGTGTAGTGTCGTTTTAGTTACATTAACGGCGATAGTCAACTACAGCAACTCATGGTGCGGATTTTAGTCAAATTTTAGTTACATAACTATCCGCCAGAGGCGCTGTACGGAATTCAATACAAATAATTTACGAATACGATTGTAGTTGCGTTTAGTGAATTTACTATAGCAACTCATGGTAGCCGTACTGGTGCAGTTTCGCTAACTAATTTATAATAATTAATAATTCAAAATAAGTAAAAAAATGAAACGCTGTTCGCTGGTAAGCGCATCACAAGGATTTAATGGAAAATAAAATTTAAAAGTTGTCCGGTTAAATTGGGAATAATTGAAAGATTTTTAGGGAATTTTTTCTACTGTTGTTCTTCCAATGTTGTCATAAGTAGTGGTATGTTCAGGTTAAAATCATAATAATAATATTCTTTGTTCTTCATGTTGTTCATTGGTGTGGTCATGTCCCAGCTTCCTTTCTGATGCGAATAACTTTATAACCTCTAGGAGCTGTCGAGAGATAATGATTAAAGATCTTTGTTATGAAATATTAATTTACAAATATCGTACCGGTTCTGATATCATTTCTTTGAGTCTCTGGTCAACAGTTTTTTGCTTCTTCGTACGAAGTAACATGTAAATTTTCTTTATTTTACACGACCTGAAAATAATGTTTGACGTCAGAATAATAAATTCGCCCTTTGTACATAATATCTACTTTAAATGTTTTAACGATTTGGAAGGTGAATAAATTAATTATTATCGCAATGACTTATTTAAAAATTTATCATGGAAGCAAATTCATAGAATCGACATCCAAAGGAAATTAGTTTAGGCGAAGTCATACGCTCTATCGCCTCATGCAAAGTGGACCGGCATATACCAGGGGTGCGTGTCATTTCTATGTGGTCGTACCTATTATACATATTATGTGCGCAAAGAGAAAAATAAAACAGGTCAAGTGCGAGTCGGGCTACTCGCGCACCGAGGGTTCCGTACCACACCACCACAGAACACAACATTATTAAATAAAAAAAAAAAAAAAAAAAATTGTCACACTTCGCCGGTTTTTACTATTTGCTGTTATTTTGTAGAGTTTGCTCTATAATCACACTAAGTTTGACGCTTGTCTGTATTACCGTTTTTACGATAGAGCGTGAAGAAAAAACGTTGATAAAAACTAGTTTCTTGTTGAAAACCCCCTTAATTTTTAACTTTTTGGCATTTTTATTATTTGTTAACAAATCCGCCGTAATAACGCATAATCTGAGAAAATTTCAACTATCTAGCTATTATGGTTCAAAAGTTACAGCCCTAAATAGGTAGGACAGACGGACGGACGGACGGACGGACGGACGGACAACGTAGGCTTAGTAATAGGGTCCCGTTTTCACCCTTTGGGTACGGAACCCTAAAAAACACTGGCGTTATCATGAAGACCAAGGAACACCTTTATGCCTGCCTACTGTCTTGATAACTACACGAAGAATAGAAAATAATTTATTCGGCTGTAGAAGATAACTTAGCTCCTTTTTATTATTCAAAATTATTTAATAGTTTTGGGCATATTTTACCTGAACAGCTTCTCTATGAGTTGCTTGCCGATAAACCCAGAGCCGCCTGTTATGAAGATGACGGCATCCTTGTAGAACTGCTGTATGTCGGAGTCACCACGCTGCATCAGCTCGAGGGTTCCACGGTGACGAGAGACCAGCTCTATTTCTAGGGCTAACGCTGGATCCATGGCTAATGTAATGTGTAGTGTAGCTTACTAATCTGTTAGGCCGAATGTTACATTCCTTTAAGAATCTTGTTTTATTTATTTATTACTAGCGGCCCGTCCCGGCTTCGCACGGGTGGACGTCTAATCTTTTCTAGCAATAAATATAGCCTATGTTACTCAGGGTGAATGCAGCTTTCTAATGGTGAAAGAATTTTTTAAATCGGCCCAGTACTTTTTGAGCCTATTCATTACAAACATACAAACATACAAAAATAGGTACAAATCTTTCCTCTTTATAATATTAGTGTAGATTTATTTATTTATCTGAGTCTTTAAGGATAAACGAAATTTCTAATAATTATGTTATTGTAGTTGTTGAATCAAATAAATTCATGGCCTTTCCGTGGTCAAACTAAAAAAGCTAATAATACACGAATAAAATAAAAAAAAATCGCTTTTCCTGAGGTAGCATAGTGAAAGTTGTTCAGTTTGATGGACCGAGTTCACCGTTTCAGAATTTGCTAGGTTGTCACTTATTACACCCTGTAGATATTACAGATATCTATATAAATATAAAAGTGATTTCTAGAAAGTTATTGAGACTTAAAATATTGTTTTTAAAAGACAAATATCCCGAAATAGTTTTCGATTCAGTCTACAAAAAAAAAAAAACATGACGTTTATACCAAATACCGATTAGTTAACTAAGTACAAATAACTCCGAAAAAATCGTAAATTGGAAAACGTGATCTGATCTCGTCTCGAAATTATATTACTTTGTACATACCTACATAAATACATACACGACAATAGATAATCCTTTTTGGTGTGGTGAAAAATTACATAAGAATTACCCACAAAAGCTCCTTATCAAAAGACACCCAGTAAATTGAAGAACTTAACACTTTTTTCTTTGATTTTGTTTAACTATCTTATAAATATAATTGAATTAAAAACAATAATTTATTTGTCTTTTTACCTAAATGAAGAGCACTATGAAACTCACTCGTACCACTAACTACAACAGAATAAAACTCTGGTTATCGTTACTTTACCTGCCTACTAGACTCATAAAATTTTAAATAGGTCGGAAGTCAATCGTATTCTATATTAATTCGACGTAGTTTTAGGGTTATAAAAGCCGAACGTCTTCTATTTAAAATAAAATTGGGAAATAAGTAATTCTAAATCGAAATATTCTTTATTGTGAATCATAGGTACACATAATACCTATAATACCTAAAACATGTTTACCTGTATATTGCCCAGATTCAATATAAATTTAAAAAGGAGCAAAAGGTCCTCGAGAAGCAGTCTTAAAACTTTATCATCCGTAAAATTAAAATATGAAACTAACCAGAGAGCTAACCATCCAAAATGTGAAATATACAATTTTATACAGACTATAAACATACAATGTAGTAAACAAATAATTTAGAACTCTTAAAACTTTAAATTTTTTTACGCCATATGCAGTATTTTTCAAGCCATCTTTTATGATGTACTTCCTTATACCAAGAACCCAAATGCTGATGTATTGTTTCCAGTTTACAGTTGCCGTGTCGCATTGGTATATAGCTCGGTCTGTCGGTGACATGTTTTCGTACATTTCCATCAGGTTATCGTCTCCAAACTTCCATGAGTTACTAAGAAAGTAGAAGAATACATCACCCATTTTATACGTTTTATCATATAGTTTCACGGCTCTGAAATACAAATGATAATTATTAGATCTACGAATAAGATAAAACACGTACAGTTAGATACAGTATAAGAAAGCATCAAAATAAAGAAGGTGTCAAAAATCAGCACAGTAGTGGAGTTGGTTCGTGTAGACGGACCATAACCGTGCCGGAATCGTATTGACGTACATTTTCGTGTTGACGTGCTTTCGAAGGATAATCTAGGGTAGGCACCTAGTAACTTATATGTGTATGGAACAACCATCAAACCGAACAACTTTCACTATGGAGCCAACATTAAAAAAAAACCAACTTCTGAAAAATCACGCTCTAAAAAGTATGAAACAAGAAAATATTATTCTCATTTGAAATCGTCATTTACAAACTACTCAATATTTATCGTCTATTACATAAACAACTGACACCTATAGGATAGGTAATGTATTTAATAAATATTCATAGTGATGTTCAAAGGATAGCCGTGGTTGTATGCCACCTACGTATATGCGTAATATTGCGTAGTATATAAATATTGAATAGTGTACACACGGCGACACATCAGGTTACGCACCCTATATACCCATAACTACACTACGTACAAAACACAAAATAGTGCGGTAGAGAGCGTGCATAGACGCGGCTGCCGGCGCGGGCGCAGCGTGCTGTGAGACGAAACAACAACAACATACCGCACCCTCTCGCACGATTCGCAGTGTTCAACTTCTAATAGTTCAAAGTCCAAACAGGGTAACCTGACCTGTCGCCGTGCCATTACAATGTCAGCCTAGCTAGCACGTTCGTGCGCAAATAGAAAGAGAGCGGAAGCGTGATAGCGCTATATCACGCTGGCATACTAGCCATGCAGATGAGAATATTTTCCTGTATCATATAAGAATTTAAAATAAATCAAATATTTTTTCCCGAATTTCCAATAAGTACTATTTTTTTACAGTTATTTTTTTGTTGATTAACGGTTTGAAGAAGACGTGACAATTCCACACGTGAAGAAGAAGAAGCAATCTATCGAAAAAATACTATACAAAGTGACAGCCTAGCAAATACTGAAACGGTGAACTCAGACCATCAGGGTTGAACCTCATCTGGCAGCATAGCATCAACTTTTTTTGTCGCTCCATCCTTTTCTGTCACTCAGAAACGTCATTTGCTAGAACAAATAAGATATCCGTTCCGTCTCAAACTGTTCACCATGGAACCTCAGGAAACACAAAAAACATGTTATCCCATGCAAAACTAGGCTCCTTAGTGAATGTTGTTCAGTTTGATGGTCTGAGTTCACCTTTTCAGTATTTGCTATCATATGCTGTCACTTACACCCTGTTTTTATTCCAACCAAAGGTGGCAGGGCAGCCCTAATACATATTAGATAGATACATACATTTTAATTTCATTTATTCTCGTTAAATTGTAGGTACATAGGTAATGTAATGATGTGGATCGTATTACAAAAAGAAAATTTCACTACCATTTTACACAAAGTTATAGTGGATATAACACAAATTTAAATTTTAAAGGAAAAACATAAAATATAATAATTACAATATTACTCAATACACAAACTAACCACAATGTCAGCTCTGGAGTCATGTTAATACAATTATTGGTTATTACGTACATTACTTAGGCACACCTAAATATTTTAATTTTTAAATTATATTTGTACTATCCATCGATTACTTCACACCACCTCATCAGTCAAAATATTCATTTGAGTATAAGGGCATTTTTTTGGTAATTAGAAAATTATTAAGTTCCTTGAAGAATTTACTATTAGTCATTTCCTTCATTTCATACCGGTCAAAATCATAACCTTCCTTTTTTACAAAACTGCGGTAGATACCGACCCGACTCAAATTTATAAGACTGAGAGTGATTTTTTTTCGCCGTTGTCTCCATACCTAATGAAAGTTGTTGAGTTTGATAGTCTATCTATTCTAAACACTTTTTAATTTAATCAACGTATTTGGTTACATGTAAATGTATTATACAAAAATATTGATCGTTCGATATCGAATATAACCAAAGAAAATCTATAAAATATATACAACGTGTTAATGAATTAACGCAAAACCTCATACACCCCAACTGATTTATAACAAAATAATTAGATTGAAACAATAATTTCAATATTTTGATAGTTAAAATTTAAAGTTATTCGCATTTTAAGTTTTTAGGCAAAAATTATTTGTTATCATTTCAGCACTGAAAGAATGCGCTAACGTACTCATGGATACATTTTTATAATCTTGTTTTGGTCGTAAGTAGGGTGAGTGTGCCCTTGCGGTGGGTTGACATCGGGTTCAGAAAATTTTAAATTTTGCAAAGAAATTAATAAAAATTTTGAAAAAAATTACCTATGTTGAAACCATGATAATTCTATTCAGCTCTCGATTCTAAACAAACTACTTTCTAGTTTTGCGTTAATTCATTAACACGTTGTATATATATATATATAAATATATTTATATATACTTATATATAAAAAAATGTATAAAAAAAAGCGTTACAAATTATAAATCAGTATAAAACAGAAAGATAGGTACTCACATTCTTTTTTTCCCCAATATAAACAAAACTCCATCAATAATATATGCAGGTATATAATGGAAGAACCAGAACAATAAGTAATATAAAGTTTTATAGTTTACTGCATATCCAAAGGGATACCATAAAATCTTATCCGATACAAGATGAGAAAGGCTGTGTAAATAATCAGTAATAGTAGCTGAAACAAAATTATTAATAACTAGCTGTTGCCCGCGACTTCGTCTACGTTACCCGGATAAAAAGTACTCTATGTGTTAATCCAGGTCATGGTCTATCTGTATGCCAAATTTCATCAAAATCCGTTCAGCAGTTTTTGCGTGACAGCGGAACAAACATCCATCCATCCATCCATACTTAAAACTTTCGCGTTTATAATATTAGTAGGATTATAGTAGGATAATAGGATAGTAGGATGAGGCCTGGATGGTTACACGTCTACAATAATAGGGATGACGACTAAAAAATGTTTATTACTTTTTAAAAAACTCTTTGATATCTTAAACACCCAGTAAAATTAAGCTGAAATATACCAATCAGGAGAAGTAATTGCCGGAGTTCTGAAACTTTTTTTAAACGTTCCTTTGGTACGTAATATTGAAGAAAAAAAATAGTCCTGGTGACGGGGGGGTGAGCTCGAGGAAGGGGGGGGGCTCTAAAAGTGTCTTTTTTCAGTTTTTCGCTTATTTCTCGAAATCTGCAAGTCGTATCGAAATGTTTTGTATACAAAAATTAAACCTGACAAAATTTCCTACAAAACAAGCAGTATGCATTTTTGCCATAGGACTTAACCTTTAAGGGCTACGGGGCGGAGAAAGTAACAGGCGGTGAAAAAAATCCAAAATTGCGATATCCAAGATGGCTGCCATGGAAATTTCAAACGCCAATGCAGCTTTTAAGGGTTCTCCGAACCGACAGAAAATTTGAATCTGGGGGTTTTCGGGGTTGCTGATTAAGAATATGAAATCATTTTGTTTTTATCTTCAAGTTTCATGAGGGTCGTCATACAAATTTCATAATTTTTGAAATGCCGTTACTTTCTCGGCTCCGTAGCCCTCAAAGGTCAAGTCCTATGACAAAAATGCATACCACTTGTTATGTTGGAAATTTTGTTAGGTTTAATTTGTCTAAACAAAGTATTTCGATACGACTTTCAGATTTCAAGAAATAAGCGAAACACTTAAAAAGTCACCTTTAGAGCCCCCCCCCCCCCCCCTTCCTCGAGCTCACCTCACCAGGACTTTTTTTTTTCTTCAATATTACGTACCAATAGAACGTTTAAAAAAAGTTCCAAAACTCGGGAAATGATTTCTTCTGATTTATCTAATTTTACTGGGTTATAAATCGAAATTAATTTTGGAATATCTTTAAAAATGACCGAAATACAGGGTGTTTGGTGCATCGTTGGCCAAATTAAATTGATGGATAGGAGGGGTCGTTTGCTATCTCGCTATTTGGGGATCATCATATGGATGCCTTGGTGATACAGGGAAAACTTTGACTTCCTCAGAAGGTCGACTCCTGATGGATGAGGTCAACGGCCCGCGGAAACTATGACAGATAGGGTTATGGACCTCGAACAAATGTCATAGAGGACCCTGGTCAGATTTGGTTGGCGGTGAAAAAAATCCAAGATGGCTACCATGGAAAATTTCAAACGCCAATGCAGCTTATAATGGTTCCCCGAACCGACTGAAAATTTGTATCTGGGGGTTTTCGGGGCTGCTGATTAAGAATATGAAATCATTTTGTTTTTATCTTCAACTTTCATGGGGGTCGCCATACAAATTTCATAATTTTTGAAATGCCGTTACTTTCTCGGCCCCGTAGCCCTCAAAGGTCAAGTCCTATGACAAAAATGCATACTAGGTACTTGTTTTGTTGGAAATTTTGTTAGGTTTAATTTGTCTATACAAAGTATTTCGATACGACTTTCAGATTTCAAGAAATAAGCGAAACACTTAAAAAGTCACCTTTAGAGCCCCCCCCCCCCCCCCCTTCCTCGAGCTCACCTCCCCAGGACTTTTTTTTTTCTTCAATATTACGTACCAAAGGAACGTTTAAAAAATGTTCCAAAACTCCGGAAATTATTTCTTCTGATTTATCTAATTTTACTGGGTTATAAATTGAAATTAATTTTGGAATATCTTTAAAAATGACCGAGATACAGGGTGTTTGGTGCATCGTTGGCCAAATTAAATTGGTGGATAGGAGGGGTCGTTTGCTATCTCGCCACGTCCCAAAGAAAATTCTGCGTCATGGATTTTAACGAACGCTTTTAGTTTTTTTTATTGTAATTCAAAGTTGAGTTTAAAATTAAAACTAGAGGTCGTATCAATGTTATTTTAATTTCAATAAAACCGTACAACATTGGACATTCAAATAAAAAAAAATTGGAGGTTTTACCTACAACTTTTTTTTTTATTCAAGTTTAAATGGTGACTTTCGGACTTTTTTGAGAAAACCCCTAAAAAATTCATCTAAAATAATCCATGATGCGGGAATTTTTTTTTGGGACGTGGCTAGATAGCCAACGATGCACCAAACACCCTGTATAAGTGTTAAAAATTTACGATTATAGCGAGAGGCATATACAACAAAACTCAAAAGTGTCGTCATAATTGAGTATTGTCATACAAATCATGACGACGTGTCATACAAACACCTGTTTTGCATGAAAGTGATAGAAGATGATAAAAACATTTTTCAATGGCTAATAACTTTTTTGTTTTCTATTCAATTGTAATTTCGTTTGAACATTTTGCTATTAAAGGTCACTGGGCACCTTAGTATGAAACCTATACCCAAAAAAAAAAAGTATAGGATGTTTAGATAAATGTATCTAGTTCATGAATATGTATGTCGCATTAATGTAGACCATGGGATTCAGGCCAAAAACTAATAAAGAAAAATGTAATATTTTGGAATTTTTTTTTACATTTAATACATTTTCTTACATTTTGTTAATTTTAGTACATGTTGTAATTTTGTACATTTTCGTACATTTTATACATTTTAGTATTATAGTACATTTAGTACATTTTCCCATGGTTTAAAAAATAAATAACTACATAAAATTGAATGTGGGTTAATACTAAACATTTTAAAACCAATTTGGTTTTTGTAGGAAAAATTTAGTTAGCTGGCTCAGATTTCGCCCAATGACCTTTAACCTATTTCCTTAATTTGTCCCAATATACAGGGTGTAACAATACACCCTAGTAATACTTAAGGGGGTGCTTCAGACTATCAAACTGAGCAACTTTCACTATGGAGCCAACATCGATAAAAAATAAAAAATATCACCTGTCCCATACAAAACTGCAGTACCGATTCGACTAAAATGTATGGGACAGCTGATTTTTTTTATTTTTTCTCGATGTTGGCTCCATAGTGAAAGTTGCTCAGTTTGATGGTCTGAAGCACCCCCTTAAGTATTACTAGGGGGTATTGTTACACCCTGTATGGATTTCCAGGATCAGTCATCATCCCTATTTGGCATGCACTCAATAACGCGCTCTATTAAATTTCATAAGGCTTTCTAATCTACAGGGTGAAATTGATATCATTGGCATCCTTTTAAACTAAGAGTGTACCCATCAAACTGAACAACTTTTATTATGGGAGCAAACCGATCGGAGCAACTAAAAAATCAGCTGTCCCATACTAAACTGCAATGCCTACTCGACTCAAATGTATGCAACAGCTGATTTTTTTTTTGCTCCGATCAGTTTGCTCCCATAGTAAAAGTTGTTCAGATTGATGGGTAGACTCTTAGTTTAAAAGGATGCCAATGATATCAATTTCACCCTGTATATTCTTGAAATATTTACTCGTACCTATATCCAACGTGTTCCTCACATCAGCCACAGTATATATGTTGATATCAGTTTCTCCCCTCTCTCTTCTTGATACGGTTTCGTGAGCCGCTGCTATTATTGCATTGTTCACAAAGTCCACTGGCACCAAGTCAAGGCAAGAGCTAGGAGAAGCTTTAAATAAATGCATGACGCCAAGTCCTACACCGACGATAAGCTGAAAACAGATTTTAATAAGATGTCACGTGTCATCGATAATTCAAGATCTGGATTTTGAATGAAAAATAACGGGTCATGATTGTAAATTGTAATAATCTTATCGGAAAAAATCGCATCGGGTCAGACCACAGCGCAAAAATCCACCCAAATCAAATCGCTCGCTATGTGGGGCGGCGGGTCGCATTATTGAGCGTCGGATTTCCGTCGGTGCGATGCGGCTCGGATACCAAAAGGAACTTTTTATACAACGCCTTCAGCATTACGTCTAAACTAAAAATCCGTCAATTCGTTGCGACCCAGCACGCTCTAGTATGCAAAGTACGCATTTTCCACTGCGTGGTGCAGCCCGCTCCACCTCAATGCGACCCGTTACAATGAGCGCTTAACGTTAGAGCTAATTCAACTACCCTGGTTTTATGAAAAATTTTATCGTTTCGAATCCTATCCTACTAGTAATGTGTCTATCAGAACCATCAGAATAATAAATATGATTTGTTTAAAATAATATACATGTAGACTTACACCGCTCGGTCCTAGGATATTGGTTTTATCAAGCCAGCCGGGGGTAGGCTCTTGATGTGCAGCAATTACTGAAAAAGAAAAAAAAACGTTTTATTTAACACATCATCAGAGTAGCCATTAATGACAAATATCTGAATTCATTATCCAGATTCAATCCAAAGTCTATTGTTAGAAGGACAAGGGGGCATAATTTTCTGAGCGGCTTATAGAGTAGAGGTATTCCTGGACTTTAAACGACCATCACATGATCCAAAAATGGTATCATCAGGTGCCCACCAAAGACTTCTATTTTTTTTTTTTATTCTCTTTTTTATTTTATTTTAATTGGAGCAGATAAGTCTTTGGTGCCCACTCGCCACTTACGCAACATATCAAATCTTCGAGCATATACGAGTAGCTCTTGCGTCTTCAACTTCAATATTCACTTGGGGTTCAAGATCGGGAAAAAAATATTGAAATATACAAAGTTAGGAAGACTGGGATGAATTATTCAGACCAAGGTAGGTTCATACAACCACAAATCAAACTGTATCAAAAAATTGAAAATAAAATAAAAAAATAAATATCGATAAAAAATGTAATTTGAAACATACGCATCTCTTGTTTTTTAGCCTATTTTATATAATCTTTAATGATTAAAAAAAGCTGTAAATTTTTTTTTATTTCGTCCTTTATTGAGGTAGAAATAGCTCATGTTGCAAGCGAGAGCAATCGTGGACTTCAGTGACAGCCAACCAGTATTATTAAAATCAGTTATAAACAATGTAATTTAGTAAGTACCAATAGCAGGGCGCACGATGCAAATGGGCAAGTCCCCCGCCATAGTGCGCACCGCTTCCTCGGCTACCGCCTTCGTGTACGTGTAAGTGTTTGGCCAACCGTCGATTAATCTGTTAATTAGGAATGTAAAATTATAATATAAATAATATTTTTTGAATGAATGAATGTTTATTTAACCTAAAAATTGCCTAATACAATATCACTAGATAATGCTACTGTTTACAATTTTTACAAATCTAATAGGTATTATATTGACATATATCTAATAGGTAAAAGTTGTTCAGTTTCACGGTCTGTACCAACCCTGAAAGTTTAGGAACGGTAAAAAAAAAAATCCGTTATAATTATACATTGCTTGCTTATCGTGTCGACTTCAACACAACAAAGTCGCTAAATAGTACCTTGCCAGAATTGGGCAACCGATACACATTATACGTTATAGTAAGTATTTATAATTTGTGAATTCTTGCCCTGGCGTTATGCTGACCAACATATTCTTGTCTACGTTCTCGGCGAACTCGATCAAGGTGGTAGGAGGTATCGGGCTCGGGTAAAACTGCTCTAGCACGGGTTGTCCGATGCGAGATTTGGTGCCATGCGAGTAAGCCGTCGATACGTGAACGTAAGACCTGACAATACAATCAACAACCATTATTTACAGTTTACTTATTGCTTAGACGCTAGACACCCATTACAGTAATAAAAAGCAGAACTAAAAATCACTTAACAATCTTTCAGGCGTGCTATTTTTGAAACTCACTCGTTGAACTCAGCAGTTGAAAATGTCAAAATTACTATAGAGATATGCATATTTTTACTGCTGATTAGACTTCCAAAAATCGCACTACTGGATTGTGTTTTTTGAAAGTCAAATCAGCAGTAGAAAGATGCATATCTCCATACTAATTTGACATTTTCAACTAATGAGTTCAACGTGTGAGTTAAAAAAATCGCATTCCTGGTCAGAATCTATAAATAATTTCATGAAATCATCACCAACAGCTTCTATTATATCCCCATTACTATGAAAAAAGTAATGACATTTTTAAGCTGCCCTTTAATAGGTACATGGATAAAAATCATTATCTTCTAATCTAAACTACAAAAAATCGCGGAGCATACATGCAGTGCCGGATTAACCATATAGGCAAAGTAGGCACGTGCCTACGGGCCCACCACAGCCGAGGGGCCCCGCGGCTCGTGAGAAAAAAAAATGGTTGCTATTTGTATTTGAATTGAATTAAAAATTAAGAAAAGATTTAAAAAAAAATATTTTCTTTTTCATAACGTTTCCTTTAATAATACCACATGATAATTTAAAAATAAAAAACTTTTGACTCCTAAGCTCAATTATAATAATAAATCTTTTTTTGACTGCACTCTTCTAATTGGGCCCTTAATTGATATAAAAAACTAAGTTTCAGCTTCTTATAATATAAGAATTTTATATATTATATAAAAATCTCTTTATCTCCAAGATAAACGAGTTTACGAGTGTTACAGACAGATGGATGGACAGACCACGAGGTGATTCAATAAGTATTCCGTTTTCCTAATTTTGGTATGGAACACTACATACAGACTACACTAGGTTTGGGATCGTGTTGCAACATCCGTCATTTTAGTAGATATGTGCTGTTTTATTGCGACAACCTAATCTGGACCACACTGGAAAAGAATCATTGTTACGCCCATGGGCAGGGGGGCCCCGGGACTTGCATTGCCTAGGGGCCTCTACATGGCGTAATCCGGCCCTGCATACATGGGGTATTTTCGGATATAGATAGGTATAGACCACCCTGTTTATGGCAAATCCAACCAACCTCAGCTGTTTGCAAGCTTTGCCTAATTCCAACATCTCTCTAGTACCACGCACGTTGATCAAAGTGGCGACATGAATTGGCATCGTAAAATTGACTGTTGCAGCCGAGTGGATAATGAAGTTCACCTGTAATAATATAAAGATACAATTTGAGTATACTCCCTAGTGAACGTTTTTTTAAATCAGGCACTACTCGTACGTTCTCGCTGAGAACGGACGAGAAAGGCCGAGAAAGAGAGTGTGGATGCCCTTCATTGTTCTCATGGAATGACAGGAAGGGTTCTCGGGCGAGAACCGAGAAGGCGTCCACATTCTCGGGTTTTTTTAGTGTGTCACGAAACTTTGTAGCGAGAGGTCATGGCAATGTTGCAAAATTCAAAATTCAATATTTATTGTGCTTATTTCTTTACCTACCTGTTTTATTATTATCTATAATGAAAAAAAATCAGTCAACATTCAAAATTAAAATAATAGTAGATAGCGTAATTTTTCTGAAGATTAATTATTTTAACATTTTTAAATACGTTAATATAACGTACGTATGGCGCATAGAGTAACGACAGCAGCTACTTTTGACATCCGTGTCGAACAGCGAACCCGAGAATGTAGTGTTCATTACTCTCGTGGGTTCTCGCCGAGAAGTTCTCGCGAGAGTGAAGTGCCGGACATGCCCCATTTTTACAGGTGCTAATAAAATAAATTTTCTTTTCTACATTGTCTTATGGAATGAATGTTGATCCATATATTTCCATCTAATCTGATGATTTTATTTAGAAAACCAATAAACATCAGAACTCTGGAAGAAAGCCACAAACATTTCTGCCACTATACCTAGTGGCTACTACCGTCCTGGCTACCCATTCAAGGGACAGAATTGAGAATGCTTCGTGTATAACATAAGTGCAATGTTTTGACGTATGCACCTCTTCAGTGAGTTTGTTCCATACTTCATCGCTCAATCCCAGTCTGAGTTCGCCAATGTCACCGACAACTGCTTCTATCTTCTCACCAAACTCGGGCTGAGATTCTCGCAGAAGATCATACACCTGGAGATGGGTTAGAATATACATGAATGACATCCAATTATATTTGATTAGATACAAAATATAAAACATTGATAGATTAGGGTTGGTAAAACGCAAAATCAGTGTACTCTAGAGCAACCGGCGACAAAAATTCGCATTTGGTCGAATCGGGCCTAAGGTAAGACAATATTACCCTTACTTTGCGTCCCGTAGTCGGGTAGAAAGATGGCCCGTTTATATTAGTACCGTAGAAGCGTGAGGCTCAATCTAGACGTATATTTTATCTAAAGATACAGGTTTATAGGAGAAAACGTTCCATGATCCCTTATGATTAACTGTTACCTAAACATAACACATTAGAGTTTCTTATGTGTCATACATACAAAATTTCAAGCCGTGATCCCATACTAAACTCAGGGGCTCTACCCGGACATTCGAACTTCGCAATTGCGTGAACGTTTTCGTTCCAATGTCCACTCTATTAAAATGAAGTTCGGGCCGAAACGGCCGCGATGTATCGAAAATCTAAGGTTGGTGAGGGTGGATCAGCATTACTATTACCATTTAGATACAAAATGCATGCGTGAAACGAAATGGAAAATTCGTCAAAAAATGAATGTGCTTTTTCCTATAAACATTTTTCTACCACTCTAACATCCTGTATGTATTCTATATAAATAAGAAAATGTTGTCACTGGTATGTTCAGTTTAAAAACCTTCTTTTCCGCATTTACAGATTGATGGACACATGTGAGATGTGCCAGATTTGTGGGTGTGGTGGACCAAGAATTTTATATTATTATATAACGTGTTAATAAATTAGCGCAAAACCTCATACACCCCAACTGATTTATAACAAAATAATTAGATTGAAACAATAATTTCATTATTTTGACAGTTAAAATTTAAAGTTATCTGCATTTTAAGTTTTGAGGCAAAAATGATTTTTTATCTTTTCAGCACTGAAAGAAAGCACTAACGTACTCATCGATACATTTTTATAATCTTGTTTTGGTTGTAAACAAGTAGGATGAGTGTGCCCGTGCGGTGGGTTGACATCGGGTTCAGTAAATTTTAAATTTTGCAAACTATTTATTTATTATTTTGAAAAAAATTACCTATGTTGAAACCATGATAATTCGATTCAGCTCTCGATTCTAAACAAACTACTTTCTAGTTTTGCGTTAATTAATTAACACGTTGTATAAACTATCCTACATGTACTAGTATTTATTCTGTGCCTATATCTCTCAAGTGGTCCAAATTAAATTACACATAAATGCCAACTTTCATCAAAATCAGTTAACTTGGTAAAGATTTCACTGGGAACATAACATCATGATCATGACACTGGATTTTTATAATATTATTTAAATTTTGTTGGTGTGGTGTGGACGGACACCTTCTGCAAGAAATACTTCCTAATCTTCGTCGTATTACTATTCATAACCTCATTGTTGATAGATTTGCTCTACACCTTGGTGCCCGTTGTAGCTCTACGCAATACGCTACGCAAGTCAACTGCTTCGTTATGCTATCACAATTTTAATAATAATATTCCTTATTCATCAGACCACTGATGCGTTGGTCAGACGACATTGTAAAGGTTGCGGGTCAAAGCTGGATCACATTGGCACATGACCGTGAGGAGTAGCGCAATAAAAAGGAGGCCTCTGCCCAGCAGTGGGTAGATGTGGGCTGACTTGATGTTGTTCTTTGGAATGGTCATGTCTGAGCTTCCTTTCTGCTGTCAAGAGATAATGATTAAAGATTTTATAAAATATCAATTTACAAATATCTTACCGGTTCTGATACCATTTCTTTGAGTCTCTGGTCAACCGTTTTCTGTTTCTTCGTACGAAGTAACATGTAAATTTTCTTTATTTGACATGATCTGAAAATAATGTTTGACGTCAGAATAATAAAATAAATTCGCCCTTTTTACATATTACTTTATTTTTATTATCTGTAATTTTATGAGTAGGTACATAACAGTGTTAAATAAAATAAAGTTAATAAATAAAAATTGTTGCAAGTAACGTTTTTGGGGGGGTGGGTTTTTAGGGTTCCGAAGTCAACAAGGAACCTTTATAGTTTCGCCAAGACGCATAGTACTAGAAAGCTGTAATTTGGAATGGGCATACATATTTATCACGCCGACAAATAAGCGGTACAAGCAGTAAGCGGTTTAAGAGGTACAATAAAATTTTGAAAGATATTTTTTTAGGGTACCAACCCTACACGCGTAGTACTGGGTCTTGTTTTTTTCCTCGTCTACCCCATGGTGTAGGGTATCGTTGGATAGGTGGTTTAAAAATATTATGGGTGTGGCCAAACCATTATTCAAATTTTTGTTAGGGGCGTCCACATCCGTCGAACGCGCCGCCAATGCGCAGCTCGCGAGCCGCTTGCGAGCAGCGCGAACGGCGCGCGAACTGCGCAGTAGCGACACACAAGGAAAAAATGTACTGGCGCAGCTCACGAGCTGCGCATTCGCGCGCGTTCGCCAGATGTGGACGCACCCTTAGAGTCAGCTTCAGAGTTTGTTAGATGCCAGCTAAACGGTTGTTTCTGGATATGTAAAAAAATTCATGGTAATAGTATAGGTATATAATGTAATGAGCTGATCGATGCTCGCGACTATTTCTCTGTGGTTATACCACCTATTATAATAAAGAGAAAAAAACATTGACATTGAAGACCAAGGAACACCTAACTTGGTTCCTTTTCATTCTAAATTATGTAAGTTGTGAAAATATTTTACCTGTATAGCTTCTCTATGAGTTGCTTGCCGATAAACCCAGAGCCACCTGTAATGAAGATGACGGCATCCTTGTAGAACTGCTGTATGTTGGAGTCGCCACGCTGCATCAGCTCGAGGGTTCCACGGTGACGAGAGACCAGCTCTATTTCTAGGGTTAACGCTGGATCCATGGCTAATATATGTGTTGTCTTACAGCTTACTAATCTGTTAGGTTGAATGTACCATTCCTATAAGAATCTTTTAGGATAAGCGACATTTCTAAGTCGTATCAAATATTAAGTATGATGAGTGTGAATATTTGTACCCGAGTCACGGATGTTTGTATCTACAGGGTGAAATTGATATCATTGGCATCCTTTTAAACTAAGAGTCTACCCATCAAACTGAACAACTTTTACCATGGAAGCAAACAGATCGGAGCAACTAAAAAATCTGCTGTCCCATACTAAACTGCAATGCCTACTCGACTCAAATGTATGCAACAGCTGATTTTTTTGTTGCTCCGATCGGTTTACTCCCATAGTAAAAGTTGTTCAGTTTGATGGATAGACTCTTATTTTAAAAGGATGCCAATGATATCAATTTCACCCTGTATAATCCTATATTATATATTCTATATATAATATATAGTTATCTAGTCATCATAATACAAGTCCAGGCTAGATTCTGGTACTGTGACAATGTCCAAATTGCCGTTTTGAAACAAAAAAATATGGTTAAAGAAAATTTAATTTGAGGGATATTAATTATGCATCTTTATAAAGTCAATAAATAAATGTGTGTAATTAATTTAGTTTTTTTGGTTTAAGTTGAGCACGGAGTCATACCAAAATTACTCCTGGTCTGACCATACGAAGATAACCGGATTTTTACATAAAATTACATTATGATAAATAGATGAAACTAATACACAATTCGGTATGTCATGTTTTTTTTTACTTATATTTATTTTACATGTTTTACGGATAGTTTAAATTTTTTGGCCATCAATCGAGTTTACAGAATATCGATTCTCTTTCTTATTCTAACTCTGTGCTGGAAATAGAAACGGAAGAGATTTTTGACATGTACCTAGGTGGGTTAAAAAGTTCTCGGGATGTAGAACTTTTTATTTTTATTTTATTATTATTTTATTTTAATTTATTATTTTATTTTTTTTATTTTATAAAATACTCGATGCGATAAAACAACTTCCGATGAGTAAATTTAAAAGATCACTGCGTGAGTGGCTGCTTCGAAACACGTTCTACTCAATTGATGAATTTTTAAAATATGATTTGCGCGTATAATTGGCTATTATTGAGGCAGTGGCAATTTACAATAAACATAAATTAACATTATTGTATGACATCTAAGAATGTGATTATTTTGTATAATAGTGGTTGATGAATTTTTATTATTTTAGTGACATTGTATACTTGACATTGTATAAATATTTTCACATTTATGGTTGACATTGCATCCTAATTTAATTGTTTAAATTCAAATCTATATTTTCAAATCAAATTTATCAATTGTACCTACTATAATTATTTGCATGTTATTTAAAATGGCTAGATAGGCATGATCTTAATGCATTGTTATTATTTGATAACACTTAAAAACTTGAAATAAATGATTTCTATTTCTAGTACATAGAATTTAAAAAAAACTTTTAAAATAAAATTGTTTCATATCGCAATTCAATAAATTGAAGATTTAAAACTTTTCTCTTTGCCTACCTTCTAAATGTAGGACAATTAGTTAGGAACAGTAGGTAATTTATTTGTTGTTTTAACTAAATGAACGGCAAAGCGAAACTAACTCTTACATTTCTTACATATACCTAGATACTTACTAATACAATTTAAAATAGGTCGGAAGTCAATTGTATTCTTTTATTTAAATTAAATCGATGCACTTGGATTTATAAAAATCTGAACGTTTTCGGTAAAAGAAAACTGGAAAATATCAGGAGTACGATTTTTTAATCTCATTTGCTGAGTTCAGCAGTTTAAAATGTCAAAATTACTGTGGAGATACGCATCTTTCTACTGCTGATTTGACTTTCAAAAATCGCACTCCTGAAGAATGATTTTTTTAAAGGCAAATCAGCAGTAGAAAGATGCGTGTCTCCACAGTAATTTTGACATTTCCAACTGCTGCAGTACCTCATTCTAAAGTACCTACATATAATATTTTTATCTAAGTCCCATTATTTGTAATTTTATCAAAGATTGAGCACAGAGTAGAGCAAAAATAATCTTTGGTCAATAATGTATTAACCCCTTATTTTATTTATTTGTAAACATTTATAAAAAAGATAAATGGGAAATGGTCTTCGAGAAGCAATCATAAAACTTTATTTTCCTTAAAATTAAACTATCAAACTAACCAGACTGCTAACCATCCAAAATGTTAAATATACAATTTTGTATAGACTATAAACATACAATGTAGTAAACAAATAATTTAGAACTCTTAAAACTTTCAATTTCTTCACGCCATACGCAGTATTTTTCAAACCATCTTTTAAGATGTACTTCCTTATACCAAGAACCCAAATGCTGATGTATTGTTTCCAGTTTACAGTTGCCGTATCGCATTGGTATATGGCTCGGTCTATCGGTGACATGTTTTCGTACATTTCCATCAGGTTATCGTCTCCAAACTTCCATGAGTTACTAAGAAAGTAGAAGAATACATCGCTCATTTTATACGTTTTATCATATAGTTTCACGGCTCTGAAATAGAAATGATAATTATTAGATCTACGAACAAGATTAAACACGTAATTTAATAGGTACAGTATAAGAAAGCATTAAAATAAAGAAGGTGTCAAAAGCAGTAGGGTATTTTGTTACACCTTGTATGTAAAGTACAAACAAATATAAAATAAAGGGAATCATGTTATTAAAGTTAAAAATAGGTATAAAACAGAAAATTTTACTTACATTCTTTTTTTCCCCAATATAAAGAGAACTCCATCAATAAGATATGCAGGAATATAGTGGAAGAACCAAAACAATAAGTAATGTAAAGTTTTATTGCTTACAGCATAAGCAAAAGCATGCCATAAAACCTTATCTGTTACAAGATTATCAGAAAGCCTGTGAAAATAATCAGTTATAGTAGCTGAAACAAAATTATTGATAATGAAGCCGGATGGTTACACGTTCTTCAATTTGGCATGCACTCAGCAACGCGCACTATTTAATTTCATAATGCGTTTAAATCTATTTTTTCGAAATAAATATTATACTCTATATCAATATTTACCTACATCCAAAGTGTTCCTCGCATCGGCCACAGTATATATTTTGATATCAGTTTCTCCCCTCTCTCTTCTTAATACGGTTTCGTGAGCCGCTGCAATTATTGCATTGTTCACAAAGTCCACCGGCACAAAGTCAAGGCAAGCGCTAGGAGAACCGTTTATCAAATGCAGGACACCAAGTCCCCCACCAATAACAAGCTGAAAACAAAAGAGAAAAGATGAGACGATGTTGTAATAAGATGTCAAATGTCATCATTCATCAGTCACTCATCACACAGCACTATAAAAATAAGGGTCAAATTGTAATGCTGGACTATTCGTTGAACAATGAAAAGATAATTTCTGTTATCAATGCTCCATACAAATATATATTTCAGGGGGGGGATAAATCCCACCTATCCCCCAGGTTTCGTGCTTGGGTCTCTCTTAATATACGCCACATCGCTCGGTCCTGTACTTCATGCATCCAGTCCTTAGAGTATGTAATAAAATAACTTGTTTAAACATACTCTAAGATCCAGTCCCATCCAGCCATTTTGCCCAATTTGTGGTCTCTACTATGTTTACACCACCTGTCGTCAGTTTTGCGATGTGACCAGCTCATTGCCACTTTAGTTTGCTGAATTTAAGACTTGTAAATAATAAAATATATTGTTAAAAATAAGTATGGACTTACCCCGCTCGGTCCTAGCACATTTGTCTTATCGATCCAGCCAGGAGAAGGCTCTTGATGGGCAGCAATTACTGAAAATTTGACTTTTTATTTATCTAATAATATAATCCGCATAATGTACGAAAATAAAATGTAAAAAAATACCTGAAAAAAACTTTACTGTCATTCCTAAATTTACTCTGCAATCTGCATTATTAATAAATATTTATATATGTGACAGGAAATGTTTCAGACATTCAAAATACAAACATATACTATAAATATTTATGCCAATGGGTGTCCAGCCGCGAACAACACGATAATTACTTTGTCAAAAAGAAACAATAAGTTGAGGTAGGAATAGTTGGTGTTGCAAGCGAGACCGATTGTGGACTTCAGTGACAGCCATCCAGTATTATTAAAATTAGTTATAATTATAAACAATGTAATGTAGTACCAATAGCAGGGCGCACGATGCAAATGGGCAAGTCCCCCGCCATAGTGCGCACCGCTTCCTCGGCTACCGCCTTCGTGTACGTGTAAGTGTTTGGCCAACCGTCGATTAATCTGTTAATAAGGTATTAATTATGTTAAATGATATTATGTTATGCGACATACATCTTACTGCAGGAACTTTGTCAAAGTAGGTAAAATTTTTTTTATAGTCTTCCTAAAATTATAATGACCCGGATTATTTGTCAACCGACTCCAGCTCTTACAAAGAATACTTTCAGTAACATTATAATTTTACTAGTCTGGAAGGCGATTACGCTATTTTAAAACATCATAGTTTAATCCTAATCCAATTTTAGTTCTAATCACATTGCAATCCAATTACTATTCAACTGTGTTAATTCCGTATCGCGCTAAACATTACTTATTTACCATGTAACTGGACAGCCTTTAACGTTTGAGCCATCTGTCAAAACGGCTCTTACGGCTGTCATGAGCTGTACCGCGATTAGCGCAATACCAAATGTGTTATTTACCCAATCAGTAAAATTCTAATAATCCTAGTATGATTATCAATAGTAGCTGAGCCAGGGGTTGGGCGCCGCGCGTTTTTTGCGTGCGTTCTGTTTGGCAAAAAAAGACAGCCTGTGTCACAGATTACCCGTCAGAGCAGGAGAGCAATCGCGCTAAATAAATCGCAACTGAACTATGATTGGACCGCGTGCGAACCACAACTTTTAACACATTCGGTATTGCGCTATTCATTTGACAGCTGTTAGAGCCGTTTTGACAGATCGCTCAGACGTTAAAGGCTAGTGTAGTAACATTAATAATTATCATTGTTAAAGGCCATCAGTCACATAGAGTTTAGCGTAATTGCTGGTAATTCACGTCTGGATGCCGGCGCTAAAACACCGCCCTCGATACCATGTTGTGACACAGTAATGTCGTCCATTGGTATTCGAACAAAAGAGGTTCGAAAAGTGCTGCGCAACCTAGACGTGAATAAGGCTGGTGGTCCTGATGGGATTCCAGCAATAGTACTAAAGAACACCGCACCCGAGTTGTCTCCGGTCTTAACACGCTTATATCGCCTGTCTCTTGAAACGGGTAAAGTCCCAGAATCATGGAAGCTTGCGAACGTACAACCTGTTCCTAAGAAAGGTAGTCGGGCAGACCCTGCCAATTATCGTCCTATTGCTATCACCTCCATATTCTGTAAGGTTATGGAGCGTATTCTGAACACCCACATTCTTACGTACCTAGAAGAGTACAATATCCTTAGCGACCGTCAATACGGCTTCCGGCAGCGGCGGTCCACTGGCGATCTTCTAGTGTACGCCACACATATATGGGGCGAAGCCATGGAGAAACATGGTCAGGCTTTGGCGGTATCACTCGATATCTCCAAGGCGTTTGACAGGGCCACGCACGCACGCATGGTCTGGCACGCTAGCCTCTTAAGCAAGCTTCCATCATTTGGTTTCCCTTCTGGCCTGTGTGACTAGATAGCTGATTTCCTGAGCGAACGGTCTATTCGAGTTGTAATAGACGGCTCGTCGTCTGACCTTATGGCGATCAATGCTGGTGTCCCTCAGGGATCAGTTCTCTCTGCGACCCTATTTCTGCTGCACATCAATGATCTGCTACAGCCCGGTATATTTGGGTACGCAGACGACAGCACGGTCACCGAGAGATATCTGCCTGTTAGACAGGCCGACGGCCACGAAGTCCGGTCCCAGAGAGAGGCCATGGTCGAGCGTACGAATTCGACCTTGACGGCAGTGTCCGAATGGGGTACTGCTAACTTGGTTGAATTCAATGCCACCAAAACACAGGCCTGTCTGTTTTCCGCAAAAAGGTCACGTCCTAATGTGTCTCCTACGTTCCAGGGTGTCTCCATTCCGATTTCCGAAAGTCTAGAGTTGTTGGGTCTCGAACTCACGTCGGACCTGAACTTCGGCCGCTCGATTGAGTCAAAAGCTAAAACCGCAGCCAAGAAACTTGGTATCCTGAACAAGGTTAAGCGGTACTTCACGCCTGCACAGCTTCATACTCTCTACAAAGCCCAAGTGCGATCTTGCATGGAGTACTGCAGTCACCTCTGGGACGGCTCTGCGAAATACCAACTTGACGCACTGGACTCAGTTGAGCGTCGAGCCAAGAGACTCATCGATGACGATGCACTCGTCGAGACTAAGTTACACGGTCTGGAGCACCGACGAATGGTCGCTTGTCTGTCGGTATTCTATCGGCTACACTTCGGCGAATGTGCCCAGGAGTTACATGACCTGATTCCACCATCCCCCTTCCATCATCGTACGACAAGACGTAGTGCGAGACTGCATCCATACGTTGTCGATATTCCAACAATCCGCACAAATAGGTTCGCATCCTCTTTAATAATGAGAACCGGTAAGGTTTGGAACTCTCTCCCTGCGTCTGTTTTCCCAAGCAAATACAATCAGGATATTTTTAAAAGAAGAGTAAATAGGCTTTTTCTGGGCGAGCGCGCTACATCCTCGGCTTCATCTACACTTTCCATCAGGTGAGCTGAAGCCAAGCGCAGACCCATTATGAATAAAAAAAAAAAAAAAAAAAAAAAAAAGCGCGATGCGGAATTCAGCACAGTGGAATAGTAATGAGATTGCAATGTGAAATGTGAGTCAAATAGTTAAATTTTAGCGCGATTAGGGCGATTAGAACGGAAATTGGATTAGGATTGAACTTGGATGTTTAAAATTAGCTCAATACTTTCGGTCAGCTAACTACTATTGACAGTCTTATTAGGATTATTATAATTTTACTGATTGTGGTTAGTTAAATTATAATATTGGGTGAGGTACTGAAAGTAGTCCGTAATTTTGTGTACTGGAGTGCTATTTTTGAAACTCATTCGCTGAGCTTAGCTGTTGAAAATGTCAAAATTACTGTAGAGATATGCATCTTTCTACTGCTGATTTGACTTTCTAAAATCATACTTCAGGAGTGCGATTTTTGAAAGTCAAATCAGCAGTAGAAAGATGCGTATCTCCATAGTAATTTTGTCATTTTCAACTGCTGAACTCAGCGAATGAGATTCAAAAATCGCACTCCAGGAGTCAAAATTGATTGATTATAATTTTTATTATAATATTATTAGGTACGGCCAGTAACATACCCGTTCGCTTCTCTGTGCCTGTGTTAAGATTTATCATTTGTGTTAACATTTTGTGATATATTATATTTATAACCAATTTAACTTTTATGACTGTGATGTTACGAGTATAATCCAACAGCAATTAATTAATCACTGATTATTGGTTCTAATTATTTCTACAGTAGGTATCTTATACCTAGCTTACCTTCATCTAATGCCCACACCACCATCAAGTGAATACAATACAGTACTCGGCAAACAACTTGAAAAATGGACCGAGTGAGTAGGCTGTAGTTTTTCTTTTTTTAGCGCAGCCATCAATCAAACTTGAATATTATAGTTCAGAATAAACTTTTAAACAACACTTATTATTACAAATATCTCGGAACTCAGTCCGAACTGAGATATAAAGGCTTCAAGTGCTCGTAAAGGTATTATTTTCATTTTCAAACCTTAATATCTCCGTCCGGACTGAGTTTAGGGATATGCATGTTAATAAGTTTTGTTTGTTACTTTATTCTGAAATAAAATATTCAAGTTTGGTTGTTGGCCGCGCCAAAAACAACGGCGAAAAATAAGGCGCCAGCCTTACATACAAAACTCGCATTGTCTTTTTGTTTTGCGCCGTTAAGTCCATATTCAGGATGTTTGCCGGTCATTAAACTTGCTCTGGCGTTATGTTGTCAAGCACATTCTTGTCTACGTTCTCGGCGAACTCGATCAATGTGGTGGGAGGTATCGGGCTCGGGTAAAACTGCTCTAGCACGGGTTGTCCGATGCGAGATTTGGTGCCATGCGAGTAGGCCGTCGATACGTGCACGTAAGACCTGACAATACAGTCAATTATTGCAGCTTCCAGCAGTTTATTGCGTATGACACCCAATTTAACCTTTTATTGGCAGTAAGAGTGAGCAGTCCAGAATCTGAATTCCAAATCTCTCACCAATTAAATAGCTGCTGCAAGAGGCTTTCAAAAAAAATGTTCAGTTTCTTAGCATATGCTCACAACTATATTCCTCGAGGGAGTAGTCAGAAATATTCTGAAACCCCAGAACATCCGCGTTTCACCAGTACCTAGTACCGAAACTCTTTCCAGCGTGACGGGGAGTAAGCCCGTCGCCACTTGTAATGGACAGTGGGTACAATATACAGGGTCCTTCTTAATATATGACGGCCCGGTAGCACAGTCGGTAGTGAACCTGCCTGCTGTGCCGAGGGTCGCGGGTTCGAATCCCGTAAGGGACAAATATTTGTATGATGATTATGAATATTTGTACCCGAGTCATGGATGTTTGTATCTATATATGTATCCTATATCGTTGTCTAGTCATCATAATACAAGTCCAGGCTAGATTCTGGTACTTTAAATGTGGCTAGATAATTTGTGTGACATTGTCCAAGATATTTATTTATTATTTATTATATGCTGACACTTTTTTAAGGGGATGATCAGACCATCAAACTGAACAACTTTCTCTATGAGACCAACAACGAAATCGCGAAAAAAAAATCAGCTGTCCCATACATTTGGCTCGAGTAAGTTTGCAGTTTTGTATGGAGGAGCAGATTTTTTTTCGCGATTTCGATGTTGGTCTCATAGAGAAAAATGTTCAGTTTGAAGGTCTGATCATCCCCTTAAAAAAGTGTCAGCATATTAAGAAGGACCCTATATGCCTCGAAATTGAAGCACGCTGTTTTCCTCACGATGTTTTCCTTCACCATCAGCCAGAGTTTCTTGATATCATAAAATCATAATCAGCAGCTTTTATACTAACCCCGCTGATAAAAAGCTGGTAAAAAACCCGCTGGTAAAAGACCTATTGGCAGGATTCCGGGCTCCCGCAAGATATTGTTCCTCATCAAAAAGCTACAAACACAAGTACCTAAACTAGCTGTTACCCAGTAAGATCAAAAACATAGGTAATGCAGTATAGCATATCCAACCAACCTCAGCTGTTTGCAAGCTTTGCCGAATTCCAGCATCTCTCTAGTACCTCGCACGTTGATCAAAGTGGCGACCTGAATTGGCTCCGTAAAATTTATTGTTGCAGCAGAGTGGATAATGATGTTCACCTGAATTATGAAGATACACCTATATTCTCTAGTGAACGCTTATATAGAGTGAAATTGATATCATTAGCATCCTTTTAAACAAGAGTCTACCCATCAAACTTTCTTTTCTTATCGTGTGGGTAGAGCCCTGGTGTCAGAGTTATTTCAGAGCGCCTTACGGCCTCTGACGTGGTTTTTATGTAACGACTACTACCACCAGAGATAGTAGCCGGAGCCAATGGCTTAACGTGCCATGCGAAGCACGGAATCTGTTTTCTTTTCAGACAATCAGGTGATTCAACCTTGCAATGTCCTAACCAACTGGAGAAAAAAAAACAAAGTGACAATAGGTGTCCCCCGTGGGAATAGAACCCACGTCCTCCGTGTTAAGAGCCAATTCTCTTAACCATTAGACCACGGAGGCAGTTGCGGACCCATCAAACTGAAAAACTTTGCAACCGATCGGAGCAAAAAAATTCAGCTGTTTCACATTAAACTGCAATGCCTACTCGACTCAAATGTATGCAACAGATTTTTTTTGCTCGAAACCGATCGTTTGCTCACATCCCATAGTGGTTCAGTTTGATGGATAAACTCTTAGTTTAAAAGGATGCTAATGATAATATTATATCAATTTCACCATGTACAGTCAGCAGCAATAAGTTATATACACTTTAGTACTGCAACAACCGAATATGTAAGAGCTATGACGTAGAACAAAAGTGTATATACAACTTATTGCTGCTATTACTGTATAGTTTACCTACTCGTAAATGATTTACATAATTGTTTGATTTCATACTGACATTTTTTTTATTAAATAGTGTTAGGTTATCTAGGTTATACTCTAAGGTCATAAATTATTTATTCAAACACCCATACATGCTGGTCCCAATATCTAATCTGATGATTTTATTTAGCAAAACAATTAAAACTGAACATCAGAACTGGGAAAAACGACTATTGCTCCAGTTTTTGAGATTTTTTAATAACTCATACATACTTAACTATTGCTCCCACTAATCTGGCTACTATTGCAAGGAATCTTTGACTACGTATATAGGGACGAGTTACGCGTGTCATTCTACTAAGAAACATTTCTGACACTTTTTGCGGAGGGCGAGGTAACATGAAATCCACAACTTTGGATTTTATTCCCCATAACTTTAGATTCTAATTTTGAATGTTAAAAATCATGAAAAGTAGTCTCGTGTGAACCCCAAACGTTCTAAGTTCAAAATTATTGTTTCGCTGTTATAGGCTGTCTCGTTTAGTGATAAGGTATAATATTGAGTGTAAATGCACATGATTAATTTGTCTTATACCGTGGCAGAGGGGAAATGCTACCGCAAGGCCAGTCCTTATATAAGTAGTCAAAGCAAGGAATCGAATTGAAAAAAGTGTTAATGAGGTACCTCTTCAGTGAGTTTGTTCCATACTTCATCGCTCAATCCTAGTTTGAGCTCGCCAATGTCACCGACAACTGCTTCTATCTTGTCACTGAAATGGGGCTGAGATTCTCGCAGAAGATCATATACCTGGAAATGGGTTAAGCTAGATGAATGAGATCCGATTTTTACCATTCATAATTGATTAGATCTAATTGATGACACAACTAAAGAAAACCTTCGTCATATTTGTTTATTGTGACCTGCTATTCTAGGTAGTTTTGCTCCACACGTCGGTGCTCATCGTAGCAAACTGCTGTACGTATAGCATATACTCACGACTATATTCCCCGAGAGGTTAGTCATAGATATTCTGAAACCTCAGAACATCCACGTTTCACTAGTACCGAAAATCTGTCCAGTGTGATGGGGAGTGAGCCCGTCGCCACTTATAATGGATAGTGGGTAAAATACATGCCTTGAAATTGATGCATGCAGGTGTTTTCACCATTTTCCTTTACCGTAAAGCCAGTGGTGTTACAAATCGTACATAAATTCCGAAAAACTCATTGGTACGAGTCGGCCTGGATGGGGATCGAACCATCGCCTCCTGCATAAACTTGCCACTGACGGCGGCTTTTTTTCCAAAAATTTACTCATGACCACGCCAAAGAACGACATGAAGAAGAATCTATTTCTTCTTCATGTCGTTCTTTGGCGTGGTCATGAGCTTCCTTTCTAATACGAGTAGGTAAGCTATCAAGATAAAATATGATTAAAGATCTTATGAAATATTTATACACATATCTTACCGGCTCTGATACCATTTCTTTGAGTCTCTGGTCAACCATTTTCTGTTTCTTCGTACGAAATAATAAGTAAATTTTCTTTATTTTACACGACCTGAAAATAATGTTTGTCATCCGAATAATAAAAACTGTGTTCCAATATATAAGGGAGTACTTTAGAGTGTCTTGATAACCGGAAGTTAGAAGAGCAGGGCCCTGTTTAATAAACGCAAAAAGTGACAATTGACAATGTCTGGTCTTGACAATTTTACTCTATGTAGGTAATGCAATATTGTATTTTAATTGAACTTTGTACATTTTGTTTTGTTTAAAACATGTGTGTTGTAGAGTTTCCGGCCACATCTTCTCTCAACAGAACACCTTACGACGCGGTGGTAGAGTCAAAAAATGACGCCAAAAAGCTATCTACGTGATATTATTTTGAATAAAAAAATTTGAATTTAGAAAATATAGAGTACATTGCTTAGAATGCTAGGACACATGAAGCACTGCAAGTTTAGCGTCATTAGTAACCAGCAATGTATTCTGAATTGTCATTGTCAATTGTCACTGGTCGCGTTTATTAAACGGGGCCCAGTCAAACTTTGGCCCAGTAGAACTTTTATTATCAGCTTATCGCAATAAAATGAAATTGTTGATAGAAGAGAACTTGGGACCTTTTCATTAAACAGGTGTAATAATGTTTTACCTGAACAGCTTCTCTACGAGTTGCTTGCCGATAAACCCAGAGCCGCCCGTTATGAAGATGACGGCATCCTTGTAGAACTGCTGTATGTTGGAGTCGCCACGCTGCATCAGCTCGAGGGTTCCACGGTGACGAGAGACCAGCTCTATTTCTAGGGCTAACGCTGGATCCATGTCTGTAGAATCTTACAGCTTATCTGTTAGGCCGAATGTAAGATTCCAAATAATTAGCATCTTTAGGATAAGTGAGATTTCTAACATTGATTGTTATTGTACCTAGTCTACTGTTAATTTGTTAATACATACTCACGACCATAATCCCTGTCAGGGTGTAAAATTTTGCTACAGCAACTAGAGACTCTAGAGAGCTACCTATTTACAGTTTCAGGATGTAATAATGTGACAAGGCGGTGATAAGTCGCTAATATGATTTTTTTAATCTTATACAATATGTAAAATTAAATGGGACATTTACTTAAAGGGGTGCTTCAGACCATCAAACTGAACAACTTTCTCTGTGGGACCAATATCGAAATCGCGAAAAAAAAATCTGCTGTCCCATACATTTCACAGTCGAATTATGCTTGCAGAATTTCTTTTCGCGATTTCAGTGTTGGTCCCATAGTAAAAGGTGTTCAGTTCGATGGTCGTGTCCTATTTAATTTTACACCCTGTGTATACAAATCAATGTATGTAGGTGTAGATCTGTTTGTTTGTCCCTTATGCATCCCAAATTTCTGATAACATTCGTCTGATTGCGATGGAATTTTGGTGGATTCGTTTCTTAAAGAAACCGCAGTGCAACGCACACCAGATACAGCTAGTTAGTTAGAAAAAAAACACTTTTATACCTAATTGTTCGTAATTGATTGAAGCAGAAATAACGATTTGATTCGTGTTCCGTAATTTTCGTTCAACTATTAAAATATAATAAAAATAATAACTTCTTTGTTTTTTCACTAAATGCACTGTGAAACTAACACGTGCCTTAAAAAAATACAATAGAATAAAAGTCTAGTAGTCATTATGTACCTAAGTACACCTACATGTGAAAGAAGGGTGGCGAAATTTGACCCTATTTTTTTTACTTAAGCTATAAGCCGTACAGGTGTTGGGTCATTATTAATTTAAACAGGATATTTTAAGAAATTTTCGAATAATAATCCACCTCTCTAAAAATTAGGATTCCAAAGTAAAAATTCGTTATGGAACCGTCTTGTGTCATAGCATAGTTTCCCCGTTTTGTTTTCTTGAATTCTCATACTTACGGTTATCGTAAATGTTCTTTAAATTAAAAAACATAAATGAATTAGAAGATTGAGTGCACTATTTAATAAGAAAGACTAATTCAAAAGGTATCATAAAGAAAAAAACCTTTCTTCCAACTTTTACAGGTTACAACCAAATAATTTTTTTTTGTTACTAGTTATTATTTCACTCTACACTGAAAGCTACTAGGTACCTATTGCTAATTTTCATTTATGTACACACGGCGACAGATCAACCTACCCATAGTTCGACCTTATGTCTATGAACATAGAGTTCAATTATGGGTAGGTTGATCTGTCGCCGTGTGTACATTACCTCTAATATTGGGCCTGAATTTTTTTAATCAGAAACAGGTTCGTCCGCCAGTCTTCTTTAAAACAGGTCGAAAGTTAATCGTATTCTCTTTTGTTAGCAAATAGTAAATTATATGAAATGCAATGAATAAATTAATTATGAATAAGTATAATAAATGTTTGTAATAAATCGATCGATGTAATGCGTTTTCTGCGTAAATAACATTTCAATTTTTTTTTCATTGTCAATTAGATAGTTTTTTTTTTTTAGGGTTCCGTACCCAAAGAGTGCCGACGGGGCGGCGACGGGACCATATTACTAGGCCTATACCACATATTATTTAATAGTTACGCTATCTGTCCGGTCTAACTCTAAATGGCTGTTACCTTTTCAAACCGTAATATGTAGCAAGTAGAAATGTTTACAGAAGATGTGTGATTATTATGGATTCGCAAAAAAAAAGGGAAGAAATTAAAGCGGACATACAAGAAACGCGTTTTTGCAAGGTTATTTTTTTGTCCATCGTAAAAACGACAATACAGTAAGCGTCAAGCTTGGTGTTATTATAAAGCATGCTAAAGTAAAATAACAAAGAGTCAGCCAAGTGTGCATCGGGCTTACGCTAAGGATCCCGGAGAATTTGGTACGGAACCCTCGGTGTGCGAGTCCGATTCGCACTTAGCCGGTTTTATTAATTTTGTGCGGTCAGAAACATTGCTACTACGAAGTGTATTTGTATCAAGGAACTCCTCAATTTAACCCATTTCTCCAATCTATGAAGCAGCAACCTTCTCAATAACAGAATGAACATTTATCTAAGTATTTCTTAAAGTAATTTCCAACAGTTCTAAATTCCATTGTTTTCTTTTGCTACAATTAGGTTCGGAAGGGATTTTTTTTATTTAGAAAGTGGTCTGCGAGTTCAAAAAGGTTTAAGAATCCCAGCTATAATAACAGTCTTTCTTAATATGCTGACGCTGACGGTTTTTAAGGGGATGATCAGACCATCAAACTGATCAACTGTCGCTGTGGGACAAACATCTAAATCGCGAAAAAACTCCTTTTCCATACAAAACAGCATACCTACTAAAGCCTGCCTGAAATTTATGAGTAAGCAGATTTTTTTGTTGCGATTTCTAAGTCCCATAGAGTTTGTTCAGCTGGACGGTATGATTAATACCAACGTTTTTTTTACCTACGAAGAGAGAAGTTAAAATTGGTGGGTGACAGGGAATGTCCGCACTCTCCTACTCATTTATTTATACCAGAAGAGACGCGTGGCGGTGGCCGATAGTCAAAGTAAGACAATGTCGTTTGGAGAATTACGCCCGCACCTCCAGGCGACGACGTCGCCATAGGGCCCTGTTTAATTAGCGCGACAATGACAATTCAGAGTACATTGCTGGTTACTAAAGACGCTAAACTTGCAGTGCTTCATGTGTCCTAGCATTCTCAGCAATGTACTCTGAATTGTCATTGTCAAATTGTCATTGTCGCTTTTATTAAACAGGGCCCTGGTGGCGCGGGCGCGATTTTCCTTTACGACAAAAACGACGATATGCTACAGTACTATAAGGTTTATATTGGTGTTACTTTGACTATCCCCCACCAACACGTCTATTCTGTACTTACCTATTCATAAAAGTTAGTTCAGCGAAGGTTTGCCTGTAGAATGTTATTAACAATAATCAATGGTTTGTTCAGGTGACGCTGTCGATATCAATCCTCATTAGTCTCCACGTGTTCTTCCTGCTGGTGGTGGAGATCATCCCGCCGACATCCCTGGTCGTGCCACTTCTCGGGAAGTACCTCATATTCGCCATGATCCTCGTCTCTATAAGGTATGATCATCATCTACAGGGTAAAAATTGATATCATTAGCATCCTTTTAAACTAAGAGTCTACCCATCAAACTGGACAACTTTTACTATGGGAGCAAACCAATCGGAGCAAAAACAACATCAGCTGTTGCATACATTCGAGTTGAGTAGTCATTGCAGTTTAGTATGGAACAGTTGATTTTTTGTTGCTCCGATTGGTTTGCTCCAATAGTATAAGTTGTTCAGTTTGATGGGTAGACTCTTAGTTTAAAAGGATGCTAATGATATCAATTTCACCCTGTAGACTGAGCTGACTTGACCAAATTGCTTTATCAGTTTTGCCATTTACTAGAATAGCTGTTTTTTACGCAATCAGAACGAGATGGAAGACGCCACTAGCCTTGGACCCCAGGTTAAACTCTTGGTGAAACTGTCGAAAAGTGTAATGATTTGGACCTTATCATTCATTACTGATAATGATAAAACACAAGTCTGTTGATCCGAAACAGTAATATATATGTCTTTGTCCGAAACGATGATTTTGTTTGATTCACTGTCATGTTGAGATCAACCGGTGAAAAGCTAAAATATATGCGTGCGTTTAAACGTCTGGATATGCATACCCTGCTCTAATTATATTCCCATTTATAGTATCACAGAGTAATATACTATACTTACATAGTATTGAACTTCGTACAACGCTCCTAGTTGACAGATATTTTGAGAAATTTTGATACTAACAAAATGAGCGCTACAGGAGCGCTATTATAACCAATGACGTTTTACAAATAGACGCGTCATACCATACGCTAACATCACTGCACTTGAGAAAGCCGGGCAATTACCTTGCTGTTTTGTTGCCATTTTGAAGCACGGGCAACGCATCTACATATAAAAACATCTTAGGCTATAGCTAGGTGCTACTGCTATCAGAGTACCCTTTCTTAAACTATGCTATAGTGTCAACTCATGGTATGCATACTAATCTCTTTGTTACCTACATCTGCTGTAATTTATTCTCTCCGTGGCTAAAGGCATTATTCATTATCTGTGGTTTTGGGCCTTGACAGGCTTGCTAAGCCTGTGCCACGTAGACCATCGCTGGTCCTTTGTGATCGCCCTTTTTATAGTTCCTTACCAATCCCCACTGCTAAAGGCATGAAACATACTTTGTCTGACCCAAAAATGTGTAAAAGAACTCGGGAAACGTACAAACTATCAACATGAAGTAACATCAACAACCTAAATGATTATGGGCAAAACCAATATTTAAGTTAGATCAGAGATGCTCGAGAATTTTATCGGAAATAGAATTAAATGTTAAGTTACAGATAAGTCTCGACTTTGCCACGAAAAGTTTCCGATAAATTAATAAGATCCTATCTTTTTTAGGGTTCCGTACCCAAAGGGTGAAAAGGGGACCACAGATAAGATAAATACTCTATTACCTACGTTGTCCATCCGTCCGTGCGTCCGTCCGTCTGTCCTACCTATTTAGGGCTGTAACTTTAAATAGTGGACATTTTCTCAGATTACGCTTTATTACGGCGGATTTGTTAACAAATAATAAAAATGTCAAAAAGCTAAAAATTAAGGGGGGTTCTCAACGAGAAACTAGTTTTTATCAACCTTTTTTTCTTCACGCTCTATCGTCATCATCATCATCTCAGCCGATGGACGTCCACTGCTGGACATAGGCCTCCCCCAAGGATCGCCATAACGACCGGTCCTGCGCTGCCCTCATCCAACGTTTTCCCGCCGCCTTCACCAGGTCGTCGGTCCACCGTGTGAGGGGCCTACCCACGCTGCGCTTTCCGGTACGCGGTCGCCACTCGAGAACTTTTCGGCCCCACCGGCCATTGGTTCTGCGAGCAATGTGCCTCGCCCACTGCCACTTAAGTTTAGCAATTATTTGAGCTATGTCTACTCTGGTTCTTCTGCGGATCTCTTCATTTCTGATTCGATGTCGCAGGGAAACTCCGAACATAGGACAGATCCCTTGCGAAAACCTTGGAGCCTTTGTTCCGCTCTTATAGCCTCCTTAATACGCTCGGTGTTAAACCGACGCAGGTCGCAAGTCACGGACTTTGAAATCTGCCTATTGAGCTGCCGGTATTTATTCGCATCATCTGAAGACTGCAGAATAATCTCGCGCCTTTCCTCCATGAGCTTAAGGGTAGGGTCTGAGATTTTCTTGGTTCTATTTGTACGAAGGGTCTTAAAGAACTTGGACCCGACTGAATGGACAGTTTCCACAAACCCATCGCTGTAGTCGTCCACGCTACTCCCTAGGCAATCAAAACGATTTTGGAGTTCGAGTTGAAAACTACAGGGGTTTTGGATCTGGATCGGTACTGGACGGAGCGTAGACTTCAACAGACGGGATCTTTCGAGCTTGATATTAAGATTCAATGTGCCTCTTACCATACGGTGATCGCTTCCGGTTTAACGCGTTTAACACAGAGCTCTATCGTAAAAACGGTAATATGTACAAGCGTCAAACTTAGTGTAATTATAGAGCAAACTCTATTGAATAACAACAAATACTAAAAACCGGCCAAGTGTGAGTCCGTCTCGCGGTAAAGGTTCCGGACAAAAAAGTTTTTTTTCTAAGTTATTAATTGTGGTGTGGTAATGAACCCTCGGTGCGCGAGTAGCCCGACTCGAACTTGACCAGTTTTATTTTATGTAGATATAGGGATATAGAAACGAGGTATACTTACGTTTAGTACATTTTTGCTTCGTTAAATGTAGAGACGGGCCAAACAAAACAAAAATGCCTCAGTATCGGTGCATTTATCATATAAACGTAGCTATAACACATGCATCTATCTCAGTTTAAATTTGAACGGTTAATTGAAAAGTTGAAAACTGATTTTACAACCTACGTAAGTTTTGATCTTTGCCAATTATTAATTTACGGGTACTTCCTGCCCCTCTCATAAAACAACACCAAACTTTTATTCGTCTACTATCGCTCCAATAATTTAATGTTATTATTTTTTATGTTATGTCTCAGGAATACTGTCAAAGTAAGAAAATGTTAATCTTCCTAAGTATCATTAAACCTAATAATTGAATTGTCTGGATCATTGTCAATCAACTCCAATATTCTTCTTTCTTACAATATTATACGGACCCTATACACCCTAACCCTAAATATTCAGGGTGTAAAATAAAATAGGACAGTTACTTAAAGGGGAGCTTCAGACCATCAATCTGAAAAACTTTCTCTATGGGACCAATATCGAAAACGCGAAAAAAAATCCTCTCTCCCATACAAAACTGCAAACCTAACGCGATTGAAATGTAATGGGACAGCAGATTTTTTTTCTCGCGATTTCGATATTGGTCCCTAGAGAAAGTTGTTCAACTGTCCCATTTTATTTTGCACCCTGTGTATATAAAGGCTTTCATTTCATTACACATTTTCAGTCAGAATTTATAGTAGACGTAATAAAAAATTCGCTAAAACCCTATTATTAAATGCGGCCTTATAAATAAAAGCAATTTAAAATATGGCCGGGTCCACCCTGTTAACAGCCCCGCCATTTCCATATAAATTAAAGCGGTGTTCAAAACAAGATATTTGATTGTACGCCTGCCTACTAATAAAGGAGAGATAATTAATTTTGAGACAAAAGAAATCGCCTTTGAACTTGGTTATGTCGTCCAAAAGTACCTCGTGATTGAGATCAGAGGGAAAATTATGTGAAATGGAAACAAAACAAAAGAAACTCAGATTATATAAAGTGATTAGATTGATCAGAAAAGTTGTAGCTACTATGGTTCAGTAATTTTTCCTTAAGATGAAAAGCTGAATTATAGGAAAGTTAATAATTACCTACGAGAAGTTGGAATGGTATTAAATAAAATATTGCTTAGTCTCGACTCAGATAAATATTTTTAATGTTAGCCCAGTATTTTACGGTTTGAGCCGGGACTAAGTAATAATTGTTTTTTTTTTCGGTATTATATTTAAGAGCCAATTTGAGCTCAGAAATGTATCAAAATTTTAAAAAATCTGGTCAGCAACAGTTCCAAATTTTAAATTTTGCTATTATCTCGTTATAAAAAACCTGATGGTAATTTTTTTGCACATATTTAAGGCATTACCATTATAAATACTTCAAACATGGTGTAAATATTTTTGACTACTTAGGTTTTGAAAAATACATTCGCATTTTCTAATAAAAACCAATTTTTTTAAATTTCAATGCCTATTTTATTGCTTCAAAATAATTTATATTGTTAAATCTAATTCAAATGGTATTTATTTAAAAGCCTTCTGGGACTCACAATTTTGATTTCTATGTTGCGTAGCGATTTTTATTTTTAAATTTTTTCAGATAGTCTGTTTGTCATTAAATGGTGCCGGTTACAGTTTAAAAGTCCAATTAATAATGACTTCCCACCTCTTCTTACAAAACTCCGTAAAATGACTGGGCTATGTCCCGAAGACAGTTTCGTACAAATTCGCTTCGAAAATTTCTTATTCACTAGAATTACGAATTCAGAATTAGAATTATTAGCTAGGTATACTTAGCATAAGTATAGAGGAATCTACGTATGAAGTTATAACGGAGAGCAAAAACGTTGTTCGTATGGTAAGTAAAACAACATGTATGTAAACTATACAGGGTGTAACAAAACACCCTAGTAATACTTAAGGGGGTGCTTCAGACAATCAAACTGAACAACATTGACTATGTCGCCAACTTAGAAATCGCGAAATAAAAATCAGCTGTTTCTTACAAAACTGCAATAACCGGCTCGACTCATATGTCCATAGTCCATACAAAGACAGCAGATTTTTTAACTTTTTCTCGATGTTGGCTCCATAGTGAAAGTTGTTCAGTTTAATGCTCTGAAGCACCTTCTTAAGTATTACTGGGGTGTTTTGTTACACCGTGCATATTTAATCGAAGCTATCACTTTAAATACAACCTAATTAATTAATAAATACCCAATAAAACTATAATACGTTCTGACACCCCTGTCCTCTCAAAAAGCCTTAATCTTTAATAAGAACAGAGTTTGGTACGTTAGTAAAGGAGGTTGCCACAACCCTATACCACGCTGTAAGAAAGAGTATCTATTCCTATACTGCGTTGCGTAGGACTGCCGCTGAAATTACTTGTAAAATCGTCGTTTTATAGAGCTAATGGTAATTAACACGTTATTAGAGACGAACAGCCGAACGAGACGATGTAATAACTCGCTTCGGTTCGGTTATTAGTTCAAACATATGTAATTATACGCATCATGCACGATGTAAGCCAGTAAAGGAGCTGGGTGGCGCAGGCACGTATCCAGGCGGGATAGGTGGGATTTATCCAGTGGGATTCAGACCATCAAACTGAACAACTTTCACTATGGAACCAACCTCAGTAAAAGCGAAAAAAAAAACAGCTGTCCCAAACATTTTAGTCGGGTAGGTACAGCAGTTTTGTATGTAGCAGTAGATTTTTTTTCACGTTTCCTAAGGGTGGCTCCATAGTGAAAGTTGTTCAGATTGATGGTCTAATTTCACCGTTTCAGTATTTGCTAAGCTGTCACTTACACCCTATACTTTAAGTTTCGCAATTTTTGGAGCGTTGCCGCGTTGCTTGGGAAGTTGTGTATTTAATTTTTCATTACTGATCGAAGGATTCATGTTTTTTTTATATGTGTACGTATCAGAATTTCTTCTTTATAAGGTTTGCAAGTTTCCTCACGATGTTTTCCTTCATCGTTTAAGAGCAAACCCTCGAGATTGAGTGTCCATGCCTCTCGGCACCGCGCCACCGACGCTCTAATAAGGAAGATAAGGAGCATACCTACTTACAAGTATATTCTTAAGTAATATGCAAAAAAAGCCTTGCCTCTTTAATTTTTTACCTCACTACATCCCTGTTTTCCACTGGTGTAAAAGCTAAAGGTAAATAACAAAACCGCTTATTCCAGGGGTTCTTACGTTCCCTCCTACGCCCCCTCGATTTAGTTGCGCAATAAATCTTGATTAATTGCTATCTGCGCCCCCTACGTGTGGATTAGACTATTAGAATCTTAGCTCAAGCTGCAGATGATCAAACCAATGTCTGTGTGGGTCGCTAAATGTTTAGTACATACTTAGTACATACTTAAAATAATAGAACTATAAAAATAATGTCATTACCCCATTAAATACATCAAATTTTAAAACCAAGTCCAAAGGTACTATCGGGGACTTTTCCGCCTGACCACTTAAGAAAAAAATCGCATAATTTCGCCCAAAATTTATTGTTCAGAAACTATTATTAATTGGTCTATTCATCAATAGGGCGGGGTAAGACATCGTTTTTATTTTTTAGTATGCAAGCAAAAATGAGCCAAGTGGTGGTCAGGTGGAAAAATCCGCGATAGTAGGTACATCCGCATGAGATAATTTGCGAAACTAGATACTAGACACACGACAGCTATTTCGATTAACTTCAACCACAGATTATTGAATATTCTTCACGTCTCTTCGTAGTCAAAAGTTGTCTTTATCGTTCTGCGTACTCCATTAATAAGAAACCAATAGTCTATGGTAAAACTCGCTAAAGGAAACTCCGAAATCTATGGACCGATTGGTGCGAATTATTTCTGTGATTTTTGCCCATGGCAAAATAATTTCTATGTAGGTGGGCCGCCCAAAGTTTACCTTGTTTTTATTACTTCCTAGTACTTCTACTCAGTTACAATGATTATCATTGTCATCCCCCACTTCCACTGTAATCTTTGCATATTTCACTACATACTAATAAATAATAATAGTTAGGTTCCTCTGTATACACCACTGTCGGTCTACGAGCTGGATATTTGCACATAAAATGCAACGACACGTGAAAAGCGGGCGGATACGATTATCCACAATTTTCTCAAGCATTTTCCCGCGATATGGGACGTAGTAACAGCTTTTTTCAGGTTTATATCTCTATCTAATACATTATAGTACTCTGAGAGCTAATAAGTAGGTGAAAAGAAAGAAAGAAAGAAAGAAAATATTTTTATTTGCAAACAACAAAACACACTGACAAAATTATTACCTATAAAAACTAAACTAAAAAACATAATTTAAAAATTACATAATTAAGAGCAGTGTGTGCCGCAGCAGCAAACAGGGTTACGACTCAGCATTATGCTGGGCTCAACGAGCTCAGCGCTGATTTTCTGTCGCACCCAAATGCCAGAAGTGCCACTTCCGAAACTCACACCCCCAAAATCGTGATCATGACATTTTCACTACTGATTTGAACGTGTGACTCTCAAAAATACCACTCCCGGCGAAAAAACGTACCGCAAACTTTAAATATATAGATAATTTAATAAATGTTACATATAAATTTTTGTAATAGGTGTACGAATAAAAACTAGGAACTGTTGTGGATAAGTATAAATATTGTCTTTAACTACTTTATGTGTATGTTTATGTGTTTGATGCTTCGAATAAAGGAAAATGAAATGACCCTACAACTGATTTTACGACAAAAACAGCTACACGACAAAAACAGCTACACGAGCTTGGCTTGCTCCGCCAAAAGATGAATCCTGTAGTGATACTTGACAACTGATTTGGAAAGAGGTACTCTCAGTGGTGGAGGGAGGTTATTCCAACATTTTGTCGCTTGGTATCGAAAACTTCCCTCAAACGCCCTTGTCTTATGAAATGGAGTTAGCATAATAAAGCAATTGGCTCTTCTAGAGTTATATCTCCGATGAAAGTTTGACCATTCCAGTTTTTCATGCAAGTATTTTGGTCGCTTGTACCGTATAACTGAATGTAACAAGCCGGCAAAATGCAATTGTCGTCGGAAATCCATATTTAAGAGTCCAGCCTTAACGAGAAACGGTGTAATATGACTACGGCGAGGAACCGTATAACAAAACCGAACGCACGCATTCTGAACTCGTTGTATCAAACGTTTAGTCACGGCTAGTAAACATGGACCAATAACCACATCTCCGTAATTCAACTTTGAAAGGACCAATGACTCGCATAACTTTAATCTAATATCTCTACTAAGAAGATGACGAATTTTGTACATAACTTTCAAACGAAAAAAACAACTTTTGGCAACATTCAAGACATGGTCCTCGAAACGGAGTTTGCTGTCCATAAGAATACCCAAGTTTCTGGCCTGATTGACCTGTTCTACATTTGAATTGTGTGTAATAATTGTTTCCTGGAAACGGCTTTAGACGTTTTCAAGGTTGTATTTAGATAGTTTTTTAACGGTGTCTGGCTGTCAAGCCAGCACTGGTAGCATGCCAACTCGCGATAGCCGTGATACGGCTTTATCACGTCTTTTATCTCGTTCGTTCGCGCGCAAAAGAACGAGATAAAAGACGTGATAAAGCCGTATCACGGCTATCGCGGGTTGGCATGCTACCAGTGCTGGTAGCTTGGGCACTTCAGCCTCCAGTCATTTCAATACAGATGGCAGTAAAATATAAATAAAAGAAAATATTTTTGGATGGATTTTCTCAAAGATGAAACTTATCCAGATTAACCTGGAAGATGCTGCCGAGCAAAGCGCTATTGCCCAGCCCTTTTACATGCCTTTTACCCTTCAGTGGCGCCCTCATCACAATATTAAATATTTCTCAATAATTGAAAACCCAAAATGAAAAAGTTCTGCTCCAATTTAATACAAAAGCCTAAAAGCTATTTTTAGAGAATAGCTATGTAGTCAAAGTTTTTTTTGTTATATAGTAATAGATACTCTTTCTTATTAAATACTACTGTGGAATAGTTTTATAGGTTCTAAACATTCCACTTTATAGAATATCGAAGTATTCTTTAAATAGTAATTTGAAAAATATTTAATCTCTGCCAATGTGTAATAATTATATTTTGTCTGATTCTGCAGTTCATCAATCCTGCGCATCTTTTATTTTATAAACAAAAAGGTAAAAGAAGCAAAGGCTCTTTTCATTAGCATAACATTTCCCTAACTCTGAAATCGCATGTTTTATTTTTCAAAAGTATTAAAATATAGAGCAAGCGAGCAGCAGGTTGGGAACCCCTATTTTAAGTAGCCCCTTTACAATCCACCCACACTTTGAGGTTTGAGAGGGGTTTGATTTTGCATCGATTATTTACAGGATAAGATGTAACCGTAAATATTCATGAAACAGACATTGCTGCCTTTTATTACATAGATCTAATTCGTAAGCCTTTTTAATAGTTGCCCAATATTTGTCCAAACTACAACGTGTTAATGAATTAACGCAAAACTAGAAAGTAGTTTGTTTAGAATCGAGAGCAGAATCGAATTATCATGGTTTCAACATAGGTAATTTTTTTCAAAATATTGAATAATTTGTTTGCAAAATTTAAAATTTTCTGAACCCGATGTCAACCCACCGCACGGGCACACTCACCCTACTTACTACCAAAACAAGATTATAAAAATGTATCCATGAGTACGTTAGCACTTTCTTTCAGTGCTGAAATGATAACAAATCATTTTTGCCTCAAAACTTAAAATGGGAATAACTTTAAATGTTAAGTATCAAAATAATGAAATTATTGTACTTATCAATCTAATTATTTTGTTATAATAAATCAGTTGGGGTGTATGAGGTTTTGCGCTAATTAATTAACACGTTGTATAAGGCCGGCCAATGAAGGCTAGCACAGAGGTGGGGATCTGATCCTCTAGGGGTCAGCACCGACCGGCCTGTGAAGGCAAGTCGGAGACGAGGATCAGGGAATTCCCCAGGAGCACTCGGGTCCGTGGTGACCCCATGCGCTTCTCGCTAACAGCTCGCCACAAGCTGCCTTGCGCTTTTATTATTAAAATTGAAAATTAGGTACAGTCGCCATCAGATATATCGTAGCATACAAGGTGTCCAAATATTTCTGAGCGGTGCTACTTTTCATTAAATTCTTTACAGTAAATGTTACCAATTATATCTAAATGTGTATTTTGTCATAAATATGTGAACAGGGAATGTTCAATAATTTCTTTACAGGGTCAATCTCAAAAGTTGGAGCCGAATTAAAAAAAAAATCTTACATTAATTTGTGTTACTTTTTACTTGCGTATCTTTAGGATTGATCCATAAACAATATTTTAAAAATGGAAACCAAGCATGAATCGTCATGGGTACTAAGAAAATTGAAAAATAAGAAAATGTATGCCCATGGAGTGGAACTGTGTCCACGGAGCTTGGCATGGAGTAGATTTTTGACCACGGAGTGGAGTTTTGTCAGAAGATATTGACAAATAAACTAATAGAAAACCAAAATTACAGATACATAATCATTTATTATCACTAGGAACAACAGAAACATAGCTTAGGAACATAATTGAGATCACGTTTCTTTCAAAAATCACAATAAAACTTATTACCTATCAACTTTGTTGAACAAGTAAGTAATTAAAAAATATTATCAAGGCACATCCCGAGGCATTTCAGTATTTATTTCTGCATTATCACATGCCATGTTATCATTTTTATCATAAGAAATCTTCATAGCCGGTCCTGCAACTTCACTGTCGCTATCGTCTCTGAAAAAATGTATTTTGCGTCTAAGATGCTTAAAAGCCATATTTTTACCACCACCAATCAAATGATTATTATAATTTTTCCGAGCAATTTCTTCAACCGATCCTGCATCTTCGCTAATTTTCATTTTCATTTATTTATTAGGCACATAAACAGATCACAGTCGTAAACATTATAAAAAAGTACAGGAAATGGTTTTAACTAATAATACTAATTGCTACTATCACTAAGGCGCATTATTCGGCGTCTAGGTCGCTTGTTAACGATTTCAGGTGAACATTCCTCTTCAGTTTGCCCTGTGAACGGCAACGTCTGATCATCATCGGCTGGAAATTCTGGTTTGTTGTGAGGCTCTTTGGTATATATTTTATATATTTTTCGATACAGTAGTGCTGGCCATCTTTTTCACAATTAAGACAGTTAAGTCTACGCAAATAAATAGTATTTGGTTCAGAAATATTCCAGCGAACTTGGCGGACACGCATTGTGTTTTTGACCGTTTTTAGTTCCGGCACTAGAGCCAAAAGATCATCGGCAGCACAAATTTCTTCTTCTTTTACCAAAAATATGTCAACTTTTGTTTCCACTGCAGTTAGAGTTCAATACAGGCTCTTCAGATCTTCAATATCTTGTCCGAGAGCTACATATCGATCAGCCGTTCTTTTAACATAACGGTCAAAAACATTGGTACTACTACTCACTTTTTGCTCAAGTCAGCAGCTGTAGCAATGCTTACATTTAGCCTTTAAGTTTCAGGATGGAATAATTCCATCTAAGTGGTGATAGACCTTTCGTCCACATAAACACTGCATAAGAAACCTCAAATCCCTTAGTCGCCTCTTACGACACCCACAATTACAAAAATACTTTATATATTCAAATTACTTAAAATAATAAACAAGCTACTCTTACCAACAAATTCCATTCCATGGACGCTCTTTCCACTCCGTGGACGAGTCGTTACCACGGAGTGGAAGTCCATGGAGTGGAGATTTTTGAATATTTACCCGCCTGACAAAACCGGCTTTTACATTTGAAGGTTAGAAAGTAGAAATACATAGAGGTATCCAATTAGCGGATACTTTTTAATTATCAATTGATAGGAATACTTACCGGTTACTTGTTAGAATTAGCCCACGGAGTTGTTAAATTATGCTTTCTAATTTCAAATAATTTTAATTAAATCTACAAAATAAAACACTAATTATCACAGCTGATGCACTGACACTACTTTTTCAAACTGACAGTTACAGTGTGGCCAATTTAAGGATACAAATTTTTACGAAAATTGCAAAAACCAATTTTTTCCCGACTTTAAATATATGAAAACATAACGTCCACGGAGTAGTAAAAAATTTTGCCGGTGAGATTGAAGTCGAAACTTTGGTACAGTAGTAGGTATTATTAAAGTGAAAATTGCGTAAAAGCAATTCTATATGTTTAAAGCTATATTCAGAATAGCAAAAAATAGCGAGTTTTTAAGGGAACTCTTATAATAAACATCTTTTGTTTATAAAATCGTAGTTGTGACAGGGCACGGAGTGGAGTTTCCACTTCTAAAAAATCATAAAACAATATAAATTTTTAATTCTACCTATTTCTTATCATATATAATGTTAAAATACATATTTAAGTGGACATTAAATAAAAAAGTTCTACTATAAAGTAATAATTTTAGTCGTAAAGCATGTGTAACAGTTTTGCTGCTTAATTTTGAGTTTGACCCTACAATGTTATTTAAAATTAAAATGAAAACAACGGAATAAGGTTTTTTTCCGAAACTGTTCAGATGTTTATGAACACCCTGACTGCGTAGATATATTCGATGTTCTAGGCGTTCCTATATTTTTGATTGGTTATGAGTAAAGAAATTATTGAAAATTAGAACTGCTTAGAAATATTTGACCACCTTGTTTGCTACGATATATCTGCTGGTGACTGTACAAGTATGTATGTATATTAAAAATACTTATAAATAAGCAAAAACAAATGTCGGGGGGTCTGTAAACACCCGAAAATTATGGATGTGTAATAGAATGCATTAACAGGTGTAGGTTACCTTATATTTAATTAAATACGTTACATATTGACGATTCCGATACAAATGCACATATTTAGTTAATTTATTCATGATAGTGGTGTGACCTTGTAGGTACGACCAGTACTGGAACATTTACCTACCTGAAAATTTTTAATACTAGCTACTCTACTCATAGTTTTTAAATGTTTGAATGAGCCGATTGCGATTATTTGTTTAGAAACTAAATATTGCTGTTGCACTAAACCTTAGACTAAACTATAGCCTCGATTCGGAGTGTACCACGACTAAACTAAACTAAATGTATTCCTGTCACTTTCTAAAATAAGATTAAGAAAAGAGACAGAAAACCAACAGCTGACTTTAGTGCTGTCAAAGTGACGTTAAATGCGCAAAATAAGATGCCATCATAATGTACGCCATCTTATTTAAGTCGTCTTTGGGCGTTTAACGTCACTTTGACAGCACTAAAGTCAGCTGTTGGTTTTCTGTCTCTTTTCATAATCTTATTTTAGAAAGTGACAGGAATACATTTAGTTTAGTTTAGACGTGGTACACTCCGAATCGAGGCCTATATACCCTATTCTTTTCCAAAACAATTATACAGGGTATTTTAAATACATTACATATTGAAAGGAAAGTTTCACTATCGTTTTCACAATTTAAATGTTCTTTTTGAAATTTTTATACGTTTATTTGTGTACCACACGTATCACACGACGGCGACGTAGTGGCGGTGGGCTCACTCCCCGTCAAACTGACGCAGAGTTACTAGTTTAACGTGGATGTTCTGAAGTTTCAGAATTTCTCTGACTACCCCCTCGGGGAATATAGTCGTAAGCATATGCTTTATGCTACATATCACATAAAAATTACTAAACCAATCAATGGTTTAGTAATTTTTATGTGATATGTGTGTTTAAGTGATTTAGAAAGAGTTTAAGAAAAAATAATTGTCCGTTTTGCCAATTTTGGTACGGAACACTATGGTTTCATAACAAATAATCGCAATCGGCTCACGATTGGACTTTCCATACTAAATGCAATCTTTCAGCTGATCGAACGTTAGTACGAGAAGTCGAAAAAAAATTGCGAATTTCCTATAGGTTTCTCAGGGAAAGTTGTTCAGCATCATGGGTACCCGAGTCATGGATGTTTGTATTTATATATGTATTCTATATCGTTGTCTAGTCATCATAATACAAGTCCAGGCTAGATTCTGGTACTTTAAATGTGACTAGATAATTTGTGTGACATTGTCCAAGATATTTATTTATTTATTTATGGGTACAATCACCCCTTAAAGTAATGCAACTGTTTATTGGGGCAATGACATGTTTACCCTAACACCAAGGGCGGATCCAGGGGGGGGGCCCAGGGGACCATGGCCCCCCCCACGGACCTCCGCGGATTGCATTGAATTTCGAGGCTGAGTAATGACGGCACTTTACTAGAGCATAGATTGATTGAGCTCTGTCTATAACCAATTCGTAGAGCGGAGAAAATTAGAGCTCGCTTCGCTCGCTCTATGTTTCTGTTTTAATTATTGTATCTGTGTAGGTACAATAATTAAAACAAGGCTGTGGTCAGAAATCTTTAGGATTATACACATAATATAATCCTAAAGATTTAACAGCAAACCGGGGAACACGCCCCGGGCGGCAGGTTTAGGGGGCGCCAAAATCAAGAAGGAAAAAAATATTGCATCGACTTGAGAATTTTGCAAAAAAATCTCGTGCTCGCTTCGATCGCTCCTGATTTCAGACAACTCATTATATTGCAGTGACGAAATCTAGAGCTTGTTTCGCTCGCTCTTGGTTTAAGATCGTATTGCAGTCATCCCATAATATTGCAGTGAAATCTCGAGCTCGCTTCGCTCGCTCTTGGTTTTAGATCTTATTGCAGTCATCTCATTATATTTCAGTGAAATATCGAGCTCGCTTCGCTCGCTCTTGGTTTGTTTGTTGTATTGAAATTACCGATCGCAGAATTCGATCATATTGCGAATTTCTGACTCGACCTAATCATATTGCAGTAAAATGGCGAGCTCGCTTCGCTCGCTCTTGGTTTTAGATCTCATTGCAGTCATCTCATTATATTGCAGTGACGAAATCTGAGCTTGCTTCGCTCGCTCTCGGTTTAAGATCGTATTGCAGTCGTCTCATTATATAGCAGTGAAATCTCGAGCTCGCTTCGCTCGCTCTTGCTTTTAGATCTTATTGCAGTCATCTCATTATATCTCAGTGAAATATCGAGCTCGCTTCGCTCGCTCTTGGTTTTTTGTTGTATTGAAATTACCTATCGCATAATTCCATCATATTGCGAATTTCTGACTCGACCTAATCGTATTGCAGTAAAATCTAAATCCTGGATCCGCCCTTGCCTAACACTCTGTATACTGATGTAAAACTAAATATATGTGCATTCTTATTGAAATCGTCAACGCGCAGTCTTTCGTTGCCTGCATGACATTCAAATTATAGTAGGTACATATTAGCATTAATTACAAATTGAACTTGAACGTAGCTATTTTAATTTATTTTAACACGCAAATATTGATGCTCATGATTATTAAGCTCGAGTTAGACTTTAAGCTAAAAATGGGGTAGTTTTGGTACGAAATACGCGACTACATCACTACAGTAGGTAGTAGTACCTAGTTTTTGTTGTACGCACGGCGACACATCAAGCTATACAAAACCAAAATAAACTGACCGCGCGTAGGTCGAGTAACGTATAACGTAGCGCGGCCAGCTTATGTTGGTGTTGTATAGCTTGATGCGTCGCCGTGTGTACAGTCTGTTTAATCTCGGGAGGTTGTTTATGTTATGACCAAAAATAGATAAACAGTCCTTCTTAATATGCCGACACTTTTTTAAGGGGATGATCAGTAGGCCTCGCATGCCACCCCCGAGAAAACAACAAAAATCGAGATGTGCCTCCATCCTCATTATTTTACGTATGCTAGAAAGAGGGCGCATGACGTTTTTCTCGTTTAAACTCTTTGTCGTGGGTGGCATGCTAGCCGTGTAGAACATCAAACTGAACAACTTTCTCTATGGGACCAAAATCTAAATCGTGAAAAAAGTCGAAATATACGAACTTAGTGAAAATTCGAATTTCCTAGCTCAGATTTTTATCCCCGATCCATGGTCAAATGAACCAGATTTTTGATGAAATGAAGGGTGGCTATTACCTACTTACCGTTACATCTAAACTATTATAAAACTGTAACAGAAGTGTGTCTGTACATTGAAGATATTTACAAAAAAAAGATTGCGATACCTATTGTCCCTGATTCCAAATCACCAAATTGTGGATTTTTTGTCTGTTTGTTTGTTTGTTTGTTTGTTTGTTTGTTTGTTTGTTTGTTTGTTTGTTTGTTTGTGTGTTTGTTTGTTCGAGCATCACGCAAAAACTACTGAACCGATTTTATGAAACTTTTTTTGTTTGATAGCTTATGATCTGACTTAAAATCAGGAGTGCGATTTTTGAATCTCATTCGCTGAGTTCAGCAGTTTTAAATGTCAAAATAACTTGGGAGATATGCATCTTTCTAATTCTGATTTGACTTTCAAAAATCATACTCCAGGAGTGCAATTTTTGAAAGTCAAATCAGAAGTCTAAAGATGCGTATCTCCGTTTTATTTTGACATTTACAACGGCTGAACTCACCGAATGAGTTTCAAAAATCACACTCCTGGTATATAATTTATGCGGACGAAGTCGCAGGTAAATGCTCGTATACTATATTTACGTATTCGGTGCCTCCGAAAACTGTGAAACTGCTGCCTTGAACCCAACGAATAATATTATTTAAGTTGGCTGCTTAGACCACACAGTGTTTAAGCTAAGTCAGCGTACGCTTGTTTCCTTGTAAAACGATCTGTAAGAAAAACAACTGTAGCCAATTGCAATAACGGTCACTTTAAATTGCAGTATATGCGTGACGGTGGTCGTCCTGAACGTGCACTTCAGATCGCCGCAGACGCACCGCATGGCGCCGTGGGTCAAGCGGGTCTTCATCCACATACTGCCGAGGCTGCTGTTTATGAAACGGCCCCAGTACAAGTTTGAAACCACGAGGTAAGACCGTCATCTTCAGAGTGTTAGGTTGCATTACTTTATAGCACATGTGACCCCACTACTGTAATTTTTTTTAACTTGAACCTATACAACGTGTTAATGAATAACCGCAAAACCTCATACACCCCAACGGATTTATAACAAAATAATTAGATTAATGAATAAATTCAACAAATTACCTATGTTGAAACCATGATAATTGGACTCTCCTCTCGATTCGAAACAAACTACTTTGTAGTTTAGCGTTAATTCATTAACACGTTGAATAAAGCCTCTTTTCAGGGCTTTCCAATTTTACGTGCAATTCAGGATTGCTCTTCATGTTAATGGGTTATAAATTGTTCCCCTATTACTGAACAACTTTCCTTAAGAAACCTATAGGAAATTAGCAAAAAAAAATTGAACTTTCCTGCTCAACGAACGTTGTATGAAAAGTAGGTATTTTTATAGATATATTAGTATATACCTATATCTACAGTTCTAGTATATTACCCGAGCAAATAATTACCCACCAAACACGAGAAACGGGACTCTACACGGAAAATAGCTTTGTTTACAAGTAAGAAACTTTTCCAGTTCAAACCTAATTTATCACGAGGATCCTTCAGAAATTTTCACGCTATAAATCTAGTCATATTTTATTATTATCGGTTAACTTTAAACGAATTAAATCCAATATTTGAGCTGGTTATTAAATCTCGGAGAGTAGTTTAAGAAGTGTAAATTAATTATAAGTTAGCAACACCCATCCGCACTAATACGCAGGCGACTTGAAGTGCGATTTTTGAACATCATACGAGGGAATTGGCAGTAGAAAGATGCATAATCTCCATACTAATTTTGACATTTTCTACTGCCAAGTCGCTCGTATGATGTTCAAAAATCGCACTCCTGCTCTCTTCTTGTTGGCGCCCTACACCGGGTTGTCACTACCTTCATTATTAAAATAAGATTCAAGTCACCGAAAATAATCCAAAGGTTTAAGTTATGTATCGCTTGAACACTTTTCGTTGCTTTTTTGCTCGAAGCTCCTTGGCATTTTTGCATCACAATGTCGTCATCGATACAGAAGTCGTGAAAATATTAAAGACTTAAAAGACGGCTACCCTATCTCCACCTGATAGGTCTTTGCTCCAACTCTACGTACTCTTAGAAAAATAGTTGCAACTAAATCTTTGAAAGCCCCCGTTTTGAGTATACGTACTAAGTATGAGTTAAGTACCTATACAGGGTGTAAGTGACAGCCTAGCAAATACTGAAACGGTGAACTCAGACCATCAAACTGAACAACTTTCACTATGGAGCCTATCTCAGGAAACTCGAAAAAAAATCAGCTGTCCCATACATTTTAATCGGGTAGGTACAGCAGTTTAGTATGGGACAGTAGATTTTTTTTGCGTTTCCTGAGGTAGGGTCCAAAGTGAAAGTTGTTCAGTTTGGTGGTCTGAGTTCACCGTTTCAGTATTTGCTAGGCTGTCACTTACACCGTGTATATTTTAATGTTTTATGTTGTTTAAAGCCATAAACTTTAAAAGGGCGAAATCAAATGTACCGACCCCAAAGAGCGTTTGCGGCTAGCTCTATAATCTATGAAAACGCAGAAAAAATAAAACGAAAAGTCGTTGAGCAATAACAATAAACGATGCAATACAACCCAAAGCCGAAAAGGGTTGTAAGCACTTTTAGGTAGAAAGGTAGCTCACGGCGAATCTATATAACGAACATAGATAACGAATAAACATCTCTTTCGCCATCGACAGGCAGGACACCGACGTCGGTTGTAAGATAACGCCTTTAATTTCCTAATAAGAGCTTTATAACTTTCCTTCTCGCCGAAGTTCTGAAGTAATTTGAATGAAATTTAAATATAATAGAACAGTAAATTGGTAAGCGTTCGGCTTCGCTGAATTGCCGACCTTATGCTAACATTTTATAAACTTGGTTACTTAGGACTTAGTTTCGATTTGATTACTTGTCAGATTTTTAATGTTAGCGACATAATTTCATTCTTTAGTCTATATGGGGATGAAATATATTTATTGAAGAGAAAGACAGTAATGGTTAATAGTAATAATAGTATAAAAAACATAAATGTATACAAAAATCTAAACTAGTCTATATTAATCTCTAAGTAGGTATCTCACCTAATGACATAAATCAATGGTTCATATAGCATACCACAATAGTTGACTGCATAACATAAATTATATTTTAGTTAGTCACACTGGACAGAGTTTCGGTACTACTGGTGAAGCGTGGATGTTCTGAGTTTTCAGAATATCTCTGACTATCTCCTCGGAGAATATAGTCGTGAGCATATTATGTATCTTCTTAGCATAATTTTTGATGCAATGCGCGCGTTATGATATCCGATTAAGAATTGTTGATTTGACTAGTTCTCAACTAGACGATTAAAATTCATTCGCACCCTATTGATTCCGGTGATATACAGGGTGTTCGGCAGACGGTTGTATATACGAAAATGGTGGATCCGTGGGGCCCGTCGTCTGCTACGTGTTTAGTCCTTTGGTTTAGGCTCAATAACAAGACCCAGGCCACATAATGGATTTTTTTTTCGTTGCTCAAACTTCAAACGGAACAAAAAATAACAACAGTTTTTTTTTTAATCTACGTTAATTGTATTCGTATTGGACGCACATGATTGCCGGAAAAAATACGAGCCCTTAAACCACAAACAAATAAAAAAAAAACTAAATCCCGACTTTGAACTAAAAATAACTGTAGAGTAGTTCTAATTCTAGGAAAATATCTGTAGTTCATGCATGTTCTAACGGTATGCAATATTTAAAAACAACTGATTAATTTCAACTACCCGGGCCATTTTTCACGGAGCTCTACATTTGCGAAAAGTGACATTAATTACATTCAATGCTGTCAAAATGGCTATAGGGGTGAGGTGTGACGGAATTAAAGTGCATTTATTCGACATTTATTATTACAAGTAAAGGTCTAAGTTATCTACAAGGATGAATAAAGAAAACATGCAAGATGATAATCATTTTTAATTAAAAATCAAAAGACATTGCTCACGTGACGGACTGTATTCGTTTCAAATCGTTTCAAAACGAACGAATGAGTATGATCAAAGAACAAATACAAAGCTAAAATTATTCACAAAATAGGAGAAATATCATACTTCCCAAGGGAATGGAAATTATCCTTTTCTATCGTGAGATTTCTTATAAAATTCAAATTCGTTACCAGATTTGTAGGCGAAACGGGATTGGGCAATGTCTTTTATGCTCTTGATTTGCTATATGCATGCTCGGCACCATTTATCATTTATGTAGGCTGTAGGTACTTGAAATTTCACGGAAAGTACATAACAAATCATAGCGCGGAGGGAAACTTTTTAATCAACTTTGCAACAGTTTTCCTGCGTAAACCGGATGTATGAAGCCCACGAATGGTTTCCTATTATGCCCGCGCGAAGTTCAATTCTCATAACCACAAATGTTTGGTGAAACTAACTGTAACTAACTTCGTTTTGTCAGAACTTTTATCTTGGTGTGGAAACGGGATCCCCGGGGAGATATTCGAGATGTTCACGTGGCATGGTCTGGTCTATCCCTGTATGATTTATTTTAGTAGCTGCTTTACCGAGTTGTGATTAGGTTTCTCGATTCTTGCGAATCGCAGTGTCATGTGAGTGTGGAATATGGATGGATGATGCGGCCTTGTTTTCCCAATACTCAATTTTAAAATATACCAATCAAGCAGCACTCACATCCAATCACGTAATCACAGACACTGGTAACCTTGTCTGGTCCAGACGTGTAAGAATTAGGATTATGTTGAACTTGATTTGACCTAGACACAGTAAAAGCCTCATCGGTATTGGTTGACGTCACCAAAGTATTGAGTGTCATTTTTCCACAATATTCATGTAACCCGTACCTCCCTCAGCGAAACGTATCTGGAACATAGCACATGTTTACGCATTGTGTCTAGTATACCCATAATGTGTTTGACTGGTTAATCTAAAATTTAACATTTTAACGTGTTTGTACTTCCTTCATAATTATTCGAGATTCCGATGAGTCAGCAGTGCTAGATACAACTACATAGTAATCACGGAATGACTGAAGAACGACGGAGACGGAGAACTGTAGATATTTTTAAGACAAGACATAAAGTGTCTACCCTCATCCCACGCGGAATCTTGTAGAACGCAGTAGGAACCCGTTGAAAAGCTGCTGGTTCCACCATCTAAGTGGGTACTAGCGGAACTATGTAGTAGAACCAATTACAGTCCGTACGGAAAATAAAAATAAGTCACCGCGTACATATCAACGACTATAAAGTCCATTAATGAACACCTATGAATCCCTATTTCTCTTGGTCACGACATCACTCGAGAATGGCTGGACCGATTACGATAAAACTTTGTTGGGTTGTTCTGCACATGCCAGGGAAGGTTTATAAAAAAACGACCAAGTGTGTGTCGGGAAAAACTGATTCTGAGGCGGTATGAAGTTCGCCGAGTCAGCTAGTTTCTTTATAATTTTATTACATGGGCAGCAGTCTTAGAGCAGCAGTGAGCTTACCACGAGCTTTTACCCGCGACTTCGTCCGCATAAATTATATACCAGATTTTAAGTCAGATGATAAGCTATCAAGCAAAAAAAATTTCATCAAAATCGGTTCAGTAGTTTTTGCGTGATACTCGAACAAACAAACACCCAAACAAACAAACAAACAAACAAACAAACAAACATACAAACAAACAAACAAACAGACAGACAAAAAATCCAAAAATTGGTGATTTGGAATTAGGGACAGTTAAAAACCATGTCGTAATTTTTTTTTTTGTAAATATCTTCAATGTACAGACACTTCTGTTACAGTTTTATAATAGTTTAGATATGATGCAATAAATGAATTATGAATTATGATGATGATGATGATATGGGTAGTTATACGCCCTATGGTTAAAACAAAAGACTGTAAAAGTCTACTTGAACCATTTCATATCAAGCACCATATATCTTGAATCAGCCGTGCTATTGTAATTCACTTAGCGAATGAATGTCTATTACGTAGCCGAGTGCTATAATGGCTGGCTGTGCCTCGGTGCGGTTACCAGGCATTAACTAAATGGATCTTGGACTAGATTGTGGTGTAAACGAGGCTCGACGAAGTTATGAGCCGGTTAACACCTCGAGATGAATTGAATGTTAATATTAAGTTAGGATTTAACACTTGAAATTTCTTACTTGACAACTTCCGGATGTAGACGGTCGAGAATCTTAAAGGTACGATTGGAAACGAAGTGACAGGTAGAGTAAAACTGTGACCGAGTGGTAAGTTGAACAGCAGCCTGGTGGATCAATCACAAAGAAGGACTTGAACACCAACATAATACGTATAAGCAGAGATTTTTTCGTAGTTTGATTACATTTCGAGTTTAGAACCTGTTGTGCTGTTTATTGAAATTCAAGCTAAGATTTGGAAACATATCTTGAATGAAAGAATTCGTTCTTTCTTTTTTAATTCTTCATATTTCTGAGGTTATCCTGTTGTTCTATTGCTACGATAAATTTCACAGGATGTGTTTTTCTAAAACTGCTGTACCAGTGGGATTTTATTTATGGATAGTAGATTAATTTTTTTAGGAACAACCTATATTTTTCTAATTGTATAAAGAAGACAGAACAGAGAGGTTCATAGTTCACGAAAGTTCCAATGGTAGGAAATCATTATACCTACAAGGCAATCAAGCGGAGAAGTATTAAATACCTATGTGTACTAATGTCACACACGAGCCATGTACTTATGTTGCTTACGAAAAAATTTTTTTTTTCTTTCGCTTAAGATTTCCCCATCACATAAGTCTTCCCCTTCTTCTTTTCGTGTCAATTGTTCTACTGTTGTGTTTCTTTCTACAGGATGTAAAATTAAATGGGACACTTAGGAGTGCTTCAGACCATCAAACTGAACAACTTTTAGTATGGGACCAACACTGAAATAACGAAAAAAATCCACTGTCTGTCCCATACAAAACTGCAAACATAACTCGACTGAAATGTATGGGACAGTAGATTTTTTTTCGCGAATCGATATTGGTCCCATATAGAAAGTTGTTCAATTTTATGTTCTGAAGCATCCCTTGAAGTAAGTGTCCGATTTAATTTTACACCTTGTATATTTGATTGGCAAGATATTCGGCGATCCTGACAGCATCCAGTGTAGCTTTATTGAGATCCTCTCTAGTGCAGGTGTTTGGGCACAATACGGACCATCGACAGGATAGGTTCGCCAAAATTGCACTGCATTAGGCCAGGGTCCCTGTACCCCCATTGAATAAACTTTGTCTGCAACGACCAACCTGAGTGCGAAGCCTATAATCATTTGGTATATTTGTATGCTCGGCAGATCGCGCTACACAGCGTGCGGCGTGGTCGTCAGGTGCGGTGGTGCGGCCAAGCCGCTGTACCCCTACAGACTGGCGGCGGCGGACGACGACTGCTGCGCCCCCGGCGCCTGGCCGCCCCCCGTCGTGCCGCCCCCGAGACCACTCACGCGTACTCCCAGCAAGGAGGACTTGACACATACTACTTATCTTAATTCTGGGTAAGCATATCACCCTGGCAGACCAACATTTCACCAGGCCGCTTAATTACTAGAATATTGCAGGTAGGTTTGAAAACTCATTAGCTAGATCTTCTTGTAGATTTAACTAACATCGGTTTTCCTATAACTACTCGAATAACTGTTAATTGTTAACTATGTAAATATTTTTCTTCGATCGCGCGTTGCGGAGAGGTATTCACCCAATCATGAGGGTCCGGGTTCGAATTCGCACGGACGACATGCCATGTTCCAATAAGTTTTTCTAACTTATGTACAGTCGGCCGCAATAAGTTGTACATACTTTTGTTCTACGTCGTAGTACTACAGTGTATTTAACTTATTGCGGCCGACTGTACATAATACCAACTGCTCTCAAACGGTGAAAGAAAACATCGTTAGGAAACCTGCATACGCTGATTAAGAATTTTTGATGCGTACCTATCATGTGAACTCTACCAATCCGCATTGGGTATGCGTGGGGGACTGACGCTCATTCAGGGTCCCATACATACACCCATAGGCTGATGATCAGTGCATTTTAATGCCGGTAGGTACTTGAGATAAGACACCAACAAGAGGGTGTGCTCACTCGCTTTACTATGACGACTACATCGAAATAAATTACGATGCTTAGGGTACTCTTATATAATACCTGTACAGTCAATATACCTGTTCCACAGTATGGGCGACAGCAATCGCTTCGGGGGTAGCTGCGTTGTGCACGGTTCCAATGAAGGAGCGGGGCTAGCCAGCGCGGGTATGGAGGACGAGGCCCTGAGCCCTGTGCCAGACCCCCCGCCTGGCTTCAGCCACTCGGCCTGCCCGCCCGAGGTGCACAAGACCTGCTTCTGCGTCAGGTTCATAGCTGAACATACGAGGATGCTTGAAGACTCTACTAAGGTTCGTTTTAGGATATATTTTAAAACAAAATGCTTAGGACAAGAATAATAATTAATCGAAGAAAATTAGTCTCCCCGAGTGACGATCTGAACCCCGGATATATCGCGGGCCTATATCCTGCGATACCCTGGGTAATTAGCGAGCCTGTAACGCAGGCTGGCAAATCTTTTCACCACGATAACAAGTCAAATTCATTGACATTCCATCGAGTCGACAAAAGAAAAACAGACAGGATAAAAAACTAATACCTAGGTTGCTTTGTTCCCTCCATACCAGATTCCCAAAATACCAGATGACCAGCATACCAGATTCCTAATTTATCAGATTCCCACAATACCAGAATTTGTACTACAGGGTGTTAGGGTAAACAATTGCATTACTTTAAGGGATGATTGTACACATGATACTGATCAACTTTCCCAAAGAAAGCTATAGAAAATTCGCAAAACAAAAAAATTACTTTTCATATAAACGTTCGATCAACGTATCATCAATGTAACTGTTTACGTTTAACCTAACACCTTCTTAAGTACTAAGTGTAACAACATAGAGTAAATAAATTATACACAACTAGCTGTTGCCCGCGACTTCGTCTGCGTTACCCGGATACAAAGTACCCTATGTGTTAATTCATGCTATGGTCTATCTGTATGCCAAATTTTATCAAAATCCGTTCTGCAGTTTTTGCGTGAAAGCGAAACAAACATCCATCCATCCATCCATCCATCCATACTTACAAACTTTCGCGTTTATAATATTAATACACAATGTAAAAGTGAGTAAGCATAAGAAAGTAAAGTAAGCATTAGAAATAGGTAGGTAGGTAATTAGATTTTATTCTTCTAGCCGATCTTTGTTCCGGCGTTGTATATAGACATGGTAAGTTTTTTCTCTCGCTAGGGTTTGGAAAACTATTTTCTGATGCTATGGTACCTAAATATGTCGCTAATGAGTCTCAGTCCTGAAATTCCATCCGTCTAGACTAGACTCTAGATACTAGCAGACTCTAGAGTCTAGAGTCCGCTAGTATGCCTCCCAGTAGGTAACGATGTATTAAAACCCGTTAGGTTAGGTACTTAACTTCGCTATCATAGAGAAAAACGTATCTCCTGTCCTTACAGGAGATACGTTTTTCTACTCCTTAGTACCTACGTGTTTCTCTATGTTCGCTATAATTAAAGATAACTTTTTATTTTATTAGAAGATCGTGTCTCGGCATTTTTCCTCTAATTTTCTAGAGTTACTCGGTCCCACTTTATTCGAAACGTAGGTATTTAAAGTAGGTAGGTACATCTCATTAAATTAAGCTTGAAAATTTTATGAAGGAAATTTTCTTCAAACCGAATATAATTATGGAAATGTCTTCCAGGCCATCTAATTTAATATTTAGTGCGTTTGGTTAGAAGTAGGTAGGTACTTAGTTAACCAAAGACGGATGTTTATTAATAAAATAAACAAATTAAATGAAAATTAAATTGTAAAAAAAAGAAAATTTACAAAATAAAAAAACCCGTCTGCGTAAAAAGTGAACTATAAATAAAAACTAAAAAGAAAAAAAAAACAAGTCCAGTAGTCTAGAATTCTTTTAAGTAATATTGAATCGACTTCAACAGTCGGGATCCATTATTGGTATTTGATTCGGTCTAGAATTTTTAATGGGTCCCGACTGTTAAAGTCGATTCAATATAACTTAAAAGAATTCTAGACTACTGGACTTGTTTTTTTTTTCTTTTTAGTTTTTATTTATAGTTCACTTTTTACGCAGACGGGTTTTTTTATTTTGTAAATTTTCTTTTTTTATTATTTATTTTACACTTTTTAGTTTTTTTTAACTTTAAATCGTTAAAGATCCTAAATGGTCATTTCAAATGAAAAATGATAAGAGAAAACTTAATATGATTTTCAAATACCTATTCAACGATACCCCACTCAACATAGTTCGTCAACGTAATTTTTTTTATTTTTTACAATATGGCGTCTGATCGTCGCCATATTGGATTTTGATTACTGTCATGTCTTTAGTGACACTCGCAGGATTAAGACAAATCGATTGACGTAAGAATCATCAAAATCGGCCAACGCGTTTGGTCTCTAGTGTGCCACAAAGGAACAAACTTACATACATATGACGGCCCGGTAGCACAGTCGGTAGTGAACCTGCCTGCTGTGCCGAGGTTCGCGGGTTCGAATCCCGTAAGGGACAAATATTTGTATGATGAATATGAATATTTGTACCCGAGTCATGGATGTTTGTATCTATATATGTATTCTATATTGTTGTCTAGTCATCATAATACAAGTCCAGGCTAGATTCTGGTACTTTAAATGTGACTAGATGATTTGTGTGACATTGTCCAAGATATTTATTTATTTATATATACATACATACATAGGCTGATAAACACATTACCCTTCCTTTGCGTCGCGCAGTCGGGTAAAAAGTAAATTGGTTGCGATCTGTAGAAGTTTGAGGAAAGGTTTTACTCCTTATCATACTTTTTCTTAAGTGTGTGAGTATGATTAACCACCTTTCTCATTAGATAAGATAATCCACTCAATCTTCTAATTCATGGTTTTTATTTAAAAGAGAATTCACCATAGCCGTAAAATTTTTATGATACCTGTTGTATTTTAATAAATTAAAATAAAACAACCCAATATTAAGATGGTCAATCTTTGTTTCACAGGACTTTTAATTTTTTCACCTTCCATCTGTAATACCTGTTCACCTACAGCAGCATGTGTTCTGCAAATATCAAGCACAGCCTGCAAACTTGCCCCGGAGCATGTCAACAGCTGTTTTCTCACATTGAGGTCTTTAACTCCACATATAAACAGGTCCCTTATTAATTCATCGTTCAACGATCCAAACTCACAAGACTTGCTGAGCTTCTTCAATACTGTCCCGTACTGTTCATACGATTCACCATCTAGCTGTTTTCGTGTAAAAGATAAGTACCTTTCATACGTCACATTCCTTTTGGGTATGAAATGATCGTTAAATTTTTCAATTACAACGTCAAATTTCTCTTTGTCCTGTTTAGAACTGAAATTTATATTCTCAAAAACATCCTGACAATAATCACCGCCGTGATGTAACAGAATTCCTATCTTCTGCTTCTCCTCAGCTTTGTTGTAGTATGCATCTATATACGACAGCAATTGTCTTCTGAACCTGCTCCAGTTCGCCAGCATATCACCCTCCATATCCAAAGACTGCAAGCCTCCGCCTCTGGCTTCCATCATGGCTGCCGAACAACTTGGCCAAAACTTAGCTTTCTTCCAAATGGCTTTCCGGTCTTCAAACCTCTATTACGTTCTTTGTTTTTTTGTATCCCACCGCGGTCACCATGTTGTATTTTAATAAATTAAAATAAAACAACCCAATATTAAGATGGGTTTATAATCAAGCTTGCAATGACATAATAGACAAAGACCTATTTTCATAGAGCATAGTTTCTTACAACAATACCTAATTGAAGAAAATGAATGTATTAAGTATTAAGACATTTTTGATTAAGACTATCTCAGTGCAGCTAAGAAGTTTAAAATAAGGCTTTATAAAAAAGCCGTTTAGAGACTACCTAGGTAAAAGATTAAAACCTTCAATTTTAACCTTCAATTTCTGTGATTCAATTTTAACAACAGCCTTAAAAATATAAAGGTTTTCTGAAACCAAGTAAATTAATAGCAATTTGGAACTTCTATTTATTTACAAACAACTCTTGCCTGATTGAGATCATTCAACGGAAACAAAATTGTGTTTACTTAAAATGTTTAGTTCCAAGAAACTTCTAGTTAGGATTTACTTATCGACGCAATGGGAACAGTACCTAATATCGTTATCTCTTCGCCAATCGAAATCACTAAAACTAAATATTGAATTGATACCTAACAATTTACCCAAGCGTACAATTAAGCTATTAGATAAGGTGCCTTAGGAAACCTTAAGGTGAATCTGAATAAACACTACTATGTAATGGGTTGATGTATAAATAAGATAATATACAACGTGTTAATAAATTAGCGCAAAACCTCATACACCCCATCTGATTTATAACAAAATAATTAGATTGAAATAATAATTTCATTATTTTGATAGTAAAAATTTTAAGTTATTTGCATTTTAAGTTTTGAGGCAAAAATGATTTGTTATCTTTTAAGCACTGAAAGAAAGCGCTAACGTACTCATAGATACATTTATTTATAATCTTGTTTTGGTAGTGAGTAGGGTGAGTGTGCCCGTGCGTTGGGTTGACATCGGGTTCAGAAATTTTTTAATTTTGCAACCAAATTATTTAATATTTTGAATAAAATTACCTATTTTGAAACCACGATAATTCGATTCTGCTCTCGATTCTAAACAAACTACTTTCTAGTTTTGCGTTAATTCATTAACACGTTGTATACCTAATTACATTATATAATGATAGGATTAAACGAACTTACCTGAAGTGAAGTTCTATCCTAATTATATGAAGTACTTGGTCCTCGATATAATTAAAAAGTAGTACTCGTTATCTATGCGTGTATCCGCGTCCTTTAAATCTGTGGAAAAAACAAAAAACGTCTCCCGCGCGCCCTCTACCGGGCAATGTCATTAGTTCAGAGCTAACTGGTAGTAACTGGGTATGCGGGGGGTGGGAAGTAGGTATATATCGAGGACCAAGTACTTCATATAATTAGGATAGAACTTCACTTCAGGTAAGTTCGTTTAATCCTATCATTATATTCGTACTTGGTCCTCGATATAATTAAAAAGTAGATGTTTAGAGGAAACAACATCTTAAACTAAATCAAACTCTTTTGTTGTGAACTTAGATTCACAACTAAGAACAAAACCTTGTAAGTTATAGGTACAGTAGAACCCTATCACACAAGATGAGATTAGTAAATCTGAATCACAATCATACTAACATTAGTTAAATTCAGACATTAAGTAATCATTTTTTGTTAACTGATATTAATTATAATTAAACTAATACAGTTTTTAATATTAATTAATATATAATTATAATTAAACTAGGTATGTGAGTACCTAAAACTGCTTCTCCCAACTTAATCTGATCTCTGTCAGACTCCAAGCTGTTGAGGTTCTAGTAGAATGATATAGGTACTACCTACTGCTTTTAAAATGCAGGACCCCTCCTGTAGCCAATATAGTGGAGTGTAACGAGAACACTCCACTGTATCTCTCATGGCATTTCTATCCACTGGCTAATAATACACTCTGACGAGAGGTTTTCGAGGGATGTGGTAAATTAATATCGTCATGGATAATTTTGTATACTTTCACTGGTCTAAGTTAACTAGTGACTTTAAAGTATTTATTGAAAGAGCATTTTTATTTAACGGGTCATATTTCAGTATGAATGACCAAGTGCAGACGTCTTTCAAACAGTATGTTATATGTTATAACAATCCTCTAACCTGATTCATATCATTATTTCATGAGAAATATAAATAATTAGGTGCAGGTATATTATACCTATTAAACTGGATTCTTAAATCTGAAGATTAAGTAAAAAGTAAGTTAAAAATAATACCTAACATCATGGATAGTTTACCTAAATCTAAGCTATTGAGTGGGTATCACTATTAAGCATCAGAATAAAACATGATGCGAGTCCCACATACTAACATATTATGGTTTAGAAAGGTATAATTTAAAACCTTTAAAACCATGTTTTACTCTATCATCAGAACATTGCCAATATGAGTGTTATTATCCATTACGAGATGTAGACTAGGTGTCGCATTGTCTCAGAATCATCGTTATCAATAACAGAAGTACCTATGCAAAATACAATAACTCGAGCAGAAACCTCTAGTTTGACTAACAAAACCGCCTCTACTGACGTTAACTATTGAATTTTATATAAAGAGGCTTTGATAAAATTTGCCCAACCTCATAATGAAATTTACCCTATGAAAAAGTTGCCAGTGTAAAATCTCATGAGAACGTTGAAGAGAGGGAGCATTCAAATTTAACTTTTTCTGAGACTTTCAAGTGCTTTCAGCAGTGGGTACCAAAGCTTCTCAGCCTGATTCTCTCAAATCCGATTGGGACACTAAAGAACATGCCCAGTGCCTAGAAGAAAAATGTTGTCTACTTAACTCTCTAAGATTCCATACGAAAGGGTCAAAATGAAAGTAATGAAACATAATTCACACCGAACCAAACTAGAGTTAATCATATCCAAAACTTTCCGAGAAAACTCTCATTCGATAAGTAGGTACCTATAATTAGGTATGTGGGTTCATTAGGTATGTGATTCTCTCCTTTGTGTCTCCAGGGATAAGGCCTCCTTATGAAATTAAGTTTAATGTGGGCTGAATTGATCCACACGCTGTCAGCTTCGAACCACTGTCAGTTCTATTTGGATTTAGCTATACTTTTTAAAATAATTTACTAAACTCTATCTCCACGATACATTTTGAAAAAGATATCACCGTAGTGTTATTGATTCTGATTCCTTAAAGCAAAGAATGCTACCATGCTATGGCTTAGTTCGTTTTCATGAAAATATTTCTCTAGTTCTGACTAATTGATTAGAACCTATCTTTATGGTTCGACCTATATAGCAGGCTTCTGCATTCTGAAATTATATTAAATAAAAGTTGTTTCAATGTACCTACTATGCAATTTTAATTAAACCGAAACCCTTGAATTTTTAACCAATTTAACTCAGTATAATTCTGAACATGTAGGTACATATTACTCCAGCCTCTTTGTGTAAATAAAGCCCTATGAAACTGGCACACAACTGATACCAAATCATACAACCACTTAATAATTATAAAATCTTTCATTGATTATGATCATGAGCATGACTCTATGGTCAAATATTGGTTAATTAGATTGAGCAGTGGATGAAAAAACAATATTTTACATTTAATAGAACCTAGAGATTCCCAAGAATCTTCAGCCTTAAGAACAGGTATCTAGGAATAGATATTTTTTCTTATACTGTGGTACAGGTACCAATAATTAAGCATTCTTGGTAAGAGAGTACCATTTAGGTACTTAGCTATACATTATCATGGTATCAGGTTTAGTCCTAAAGGACAGGACAGGCCCCAATTATGGATTTTTACTGTTTAGTAAACAGCCAGCGCTGCTAACAGTCAGCGCAGACCTAGCCAGCCAAGCTAGTCTATTGAGTAGGCCATCCCATTCAAATAATGAACCATTATTTAAGTAATTGGGATCTTAGAATACTTTTTATAATCCATATTTATTGTTATTGTTGGTTTAAAATTTTTCAAGATACAAGTTCCTTGCTACCAAAGTTTACACCAAAATGTGTTTACACTCCACTAGTGTGAAATACCTACCTACCTACTTGAAAAGAAAACAAAAACCTACACCTACCTACTTGTAGTTAGTGTCGTGTACTTTACCACTTTATGAATTGTGAATAAGTTATAAAAGAATTACTTGTGAGTTGGTTTGCATTTAGACTCAATACTAAGGTGTAAAAGCTTTTTCATAATTAAAAGATTTAATTATTATAATTTCAGACTTGCTTAACATGTTAATAACATTTTCTACCTAAATAACGCTTGATCATTAGTGATATAGGCAATTTTACCTAAAAGGGTGTGTTATATTAGTACAGTTATAAAACTATTTAAGTCCAGCGGTAAACAATACCTACCTCAAAGGGTATTTTATTAGATCATCATTAGTGTTGTTGCCAAAATTTTAAATTTTAGTATTTGATGATTGGTACAATAAATAACATATACAGTACAGTATCTGAGTCTAGCTACCCACTTTATCACAAAGGGTACTGCACCGTCTCGTGGATGTTGAAGGGTAACTGAGACCGAGTTGGTGTTACCATAATGGCTTGTGACCTCTGTACTTTCTTCCTGTCCTGTGACGAGGAGTTTGAGGCTGGATTTGTTTTGGGTTTCATACCGTTTGAAACTTTCCTAATAATTAGAAAATTCCACTGTCGTTCAGCTTTGTGTGAATTCAGTAATTCACTAAATTTCTTTTAAGGCCTAGATGGTACCTATATTTGTGTTAACAAAAGATACCATAAGCTGTTGTCTAAACTTGATGTACCTGGAAATGCAGAATGCTACGCTTGGAGAGTCTGTCAGCAACCTTAATTAGTGCAATTGCAAGGATTATTGTGTTGTAGGCTATTGCTGTAGTTAGCTTCCATAGGTACCTACTGCTGACATTCTTGTAATAAAATAACACATCATTAGCCTCACCAGGGTGTTTCAAAATACCAGGCAATTCCAAATTTATTTTGTATTTATAGGTAACCTATTTACTTATTTATTAATTTTTCAGATAGTGCAACTATTATCTTTTTGTCCATACTATTGTCTGTAAAATTCTCTATCTGAGAGTAAATCGTCTGTCACATTTTAAGGTTGTCTTTAACCTAACCAAAGTATTATATTATCTGTGCCTAAGGTGAGTAGCACCGCTTGACCTGAGGCTAATTGAGTCGTGTGAGTGTGCCTTATTTGCAGTTATTAAATAATTATTAGATACTGAATAATAAAATTATGATCTGATAGTTCGGGGACTAGCTCAACATCTAATTCAGGATATATGTCAGGATCAACACCCATAGCTATAATGTACTTACAGAGTAAAAGCTTTTTACCAACTGGCCTCATACATGATAGTAGGTACCTGGTCCACATAGGCAACCCCCACTGTTCAGAGTTATGTTGTCCCAACGGGAAACCACCATGAGTAGGTTAATGAGGCATCGATGGCAAATTTATAATAATGCAAACAGACAAACAAAAACAATTATACTTTCCAACGGAAAGATGCATATAAGTGTCACACGATCACAGCACCGACAGAAAGAATAAACATTCGTAAACAAAGAACTCATCGAGTATGTCCTCCCGAACACAAAAGCCACTAACACACTTGGTCACTGGGTACCGGAGCCAGCGTCTGCTATCTTTCCCAACGGGATGGTCATCATTATCATCGAAACTCGAACATTCAAGGACAAAAAGCACGTGAGCTGGCATAGTCTTTCCCAACGGGAGAGTGCTTGGTCGAAACTCAAACATGTGTGGGTAACAGGCACAGGCGCTGTAATTCCCTTTCTTCCCAACGGGAACGTGTCCGTTCGAAACTCGAACGAACAATGAGCACAAGAACTGGTAAGGTTTTTCGGACAGTGTCATCTTAGGTTCCCAACGGGAAAAGAAATGCATGGACGAAACTCGAACATGCATTGTGAGAGAGCTTGTGCTCTGGCGCATTGGCATCGGCTGACTAGCCCCAACGGGGCATAGCATTTGAACGTACCTAACACGAACTCACGCATGTGCGCCGCCCTAGAACCGGGCACCGGCATTCGTATCTTTCCCAACGGGAAAGCGCATCTCCGAAACTCGAATATGCGTGGACACATAGCATAGTGTCGAGCCGGGAGAGGATTTAAGCCCCTATATCATGTAAAGCTTTGTAATTGTAACACAATTAGTAGAAACGAAAAGAATAAATTCGGTACATACTTGTCGTCATTCAGCATATTTTCCTTTGTCAATCACTCCTCAAACTTATTTACCTTTTACTTCCACCTTTCCTGCTTGTCATAAGACTTCTTTCTTTCCATTATATGCACAAAATAACAATTTATTTCACATTATAACTTAAAAATAAATTTTAAGGACGTTTCGCGTTTCACGCGAGATAATCGAATGACATTGCCCGGTAGAGGGCGCGCGGGAGACGTTTTTTGTTTTTTCCACAGATTTAAAGGACACGGATACACGCATAGATAACGAGTACTACTTTTTAATTATATCGAGGACCAAGTACGAATATAATTATATGTAGATGCAGGTAGGTATGTTGGTATTTATGACGATTTCAGGATCATTTTCATAATTAGGTAGGTAAATGGAAAGGGGAAAAACAAAATTAAAAAAAACGCGTTTGTTAAACAAACTACTTTATTTTTAAATTGTTTCGCTGTTTTTATCCTTATAAATAAAATCATTAACGGAAAGAAAGCCCACGATGTGGAAATATGATTAGGTATGCTTGTCTCAAAAACAACATAATTAAGTATAAATGACTGAACTTTTGGGAAGTTGAACCATGCCTTTGGTTGGATGGTAGGTACTTATCTAGGTACATCATCATAAACTCCACTCAAGGCTTTTTGATTTTCACGCTAATTACTACAACGGTCCCACGCTAATCTCATCAACTATTTGTCGGCAACTCTACACAATTTCGTCCGACCATCCTGTCAGCTGTCCGTCGTTGAAGAGGCCATGGTCGCCTTTCCATCAATGCTTTCGTCCTTCTGCCATCTGTCTCTGCCGTGATCAAGACTGCAGTGAGTATTTTTGGCAAAATAAAGCCACATATATTTTCGGAATCCTTGTGACGTGCTCTACAGGTTGTAACAAAACACCCTAGTAATACTTAAGGGGGTGCTACAGACCATCAAACTGAACAACTTTCACTATGGAGCCAACAACGAGAAATAATAAAAAAATCTGCAGTCCCATACAAAACTTTGTATCGACTCCAACTAAAATGTATGGGACAGCTGATTTTTTTTATTATATCTCGTTGTTGGCTCCATAGTGAAAGTTGTTCAGTTTGATGGTCGTATTACTAGGGTGTTTTGTTACACCCTGTATAAGGATCGACCATACTTACTGCACTGGTTACTTACTATTTCAACCTCTTCCAAATGAGATATTGCAATAAGGATCAAAGTGTTACAATAGAGCTTGTCACAATTTGAAAACATAGGTATACAACTCAACCCTGCCAAAAAAATTACTGCAGCCTTGATACTAGACCGAGATCCGACCGTAAAATTATGCACCTATTTCTTAGGCGAACGAAATGTGATTCTAGTGTATATTTACATAGGGGTTCATTCAACGCCGCCAAGTTGCCTAGAAAAATCTTGCCGTAAGAACCTTTTCCATGATGATTTTTGGTTTTTTTTTTTTTTTTTTTTTTATTAACTATGGGTTTGCTCTTGACCTCAATCCAGTCCTCAGGACGAAGATGGGGTCGTAGATGTAGCGAGCTTACCCAGAAGATGCCTATTCACTCGTACTTTAAAGGAATTCGGGTTGTAAGTACTCGGAAATACTGACGCAGGTAAGGCATTCCACTCCTTGGCTGTGCGCATTATAAAAGATTCAGAAAGGCGCTTGGTGCGGATATGTGGGATGTCAACCAAGAAGGGGTGATATCCCGCGGTGCGTCTGGAAGTCCGATAGTAGAAAGGGGAAGGTGGGATGAGCTCATGCAGCTCTAGGGCACACTCACCGAAGTACAATCTGTAGAAGACCGACAAGCAGGCCACTCTGCGGCGGTGGGCTAGGCTATGAAGCTTGGCCTCCACCAGCTTACTATCGCCAATGAGCCTCCTGGCTCTGCGTTCAACCGAGTCGAGTGCGGCAAGTTGATACTTGGCTGAGCCATCCCACAGGTGGCAGCAGTACTCCATACATGATCGGACCTGAGCTTTATACAATACTAAGAGCTGTCCAGGAGTGAAGTACCGCTTCACCTTGTTTAAGATGCCCAGCCTTTTGGCCGCAGTTTGAGCCTTGAGGTTTAACTTTTTCCACCTATCTGTTAGGGAAGTAAATGAAGTGCCATCGGAAGGAGACTGATCTAAAGTACTGAAAAACTAGGGTTGCCACCTCTCAGTCTGCTGCAACTTTAGGGTTGCCAGGTTTAAAAATGACTTCTTTGAACCTGGCAAAACTATAGTTGCGGCAGATTGAGAGGTGGCAAAACTAGAGTCACATTTCGTTCGCTTAAGAAATAGGTGCATTATTTTACGGTCGGATCTCGTACCATAAGCACGGAGTCTGTCCAAGCGTCCCGCCCATTTTCCCTTTCTAAACTTTTGCTTATTAACGTAGCTATCATTAATATTAAATCGCAGGTAAAAGAAGATTGGAAGTACGTAGCTATGGTACTCGACCGCCTCTTCCTATGGATCTTCACACTGGCCGTCCTGGTGGGGACAGCAGGGATCATCCTGCAAGCGCCGACGCTCTACGATGACCGCGTGCCCATAGACAAGCACTTCAACCAGATAGCGACGTCATCACTCGTCAGATGCCCGCCGCCAGCGTAAGAAAATAAAACATTTTGTTATACAGGGTGAAATTAACACTAGGTGATATCACTAGCATCCTTTTAAACTAAGAGTCTACACATCGAACTGAACAACTTTTACTATGGGAGCAAACCGATAGGAGCAAAAACAAAATCAGCTTTTCCACATTTGAATCGAGTAGGCATTGCAGTTTAGTATGGAACAGCTGATTATTTTTTACTACGATCGGTTTGCTCCCATAGTAAAAGTTGTTCAGTTTGGTGGGTAGACTCTTAGTTTATAAGGATACTAATGATGTCAATTTCACCCTGTATAATAATCATGATCACTAGAGATCGGATAATCGGATGCATATTTACCTAAACTTCACTTTTTTCCGCACGATAACATAATATAGCTTTTCTGTACAAAGACAATTAAAAAAATCAGGCCACCAGCACCGTTTTGTCATACTGGTCCTCGTAGGTAGAGAGAGTCGCACCATTATGATATTACTACTTCCGAAAACATGAACAACTTGGACAATATGAACAACTCTGTTAACTTGGACAACTACGTTAACATAAACAACTCTGTCAACTCAGGCAACATGAACAACTCTAATAACATGAACAACTCTGTCAACTTGGCCAACTGATTGAACTTGGTCAAGTTGTCCAATTAAGTAGACCTACTTACGACAACAAAACAACTCTGACAACTCTGTCAATGCGGACAACATTGTGTAAGTTGACCAAATTGTCCGAGTTGTTCATGCTGTCTGAGTTGTTCAAATTCAAGTTCTACGTTAACTTTTGTGTCGATAAATCTTTTCGGAACGATCCTGGGATTGTTTCATATACAGGGTGTACATTAAAATGGGACAGCTACTTAAAGGGGTGCTTCAGACCATCAAACTGAACAACTTTCTCTATGGGACCAATATCGAAATCGCGAAAAAAAAATCTGCTGTCCCATACATTTCAGTCGAGTTATGTTTGCAGTTTTGTATGGGAGAGCGGATTTTTTTTTCGCGATTTCGATATTGGTCCGATAGAGAAAGTTGTTCAGTTTGATGGTCTGAAGCACCCCTTTGAGTAGCTGTCCCATTTTATTTTACACCCTGTAGAATAAATTAATTAAGACGTGTCCACATTATTATTATGAAAAATGAAGTTTTAATATGCATCCGAATATCCGATCTCTAATGATCTTGATCACAGAGCACTGAAACGTATTCCGCTTCTCCACGCAGCAATATTGGTTCCGTGGTAATGATGCGGTAATGTGGTGATGTTTGTTCGTGACTGATTTTTGAACTGGGAATTTCCTAGACACTTTTTGTCTTAGATGCAAATATTCGTTTTGAGAAGTTCCTACTAAAAACAAAAGATCTTGCTAATACTCTAATACTAAACTCACATTATATTGCGAGGAAAGATAACGCGCTGTATTAAAATCATAAAGTGTAAGGGCTCTTACAGACGAGCGACACTTTGCTGTCGCGGTGGGTCGCAGAGCGTCGCGCTCATACATTTTACGGTCGCGCGACCCTCCGCGACATCCGGCGACCGCAAAGTGTCGCTCATCTGTGAGAGCGCTAAGAGCCGATTATATGGATCGATGATTAGGCCTATATAACTACAGAACATACATCGATAGAACCAAAGTGTTAATATTTATGGTCGCTTGCACCAAAAAGGATCATGTAGAAGAAGAGAGGGATTTTTAGATCATCAAAATTAAAATATTGTAGTCACGTGCTCCGAGTACTGCTACGATAATTCGTAGAGTGTGCTACGGGACTAAAACATATCATGAAAATAATAAAAAAAGTTCAAATTCCCGCGCAGTTGCTTCCAAATACATGCTTAAGAGGTTTCCCTGACCGAACATCTCTAATAAACTATGTAATTTTAGTAGGTATACCTACCTATTTTTGACTGGCTTGTCCTACAGGGATGTGGTGCCTTTTAATCCAAGGAAATCAAATTCGAAAATCATAAGAATTCGCACCAAATTTCACAATTATCTAATTAACTCATTAGGTATTGGTCTAAAGTTTACTTAGCAATTTTAGAGTCTAGACAATGGTGTATGTCGCAGGTAAAAGTGACTTCAACTAATAAGGTAGATGCACATAATACAGATTTTTTACAATATTTAGGCTTTTATTTGAACACAGGTTTCATTTATGTATTTTATAGAAAAATAAAAAAAAATACTACATAGCAAATAAAGCAGACTCTTGTGACGAAGCTTGTTGTGGATTTTTGACTGTACATTTTGGACAAGGCATGTTGCCAATTTTACTATAAATTTTTAATGTCAACTTTTATTATAATGCAATAAATACTTACCTGTAATAAAGCAGATGTTTAAGATCATTACCTACTACATTTTTCCATAATTTGTATGTCTTTTAAATCACGAGAAGATAGCTTCTAAAAACCAGCAAAATATGGCCGGGCCCTGCGTTTACCTATGGGCCTCTTAAAGTGGTTTATTTCCGACGATAGTCTAGACTAGACAAACTACATTTTTTCCTCGTAATATAAAAATCACTAACCAATATAACTTTCGTGATCAAACACCACTAATCACAGTCATGACACAGTGCCAACAGAGTCGATTACAACCTCGTATCTTGCGTTCTAACCTTTACTTTACCTACAAACTTCACACGTATAAAAAGACTGTACCACAGAAAAGAGATATACAGTGTGTAACAAAACACCCTTGTTATACCTACTTAAGGGGGTGGTATAGTCCATCAAACTGAACAACTTTCATGGAGCCAACAAAGAGAAAAAATAAAATAAAATCTGCTGTCCCATACATTTTTGTCGGGTCGGTACTGCAGCTTTGTATGGGACAGCAGATCTTTTTTATTTTTTCTCGGTTGCGCCGTATCTTAGCGGGCCGTGTATGTGGCGCTCTTACGTCTGTAGTGCGATTTTTGAACATCACACGTTCAAATCAGCAGTAGAAAGATGCATAATCTCCATAGTAATTTTGACATTTTCTACTGCTGATTAAAATGTTCAAAAATCGCACTCCAGGTTGCGTGCGTCGATTCGAGCGCTTGCATGAAGGTACTTATTATTAGGTATTTCTCTTTTCTGTGCCTGTACGTACATCGCAGGCTGATTACAAAACATTATCAACAGGTGGTACCATTCAGTCATAAAGTCCCGAACCTGACGTCACCACGTGTCGCCGCATCCAGACCCGCACACCCGTCCCGCCCGGATCGTGTTCTATTCCACGACACGTACGTTAGCCTAGATTTACTATCTTCCCATTCTTCACCTGCACTTTAGTCTTTCATTCTTTCATCATTAGGTACATTTTTGTTTTAACAGATAAAAAAGTTTCATTTTGGTGTCAGATTTTAGCATGGGTCAATGTTTAACATTTCTCATTTGGGAGATTGGCCCCGTTTCGGACTGTGCCACGGCTTAATAAATTTATTCCTGTCACTTTCTAAAATAAGATTAAGAAAAGAGACAGAAAACCGACAGCTGACTTTAGTGCTGTCAAAGTGACGTTATACGCCCAAAAACGCCTTAAATAAGATGGCGTACCTAAATTATGATGGCATCTTATTTTGGGCGTGTAACGTCACTTTGACAGCACTAAAGTCAGCTGTTGGTTTTCTATCTCTTTTCTTAATCTTATTTTAGAAAGTGACAGGAATAAATGTACCTAGTTAAGTCGTGCACAGTCCGAATCGGGGCCATTATACGATTTATATCAATTGTTTAGAGACACCAACTTGAATGACCTAATAAAAAACTTTTCAACGATTACAAACTTCATTTCGTAAAACTTTTCCAGTTAAATAGCATAAGCATATGCTCACGACTATGTTCCCCAACGGAATAGACAGAGATGTTTTGAAACCTCACAACATCCCCATTTCACTAGTAGTACCTACAGAAACTCTAAATAAATGCAGTTAATTTGCTAAGTTACGTGTTAATACACTTTACACCATAAAGATACCTTACATTAGTATAGAGGAACTGACACGAGTTATCAAATGAAACCGTTTTTGGACGTTTTCAGGAGATTATCGGCAGGGTAAAAATTCGACTTCTGTATATAATTCTCAATCTAACGTGCAATATCGTGGATAATTTAATGAAATAGTGTTAGAATATTTCACAAAATTATCGACGATTACACTTTAGGTTCACGATTATTTACAGAAACTGAGTTTTAACCCGGAGACTAAAGGAGACGAAATCCCCAAATACGGTTCTATTGCCTCGCGTCACGTATCTCTATCTATTGTACAGTGATGCCGCTAGGTACATCTCGCTCTCTCAGCTGTCAATGCCTCTATTCCGTAAGGTATAATAACTTTATGCTCTACACAGTTTCAAAAGTCAATTAGACGACGCGACACGACAGCACGAGTAGCGAATATCATGCGTCGTAAGACAATAAAACGTCCTAATAAGTAAATAAAACAAGAGACGGGAGCACTATAGTAGCCTTAAATCAAAGTAAAATTAACGGATAGGCCCAAAGCGCTTTAAGTTGAAGCACGAACAACTAGGGCACTTCAATACAAACTAGGGCACTTGGTCTGTCATCTCGGTACATATTCGAAGTAAAACTGTCAATTGTTTTGCCTCATTTTTCTGGTTTGAAATGTTCGCGTAAGGCCTATCCAATAATTTTACTTTGATCTAAGATAGTAGCGAGCATGTGCATCACAAGTCAATAAAACAAAAGAGCACTAGTAGCGAGCCAAAGATTTTTTTTTATACGACAAAAAAATCTTTGTAGCGAGCATATAAAGAGTGAAATTGATATCATTAGCATCCTTTTCAACTAAGGATCTACCCATCAAACTGAACAAATTTTACTATGGGAGCAAACCAATAGGAGCACAAAAAAAATCAGCTGTCCCAAACTAAACTGCAATGCCTACTCGACTCATATGTATTCAACAGCTGATTTTTTTTGCGCTCCGATCGGTTTGCACCAATAGTAAAAGTTGTTCAGTTTGATGGGTAGACTCTTAGTTTAAAAGGATGTTAATGATATCAACTACACCCTGTAGAGTCGCGAGACTGTAACAGTAGGTAATCGTTGAAATGGACATGAATTAAAAAATAATTAAATAGTATTTGAATAGAGAGTGATATTAACAAAGTGAAGTTTGTTCAAACTTGCTCTATTTATGAGTAATCATTACAAGACAAGATTGACCGAGCTTTACTCATAAATAGAAAGGATAAAAAACAAAAAAAAATGGTTTCCAATGTTCGAACAATATTCATTTTACTTCAAACAACTACAAAACGCCTTCACTTCGCAATATTTGAAATGAAATAGGTTGATTTATTTGTTACGTACAGCCTACAAAATATACTATGGCTATATCTTCTTCTACCGTTCGATAGCATGCCATTGAGTTTCACTTGCACATGGTATTTGTCCGTAACCACCAAGATATAACTAAGAACCCACCAAGATATAGCAAGTATTTTAATACCTTTTTCACTCACTAACTATCCAAATGTTATTTAGTAATTTATTTAAAGCGTAACATTAGTTCGTATCCCACATCTAATTGTGACAATAAAAGAAGCAATCATTCTTTTGAATTTGACCTGCTTAATGTCATTATTTCGATCGTAATCTCACTATCATCTAGTAAAATAACATCTACTTATCCAATTCAATAGGTACCTAATGATAACTAGAAATAATGTCTAAGTAAACAAACGAACAACCACCAAATGAATGTTGTCTGTGTTCAACAACTACTTAGGTAATAGTCGTACTTAGAGAACCTAGTGTCATCGGTTAAGAATCCTGAAACCTGTACCCTCCATTGCTGAACATGTTTATGAACATTCTGAAATAATTTGTTACTTTTTTAGATGGTATTGTAAACAGTTAACAACAAAAGTTTAATTCTGAATTATTTACATACATACATACCTACATAAGCTCACGCCATTGTCCCAAGGGGGTAGGCAGAGATCACGGACCGCCACACGCTACGACTCTGACATACCTCTTTAGCCTCATTAACATTCATACATCTTTTCATGCACTTCCGTCGATTGAGGGTCTGAATTATTTACCCATTAATAAAAGCCGGAACGAAAACTGATAATGTTCCATTTATTTAAAAAAAATTGGCAGATACTACAAATGAAAAGTTGCATTGGCTCCAAAAAGTTACTAAATCTCTATTTTATGCCGATATTGCAACATTCGTTTGCAATTTCGCATTTGTTGTTAACATATATTTTTTCTTTCTTACCTACTAATCAACTACAAATGTTCCTTTATTCTTTAGCAGGCAAGGTCACTTATAGAGCTCAGCATGTATATTTATTACCTACTTATCAAATAGTTTATCATAATTTTTATTTTTCTCTTTTACAGGGTGTAACTAAACACCCTAGTAATACTTAAGGGGGTGCTTCAGACCATGAAACTGCACAACTTTCACTATGGAACCAACTTCGAAATCGCGAAAAAAAAACAGCTGTCCCATACATTTGAGTCGAGTCGGTACTGCAGTTTTGTATGGGACAGATGATTTTTTTTCGCGATTTCGTGGCTCCATAGTGAAGTTTGATGAGTAGAATACATGCTGAAGTTATCCGCAGTGATATAAAATTAACCCTGTATACAGGGTGTAACAAAACACCCTAGTAATACTTCCACCAATCACCATCCATCTGAACAACTTCCACTATAGAGCCAAAGTCGAGAAAAAATAAAAAATAAATGTGCCGTCCCATACATTTGAGTCGAGACGGTACTGCAGTTTTGTATGAAAGAGCGAGGATTCGATTTCGATGTTGGCTCCATAGTGAAAGTTGTTCAGTTTGATGGTCTGAAGCACCCCCGTAAGTATTACTAGGGTGTTTTGTTACACCCTGTATAAGAAATAATTATTATCATAATTTTTCTTTATCGGTAAACAGCTATTTTCGCATGCACGTAAATTCAGAGGTAACTATTACAGATTTTTAATACTTTTCATTACTTGGTGCTTCAGTGATGCATGATACAAATAAAAAATTTAGTTTATATTTTGTAAGAAAAATTATTATTTATTAATTTCTGTAGGTACCTACCTACATTTATGCATACTAATATTTAGGTAGGTATGTAACAAAGTCTCCGCTACTTCTGAAATGAAATACTTTGATTTTGCACAATACCTACCACATTTAATATTCCATAATATATCTACCTGTAATTAAATACAGTTAAAATTTCTAAGGTAAGACAGAAACAAACCACAAATAAGTAACACAATGTTTAAGTTTTAAATAAGTCTTCCCAGTCCATTTCATAATGATAGTCAGTTTTTAATTCAGTAGATAATTCATAACACAAGAATTTGTATAAAGACCTGCGGCCGTAGTATGATGCGCGCGATAAGGCGCCGATATCACGCATTTTATCTCGTTCGTTCGCGCGAAAATAGAAAGGGAGCTAAGGCGCGATAGCGCTATAACACGCTGCCATACTACAGCCGCGATAGGGTTGAAATGGACAGGAGAGACCCAGTAACAATTTTTATGTTGTAGACTTTTATCGAACTATACAGGGTGCAGATTTAAATGCGTTACCTACAGAGAGTGCTTCAAAACCATCATACTGTAAACATCCTTCAATATGGGACGAACAATGAAAATTTAGTAGAACTTGACTTTTTCTATCTTATGGAACAACCAATTTTTATTTTCGCAATTTCAATGTTGTGATCTAAAGCCCCCTCTTAAGAGGGCTATCACAGTCCAGTGGCGCCCTCATCACATTAAAAAAGATTTCTCAATAAAGAAAGCATAAATTAAAAAAGTGCTCAACACGAACACTACAAAAGCCTTCAAGCTATTTTCATAAAATACTTTTATAGGTTTTTTAAAGGTCTAAACATACAAATTTTGAAAAAAGAAAAAAACGGCCGCTTTTGTTTTTATTCGAAATTGTCTAAAAGTGGCATAATGTTTAGAACCTATAAAAGTATTGTATAACAATAGCTTGAAGGCTTTAGTAGTGTTCGTGTTGTGCTCTTTTTAAATTTAGGCTTTCTTTATTGAGAAATCTTTTTTAATGTGATGCGGGCGCCACTGGACTGTGATAGCCCTCTTAAGTATGTAACGCATTTAAGTTTATAACCAGAAAATACGCACACGGTACTACCTTTTTCCTTTAGCAACAAGAAGCGGAAAACATGGCTTAAAATGCGCTAAACTGTGTCTAGTAGATTCACGCGATTTAACTCAATAAAAGATCAAGTCCATCGAGGATTTGATCTTTTAAAGACCCGATGTATTGAGCATACGATGGAATGAAAGTACGACCATTTAGATTTCCGAAGAAGGTACCGAGCCTATAGGTACCTAGTGCACCCTAATTTTTTTTATTTCTAAACAAATTATACAACATTAAAAAAAAACTTATTGTTGAAAAAATGAATGAATCAATGAAATTAATGAATTAATTAATTCGATAGTTTTTTTCCAATGATTTTTTTAAATGTTGTATAATCGTATAGAAATAAAAAATACGATTGAAGGCACTATAGATCCCTTAAATAGTTCTGATCAATTTATATGAAATAGTGGTATGTGACATGGGCGTAGGAAACCCCACAGGACAGCGCCCGGGCGACTGCCCAAAAGTTCCACCTAAATCGACACCTATATCTCTCCTTACATAGTTAATAAGTATACTTACTACTTATTTATGTCCGTTTAGTTCGTTACTGAACACAGTTTTTGTGTGTTGCCGTATCTTCCCCTTTTTGGTTTTATCTAAGACTTCTAAATAAAAATAGTAGACCAATCTACATAATACGCACACGGATTGTTGTTCACTAGAAATGGGAAATGTTGATCGAAATGTTTGGACCATAAAAATGATGTATAGCAATGGATGGTGGGCTTACCATATACGTAAACCTACGACAAGCACCTCGCTTATTCTTGTAAGAATGTATCTTTCTAATGAACATGTTTAGTCAAGTGATTTTAGTGTTTGGTGTTGTGTTTTGTTTTGTTTTTTGTTTTATTTTGTTTTAGTCATGGGCGTATGGAAAAAATATGTTACTTTATTTATTAACACTTGAATAGGTACCACATAAATACAATAATACCTATAACACAGTTATAGGAACCTAAGTAGCAAAAAAGTACAAAGGAATGAGCTTATCGCTGTAGAAATATCTGCTACCAGACCCAGAACCTCTACCCGCACATTCAAACTTCGCAATTGCGTGAACGTTTTCGTTCCAATGTCAACTCTATTACAATGAAGTGCGGACCGAAACAGTAGCGATACATCGAACATCGAAAGTCCGGGTACAGGGCCAGACCGTATGAAAGATTATCGGAGTTAGGTAGGTACACGACGTTGCAAAATAAAATTGACTAAAAGTAGAATAAATGTTTCATAAAATTTAAATAAACCTTGCTATAATGCCAATTGGGCAGTTTTTGCTAGGTTTCTGTAACTACCGATGAATGCGGTAGTGAATTATTTAAATAATGTTGACAAAGTAATACCTATGTACCTGCCCTGTAGGTACTCTACTAACTTAGACAATTTATATAGGGACTCGCCTTGCGGTAGCATTTTCCTTCTGCACGGTAAAAGAACAATTGATCTTGTTCATTTACACCCAATTTTATACCTTATCACTAAAAGAGACAGCCTATAATAGCGAAACTATAATTTTGAACTTGGTTCGCACGAGACTACTTTTCATGATTTTTAAGATTCAAAATTAGAATCTAAACTTATGGGGAATAAAATCCAAAGTTGCGGATTTCATGTTACCTCGCCCCCCGCAAAAAGTGGCAGAAATGTTTCTTAGTAGAATGACACGCGTAACTCGTCCCTATATAAATTGTCTAAGTCTACTAATTAACTTGTTAACCAATGCATAATAATAAATTAAGAATGAATGTGACTAAAACCAAATACCTAACGTAAAGAGTGCATAATGATTAATGAGGTGTTTGGAATTATTTACCAGGGCTGCCACTAGATATTTTATAATTATTCAGCCATGTCAGCGAAATTATACAAAAATGCCGTGCAGGATCAGGGGTAAATAAACCGAATCAAATAAAAAAAAACGATTTTTTTATTATTTATCACATCATTTTTAAATATTTTACCTATTCACAAAAGGATTTCTTTTAACAACTTTTTTAATCATATTGGTTTAACCTAAGAAAGATAACATTCTAGATTCAGGCTGACGATCAGGAACTTGTTTTGAGCATGGACTTAGTCTTAGTATGTAAGTATGGTTGAAAATTTATTGTATCGATGACTGTGACTAAGTAGCGGCTTCTATCTTACTGGTCTGTCCTTGCTAATTAGTTTTATGCTTGTTTTGTGTCCAATTATATATGAGATAACAGGATACATAGAGGATAAAAACTGCCATCCAATTATACAGTTTTTGTATCCAATTATACAATCTGGCAGCCCTGTTATTTACGTCAAAATTACAAATATAGGTAAGCGAAAAATTCTTCGTCTATGGTAACTACACCTAACATTAAATTCCTCGCTTGCACTCTGTATTTGTTAATTGCGAGCGTAAGTAATCCGTCATATAATATGAGTAGAATTCCTAGGTAATGTAGGTTCTTTTTCTTTCCATTTCCTGGCTCATCATGGTTTGTGTACCTAAATGTAAGGAAATATAAGAAACAATTTAAAAATGAATCGTTGAAACTAACTAAACATGTTCATTAGTAAGAAATCGAACGCGTATCTATAATTTGGATTGTGGTCTCATTATTTGTTAATGTTAGCGCTTAAGTAGACATCGAAATTAAAATTATACTTAACTGTAAGTCATTTTAAAATTATTAACAAAATGTTATTGACGAGTTTTTTTTTTTGACGAGTCATCTCGAACGTTTTTGCCATTTTCACTGAAAAAGTGTTTAATCGGAGAAACATGGCGAAACTTAGTTTATACTTATAACTCGCTAATAACATTTTGAAAATAACACTCATAGTTTCTATCTCTAATCCTATCTTGAAAATCATACCTAAGTATTAAAATTCTCTCCTAAGCAATTTCACTATTATTATTTTTGTCGTAGAATAGAACATGTACGATTAAATAAAAATATCGATTTTATTATTTATAGGAAAACCATAGAAATTGAAATAAATAAAAAATATGTCATTTACGACATAACAATTTAAGGAATATTTTAATATTTATTTTTTACAATCAACCATATTATACATATTTATATTGAAGAAAAAAAAACAAATTATGTTTTAATACATGAAAAAATATAAAAGTTTTACACGCCCATTGAAAGATATCCTTATGATAAATAAGTACAATATTATAAAGATTTAATTTAAGTGACGTTTGCTCAATTTTACGAAGGAGTGTCTAGAATGTTTCTACTGAATTGTCCCACCTTTTTAAATAAAAAACAAAGGTTTTTTTTTAAGTTTGATAGTTTGTTATGTTTAAGTTGTAAAATAAGGATCTAAAATGTTGTTAATTTACATTTTAATGATTTTATTACAATTTCAGTCCATGTTTTATACAATTTTTAAAGTTCATGTAAATATTAAGGCACGCCTTCAAAACGAGCCGTGCCAAAGTTTTGGACAGGAATTGAAAAAGAGAAAAAAAAAACAATTAATTTAATATCAACATTAATAAACAAAGCGAAATAAAAAAAATATTTGTACAAAAATAAAAGATAAATAAAAATGGCTAAAATAAACGCTTTTCGTGTTAAATGTGAAGAGTTATGTAGGTATATGGATAGGCACTAGAGTCGTGCTAATTAAAATGAGCGACAGAGAACGAAGATGTCCATAATACCGTAAATTTGTGATAGTAGAAATAAATCATTACTGTAGTTAGGTATACCTACCTAGTACCTACCTAAATAAACCTACCTACCTACTTAAATTTGTATTTTTCGAAAATTGTGAACAGTAGGTCTAGTATGATTTCTCTACACGCGCCTTCGCTACATACAAAATAACCTGTTCCCGCGCTTTTCGGAGAGCGAAAGCCGCGCTTGCCGCGACTTGTAGTATGGAAAAAACCCGAGTCGCGCGCAAGTAGAGAAATCATGCTGGAGGGTCTGGCTTTATCTAAAGAATACTTAGGTAAGTACATACATTTTTAAAATAGGTAGGTACGTATTTTTAGTCCACTGTAGCAAACTGAACGCATTGTAATTAATCAGTACCTATATTAAATTCTGTGGCTACTTTGGCAGTCAGCCAAGTGGTAGTAATGCAAATCGCTCCAAAACTTGAGTTGCCTACCTATTGACATAGGACCGAATACAATAATACTGACTTAGGTAGGTACATAATATAATAAGGTACCTATGTAGGTATCTTGCTTATAAGGAATGTATGAAATCGGGTATGAAAACGTCAAATCATTGAATGTAAAACAAAGCATTCACATTTATTTCTAGTACCACAAATTTTCGGGCACTAGAGAATGTATTGGTGCATAGTTTTGTGACCCTTATAAAACGATATGAATAAAATAAACCTAGTCATTTAAGAATTACCACGTTGACTGCTCGCAGTAGAGTAGTGCAGCTCAATTGTAGAGACGTAAGTTTGTAATTATCTATTTATATTGTTAATAAAACCGTTATAAGATAGATTTTGCGTTGTTTTTTCATTCCTATAACACATCAAGGGCAATAGGCATATACAGGGTGTTTGGTAGACCGATTTAGATATTTTCTGAGCTGAGGGCACCTTTATGAACTTTTTAAACCACATAAAGTATTATGACAAGTCTCATAGTTTTTAAGTTATGATCAAAAGTTCGTTTTTAGGGTTCCGTACCCAAAGGGTGAAAACGGGACCCTATTACGTCCATCCTTCCGTCCGTCCGTCTGTCCGTCTGTCCGTCTGTCCGTCTGTCCGTCCGTCCGTCCGTCCGTCTGTCCTACCTATTTAGGGCTGTAACTTTCGAACTGTTATATTGATATTAGATAGTTGAAATTTTCTCAGATTATGCTTTATTACGGCGGATTTGTTATCAAATAATAAAAATGTCAAAAAGTTAAAAATTAAGGGGGGTTCTCAACAAGAAACTAGTTTTTATCAACGTTTTTTCTTCACGCTCTATCGTAAAAATGGTAATACATACAAGCGTCAAACTTGAAGTGTGATTATAGAGCAAACTCTACAGAATAACAACAAAATATACTAAAAACTGGCCAAGTGTGAGTCGGTCTTGAGCTAAAGGACCCGGACAAAAAAAGTTTTTTTTTTCTAAGTTAATAATGTTGTGTTCTGTGGTGGTGTGGTACAGAACCCTCGGTGCGCGAGTAGTCCGACTCGCACTTGACCGGTTTTATTTTGTTTATTGCGGGAATCGGAGCGGTTAGAGATCCATAACATACAAGTTAGTGCCTCAATCAGTTTTATTTTGGTTTTGAATTAGTCCTAAGTACACAGTCTTTCATCACGATAAGTTTAAACAATAATTGGAAAGGCAATAATTGGATTCATTAACAAATCTTGATTTAAACTTGTCAGTTGCCAGGAATACTTCCGGAAAGCTTCCGGTATTTTGGAAGTTTTTAGGAATACTTCCGGAACTTTGGATGTTTTCAGGAATACTTCCGGAAAACTTCAGGAATTTTGGATGTTTTCAGGAATATTTCCGGAATACTTCCGGAAAACTTCCAGTATTTTGGAAGTTTTCAGGAATACTTTCGGAATTTTTCAGGAATACTTTCAGAATTTTGGAAGTTTTCGGGAATACTTCCAGAATTTTGGAAGTTTTCAGGAATACTTCCAGAATTTTGGAAGTTTTCAGGAATACTTCCGGAAAGTTGTCAGATCCTGAGACCTTGCGTTACGTCATTACGTCCAATCCACCTTTAAGGTAATTTGTATTGAAATAGTGCCGCACTGCAAGGGAAGGGTATCTACATCGAAGAAATAGTGAGTCGTGACCAGTTAATAACAAAACATTAAAACAAACAAACAACACGAAAATACAAGAGCAGGAAAAGTAAAAAATAGAGATTGTGTTACGAAATTTCGAGCTCGCTTCGCTCGATCAGTTTTATTTTTTGCTTCTGCTTTTGGTTTTGGACTCTTAGTCTCTTACCCCGGAAAATAAGACCTCACTTCGCTCGATCAGTTTTATTTTTTGCTTCTGCTTTTGGTTTTGGACTCTTAAGGTGGACTTCCGATGCCAGCGGCCGATGCGACTAACGCGCGCGTCTGACGCGAGGTTCTGTCATATTTGACAGAACCTCACGTCTGACGCGCGCGGCCGACGACAGACCTCACTTCCGAGGTCAGCGACTAACGCGTGCCTATTGTGCAGAGTGTTATCACTTTAGGGTATTTTCCCCGAAATTTAGGGTACGTTTTTATGTTTTGGTGTTTAAACAAAAACATAAAAACACAAACAAAAAAACCAATACATATTTTAATAAAGAATATTTGATTGATTGATAGATTGATAGGTTTAGAGAATATATGAATGCATTTTTTTTTAACAGGATTTTGATAAAATACATTTTTGGGAGTAATTAGACAGGGATGCGTTGCGTCCCCATGGCTTTTTAACCTGTACATGTATCGCTGTCTAGCTAATAATTATGTAGGCAAGAGGGATTTTCCGAAAAAAGAAAAAGTACTTTCAAGTGACTCGATAGATGGTGTTATCGCTACGTTGAGCGACCTTGTAGATAATAAAATAAAAATAAAATAGTAAATATTAAGAAAATTTTCGGTAAAATCTTCGTAATATTTCTGGCAAACATTCTTGTTTTTCGTGACGTCAGAGCATAGCCGCGCGCGGCCGCGGCCGATGCGATAGACATCGGCCGCGCGCGTCTGACGCGCGCGTCAGTCGCTGGCATCGGAAGCGGCGCCATACGTTTTCATAGTAACTAGTATGGCCGCATCGGCCGTCGGCCGCGAGCCGCGCGCGTCAGACGCGTCGGCCGCTAGCATCGGAAGTCCACCTTTAGTCTCTTACCCCGGAAAATAAGACCTCACTTCGCTTGCAACAGCTTTTGTCTCATACCTTACCTTATCAAATCAACTCGGTTTCGGCATCAACTTCAATATCGAGTTATTACGTCTGCTTTTATTTCATTCATGAAACGCCTCGATTTCGACATGATTTTATGAGATTTTGCTGCTTTATAACTCATTAAAGTTATAATGTAGAAAAATCTCGAGCTCACTTCGCTCGCTCCTTGTTTTAGATAGTGTTGATTGCAGTAAATAACCTTATCATAACTTTGGCGTAAAATCACAAGCTCGTTCCGCTCGCTCTTGGTTGTGATTTTATCGAACTGCCTAAACGCATTTCAGATAATGTTCGCTCGCTCCAGTTCCAGTACCTACTTAGATCATAATTATTGGAGATTAACAGTAATCTACATATTGTAGTGCAATCTCGAGCTCGCTTTGCTCGCTCCTGGTTTTTTATTGTATTGAAACGACCTAGTCGTATCGCGAAATCTCGAGCTCGCATCCCTCGCTCGGTTTTTAGACCGTATTACACTTTCTCAAAAAATTTTGTTTTCTTTATTGTCAAAATAAAAATTTTCGATGTTGTCCGGGGAAAATTTTCGATTTTACTGAAATGTCCGGGGTTTTTGAAGTCTTTATCCGGCGACGGCGATTTTGGTGATGGCAGACTACTGCAGGCTACTTAGACCATTTATGTAATAGGCATAAAATTCCTCGCAAAGGAAGTGGCGTGAATCAGCTAGCTAACCAGCTATATACAAATATAGGCTCACAACTATTATTTCCCGGAGGTAGTCAAGGACAATCGTAATAGGAAAAAAATAGAAGAGAATTAAATAACAAAATTATAATATTATGTAAGCATAAAAGATAATCGTGAAGCTCAGCACATGTTAATTTAGGAAATCTAAATGCAATGTTAATCTATGAATTGTAAACTGAAATAAATTAACAGAATTTCATTTAAAATCACGTTGGTAACTAATGAATAATAAATACTACTTTAACAAAAAATGTATTAAAAATGATCTAGTCTTATCTAGTTTACAAAAGTATAAAAACAAATGTCATGCATAGTAATAATAATTAAAAATACTTAATAAATAATTCAGGCGTTAACTTACACTTATTAACCTGGGTTCTTAAACTACTTAAACATTACAATCTCCTTTATAATTGCTAACTACGCATTACAACATAAACAATGGGCTCGCACATATTTTAACAGCTCTGTAAATATTGCTAAGCCGTCATTCTGCCCGCTCATCATGACGTCATCATTATTAATTTAGGTACTAGAGTGCATGATTATAAATAGTCAACCAAAGTTCAATAGGTCAGGATTATCAAAAACACTATGAACATCATCATCGTCACGAGGACGGTTAAAGAAGTTATTCATAATAGCATTTGTAAATTTACTCCTTTCTATCAGTTTCTCTGCGTCTTTGACGGCTTCTTTTTGCGATTCCTTGCTAGGTGGTGCAAAGAATGAGTTGAGAGTAGACGCGTCAAGCTTTGATAGATCTGTTGGTTCGTCAATGGTCGGTGGTTCATCGACTATCTGTTCTTCATTGGTTTGCGTATCATAATCTGGTGCCGATTCTGAATTTTCGGATGATGTTAGTTCGTCGCCCGAATCTTCTGCCTCCCCACTTTCTTCATCAGCATTTTCAATTGGCGGTAACTCAGGATGTTTGAATAATCTCTTAGTAATATCTTTGAAAGTCTTTGGTGCAGGCGTTGCCGATTCTTCTGCGAAGAATTTTTTCGAATCGTCAGAAATCTTGGTTTCAATGTCTTCTAAAATTTGCGTTTCATCCTTTTCCCACTGAGAAACATGTTTTTGGATATCTGCATCGTTTGGCATACTTTTTAAGTCTTTTATAATTTCTTGTACTTCATCTTCATTGGACAATGTTTTAGCCGATTTGTCTGCATTTAAAACTCCAAAAACTTCATCGAACACCAGACGTATTTCATTTGTAGCCTTTGCGTTTTTATTACTATTCTCGACTTCTTGCAGAATTTTAAGTTCCTTCAGTACATCGTCAACTGTCGACTTTTTTCGATCTAACTTTAGATTTTCTACTTGACTCTTGACCGTTCCAGATAAGTCATTTATTTCTTTGTTCAATAAAGCACTTATTTCAGTCAATCTATTTGTTTTATTCTTGAGTGCATTCTCAGCATTTTGTATCTCTTTGTGTGCGCCGCTCACATCAAAAAGTTCATTGATTGTTTGGTTCACATTGGACATAGTTGCGTCAAGTTCCCGGGATAACTCTTTTTTCACGTCATCTGCGATTTCCTGAGATATTTCAGCTGCATTTTGTGTTTCAGCAGGTGTGTAGCTGTCATATCTTACTTCTGATGGTGGAACTTCAGGCGGCGAAGTACTCTGTTCAGCTTCGCCTTTACATCTCTTCTCGTATTCCGACGTATGCCTGAATATACCACCGAAGGAAAACACCTTTTGAACTGCCAAAATAGTGCAGTCTATAGTATCCCTAACATCAGTCACAACATCATTAAAGAGTTTCCCAAAACTGTTCTCAACTGTTTCAAATGCGCTTCGAAATCCGTCGAAAAATGTCGCAGAGGTCTGGAATAAACAAATCAAGGTTAATTTTAATTGAAATAATAGAACAAGAGCCCGTGACGATCAGACCTTCGTTATTTTATAAAAGCTGCAAGTTTCTCAGCGCATGCTCCCAACACAGATAGAAATGATGGGCAATTATGAAGTTTGAGTCATGGTTGCTTTGGCAGGGAGCAGGTTAAAATTGTCTGGCCAAGGGTTGGAAGTATTAAAACTGTCGGGCTACTGAGGAAACATCTAATAGTTACCCAAGTAACATGTATAAAATTCAGCCTTTATACTCTAACGTAAGTACCTATATACTTACAATTTATAAAAGTTTAAGGCCGATATTACAGAACGACACTCAAGTGGAGATCTCTTCTTGAGTGCAGATAGAAAAGGATGCAAATACATACAACGTATACATGCATCCTGGTCTATCTTTACTTAAGAAGAGATCTCCACTTGAGTGTCGTTCTGTAATACCGGCCTAAGGGTGTCAGGCTCTTGGACACAGAACATTATAAGAGGGGTTAGAAAATCAAAATAGCGCTTTTGCTTCGGAGACGGCTGTGGCCACTTGTCTTCCCGCTCACGCTCTGCTACAATTACTCATGCCCTCTCGCTCGCACCACACCGCGCGCCTGATGGTGTTATGCAAATCATTGCATAACCTGTGGCGACACGTTCCGCGCCTACTTTGCCTTTCTAACCCCTCTTATAATGTTCTGTGCCCTTGAACCATAAGGAGAGTTATAAGTTCAGTTGCTGGGTCAGTACGTACCTGTAGAATTAAAACTGAGAAGATAACCGATGTAACTGTGATGTTCATTGTGCACTTCATTATATAAAATTAATTTATATTATAAGAATAGCACAACGTGCTCGTGGTATGGAGAGATATGACAGACTTATTGATCTGTAGCCTCTGTGCCATAGCTTTCCATATTTAAGCCTTCACTGTTTACTTATAAATTAAACAGACACGCGTCACTAGCGAATGCCGGACACTTGTTATAATATTTGCAAGGCACTACTTGAATACAATTAACTATAATATGGCTTATAAAAGAAATCATTTAATGATCGATACTATAAAATTCAAAAATAGTACCATAAATTGAGTAAATCGAGTATATTATACGAGCAAAAATAAAGAAGCAACGGGCTTAATAAATGAAACTGAGAAATTGATCATAATGAACATTTTATTAGTTACGATTGAGTACCTTAAAAATACGTTTTATCACAAACTTCATCAATATCATAAGATAGTACATACAAATTGTAATACACTATAACAATAATACGCCTTCTCGAAAAAGATTTAAACTTATAAGTAATGCACTTTACACATATTGGGGTCTGGACAAATGAGCTGGGCTGTAGGTCTAATAATGTTCAACTAGTTCCGTGTTTCACGGTTATGCATTTTAGTGGGTACATTGCACAGGTCAGAAGGTGTCAACCGATAGCCGAAAGAAGTTGAATAAGTGACGACCGCGAGCATGCGTCAAAAATAAGTCTTTAAATAAAGAGAGAGCGGTTCCTACGGTCAAACCGAGCGGGGCGAACGCCAACATTATATTACCTACTAACCGAGTACCTGTAGATTTAAAGTCTATTGTTTCGGAACCGGTCAAAACTACACCGATTTTCATGTTTTTTTTTTAAAACGTCCGTAATCTAGAACACTGCAACCTTTATATAGTTTAAAAATTGACGCTCTTAGCCATATAAAAAGTTGTAACACAAAAAATACAAATTTTATGAAAAAATGCTTCGCAACTTGCAAATTCATGTAAGAACAGGACATTCTCTTTACATTGAGGCAATTTTAATCGAGAATGGTTGACGAATAACCTGGATGAGCGCGCTCCATACAAACGAAGTTTGATTCTATTTTAAATTTAATGATTTTTTTTAACACGATCCAGAAACTAATATCCTTGTCTGTGGTTTGTCAGATTTCCGTTATGTTGTATAGTTTGAAAGTTACACTGGCCTAAAGATTTCTATACAAAAAAAAAACGTCAATTTTTAAACTGTAAAGGTTGTAGTATTTTGAATTACCTAAATTAAAAAAAAAATTATCCAATACGGAGTTTTAAAAGGGTTCCGAAGTAAAAACCTTCAGGGACTCGACTATACCCAACATATTTCTAAGGTAATTTATGTCAGACCCGAATATGTATAAAGCACACCTCACATCGTATTAGATTATGTAGTTTTAGGTAACAAGATACAATTATTGTCAGGTAATTTTGTATTTGACGCGCTTTCTGACAATGACATTCATTCGTTTAACGCTGCATTCACAAATGCCTATAATGCTTTTCATAAAACTTTTGAATATCTTTTTAATATTGTCGACTATTGTTTTAGCTGTCGATTTGATTATCTATGCTGCATGATGATTACAGAACTAAAATTAATGCCATATTACTGCTGACGCTTAATATCCTTAAAATTCGTAGTCTTTCCTTATATTTAATGTCTCATTGACTTAGCTCCTGTTGCCACAAAAACCAGTCTGATCTTTGAAAGTAATTGATAAAGGCAATAACGTTTTTTATATCTTACTAAAGTTTTTCGGCAAGATTTTAATCTTATCTTCAATTGATTGAAATTAATTTTCGTCATGAGAAAACATAATGTTAAGACAATTATGTACGCTAACATGCGTAAGTAAGAGTTATTATTAAATTCACAATCAACACTAAATGTTGACATTTCAATGCAAATATTACAAGAAAATTTGAGTTTTATTCAACGTTTTAATACCTTTTATTTTATTATTGACACTTAAACAGATTATCCACATAACATTAAATAAAAGGCAGAAATGTCATTTGATTGAATTTACTGTGTCAAAAATGAGATTTTAAAGTTTTTTATAATTTGGCACTCTTTGAGCAAAAGTGATATTTATTGCTACGTAATAAGGTACAATAGACATTATAATAGTTAGCAAGACTGATGGATGAGGTATGTCGTAATCTAAGAAGGATAATTAATAAAAATTGTATAGTTTTAAACGATATCCATAGATTACAATTATTCGTAAGATTTTTTTTTGTTTAATCATACGGTTCAATTAAATCATTAATATTAACATTAACTTACATACTATTAAATAATTATGTACATTTATTGAAATAAAAATGATTCGTGAATAAAATAGTAAAAAAAGTTAAAATTCATAATGATATTTACGATAAAAATTAAATAAAATTTCTCACATAAAATATCAACATATTGCGAAACAAAGTAGAAATAAAGTTGTTCTAGAAAATTAGGTACAAAATACACGTAATAAAAGTAGCTGATAGAAGCAGTGGAATGTACAGAGTGCAGAATGACGACAAGACGTTATTTTAGAACAATTTTTGAATAAAATTTGGTAACACTTGACCGAGACTAATTTATACTACTACAGCACACTTGTGATTTGTTAATACAGAATACTTTGTTAAAATAATTAATTAAATGTAATTTGGTTTATGTTTTTCTTTAAGTAATATACTTAGGTATATATTTTAAAAATATACTTTAAAATTAGGCTCGTTCTATAGTATTATAAGGAATTGAACTACAGTTTATGCTAGCTACTTAATCAAAATCACGCCTCATTTTTTGATATAGTACCAAAATATCTCGAAAAATATCTGCATCAATATTAAAACATTCACTCCGTATAATTGACGTATTTAAACCAATGTGAAGTCTATGTCCAATTGGTGTAGGTTTATACAACGTGTTAATGAATAAGCGCAAAACCTCATACACCCTAACTGATTTAAATAACAAAATAATTAGATTGAAACAATAAAACAATAATTTCATTATTTTGATAGTTAAAATTTAAAGTTATTCGCATTTTAAGTTTTGAAGCTAAATTGATTTGTTATGTTTTCAGCAATGAATGAAAGCACTAACGTACTCATGGATACATTTTAGTAATCTTGTTTTGGTAGTAAGGGTGAGTGTGCCTGTGCGGTGGGTTGACATCGGGTTCAGTAAATTTTTAATTTTGCAAATAATTTATTTAATATTTTGAAAAAAAATTACCTATGAATAAAAACATGATAATCCGATTCTGCTCTCGATTCTAAAAAAGTAGGCACTTTCTAGTTTTGCGTTTATTCATTAACACCTTGTATAATAGAATTGAACGTTTGAAGTGTTCTAAATTGTTAATTTTAACCTTTTTTTTAATTTGATGTTATTGTTTTAACGGAACTGGGCTCGTTTTAGCGGAAAAGCTTGATAGATGTTCCTTCTATTACCATTCGAGAAATTATTTTGTTTGCAGTTTCTATAGGTTTAATATTAGGACTTTTAAAATATCGGTTGAATGGATCAAAAAAATTTACGTATTTTAAATACAATGTAGGTACTTCTACTATAACATTTCAACGTGACTATAATATGATATGCGAATTTTAAATAGATTTAGAAAATGCACGATACAACCATAATACATTTCACTAGACAACCGTTACGTTGATATGGCAATACGATAAACATTTTAATAATTTATATTTTAAAGCTAACGACTACTATATTAAAATATCATTCAAAATAATAGTAAATATAATTTATCTACAACATGAGAAGCTATGAAGAGATCACTCACGAATATCGGCTTAAAATCCTGACTTGAATAAAAGTAAAACATAACATTCAAAAATGTGTACCTTATGTCCTATTGTCAGAGCCGAGAGAGATGGCAAAACGGTTCATTGACTGCGAGTATTATTATATCCAATCTTTAAAAACGATAATGTAGGGGAATTATGAATACAGGGTGTAACAAAACACCCTAGTAATACTGAAAGGGGTGCTTCAGACCATCATACTGAACAACTTTCACTATTATGGAGCCAACATCGAAATCGTGAAAAAAAAACAGCTGTCCCATACATTTTAGTCGAGTTTGTACAGCAGTTTTGTATGGGACAGCTGAATTTTTTTTCGCGATTTCGAATTTGGTTCCATAGTGAAAGTTGTTCAGTTTCATGGTCTGAAGCACCCCCTAAGTATTACTAGGGTGTTTTGTTACACCCTGTATACAGGGTTAATTTTATATCACTGCGGATAACTTCAGCATGTATTCTACTCATCAAACTGAAAAACGTTCACTATGGAGCCACGAAATCGCGAAAAAAAATCATCTGTCCCATACAAAACTGCAGTACCGACTCGACTCAAATGTATGGGACAGCTGTTTTTTTTTTCGCGTTTTCGAAGTTGGCTCCATAGTGAAAGTTGTTCAGTTTGATGAGCAGAATACATGCTGAAATTATCCGCAGCGATATAAAATTAACCCTGTATGTATTTATACTGTTATCGTAGTATAGAGGCTGACAAAGGTGATATTTCGGCTTGGACTTAATTTAATTCAGGATCTTTAGCTGCTCAGTACAGACCACGTAGGTTAACATAATAATTGAGCCTTACATATTTTAGGTGGTAGCTACCGTTGTAAACAGAGCCCAAGACTACGTTGGTCATAAACTAAAAATTTCCAGAGTAATTTGATCTCAGATAAATATAGCTGTCTGGAGATCATTTTATACTGGACTTTTCCTATATTGGAAAGAGTCGAACAAAATAATTGCGAGCTCCGTTAGACATTTACACAAGAAAATATAGGTACTTACTCTAGGCTTAGGGTTAAATTGTTTTCGATTTTCTCTCTAATTTTCATAATTTTAAACGCTATAATAAAAACGAACACTCAATTGAGCATTTCGGAAAATAGACATATCAAAATATTTAAATTTTGCGACGTTCAATAGATCATAAAAATAAATGTTAATTTTCTAGGTACAAATGCGATCTATTTTTAGTTTAATCAAAGGGCGCGTATGAAGTCAGTGCGCCTCTGTTATATATTATTCTCTCAAACATTATATTTTCTGTTAATCATCTAAAAATACCATTGTTGATATAATGTGAAACTAGTTTAAGATTCAAATTTAAAAAAAAATTTGCCTATAACTGACCAAAATGCACAGGTCTAAGTGTTACTATCCTCAACACCGTATTGGTATTAATTAAATATGATAAGTATAACTATTGTATACAAAACCTTGGTTTAAGAATTTATTATTATAGTTTTTAAGATGTGTTATGTCAAATAAAAATTGTTTAGTGTGGTGTAGAGATTAGTTTGACGAGATGTTTTTGTAGAAATAACATCTCTACCTAGATTAAAGACAGACTGAAATAATATCGAAGGGAATTGTAAACTGGATATAACTTTTAAACGTTGTAACTAGAAACGCACTGCCTAGTCTCCCACCCGCCGTTTAAAGTTTCTAATTCACCCATAATTATCATCAAACAATCTCACCCACTCATTATGTCATGGCATCACCTCGCTTGTTTCCTCGCTAGTTGGGGACTCTCTCTCGGGAGGCAGGGGAGCAGTATCCTCTCGTAGTTCCCTAGTAGGTGGTATAGGAGCTATGTTAAGTTTAGGTAGAGGCGGTATTGGTGGGGTGGGCGTGGTCTCCCGCGCTGGGGTGGGCTGGTTGCTGGGAACGGTGAAACCGTTCTGCATTCTCTGGTAGTGAGGCTTCCATTTGTTCGCAGGTGGAGTGTAGTTTAGGTGGTCGTATTCCATTTCTGAAAGCATATAGAAGTATGTTATTGCCATATTCTGCAATGCTAAGAGAAAAAGCATAAGTGCATACGACTCCATATGCTTTTTTTCTTCTTAGCAGGACAAAGGCATACACTGGACACTTTGCTGTCACTTCATATAAATAGGGAAAGAGGAGGTAAGCATGTGCTATACTGATTGATTGCAAGAGAGACAGAAATACACCATTACCAAAATTTTCTGACACGCGGCCTACCAAGGGGTGAGGGAAGAATTAGTGGGGGGTGGGGAGTGTCCGTAATGTATGCGCGTTGCGGAGAGCTATGGACACTCAATCATAAAGGTCCGAGTTCAAATCCGCACGTACAATAGTAATAAAATTTTCAAACTTATGTTTACGTAATATCAACTGCTCTCAAACGGTGAAGGAAAACATCGTGAGGAAACCTGAAACGCTGAAGAATTTCAAATGCGTATGTGAAGTGTACCAATACGCATTGGGCACGCGTGGTGGCCTAATGCCCATACACCCTACTTGTATGGGCTGTCCTGCAGTGGGACGTATATAGGTTGGTGTGGTGATGACCCCTGACTTCTATGTTATAGCAAAGGTTATAGTGTGTAAAAATAAAACCGTACCATATCCTTCTTTATGTTTAATCTCGTCATAAACGTGGTCCAGTTTGTTATCGTCGTCTATACTGTGGTACAGGTTTGGATTCGTTGCGTCCGCGTCCTTATTCTTCAGCGAGGATAGCGGGTCGTACGCTGGAACAAAACAATTATAACTGTTAATAACATGAAGTTGTTAAATCCAGTAGGATTCGTTCGCAGATAGGTCTGGCTCACTTCGCAGCTCCGTAGATATAATAAAAACTTAGACAATTTAATAGTATGAACTCGTAACGCGTGCCGTTCTCCTAACAAAATTTTCTGCCACTTTTTGCGGGGGGCGAGGTAACATGAAATCCGCAACTTTGGATTTTATTCCTCATAACTTTAGATTCTAATTTTGAATGTTAAAAATCATGACAAGTAGTCTCGTGTGAACCCCAAACGTTTTAAGTTCAAAATTATTGTTTTGCAATTATAGGCTGTCTCGTTTAGTGATAAGGTATTAAATTGAGTGTAAATCCACAGGATCAATTGGTCTTATACCGAGGCAGAGGGGAAATGCTACCTCAAAGCCAGTCCTTACTATTAAATTGTCTAAGAATAAAACCGGTCAACTGCGATTCGGGCTACTCGCGCACCGAAGGATTATTACCTTAGAAAACAAAATGTTTTGCTCCGGATCTTTATAGCACGAGACAGACTCACACTTGGCCGGCTTTTATTATTTGTTGCTATACTGTAGAGTTTGCTCTATAATCACACCAAGTTTGACACTTTTATGTATTACCGTTTTTCAGATGGAGCGAGAAGAAAAAACTTTGATAAAAACTAGTTTCTTGTGTGAAGATTTGACTTTTAGAAATTTATTAAAAAATCTGCATATTATTTTGTTTGAAACAATGTATTATTATATTGTAATACGAGCTTTTACCCGCGACTTCGTCCGCATAAATTATATACCAGATTTTAAGTCAGATGATAAGCTATCAAACAAAAAAATCATCAAAATCGGTTCAGTAGTTTTTGCGTGATACTCGAACAAACAAACACCCAAACAAACAAACAAACCGGCAGACAAAAAATCAAAACATTGGTTATTTGGAATCAGGGACAGGTAAAAACCATGTCGTAATTTTTTTTTGTAAATATCTTCAATGTACAGACACATTTCTGTTACTTACAGTTTTATAATAGTTTAGATTTTGTACAAAGCAGCTGATTTCTTTTTCACGATTTCGGTGTTGGTCCCATAGAGAAAATTGTTCAGTTTGATCATCCTCTTAAAAAACCGTCAGCCAGCATATTAAGAAGGGTATCAGCTATAATATTATTTTATGTATAAAGGCATATACAACAGGACATTAATCGATAGAAAAACTGTGACTTTAATCGAGATAGAAAATTGAATACCGGCGTAAGAAATCTTTAAATAAAAATAGAGACTCACGGTCACTGGATCCAGTGGCCCTCATCCTCAGCTTCTCCATAGTGGTGTTGTTCAGCTTGCTGCCGCAACTGAGGTTGTTCACTATGTGGTTCGCGTTGTTCAGCAGAGTGGCGGAGTCGTCCCGCGTCGACCCTTGGAACGAGTACACCGGGTTGTCGAAGTGCTGTTGCTCTGTTGATTTCAAAAATATACAATTAATCTCACGACTCGTTTCTTTTTTAGGATGATTTAAAATTGTACAACTCCAAGACTGTCTGCAACCAACTGTTGCCGAGCAACCAAACTATCAAAAGTGGACCCTACATAAAATGTTCGAAATCACAGTTTCTAATTCCCCTGTTTCCTCCTCCAAAACGAAACCGATTTATATAATTCTTTCAAGAATAATATAAGAAAGACTATGGCTATGCCTGTATGTTTTCCTTTTATTGTTTATATTCGTCTAATTTGTTTGCTGGATGTCTGAACACAGAGGGGAAATTGAAACTTTGTGTCATTTTCGAAGGCTCCTAGTTCTTATAGTAATTAGCTAATTTATAGAAAAAAACAAAACATAGGGACATGGCAGAGGCGATATAGATTGTGTGTAAAAAATTCCTGTGCTCTAGTGTCAGTATCCAGGGAGGAAACAGGGGAATACGTTTGTATGGACTAAATGGCACTAGCCTTTCCTTTTCTTCACAATAAGCATTCACCGGGCTGTAATAAGGTTCCAACTCATCTATTTATGAAGAGTATCACTTCTAATATAAATGGTAATACTTGTACTACAACCACAGCCTGGACACTGCATACAAAAATTTGAAATTGACAAGATGACGACAGCACATGCGAAACCAAAGAAATTGAACCTTAAGTCTTCTTCGTAGGTAACGAGTAACCAGTGCGCGGTAACCAGATGGCGATAGAGGGGGTGAGGTAAAAAGTTGGTGGGAGGAAGGTAGTGTCCGTACTGTATCTAGAAATACATACTCTTTCTTATACTGTGCTACAACTCACCAGGCTGTGAGCTGGGGTCGACAGTGTAGTGCACGTGCGCGATCTCTCGCTTCAGGTTGCGCACGCGCTTGCGGTAGTACAGCAGCACGAGGACGGCGGCCGCGAGGCACAGCACCGCCATTATCACCATCACTACAGTCAGCCCCGTGTTCGACGATCCTGCTGAAATTATCATTTGGTTTGTTAAAGTCCCTTGGTAAGAAAAATTGGTCTGTTTTTAACTTCAATCTAAACTATTATAAAACTGTAACAGAAGTGTGTCTGTACATTGAAGATATTAACAAAAAAAAGTTACTATGTGGTTTTTAGGTGTCCCTGATTCCAAATCACCAATTTTTGGATTTTTTGTCTGTCTGTTTGTTTGTTTGTGTGTTTGTTTGTTTGTTTGTTTGAACGAGCATCACGCAAAAACTACTGAACCGATTTTGATGAAACTTTTTTTATTTGATAGCTTATTATATATGATCTGACTTAAAATCTGGTATATAATTTGTGCGGACGAAGTCGCGGGTAAATGCTCGTAAATACAATGATATAAATAAATAAAGCACAGACCAGCCATGTCGACGTGTATGGCGTCTGCGGCGTGCAGGTCGCAGTGGTCGCCGATGTAGCCGCGGTGGCACACACAGCCCTTCACCGGGTCGCACACCCAGTTGCCCTCCGACGAACAGTTGCACGCCTCCATGCAGTGGTCGCCGTAGTACCCCTCCGGACAAACTGCAAAGTATTACCGTAATTTTCTACTGCCCTCTATCATCTCGCTGCTGGGCAAAGGTCTCCCCTTAAGGACACATTGACAAACGGCGAACGAGGCCGGGCCCATACAAAAAACCATGTTATGGGAACGCGTTCGGCGCCGTTCGCAGCCTACGAAGGAGCGGCGCCTCATACTACTTTTTGTATGGACTCGCCGTCAGTCAATGTACCTCAAACCTTATGGGGCTGGCAAGCCAACAACAGGAACGGATGGGTCGAACCCAATGGGATCTTTTATGTTGACCCCTATTTATTTTCTTCACCCTTCAATAAAATTCAAAGGAAGAAACTTGTAATATCCTAGTTTTGGATAACCATATCTTAAGTCAAAATTCAATTTTTTTTTTCAAAATAATATAATATAATATAGATAGCTTTTTGACGTCATTTTTTGACTCTACCACCGCGTCGGAAGGTGTTCCGTTGAGAGAAGATGCGGCCAGAAACTCTACAACACACATCTTTTAAACAAAACAAAATGTACAAAGTACAATTAAAATACAAAATTGCATTACATAGTGTAAAATTGTCAAGACCAGACATTTTGGTCATTCAAATAATCATCGTGTTTATAGTAACCTTTTTTACAGAGGACTTGTTTAACATGGGACTTAAACTTTTTGTCTGGTAAGTTTAGAATATCCTCTGGTATCTTATTATAAAAGCGTATACAGTGCCCCATGAAAGATGTGTTGACTTTACTGAGTCGAAAATGTGGAAATACTAATTTATTTTTATTTCTTGTATTGTAATTATGAACGTCACTGTTTTTGGGAAAGAGAGACAAATTTTTCGGAACATATAAAATATTTTCGTAAATATATTTACTGTAGAAAGTCAAAATACTGATATCTTTAAAAAGATCCCGTAGTGAGTCTCGACAACGCAGATTATAAATGGCTCGAATTGCCCGCTTTTGAAGGATAAAGATAGCCTCAACATCTGTAGCACGGCCCCACAGCAAAATACCATAAGACATGATACTGTGAAAGTAGCTGAAGTATACAAGTCTTGCAGTGGCTATATCAGTTAGCTGTCTAATTTTCCGAACTGCATAAGCTGCCGAGCTCAGCCTACCCGCTAGGGTTTCTATATGTCCACATGACCCCATTGCAGCTTCGAGTCAATCTTTATCCCTAAAAATACAGTATTACTTGTGAAATGCAATATATCATTATCTAAAGTTATTTTATTTTCATTATTTATAACGTTTGGTAGAGTGAATTTAATACATTTAGTTTTCTTTGCATTTAAAGCAAGATTATTAACACTGAACCAATTCAGAACTTGTCGAAGAGTGTCATTTACGTTGTCATTAATATCATCAACATCATGCGCCTTTCTACTTGTTTTGAAAATAAGAGAAGTATCATCAGCAAATAACACTATGTTCGACAAGTTCTGTACCATGTAGGGTAAACCGTTTATATAAACCAGAAAGTCGCCAAGACATCGCAGTCACACAGGTTTTGTTACATGGTTTCTTCCTCCTCTCCGCACGTTCAGCGGATGGGATCTTAGGCTGGTCTCACGCGGCGCGGCGCGTGTAGTGTAGTGTAGTGTAGTGTACTCACACTGGGTGCAGTAGTTGCCGGTGTAGCCGGGCGGGCAGCGGCAGTAGCCGTCGTTGGGGCGGCAGGTGTGTAGTGTAGTGTAGTGTAGTGTACTCACACTGGGTGCAGTAGTTGCCGGTGTAGCCGGGCGGACAGCGGCAGTAGCCGTCGTTGGGGCGGCAGGTGTGTAGTGTAGTGTAGTGTAGTGTACTCACACTGGGTGCAGTAGTTGCCGGTGTAGCCGGGCGGGCAGCGGCAGTAGCCGTCGTTGGGGCGGCAGGTGTATAGTGTAGTGTAGTGTAGTGTACTCACACTGGGTGCAGTAGTTGCCGGTGTAGCCGGGCGGGCAGCGGCAGTAGCCGTCGTTGGGGCGGCAGGTGTGTAGTGTAGTGTAGTGTAGTCTACTCACACTGGGTGCAGTAGTTGCAGGTGTAGCCGGGCGGGCAGCGGCAGTAGCCGTCGTTGGGGCGGCAGGTGTGTAGTGTAGTGTAGTGTAGTGTAGTGTACTCACACTGGGTGCAGTAGTTGCCGGTGTAGCCGGGCGGGCAGCGGCAGTAGCCGTCGTTGGGGCGGCAGGTGTGTAGTGTAGTGTAGTGTAGTGTACTCACACTGGGTGCAGTAGTTGCCGGTGTAGCCGGGCGGGCAGCGGCAGTAGCCGTCGTTGGGGCGGCAGGTGTGTAGTGTAGTGTAGTGTAGTCTACTCACACTGGGTGCAGTAGTTGCCGGTGTAGCCGGGCGGGCAGCGGCAGTAGCCGTCGTTGGGGCGGCAGGTGTGTAGTGTAGTGTAGTGTAGTGTACTCACACTGGGTGCAGTAGTTGCCGGTGTAGCCGGGCGGGCAGCGGCAGTAGCCGTCGTTGGGGCGGCAGGTGTGTAGTGTAGTGTACTCACACTGGGTGCAGTAGTTGCCGGTGTAGCCGGGCGGGCAGCGGCAGTAGCCGTCGTTGGGGCGGCAGGTGTATAGTGTAGTGTAGTGTAGTGTACTCACACTGGGTGCAGTAGTTGCCGGTGTAGCCGGGCGGGCAGCGGCAGTAGCCGTCGTTAGGGCGGCAGGTGTGTAGTGTAGTGTAGTGTAGTGTACTCACACTGGGTGCAGTAGTTGCCGGTGTAGCCGGGCGGGCAGCGGCAGTAGCCGTCGTTGGGGCGGCAGGTGTGTAGTGTAGTGTAGTGTAGTGCACTCACACTGGGTGCAGTAGTTGCCGGTGTAGCCGGGCGGGCAGCGGCAGTAGCCGTCGTTGGGGCGGCAGGTGTGTAGTGTAGTGTAGTGTAGTCTACTCACACTGGGTGCAGTAGTTGCCGGTGTAGCCGGGCGGGCAGCGGCAGTAGCCGTCGTTGGGGCGGCAGGTGTGTAGTGTAGTGTAGTGTAGTGTAGTGTACTCACACTGGGTGCAGTAGTTGCCGGTGTAGCCGGGCGGGCAGCGGCAGTAGCCGTCGTTGGGGCGGCAGGTGTGTAGTGTAGTGTAGTGTAGTGTACTCACACTGGGTGCAGTAGTTGCCGGTGTAGCCGGGCGGGCAGCGGCAGTAGCCGTCGTTGGGGCGGCAGGTGTGTAGTGTAGTGTAGTGTAGTGTACTCACACTGGGTGCAGTAGTTGCCGGTGTAGCCGGGCGGGCAGCGGCAGTAGCCGTCGTTGGGGCGGCAGGTGTGTAGTGTAGTGTAGTGTAGTCTACTCACACTGGGTGCAGTAGTTGCCGGTGTAGCCGGGCGGGCAGCGGCAGTAGCCGTCGTTGGGGCGGCAGGTGTGTAGTGTAGTGTAGTGTAGTGTACTCACACTGGGTGCAGTAGTTGCCGGTGTAGCCGGGCGGGCAACGGCAGTAGCCGTCGTTGGGGCGGCAGGTGTGTAGTGTAGTGTAGTGTAGTGTACTCACACTGGGTGCAGTAGTTGCCGGTGTAGCCGGGCGGGCAGCGGCAGTAGCCGTCGTTGGGGCGGCAGGTGTGTAGTGTAGTGTAGTGTAGTGTACTCACACTGGGTGCAGTAGTTGCCGGTGTAGCCGGGCGGGCAGCGGCAGTAGCCGTCGTTGGGGCGGCAGGTGTGTAGTGTAGTGTAGTGTAGTGTACTCACACTGGGTGCAGTAGTTGCCGGTGTAGCCGGGCGGGCAGCGGCAGTAGCCGTCGTTGGGGCGGCAGGTGTGTAGTGTAGTGTAGTGTAGTGTATTGTAGTGTACTCACACTGGGTGCAGTAGTTGCCGGTGTAGCCGGGCGGGCAGCGGCAGTAGCCGTCGTTGGGGCGGCAGGTGTGTAGTGTAGTGTAGTGTAGTGTAGTGTAGTGTAGTGTAGTGTAGTGTACTCACACTGGGTGCAGTAGTTGCCGGTGTAGCCGGGCGGGCAGCGGCAGTAGCCGTCGTTGGGGCGGCAGGTGTGTAGTGTAGTGTAGTGTAGTGTACTCACACTGGGTGCAGTAGTTGCCGGTGTAGCCGGGCGGGCAGCGGCAGTAGCCGTCGTTGGGGCGGCAGGTGTGTAGTGTAGTGTAGTGTAGTCTACTCACACTGGGTGCAGTAGTTGCCGGTGTAGCCGGGCGGGCAGCGGCAGTAGCCGTCGTTGGGGCGGCAGGTGTGTAGTGTAGTGTACTCACACTGGGTGCAGTAGTTGCCGGTGTAGCCGGGCGGGCAGCGGCAGTAGCCGTCGTTGGGGCGGCAGGTGTGTAGTGTAGTGTAGTGTAGTCTACTCACACTGGGTGCAGTAGTTGCCGGTGTAGCCGGGCGGGCAGCGGCAGTAGCCGTCGTTGGGGCGGCAGGTGTGTAGTGTAGTGTAGTGTAGTGTACTCACACTGGGTGCAGTAGTTGCCGGTGTAGCCGGGCGGGCAGCGGCAGTAGCCGTCGTTGGGGCGGCAGGTGTGTAGTGTAGTGTAGTGTAGTGTACTCACACTGGGTGCAGTAGTTGCCGGTGTAGCCGGGCGGGCAGCGGCAGTAGCCGTCGTTGGGGCGGCAGGTGTGTAGTGTAGTGTAGTGTACTCACACTGGGTGCAGTAGTTGCCGGTGTAGCCGGGCGGGCAGCGGCAGTAGCCGTCGTTGGGGCGGCAGGTGTGTAGTGTAGTGTAGTGTAGTGTACTCACACTGGGTGCAGTAGTTGCCGGTGTAGCCGGGCGGGCAGCGGCAGTAGCCGTCGTTGGGGCGGCAGGTGTGTAGTGTAGTGTAGTGTAGTGTACTCACACTGGGTGCAGTAGTTGCCGGTGTAGCCGGGCGGGCAGCGGCAGTAGCCGTCGTTGGGGCGGCAGGTGTGTAGTGTAGTGTAGTGTAGTCTACTCACACTGGGTGCAGTAGTTGCCGGTGTAGCCGGGCGGGCAGCGGCAGTAGCCGTCGTTGGGGCGGCAGGTGTGTAGTGTAGTGTAGTGTAGTGTACTCACACTGGGTGCAGTAGTTGCCGGTGTAGCCGGGCGGGCAGCGGCAGTAGCCGTCGTTGGGGCGGCAGGTGTGTAGTGTAGTGTAGTGTAGTCTACTCACACTGGGTGCAGTAGTTGCCGGTGTAGCCGGGCGGGCAGCGGCAGTAGCCGTCGTTGGGGCGGCAGGTGTGTAGTGTAGTGTAGTGTAGTGTACTCACACTGGGTGCAGTAGTTGCCGGTGTAGCCGGGCGGGCAGCGGCAGTAGCCGTCGTTGGGGCGGCAGGTGTGTAGTGTAGTGTAGTGTAGTGTAGTGTAGTGTAGTGTACTCACACTGGGTGCAGTAGTTGCCGGTGTAGCCGGGCGGGCAGCGGCAGTAGCCGTCGTTAGGGCGGCAGGTGTGTAGTGTAGTGTAGTGTAGTGTACTCACACTGGGTGCAGTAGTTGCCGGTGTAGCCGGGCGGGCAGCGGCAGTAGCCGTCGTTGGGGCGGCAGGTGTGTAGTGTAGTGTAGTGTAGTGTACTCACACTGGGTGCAGTAGTTGCCGGTGTAGCCGGGCGGGCAGCGGCAGTAGCCGTCGTTGGGGCGGCAGGTGTGTAGTGTAGTGTACTCACACTGGGTGCAGTAGTTGCCGGTGTAGCCGGGCGGGCAGCGGCAGTAGCCGTCGTTGGGGCGGCAGGTGTGTAGTGTAGTGTAGTGTAGTGTACTCACACTGGGTGCAGTAGTTGCCGGTGTAGCCGGGCGGGCAGCGGCAGTAGCCGTCGTTGGGGCGGCAGGTGTGTAGTGTAGTGTAGTGTACTCACACTGGGTGCAGTAGTTGCCGGTGTAGCCGGGCGGGCAGCGGCAGTAGCCGTCGTTGGGGCGGCAGGTGTGTAGTGTAGTGTAGTGTAGTGTACTCACACTGGGTGCAGTAGTTGCCGGTGTAGCCGGGCGGGCAGCGGCAGTAGCCGTCGTTGGGGCGGCAGGTGTGTAGTGTAGTGTAGTGTAGTGTACTCACACTGGGTGCAGTAGTTGCCGGTGTAGCCGGGCGGGCAGCGGCAGTAGCCGTCGTTGGGGCGGCAGGTGTGTAGTGTAGTGTAGTGTACTCACACTGGGTGCAGTAGTTGCCGGTGTAGCCGGGCGGGCAGCGGCAGTAGCCGTCGTTGGGGCGGCAGGTGTGTAGTGTAGTGTAGTGTAGTGTACTCACACTGGGTGCAGTAGTTGCCGGTGTAGCCGGGCGGGCAGCGGCAGTAGCCGTCGTTGGGGCGGCAGGTGTGTAGTGTAGTGTAGTGTACTCACACTGGGTGCAGTAGTTGCCGGTGTAGCCGGGCGGGCAGCGGCAGTAGCCGTCGTTGGGGCGGCAGGTGTGTAGTGTAGTGTAGTGTAGTGTACTCACACTGGGTGCAGTAGTTGCCGGTGTAGCCGGGCGGGCAGCGGCAGTAGCCGTCGTTGGGGCGGCAGGTGTGTAGTGTAGTGTAGTGTAGTGTACTCACACTGGGTGCAGTAGTTGCCGGTGTAGCCGGGCGGGCAGCGGCAGTAGCCGTCGTTGGGGCGGCAGGCGGCGCCGCGCGCGCAGCGGCAGGGCTGGGAGCAGGCGGCGCCCCACCACCCCGCGCCGCACGCCTCCGCGCACGTCGCCCCGCGCCACCCCGGCAGGCACTGGCACACTCCTGGGGGGGACAATCAGTCAGTATCATCATCTTCCTGCCCTTATCACATTACTTGGGATCAGGGCAATATGTCGTCTTCGTCCAATCATCTCTTTTAAGCGTGAAACGTACGTATAGAAGAGACGTAAGCGGAAGACGCGGGACGGACGCGGCGCAGACATCCGTGCCTCGCCGCTTGAGTATAGTCACGACGGCGACGCGTCGTTTGCATACATTTCGTATGAAAAAGTTTCGAAGCGACACCAAGCGGCATGACATCTGCGCCGCTTCATCGATGAAGCATCGAAAATGGCATGTCTAAAGACGACAGTTTATCTTTCAACACTGATGCGCCTTTGCGATTTATCGCGAAGCTGCTTCGAGCCAATGATTGGCTTTCATCATGGTAAAATTGAAGATTAAATCGTCTAGACAGCAAACAGTTCATTTCATTCACAGTAGCATTGACAACGGTTATCATTTTACGGTTTTTACGTATTTTTAACGTTTACGTGTAACCGTTTAACGTTTACCCGAGACGCTCTGATAGTCATATTAAATAATTTATGATAAAAAAAGAAACTAGGACGTGCATTACCAGTTTCCACGACGAAGTGGTGAAAGAAATGACGAAATATTTCTCATTTTCACATTTTGCGTCCAAGTCACACGCATAGTTCACCGCCTTTCACTAGAAATTAATCACTTTTGATGGACCGTCTAATATCGCGTTGACACGTCATTCTACACACAATCCATCCATCTTTTCTGTGGTCTCTTCATTCAACTATCCACAGTCATATCTAACTTGACTGACCGACTGAGGCGTTTTAAATACAAACCAGTAACGTGATGGCAGTCCGCTCCGTTCTTACAGTTGCACTTCTCGGCGCAGTTGTCGCCGTAGGTGCCGAGCGGGCACGGGTACTCGCACGTGACGCCCGTGAACCCGCTGTCGCACTTGTACTTGCCGGTCAGGGGGTCGCAGGTCGCGTTATCTGCAACGTAGTTAACTCATGCAACAAGATGGCGCTACGGTCTACACAATGAAAGGTCAAAATTTCAAAAAGTGTTTCTTTAAAATAATGAAGAGAGAAAAGTTGATTAAAAAAGATGCCAACGCATAGTTTTTTTTAAATATTTCAACATTTACTATACGCCAGTAACCTTAGACATAAAAATCGCGTTAGGTCGCAATAAATTGCACGGAGCTGATTTTTTGGGATGTTGTTAGGGTAGATACCAGTAGCATAACACCAATTTTGCAGCTTCGAAAGACTTGTGCTAACCGAGAGGTGCTTAAAAAACCTCGAAATTTTATGACTTTTTTCAGGGGTTGACTTATAACTTCTAAACGGTGAATCTTACATAAACATTATTTACTACGTTTTTAAAGAAGATAAAATTATCTGTAATTTGAATTTAATTTCAGCTCTGTAAGTTTAGTAAGTCTTGAGATACAATACTTCAAACATTCGCCATTTTTTCCAAAAAGTTCAAAATTGAAGTTTTTTGCGTCTTTCGAACAGGATACCGGCTAAAATACTAAAATACTTATTCTACGAGGAAAATTATAAGAAATGAAATTGTAAAGCAGCTATTAAGCTTTAATTTAAGTATATTTGGAAATGGCAAAATTCGTGCATCAAAACAAATCAATCTATACTCAAAAAAGCGAATAGCTAACCCATAATTTAAGAGGCAAAAACCAACTCACGGTACCACACACAACCATGCATATGTACAGTAAAAGTCCCTACGTAATGTCGGCCAAAATATATAATAAAATACCAGAACGCATTAAATCCGAGGAAAAACACCATTTGTTTAATAAAAAACTAAAACTATTCCTAGTAGAAAAAGGATACTATGATTTGAATGAATTTTTAAATGAAAAATCTTTATAATAAATAAATGAATTATTAACATAGCATAATTTATGCTCACGACTGTATCCCGATCCTGAAGGGGTATTCAGATATATTGTTTCTGTCCCCGATACTATTATTATTGTTACGAGCTACGGGTTCCGGGATTGGAGTGAAACGCTAAGTCCAATTTTACAGAGTTTATTTGGGATACACTTACAAACGGTCCACCTCGCAGAGGTTCCCCTAAACGGTTCACTTCACCGGGTCCTCCTCGCAGGGATTCCCCGTGCACCACTTACTGTCACTGTTCACAGTCCACTACGTCACTACTGTGACGACTCGACACGCGTCACGGCTATGACGTCACGACGTACGACACTATGACGTCACGCACTACACTGACACTATGACGTCACGTACTACACCGACACTATGACGTCACGCACTACACTGACACTAGTCTACTCACTGTTCCACTCTTAGCACTTTTCTCTTCACTAGTACTTTTCCACTTTTACTTTTCTTCCTTTTGTTTCGCACTGTTCACTGTTAAATCAAATACTGCCGCCAGTCGAAATTCGCCGCCCTTTTATATCCCGCAGAACATTCTGGAATACCCTTTTTTCGATCTTCTTCTCTTTACTCGATTGTTTTCCTCCAGATAGTTCTAACCCCGCGTTCCTTTTTCGAAACCGATCGAAGACACGCCCACTTTTCTGGTTCTTTTCAACTATTCGTAATTTCGCCTCCTTTCTCGAAGTTCCTAGACACGTTCACCTTTTGTCCCTTTTTAAATATTCCTTCTCTCTCTTCCTTCTAGAACATTTCTAAAAACACAAAAATCTAGAAATATTTTTGGCGTGGATCGGATTCGAACCGTCACCCCCCAGCATGGGAGGCGGAACCTTAGACCGTAAGACCACGGCGGTTGTTAATGAGCCGGCCGAATTTTCGAATGCCTTCTTTACGTTTGACATTTGACAGCGGCCGTGACACTGCCCCTCCCTTAGTTTTGCTCGTCCCGAGCATCATTACTGCCGAAATATCGAGCCAACCGATCAACGTGAACTACCTTCAACGGGCTCCCTGGCGGACGCCGGAGTCGGTATTGGCCGACGTTCATCCTGGTTACTACCTCATATGGCCTTTTCCAACTTGCTTGTAACTTCGGACGCTTCTCCTTCTTACGAGCCGGATTATGCAGCCAAACCGGTGTTCCTTCCCCCTTCTCACGAGTAAGCGGAATGCGCCTAAGCTGCTGATTGACTGGCGCTACGTCTCCTGTATTGTTCGCATGCTTCACCAGGTCTATTTTACCAATATGTGCGCCGTTCTTAGAGAGCGAGTTCTTCGCTATCACAGCCTGTGGCTTTGCCAGGTCCTTGCTGGAGTCTTCTACAACTTTCGATACGACATCCCCCTCAGCCTTCTGCTTCCTAGGAGGATTATCTCCACAGTGATCAACAACCTCCCCCTTCCCAATCGTCAGGTCCATATCTCCAACGTTAGGTATCAGGATCGGAGCAGAAGAAACTGGTCCAACAACTTTCCTCACCGGAATCCAACAAGTCCCAGCTTCAACCTTTTCCATCACAGCACAGCTCCCATCGTTACTCTTGGGCAAAACAACAGGTACCAAGTTCTGTGATCCAGGCTCGAGAACCATTTTTCTCACATGGTAGACCTTTTCCGATGATCCACCTTTCATCGGAACCTCCTCTGTATTACATCGTAGCACTCCGTTCTTCATGTCTATGTTGCACTGGTGATTTTGTAAGAAATCCAAGCCAATGATGCAATCGTCCACTATCTCAGCTACAATTACCTCATGTTTGAAAAGAGTCTCACCGATCGTAATCGAAACTCCCAACTCCCCCTTAACTGGTATGCGCTGGCCGGTCGCAGTCGTTAACTGTAGTTTGGTTCGCTGCAGAAGTCGTTTCTCCTGATAACTTTCCATTTCGCTTATCAGTCGAGCATTGACCACCGTCCTCGAAGCTCCGGTATCCACAGCTAGTTGACAGATTCTACCATTGACCTCTCCCTCAACTAGCAGACTATCTCCGTCCGATATTTGCCTGACTCTAATGATTGGGTTTGCAACATAGCCGGCCAACGTCCTCCAGTTCTCCTGCTGCTCATCAGTCGAGACCCCTATGTCCCGACGACCTGTACGCTTCGGGCAGGAACTGCGAATATGCCCCCGTTCACCACACTCGTAGCACACATAACGACGGCCTGTGCGCCCCGGGCAGGAGCTGCGAATATGCCCTCGTTCACCACACTTGTAGCACACATAACGGCGGCCTGATCGGTTCGGACAGGAGCTACGAATATGCCCTTGTTCACCACACTTGTAGCATAAATAATTGTCACTCCGATTTCTCGGCGCTGACGCTCCAGTCACCACAATCTCCCTGCGTCGACCGGAACGAGGATCCTGACGTACAGCTTCCACTTCCAATGCATGAGCAACAGCGTCCCTGAGTGTAACATGGTGCCCAAGTCGTACCGCAGCTCGCACCTCCGGGTCCCGTATCCCATCTGTAAAGGTCTGCAGGAGCATGTTATCGATGACTGCCGGTGACGACTGAAAAGCCTTCCGCACGAGCTTCTCCACTTCCACGGACCACTGTTGCAGACTCTCGTTAGCATGTTGGTTACGTTCCTTCAACCGCGCCCGATACACGTATTCCATATGTCCATCGCCGAATCTAGCCTCCAGAGCTCCAAAAAGATTGTCGAACGACAGGTCTCCTCCAGCACCCACGGCTTCTAGTACTGTGAGAGCCTGTCCCTGGAGTGCTAATATCAACGCAGGCTCCGCCTCCTCCTTGCCCCAGCCATTAACTTTCATCGCTGTCTCAAATTGTAGCTTGAAGGCGGGCCATGACGTCAGTCCATCGTAAACCGGAGTCTTGACACCTTTTGGTAGAATGGGTGAGTCAAAAACAGCAGCGACACGACTATGAGATCTGCTCTGCTCAACCTCTCGCCGGATCTTGGCAAACTCACCCTCCACACGATCCAGCCTCCCTCCGAACTCACCCTTCACATGATCCAACCTCCCTTCGAGCTCTCCCTTCACACGATCCAACCTCCCTTCTACGACTTCGACTCTCTCTACTGCCTGTTGCAAGCCTTTCGTAATATCTTTATGAAGCGCCTCCTGCATCGTGCGCAGTTCGTGCACCTGTTCCTTCCGACAGCGAGCCTGCTCATCTTTCAGTGCGCGCAGTTGTTCCTCCTGCCGGCGAGCCTGTTCCTCCTGGCGTAGAACCTGTTCCTTCATCATGCGAGCCTGTTCCTCCTGCCGGCGAGCCTGTTCCTCCTGCCGGCGAGCCTGTTCCTCCTGGCGGCGAGCTTGCTCTTCTTTCATTGCGCGCAGCTCGTGAACCTGTTCCTCCTGCCGGCGAGCCTGCGCCTCCTGCATCGCGCGCATTTGTTCCTCCTGCCGGCGAGCCTGGTCCTCCATCATGCGCTGGATTTGATAGAGGAAATTTCCTGGGTTCTGCTCTGGAGTGCGCTGCACTTCACCCCCCTCAGGTCTTCTCTCCGGGGTCCGCTGCACCTCAGTTACAGGGGCCGCACCTTCCTGTCGCGCTTCCGACATGGCCCGGGTGGTGACTCCCTTTAACTCCTTTGGCACCAGCGGCATCTTACTCCAATCCCACACTTCTGACACCAAATGTTACGAGCTACGGGTTCCGGGATTGGAGTGAAACGCTAAGTCCAATTTTACAGAGTTTATTTGGGATACACTTACAAACGGTCCACCTCGCAGAGGTTCCCCTAAACGGTTCACTTCACCGGGTCCTCCTCGCAGGGATTCCCCGTGCACCACTTACTGTCACTGTTCACAGTCCACTACGTCACTACTGTGACGACTCGACACGCGTCACGGCTATGACGTCACGACGTACGACACTATGACGTCACGCACTACACTGACACTATGACGTCACGTACTACACCGACACTATGACGTCACGCACTACACTGACACTAGTCTACTCACTGTTCCACTCTTAGCACTTTTCTCTTCACTAGTACTTTTCCACTTTTACTTTTCTTCCTTTTGTTTCGCACTGTTCACTGTTAAATCAAATACTGCCGCCAGTCGAAATTCGCCGCCCTTTTATATCCCGCAGAACATTCTGGAATACCCTTTTTTCGATCTTCTTCTCTTTACTCGATTGTTTTCCTCCAGATAGTTCTAACCCCGCGTTCCTTTTTCGAAACCGATCGAAGACACGCCCACTTTTCTGGTTCTTTTCAACTATTCGTAATTTCGCCTCCTTTCTCGAAGTTCCTAGACACGTTCACCTTTTGTCCCTTTTTAAATATTCCTTCTCTCTCTTCCTTCTAGAACATTTCTAAAAACACAAAAATCTAGAAATATTTTTGGCGTGGATCGGATTCGAACCGTCACCCCCCAGCATGGGAGGCGGAACCTTAGACCGTAAGACCACGGCGGTTGTTAATGAGCCGGCCGAATTTTCGAATGCCTTCTTTACGTTTGACATTTGACAGCGGCCGTGACATTATGCTAAAATATTTATAAGTTTTAAAAAGCTATGTTAATACTTTATTAAATGATGTTGTAATGTAATTTCTAATGCCACAATTCTATTATTATATTATAATATAATTAATTAAGTTAATAACTCTTTATTACAATACTGTTTCTTTCTATGGGTAAATTCGATACTTTAATTAAATCTTATCAATGTATTCCTAAATCAATTGTCATAAATTACATTTATTATTGTTACCATATTCGTTTATTTCTATATTTAGGTATCATTTTATTATTGTATAATTAATTATAATTTGTTTTTAATTGTTTATAAAGAATTCGATTTATATATTATACTTACTTACATTAACTCTGCTATGCCCACAATGGGTATCATGTGCTGGTTTACCATAATGTTACTACCTAAGACCTACATTGTACCATATGATTTTGCATGAATAAATGAAATGAAACTTGTACAGCCAACATTAACGAAAAATTAAGGAAATTCATTTTTTTTGGAAATGGAGCTCCTATTGTCATTTCATATTAATACTGCGCAGTTATCTATTTAATCTATATTTAATGTTATAAAAATGACATTACATTTATAAATTAGATATTTTAAAGCAGGAATGTCAAACATGCATGAGACTTCTCACTACATTTTCTTGCGGCTCTATCAAATTTTAAGAACGGTATCCTGATGCGGCCCGTGAGCGAACAGAATTTTATCATTTATTAAGTACGTAGGTACTCATAATTATGTACCAACACCGTTCCGGAGTCATTTATTAAGCCCGCCCCGCTCTTCTGCCCCCCACCGAAGAGGCCTTACATTCCTAAAGAATCTACCACCAAGTGCAGAAGTGGTTGGGGATAGAGAAAGAGCCCATGCACTAACTTGGAGTGATTAAGGAGGTGGCAGGGGCTGACCGCTAACCCTTCTGAAATTAATATCATGCAAGTGCCAGAAAGGGTGCGGACTGCGGAGGAAGATAATGCTCCTGCTAGACAGCAGTGCTGAAATGCTCGGCTCTTTGCAATGTTTGTCAGGGGAAGACCTGCCTGAATACTACTCCCATAGCCATGGATGAGACGCATGAAGGAGATGAATTCGACGAATCTTTACTACTAGATCTGACCACAGAAGAGTCTCCGGAGCCTTAAAAACAGCCCCTTAGTTTGTAATTTATTACAAGAAACAAAAAATAAATTATAATTTTCATTGTAGGTATTGTGTATTTCTTCCACCATCACATCACGTTCAGGTCCCCCAAACTACCAAAATAATCTATACTATTATAAAACTGCCTCCGTGGTCTAATGGTTTAGAGCATTGAGCTCTCAACACGGAGGTCGTGGGTTCGATTCCCACGGGACACCTAGTGAAATGTCACTTTGTGCGTTTTTCCCCAGTTGATTAAGACATTGCAGGCTGAATCAATTGATTGTCTGAATAGAAAGATAATTACGTGCTTCGGATGGCACGTTAAGCCGTTGGTCCCTGCTACTATCACTGGTATAATAGTCGTTACATAAAAACCACGTCAGAGGCCGTAGGTGGTCTGAAAAAACTCTAACACCAGGGCTCTGCCCACACGATAAGAAGAATTATAAAACTGTAAATGGTTGTTTGTTCGCGCATTACGCGAAAACTACTAAACCGATTTTGATGAAACTTATTGCATTTGAAAGGTTATGATTAGACCGATCTCTAGTATATAATTTATTTTGCTACAATTTTTTATTTTTTTTATTTTATTATTCTTAGGAAGATTTACAGCTTTGATTACATACTAAACACAACTTTAAATAACTGTAAGCTAATTACAAATCTCCACCTATAAATTTCATTTTTTTTTTTTTTTTCAAAAAACGTGCTTGGTGGTTAGTGTAGTTACAACCAAAATTGTGTTACCTTAAAAATTAACTTAAAAATTAACAATGTGAGAATCAAAATATGCAGTCGCAGTCGGAAAAACAGCTAGCTATTTAAAATAGCCATTCGCTATACTAGTTTTAATGGATTTTGCACTAGAACAAAATAAGTCTATGTTGTAAACAGTCGATTCGTCGTTAAAAGCTTTGCAACTTCGTGGTAGGAACGCGTTTTGCCCATAATTGGTGCCAGAGAAAGGAACATATAAAATCGGACGTTGCCTCAATCCCAAGATGTTGGTCCGGATTGATATGTTGGACAGGATCTCAGAAGAATCGATGGAACCATTAGCGACCTTGACTAGGAAACAGATGTCATTTGCTTTTCGGCGCAATTCGAGTGGCAGAAAGTGATACCGCTTACAGCGATGTGTGTAGTCCGTCGACCTTTGGTGTGCCTTATAGTCTAGAAACCGTAAAAATCGTTTTTGTATTTTTTCTATGCGTTCTTTATACACATCGTACTGTGGGTTCCAGACTTGTGATGCATATTCGAGGTGACTGCGTACGAACGCACAGTAGAGTATTTTTATAGATTTCAACCTACGAAAACTAGACGAAACCCGTATGATAAAACCCAATGCTTTTGATGCTTTGCTTACTACTTGGTTAATTTGTTTGTCAAATATTAGTTTGCTGTCATGAACTACGCCAAGGTCCCTGATATGATCAACTTTGTTCACGGTTTGTCCTAAAAGCTGAATGACGGATGAAGTCGTGGGAAAACTCTCGTTTTTATATACTTTTGTAATTAAGTACTAGTTTCCCCGCGACTTCATCCGCACGGGTTCCCAAGTTCTGATCATCGTAGCAAAATAAATGGTATACCAAATTTTAAGTCTACCCATAAGCTTGCAGACAACAAAAGTTTCATCAAAATCGATCTTTTAGTTTTCGCGTGATGAGCGAACAAACAAACAAACATTTTCAGTTTAATAATAGCACTAGATTTGCCCACGACTTCGTCCGCACCGGCACTCGTCATGGTAGCGAGATCAAATATATATATCAGTTTATACGTCTAGTCATAAGGTTTCAAATACAAAAAGTTTAATTAAAATCGGTCTAGTAGTTTTCACGTGATGCGCGAACAAACAAACAAACAAACATTTACAGTTTTATTATAGTATAGATAGATTATTAATTATACTTAATTTCATTTTGGATGATATAAACCATTTCCTACTAAGTTATGTATTTTTGTCCTTTAAAAAATTCTTCAATGCCTAAGGCTCCATTTTTTTTAAAACCTATTCCCCTTATATTTAGTTTTTTCCTGATAACAAAGGAACTAATCACTGTACAGGGTTAAATTTATGCTTAAATTAAAGCTATATAACTGCTTTCCAAATTAATTTCTTATAATTTACCTCGTAGAATGAGTATTTTAGCCGATATACTGTTCGGAAGACGGCTAAAACTACAATTTTGAACTTTTTGGGAAAAATTGCCAATGTTTAACGTGCTGTATCTCAAGACTTACTTAACTTACAGAGCTACAATTGAATTAAATTTGTAGAAAATTTTGTCTGCTTTAAACACGTCTTGAACAATTTTTTTGTTTAATGCACCATTTAGAAGTTATAAGTCAAAACCTGAAAAAAGTCCGAAAAATTCGAGGTTTTTCGAGCACCACTTGGTTAGCACAGGTCTTTCGAAGCTGCAAATTTGGTTTTATATTACTGGTATCTATCCTAACAACCTCCCAAAAAAGCAGCTCCGTACAATTTATTGCGACCTGAGATGTTTAAAATTACTGGCGTACTAATCATTTTAATCGAAAATTTGAAACAGTTTACATCTGACATCGTTGTATGGGCTCGATCCCTTGGCCTTTAAAAAAGGCAGGCACAGTCTTGACATGATTTTAACAGGATATCGCGAACGTCTATATGGCCGATAAACATGCCATCTGTCTTGTTTTTAAGGATTTAAATTTAAAAAAGAAAAGAAAAACCCTCATTGGCGGAGTATTCGCGTAATTAACATTGAAAGAAACATACAGTCGAATTGAGAACCTCCTCCTTGAAGTCAGTTAAAAACAGCTTCATACAAACTCGCGGCAGTCTGTACACCTCTACATGCGCAACTTGCGGCAATACGTGAACGTTCACGTACGAGAATTAGCGGCAGTTTGGTGGAAACATCATCGCTGCGCATGTAGGGGTGTACTGGCGGTCGCGAGCTTGTATGGAACTTTTATTCTGGTAGGATAATCTACTCTGTGATAGAACTAACTGTCATTGTAGCATGAGCACACTTGTACACGTTAAGCATACAAATGCTGACCTCTTCTTGTCAGTGCGAGTCGGTTTGTATTCAATGAAGTGCCCAGGGTGTGATAAAGAGGATACGATAGGGGTGCATACGAGCATCTTAGCGTTAGATCCATAGTTCATTGCACTTATTGCACCATCTTCTACACTTTTGTAAAGCGATTTCGAAATGTCAGAAAAGATTTGATGCAATTTGCATCTTTTAATACTTTCGCTGCTAAGAGAAAAAACCATGATCCATGAGGTTTGGGTGACTAACGCACATGAGCATGTCATGAGCACAGGCGAAATGCAATTAAATCGGCTCGTTACGTGAGTTCTTCAGCATTGCGACCCATTTGCCGTCGACCTACAGCGTAGGTCGAAAGTGATAAAACACTGGCACATAACATCGAATCTCAACTTCTTCCATAACTGGTACTAAAACATAGTAGGTAATTAATCTTGAGCTGGGGACGAATATCGGGGCAATGCATCATATTACGCAAATAATTACGAACGGCTACGGCTCGCCTCGAAAATGGCATAAGTTATGTAATCAATACAAAACGTTACGCAAAGATTGTTGAAGTGAAATATTAGTAAATATTTCACGATGTTTTTGAATTTGCAGTGTTTGTGCAACTAGTGCATTTGGAACCCGTTCGTTGGTAGCTATAGTTGTTTTCAGTATACAGTTTAATCGAGTAGTTTATGTTTCCACAATGATAGTGAAAAATTGGAAGCAATTTTAAACTGGAGTGAGTAGGTTCTAGTGTAACCGCCAGTATTAGAACTGGCTTTGTTCGGTTGTAAGTCAAAAATTTTTTGGGTCGTATTCTCGACAAGAACTTGACGTGTAAATTACATTTAATCAATAAGAGGTCAATGCATTTAATACATAAAATATTTCACAAATAACAGTGCATTTTTATTGATGTTAACGTCAGAGTAAGGGTGTCTAAGGCTGAGATTCAGAGACGATTTTTAAGTCTTAGTTCGAACTCCCGTATGTCAAAATCCATACATTTTGACCCTACTTAGTAAGAACTATGACTTAAAAAATCGTCTCTGAATCTCAGCCTAAATCAGTGATGGATAGATATAATGCAAGTTAAATAGAATTTTAACTATTTTTATTAATATATGGCGTTCTCTTTGTGTGCTCATTTCTAAAGCCGAGGAGTGCGATTTTTGAACATCATACGAGCGAATCGGCAGTAGAAAATGTCAAAATTACTATGGAGATTATGCATCTTTCTACTGCCGATGCCGATTCGTTCGTATGATGTTCAACCATCGCACTTCAGAGCTACTATTACTTTTGGTTGTCCAATCTGTTTGTACAAAAGGCCTTACTAAATTATATGTAAAAGAATAACTTGATAGTTTAGATTTAATTTGTTCTATGTGAGATTTCCAATTTAAATGGGTATCTATGATTATGCCCAGTAGTTTGAATGTATTGACTTGTTCTATATTTATGTTATGAAAATTTAAGTTTAATTTTAAGGGTAATTTACTATATGGTCTGAATTGTATTATCTTAGTTTTGGTATAATTTATCTCAAGGTTATGTTTATGTAGCCAATCAGTTATAGTATTTAAAGTATTGTATAGTAAAGCATTTGCATTGTTGGATTGTTTACATTTTATTAGAATAGAAACATCATCAGCAAAAAGAACGGGCAGTAATATTTCTTTGTCTAATATTTTGGGTAAATCATTTATGTAAATTAAGAATAGTACACAGCCTAATACACTACCTTGGGGAATAGAGCACGTTAAAACTTTTTCTTCAGATCTGACTGATGTTATAATATTTTTGTTGTGATGATGTAGCTTTCAATTTGAACAATTTGCTTCCTATTATGTAAATATGATTTAAACCAGTGATAAGCTTGACCTCGTATTCCTGATCCATACAGTTTTTGCAGAAGTATACTGAAATCGACTCTGTCATACGCTTTAGTCATGTCTAACAATATACCTAACGCATATTTTTTATCATTTATTTATATATTGCAGAGCCATTTGGATATACTTAAACACGGCTAAAGTTGTCGATTTTGATTTTCTAAATCCATTTTGGCTATCGTCAAGAATTTTAAATTTTTCAAGGAATGTATATAAACGATTGCACATAGCTTTTTCGAAGATTTTAGAAAAACTTGGTAGTAATGCTATCGGCCTATAGTTATTTGGTGAGGTTTTATCATCTTTCTTGTGAATGGGTTTAATTAGTGACATTTTTAATAGTTCTGGAAACTCGCCTTTTTGGAAACTTTGGTTTATAAGGTATGTTAGTGGTTCGAAGAGTTCACCAACACATTCATTTATAAGAATTGGTGGAATACCATCGATGCCGTAGCTATGTTTGTTTTTTATTGATTTAATAATTTTATAAATCTCTTGGTGATCTACTGGTTGCAAGTACATAGAATGAGTTGGTGAGTTTACGACAGGAGTAGATGTTTTTGAATTCTGAGTTACACCGACATTTGCAAAGAAATTATTAAATTCATCACATATTGTTTTTGGACAGTCTACAACTTTATTATTAATTTTTAATTTTATGTTTTTACGTGTCATTCTCTTCGTTTTTCCCGTTTTAGTATTAATGATTTTCCACATAGTTCTATACTTATTATCTATTAATATCTATTAATACCGTGGCAGAGGGGAAATGCTACCGCAAGGCGAGTCCCTATTACAGTGTCTAAGTGCTTAATAGATGTAGCTCTAGTATACTTACTGGCGGCAGAATCAGGGCAGGCCTGGGAGCAGCCGGCGCCGTACGTGCCGGGCGAGCAGGGCACGCTGCAGTCGGGGCCGGACCACCCGGCCGCGCACACGCAGCGCCCCGTGTCCGCGTCGCACGACGAGTTGTTCACGCACGGGCATCTAGCCGAACAGTTCTCGCCGTAGTGGCCTTCCGCGCATTGCGTCTCGCAGCTTACACCTGTTGGAGTTATCCAATGTTTTTTTTTGAATACTTTGTACATTTACAATAACGCGTGCTGTTTAAAAGTTGAAAATCGTCGCTTATATAACAACACCGCGCAAGTCGATTTTGGCGGTTTTTATTTTGATATCATTGGATAGACCTTTTCGCGCGCTTCGATCTACCAACTTGCTCCATTACATATTTTAATTATTTCTTAACTATACCAGAATAATTTAAAACCCTAAATTACTTATTTTGTAGTCAAAACAATAAATAATTAATACGTTTTTTGTCTCGCCTTGAAAGTTGACGTAATCAACTTGCGCGGTGTTGTTATAAAAGCGACGAAATAAAAATTACTGATTCTAATTTATTAATCCTTACTATCTTTGTACTGGTTTACATAATTCATGTTTTAATAATCATTCATATCCCAGCAATCGTAAGGAATAATATTCTTAAAGCTCTCATTCTCGCACTCTCGTTATGGTCCGCCACATAAAAATACATACCGAAAATTTCGAATCAGGATTACGATTTCTTAAGGATTCCCCCCATTGGATGGGGGGGGCATCCATAATAAAATTCCGTTCCGAACTGATTCGGAATTCCGTATGTATGTGTCGGACCTTAAACTTAGAAAGAAAAAACGTTATTTGCTGTGTGGCTATTGGGAGAGGATCTTCTGCAATGTCTATATTTACGGCATGTTTCCTCACTTCTAGAAATCGATAAGATCTTGAAAACTTACCTATCTGGCAGTCCGTTTGAAATACATACCTATGTCAAACGATCTGACAGATAAGTAGAGATCGGATAATCGGATGCATATTTACCTAAAGTTGAATTGTTGGCTATTATGAGTACACTTTTGTATCGAAAAAATATGTTTTTTATTTTTTTTTTTATTATTTTAAGAAGTCGCTTTCCTACTATGCATCCGATTAGTTATGCATTCCTCGACTTCCTGACATCCCGGGATTTATTTTTCCAAAAAAGTTTTTTTTTTTCTTTTTAAATTAAATAGTTTTAAGAAGTTGCTTCAATACTATGCGTTCGATTAGTTATGCTTTCCCGCATTTTCCTAGCATCCCAAAATTTAAAAAATATATAATTTTAAGAAGCCGCTTCCATAATTTTAAAGCCAAAAATGAAGTTTTGGTAAATATGCATCCGAATATCCGATCTCTACAGATAAGCTATTAAGAACTAATCAAAAAGTGGTGAAACAGGTCATTCGTATTTGAAAGTAGTTCCCATTTAGCAAGTATCGTTTACTGACGACGCTGCAATGCAATTCCCATTTATTTACATTTAAAACAGGGTTATTTACTTATTTACCTTTGCGACACACCTGCTATATAATTGCTAAGATCACACTCTTTATATTTCTGAATACCTTATAGGAACACACCTGCCGAAATTAAGCGGCGTTATTTCTGTAGTTTCTTGAAAAAATGGCGCCGAATGGTGCATCGCCCGTATATGAAAAAGAATTGCACGCGTTTTTACGTCGCGTAATTTCGGCAGGTGTGTACCTAAATTTGCGTACGACTAAGTATCATCCCAGTGCACATTATGCCTTTTAGATTAGATTTATTTTGGAACTGGATCTTGGAATTTAGATCTCTAAAGTAGGTATCTTTACAAGCATCCCTAACAATAATAAGCAATAAAAATTACTATCACTACACCATAACATACCCTACTCCAAGAAGATTAAATTGTATATTAAATTCTACTCGGTTATGTCATAATTATAAACCTTATTGCAATAAACTAGCAGCTTTGGAGTCCGCCAATCCATTTATTTTGAAAAATAATTATAACAGCAATAAATAATAACCAACCCATCGTGTAATTTGATCTTGTATCTTTGACAAGGCGATTTTGATTCTTAATATTTGATTAGTAATTTTGTAATTCTAGGCGAATATCACTTCAATATTGCTAAAGCAGGCTATTCACGTTGCGACGGTCGCATTGATCGTATCACGGGCACTGGAAGTATGCGACAGGTTCATGCTGTCACATCAAGCTACGCTACATAAGCTGGCCGCGCAACGTTATACATTACTCTACCCAACTAGTCGGCTTGATGTGTCGCCGTGCATCCAAAGTCCGTGAACTCAGTGCAGCCGTCGCAACGTGAGTGGCCAGCTTAAGAGCAGTGAAAAACACATAACTATCTTTTGATCGACGATGACAAATAACATGTTAATAAAGGCGTGCGATTAAAAACCACACGATACCAGGAATAAAAACATACTAAATAAGACAAACATTTATTGATGACTTCGGTGCAACTTAGCTAAGTAACCAGAAAATATATTATTCACGTAAACTCTTCCACCATCCATGGAAACTTCCCAGAAACTACCTTTTCCTGTCAGGAGAGCATCTTTGACATCGATCGAAGCGACTATGGCTTTAGGATTGGGCATGTGTAAGTCTGCTAAGACTTCTGCAGCCACCATTAAGGTTGTATTAGGATTTGTTACGTCAAAAACGTTCATTGAAAAGCAATCGTTGATTACAATTTCATTCATATTATGTTTCTTGTGATTGAAAAGATTCATGATATTTTCGCTTATTTCTTCGTCGTTTTCTCTGTGTTTTTTCATGTAAATAAGTTGGAAAGTGTCGCCTTTGCTCGTTAAATTCTTCTTGGATATAATTTCGTCGGCGTCTCCGTAAATTCCCGTTTCGTTAGTGTTTCCACAAACAGTATCGTAAAGTACAGAAGACCCGAATACATCTGTTATTGAATAACACAAAAAGGGTTAATTTTAATACCTCTACTTGGGAAATTTTCTGTACGTACCTTTCCTAGGCAGACCTGAACCAAGAAATTAGTCATTTTAATATAGTTATTTATACAAGGATTGAATAATTAATTCATCTGATATGAATAGGTAACTCTTCTTGTATCGAGTCGATGGCATGCCATTTTATATTTTTCCAGCTCAGTATTTCGCCACACTGGTAGCACTAACGGCAGCGAATAGGTATCTTATACTTATTATGAATTATACAGGGTATAACAAAACACCCTAGTAATACTTAAGGGGGTGCTTCAGACCATCAATCTGAACAACTTTCACTATGGAACCAACGTCGAGAAAAAATAATAAAAATCTGCCGTCCCATACATTTGAGTCGAGACGGTACTGCAGTTTTGTATGACAGAGCGATTTTTTTTTCTCGATTCCGATGTTGGCTCCATAGTGAAAGTTGCTCAGTTTGATGGTCTGAAGCACTCCCTTAAGTATTACTAGGGTGTTTTGTTACACCCTGTATGTAGACCGATTTCTATAATTATGTAGGAGGTATTATTATCAATTGGAGTTTCTAGGGCTACTTATGTTATCTCGATAACCTCACAAACAAAACGAGTCACACCATCGTGCAATTCTTTTTTAGCAAAAGTATGCAAGACATTTCTAAACATACTTACTCAATGTGTCAGATTGTTGCGTCACAAAACATCAATTTGTTATCGGCCTATTCTACAGTGTGTTAGGGTGAACAGTTGCATTACTTTAAAAGGTGATTGTACCAATGATACTGAACAACTTTCCCAAAGGAATAAAGGGAAATAAGTAAAAAAAAAAAGTTTCATACAAATGTTCGATCAGCTGATTGCATTTAGTATGAAAAGTACACAATTTTTGTTGCTAGTTTCCTATAGGTTTCTTAGGGAAAGTTGTTCAGTATCATGGGTGCAATCACCCTTTAAAGTAATGCAACTTTTTACCCTAACGCCCTGTATATCATAAATACCTCGTCAACTGCTCTCGCAGACCTCCATCCAGACGTAGTGACCACGTGTGCCCGAAGTAGTCTCGTGACACGAAACCTCCACAATACAGAACACGTACCTCTCCAGCCGCTCTCGCAGACGCACTGGCCCGTGACCTAGTAGCTACCAACGGCACAGTTACACGCGTGTGTACAGCCCTGCCCGAAGTAGTCATGTGACACAAAACCTCCACACTACAGAACACGTACCTCTCCAGCCGCTCTCGCAGACGCACTGGCCCGTGACGTGGTGGCAGCCGACGGCGCGCCCGGAACAGTTGCACGCGTGTGTACAGCCCTGCCCGAAGTACCCCGCGGGGCACCGACGCTCGCAGCGGCCGCCTAGGTAGCCCGGTCCGCATACACACTCACCTGTGAGATGGAGAGGATTGATTATCCTACAATTATTATGTACGAGCACTTACCCGCGACTTCGTCCGCATAAATTATATACTAGATTTTAAGTCAGATCATAAGCCATCAAACAAAAAAAGTTTCATTAATATCGGTTCAGTAGTTTTTGCGTGATGTTCGAACAAATAAACAAACAGACAGACAGACAAAAAATCAAAAAATTGGTGATTTGGAATCAGGGACATCTAAAAACCATATCGTAATCTTTTTTTTGAAAGTATCTTCAATGTACAGACCTACACACTTCTGTTACAGTTTTATAATAGTTTAGATGTACAACCCATTACACGTGGCAGGTTAAATTAGGTACAAGGAAACCACAGACCATTATAAGAGGGGTTAGAAATGCAAAGTAGCGCTTTTACTTCGGGGACGGCTGTCGCCACTTGTCTTCCCGCTCACGCTGCTACAACTCATGCCCTCTCGCTCGCACCACGCCGCGCGCCTTATGGTGTTATGCAAATCATTGCATAACCGGTGGCGACACGTTCCACACCTACTTTGCACTTCTAACCCCTCTTATAATGTTCTGTGAAGGAAACCATAGGGGGCATATTTTATCTAAATGTTTCCAAACATTTGACCAACTCCCATATTAATTAACCATTAGTTTAAAAAACGTAGTTACCGTTAACAGGATTACACGGGGCGTCGTTTTCACAGTTGCAAACCTCACGGCACTTGAACCCGAATGTTTTGCCATCGCACGGCCGATCGCATTTCAAACCATCGAAACTGTGAAAGAAAATCATTGATTAGGGGCAATTAAGGTTAACTTTAATTATTTAACCAAGGAACGTTTAGTTCCGGCGTCCTGGGCGGTCGCGGTTAGGCGGCATCTTAGCCAATACTCCACCGACAAGAGCGTAGCTCTTAAATAAGATGACGATGATGGCACTTAATAGATAAAATAGAAGAGCAGAGTTCTCTCTGCTGTGGATACAATATACACCCGGGTACAGATTACCAGTTACTTCGTAACAGATACATTACTTCCTTAGGAAACAATAAATTCTCGCGCCAGACGGTTCGCGCAACAATGTACCTATTGAAACTTGCCACAGCGTTGCTATTACTTAGTACAGTTGCTGTCTGGAGCAAGTGACAGAAATCATGCAAGCATACGCCAAAGTGTATTCTCTGTACCTACGGCCGAGTGACGGACGCCTGACGGTTTACAGACGCACTTGCAGGGCCTCTACCCGCACATTAGAACTTCGCAATTGCGTGAAAGTTTTCGTTCCAATGTCAACATAACATAAACATTTATTTCCAAAAACGCATGCATTTACAGAATGAGAAGATCAGCAGTCTGTACTGGAGTTTTCTGCCTCACAGACTGCTCAACTCTATTACAATGAAGTGCGGACCGAAATAGTGGCGAAATATCGAACATCGAAAGTCCGGGTACAGGGCCTGGTCTCGTTGCATTGTGGTGACAGTCGCACGTCTCCCCAAGCTAAGTCCGCGGACCTACGCGCACTAGTGAGAGGTTACGTTCTGGCCACCCTACATGGCGTTTCACTCCCCGTGGGTACTATATACACCCGGGATTACAGACGCACTGGCCGGTCTCGTGGGAGCAGGTCGCGTTGTTGTGACAGTCGCATGTGTCCTCGAGTCCACATGGTAGTTCTATGAAGGCCGGGTTCTCTCTGCCGTGGGTACAATACACACCCGGGTTTACAGCCGCACTGGCCGGTCTCGTGGGAGAAGGTCGCGTTGTTGTGACAGTCGCATGTGTCCTCGAGTCCACATGGTAGTTCTATGAAGGCCGGGTTCTCTCTGCCGTGGGTACAATACACACCCGGGTTTACAGTCGCACTGGCCGGTCTCGTGGGAGCAGGTCGCGTTGTTGTGACAGTCGCATGTGTCCTCGAGTCCACATGGTAGTTCTATGAAGGCCGGGTTCTCTCTGCCGTGGGTACAATACACACCCGGGTTTACAGTCGCACTGGCCGGTCTCGTGGGAGCAGGTCGCGTTGTTGTGGCAGTCGCATGTGTCCTCGAGTCCACATGGTAGTTCTATGAAGGCCGGGTTCTCTCTGCCGTGGGTACAATACACACCCGGGTTTACAGTCGCACTGAACGGTCTCGTGGGAGCAGGTCGCGTTGTTGTGACAGTCGCATGTGTCCTCGAGTCCACATGGTAGTTCTATGAAGGCCGGGTTCTCTCTGCCGTGGGTACAATACACACCCGGGTTTACAGCCGCACTGGCCGGTCTCGTGGGAGCAGGTCGCGTTGTTGTGACAGTCGCATGTGTCCTCGAGTCCACATGGTAGTTCTATGAAGGCCGGGTTCTCTCTGCCGTGGGTACAATACACACCCGGGTTTACAGTCGCACTGGCCGGTCTCGTGGGAGCAGGTCGCGTTGTTGTGACAGTCGCATGTGTCCTCGAGTCCACATGGTAGTTCTATGAAGGCCGGGTTCTCTCTGCCGTGGGTACAATACACACCCGGGTTTACAGTCGCACTGGCCGGTCTCGTGGGAGCAGGTCGCGTTGTTGTGACAGTCGCATGTGTCCTCGAGTCCACATGGTAGTTCTATGAAGGCCGGGTTCTCTCTGCCGTGGGTACAATACACACCCGGGTTTACAGTCGCACGGGCCGGTCTCGTGGGAGCAGGTCGCGTTGTTGTGACAGTCGCATGTGTCCTCGAGTCCACATGGTAGTTCTATGAAGGCCGGGTTCTCTCTGCCGTGGGTACAATACACACCCGGGTTTACAGTCGCACTGGCCGGTCTCGTGGGAGCAGGTCGCGTTGTTGTGACAGTCGCATGTGTCCTCGAGTCCACATGGTAGTTCTATGAAGGCCGGGTTCTCTCTGCCGTGGGTACAATACACACCCGGGTTTACAGTCGCACGGGCCGGTCTCGTGGGAGCAGGTCGCGTTGTTGTGACAGTCGCATGTGTCCTCGAGTCCACATGGTAGTTCTATGAAGGCCGGGTTCTCTCTGCCGTGGGTACAATACACACCCGGGTTTACAGTCGCACTGGCCGGTCTCGTGGGAGCAGGTCGCGTTGTTGTGACAGTCGCATGTGTCCTCGAGTCCACATGGTAGTTCTATGAAGGCCGGGTTCTCTCTGCCGTGGGTACAATACACACCCGGGTTTACAGTCGCACTGGCCGGTCTCGTGGGAGCAGGTCGCGTTGTTGTGACAGTCGCATGTGTCCTCGAGTCCACATGGTAGTTCTATGAAGGCCGGGTTCTCTCTGCCGTGGGTACAATACACACCCGGGTTTACAGTCGCACTGGCCGGTCTCGTGGGAGCAGGTCGCGTTGTTGTGACAGTCGCATGTGTCCTCGAGTCCACATGGTAGTTCTATAAAGGCCGGGTTCTCTCTGCCGTGGGTACAATACTCACCCGGGTTTACAGTCGCACGGGCCGGTCTCGTGGGAGCAGGTCGCGTTGTTGTGACAGTCGCATGTGTCCTCGAGTCCACATGGTAGTTCTATGAAGGCCGGGTTCTCTCTGCCGTGGGTACAATACACACCCGGGTTTACAGTCGCACTGGCCGGTCTCGTGGGAGCAGGTCGCGTTGTTGTGACAGTCGCATGTGTCCTCGAGTCCACATGGTAGTTCTATGAAGGCCGGGTTCTCTCTGCCGTGGGTACAATACACACCCGGGTTTACAGTCGCACTGGCCGGTCTCGTGGGAGCAGGTCGCGTTGTTGTGACAGTCGCAGGTGTCGGCACAGTTGTCGCCGTAGTACGGCGAAGGACAGGGCTCCTCGCACCGCAGTCCGCGGTAACCAGGCGCGCAGAGACATGACCCTAGAGATAGTAGGTCCAGTTATAGCACAGCATAGATAATGGTATACTCTATTATGAAGTTATGAAAAGGAATCAGGAGTGAGGGGGGCTCGGGTTATTTCTCGAAATCTATAAATCGTATCGAAAAGTTTTATATGCACAAAATAATCTTGAAAAAAATTCCTACAAAACAAGTTATCATGTACTTTTGCCATAGAACTTAATCTTTGAGGGCTACAACTACAAGGAAAGAAAGTAGGTAACAGCATTTCAAAAATTATGAAAGTATAGCGATTATTGGCGACCCTCATGAAAGTTGAAGATAAAAAGAAAATGATTTCATATTCTTAATCAGCGACCCCGAAAACCCCCTAATATGTTCGGTGAACCTTTAAAAGCTACTATGGCATTTGAAATTTCCATGGCAGCCATCTTGGATTTTGACATTTTTGATTTTTTTTTCACCGCCAACCAAATCTGACCAGGGTTCTCTATGACATTTGTTCAAGGCTCATAATCCTATCTATCATAGTTTCCGCGGGCCGTTGACATCATCCGTCAGGAGTCGACCTTCGAAGGTGGGTGACGTACCGTTGACGGGGGAGCAGTGGCCGCTGTTCTCGCAGCGACACGTGTGCCGGCAGCCCTTGCCGTACGTGAGTAGAGGACACTGACGGGAGCACATCTCCCCGCCCCACCCCGCTGCACATTCGCATGCACCGGTCCACGGGTCGCACCTGCAATAACATTATTAGATGTTCAAATGTCACTTAAGGCCTTGGTGTCCAGCTGGGTAAAGAAAAGAAATCTTCAATATGGTAAAAGTTTGCCTTTCTAATTCTAACGCTTTAAATTATAGTTTAAAATATAGGTTGCTATTAAAATATAGTTGGTAGTTAATAAGAAACATGGCTATAATATTAAATAAGAATATTGTACAGTGAAGTTATAGGTCGACCAGAATCTGATGAAATGAGAAGAAGTAAAAAATATAGATTTTCACATGGTAGTGTCAAAACGTCATCTGTCTAGTCAAAGTAGGCCCTGCTAAGGCTGCCTGTCCATTGACGCGAGCTGGTTGGCGGAGCGGTGTAGCGAGGAAAATATTAACCAATCAGGAGCTCGCCCGAATCTCGGCCAAGATTTTATGCAATCATGATTGGTTAATAAAACTCCGCTTCCCCGCTCCGCCAGCCATCTCGCGTCAATGGACAGGCAGCCTAACAGACTGAGCCTTTATGCAGCGACAAAAACGCGTCTATTGCATGACTGAATCGCTTCACTAGCAATTTTGCGTTTGAATCGATTCAAACGCATGATTGTAGTGATGCACACACATGTTTGTATTGATTGATGCATACGCGCAAGTGCATTGTGGCAAAAGCTGTCGACAAATAACTGATCAAAATATTACGAAAGTTTTAAATCATGGCTGTACCGCGTTTGCATCTATGCTTTATCGCGTTTTCCTCGAAGCTGCATCGCGACTCAATCGATGCTTGTTGCAGCACTTTTGCGTTGCAAAAAATCGCTGTGTGGCCCTAATCTAATTACCGCAGTGTTGCTTACTTTAAAATTTGATTACCCTATTATTCATGACATTCAGACCCTGTACCCGGACTTTCGATGTTTCGATGAAAGTTGACATTGGAACGAAAACATTCACGCAATAGCGAAGTTCGAATGTGCGGGTAGACCCACTGGTCCACCTATAAGACTTTTTATGCACTTGTTTGACACCCTCTGAACAACGCCTCAACACTGACCGCTTATTCATGAGAGAAGGCGTAGGCCCTACACTGGTATGAATATAATAATGCTTTAAATAAAACCATAAGTTATGATGAATTTCTAGGAAATTACGACTACTTCTTCATCTTCTCTTCCTGTTGCCTACGTGGGGTATAGGGCTCCACTACGGCCGGCGACTGCTAATCTTTATAGAAAAGTAATTGCGTAAGTTCACGCGCTAAATACAGATGCAGTCTCTCTCGTACTTACACTCCTATATCAGATGGAATGGAAGACCGACTGGAATCATAGGTAAAGGTTAGTCGCCTCTGACGACACTCGATTGGGATGGTGCTATTCGACACCATACGGCAAACATAAGTACATAGGGTTACCAGGTCTTAAAACCGAATAGCCGGACATTTGGGTGAAAAGGCCGGGACACCCTTAATTATTGAGGATTTTTCACCTTAGTATTGATACGACAACAAAATATTTATGCGAAACCTAGCTTTTTTGACAATTTACCATAAAATCTTCTTGAATTCTAATGAAACAATGCTATGGAAAACAAAATTAAACAAAACAATACTTCTTCAGTAATTAATTAACTTCGAGTTAATTTAAAAAAAAAAATCAATATTAAAAAAGAGCCTGCTTTAAAAGCTCAGTTTCCATCAAAATAGGTTAGACTGGTCAAATGTAATAAGCCTAACAAAAGCCGGACAGGCCGGACACCGTCTAATTTGGCCGGACCCACATCGAAAAAGCCTAACTATGTCCGGCTTTAGCCGGACGCCTGGTAACGCTTTAAGCCAGCGGTTCCCTAACTTATTTGAGACTCGCCCCCATTCGACCATTAAAAAAAATCCGCGCCCCCCAGTTTTTTTATTGCTCATTAAAGTTTTACAAAAATCATACAAAAGGTAAATCACTACCAATGTCAAGTTTATTCCTATACTTGGTTTTTATTGCAACTACAGGGGTAAATTGAGAAATATTTGACCCAAACAATGAAATACCAATTTTTTCACAATCGTATTTGGCAGCAAGCATCTTTAATGTCCAAGGTTTCCTCATGAAGTGTTTCTGGCAGGGCATCTACGTTAACATGGAATGGATCCGTCGCCAATCGATAAATGTCATCATCAAATGAATTGGGGAAGTAACTAAACAGGTGGCCCGCGCCCGCGCCGGAACCCCTGCTTTAAGCACTCACATGTCGGTAGTGGCGGGGTTGCACTGGCAGTCGTCGCCGCGCCAGCCCGGCTTGCACGCGCACGATCCGTTGCGTTGTATAGTATGCTCTATATCACAGGTACAGGTACTCACATGTCGGTAGTGGCGGGGTTGCACTGGCAGTCGTCGCCGCGCCAGCCCGGCTTGCACGCGCACGATCCGTTGCGTTGTATAGTATGCTCTATATCACAGGTACAGGTACTCACATGTCGGTAGTGGCGGGGTTGCACTGGCAGTCGTCGCCGCGCCAGCCCGGCTTGCACGCGCACGATCCGTTGCGTTGTATAGTATGCTCTATATCACAGGTACAGGTACTCACATGTCGGTAGTGGCGGGGTTGCACTGGCAGTCGTCGCCGCGCCAGCCCGGCTTGCACGCGCACGATCCGTTGCGTTGTATAGTATGCTCTATATCACAGGTACAGGTACTCACATGTCGGTAGTGGCGGGGTTGCACTGGCAGTCGTCGCCGCGCCAGCCCGGCTTGCACGCGCACGATCCGTTGCGTTGTATAGTATGCTCTATATCACAGGTACAGGTACTCACATGTCGGTAGTGGCGGGGTTGCACTGGCAGTCGTCGCCGCGCCAGCCCGGCTTGCACGCGCACGATCCGTTGCGTTGTATAGTATGCTCTATATCACAGGTACAGGTACTCACATGTCGGTAGTGGCGGGGTTGCACTGGCAGTCGTCGCCGCGCCAGCCCGGCTTGCACGCGCACGATCCGTTGCGTTGTATAGTATGCTCTATATCACAGGTACAGGTACTCACATGTCGGTAGTGGCGGGGTTGCACTGGCAGTCGTCGCCGCGCCAGCCCGGCTTGCACGCGCACGATCCGTTGCGTTGTATAGTATGCTCTATATCACAGGTACAGGTACTCACATGTCGGTAGTGGCGGGGTTGCACTGGCAGTCGTCGCCGCGCCAGCCCGGCTTGCACGCGCACGATCCGTTGCGTTGTATAGTATGCTCTATATCACAGGTACAGGTACTCACATGTCGGTAGTGGCGGGGTTGCACTGGCAGTCGTCGCCGCGCCAGCCCGGCTTGCACGCGCACGATCCGTTGCGTTGTATAGTATGCTCTATATCACAGGTACAGGTACTCACATGTCGGTAGTGGCGGGGTTGCACTGGCAGTCGTCGCCGCGCCAGCCCGGCTTGCACGCGCACGATCCGTTGCGTTGTATAGTATGCTCTATATCACAGGTACAGGTACTCACATGTCGGTAGTGGCGGGGTTGCACTGGCAGTCGTCGCCGCGCCAGCCCGGCTTGCACGCGCACGATCCGTTGCGTTGTATAGTATGCTCTATATCACAGGTACAGGTACTCACATGTCGGTAGTGGCGGGGTTGCACTGGCAGTCGTCGCCGCGCCAGCCCGGCTTGCACGCGCACGATCCGTTGCGTTGTATAGTATGCTCTATATCACAGGTACAGGTACTCACATGTCGGTAGTGGCGGGGTTGCACTGGCAGTCGTCGCCGCGCCAGCCCGGCTTGCACGCGCACGATCCGTTGCGTTGTATAGTATGCTCTATATCACAGGTACAGGTACTCACATGTCGGTAGTGGCGGGGTTGCACTGGCAGTCGTCGCCGCGCCAGCCCGGCTTGCACGCGCACGATCCGTTGCGTTGTATAGTATGCTCTATATCACAGGTACAGGTACTCACATGTCGGTAGTGGCGGGGTTGCACTGGCAGTCGTCGCCGCGCCAGCCCGGCTTGCACGCGCACGATCCGTTGCGTTGTATAGTATGCTCTATATCACAGGTACAGGTACTCACATGTCGGTAGTGGCGGGGTTGCACTGGCAGTCGTCGCCGCGCCAGCCCGGCTTGCACGCGCACGATCCGTTGCGTTGTATAGTATGCTCTATATCACAGGTACAGGTACTCACATGTCGGTAGTGGCGGGGTTGCACTGGCAGTCGTCGCCGCGCCAGCCCGGCTTGCACGCGCACGATCCGTTGCGTTGTATAGTATGCTCTATATCACAGGTACAGGTACTCACATGTCGGTAGTGGCGGGGTTGCACTGGCAGTCGTCGCCGCGCCAGCCCGGCTTGCACGCGCACGATCCGTTGCGTTGTATAGTATGCTCTATATCACAGGTACAGGTACTCACATGTCGGTAGTGGCGGGGTTGCACTGGCAGTCGTCGCCGCGCCAGCCCGGCTTGCACGCGCACGATCCGTTGCGTTGTATAGTATGCTCTATATCACAGGTACAGGTACTCACATGTCGGTAGTGGCGGGGTTGCACTGGCAGTCGTTGTCGCAGCGCGGGCCCCACTTGTTGTCGTCGTCGCAGGCGCGGCGCTCGCACCAGCCGCCGCGCCAGCCCGGCTTGCACGTGCACGATCCATTGCGCGCCGAGCACGAGCCCCCGTGCAGGCACGAGCACGCGCCCGAGCAGCCCACACCGTACGTGCCGAGCGGGCACGGCTCCAGGCACTGACCGTGTCACCATTACATTAGTACACTACACTTGTACATGCATCATAATGTGGATGGAGAAAAAGGCCGGAGAAAAAATGGATTGTGTGAATGAAGATTATGTGTAAGGCCAGTGAGTACTGAAATGACGGCTAAGAGAGATGAATGGAAGAGGACGACATATTGCACCGACCTCAAATAATGGGAAATGGGCTAGAGAATTATGACATGCATTATAATGTGCTCACGACTATATTCCCCTAGGGGGGGCATTCAGAGTATTTTGAAAACTCAGAACATACACGTTTCACTAGTATAATAACTCTGTATAGTGTGACGGCTGAGTCCGTCGCCACTTTGGATGGGTACACTACAAAAATCGAAATTGAAGCATGCAGATTTCCTCAATAATGTTTTCCTTCACCGAAAAGCCAGTTAGTTACAAATCGTTCATGAGGCCTGGGACAAGGATCGAAGTATCGCCTCCTGCACGGCAAGCATGGTTAAATCACAACTACCACTTAGCTTAGTTCACTTCTATTCTTATCTTATAAATTTCAAAATTATAGCGTCCACCTAAGTGTGAAGCCAAACGAGCGTAATTTTGTGAGTTGTGAGTCGCGTATTTTGAGTCCGTTTCATATAAAATCCGGGAATGCATTGTCTATGACCTCAGCCTTATAAGAAACGGACTCAAAATACACGACTCACAACTCACAAAATTACGCTCGTTTGGCGTCACCCTTAACGGTGATGATTTTGCCAATGTCTAGTTTAAATATCAAGTGATTGATGTACATACATACATACATAAGATCACGCCATTGTCCCAAGGGGGTAGGCAGAGACCACGGACCGCCACACGCTACGACTCTGACATACCTCTTTAGCCTCATGAACATTCATACATTTTTTTATGCACTTCCGTCAGTGATTGATGTTATACGGTTATAAATATTTTGTGATTTCAAGGGGAAAAACCACAATCTTGAGCCATCATACAATAATTGGAGCTTAATTGTAGGCCAGGGAGAGGGTGAGGCAACCGACACGCGACGCTCCAACAAAAAACCTACAACGCGTCTCCCTTCACTTGTATTGGCTGTGTGCGAAGTGGGTGATGGACTGTCAAATCGATTGCAGCGCAAGGTGTGGCAGAAATTAATATCAAATTTGTCAAATTCAATCCACACACTCACTAAAGTCGAAATCACCAAAACTATAAGTCTACCAAGATAAAATTTGAAAACATCTAGGTGCTCACATAAAAAGGGTTTTTCGCTGTTCAACCACCAAAGGTGTGAAAGCGAGGGTGAAAGTGTGTATGGTCATTTCGTAGAAAAGAAGCCTAATTAACATCAAATGATGAAATGTACCTTTTCTCCTGTAAAGCCAGCTTCGCACTGGCATTGGCCAGTGACGTGGTGGCAGCCCGCGCCGTTGGCACACTCACACGTCTTCTGACATTTCTCTCCCCATTTACCCGCTGGGCATCTGCAAAAAAATATATGTAAACATTAACGCCATGAAAGTCTCTACAAATAAAGAGTCTATAAAGAATAATTCTTGTATTCTATTATGTTCTCTACTCTTGAATCTAGAGACACAATACAATTTGAATATGAAAATAATGGGTAGTATTGACATTACAAATGCGATAGTGATGTTGTGTATTTTTCTCTTTTTCTTAAGTCTTCACAATTTAGATGAAATTGGCAAAGATTTTTTAGCAGCATGAGGTACTAGCGGGTTACTGGGCCGCAGAATTAAATTGAATTCCACGATAGCGAAATCTTTGCTAAAATCCGGACGATAATAAACTTTAAGATTAAATCATTCATTTCAAAAATATCACAAGCCACAATAACAAATTAAACGGCAAAGATAACGCCAAGACTAACTAAAATTCATACTACAATGGACCTGGCGGAAATCGTCCATTAACCCTGAGATAACACCAACAAATACGTTTGTCCAAGATAAGCTTCGAAAAGCCCAGAAATGTCGCTCTCTACAGGCTATGCTGCATTGTTACCCTACATAATGAAATGAGATATGGAAAAGATTGCACACAATTAACAATATACAGGGTCCTTCTTAATATGCTGACACTTTTTTAAGGGGATGATCAGACCATCAAACTGAACAACTTTCTCTGTGAGACCAACATCGAAATCGCGAAAAAAAAACAGCTGTCCCATACATTTGGCTTGACTAAGTTCGCAATTTTGTATAGAAGAGCTGATTTTTTTTCGCGATTTCGATGTTGGTGCCATAGAGAAAGTTATTCAGTTTGACGGTCTGATCGTCCCCTTAAAAAAGTGTCAGCATATTAAGAAGGACCCTATAGAGTGCTATGCTTATTATAAGCGGACTAACTTAACATGTTTACTCTTCATTACTTCTTCGTGTGCCAATAAAATGAAATATAAATAAAATGGTCTTACTTGTTAGCGCAAACTAATCCGGTCCATCCAGCGGTGCACTCGCAATCGTTTGTCACCGCGTTACATTTACCCTTGTTCTGACATCTGCATTTCTGCGGACACTCTTCTCCACTCGGACATTGTTCTTCGCATCTGTTAATAGAAAGGATATATTTTCAGTTTAGCGAAATGTTAGCATACCTAGGAGTCTAGCATTAGCAGGGCTCCGCGATCTTTCTGTTTGCGCACATTCGAGCGCGATAAAAGGCACGACAGAGCCTACTAGCTTTTTTTACATTAATAGAATTTTTCACAATAATTATATTTGTTTCAAAAACACACAATATTTTTCCCAAAAAAATCATATGGATTTTTGCGGGAGATCTTTAGTTTCTGCGCGGTATTTGAATAACTAGGTCCTCAGTTTTCATTTATTCAGCGGCAGTATGCCCAGCCAAGTTTACAATCCGGCTCTCTGCAAGCGAAGAGTATGTAGAGATTCTCTAGGCGAGCGCCCTACTCCATTGAGGCTTCATGAGTACTTTTCATTACGTAATAGGTGATAGTTTGCGATCAAATACTTCCTGTAAAATTGTAAATACTTACAGTGGGCCAGTGAACCCAGCAACGCAGTCACAGGCGCCAGTGACCTGGTCGCACAGCGCCCCGTTAGTGCACCGACAGGTCTCCTCGCAGTTGTCGCCGAAGGACGGCGGGGCGCAGGGTCGCTCGCAGGCCTCCCCACGCCAGCCGGCAGCGCAGGCGCACTTCCCTGTCAGAGGCTCGCACGTTCCACCGTTGAAGCAACGGCATTCGTGCTGGCAATGGCGGCCCCATTTACCGTCGGGGCAAGCTGGTGAGAAGATAAAGGTAAAATGAAACGTGGGCGTGACCACAGGCGTACAAGAGAGCCACATCAGATCTTAGAACAGCATAAACGCTAAGTTTTCAAACACGCTGATATTAATACAATTCTACTAGTAACTGTCGGACATCGGCCGTCCGCGGGCATCACACACATAGCTTGGAAGATTCGCCCTTTTGAAAATTGTACTGCACTGAAAGAATTTTAAATGGATACGTTCAGTGCTTTCTGAACAGAGTACCTATATATCGAAAATAAGTAGCATCGACCATATCTATCTACATATCATTATCTACTATCTACATAGTATAAAACAAGGTCACTTCCCGCTGTCTGACTGTCCCTATGTATACTTAGATCTTTAAAACTACGCAACGGATTTTATTGCGGTTTTTTTTAATAGATGGAGTGATTCAAGAGGAAGGTTTATGTTAGCATTGCAGCCGTGCGAAGCCGGGGTGGGTCGCTAGTTAGAGATACATTTTGAACTCATTTTTGTTGGCCTGGAAGAATATCAAAGATCGTAAATTGAGAAAGAGTATGGATGGATATGAATATGAAATTGAATAAATACTAAGTTAGGTTGTACAGACATGACTCATTCATTGACTAGGTCAATTATGAGTGACTATGCTAACATAATAAATGTATTCCTTTGTAATTTGTAATTATGCATTGGTGCTATCAGAGTTCACCACAAATATGATATCGAATATGACTGTTGGACTTACATATTTTCTTTGGTTTATTTTCATCTTTTATATGGTGCATCCTTAGAGGATATGGGTGCATCATGTCTATATATGCAACGCACTAATATAATGTTCTATATAAAATTGTAAACTGCATTCGCCATGTTACGAGTCCGTCGAATAATACTATTACTTACGATAGTAATTATAGTACTCTGTGCTATTACTAATCTAAATAACATACAAGCTTTTTACACGGAGAGTTATGGACTCTCAATCTTGAACGTCCGGATTCGAAGCCGCACGGAAGAGGTACCATAACTTATGTACGTAATACCGACTTCTCTCAAACAGTGAAGGAAAGAATCGTAAGGAAACCCAACCAATTCACCAGTCCACCAACGCGCGGACTAACGTCCATTCACCCTCTTTGAGGGTAGGCCTGTGCCCTGCAGTTTGACGTATACAGGGTGGCCGGGGAGTTGACGTTCAAACGTAAAATTTAGGTCCGGTATGTCGTGGGGTATCCGAATCACCCCCATGTATGTTCCGCGATTTTTTATAGTTTTCGAGTTATGATGATTTTTCCGATTTTTTGAGGAAACTCGACATGACCGGCTTAAACAACTTCTAAAAAAAAAGTGTAAGACTTTTTAGAGATTCTTTTTTTGCAACTTAATCTTCATGAATTGTGCCTTTATTCAAAACATCATCAGCATCGTAACTTTGATAAAAGTTATGAAAATATTGGTCTAAAGTTAAAAATTTGCTATCCGTGAATTATGACTAAATTTTCAACTTTAAATTAAAACTCTAAACAGGTGACCTTATGATTTTTTTGCCAATCCCAAAAATGCGCCCAACTCTCAGCTTTCATAATCATAAATAAAAAGTAGTACTTAAGCGGGCTAATTTGGCTAGAATTGATCTTCAAAGACAACAAGGCAGAAAAGTCTTAAATTTTTTTTATTTTTTTTTGCCATAATTACCACGCCTAAGGCTAAATAATGATTAAAGAATGCTACAAACCGAAACGGCGACGAGTTATGCCGGACTCTTACCGGCTAAAACCCCACCGTGTTCCACCTCATCGCATATTGCCGTAGAGCCTGAGGGCCCGTAAGGAATCTTCCACACTCTACGGCGCAGCGACCGACCTTACCAGGTCTCATCTCTGTTGGCCTTGACAAGCCTACAGGCCTTTAGGTGGTGCGTGGGAACACGCACACAACTACCTCGAGTCCCTATGATCAGACGCTGGACCCCCCAGCCCGACGCCCAGAGACTCAAAAATTAAGGGGGAGGCAGACCGCGAGCAAACGCAGCCCGTCTGCGCCCCGTGCGTCTTTGGCGGATCGGGAGTTCAGAAGTCGACTCCCTCTCCCTCTCCGCCGTCTCCTTCTGGAGCATTACTGCCTCACAGAAGGAGAGAACCGCGCGCCAAGACGCCTCACTGTCGACCATAGCGCGAACCATGGCCGGCAGCGAGAGGTCAGAAACTACCTGGGAGAGCTCACTGCGCTCTCCCGCCCACGCAGGGCACTCCTGCAGCACGTGCTGCGCCGTCTCGTCGAGACAGCCGTCGCAGTAGTGGCACCCGGCTGTCGGCTCCCTCCTCCTAGGTTAGGTTAGGTTAGTTCATGTTAGGTTAGGTTATCTACTTTTTACTTAAAACTTTCCTTATTCCACCAACACGATAGGTTCCTCTCGCTGCCGGTGGATGGTTCGCGCTATGGTCGCGCTATGGCGCTTCTGTGAGGCAGTAATGCTCCAGAAGGAGACGGCGGAGAGGGAGAGGGAGTCGACTTCTGAACTCCCGATCCGCCAAAGACGCACGGGTCGCAGACGGGCTGCGTTTGCTCGCGGTCTGCCGTCCCCCTTAATTTTTGAGTCTCTGGGCGTCGGGCTGGGGGGTCCGGCGTCTGATCATAGGGACTTGAGGTAGTTGTGTGCGTGTTCCCATGCACCACCTAAAGGCCTGTAGGCTTGTCAAGGCCAACAGAGATGAGACCTGGTAAGGTCGGTCGCTGCGCCGTAGAGTGTGTAAGATTCCTCACGGGCCCTCAGGCTCTACGGCAATATGCGATGAGGTGGAACACGGTGGGGTTTTAGCCGGTAAGAGTCCAGCATAACCCGTCGCCGTTTCGGTTTTTAGCATTCTTTAATCATTAATTAGCCTTAGGCGTGGTAATTATGGCAAAAAAAATAAAAAAAAATTTAAGACTTTTCCGCCTTGTTGTCTTTGAAGATCAATTCTAGCCAAATTAGCCCTTTTAAGTACTACTTTTTATTTATGATTATGAAAGCTGAGAGTTGGCCGCATTGTTGGGATTGGCTAAAAAATCATAAGGTCACCTGTTTAAAGTTTTAATTTAAAGTTGAAAATTTAGTCATAATTCACGGATCGCAAATTTTTAACTTTAGACCAATATTTTCATAACTTTTATCAAAGTTACGATGCTGCTGATGTTTTGAATAAAGGCACAATTCATGAAGATTAAGTTGCAAAAAAAGAATCTCTAAAATGTCTTATACTTTTTTTTTAGAGGTTGTTTAAGCCGGTCATGTCAAGTTTCCTCAAAAAATCGGAAAAATCATCATAACTCGAAAACTATAAAAAATCGCGGAACATACATGGGGGTGATTCGGATACCCCACGACATACCAGACCTAAATTTTACGTTTGAACGTCAACTCCCCGGCCACCCTGTATATACTGCTGATGATGATGATATATGTTCACTCACACCTTAACATCGATGCAAATAACATCAGTTAGTCAGTGAAGATTTTGTTTAAAATACAATGATATCTTTTGGCAACATTTCCTATCCTTTGCCAAACCAACCTATACAAATACATATAGCAACAGAAACAAGCCCCAAATAGCATTACGATTTATATCTGCGAAAATTGTAAACAACAAAATTTCGCATACAAACTGCACGCAAAGTGGGGACTTCAGTAGTGATAAATAGGAATGTAGGTTACATCCTATTTATAGTCTAACGTACGGTACGGTGGCATGCATGAAACAGATGTGACAAATATTAGTAAGGATTGTCGCGAATGTATAGACTTGGATTGAAAACATTTGGTTTGTCAATTGTTTACCACCCACAGTGGAGTAACCAACTAGTATAAGAGATAAGTGTACTTTTTGCAACCATCAGCAGCAAGGCTCATTCAGTGTTTATGGGGTGTAGAGCATTTCTGTGATGGGGATGGACCAGGTCTGCCTGCATAACTCAAGTCGGTTTAGGAGTTACTGATGATTAAAGGTCTGTAAAAAATTAACGATCAGCTGCAAGGCTGATCGTATGATATTGTTGTAGTATGCAGTGTAGCTATGTGAACAGTACAAGAACTGTCAAGTTCTGTCAGTCGGTTTAGGAGATACAGCCAGTCGAAGTTCCGACCTTTGAACGGCTGTATCTCCTAAACTGACTGATGAACCATGCCAGTTTTTGTACTGTTCACTTAGCTAAAGTGCATACTATAACAATAACATACGATCATCAGTAACTCCTAAACCGACTGGAGTTATGCAGGCAGACCTGGTCCATCCCCATCACAGAAATGCTCTACACCCCATAAACACTGAATCAGCCTTGCTGCTGATGGTTGCAAAAAGTACACTTATCTCTCGGAATAAACTGGAGTTATTTATAAATTGAAATGGAATAAGCAAAAATACAAAAAACTTGTATTAGATCTGATCACACATCACAGTAATAGTACATTACTGCAGCGGCCAGCAACAGAGGCATTGATGGACGAACGTGTAAATGTGGGCCGAGGCGAAGCCGAGGCACACATACGTAAGTCCATCAATGCCTAGTTGTGGCCAAGGCTTGTATAGTACTTTTCTCAAATAATGCGCGGAAATTAAAACAGTAAATTTTCTCAAATAATTCGCAGAAATTAATACTCTTTTCAAAATCAATGACGAATAACAATTTGTTTTTTTTTTTCAATAAACAGCTTTCTATTTGCAAGCCAGTTCGAAATTTAAATAAAACCTTTGATGAGTTACCTCCTTGGTCGCCATGTTTCGGAGAAAAAGATCGTTCCATTTTTAAATTACACGACAGATATGAGTTTACTATGTAATTTATTTGGCCGCTAAACACGACAGATATGGATTTTCATACAAACATTGCCGGCCGCTGCGCGCATTGTATTGGGCCAGTACAGCAATTTCGATTTATCTCGAAGAAGGTTGTCAAAATAATGCTCACATTTCCAAGCATGTTTGAGAAAAGGTATTTAAAATTGTATTTCAGTTGTTTTTGAATTGAAATGGAATAAGAAAAAATACTAAAAACCTGTATCAGATCTAAAAACTAAGGTAAGGTAAAGGTATTCAAAACTGTAATGTAGCTAGAATTATTATAATGAAATATTACCTAATATACATACATACATATGCTCACCCCTATATCCCACTGGGGTAGGCAGAGACAATAGACATAATGAAGTAATGACATTATTAATATTTATAATAATTATTAATATTTATGACATTATTAATATTTAAAATAATTATTAATAATGTCATTACTTCATTATGTCTATTGTCTCTGCCTACCCCAGTGGGATATAGGGGTGAGCATATGTATGTATGTATATTAGGTAATATTTCATTATAAATTAGCTACTTATAAAACAGTAAATATTGCTAGAGCAGTTCTAGAACAGGCGCAACGGAAACTCGCATTGCTTATTATCCGGATTATATGCACGGAAACGGATACCACGGATAAAATCCTCACCAAGATAAAACAGTATTTTACATTAGGCTACAAAAACATAGGAAATTATTGTACACACTGTAAAAACAACTTTATTATAGCAATGTCCATGCTGAGTACATTGTACATTGTGTTCAGTGTTTTGAAATACAGTTTGCTTTTTCCGCTGTTTTTGACGCACTCAACTTTTATTTGGCTTTGGACTGTTTGTTCCCAGGAAAGCATGCAATACGGGCATATAATACGGGTACAAATCGTCAAGGATTTGACTCTAATTTTCAAAGTGAAATTTACTAATATATAGATCATTTAATAAGACAATTTTATTTTATGTTATTGTTTTAAAATTTGTCGGTTCATCGTTTTACTCGATCATGCGCAAGAAAAAGCGGACCATACTCAAAGGTCGGGCGTAGAATGGTTTTAGCCTTTTGACTTAGCTTAGCTAATACGACGGTGTTAAACCCGCAGCAAAATATGTGCAGTTCAATAAGTAGAATCACGCCCATTCGTCGTGGTACCCATATAACGTTACACCGTTAACAGTCTACGGTACTGCAGCCATTACGTAATCTGAACTGCGAAATGCGATCATTAATGAAGAATGATACTAAACAGCCAGCGATGCGAGGGTCCCTATTGTTAATACCCCTATAGACTCTCTCAAAACATCGAATAGCTGTAGTGCCCTTGTCTCTCAATGGAGTGGTTAGTTGGCAATATGCCTGCATTTACAATGATCCAGCCATATCCTTTATTGCCGTATAAAAAAATTGTCAAGATTTCAAATTCACTTCACTGTTTAGTGAAAATCTATTTTTATGATTCTATAACAACGCTTTGAATCACCGAATTTACTTAATTTATAGTCAATCGGGGCAAGTGCCTCTACGGGGTAAGTGCCTCTACGGGGTAAGTGCCTCTACGGGGTAAGTGCCTCTACGGGGTAAGTGCCTCTAGCTCCAAAATTTCGAAAACTAGACATATTTAGACATACCACCTTCAAACGTCAAATTCTATAATAACAGGATTTGACGTTTAAAGGCGGTATGTCTGAATCATAAAGATATTATACCTTACGGAATAGAGTAAGTGACATGAGTTGTCAAATGAAACCGTTTTTGGACGTTTTTTGGAGTCCTCGGCAGGGTAAAAATTCGATTTCTGTGTATTAATTCTCAATGTAACGTGAAATGGTGAATAATTTAATGAAACAGTGTTAGTATATTTTACAAAATTATCTACGATTTCACTTTAGGTTCACGATTATTGACAGAAACTGAATTTTTACCAGGACTCCAAATCCCCAAAAACGGTTCTATTGCCTCGCGTCACGTATCTCTTTCTATTATACAGGCATGCCGCTAGGTACATCTCGCTCTCTCAGCTGTCACCGTCTCTCTTACGTAGTATAATACCTTTATGGTCTAAATATATGTGCCTTACCCCGTAGAGGCAATTGCCCAGACTGACTACATTTTTATGAAACGCTCGTAGGTTAAAAGTGTATACCATAAAGCCAAATAGCGAACAGTAGGGCTAGCATGCTACTCACAACAAAGCGACTAAACGAGAAAGTCGTCACGAGCGCTCATTTTGGCAAGCGTACATTAGGTATGTACAAACGTGCGTAAAGAAATAAAGGCAGAGTACAGATACATCTCGATCGTTCTTATTCGCAGTCAGCATGACTGCCCTTTTCTACCATTCCACTCACATTTGGCAAACAAACATTAAATTTAAAAGTACTTACAAATATCACAAGCAGGTCCTCCGTAGCCATGCTCACAGGCGCACGTATTGGGCGCCACACATTTGCCATGGACACAGTTTTCAGCACACACAGGCACACACTGCTTCCCCTGAGCATCAGGTGTATACCCAGCACAACATTCCTCGACCGGTCTATATTTGACCAGGGTCTCAGTCTTGAAGATCTGACGGAATTTGATCTTGTATTTGGAACATCGTGGCGGGAAATTGAAGCACCACGAATTTACTTTCTCTTGATACGGTTGCTGCTCTGATACTCGGATTGTTGTTACGTATCTGAAAAGAATAAATGATTCGATCAGTTGAAAAAAGACAGTTTGTTGTAGCCTGTAGGATCCCATTGCAGGGCAAAGGCACAGACCGGACACTGCACACACAAATTTGAAATTGACAAGATGACGTCAGCACATGCGAAACCAAAGAAATTGAACCTTAAGTCTTCTTCGTAGGTAACGGGTAACCAGTGCGAGTAACCAGAGGGAGTGTCCGTACTGTAGCTAGTAATCGATATTCTTTCTTATACTGTGGCAAAGGCCTCCTCTCACGAATAATGGTGAGAGGGAGTGGGCCAATTGAGGTACTTTCAAATCGACCTGTTTCGGGTTGAGTCTTAAGGCATGAAATAGTCGTTGTTTTAATCCAGAAAAAATATATGTTGTTGTTCATGAACTGTTTTTGATTATTCTTAGGCTCAAAACACGATAGTTATTACTTCTCTCACTCATAAAAAATAATATTTTCATAATTTTAGTCATATTTAGATTGAAAAATAAATAAGTAAAAAAAATTGCCAAACAAATGCAGAAAATATCAAAACTATCACCTTATTCATAAAATAGTGTAAATATTACTAAACTCATACATTCGATAAATGAAAACATCAACGGATTTACGGTCTTCAGTACCTACCTTACCTTAATTTTTGTTTATGAAATATTATCTTATGCGCTCGACTTCTTCTGCGTAAACTTTTAATAAGTATCCTAAGTGCTAAACTCGTTCACTCGTTTATGCATGATTGAATCATAGACATCATCCTCAAAAATATTAACTAGTGAGGCTTACCTAATTACCATTATGGGTCAACCACACAATTACAGGACAAAGTCATGCAAATTATACTAATTATATTATCCATAGGCTATGAAAACGGTGTATTAACTTAACGTTGTGTCACCTAATCCAATTGACTTACTGTTAAGTCCATTATACAGCAAGAAAATAAACAATGCGGCAACATGTAAAAATATTATTTCTTTCCCTTTAGTCATAAAATTGATATAACGTGATGGCATCCTGCAGACTGAAACAAAGGATCCTACAGTTTATTCCCTTGACAGAACCTTCAGCCTATGTTATAAGTATGTAAATGGGTTGATTCGTGGGACAATGCTGAACGGGATGGGGACAGATAAAGTTAACTGACCCGATGAATAACTGCACCGATGAGATCGGCGACAATCACTCGCCCCGCATTCAGAAACTAAAATAATAAACAATACGCCGGACTCGAACAAAGAACAATGACCACAAACTGACTATCGCATTTCAGTGCAATTTCTATAGATTTATTATAAAATTAGTACCTATTCAGTTTTCAAATTAAAACGCGTAGCGGACGCGGATTGCTCGGTGGCGAAATTGGATAACGCACTTCCCCGGTTTGGAAGAGTGCAGGTTCGAATCCCGCCCGAGACTGAATTTTTCAATCTTTAATTTGATTCGAAATAGCACAACATGGCTGTCAATAATGTTTTATTCAGTTTTCGTATTTTTGCTAGGTACTTAATGTTTGTCGAAGAGCCAGAGCTTACTATGAGTGTTTTTTGTAAAATTTGGCTTACAGGTAGATACACACAAATAACCTGAAGAAAAGTCAAGATCACTGTAAACATTACACTTCAATTATTTGTCATGTATACGGAAATACTTTTATTACTATCCCTCTCTCCTAAGATGATGCTGATAATGAATTCTTTAAGAAAATAAACAAAATAAAAATTGATAAAAAACAATGAGTGACAGCAGATGTACGAAAGAGATATATGTTGTTAATATGAGTGGATGTGTCGGCAGAGGGCGCCCTCGTAGGACGTATGCTGATCAAATCAGTTGCGTCCTACAAAAAGGGGAGGTGCGGAGTACTCGAAACCGACGGGCATGTATGAAGAGATGTATGGACGTGCATGAGGCAAAAGAGGTATGTAAGGATCGTAGTAAGTGGCGCGCCCTGGTCTCTGCCTACCCCACTGGGAAAGAGGCGTGACGTTATAGATAGAGATAGATAGATAGAATAAACAAAATACAGTTTAGATTAACATTACAGAGTCTGGGATTGCAGTAGTAGAAAGCTGAACAGGAATTGAATTAACAAACTTCTGATAATTAATTCTCAATAATATATTGATAGAAAACCAAAGACTATCCAAAACGGCGATGAATGATAGTGTTATATAAATATAATAATACAGGGTGAAATTGATATCATTAGAATCATTTTCAACTAAGAGTCTACACATCAAACTGAACAACTTTTACTATGGGAGCAAACCGATCGGAGCAAAAAAGAAATCAGATGTTGCATACATTTGAGTCGAGTAGGCATTGCAGTTTAGTATGGAACAGCTGATTTTTTTTCTGCTCCGAGCTGTTTGCTCCCATAGTAAAAGTTGTTCAGTTTGATGGATAGACTTGTATTTTAAAAGGATGCTAATAATATCAATTTCACCCTGTATAGCAGTGAAACACAGAAAATCAACAATAATTAAGAAAGTGCACGGCAAATTCTTTAGTAAATTAAAAAAACTTCAATATTTAGACTTCACGACGATGATAAATTAACTTTCCACGACCTTCATGGCCGATTACCCACGCATTGACACACTTACTTACTCTTACTTTACGTTCTATTAATACTCGCGGAACCGTACAAGCGGTTTGCTTTTGCTTCAATAGAATATTCAACTGACTAGGTAATTAAATACCAATCATCTATAGATACTTCTACACTACTGTAATTGATTTACTATCAGTTTATCTACCTAAAATACCTTTTACATACGCTAAAACTAAAATGCATAATTCGATTACCAATTTTAATTTTGACGTAGTTATGTAGTTCATCCCAGTTTAATCATTTATTAATCCGTGTAACAGATTTTACAAGCAGTGGTTATGGGTAATTTAGAAAGAGAAAATCTAGTACCCGATGACGTTGTTTATCTGCGAGGCAATCACCGAAAAATAAAGTACCTACCTATTTCATGAGTCATGGATGTTTGTATCTATGTATGTATTGTATATCGTTCTCTAGTCATCATAATACAAGTCCAGGCTAGATTCTGGTACTTTAAATGTGACTAGATAATTTGTGTGACACTGTCAAAGGTATTTATTTATTATTATTTATTATTTGTACAATGTTTTTTTTTTAAACGCAACAATAATTGACGTGACCAGCACTGGTAGCATGCACACCCGCGATAGCCGTGATACGGCTTTATCACGTCTTTTATCTCGTTCTTTTGCGCGCGAACGAACGAGATAAAAGACGTAATAAAGCCGTATAACGGCTATCGCGGGTTGGCATGCTACCATTGCAGTTCATATTATAAAGTATTAGGGTATAAGTGGTCCATTATCAAGAGGAAACCCAATCCCAAAGGAACATAAAGGAAATTCGAAAAAAAAAGCTTTCGATACACACGTTCGATCAGCTGATTGCATTTAGTATGGATATATATGTGTCTTGGATTATATACGTATAGCAATCTACTTATTCATATACATTTTCTGCACGTAATACCTACTGTCTGACTGAATCATCCGCTCGTGTGGGTCACTGTGTTGATAAACTAGGAGTGTAAGTGTAACGGTGTCAGTCATCGTTTAGCGTGAAAAGGGTAATAAATTGATGCCACGAAAGACTTAACTTCATGGACAAAATTGTATAAGGGATGAGATTTCTTTTTTAATTTTCATTCGAAGGAATATTTCATCTCGACATCAGGTTGCTTGGATTGGGAAATTCGGGAATAGGTACAGAAAATTTTAAAGTCCTGGACTGCTATTTTTGAAACTCATTAGTTGAACTCAGCAGTTGTAAATGTCTAAATTACTATGGAGATACGGATCTTTCTACTGCTGATTTGACATTCAAAAAACATACTCCAGGGGTGCGATTTTTAAAAGGCAAATCAGCAGTAGAAAGATGCATATCTCCATAGTAATTTTGACATTTCCAACTACTGAACTCGGCGAATGAGTTTCAAAAATCGCACTCCTGAGCACTGGGTCACGTCACGCTTATTTGTGAAATGCACTTAGAACTAGAAGTTGATTCTAAAAACCAAAGAGGGTAAATTAGATTATGGATTTTGACGAAGCGTGTTGCTAATTGGGATCCAGTTTATGTATTTATTTTTGACGAAGCATGTAGAAACAGACATTTTGCCATTTTGACGAAGAGTGTAGCAGATTTGGAGGTTGTTCTTTCTTATGCATATATGTATAGGGTCCTTCTTAATATGCTGACACTTTTTTAAGGGTATGATCAGACCATCAAACTGAACAACTTTCTCTATGGCTCCAACATCGAAATCGCTAAAAAAAACTGCTCTTCCATACAAAACTTCAAACCAATTCGAGCCAAATGTATGGGACAGCAGATTTTTTTTTTCGCGATTTCGATGTTGTTCCCATAGAGAAAGTTGTTCAGTTTGATGGTCTGATCATCCCCTTAAAAAAGTGTCAGCATATTAAGAAGGACCCTGTATAATTAATAAATATATTTTATAACAATTTATGTTTATTTTTATACAATTTATGGACGAAAACGCGTGTAATTTCTGTGTGATGAAAACAAAGCCCCGGTTTGGCAGGTTGTGGGATCAAGTACCGCATGTTAATAATCAATAATGTTTGAAATTTATGTTTACTTGTATAAATTATAAATCAGTTATTGAAGCCAAGGTTCAATTGTGATGAACTTCGTTATTTCTTTGTTCCTTCATCCATTACCTACAAGTACGATCTCGTTCTTCCACGACCTTCGGGAACATTGAAAATGAATCTGCCAAATGCAAATGAAATGAACTGAATTAAATTTTTTCTCCGTGACGCAAAGGTACAACTTCTGAATAAACAGTCAGTGATATGCACCTCCAATATTCTTTAAAATAGCTACCAAAGTCGAGTCGTGTAGTTTTGATGTGGAAGAATTGTTTCGATGTCCCATTTCGTTTTCGAGATATGAATTTTTTTCTGACCGAAACCGGGCGAAAAACAACCGCATTTTTCACATTTAAAAAAACCGTCCAAGTATGAGTCGGGACTCGGGCAATTAGTGTTTCGTACTACCAGTTGTTTAACATGGGTCATTGATAAAACCACTATAAATTGACACTTACTTAGTATGTGGTCACATAGTAACTAAAGATCATTTTACACTCACTGGTGTTAGTTTTTTGGGTATAGAAAAAAAACTATCCAAGTTAGAGCCACCCTGATAATTTTCCCGCCATCTACACATTATTTCGGATGTTCATGATTTTTTTTCAGATCTTATACTTCTATATTTTTTGAAATAGAGGTGGGGACGGCAATTTCTCGGATTTAATTGAAAATTTAGTTACTTACAAAGTTTTAATAAAAAGATTGAAAAGTATATTTTTAGACTCGTAGTTTCATAAGCTTTTAACTGATACCCCACACCATAGGGAAGATTTTTTTTTTATTTACCCTTTCTTACTCCCCAAATTGCCCCCAATATAAAAATTTAGATTTTTTTACTTCATTTATGATACTGGACCAGCAATTGCTATATCTGTACCAAGTTTCAACGTCCTATGTCTTACGGTCTCTGAGAAAAATGCCTGTGACAGACGGACGGACGGACGGACGGAGACGGACCATAAGTGTTCCGTTTTGCCAATTTTGGTACCGAACACTAAAAATGTTTTGAATTTTCAATAAAAAAAATCGTTTTTTGAAGCCCTTATTGAGACGCGTATTTTAACACCCCGATCAGCAACGTAATCCCATCTATGCCCAAAACCCACGAAACCATACGATGTGGCACTTTCGCTGAAAATCGGGTCTATACCGAAGCGAGAAAAAAAACATTTTCAATGTTAAAATGTTCCCTACTATAAAAAAAAGTAAGTATAAAAAAATACAATATTTTGCCTAGAGTCCCTCTCAGCCTCTCACCTTCTTTATAGGGACTTTAATTTGAACAGCAGCTATCACATCATACAGTTTTTAACTTTTTTATTTTCTTTCGTTTTTGTTCAAAAAATATATTTAAACTAGGTAATTAGGTATTATCGGGTATTCTGAGAAATATAGAGAAACAAATAACTAAAACAATTCATAAATTAGTCCTGGTTTGACGTCATCTAAAATATGATTAAATGTTTAATAGTAATGGTAACTAATGTTCTACAAAATACTGATGTTTCATTCATAATTCTTTGTTCAGGATTTTCCTGCTATAATACAGAATAATAAATAATTATTTGTTACGTAAACAAGGAAGGAGACCATTGTCGTTCAGTTGTTTTTGTATTTTTCCTGGGCCTTCCTACGTTTCCTAACATCTCAGTATCTTATGCTACATGCTGAAGCCCAAAATACCTACTCGTAAACTAAGATTTTTTCTTTTTCGAATTGATTAATACAGTATTCTCTTGGAGCAGCTACTGCTTATTACTGCGGACTATGGGGGGACCACACCAGTGACGACGAAGCGCCCTGGTAGGTCTACCGAACCAATTCGTAAACTAAGATAGTAAGTAAACCTCTCAACTAGTGTATGTGTAAGTCGGTCGTGAAGCTGTCTCCATACAAAAAACGAAAACGTTTTTACACTCCTAAACGTATTTTGAATGATGTTGTAATTATAAATAGGTTTGGTTTGTAATGAGTATATATGGACGCATAGTATTGCCATATGAAAAGATAATAACAATATTCATATGGTATTGCCCAATGCATTTATATTACAAAAATGAAGTAACTTTAAAGTAAAGTTGAAATGAAACTTATAAACTTTGTATACAGGTGTACACTTAAAATAAATGCGTTACATACTTAGGGGGTGCTTCAGACAGACCATCAAACTGAACAACTTTAACTACATGACCAAAAGAGAAATCCCGAAAAAAAAGAAAATGATGTGAAAGAAAACGTGAAAATGACTCGACCCAAATGTAGGTACGTAACAGATGATTTTTATTCGCAATTTTAAATGTTTATCCCTAGTGTCATTTTTCATTTGATGGTCTTCTTTAGAGAATCAAATAAATAACTCTAATCTATAGCAACCCCTAAGCTAATAGTCCAAGATTCCATGAACGCCAGACCTTTGTTATTTCATAAAAGCTGAATGTTTCTCAGCAGCGCTTGTTCCCAACAAAGGTAGGAAAGATGAGCAACTAGTCGAAGGTCTGGCGTTCATGGGATCTTGCTCTATCCTCCCTAATATAAATGTGAATGTAAGTTTGTTTGTTAATAGGCTTTCACCGATCATCATGAAACTTTGTATACATATTCTTGGAGGTATTAGAAGTAACATAGTATACTTTTTAAATGGCTTAAATGCGAGCGAAGCCGCGGGCAAAAGCTAGTATATAATATATTAAAATTTACACCTTGTACCTATAGTAGGTACATTGAAACATTGAGACCAAAAAACCGATTTCTCTTTTAGTATGGAGACTGCTAGCTTCATAGTCTCTTTAAAGAATAATAATAAATTGTTTATTTAAATCCAAACAAAACCAAATACAGTAACAGTCGACAACATTAATAAATCTAAACTTAAGGCTATAAGCTATATCTTTTTAAAGAAGTTATTGGTATAGCTGATATCACCGTTGTGAATGTATAGAGTCCTTCTCAATATGCTGACACTTTTTAAGGGTATTATGGTCCCATAGAGAAAGATGTTCAGTTTGATGGTCTGGTCATCCCCTTAAAAACTGTCAGCATATTAAGGGGCCATCTATGTACAGGCGAACATTTTCTTTGAGAAACGCGATCGCCCAGCCGCCCTCCGAAAACTGCGTGTGTTAGAATATTTGACTTTATGTAATCGAAAACTATATGTAAATTAACATCGTTCAGGAAACTTAGAAACAGAAGTAATCTTTAAAGTGAATGAGTTGCGAGTCGATAGTCATGAGTTTGAATCTAAATTATTTAATCTGCATTTCATTTTTACACTTTGCAACATCTATTAAAAAGCAAACCTTTGTTGACAGTATTTAGTAACTTATTTTGATGAATATTGTTGGAATTGTGATATTAATTATACAGTGATAATTACTCTTATTCTGTGATATAATAATTAATGATTAAGTACAGTGAATCCAATTGATATTATTGTGTGTTTCTAAAAATAATATACAAACGACACTGTCGTCTTGTCGTTGATTGTTCCGTGCCAAGAAATAAACGTGATAGTTACTTGATCACTAAAAAGTACTTATTTGATTGATAGGTTGTGTTTACCGATATATTATTCATCCTAAAATCATAGTATAATTTGTGAAACAATAATTGTAATTTAAAAAGGATTTAGTACGTTCCCTAATATTGTAAACAAACTCCATTTCCTGGATACATTTGCCGCCCATTCCGAACCATCGTGAAGTGTGGTAGCAAATGTTATAAAAGATGTGGTTTGTCGAAAAGCGGCACCTTTTGCGATTGAGACCGTCACGCTGCCCAAGTGTAAGTGTTACCCTAATTATTATTAATTTAAATATAGGAATTTACTAAGTGTTGTGGAACATGTGATCATAATATGATTATGTTGTATTTTGGTTGTACTATGGAGTTTCTTCCTGCTTCTTCTCCATATAGGCCCTATGCTTGCCCTATGGCATACAGGGAAACAACTAGCGAAGCAGATTAAATGTCGAGTCAGTGAAATAAAAGATAATTGAGTAAATATTGAGTCAGAGAAATAAAATATAATTAGTGAACTTAAATACGCTCCCGTTTCATTTTAATATCATTATTGTCCTTATATCCACTTCACTATGATCATGGGTTTGTCGGCCTATGCCCCTGTACTTGGGACATATGATGATAACCATGATGATGGTATCATGATAACCTTTCCTTTTCTTAATGGGCATCTGGTCCAACATACACAACACACACATACACATAATAAGCTGATGATGATCAACCTGATCATGATAATAACATAATACATGATAGGTTTGATACGATGTAGGAATACTATCAGAATATAGCTTTCACTATCAGCATCATGGCTTTGATTTGCTTTAATTATTATTAAATTCTATAGTTAATTAGTTGAATAGTTTATGGACCTAATCCTGACAATATGCCATGAATATTATATGCTCTATTTCTCCTAGAATCTGACATCAGAAGTGGGATCCTGTCTAGGATCATATCCATGACTTCCATGCTCACATATGTTTTGTTTTTCATGGTATCATCACGAGGATCGCTGCTCCAGCTGCAAAAGAAAAAAGCATCACGATGATGGGGTCATCATCGCGGCCAGCCCTGGTTGTCTCCAGGCAACACGCAAAGAACCATCCAGAAACCATCGAAAACCACGAAAATCCAAGAAGAAGATTTGAAAAGTTTGCGAGGTAACTGCAAAAGCCGAATTAGATTCGTTTGTAAAAAAAATATAGGTGGGTGGGTAGTTAGATTATAAATCAGTATGGCCGAGCGGTTTTTGTTGTAATTTTATTACGTATGTTTTTCGATTATCACTATGCTGCGTAATTCAATCTGAAATGTTTGAAAATCTCAAGATTCGAGTGTAGTTTAATCCAGCTTTCTGTTTTGATCACGACTGGTAGTCAAACAAATTAGTTTAAAAGTGATACCTACTTAATATGTTCAAGTTACATGTTTTTCAAGCAGTCCATGTTAAAATTATCTGAGTTGACCAAATGGTATGACTTGAACCAGTGGTGTGACTTGGCCTAATGGTGTGACTTGGCCCAATGGTGTGACTTGACCCAATGGGTTGATTTGACACAATGGTGTGAGTTGACCCAATGGTGTGAGTTGACCCAATGGTGTGAGTTGACCCAATGGTGTGAGTTCACCCAATGGTGTGGGGTGACCCAGTGGTGTGAGTTGACCCAATGGTGTGAGTTGACCCAATGGTGTGAGTTGTCCCAATGGTATGAGTTGTCCCAATGGTGTGAGTTGACCAAATGGTGTGAATTGACCCAATGGTATGAGATGGCCAAATTGACCAATGTTACTTGTCAGCGTAATGAGAGATGTGGCCGTAGCAATGCTAAAATGTAATACATAGCTTTAAGATGACAGTAAATTACAAAAATATTATATGACTAAAACAATGCTAAGTGGCAGATAATTAGCTATATGATTTGATAATTATTATGAACTGACTAGGTGACCTAACTGACTATATAGTACCCCCTTGGTGTAAAACGGACTTTTTTTAAATGATAAATCCTCCGGTTATGACCAACTGGGCAAGGACAGACTTTATTGTACGGTTGTACCCACTTGGTGTAAAACGGACTTTTTTTAATGATAAAACCTCCGTTTATGGCCAACTGGGCAACGACAGACTTTTTAAGTTTAAATAATTTGAATGACTGTTTATTGTAACTTATGAAACATTCAATTATAAAATTCATAATGTGGCTAATTATGTGTTGCTTGTTCTTCTAAATGTAGATGTAAAGTTTTTGGTACTGTTCGGTATTGCTGTTTGTTATGATTTGGTTTATAATTATTTTGTCAGTTTGTATTTTGATTGATAATATTTTTTATCAGAATCAATGTGATCATTGTCTTCTTTAAATATACTTCGAGAACGAAGTATTTATCAGTATGGCCGTGTTAGAATATTTGACTTTATGTAATCGAAAACTATATGTAAATTAACATCGTTCAGGAAACTTAGAAACAGAAGTAATCTTTAAAGTGAATGAGTTGCGAGTCGATAGTCATGAGTTTGAATCTAAATTATTTAATCTGCATTTCATTTTTACACTTTGCAACATCTATTAAAAAGCAAACCTTTGTTGACAGTATTTAGTAACTTATTTTGATGAATATTGTTGGAATTGTGATATTAATTATACAGTGATAATTACTCTTATTCTGTGATATAATAATTAATGATTAAGTACAGTGAATCCAATTGATATTATTGTGTGTTTCTAAAAATAATATACAAACGACACTGTCGTCTTGTCGTTGATTGTTCCGCGCCAAGAAATAAACGTGATAGTTACTTGATCACTAAAAAGTACTTATTTGATTGATAGGTTGTGTTTACCGATATATTATTCATCCTAAAATCATAGTATAATTTGTGAAACAATAATTGTAATTTAAAAAGGATTTAGTACGTTCCCTAATATTGTAAACAAACTCCATTTCCTGGATACATTTGCCGCCCATTCCGAACCATCGTGAAGTGTGGTAGCAAATGTTATAAAAGATGTGGTTTGTCGAAAAGCGGCACCTTTTGCGATTGAGACCGTCACGCTGCCCAAGTGTAAGTGTTACCCTAATTATTATTAATTTAAATATAGGAATTTACTAAGTGTTGTGGAACATGTGATCATAATATGATTATGTTGTATTTTGGTTGTACTATGGAGTTTCTTCCTGCTTCTTCTCCATATAGGCCCTATGCTTGCCCTATGGCATACAGGGAAACAACTAGCGAAGCAGATTAAATGTCGAGTCAGTGAAATAAAAGATAATTGAGTAAATATTGAGTCAGAGAAATAAAATATAATTAGTGAACTTAAATACGCTCCCGTTTCATTTTAATATCATTATTGTCCTTATATCCACTTCACTATGATCATGGGTTTGTCGGCCTATGCCCCTGTACTTGGGACATATGATGATAACCATGATGATGGTATCATGATAACCTTTCCTTTTCTTAATGGGCATCTGGTCCAACATACACAACACACACATACACATAATAAGCTGATGATGATCAACCTGATCATGATAATAACATAATACATGATAGGTTTGATACGATGTAGGAATACTATCAGAATATAGCTTTCACTATCAGCATCATGGCTTTGATTTGCTTTAATTATTATTAAATTCTATAGTTAATTAGTTGAATAGTTTATGGACCTAATCCTGACAATATGCCATGAATATTATATGCTCTATTTCTCCTAGAATCTGACACGTGCGTGTGCCGTATTTTCGATTCTGATTTCGATTAAAAAGAATTAACAAAAGTACTTTTTATAGATTTTTTTAATTTTTTCACTAGATAAACTAATGGTCAATATTTGAGTAAAATTCTAGTAATTATAAATGGTAATTAAAAATTCGATATTTTCTTCACTTTTCGAAAAGAAATTCTATCGAGTGAAGTAATTTCAATCGTGTATAAAATTTACTAGATAAACTATCCAAGAATACTGTGTAATTTTTTTCGTTTCGGTAACAGGTCGAAAAATTAAAAATAAGAGACCCGTTCGCAGGTAATTCCGGGACATATGGCCCCCCCTTAAGAAGGACCCTGTATATGTGTGTAAACTAATAGTCTGAAATAAATAATGGACACTCACGGTTCCTGCCTCGTGCAAACATTGGGTCCTTCCAGAAGGGCGCCGGAAGCAGCGACCAGCGCCAAAACCCCGACAACCTTCCGCCACATCTGTACTTGTAATCAAATCACCGCACCGCACCGAATCTCCATAACACCGCTATTGTTTCAACGCTTACGTCACTGCGTGCATTCAAATATCACAGTTTTTTTTCTTTTTTCTTCAATTTCTGCAACACCGATTACCTGGAAAGGAGAAAACAATTTTTAATTTTGGTTCGTTTACAGTTACTTGTTTGGCATAGGTATTGCTATTACATGTAGAGAGAGTGTAGATATTAACATAACATACATAATTATTTATTTGCAATTGCACACCAAGAATAGACAAAGTTAAGTAGTTATTGTACAGTAAAATGCATATAGGAAGTACAACATTGCTGCCCAAGCCGTGTGGCTATAGCCACTGCATATGACCACACCTCTGATCGTATCGTTCTCCCGTTCCATCAGAAATAGGAGATTAAGGCCGCGTTCAGATCAGACGACCCGCACTCGCCACGCGCTCTCCCCGCGGTCGCCCCGCGGCCTATAATGCATTACTTGCAATTTGAGTCTTATGACACCAATAAATCTTGTATTGTATTTCGACGAATGGTCGCGGGGCGAGCACGTGGCGGGTGCAAGTCGGGTGCGGGGCGGGTGCGGGTGCTCTCCTAAAAACAATACGAGATTAATTATCGTGTCATAAGACTCAAATTGCAAGCAGGACGCGGGGTGAGAGCGGGGAGTGCGCGGGTTGAGTGCGTGGTGGGCGCGGGTCGTCTGACCGCGGCCTAAGAGAAGGTGCATCTGTGTTTAGCCCGTACACTTATGTAGTTCAAAATGTCCTGCGTACCTGACTACTTTAAAGATTAGCAGTCTCCATAGTCGAAACAGACTAGGAATCCATCATCATCAGTACAACATTGTAAAAGCATGTCGAAAACAATTCCACGGGCATTGGGCCAAACCAGAAACGAAATTCTAGCGAAATGTTCGAATCCGATTTCCTTCTTCTCTTAAAATAATATTAGTAATTGTAATCAAAACTGTTGAAACCGATAGTTTGTACATGTTTTGTTAACAATTTATTTAAGCTAGGACTAGGGCGGTTATCGCGGGAAAGCAATTAGTCATTCTTTTGTAAACAAAATAATGACGTAGAAACTCGATTATTTTGCAGCATACACGGGTGATACGTACAATTTTAATGGCGCTGTTATAAATGTCCAGGAGCTATAAAATTGTATGCCTTTTCTTAGTAGATGTAAATGTTCGGCCAGATTCACCCATAATATACTTACATTACGAGCTCCAACAAGCAAATAGACAATTAGACAGACAACAAATTTATCAAAAATCATAGATATATCAAAAATCGATGCTTTGAAGTCAGGGACACGGACACCTAAATACTATAATATCCTTTTTATTATATCTTCAATGTATACAGACACACTTCGGTTATAATTTTATGACATGGAAAAAGAGCTATGATAGCCCATACGGAAGAGACCTAGTGCCTCAATCATGAGGCCGCGGTTCGATTTCAGGCTTGTATCACTAAGTTCTTCGGAATTTATGTAAGTACGCTTGTACTAGCTCGGCGGTGAAGGAAAACATGTGAGGAAACCTGCATTCCCGAGAATGAAAAGAAAATACCATAAGTTCGGAGGTATGCGTAAAATATGGGTGAGCTTGGGGCGAACACAAAGGACCAGCGATGGTCTCAGTGTTACATAACGACCCTTGCTTGCAATAGCCCAACCACAAATAAAAATAATGACATGGATACAATGCAATATGTCAACAGATTTTCGAATTCAGACCTAACCCGCATTATCCACTTAGTTTCGATCACCCTGTTAAAAAGGGGAACACAGTTCAAGTAGGTACAACAGGGTAATACTTTTTTTTCCATGTTGTCCAATTTATGATCAAGAAGGGAGCGATATAAGGAAAGGAAATGACCCGGTAAGACATTGAGCAAAAGTTAAATTGAATGTGAACACTCAATTGGAATTGCAATCTTATTTTATCGCACCTCATCCGTGTATTCGAGCCGTAAGGAAACAAAGGGCTGGAAAATAGAAATTATGTTTTCTAAATGTTACCTACTTAGATCATTGTATGCGAAGCTAAAAATATCGCAATGATAATGATGAGTAGAGATCGGATAACCGGATGCATATTTACCTAAAGTTGCATAGAGGTGTTCGCTATTATGGAGTGCACTTTCGTAACGAAAAACAATGTTTTTTTGTTTAATTTTGTAATTTTTAAGAAGTCGCTTTCTTGCTGTGCATCCGATTAGCTATGCATTCCCGGACTTCCTGACATCCCGGGATTTAATTACCGAGAAAAAAAATTCTTTCTTAAATTAAATAGTTTTAAGAAGTTGCTTCCATTCGATTAGTTACTAACTATTATAAATATTTAAAAATAATTATTTTAAGAAGCCGCCAAAAATGAAGTTTAGGTAAATATGCATCCGAATATCCGATCTCTAATGATGAGTTGCTGACCTACATATTCTCTCGACTATGTCCCACTAGGCTATATGCCACCTGCTACGATGGCACACTTCTTTCGCTTCCTTTACATCCATTAGTCCTTTACACATACTCGTTGGTTTCGGGTAGGTACATCTGACCTGGCCCTAATTCAGTCAGTGTATTTTCGTCTAGGCCGTCCCCTTCCAACATTTCCACTTACGCCTGCCTTATATCGTCAATCTGCTCCCATTCTTTCCTTATGACCAAACCATCTTAACATACCTTTCTTTGTCACTACATCTTTAAGACCACAAAGTTATTTAATTAATATGTTTTTTTTTTTGCGAATTTCCTATAGGTTTCTTAAGGAAAGTTGTTCAGTATCATGGGTACAATCACCCCGTATAGTAATGCAACTGTTTACCCTACACCCTGTATAAATTGTATTCTACTTCAAAGAGGCATATTTGAAAGAGTTGCAAAGGTAAATAAAGAAAATGTAGTCTCAAAGAAACTGCACCGACCTGTAACGTGTTATTCTCTAGCAATGTGCATAAAGAATGCAGTTTGTTAACATTGCCGGGCTAGAGCTAGACACGGTAATAACATTAATCAGTTGCACTGCACTGCCTTATCTCGAGAGCGGTTACGTATTATTTTTAGATTTAACTACTCATCCTATTGAATGAAGTTATATTATTCGCATTGACTTTTATCTAAACTATTATAAAACTGTAACAGAAGTGTGTCTGTACATTGAAGATATTTACAAAAAAAAGATTACGATATGGTTTTTAGATGTTCCTGATTCCAAATCACCAATTTTTTTTATTTTTTTGTCTGTCCGTTTGTTTGTTTGTTTGTGTGTTTGTTTGTTCGAGCATCACGCAAAAACTACTGAACCGATTTTGATGAAACTTTTTTTGTTTGATAGCTTATGATCTGACTTAAAATCTGGTATATACAGGGTGTACAATAAAATGGGACAGCTACTTAAAGGGGTGCTTCAGACCATTAAACTGAACAACTTTCTCTATGGGACCAATATCGAAATCGCGAAAAAAAAATCCGCTCTCCCATACAAAACTGCAAACATAACTCGACTGAAATGTATGGGACAGCAGATTTTTTTTTCGCGATTTCGATATTGGTCCCATAGAGAAAGTTGTTCAGTTTGATGGTCTGAAGCACCTCTTTAAGTAGCTGTCCTATTTTAATTTACACCCTGTAATTTATGCGGACGAAGTCGCGGGTAAATGCTCGTAATAAATAAGACCGTTACGTTTCTATAATACCCAGTAAGTATACCTATACAAGAGTCCAAGAGACTACTTGATAAACCAAAACACGAATACGTAATTGTCCACATATTATTTCCATAACCATGTTGGAACATAATCCATTCAATACAATGCATTCATAATGTTAATTTGCATACCTACTGACTGCCCATTCTCAGACTTGTAGTCGCTGTGCATCATATAAAATAATTTGACACTTAAGCCGCTAACTGCAGTGACTGTAGCTGTTTTATTCAAACTCATGCAATTAGTAGTTGTCACAAAAATAAAATAAAACCGGTCACGTGCGAGTCGGGCTACTCGCGCACCGAGGGTTCCGTACCACACCACAACAGAACACAAGATTATTAACTTAAAAAATTTTTTTTTTGTCCGGGACCTTTAGCGCAAGACCGATCACACTTAGCCGGTTTTTAGTATTTGTTGTTATTCTGTAAAGTTTGCTCTATAATCACACTAAGTTTGACGCTTGTATGTATTACCGTTTTTACGATAGAGCGTGAAGAAAAAACGTTGATAAAAACTAGTTTCTTGTTGAAAACCCCCCTTAATTTTTAACTTTTTGGCATTTTTATTATTTGTTAACAAATCCGCCGTAATAACGCATAATCTAAGAAAATTTCAACTATCTAGCTATTATGGTTCAAAAGTTACAGCCCTAAATAGGTAGGACAGACGGACGGACAGACGGACGGACAGACGGACGGACGGACGGACGGACGGACGGACGGACGGACAACGTAGGCTTAGTAATAGGGTCCCGTTTTCACCCTTTGGGTACGGAAACCTAAAAACAGACTGCGTAAAAAATGAACTTTACCTAAATAAAAACTGAAAAAAATACAAGTCCAGTACTCTAGATCTAGAATTCTGTGCAACAAGCGACTGTCGGGACCCATTAAATTTCATTTTCAATCGATACAGTACCTAAATATCAAAGATATCACGGTAAAATTAGGTTTGGAACCCTCTATGTGCGAGTACACATCTCGCTCTTGGCCAGTTATTTTCATAAAGAACCCAATTCAGCGTAACGTTAATTTCACTGATGTTAGTGCCTTAATCTACACTACGTGATTTGATTTTAAATGTATATACATTTTTAGCAATACATTTTCTAGAACTTTTAAACTGTTAACTTATTTTACGACAATGTCCAGACATTTTTGTCTACGATGTAATATTTTATGATGAATATGATATCATGAAACGTGTACAAATTTAATGTGAACAAAATAGTATTGCGTTCATTCTGCGTAAAAATTTCATACAATATATGTATAATAAAACCTACAGTAAAAATACTAACTAGGTATAGCGGTTCTATCCTTCATAAACCCGCTATGATAAAATTATCACCATAAAAAAAATCACGTGTTCACGCGTACCTTTCAAATTGCTAAATGATTTGATTACTAGTTGAAAAAATTTGTATTAAGGTACCTACTAAATACTCCTAGAACGATTAATAGACACACTATCATCTGGACCGCACATCGGTTATAACAAGACCTGCGTGGGAGACAAGTTCAGCCAATAAAAACTGTTGACAAAACTAATTGCGCAAGAGCATGTAGGTATTCTAGATAATGGAGCTGTTTATTTAGCGTCAGCAAAATAAAAACCTATTGACTAGACATAAGTCATCTTTTCCAGCTTGGTTTTTATAGGGAGTGTTAATTTTAGAAATGTTGTTATTCAATCTCGATGACTTTGTATCTTGGTTAAATTATAAGTCAAAATAATGTATTCAATACAGGGTGTAAGGGTAAACAGTTGCATTACTTTAAGGGGTTGTATTACCTAACTGAACAACAATCCCTAAGAAATGTATAGGAAACTCGCAAAAAAAAAACTTTCCATACTAAATGCAATCAGCTGATCGAAAGTTTGTATGAAAAATCGAAAAAAACAGTTTGCCAATTTTCTATAGGTTTCTTTGGGAAAGTTGTATAGTAACTTGAAGCCCACTTATTAGATGTCATATCTTCGCGTTGATATCTACAAGTTGAGGGTGGCCATACTTGGTTGACTTGTTGCTCAACGCTTATCAAAAAGGCGCATCCCATTAGGCGTTGGTGTGACCAACTATAACAATACTGCATGAAAAAGTCTTTACAAAGTGACTATTAATGGGGATATAATTCATGAGAGCGCTCCATACAAACGAAGCTTGTTTTTTTTTTAAATAAGATTAATGACCGATTGAAGTCAGTGAATTTTTTTCAGAAACAATCTAGAAACTAATCTCTATACTTGTAATGAGTCAAATTTTGGTTAAAATGTATATTTTTAAAGTTACAGTGCTTCAAAGATTTCCATACAAAGGACATCCGGCACATAATACCTAAAAATGTATAACCGTACTTCTATTTTTATTATGGATTATGGAACACTAGAAACTAACTGCAGGCATTAGTTTATTTTATAATGATTTATTAGTTTTTATCATTTTTATATACAAAAAACATTGTGCTTGCAACACCTCCTACTAAACAACATTGACAGCCATTTTGGGGTTGCTGCTTTTTTATAATTTATTAATAATAAATGATTAAATAACTCGTTAAATAAAAATAAATGATACTATCCGAGTCGTTTTCATAAAACACGTATAATTTATTACATATTTGACTTCAGTCAAAACTTCTATACATTTTAAGGTATTTTTTCAAGGGAGAGCGGCGGTTGTCCTTTAAATTAATCCTAGCTTTGAAACTGTATATTATAACGACAATATGACTCATTATAAGTATATAGAGATTAGTTTCTAGATTGTTTCTAAAAATAATCATTGACTTTAATTGGTTAATATTGAAACTACGACTAAACTTCGTTTGTATGCAGCGCGCATTATCGCTTTAGGAATAAACAGAGTAATACAATTTCAAAAAAGCAGAAAACGCTTGAGTAATAAATAGGTAATCATAAATATAATTATAATTATATAAGTGCAATAATAGTGGATAACACTCAGAAAAAGATAAAGATACTATAATAATAGCACACTTAACAAATCACAACCTACATATCCAGAGTAAATACAATTTCAAGCAAGCAGAGAACGCTCGAGTAACAAATAATAATTAAATAAATACAATTAGATTCCTGATATTATAAATTAATGCAATAATAGTGGATAAAACTCACAATTAGCTTCACTTTAATCAGTCAATTAACGAACTCCAAAGATAACTAAACTAAGCTTGTAAATTCTTTAGTTTATCAAACAGAGGTAAGTAATTAAATAAATAACTTCAGAATGCACTAAATACACAGCACTGCATGACAGCAGACACATTGTGACATGAAATTGAAAGGTCTGCTACTTATAGGATGATCCTTATTATCAGAAATATTGTGGTTACAAAAACATTTGCAATCACTAATTAATTAATTTAATTTGCAGATTTCCCCTTGTTCTTTTTTTTGCATTAATACTAGCGACCCGCCCCAGCTTCGCACGGGTGCAATGCTGATACTATGCATCTAAACTATTATAAAACTGTAACAGAAATGTGTCTGTACATTGAAGATATTTACAAAAAAAAATTACGACATGGTTTTTACATGTCCCTGATTCCAAATCACCAATTTTTGGATTTTTTGTCTGTCTGTTTGTTTGTTTGTATGTTTGTTTGTTTGTTTGTTTGGGTGTTTGTTTGTTCGAGTATCACGCAAAAACTACTGAACCGATTTTGATGAAACTTTTTTTGTTTGATAGCTTATGATCTGACTTAAAATCTGGTATATAATTTATGCGGACGAAGTCGCGGGTAAAAGCTCGTGTATTATATATATACGTATAAACCTAACTCTTGAATCACTCTATCTACTAAAAAAAACGCATCAAAATCCGTTGCGTAGTTTTAAAGATCTAAGCCTACATATGCCTCATATATAGCCTCATGGGACTCAGTTTTCTCTCAAACCATAGACGGCCTCTCAATAATTGCAAAATGGCTTGCCAAAAACCTGCTCACACTAAATACAGTCAAAACCAAATACCTCTGTTTTCACAAAACATTAGCTTCAGGACCTCGCATAAGCCCCCCGATCAAAATACACTCCTGTAACCGCCTATCAGACTCATGCACATGTGATATTATTGAAAGAACCGATGCCATCAAATATTTAGGAATTACAATAGACGAAAAAGTAACTTTTCTCCAACACATCCGCTCCCTAGCCGGTCGGGCTCGCAAACTTATTAATATCATGAGGCTTCTAAGAAACAGTGCATCCTTAGAAACCCTAACATTAGTTTACATGGCACTATGCCAATCAGTCCTAAGTTACTGCATAAGCTGCTGGGGAAGCTCCGCCAAATCCCACATAATTGCTGTGGAAAGAGCCCAGCGCTCAATTCTGAAAGTAATGCTAAAGAAGCCTATCCGGTACCCAACGTCTGACTTATATAGGGATTGTCGTGTCCTAACTATACGGAAGCTATTTATCCTCAACGTAACCATATCTCAACATAAATACATTATTAAGTCTCCGGAGTACAAAACCATGCTAAATCGAAGGGTCTTTAAAGCTAAAACTCTACCAACGAAAACAGCGTTTGCACAAAGGTTCGCCCCATTTCTACATCCATTTATTTACAATAAAGTTGTAAAAGAATGTGATATAAAACACACCACTGCAAGTACTGCCAAACGTCTGGTCCGAAATTGGCTTTTAGAACTTGATTACGAGGACACCGAAAGGATACTGGAAATTCCAGCATAATACCTATGTACAAAGGATCACAAAAATTTTTTAGTAATTACTATAATCTTTACAGGCACTTAAATACTAATACAAATTATAATAATATAATATAATACAAATATACAAAATATATATACCTACTATAAACTACTTACACTACACTACACTGCACTACACTACACTACAATACACTACACTACACTACAACTCACTTCCAATTCGAGTCCAATTAAATTAAATTAAATTTAATTAATATTAAACTTTTTAACTTCTGCACTATTAATAGTTATACTTTTCTTTTTATCTTTATATAAAATATTAATGCACAAGACCTCACCTGACGATTACTAGATTATATTGTTAAAACTGCCTACAGGTTCACACATTGCCAGGCTTGCCTAGTGTGGAACCACCATCACTCCCAATCTATGTACTGAACTGCTATACAATTTGTGCTCCTCTTTTATATTTTTTCCTGTACTGATTCACTTCTGTGCAAATAAATAAATTTTTATTTATTTTATTTTTTATATGGACAGACAGACAGACAGCGGGAAGCGACTTTGTTTTATACTATGTAGGAATTATCTGTAGTATTATTATACAGAAGCGAAGTTTTTTTTTTAGTTGAAAAGTAAAAAGGACTAGTTGATCACTATCACATAAAGAGCCCAATGACAGCGAGAAAATAGGAAAACCGTCATGCAAGCTCGCTTTTGCATACGGACAGTAACAAAGACAGGCACGTCTAGATTTTTGTCGCTTTCTCGGCTTGCTAGGCTCAGACACACTTTTGTATGAAAGGGAAATATCTCATGCCATACTACGTGGGATATCTTTCTTGGGATCAGTTGTAATTTTTACATAGAGCATAATGCTCTAAGATACAACTTTTTTAGCGAATTCATCATTTCTAGTACTCTCCTAACCTTAGTTGGTCCGATAGAGTTTTCGATCGCTATAAGAGGGAGGTTACACGTTCAGTATTTCGTCATTCTGGTCCATCAGTCTGGTCATGTTTATTTGATTTGAAGGGAAACTGATATACTGAAGCAACATGTTAGTCGGGTCAATCTCGAGTCAGTTTCCCTTCAAATCCATGACCAGACTGATGGACCAGAATGACGAAATACTGAACGTGTAACCTCCCTCTAAGGAACAGGATCGATTGGCACCAAAAAAGTTGTTGTGTAGACAAATTGCCAATTTTCTTACTGATTTTAAATTCTGTGCATCCAAGGAATCACCAATGAAAGTTTTGCTGTAGGTACAACGGTTGAGGTACCTGTCCTTACAGTCCCGTCCAAAAAATCCATACTGTATATATCCCAGACCAAAGCCATAGAGTTACGCTCGCTTCGTAAGTTGATAACTCTATTCGGGGAATGCCCTTTAGAAAATAAGTCATCAATAAAATTAAAGACCTAGGTGCAGTTAGATAAAGGTCTGTTTTTTTTATTAGAACACGAAGAGTTTTCACTTGACTTCTGTCATAGATACTATACTCCATTCCAAATAGCAACGACATTTTAAGGCTATTTTGAATTACAGAAACAGAGATTTGAAACACTTCCTCTCACTTATTCTTAGAATAGCTTTAGTAACGTCCAAGATATGTCGGATAGATATATTTCTGATAAATAATTATATTTGCTAATCAGAAGTGGCCAGAAAGCTACATATGAATCGGAAAATCTTGTCGTCCTTATTTGGAATGAAGTATAGATAACTTTATTTGGGGAATCCCCTCTTTAAGATAAAAGTCATCAATAAAATTAAAAGTACCTATGTGCAGGGCAGTATAAAGGTTTATTTTGATCAAATATAATGGGCATTCATAGAAAATGCACAATGAATCTGCAGAAGTAGCACGCGCGTTCAGAGAATTTTAATTTACTGTCTGTTTCATTGGACAAATACAGTACAATACAAATCTGTTCTTGTGATACGCTTATTACTTATACATTTGCCGTTTTTGGTCGAAGTTTGCCGTATACGAATTTAATGAAAGTTCACAATTTAACACAACAACGCTCTAGATTTAGAAAGTAGAAACCTCAAATGACACCTAGCCCTAGCTTACAGGAAGCCGAGGAGTCGAATCATCGTGTACTAAGAAAATGACACACGAGTCAAAGTAGCTTAGCATAAGAGAAGTAGCCATACGCAGAATCGTTACAACCACAAACCCAAAACTGTAGCTGAAATATAAAAAAGATGCTAAATTTGACTTCTTCACGAAACTTTCATTGGTCCTTGTCTTTTATATTGGTCATGACATGATCGTCACCTTAAAACATTAAATAAAACGTGTTAAACATTGCGAGCTGTATATAAGGCGAGAACCTAATAAAGGACGTGAAAATTAAACCCGAGCATCGTGCAACGTTCGCGATTATTGTCAAAACACAAGTCAGCGTTCAATATTGAAGACATAAAACAATTTGAGGCGTCGCGTCATTAAACAGGTCAATTCACTACAGTTATTTCAACATACTAAGTCCCACGAATCAAGCCGTTTTCGTTCTTGCACCGTGGCTATAAGACTTACTTTCAGAAGGCTTCTTGCTTATATGGTATAACGGAGCAATGTGGGTATAGTACGTACGGTATGGGTAAACATTCTTTGAATTTGGTATAAATAATGGAGGAAAGCGATTAAATACCATTTATTATTATGCAGGGTCCAACTTAATATGCTGACGGTTTTTAAGAGGATGATCAGACCATCAAACTGAACAACTTTCTCTATGGAGCCCTTTGAGGAACCAACATTGAAATCGCGAAAAAAATCAGCTGTCCCATCCATAAATTTGGGTCCATTTGTATGAAAAAGCTGATATTTTTTTCGCTATTTTGACGTTGGTCCCGTAGAGAAAGTTGTTCTGTTTTATGGTCTGATCATCCCCTTAAAAAACAGTCAGCATATTAAGATATCAATCAATCAATCAATCAAATATACTTTATTTTACACCAAAACATAAACTGTATGTAAAATACAGAGAAAAAAATGATATCATACAATTCATACACGAAGGTGGGGCTTCTTGCATTATGCACAAATAAAAATAACTACAAGAAATGGTGGCGGGACTAGTTGGATGCTCACTGCAAATGAGATGAATGGCGGAATATTGCACCAAACAGAGACATGGGCGAGTTTAAGGGAGACCATTGCCCAGCAGTGGGACAAAATATAAAAGAAAAAAACTCTTAAATATACATCGATGTGATGATGATGCAAGAAGAAAAATGTACTGAGTACACATAGATAGCTGGCCTCATTCGTGTTGGCATTGGAATAGTAAACGCTAGTTTTAAATTCGAACAATCGATCTGCGCCCGAGACCGATTTTTTATACGTAAAATTAGGATATAAAAACTTATTTCTTTTAAAGGCTGAAACGTGTCTCAGCTGAGGTACGTATGCGCTGTTATTCCTTGAGTTTGAATAAAATTAAAAATACTCGTTTTACAGGTTGAATTCGCATGAATCTTAAGAGGGCTATCACAGTCCAGTGGCGCCCTCATCACATTAAAAAAGATTTCTCAATAAAGAAAGCCTAAATTAAAAAAGTGCTCAACACGAACACTACTAAAGCCTTCAAGCCATTGTTATACAATACTTTTATAGGTTCTAAACATTCCACTTTTAGACAATTTCGAATAAAAACAAAAGCGGCCGTTTTTTTTTCTTTTTTCAAAATGTTTATGTTTAGACCTTAAAAAAACCTATAAAAGTATTCTATGAAAATAGCTTGAAGGCTTTTTTTGTAGTGTTCGTGTTGAGCACTTTTTTAATTTAAGCTTTCTTTATTGAGAAATCTTTTTTAATGTGATGAGGGCGCCACTGGACTGTGATAGCCCTCTTAAATCTTGCACTCTTTTATTTAAGCTAAGTATGTACCTACTTATAGGCGCAACGCGACACCGATCCCGATCCCCACATCACACCACAATCTCATCCGGGACATTTGATAAATAAACATTGAATACTCAGAAATAATTATTATGAGTTCTAGTGATAAGGTCCAATATTTACTAACATTAACATTATGAGAACTGTTTGTCTCAAAAGGACTTATTTGGTCCCTCTAGGTTGTCTCGAAGAAATCTTTCGGTGTTGACACCCCCCTTAGCGTGTGTTGACACTATAGCGGTATAGCCCAGTCATTTTACGGAGTTTTGTAAGCAGGGGTGGGGAGTAATTATCAATGGGACTTTCAAACTGTAACCTGCACCATTTAGTGACAAAAAGACTATCTGAAAACATAAACTATATACAAAAAATCTCAACGCAACATAGAAATCAAAATTGTATCTCCCAGAAGGCTTTTATTTAACTTAATAATATTATTCCATTTTAATTAGATTTAACGATATACATTATTTTTGAGCAATAAAATGGGCTAGAAATTAAAAAAATAGGTATTCGTTAGAAAATACTAATGTATTTTTCAAAGCCTTCTAAGTAGACCAAAATATTAACACCATGTTTGAAATATAGGTATGTATAAAGGTAAAGCCTTAAAAATGCGCAAAAAAATGTACCATCTGGTATTTTAGAACGAGATAAATACGAAATTTCAAATTTGGGGCTGTTGCTGACTTTATTTTTATTTTTATTTCACTACATTTTTAGGCTCAAATAGACTCATAAATACCATAACGAAAAAAGATATCAATTATTAATTAGTCTCGGCTCAAACCGTAAAATGACTGGGCTACTAGTACTTGCAAAGTTGACGCCCTCTCACTATCTAAGAATAAAATTTACTGGCGTTTGGTCGAATCGGGCCTGAGACATATTTTGAGTAGTGGTGATCTGATCATGATCATCAATGGTTTTATTTCGACCAAGATATTTCGCGATCTATTAGTTTACCGAGATGAACTAAAGAGGTATATGTATCAATATTCTTAATTTCATTAGACAAATTGGAACCTAATTAATTAATTGATTTATGAAATGTTCCACTGCATTAGATAATGGCCAGAAATGGATTGTCTATTCATGCGATTAAGTCATATATATTGTGCTATGTGTACATACATTATATTATTTTGCTATTTTGGGTATAAAATAAAGAATATTTGATTGCCTAGGCTCTAAATCGACGTTTGGTCCAAACAAAATACAGCTCATATGAAATCAACAGTCAATTTATTATGATATTACATGAACCAGTTGTACACATTTCAAGAATTTGCCCATTGTTTTCATTCAATTCATTCAAAACCATTTCAGGTTTGAAAATTATCTTAACCACAATTCGGGTCAAAACTTTAATTTATATGGTACCTACAACAGATTCTAGTTAGTGTACTTTAGTTGTACTAAATTCATACAAATTTAGTCTTTAAAATCTACCACATACAGCATATTTTTATGAATGGGGTTTAAAACAGATGTTATTAGCTAGAAGCTTTAGCTAGGAGGTCAAATACACGAGTTTCTTGAAAATTTACATAAATTAAAAGAAAAATCTGCTATACATCTGCGTTGAGCTGTCTAGCAATAATGACAGGATGTAATACCTATAATATTAGTCACTGTCTTGTAGTACATACCTACTTATAAAGTAACTGTTAAATAGGAAGGCAGACAGTCAGCAACACAAGTATTTTCAATGTTCAGTTAGTTCTTTGTTACACAAGATTAGAGTACTTACAAAAGAGGTACAAACTAAAAGAAAGTCAATTAATGAATTAAATAAAATTCTTGAAACACATCATCATCTTATTTCTTTTACTTTTATTTCAGAATATATTTTTAATGTTGTTCTTCCTCCCTTTTCCGATACTCAACACGACCCTTCTCAGTCAAATATACCACACCAATAAACAAATATTATATTATTATTATTAGGTGGTTGCATGCCATTTCCCTCTCCCCAGCCTACATCGAAGCTCCAATCATAATCATTTATTCCTTGCTTGATTGTGTACATAGAGTTCTTGTCTTAATATTTAAGTTTCAACAATCTACCCTGTCGAGGTATGCAAGTATTCAGTGTTAGTTTATTAGTTCACTTAATTTAGGCTAGTTTAGTTTTGTTAGTACTTACTTATAAATTGATACTTAACAATATTTGTTTAATAATAATTCGTCAATTGTATGGTGGTTCAAGATTGTTTTTTAAAAACATCCCTTGAATTTAAGCACTTTAATTGGAATTATCTGCCAGGCAGGACTGATATAATAAAAATGAATATTTTTTTTTATAAAAAGCTGACCAGAGAAATAGTTTTTTTTTTTGTGACACATCCAGTTTGTCGTTAATATCTATGTTCTGTGTTAAAATATAACAAGGCGAATTTTGTTGATGACTGTACATTACTAACACATGTGAATTTTTTTTTATTGAGTTATTCTAATACCGAGTACACGTCTACATGTGTGTGTTCTTTCTGGTAAATTTTATGTTTAGCTAGAAAAATGTGAAAAATATGGTGAACAGATTTCATGAAACTGTTTACAGGAACAATGTAGATATAGGTACCCAAGTAAGTAAGTATATAGCCAGTAGGATTTCACTACAGGGCATCTGCCTCACACAAATAATGATAAGAATGGTGGGATAAGGAGTGGGCCATACTCCACCATGCGGGCCCAGTGCTGATTGGTGGAGGCAAGTTAGTATTTTACTTGCAGTCAGAAAATTGTCAAGTAGCTTTAAGGCGGTTGCAGAGGGGTCAATTTTATACAAAACTTTGACGCACAATACGCGTAGACAGTATTAATATAAGTAACTTTGTATATATGGAAAAATAGGTTATAAAATCTAGATGTCGCGTATTAAATAACATTTGCAATTTATAATATAATTACGAAGATTTTTCATACAAAATTTTCAAAGCTTCGTAATTTTATTATAAATTGCAAATATTATTTGATACGCGACATCTAGATTTTCTAAACTATTTTTCCATATATAAAATATTACTTTTATTAATTCCGTCTGTGTGTATTGTGCGTCAAACGTTTGTATGGACTGAAACCACCTTAAACTTTGCTTAAAAATAGAACATCAGACAGAAATATGCAGAAAGAACTCATGCCTTCTAACACGACTATTTAGAACCAACTGCTTAACATGACTTCTGAAGCATGGAGTGGAGACGCTGGAAATGAAATACCACTTAAAGAGACCCCTTGGTAAAAAAAAAAAAGATGCAACCCTTGAAAGACTGACCGACTGGACCTGGTGTTGCTCAGCTTCTGTTGTTTCCAGTAACAAAGCTCCTCTATGCCAATAGGGCTTCATAAATGTCTTGCTATATATTTACTACACATAGTACCTATATTTGTGGTATTACAGATTATATTTTTAAAACTAGCAGCGCCTGTGACTCCGTACGCACAGACCACTGACTTTAAATACTCAGAACTTTTGATGGAGTGGACCGATTGCCGTAAAACAAAGCTTAAATGTTAATCCATTTTCCTATGCTTCGGTAAAACTCCCATCTAAATCACTTCTGTAGTTTTTAAGTGATCTGTCCTCTAACAAATAGACAGACAGACAAATAGACAAAAATTCTAAAAATCAAGATATGTAAAACCAAAATAAGCTGGCTACGCATAGGTAGAGTAATGTATAACATCATGCGGCCAGCTTATGTTTTTTTTACATAGCTTGATGTGTCACCGTGTGTACATCCACGCAAAACTCACAATTTTATATGTAAGTTTATACTATTATAAAACTGTAAATGTTGGTTTGTTTGTAACAGCCACACACAAAAACTAATGAACCGATTTTGATAAGAATAATAATAAAATTAGAATCATAAATTTGTAAAACATCAATGACAAACGAAACGTAACGAACGAAACAAATGTTTTTGATGAAACTTTTTTGTTTGATAGCTTATGATTTGACTTAAGTCAAACAAAAACAACGCAAGCCACCAGACCACCACCAGATTACCAGATTTTAAAATCTGGTATATAATTTGCGTTGAAAAGTTGCAGGTAAACTCTAGTATATAAATAAATAAATAAATAAAGCCTTTATTACTGACAATTTTTTTACATATTAAAGATCTTACATTCTATTTCTTCTATTCTATTTTAATATTTATTTATCTCTGACATCCAGAATGGTTCTGTTTATTAAATTATGCCAGTCTGCCCTTTGGCAAAAGCCTCCCCTAGAATTCGCCATAACCCTTTGTCCATTGCCTTTCTCCTCCATGTTGCGCCAGCCATTTCCTTAATTTCATCTTCCCATCTCTTTCTTTGTCTTCCCTTTCTCCTTTTTCCGTCGCGAGGATACCATACAGTGATGTCTTTAGACCATTTGTTTTTCCTGCTTCGGAGTGTGTGACCAATCCATTTCCATTTTAGTTTCCTTACTGTATATGTTACATCCGATACACCTGTCCTTTCACGGATATTTATCAGTTTAATTTTGTCTTTTAATTTAATATTCAGCATACTTCTCTCCATCCTATTTTGACATACTTGTAAATCTTTTCTTTGTTTTTCCGTTAAGGCCCATGTTTGGCAACCATAAGTCATGCATGGTAGTATACAGGTATCAAACACCTTCTTTTTGTCTTTCATTGAGATTTGTGGGCACTTCATTATTTCTTTGAGCGACCAGTATCGTTTCCATGAATTACTTATCCTAGTTTCAATTTCTTTCTGGGTCTGATCTTCTGGTGAAATTATTTGCCCTAAATATGTGTAACGTTCTACATATTCTATTAAATTATTGTTTACTTGTATTGGTTCTTGAAGCCCGTTGGTCATTAATTTGGTTTTTTCAGTGTTCATTGTTAGACCTACTAGTTCACTTGCCTCTGCTAGCTGTTGTATCATGGCTTGAAGGTTTTCTGGCGTTTCACTCAACAGAATAAGGTCATCTGCAAATCTCAAGTGGTTTAGATTATCACCGTTTATGTTCAATCCATAAGCATCCCAGTTTAACTTTCTGAACACATGTTCCAGCACAGCCGAAAACAGCTTGGGCGACAGCGGATCCCCTTGTCTAACGCCTTTCTTTATCTTGAACTCTTCCCCTATTTTTTCTGTTTGTACCTTTGCTGTGGAGTTCCTGTATATTTGTTTGATTACTCTTATGTATTTTGGTGGCACACCTTGATGTCTCAAGGCTTCCCATATATGTGAATGTTTTAGGGAATCAAATGCCTTATTATAATCAATATATGCCAAATAGTATGTCTTGCCGTATTCATTACATTTCTCTATAATTTGTCTGATGGTGTGAATGTGGTCAAGGGTAGAGTAATCGGTCCTAAACCCGGCTTGTTCTTTCGGTTGGTTCTCTTCTAACATATGGCAAAGTCGGTTAAGGATTATCTTTGAAAAAACTTTGTAGAGGTTAGGTGCTAAACTGATTGGTCTATAATTATTTATGTCATCTTTGTCGCCTTTCTTATGGAGTAATATAATTGTTGATTTAGACCATTGATTTGGTATGATCTCCCTATCCAGAATTTCATTAAATAGGCTTGTTGTGACGTTCAAGATGGCATCCAAACTTCCTTTAATAACTTCATTTAATATTCTATCAGCGCCTGGTGCCTTACAATTTTTTTGAGACATTACTGCTTTTTCCACTTCACTTGCCAGTATACAAGGAACTGTTACTTCGTCTTCTGTTTCTAGTATTTCATCCGTATTGTCTGGGTCGTCGTACAGACTCCTATAGAATTGTGTAGCTATATCTGTAATGTGAGCTCTGTTTGTAGTTCTTTTTCCTGATAATTTATTTTTCATACTAGGTATCCATGATGTGGTGTCTCTAAGTTCCTTAAGGGCTTTTTTAACGCCTCCAGTCTTCTCTATGTATTGTTGGATTGTTTTCATTCTTAGTTCCTTTCTGTACTGTCTTATTTTTCTAGATATTTGTTTACTAATTTCTGCTATATCTTTTCTATTTACTTTCTTGTTTTCTAGTAGTAATTTTCTATCATCAATCAGTTTTCTCGCTTCTAGACCAATTTTATCATTTCCTTTTTTAGAACAATATATTTTATTGGATAAGTTTTTCAGCTCTTCTTCTAATATATCATATTTTTCCTGTATATCAGTTAACTTCTTTACTTTTGAGGAAAGATTATCTTTTAATGGGACCAACAGTGTCTCTGGCAGTGGTATAGGTATTGATTTTGGTTGAGTATTTGATTTAATATGTTTCCTTTTGTTTCTAGGTTTTACCATGTAGATTTTGCTTCTCACCATGCGGTGGTTTGTATTGAAATTAAATTGATTAATTGTTTCAACATCTGCAACATAATGTGGTTTGTTTGTAATTATAAAATCTATCTCGTTTCTAATTTCCCCATTAGGAGATATCCATGTCCATTTCCTTCCCTTTGACTTTTTGAAGAAGCTGTTCATTATTTTCAGGTTGTTTGCTTGAGCTAAGTTTATAAGTCGTTGTCCATTGTTGTTTCTTTTTCCTGTACCGAAGAGCCCAAGCACCTTTTCTTCGTTTGTTTGTCTTTCTCCTATTTGACTATTGAAATCTCCTATTAGGAATATTGTCTTGTGTGTTTTTTCTAGTGTTGTTTCTAATTGATCATAGAATGAATCCTTTACTTCGTCTTTAGCACATTCTGTAGGAGCATATATTTGTACAATGGACATTGGTTCAAATCCTGGTATTTGTATATTAAGTTGTGCAATTCGGTCGGATACACCGATGAACTCTTGAATGTATTCTCTATAGCATTTTTTCACAAGAAAGCCTACTCCATACATGCCTGGTATTGTTCCTATATGGTAAAAGATGTATTTTTCGTGCTCTTCTATTATTTCATCAGTTCTCCTCACTTCACTTAAACCTATAATATCCCAATTGATTTGGTCTAGGGCGTGCTCTAATTCCATCAATGATTCATTGGTTCTTAAGGTTCTAGTATTCAACGTTGATATGTTAATGTAATTTCTTTTCTCCTTATTTGTAGTTAGATCTGGATATAGTTCCAATTTTACTTGTGTGTTTTTTAGGGGGTGATGGTCGTATTCCCCACGGGGACCAGCCGGGTTGGGGAAGGTTGGATTGTTGTGTTGTTGATTATATTGTTGTTGTTGTTGTTTTAGTTCGTTTTTCCGGATGTCTGCTGATTGTTATTGTTTTGGGCCCATGCGCATCAATGTATAAGCATCTACTTTATTCTTTTTAGGTTGTTGACGGTTGGTAGGCGTGATAGGTGGGTTCTCTGCTTTGTTTAGAGTATTGTTTGGAGATTGTGTGGGTGATCGCTTCCTTTTCTCTTTGGGTGTTTCTTTCACAATGAGTTTATCATATCGGATGTATGCTATCTTTCCGTTTTTTATTTCCTCTCCCATTTTTTCTTTAAGTTCTTGCCTTTTTAGAAGAATCTCCTTCGGAAAGTCTTCAGTAGCGTAGATTTCATTGTGGAACTTTTTATTGTTTTTCAGAATCTCAATTTTCCTCCATGTTAAAGTTAGTGTTATAAGTATTGGTCTGGTTTTGTCTCCATTCTTTCCAAGCCTTTGTGCCTTGCTAATTTCCCATATATCCCACTTTTCTAAGTTCGCATTCAAACTAAGCCTATTTAGCGTTTCCACAACTAATTGAATTAGATCTCTGTTGGATGTCTCTACTTCATCGACTTTATGCAGTATGAGATTATTTTTCCTTATATCTTTCTCTAATGTGTGCACTTTTGTTTTTAATGTTTGCACTTCTTCCTTAAGCTTCTCATTTTCTTCCTTTAGCGGCTTCATCTTTTCATCTATGGTTTTAGATAGACTTTCTGTTATTGTTTGTGTTTGAAGTTTCATCTCCTCCTTAAGTTAAGGAGGAACTCTAGTATAAAATAGATGTAAATTTTACTATGGTTTCATTTCAAAAAATGTAAAAAAAAAACACTTGGGGATTCTGTCTTTCTCATTCAAGCATACTGCAACTGCCTCCGTGGTCTAATGGTTAAGAGCTTTGGCTCTCGACGGAGGTCGTGGGTTCGATTCCAACGGGGGACACCTAGTGATATGCGATATAGCGTTTTTCCCCAGTTGGTTAGGACATTGCAGGCTGAATCACCTGATTGTCTGAAAAGAAAAATGATTCTGTGCTTCGGATGGCACGTTAAGCCGTTGGTCCCGGCTACTATCTCTGGTGGTAGTAGTCGTTACATAAAAACCACGTCAGAGGCCGTAAAGCGGTCTGAAAAAACTCTGGCACCAGGGCTCTGCCCACACGATAAGAAAGATTCAAGCATACATCATCTTTGAATGCTTTTCTCTTTAGTATTCACACCCCGAGTGATTGCCGAATGTTTTCAAATGCAGCCCTATATTACAGTTACAAGCTTTGTTTGGAACTAATAAGTACATTTTCCCAGATTTTCATTTCAATATGGATAAAATTCCTGTCAAATTTCATGAGGCTCACTGAATACAAAATAAATTAAAACCAACTTTGTCAACTTCCAATGTCGAAAAGCAGCTGAATTTATTATAATATTGTAAGTAGACATTCTACAGAAGAAAGTATTTGCATGAAAATGATGGTTTACTTTGTCTAGTAGTAGCAGCTAGCTGATAGACAAATTATTTGATTGGCACTGTAGTTGGGTCTATTGACACCAATTCGATAAACCTCGTAGAAGAAAGATTATACCACTGAAATTAAAGGAAGATATAAAAGTAGGACTCACTTGAAACTCTCCGCTAACTGTTGCTGGCACTGATAATTCCCTTACAGATGCCTTACAGTATAAAGTACATAAAAATGATTCACTTATTCTAAACCACTGTGTTTTTTACACGTCCGGAATTAATTAAAAATGCTGAAGCGTACTGGTTACGAAACTGCAATCACACAATTTGTTTACGTAAATAATCTTAGAATCAGCAAATATCTACTTCTACTTCGATTCCAATAAGCGGAAATAATAATTAATTTATATAGGTACACAAAACAATTTCACGGACACAAAATGACAACTCTGCTGCCAATGAAACGAATGAACACAGATTACTGATATGTAGCAAGCTCGAATGAATGAAATTATTGAATGGATGGTGGATGGCACTGTTGCCAGTTGCCACCCTACCTACAAGTACCCAAAAAGTGGCTCTGAAGTGCGATTTTTGAAAATCATACAAGCGACTTGGCAGTAGAAAATGTCAAAATTACTATGGAGATTATGCATCTTTCTACTGCCAAGTCGCTCGTATGATTTTCAAAAATCGCACTTCTGGAGTGCGATTTTTGAAAATCATACGAGCGACTTGACATTCGCATACGAATTGAGATTTTCATTCCGAGTGGTTACGTTTTTCTCTATTTTTGAAATCGTTCGGATGTGCCAAAACCGTTTCGATTCACACAGAAAATGTTTCAATTGAACGAACGAACGAATGAATGGTTTCATAGTAACATTTCAAATCGGACTTTACCGCCAAAATTATGGGTTAACGGAACGTAGAAAAAAAGTTAAATCTGTTGACGTCTGACAACATTACAAACGTCAAACATTCGAGTGGTAGAATTGGTTACGAGTGGTTCGGAGCACTCGTTGCGAGTGATAGAAAGTTGAATTCAAAAATGGCAAATCATCGATTTTACGTCATTTTCTACTACTCGTTTTGAACGTCTGATATTCAAAAATCGCACTCCTGCTCTGTCGCTGAACCACTGTTGCCAGATCTCCCGATTTTCCGGGATATCTCCCGATTTTTGTCAATGTCTCCCGATGTCCCGGATTCCCACTCAAATCTCCCGATTTTTTAAGAACAACTTTTTTTTCGAAAAAAACTGCGTAAAACGGAACAAAATTAAATGCTAAGCTATGCAATGCTATGTTAAATGTGTACATAACTTTGTAAAATGCGTAGCCCTAAACTATACTTTGACTTAATAACATAAAGTTGAATACCTATTCAATGGCAAGCTTTGGCAGTTATAGTTTACTAATTTTACAACATTGCAAAGTAGCGAAATAAACCTGCTTTTGCTTTGGTTAACCGGCCAAATTAGGAAATTCAGGGATCTTGCACACGAAAAATATTAAAAAAAATTGCAATAGCTATGATTTTAAAGTAAACGAAAAAATGTTAAAAAAAACATTTATTAAAAGACCATGGTCTGATTAATTTTAAGGAAAAATTTCTCTCCCGATTTTTTCATAATGTCGCCCATACATCTCCAGATTTTTTATTGGTACACCTCCCGTATTTCGAAAATTGGATCTGGCAACACTGCGCTGAACCAATAAAGTAAAGTAAAAAAACTTTTAAGATGAATTTTCAATCAATTATTCCATATTTTGGTCTTTTATAATTTTATAGAATAAATAGGTATGGAATTTAGAGTGAATTATTTTTACCCATTCTATTTCTATTCTATGCTCATATTTAGCATTGCTCATTGTAGAAAATAACCTCTTGACTACTGCATTTGGGTGAGAAAGTGCCATAAATTATCATTTATTATGAAATAAATAAACAGCAAAAAAGTAGCTAGACAAAAAGTGTAAAGTGGCTGAAATATTTGGCCATGGTTTTTTTGCCGTGTCTGAAAATGTTGCTAGATCGAGCCAAGAAGTGGTTAAAGTGGCAGCACTGCAATGGACATAGACTGAGCTGCCTACCTAACATGTTGCGCGTGATATAACCTATTATCACGCCTTTTATCTCGTCCGTTCACGCGCAAATAGAACAAGAGTGAAGGTGCGAATGGTGCTCTCAGTGGTATTTTTGAGAGTCACACGTTCAAATATGCAGAAGAAAATGTCAAAATTACTAGTAGTGCGATTTAAAGTCACAAGTTAAAATCAGCAGTAGAAAATGTCAAAAAACAATGTAGATTATTGTAGATTATGCATGTGATTTGACCGTGTGAGTTTCAAAAATCAGATCTAGGTATGAATATAAAGCATCTTTCTACTGCTGATTTGAACGTGTGACTTTCAAAAATCGCTCTTTCGCCCTCGAGCGTAGGTAAGAATGAATGAAAAGGACAGCCGACGCCCTCCCTTAAAAAAATACCAGAAAACGTATAGAAGTTTTGACTGATGACGAATCTAAATATATAAAAGAAGAAACTGACTGACTGAATGACTTAATGACTGACTGACATATCAATGCACAGCCCAAACCGCTGGGTCTAGAGATTCCAAATTTGGCACGTAGGTTCCTTATGAGGTCTAGGGGTGCACCAAGAAAGGATTTTTCAAAATTCATCCCCTAAGGGGGTGAAACGGGGGTCCAAAGTTTGTATGGGGAAACAAGATTAGTTAGACTATTTAATTTGAAACTTCACAGGAGTACTCCTATTAATAAATGAGTAAACACGTGTTTCAGGTTTTTTCAGAATTCAACCCCTGAAAGGGGGGAATGGGGTGACAAAGTCTGAAAATCGAGATGGGTATTGTTTGTATGGTTTATTGGGCCACTGATTACGAAAAAAACAATGATTTTAAAATCCAACGTGGCGGACGTGAAATACCATCATTCCCTGTGGGGGTGCGATGGGGTTGAAATGTCAAAATATCATTATGGGTGTCGTTTTTGTGGTTTTTTGGGACGTCAATTACGAAAATAGCATCGATTTTGAAATTTAATGTAGTGGGCAAGAAAATCTGTCGAAATATATTTAATTATATATAATTATCTTATATCTAAATATACGAGTATATAGAAGAAAAAACTGAATGACTGACTGACATATCAATGCACAGCCCAAACCGCTGGGTCTATAAATTCCGAATTTGGCACTTAGGTACCTTATGTGGTCTAGGGTTGCACAGAGAATGGATTTTTCAAAAACACCCCCGAGGGGGTGAAACGGGGGTCCAAAGTTTGTATGGGGAATCAAGATTAGTTAGACTATTTTATTCGAAACTGCACAGGAGTACTCCTATTGATAAATGAGTAAACCAATGTTTCAGATTTTTTTCAGAATTCAACCCCTGAATGGGGGAAATGGGGTGACAAAGTCTGAAAATCGAGATTGGTATTGTTTGTATGGTTTATGGGGCCGCTGATTACGAAAACAACAATTATTTTAAAATCCAACGTGGTGGACGTGAAATACCAACATGCCGTTTGGGTGCGACGGGGTTGAAATGTCTAAATATCATTATGGGTTTCATTTTTATGGTTTTTTGGGACGTGAATTGGGGATGAGTAGAGTATTAGTAGGGTGTGAGTAAGGGGTGCGTAAGTGGTGAGAAGGGGGTGCATAAGTGGTGAGGAGAGGGTGCGTAGGTGTTCCGTAGGGGGGCGGGGGGGGGGGGGGGGTGTAGGGGGCTGCATAAGGGGTGCGTACGGCGTATGTACTGGGTACGTAAGGGGTGTGTAGGGGGTGCGTATGGGGTGCATAGGGGTGCGTAGGGTGTTAGTAGGGGGTGCGTAAGTGGTGAGTAGGGGGTGCGTAAGTGGTGAGGAGAGGGTGCGTAGGGATTACGTAGGGGGTGCGTAGGGGTGCGTAAGGGGTGCGTAGGGGTGCGTACGGCGTATGTACTGGGTACGTAGGGGGTGCGTAGGGTATGAGTACGGGGTACGTAAGGGTGAGTAGGGGACTAGAGGTGCGGAAGTGGTACGTAGAGGGGGCGAGTAGGGGGTGCGTAGGGGGTGCGTAGGGGCTGCTTAGGGGCTGAGTAGGGGGAGCCTAGGGCGTGCATAGGGGGTTCGAAGGGGGTGAGTAGGGGTAAGTAGGGGGTGCGTAAGTGGTGAGTAGGGGGTGCATAGAGGGGGTGAATACGGGTGCATAGGAGTATATAGGGGGTACGTTGGGGGTGCGTAGGAGATGAGTAGTAGGTGCGTAGGAGTGTGCAGGGGGTACGTTGGGGTGAGTAGGGGCTGCATATAGGGGGTAAAGCTGCGTAGGGTGAGTTGGAGATGCGTAGGGGGTGAGTAGTGGTTACGTAGGGGATGAGTAGTGGTGCGTAGGGAATGAGTACGGGGTGCATAGTGGTGAGTAGGGAGGGGGTACGTAAGGGTGAGTAGGAGGTGCATAGAGGGATGAGTAGGGGTGTTCTTTCAGAAGTCACAAAGACAAATCAGTGCCACAAAAAAAACAAAACAAAAAACAAATCCTAAGTCCACGCGTACGAAGTCGCGGGCAACAGCTAGTGTGTAATAAATTATGGGGTTTTATAAAGACGACTCAGATTGTATCATTCATTTTTATTTAACGAGTTATTTAGTCATTTATTATTAATAAATTATAAAAAAGCAGCAACACCAAAATGGCTGTCAATGTTGTTTGATAGGAGGTGATGCAAGCACAATGTTTTTTTTTAAATATAAAAATGATAAAAACTAATAAAGCATTATAAAATAAACTGATGCTACTAATTAGTTTATAGCTTTCCATAGTCCATAATAAATATAGAAGTACGGTTATACATTTTTTTGGTTTTATGTGCCGGATGTCCTTTATCCTACTTTAGCAGAAGCCAGTGCTGCCAACCGTACGATTTAAATCGTATTTATGCTACTATTTTTTTATCTTGATATGATGTACGATCTCATATTGGAAATCGTACCTACGCAATACTTAAGATCTTTTGAAATCATATAATCTTCATAACAATCAATAATTTTCCATTGTATTTCTGAATTTTTTACCTCATTTTTGTCTCAGACTCTCCAAAGTAAAGCCGGCCAAAAGCGTGTCGGAATCGCACATGGGGTACCGTAGTCATTGCATAAGTAGAATGAGAAGTTTATCTTGACTAAGAGAATTTACTTATTTTATTTTATTTTATTTATTAGGCACATAAAACAGATTACAGTTAAAAAAACACAAAATATAGACATTAAAAGGTAAAGCAAGCCATAATCCTAAGCATATGTGCACATCATGAAATAAGCAAAAGGTGAACAATTAGCATCGTGTGCCTGACTCTATACATATTAAAAAGAAAAAGAAAACAAGAGAATAAAATTTTCCATGCATCGAACGACAAAAAATACTACAAGGTAAAAAAGAAACAAAAATCATTTTGAGCTCGTTATTTGGTTGTAACTTATTGTAACTCGGTATCAGCAGAGCGGAGAGCGGAGATTACGCGTCTTCTGTACCGATACTGGTTCGAATCGAATATATCTAGTTCGTTTGATTTCGCAACAATTTCATTATAATTACGACACATACGTGACAGGGGGTTATAGAAAGAGGTATTATTAATATGGATCTGCAAGGAAAATGTTTTGGGGACTCGGACTCTATATTGGGTATTTATATTGAGAGACGAAAGGAGAGCAGGGCAGTCAATGGCCGAATGAAGAAGTTTGTGGAGAGTGGAGAGGTCAAGTTGGGTGCGCCTCAGTTCAAGTTTCTGCACTTTAAATATTTCACAGCGTCGGTTATAGTCAGGGAGCCTCAAGTTCATACGGTAAGACAAGATCCTAAGGCATTTCTTTTGAACGCGCTCAATGCTGGATATATGTACGGAATAGTAAGGAGACCAGATAGGGCAGCAATATTCAAGAATACTTCTGATGAGGCTGTAGTACAGAAGCAAGAAACTATTCGGCTTTTTGAAATCCTTAGTCACCCTAGAGATGAACCCTAGAAGCTTGAAAGCCCTTGAGGTAATGCTTTCGTAGTGAGGACGAAAAGAAAGCTTCTCATCAAAACTTACCTACTTAGTTGAGAATCAATTTTTTTTACTAGTTTTTTCCCGAAACTGGTTAAGCTACAGCATCATAATTATACTTCAGTAACCAATTCATAAAACAGAAAAAAGTTGAGCTCACTTCGCTCGCTCAAGTTTATGTGTCTATACTCAGCGCGAACATTATGCTCTTATGAAATAGATCTCTCCAAGGAAATATAATCTACAGTGCTATCGAATGGTGACAGAACGGGAATTTGTTCTGTCATATTTTCAGAAAAGAATCATCCAGCCAGCGGGACACATTTTTTTACTATGATAGTGGATAAGTTGAAATATAGTTATACCTGTGGTTATACTATAAGCGCTATGCTATATTTACATGTAAAAGACAAAACAGACATAGGTTTCATTCATCTAAACCAAAATATCACGTTATGAAAAAAAAACTCGATTAGACGGGAAACTTTATACTAACGTAATAAAACAAAATATAGTATATTCAAAAGCAATATCAATAATTAGAGCTAATTGTTAGTTTCCTCTGTTCAATCTTGCTTTCTGAATTCCGCTTTTGGAAATGGTAAAAAAACCGATCTTAGTCGTTTATTTACAGAATATCCAATTCCCAAATTATGCAGAGGTTTCAAATTATCGAATGCCTAGTATATTTTCAATTCTCACATTGTCCAATGTCCGAATAGTCCAATGCCCTGAAAGTCAAATTACTTATAGATATATTTCCTTGGAGAGACCTATTTCAAAAGAGCATTAGGTATGTTCCCGCTGAGTATAGACACATCGCTGGTTTCAAGAATTTGTGTTTTTGAGTAAGGAGCAAAATATGAACATATATTTCGCCAACGGATGCGTCTGACTCGTGCATTGTTGTTTAATTTTAGCCTAAAATTTTCGTCTTCAAACGTAGTTCAACATACCAGCGATAGATGGCGTTGACCAGACCCTCTCTGGTCAACACCATCTATCGCTGGTATGTTGAACTACGTTTGACTAGCTATCAGAAAACTCCTCATTTGGCATGAAGACAAATAATAGTTTTCTGTCCATCCACAATCCATTCAATAATTTCATTCATTCATTTCATTTCATTGGCAACAGAGTTGTTATTTTGACCATTTTGTGTCCGTGAAATTGATTCGTGCTACCCTAACTTAATTAGTGTGCAAGAATCTCATGAAAATATGGAAATCAAATTGTAGAGTAAGGGTCAGCGCACACCCAGCGTAGAACTGCTCGCGCATGCTCGAGCATGTTCTTTGCAGTCGCGCACACCTAGCGGCAAAATCCGCCGGCGGCAGCGGCGGAGCATGCTCGCGCGTGTTCGAACAGTCTCGCGGATGCTCCTGTGTTGCTACAGTTGACGTAGTGAATTTTGCGTTGTGTTTACAATATTTTATAGTAAAGACGTGCGATAACAACAATTTTAAAGTATGGTAGACTGGGATTTGGTAATGAGGAAGATGTAAATGAAATTAAATCACGTTTTTGTTATCTTAAATAAAACTTTATGTGATTGTAATGACATCTGCGAAAAAATCATGACGATATCTTAAAAACTGAATTTTTTACAAATTTTTAAAGTTACGAGTTCTTAAACAGAGATCCGTCTTGTCCGTTTAGCTCGTGACGTCACATCGCCCGATCGCTCGCCCGCCCATATGGTCTAACGCAGTGTTTTTGCGTTCTCGTGTTATTTTCACGTATTTTTGGTAAATATGGAAAAAGAAATACTGTATAGATATTGTATAGTACTTCTTTGTGCTAATAAAACAATAAACACTACAGAAAAACACTTTTTTTGTGTCTCAAATAACAAAAAAGTTAGAAACAGTTAGTGTAATATAATGAGAAAGGAGGATCCGTTATCTCCAAAAACTATTCGACGTTGTTGCGAAGATCATTATGTTTCGTATGATTATATTAAAAATTAATTAACTGGCTGGGATAGTTCGATATTTAACGAGAAACAAAGCTCGATAGTCGTAATAACTGACTTGTTTTATTGTGTTCATAGATTCTTTATTGTACACAAAAACATAGTTATGAAAAAACTTACAATAAGTCGTGATTTACAAAGGCGAGCTTAACTCTAAAAGAGTTTACTTCCAGCAAACCGTTGAGTGAGAGGAAAACTAATATGTTTGGGTAAAAATCAGTGTGCACACAAATTAAAATCTACTTACTTAATTACTTATAAGAGATAGTAAAATGAATCCTATATAATAAGAAACAATATAATATAAGATACACCTATTCAAACAAATAAATATACATGAATATACCTACATAAATCTACACTAATATTATAAAGAGGAAAGATTTGTACCTATTTTTGTATGTTTGTATGTTTGTAATGAATAGGCTCAAAAAGTACTGGGCCGATTTAAAAAATTCTTTCACCATTAGAAAGCTGCATTCACTTTGAGTAACATAGGCTATATTTATTGCTAGAAAAGATTAGACGTCCACCCGTGCGAAGCCGGGACGGGCCGCTAGTATTAAATATAATAAATATGACATATATTATATACATACATACATTTTTTTTTTTTTTTTTTTTTATGTGTGATAGGTAAGCATTTGACCCCAATCTCACCTGATGTTGAGTGATGATGAGGCCGAAGATGTAGCATGCTTACCTAGAAAGATGCCTATTCACTCTCGCCTTGAAGAGGCCCAGGTTGTATTGCTCAGGGAACAGGTCCGCAGGCAGGGCATTCCACTCCTTAGCCGTGCGCATTATAAAAGAAGAAGCAAACTTCTTCGTGCGAATTGCTGGTAGGTCAACGACATAGGGGTGGAAACCCAGTCTGCGTCTAACTACTACGACTTTATTTAGATAGGTAATGCTCCTTAACTCTCCTCTTAAAGATGTCCAACGAAGGACTAGCACAGATATTATGCGGCAATGAATTCCATAATCTGGCCGCATGAACTATGAATGAATTCCCATACAGACTAGAAGTGTGCAAGGGACACGTTAGAAGCAGCGATGTGATTGATCTGCAAGGCTTACCGCGTGGTACTAGATAGTTGAACCGTTCACGAATATATGAAGTGTGTGTTGTTTGAAGAGGAGTGCTGTCGAACGAAGGGGTTTAAGAACTTGTGTTGCCTATAAAATTTTGGCGTAGATATTACTTTCGGCTTTAATAAATGTTAACTTGGATCAAACTTACGATAGTTTTGGTTTCATCAGGCATCTTACCTACTACGTTTCATACAGGATGTAAACTTAAATGCGTTAAATACTTAAGGGAGTGCTTCAGATCATCAAACTGAACAACTTTCACTTTGGGACCAACATTGAAATCGCGAAAAAAATGTCTGCTGATATTTGGGTTGAGTCACCATTGACGTTTTCTATGAAACAGCTTATTTATCGCGATTTCAATGTTGGTCACATAGTGAAAGTTGTTCAGTTTGATGGTCTGAAGCACCCTTTGATTATGTAACGCATTTAAGTTTACACCCTGTATTAAACATAGTAAGAAGCATGTTATTAGATGAAACCAAACTATCGTAAGTTTGATCCAAGTTGACATTTATTAAAGCCGAAAATATTGCCGAAAATAATATTTACGCCCATATTCTATAGGCAACAGAAGTGGGTGTGTTGCATACATTTAAAAATCATATTTTGAAAATTCATAACAGACATAACATAACATAACGTTAATTCATGTAACAATTAAAATGTTTAGTATGTAAAGATATATAGTATAATTTGACATAACCATGAAAATCCATAATTTGAAAATCCATAACTTTGCAAAACTTGTTTTTAGACCCCAGATCTAACTCAGTCGGTTAGGTTAGCGAGGAGCAAAGCGACGAGCATGTTAGATTTCTTGCGACCACAGCGCACGAGCCGAGCGAGCGCAGCGAGCGTGCCGCGGCAGCGGCCGGCAAGTGTCAGAACCGAATTGCTGTTTACCTAGTCCACCCGAAAATATAAGTTTTCTCAACCCTCTTGAATCTCTCCCTAACCCTCTTCACCTCTCGCCATCACATATTTGTGTATTCATTTTACGTTTTTTTAAACATTATGCATAGGTATTTATTTATGTAATTCATATTAAAGATATACTTTTAAATAAATAAATTTCAATATAAATAGAAAGATTTTAATGATTATGTGTTTTAAGTGTTACCTAAACGTTATCAATATAAGAATTTTCAAAAATCGACGAAAATCGACCTTTATTTCTCTTTAAATACTGAACTATCCCTACCAGTTAATTCATTTTTTATATCTTATACTAAACATTTAGACACGTCGAATCATTTTTGGAGATAACGGATCCTCGTTTCTCATTATATTACACTAAATGTTTCTAACTTTTTTGTGATTTGAGACACAATAAAAGGGGTTTTCTGTAGTTTTTATTGTTGTATTAGCACAAAGAACTACTATGCAATATCTATACAGTATTTCTTTTTCCATATTTACCAAAAATACGTGAAAATAACACGAGAATGCAAAAACACTGCGTTAGACCATATGGGCGGGCGAGCGAGCGGGCGATGTGACGTCACGAGCTAAACGGACAAGACGGATCACTGTTTAAGAACTCGTAACTTTAAAAATTTGTAAAAAATTCAGTTTTTAAGATATCACAAAAATTCTTTTACGAATATTTTCTGGATTTTAAGTTTGATTTTTTTAGCAAATAAAATAATTACATGCATCTTCCTCATTATTGGGTTACTAGCAAAGGAAGAGGAGCAAGAAGAGCACATCAATAAGATGAAAAGAGGCAAGAAAGATGTACTTATATTTGGGAAATACTACGCCCTGTGCTGTGCTACGGTTTAAAGTTCTAGGGACAGTTATTTTATGGCTAGGAACTATAAAATGGAATATGAACAATTTGAAAACCTACTAAATCTGCTTCGACCTTTCAGATTTTCTTTGTATTTTCAAAAAGAGTTCGATTATTATACAATATTATCTGTAGTAAATTGCCCTTTTCGGGCTAAAGTAGTTAAAGATTATGCTTGATTTAGTCCGAAACCGGCCGAGGCGGCAACACTTACGACGGATCGCAAGCATCGACACGGGCGTATGCTCGAACATGCTCGAGCATGCGCGAGCATCCGCGCGCATGCTCGCGACTGCTCCCGTCACCGCGAGGAGCATACGCGAGCATACTCGAACAGACGCTGAAGGGATTTAATCACTTGCAAGCTATTTTCAACTTTATTTCAATGGAAATAGAGTTCATTATGAATTGAATCAATGAAACCTGCTCGCGCATGCTCGAACAGTTTTACGCTGGGTGTGCGCTGACCCTAAGCAACACTGGGGTAATTAGATTAGGGCCATTTACACACTGCTATTTTTTGCAGCGCAGAAGTGCTGCGATCGAGATTCTGGTCATCATGGATCATGGAATTCTGGTCGACCTATACCTATTTCCGCTTATTGTAATCGAAGTTGAAGTAGATATTTGCGGATTCTAAGATTAGTAAACAAATTGTGTGGTTGCAGTTTCATATCCAGTACGCTTCAACATTTTTGATCGATTCCGGACGTGTAGAACACACAGTGGTTTAGAATTTTTCTTTAAGCTAGACTCACACCGACGCGTCTGCGACGCGGGAAGCGAAGCGGGAGCGTCTACGACGCGAAACTTGGCCTCCACACCGGCGCGACTGCGACGCGGGAAGCGAACATCATTTGTTGATGAATAGTCGTTGAAGCAACACCTCTCTAACTATTGTTTTCGTAATGTTATTTTCGTTTAAACATCAGAGTCTAACTAAATTGAACATCTAGAGTACCTACTTTGGTACTGTTTGGTAGATTTTATTACCTTTTAGAAGTTTCTAAAACCTACCTAGTTCTGTTGTTTTTGTTAGTTTTTAAGTTTTTGTTATTTTTGCTACTAAATCTACCAGAAATTACCAAAAACAACCGAAATCTTGGAAAAACCTACCAGAAACGATCCAAATCTATCAAGAAGAACCAAAATCTACACACAAAGAACCAAAATGTACTGAAATTTATAATTTCTATTTTATTTTGTTACGAGAGCGTAGCATCGTACACGTCTGACCACTTGACGCGCGTGTCCGCTCCGCTGACGCTGCCTTCCCGCGTCGTGGTCGCGTCGGTGTGGGCGACTTAGTGGTACGCCATAAGAATGAATGAATGAAATATACTAAGAAGAAAGAAAGATGATGATGATGTAAGATTACATGGGCAGCGACTGCCGCGCGGTAGACGTTCCCGCTTCGCAGTCGCTTTGGTCGCGTCGGTGGCCACGAAGCTTTAGGGTGTTTGGCAAATTGGCAGATTTTTAGCTACCATGTGGCAGATTCTCGATTTTCCAGATGGTCACACTTTTACCTATTCATTCATTCATTCATTCATTCATTGTTTGTTCCTTCTTTGTACCTTTCTCATTCTTTCTTGTGCTCATTTTTTTGACAATTTGATTTGACAGGTATTTATTTTCATGGTACAAGATTTTTGCTTATTTTCTGTTTTAAAATTGATAATGTCGTCATGGATTCATCGTCAATTGTAAGTTTCAACAATGATAGCAATTTCCAGGCGACGCTCAAAGCGGATAATAACATCAGTGTCCACGAATTAGCCCTCCACGCGATGAGAGATCGATGTTTACTTCTCCAACGAAGAATAAACTCATTGGAAACAGACAATATGAGGCTAAAACTCGATATTACGAAGAACGAAAACACCTACATTCCGTTGCAAGAAGACGAGAAAGTCGCATTGCACCAGAAAATCGCTGAGCTAAATAAACAGAAGTCGCAACTCATGCACCACGTATTCATGGTTTCCTGCGAGAATAAAAACTTGTGGAATAAAATCTCTTCCGTAAAACCATCAGAGAAACCATCTAAACATCCCCTACTAAGGACGAACACATACATTCACAGTACACCCAAAACTAGCGCACACTATCAAGAAAAATATTCAGAGTCCAGTTTAGAGGAGATATCACTCAAATTAATAAACAGTTACATTCAGGAGAAGTCTCAATTAGTTGAGCAGTATGAGCAAATGACGCAGTTACACGAAGATGACGTCCTGAACGTAGACTCCATAGGTTTCACGTACATGGAGGATCCCACTACGGATTCACTGAAAGATATCCGTAATCAGACCGAAAAGCTGCAGTTACTGAAACAGGAGTTGATGCAACAGGAAAAAGACTTAAAATTTGTTTTGTCTAAGGTTGAAAGTATCTTGAAAGGTGCGTATTTAATTACAAAAGTCTTATCTTATCTTGTGGGGGCTGGCAAGCTAGCAACACTTCGACCCAGTGGGATCTTTTGTGTTAGCCCCAGTACTTCTTACTTTCTTCTCCCTTCAAATACATGGTCAATGAAGGAGGCAATACCATTGAGGGGAAGAAGCCTAAGATCTCCCGGTTTTGGATATCCATCAACGAGGAGGCATCTGCGTTTTGCCGCCAAGACATCACAGTCACAGATAATGTGCTCCATAAGATAAGATAAGATACAAAAGTCTTATAGAATTAATATTTCTTTTTTATACAAAGTCATCAGTTAATTTTATGTCTTATCAATAACTTGAGGAAAAGAGAAACTGCTGTTTTGTTTGAAACAGTTTTTTTTGGGATTTCAACGTTGGTCCTAAAATTGTTCAGTTTGATGGTCTGATCAGTCCCTGAAAAAACCGTCAGCATATAAACAAAGACCCTGTATAAATTAGCATATAGCATAGCATATTCTCACGACTATTTTCCCCGAGAGGGTAGTCAGAGATATTCTGAAGCCTCAGAACATCATGTTTCACTAGTAATACCGAAACTCTGTCCAGTGTGACGGGGAGTGAGCCTGCCGCCACTTATAATGGACAGTAGGTACAATACATGCCTCGAAATTGAATCATGCAGGTTTCCTCACGATGTTTTCCTTCACCGAAAAGCCAGTGGTGTTATAGATTGTACATAAATTTCGAGAAACTCATCGGTACGAGTCGGCCTGGACAGGGATCGAATAATCTGAATAATTCTGAAGCTAAGAACCTCAGTGTACAGTATACAATACCTACAAAAGGATTCAAATGAATAATTAATATAAAAATATGTTAATGTTATGAATGAATGTTAACCTTAGACCAAATTTTTTTACAGATGGCTACAAATGTCCATCTTGTATCGCGAACAGTACAAAAGTAACAACATCAGAGCATAAAGAAATAGAAACAAGTGACAGTCTAACCAACTGGGCGACACCGGCTGATTCAAACGCATACAACAATTTCACAGACATGAATCCGACGTCCTACAAGAAACCAGAGATATCTAAAGATTTAAAAGAAGAACCAGCTGATAAGATTTGCCCAATGTGTGGCCAAACATTCCAAAAAGATATACCTTTTGCAGACTTCCAATCACATGTAGAAAGTCATTTTATGGGTGAAAGAGAACCAGAATCAATTGTAGACAACTTTGAAAACGTTCCCAGTTCATTTGATAATGTGATTTAATTACCGTTTTATTTTTGTGTAGTAATCTATTTTGAGAATTAATTTATTAATACGATAAAATTATTGAATTGTTTTGGCCCTGCCAGGAAATGTTTTTGTAAACGCTACCTCTTAATGTTTAGTTTTAGTAGAATTTGCTAGCATAATTTTATACTTTGAATGAAATTCACTTGTTTTTAGTCTATTATTTTAGTTTCTGAGATTAATTTTAAAGGATATCTGTTTCTGTTTAATTAACAACCTTTGAATTGTAAAGCACTTTTTTTTCTTTCAACTGACTATTACTTTTTGGGGAACTATTTATTCTAATTGTACCTATGTGTTAAATGACACCTATTTGTAAAATAATTTTAAATAAGCTAGTCCACCGGCTAGAATGTTAGACGCGATAGAAATTGGAAGAGAATATTTCAATTCATGTCACAATGAATTTTACTTCATGCACTATCATATTATATTATTGATGCCTAGAGATTGGAGTTACTAACTCTGTTATCTACTAACGGAATAATAATTGACATCCAAGGATGGAGACATGTGGCCGTGTGTTTAGTAAGATGGAATATTTTTGTACATTCAAAACCATCCACCATCGATTTAATCACCAAAATATTTCATCAATCTCAGCTTTAGAATAAAGAACAATTCATTTGTGCTGTTTTTCCTGATCCATTCTAGCCCGTGGAGAGTAGCTATCAGTGATGAAGAATCATGTGATGACATAAATAATAAAATACTTTATCTATTACAGATATATTCTATTTTATTGTTGCAAGTAACCCTAATACATCTATCATTTCTTTAAGCAAATTAAATCTAAGCTAAGTCAGTAGGTTTGACATCAGTAGAGTTAGAAGGCTGTTGTGTTGTTTTCTGAAGAAGATTTTTGCTGAACCACTGTGGCCTTTCTTTCTTCATTTCGATGATCCGTTTGCCTTCCCAAAATTCTTTAGGCTGTGAATAAAAACATGCAAAATTAGACATAATATCAAATTGCCATAAAAACATACTATACCGAGTACACAAGTGTGATGTTTAAGGGGAGAACCTCATCTTGCAGCACCGCATAACATTTTTCTGACGCTCAATCCTTTTCTGTCGCTCAGGAACGTCATTTGCTAGGGTGAGAAAGATAGCGGCAGTGCTGCGACCTTTCTCGCTCTAACCAATGACGTTCCTGAGCAACAGAAAAGGACATAAGCATGACAAAATGTGATGCGGTGCTGCCAGATGAGGTCCGACTAAGTGAAAAGTTTTTAATCTAAGGGCTCAACCCTATTTTTCTTTTGTGGATATTACTTTGAAAACAGTTATTGAATGTCAGATCAATTTACCAAGAGTTTATTTATTACCTACATTACAAGCTTCGATTTAATGCTCCAAGCTGGTTTATTTTTAATCTATTTTTTTTTAAGGGACTTTTATACAAAACACATTTTGTACATGTCAGTCCCATCGTACCTTATATCTAGACTTTACCTACTCTAACTTAATTCTAATTTACTTAATGAGACACTGATGAGTTTGCAAAAGCGAACACTTTCCTAGCAGCATCAGAACTTGGTGATGCTAGGATGTCATGAAACATGCCCACATCAAGCCTATTCACTCCAAGCTCCCTCATCAGTGTCATTCGTGCCTGCTCGGTTATTTTTAACTATTTTCACTGAAAATTAATACAAAGGAAGAAATCAGTTTGTGTGGCTCCTATCTAAACCCATAAAAATTTAAGATAACATAAGTATTATACTTATCAAAGAAATATTACATATAATTTCTGTCAGTGTTTTCAACAGTATTCTGGTATCCAGAGTGTTGAGACCAGATCAGCAAACTAACTCATTATTCCTTTAAAGTTGTTTGGTGTTCATTACTCTAAACAAGGCTAAAATCCCCAAATAATCGTATTTACCTGTTCGGGTAGACTTTCCCCCTCATACAGCACCACAACATCCTTCTCTATTGGACCGGTTCCTAACTTCTCTTGTATCTTGGCTTGAATTTCTTTTGTTTCCTTTTCCACTTTATTGTAGCAGTTTTCTGGAAATACAAAAAAGACAAATTAAATACTCCACTAGGAACCATTTACCTAATATTACACTATTCAAGGATTGGGATACTGGTGTGAAATACCTATGGATAATGGCATAAATGCTGATATAGTTAGTCGCATATTATAATAGCTTTTCAGCTTAGTATTCCACAATTCTTGACACTGACTTGAGTTCTTGATAAATTCACATAGTCAAACAAACTCGTATCACACATTCATTTGTCTTAACACTTTAACTGCTGATGACCTACGCCGTAGGTCAGCGACAAATAGGCCGCAGTGCTGAAGAACCCACGTAATGAGCCGGTTCAATTGCATTTCGCCTATGGTCATGATCATGATCATGAGCATGACCTACCGCGTGAGTCACCGAAAACCTTACGCCTGCGCGGGTGACCCACGACACGAGCCACATTTATCGTTTCAATGTTACAACTGTGCACAACCTAAGAGAGGGGTCAAGTTCTATTGCATTTCGCCTGTGCTGATGACCTACAGCGTGAGTCACCCAAACCTTACGCCTGAGCGGGTGACCCATGAGGTGAGCCGCATTGGTCTTTTTACTTTACGACTGTGCGCACAACCCACGATAGGTATAATTCAAATTAAAGTGGACAGAGTACCTGACATTGAAATTCAACGAATAATGTGGACCAAGACAATATCAGAGTGGTGGCAAAGAGAGGGACGGAGGTCAGTGGGCAGACCACCAGCACGTTGGTCTGATGACATTGTGAGTGACGGGTTCTCAATGGATTGAATCGGCAAATAAACATTTGATTTCATTTCAATCAGATAAGCACAGGACCGTGAAGAACAGCGCTATAAAAGGAAGGCCTATGCCCAGCAGTGGGATGATGTGGGCTGATTGATTGAGTAATAATAGTACTCACCGCATAGACGACCGCGCTCATGATTATGCCCGCAATCATAGCACACTTTAATATTGTTCTTGGCAACAATCATCTTCCATACATATTCGGGTGACCCGTACTTCCTCTTCCATCGCCTCTCTATAGTTCTCCTGAACTTTGGGACGGCTAATAGGAAGCCGTCTCCAACTAAATCCTTGAGTGAGAACTTGGACTGCGGTGCAGGGAGTTTTTGTTCGTGGACGTAAGCTAGGGCAAGCTCTGGAACGGAAGTAAAGTTAATATGTTATCAATAAATACAAATACTGCTGTTGTTTGTTAAACTAGCACATTGGAAGTCCCATGGACGATATATTATTTCCTTAGCTTTTAGAAGCAGTAAACTTCACAATTACCTCTGGGTGGGTATCCGAACATGTGAAATATATTACGTTCCACGGTTTTCAGCACGTTTATTACATGAGTAATGCGAGGGATCATTTTTTAAAGTATTTTTTGGAAAAACAGTAAAGTACAGAATTTGAGGTTATTTTTCATGTGACAGACAGATGACAGCAACTGTCAAAAATTTTACAGCTAGAGGTGACCCTAAAACTAAAAAATGTTTTAGAGAGAACTCAAAATTGATACAACTCACATAAATGTAACTTGGAATAAATAGGCGCTGGTAAACATTTTTTATTTGCTTAATTTATATATAAAGTAATCTATAAAAAAGCTGCAGTTTTAATAATTTTATTGGAACTATCTTGAGAGTATAATTGTTTAAGGCTTAAAAGCCTAGTAGCCGCGCTGAGTTCAATAAATGGCAACCCCAAAAAAATGGCGTTTGACAATCAGCTGGAAGCAAGTGGGGAGGAAAAGGCGATCGTTCGTGTTTTGTGCGTTATGTAGTCCATGTCCTCAAGCGTTTCGTTGCAGTTGTAGCTATGGCGTGTTTAAGTTCGAGTAGGCTCTGTGCTCGTGTACAAGATAAGTTATTGTGTCAATTCGGACATAAAGTTCGAAGACAAACTGTATTTGTGAAACTCAAACCTCCCGGACCATCACCGTTGCGGATATTTGGAAAGACATGTCAGGTTAGTTACTTATTTTTAATCAATTTTATCCTGAATTAGTGTAAAAATAATAGATTACTCACACTCTAATATGAATATAAACATAAATCATATTGGTGTACAACAGACGTCTGAAAACATAGGTATTATGTCACTTTATTAATTCATCAAGAGGTCCTTTTTACATAACAGCGTGACAGTAACCTATATCTGCGGTCAGCTGATCTTTGTGAAATTAGCTCGATTTATGAATGAACTGGCCACTCAAAGTGAGAAAATATTTGAAAGTATTTAAAATGCAGTAGAAAAGTTAGTAGAAAAGGATTATTCATTGGAAATGATAAAAGTGAAATCTTCGAGCGGGCAGTGGGTCGGCTGGCGACTCACGGCTCGCGGCTGGTTTGTGGGTTCGTCCGGCGAATTTCACTGCTATCCAAACTTTTACTTTCGACAAACAATGCCATGTTGTTTGGTTCGTAATCATCTTCAACAATACTCTCTATTATAACCTTCCAAACGTCTTATCAGTTAATAAGATTAACAAGGCCATAGAGAAGTGATTAAGTGGATTATCACTCAGTATCCTTGTGTATGATCGTACAAAAGCCGAAGCTAGATAGATGTCTTGGTCAGGAATTCCCAGTACTGGGTATTGGTCGGGAATGCCCAGCACTGGAGTTGATTTGCACCAGGCTGGCAGTGGGAGCCGTGGGAGCCCGCGATGTCGTCGTGCCGAGACGCGCACGGCGCGCGCTGCGTCGTGCTTTCTCGCGCAGCGTGCGAGCATGCAATGTCCAATCTCGACTACTACTAAACTTTCTAAGCAACAATTATTTTTCGCATTAATATTTCATTTGCTCCTCCAATAGCAATTGAATTACCAGCCGATTTCTTTGCCCGTAGTCATGTCCTCATTTACTTTGTCGCTAGCTTGATTTCTAATAACCAGCGGTTGTATTACAAAGCTATTGATCGTTAATTGTATATTGGTAACATTCGAGTATTTTAAATTCATCGTAGTCATCTCCCTAGATAGCGCAGTTGGCCCACTGCTAGTGAAAGTTGTGAGATGATTCGTTGAATTTTTAATAGCGCGAAAACTGGGTAAGTAACCTGTAGAAGGAGTGCCGTAGCCTTTCTTATTTGATTCTAGTTCATTTGGCGAACATTGACCCGGTTTGTGGCGAAGTCGCGAGCCAACACTCGTCGCCTGTCTTCGGTTGCGTTGCGTGCCGCATTGGAGTAAAAACTACTTGCTAAACTATTAGGAACTGCATTTCTAACGATGTCCAAGTCTGTCGCAAAAACCTGCTTTTAAAATGTCGGCAAAGAAATGATAAATGTATGGAATGTAGAGTTTCCCAATTAAATTACTTTGCAATCACGTAAATATAAACAAACTTCGTAATTTAGGTAGGTATCTGACCAACAAGTTATTTTGTTTTTAAACGTAGATCAAAATCAATCTATCTCCTGTGAAATAAATATCTTCCTAAATAGAAACTAGATCGTTATTTCACACCTATTCGCGTCCTTGGCATTTAGAGTAGCTATCTCTATTAACTTGATTTACTACACATACAAGGTATCTATCTATCAGAGAGCTGCAACTCATACTGACATTTTAACCACGAATTTTACACGTAGAAGAGTCATTTAGAAATGACAATTTGTCTCGCCCGCAGTCATTAAACTACTTTTTCAAAGGCCTTTGTTCTTAATAAATAAATTCTGTTTCTGATTGCTAACCTAATACAGCTAATAGGTTACAATAATTGCTCGCCTTCAGATGATTCGTGCAAAGTTTTGCTGCACCGAACGCATTGCATGTAAAACGGATGAATGGGTAGTTTTGATAGCAGTTAGTGCTACGTCGGTTTGCGCATTATTTAGGTAGATGTATCGCTCGACTGCGCCCAATACGTAACGACCTGCGTAAATGAAGCTCAGTAGAAATGCGGAACACACAACTATTTGTTCAGTAGACATCATTGTATAAGACGTTTGCGGCAACGCACACAACGTAGCATATGTTATTTTCGACTTACAACATTTTGCTTGAATCCTAAATTACGTGATGTCAATACAAAAGGGCATGGAAAGCATGGAATGTTTTTGTTTGCTTCCATTTGTGAGAATTGCCAATAAGTCAACGTCGGAAATAAACTCTGAAAAAAATCATCAAACTGTATTTGTTGACACTTGATTAAACTTCAATGATCAAATGGTCAAAGGTCATTTCGATATTTGTATAAATCAAAATGTTCGTCTCCAATGCAAATCCGGAACATATTAATGAATTGCTAAAACGCCATCAAAGGTATTTTGTGCAAGAGACATCAGAGTTTAAATTAACAGATACTTTAGTAACGGTCATTGCCACACTTCTTGATTATCACAAAATTTTCGCAAGATGCGAACCATCGATAGTTACGTTTTCTCCCACCGTGCCCGTAGGTAAATTGTGTAAAACTTGATAAAGTTGTGCCTGCACGCGTGGGTTAGATTGTGACACTCGGAGACCAAGGCCTTGGACGCAGTTTTGTTACAAGATACGTTATTAAATTCTTGTCCATGTTCTTGTCTCGACTACGTTATTCAGGGATGCGTTTTAGACACACGAAAAAGTTGCAAATTACGTTATTAATGTTTGCTAAAGCGTTTATTATCTAGCTTGATTCTTCACTTATTACTTAGTATCATGAAAACGCACTCATTCATCTTTCAATAAGTCTTAGAACCTCGCATAATATGTGAGTGAATATAGCTCTACGTGTAGAGGCTACTGTTTTAGTCTAAACACCCAGTGTTTAATGTTTCTGCGCTTGCTAAGTACTTGGTATGTTGTTAAATAAATTCTAATGTTTAGGTGCAGAAGCGCAACCAGTTACTGGTCGTCCTTGCAACCGCTGCACGCTGCCCGATAGCTCATTAGTAGGTCCTACAATTGAGCAACCAAAGCGTTTCGGTCGTAGGCAAACAATGAACTCATCAAAGACTGTGGAAGTAATATTAATTACTGCCGTTTGCGCTCGTGACCAAGTTGTTTGATAAGGACCCTAATATTTGTCAATTTGTCTTCAGCAAATGTTAATGTTAGCGACTTTGACATCGTTTTCAAAGCTGCGTTCTTAGGCGACCTAATTTTTAACTTCGCATACCACGCATGACTAATTGTTATTTCCACGAATTGTGTAAGTTAATAAAATGGATCATTTGCTCTAACAACATTACCCTGTAAGTAAATTACCCTTTATATGAAATCCATTAGCTGAACTCATTAACAGAATAGGTTACAATTTGTGTTTTGAGAGCATGACGAACGCATTTTGTAATTTGAGTCTCGTTAATTTAAAAAAAAACATTGCTTATTCTTATGTTAGTGAATGACTACAAATGGGCAGGAGTTGTGCAGAAGCATTAAGAATTGCGATGTATCCGCGAAATCGCGCCGTCAATGCCAACATTCTTTTAATTTCAACGCACTTAATAATACAGGTGAAACTTCCCTTTATTTAATTGGGTGGTTATTACTCTTCGTAAGAAAATTAGTGGCCACGATAGTTTTGTCCCAGTAATTGTACGTTTCGTGCCTGTAACAATGTTACAAGACATTTAATTTGAAATTAGACTGCCTTGCCTGCCTAAAAACTTCCTTCCCAGTTTTTGCTAATTGTAATGCATTTTCATGCACATTCTTGGATAGCTGGTTTTCGAGGCTCTCCTTACATTTATCTTAATCGAAGTGCATAAAATCATATGAAAACGTTTATTCTACCTATCACCTATGATATTATTTTAACTCCGAAGATAATTTAGTCGATCTGTTGATGTCATGGATGCAATATACAAAGCTTCTTCTGACATTTGAGAAATAATTGAGATGTTATTATATGACATATATACACGGAATACCTACACACCTACTAAGACTCATTGAAGTATGATTGACTTGTCATCAATCATCATGCACCCGCACCTTGGCCCAAGCTTGGCCCTAGAAAACTTGACATTTTACGAGATAATTAAACAGTGGCCTATTGTTTAATTACCTCATACAATGTCAAGCTAATACCTACTGTAGCCGTTTTTGTTTATAATTCGTATCGTGTTATTTATTCTTATTCGTAGGTTATTTGTCGATTTCAATCCTAGCTGGCCTTCTGGAAAAATAATTCACTGCCAATAGTCTCTATTATCTTTATCAATAATAATGTAACTCTATCTCTTAATAACAAAGTCGCTATCCGCATCGGTCCCTATCATTCCTGTTTCTCCGCTTACTTCTTCTAAACCACGCAAATGATTTTGATACGGTTTTCACTGTCATTCAGAGAATTTTTTACGGAAGGTTTATGGGTATTCATATATTTACATACTTATAGACCCCACCCGGGCGAAGCTGGGGTGTGTCGCTAGTAAAATATAAATTAAATAGCAAAGAGGATAAAATCACACAAATTTCAGCACCCGTACTAAAGTGACGAAGTGTCCAAGACGTTTAAAAATAATAATAAAAGTAGCCAATTAATTTAATAACATCAACATTCGACATGAAACATTATAATTTCGTCGCGCGTCCTAGTTGAACATTGTACTATTTTGAGCCTTATTCGAACAGAATAAAGGTTTTAACCCTTCAGGTTTCATTACGATTGAAAGCGTATAATTAAGATTCCGTAGCGTCTCAATCAGACGACCTCTCGATGTAATCGGTGTGCGTGTCACCTACATGCTAAGTCTTTGTGACGGCCCGCTCTCTGAGTCAAGCTATGGGCTATTTGAGTGCAGCGTTCACGTTTACGCTACTATTCGTTAGCTGTAATTTAAGATTATGAGCGTTCAATAATACGCCGAATCGCGTCGAGAAAAGCCGAAAAGGTACGGCAGTGTCGTTTTGTTACAGGGACTATTTCGATTACCCACAGATTAAATCAAGCAAAGTGAGAACTCATGAACTCCTGAGTTGAGAAGATGAGAAGGTTGGCAAAAGATTCGACGGTGGAATCCGGGAGTTGAACGAGTTAATCCCGAGAGTCAAACTGTGGCTCAAAACCATAGATATACATTTCTATAACCCGCAGGAAGCCAAGCCAAGCCATACGAATAATAATAATAACTCCTGAGTCCAAGCTCGATGTATATTTCCAAAAAGCCCAGGGTTACCGTGTTATATTTTGTAAACAAAAGGACCCGAGCTTATGTCTCAAATCTTTCATTATTTATGTCTCCCACTGGGGTAGGCAGGGACAACAGACCTATCCTGACATATCTCTCTCATTTCCTCGGCATACATCAGTCTCTTTATACACGTTTCTCGGTGTCGGGTACTTCTGACCACACCCTTTTATGTGCCGCTTCATCGCTCAGCACAAGTCTTTGGTTGGATTCGTAGAGTTCCTAAAGTTAAACACATATTAGGGCAGGCGGCATCGTAGCGGAAAATACGTACTTCGCACACTAGAGCGGGCCAGGTCGCAACGCATTGATGGAAACCAATGCGACCCTTCGTAATATGCGCTTACCCTAAAACTTCACCCAACGCTAGGTGTGGGGTGCATAACATACTTAACTACTTTTCATTCCACAACCAAGGCATCGAGTACGCAAAGGATATGTTTATATGTTACAAACTGTTAGCTATAAATAAATCGAGGTGTCAAGTGTTTACGTCACAAAGTATTCGGTTCGGTTACTATTCAGTTAACTCACGTATTGTTTCGAATTTCTAAACTCAACCGTCCCATCTATCCGCTTTGCTGTCATTGCCCTCCTAATTTAAGGCGGGTCAGGACGTAGCATAGAATATGCCCACGACTATATTCCCCGGGGGTAGTAAGAAACATTCGAAATAATCTAATCAAATACGCTACAAGATCTGGTTGATGCATCCTTCCTTATATTACCGACTTGTGATAAAAGGTCAAAAAATTAAATGATACTTATATCATTTTTACGAAAAAAAAAATCTGTAAAAGTATTAGGGTTATTGCTTAACATCGTTAACCTCAAAAAAAAAACAAAAAAGTCATTTTCTTAAACTTTGTATAACTTTGCTTTTTTGTAGCTTTGCTTAATTAAAAATCGGAATATTTGTAGTATTATTAGTCATTAGATTACCTACATACGCAAAAAGTACTAAATTAATTAAATTGCTAAATGTCTCTAATTAATACTTCTCGTATTATGATTTCAAAGTATCAAAGAAAAACAAAACGAGACATTATATTTTGTTAACATTAATTACATAGTTCTTTGTTTTTTTAGTTGATTATGTTTTAATTATAGGTTCCGTATTTCATTTATTTCTAGAATAATTCGTCTGAAATGATTTGCATATTGTATTAAATGATATTACTAAGAATAAATTAAGAAATTAAAATGGTGTATGTTGGTGTACAATTAATTAACTTTTTCAAAGGTTTGTCTATTAGGTATAGGTTTATTATTATGTATCACATAAACATAAACCTATTAGTGTAATTTAAAAAAAAAATGTTTTTCATCGAAATACACACGTTGCGATTTTAATAAAGGTAGGCACAACGTATTTTAATTAATTAAAACCGTGTGTAGTAATTTTAACACAATATAATTTGAATGTATTACTTATATCTTTTTAAAATTGAGGAAAATAATGTAAGTTTGTAAATGTTTGATTAAAGTTTCAAAAAGTCAAACGTCAGTAGTAAGATCTGTTATCAATTTTAACAAGTCGTTGCTATGCAGAAAATATACTTACAAAACCTTTTACCTGTTCCTTTGCTCCTCTAGCCATAGGCATAGGTCTCTCCTACACTTCTCCATATTTGTCCCTCCTTTACTGTAGCCAGCCATTCAACTCTCCGCCCCTACTTTTGTATTCATTTACATGTATACGTGTTAATGAATTAACGCGAAACTAGAAAGTGGTTTGTTTAGAATCGAGAGCAGAATCTTATTATCATGGTTTCAACATAGGTCATTTTTTCAAAATATTAAATAATTTGTTTGTAAAAATTTAAATTTACTGAACCCGATGTCAACCCTCCGCACGGACAAACTCACCCTATGTACTACCAAAACAAGATGAGTACGTTAGCGCTACCATTCATTGCTGGAATGACTTTAAATCATTTTTTCCTCAAAACTTAAAATGCGAATAACTTTTAATTTGAAGTATCAAAATAATGAAATTATTGTTTCAATCTAATTATTTTGTTATAAATCAGTTGGGGTGTATGAGGTTTTGCGCTTATTCATTAACACGTTGTATACTTTGTGGGATATCATGTTCTGTAAATAATACAATATCAAACCTCTTACTTATAGGTACACCTACAGAAACTTATCTATATTTATAATGATCTCATCAATTGCAATTTATGACTTCATGACAATACCTATGGATACGCTTTTTGCACATTAATTCTTTATTGCTCGATTAATAATTATTTCATAAAATTTTCTGTTCTTTTTACTAGTATAATTAAAGAGACTCTTTTTTATTTGTCCTGGTTTTGTCATTCAGCGATGACATTGACGGTATCGTCTGAAACATTAGTTGCCGGTTTCAGGATTTTACTTCAAAGGACGCTTGCCAACTCGGTATGCAGCTTCACTCATTTCATCTACCCTGGTACACTGTCGCCTCGCTCCCTCTCCGACATATTCTTCTGTTCTACTAACACGCATCACACTTCTACCCTAGTACTATTACTGAAAAGCCATCACATCGTCACCCCTTATTCACAATCCGCTCCATACGTCCTTGGTGTTTGGCCAGCGATCGCTACAGACACTACTTATTATTGTTGTCAGCCTGGTACAACTAGCTCAAATCCAACTATTCTGTTACTCATAGTCCGTCCCTAATTCACAAACCGCTCCCAGCGTCCTTGGCGTTCGACCTCGCGGGGCGCCGACTGCCGACCCACATACCTGTCACTTGAAACTAATTGCACCTCTGATTATTGCTGGCAGTCTAGTACTCTGTGTGGTGAACGGTAGTCTTAGTATGCTGTTTATTAAATATGCTGCGGTTTTGTTTTATAATATGCAGTGCAGTAGTGCAGGGTCTTTGTACTCTTACTTTATTACAAGTAGGTACAAAAAAGGCGGCGCTGTAAATTTTCAGCGCTAACTCAGACGTTAAATCTGATCGACTAACCCACCATATCTACTGATATTTGTTATAATTATAACTATAGATCGGTAACTATTGTGCGATTCGCGGCATTTTCAGGGTTGGTAATAAGCGAGTTTTTTGTGGCCTTGAGTTTTTATTATTATTCGTACAAGTCAAGTTCTAATCGGTGTGCTATTTCAATTATATTATGAAATTACCAATATGATACATAGATACAGTGGTGAACACGTTAAGTTCGACACCTTGATCTTCGTACTGTTCTTATGCCGTTCGTACAAAAAACAATATCGCACTTCAAATCTCAAGCTTGACGCGGTCACATGACTGTATGGGTTAGTTCCCTTTGCCTTTCACAAACAGGAAAAATTTAAACAATGAGAAACATGAAAAAAAACTAATTTTGGGGCCGTATTAGAAAAAACTAAAAGAAAACGAGATGATAACATTGTAATTCTTAACCAATGATATGTGTTACAATTGTCACCTCTAGAGTTTGCCGCGAGTTGCACAAAAGTTACCGATCACTATTTATAACACTCCACTCATAGTCAGTTGATTAGTTTAAACGCAGTTTAACTTAAATTACTAGATGTCATTGTCCGATAGGATAATTAGATAATTTCAGTGTTTATGTAAAAGTTTTGCGGTCGGCCAACCTTCTCGCGTGTTTAGAAGTAATTAGGTAATATCGAGTCGCATTATTATATGATATTGACCTTTTTTGTGCCCGACATGCTGATGCAGGTCAAATTATGTAAATGCACTTTGGATAGGAGTCCAAAACTAATGCTGGTCACTGTTAATTTTATTATTTAGCTCTAACAGTTCATTCAAAAATACTTTATAGTACCATAGATGTAGTAATATTTCTATCTATGATACGTTTGAGAGGCTTAATTTTACCATGTATGTATGTATATGTATAAGGTCCAACAAAATTAGCTGAAACTGTTTTAAGGGGATGGTCAGACCATCAAACTGCACAACTTATTCTATGGGACCGACATCAAAATCGCGAAAAAAAAATCCTCTGTCCCATACATTCAGGTCGAGTAGGTTTGCAGTTGTTTATGGAACAGCTGATTTATTTTTTACCGTTTCTACATTAACCCTTGGGGAAAATTGTTCGGTTTGATGGTCTTATCATCCCCTTAAAATAGTTTCAGCTTAATTTGATGTACCTTATATTTTAGTAATAATAAACTTTTCGTGTGAGTTGAGATCAAACATTAATTGACAATTGACAGTAAATAAAATTGACAGGTATAATATAATTTACAAAGAAGAAAATAATAATTTTCGCTTTTCTTACTGACTTCATTCGTGTAAGTCTAAACTAGAACACCGTCTTATTTACGTTTAATCTGTCTAACCGTATAGGAACAATCGATCTATCTTATCTTTGTATCTTTATCTATAACTTAGCATCGCTTGGTAATTATAAGTCTTGTATTTAAGTGGGCTACAGATTGATTTATCTAGAGATACAGAAAATAGAAAAGAACCTTGTCTAATAAAATTGCAAAATGTTTCTATATACTATTGATTACGTGTAAGTACAACAAAGTATAGGCATGTTGTTCTGTTTCAAATAAAATTTAAGATTTTCCGATAGCTTAATTGGACGAAAGCACAGCTCTGAAGTGGTAGGGTGCGTGTTCAAGACACGTCCGAATAACGTACAAAAAATTTACAAACGTTGATTGATTTCTAATTTTTTTCGTAGTAAAATGACGAATAGGAAAACCCATTAGGTACTTAATCAATTAACAATAAGGCGCATTTCACTTTAAACACTAATCATTTATGAATTATTGTTTTTACGTTACTCTGTGCGTTTACTAATCTTTTATTAAATTAAAATAGCAAGATAGGTGACTAGCCTATAATAGCGCAAGGACCGCATAAATTAGGCCCCGTCGCGTAATTTACTTAGAGCGAGCGGCATTTGAGACACTTTTTTATTATTTTAGGCGGGATAAATATACCACAATCAGCTTAAAACTCATTTTACAAATCTTACAAAAAAAAAGAAAAAAATCACACAGCATTACTTTTCACTCGTAAGTACATGAAAAGCAGGTCCATTTTTCGAATGCGTAGCAAGAAGATCACCTATCTTCCGCTATTTTAATGTAATCAAAGTTACTAATTAAAGTTTCAGGGGAAATAAAACGTGCTACGTGTGTCGCGCGTTGATGTCGTTTGTTTGGGCTACGTGAACGACGACGTAGAGTGGCTATTTGATAAAAAAAAACTATAATTTAGATTCTTTATTGCACACAATAATTATTAGCATAGCATATGCTCACGACTATATTCCCCGAGGGGTAGCCGGACATATTCTGATATTCTGAAACCTCAAAACGTCCACGTTTCACTAGTACTTAGTACCGAAAATCTGGAACATAATCACTACATAGTTTAAAACAAAGTCGCTTCCCGCTGTCTGTCCCTATGTATGCTTAGATCTTTAAAACTAAACAACGGATTTTGATGCGTTTTTTTTAATAGATAGAGTGATTCAAAGGGAAGGTATATACGTATATAATATATCACTACATATTAGCATTGCACCCGTGCGAAGCCGGGGCGGGTCGCTAGTTATAAATATTAGAATAAGTCGGGATGTATAAAGGTGTAGGTATTGTAGGCTATTAATGTAGTTTTCTTAAGTTGTCTCTAAATATTATAAAACAAAGTCGCTTTTCACGTCTGTCCTCATCATTTCTGTTTCTCTGCTGACTTGTTCTAAAACACGGAGCGGATTTTGCTACGGTTTTCACTGTCATTTAGAATTCCTTCTACAAGATTTATCTGTTTTATTTTTACTTATGTTTACCTACTAGATCCCACTCGGGCGAAGCAGGGGCTGGTAGCGAGCTATTTATAATTTTATTAGATTTGTGAAGATATTGCATTTACCCTGTATGGCTAGCATGCCACACATGACAAAGCGACAGAACGAGAAAAAGGTAACAAAGATGGAGGCACATCTGGATTTTTATCGTTTTCACGGGGGCAGCGTGCTGTATTCCACTAGCTTTTGCCCGCGACTTCGTCCGCGTGGATTTTGGAAAACTTCAACACCCCGTTGTATATATCAGATAAGGTTTCCATAAAAAAAAGATTCATTTAAAATTGGTCCAGTAGTTTTCGCGTGATGCGCGAACAAACAGACAGAAAATAAAAAAGAATTGTGATTTGTAGTCAGGGATACCCAAAAACCATATCATGACTTTTTTTTGTAAATATCTTCAATGCACAGACACACTTCTGAGACAGTTTTATAATATGTAGTAGAGATAGATAGACAGCATAGTAAGTGCAGCTGTAGTAGATAGCCTAGTCTTCGCTCATAAATCATAATCAATGAGACCCTTTGGAAGAATTTTGAATACAATCACCGTCTATTATTATATTATTATTATTTGTGGTTGGGCTATTGCAAGCAAGGGTCGTTGTAACACGGGGACCAGCACTGGTCCTTTGTGTTCGCCCCAAGCTCACCCATATTTACGCATACCTCCGAACTTATGGTATGTTCTTTTCATCCTCGGGAATGCAGGTTTCCTCACGATGTTTTCCTTCACCGCCGAGCTAGTAAATGATAAATACAACCGTACATAAATTCCGAAGAACTTAGTGGTACAGGCCAGGAATCGAACCGCGGCCTCAGGATTGAGGCGCTAGCTCTCTTCCGTATGGGCTATCATCGCTCTTAAATCTCCACCGTCTAGCTTTGATATCATATCATATCCGTAATGTAATATTACGCATTATTCAATCCTCGATAACTTTCCTTAATAAATCACCAGACGTCCTATTACAAAACGTCAATTAAAAGGACGTGTCAATCGCCATTCAATTCTATTTAAAGAACTCCGACGAGCGATGCGCCAGCGCAAGAGACTTCAGTGTTAGGAACGCTCACTTTCTATCGAGTTTTAATTGTTATGTGCGCCGCGGACACATGCAATTTTACGTGCGGCAATGTTGTTCATCATTTACATTGATCACGGATTTACTTTTTTTTAAATCGATATTTAAAACGCGTTCTTTTCCTATTCATGATTATTGCTTTGTATTGTTCTGTTAAAGTCCGTAGAATGTTTTATCTCTTTATATCGCGACCTCGCGTGTCATGCTTGCCTCGTTTTTGGTGTACCGTTTAATGTTATTGTTTTAAGAAAAGGTTAGAATAAACATTTATCTTATCTATCTTATCTTATATCTAGGCATCTAGGCTAGTGGTACGACATTCAGTATTCTTAATAAAAGCTCAAGCTTCGGAACAGTTTGTTATTGTTTTGTTATTCGACAAATACAGCAAAACTCCATTATATTTCTTTTAAAGGAAAACGCCCAATCCCGTTTCGCCTCCAAACTGGTTGGATTTGAATTTTAATAAGAAATGCTACAAAAGAAAAGGATAATTACCATTTCCTTGGGAAGTATGATATTCCTCCTATTTTGTGTACAATTTTAGCTATCATGTACTATTTGTATGTGTTCTTTGATCATACTCTTTCGTTAGTTGTGAAACGATTTGAAATGAATTCATTTCGTCACGTGGGCAACGTCTTTCGAAATTAAGAAAAATAACTCTTGAATTCTCTGAAAAATAGTACGGAGTTGAAAAACTACATATACGAAGTTTGCAGAAATTATTGAGTAACAAATGTAATGTTAGTATACATAGAATATACACCGTTTTAACAAATTAACACAAAACCTGGAAACCATTTTTATTACAGAATGGATTACTGAACAATATAGGCAAGAGTTTATGTACGTATACAATGTGTCGTAAAAGATGGTAACTTAATACCTTTGCAAGTCTTAAAATACTTGCTGAGTACCGAGTGACATAATTGAATAAAATCTAAATTATTGCTTCCTTATTATGATTTATGACTGCACTATAATATTTTATTTATATAATTAATAGATCCATCGTGTGCCTGACAAGTTTAACTGCCTGTCGTGTAAGGAATACTGAGCTATAGGGCTGCGGCTCAAAACTGTTTTTAACAGTACAACACTAAACCCACGTGAACGGGATAGTTACCTACTTTTAATTGGACTGATTATACGCACATAGTTAATTTATATCCTGTATACTACATATGCTCACGACTTTATTCCCCGAGGAGGTAGTCAGAGATATTCTGAATCATCAGAACATCCACGTTTCACGTATCCTGTATACTTTTTTTTAACCTATTTCGTCCCATTGTTGGGCAAAGGTCTCCCCCAAGCTTTTCTAGCCTTCCCTATCTTTTGCCATCAGTTGCCATTTCGCTTCGTGGGCATCCAGGTCATCGCGCCATCTCTTTCTTGGTCTGCCCCGGCCCCGGCTTCCATCGTCAGGCTCCCATTGGGTCGCGATCGTTGCCACCGCTCCGTATGCATGCGACAAACATGTCCGGCCCAGTCCCACTTCAGTTTGGCGGCCTTAACACCTGCATCAGCTATGTGGGTCTTGGAGCGCAGAGTAGTGTTTCTAACCCGGTCGATCCTTCTGACACCTAATATGCTGCGCTCCATTGCTCTTTGGCAAACCTGGAGTTTAGATATCTGAGATTTCGTAAATCCTGTAAGTATACTAAAAGCTAATTATTCTACAAAGGTACGTTTTTAAAAGGTAGTTGAAGCAAAGCTTCCAAGTGCTCCTATAAGAGATTATGTCGTGAGTTTGTGTAAAGGACAACAGTGTTGTTTCCGCACTTCGAATGGCCTACGCCTCAGGAGCCCAATTGCGCTAATTTAAAACATCCAAGTTCAATCCTAATCAAATTTCAGTTCTAGGTAATCACTATAGATCGGTAACTATTGTGCGATTCGCGGCATCTTTCAGGGTTGGTAGATTGCGAGTGCAACATATACGAGTAAACATATGCGAGTTTTTTGTGGCCTTGAGTTTTTATTATTATTCTTACAAGTCATGTTCTAATTATTATGAATTTTGAATTATTATTATTTATCGGTGTACCATTTCAATTATGTTATGAAATTACCAATATGATACATAGATGCAGTAGAGAACACGTCAAGTTCGACACCTTGATCTTCGTACTGTTCATAGTGCCGTTCGTATAAAAAACAATATCGCACTTCAAATCTCAAGCTTGTCGTGGTCTTGAGTGCACATGGCTGTATGGGTTAGTTCCCTTTGCCTTTCAGAAACAGAAAAAAATTAAACAATGAGAAACGTGAAAATAACTGTAATTTGGGCCGTATTAGAAAAACTAAAAGAAAACGATATGATAACATTGTAATTCTTAACCAATGATATGTGTTACAATTGTCACCCCTAGAGTTTGCCGCGAGTTGCACAATAGTTACCGATCATTAGTAATCACATTGCAATCCAATTACTATTCATTTGTTTTGCGCGTATCGCACTAAACTTTACTTATTTACTATGAGACTGGCAGCATTTAACGCTTTAGCCGTCTGTCAAAACGGCTCTAACGGCTGTCATGAGCCGTACCGCGATTAACGCAATACCAAATGTGTATAAAGCTAAGCTTCGCACGTAGTCCAGTCATGGTTCGGTTGCGATTTATTTACCGCAATTGCCCTCCTGGCTGAGAAGCAGAGACGTTTCGAACTCCCGTCAAAATCGATACATTTTCGATCCTACTTAGACTAAATTCACTCTGAAAAAAAAATTCTGAGTGCCTTCAGAACCAAGCTAGAAATTCTCGTAACAAAATATTCTTAATGAAATTCCAGTTAGATTATAACATTGCTTGTTACCATTGTTATGCACAGTCTTAAGTAACTCTTCATAACTTACAGGTTTTCATGTTGACGAACTAGTATTGTTTGTAGAGAAACGCGAGTAACAAATTACGTATTTATAACAATTTACGTAGAGCATCATAATAGGTTAAGAGGTAATCGTACTTTTGGTAACCATAGCCTGCAAGGCTGATTCAGTATTCATAGGTGTAGAGCATCTTTGTGATGGGGTTAGAGTCGGTCTGCCTGCAAGATGTCAGTCGCTTTAGTAGGTACAGCCGTTCAAAGGTCAGTTATGATTGCTAAAAATAAACGATCTGCCAGCAAGGCTGATTATAGGATATAATTGCAATATGCACTGTAGCTATGTGAACAGTAGGTACAAAAACTGACACGATCTGTCCGGATGTATCGGATTAACTTTAGAACATACAGCCTTTCAAATGTCATATTTGCAAAAATGCTATGTGTGAGATAATTTTGAAAAAAAAAATCGTTTGTGGTTTGACTGTTTTGTAACCTGCAACTTCTATCAGTTTTTGACTATACCATAATTTTTGAATTAAATCATTTTGGGTTGTAGTTAATTCTAGCCTATGAATATAAGGTTTATTACTTTACGAGAACTTTAAACAATGACCAAAAACATTTTTTTTTTTAAATATGCTCGTTGTTTTTCCCCTAAACTCTTCATAAAGATTGATTGCCCCATAATGAGGCACTTCGTCGAGATGACTAAATCTCAATTAGTAATTAAGTACTAACTTCGTTTGTAAGGTTTTATTTTAATTTGTTTTATTTGTACTAACCCTGTATGGATCACATAGTTATCTGAATAAATAAAGATTTAATTTAATTTAATTTCATAATAATTATGTATTGAAGTGGAATGTTCTGTCACCATATTTCAAAAATAGATGCATTTTTCCAAGATCACGAAAACGTATTATTAGTCACTGATATTGATATTACACAATAATTTGCGTCAATGTCATTTGTAAAATTTCCCAATGCTAATTTTATTGTAGGTACACTTAAATTAATGTACTTGCCTATCGTTTAAAAGAAACAAGGAACAAACGAAAGAGCGGTACAATAAATCAACTCAACCACATTCCTTACACGACCTTCGTAAAAGTGACCTTAAAGAAAAGGTTCGATTGGTGTAATTCCCCTGCAGCACTATCCCCTTTCGAACGCTTCCGTGTGACTCTTCACACAGCGTCATGCAAAGGGCCATTATAGCGTCTCAAAATAGCTACAGACTTCTTATAATTCTTTTTAAAAAAGCCCCATAAGATCCGGGATCCTATAATTGATGATATCGAACTCGCTTCGGACAATACGTTATTTACATTTTGTCCTGTAGAAACACGTATCTTGTAAATTTACTTTGACGGATGCTACTAAGAAAGCCAATTGTTTATTAAACGTACATGTTTATTCGTCTACAATTTATAGTAAGAAATATGCAGCGGTTAAAAATAAGAATGACGAGGAATTTTTACAAGCAATAAATTGTTGCTGGTCATTTATTTTTTTTAAAGAATGTTTATTAATTATGTCTGGTTTCCGTGAGAGTTTATTCGAGGATAAAGAAATGAAACAGGTTCCCTAGGATGGCATTTTAATTTCATGCTTTAACTACAGCACTTATGGTTTTATTAATAACATAGCTACGAGTACTTTAACTCAACAACTTTTCCGTTTTTGGGTGGTCAGAATTTTTTCTACTACCATTAACTACCATAGACAGTTTTATCAAGATTAATTTTTATCTATTAATATTTAGGGTTTCAAAATGACGTCGCTATCACTTATCAGTTTGTAACATGGGATATCAAAATTAATTATTCATGGGATATCACGATATCAGATATGTAATCGTATGGAATTTATTGTTCCGAATATTCATTTATCATTCGTTATTGATCTTTCTTATCAGGAAAGGGAAGTTTTTCCAATATTATGTAGTCTGCATTAGTATTATCATTTAGATCGTGTAGCCTGTAGGATCTCACTACAAGACATTCCTTTTTTAGGGTTCCGTACCCAAAGGGTGAAAACGGGACCCTATTACTAAGCCTACGTTGTCCGTCCGTCCGTCCGTCCGTCTGTCCGTCTGTCTGTCCGTCCGTCCGTCCGTCTGTCCTACCTATTTAAGGCTGTAACTTTTGAACCGTAATAGCTAGATCGTTGAAAATATCTCAGATTATTACGGCGGATTTGTTAACAAATAATAAAAATGTAAAAAAGTAAAAAATTAAGGTGTTTCTCAACAAGAAACTGGTTTTTATCAATGTTTTTTCTTCACGCTCTATCGTAAAAACGGTAATACATACAAGCGTCAAACTTAATGTGATTATAGAGCAAACTCTAGAGAATAACAACAAATACTAAAAACCGGCCAAGTGTGAGTCGTTCTCACGCTAAAGGTCCCGGACAAAAAAAGTTTTTTTCTGAGTTAATAATGTTGTGTTCTGTGGTGGTGTGGTACGGAACCCTCGGTGCGCGAGCAGCCCGACTCGCACTTGACCAGTTTTTTTGTAAACCGCACTATGATTGCCCAGTCATCATCATCATCACAGCCTACATACGTCCCACTGCAGGGCTCACTCAGGGCGTATGGGCGTTAGTCCACCACGCGTGCCCAATGCGGATTTGTAAACTTCACATACGTATCGGAATTACTTCTCCAGCGTATGCAGATTTCCTCACGACATGTTTTCATTCACCGTTTGAGATTAGTCGATATTACGTACTTAAGTTAGAAAAAATCATTGGTACATTGCATGACATCCGTGCGGATTCGAACCTGGAGTTCCGGATTGAGTTTCCATAGCTCCGCAACGCGCTACAGACTCTCTTTGCCCAGTTTGCCCAGCTTTCCCAGATGGCCCAGTGCCCGTGGAATTTTGTCGCTGACTATTGGACAATCTATCCACTGATTACTAACTAAAACATATCGATTCATATCCTTCTCGATGATGCGAAGAAACATTTAACTTAACATAGCAAATTATGACGTTAATGAAAATGTTGTTTAGTCAGTATAATAGCAATGTGGTTTGGTTAGTTAATATTAGTTAAGTATAGTCAATAGTAAGTCTTTATTACACATCGGGTGTTTCCAAATTAGTTTAGTGATAACAAAAATAACCCATGGTGGTAGTAAATTATTCATAGCACCATCTGACGCATCGATATAATTATGTATGAAATCGGTTGGAATAATTATTCAGAATATTCATTCATGTCAGGATATGTTTACACAGATTTATACAAATTAACGCAAAATCTGAATAAATAACTGCACGTTTTTTGGACGAGGTGTGCTGCTGGGAATTATTTTGTGAGTATTATGCCGTATTTTCGTGCTTTTTAAAATGTGTTTTTCTAACGTTTAGAGTTTCAGAATATATCTGACTGCCCCTCGGGGCATATACAGGGTGTAAGTGGCAGCCTGGCAAATACTCAGACCATCAAATTGAACAACTTTTACTATGGATCACATCTATCAACTTTCAACTTCTATCAACTTTCAGGAATTGTGAAAAATAAATCAGCTGTTTCATAAATTTGAGTGAGTAGGTAGGTACTGTGGAGTCGGTACCGGTCGGTCTGTCGGTACTGATACAAAAGTATGGAGCAGCTGATTTTCACCGTTTCAGTATTTGCGAGGCTATCACTTATACCCCATGAGCAATGCTTGTTTATTCTAATTATATGATGCATTTAACGATGAGCACTGATTTTAAATAGCACTTAAGCTGGATTTTTTTTTCAATGACTGAATGAACAGTTCGTTCAGAATCTGCATTAATTATTTAATGTGTAAATTGAAATTATGTTTAAGTTTGCCATAGTAATGAGCAAATGACGCAAAGAAATATAATAAATAAATAAATAATAAATAAATAACGCTCACAGGCACATACATTGTAATGATCCCAAGGTAAGCCTTAGGCTTTTTGTTATAGGAATCATACAACAACGGCACAAACATATAACATCCATGACCATGATGATAATGTAGCAAAAAGGATCACGTCAAAGGATTCTTGTCTACAAATAAAACTATTATTGTGGTTCTGTTGAGTAAATATACAGTTATATAGTTACTAGTTAAATATTATCAATAGTATCTTTTCAATATTCATCTCGGGTGTTCCCACATTGTTAACAAAATGTATATTATATTTCATTATTCAGATATCGTTAATTCAACAAGTAGATCGAATGAAGCGACTCATAATTATGATAACGATCGAACTTCACTTGGAAGTTTGTTTGATCATCTATATTTTATTCTAATTGTAATATTACATCAGTACTCTGACTTTTTCCTGTATCAACTGCGAAATGCCTTCTGAAACTCAGAAACGGTTTAGGTGAAATACCAGTAAAGAGTTCACCCATCCAAAGGCGCCCTCCGCTCGACGTTGCTTATCTTGAATGACGTGACGGTTCTACAGAGATTATAAATTATGCAAATTAGATCATTTTTTTGCGATGATCTCGTATGGACTAGATCGACATGTTGGTATAGTTCAAAATATGACTCCAATTAGAGTTAATTGCAACGTCCTTCTTGATATGCTGACGGTTTTTTAAGGGGATGATCAGACCTTCAAACTGTTCAACTTTCTTTATGGGTGCAACATAAAAATCGGGAAAAAAGAATCTGCTGGCTCAAACATTTGGGTCGAATAGAATTGCAGTTTTTGTATGGAAAAGTAGATTTTTTTAAATGACTTGCCATCGACTCGATTGAGTAACTGCATGTTTGTTAAAAAGGTTTTTAATATAACATATAAGATTATTAATAAGTTTCTAGTTCTTTTCTAGGCGACCACTAGTTGGTACCACGGTCTTTAAGAATAAAGGTCAACATTTCAAAACGTGTTCCTTTAAAATACTAAGAGTTAAAAGATGATCAAAATGATGCCAACGCATCTTTAAATGGAATATTTTAATATTTGATCTCGCAAACTTCTCTAGTAAGGGAAGGAGGTCAGTAGGCAGAGCATCAACACGTTGGTTGGACGAAATTTTAAGGGTTGCGGGTCAGAAATGGACCAGAATAGCACAGGATTGTGAGGAGTGGCGCAATAAAACGGAGCCTATGTCTAGCAGTGTGGGTTGATGTGGACTGATTTGATTGATTGATTGACGTTTGTAAGTATTCTGTTCTAGTATAGTATAAGAGATAAGTGTACCAGGTCTGCCTGCATAACTCCAGTCGATTTACAAAAACTGTCAAGTTCTGTCAATTGGTTTAGGAGATACAGCCATTCAAAGTTCCGACCTTTGAACGGCTGTATCTCCTAAACCGACTGATGAACCATGTCAGTTTTTGTACTGTTCACATAGCTACAGTGCATGTACGACACCAATAACATACGATGAATAACAGCCTTGCAGCTGATCGTTATTTTTTTACAGACATCATCAGTAACTCCTAAACCGACTAGAGTTATGCAGGCAGACCTGGTCCATCCCCATCACAGAGATGCTCTACACCCCATAAACACTGAATCTGATGGTTGCAAAAAGTACACTTATCTCTCGGAATATAGTAAGACTTCATGACCGCCAGAAATCAATAATCAAAACCTACCTTTCAAACGGTCAAACCCTAAACCGCGAAAGGACTGTAACGTAACGCAAACGCGTACGTGCACCGGTGCAGTTTTGCAACGTAGCCCATCATGCACTGCAGTTGCAGTTGCATAAACTCTTGCGCAAACATATCTCGGTCACTGCCGCTGCATAGTTTTAAGGGCATCGGCGCACCCTTCGCCATTCCTTTACGTATCATATAGACTAACTATAGTTTAATGCGTTTTGGATGGTTATATTTTATTGGTGTTTAAGTTTTATACAGGATAACATTGATATTATTAGCATCCTTTTAAACTAAGAGTCTACCCATCAAACTGAACAGCTTTTACTATGGGAGCAAACCGATCGGAGTAAAAAAAAATCAGATTTATTATTTATTTATTTATTTCCTATTTGCATACATTTGAGTCGAGTAGGAGGCATTGCAGATTGCAGTTTATAATGTATAAGATATCAATGGTGTTTAAAGTTATAACCACTTCGTTCATGGCTTAGCACCGCATTTCTGAACGTGGTCGACATATGACAAGACTAAGAGAAAGAGTTTCTTTTGCACCCTTTTGACCACGACTTGACGCGTCATTTCATTATATAAACTTAAATAAGTAAAGGTGTCTACACACTAAACTCGCTGACAATGTCGCCGATCTGCCGACAATGTCGGTGATGTGCACCTGCGCGGGCTACGCGGCGACATGTCGGCGATAATGTCTTACACACACCGACGGCGACTTTGATGAGTAGACACTTTAAACCTCACAAAATATAGGACCATCGTCGTAGAACTTTTGAGACGAAAAAAGAAGAGAAGACAAAATATCATAACAACTACTATTTGCGGTGATGTTTCTGTAGTATAAGATCGTATGTTTCGGAGGTCCAAATCAATTATTTCTTTATTTCTTTCACCCGAAAAAAGATCGCGGTAATGAATGTATATGTCCATGTAAAATTATATTTTTTTTACGTAAAGTAAGTGAATCGTCTGTTTATTACTACAGGAACTTGATTTTTCGTGATCGTGAATTCGTGAGAGAGAGCATGTGTGCACTCATCCTAATTAATATAAGTAGCGTATGTAGTAATAAGTAAATACGTAAAGTGGCATAAACTCCATTATAATTTTTGTTGCATTATTCGTTTAGTGTTGCTGTGTATTCCCAAAATTTCATTTGTTATCGAACAGACCAATCTTGTAAGGAAATTGATAGGTTTTCCATTACACGCATGTGATGTTTTATTGTCTATACTTACGTGGTTTTATAGCTGAATAACAGCTGTTGATAGGCTGACAAAGGTGTCAATCTTATTCTGTTGAAAATGGGAAGGACTCGTAGGTGTAAATCGTTTGTTAAATGGTTTTTACGATTTGCATCGAGGTTTAGAGTATTGTTTTTATAACTGCAATTAGATGTAATCTGCGAATTGGTATAACTACCTGCGAGTATACTGTGACATTATAATAGCTTATGCGTTTAAGTTCTACGTCGTCTTTGTTTAGTATAATTGTGTCTGTTGGTTGATAGATTATTTATTTCGATACGGTGCAGAAGTTAATTAAGATTTGCTGTGCACATTAACGGATCGGTAATTATCAGGAAATTAGCGTGTTATTTGTGATTTCGCCTTCTAATATGCATGCAATAGGTATTTTCTATATGCATTAGGTATCAGTTTTATTCCTAATATTTTTTAACGAAAGATTTAAAACAATATTATATATAATGTAATATGAAAGTAATAAGAATATATTTTTGAGACTTGTACCACTCAGCGTCGTTCTTATATACTCAATTGAAAGAAGTTTGGCGGACGGTCATGTAATTTGATACCCAGACTTAGAGGTCCCACACATGAATGAAACTTAGTAATACATGTAGAGTGAAACAAAACTAACAAAAAAGTAAATTGATTGTAACCTGTAAAGTTGGGGGAAAGGTATTTCTCCTTATGATAACTTTTGTATCAAGTGTGTGAAAGTCATAATCTTTCTTATAAGATAGTCCACTCAATCTTCTACGCATTCATTGTGTTTATTTTAATGAAAATTCACGATAACCGTACACTATTATAATAATGGAAGAAAACGAAATCACAACACACTATCAGTTCAACCAAGCCAAATACGTTCCGTAACGACCAAAAAATACAGTGATAGTGATAATATTAGATGAAAATAGCTGTCTTAGTTGCGTTTTGCTACTGCTTTTTGGATGATTTGTCTATTTTACTAGCAGTTTCTACTTTTGAATCCGGGTTTCTGGAGATGTGGAAGATTTTTAAAAAAATGCCTTGTAATAATTATGACCGCCGTCCTGAATGGCTTTTAATTTTCTTAAAAAATGGCTGGGTCCAAATCTGCCATTCTTCTTTCCAATATTTTTGTAATTGAAACATATTCTAATTAGGTAATGTATTTTTTAACTTTTTAGTTGCGGAACTTAAAAATCTGTTGCAAGCAGAAAAGAAAACATAGTAATATTGTTACACTGTTCTCATATCTTCTTGTGCAAGTACCTACAAACCTCACTCTTGGCCGGTTATATTAAATCCGATTGTGTTGCTTATAAAACCCAAATGTGGTAATTAACAGGTTTTTTGAAAGCCATGCTTGTAACCTAAATTCTGACAAGAATTTTTTATGTTTGTTTTGATACCAACCAGACAGAGAACAAACTCATTCAGTGTCATGCCACCGCAACAACTATAACCCATTATTCCTCGTTTCTATTTTTAAATATCTCCACGGAGTCGTGAGGTTACCCACCGCAGGTTAACAGGAAAAGGTGTTTAAATACGTTTGTTTATCTTTTGTACTTACATCGACAAAAGTACATAGGTTTAAGGTGGTTTCAGTCCATACTAAAGTTTGACGCACAGTACGCGTAGACGGAATTACTAAAAGTAATATTTTATGTATGGAAAAATAGTTTAGAAAATCTAGATGCCGCGTATCAAATAACATTTGCAATTTATAATATAATTACGAAGCTATAAAGCTTTGAAAATTTTGTATGAAAAATTTCAAAGCTTTATATCTTCATAATCACTACATAGTATAAAACAAAGTTATATTATAAATCGCAAATGTTATTTGATACCTACGCGACATCTAGATTTTCTAAACTATTTTTTCCATATATACAAAGTCACTTATATTAATACCGTCTACGCGTATTGTGCGTCAAAGTTTTGTATAAAATTGACCCCTCTGCAACCGCCTTAATAACAAGACCTTTGTATATCTTTGTGGATTGGAATAGGGTTATCCGAATTCGAATTCGACTGAGAAAAAAACGACCATTTCCCCATCGGTCATTCCCACCAGTGACTCCTCATCAAATTCGGCGACCTTGAATCGGCTGCCAGTGAACATAAAAAATTCAAATACTAACGTAACCATTGTATTGTTACAGAGGGTAACAACATGCGGGCCAGCGTGCGGGTCAGGCGGCGCGGGCGCATCGGTCGCCGCCGCCGGCGCGGCGCGGAGGCTCGCCTCCAGCCTCCAGAGCACCAGCACAGGATCCCTGCCAGATTACGGCACACAGATAGTCGACCCCTACCGTCTCTTAGAAGACGACTTGAATGGCATATACGAGGATATACGATCGGTAAGTACCACAAAAATAACATCATTAGAGCCATATTTATTACACATCAAGAGATTTTTGAGCGTAGGCTGAAGGGAACGATATCGTCGTGTTATCGCTGAGATTTCACTACGATATAGCCGCGTTATCGCAGCAATATTTCTGAGATCAATCTCTCATGGCCGATGGGGCCGAAAAGTTCTCGATTGGCTACCACGTACCGGAAAGCAGCGTGGGTAGGTCCCTCACACGGTGGACCGACGACGCCGACGACCCGGTGAAGGCGGCGGGAACCCGTTGGATGAGGGCAGCTAGGTTATAGGCCTACCCTTATGGTGAAGGTGTATGGGCGTTAAGAGGATAGTTTTTGTTGCGCGCTTCAGTCTGGTTATATTTTCAATACTAACCAATTAAAGACAATGCAATTTTTTAGACACGATCGATCTAGAAACCAATATCTGTGTTTAACATTTGTCAGATTTCAGTTAAAATTATATACAGGGTGAAATTGATATCATTAGCATCCTTTTAAACAAAGAGTCTGACCATCAAACTGAACAACTTTTACTATGGGAGCAAACCGATCGGAGCAAAAATAAAATCAGCTGTTGCATACATTTGAGTCTAATAGGCATTGCAGTTTCTCATGGAATAGCTGATTTTATTTTTGTTCCTATTGTTTTGCTCCCATAGTAAACGTTGTTCAGTTTAATGGGTAGACTCTTAGGTTAAAAGGATGCTAATGATATCAATTTCACCCTGTAGTTTCAATGCTAGGAGTAATTTAAGAATAATATTGTGGAAAACTTAGAGCCACGATAATTTTGATTTTATCGGAAATCTGGCAAATGTAAAGCACAGATATTGGTTTCTAGATCGTGTCTAAAAAATTTAATTGACTTTAATTGATATTGAAAATATAACCAAACTTCGTTTGTATGGAGTGCGCAGCAAAAACTGCCCTCTTAAGTCCTACACCCTCCACGTTTGCCCATGTAGATAGGTGGACTTAACTTAACATACGCATCAAAATTATGTTCTTCAGTGAATGCAGGTTTCCTCACAATGTTTCAGATCATAGATCCATAGATATTAGTAACATTAGCCGATTAGCGTAAACTTATAAAATATCTTCTTCTATTATGACGTCGTTGAACTTTCACGTACGCCTCAAAGTTGTAGTAAACAACATAATATAATCTATATAATAAAACTTTGTTCTAATACTTATAACTCGAGAACGGCTGGACCGATTTTCAAGGTTTTTGATTTGTTGTATTTGTCTCCATCCCGAATAACAGAATAACTAAAAATTTAATGAATGAATGAATGAAATATACTTTATTTACACCAAATACAAATTACATTACACAATAGGAAACAAAACTTATTCTGGTACAAATTAGGCGGTCTTATCGCTAAAAAGCGATTTCTTCCAGACAACCTTAATGTCCACGCGTACGAAGTCGCGGGCAAAAGCTAGTAATATAATAAAATTGCCTTGGCTTTAAATAGCTTTTAAGTTTTACGTTTTGAGGTTTTACCACGTTTTACGTAAAACCTCAAAGCTCAGTCACACAGTAGGAAAAAAAATTGGGAGTTTAAGGCTGCCTGTCCATTGACGCGAGCTAGCTGTGCGAGCTGTGTAGCTGTGTAGCTGTGTAAATATTAACCAATCAGGAGCTCGGCCGATCTCGGTCGGATCTCTGATTTATATATATAAGTTAAGGTGCATAATATTTATACTTAACGTTGCGTGTCGCCGTCGTCGTGAGATATAAAGAAGGCGCTAAAAATATTTGTTCAAAGTCGCAGGCGGCTCTCAAGTTCTAGATGTAAAATCTAATTACTTTGCAACACCAATTGGTGCCTAGAACACTAATCATTAGTAGCCTTGAAATAAGATCTAGAACGTATTGACAATGCTGGGAGACTATATTTTTCGTGTTGTTGTTTAAGCAATTAGTCTGTACCCTGAGAAGTTTACGTTCACTATTTTATAAGTCGTTAAAAGATAGGTAATGTTTGAGCAATTTTGCGGAATATTAGTTCAGTTTTTATCGTTTCTCACAGTTCCGTGACTGACTGAATGACTGACTGGCTGACAGACAACGCACAGCATACTGTTGAAGATAGGAACACAAACTTTTGAATGAGGTTGGAATATTTCGAAAATCAACCCCTAAAGAAGTGTGGATTATGGATGGAGTATGGATCCAGGTGGAAGAAAACGGGCAAAAGATAGTTATTATCATGACTCATTTATGGGACCAAAGTTCAATTCAATTTAAACATTTTTATTCAAAGTATTATCACATAGATAGCTTTTTGACGTGATTTTTTTGACTCTACTATCAATTTAGCGTGTTGGTATTTCTGAATATTTCCTGTGCTACTTCAGTCTATTTTAAAGGGTACTTCAGTCTACTTTGACGATGAATCTTGAAGTAAGTCGACTATTTTTTGGCCATATGCCCGCGTGTAAGCACTACTTTGTATTTGTTTCCTGGCGAGATCTCTCTCTCTCTCTCTTTAGATCGTGGCGGCTTTATATAATTCATTTGTGTTTATTTCTATGTAGCCTATATAGGCTACATCATCGCTATATAGCGATGATTTTTTTTACTTTTTACACTGTCACTTTGATTAATTAGTCGACTTTAGATTTCTAAATAAAGATTTAGAACACATACAATGTACACGTTTCCATGACTTGGGTATTAATTTCGGATTCGTCACACAAATCTATTTTTTTATTGTGAGATTTGAATCCTCGATTGCGCAGGCATATTCCCTACTCCATTGACACTTTGGTCAAACTGAGATTTCTATAAATCAAACATAGAAACTCAAGGCATAATGTTACCCAACTTAACAAAGTTTTTATCTTTCTGAAACCTTTCTTATTTGCCGGTACGTAGTCGCAAAAGGCGCAGTTAAAATATCTGACCATGACTTTGTGAGATTAAGTGCGAAAATAATTAAAAAGTAATGTTAATCAGACCGTGTTCCAAGCTCCGTTAAACTGTTTAAATTATACATAAGTCATGTTTTAGTATAATGTAACATTCTTAAATTTGGATTTGAATAAATGTAATTAAAATCAACGATTTTTTTATTTGTCATATTATGACTATTTGAATGTTTTTTAAGGAAATCGGAGAGTTATAGGTTTTTAGAAGACTTGACTAACGAAGGAGCTACGTGGCTATATCTTTGGGTTGACTTGTACATCCAATACAAGCGGGACACTGCCATACCTTTTCGTAATCAATTCGGAAGCGTTTTGCGTCTTTTTGATCTAGTATAACCTACTCAACAATAATAGTAACTGCTACCGGTATCGGCCTGTGAATACAAAAGGAAGACCTTCCCCGGGCTGCTGAACCTCGACCCAACGTTGAACGTGGAAGATCTTCCCTTTGCCTCCATAGATTCCCCCCTCCCCTTTCGCTTTCTACAACGCAGTAGACGTTATACTTATAGTTTCACCCACTGTTTGCTGGCTACTTTACAAATGTCGGTAGTTCGGCCATCTGTCTGATTTTATTACCAGGTATTTTTCAGAAGAAATAGCTTTTTATCGATAAGACCGCCTTATTTGTATTGTACCATAACCAGTTTTGTTTCCTGATGTGTAATGTGTTTTTGTGTTTGGTGTAAATAAAGTATGTATATTTCATTTTCATTCATTATTTTGTCTTCAATTCATTTCTTCTTCTTTCTCGTGTGAAGGTGATCACACTTTGTCCTTCCAATACTTGGCCACCTCTATTCCTCGAGGGGAAGCCTCTATTAGGTCCTGGAGGGAGCAAGACACAGGGCACAGGCTACACTGCGATAGATGTCGAGTGGTTTGCACCTGACCACACCCACACTCCACAGACGCATCGGCCGGCAATATGTCCCATCTCCTCAGATTATCTTTGGATCGACCAACTCCCGTTCGCAATCTATTGAGTGCCTTCCATGTCGCCCAATCTTCACGGCTTCCAGCAGAGATCTTTTCAGATGGTGTAATAAGGGATTCGCTGTCATTAATTCCTCAATTCCTCATTCAATTCATTTGACGAGTAGGAAATCGCAAACAATCTAAACATTAATATGGGTTACAATATTCAAATTGGGCAATTTTATCCATAAACTTAATATACTATTAGTTTATGGTTTTATCCTTTGTGATTTTGAATTTACGATTTGATTCTTTGTTTGATTTTATGCATTGTATTAATTCATTGATTAACATAAATAGTAAATCGGGATTTTTGTTGTATGTATTATGCAGCCTGTTAGCCTAAAATACTTGAAAATAATTAATATTCATACACGCACATGAATTAGTTACCTATCAGGTTATATTCTAAGCCAATTCACATGAAGGCTTATTTACTACGATTTTTACAATCCTTTGTTATATTACGAGTACCTATATTTGATAATATAATTATAATCCTTTTTATCTATCACTTTCTTATTTGCGGTACGTATTCTTTGAATTTGACTCTTTATTATTCAAAGAATTTAATAATTATCTACAAATATATTTATTAATAAAAAAGAAGTACCCCGCATGCGGCAAGCTTTCTCGGGAATCCTTTACGATTAATCAGGCAAAGAAGAATGGCAGATTTGGACCTATTTATTACATGGCCCTCCGCCAAACTTCTTTACAATTACTCTTATTATTCTTTATTTCTTTTATTTATTATTTATTTCTTTACGATTTGGAAAGTAAGCGAAGCTAAAATGATTAAGAGAATTAACATTACAGTAATAACATTTTAAGTTTATGTTCCGAGTTTAACATTAATTATATTACTGTTGTTATTGATTAAATCCGCTTAGTTCTAAAACTTTAGAAGACATAGATCTCTGCATTTACGTTCCTAGATATATTTAAAATCTGACTTTGTTTATTTTTATAAGGTTATTCGAAAAGTTCAATCAAACTTTGTTTATTATACTTAAAGGTAATTGAATGGGTATTGGTGTACAATGTGCATGTACACTGTCCATTGATCCGCAAGTATGTCAAAGTCACGACGTGCTAACGCGCGGCCCGGCGTGGATTGTGCAATTCGCGCATCAACTATAATTGCTTAGATACCGTTCTATAATAACGCTTGTTATGGTGGTTGTACACAGACACACTTGTTACTTACAGGTAAATAAATAAATATCCTGAATATTGTCACACAAATTATCTCGTCCCATTTTAAAGTACCGAAATCTAGTGCAGATGACCAGATACTTTATCATACAAAATATTTGCCCCCTACGGGATTCGAATCTACCCTCGATACAGCAGTCAGGTTCATTACGGACTGATCTAGCAATTTATTCTGTTGTGTCGAAATAATAGTAAAGTACAAAAGATCGTTTTACGGTTTTTGCAGAAAGTTCATTAGTAAATCTTGTTCCAACGCATAGGGCGCGTAGAAGAAGAACGCATAGAAAGTAGATTTTGACGAAAATAATTAGCTTTCGATTACAAAAAGCCACATCAAAGTCCACGCTAAGGAGATTTTTGCAGGTGGGGAATTTTTAAATTTGTAATTTAATGTTATTTCGTAATTTTTAAAGTTACTAGAAAACAGCTAATCCGATTTCCATGAAACAAAGCTAAGAACACTACCGCAATAATTAGCTTTCTATTAAAAAAAAACGTATCGGAATCGGTCCACCCGCTTGGGAGCTATGATGCCACAGAAAGACAGACCCACAGACAGCCAGACCGACATAGGCGTCAAACTTATAACACCCCTCTTTTTAGCGTTGGTGGTTAAAAAAGAATTAGTAACGTAAGTTAGGGCACTTATGGGAATAACAAAGTGGTAGGTATACATTACAATTATATTTTTTTACGTAGCGTACGGGAAGTTGTGTTGTTCTGTCTAAGATTAGCGTAAGTGAAACCAAATAAAAACCTAACCAAAACGGTCTTGGGTCTGTGAAGGTCAGGCCCTGTAGTAGTTTCGCGTAAAACATGCTGTAGGAAGTAGTGACCCAGGCCAGGAAGCATAATGAAAATACTTCGAAGGGACATTTTCTAAATTCCCGATACACATTTAATATGTATGTAACTCATTTAAATGTGTAAATTTAGGATACATTGAGTATTATTATTTGCATGCATATGCTCACGACTATATTCCCCGAGGGGGTAGTCAGAGACATTCTGAAACTTCAGAACATCCATCGAGTATTATTATTTATAATTATAACTATATTCGATGAGAACAGAAATATGGATATAAAGTCGTGAGTATTATTATTTATAACTGACTCTTGTATACACGTTGCTTATTTAGCGTCTCGAGCACATGTAATATGTATTAATTGTAATTATATACAAAATGCCATTGATTAAACGTGATTACGACGAGAACGTGATATAGTTTGTGTTTATTTTTGAGTTACTATCATTTTGGCAGGCTTCCAAGTCTCGTGATCACGTGAACACTAAAAAAGTGCAGTTGAGCGAAGACTAAAAAAAACACGTGGATTCGAATTATTTTTAAATGTCCTTTCATTAGTCGTTTACAGATTTGACGTTTATTTAACCTTCGCAATCTCTACGCGATTCTTAACTTCTTAAAATACTAATCTGTCATTTTTTAATTGTTGCCTTCACTGAGTACTTTGAAAACTAACATGTTACTAGGCAAATTACGTACATACAACGTATAGTGTGTGAACTTAAATGCGTTACAAATGTGAGTCTCTCTGACCATAAAACTGAACAACTTTCACTTGGTGTGGGACGAACATTCAAACCGCAAAAAAAATCTGCTGTTCCATACATTTGGGTCGACTAGTTATTGACATTTATGCGCCAAGAGCACAATATTTAAATAATCTGTGACAATATCATGACAGACAGGTTTACCTACATAGTGATTTTTCACTATTTAACTTTTCAACATTAATTTAATTTATCTACAAGTCAAATTGATAATTTCTATATACGTCCAATGTCATCTTTAGCGTTGTTTATCTAACAGTCAATTTGCAATACTATAGTGAGCATGCGGTCACTTTTACAAAACGTTATGTGTGTTTGTTAATAGACATCAAGGCCCCTAAAAGTTGATATGTCATCGTACATTGATACATTATGTATATCAGTAGAATAGGCTTGCCTTCATTTATTAACACAAGTGGCCAAATGTCGAGGGTCAATTTATGTAAGTTTAGACTTTAATAAAATATTGATGTCAAAAATATTTTATAATTGCCACTTAACATATTAGTAAAAAACTAAATTACAAGACGGATTACCAAATAAGTTAATAAGTATTAAGTGTTTTTGTAATACAATATAATAATATTTTCATCCTTATTTTCAGGGGTGGTTCAGAACATCAAACCGAATAACTTTTACTATGGGAGCAAACATGAAATCGCAAAAAAAAATCAGCTGTTCAAAAATCAAGAGCAAGAGATTTGTATATGTCGAAAAAAACCTGCTGTTTCATTATCATAACAGCATATTTTATTCGTAGTAGAAGTTGTTCAGTTTGATAGACTACAGCACCCCCTAAAGTATGTACCGCATTTCAGTTTACACCCTGTATGATATTATATCGACGACCCGGTTGGTGTAATGGTTACCATGCCTGACTGCCAATCCTGGGTCCTGGGTTCGAATCCCGGTTCGGTCATGGATGTTATATGTTCGTGCCGTTGTTGTATGGTTTCCATATTAAAAAGCCTATAGTGCTTAACTTGGAATCATAGATATGCACTGTGAGCGTTATTTACTTATTTACTTATTATATTAACTCTCGTTATAATCAAACTCATAGGTAAAGAAAGCGCGTAAATAAAACAAAACGAAGAAGGCAAAAAACAAGGTCAGTAGAAATTTCGCGCGGCACCGACAACCACCCATTCATTATTACGGTAGTAATCAAATTAAAATTCAATACTTCGCTCACAAACATCTGTGGTGCACAAAAAGGTGTGCTAATTTGTTTATGGCTTTCAATTTCGCTTTTCGATTCAAGTTTTGTTGTTTTTATGAATGAAATATTTATGAATGGATTTGAAGACCTTGTGTAATTGTAACTGATTGGTGGAAATATTACAGGGAATTTAGATTTACAGTGTTTTCCCGTTTTTTGTTTGTGTTGTATTTTTAGGCCATCAAATTATTTGTAATTTTAAAAAGAATAGTACAATTTGTAGAGCGATAATATCACACCTGTGGAAAAAATGTTTCGTCATAAATTCGCATACCTTTACAAGACAGTCGACTTCTTGCTAAAGTACACTTAAATGTCTACAGTGCTCTTCATTTCGTATGCTTAAGATAATTAGGAAGAATTAGCACACTTGAGTTTTAAAAGGAATGACGTCATCGATCTGAATTTTTCTTATCGAAACAGTATACAATTAGGTCATAATGTTTATTAATTAATGTTGAATAAATGTAAAAACAAACGTATGATTAGGGTCATATTTTTACAGTTAATAATTTAACTTCAAAATTGTGTTGAAAAATTGTATTGTTTCGTATGAACCAAACCCACAATTCGGACATACTTATCATCTATTTAAACGATTTTGACCCGACTTTTGTTTAGTAAAACAACATAATACATTTGTTTTACTTTTTTAGGGTAAGCATGATTCTTAATTTCATAGGAATCAAATTCTTTTTTTAACCGACTTCAAAAAAGGAGGAGGTTTCTCAATTCGACCGTATATATAATTTTATTTTTATTTATATGTTTGTTCGCGGATAACTTCGTCGTTTATGAACCGATTTTGATGATTATTTTTTTGTTGGAACGGAAATATCCCAAGTGTGGTACCATGATAAGGAAACCAGGATCTGATTATGGCATCCCAGAGAAATCGAGGGGAACCTTTGAAAATTGTAGTGCCGACTAGTGCGTTTGTTAATTTAAAGTACTACTATTAAATCGAACTAATGAATTCACCACTGAAAATTGTGAAATAAACAAAATTTTAACAAAAAATTAAAACCGCCTTCAAAAAAACTACAAAGTTAAAAAATAATATTGCAGCCGATGACTTTTTCGTTCGCATCATAAGAACATTAATTTGTTTTATAGAAGTCGGTGTCAAGCCAAGCCAAAAAATGTAAGCCCAGTCGCAAATCGTACCGGCTTGACAGCGACTTCAATAAAACGAATTAATGTTCTTCAATAAAAAAAAATATAATGCGAACGAAAAAGTCATCGGCTGCAATATTATTTTTTTACTTTTTAGTTTTTTTGAAGGCGGTTTTAATTTTTTGTTAAAATTTTGTTTTCCAAGTGACATAGTGACATAAAGAGCGGTAGGAAACGAGCATTTATATTACAAATGTGCAAGCGCCGTGCCGGTGCGGCATTCAAGGGGCCTAGTTTTAGACGAGATTTCCTAACGGAAAGTAGGCGAGCCAGCTGACTCCGTAAACGGATCCGGACTCGCTAAACCTTTCCTGTTGGGATTTCTTTTTAAAAATAGATTACCTATTTTTATTTGTTGTTTGCGCATGGACGTGGAAGAGGCAATAGAGGCAGTAGTAACTATTAAATAATCTGTGACAGAGGTATATCAGGATCGTAGCAAGCTATTAATCGTCTCTGAATTCTCATACATAGGCACACATAGTATAAGGAGGGCCTTTAGATCATCAAACTGAACAACTTTAACTATGATACCAATAATAAAACAGCGAAATAAAATTTCATTTGATGAACATTCCTACATCGCTCTATAAACATTTATCAACAATCTTGCTATTTATTCAACGTGTTAATTAATTAGCGCAAAACCTCATACACCCCAACTGACTTATAACAAAATAATAACATTGAAGCAATAATTTCATTATTTTCAAGTTAAAATTTAAGTTATTCACATTTTAAGTTTGGAGGCAAAAATGATTTGTTATCATTTCAGCTATGAATGAAAGCGCTAACGTGCTCATCGATACATTTTTATAATCTTGTTTTGGTAGTAAGTAGGGTGAATGTGCCCGTGCCGTGGGTTGACATCGGGTTTTAAAATTTTACAAACAAATTATTTAATATTTTGAAAAAAATTACCCATATCGAAACCATGATAATTCGATTCTGCTCTCGATTCTAAACAAACTACTTTCTAGTTTTGCGTTAATTCATTAACACGTTGTATAAGTCCCTACCAACAATAGTTCGGTCAATGCAAATTCCCCATCACATCTCGATGGGCAGAAAATAATCCCTTGTCCAACACAGGACAGGGGAAGATCAATCAATCAAATATACTTTATTTTACACCAAAAACATAAGCAGAAAAAGAATACAGAGAGAAAATACAAGAGGCACAAAATAAGGCAGTCTTTATCTCTAAGAAGCAAATGTCTCAGGGAAGATCTTCCCCTAGGGAAGCTATCATTTACTAATTTCTGTAGCGTGTATGAAGTGGCGGGTGCATACTAGTAAGTGGTAACTAGGGTAAACACTAGTATCATGTGTACTTGGGTGGTCTAGGCTTTGGAATGGAATGTGGGTGGTTCTAAAGTTTGTCGGCTTATGCATGAGGCCGTAAGAGTTATGTATGGAAAGTGTTTGCGTTTGAATTTGCATGATTACTTCTTCCTGTCCTTTGTAGAGGGGTTTCAAAAGCAAAGCAGTCGTTGAACATGGAATTCATATTGTTGTAATAAGTCCAAACTGCCTCCGTGGTCTAATGGTTAAGAGCATTGGGCTCTCGAGACGGAGGTCGTGGGTTCGATTCCCACGGGGGCATAGTGATATATCACTTTGTGCGTTTTTCCTCAGTTAGTTAAGACATTGCAGACTAAATCACCTGATTGTCTGAAAAGAAAAATGATTCCGTGCTTCGGATGGCACGTCAAGCCGTTGGTCTCGGCTACTATCTCTGGTGGTAGTAGTCGTTACATAAAAACCACGTCAGAGGCCGTAAGGCGGTCTGAAAAAACTCGTGACACCAGGGCTCTGCCTACACGATAAGAAGAAGACTAAGTCCAAACATGCTTTAGGCGAAGGCCTCTTTCCATTGCGGAAGGGAGATCATATTCCACCACGTGGACTCGATGTGGGTTGGTTGAGGTACTTACATCAAGCATGCAACAAATCAGCCACCAGTCACTAACGTGGTGAACTTGCTGTCAGAGTATATTCAAGCTCTGATCGGTCTTAATATTGTTTTCCGTGAAAGTGAGGCACTCCAGGGCCCTTTTTAATAAACGCGAAAATGACAATTTGACAATGACAATTCAGAGTACATTGCTGGTTACTAATGACGCTAAACTTGCAGCGCTTCATGTGTCCTAGCATTCTCAGCAATGCACTCTGTATTGCCATTGTCAAATTGTCATTGTCGCGTTTATTAAACAGGGCCCAGATGAAATACCAGTATCTAAGAACGCATATCAATCGACATAAATCATTGAGATCGCCGAAATATGACAACGCCACTGCTTTTCGAAAACTTACAGTAGTTTCCAGTAGTTTCTTTTTGTATATACAGTGATATAAAATTATAGCATCTGATTAATTTTGAAACAGAGCAGAGACAATGACGCAAAACTTAATCAAATCAATTAAAACTAATCTTCACGCTATGCAGTAAATCTCAGAGGCGTATCATGTCACATGTGACAAAATTATGAATATTTTGATATTACTCAACTCATTCAAGGCGCAAGTTGTAAGGTTTGTATAGAAATACTACGTATTAGGCGCGGCGGTCCGGTTACACCAAACTCTCGAAAGATTATGGCAAGGGTCAATAGTTGCGCAATTTTAGACGTTAAGGTGTTTATAAATTGAGACAAGAATCACAGGTTTTTATTGTAAAGTTATAAGGACTATCCATCCATGTTAGAGTTTAGTTCGTAAAAATATTCTTGCATACAGTTTGTATTATTTTCTTTCAATACAATATGTATTCGTATCGCTAAATGACACGGCATCGGCAGTGGGATTTGTGAAAATAAATCTTCAAGGTTCAGTGTCTCGCTTCGATTCCATTTTTTTAATTTTTTTGTAAATACTGTTATTGACGCATACGAGTATATTGTAAAAGGGTAAAGTTTTTGATACAAAGGTAAAGTTTTTGATACTAAGGTACTTTTGGACATCTGACTTTGGTTGACGTAATCTCGCTGATTGTATGAACTCTTAGCTACGTAATAGGCAGGTTTATGTGGCACGTGGCACATTTTGGGTAAATATTTAACATCCGCTTCCGCAGTTCAGTGGTCAGGTTATGGGCCAAACGCCTTTGTTTAAATTTTATGGTTCTGAAAAGTAATTATGTAACATTTCTAACGCTAACCACTACAATTGTGAGTTTTAGATATGAGTGTTTAGACAGAAACAGACAAAACAGTTTAATAGCAGATTTTATAAAGAATTACCAGTTTACTTTTAGTTATTTATTTTTATTTACTTGATTAAACACGGCAGCGAATTTCGTTTAGTATAAAATAGGTACGGTCATATTTAAACACTAAGGGCCTGTTTCACCACTTCTTAGTAAGTTCTAGCTAAGTTCTAGCTCAGTTCTAAGCTAACAGCTTATCAGACAGATATTTTGACATATCTTTCATACAAAATGTGTCAAACTACACTGAAAAAATGCGAGCCAACTAAGAAGTATTTTCTGTTAATTAGCACCAAAATAATTGAAATAACGTTATTATTGTTTACTAAAAACAAAAGATGGTAGTTGTAACAAGCCGAATTCGTTTAACAAAGTTCTCTTAGTCAGAGAAGTCATGATGTTGACAGGCTCATATGGATTCATGATGTATGATTATCATAAACAAGATCTTGGTTGAAGTAAACATTTTTTTTTTCAGTTTATCTGTTGGATAAGCTAACAAAAACTTACTCAGAAGTGGTGAAACAGGCCCTTAGAGTACTATTTATATGTAACAAATATTTTTGTTGGTATGTAAATAATACGGTTGTTCGTGAAGGTTCTCTTGTTCGGGCATATTTGCCTAACACCTTATTCCCTCTACTGAATCTCTTGTAAACTAGGATCAACAACGGTGACCGCTCACAACCTTAGACAGTGAAGTCCAGACCTACAATAAATTTTAGGTAGAAAAAAACATTTGTCACATTGCGGAATTCATTCTACGGTCCCCATAAGCCAAAAAGCGGTATCTCAAACTCTCAATGTATCTTTTATTAGGAACTCGAACTCCGCTTAACATTTTTGAAGTGAAAACTTCTTTAGCGGCGTTGTGCACTTTTTCGGATGGGTAAAAATTTTTTAAGTTGCGTCAGGACCGTGACGTCACCCTGATCCTGATCGAAAATTCGTAAGACAAAATTGGTAAGACGATTACGTAAGATCACGTGACATTCGTAAGACGTAAGATCTCTTAGTTACATATGTGACACTTCTGCCGGGAGTGCCGGCAGAAGTGTCACATAGGTAACTTTCTGACGTATTTTTTTGAATCTACCACCGCGTCGGAAGGTTGTAGAGAAGATGAGGCCAGAAAAGTTTAAAAAAACCAGTTTTAAAAAATGAGGCTTCCTAACCTAGGTACTTGCATTTTGGCCTAGGTAATCAATCTTATAACATAATTCATCAAAATTAAAATGTCATTGCCTTATCCATTAAAATGTTATTAGTAACCTTTGACTCATTCCGGGATGAATTTTGGTATTGCAGTTCTATAATAGTAACATGAAACCTTGAATTTTGCAAAACCAATTGGCGTGGAATTCTCGAATAAGCTTGACTTATATTTCGGTCGAGCGTCAGTGGCGCGTTGCAGAGAGGTATTATACCTAATCATGTTGGTCCGGGTTCGAATCCGCACGGACGGAATGCGTGAGACCAATGAGTTTTTCTAACTTATGTACGTAATATCGACTGCTCTCAAACTGTGAAGGAAAACATCGTGAGGAAACCTGTACACGCTGAAGACGAAATTCTGATGCGCAATCCGCCGGATATTTTTCGGTAACCTTTTACATTATAGATGATACTTTTCCGGTATCTAGCCCTAACGTTAGAGGTCATGTTTTCCTGTAACTATACCATTAGAGGTAATAATTATTTTAGGGGATATCTATGCAGGGTGTAAACTTAACATACTTTATGGATATTCCGAGAGATAGTGTACTTTTTGCAACCATCAGCAGCAAGGCTGATTCAGTGTTTATGGGGTGTAGAGCTTTTCTGTGATGGGGATGGTCCAGGTCTGCCTGCATAACTCCAGTCGGTTTAGGAGTTACTGATGATTAAAGGTCTGTAAAAAATTTACGATCAGCTGCAAGGCTGATCGTATGATATTGTTGTAGTATGCACTGTAGCTATGTGAACAGTACAAAAACTGACATGGTTCATCAGTCGGTTTAGGAGATACAGCCGTTCAAAGGTCGGAACTTTGACTTAATATTTTACAGACCTGTAATCATCAGTAACTCCTAAACTGACTAGAGTTATGCAGGCAGACCTGGTCCATCCCCATCGCAGAAAAGCTCTACACCCCATAAACACTGAATCAGCCTTGCTGCTGATGGTTGCAAAAAGTACACTTATCTCTTGTACGAGTGCTTTAGACTTTTGACTATCAAACTATGAACAATTTTTACTATGGGACCAATATTAAAATTGAGAAAAAAAAAATATTCCATTGAAAATGTCCATCGAACATCTTAACGCTTATCTTGAGTATTGTATTGTATGGTAAAGGTAATTGGCTGAGTACTAAAACCAAAGTGTGAATCTACTTTTCAAACTACACAATACCACAGAATACACACAACACAACACTTAATTTATTAATTACCAAAAAATCTGTTCTCTGATGTAGGAATAGTATTTAAAAAAAAAATTGTTGGTGCCCCATAGTAAAAGATGTTTAGTTTGTCCAGTAGAATCACAGTGGTCCAGCTTATATTGTATACCATATTACACCCTGTAGACATCATAATTTCAATCTTGAAAGTCCCAGGTCATGCCTGACCATGGCCCGACATATTGTGACACTACCTACATCATTATTCATGATTTCCTTCAGACTGCAGTAAAACGGTTGCATTTGGGTTGTGCACAATGGCTGGATGTGCGATAATTTAGTTTTTTGTCGCAATTGTCGCGCTATTGTCATCTGTTTTGTGTTAATGGTTGTTGCTCCACCAATTTCGGCAACATTCAAGTAGTAATCACCCTTGCATATCAACATGAAGTTTTTAATGTGAATCTTCTACTTTACATTTTTATTTAATTTTCTGTAACACCGACCGGTTCTTTGTTATATTTCCTCTACCATAAGGTTGTTTGGAAGAAATCGCTTTTAGCGATAAGACCGCCTTATTTGCACTATAACCAGTTGTTTCCTGTGCAATATATTTTATGTTTGGTGTAAATAGAGTATATTTCATTAATTCTTCCATCTACACAAAATCTACACCTATAAAAATTAATGTTTGTTTGTTTATACTTTATACATTTCATTTTATTTATTCATTCAATAACAATATAAATTGTGTTTGAAATATTTTACATCTAAAACTTTTATCTAAAAATCCAATCAAAACAATTATTTAAAATTACATAGAAGATGCGAAGTTATTAATAATAATATTAAATTAAATTGAAGTTTTAACACACAACTAGAATATAATTAATTAGTCCGTAGTACCTATGGTAGTACCGTCGGCTTATCGCAAGAAGTCATTTACGTCAAAAAGTCACTAAGTACAGCTAACTATACTACTGAGTTCACCGCGACGAGTACTATTATAAGCAAAAATCATTATCTGGATAGTTTTCAAATTTCACCTTTATCATATTTTTTTTTTCGCTTTTTCGATGTTGGTCCCGTAGATAAAGTACTTCTAACAGACGTTAGAAGTACTTTATCGATCATCCCCTTAAAAAAGTGTCAGCATATTAAGAAGGACCCTGTATATAGGCTTTTTATTATGAAAACCATACAACAAGGACATTAGGATAGAAACATGTAACATCCATGGCCGAACCGGGATTCGAACCTAGGACCTCTGGTTTGTCTGTCCGGCGTGGTAACCATTACACTAACCCGCTTGTTGATCTTGTCGGAGGAACATTTGAAATATACATCAATAAATTTTTTTAAATGATTAATGAGGTGATATGCCTTCAATGGCTAATTGATAGAACTTTCAATATCTACATAAAAAAATTGCTTTATTATTCAAATATAAATAAATTTTGAATATACGTCTTCGAAATATACGTCACATTTCTATTATTTCCGTAAACTCTACTATGTTTTTTGAATACTTAAGTCTAGCTTTGACCTCAATAAATCGAGAGATGTGCATAATTTATACATTAAGGCTCTTTGTTTGATTTAAAACAAATTTTCCGGTTACGCGCTTATGTTACGAAGGTCTACGCCGTAGCACGGCTGCTACGAAAATCGTAGTCATCTTGAAATCAAAATGAATATTACTGTTTTTCTTAGGTTTCATTCAGTACTTATGTAATACTAAATAACTATACGTTACTGGTGTTTCCATATCTCTTTGGTACTTTGGTTTTATTTAAATACAGGGTAGGATCACTTTTGTTATACTGGAACCTTCTCGCGTAATCTAACATAAATCTGTCTTGCTTATACATACTCTAAGGTTAAAAATTTCAGGGGTGGTCAGAACATCAAACTGAATAACTTTTACTATGGGAGCAAAATAGAAATCGCAGCTGTTCCATACTAAACTACAATGCCTGGTCGACCCAAATATATTAAATTAAACAGCTGTTTTTTTACGATTTCAGCGTTGCCCCCATAGTAAAAATTATTGGAAAGTGTTTAAAAATCACCCGTAATAAATAATTGATAAATAGTTCAGTGATAAAAGCGATACTAGAATGTGTAAGATTGTGATCAGATGGTCGCGTTGACAGGAGCTGGAGAGGAACACAAACCAGACGGAGTTGAACACCATAGCGACGTACTACTTCGACGGGCAGGGCAAGGCGCTGCGGCCGATGGTCGCCATCCTGATGGCGCGCGCCGTCAACTACCACGTCTACGGCGAGAACAGGTTCGTTACATATACATACACATACAGGGTCCTTCTTAATATGCTGACACTTTTTTAAGGGAATGATAAGACCATTAAACTGAACAGCTTTCTCTATGGGATGAACATCGAAATCGCGAAATAAGTGGCGACAGGCTCACTCCCCGTCACATAGTATCGGTACTACTAGTGAAATGTGATAGTCGCGGAATATAGTCGTCAGCATATTACAAAAATAATTAGAGTACTTACTTCTCATAAAGTCATCAACTCATCAGAAACGAGTATTATAATATGGTATTTTCGAAGTATCTTTGGTAGTAGGACAAAATTGACAATTAGAAAAGATTTTTTTTTTTTCTTAAAATCTTGTGTCAAGCAGATCGGGGTCAATGACTTGTTATGCAGATATGTATGGACTAGTCTGAATTTGTCTAGTGTCCTAAAATCAATAGGAAGCCAAAGATGGTATTGGGTTTTGGGAGTACGGTCGCGACTGTATGTAAGTAAATTATTGGTAGGTATTCAGATGTGTAGAATATTATTAGCAGATAGATTTCTAATTGCGAAGGAAGGTCTCTCCTAGCAGTGGAGCGTAAAAGTTTTCGTTTCGACTTGACGTCGCTCCGGCGGCCTAGTGTTTCAGACACTGGTTAAGTTTCGAAATAGAAACTTGAGTTAATCTCGCAACGATACGGACGAGATTTAAGACCAATTTACAAAACACACCTCTCTGTTATCTCCTTGATTGATAGTACATTATCACTATATTGCAGCCTATACCTAATACTTGTAGAGTGGAGAGCAGTGGAAGCGTACTGGGCCCATAACCTATTGAAACAACTGGAGTCGTTTTTAGCAGACTGACAATTTATTAATGAACAGAGTTAATGCTTTTACCAATACAATAGATGGCGCTCATTTATAGACTTTTGTTAACAAATTAACAATTAAAATACTCCGTAAATTCATTATAATGTATCTTGCATAATATTATTTTACGGAGTTTAATTTTATTCTCCTCACAAAACGCATAGAGTCGTATTTGATAGATCCGACTTTATGTGTCTAGCTTCCAACATTAATGTGTCTGTGTAGAGACTTTAGTTACCTTTATCAAAATTATTAACAGATTACGATTCTCACTTTACCTTTTCCATAATCCGTAAAGGTTCCGACCGTTTTCCATTTTAAACGTTAGCGTGTTAAGAGGCGGCTAGCCATTGGGCCATAATTAATATGCTTCCCTTATCCGAGAATCACAAATCCAGCTAACGGACACCCCTAAAGCAATCGTTTGGAGGTTAAAACACCGAGGCAGTAGCGCAACGTAATGGCTATGTGCACGACACTAGCGCCACACTAGCGCGGCGTAGCGCATGAACTGTCGGCCAGCCGTGAAATTATCTACACTATTATAGTACTGTAAAGAACTGTGTTTGTTCGAGGATTCTGCCAAAACTACTGGACCGATTTTGATAAAACTTTTTATATTTAAAAGCTTATTATTAGTGTTAAAAGCTAGCTTATATTTTATTCCGGTACGATGACGGGAACGGATGCGGACGAAGCCCCGCACAAAATCTAATTTGTATCGGAATTCCCATACAAACTTTTACCTCAGTTTTAATACCTTTGGGGGTTTAAAATGCGTCAAGCCTTTTTTAAGTGAGCATCTAGATGCCAATAGAAACTTCCATGCCAAATTTAAAGTTAGTAGTCTTGACAGTTTTGGAGATTTCGTGTTAAGTTAGTGTGCGGATTTGCATAGATTCAAGCAAATCTGACACAGCTTCACCGTCAGTAGTTCAAATTTCTGCCACAGCGTGCGCTGCGATCGACTTGACAGTTCCCAACACCCACTTCGCACATAGACAATACACGTCTGGCACTATACCGTTTCGGGAATAGACGAAAAGATCTGATTTGTGTTTTAATTTAGTTAAAAAGCCTATGCCTAAAAATTGCGACTTTTTTCTTTTTTTTGCGCGGCCATCAATCAAACTTGAATATTATAGTTCAGAATAAAGTTAGAAACAACACTTGTTATTACAAATATCTCGAAACTCGGTCCGAACTGAGATATAAAGGCTTGAAGTGCACGTAATGGTAATATTTTCAACTTCAAGCCTTTATATCTCCGTCCGGACTGAGTTTAGGGATATACATGTCAATATGTTTTGTTTGCTACTTTATTCTGAAATAAAATATTCATGTTTGGTTGCTGGCCGTGCCTAAAACAACGGCGAAAAATAAGGCGCCAACCTTACATACAAAACCCGCATTGTCTTTTTACTTTGTTCGGTGAAAACAGCCGAGAACTGCCGAGTGTTCAGCTAATAAGTTACATAAGACAAGTATTTCTATCATATTAAATGTTGATGATATTTTCTCTCGGCGGTCGAGTTTACGCGCGGCTTTTAGTTCATTCACGCGATCGCGATCGTGGCAATGAACTACTTTATGCAATAGTGCGGTGAGAGTAAAGAAAGTTCAGTATTTTCTTGTAAAAGCGTGTGTTTATTCACCGGTTTTCCGCTTGTCCTACAAACTATACCTACTGGCATACTTTTTTGTACATATCAAAGAACAATGAGCCGAAAGATTATGTTTAAGAGCATTAATTGCCCTTTAAATATGTATTAGGATTCTATAGATGAGAAAATGAGACCCGGAAAAATATAAAAGTGATGATTAACATATTGCTGGGGTGGCCAAAATCTTTGCATCTCAAATACCTAATCTCACTCAATCAAACGTTTTCAAAATGCTATAGCCTTTCACGACATCCATGGGGAAAAACTTGCCGACGACGTGGGCTATTCTAATCTAACGAATTCTATGCATTTGCGCGGCTCTTTAGCTAACTTTTTAGTATGTATGAGTGACTTAAGAACGCGTTGGGAGTTAAATTTATTAATACGGGCCTAAGTCCGGAATCATACATAATTGAAGCTGTAGTTAAAAAATACTCCACCGACAAGAGCGCAGCTCTTAAATAAGATGATGATGATGATGAGTTAAATAGTGAATCGCGTTAGGGCTCTTACAGACGAGCGACACTTTGCTGTCGCGGTGGGTCGCAGAGCGTCCCGCTCATACATTTTACGGTCCCTCCGCGACACCCGGCGACCGCAAAGTGTCGCTCGTTTGTGAGAGCGCTTACTGCGTCAATAAAAAAATGCTTCTCCAAAAACACTGTTTAAATCATCTGCAACAGATGTAGAGGACTATGATGATGATGATGAGGAATTATTTGAGTCCAAGATATTTCGATAGTGTTACAAATGTCTCGTGTCTCCTGGAATTACTGACGGTGACAATGTATGAGTATTAGCTTCAACCGTAATAGTTAAACCCTAAGGGGCTGTTTAAACAGAAGCGACGTGGCGCGGACATTTCGCGGGCGGGGTGCGGCAATATAAACCTTATAGTACGTAGCATAGTCTTTTATATTGGAATATTGGAGTTCTCTTCTTATCGTGTGGGCAGAGCCCTGGTGTCAGAGTTTTTTCAGACCGCCTTACGGCCTCTGACGTGGTTTTTATGTAACGACTACTACCACCAGAGATAGTAGCCGGGACCAACGGCTTAACGTGCCATCCGAAGCACGGAATCATTTTACTTTTCGGACAATCAGGTGATTCAGTCTGCAATGTCCTAACCAATATTGGAGTATTGAAGAATTACGCCCGCGCCTCCAGGCGACGTCGCCTGGTGGCGGGAACGCGATTTTTCTTTACGTCAAAAAACGACGCTATGCTACGTAATATAATGTTTATATTGGTGTTACTTTGACTACCCGCCACCGTACCGCCACGCGTCTCTTCTGTATAAACACTACCTTAAACAGTAACTTATAAATGGAGTTGTTTATACTGTTGTGATAAAAATATTCCTCTCGTGTATTTATCAACCCGTGGCATATGTTACGCCACCAGCATCACATAGTGAATAGAAAATCCCCTTATTCATTTATGGAAATCGGACCAGACGTGCTAAGAGTACGATTACATATTGTATTTGGGTTTTTTATTACCTATAGTCTGTAGTGAGCAAAAATATAATTTTAGCTTAGGTGATAAAGTAAGACTCATTATTTAACACTGGAAAATTGAGTATGTGAATGCTAAATATGATGTCATATTGATAGGTTATAATTATAAACCCATAACTAATGACTAGTGATCGGTAACTATTGTGCAACTCGCGGCAAACTCTAGGGGTGACAATTGTAACATATATCATTGGTTAAGAATTACAATGTTATCATCTCGTTTTCTTTTAGTTTTTTTCGAATACGGCCCAAATTAGAGTTATTTTCACGTTTCTCATTGTTTTATTTTTTCTGTTTGTAAAGGCAAAGGGAACTAACCAATACAGCCATGTGCAGTCAAGACCACGTTAAGCTTGAGATTTGAAGTGCGATATTGTTTTTTATACAAACGGCATAAGAACAATACGAAGATCAAGGTGTCGAACTTGACGTGTTGTCTACTGTATCTATGTATAACTTCATAATATAATTGAAATGGCACACCGATTAGAACATGGCTTGTAAGAATAATAATAAAAGGCCAGAAAAAACTCGCATATTACCAACCCTGGAAATGCCGCGAAACGCTTAATAGTTACCGATCTATACTAATGACTCATTTGAAGTTGTATTGATAACCTAAATATTTTCTGGTGGCGAAATTACGTGAACAATTGGAATTTGTAACATTCAACAACAAAAATTCCGTTTCAAGTGTTTGAATGAAAATAAATTTTTGCGGAGCTCTTTTGCGATCTTAGTATTCGTCCCATGGCGTATGTTTATTCTTAACTCCATTACCATTATGTTATGGACTATACAGGGTGAAATTGATATCATTGGCATCGTTTTAAACTAAGAGTCTACCAATCAAACTGAACAACTTTTAGTATGGGAGCAAACCAATCGGAGCAACTAAAAAATCAGCTGTCCCATACTACACTGCAATGCCTACTCGACTCAAAAGTATGCAACAGCTGATTTTTATTTTGCTCCGGTGGTTTGCTCCCATAGTAAAAGTTGTTCAGTTTGATGAGTAGACTCTTAGTTTAAAAGGATGCCAATGATATCAATTTCACCCTGTATAATTGAATATGAGTTTACACACTAGCCAGTACGATAGTTATAGCCTCTTTATAATTATAGGAACCGTTAAAGGCATGTAACTTCCTCCCTGCAAAAATTTTCCATCCGAGTAAAATCCGGATGTTTTCAAGATGTATACGCATTTTATGGGCGAACGCATGCACTTTCTAACAGGTGGTATAAAGCCAAATGCAAGTAATTTGTAAATTAAAAAAACCGATCAAGTGCGAGTCGGGCTACTCGCGCACCGAGGGTTCTGTACCAAACCACCACAGAACACAACATTATTAAGAGGGGGTCATACATATTTTGTCTGTTTTCGAACCGATTTTTGAGAACCAAATTATTACATTTAATATATATAGTTCACATAACAGTGTAGATACGTTCTTTCTGCAGGGCATCTAACCGTTGAAAACACGATTCTATTAAATTTTCTCGATAGAAAAGAGGAGCAAAGTAAGCTCGATTTCAGATTTATAACCAGTTTTACAAGAATCACACTACACCATTTCTTCTGAATATACCATCATTTGAAAGGTAAATAATTATAGCAGGGCTTCTAACCGATGGATTTTTCCCCAAACACCGAAGAGAAAAGATATTGATGAAAAATGCGTTTTTTTGCGATCTTGCTTTCAATTGAAGCGGGATGGCTGATTGCGAAAGTTTGCTTGTTAGAAAGAGAGGCTTGTTCTACTAATACCCAGCCTTAACTTAGAAAAAAAAAACTTTTTTTGTCCGGGACCTTTAGCGCAAGACCGACTCACATTTGGCCGGTTTTTAGTATTTGTTGTTATTTTGTAGAGTTTGCTCTATAATCACACTAAGTTTGACGCTTGTGTGTATTACCGTTTTTACCATAGAGCGTGAAGAAAAAACGTTAATAAAAACTAGTTTTTTGTTGAGAACCCCCCTAAATTTTTAACTTTTTGAAATTTTTATTATTTGTTAACAAATCCGCCGTAATAACGCATAATCTGAGAAAATTTCAACTATCTAGCTATTACGGTTCAAAAGCTACAGCCCTAAATAGGTAGGACAGACGGACAACGTAGGCTTAGTAATAGGGTCCCGTTTTCACCCTTTGGGTACGGAACCCTAAAAAAGATACGTCATTAATCGTCACTAAATGAGAAAATGTCGATAGGAATTCGTTGGTTCAAGGACACGATTAGACATTGAACTATGTTGCAGATGAACGGACGCAATCGACAAATGTTTGCAAACCGTTGGGAAACTTTACAGCCTTAGGCTGGTGGTATTTAGCCGATGACGTCACCAAGTCGTGACGTGACGCCAACGAGTTTTACAAAAATGCTGTAAGTCAAAAATTACGGTGTAAAAGTCTCGAGGAAAATTGAGAAATCGGCTAATGACTTTTCATAATTCGTGGTATAATTTTTTAAGGTAAAAAGCGGAGATTCGGTTTTGAGTATTGTATGAAACACATCGGACACTCACTATAACATCTTTGAAGGTTCGCCGAAAGTAGTGTATATTTTCTTTGCCGAAAGGCCAGTTTGACATCACACATCCAATACACATTTGGAAAAAAAACGATGCTACTAAAGTAACTTTTTCTGTCCAAAACGTATTATGTATAGTGTATCGTAAATAATAAACATTTTTTTTTATTTTTTATCGTATGTCGTAATATGTAGGTGACGCATTTGCGGAGAGGTATGGAAACTCAATCTTGAGGTCCGGGTTTGAATCCGCACAGATGACATATCAGAAGTGCGATTTTTGAAAATCATACGAGCGACTTGGCAGTAGAAAATCTCAAAATTACTATGGAGCTTATGCATCTTTCTACTGCCAAGTCGCTCGTATGATTTTCAAAAATCTGCTGTCCCGTACATTATAGTCGAGTCGGTACAGCAGTTTTGTATGGGATAGCTGACTTTTTTATTTTTTTCTCGATGTCGCCTCCATTATTCAGTTTGATGGTCTGAACCCCCTAGGGCAGGGGTTCCCAAACTTTTCCAGTTCACGGCGCACTTAAAGGTATAGTATTTTATCACGGCGCCCTTGTTAAAATATGTTTGAAATCTTTACAAGTTACTCGTAGCGAGCTCGAAATTTTTTTGCACATCTATTCGGGTTGTGGTCAGATATCTTTTGATTTATCCATGCAAAAATAGAAATTGAGAGCGAGCGAATATTCCTCAATACGAATCTGTGAGAGCCAGAAACGCCTCGCGGCGCCCCAGGGCGCCACAGCGCACACTTTGGGAACCCCTGCCCTAGGGTGTTTTGTTACACCCTGTATATGATGTGATGATGATGATTAAAAAAAAAAAAAAAAAATTCAAAAATTTTTTATTCAAAATAATATCATATAGATAGCTTTGTGACGTCATTTTTTGACTCTACCACCGCGTCGGAAGGTGTTCCGTTGAGAGAAGATGCGGCCAGAAACTCTACATGATGATGATGATATCGTATTTAACGTCTAACATATAATTGTTACTCCCAACAGTGCACTGCTACCGTCGCAGCGGCAGGTGGCGATGATCAGCGAGATGATCCACTCAGCGTCGCTGATCCACGATGACGTCATCGACCAAAGCGACTTTCGTCGCGGAAAGCCCTCCGTCAACGTGCTCTGGAACCATAAGAAGGTAAAGTACCTAGTTTTTTTTTATAATTCTACTTACTCAAAAGCAATAATTTCAATTGCATTATTCTATTATTTGAATAAATGTATAGGGTCCTTTTTAATATGCTGACACTTTTTCAAGATGATCAGACCGTCAAACTGAACAATTTTCCAACCAAAGGGACCAACATCGAAATCGCAAAAAAAATCAGCTGTCCCCACTTATGTCAGTGGCTGTCCCATACAAAACTCCAAACGAAGGACCCTATTATATTGAAATAATAGAATAATGCAATTGAAATGATTGCTTTTGAGTAAAACGTACTGTCTTGCAGTTTGGCAGATTTTAGAAAAATATACCTTTTTTAATGTCTTGGATAAAATACATGAATTGTATTCAGTCATCGATAAATAAATTGAAATTGAAATTGAAAATCGATTGGCAACTGTGTACCTACAGTGAAATTCTTCAAATAACGTACTTCAAGTAACGTAGGTTTTGTTTAACAATCGATTATACCAATGACGCGACGTAGCAACTGCTTTGTTTCTTCTTGCACCCAAGCCTTTGTTCTCAATTGAATTTATTTTACATTTACAAGAACTTTAGGTGGCACATAGGCCTATAAAACGATCAAGACAAGCCCTATGTGTTCATTAAAATGTGAATCCACGTACGATAGAGGGGAATTTGCGTCAATCTACATAAGATCTGTAATGTTACAGTAGTCACATCCATAAATAACTTGATTTGTATGCTGCACGAATTGAACGGTGTGCGTATCGTATTTAATACGTACTTGATCATAATAATAAAATGGTTTGTCACTTATACACGTGCAATTAGAACGGACGTGGATTATAGATTCAGTACCTCTATGCTTTGTAATTATGCTTAAAAAGTAGAATAGAATAGACAAATGTGTATTGCCTTTTTGTTATTGGTCAAAATGACATTTTGTTTCAACTTAATTATATTTAAAGGTACACTAAAACATTGAATCTAATAACTTTATCACGACCACATTTTATTTTTCAATTGTCTGTTTCTTATTTACAATTCTTCCCAATTCAAAGAAATTGATTACTAAACAATTTTTAATTTATAATGGGCTAAAACTTGCGGGCGTTAAATGCTCAAATAATAGCTTTGTCTCTTCTCTTGAAATGTACCTTTTTAGGAAGGATGCAAATAAAATTTTTTATAATTTTTTAAATTTTTTATTCTATGTCCCTCTGCGTTTCTTTGTATGTATACTCCATTTTTATTAAAGACGAAAAAAAGAAGGTCACAGAAGCAGGGCTACGAAACCTTTTCAGACCGTGATCATTTTATAAAAAATTCGAAACACTTATGTCAGTGTTTGATGCTTTGAATATAAGAATTAGGTATAGCTTGTGAAACAGCCAATAGTCTTTAGCGCACTGGCATTTATTAGAACTAAAACGCTGTCACCGTGTATTCTCACATACTTAGGCACCTTTTAGTTCACACTATCGGAGTTGATGGAAAAATAAGAAAACGTCTTATGTATGTGCTCACTAGTAACATAGCGAGGGGGGGCTAATGCCCCGGGCACCGGGCGGCACTTTACCAGAGGTGGCAAAAATATTAATTGATTGAGCTCTGACTGAACCACAGGGTGTTAGGGTAAACAGTTGCATTACTTTAAGGTGTGATTGTACCCATGACACTGAAATACGTTTCTAAAGAAACCTATAGGAAATCCGCAAAATTCAGTCAGCTGATCTAACGTTTGTATGAAAATTTCAACTTTTCATACAAATGTTCCTATTAAATAAATAAATAAATAAATAATGTTGGATCAGCTGCTTGCATTTACTATAGGAAGACCAAAAAAATTTTTATGAATTTTATTTAGGTTTCTAAAGAAAAAATTTTAAGTATCATGAGTATAATCACCCCTTTAAGTAATGCAACTACTTACCATAAACAACCTGTTTAACCGATTCGTAGAGCAGAGTAAAGTCTATTTTTGAATGGATAACCAACCCCACCAAACCAAAACCAAAAGACCTAAAGATGTCTGATCACAACCTGAACAGGTTGTGCTAAAAAATTTCGAGCTGGCTTCTGTCGCTTCGGTCGCTCCTTTATGTTTAACGTAGGTCTTCTTATAAAGATAAGGAGGCAGCAAAATCGGTCTGTGCTCCGGGGGATAGACACCCACGCTACGCCACCGGTGCTCACTAATGTCCGTTATCCCGTATTAATAAACCGCGCTGACAATCGATTTTGAAGACGTATTATATTAAACGAGTTCTTCTTAAGCCTTAAAAGACATCTTAAAATAGATCAAGTCCGTATCAGCTAATCACTTAAAATGTCTCTAGCAAACTCAAATTTGTAACAATTTTTTTTCCAAAAATGCAGTTACAGAATCTATGTTGCAGAAATCATTGGAATTTAATCCGTCTGCTTGTAACATCAATATTATTTGGTATTACTTGCGTCGTCGCGCAGAGCGTTGCCGGTAGTGTGATGTGGTATGGACGCACTCAATCGAATCCGTCAGAAATTCATAAAATCTTGAACTTTTTTGTTTTTCAACCGATTGCTTCCAAAATTGATAACTTCCTGCCATCTCCAAACACAAATCTTAAGTCAAAAATTCAGAAAAGTGGCCGCCATCTTGAACTGTTTTGTTTTTTAATCTATTACTTCCAAAATCGATATCTGGGGGTTTCTGCCATCTTCAACCACGAATCTGAAGTCAAAAATTCAAAAAAACGGCCGCCATCTTGAACTTTTTTGCTTTACAACCGAATGCTTCCAAAATAGATATCTGGGGGTTTCTGCTATCTCCAAACACGAATCTGAAGCCAAAAATTTAAAAAAGTGGCCGCCATCTTGAACTTTTTCGTTTTTCATCCGATTGCTTCCAAAATTGATATCTGGGGGTTTCTGCCAACTCCAAACACGAATCTTAAGTCAAAAATTCCAAAAAGTGACCGCCATCTTGAACTTTTTTGTTTTTCAACCGATTGCTTCCAAAATCAATATCTGGGGTTTTCTGCCATCTTCAACCACGAATCTGAAGTCAAAAATTCAAAGAAATGGCCGCCATCTTGAACTTTTTTTGCTTTACAACCGATTGCTTCCAAGATCGATATCTGGGGGTTTCTGCGATCTCCGAACATGAATCTAAAGTCAAAAATTTAGAAAATCTGGTACTTTTCCGGATATTCCGGAGTGAGATATCTATTTTGGAAGCAGTCAGTTAACAAACAATTAAATTCAAGATGATCTTATTTGTTTTTTAACCTTATTTGTTTTCCTTCCAATTTTCTGATTTCTGATATCAGATTCATGCTAATAGATCGCAGGAACCCCCAGATATAGATTTTGGAAGCAATCGGTTGTAAAGCCAAAAAGTTCAAGAAGGCGGGCACTTTTCTGAATGTTGACTTCGGACCCGTGTTTGGTGACCACAGAAACCCCTACATATCGGTTTTGGAAGTAATCAATTAAAAAACAATAAAGTTCAAGATGGTGCCACTTTTCTGAATTTCTGACTTTAGATTCGTGTTTGGAGATAGCAGAAACCCCCAGATATCGATTTTGGAAGTATAAGATTGAAAAACAAAAAACTTCAATATGGCGGCCACTTTTTTGAATTTTTGACTTCATAGGCGCTGTCCTATTGCCGTCGCACGCGCGATCATGCGTCCGTCCGATGAAAATGATCGTGCGATCGTGCGATCAAACATAGGAATCAGTACTGACTGTCCTAATTTCGATCGCGCGATCATGCGATGCGATCGAATTGTTCTATTTTCGACGCGCGATCGTGCGATCGTGCGATCAAACATAGGAATCAGTACTGACTGTCCTAATTTCGATCGCGCGACCGAGGAGCGCGACGAGGCAAGGGTGTACCTACACTCAGCGGGACCCCGTGTCCTAGAACTTGTTCTATAGAATTTGTTCTAATTTCAAATATTATTGATTTCAAACATATTACAGCCATTGGATAACGCACTTCCCCGGTTTGGAAGGTGCGGGTTCAAGTCCGGCTCGAGACTGAATTTTTCAATCTTTAATTTGATTAGAATTTGTTCTGTCGAATCCAATTAGAAATAAAATGTGTTCCGTCAAAATGGGAGAATGGCATAGGCAAAGATTTTTTTTGGTCTTTATGACTAGAATTCGAGTTTCAACAACAAAAAAAAATGAAAACCGACTTCAAAGTAAAAAAGTTAAAAATAATATTTCAGTTTGACTTTTACGTTCGAATCTATAAGAAAATTAATATTTTGTTTTATCGAAGTTTGATAAAGGTGAGAAATAAAACCTTTGGCCTTAATAATTAAACTCAAGTTGTTTTATTAAAATAATCAACCACTGTTGTACAAGTAAGAACATAAGTAGAACATAACATTTTCTACAATTGTATCATGGACAAACTTTTTCTATCATCAACCGTTGTCGAGATATCTGTCTATTACTATTATAATTAATAATTTTTTGCAAATATCTCGTTTTGTATGCATCAAATCGTGAATAAAGTTATTACAAAACTTGTAGAACATAACATTGTCTACAATTGTATCTTTGAGAAACTTTTTCTATCATCAACCGTTGTTGAGATATCTGTCTATTACTATTTTAATTAATTCGTTTTTGCAAATATCTCGTTTCGTATGCATCAAATCGTGAACGAAATTATAAAAAAAATTGTAGTTCATAACATTATCTACAAAAACTATTCCTATCATCAACAATTTTTGAGATATCTGTCTATTACTATTTTAATTAATTCGTTTTTGCAAATATCTCGTTTTGTATGCATCAAATCGTGAACAAAGTTATTACAAAACTTGTAAAACATAACATTGTCTACAATTGTTTTCCAGACAAACTTTTTCTATCATGAACCGTTGTCGAGATATCTGTCTATTATTATTTTAATTAATATATTTTTGCAAATATCTCGTTTCGTATGCATCAAATCGTGAACAAAGTTGTTACAAAACTTGTAGAACATAACATTATCTACAATTTTATTTTTCTAAAACTTTTCCTATCATCAACCGTTGTCGATATATCTGTCTGTTACTATTTTAATTATTCAGTTTTTACAAATATCTCGTCTCCTTTGCATAGGATTGTAAACAAAGTTGGTACAAACGTGAAGACCATTCAATTTCCAACAATTTATTTCATAACAAATTTTTTTCTATCACTTACCATTGTCGAGATATCTGTCATTTTTGTTATATTATAAAAGTGGTCTGATTCTGGAAAGGTGACCAATCCGCCATGTAAGACCGGGTTTTTCGTGATGGGTAAAGTGTGTTCTTTCGATCCAAGTTGGTTTCACATTTCCTATATGTTTAGGCCTAAGACATATTTTTTTTTATTTTCAACCCCAGTCTGATTTTGAACGGTGACCGATTTGAGAATAACTAAATCTGCTGTGTGTTCTCCTAAGAGGGCTCTTTCTTAAAATGCATCCATTTCGTTTCCTATATATTTAGGCCCAGACCCAATTTTTTCGCGATTGTCTTACCGCTGTAAAAAAAATCAGTGACCGCTTTGAGTCATAAGACCAAGGTTAAATGATGTACTTTGGCGTCTATTTTCGAGCTAGACTGAATCCAGCTTTCCTATATAATACGTTTAGGCCCTAGACCGTTGGTGGCTCTGGATCTAATTCTTCCATTTTGACGGGTATTTTTTTTTATTTCTAATTGAATTCGATAGAACAAATTCGGAACTAAATCCCATACATACTCGCATCGTTCTAGGACACGGGGTCCCGCTGAGTGCAGGTACACGAAGCAAGGGAGGGTGATCGATCGCATCGCACCAAATTAGGACACACGTTTTTTGATCGCGCGATCGGTTTCATCGCGCGATGAGATCGCATCGCACCATCGCGCGTGCGATGGCAATAGGACACCGCCATAGTCTTGTTTGGAGATGGCAAAAACCCCCAGATATCGATTTTGGAACCAATCGGTTGGAAAACGAAAAAGTTCAAGATGGCGACCACTTTTCCGAATTTCTGACTTTAGATTCGTGTTAAGAAATAGCAGAAACCCCCAGATATCGATTTTGGAACCAATCGGTTGAAAAACAAAAAGTTACAGGTGGCGGCCACTTTTCCGAATTTCTGACTTTAGATTCGTGTTCGGAGATCGCAGAAACCCCCAGATATCGATTTTGGAAGTAATAGATTGAAAAACAAAAAAGTTCAATACGGCGGCCACTTTTTTGAATTTTTGACTTCATAGTCATGTTTGGAGATGGCAAAAACCCCCAGATATCGATTTTGGAACCAATCGGTCAAAAAAGTTCAAGATGGCGGCCACTTTTCCGAATTTCTGACTACATTATTTATTTTCCTTTTGCAGCAATTAGTTTACAATATGTTACAATGTTTCATAATTTTAATCGAAAATGCTGAGCTTCAGGTTATTTTATGGTTTATCTGCTGGCAACATTACGCACGTCACTGCATCACCCGTGTGCCATACCATGCGACGCCGCCGCAGTGACGGCTGCTGAACTGACGCAGTGGCAATGCGTAACCGTGTATGCTCCTACGTGCGGTTGGTTTCATACAACTCCTTGCTTCACAAACGACGGGCTGCCGTATGACGCTCCGTCTTGCGTCCAGCGTGTGTGAATAAAAACCTATTAGTCTTCTGTAGTCTGTCGCCTAATTGTCATCATTATCTCGTGACGATTATATCCACAGAACATTATAAGAGAAGTTAGAAGTGCAAATTAGGCATGGAACGCGTGCCACACGGTTATGCAATGATTTGCATAAGGTGCGCGGCATGGTGCGAGCGAGAGGGCATAAGTAGTTGTAGCAGCGTGAGTGGGAAGATACGTGGTGACAGTCGTCTCCTAAGCAAAAACGCTACTTTGAATTTCTAAAACCCCTTATAATGTTCTTGGATTATGGATGAGGCGTTTTGGTAAATAAAATTTTTTTACAAAAAAGTAAAAACCGACTTCAAAAGTAAAAAATAAAACAAATTAATTTCCTTATAGATTTGAACGTAAAAGTCAAAGGCGGAAATATTATTTCTTACTTTTTTACTTTTGAAGTCGGTTTTTACTTTTTTTGTAAAAAAATTTTTATTTCATATATTTCAGTTATTAAATATGTTAGTTCGATTCAGATATCAGTTATATACGCAAAGGGTACATTGAAACGAGGCAAATGGTTCAATCGCAGACGATTTGCTGTCAACTTTTGAGGAGTTCTATTGTGTAGCTCCGAAGCGCGTCATCAGATCTTCACAAAATTAAAATAGGACCACCTCAGGAGTATACCCTTTCAAACGAAAAAAGAACTTTTTAAAGTGGTTCACAATTGACAAAAATATCGGTGAACATACATAAAAAAGAAACATACAGCCGAACATAGAACCTCCTCCTTTTTTGAAGTCGGTTAAAAAAATGGGACCACTTCGGGAGTATACCCTTTCAAACAAAAAAAGATTTTTTTAAATTGGTTCACAATTGACGAAAATATCAGTGAACATACATAAAAAAAAATACATACAGCCGAACATAGAACCTCCTCCTTTTTTGAAGTCGGTTAAAAAAAATTACCACAGTAATAAACTAATGCTTGCCAAACGTATTTTCCTAGATTTCCAAGTTTAGAGACAAATCTATTCATACATGAAAAATACGATGACGATCATAACGATTTAAATGAAGTCGTAATAATTTTAGTACAATTTTTTAGAATTTTTAAAGATGTTTTTTTCGAATTGTCAATATGGCTACTACTAGCGCCACCTGACGGATTTTTTTCATAACAGTCTTTAAAAAAGCTTCATTGAAACAAAGGCGAACCACATGTGCGCACCACTGCTTCTTTAGGTCTTTCAACATCGCCATTTTGTTGTTTGATACAATATTCATAATTTCTTTAAAGTGGGTACTATAAAGAATCTTTTTTACCTTCTTTTCGCCCCTATCTGGAATGGAGTTTAAAATTTGATCAATTCACTAGGAAAGTAGGAAGACATTATAAGCAATATTAAGATTCCTGTTTCGCAGAACTGATATGCTAAATAATGCATATCTTTTTGTGTAATCCAGAAACGTGTTTTCGTCAATTGTCTCACTTTGACACCTGACCTACTAGCTGATATAAATTTTTTTTTTTTTTTTTTTTTTTACTATCGATGGGTTTGCTCTTGACCTCAATCTAGACGAAGATGGGGTCGAAGATGTAGCGAGCTTACCCAGAATGGTACTGGCACTCCTGCACACAGACGGAACGCAGCGAGCTGCTTGGCGCCAGGCTCCAACAGGAGGGTGGTCGCGAGCCAGGCGGCTCCTTGCGGAGCCTACCACACCGCTGTGGGGGATCGTTCAGCCGCCACCACAAACTTCAAAGCTTGTGATGCCGTTGCCCGGGGTGGACCGCTAGGAGGTAGATCCCCAACCACCCCCGCTAGGAGGTAGATCCCCAACCACCCCAAATTGAATGCAAATTGCTATATCAAAATGCACATCGCAATACCAGACACAAATTGGTTTTAGAAACAGTATTTAGGAATTACAAATGAAGCGGTTGAAGGAAAAATTCGGATATCTGTAATCATTATCTGGATAATAAAACGGACTGTCGGCAGATTAATCTGATATTTAGGGTTATTGTCTTACTTCCTGATTATACAGGGTGAAATTGATATCATTAGGCTGCCTGTCCATTGAAGCTGTGCGAGCTGTGTAGCTGTGTTTTTTTAACCAATCAGGAGCTCGGGCGAACTCGGCCGCGCCTCGCCCGAGCTCCTGATTGGTTAAAAAAACACAGCTACACAGCTCGCACAGCTCACACAGCTTCAATGGATAGGCACCCTTAGCATCTTTTTAAACTAAGAGTCTACCCATCAAACTGAACAACTTTTACCATGGGAGCAAAACGATCGGAGCAAAAATATAATCAGCTGCTGCATGCATTTGAGTCGAGTAGGCACTGCAGTTTTGTATGGAACAGCTGATTTTTTTTTTGCTCCGATTAGTTTGCTCCCATAGTGAAAGTTGTTCAGTTTGATGGGTAGACTCTTAGTTTAAAAGGATTTTTTGTTGTAAGGATTTTTGGTTGTTTGTCTTGGTCAATGACCAATAGCTACTGCGACCTAGATAGATCTATTGTAGTTTAAAAGGATGCTAATAATAGCAATTTCACCATGGAGATAGTCTATATCTGTTTTAGGAAATTCTAAAGTGGAAATTTTTTTTCCGAATCAGAAGCGCCAAGTTATAGAATAAAACATATTCCAATTCCACATTGAACGATCATTCATCGGCTTGTTACATTAATAAACCCTAGTGATACTCGTAGATATGTTATAAACAATCGATGTCTGGCTCAAAAGTTTAATTCTAATTCTAACAATCGACTGTCGCAGTGAAATGCTTCAAGCACAAATTGAGTCATTGTTTAGTGGCTCAGTTAATTAGAATTCAATTAGGTTTCATTCCAAAGCCTAGCTACAACAGTATACGATTAAAAAGTTGGTTGTTCGTACTGTTTGTACTTACCTATCAATAAACGAAGCAACACATTCTGTTCATTCATAATTTTAATTTCACACATTTTGGTGCGTATACAAAAAGAGCATGCATTTTTTGCATTACTCATATACGAATTAGGATGTGTAAAATAAAATAACACTCATGGGTGATTTTTTCTTCTTTCGTGCCAGCATGAGTAATATCGCATGACAAGCACTCATGCTGTATTGTAAAGATTAGCCAGTCCACAATATTCGTATCGAGGCTGACTGCCCAAATTGCCCACTGCCCGAATTCAGGTTTCGTCACACGGGGTCTTTCCTTGCACCCTAATAAAGAATTCTGCTAGTGATTTACTATAGACAATAATGTTATATTGAACAAAATTAAATGGGTAACCAAAGGAACCTCCAATAACTTCTGCACTGGCCTTTACATATAAACACTGGTATCGTGTTTTTTTTTAAATCTTTATCGAAAAGAGCTTCGTCGCAAAGCGACTATGCCGCCATGGTATCGTGTTCTGAATAAAAATGTTATACTTAAGATTTTTTCGCCTTACATAGTTCTATGTTCTATTGTTGCTATGACTAAAGATCGTAAACTGTCTGTACGAAATCCAATATTGATGACTCATAATAGGTACTAAAGCTATTTGGACAGAACATTTTAGATGGTTCGGTCGCGTAGAGAGAATGAATGAAAGAAGACTTATGAATGAAATATATCAAGCGAAGGTCAGCAGAACTGATTGGCCGTCCGAGGAAAATATACCATGATCAAATTAATGATCCTTTTCAAAAAAGGATCATCCCTCAATCGATAGAAAGTGCATGAAAATATGAATGGGCGATGGAACGATGATAAGAGGTGTGTCAGAATCGTAGAGTGTGGCTATCTATGGTCTCCGTTTACCCTCATGGGACCATTGCATGAGCGTATTATTACTATAATTAGGTATGTATGTATTAAATATACATTACTTGGTAGTTTCGAAATTTTCCCTATATGAAAAAAAAAACGCTTGAAGAGAAGTTAACCACTAACTTGCTGCCCCCCAAACCGGACTGCCCCGCGTAGTCAAGCATGGCCCACCCTCTTACCCTTATTCGAAAGAACTAAGAGGAGGCCTTTGCCCTACAGTAGTATCCTACAGGCTATAACTTACTTAGGTACTTTGTAGGCTTAGATCAAAGTAAAATGAATGGGTAGGCCCAAAGCGCTTTAAGTTTAAGCACGCAAAACTAGGGCACTTCAATACAAATTAGGGTACTTGGTCTGTCATCTCAGGTACATTTTCGAAGTAAAACTGTCAATTGTTTTGCTTCATTTTTCTGGTTTGAAATGTTCGCGTAAGGCCTGTCCATTTTGTAGGCCTCCTCCTTAACGAATATGAGAGGGGTTGAGAAACACTGCACCATGCCGGTCCAGTGCGTGTCATTGAAGGCAATTTTGTAGTCAACTGCTCTTGGGCTGACATAACCTCAGGGTTAAAAGCACCAATAAACAAAAAACAGAATAAAAAAACTGCTCTTGGAAAAAGTCAAAAGTTGTATAAAGGTTTTTAACTTATACTAACTACTAGACTCTACTTAACTAGTAGAAAGTCTCATCAATAGTTCACAGTAACAAGTAGAACAGATGTTCTTTAAACATCATTGAAAATTCAGGTCTTTAAATAAACTATTCAAAGTAGGACTCGCTTGATTCACCACGTGTGGCGATCCGTGGTCTCTGCCTACCCCCTTGGGACAATGGCGTGAGCTTATGTATGTATGTATGATTCACCACGTTTTCTGATTCATAATAGCATTTAACTTGGGATCATTACAATGTATGTGCCTGTGAGCGTTATTTATTTATTTAATCAGACAGATTTTCATGGGACTCTTAAGTATCGAATGATATAGGACAGTATTGTATTGGGATGACGCTGATTAAAATTCTAGTGATGATTCTGTAGTTTCGATCGCGCGCCGAATCGAAAGTAAATGAGCTATCGCAATGAGGCGCGACTCGTCATATCTGTTGCTAAGTCTAGCGGAATGTATCGAACGGACGCTAAATATGATGTGGAATTATTTGCAAAGACCTTGAAATATACGCTTTATTTTAATATGATGCATGCCTTGAAATTTTCAGTTGGTCTGTCGTCCTTCTGACAATCTCAGGCCTCCTAAATGAAAAGTTTTAAGTGTTATTTCGTCATATACAAAGAGCTAACAGATCAACGGAAAATCTGAACGGCAAAATCAACTACAAAATAGTGAACTGAATAAGATTGGATGTTAACAAACTCTTGACTGAAATTGCATAAAAAAGAAAGAAGTATTAGCCGTAGCTAATTTCATAGATTGAATGTGTTTTTTGCTTAATTTTTTCGATCGAATCGATGTCAATGAAGCTTGGCCAGATATACTTACAAAGGATTCGTAGTACACAGGCATTCCATGTCGAAGATTTATTTATCAGAATGTAGACTACAAAAATATATTATATCGTTATAATAGGCGATGTTACGACGAAATGATCAATAATATTTGATGATGTGTATCCTCTATCGATATAAATTGGTTTCAGACTGCGACACCCTATTATTTTAACCACCTTCTGACAAAAAAAAGTACACAGAAAAAAAAAATTTTTACTTAAATAAAAAATAAATAAATAAATATCTTGGACAATGTCACACAAATTATCTAGTCACATTTAAAGTACCAGAATCTAGCCTGGACTTGTATTATGATGACTAGACAACGATATAGATTACAACTACTACATTACATTACTTCAACCAACATCATGACTCCATATGAGCCTGTCAACATCATGACTTCTCCGACTAAGAGAACTTTGTTAAACGAATTCGGCTTGTTGTTACAACTAACCATCTTTTGTTTTTAGTAAACAATCATAACGTCATTTCAATTATTTTGGTGCGAATTAAAGAGTCTTAGTAGGCTCGCATTTTTTTCAGTGTATGAACATACACGAACTTATAAATAAACACATTTCAACTTTACTAGGCGAAGGGCCATAGGCCACTAATCTTCAAATCACTTTACCATAACAAAGTATTCAGTAACAATAGGCAAAGTCAGTGAATTAAATAGCTAAGCGTAGTAATGGGATTTGGGCCAGCGCGTGAGATCTGGGTTAAGATCACGCCATTCAAGACGCCTCGTTCAGTTCAATCGTTCGGTCATTGAGTTCGTTCTGCGCTTGTTGTTTTGTCTTCCGATGAATCTGAGAGCTTGCTCTGTACAACTGCGATAGTATCAGGGTCGGTTCTTATTGAGAAATCGGTGATTTTTGTATTAATCTATCAGTTATACTTTGTTTTCAAATAAAAAACGACAAGCTTCGAAAACGGCTCTCTGTGTGTGCTCTTTTTTTGTAGGTATACTATTTTTCGGTGTAAATAACGTATAATTGATGGATTGAAAACAAAACCGTATTATTTGAAAATGATCCCGATTTTCCGACGTTGTTTTCGCGTTTCAATTAGTCAAGACTCAAGAGTTTCTGGTTCAGTCATTAGGCTTGCTCTGAATTTACTAACTCGAAGGGTAATGTACAGTCAACCAATTTGCTATATGAGCCATAGAACTTTGTTACGATCACCTGTATTAACGTCATTAAGCTTCTGTCAAACATAACTACAAATAGTTTGCTGTGACTGTTTACGGTGGCCCACATTTCAAGTTGGTTGACTATACATAATAACCAAATTAATATATTTTTAGGAACCTTTATAAGTGATGAAAATATGCAGATACATGAGCATAGTTCTATTATAGCGTAATAATAATATAGAGCTCAGCGCTTACGTCGTCAGGTCAATCTACCGCGGTGTGCGGGGGCACGGGGGGGCTGCCGGTAGGATCGCTTCCCGGCCCTGCGCGCGTACCAACAATGTGAATTCAATGAGGGTACGCCCTTCCATACCGCGCTCGATTGACCTGCCGCGACAGCTGAGCTCACCCACTAATATATTATTATTACGCTATGGTTCTAACATGGTTTTAGTTTAAAAAAACTGGGTCAATTAAAATATGATCACACCCACAAAATGTAAATTTCCTTAATTGATAAGTATACATATTTATACGTGCTCATATTAGTATTTTTGTGCAATTTGTTGTTTGACTAATTCAAATACAAGATCATTATCGAGATCAATATAGTTCCAAGATAAAATACATACTTAATATTTAAAAAAAATGTATTTCGTTGTACAATAAAAATTATTTCAATAATTTTAATTTATTAAATCAACAGAAAATTCGAATCTGCAACGTAGTTTGTCAAACCAAATTCACGTAAATTATCTATATCCGCTACAAGCTTCGTCAAACTATTACTAACTAAGGGCTCCCACATATAACTGCGACGCATCACAAATATCTGTGAGCGCTACTATTGAAAATCATACATCGTAATAAGAATCGAGCGCATCGCAGTTATTTGCGATGCGATGCGATGCGACGTCGCAGTCATGTGTAGGAGAGCGCTAAACCAAGGGCCATGCCCTGCGCAAATCTGGCTCACAAAGGTCCCTAAGAACTTGGTCGCATTGCCTTTCTGGTTAGCCAGAGACCACTGCCGCTTCTGCTTAATTGACTAGGCGCGAAACCTAAAAAAAATACTACTGCGTATGTTAAATATACCTGAAGCAATATTAGCTTTAGGGTTAACTCTGTCCTCACTATTTACCCATTTGTTGTACAAATATTGACCTTTGCTACGTCCGTCGTGTTCGATTTCGTTTTCTTTCATAGAAAGCTATTTTTGCGATGACCTGCTTGAGTACTTTTACTTGCAGCGTTATGTGGTGTTATGTTTCAATATCAATTTCTGTATCGTATGCCTATGTTTCTAGTTTTAAATGGGAAAAGTTAAAAACATAAAAACCGTTTGCAAAGTTTCGTTATAAGTAAAGTATGAATTTTTTTTTCGAATGAATGCAATGTGTAGCAATTCACCTAATAATAATATTTAACCCCTCGTATGCAGCACATCGTACTTCGTGCAGATCTGCACCACAGTCCTCAACAGGTTAAATGGGTAGTTTAGATTAGACCATCTAAAATAACTTTCATTATAGAGACAACGTCGAAAAAAACAAAAAAATTCTGTTATACATACTGTTTTCACGGTTTTCATTGTTAACATGTAAATCCTTTCCCATTTGCCTAAATAAGTTGACTGTGAGTCACTTATTTACCTTTCGAACACATTGTTATGAAGTCTCAAGTGTACATCTTAATTTAACGTATCCGTACACTAATAGGTCAAAAAACTCCAAGCGTTCAACAAGAAACACTCAAGTTGATGCGGTCAAAACTTGTCCTATTAAATATTTGAACTTCATTAACCCATTGACCCAGTTTGACGCAAAAACAAGAATCCCTTATAAATAGGTCGTTGATCACAAACAGGTTATCGCCTTACGCATGTAGAATAAGACAATCTGTGATAAGTAGTCCGCATCGCATCGCCATCGGCCGGTGTTTCGACGTCCCTCTCACTCTTATCTTACAACGAGTGTGATTGAAGATGATGGAGATAGAAGTAGACGCGCCTCACATGCTCGAAGTCCGAAAGCTGGACGAATGTTGGAGAAAGTGCACCACGACAGGCGTCACACCTCAACGTTTTATTATATCGTCAGAGTTTTTCGATTTCCTTGTATTCATATTGAAATAAAATAGGAGCCAGTATCGCAAAAGTAAATTATCTTTTAATTTTAGCTGTAAAAATCGAGAGAATTGTAAAAAAACGTGCGACGTGCATTTTTTAAAAAGGTATTATCTAATTAGTTGACCAAACCATGGAAACGAATGTAACATCCTATGTTTAGTGTTTACAACCAGGAGTAATGGTCATTTACAAACTGCGATTGCAACAAATTTTACATTATTAAATAAAAAATAAATAAAAATACCTATTTAAAAATTGCATGCATTTTTTTTTAAATTAGGTGTGCAAGGTCATCTGCAAGTTTTGTCGGCACCATTTGTTATCTTCAGAAAATCAGGAACAACCGTGACAGTTATGTTCAGTTTTACGGGTTTTATTATGGAAAACAAAATAAAAATAACAGGTTTAAATAAAATAGAAGCAAGGCGCCATACTAAACGTCCAACACACGAATTGTGTAATATTCCTCTTTGAATGAATATATTTGTCAAACATATTATAATCATTAGTTTTCTCAAGGCGATTTTCGTAAGGATTTTCACAACACTCATTTAAATATTTCATGTATGATTTTTATGAAATTATAAAGCTGTACAGTCGCCATCAGATATATAAATATTTTTTTTTTTTTTTTTCTCACAAAACACAGTACATTACACAGATACATTTTATGCCAAACTGCATAACAGTTTGTCGGCATATCGTAGCACACAAGGTGTCCAAAAATTTCTGAGCAGTGCTAATTTTCATTAAATTATTTACAGTAAATGTTACCAATTATATCTAAACGTGTATTTTGTCATAAATATGTGAACAGCGAATTTTCAATAATTTCTTTACAATGTTATTTAAAATTAACATGTAAAACAACGGAGTAAGGTTTTTATCCGAAACTGTTCAGATGTTTATGGCCACTATGACTGCGTCGATATATTTGATGTTCTCGGCGTTCCTATATTTTTGATTGACTATGAGTAAAGAAATTATTGAAAATTAGAACTGCTTAGAAATATTTGACCACCTTGTTTGCTACGATATATCTGCTGGTGACTGTACATAAGAAGAAAATTGCTTTAAAGAACAATGAAATTGAGACTTAGGGTGCCTTCAGCGAGGTTTTATCATACCTCTTTGTTCACAGTCTTATTAAGTCAACTAGTACGCGAGACGCGTTTTGCTATGCGTCCTTCAAGAGTAGAATGCTCATTTACGATTACATCTTCCGGTGATGTGATCTTCGCTTCGGCTCTACGTTTTGTGAATCTAAAAGTCGTAAATATTGTTCTTCCTTCAAATGTGTGTGGTTAACGAAGGTCTCGTTGTGTAACCATTGCGACCTTTGCCTTTGGAGCTTGCTGTACTCATAGTTATGTGTGACTAGCTGTGCCCGCGACTTCGTTCTCGTCATAATAGTCTAATCTTCTAGTCTAGATCGTCGAAATAGGTTTTGAAAAATTCGCATGACTTTTACATGACATTTGCGATGATAAAAATTAAATGCAATGCCAGCTCTATATTTTTCAGAATTCGGTTAGTCGTTTTTACTTGATGCTGGCAAACACAAAAAGACATTGCCGACGTGACATAGTGTATTTGTTTCGGGTCGTTTCGCAGCTGGCGAGTGTGTATGATTAAATAACAAATACAAATCGTATGATAGCTGAAATTATACACAGGATAGGAGGAATCATGGTACAATAATATACTGCGCCTGGTATTCTCTTCCGACCACGTGACTGACACAAGCCTACGTCATCATACCCTTTTAACATGTTTAGCGGCCATTTTTTTGTGACGTAGGATTGTGTCACTCTGGGAATAGAAGACCTTGTTTTTTTAGACCATGGGAGGAATAGTGGGATTTCTTATTAAACTCAAATTCAAATTTACCAGTTTTGTATGGGAAACGGGATTGGGCAATGTCTTTTCCAAAAATTATCTTAATTAATTTCTACAACTTATCCTTCATCCCAGTTTTTAGCAAATATTTTCAACTTACAGACACGCCATGTTTAAAGTTTTATTGTATGTACAGAATTGATATTAATCTATAGATTAGAATGTTTTGATATGGTAATATTATGCGTAAGAGTTGGTCAATGGTCGACTTCGATAAATTATAGCCTCCAAAAATATAATTATTTTAATTTCTTCAAAATATAACGTTCACATTAAAGCGTAGTTAGAATTTCGTGTAAATATTGGGTTGTGAAATTTTGTGAAAACTGAATCTAAACTATTATAAAACTGTAACAGAAGTGTGTCTGTACATTGAAGATATTTACAAAAAAAAGATTACGATATGGTTTTTAGGCTTCCCTGATTCCAAATCACAAATTTTTGGACTTTTTGTCTGTCTGTTTGTTTGTTTGTTTGTTCGTTTGTTTGTTTGTTTGGGTGTTTGTTTGTTCGAGTATCACGCAAAAACTACTGAACCGATTTTGATGAAACTTTTTTTGTTTGATAGCTTATCATCTGACTTAAAATCTGGTATATAATTTATGTGGACGAAGTCGCGGGTAAAAGCTCGTATTCGAATAAAACTATGGTCTCATCTGTACTCATAGTTTTTTCAATTACTCCGGGCCGTTTCTTTTCCCATTATATTATCCCAATGTTGGGTTAGTTTTCCTTTTATGCTTCGACTTGTGCCTTTTTACGAATACTTTTATCTTTAGTAAAATCATTTCGACCTTCTCATCTTTTTAGTGTCCAATAATTTTCAAGAGAAAGTGTTTAAAAAATGGCGTGTGAAATGTTGCACGTTTTTATTAACAAGCAAAGCAAACGTGAAGCAAAAAGATGTTAGCTCTCAGCATTCGCTATAAAAGTTCTAAACAGAATTAGAGGGCTGACGAAAATTAGTTATGAACACAGTGACCTTGGTAGTTATCATGCCGTCTAGACTTCTACCCTACCAGTCGTAAAGAACCTACTAAAGATGTCTACCAACTAACGGATATACCTGTCCGAGTTCCAATAACCCGTATTTGCGTTACGTCGTCGTCGTCGTCGTCGTCTTATGTCATTCGAATTTTTGTACCTTGTATACTTTTATCATAAAAGTCTGTTAGCTTAAACAGTGTGTTTATGGTATCAGGATGTGGTACATATTTGCGATCAGCTAATATAATGTTACTATGCACGGTGGATGTGTTTGATGTGCTTATGTAATGAATACGTGCTTAAAATCAATTAGGGTTATTCTACTGTATTAGTTTTTCGGTGTCTTGACATGCAGTATTGTGTGTTGAACGTTTGTAGGCTGAAGTCACGTGTTTAAACTGATTAGATTTTGGGTTAACTTTTTAGATGAGTGAAGCATAGGCATCGTCGAGCAGAACCAGTTCCCTCTCACCCTTAGGGTCACTTCACATTGAAAGAGCAGCGGCCGGCAGCGCGCGGCATTTTACATAGCATATTGAACCTTATTTGGGAGAGCTGGCTTGTGTGATAGTTGATGATATGAGATTTTTCTCAGAGCATGGCAAACTAAAGGATCTATAAATGAAAATACAACTAATAGAATTAACCCGCGACTTCGTCCGCACAAATTATATACCAGATTTTAAGTCAGATCATAATCTATCAAACAATAAAGTTTCATCAAAATCGGTTCAGTAGTTTTTGTGTGATGCTGTTACAAACATTCAAACAATCACACTTCTGTTAAATTTTTATTATAGTTAAGATACGTAGACATACGCTAACTTCAGAATGAGCCGAGTAATCGACTTCAGATAAAATGAAGCGGGAAAGATAAAGAAGCAGTGCTTCGTCACAAGGTGGTTTCTAAACGTTATTGATATGCCGAAGATAGTATAAACGTATTCGATCTCAATCCACTGACGCTTCCTTTTTCAGAGTCGAGATTTTCTATAGTTTCAAAGATGAGTATTCTCTTAAGAATGTTCTACATAATCTTCATTGTGACTATTCTCGCCACGTGCAATCCTCATTTAAATCGCTATTCCCGCATGCAAGAGAACAATAAGTATCGCGACATATACTGAACAATGCGTGTACGATAGGAATCCGCAATCGAGTTGACGTCTGCCCGTCCTCGCCTATTGTAAGAGTCAACTTATAGAGCACGAATATTTGTCTTTACAAGGAAAACGGAGTTCATTGACTTGATAATATTATAATGTGAAGAAATGCGTAATTCAAACTGCATTACAGTGTCCCTTTTACTTGGAAATCTTTGAATTAATAAGAATAGTTATGGTTGTAGTCCGAACCGGTCAAAATTTAGACGGGCGACCTCGTAGATAGATTCAGGGTAGTCTCGAGTTCTTTTTAAGCGGTTCAAAAGATAGTGAAGGTCTCGGAGTTTGATTCATGATATTAAAAACAAAACAACAAAAAGCTCATTGGCTAACATAAGCAATTGAGCGTCATATCCCGTTCACACACATTTAAAACAATAATTAACTCTAAAGGGTCCTTCTTAATATGCTAACACTTTTTTAAGAGATTTATCAGACCATCAAACTGAGCAACTTTCTGTATTGGACCAACATCGAAATCGCGAAAATAAATCCGTTGTCCCATACATTTAGCTCGAGGTTAAATAACGCTCACAGGCACATACATTGTAATGATCCCAAGAAAGCACTATTAATAGGCTGTTTATTATGGAAACCATACAACAACGGCACAAACATGTAAACATCCATGACCGAACCGGGATTCGAACCCAGGACCCTGGTTTGGCAGTCCGGCGTGGTAACCATTACACCAACCGGGTCGTCAAAGGTTGGTTTGAAGTTTTGTATGGAAGAGCTGATTTTTTCTCGCGACTTCGATGTTGGTGCCATATAGAAAGTTGTTCAATATGACGTTCTGATCATCATCCCCTTAAGTAGGACCCTATATATCGTATCCCACGGGGGTACGCATAGACTACGGCTCGCCACACGCTACGATTCTGGCATACTTGTCTCGCCTCATCCACTTTCATACATCTCTTCATGCACTTCCGTCGGTTGAGGGTGCTACGCACTTGTTCTTTTCGGAGAAGACCATTTATTTGGTCGTGGTAAGTTCTCCTGGGACGCCTCTCTTGATTGAAATTTACTAGAGTTTATAGAAATCACGCTATAGATTGCTGCTAAGGGAAAAGAAAGTGCTATTCTCAATAGTATGTTATGTAGGTGGATCGATTTATGCGACATCCGCAATCATCGGCTATCTTTGATCTTCACGTCAACCGGCTGACGCAACTCAATGAATGTAGCCTTATTCTCCTCTTGCGTCGAAAACGCCGCGGTCAACCGTAACCCGTAACCGTCATATCGTTTTGTATGTATTATCATTCGTTAACCTATTGCTTCCAAGCAAGGTGCTTGGAAATTATTTTGTTTGTCAATGGATCACAATATCAAGATTAAAGTTCGCAAGTTTTCTGTGGAATTGTGAATTGCTTATCAACAATCTAAACTATTATAAAACTGTAAAAGAACTGTGTCTTTTTGTGTTTGTGTCCCTGACACCAAATCAACAAAATTTTATTTATTAGTCTGTCTGTTTGTCTGTTTGTTTGTTCGAGCATCACGCAAAAACTTTTTTTTGTTTGAAAGCTTATGGTTTGACTTATAATCTGGTATATAATTTTGTGACGAAGTTGCGGGTAAAAGCTCGTTTGAAAATAAAGCTATAAATTCGAGGGCCTTGTTTTGAAATAGTTATTTTTATTTATCAAATTCGTAACTTCAAAGAACCAGTTCTACTTAGGTTCTACTACAAAGTCTAGACAGAGACCTCCTAAATTATACGCTCTATTTCAGCCTTGATCTGTGTTCCTACAAATCTTTATTACTATCTTTTCGTTCCGTTTTTCTGAATGTTTTTTTCTAGTCTCTTTTATTTGTTACTAGCTGTCCCGGCGAACTTCGTACCGCCTTAAAACAGTTTTAGCCGACACACCCTTGACCGTTTTTTTGGCACCTTAACTTTTTGTGCACAATAACCCACCAAAGTTTCATCGCAATCGGTCCAGCCGTTCTCGAGTTTTAGCGAGACTAACGAACAGCAATTCATTTTTATTTATTTGTTATAATTTAGATTCTCTAGCCCGAATTGAAGCCTAGTCAGAGTTTTTATAAAAATAAAACGTGATTCACTGTTATTCAACTCTACACTCTTGAGATCTAAAAATATAGTCTCCTGCATCCTGTCACTTCGACCTTGAGCAGATCTTTTTCCTTTATACATTGTAAGAGTTTCTCCCATAAAAAACGTAACCCTGGATTTAATTTGCTGTAAAATTAGTTGCATTTGCTTATCAGGTGTGTATTTTTTTCATCTTCTAATTCATATGCGAAAGTAAGTGGCATATAGATTTTGTGTTTTTGAAATTTTCGTATGCGTATGTGTGGAATTTAAAGATATCGGACTTGATCGGATATCCGAATAGAAATCAATTCCTTACATAATATTCTGAGTAAGTATCGTTTTATTTTGTAATTATTTCACTCGTCGCGATGCTATTAATGTCCTCACGTCTTTTTCGATTTATGTGAACAAAAACTAATTGTCAACTTGTAATGTATTGCAAATTAATGCTGTCGGCGATCTTTTGTTTCGTTCTTTTTCGTCGTGATGTAATCTCATGTAATTGCTTTTTGCTTTAGTCCAAGTTTGAAGTCTGTGCTCTTTTATTTTAAGGAAAGGCACATTGATACTTCGAATGGATACTGCTTATTCTTAACGTGAAAAGCCGTAAGTGGTAATATAATTATACTATAGATTTTGCGGTGAAGTCAACCATAACGTCGTAGTTCGGTCGACGACGTCCGGGTCGTCCTAGGAAGAGGTGGCGGGACGATCTGGGCCTCTACCCGCACATTCGAACTTCGCAATTGCGTGAAGGTTTTCGCTCCAATGTCAACTCTATTACAATGAAGTGCGGACCGAAACAGTGGCGATATATCGAACATCGAAAATCCGGGTACAGGGCCAGGATTCTTTCGATGACGCGTGGCCAGAGCATGCCCGAGACAGAGATGGTTGGAGGATTAAAGGGCAGGCCTTTGCCCAGTAGTGGGATAAAATAGGCTTGTTAAAAAAAAGAATGTAATGAAACCTTTTTCAGTTCTAGATGTATTTATATGTTTTGATGTTTAAGTTTTTTTCGTAGATGATTATGATGATGAGATTCCTTGTTGATTTGGACTACGGCGACTGTTAATCTGATATTTTGAAGTGTATAAGTGTACGCACTAAACACAGATGCACTCTCTTGTCCTTACCCTCCTATGTCTGATGGAACGGAAGACCGATACGATCAGAGGTTGGGTCAGATGAAGTGACTATAACCGGCAACCACACGGCTCCTTCATAACTTGCGTACCAAAATAATTTTCTAATTCTATTCTCGTTTACCGATGTTTCAATTTAAAAATAAGGTGACAAAGGAACTGCAAAATTATTGTCGTTGCACACAATCACAGGAAATTCTGAAATTCTAAACGAGGCATGAAGAACAACTTCCTTCAATAAATGTGCAGATTTGTTAATAGCACATGTAAACATACATCCTTAACTGAGGATACTATTTAATCAGTAAATCTTCCTGCGAGTAAATAAATAAAATAAAATAAAAATAAATTAATATGTTTAAATGTCAAAAATGTTAAAAAAATCCTGTCTATGTAGCAACCGACCCGAAAGCTACTAAATAAATACATCAATGACTTCCGAAGGACGTATCAGTACAAGCTTGCTTTCACCATCGATGAGGGAGGGGTCTTGAGGGAAGGAGGGGGGGGGGGGGGTATATGAATACGATACAGCCTCTCAGGTGTGAGGTCACTGAACGTTACACTTTAACGTTGAAGATCAGTGTTCTGTAGACGCATTGACGGCGGTTCCGTAATAGCTTTTAAAAAATTTGTGATATTAGCGCAAAGTAAGATTGTGATTGCCTAAAACGATGTATAGACAAGTTACATCCAATACTAGAATAAAAACTTCTTAAAGTACGAGCAAGACAACTATAGGTTTCTTTATTCCTGCAAAATGTCTGCATGATATGGTATTCTATAGTTAGTGCTCGGAGCAGTTTACTAGAAAAAGAGCTTGTTACTTTTGCGTTGTAACCTATAGACCTACCAAAATAAATGTAATATTATTAAGTGTAGTATATTGTATTCCGATTCCGATATTAATGTCTTATAATGTAAAAAAAAAACTTAAAAAAATATAATAGAAGCTCTTTGCAGTGTTGTGATTTTGTCTGTTATTTAGTTTTGATCGAGAATCCAGATTATCCTATTAAAATAAAGTTTAATGAGATCACTCTTCTTATAATTTATTAATTTAAATAAGCAATTAGCTTGTGCTTAAGATTTCAAAATTTTTGACCAACTTTGTACTGTCCGAAAACCAGCACCCAAACAGAAACTTTCTCTTTTTTCGTTTTTTAGGGCCTCGACCGCCCGTGCGGCCAGTAGATCGATCGAAATCAACTTTTATGTTTACTTTCCTTTATATTTTGAAGTTAAAAGGTAATCACTAAGTAGGACGTCACATTTTCTGACATTTATTTTGGTTATTTAAGGATAATATTTCAATGATGTCCCGATACGAAATATTCTCAATTGTTGTACTAAGTTGTTGTTCTTTTGAAAATAAAGCCATTCAAGTTTATGGGCATTAAATAATTATGTATAGAACAGACAACGCGAACAAAATTTGTGCGTCCATCCGCCATTTAGGCGTCGCGTCGCGGTGCAGCACGCGCCTGCTGGCACATGCTAAGAAAGGTTGAGTTAAAGCATTAGCTTACAATAAAAATTGTCTGGGTGTCGCCTCTAGTAGTTGAGCCTCTCAATGTTTATGGGGCGAAAAGTCCCAGCTATGTAATTATGGAATTGCATAATTTTGACTAAAAATTAGCTTGTTGCCTTTTAATGGTTCCGAACCAATCTGATGTAACCTTTTGAATAATACATTTAGGGTAATTTGTTATGTATTAGGTTTCTTCTATAAATATAATAAAACTACACTTTGCGTGTCTGTCCAGTGTCCATAGAACATTTATTTGCTGCATGATCGTTTTTAGAACTTTTGTCTGTTTGTTTGTGCACAAATCCCGCAAAAAAACTGCTGACTTGATTCTGATGGAGTCAGAAAAACTTAGGGCCTTGGAGTAACATTTTGTCATCGCGTTCGGCTCACATCGCGATTAATCAAAAGACTTATGTATCTGTGAATGAAGTTTTCACAAATACGTCAGAGGGTCTACCCGCACATTCGATTCGAACTTTTGCGTGAATGTTTTCGTTCCAATTTCAACTCTATTATAATGAAGTGCGGACCGAAACAGTGGCGATATAGTGAAGATCGAAAGTGCGGGTAAGGGGGCAGTACGTATTTCAGTAAACGAAGCAGGCGGGCACAGGCACATCTATTTTGAATAAATATGTTATTAATATATTTAAATATTTAAAATTTTGTAGAATAATGTTTTTAGTCCTGAGAAAGTTGAGCATCGAAGCTTATAGCTCCTACATTGTGGATTTATAGCATTTCTCCTCAAAGGTAGAAAGGTCATCGTGGTAGTCTGAAACCTGTTTGGTATCAAGTGAAGACACTTGACCCGTAAGACTATGTGACTAAGGTTTAAAGTATCCGAAACTCTCCCATAACATTTTATAACTGTTATTACGGCCGGCGCCGATGTCGGTCACACGTATTTAATTCTCTTCGATTTATGTCACTAATTTTTGAGGAATTTTAAGTTGAACAGTTTACCTACTAGTTTTTTGAAATTAAAGTAATTGCTTTTGACACAATCGTTTTGTAATAAGGTTGCTTTTTGGTTTGGAGCGATGAGTAATATCGAGCCATTTATTAAGCGAGCGTTATTAAAAGGGAATCGCGTGCGCAAGTCACCACGTTGATGTCTTTTATATGGCGCGCATTGAATGGTCTGGCTCGGAACATGCGTCCAAGCTTTATCTGAAATTTGCATACATAAAACAATAGTTACGACAGCTTGTTGCAACATTCGCGTGTTTTCGCTTAATTTTATTATTAGAATAATGACGAAAGTCCGTAAACTATTACTTTCGAATGCATGAATGACTGGTCACTCCGTTGAAAGCAAAATTCAACACTTTCCTCTGACCCACAGACTGTATTAAATAAAGACTGTAAAATAAGAACTGGTCTTCATAACTGTAATGCGCGGGGCGCGGGGCGGGACGCGGTGATGTAGGTCGCGCGCCATTCCGCTTCACAATTAGATCCTAAATTAATGAGCATACGACTGTTTTCACTATGACTGTTTTCACAAACAATTGAAAGGCGAGACTCTAAAACAACTCTAAAAGCTTATTTCGTCAGAAAGAAAAGTGAGTAATGTTTTGAAATTTACATTTTGATAGAGGTGGGACAAAGAGCCTTGATTCAAACGAGCGTCTTCATGTCAAGGTCGATGGGTACCTCAGTGTCTATCTGTTGATACGGTACGCGCCGGCTAGTAACATGTTTACGAACGTGCGAGTCTAGTGGAAGTCTAAACACGAACTGCCTTAGGTCTCATCGGATCTGTTGCCGTGTACTGAATTCCTGAGGTTTTGTTTACATTCTGATGCAACTTTCTACTTTCTATATCCGATGATTTTATTCGTCTAAATTCAATTAAAAATCTAATGATACGCAAATATTTGCAGTTGTTTTAAACATGCTTGGTACATTGTAGAATTATTTACATTCGATAAGTTAAATAACAAAACTAAATAAACGAACACAAAACTAACACTAGGTACATACAATACGTATACTTCGCCTATCTCGACAACAGATCAACATCTGCTAAGGTGCTCTACATCATCATCATCCCCAGCCTCAAAGCGTAAAGCCTCATAATAATAATAATAAAGCCTCTTTATACCTTTATTCAACTACAATAAATTCATAATACAAATCATCGTATTAAATTCATGACTATGCATTATTTCAATCTCGTTATTTATAGGAAATTCAATTTCATTACATTCACTGCATTTAATTAAATAATTTACACACATTGCACTTATAAAACATTATTGACTAATTAATTAATTATGGACCCCTCTTTAGGTAAAGTCCTCCTCCACTTAAGAAAATAATTAGATTGAAACAATAATTTAATTATTTTGATAATTAAAATTTAAAGTTATTCGCATTTTAAGTTTGGAGGCAAAAATGATTTTTTATCATTTCAGCACTGAAAGAAAGCGCTAACGTACTCATGGATACATTTTTATAATCTTGTTTTGGTAGTAAGTAGGGTGAGTGTGCCCGTGCGGTGGGTTGACATCGGGTTCAGAAAATTTTAAATTTTGCAAACAAAAAATTTAATATTTTGAAAAAAATTACCTATGTTGAAACCATGATAATTCGACTCTGCTCTCGATTCTAAACAAACAACTTTCTAGTTTTGCGTTAATTCATTAACACGTTGTATATAAAAAAAATTCCTGCTAATTTTAAAATTTCGTCTTTCCATCGTTCCTGTGGTCTTCTACTATATCTTTACTGGTCGTATACTATATCACCGATATGCATACGATCACCTCTCGCCTCTCACGTACATTAACCGCTCGCAACCGTGCTTTAAGAATAGGTGGTTCAATAAAGTGTCTGTGGGGAGTTCAAGGATTAAAAGCTTTATGGACGCTGACCAAGGACAACCTTATAAAATGGGGAATTATCCCCCAAAACATCAAAACTACATGTCAATGCGGAGAACAACAAACCACCCCGCACGGAACAGTCTGTACAGGTGGACCACAATGTGGAGAGGAGGACCTAATGAGCGCATCAGCCAGTGCGACAGAGGTGGCAAGATACTGGAAATTGACGATTTAAAGAAGACGTGACGATTTCACACGAGAAGAAGACGCTGGCCGATTGCGGTCGTATCTGACCTTTACCTATCCTACACGAATTATAATGTATATCAAACTCTTACTTACTCTTACTAACATTATGTCGTCTAGACCAGATAACAATAGTTACAAAAAACTCATTCTTCTGTAGATAGCAAGGCTTCTTCGAAATATATTTGAATGCAGGATTAATCACCTGACCGGCCGGATGAAACCGGATTTAGACCTGAACGAGCCTCTAGCAAGGCAGGTGTTGCGAAACGATGGCCCACTCGGCCAATAATCGCTAGATACCAGCTGGTTTCGCAACCACTGCCTCGCCACTCACTGAACACTTCGATCTAACGTTGGACGCTAGTATCGATCTCGGTTCGATCGAAATATAATATGAAGGCTTGTTCAATACAGCGTCTATAGAAAAGTATCATTAACCTTTAAACCACATACTCTACCCATCGAACTGAAAAACTTTTAGTATGGTAGCAAAACTTTCAGAACAAAAAAAACATCCGTTACAAATTAAACTGCAATACCTACTTGATTGAAACGTATGGAACAGCAGATTTTGTTTTGTATGTAAGATTGGCGCCTTATTTTTCGCCGTTGTTCTTGGCGCGGCCAGCAACCAAACTTGAATATTATATTTCAGAATAAAGTAACAAACAAAACTTATTAACATGTATATCCCTAGACTCAGTCCGGACGGAGATATAAAGTTTTGATGTTGAAAATATTACCATTACGTGCACTTCAAGCCCTTATATCTCAGTTCGGACTGAGTTCCGAGATATTTGTAATAACAGGTGTTATTTTTAACTTTATTCTGAACTATAAAATTCAAGTTTGATTGATGGCCGCGCTAAAAAAAGAAAAAAAGGCGTCATTTTTAACCGACTTCAAAAAAGGAGGAGGTTTCTCAGTTCGACCGTATATATATATTTTTTTTTTTATGTGTGTTCGCGGATAACTTCGTCGTTTATGAACCGATTTTGATGATTCTTTTTTTGTTGGAAAGGAGATGTTCCGAGGGTGGTACCATGATAAGGAAACCAGGATCTGATGATGGCATCCCAGAGAAATCGAGGGGAACCTTCGAAAATCGTACTGCCGACTAGTGCGTTTTTTAATTTAAAGCACTCCTATTAAATCGAACTAATGAATTCACCACTGAAAATTGTGAAATAAACAAAATTTTAACAAAAAATTAAAACCGCCTTCAAAAAAACTAAAAAGTTAAAAAATAATATTGCAGCCTATGACTTTTTCGTTCGCATCATAGAAGTCGGTGTCAAGCCAAGCCAAAAAATACAAGCCATGTCGCGAATCGAACCGGCTTAACAGCGACTTCAATAAAACAAATTAATGTTCTTATGATGCGAACGAAAAAGTCATAGGCTGCAATATTATTTTTTAACTTTTTAGTTTTTTTGAAGGCGGTTTTAATTTTTTAGGCATAGGCTTTTCTTGTATATAACTCTAATTGGATAAGCATACAGTACAGGCTGTAACTTTTTTAATATATCCATAAGAAACGTGATGGTCTATTGGGCAATAAATCTAGCTAATATTGATTAATAGGACAAAGGTATTATATTTAACCACATGTTTGTTTATAAATTTTGTAAGTAGGCTCTAATCGGAAAAACTGTGTCAAGAGATGGTAGAGTACACTAATTCAAGGTCAAAGTTCTTCAGTTCACGACTTGTCTCTAATAAATGGTATATATCATGTACTGACGTATTCAAGGTAGTATCTACCGTGATGGAATACCAATTTCATTGTCCACGTTGCCTGTTATCAATTAGTTGTCACTGATCGATTTCACCAATCTAAATACCTACAGGTACAAAAATTGTCACGTACCTTTGTCTCATTTTAATTGATAAAATTTCAAACCATCAGCTTGTAAATTTCTTCACTTCCTATTTTGATATTTAAACGGTCAATCAACGTCTCAGAAATGCCATCGTATTTATGAGACGTCGTATTTCTAAAAATGTTTATAATGACCTTATTCTGCGGCTAAGATCTGTTACTATAAGTCCAACAAATTGTCAAATAAATCTTAATTTATCCATTATAATTTAATCCTCAACCCTACACTGTTCTCAACAAGTTCCATATTTCACCAGCACCCAGGGATTCGGAGGAGTCAAGGCCGTAAGACATACATCACATTCACCTTCCACTTCCACTGTCACGGCCATTTTGCGAAACATCACTAATGCCACAAACAAGCCATTCTAGTTCTTATGCCACTCTTGTAAATGTCGCAATTTATTCGACCGCTGATTCTAGTTCTGGTGTGGTAATGGCCTTAGTTTCAGACTAGATGGAATATAAGTTCCAATAATAAAGCACCGGTTACACTAAAGCCGAGACGGGAGCTGGAAATGCCACGTAGAATACAGCGCGGGATACAAAATTGCGAACTGGTACAGCTCTACCAAAATCTCAAGTTTTTTTTTAATTTTCGTACAAGAATTAGAATTAAGACATACCAGTCCTTATAGGCATTTTGCATATAGCTGGTTTAGTGTTTCACTGCTAAGCAAAGGCCCTCCAAAGTCAATATCAAAAAACTCCTCAAGAAGACAATTATGTAACAAATGTCCGATCTTATTAGAGGAGCACACAATTAAATGTAAACAGGCCATAAAGAAAAAATGTAAACACTGTATGTTAGGTTGACTTAATATAATATAGCTTTATATTAAGTGGCAATAAAATAGCAATTCATTAAAAATTCGATTAACGAGCGCAACGCCTAGAAAACTGCTCAGCAGCTTGGCGATATTAAAATTTGTAAACATAGATGTAACATTCTGAAATAAATAAATTAAAAAAGAAAAAAGTTGTGCCTCTATCACAGCATAAGAAAGAGTATCTATTACTAGATACAGTACGGACACTCTCTTCCTCCCACCAACTTTTTACCTCAACCCCTCTATCGCCCTCTGGTTACCTCGCACTGGTTACTCGTTACTTACGAAGAAGACTTAAGGTTCAATTTCTTTGGTTTCGCATGTGCTGACATCATCTTGTCAATTTAAATTTTTTGTATGCAGTGTCCGGGCTGTGCCTCTATCATGGTCTGGATATCTGTGTGGACGTATCCATCCGTCTTGTGGAACTAATACTTTGGTGATTATCCATCACCCATTGAATGCATGCGATAGAATCTAAACTATTATAAAACTGTAACCGAAGTGTGTCTGTACATTAAAGATATTTACAAAAAAAAAATTACGACATGGTTTTTACCTGTCCCTGATTCCAAATCACCAATTTTTGGATTTTTTGTCTGTCTGTTTGTTTGTTTGGGTGTTTGTTTGTTCGAGTATCACGCAAAAACTACTGAACCGATTTTGATGAAACTTTTTTTGTTTGATAGCTTATCATCTGACTTAAAATCTGGTATATAATTTATGCGGACGAAGTCGCGGGTAAAAGCTCGTATATTATAAACTCAGTTATTCTGATAAAGCTTTTGTAGCGTAGCCACAATATAAGTTTCAGTTTTGAAAGAGAAACTTATGTAAATAGCAACACCGATATTTCCATAAGCATTATGACAAAAACTTAATTCTTATGAAATGAGAACAGTAGTTGAACTCAAAATGCATTAAAATGTTATTGCTTACGTAGAAACTACGTAATAAAACCGACGGTTTATTTATCAGGGGTGAATGACATTGGAAGGCCTTGAAACATTTATTTTACTTCTGAAATATTTATCTGCAATGAGCTTAAAAGCAAATGACACCATCTCCGGAGGTCATCATTTAGGGCTATTCGGACCCTGGAGATTGCAGCCCTGAACAGTGAGGTGGTATTCATATCGAACCATTCACACAGGTTCTTAAGCCAGGTAGTCCTGAAAAATAGACTGGCATAGATGAAGCAATATTAACTATGTTTTTCAGACCTAAACAAATGTTACAATGTTTTTTTCTTTTATTTCAATGAATTAGAAAGAACTGATTAAGCTTATTTAACATTTTAGAGAACCGTATCCATGCGATATGTATAAAATTAATCGTTGTGTACTTGTTTAGAACATAGGAGCCTATGGCCAACAGTGGCTGAAATGATGATGAATTAATATTTTAAACTGCGCTGAAAAATACAGTTGTTCATGTGGTGCATTGCATTACAATGTTTTATGTGTAATGAATTACACAAATAGAAACTATGCAGCGCATTCGGAATTAACTTGTGAAATCGTAGAGATTTTTCTGGTAAATAATTCATGTGAGTCGCAATGCTACGACTTTCGACACGTGAAAGACTTTCACTCTTATCACGGCTCTTATTTTGTATAATATCCATATTGATTGACATTTTAATTGAACAGGATTACTAATCGATAAACATACAAGTATTAAATAAAAAAAATAAACATGTTTTTTATGACCTCCTCTGCGGCTCTGTGTTAGATTCAAAATATCAACATCATCATCATTGAATTAAAAATGCAGGATCCTTTTTAATATGCTGACGGTTTTCTAAGGAGATGATCAGATCATCAAACTGAACAACTTTCTCTATGGGACCAACATCGAAATCGCGAAAAAAATATCAGCATTTGGGTCGAGTATATACAAATTCCTGAATTCGTTCAATTAATGTACAATATTGTCTCATCATCATCATCTCAGCCGATGGACGTCCACTGCTGGACATAGGCCTCCCCCAAGGATCGCCATAACGACCGGTCCTGCGCTGCCCTCATCCAACGTTTTCCCGCCACCTTCACCAGGTCGTCGGTCCACCGTGTGAGGGGCCTACCCACGCTGCGCTTTCCGGTACGCGGTCGCCACTCGAGAACTTTTCGGCCCCACCGGCCATCGGTTCTGCGAGCAATGTGCCCCGCCCACTGCCACTTAAGTTTAGCAACTCTTTGGGCTATGTCAGTTACCCTGGTTCTTCTGCGGATCTCTTCATTTCTGATTCGATCTCGCAGGGAAACTCCGAGCATAGCCCTCTCCATTGCCCTTTGGGTGACTTTCAGCCTTTTTATGAGGCCTTGAGTGAACGACCACGTCTCTGTTCCATATGTCATCACTGGCAACACACACTGATCGAAGACTTTCGTTTTAAGACACTGCGGTATTTGGGACGTGAAGATACTACGTAGCTTCCCGAACGCTGCCCAGCCGAGTTGGATTCGACGGTTGATCTCTTTCTCGAAGTTGGACTTACCTAACTGAATAGTTTGTCCCAGGTAAACATAATGGTCAACAACTTCGAGCGCAGAGTTTCCGATCATTACAGGAGTGGGTACAACATGGTCATTTGACATGATCTTCGTCTTGTCCATGTTCATTTTCAGACCAACTCGTTCGGAGGCTCTGCTGAGATCATCGAGCATTTGACTGAGCTCCTCCATAGTCTCCGCCATGATGACTATATCATCGGCAAACCGAAGGTGACTGATGTACTCGCCGTTTATGTTGATGCCTAGCCCTTTCCAGTCCAGAACCTTGAAAACATCTTCCAGTGCAGCGGTGAACAGTTTCGGAGATATAACGTCTCCCTGCCTCACGCCTCGCTGCAGTAGGATAGGTTTCGAGTTCTGGTCCTGTAGTCGGACTGACATAGTGGCGTTTTTGTACAAGCATTTCAGCACTTCGATGTACCGGTAGTCTACTTGGCAACGCTGAAGAGACTGCAGTACAGCCCAAGTCTCGATCGAATCAAAGGCTTTCTCGTAGTCCACGTACGCCAAGCAAAGGGGCAGGTTATACTCTTCAGTCTTCTGTATAACTTGCCGAAGCGTATGTATGTGGTCCACAGTGCTAAAGCCCTTTCGGAAACCGGCCTGTTCGGGAGGCTGGAAATCGTCAAACCTGCGCGCGAGACGGTTCGTAATGACTCTCGAAAACAGCTTGTAGACATGGCTAAGAAGGGAAATGGGCCTATAGTTCTTCAACAGGGCATTATCGCCCTTTTTGAAGAAGAGCACCACCAGACTTCTGTTCCATGCCTGCGGCGTTTTGCCCTCGAGTATGACGGAATCGAACAGCTTCTGAAGGGCCTTCAGGACCGGTTTTCCACCCGCCTTCAGAAGCTCGGCCGTAATCCCATCATCACCCGGCGCCTTGTTGTTCTTTAGCTGTTTTAGAGCCATACTAATCTCGTACAGGCTGACGTCCGGAATATCTTCTGTGTAGTGCCGGGTCAATCTAGCTCTTGGGTCGTTAGCCAGATCTGTAGCGGGTCTTCGTGTTGACGTGTATAACTGTCCATAGAACTTCTCAACCTCTCTCAGAAGCTCAGGCTTGGACGATACGATTCTGCCATCCTCAGTCTTCAGCTTTGATAACTGGCTTTGCCCAATAGACAGATCCCTTGCGAAAACTTTGGAGCCTTTGTTCCGCTCTATAGCCTCCTTAATACGCTCGGTGTTAAACCGACGCAGGTCGCAAGTCACGGACTTTGAAATCTGCCTATTGAGCTGCCGGTATTTATTCGCATCATCTGAAGACTGCAGAATCATCTCGCGCCTTTCCTCCATGAGCTTAAGAGTAGGGTCTGAGATTTTCTTAGTTCTATTTGTACGACGGGTCTTAAAGAACTTGGACCCGACCGCATGGACAGTTTCCACAAACCCATCGCTGTAATCGTCCACGCTACTCCCCAGGCAATCAAAACGATTTTGGAGTTCGAGCTGAAAACTACAGGGGTTTTGGATCTGGATCGGTACTGGACGGAGCGTAGACTTCATCAGACGAGATCTTTCGAGCTTGATATTAAGATTCAATGTGCCTCTTACCATACGGTGATCGCTTCCGGTTTTAAACGCGTTTAACACAGAGACATCATTGAATATTTGCTTCTTCGTCGACATGATGAGGTCTATCTCATTTCTTGTACCGGTCGGGCTCAACCAGGTCCACTTTCTGTGCTCCCGCTTCTTAAAGAAGGAGTTCATCATATAGAGTCCCTCCTTCTCCATGAAGCCAGCCAGCAGTTGGCCCCGTTTGTTCCGTCGTCCATACCCAAATTTTCCCACTCGCATCTCTTCACCGTCTCGTTTGCCCAGTTTCGCGTTGAAGTCTCCCATGACCACCGTGAAGTGTGTTTTAGAACTATGCATGGCTCTAGAGATATCCTCATACATAGTTTCTACATCGTCGGCGTATTTCTCTTCTGAAGTCGGGGCGTATACCTGTATAACCTTCAACGAATACCGTTTGGTTATTCTGAGTATAAGGTACACCACCCTATTCGACACACTTTCGATCTTCTCCACGTTGTTCACAAGAGACTTATGGACCATTAGCCCGACACCGTGCTGGGACTTTAGTTCGCCCTCTCGGAAATAGAGCAGGTTACCAGATTTGAGGATTATCGAGTCCTCTCCCTCTCTTCGGACTTCAGATAATCCAACAATATCCCAACGTATCCTGCTCAGTTCCTCCTCGAGTATAGCGAGCGACTCGTCGGTCCGCAGTGAACGTGTGTTGAACGTTGCCAGGTGCAGCTGTTGTCGGTTGTGGTAGCCGGATCTCTTCCGGAGATTCTTCGCACCCCCTGCCCCGCCGTTACCTTGACCGCTACCGTAGCCAGGAATAGCGGGGCCGCCGGGGACTGGGGGCCGTGTTAAGGGCGTACTTGCCATGTTGGGGGGTTTTGCCATAATCGCCACGCTTGGCAGGCGGGTTGGCGATCGCAGTTCGGCTGGATGTGTGTACGCAGAGGATGCTGCTGCCCATCTTCTGGTAGGTCCCTTAGTCGCCTTTTACGACACCCACGGGTAGAAATGGGATGGTGCTATTCTTAGCCGACACCACACACAATATTGTCTATTTTATCTTATCTGAGTACCTAATCCTTAAAAGCGACTTCTTTATTTAAGAATTCAATTAACTTAGGTATTTTTAAATAGTACACCTTTTCCATAATATGCAAAAAACTCAGAACAAAATAGGTTTGGATATATATCCACTTCTTCTTCTTATCGTGTGGGCAGAGCCCTGGTGTCAGAGTTTTTTCAGATCGCCTTACCGCCTCTGACGTGGTTTTTATGTAACGACTACTAACACCAGAGATAGTAGCCGGGACCAACGGCTTAACGTGCTATCCGAAGCACGGAATCATCTTTCTTTTCAGACAATCAGGTGATTCAGCCTGCAATGTCCTAACCAACTGGGGAAAAACGCACAAAGTGACATATCACTAGGTGTCCCCCGTGGGAATCAAACCCACGACAACCGTGTCGAGAGCCCAGCGCTCTTAACCATTACACCACGGAGGCAGTATCCACTTGAATCCTGGGACTAAAACTAATAATAACTAATTATACCCTGAGGCCAGAATTGATAAACCAAACGTGAGCAACTGAGCTTGAGGCATAAGAATAGGATATTAGTTATTCTGGCTTTCACAACTTCGCGAAAATTAACATTTATTGAATAATTTTCCCGTATCTGAATCTCTGTTTTATTTCCCAAGTTTAAAATCCCATCTTTCCTTATATTTTCAAACGACTGTTATCATTGTGTTTCTAACAGCAGGTATGTGCGTAACGGATAAGTTTTTAGACTTTATAGTTAGCAGAAAGTGTGCTAATGCGGTGTGCCCAGCCAACCGCACAGACACGCGCTCCCGTGCTAGATCCCGTTGTTTTAGCCATCGATTCTCTTTATTATAGTCTAGTTGTGTTAGCATGACTCAATTATAATTGATACTTCGTACTGTTATAATCGCCAAAAAAACACCCTATCGTTTTGATACCGATTGGATCGGGTACACACTCCAGAATATAATGTTGTAGCAGTATAGATATATTTTTTTTAGACATTATACAGGGTGTACAATAAAATGGGACAGCTACTGAAAGGGGTGCTTCAGACCATCAAACTGAACAACTTTCTCTATGGGACCAACATCAAAATCGCGAAAAAAAAATCTGCTGTCCCATACATTTCAGTCGAGTTATGTTTGCAGTTTTGTATGGGAGAGCGGATTTTTTTTCGCGATTTCGGTGTTGGTCCCATAGAGAAAGTTGTTCAGTTTGATGGTCTGAAGCACCCCTTTAAGTAGCTGTCCCATTTTATTGTACACCCTGTATTATACGGTAGTTTAATGTGTTGCGATTTCAAAACCCATAGGTAGCATCCGATATTTCAGTCACCGTTTTTTTTAAGTTGCTCTGAGACAGTTTTTAAGTTTGACGGTCTAATGCACCCCTTTAAACAAGACCACGCCTGTATAATCAACTACTAATTATACACCAATATTTATCAAAGCATCATTGCAAATCCAATCCTTGCAATGCGTACTTTTGCACAATAAACCAGTGCAAATACAGTTAGCATTCTGTAATTAAGCCGAGGACGTTGTTGAGTAAGTTTTTTAAACACTACATTAGACAAGCATTAGACGTGATAGTTCATTGTGTCATGGGTGCAGTATGGTGAATATAATATGAAGATCGTTTGGTGTACAAATTGTGTGCTTTGTACGGCTTTGTAAAACCACGCGTGCTTGAAGGGCAGTGAGTAAACCTATACGCTCGGATGAGCCAAATTATATGAACTCTGATGAGTAGAGCAGGGTCTTATTTGCCTGTGATCTATCAAGGTCATTTAAATTATTATCCGAGTGCACTGGTACTATGAAAACGCCTCTTTATTAGTAAATAGCCTCTCGATGTCAATAATAAAATTCTGAATTTGAATATAGGTAAGAAAGAGTATCTATTACTAGATACAGTACGGACACTCCCTTCCTCCCACCAAATTTTTACCTCACCCCCTCTATCGGCCTCTGGTTACCTCGCACTGGTTACTCGTTACCTACGAAGAAGACTTAAGGTTCAATTTCTTTGGTTTCGCATGTGCTGACGTCATCTTGTCAATTTCAAATTTTTGTATGCAGTGTCCGGGCTGTGGTATAACCATTTAACCATGTTTATAGTTTACGCCACAATATGGGACGCAAAAAGGGTCCAGTTGTCGGAATTTTAACCCAGCTTTTTAGTATTCCATATGATCATGTATTTTCATTAGATACCGAATTTACTGGGCGCCATATTATGTTTCGAACAACAATGAGTTACTAGTTTTATCGCTCTTGCTAAATAACTGTACCAATACACTAATCTAGATACGGCTGTATAATACCTATACTACCAGTTTGGATTGGATTGGACTTACGCACAAAGACCCGCAAGTAACAACACGGGAGTGGCTCGGGGGTTCTTGTACTGAGATTCAGAGACGTCGTTTGAGTGTGAGTTGAGTCTAAATAGGGTCGACAAAGTATGGATGATGTATGGACATATAGGAGTTAGAATTCTTAAAAAAATCTCTGATCCTATTTATGCACCACCTTCTTGGCCACATGTAATGCGTTTAGTCGCAACGAGTGGATATTACTGGTTGATTAATGTATTGGCACGTTGGATGCGCCTATAAATAAGGGTTCCTATACATTATTATTATGTACATGTACACATTAAGCAGTTGTTCAGTCACCAGCAGATATATCGTAGCAATAGTATAAGAGATAAGTGTACTTTTTGCAACCACCAGCAGCAAGGCTGATTCAGTGTTTATAGGGTGTAGAGCATCTCTGTGATGGGGATGGACCAGGTCTGCCTGCATAACTCCAGTCGGTTTAGGAGTTACTGATGATTAAAGGTCTGTAAAAAATTAACGATCACCTGCACGGCTGATCGTATGATATTGTTGTAGTATGCACTGTAGCTATGTGAACAGTACAAAAACTGTCAAGTTCTGTCAGTCGGTTTAGGAGATACAGCCAGTCAAAGTTCCGACCTTTGAACGGCTGTATCTCCTAAACCGACTGATGAATCATGTCAGTTTTTGTACTTTTCACATAGCTACAGTGCATACTGCAAAAATATCATACGATCAGCCGTGCAGGTGACCGTTAATTTTTTACAGACCTTTAATCATCAGTAACTCCTAAACCGACTGGAGTTATGCAGGCAGACCTGGTCCATCCCCATCACAGAAAAGCTCTACACCCCATAAACAATGAATCAGCCTTGCTGCTGATGGTTGCAAAAAGTACACTTATCTCTCGGAATACAAACACGGTCGTCAAATATTTCGAAGCAGTTCTAATTTTCAATAATTTCTTTACTCATAACAAATCAAAAACATAGGAACGCCGAGAACATCAAATATATCTACGCAGTCAAGGTGGTCATAAACATCTGAACATTTTCAGATAAAAACCTTACTCCGTTGTTTTAAATTTTAATTTTAAATAACATTGTAAAGAAATTATTAAAAATTTGCTGTTCAGATATTTATGACAAAATACACGTTTAGATATAATTGGTAACATTTACTGTAAAGAATTTAATGAAAATTAGCACTGCTCTGAAATATTTGGACACCTTGTATGCTACGATATATCTGATGGCGACTGTTCCTGGATAGTCCCATCAGATGGCGATAACTATTCGTTCAAAGGCCTCGGCTTGAAAATTCTCTAACATCAAGTTGACTAATAACTTGCCTCCTCCAATCCACACTGGGCCCGCATGGTGGAGTATGGCCCACTTCCTCTCACCCTTATAAGTGAGAAACTAAAAACTCTACATTTGTTATTCAAAATATTATCAAATTATTTACGTCTTTTTATGACTCTACAACCGCGTCGGAAGGTGTTCCGTTGTAGAAAAGACGCGGCCAGAAACTCTACAACACACATCTTTTGGAGGGTTTTATCCTGCAGTGGCTTATAAGTAAATAAAGAATAACGCTCACAGGCACATAAATTGTAATGATCCCAAGTATGCCTCAGGCTTTTTGTTATGGGAATGATACAACAACGGCACAAACATATAACATCCATGACCGAACCGGGATTCGAACCCAGAACCCTGGTTTGGAAGTCCGGCGTGGTAACCATTACACCAACCGGGTCGTCAAATACACGGTACATGCTATAACGCACATACTGTACTGTAGTCACTTTACTGCGATGTAACAACGCATGAAAATACATTTAGTTTGTATGGAGGGCGACACGTTGCCGATATTTGCGATTCGAGACGTCGTCGTCATCGCGCTGGCGCTACTGTGATATCAAGAGCCCAAATGACTACGTTGTTGACGCGTTGCTGCTCTGACGTCACACAACAGCGATGTGTAAGCGCCCTAATGTGCCATCAATGCCGCCAGCATGTGTTTTGTTTGACCAATAATGATTTGAAACGTCTTCTATTTGGGCTCCGAATTATATGGCACTACAACCGGACGCGCATGCCCATGATATAATACAATCTTATGGAAATATGCATCACGTCATTCCTTCACTTTCACAAATTTTAACATATATAATTTCTGACGGAGTTCATCGGCATTAATGACTAAACATTGTATACGTAATGTTTAGTTAATTAATGATTCGCGGCGAGTTAGCTTTGAAAGTCATTCAATGATATGTTTCATAGGTAAAATAGAGAAATGACAGCTCAATAATGGATCTTAATAATTTTAATTTTTTTATTTTAATTTCCATGTTCATCAAAATGCAAAAAAATTCAAAATTCAAAATTTTTTGTTCAAAATAATATCGTATAGATAGCTTTTCTAGTCATTTTTTGACTCTACCACCGCGTCGGAAGGTGTTTCATTGAGAGAAGATGCGGCCAGAAACACACATCTTTTAAACAAAACAAAATGTACAAAGTACAAATAAAATACAATATTGCATTACATAGTGTAAAATTGTCAAGACCAGACATTTTGGTCATTCAAATAATCATCGAGTTTATAGTAACCTTTCTTACAGAGGACTTGTTTAACATGGGACTTAAACTTTTTGTCTGGTAAGTTTAGAATATCCTCTGGTCAACATCAACTCATCACGCCTTATCACGAAGGGAGAATATGAATAAGGAGGTCAAAGTTCAATGTATTTAAAATGTTACCAATAAGTTACCTAAGAGCGGATAAAACACAACCAAACTGCAACACGGTCACTTGAACCAATTTTTCGTGAACGTTGAACGTAATTGGATAATGAATATCTTTTTAACCTTTTTACGAAACAAATATTCGGTACAACCGGTTGTTTATACTCTTAAATTCTCGTTTAGAAGTGAATTACACATAATAATACGATTCGGTATTACAATCAAGAGATCTAATCATATTAATTAGTAATGGTTTTTAATTTTAATACGTTCTATAAAGCTTTCATGCAGATGTAAAGGAAACGAGAACAAAGTGGTGATAACTTTCGATTGGACGCAGGTGCATCGATTTTGAATTGATTTTATGAACTATCGATCGATATCTGTCGATAAATTCCTTTCGAGATATAATCTCAATAGCGTTTACAATACTAAGGACCTGTTTCACAACTTCTTAGTAAGTTCTTGTTAGCTTATCCAACAGATATTTTGACTTATCTTCCATACAAAATATGTCAAACTATTATCTGTCGGATAAGCTAACAAGAACTTACTCAGAAGTGGTGAAACAGGCCCTAAGCATTGTCTCAATATAAGTTGAAACAAAAAACCAAAAGGATCTTTCTTACTCATATGGTTTCTAGGTGTGAAGGCAAAGAGTTGAAAATACTTTTCACACAACTTAGTATATCTACACTTAGGCAACAGAAGTGACAAGTTCCAAGTGACTAGTGTTTCGTATCAAGTGTACGTAGGCGCGCCAAACCCGGCCACTGGATGTAGGCTAACAAGTGTCCAGTGACTGCTAATGAGCGGTGAGCCAGCGCAGCGCCCGCGCAGCTCGGCGAAACGTCCGCACCATTACTATGCGCCCGCTCGCATCACGACTTTCTCGACATTCCTGATGCCGGAGAAATGGCCACCTGTTCACATGTTACGATTATTTTTGTGAATTTTTATTTAGGTGTCTGTGAGGAGTAAGTGATGAGTCTGTTTTGGCGTGACGCACAGTTGCATAGAACTGAAGTGTATTTGTGTAGGTTATGAAAAGGAACAGGCCTTGTACCCGGACTTTCGATGTTCGATATATCGCCACTGTCGGCACTTCATTGTAATAGAGTTAAAAATTGCGAAGTTCGGAAGTCCAGGTAGAGCCGCAGGCCCATTAATATCGTCTACGTCTCATCTGTCTGGTTGAGATTCAGCTGATTCAAAATCGTTTTTTAAGGCCCGTACTAATTAATGAATTCCATGAGTTCACGGGCCCTTAAGCTCATGCAGCAGAGGTGACTTAAGATCACGCTAGGGGCCATAGTCTTAGCTAGATCTTCCCGTATGTAAAAATTCATATTTTTGGGACCCTACTTGTAATCACGCTGATTAAAAGGTCTCTTAATCTCGGCTCTCTTACATATTGTTGTCGCTTCTACGTAAAACGATAAAAGAGAAAGAAGAAGGAAGCCCGAAAAGCCACGACAGTGTGCTAGTAATATTCAGCACCTGTACCCGCACTTTCGACTTTCGATATATCGCTACCGTTCGGTACCTTCATTGTAATAGATTTGACATTGGAACGAAAACGTTCACGCAATTGTGATGTTCGAATGTCCGGGTAGACCCTCTGAATATTACTAGCAATCTGTCTTGGCTTTTCGGGCGGGACAACTTCTGGCCTCGCTCGATTTTAACGTCATTACTAAACTAAATAATATTAATAGCAGTCGCACATTGTCACTGATTTGTTATTTTATGAGTTATTTATTATCAAATCTAACGTGAGTCATATAAAGTGAAGTCGTATTAATAATGAACTAACATTTCGTTATTGCAACATAGCGGTGCCTCTTATAGTAATGGAAACAAAGAAGATAAATTGTTATTACCATCCTTAAAAGTTTAGAGTTAAGTAAAAGTTAACTCTTAACTTGGTAAGAAAATATTTACCTCAGCTTTTACTTTAGAGAAGAATCTAAGAAACCATTCATAAATGGTAAGATAACTACCTAAATACATTACTCAATATTCGTAATTGTTCAAAAGGGAAACATCTAGTTTTAGTGTATAACTGTAAGCTTAGTATATTAATTCCAATTGAGCACCAATAAGTGCCGTAAAGACGTCATCTAAATTGCCGTTAACCTCACTTTAGACACTTACTTTCTTTGTATTTGACCGTTTCCCGGTTCAGAATATACCACCCCATTTTTCCAGGGGGGTGGACCCAAAGAGATTATACCTAAAGGCACAGAGAGAGTCATATCATTGCAAGAATGCCCACCTTTTTTGACGTTTGTGTTTGAGTGTAGTGTGTGGTGTCAAGTAGTATGGAAAAAAGAGACCAATTAGACCAAAGTGACATTTGCCCTAATGTTTACGGTCACTTTTCACACACACTGGCACGAAAAAAAGTGGACAGCCGCATAAATCATCAAATATCTATAGTGCCGTCTCCTTCTACTAGTAAAGGTACGTCATAAGACAAAAGAGACTAACTACAATCGTAAATTGATGAGGTCTCTATGCTTTAGAATAAAGAGATCATTCCTCTGAGGGTGGACCTAACTCGTCGTTTCATCCTGATACAAAATCGTGTAAAAATTTACCTTTTTCATTGTAGCAAAGAAAAATTAGGAGATTTGAGTTAGTTTTGCTAATATCGTCTATAAGTAGCGCCTTAAGGTACTTGTTATGTATTGAATTACGTTACATTATGCTTCGACATTGAACTAAATTCATGCTCACGATCGCGATCTTACACTGAATTTGAAGATCACTATGTTTAATATTAAAGGCAATCATCATTGGGGTCAAAATATTTAAAATGTAATAAATTTTGAGGCCATTGCAAAGTCTAGTCTAGATATTTTAATTTAATCAAAGGTTAAAATTCACTAGCGATCTAATAACTTTTTCGAAATTTTTGTTTTGTTTCAAGTGTTTTTTTATGTTTAACATCTATTTGCGCTTCTTGGCAGTCAAACCGTATAAATTATTAACTAAACATAATATTACAAAGGAAATGAATTATTTTGATTTGTATACGATATCACTAACTGAATGTTATGTGGAAATTAGGCATGTTAAGTATGTTGCTAGATCACAAGATCGGCAGACTATTCTAGGCTTCATATGCCACACCCCCGAGAAAACGATAAAAATCAAGATGTCCCTCCATCTTTTTTATTTTACGTACAGACGGCCGCAATAAGTTGTATACACTTTTGTTCTACGTCGTAGTACTAAAGTGTATATAACTTATTGTGGCCGACTGTACATGCCAAAAAAAGGCATGACGGTTTTTTTATTGTGTCACTTTTTCGTGGGTGGCATGCTAGCCGTGCAAGCATGTCTCAATCTAAACTAATATAAAACTGTAACAGAAGTGGGTCTGTTCATTGAAGATATTAACAAAAAAAAAGTTACTATGTGGTTTTTAGGTGTCCCTGATTCCAAATCACCAATTTTTTTATTTTTTGTCTGTCTTAGTTTATTTGAACGAGCATCATGCAAAAACTACTGAACCGATTTTGATGAAACTTTTTTATTTGATAGCTTATGATCTGACTTAAAATATGGTATATAATTTGTGCGGACGAAGTCGCGGGTTAACTCTAGTCAGTAATAATTATTAAGTTTTAAACCTTATTCCCGTGACATAAGGTCTAATGAACATGTTGTGTTGGTTGCAGGTGGCGATGGCCGGCGACTTCATCCTCGCCGTGGCGTCGATGATGATAGCTCGTCTGCGCAGCGATGACGTCACACTGGTGCTTAGTCAGGTCTGTTCGTTTAGCAATAGTGGTGAAGCCTCAGCGGTCGCGGCAGGCCAATCGTGCGGGGCATGCGGAGGCCGGGAGGAGTGCGTCCCGGCCTGCGCTGCCTGCGCACGTACCCTAACAGCGAATTGAGTTATGGTACGCCCGTCCCCCGCCGTACCCCGCACGCCGCGCGTACATAGACCCGCTGCGACCACTGAGCTTCATCAATTATTTTATTTACACTATGGTTTAACTCCTTCACTCTTAGGGTCAATTCACATTAGAAGAGCAGCGGTGCGCAGCCGCCGAAATTTGAACTTTATTCACTAGCGATAAGATTGCTCTAGGGTCACGTTGCAGAGACTGACCCAAGCACACGTATCGCGTGGTTTCGCGCGTCGCGTTTTTGCCTGCCACGTGGCTCCGCAATCCTCAGTCTCTTCTTGTTCTTGTCCAAAAACAATCCCTGAGATTGGGATAGATTCTCCCATAAAATACTTGACACTGGCGAAAATGCTGTGCTAACGCACAAGCAAGAGTCCATTAATTATAAATAAAAAAAAAGATTGCTCTAGCTAGAAGATTCTTCTCCGCGCGCCGCTGCTCTTCTTATTTATTTTATTTTTTATTTATTAGGTACTCAAACAAGTCACAATAAATTTTATAACCTATAGTAACATGAGTGAAATATTTTAAGTCTAGACTGTGACTCAATTAAATAAGTACAAAACATGTGTAGAAAAAAAGGGAGTCGTGCGTGCTGCATACAAACAAACGACGACGTTTGATCCTATTTTGAATATTAACCAATTTAAGACCAGGGATTGGGTGAGAGCTACATTTTCCTGCCCTTCGCCGTGGAGACCCTAGGTTGCTGGGGTCCTGTGGGGAAAATGTTCCTCAAATGCCTCTCAAGGCGCCTATTCGAGGCTACAGGTGACAGGAGGGCTGGCAGCTATTTTGCGCAAAGGATCACTCTAGCGATCCAAAGAGGCAACGCTGCCAGCCTCCTAGGCACTCTGCCCCGAGTAGGGGCTTTAGAGGATTTTTTTTACCTAGTACCTAGTCTAGGTGTTTTTTTTTGTTTTGTTTTTTCTATCCGTTATTTTGTTGTACATATTTTTATAATTAAACCATACTTTAATTACATTTAAGTCCATGCTATTTTAACACCATAAAAACTAATATCAGTATCTGTGTTTTGTCAGATTTCCATTAAAATAATTATGTAGTTTCAAGTTAAGATTAATTTAAGATTTGTGATATAAAAATCTTTGCGCCACTGTAAAATTCGTTAATATCCAAAATAGGATCATTAATTTGTACCTAGGTATAGATAGGGGAACTCCTCTTAATGGTGTCCGAGATTAATTGTCTAGGTATATTTTATTGTAGGTATTTTATATGATTTAATGAAACTCACACTCACATTGTTGGATCTTGGTCACTTTTAGGAACTTACGAACATATTTTGTATACAGAGTGTAAGGAAAAGTATCATTAGCCTTTGAAACACATACTCTACCCATCAAACTGAACAACTCTTACTATGGGAGCAAAACGATCATAACAAAAAAAATCTGCTGTTCCATCCATACGATAGATTTGCTCCCATAGTAAAAGTTGTTCAGTTTGATGGGTAGAGTATGTGGTTTAAAGGTTAATGATACTTTTCCTTACAACCTTTAGTGGTGGGCTACAAAAAAAAATACATTAAGTGAATTCTATTACTAAATGAAAATGTTAATCATTAATACTCCGATGTTAAACCAGTCTCATTAAGACATATGGTAAGCGATTTTAGTACCTACTGCTGTTACATCAAGGTTTAATCTCGAGATGATTTTAAAACAAAGGCAACAAACTAATTGTTGTCATGTATTACCAGCTTACAATCGTTTCTAACGTCAAAAGTGCCATCATTCGGTGACGCGAGTTTAAGAGCGCTACATACAAAACAAAGTTCTTTCCTAGTTTAAACATTTAAAAATTTAAGTAGAAAACAATGTTTTTAATACAATTAAGAAACTAATATCTGTGTCTGTACCTTGTCAGATTTCCCATGATGATGATGATATAGTTTTAAAGTAATCGTGGCTCGAAATTTTCCATACATATCTTAAATTAATTCTATCATTAAAACTACATATTTTAACGGAAATCTGACAAAGTACCGGCAATGTCTGCCGGTGTGGTTTATAGATATTGTCTAAAAATATGTCATTGACATTGGTTTATATTGAAAATAAGACGAAACTTCTTTCGTATGCGCGCTCGGGAGCTTTCGGAATTCAGTCTTAGGCGCTGTCCTATTGCCATCGCTCGCGCGATCATGCGTTCGTCCGACGAAAATCATTGTGCCACTGTGCGTTTAAACATACTTATATCTGCGGAATATCCTATAGAAGATCGTGCTATCATGAGATGCGATCGAATTGTTCTATTTTTATTCAGATATAAGTATGTTTAAACGCACAGTGACACAATGATTTTCGTCTGACGAACGCATTGATCGCGCGAGCGATGACAATAGGACAGCGCCTTTCTGCTTTACATTTTCAATAAACCTAATCCAGTAGTTCCTAAATCAATGAACAATTAGTTCGTTTAGGGCCTGTTTTACCACTTCTGAATAAGTTCCTAATAGCTTATCTTACAGATCTTTTGACACATCTTTCATACAAAATATGTCAAACGATCTAACAGATAAGCTACTAAAAGCTTATCCAAAAGTGGTGACAAGCCTTAGTAATAAGTTAATGATTTGTAGAATTAATATTTGTCGTTTTGGCTAAAGGTTCTTACTTTGGGCCGTATTTTGCACAAACAATCATAGTCTCAAATTGGTATTTATAGCAGGTAGCATTGCAGATCGTCCTCCAAAGACGGTAAAACAGTAGTTCGTTTCAGAAGTAAGCTCTTCGATGAAGAATAAAATAACTATTTAAATTCTGTTAAGCATCTTCAATTGCTTTTATCGGTGGGTGTTTACTCACGTTACGTTATGAAAGCCAAAGCGCTATATTAGAACCACAGGAGGTCACCAGTTTATTTCGGATTACGAGAATTTGGAAACTACAATAATAACATTAACCTTAAACGTCACGTTTGATATATATATTACTATGTTGATTAAAAACCTTACAAGGAATATTAATCTGTAGATTTCTTAATAAAAACGAAGACCTACCTCTCGGGTCCATAATAACCGGACGCACGACTTACGGGGTGAGTCCGGATTATATCGCATTCCGCGGTGTTAGCACATGCGCCGCGACGCGGTTCATGTTTTGATCTTGGCAGCGAATGCGATAAACTAAACATTACGTGAAATGCCAAGACTCTATGATGAAAGTAGACGGACCAAAAAAAAAAACCTTGAATGAGCAAAGTTTTGAAATACATTATGAATAATATTAAAATCGTAGTAAAACCATGATGGAGCACAATCCTTTTAGAATCGCGTGTGTGCATGTTTCTTGGTATTGAGGTCAAAACATCGATTACTGCTTGTACATATTCTTCTGTAGCTAATAATCCTTACATCCTGTAATTATTGTTCCTAAAACTCAGCGTCGATGCGTAAAACATGTAGATTATATGCATATGTAGGAAGGTGAATCAATTCATCAATTAATTGAACTAATCAATCGATTCTACTACGTATTTAGTTCGGAAGTACATAATATGTGCATGCGTAGCCGGCACGCTATCGGAAAAATCGAGAAAGGGTGCTTTAGTCCATCAAACTGAACAACCTTTCAATACGAAGCTAACCATCGAGAAAAAAGATAAAATTCTGCTGTCCGTATGGGACAGTATTTGAGTAGAGTACTGCAGTTTTGTGTGCAACAGTTGATTTTTTTTCGATGTTGTATCCATAGTGATAGATGTTCAGTTTGATGGTCTAGTCTAGAGTTTAGAAAGTTATATTTAAAGTCAGTAAGTTTAGAGTCTAAACCACTCCTTTAAATATAAGGTGTTATAAAAATATCTGCCACGGCTGCAAGGGTGCATTCAGACCATGAATCTAAACAACTTTCCCAAAGAAACATGGGTCGAAAAACGATAAATTTTTTCGGACTTTCCATACAAAAGTGCGGATCGGCCGATCGATTTTCTATGGGAGGTCCAAAAAAATTTATCGTTTTTCGACCCATGTTTCTTTGGGAAAGTTGTTTAGATTCATGGTCTGAATGCACCCTTGCAGCCGTGGCAGATATTTTAATAACACCCTTATATTACTAGTATGTTTTTACAACATGCTACATTTGATTTTCACTCGCCAACAATATACAGATTTAACAGATTCTTTACAGCATACCATTTGCAGTATGCACAGCATTTGCCATAATTCGGACAAGTTATATTATATTGTAAAGTTTACAATATCTGTAAGTTAGGTTTACCGTATGGCAGCTTTCATTGGTACCTTTTGGACCTCCTCTCCGATTCTAATATTCCCTATTCTTATTCCACGCTATAGACAACGCCCTAAGCTAAAGACTGCAACCCTTGGTACTGGAATTCCTGGGTTGCTCAGCTGTTCCCTGGCCTGACTCTGCATAAAATTTTGCCTCCAACACATAAACCTCAAATTATAAACCGTAAGAACAGAGTTCGAATAAAAGAAACTTAATTCCCTCTTCACATTATAAACAGTAACTGACAAATATCAATCCGTCTCTCTCTAACTCTTAGCGCGGTGTATATTGCAGGTGGTGACAGACCTAGTGCAGGGCGAGTTCATGCAGCTGGGCAGTAAGGAGACGGAGAACGAGCGGTTCGCGCACTACCTCACCAAGACATACAGGAAGACGGCCTCGCTCATCGCTAATGCTGTCAAAGCGGTCTGTATTTGTTTTAACCAACTTTCTATACAGGGTGTTACAAAAGTAAAAACAAAAATTTTAAACTTTAAAGGGGGTTGTTCAGACCATCAAACTGAACAACTCGCAATATGGGACCAATATCGAAATCGCGAAAAAAATATCTGCTATCCCATACGTTTAGCCCGAGTAGATTTGTAGTTTAGTATGGAACATCAGATTTTTTTTCGCGATTTCGATATTGGCCCCATAGTTGAAGTTGTTCAGTTTGATGGTCTAAACCCCCTTAAATGTTTATTTTACTTTTTGTAACACCTTGTATAAGAAATTTTCTGTTTTTGCCTTTATCTGTGTAGAAAGGTGGTGTAAACGAAACACTAGTAATATTTTAAGGGATGATTTAGTAATATTTTAACTAACCGCTGTTTCATAGAAGTACCGACTACTCCAATTTAACCCTTTATCAAGCTGTGGCCACCACATTTGCATTCAATATGAACCTTATTGATAAAGTTTTAAGTATTGTCAGTTACTTACAATATGTGGTAGATAAAACGTACTATGCCGGTGAACCTCGGCTTCGTAATGAAAGTTCAGTTTAGTTTGATGGTCTAAACTAAACCATCCCTTTAAATATTACTACGATCTTTTGTTACGCCCAGTATCCTTATACAAAATTAGCTGAAACAGGATGATGATTTTAAAGGGATGATCAGTCCATCAAACTGAACAACCTTCTCTATGGGACCAATGTCTTTTTTTTTTCGTGATTTCGATGCTGGTCCCATAGAAAAAGTTGTTCATTTTAATAGTCTGATCATCCCCTTAAAATAATTTTAGTTAATTTTGTTGGAACTTATATTGGTGTGATTTCAAAAGCAATCAAATCCACGATTTTCAAGTTGATGGCAGACGCGATAATTTAAATTCCTGACCTCCATCAGCTAGGTATACAGTACTATTATGAGTGTTGAGCTAAGCGCGAGCAGTTTCCTAAAGAAGAGTAAGCCATATGAGATCTCATCAACGCCAACATCGCAGTTCAAGTGGTAGCCGTAGCCGAAATCGGCCAGAAGTACACCGTCAGTATTTGGTTGTTCGCGATTTTCTCAAAAACTGCAAGACCAGTTATGATTCTTTCACATCTCCTTGTACTTCTGGGATGATTTAAGTATCATTCTTATATGGAATGAATTATAACTTCATAACTACTTTCTGTGCCTCCTCCAACGCATCCTCATCAATTGCAGGTATACCTACTAAAATTACGCACTTTAGTAGAGGTGAGGCGGTTCTGAAATGGTCAAGGTCGTTCAGTGCGGGATACGCCTTAACACATTCACGGACATTGAACGAGACACAATAGAACTTTTATTGTTATCACTGCTATAGCCGGTCACTGTCCGCGAATGTGTTAAGGCCCTATGGTAGGAGGAAACACCTTGGAGGCATCTTTTATTTTTCATGTTTCGACTATAACAAATTACCGAAACCAAAGTCATACCTCAGTATTCTTGGATAGTTTATCTAGTGAAATCGTCACAAAAGATGACGTATTTTCTTGTATTTTTGAACATTTTTCTCGTGTTAGAAGAACTTAAAATAGTTTCCGAATTTTGGTATTTATATTCACACATTCACCATTAGTTTATCTAGTAAAAACATAAACAAATAGATTTTTTTAACTCTTTTTAATCGAAATTACGGCACGCTCACGCACTTTTCGGAGGGCTGGGCAATCACGTTTCTCATAGAAAATATTCGTCTGAACCTATGGCCCCTTAAACGTTCGAATGTTCCTCCAGTCAGTCGTTATAATGTCCAACTCTGAATAATAGCTGGACTAATGAAACCCCCTCGACCACCAGGTGGCGCTGCTGAGCGGCGCGGACGAGAGCACGAGCGAGCTCGCCTTCCAATACGGCCGGAACCTCGGCCTGTCCTTCCAGCTGGTCGACGACCTACTCGACTTCGTGTCCTCGGCCCAGGCCATGGGCAAGCCGACCGCTGCCGATCTTAAACTCGGCCTTGCTACTGCACCTGTGCTTTTTGCATGCGAAAAGGTAAGAATCAATTGATATTTTATTTTCGTTCAGTGCTAATGATATTGGGCGTGTGATTCCGGCGTAGAATGAACTACCTGGTAAGAAAGAAAGGACTAGAGGTCAGTTCGTGTTTGGTCCTATTCACTCAATTTGAGATTGCTCTAGTGAAAAAGGAGATCGCTACCGTATTGCTGTCCGTATAGGCGTAAAAATTTTTTTTTCTGTGGGTGGGTACATAATTATGTCAAACCAAGAAGCTCAAACCAAGAACATTGTATATAGTATCCTATAGGTGGACCAAACTCTCGAATTTCGTGGAGAATGCAAAATAAACTCTAATTTTACGTAATAAGTATTAATTTCCTTCAATGTTGTTGTAGGCTGACAACCAAGCAAATGTGAGATAACCAGAATACTCGTGTGTCTCTTTCTAACGTGTTGCCAACTTATTAAGCTACCACTTTAGAATTTACTGTAACAAAAGATGACCGTAAATTAAAAAAATATTTTTGTTTTGAAAATTCATCATTTAAAGTATATTAGGTATTGATAATTTTTATTTGTTTTACACTAATTTTGTTCATTTTATGATAAAACAAATAAGGTAAGTACAATACTTTAGTGTATTATTTCAAAACTTTTTAATGGCAACTCTTTGGTGTTATAAAAAAATATTATTATGGCGGACATATTTGAAATTTGAAAAGTCATAAAATAACAAATTAAATTGTTGTGATAACTGATAATAACATTGTAAACCTTCGAAATGGTCAATTTTTGTTGTGTTACTGGATGCAAAAATGAAATTTACCCTGGCTGTGGGTTTTCTTTCCAAAGGTTAGATATTTCATTGTTTCGCTAAACTTTTCTTAACTAGGGTGACCATTGACCATTTTGGCGACCTATGTATTAAACACAAAATGTGTGTTGCTTGTGTATTGATTGAAACAATAATTTCATTATTTTGATACTTAAAATTTAAAGTTATTCGCATTTTAAATTTTGAGGCAAAAATGTTGAAATTGAAAAATGAAAATGAAAAATTGAAGTTGAAACAGATTTATTGTCACAGCAAAAAAATTATACATCATTATGTTATCATTTCAGCAATGAATGAAAGCGCTAACCTACTCATGGATACATTTTAGTAAGTAGGGTATGTGTGTCCGTGCGGTGGGTTGACATCGGGTTCAGTTAATTTTATTTTGAAGAAAGAATCATATATGTCGAAACCAAGATAATTCAATTCTCGATTCTAAACAAAATACTTTTTTAGTTTTGCGATAATTCATTAACACGTTGTATTATTTTTGCGGATGAACGAGAACAGTCGCGGGTAAACTCAAAATTAATTTTATATACAACGTGTTAATGAATTAACGCAAAACTAGAAAGTAGTTTGTTTAGAATCGAGAGCAGAATCGAATTATCATGGTTTCAACATAGGTAATTTTTTTCAAAATATTAAATAATTTACTTAAAAAATTTTAAATTTTCTGAACCAGATGTCAACCCACCGCTCGGGTACACTCACCCTACTTACTACCAAAACAAGATTATTAAAATGTATCCATGAGTACGTTAGCGCTTTCTTTCAGTGCTGAAAAGATAACAAATCATTTTTGCCTCAAAACTTAAAATGCGAATAACTTTAAATTTTAACTAATAAAATAATGAAATTATTGTTTCAATCTAATTATTTTGTTATAAATCAGTGGGGGTGTATGAGGTTTTGCGTTAATTTATTAACACGTTGTATATATTTTTTTAGTCTGAGTTTACCCCTAAAAACATTTTCAGAATAAAAAGATAATATTGAATCCTCAACGAGATGGTAAGAAACAGGCTTGAATAAATGCATTTTAGGTATCCCGTCAAATTTGAGAATGAATGGACCCCCTAGTTAGAAAGGGACACACGAGGATTTAGGTAATCTCACTTGCCCCGGTGCCAGCACCGTAGTGTACAATCTAGTTACTATACAAAATTTTTGGCTCATTCGAATGTAAATTGTATATCTTCAACTCCACTAAAACGTAGTGATTATATTCTCTTTGCACGCTATCTCATACGTGGTTAGGTTGTGGCTCTGTTTAATACCGTAAGCAAAAATTCTTCGTCAACTCACCCTATTTATTTTGTCACAAAATCTCGTCATTCCATTCTGGAACTTAAATTTCTAAATATGAGCATTGCTACAACTAAAGCTAGTTGCAGAAATGTTTTGACCACCCCGAAAGGGATTACGGTCGTGAGTTTATGTATGCAACACGGGTCTAAGATTAAGATGTTTATGAGAAGGACAGCGATAACTTATTGCCAACCTGTCGCTTACGCTTACGCTTGACAGACATGTCAAGCGTAAGCGTGGCGACTACAGCAAACAGAACTTTTGACAGATGACAGTAAACTAACCAACCCCCTTCTATTCCAGTACCCAGAACTGAACCCGATGATAATGAGGCGATTCCAAGAGGCCGGTGACGTTGAGAAGGCATTCGAGCTGGTGCACAAGTCGCGCGGGCTCGAGCAGACGAGGTTCCTGGCCCGCAAGCACGGGGCCGAGGCCGCGCGCCTCGCCGCAGAACTCGCAGATTCCCCCTACCAGAAGGGCCTAGTTGTCACAACCGACCTCGTCCTCAATAGGATCAAATAGCACCACCCGCCCTACGAAAGGCATCCCTAGTTCTAACGGTGCACTCGACCGACAAGAGTCCCGCGTATAGTCCCCACTATGCGAGTCCCGAACCATTTCCCCCCACTTGTAGGGTAATCGAATTTTCAAAGTAGTTTTTGGATTTATACTATAGCATTCTTTTATATTTTTTTCCCAGGAGTACTTTGAAAATGTTTTTATTTTTGTCGCCTTTAATTTTAAAGGCTCGGAATAGACGGAATTTTGGATAGCTTTTTTTTTATTATATTCGTAGAGACGTGAAACGTTTTTATTATGACTTTTGAGTGTTTGTGCTAGTAGGAGCTCGGTCCGACGGCGGCCGAAGACTTATCGTGATGTGTGGACATTTTATTGTGAGTGGGATGTGTGCTGCCGACACAAGGCGAGATATTATACTAGATATTATACGTCAAGTAAACCATGTGCCCCGGTAAATAAATTATGCATAATAACGAGTTATATTCAATTTAAATGTAAAAGTATGTACACATGTTAAACAATTTTATCAGTCTGACTGACTGTTAACATCGCCGATGCGAAGTATCAAATATTTATGTCACTTATATATTGATTAAATATGTATCTGCTACGTTATTTATATACTTATATTTATACTTGTTTTACGAGTATGTTTCCCTCACTTTTGTGACCTGATTTATTTTAAGATAGTTTTCTATGAAAGTACTTATTAACACCATTAAACTATCTGAGACGATTGGATATACAGGTCGTTGTTTTTGAATTACTGGGGAAAGTTACGACAATTTACCATCAAAGTGTTCCCCATTGTTCGAAAAAAATACCAAGTATTGTTATAGAGTGAGCGCGTATGTATGTGACGACTTGTTACCAAATACCGCTGTACATAAACATTATTGTACAATAAAAGCTCAACTGTTGTTTATCTAGATACAATATTTCAAATTAAGTTCTTATAATCAAAATATTTTGTACATAGATTCTTAAAAAACCAATATAATACTTTTAGGTTACTAATTTACTCTGTTTTAGCGTCGTGCAATCTTTCTTATAATGTTAACATGGTTTAGGGCCCATTTACACACTAAGTGTTTACAGAGATCGGACCCAGAAGGTCAAAGTGCCACTGTAACTAGTTTCAGTGGTCCTTAAGCCAAAGGAACTCCGCTTTCAGACGTAACGGTATTTAATTAGACGTTTCTCGAAGGTGTGTCACTGCTTTAAAATATCAAGTGTGGAAGTATCTGTGTTTTAACACATAAATTCATCACAAAATTGTTGTTGATTTCACTAAGTTCGTGTTCGGCTATTCTGTAATTTATGCTATGTAAATACCAAAAGAAGTTGACCCTTTCAGCGATGTTTCTGTGCCACAGAATTGTAAACTATAACTATGGCATTAAGGCCAATATTCTACGTAGATTAGATATGACGTTTTAGAAGCGGGAATGTCGCTGAGATGGCAACCTTACTCGAGAGTCATTGGATAAGTTACCCGCGTCTTATCTTCAAACAGAACCAATTACCTCAATTTCTTTAGCGTACACGATACATAACTAGAGGTGTATATGTTTTTATATAGTATTAAATCTTACGTTTCGTACGAAGCCGCACAATATTTAGGCAAAATCATAAAAGCCGATAGAAACTTACTAAACTTTGCTATTAGCTAATTATATTAATTAGGTTTATTGTAAATAATACAATGGAATATTGTAAATCAATTAGTATGATTGAAGGTAAGAATTTACCTAAATAATATGCACCAAGAGCGCAGTATTTTTAAACTCTTTCTCTAGGTTCTTGTTATTTAACAAAATATTAGTCATTATTAAGGTAACAGTTAGTGTAGGGCCGACATAATGACTGAAGATATATTATGACGTCATAACCCATACCGCTGTGAAAGTTAATTCAACATAAATGTAACAACGACCAATAAATAACTAGTTAAATATTAAAATAGATCTTATTCTGAAGTGTCATAAGTAACGAAATTGTTTGAGTAATAATTGGACAAAATTATGGTAAATATTTGGTCAATAATTGGTCATTATGTCAGCCAATAAAAGACGGCGAAGTTGTATGTTTTTGTACATTAAAAGTTGAACAATGGGAGTCAATGAATTTTATTTATATTTGTATGTACATGTACGTAGTTCATACTGATTGTAAATATTACTACTCTGTAAAATGCAAAATAATGAATAATTTTTAATATAAACATTAGTTACATAATATGGTTTTATTTATCCACTGCAGTATTATTTTAATAGGTGATTTAATATGGATTTTAATCTAATTTTTATTCCAAGGAAAACTTTCGCCATATTTAGTGACGTTCTTTCTCCCAAACTGTTACTGATTACAGTGACCATAAAAAAATTATATATAGTCGCGTTGCAAGTTCAGTCACGAGCGGTTGTGTGTTGTTCCCGTTCGAGCTTGCCACAAGGTAAGGATTGTTATATGAATAAAAAACAAGACGTATGTTTTATTCATATAACAATCCTTGGGATTGAAATGTATACAAATTACTTGATATTGGCAGAATTGCGGTGCAAATCAGAAGCAACCGAAAAGTATCTAAAAAAACTGGCCAAGTGAAAGAAAGAAAGAAAGAAAGAAAAATCTTTATTAAGTGCGAGTCGAGACTCTGACAATTAGTTTTCCGTACTACCAGTTGTTTAACGTGGGTCGTTAATGACAACCACTATTAAACTAAATTTACTAAGTAGGTACCTATGTAGTCACATAGTAACTGATGAAATTTTTTATTTTGGTAGTCGTTTTTTGGTACAACGTGTTAATGAATTAGCGCAAAACCTCATACACCCCAACTGATTTATAACAAAATAATTAGATTGAAACAATAATTTCATTATTTTGATAGCTCAATTTTAAAGTTAATCGCATTTTAAGTTTTGAGGCAAAAATTATTTGTTATCATTTCAGCACTGAGAAAGCGCTAACGTACTCATGGATACATTTTAAAAATCTTGTTTTGGTAGTAAGTATGAGTGTGCCCGTGCGGTGGGATGACATCGGGTTCCGAAAATTTTAAATTTTGCAGACAAATTATTTAATATTTTGAAAAAAAAAAAACGATGTTAAAACTATGATAATTCGATTCTGGAGTGCGATTTTCGAATCTCATTCGTTGAACTCAGCAGTTAAAAATGTCAAAATTACTATGGAGATATGCTTCTTTCTACTGCTGATTTGACTTTCAAAAATCGCACTCCTGAAGTATGATTTTTGAAAGTCAAATCAGCAGTAGAAAGATGCATATCTCCACAGTAATTTGACATTTTCAACTGCTGAACTCAGCGAATGAGTTTCAAAAATCGCACTCCAGCTGTCGATTCTAAACAAACTACTGTCTAGTTTTGCGTTAATTCATTAAAACGTTGTAGAAATAAAACTATTCAAGTGCCAGCCTGATAATTTTCCAGCTATCTACACGCTGTCTACACGTCGTTTCTAATGTTCATTATTTTATTCAGATTTTTTATGCCTATATTTTTTGAAATACAGGGTAAATTTCATATCAGTGCGGATAACATTACCTATATTCCACTGATCAAACTGAACGACTTTCAGTATGGAGCGAACATCGAAATAGCAAAAAAAGAACCCCTGTTTCATTTCATAACTGCAGTACCTAGGTATCGATCGACTCAAATGTATGGGACTTCAGATTTGTTTCGATTTGGAAGTTGGCTCCATAGTGAAAGTTGTCAGTTGTCCGCAATGATATTATATTTAGGTACCCTGTAGAGGTGGGAACAGCAGTTTTTCGGAAGTTTTAATGATTTTTACACTCGTATTTTTATAAGATTGACAAATTTCCCTGATCTCGTGTCTTCCTCGACCTTCGGGTACATTGAAAATGAATTTGTCAAATGAACTTTCACGTGATAAAGGTACAACTTCTGAATAACCCATCAGTGATATGCACCTCCCAATTTTTTTTTAAATATAGTTCAGTATCTAGGGTTTTTTTTAATTTTGTCAATATCTCATTTGGTTTTCGAAAACATGATTATTTTTCTGACAGAAACCGGGCGTAAAATGACCGCACCCAAAAAAGATTTTGAGATTTAAAAAAATATATTTCTTTTTGTCCTCGTTGAGACGCGTCTGTTGACACCCCAATCAGCCACCTAGTCCCAAAATCCACGACACCGGGGCGATGTCGCACTTTCGTTGAAAAAAGATCAACAATAGTACTCTATCGTACCACATGATGTATGACCTACATAATTCCTTACAAGCCTTCTATCACCAAGCAACGCAAGGAACATGGTAGAAGTCATGACGTGAAATGTGTCAGTTCCTAAACTGTCCAGGAGTACGATTTTTGAATCTCATTCGCTGAGTTCAGCAGTTGAAAATGTCAAAATTACTGTGGAGATACGCATCTTTCTACTGCTGATATGACTTTCAAAAATCATACTTCAGGAGTGCGATTTTTGAAAGTCAAATCAGCAGTAGAAAGATGCGTATCTGCATACATTTGCAACTGCTGAGTTGAACGTATGAGATTCAAAGATTCAAAGATTTTTGAATCTCATTCGCTGAGTTCAGCAGTTGAAAATGTCAAAATTATTGTGGAGATATGCATCTGTTTACTGCTGATTTGACTTTCAACAATCATACTTTAGGAGTGCGATTTTTGAAAGCCAAATCAGCAGTAGAAAGATGCGTATCTCCATCGTAATTTTAACGTTTTCAACTGCTGAACTCGGCGAATGAGATTCAAAAATCGCACTCCAGATATAAAGAGTGTAACAATACGTGGTTTAGAGTCTAAATTACTTTGTGTTTATTAGTTAAGATCTAGTTTAGATAATTATTTGGTTTATTTATTATTGTGTGTATTAAAATTCTTGAAGTAAATAAATAATATTGGAAATCACTTTGTTCGGTTAGTCGTGGGTTAGGCTTAGTCGTGTGTGGCATGGAACTGGACATTTCATGAGCGCCAAAACTACACCTAAGTGACTACAACAACGAATGCAATACAACAGACAGACATCGTGTCTGCGGCAATCGATACCCGCGCCCGGCACCGCCCGGACGAGGCTCTGAAAAATGTCAAGCGAAATATATGCGCCCTTACCTTACTGACTGGGCAAACTTGATAAAGGCAAAACTACAGGTTGTAACAAAACACCCTAGTAATACTTAGGTAAGGGGGTGCTTCAAACCATCAATCTGAACAACTGTTACTATGGAGCCAACGTCGAGAAAAAATGAAAAAATCTGCCATCCCATACATTTGAGTCGAGACGGTAGTAGGTACTGCAGTTTTGTATGAAAGAGCGGATTTTTTTTTCGCGATCTCTATGTTGGCTCCATAGTTAAAGTTGTTCAGTTTGATGGTCTGAAGCAACCCTTTCAGTTTACTAGGGTGTTTTGTTACACCCTGAATAGTAATATTTATTTTATTATGTACATTTTCAAAAGGCGGCCTTATCGGTAACGGGTATTATCGGTTATTATACAGGGTGTTAGGGAAGACAGTTGCATTTAGTTTAATGGGTGATTGTACTCATGATACTGAACCACTTTCCCAAAGGAACAAAAGGGAAATTCGCAAAAAAACAACTTTTCATAGAAACCTTCGATCAGCTGATATATTTAGTACGGAAAGTACAATATTTTAATTTCAAATTTCCTATTGGTTTCTTAGGAAATATCGTTCAATATCGTGGGTACAATCACCCCTGAAAATAATGCAATTTTTAACTACCCTAACATCCTGTGTAAGTACGCCTCGAAATGGAAGCATGCGCCTTAGGTTCATCACGATGTTTCACTTAACCGAAAAAAACACCGAAAAGCCAGTGGCGTTACAATTCGTACCTATGTAAGTTCCTAAAATCTTTATCTAAAGTTTGTATGTGTTGGTTTTCAAGGTTTTTTGTTTTTGCTCTATCGTAAAAACGGCAATATATAAGCGTCCAACTTCGTGTGATTAATAAATTATACAGGGTGTTAGGGTAAACAGCTGCATCTATTCAAGGGGTGATTGTACCCATGATAGTGAACAACTTTCCCTAAGAAACCCATAGGAAATGCGCAAAAAAGAAATATTACTTTCCATACTAAATGTAATCAGGATGTTAGGGAAGACAATTGCATTTCGTTTAATGGGTGATTGTACTCATGATACTGAACCACTTTCCCAAAGGAACAAAAGGGAATTTCGCAAAAAACAACTTTTCATAGAAACGTTCGATCAGCTGATACATTTAGTACGGAAAGTACAAATTTTTTTTTTTCAAATTTCCTATTGGTTTCTTAGGGAAAGTTGTTCAGTATCATGGGTACAATCACTCCTAAAAGTAATGCAACTGTTAGGGTAAACCCTAACATCCTGTAGAGCACACTCTATAGTAAAACTACAAATAATAAAAACCGTTAATGATGCATCATTATGATATGGTAGTGCAGAACCCTCGGTGCGCAAGTCCACTTCGCACTTGGCCGGTTAGTTTTTTCATTCGGTACCTTGATTATACTGAAGTAGAGCCAGCAATATAGAATTCAATGTGAAATATGCGCCTAAAGAAGTTTCGCCGGCAACGCGACCGAAAAAAAAGTTTGCTACTCAAGTACCGACAGTAAACTAATCGTACATGCAAAAGTAAAGAAAGAATTCACTTGATAAGTAAAATTCTTTCACCAGAGTTAGTAAAACTACGTCAGGAAACTAGAAGGATATTTAACAGGGCGAAACGTGCGAATAACTTCAAAGAGTACTCGCATGCCCTCACTAAATACAACCTAGAGGTGCGCAAAGCGCGAAGGAAGTCTTGGCGATCACACTGCCAATCGATTGAAAGCGCGCCGGAAGGCATGAGACTCGTCAGGGCTATGTCTATGACAAAAACCAATATGCTTACCACTCTCAGGAAAGATAATGGTAAGTTTACGGAGTCTGGCAAGGAAACTCTTCAGATAATGATGGAGACTCACTTTCCAGACTGCAAAATATCAGACGACGCAGGTAGCGACGAAACCATCAGTCAGAAGGAACAAAATGTTCGCACTACCAAAGCCGACTGGGAGGTTGCTAAGAAGGTAGTAAACGAATGGAAGCTGGACTGGGCGCTAGACAGTTTCCAACCGTTCAAGGCACCTGGTCCAGACGGAATTTATCCCATTCTACTGCAGAAGAGTAAGAATATTCTGAGCCCACACCTAACAAGGCTTTATAAGGCCTGCATAGCATTCGGCTACGTCCCAAAGGTATGGAGCCAGGTTAGGGTAACGTACATACCGAAACCAGGCAAAGGCAGCTATGAAGAGGCTAAGTCCTTTCGACCGATAAGCCTCTCCTCATTCCTGTTGAAGACATTGGAAAAAATGGTGGATAGATACTTAAGGGAAGGACCACTGAAAAGGAAACCCTTCCATAAGCTACAATGCGCGTATCAAGTGGGAAAATCCACTGAAACAGCGCTGCACCACGTAGTCTCGAAGGCAGAGTTTGCGATTGAAAATAAAGAAATATGTGTCGGTGCATTCCTAGACATTGAGGGAGCATTCGATCGCACTACATTTGAGTCAATTGGGAAAGCCGCGGCAGAGCACGGCATTGACCGAACCCTGTGCAGGTGGATCGACTGCATGCTGAAGAGCAGGAAAATAGCGTCCACTCTCCTAGGAGACGAGGTGCATGCCACAACAAAGAAGGGCTGTCCACAAGGAGGGGTACTATCACCGACACTCTGGTGTCTAGTGGTCAACTCGCTCCTGGAAAAGCTAAACAAAAAGTCACTGTACACAGTGGGGTATGCAGATGACATTGTCATTTTAATCAATGGCAAATTTCCAGACACAGTGTCTGGATTTCTGCAGAAAGCCTTGGATGATGTAGAGGAATGGTGTAATGAGCATCATTTGTCTATAAATCCAGGGAAAACGACAATTGTGCCGTTCACGAGGATGAGAAACCTGACAAGACTTAGGAATCCATTCCTCTATAATAAGGAGTTAACCTGGTCCACAGAGGTTAAATATCTGGGGATGACCCTAGATAAAGAACTGACGTGGAAATCACATGCTGAAATGGTTACAAGGAAAGCCGCAAGGGCTTTCAATATGTGCAGATCAGCCTACGGTAAAACCTGGGGCCTAAACCCCAAGGTTATATACTGGATCTACACAACTATGGTTAGACCAATACTTTCTTACGGCAGCATAGTTTGGTGGACGAGAACCAAAATGCAAACATGTGAGAAAGAGCTTGGGAAACTACAACGCATGGCCTGTATGGCTATGACTGGTGCATTTAGGTCGACACCCACCGCGGCACTAGACATAATACTGGACCTTAAACCGCTTCATATATTCATACAAGCTGAAGCGGCGAAGGCTCTTTACAGAATGAAGGTGACCGAAACGTGGCATAATGATATGCCCAAAATAAGGCACACTGCACTGAAACTGAGCAGTGAGCTTGAAAGAGGGTTCAACATGATCGGTGACACAATGCCGAGCATACGAATCTTCAAGAGGAATTACAAAACACATGTCCCTTCAAGGGATGAATGGAAGCGTGGACTGCGTACCCCGGACGCGAACACTCTTGTTTGGTACACTGACGGTTCAAAAACCGATTCGGGTACGGGTGCAGGCATACACTCCAATGACTACAACGAGAGTATCAGTCTAGGGGAGTTTGCAACTGTTTTTCAAACTGAGACGTACGCTATCATAGCCTGCGCGCAGGAGAATATATATAGGAAGGTAACCAACAAGACTATATATATTCTTAGCGACAGCCAAGCAGCTCTCAAAGCCTTGAACTCCTATTATGTGAGCTCCAGGCTAATCCTAAACGGAGTAAAGACCCTCAACAAGCTTGGTCTACACAATACCGTGAGATTAGTCTGGGTCCCGGGGCATACCGGTGTTCGGGGTAATGAGAATGCTGACGAGCTGGCAAGGGCTGGGTCAGAACGAAAGATGGTTGGCCCAGAACCAAGTGTGGGAATCCCGGCATGCAACATAAGAATGGCCATTAGGGATTGGGCTGATAAAACACACAAGCTGGAGTGGTCTAGCCTTACAGGTCTACAGCACTCCAAGAAATTTATCAGCAATGCGACAACTCGTGTCTCAAAGTTCATACTGAACAACAGCAGGAGCAAGGCTCGTGCCATCGTCGGAGCCCTCACTGGGCACTACGCCACAGGCACGATGATGCACAAGATGAAACTCACCCTGGATCCCAGCTGCCGAGCGTGCGGAGAGGATGAGGAGACCATGGAGCACATTCTCTGTGACTGTGATGTCTTGGCGGCAAAACGCATGTGCCTCCTCGGTGATGGATATCCAAAACCGGGAGATCTTAGGCTTCTTCCCCTCAATGGTATTGCCTCCTTCATTGACCATGTATTTGAAGGGTGAAGAAAGTAAAAAGTATTGGGGCTAACACAAAAGATCCCACTGGGTCGAAGTGTTGCTGGCTTGCCAGCCCCCACAACAAGATAAGATAAGATAAGGGTGCAAATGACTACGCTATTTAACAGCAGGTTAATGCCCCTAAGTTTTCAATACAGCCATTAACTTCGCCCTACTAAGAAACTATTTCAAAACCGACGGCAAACAAACAACCGGCCTACATTCTTTATTTGATAGCTCTTTCGCTTTGGACACTAAAAAAACCTATATCAAATATATGATAATGATGATTTGCAAAAATGTAACATTTGGCGATGTCGGAATTCAGAGCTCGCCGAGTAGCGGCCCGAGTCATACGCAGTAATCTATTTAATTATTTACAGTGATGTGATTCTATATAAGTAAGCATTAAAAATGCATTACCTACCTAAAAACCTACCATAATTGTTCGTTACATTTTTAATAGGAAATTAAAGTTTAGGGAATAGGCAGGTAACCATAACTATGTTTGTACTCGTATGTTAAATGATAAAAATTTGCTAGCTTAAAAAAAATTGTTTTTAAAATATTGATCGGTTTTTGATACTTAAATATACTTCATCGTTTTTCAAGCTTTTATTATTGTAGCTAAAACAATTAAATTATCTGCAAGTCAGTGGTCTCAAGTAAGTGAGTTCAGTCTAAATTATGGCTTTATAATTAGGTATCTAATTCCTGTAAAATGCAGTGCTTTCAATTATTCCATACGATCCTGATACAAAGTTCCATTTTAAACGAGCGCGCTCTACTTACACTGTAATAAAAAGTTTCCGTTCTACATTTTCACCAAGAAAGATAAAATTTCTACAATTTATGAGTAGGTATAATTTTGAGCTAAAGGCTAAATTTTAAAAGCTTTCATTTCGTTTAGATACCTACGGGTTGTACTAAACCTTTAAGCTTTGAACTTAATTTTAACTTTAGGTTGTACCTATTGAATATTATGATATCTACCGTTGACAATTTTAAACATTAATTAACCACTATTTTGATTGTTGTGATTGCTTCAACTTCAAAAATTTATGATAATGAAGTTATAGAAATCATTTATTGCAATATTGCCATACTTATGTGTGTAAAGTGTGTATATAGAGCTGTTTAGATAATTAAAATTTGATTAAACATTGTATTTTTGCTGTCATTTGTTGGGACTCTGCAAACGAATGAAGGGCCGCAGAGAAGATGCTATCAGTAACTCTAGGTAGTAGGTACAACAGCACAAACAAAAACAATGCAAATTAGGTACATTTATTAGGGTTCCGTACCCAAAGGGTGTAAACGGGACCTTATTACTAAGCCTACGTTGTCCGTCCGTCCGTCCGTCCGTCTGTCCTACCTATTTAGGGCTGTAACTTTTGAACCGTGATAGCTAGATAGTTGAAATTTTCTCAGATTTTGCGTTATTACGGCGGATTAGTTAACAAATAATTAAAATGTCAAAAAGTAAAAAATTAAGGGGGTTCTCAACAAGAAACTACTTTTTATCCACGTTTTTTCTTCACACGCGTAATACATGCAAGCGTCAAACTTAGTGTGATTATAGAGCAAACTCTACAGAATAACAACAAATACTAAAAACCGGCCATGTGTGAGTCGGTCTCGCGCTAAAGGTCCCGGACAAAAAAAAGTTTTTTTTTCTAAGTTAATAATGTTGTGTTCTGTGGTGGTGTCGTACAGAACCCTCGGTGCGCGAGAAGCCCGAATCGCACTTGACCGGTTTTATTATACTTTCTCGTGCCGTGAAACAACGTAAACGTAGCAAGGAGCGTGCAAACCAGCCCGGTTTCAGCGGTAAACCGTTTCAGAAGTTCGCAGTGCCACACGAATAGCCGCCCCGGTACAACCAGAAAAATGGTTCACAACATTCTACTTCCGTTCTTAATTATTAGAATTTGTTGGTTAATCTCGTCTATCGGAGTGATATGAAATTAACGAGATAAGTGAAACTTTAGGCTAAATGTTTGCTTTACACTCGAGACGGCTTCGTAGGTAAGATATCAGTTTAGTTAAAAGGTAAAGTTTTGCTTGCGTTGGGGCGTAGCGTAGGTGTAATTTCGTAAATAAGTTTGTACTGTGTTTTAGTAGGTAACTATGGTGTGCCGTGATTTGCATGCAACAATGTTAGGTATAGGGTTATACCTATTTAGTAGAAATGTGTCTTTAGTCTTGTTATTATATTATTATTATAGCCTTTATTCAGACAATTACATTATTATATGTTTGTTTTGTTAGCGATAGTTCATTACTATTATTACATTAATTTATATTTATAATTTGATTTATGTTTTGTGATTTGATATGTTGTATTGAGAATAATATTAATATTTTAACTATCTTCTATTTGACTTGTCTGTGTGCCTTTGTTGGCAAAGGCCTCCTCCAACCCTCTCCAGCTCTCTCTGTTTGTAGCTATCCTAGACCAGGTAGCACCCGCTACAGCCTTTATGTCATCGACCCATCTTCTGAGTGGCCTGCCTCGCTTCCTTTTGTTATGCCTTGTGAACCAGTGCATTATTATTGTTGTATTTTTAGTCTTGTAAGAAAGTAAAAAAAAAACAGGTTCTTAGGGTAAACAGTAATGCAACTATTACCCCTTAAATAATACCCCCTAAATATAGGTATATACCCCTTAAAAATATAAGCCATGGATGTTTGTATCTTTATATGTATTCTACATCGTTGTCTAGTCATCATAATACAAGACCAGGACAGATTCTGGTACTTTAAATGTGACTAGAAAAAAAAAATTTTTTTTTATTCAAAATATTTTATTCAAAATAATATCATATAGATAGCTTTTTGACGTAATTTTTTGACTCTACCACCGCGTCGGAAGGTGTTCCGTTGAGAGAAGATGCGGCCAGAAACTCTACAACACACATCTTTTAAACAAAACAAAATGTACATTGTGTGACATTGACCAAGATATTTATTTAAGGGGTATTAAATTAGGTTAGGCTTAAGGCTAAGTTAGGGGGTATTATTTAAGGGGTAATATGATGCGTACTGAACAAATTTTCCTTAGAAACTCATCACAACACATTTTGGACTTTTCATACTAAATGCAATCAGCTGATCAAACGTTTGTATGAAAAGTAGAAAATCTTTGCTGCGAAAGAATTGGTCAGTACCCATCATGAAAACAATCACAATCACCCATAAAAGCAATAAAACTGTCTTCTCTAACACCATGTATAACTAACGTTCAATATACTTGAATCAGCTTAAGAGTTCATAAGGAAGTGTTTCCTGTGTTGGTGTTTATTAGCTTACACTATATATACTTTATTAAGTATACAGGGTGTTAGGGTAAACAGTTGCATTACTTGGTGGTTGTACCCATGATACTGAAAAACTTTCCCTAAGAAACCTACAGGAAATAAAAAAAAAAGTGAACTTTCCATAGGTACTAAACGCAATCTGATGATAAAACGCTTGCATAAAAAGTAGTTCAGTATTATAGGTATAAGTAAAGTAATGATTAAAGTAATGATATTGTTCACCCTAACACCTTGTATTATTTCATTCATATCGTTATCGGCAACCATCAGTTTTCATAAGCATTTCATAGATAATAAAAGATGCATTATGTAGGAGGCTAAGTGCTCCCTCGTCGGGGTCAGCGCGGCGGCGTACACGAGAGAGAAAACGAGCCGAGCAGACGCGCCTTGAGGGTGAGCGGCTCGCCAGGGAGCGCCGCGAGCAGCGAGCGAGGGACAAGATGCAGCAACAGCGACTGGTAACTCCTCACTGTAGACTGAGCCGAGCAGACGCGCGCTCGAGGCGAGCGGCTCGCCAGAGAGCGCCGCGAGCAGCGAGCTAGTAACAAGATGCAGCAGCAGCGACTTGTAACACCTCACTGTAGCCTGAGCCGAGCAGACGCGCGCTCGAGGCGAGCGGCTCGCCAGAGCGCCGCGAGCAGCGAGCGCGGGACAAGATGCAGCAACAGCGACTGGTAACTCCTCACTGTAGCCTGAGCCGAGCAGACGCGCGCTCGAGGCGAGCGGCTCGCCAGAGCGCCGCGAGCAGCGAGCGCGGGACAAGATGCAGCAACAGCGACTGGTAACTCCTCACTGTAGACTGAGCCGAGCAGACGCGCGCTCGAGGCGAGCGGCTCGCGAGAGCGCCGCCAGTGTGATGGGCATAGGCAAGCATGTATCCAAACCAGGCTTTTGGTTCGGGGGGAATATTCAAAGAAAAATTCGGATTTCGGGGAGAATTAATCCCACCTATCCAAGATACGTGCTTGTGCTTGGGCATAGGCCTCCTTTTTATTGCGCTACTTGGCACGGTCCTGTCCTAATCTGATTCAATGTTGATTCCGTTGATGCGGACCAACGTGCTGGTGGTCTGTCTTTTGAATATCTTCTCCAATAAGGATGAGTTTACCTAGGTACAATTTATCTGCCCTTTCATTCAAAGAAAATTTATTTCCAATAAGGTACTTATTCACATTTTAATTCTTTCTTTATAATAATTACGTAATTTGAGAAAGCTGTGTTCTTGTCAATAGCATAAACAGCCAATTGTGTATTTTCTTAACGCGCCAGAGAAAGCTGCCAATACATACATACTGTACTTGCCTATGGGTAATTTTCTAAAACGAGAGAAGACGTGCGTTACTGACTTAGTCATATAATGTTTCTCATAATAACTTATGAGTATCTAAATATTAAACTCACGACCAGGGTCCCATTTCGTGGTAGTCCTAAACGTTGCTACCATCTACCAACAACTTGTTTTTGTAGCAAAGTTCACAATCAGGAGTGCGATTTTTGAATCTCATTTGCTGAGTTCAGCATTGAAAATTTCTAAATTACTGTGGAGATATGTATCTTTCTACTGCTGATTTGACTTTCAAAAATTATACTTCTGGAGTGCGATTTTTGAAAGTCAAATCAACAGTAGAAAGTTGCGTATCTCCACAGTAATTTTGTCATTTTCAACTGCTGAGCTCAGCGAATGAGTTTCAAAAATCGCACTCCAGGTATGTTACGGTTTCAGAATGACGTGTCATGAAATGGAATATTTTTCGCCCCAAAAAACGCTACATAAGAAACCTTAGCCTTACTTCTTCTTACTTGATTTGCCTTTTACCCTACACATTGATGTAGTTACTCTAAAGAAACAAACAACTAATCAATCATAATATGTACGTTATCTTACACCAAAACATATTCTGAAATAAAGAAAGAAATAAAAAAAAACTTCAGACTATAAAACTGAACAACTTTTAATATGAGATCAGTTTTGCTGCAAAAAAGTTGCTGTTGACATTTCTTAAAGCGACGGCAGATTTTTTGCGATCGTGACTTTGGCTCTATAATGAAAGTTGTTCGAATTTAATTTTACATCCCGTATAATAATACCTATAATCGGCTATAATTACCGAGACAAAATACACTGTCAAGTTAGAAAAGGCCGTAGTGAAAATAGAAAATGATTTGGAAGGTCGGGTACGCTAACGTGACAGAAAATCGATTGGCATAGGCTTTACAAAGCGAGTCTCTACCAAATTGGTACAATTCATGAATCATGATTACATTAAAATGTATTTTAGGGTGACATCATTCGCCCTGTGGTTCCGGCTTACAATGGTGCCCAATTTTTCCCCATATATTGTCTTTCGAGGTGACTAAAGTTTATAGTTTCTTATGGTCCCGTTGGTCCCGTAGTGTAGTTGTTCAGTTTGCTGGTCTGAAGCACCTGTAAAGTTTTTTACGTATTGAAGTTTACACCCGGTACTCATAATATATTTCTTAAATAATTGTAATTTCATATTTTGTAGGTAGTATGTTTGTAGTATGTGGGTCAATCCCTGTAACTGTACTTTTGATTGAACTGTAATTAAGTATGTGATGACTAACGTCACGCAGGCAGCAACTGTGGATCTCCCGCTAAACTCCTTATGGAGTTTTGGAGAGAAATTGTGTATTCTAGACTATAAACTTTCTGTAAAAGTAAAATAAAATAAAAAAAGTGAAGCATCAAAGCTGAACTTGTAATCAAATCAATAGCTTGATGTGTCGCCGTGTGTACTACGCACAAAATATATAACACACAATTCTCACCGATCCCCGCTACCCCATCGTAGTCCGCGTAGTCCCATTGCCGAGGTCCGTACCCCTTAGGGGTGCCCCTTGGGCAGGTTGCTTAAGTCTTAAGTTCACTCATTGGTTCGGTAGACCTACCAGGGCGCTTCGCCGTCACTGGTGTGTTCCCCCTATAGTCCGCAGTAATAAGCAGTAAAGGCACCCGGAGTCGTACTGTATTGGTCAATTCGAAAAAAATAAAATAACACACAATACAATGTGACACACTAGCGGAAAAGAGACAAGTTTCGCGAATGAATACACTACCGACAAGAGCGTACTCTTAACTTAAATTAGGGGATGATGAATATAATGATATAATGTACCTACTAAGGTACAATAATTTAAAAATGTGTACAATAATTTGGCAGGCTCGAGAGCAGCTGGCGTCGTATGAGCCCTGGGGCCGAGCCGGTGGCGGGGCGCCTAATCAGCGCGGCGTTCGCTTCACCAACCTTCGTAATACTGGAATCTTCCCTGAAGATGAGCTCAAGGTTCGTGCCATCGTTATACCTCTCCTAAGATCGTTTTCTTGAAGCTGTGATGCTTCTGGTAGCTGCACTTCTTGCCCCATTTCAACTTTCCACCCTGTATATTCGTGTCATACCTAGTGCAATTTTGAATAAAAAATTTAAAAATTTTTTGTTAACACTTCTTAGGTAGGTAATGACTTCCTAAAGCATTATTCATAATTTCATATGACCTTTTTGAGTTTTTGAATAAATGTTATAATGAGCTGTTTTTAATTACTAATGAGTAGGTACTAATCAAACGTCAACTTATTGTTACATCACCTTATGATGATGATGATGATGACTTTACATATTGTCAAAGCAACGATTTTTTTTCGTATAGACCAAAAAAAAATCTTTGGTAAAAGAGTGTTGTAAATTGTTTTACTAATGGCATCGTACGTAGGTGGATGGGTGTCAACGAAAAATGTTAAATATCTCCATTACATAAGACTCATTTGTGATGCTATAAAACTGTACACATTTTATATGCTTCATTTGAGGACTACGGTCAATTTTAATGTTGAAATTACCGGAATATTTGAATACATAATAACTGTGACTAAATTTAATGAAGCTTCGTAATTCTCAAGTCGATGTAACTGAATCCTATATGTTGACCTTTAATAAACAATAATAGTTTGAAATGGTATTGCTTCTGTCTTGTTTTGATTGACGCGACTCTAGCATTATTAATTATTTTGTTCTCCAGTGTTGATATGAAAGTGGGGTCGATGGAAATATTATATAAAAGGTTTATATTATTTGAAAAATTAAATTATTACATCAGTACCCACTTTATGACTTTTTAGGACATTATTTTCTTTAGGAGCTGTTAGAAGACTTCTAGACAATTTTAACTACGTGTGGAAGTGATGTGAATGTGGAAGTGAATTTACTTTCATGCTTCAACCGTTCAACCTATCGTCATTATCTACGATAAATACACTTTATGGCAATCAATGGCGATGACGTAGGATACCTAAGTGTTATCCCGAAAATGCATCAAGTAGATCCTTATTTACCGAATAAGTACTGTTAGTTACAATCGTATCTGACCTCTGACCTCTGCAGTCTTTCTTAAAGGATATTTCGGCAGCATTTTTATAATAACAAGACTATAAAGTAAACCGCTGTACACATAATCTACTTAATCAATCAACAGTTTATACTTAATAACATACATAAAGAGGTAAGCGAAAGCAATAAATCTATAAAAGGAAAAGGGTCATTTTTTTAATACATGTCTGTTAAGGACCGCATCAATGATGCAACGAAGATGAGTGACGAAAAAACGTGCGAATCGACCTACCTTCTTATGGCGGATACGAAATTTGTCTACATATATTTTGTATGCTTTATTATTCTTGTGCCCATTCTTTAAGATCTTCAGTTTTTATAAGTTGTCTCATCATTCTTTGGTTGATCTTATCGCTGCATCTTTATGTGGACAGACTATAAAATAGTAGTTTTGATGTTTGCACTCTCTTTTGACAGTGTGCGTTTTTATTTATATGTTTATTTTACTACAGTGTACTATTGTGTTAGTTATCTACACTTTAATCTAAAGTTTTATATAACTATACAGTTAACACAATTTACATAAAGTGTGTAAATAGTATAGATACTACAGACACGGTAGTTTTTTTGCTGAGAGCTGATTATACTAGAATCTAATATAATCAGCTCTCAGCAAAAAACTAGATGTACCTATACTCCGTCAATTCTTTAATTACCATTTTCTCTTTAACTTTGGTACCACCAGCTATCCTTTTAAGCGTTCTATAGCTAGAGATATCTTTAGTAGGGACCTACTTACATTTAAGGTTTCAGGGTGGTTTCAATTAACAATATTTAGGTTTATTTTATAGTCTCTGTATATTTTTTATTTCAATAGGAAAGTTTTAAACATACTCTAAACAGCTGCATAGGTAAAACTTGACATAGGTATATTTAGTAGGTACCTATACAGGGGGAAATTGATATCATTAGCATCCTTTTAAAGAGTCTACCCATCAAACTGAACAACTTTTACCATGGAAGCAATCCTAAAAGCAATCGAATAAAAAAAATTTCAGCCGTTGCATACGTTTGAGTCGAGTAGGCACTGCAGTTTCGTATGGAAATTTGATTTTTTTGCTCCTATCTGTTAGCTCCCATAGTAAAAGTTGTTCAGTTTGATAAGTAGACTCTTAGTTTAAAAGGATGCTAATGATATCAATTTCACACTGTAGTCTAAACTAAGTTCCAAAAGATATTTTTTCATCATGTGTTCACTAATTAGCACATCTTGAACATTGTCACGCACACTCTCTCACATCTTGTACCAATGGGTTAAATAAAAAAAAACTATTCTAAACTAATATTATCGTCACCATCATCATCTCGGCTGCTGCTAGACATAGGCCTCCTTAAAGGATGCCACAGCGGCAGCGATATAGAGATGATTAATTATAACCAACATCCAATGGTACAAATATTCGTGTTCATTGCAACACTTTCCCAGGGTATGTCTCAATACGAGGCCTGCCACCGGTGGCCGTCGCCGCGGCGTCGCAGGCGCTGCACCCCACTGCGCCTACGCGAAGACCCGCAGCTCTGCTACGCGGAGACCCTGCGCAAGACCGTCGACAACGACATACGGTACCGACGGACCCCCGATCAGCAGAAACATTATAAGGAGATACTAGGTTAGCTATGACAAGACTTTTGAACTTTTGTATTTGCATAAGGCTTGCCTACCGTTCTGTATTTACAATAGATCATGAAATTTCGCTTACGAGTTTTTGACATCCTGCCTACCTATGAAGGCTGTCCTGTATTCATAAAACCTCATAACATGCTAAATATAATCCCCGTCAAACGTTCGCGTGCGCCACAGTACGGCGCGGCGGTTGAAGACAATTTTTTTTACCGTGACAAAAATGGAAAATCTCGTTGTTTAGTTCTCGTTCATTCATCCCTTACAATCCAGCAAAAAGTTTGCAACCCTAATTTGCTTACCTACTCTAAGGCTGGTTTCAGAGTCACGCTTACTGTCAGCGCGGGTGGTAAGCGTGACTCTGAAATCAGCCTTACCTACTTAGTTAACATTGTTACCTAGCGAGTAGGTAGGTATATTTTTATGTTAACGAGCTAACAATCGCCATCTTCAGCGCATTTTTTATCCGGAGGGTCGGAGGCCGTCTTCCCATTTGTCACGCATGTGCGAGTTCGTTTAAAATATATTGTTGGCTTTTGGTAAATACAGGGTGTAAGGGACAGCCCACCGAATACTGAAACCCACACCATCAAACTGAACAACTTTCACTATGGAGCCTACCTCAGGAAACGCGAAAAACATCGAATTCCATAACTGTTCCGTTTTGCCAATTTTGGTACGGAACACTAAACATCAGCTATTTCATACAAAACCTACCCGACTGAAATGTTGGAAACAGCAGATTTTTTCGCGTTTCCTGGAGTGCGACTTTTGAATCTCATTTGCTGAGTTCAGCAGTTGTAAATGTCAAAATTACTATGGACATATATGCATCTTTCTACTTATGATTTGACTTTCAAATATCATACTACAGGAGTGCTATTTTTTAAAGTCAAAGCAGCAGTAGAAAGTTGCTTATCTCCATACATTTTCAACTGCTGAGTTCAACGTATGAGATTCAAAAATCGCTCTCTTGTACTTCAAAGGCAGAGGCATGTGCGTGACTATGTGACCATTTTCTATTGCATGTAGATATTATTTTGCTTCTTGCCGTTACTGGAGTTTAAGCTTTATTGATTTCATTGTTTTACTAAATAAAATCTTGAAATGATTTGTGTTGCTGGTTTTTTCGCTGTATCTCTATGTATAGCTGTAACAGAATAGCCTAAACATAAACATGATTCTGGAAAAATAAATCTGGCACCAAATAAGTTAGTGAATAGACTTATCGTCTTGCTGCTTCAAGATATAAGTATGTCAAGGTCATATCACGTAGCAATCTATTGCCTTCAGCTGTCCTTCAGTTGCGGAGACATGCGTGACCAGTATGAATACATCTACCTAACATAATATAAGTCTGTAAACATAGGTTAAACGCAATACAAAAATATTTGGTCTGATTCCAACATGAGCCTGAAGACAAATAGTAATACCATTCTGTGAACGAGCTACCCACGAAGCCACGAACTGAAGAAAAAAGCCCTATCGGGAATTAACATGAATGACTTATAGCGATGCTGAAGGTTGCATATTGACTTGCGTGACCTTTTCCCATTATTTCCTGTTACAGACGATATGGTCGTCAAACGGAATAAAGCGATCAAGGACGAAATGAAACGGGACCTGGAGTGCGAGCGCGAAATGGTAAAGTCTCGACCTTCGATTTTCTACTTTATGTCAGTGATTATATAACTGTTTATGATTGCAGCAAGCCTTGGACGGGCCGTGGGGCAAGCCTGGCCCCGGAGGCACCACATGGAGGAACCCCCGTGATGTTGGATTGAATTTCTCTAAGTCTATGGTGAGTTTGTTTAGCAGTTGTTTGTTTGTTTTGTTTGTGTAGCAGCAAGACGATAAGTCTATTCATTAAACATTACACAGGATAAAAACCAACATCATCAATGAACCTGTCAAAACAATGCATCATTATTGTTAGATATGCCATACCTATAGTATAGAGGATAATGATCACGCTTTTATGAAACCGATAGGTTAGGAAGAGAGAAAATTAACAGGAAAACATTAATAAGCATCATTTGCATCCTAATGAAGTAAAAATTATAATAGGATTAGATCTATTAAGATAAAATAAATTATTGTTGTGATCTTTCTGTTTCAGGGTTGGACAGATAACGAAATTTTTCACAAAATACAAGGGGAACAGAAGCGCAACAAGAGATCTTCGCTTACTTTACCAAAAGTAAAGAGAGACGATGATTTAAAACTCGATAAAGAAAACATAAAACCCTCAAACGTTAAACTACCCGATATTAAACACACAAATAGTCCTAACGGTAGTGCAGAACAAACAAGGAAAAATAGTCTCGAAAAAAAGGAAGTCAAAGAAAGTGGGAAAGCTAAAAGGAGTCCTAAAAAAAGCAAATTCGTTAAAAGACTTTCGAATGGAGAAAGATTAAAAAGGACAGTTCCCGAAGACAATTTTGATAATAGTACTTTAACGGAGGATATAAATTTAGAGAAAAAACCAACGCCAGAAGCGACGATCCTTCGAATAACAGGAGGAGTGGAGCTGGTGCCTCTGTTAGCCAGGAGAAGGCGGATTGGGGCTCGAACTCTACCCTCCAGTGATGTAACGCGACCTCCTGAACAATCGTGCCAGTAAGTATTTCATTATAAACCTTATTGACTATAATTTCGACGTATTCGCTGTTGATTTTCGTTTGCTTGAAGACAACATTCTTATCGCTGACATAAATAATGATGGTCATGCACCAGTCGTTAAAATGTGTCTGACGTAAAAGATTGTTAAACAATGAATCTAACAAGTCTCGGTTAACATTTCTAGTGCAGCCTTGTTAAAACTAGAAACAAAAAAGGACAATGTTATGCAATATTTTCTATCATTTATCATTTAAATTCTAAGTGGATATCTACTTTAATCCGAGAAAGTGTCTGATATAAATCTAAAGGTTAACGAAATGACAAAAGAAGATTAACATTGTCAAAGAGAACCTAATACGACCCGATACGCCCACCAAGCTTGGCTCCTATTGTAGTTTCATAAGTCTTTTATATAATGACAATGTATTTGATGAGCAGCCAAAATATTGCAAATAATTCAAGAATGTCCAAGGTTCAATAATAGCCTTTTGATTAAAAGAGGTCGTGGCACCTGACCCTTTGTTCTGAAAACTATAAAACATGATGTGACATACAGTATAATGGTTGACTTATTCGTACGGAGACAGCCATAATTAATTTACCAAAGGCCTTGCCTACGCAGTATAATAGAACAATATACCAAAGTCTAGTCATGCGAAATTTTTACAGATGTCGAAATGAGATAAAACTGGTAAAGATCGTGAGGAATTGCAGATAATTGTTTCATAATCCTAACTAAACCTGTTAAGTAAATCATTAACATACACAAACGTTTAATTAACTACCGACGAAGTATTTAATACTAAAGTTCAACGAAAGCCAAATTAAAACGTTTGTGAAATTTATATTAATTAGTTGCGTGCATGCAAATTTTATATTTTAATGATTATGTCATTCATCTTGCTGAATGTATCTACAGGTGGCGAACTATGTTGTTTTATTTAATACCTCAATCCATCATAATCAAGATTGAATTCTCTAGTAATGTTCATAGATGTCCTAATAAATCGACAGAGATGGTCATTACTTCACCTAAATGTATGAGTTTAAAGATCTCTATCTGTTAACATATTGAATGTATTTCAGAATTAATGGATTCTCATTTATTGGTTGCAGTGCGTAGGTTAATATTGATATTTATAATTAAAGTCATGCTAGTAAAATAATGTTCATTTTCTCGATGCTATAATAAGTAATAACATTATTTGACAACTTTAAAGAAGCAAGTAATGTCTCCGAAATAAATTACATTATCTCTATACTGCTTAACTGTTGTTCCATTATAATTGTTCTATTTGGTTTATGAAATGATACGAAATACCTAGGTATATACGATATCATTTTTATCTTTTCGAAACCAGTACCAGCTATTTCAGGGGATTTCCTCGGGTCCTATTTATTACCTATTTGTTTCATCAGCTTCTTCTTTGATCGTATCTTCAAAAATTATTCTTAATGATACGATTACTCGCACGACTAATTTCTAAAGATACGATACGACGATTAGGTACCTATATCAATTTTGATGCGGTTTTCACAGTTCGATAGCTTTTTAATCAATGATACTTTTTAAGGATTAGACAGGACGGCATCCAATTAATTCGTTGAAGTTGCAAGCAAAAAATAGTATACCAACTGAAAAAACCTTCCTAAAATATACCTACCGTTAAGAAGAAATTAAGAAGTCACACAATGGTGATTGATGAACACGTAAGATGATCTCGGCACTAGTCGACGCGTGAGCCTGCGCGGTTGTCGACACCCACATTCGTACTTTCATCCGTTTTGAGTAGGGCTGTCGACTGCTTGTAATTAAAGTAAAAATTCATACTTTGTATGACTTCATTACTTTACATTACTGTATTCATATTGACTACTGATGAAAATTATGAAGGTTGAGTATCTAATACATGTACCCAATCCAAACTAAATTAGATATATACACATTATGGTCTGATTCAGTTCAAATTTTGGGGTCTATGGAATCCTATTGGTGGATTTTCAAACTAGCTGATTTTGTCGTTTTCGTCCTGCAATTTAAATCTTTATCCCATTTCATTACTGACTTATTAAATCTAATGCACAGCTGTGTTCAAAATTATTATGACAACCTTTTATTGCGTTAAGTAATCAAAATGCGTGCGAACAATATTCCTTTGATCTTCTTTGACTATATTATTATTATATCAACTATTGTTGGTCAACTGTTGAGAAAATGTGTCCCTATATTCTCTTCTCTCGATGCGTCCCTGTTTTCTTGACAAAGCTATCTATTGTGTCATGCTACCTTCTTTAAGCTGGAGTTTAAGCCCAGACCAAAAGTAATACCTAGCTTCATTGCAATTCGAGGTTTTAAATCAAACAGCAACTCTGAAACTAGATTTTGGCGGGAGTCACGTTGCAAGTTTCGTCCACGAGCGGTTGTGTCATTCGCGTGGTGTTCGCGCGGTTCGCGTTTGAGCTTGCTACGACCATCTCTTTTCAACTGTGTTTTTCCGGAAACAAACCTTAAGATTCGGACAAATATTCCCACAAACTAAATTAGCAGAGATGCAGCGCTATATAGTCACAAGCAAAACGCCATTAATTTATAAATTATAAAAAAATACTAGTAGCAACCCTGCACCGAGTAAATCACAGAAGGCATGTTGACCGTCATCGATCGAATAGCATTGTATTGCGTCACGGCTTTCTATCAGATTTCATACTCATTCGGCATGCGGCGTTGTGAAGATTTACTATTTTCATTAACTTTTTCTAATTAATAACTGGCCACCAACTTTGATAATCATCTCTGACGTTGCTAGATGGACAGCATTAAATTGGAATTCTTTTCGATCGTGTCGACTTTTGAATGAGGCTTGTAATAGCTGCCTACTACTTATAGTTTTTCATCTCGGTTTTGTTGGTACAATTCTATGAATGTCTGGCATTCTGCCTGTAGCATCATAATACAACTACAATCAAGGAATGTGAAAAGAAGTGATCCATACTCCACCACGGCCTAGTAATATTTTTTCCTTGGTTTTTTTCATAAAGTTATTATTATTTATTACAGATGGCGTGAAATACTTCACGTGGATTACTTAAGAGAATTAAAACACCAAATGCAAGTCAAATGTGAGCGTAAAGAGGTGAGAAAAATTGACTAATTTCTTAATCAGTGATTTATTCGTTTTATCAATTATTGCAGACCTTTTGGGGTCACAGCAGCGTTGTGACAAAATGGTTGAATACATAATGAGAGTATTAAATAAAAATAGGCTACAGATAGTTAGTGGTATACACTATTAAATTTAAATGTTATTAACATAACAAACCACACATTCAAAATCATCCATCATCATCAGCTTATCTACCCACGTCCCACTGCAGGGCATGTATGAGGTTGAGAGTGTTGTGTTAAGAGGACCATAATCCATAACCGTTGCTTGTAGAATGTTTGTAATTGTAACTTCTGTAGTCCATCATAACAAGGTGCATTATAAAAATGCCACTTGAACAAGCTAAAACTTAGGATTTAGGTTTTTTGATCAAGTGTGTTCTAAATCGATCAGTGGTTCTCCTTCTCTTCTCTATGCAAGTAGGTTAGGTACACGACTATGTACGACATCAGAAAAAGCACAAGGAAAAAATTGCATTGCCACGCGGTCAATGTCGCATGAACGCCCACGTTTTAGTATGCGTTAGGCTGGTTTCAGGGATACGCTTACGGTCAGCGCGGGCGGTCAGCACGCGGTTTGCAGTATGAAATTGTCTGTCGCGGGTCAGTTTTCGAGTCAGTTTTCGAGTCAGTTTTCGAATCGCTTACCGCCCGCGCCGCGCCGGCGTAAGTGTGACTCTGAAACCAGCCTAAGAGGGGGCTTACGCGCGAGCGCTTGTGTGTGGGTGCTCAAAGAAGTCCTCGTTCAATTTTACTAACTCTATACTTACTCACAACACAGGAAAAGCGCCTGGACTCGGCGGAGAGTGTGAAGCGGCACCACGCGACGTGGGCCTCGCTATGGGGCCGGCCGGGCCACGGCGCGCCGCAGCGCGGCCGGTACGCGCGCAGCAACCTCGCGCAACTGCTGTACGTCCCGCCGTTGAATGCTGCTCAGTAGGCGCAGGCGCAGTGGACCTATCGTCATCCAGCAGATCTTCATCAAACAGTTGCGTACTGGCCGGTAGGCTAGATGCGCATCGATTCTACAGTGCCGGTGAAGGCGGCGGCAACCCGTTGGATGAGGGCAGCGTAGGACCGGTCGTTATGGCGATCCTTGGGGGAGGCCTATGTCCAGCAGTAGACGTCCATAGGCTGAGATGATGATGAGTTACCGCGCCGCCGCGAGCTAGTATGAAATAATTTTTCAGTAGGATATCTACACCTATATACCTAGGATTTATGTAATTTTATTGAATTCAATAGATATTTCATATTTCATATTTCATATATTTATTGCTTTTCTATGTGTTAGTTTACATGGTCTTAGATTGAACGGTTGAGGCATAAAGTGAAATAAACAAACTTATTTATGCAACAAACAACTACTTTAGTTATTTGTTTGTTGCGGTTTTATTGTTTTGATGTTAATTGGAACTGTAAAAACACTCAATTATTTTGATGCGTTCGCTCTTTTGCTGTTTGTGTCAGCGTGAGTTAAATCGCATGACCACAGATTATTCAATAGTTACTACCGTAAGCATGACAATCACTCATTCTGTAGTGGAAAGACTAACTCGAAAGGGGAAAGACGCATTCGAAGCGTTGTAGTAACACCAAAGAATTTGTAGGTATCTTACTTAGTTAATCACTAATCAAACTGATAGATAGATAGATAGATAAACAATTTATTTGCAAAAGTAACACACACATAACATAACTGCAGGGTAATCTTAATAAAATTGGCCGTCTACAGGTGAAATTGATATCATTAGCATCCTTTTAAACTAAAAATCTACCTATCAAACTGAACAACTTTCACTATGGGAGCAAACCGCTCGGAGCAAAAAAAAAAACTGCTGTTGCATACATTTGAGTCGAGTAGGCATTGCAGTTTAGTATGGGACAGCAGAATTTTTAGTTACTCCGATCGGTTTGCTCCCATAGTAAAAGTTGTTCAGTTTGATGGGTAGACTCTTAGTTTAAAAGGATGCTAATGATATCAATTTCACCCTGTATATTAATCACACATCTCATGACGAGATGACTTGACAAATTTCCTGTAATGAGGGGAAAACTAGTTAATGAGGGTGACAAGGAGAGTTGTATAATCTGCCACGATGTTCAATATAACGCGTTCGTGGCAAGATAGTGATAATGATCTTGCATCTCATGAGATCATGACTGAGCGTACTCTTATACAGGTTGTAAGGAAAAGTATCATTAACTTTTAAACCACGTACTCTATCTACCCATCAAACTGAACAACTTTTACTGCAAACCAGAAAAAGCAAACCAGTCAGAGCATAAAAAAATCAGCTGTTCCATACTAAACTCCAATAACCTACTCGACTCAAATGTATGCAACACCTGTTTTTTTCTTTTGGCATCGATCAGTTTGCTCCCATGGTAAAAGACGTTCAGTTTGATGGGTAGAGAATGTGGTTTAAAGGTTAATGATACTTTTCCTTACTCCCCGTTTAATTTCCAATGAGTGCACGTGCGTACTTTAGTCTACATGCACCCTGGTCACCGAATAGAAATCCTAACAGAAAAACAGCTTCATACAAGCTCGGGGCGGGGCCGGTACACCCCTACATGCACACGGCAATACTCAATACGTGATCGCTCACGTAGCTTTGGAACGTAACGTGAGTTTGGTTGAAACATTGTTAGGCTAAGGCTAAGGCATAGGCTAAGAGTGTTACTATCAAAATTGTGATTCCAGAAGTTTTCTATTCTATAGTTGCGCATGTAGGGGTGTACTGGCCGGCGCGAGCATGTACTCGTATGAAGTAGTTTTTCTGGTAGGAAATACATGCCCTGGTGTAATTGTAGAGCTTTAGTACGGTGACCAAACAGGGTTCTTCGACGTCACTGGTCCAAAAATTATAAAATATATAATTGTATTTATTACCTATTTGAATATTTCAAGCTATATAATACCGAGGATATCTAAGTAATCGTTATCTACAAGATGTTAGGGTAAACAGTTGCATTACTTTAAGGGGTGATTGTACCCAAGATAATGAATAACTTTCCGTAAGAAACATATAGGAAATTCGTTAAATAATGTTGGACTTTCCATTCTAAATGCAATCATCTGTTGTGCGATTTTTGAACATCACACGTATCATTTCAGCAGTAGAAAGGTGCATTAATCTCCATAGTAGTTTTGATATTTTCTACTGCTAATTACAACGTGTGTTGTTCAAAAATCGAACTCCTGATCGAAAGTTTAGTATGAATTAAAAGTCTACAAAAAATTTTGCGAATTTGGAAGTTTCTTAGGGAAAGTTGTTCAGTATCAGTATCAAGGTACAATCACCCCTTAAAGTAAAGCAACTAGCTGTTATATAATCCTGTAGGCTTTTCGAAGACAAAGTTTAGTAATAATTAATTAATTAATTAACATTTTGTAATAGTCCTAGTAAAGGGAACAAAACAGACTAAGTTTATTAGGTGTTTATTAAGAACGGGCGAGACAGGCCGAGAACGAGAGTGTGGATGCCCTTCATTGTTCTCGTGGCGTCGTAAGCCATAGTAATTTTCCTTGATAGTTCTCGCCGAGGGTTCTCGCCGAGAATTCTCGCTTTGATAAACGTTTTATTAAAGCTGTCAAGGTAAGTATAGTGTAAATAACACGTGTAAGTATAGTGCCAATAAAACGCTTGTAATATTACCTATTATGTATGCCGATTTGATTGATTTGTTGATTAGTTTTCGTAAGTTGCTCAGATATTACCAAATAGGGCCTTTCTTAATATGCTGATTGTTTTTTCAGGTGATGATCAGACTATCAAACTGAACAACATTAACTTACCAAAATGGAAATCGATTTTGGTCGCGATTTCCATCCCCTGAAAAAACAGACACTGACATACATTTGAGTCGGGTAGGTATCAGCAGTTTTGTATGAAACAGCAGATTTTTTTCGCGTTTCCTGTGGTTGGCTCCGTAGTGAAATTTGTTCAGTTTGATGGTCTGAGTTCACCGTTTCAGTCTGCGGAGGGCTGTCCCCTAGGAGAGCATGTAATTTCTCTATCTATGGGCTGTCCCTTACACCCTGTATATCCTCTCAACTGTCACATAAAAATTGCAACCTCTTTGATTGCAACATTTCCCTATACTGTCAGGCCCCCTGCAGGCCTTGCGATAGTATGGGAATCGTGGAATGCCATGGTTTTCTAAAATCACGATTTCTTTCGTTCTATGGGACTTATTACTAAAATTTATCAATATAAGCTTTAATAACATGTTTATTTACCTATATAAATATTTAAATTCACAATATAAATTCAATTGCCGACGCCACAACGGTTCAATTTTTTTTTTTCGCTATCTCTATTATCGGGGAAAAAAGACGGACGGAATCTCGTCTAAAAGTGAAGCACCCATTTATATGAGTGTGCGTGCTGTCTCCCTGTTGCGCGGGACAAAATGGCGGCGGGTTGTCGCACCTGGGCCTAGAACTGGTGCGTCTGTGTGAGTGTAGGTGCTTTGTAGAACAAACGAAATTGTAGCACCTTGCATGCTTCACCTCTTTTTAATGTGTGTGTCCGTCTTTTTTTCAGGTCCGTGTACTTAAGTTAGAGCGAGACAACGACATTAGTCACTGTTATGTCTTTAAAACGTAAGCATAAGCATAGGTTCCACAGAAGCGGAGCTGCGCAGAGTTCAGTGGAGCACAGCCGGGTAAATAGGTAGGTGGTTCCACTAAAGCTTAGCAGAGATGAGCGGTGCAGGGCTGAGCTATTTAGCTGGGTGAAGTGGAGCCGAGCGGAGCGGAGCGGAGCTGAGACTAGCGGAGCGGAGCTGTGAAGTGGAGATGAGCTGGACGGGGCTGTGAAACTACAACAAATAAACTCCCGCGCCTGACGTCGCGCTACCCCACTCTGCCCTGCTCCACCCTGCGCAAACCCGCTCTACCGCGCGCATCTCCGTTCCACACCGCACAGCCCCGTTTCACCCAGCACAGCTCCTCTAAGCTCGACACCGCACCGCTCTGTGCCCCGCTTATCTCCGCGCACTATACTTTATAATGTTAATCTTCTCAACTCCGCTAACACTGTTTCCACTGAATCGGAGCGGAGATGAGATGTGTGTTTTGAGCAATATGATTGGTCAATTTTTATAAGTCTCTGCTCAGCTCCGCGCAGCTCTGCTTCTGTCGAAACGCAGCCTAAATGCAGCGAAGCGGCCTCGCGACAGTATCGGGGTTTTTTACGGAAGCCCGCAATGGGCCTTATGACAGTTGAGAGGCTATCAATTTGATGCATAATAAAATAATATTATTTTATTATTTATTAAATAACGCTCACAGGCACATACATTGTAATGATCCCAAGAATATAAAGGACTTTTATGTTAGGTGTGTAAAATTGCAAAGTTAATAGTCATGTTAATCGTTTGATGGCATAAAATGGTGTAATATAAATTATATTCTATTATGGCGTGGAAATGTGGGTGCCAGAATTTGCTAAAGAAAACCACAAACTGTTTATTTCGTAAACAGTTGGAGAATTATCTTAATTACATAATAATTCTAAATAAATTATTTTTGTCCTAGTTTTTTGGTGTTTAAGATTAGAGTCAGTTGTTTGTTTGTAAGGCATAATTTAGCTGTACCTAGAAACTGTGTACTTAGTAGATGTAAAAGTAAAACCTTTGAACTAATTGTACTTACTACTGTGTTTTTTTGACCTGAATATACCAAATAATTACCTCTTCATAAAAGATAAAGTGTGAAAACGTGAATAAGACATTGTTTAAAAACGATAAACCCAATATAAGTACTAAAATATTTGTTACATTTTATTCCAAAAGCAGGGGCGAAAATCAGCCCGAACCCACTTACCAACAAAAAATTTCATTTTTTATTAAGTACATCGAATTAAATTTTTCTGGGTTGGTTCGTTGGTTGGAAAACTTTTTAATGATATCGTCTGTTTTAAAATCTACTTTCAATTCAATATTTGTTATGGCCTGCCGCACATTAAGAGTTTCTAATAGGTAGAAAAATTCTACCAAATCATTAAACAGATTCTTTCCTATCAATACAATATTACTGCCTTATAATTTTTAAAACTAGCCGATTACGCATGCCATGATGCGTATAAGGCGATCGGCTTGCGCCCCTTAGATTATTGCGCCCGGGTGCCACGCAATGACATTATAGTTTACTAATGTCATTGGTGCCACGCACCCCTTGCACTCCCGGGTAAAGACGGCCCTGTCCAAAAGTTTAGTTTATAATAAATTGGTTCGAGATGTTATGGTTTTGTAATCTAAAATAAAGGATTAAAGTGCTTTATTGTATTTAATTATTTATATAATTTACCAGCTCATTTACATTTCAGTGTCGTTGAAATATTCAAATTAGGTACCGTACTTAAGCACCTATAACTATAACTACACACACACTCAAAAATATGTTAGAAACTAGATTACTAGTATTTACTAGGTAAGTATTGGTATTGAATTGTGTAACTTGCACACAATTTTTATTATTATTCTTGACAATTTAAGACGATATGCGATGATGCGATGGAGATGATGATTGGAAAATATAATTAGGTATAATCTCTTTACAATCGCCTAAAATAGTTGCTCAGTAGCGATTTTGGCTTCTAGATCTCATAATAATCTTGTAGAGAATCTCACAAATAAACGTTAATGTAGATAAGCATCCTCCTATGGCGAGTATATAAAATACATCAACCAATTCTTTTAATCGGAGTGCACGCCAGGTGTCGGTACTTCGTCGCGCTCCTTTTGGTTGAACTTGATAATTCTTCAAAGTTTTCTTAAGCATCCCCGCGCCCAGAATACGTTTCAGTTGCTTGTTAATAAATGGTAAAACTGTTGACCCACGGTGAAAGTAAATAGTGTGTAATAAAATCCCAAAAGTTTCTTTTAATTTGTACACCTCCATGTTATCTTCGTGGTCGACCAACTCCCAGCGTATAAGTTCATAAATTAAATCGGAAGCTAAAGTAAACAGCCGTTCATTCTTATATTGTTTTATCAATTTTACACATTCTATTATAGTTTTGCAAACCGGTGTAATACCATCATCTTTCGGAAATTTATTTGGTATTAATATTTTATACCTCTTTAACACTTCTTCATATTCTGTGACTTGGTATTCTCTTATGGAATTCGTCTTTTCACTAAGCAGGCAGGCTTGCAAGATGGAAGTCATACATAACACGTACAACAGCATATCAACCACAATAATCCTTTGAGGAGTACCGCTTTTAATTTTAGTAACATTAGCATTGTTGAAAAAATAGCCGAAAACGACAAGAAGATTACGACTTATATCTCTGTCACCTTTTGGAAATATTTCCATCTTTGTGACTTCTAGACAAAAAATTACATAAAAGGCAATGATTACAATGATGTTAAAGGAAAGCAGCACAAGAACTCCCTTCCAAATACTCAAGTACTCTGCCCGTGCTATAACTATAATCATGTTGTCTATATAATAAGGGTATGCCGCATCTAAAATGCGAATTCGACTGTCATGCAAGTTGTATGATCCAACCGCCCCATCCACCTCGTGAGTCTGCACAAAATGGAGCATACCTGTGTACGTAAAGTTTACATATTGTCCATATTCAATTGCATGTTCACCTGAATGTTTCTTTATTTCAAAAGTTATGCCTTCATATTCTTCTATCGTATTTAAGATAAACTGTTCAATTCCAACACGGTTTGTGTTATCAAGGGATATGAATGGCTCAAAATTTTGACTAATTAGCTTCACATGACAACCTCTAATCTTAGATGGTTTTGGTACTCGGAATACATTAATTTCTTCATTGTATTCATTACAATTTGAAATATATTCTAATTCACGTGGTCTGTTACAAAAATCAAGTTCCGGATTGAATGCATAAATCTCGTAATCTTTGTTATCAACTCTTCCAATTATGGTTACATTAAACATATTATTTGTCAGTAGAAATGTCCTCACCAGCTGTAATGTTCCATTTAATTTCTCGACTGTTATAACGTACTTCGCACCTGTATTCCAAAAAAGGTCTCTTTTAACGACGTTCATAGTTTCTGACAAATCTTCATAATTGTGACTCCTAATAATGTAGGCGTCATATCGGAAATAATCATTGTACCACGAAGATGTTCGAGAGACAAAAGTTAGTCCCGGTAACTCAGTATGAAGTGCTTCTCCTATCCCATTATTCACATTTATAAGCGCAACATGTTTTACGTTGTGGATTTTCATGTGTTTAGCTAATTTTAAAACACATTTGTGGGCTTTAAGCTTACTGTCTTCCTCATCGAAAGTTGGCTGAATATGACAAGCACCGTTTATAAAACCATGGAACATGTAAAACCAAAAGAGAAATTTCCACATTTCGTTACGTCTTGCTCTTGCTATAATGACAACGAAACCGTAACTAAACGTCAAACTACTTTTATTTAGGATGCAATAAACGACATCAATCACTATATTTAAGGCATACCTACCGCTTTAATAGATTTTGATAATAAATTATCCATTGTACAAAGGCAAACCTTTTAGCAGTAAATATTGTATACAGCGGCCGTAGTATGGCACGTGTGATAAGGCTATATCACGCCTTTTATCTCGTTCGTTCGCGCAACAAATAGAAAGAGAGCTAAAAAGTGATAGCGCTATGCTATATCACGATGCCATACTACGGCCGCTGGGCGGAAAAAAGTACTAAAGACGGTTTCTGTTAGGTACCTAAATTCCGTGGTCGTTATCAGGGAAAAGATTCGCAGGTTCTCGCCCTTGTCACTTTCTGTGTTTTCGATGCGAACTTTTCTTATTTTCAAGAGAGTGGCACGGTTTCTTGGGTGTGTTCGCGGGGAATCCTGCTTTTGCGCTACGTGGTTGAAATTCAATTTTTTTTTCACTTTATTATGCCAAAGATATTTCTCTGCGGCCGTAATATGGCAGCGTGATATAACGCTATCGCACCTATGGTCTCTTTCTATTTGCACATAAACGATAACGAGACAGACACATGATAAACGGCGTGATATAGCTTTATCACGCGCATCATGCTACGGCCTCCGATTTTTATGATTGATGTAATACTAGATTAGACCATGTAACAAAATACTGTGAGTATTTTGGGATAAACTCATAAATACTTACGAGTAAAAGCCTTTTACTTTAAAAATTGATTTAAAAAAGTTATTAAATCTTAAATGGCTAGGTATAATGTATACCTATTGTTGGTTTCCTTCGAGTATACCATACCTACTTAACTCGTTATTTCCAAAGATAATGGAATCACTACGTTTTAGTTATTTCCACCCTGTAAGTATAGTGTACGTTATGAAATGCTTCGGCACCTTAGTTCGGCACCCCAAGGACCAGGGACACAAGTAGGTACTGAGCACCCCTTGTACTGACACAGCGTGAATAAGGCTTAATAATTAAAAACGATACACCCAATAATATACTTGAATGCTTACACCAACAATTTCGAGTTTATAATAAAAACTTGCTGTTGGCCGCGACTTCGCCTGCGTGGACCTTAAAAAATTATGCCTTTCGTCTAAATCCGTTTAGCCATCGTGATTGAGTGACCATCATCCAAACATCGAAACTTCATCTAAACATCCAAACATTAATCAACAAAACACCCTAGTTACTTAATGGGGTGCTTGCGGCAATGAAATTAATATCATTAGCATTCTTTTAAACTACGAGTCTACCTATCAAACTGAACAACTTTTACTATGGGAGCAAACCGATCGGAGCACCTAAAAAATCTGCCGTTGCATACATTTGGGTCGAGTAGGCATTGCAGTTTAGTATGGAACAGCTGATTTTTTAGTTGCTCCGATCGGTTTGCTCCCATAGTTTTTACTATGGGACCCATGGGTCTACCCATCAAACTGAACAACTTTTGTTGTTCAGTTTGATGGGTAGACTCTTGGTTTAAAAGGATGCTAATGATATCAATTTCACCCTGTAGTACTCTGTGCTCTGCGCCTAGAGATAAGATATTATGGTTTTGTAATCTAAAATAAAGGATTAAGTACTTATTGTATTTAATTATATATTTAATTGACCAGCTCATTTACATTTCAGTGTCGTTGAAATATTCAAGTTAGGTACCCTACTTAAGCATCTATAACTTATAGCTACACATACACACACTAAAATATGTTAGCAACTAGTATACTAGGTAAGAATTAGTATTGTATTTATTATTTAACTTGCCCCCAATTTTTATTATTTTTGATAATTTCCGTCGATGCAATAGAGATAATTATTATATCTGAAGAATCGCTTAGAACAGTTACAAGTAGGTACATAATTAATCTAAGTTTGATCGATAAAATGCAAGTCAGTAGCCCTCCTTTTTGTTTCTAGATCTCATAATAATATTGTAGAGAATCTCGCAAATAAATGTTGCTGTAGACAAGCATCCTCCTACGGCGAGTATATACAATACATCAACCAATTCTTTTAATCGGAGTGCACGCCAGGAGTCGGTACCTCGTCGCGCTCCTTTTGGTTGAACTTGATAGTTCTTCAAAGTTTTCTTAAGCATCCCCGCGCCCAGAATACGTTCCAGTTGCTTGTTAACAAATGGTAAAACTGTTGACCCACGGTGAAAGTAAATAGTGTGTAATAAAACTCCAAAAGTTTCTTTTAATTTGTACACCTCCATGTTATCTTCTTGGTCGACCAACTCCCAGCGTATAAGTTCATAAATTAAATCGGACGTTAAAGTAAACAGTCGTTCATTCTTATTTTGTTTTATCAATTTTACACATTCTATTACAGATATGCAAACTGGTGTAATACCATCTTTCGGAAAATTTTCTGGTACTATTTCTTTATATCTCTTTAAGACTTCTTCATATTCTGTGACTTGGTATTCTCTTATGGGATTTGTCTTTTCACTAAGCAGGCAGGCTTGAAAGATGGAAGTCATACATAACACGTACAACAACATATCTACCACAATAATCCTTTGTGGAGTACCGGTTTTAATTTTGCTAACATTAGCATTGTTGAAAAAATAACCAAGAACGATAAGAAGATTACGACTTATATCTCTTTCACGTTTTGGAAATATTTCTAGCTTTGTGATTAAAAGAGAAAAAAATACATAAAATGTAATAATAACAATGATGTTAAAGGAAAGCAGCACAAGAACTGCTCTCCAAATACTCAACACATCTGCCCTTGCTATAACTATAACAATGTTGTCTACATTATAAGGATATGCCGCATCTAAAATGCGAATTCGACTGTCATGCAAGTGGTATGCTCCAACCGCCCCATCCACTTCGTGAGTCTGCACATGATGGAGCATTCCCGTGTACGTAAAGTTTAAATACTTTCCATATACAATTGCATGTTCATCAGAATTTCTCTTTATTTCAAAAGTTATGCCTTCATATTTTTCTATTGTATTTAAGATGAACTGTTCAATCCCAACACGGTTTGTGTTATCAAGAGATATGAACGGCACATACTGATGACCAATTAGCTTCACATGACAACCTCTTATCTTAGATGGTTTTGGTACTCGGAATACATTAATATCTTCATTGTATTCATTACAATTTGAAATATATTCTAATGTGAGTGGTCTGTTACAAGAATCAAGTTCCGGATTGAATGCATAAATCTCGTAATCTTTGTTATCAACTCTTCCAATTATGGTTACATTAAACATATTATTTGTCAGTAGAAATGTCCTCACCAGCTGTAATGTTCCATTTAATTTCTCAACTATTATAACGTACTTCGCACCTGTATTCCAAAAAAGGTCTCTTTTAACGACGTTCATAGTTTGTATCAAATCTTCATAATTGTGACTCCTAATAATGTAGGCATCATATCGGAAATAATCATTGTACCACGAAGATGTTCGAGAAACAAAACTTAGTCCCGATAACTCAGTATGAAGTGCTTCTCCAATCACATTATTCACATTTATAAGCGCAACATGTTTTACGTTGTGAATTTTCATGTGTTTAGTTAATTTTACAACACATTTGTGGGCTTTAATTTTATTGTCTTCCTCATCGAAAGTTGGCTGAACATGACAAGCACCATTTATAAAACCATGGAACATGTAAAAGCAGAAGAGAAATTTCCACATTTCGTTACGTCTTGCTCTTGTATTATTGACAACTAAACCGTAACTAAACGTAGGTAAACTAAATGTTTTACTTTACATCAATCATTATAATATTTAAGGCGTACCGCTACGGCAATAATAGATTTTGATAATAAATTATCCATTGTACAAAGGCAAACCTTTTAGCAGTAAACATTGTATACAGCGGCCGTAGTATAACGCGCGTGATAAGTCTATATCACGCTTTTTATCTCGTTCGTTCGCGCGACAAATAGAAAGAGAGCTAAGAAGTGGTAGCGCTATGCTATATCACGATGCCATACTACGACCACTGGACGGAAAAAATTACGTGAGAATGCGCATAAGCTGTTACGGTTTCTGTTAGGAAGGAACCTAAAATCCGTGGAGAAGGATCAGGGAAACGATTCGCAAGTTCTTGCCGTTGTCACTTTCTGTGTTTTCGATGCGATATTATTATTATTATTGGTGGTCGGGCTATTGCAAGCAAGGGTCGTTATGTAACACTGCGACCATCGCTGATCTTTTGTGTTCGCCCCAAGCTCACCCATATTTTACGCATACCTCCGAACTTATGGTATTTTCTTTTCATTCTCGGAAATGCAGGTTTCCTCACGATGTTTTCCTTCACCGCCGAGCTAGTAAATGATAAATACAACCGTACATAAATTCCGAAGAACTTAGTGGTACGGGCCTGGAATCGAACCGCGTCCTCATGATTGAGGCGCTAGCTCTCTTCCGTATGGGCTATCATCGCTCTTCAATGCGATATCGTTGACACCTTTTCTTATTTTCAAAGAGAGCATGGTTTCTTGGGTGTGTTCGCGGGGAATCTTTTTGTGTTACGTGGTTGAAATTTCAATCTTGTCACTTTATTGTGCCAAAGATATTGGTCTGCGGCCTTAGTATGGCAGCGTGATACAGCGCTATCGCGCCTTTCGGTCTCTTTCTAATTTGCACGTGAACGAACGAGATAAACGGCGTGATATAGCTTTATCACGCGCAACATGCTACGGCCTCAGATGTTAATGATTGATGCAATCTAGATTAGACCATGTAACAAAATACTATGAGAATTTTTGGATAAACTCATAAATATTTAGGTAGGTACTAAGAGTATAAATCTCAGTATTATTGACTCACGAAAGCCTTTTTTCTTTAAAAATTGCTTTAAAAAAGTTATAAAATTTTAAATGGCTAGGTATAATGTGTTGTTGGTGTCCTTCCAGTAAACCAAATAGGTCGACCAGAATCTCATGAAATGAAAAAAAGTTAAAAAAATATAGATAGGATACTATATACAGGGTGTACAATAAAATGGGACAGCTACTTAAAGGGGTGCTTCAGACCATCAAACTGAACAACTTTCTCTATGGGACCAATATCGAAATCGCGAAAAAAAAATCTGCTGTCCCATACATTTCAGTCGAGTTATGTTTGCAGTTTTGTATGGGAGAGCGGATTTTTTTTTCGCGATTTCGATATTGGTCCCATAGAGAAAGTTGTTCAGTTTGATGGTCTGAAGCACCCCTTTAAGTAGCTGTCCCATTTTATTGTACACCCTGTATAATGTTCTTGATTTTGACATAATTATGGTTATGGTAATGTCAAAATGTCATCTGTCTAGTCAACGTAGGCCCTGTACAGACTGAGCCTTTGTGAAGCGACAAAAACGCGCTTTTGTCTATCGCACGACTGAATCGCTACACTAGCAATTAATAGGTCAAATGCATGATTGTAGTGATGCACACACATATTTGTATTCATGCACATTGCACACGCGCATGTGCATTGTGGCAAAGGCTGTCAACAAATAACTGATCAAATATTACGAAAGTTTTACATCGTGGCTGTACCGCGTTTGTTATGCTTTATCGCGTTTGGATCGATGCTGAATCGCGACTCAACTCAATCGATGATTTTTGCAGCAGCTCTGCGCTGCAAAAAATGGCAGTGTGCTTTTTGCTTAATCTAAAATTTGATTTCCCTATTTTTCATGAGATTCTGGTCCACCATCAATCATTATTTCCAAAGAGAATGGAATCACTACGTTTTAGTTATTTCAATTTCAATTTCAATTTCAATTTATTTATTTGTGAATCACAGGTTATAAAGATGTTACAAAATTGTTGGTTCCATTGTGTTCCGCCAGAAGGCATACAAAAGTTTACAAATTACATTTAACAAAATACGAGATACATTTACAATTATTAAGTAGATTTTACATTAGTATCTTTCAAATAAATTAAATAAGACGTAAATTAAGAATAAAACATTAAGATGTCAACAAATAATAACACTACAAAATTCATTAAAACACTAAATTGAAAGATATCATAATATTATTAAATTAAATTCCAAAATGTAAATAACAACTACTATAATAAAAAACAAATATTAATCAAACAATAAAAAATGTGCAGAATTATCTAAAGCTTGAGATCATGCAATAAATAATACATTTGGAAACATAATATATTATACTTAAGTATGTACAATACCTTTTACATTATTTATTATAGTCAAAAAACATTATATTATTTATTATAGTCAAAAAATTCATTAATGGTGTAAAAAGTGCCATCGATTAAAAAGTCAAACATTTTCCTCTTGAACATCGCTACGTCATTGCATTGTCTTAGTGTTAGAGGAATTGAATTATATATTTTTGGAGCCATATGAAAAATACTTTTATTGTACAATACGGTCTTGTGAGAATTATAACATAATTGGTCCTTTCGACGTGCACTAGTGTCTTATTTCCACCCTGTATACCTATCTATCCACAAATTATTAAATTGTAGGTTCAAAAAATCATAATCATCATCGTCATCTCAGCCGATGGACGTCCACTGCTGGACATTGGCCTCCTCCAAGGAGGATCGCCATAACGACCAGTCCTGCGCTGCCCTCATCCAACGGGTTCCCACCGCCTTCACCAGGTCGTCGGTCTACCTTATGAGGGGCCTACCCACGCTTGTGCTTTCCGGCACGCGGTCGCCACTCAAGAACTTTTCGGACCCATCGGGCATTGGATCTGCCATCGGCCATCGATGATGTAAAAGCAAAACCTTTGAACTAACTGTACCTACAGTGCTTTTTTTGACCTCACGCTATCAAAACAGATACAGTATGAAAACATGGATCACAGGAACGCATAATTATGGATGATAGTTATCCACAAATATAGGATAAGAGAAAATAGTTTTGATTACGTTATGTAATGCTTCGGCACCTTAGTTCGGCACCCCAAGGACCAGGGACACAAGTAGGTACTGAGCACCCCTTGTACAGACACAGCGTGAATATTAAAAACGATACACCCATACATATATCTACTAGAATACTTACACCAACAATTTCGAGTTTATAATAAAAACTTGCTGTTGGCCGCGACTTCGCCTGCGTGGACCTTAAAAAATTATGCCTTTCGTCTAAATCCGTTTAGCAGTCGTAATTGAGTGACAAATATTAGCCCAGTCATTTTACGGTTTGAGCCGGGACTAATTAATTAATAAAAAATTTTCCGGTATCTAAACTATTATAAAACTGTAACAGAAATGGTGTCTGTACATTAAAGATATTTACAAAATAAAATAACGACATGGTTTTTAGACGTCCCTGATTCCAAATCACCAATTTTTGGATTTTTTGTCTGTCTGTTTGTTTGTTTATTTGTTTGTTTGTTTGTTTGTTTGTTTGTTTGTTTGTTTGTTTGGGTGTTTGTTTGTTCGAGTATCACGCAAAAACTACTGAATCGATTTTGATGAAACTTTTTTTGTTTGATAGCGTATGATCTAACTTAAAATCTGGTATATAATATATATATCTGGTTTATGCGGACGAAGTCGCGGGTAAAAGCTCGTAGTATACACCACTAGTTTTTAATTACTAACATAACTTTAAGGGTGTATTCAGACCATGAATCTAAACAACTTTCCCAAAGAAACATGGGTCGAAAAACGAGAAATTTTTTTGGACCTACCTTAGAAAATCGATCGGCCGATCCGCACTTTTGTACGGAAGGTCCAAAAAATTTTCTCATTAAACGACCCATGTTTCTTAGGGAAAGTTGTTTAGATTCATGGTCTGAATACATCCTTAAAGTTATGTTAGTAGTTAAAAACTAGTGGTGTATAAAAGAAAGAAAGTCCGGTCCGCTCCGGTAGTGTAAGACATTTGCCAGATAAAAAATTCATTCATGAACTAAAAGCATATTTAGTAAATAAGTGTCCATACAATTTGAATGAATTTCTAGAACTAAGCGACTGACATTTTAATATATTTAATATTGATTGAGAGATTGAGCGGTACACAAGTAAAACAGTATACAAATAAAGCAGTTCACACACGGCAGCTATAATGTATATTAATATACATTACATCCCGAGATGTGTAGTACTAGTCATAATATACATTATAGCTGTCGTGTGTGGTCTCCTGACGATTTCTATGGAAAGATGTAATGGGATGTATCGTGCTATAATATACATCTTTACATTATAGCTGCCGTGTGTGAACCCCTTAAATGATGAGGACAATATTCTAACTTATGTACTAATAACATGCGACAGAACTCATATTGACAAAGTTGTCAGAATCAATAACACATGTATATTTATAGGTAGAAACATTCTAGAAGAACATTTCTAAACAAAAGAAGATTAAAACAAGGTGAACAAAGATTGAAAGAAGGTATAAGAACTAACTATTTTAATTGGTACACCGTTTGGTGATGACCCTGGTTGCAGCATCTTACGCTTCCACGATGATGATATGTCTAGCTCGAGATCATTCATTGCGGATTGTATTATAAAGTTTTTGCATTCTGTGAAGGGGCGTGAAACTTCCTACATTTACATACATTTACATATAATGGTTTTGTAATCTAAAATAAAGGATTAAGTACTTATTGTATTTAATTATTTATTTAATTTACCAGCTCATTTACATTTTAGTGTCGTTAAAATATTCAAGTTAGGTACCCTACTTAAGCACCTATAACTATAACTACACACACACACACATACTTAAATATTTTAGCAACTAGTAGGTATACTAGATAAGATTTGTGTTGAATAATTTAACTTGCACACAATTTTTATTATTTTTTAAGAATCGCCTAGAAGAGTTACAAGTAACAAGTTGTTCAGTAGCACTATTTGTTACTAGATCTCATAATAATCTTGTAGAGAATCTCACAAATAAACGTTGTTGTAGACAAGCATCCTCCTACGGCGAGTATATAAAATACATCAACCACTTCTTTTAATTGGAGTGCATGCCAGGAGTCGGTACTTGGTCGCGCTCTTTTTGCTCGAACTTGATAATTCTTCAAAGTTTTCTTAAGCATCCCCGAGCCCACAATACGTTCCAGTTGCTTGTTAATAAATGGTAAAACTGTTGACCCACGGTGAAAGTAAATAGTGTGTAATAAAAGTCCAAAAGTTTCTTTTAATTTGTACACCTCCATGTTACCTTCTTGGTCGACCAACTCCCAACGCATAAGATCATAAATTAAATCAGAGGCTTGAGTAAACAGCCGTTCATTCTTATATTGTTTTATCAATTTTACACATTCTATTATAGATTTGCAAACCGGTGTAATACCATCAATCGCAAAATTTTCTGCTATTAATATTTCATATCTCTTTAAGACTTCTTCATATTCTGTGACTTGGTATTCTCTTATGGCATTTGTCTTTTCACTGAGCAGGCAGGCTTGCAAGATGGAAGTCATACATAACACGTACAACAACATATCCACCACAATAATCCTATGTGGGGTACCGGTTTTAATTTTGCTAACATTAGCATTGTTGAAAAAATATCCGAAAACGATAAGAAGATTACGACTTATATCTCTGTCACGTTTTGGAAATATTTCCATCTTTGTGATTACTAGACAAAAAATTACATAAAATGCAATAATAACAATGATGTTAAAGGAAAGCAGCACAAGAACTGCCCTCCAAATACTCAAGACCTCTGCCCGTGCTATAACTATAGCAATGTTGTCTATATAATAAGGATATGCTGCATCGAAAATGCGAATTCGATTTTCATTCAAGTGGAATGCTCCAACCGCCCCATCCACCTCGTGAGTCTGCACATGATGGAGCATTCCCGTGTACGTAAAGTTTACATAATTTCCATATACAGTTGCATGTTTATCTGAATTTCTCTTTATTTCAAAAGTTATGCCTTCATACTCTTCTATAGTGTTTAAGATAAACTGTTCAATCCCAACACGGTTTGTGTTATCAAAAGATATGAACGGCACAAACTGTTGACTAATTAACTTCACATGACAACCTCTTATCTTAGATGGTTTTGATACGCGGAACACATTAAGTTCTTCATTGTATTCATTACAATTTGAAATATATTCTAATACGCGTGGTCTGTTACAAGAATCAAGTTCCGGATTGAATGTATAAATCTCGTAATCTTTGTTATCAACTCTTCCAATTATGGTTACATTAAACATATTATTTGTCCTTAGCAATGTCCTCTCCTGCTGTAATGTTTCATTTAATTTCTCAACTATTATAACGTACTTCGCACCTGTATTCCAAAAAAGGTCTCTTTTAACGACGTTCATAGTTTCTGACAAATCTTCATAATTGTGACTCCTAATAATGTAGGCATCATATCGGAAATAATCATTGTACCACGAAGACGTTCGAGAGACAAAAGTTAGTCCCGGTAACTCAGTTTGAAGTGCTACTCCAATCACATTATTCACATTTATAAGCGCAACATGTTTTACGTTGTGGATTTTCATGTGTTTAGCTAATTTTACAACACATTTGCTCGCTTCAAATTTATTGTCTTCCTCATTGAATATTGGTTGAATATGACAAATACCATTTATAAAACCATGGAACATGTAAAACCAAAAGAGAAATGTCCACATTTCGTTACGTCTTCCTCTTGCTATAATGAGAACTAAACCGTGACTAAGCGTAGCTTTGAATTCAATAAAATACATCAATCATTACATTTAAGGCGTACCTACCGCTATAATAGATTTTGATAATTAATTATCCATTGTACAAAAGCAAACTTTTAAGCAGTAAATATTGTATACAGCGGCCGTAGTATGACGCGAGTGATAAGGCTATATCACGCCTTTTATCTCGTTCGTTCGCGCGACGGATAAAAAGAGAGCTAAGAAGTGATAGCGCTACGCTCTTAGACTACGGCTACGCTATATCTGACCACAGAAGTGCGATTTTTGAAAATCATACGAGCGACTTGGCAGTAGAAAATGTCAAAATTACTATGGAGATTATGCATCTTTCTTCTGCCAAGTCGCTCGTATGATTTTCAAAAATCGCACTTCTGGACGGAAAAAAAAACGTGAGAAGCGCATTAGCCGTTACGGTTTCTGTTAGAAAGGAACCTAAAATCCGTGGACGAGGATCAGGGAAACGATTCGCAAGTTCTTGCCGTTGTCACTTTCTGTGTTTTCGATGTGATATCGTTGACAACTTTTCTTATTATCAAAGAGAGCACGGTTTCTTGGGTGTGTTCGCGGGGAATCTTTTTGTGTTACGTGGTTGAAATTTCAATGTTGCCACTTTATTGTGCCAAAGATATTTGTCTGCGGCCGTAGTATGGCAGCGCGATACAGCGCTATCGCGCCTTTTGGTCTCTTTCTAATTTGCACGTGAACGAACGAGAAAAACGGCATGATATAGCTTTATCACGCGCATCATGCTACAGCCTCAGATGTTAATGATTGATGCAATACTAGATTAGACCATGTAACAAAATGCTATGAGAATTTTTGGATAATCTCATAAATATTTAGGTAGGTACAATATTGCATAAAAAAAGTTATTAAATTTTAAATGGCGAGGTATCATGTATTGTTGGTTTCCTTCGAGTAGGTAAACCTACTTAACTCTTTATTTCCAAAGAGAATGAAATCACTACGTTTTAGTTATTTCCACCCTGTATAGTGCATACCTATCTATCCACAAATTATTAAACTGTAGGTTCAAAAAATCATAATCATCATCATCATCTCAGCCGATGGACGTCCACTGCTGGACATTGGCCTCCTCCAAGGAGGATCGCCATAATGAACAGTCCTGCGCTGCCCTCATCCAACGGGTTCCCACTGCCTTCACCAGATCGTCGGTCTACCTTTTGAGGGGCCTAGGTACCCACGCTTGCGCTTTCCGGCACGCGATCGCCACTCGAGAACTTTTCGGACCCATCGGCCATCGGATCTGCCATCGGCCATTTATGATGTAAAGCTAGACTCACACCGACGCGTCTGCGACGCGGGAAGCGGGAAGCGAAGCGGGAGCGTCTACGACGCGAAACTTGGCCTCCACACCGGTGCGACTGCGACGCGGGAAGCGAACATCATTTGTTGATGAATAGTCGTTGAAGTCGTTCTTTAACTATTGTTTTCGTAATGTTATTTTCGTTTAAACATCAGGCCCTGTACCCGGACTTTCGATGTTTCGATGATCGCCCCAGTTTCGGTCCGCACTTCATTTAAATAGAGTTGACATTGGAACGAAAACATTCACGCAATTACGAAGTTCGAATGTGCGGGTAGACCCACAGAGTCTAACTAAATTGAACATCTAGAGTACTTTGGTACTGTTTGGTAGATTTTATTACCTTTTAGAAGTTTCTAAAACCTACTGTTGTTTTTCTTAGTTTTTGGTAGTTTTCAAGTTTTTGTTGTTTTTGTTACCAAAATCTACCAGAAATTACCAAACACTAACAAAAGAAACAAATATTTCCAAAATCTACTAAGAAGAACCGAAAACAACCGAAATCTTGGAAAAACCTACCAGAAACGATCCAAATCTATCAAAAAGAACCAAAATCTACACACAAAGAACCAAAATGTACTGAAATTTAAAATTTGTATTTTATTTTGTTACGAGAGTGTAACATCGTACACGTCTGACCACTTGACGCGCGTGTCCGCTCCGCTGACGCTGCCTTCCCGTATCGTGGTCGCGTCGGTGTGGGCGACTTAGCGGTACGCCATAAGGTTACATGGGCAGCGACTGCCGCGCGGTAGACGCTCCCGCTTCGCAGTCGCTTTGGTCGCGTCGGTGGGCACGAAGCTTAAAAGCAAAACCTTTGAACTAACTGTACCTACAGTGCTTTTTTTGATCTGACGCTATCAAAACAGATACAGTATGAAAACATGGATCACAGGAAATAATTATGGATAACTGATCCAGAAATATAGGATAAGAGAAAATAGTTTTAATTACGTCATGAAATGCTTCGGCACCTTAGTTCGGCACCCCAAGGACCAGGGACACAAGTAGGTACTGAGCACCCCTTGTACTGACACAGCGTGAATAAGGCTTAATAATTAAAAACGATACACCCAATGATATACTAGAATACTTACAATTTCGAGTTTATAATAAAAAATTGCTGTTGGCCGCGACTTCGCCTGGGTGGACCTTAAAAAATTATGCCTTTCGTCTTAATCCGTTTAGCCGTCGTGATTGAGTGGCAAACATCCGAACATTAATATATGTATAATACAAGGTATAACAAAACAACCTGGTTATACTTAAGGGGGTGCTTCAGACCATCAAACTAAACAACATTCACCATGGAGCCAAATTGGAAAAGGCGAAAAAAAACTGTTTCTGACTTGACTCAAATGTATGGGAAAGCTGTTTTTTTTTTCCCAATTTACTCGCTCTGCGGCAATTATTAGTACCCTGTGCCCTGCGCCTAGAGATAAGATTGGTTCAAGATATTATGGTTTTGTAATCTAAAATAAAGGATTAAGTACTTATTGTATTTAATTATATATTTAATTTACCAGCTCATTTACATTTCAATGTCGTTGAAATATTCAAGTTAGGTACCCTACTTATAGGCCGTTGGATAAAGACATTAAATTCGCAAAGCGTGATGTAGTTCTGCATTTTTGGTATGTTATATGGGTCTGTTAGGGTAGTGTGAATTCAAATTTGCAACTTCGAAAAACCTGTGGAAACTGAGAAAATCGAGAAAAACTTCGAAATTTTGGGACTTTTTTCACTATTTGCTCTTCAGGGCCAAAACTACGCAATTTTTGCGAACGATGTTTTCTGCACTTATAAACTGTATTAAATTACCTACAATATGAGCTCAATTGCAGTTCTGTTGACCCCATAAAAACCAAGCTATGGCACTTCGAAGATGACCAATTTTTCTCGAAAATATAAATTTTCAGGTTTTATTCACTTATTTCGCGAAATATTGGCAAAACCACTTGTACTACGAAGACAAGTTACTGAAAATATTTTGTAGTACATTTATTTAGCTTTTAATAGAGCCTAAAACAAAGTCGGTGAGACTAACAGTTCACACGCAATATAAAAAAAACGAAAAGAAGGTAAAATAGTTTATAGAGGAAGAAGACTCAATGTATACAGGGTTATTGGAAATTAGACCGGCATCTTATAAGGGGTGATGGGGGAGGTCATTTGCAACAATATTGACCCCAAAAGTTATAATTATAACATCTCTGTCCATGGCAAAAAAACTTGTAGATCGTAGTTCTTTCTTTTGTCTTTGTCGTGTGTGGATGTGGATTAATGGCGTTAAGTTCAACAATGTAGTTAACTTTAATGGTTAACATTTTTAATTTTCAGTGGTTATTGTAGGCAAACTTAACTAGCATTCATAAATACTAGAAAAATTCCTGCAGGAGTATGTTTTGTTTGTAGGCTGGTGCTGGAGGAAGGTACCAGCACTACAGTCAAGAAACGCGGAATCAAGTCAAACAAATGCTTCCAAGATTCACTGTCGATGTTTTTGAGGTGGATGATTGGGGTCCTGGAGTCTTATCACGTCCACGATGAGCACATGAGTCAACATTATGACTCGCTGTGTACCGCTTTCGGCAAATATCGTAAAACACAACTTCGTAAACCCTTTTTAAAAGTTTTCATTTTCTTTATCACCACGTTTGACACCAGTTGCTGTCTTAATCAGCGACTTCATTCCGCGTTTCTTGACTGTTGACTGTAGTGATGGTACCTTCTTCCAGCACCAGCCTACAAACATAACATACTCCTGCAGGAATTGTAATTTTTCTAGTATTTATGAATGCTAGTTGGCTGCTCCCCTGAGTTATTGGGTTGGCTACTTCTAATTTCGCTGATGTGCGTAATTTACATTTAATAAACATAAGCCCGAAGGCATGACTGGACAGAAAATGTGAGTTTTAGCCAGCTTAGACACTGTTATCGCCTTCACCGCGTGGAGGTAGGTACTCCCAGCTTATGTTATTGATATTCGGAATGGAATAATCGAGACAAATGTAACGTTTGCCTACGATAACCACGTAAAATTAAAAATGTTAACCATTAAAGTTAACTACATTGTTGAACTTAACGCCATTATTCCACATCCACACACTACAACCATAGAGTAAATAAATTATGCACACTACAACAAAGACAAAAGAAAGAACTACGATCTACAAGTTTTTTTGCTATGGACGGAGAGGTTATATATCTTTTGGGGTCAATATTGTTGCAAATGACCTCCCCCATCACCCCTTATAAGATTCCGGTCTAATTTCCAATAACCCTGTATACATGGAGTCTTTTGCCTCTATTAGTAGAGCTATTTCCCGCGATAATTGTGCGCTTCGGGTTAAAAGCATCAAATTTCTACCATGGATAGGGTATTCCTCGGTGATCATTTTCAGATGTGGAGGGAAGTCTGATTCGTCCCCTGTGCGCGGGGGGAGGGGGGTGAAGTACGTATCTGGATCATTGTTTTCATTATTATTTTACGGATCAGTTAATGCTACTAGGGCTTGTGTGGTATCGTTTTCGAGTAAAACAGATACAAGGAATTCATTTTGAATGCATAATAGGCATGTTTCTTTACAGTAAAATATTTTTTTTCACGAAAAAGTAAAAACTATTGCCTTGATTTTTTTTTTAAAACATCTATATCTTTGGAAATCTTGATAAATATAAGAAAACAAAATTGGCCAAATAAAGGTTATTTAGTCTAGTTTATAAAAACATATAGTTGTTGGACACTTATCATACAACAACTACAAGAAAAAAATTCATTTACGCGTCGAGGTAAAGCAGCATAATTCGTTTACTGCGGATTACGAGTGATGGTTTGGAGGTAAACATAGTTTGTAACTTTATAATTTCGATAGCAAACGATTATTTGTTGAAAATTAAAAAGAAAAACAAATTAGGCATAGTCTTAATTGGATATAATAAGGAGCGGCAACAATTTTAAAGGGATATAATTCGGAGCGCGCTCCATACAAACGATGTCTGGTTATATTTCCAATTTTATCTAATTAAAATCAATAAAATTTTACAGAAACAGTCTACACAAAACTAATTTCTATGCTCGTATTGTATCAGATTTTCGTAAAAATTTATAGTTTCGAAGTTACAGTGCCTCAAAGATTTCCATACAAATCTTAAATTAACCCTAGCATTGAAACTGTATAATTTTGAAGAAAATCGGGCACAATACAATTATAGTGATTAGTTTCTAGATTGTTTCTGAAAAATTTCATTGACTTAAATTTTTTAGTACTGATTATATAATCAGACTTAGTTTTTATGGAGCGCGCGAGGAGCTTACGCTCCTAAAAAGAAAACATTTAATACTTAGTTGTTAAGAATATAGAAAAATGGACAATTATTGCCGGCTCAAAATCATAGCGCAGAGCATTTGGAGTGCAGCTACGGTGTAAATGCACCGTCCAGTACCTACCAACATCTTTTGTAAAGCAGCACGATATTATTGACACTGCAGATGTAGTTTCTGCCTCGGGAAGAGTAGTCTAATCTAAATTGAGTGCTATTCGACTGTATCCTTCGTCCGTCTATCCCTAATGAAATGAAATGAATACCTAGCTATTTAGCGGAAGCTTTAACTATAACCAAAAGCAGCAACTTAGAGAGAGCTAGCTGTGGCTTTTTCACTGAGGTGCGAATCATTCTTCTAAGTCCATTGCACGCAACATCCATTAAAATGTAAGAATATATACGAGTGTCAGCCTCCTCGGGTGATCATGAGGCAAAATGACACAAATCTGAGGCAGAGGCAGAACAAACATCTTTATTCCCATTTGTCGCGTCAAAATTGCCATGAGAGAGCAGATAGATGCCACACTTTTCCTTGTACCTCCTACGGATGCCATGCCCAAAAAAATTTATAGGTAAAGAAAGAGAGAAATTTTATTTCTTCGAGTAAATGAAAATAGAACCGAATTGTTCTCATTCTTGTCACAACAACCAGTTCTTCCAGTCTAGAGGCAACAGAAAAAGAAATCTCTACGCAACGAATGGGAGTAAAATTCTTTGTTCTGCCGCTCAGATTTGAGTCATTTGGCCCCATGTTCGCCTGAGAGGAGGCTGACACTAGTAACTTTTTCAACATGGAAGATTCAGTGCAAAAAGGACGTAGAAGAGTGATCATACACAACCGTAGACACTGATGTATCGTTCTAGAACCTACTAGTTGAGGGTTTTTTTTCAGTAAATTAGCTCTCTCTGAGTTATGGGTTTGCTTTCTGTTTTGTTTCAAGCTTCCGATAAAGAACAAGGTAGGGTATTCACGAACCGGTGGTATCAATGAATTTGACACAATGCAGGTATCGGCCAATACACTGGCCTGCAAAACTAATTATCGCTTTAACCGGTGTGATACGGTATGTGGTTCTTTTCAGGCAAGGGAAAAAGAACGGCTTGGGACACTTGGAAATCTTTACCTAAGCCTGAAGTAAATAGGGCCTTTGAAGAACTCAAACGAAATAAGTGAGGACTCAATTCCTAATGGAAAGATTTGTAGTGTTGATGTATGACCGCAATAGTTAAAGCTTCATTGACTGTCTATGAAACTGTTCGGTACCGGCTTAGGATGGACTACCCAATTTCTTCACGTGGGTGTCGCACGAGGCGACTAAGTGATAAAGTTTTTTGTAGTGTTTTGTGGGCGAGAGATGTCATCACCTGACACGTCATTTCATCGTGAAACCTTCAACGTGAAACCTTCAATATGGTCGAAGTGAGCCTTGCTACAACGCACTGCACGCTTAACATTTGGTCGTTGTAGCAAAGCTTCCACCCCGCAAGGGATTATGGTCGTGAATTTATGTATGTATGTATTTCAAGAGCGAGCATAGATATTAGTTTGTAGACTGTTTCTGTAAAATTTCATTGATTTTAATTGGATAATATTGGAAATATAACCAGACTTCGTTTGTATAGAGCGCGCTCCGAATTATATCCCTTTAAAATTGTTTCCGCTCCATATTATATCCAATTAAGACTATGCCTAATTTGTTTTTTTATTTAATTTTCAACAAATAATCGTTTGCTATCGAAATTATAAAGTTACAAACTATGTTTAGATCCAAACCATCACTCCTAATCCGCAGTAAACGAATTATGCTGCTTTACCTCGACGCGTAAATGAATTTTTTTCTTGTAGTTGTTGTATGATAAGTGTCCAACAACTATATGTTTTTATAAACTAGACTAAATAACCTTTATTTGGTTAATTTTTTTTTCTTATATTTATCAAGATTTCCAAAGATATCGATGTTTTTAAAAAAAATCAAGGCAATGGTTTTTACTTTTTCGTGAAAAACATTATTTTATTGTATGGAAACATGCCTATTATGCAGTAAAAATGAATTCCTTGTATCTGTTTTACTCGAAAACGATACCACACAAGCCCTAGTAGCATTAACTGATCCGTAAAATAATAATGAAAACAATGATCCAGATACGTACTTCACCCCCCTCCCCCCGCGCACAGGGGACGAATCAGACTTCCCTCCACATCTGAAAATGATCACCGAGGAACACCCTATCCATGGTAGAAATTTGATGCTTTTAACCCGAAGCGCACAATTATAGTCAAAATGTATGAAGAGAATCCTCTACTATATAACCCATTTTAACTTCTTTTCGTTTTTTTAAGATTGTGTGTGAACTGATAGTCTCACAGACTTTGTTTTGGGCTGCAATAAAAGCTAAATAAATGTACTACAAAATACTTTCATTAAACCTTTCTTCATAGACCAAATGGTTCTGCCAATATTCCGCGAAATAAGTGAGTAAAACCTGAAAATTCATGTTTTCAAGAAAAATTAACCATCTTTGAAGTGCCATATCTTGGCTCCTATAAGGTCAATAGAACTGCGATTAAGCCTAAATTGTAGGGAATTTAATACAATTTAGAAATGTAGAAAACATCGTTCGCAAAAAATGCAAAGTTTTGGCCCTGGAGAGAAAATAGTGAAAAAAGTCCAAAAATTTTGAAGTTTTTCTTGATTTTCTCAGTTTCCACAGGTTTTTCGAAGTTGCAAATTTGAATTCACACTACCCTAACAGACCCATACAACATACCAAAAATGCAGAACTACATCATGCTTTGCTAATTTAGCCTCTTTTTTTGTCTTTATCTGACGGGCTATTAAGCACCTAAGTATAACTATAACTACACACACACACACTAAAATATGTTAGCAACTAGTATACTAGGTAAGTATTAATATTGAATTATTTAAATAATAAATAAATAAATAAATAAATAAATAAAATAGTTTATTTCAGACATGGAGTCCATAAACTTGCACTCAATTTTTATTATTTTTGAAAATTTCCGTCGATGCAATAGAGATAATTATTATCTCTTAAGAATCGCTTACAACAGTTTCAAGTACCTAATTAATCTAAGTTTGATCGATAAAATGCAAGTTACTCAGTAGCCCTCCTTTTTGTTTCTAGATCTCATAATAATATTGTAGAGAATCTCGCAAATAAATGTAGCTGTAGACAAGCATCCTCCTACGGCGAGTATATAAAATACATCAACCAATTCTTTTAATCGGAGTGCACGCCATGAGTCGTTACCTCGTCGCGCTCTTTTTGGTTGAACTTGATAGTTCTCCAAAGTTTTCTTAAGCATCCCCGCGCCCAGAATACGTCCCAGTTGCTTGTTAACAAATGGTAAAACTGTTGACCCACGGTGAAAGTAAATAGTGTACAATAAAACTCCAAAAGTTTCTTTTAATTTGTACACCTCCATGTTATCTTCTTGGTCGACCAACTCCCAGCGTATAAGTTCATAAATTAAATCAGTCGCTACAGTAAACAGCCGTTCATTCTTATATTGTTTTATCAATTTTAAACATTCTGTTAAAGATTCACAAACCGGAGTAATACCATCTTTTGGAAGTGAATCTGGTATTATTTGTTTATATCTCTTTAAGACTTCTTCATATTCTGTGACTTGGTATTCTCTTACGGGATTTGTCTTTTCACTAAGCAGGCAGGCTTGAAAGATGGAAGTCATACATAACACGTACAACAACATATCTACCACAATAATCCTTTGTGGAGTACCGGTTTTAATTTTGCTAACATTAGCATTGTTGAAAAAATAACCGAAAACGATAAGAAGATTACGACTTATATCTCTGTCACCTTTTGGAAATATTTCCATCTTTGTGATTACAAGAGAAAAAATTACATAAAAGGTAATGATTACAATGATGTTAAAGGAAAGCAGCACAAGAACTGCCCTCCAAATACTCAACACATCTGCCCTTGCTATAACTATAACAATGTTGTCTACATAATAAGGATATGCTGCATCTAAAATGCGAATTCGGCTGTCTTGCAAGTGGTATGATCCAACCGCCCCATCCACCTCGTGAGTCTGCACATGATGGAGCATTCCCGTGTACGTAAAGTTTACATATTTTCCATATATAGTTTCATGTTTATCTGAATTTCTCTTTATTTCAAAAGTTATGCCTTCGTACTCTTCTATAGTGTTTAAGATAAACTGTTCAATCCCAACAAGGTTTGTGTTATCAAGAGATATGAACGGCACAAACTGTTGACCAATTAGCTTCACATGACAACCTCTTATCTTAGATGGTTTTGGTACTCGGAATACATTAAGTTCTTCATTGTATTCATTACAATTTGAAATATATTCTAATTCACGTGGTCTGTTACAAGAATCAAGATCTGGATTGAATGCATAAATCTCGTAATCTTTGGTATCAACTCTTCCAATTATAGTTACATTAAACATATTATTTGTCCGTAGCAATGTCCTCACCAGCTCTAATGTTTCATTTAATTTCTCAACTATTATAACGTACTTCGCACCTGTATTCCAAAAAAGGTCTCTTTTAACGACGTTCATAGTTTGTATCAAATCTTCATAATTGTGACTCCTGATAATGTAGGCATCATATCGGAAATAATCATTGTACCACGAAGATGTTCGAGAAACAAAACTTAGACCCGATAACTCAATATGAAGTGCTTCTCCAATCACATTATTCACATTTATGAGCGCAACATGTTTTACGTTGTGAATTTTCATGTGTTTAGCTAATTTTACAACACATTTGTGGGCTTCAAGTTTAATGTCTTCTTCATCGAAAGTTGGCTGAACATGACAAATGCCATTTATAAAACCATGGGACATGTAAAACCAAAAGAGAAATATCCACATTTCGTTACGTCTTGCTCTTGCTATAATGACAACCAAACCGTAACTAAACGTCAAACTACTTTTACTTAGGATGCAATAAAGGACATCAATCATTATATTTAAGGCATACCTGCTGCTTTAATAGATTTTGATAATAAATTATCCATTGTACACAGGCAAACCTTTTAGCAGTAAATATTGTATACAGCGGCCGTAGTATGGCACCTGTGATAAGTCTATGTCACGCCTTTTATCTCGTTCGTTCGCGCGACGAATAGAAAAAGAGCTAAGAAGTGATAGCGCTACGCTATATCACGATGCCATACTACAACCACTCGAAGGAAAAAAGTACTTGAGAGTGCTTTTAAGCCGTTACGGTTTCTGTTAGGTACCTTAAATCCGTGGTCGTCATCAGGGAAAAAATTCGCAAGTTCTCGCCTTTGTCAGTTTCTGTGTTTTCGATGCGAACTTTTTTATTTTCAAAGAGAGTGGCACGGTTTCTCGGGTGTGTTCGCGGGGAATCCTGTTTTTAATAATAATAATAATATTTATTCAAAATTCAGATTACAAATGATCCATGTGTTAGTAACAGGGTTTGACTTAAGAGCTATGTTAGTAGATACACACAAAAAAAAATACAACATAAAACAGTAAGGTAGGAATTATATCATCACTTGTACGCAGTGTGTGATGATGGGGCAGTCAAACCTGCCAGCAATTTTTGCGTTACGTGGTTGAAATTCCAATTTTTTGCACTTTATTATGCTAAAGATTTTATCTGCGGCCGTAGTATGGCAGCGTGATATAAAACTACTTTTGGTCTCTTTCTAATTTGCAAGTGACCGAACTAGATAAACGGCGTGATATAGCTTTATCACGCGCATCATGCTACGGCCTCAGATGTTAATGATTGATGTAATACTAGACTAGACCGTGTAACAAAATACTGTGAGTATTTTTGGATAAACTTATAAATAATTAGGTACGTACTGCGAGTAAAAGCCTTTTTCTTTAAAAATTGATTTAAAAAAGTTATTTAATCTTAAATGGCTAGGTATAATGTATATTGTTGGTTTCCTTCGAATAAATTTACTTAAGGTGGTTTCAATCCGTACAAACGTTTGACGCACAATACGTGTAGATGGGATTAATAAAGTTATATTTTATATTATGGAAAAACAGGTTAGAAAATCTAGATGTCGCGTATCAAAATATAACATTTGCAATTTATAATATAATTGCGAAGCTTTGAAAATTTTGTATGAAAAATTTCAAAGCTTTCTTCGTAATTATATTATAAATTGGAAATAACGAGTTAAGGCGGTTGCAGAGGGGTCAATTTTATACAAAACTTTGACTAACAATACGCGTAGATGGTATTAATATAAGTAACTTTGCATATATATACGGAAAAATAGTTTAGAAATCTAGATGTCGCGTATCAAATAACATTTGCAATTTATAATATAATAACGAAGATATTTACGCTTTGAAAATTTTGAATGAATCAAAGCTTTATATCTAGGTACGTTATTATATTATACATTTTTACTCTACGTCTACGCGTATTGTGCGTCAAAGTTTTGTATAAAATTGACCCCTCTGCAACCGCCATAACTCGTTATTTCCAAAGAGAATGGAATCACTAAGTTTTAGTTATTTCCACCCTGTATAGTGTACCCTATCAATCCGCAATTTATTAAACTGTAGGTTCATAACAAACATCATCATCATCACACTGCTGGACATTGGCCTCCTTCAAGGATCGCCATAACGACCGGTCCTGCGCTGCCCTCATTCAACGGGTTCCCGCCGCCTTCACCAGGTCGTTGGTCCACCTTATGGGGGCCCTACCCACGCTTGCGCTTTCCGGCACGCGGTCGCCACTCGAGAACTTTTCGGACCCATCGGCCATCGGATCTGCTAGCGGCCATCGGTGATGTAAGCAAAACCTTTGAACTAACTGTACCTAGAGTGCTTTTTTTGACCTGACGCTATCAAAACAGATACAGTATGAAAACATGGAACACAGGAACGCATAATTATGGATAACTGATCCAGAAATATAGGATAAGAGAAAATAGTTTTGATTACGTTATGAAATTCTTTGGTACCTTAGTTCGGCACCCCATGGGACACAAGTAGGTGCACCCCTTGTACTGACACAGCGTGAATAAGGCTTTTAATTAAAAACGATGCACCCAATAATATACTAGAATACTTATACCAACAATTTCGAGTTTATAATAAAAACTTGCTGTTGCTCGCGACTCCGCCTGCGTGGATCCTAAAAAAATTATGCCTTTCGTCTAAATCCGTTTAGCCGCTTATGCGTGATTGAGTGACAAACATCCAAACATCTAAACATCATCTAAACATCCAAACTGTAATATTTATAATACAGGGTGTAACAAAAAACCCTAGTAACATTTAAGGGGTGCTTCAGACCATCAAACTGAACATCTTTCACCATAGAGCCAAATTAGAAAAGGCGATATTCATACAAAACTGCAGCACCGACTTGACTCAAATGTATAATACACCTGATATTTTTTCCCAATTTACTCGCTCTGCGGTAATTATAGTACTAGATTTGTTCGAGATGTTATGGTTTTGTAATCTAAAATAAAGGATTAAGTACTTATTGTATTTAATTATTTGTTTAATTTACCAGCTCATTTACATTTCAGTATCGTTGAAATATTCAAACAGTTAGGTACCTATAACTACACATACACACACACTAAAATATGTTAGCAACTAGTATACTAGGTAAGTATTAGTATTGAATTATTTAACTTGCACAAAATTTTTATTATTTTTGAAAATTTCTATCTATGCAATAGAGATTATTATTATCTCTTAAGAATCGCTTAGAACAGTTACAAGTAATTAATCTAAGTTTGATCGATAAAATGCAAGTTACTCAGTAGCCCTATCCTTTTTGTTTCTAGATCTCATAATTATCTTGTAGAGAATCTCGCAAATAAATGTTGCTGTAGACAAGCATCCTCCTACGAAGAGTATATAAAATACATCAACCAATTCTTTTAATTGGAGTGCACGCCAGGTGTCGGTACTTCGTCGCGCTCTTTTTGGTCGAACTTGATAATTCTTCAAAGTTTTCTTAAGCATCCCGGAGCTCAGAATACGTTCCAGTTGCTTGTTAATAAATGGTAAAACTGTTGACCCACGGTGAAAGTAAATAGTGTGTAATAAAATTCCAAAAGTTTCTTTTAATTTGTACACCTCCATATTATCTTCTTGGTCGACCAATTCCCAACTTATAAGTTCATAAATTAAATCAGACGCTACAGTAAACAGCCGTTCATTCTTATATTGTTTTATCAATTTTACACATTCTATTATAGATTTGCAAACCGGTGTAATACCATCTTTCGGAAGTGAATCTGGTATTATTTGTTTATATCTCTTTAGGACTTCTTCATATTCTGTGACTTGATATTCTCTTATGGCATTTGTCTTTTCACTAAGCAGGCAGGCTTGAAAGATGGAAGTCATACATAACACGTACAACAACATATCCACCACAATAATCCTTTGTGGAGTACCAGTTTTAATTTTGCTTACATTAGCATTGTTGAAAAAATAACCGAAAACGATAAGAAGATTACGACTTATATCTCTGTCACCTTTTGGAAATATTTCCATCTTTGTGATTACTAGACAAAAAATTATATAAAATACAATGATTACAATGATGTTAAAGGAAAGCAGCACAAGAACTGCCTTCCAAATACTCAAGACCTCTGCCCGTGCTATAACTATAGCAATGTTGTCTATATAATAAGGATATGCTGCATCTAAAATGCGAATTCGATTTTCATTCAAGTGGAATGCTCCAACCGCCCCATCCACCTCGTGAGTCTCCACATGATGGAGCATTCCTGTGTACGTAAAGTTTACATATTTTCCATATGAAATTGCATATTCAACGGAATATCTCTTTATTTCAAAAGTTATGCCTTCATACTCTTCTATAGTGTTTAAGATAAACTGTTCAATCCCAACACGGTTTGTGTTATCAAGAGATATGAACGGCACAAACTGTTGACTAATTAACTTCACATGACAACCTCTTATCTTAGATGGTTTTGATACGCGGAACACATTAAGTTCTTCATTGTATTCATTACAATTTGAAACATATTCTAATGCAAGTGGTCTGTTACACGAATCAAGTTCCGGATTGAATGCATAAATCTCGTAATCTTTGTGTTCAACTCTTCCAATTATAGTTACATTAAACATATTATTTGTCAGTAGCAATGTCCTCACCAGCTGTAATGTTTCATTTAATTTCTCAACTATTATAACGTACTTCGCACCTGTATTCCAAAAAAGGTCTCTTTTAACGACGTTCATAGTTTGTATCAAATCTTCATAATTGTGACTCCTAATAATGTAGGCATCATATCGGAAATAATCGTTGTACCACGAAGATGTTCGAGAAACAAAACTTAGTCCCGGTAACTCAGTATGAAGTGCTTCTCCAATCACATTATTCACATTTAAAAGCGCAACGAGTTTTACGTTGTGAATTTTCATGTGTTTTGCTATTTTTACAACACATTTGTGGGCTTTAAGTTTCTTGCCTTCCTCATCGAAAGTTGGCTGAATATGACAAGCGCCGTTTATAAAACCATGGAAAATGTAAAACCAAAAGAGAAATTTCCACATTTCGTTACGTCTTTCTCTTAATAATGACAACTCAACCGTAACTAAACCTAAACTAAATGTTTTACTTTTATTAAGTAACTTAGAATTCAATAAAAATACATCAATCATTATAGTATTTAATGCGTACTTACCGCTATAATAGATTTTGGTAATAAATTATCCATTGTACAAAGGCAAACCTTTTAGCAGTAAATATTGTATACACCGGCCGCAGTATGACGCGCGTGATATGATAAGGCTATATCACGCCTTTTATCTCGTTCGTTCGCGCGACAAATAGAAGAAGAGCAAAGAGCCCGGCTACACGTTCAGTATTTCGTCATTCTGGTCCATCAGTCTGGTCTGAATGACGGGAGAATGATGCGAGAATTATGGGAGAATGATGGACTGATGGAATGATGGTTAACCATCCATCCAGACTGATGAAAATTAATTCCGTCATTCCATTGTGAATGATGAAATACTGATGGTAAACTGATCGTGTAACCCACTCATCATTCTGGCATCATTCTGGCGTCATTCTGGCGTCATTCAGAATGATGGACCAGACTGATGAAATACTGACCGTGTAACCTCCCTCTAAGAAGTGATAGCGCTACGCTATATCACGACGTCATACTACGGCCGCTGGAAAAAAATTACGTGAGAATGCGCTTAAGCCTCACGGAATATTTAAGAGTACGTTACGGTTTCTGTTGGGTAGGTACTAAAATCCGTGGAGAAGGATCAGGGAAAAGATTCGCAAGTTCTTGCCGTTGTCATTTTCTGTGTTTTCGATGCGATATCGTTGACACCTTTTCTTATTTTCAAAGAGAATGGCACTGTTTCTCGGGTGTGTGGATCGCGGGGATTCCTTACTCTTTTTGTGCTACGTGGTTGAAATTACAATGTTGTCACTTTATTGTGCCAAAGATTTGTCTGTGGTCGTAGTATGGCAGCGCCAGTGTGATATAATGCTATCGCACCTTTGGTCTCTTTCTATTCGCACGTGAAAGAAAGAGATAAAAGGCGTGATATAGCTTTTATGCATAGCCTTATCACGCGCATCATACTACGGTCACAGATGTCAATGATAGACGCAATACTGGATTGGATATCTCTTATCAAAGTTCTTTAAAGAAATACTATGTAGCAAAATACTGTGAGTATTTTTAGATAAGGTTGTCTGGAAGAAATAGCTTCTTAACGATTAGACCGCCTTATTTTGTGCCTCTTGTATTTTTTTCTCTGTATTTTACTGTTTACGTTTTGGTGTAAAATAAAGTATATTTGATTGATTGATTGATTGATAAACTCATAAATATTTAGGTACTACATCCCAGTATGCAAGCACATCCCAGTATTATTTACTTAAAAAAAACGACTTAAAATGTATTGTTGGTTTCTTTCGAGTAAATGGTTCAATCAATACTTAACTCGTTATTTTTCCACCCTCTATACCTCCCATACCCATCCATCCGTAAACCTACCTAATTGATTTCCTATTAATAAAAAACACAAATTAATCAGATCTTGACAGCAATGTAAATAGGTTAACAAATTAAAATGGTCTAGTTCGATTTATTATAAATACTTAATTTTAAATTTTAATAATACGGCGGGGCATTAGGTACCCACAGTGGCTGGAAAACGCTAGACCGACGCGGACGGCCTAAAAAAGGGAGCGGGAAGGGGTGTGACATTATGAGGAAGGCCGCGAGGACCGAGTTTTGTGGCGCGCCTTGGGAGAGGCCTATGTTCAGCAGTGGACTAACAATGGGCTGATGATGATCATTACCAACAATCTTAAACACATTAAAATGTGAAAATCAAAACCAAAATGTTGACAGTTTACGTGGTTCTACAACAAAGCATATACGTACCAACGCCAGCTTTTTATTTGACAAAATTGGTCTCCAGCCGTGAGTTGTCATGCTACCCATGCTGAGGAACGAGGTAGGTACGGACTAGGAACACGATCCTAGAGTACGGATAATGAGTATGAGCATAAGTTATGTAAGATATAGCCCGTAGGATCCCATCGTAAGTCAAAGGACTCCTCTCAGGACTAAGGACGAAATGTAGGTAATTTAGGTAATAAGGAAAAATCGAGTATTTAGAACCCTGCCGCCGCTGCCGTCATCACCTAGGGGTGAGTTCCAATGCAGAAAGCTGGAAATAGGTTCTGAATCCATGGTTCCAATAATATTGTGTTTTTCTAAATTCAGTGAAACGGTGAAACATTTGTATTATCGTGTATGAGATCAACGTTTTTTTCTTATTCAGTTTTGAATTGAAAGCAAACAAAACTTATTAAGGTGGTTTCAGCCCATACAAACGTTTGACGCACAATACGCGTAGACGGAATTAATAAAAGTAATATTTTATATATGGAAAAATAGTTTAAAAAATCTAAATGTCGCGTATCAAATAACATTTGCAATTTATAATATAGGTAATTAGGAAGATATAAAGCTTTGAAAATTTTGTATGAAAAATTTTATATCTTCGTAATTATATTATAAATTGCAAATATTATTTGATACGCGACATCTAGATTTTCTAAACTATTTTTCCATACATACAAAGTTACTTATATTAATACCGTCTACGCGTATTGTGCGTCAAAGTTTTGTGTAAAATTGACCCCTCTGCAACTGCCTTAAGCACTTTTGACAGAGATTGCGTATTTATACGTTCCTGCGACGGCGATGTAAGCATCAATAACCCAAATAAAAAGAAAACATAATTATTCCATAAACCGTTTTGTTTGATAGCATCTCGCGCAGATTGCATAAGGCATTGCATTCCGATGGCCCACCGGCACGGCACCGACACTGACTTCGCTTGCGCAATGAACCTGCACCGGGATGCGCCGGAGTCGCCCGACCTGTCCCAGCGGTAACGATCCATTCGGCTCGAACCACGCTTATAAGTCCCTTGACACGACACTTTTGTCATGGAAATAAGAATGAAAATTACGTGATGAGCGATGCTTTGTAAGAAGAAAATGCACGTAAGTTATGGCTTGACTGCCATATCCGCAGTTACAGGTTCATTTTATGATGCTGCTTAGTATTAATGTTAACTTGTTTTTGTTAAAGCTTAGATAATATAGAAAACTGACTCAAAAAAAGAGCTCAGGTACCTACTTTATTTGTAAATAAGGTGGTCTGTAGAGCAGTAAACAAAAATATTTATGATACAAATAAGGCGGTCTTATTGTTAAAAACTATCCCTTCCATGCAACCTTAGGAACAGGAAATACAGGATGAAAATGATATGATTAGCATCCTTTTAAACTAAGAGTCTACCCATCAAACTGAACAACTTTTACTATGGGAGCAAACCGATCGGAGTAACTAAAAAATCAACTGGTACATTTGAGTCGAGTAGGCACTGCAGTTTAGTATGGAACAGCAGATTTTTTAGTTGCTCCGATCGGTTTGCTCCCATAATAAAAGTTGTTCAGTTTGATTCAGTTTGATGGGTAGACTCTTAGTTTAAAAGGATGCTAATGATATCAATTTCACCCTGTATAACTTAAAACACGGGTCGGTTAGGGTTAGGTACTAGCTGCTACCTTGATACTGACAGCTTGTAGAAATAAACACGATTTTTGTGTGACAGCGATATTGGGAATAAATAAACGTATTTTTCTCTTCAAGGTCTCTTCTCACGATATGATAATACGATTCCTTCTTCAGCGTATGCAAGTTTCCTCACGATATTTTCCTTCACAGTTTGAGAGCAGTCGGTACATGAGTTAGAAAAACTCATTGGCACATGACATTTTGTAGTCGGTGCGGATTCGAACGTGGACCCTCTTGATGGAATGTCCATAGGTACCTTATCGCAACGCGCACCATCGCGTATAATAATATATCTATGTATGGGACACATAACATAGCACTCGACTAAGTGTCAATTCACACGTACCACAACTACACCCCAGCCACAACCACACCACAACGACGCCATGTGGTCGGTCATATATTTTGTATTGAAAATGAATATTTCAATTTACACGTACCACATTTTGCCGTTGTTATCGACCACCTGTGTAATACGACCACATCGCAACCACATCGCGACGGCAACGCCACCACCGGCGGCGGCACCGCGGCCACATCGCCACGACATGCCGTCAAGCCGTGTTTCCTCTACGAAAGCCGGAGTACTGCACATGACCACGTGGTTACCACATCGCAACGACAGCGACAATGCAACCACATCGACATTTTGTCGGTACCACAACGCAACTGCAAAAAGCCGCTACGACACTATTCACTCGTAACCACAGTTTGACCACATTTTGTCGCTGCGACGTGGTGTGGTTGTGGTACGTGTGAATTGACCCTAAGACGTGCTTGATGTATTTGTATATACGTTACGTATTGTCCAATATCCCTCCTGACTTAATTTCCGTTCCACTTCATAACGACCTATGTTCTTTTTATGTCCCAAAGACAATGTTATACCGGTGATTGACATACATTTTCTGTAGCTCGGGTACTTTATAGCAGCCATAGATAATTTATATATTTTCGCAATATGTAATGATTCAATTTTGTTGGCTGATTGAAATAAAAAATTGTATATTTGTGGTTTTACTAAAGAGCATGTCGAAACCATTTAGGCTGCGTAGCTAAACATTTCTTAGATACTTACGTACTTAAATGTAGTTTCAAGATCACAGATTAATTTTCAGTACAAACAAAAAGATTAACCTACCTATGATACGGATTGCTATTTTTTGAATTAAAGATTGAAAAAGTCGGGCGGCGAGCGGGATTCGAACCCACGACCTGCCTTTCCGGGGCATGTTCCTCTCCAACAGAGCTGTCGGTGCCCCGCAGGCCACGACGAAATTTGATTAAGCTAACATGGCATACATGTAAAATCATTAAATTCGATTGCTATTTTTTAATTTCACACATTCTAATAACGAAGAAGAAAGTGTCATATCATAACATAACTCTATGGAAATGAATTATTCGTTGATGAGTTAGGGTGATGTATTCAAAATCTCACTAGGTAATTATCGAAACGTTAACTTCGAATACCTACGAACGTTAATTTCATGACAATTTGAGTAGCTTGGAACTCAACGTTTTCAATTTTAGTTTAAAACCGTCTGAATCCATCAATATTATAAAGCTGAGGTAACTATTTGTCATACGTTGACTCTATAAAAGCTCTATACTGGAAACTCGTATTACTTCTTCTTTTCGTGTCAGCATAAGTTTATATTGTATGGGAACATAGCTACAATACCAACATTATTTTATTATACACAATTAAGTAGGTACGCATTACTAATGAATTCTTTGGATTTTCGATATCAAAAATCTTATTATTATTATGGCAGGCAGCACGTAGGCCGTCGAGTGTCACATTACGTCTCCCATTGATCAAACACTAGACACTAAAAGATTGCATATACTGTTATAATGACCATGAGCAAACACATCATTAAGAGGTTCGTAATTAAACTTTCCGTTTAGGCTCTAAATTACTAGCGTTTTATCGCAAGCGCAAACTTAATATGTAATTCAGCAATATGAATGAAATTCAAAGCTAAAAAATCTGCCATATTTGACAAGTATGAACTGAACTGTTGTATTTATTTTTGTTCAACAGTACTATTTTTACCCGACTGTCCCAGAAGGAGTGTTGTGTTTCTTAATATCACACTCGGCACTCTTAAAATCATGATCGAAATTGACTTAAACTGTATGGAGTTTAGTGCATTACTCGATCATGATTTTGAATGTGTGACTTTCAAAAGTCACAAGTGTAGTTTTCGGCGAATGTGAACTAAGCATAAATAAGCACTAGAGTATGTTCTTACTGTTTAGCTACTATAGTCTAGGCTCTCGAAAGGTCGAAATAATCATTTAATTAGACCTATTTTTTTCTTAGGTCTAGTTCAATCAGTCAAAATCACAATTCATTCAAAGCCTATAAAGTGAAGCGGGGGCAGTGCATGGTGAAATTCGTAGTGCAAACAGAAATGCGTGTATGTTAATGTTTTGTAAGTAGAAAGCCTTTGGTGACGAAATGACTGAGCGGATAAAAACTGACGTTATGGTCGGAAGGTGCGGCTGAGGCGAAAAATTACGGCCATCAACGAATGATGCTTTATTGTTTTGAATGAATAATTATACTGGTCGGTCCCGGTATTGAGGGTCCCGATAAATATAACAAAATTAATAAGCTAAGTATAAAGGGTGTAAACTTAAATGCATTACATAGCGAACAGGGTGTTCAGGCAATCACACTGAACAACTTTTACTATGGAACCAACTTTGAATTTACGAAAAAAAATCAGCTGTTTCACTGTTTCATACAGTTTGCTGGTATTGAATTTTTTTCTATGGAACCTTTTTTCTTTTGGGAAATCGATTATTTTTTTTTTTTAATTTATTTATCTAAAACAATACATTATAATGTCATAACTACAAAGCCACCCTACGAAAACCACGTATGTATTAAAAATATGTGTTTAGAAAGGTAGTTTTGCATTCATTTCAAAATTGTTAATAGTTCTAATATGACCCTAGTTAACCTAACTGTCAAGTTGACCTTTGGAAACTAATCTGAAGAACGATTGATATCTAAGTTTTGACTACCAATGATGAACCCTGGCGTAAGGCAAGATTGTAAAGAATACGATAGGAGCGCTTTGACATCAATTAATCAATAGCCAATTGATGGTATTGTATCTCCCATTACGCGCTATTGTGGCTTGTGAGCTTATCTCAATGATATTCAGATCTGCAAATTGTGAAATATATGTATTTACTATTTATACCTGTCAACGCCTATCGACAGAGGATGAAATTGATATCATTAGCATCCTTTTTAAACTAAGAGTCTACCCATCAAACTGAACAACTTTCACTATAGGAGCAAACCAATCGGAGCAAAAAGAAATCTGATATTGCATACATTTGCGTTGAGAGTTTTCGTTGTTCACATCGAGTAGGCATTGCAGTTTTTTTTTTTGTTTAGTATGGAACAGCTGATTATTTTTTTGCTGCGATCGGTTTGCTCCCATAGTGAAAGTTGTTCAGTTTGATGGGTAGACTCTTAGTTTAAAAGGATGCTAATGATATCAATTTCACCCTGTATAAACATATTTATTTCATTTTCAGAGAAAAGGCTGAGAAAAATACAGAGTCCTTCTTATTAATATGCTTTTTCAAGTTTGTGACCAACATCGAAATAGTGAAAAAATAAATTAGCTATTTTAGCTCGAGTAGTTTGGTATGGATCAGCTGATTTTTTTTTCACGATTTCGATGTTGGTGCCATAGAGAAAGTTGTTCAGTTTGACGATCCTGATCATCCCCTTAAAAGTGTTTCTTTAAAAAAAGTTATTGATTTATTAATTTTAACTCCTTTATTGTACAGTCTGTCAGAAAAGTGTTCTATCAATTTTTAGGGCGTCTGAACGCCATAATTAATCTGGCCGAGCTTTTTCATCTTGTTTATAAGAAAAGTTACAGTTGATTAAAGTTTGATTACTACATTCTTATACAGAAAGTTGGTAGGTAGTTGTAGCAATGTTTCCCCCTACCCCGAAAGGGACTACGGTCGGTCGGTCGGTCGGTCGGTCGGTCGGTCAGTCGGTTTATGTCTGTATGAATGTATGTTTTAAGAAAAGGCATAAAATTATATAATTATATAAAGCTTCTGGACGTTATAAAAGCGCTATAAAATTGTAATGTCCGGCAAGATAAAGGGCCTTGAAATGCTCTGAAGATTCACTTCATAGCTTAGGTCACTCGTATAGATAGTAGGTACTTACCTACACGGAGAAAAATATCTGGTAGTGTACCTATGTGAAAACAAGTAATATTACCAGACTACAAGATAATTTGTTGTTATTTGTCGATTTTATTTAAATTACCACAATTAGATTTATAAAAAAAATCTAGTAGTCTAGGTACTATTTCCTAACATAGACTGTTAAAATAAATAGTTGTCATGTATACCTACTTCTAAATATTTTCCTCTTATGAAAACTCCTACCTATTATAGGACATTTTTTATAAAATTTTAAAAGAAAACAATTTCAACACATACTCCCTCACTACTCATACTCTATACTCATATTCTAAACCGTATAGAACCGAAAGTAAATGAGCGCAGTATCCCGCTACCGCTAAGTCTATGCCGTGTAAACGTAGTATAAGGTTACGGAAAAGAAAGTCCATAGATCGCATCGGGCGGTGCGGCGCGGTGCGGCGCGGGCGCAGACGTCGGAGTTCGGACCGGTCGTCGCGCTTTGACCCCCACAATGATATATGTTTACTATTAGATAATAATAAACAATAAATGCATTAAGTAATAATCTTTAAATGCATTTTAATTAAATTAAATGTTTTATCCTTATTGAACTAAATATCTGAATGAGAAGTTATAAACTCTTAAAACTAGAAATAATAATAATAAGCTAGTAACTAGTAGTAACTAGTAACAATTCAATAATTACGAAAACCAAAAAACCTGACTGCATTAAAAAACTGTTAACTGAAAAGAGAAAAACAAGCTCTATAATCACTAATCAGCTATAACAACATTAAGTAAATATAATTTGAATTTTATTAGGTAGGTATGGCAAACGGGGACAAAGAAGAATTATAAAACATACCTAGGTACCTTCTTTTGGTTTGTCCCCGCCTGCAATACCTACCTAATAACATTCAAATTATATTTACTTAATGTTGTTATAGCTGATTAGTGATTATAGAGCTTGTTTTTCTCTTTTCAGTTAACAGTTTTTTAATGCAGTCAGGTTTTTTGGTTTTATTGTATATATATTTGGAATCGTCTGTTTACGCTTTCATTTGATACCCATATTGTAATTTTTTTTAATAATTTTTTTTTATCCCCCCTCTTTTTTTTATATGCAGATGCCATAATAAAATAATATAGCCTATGTCACTCTCACGATTTTTACGAATCTAACGACATCTCATACATCAAAATCCATCACGCCGATTAGGTTGTAGGCCGTGCCAAAGAAATAGACATACAAACATACATACATACATACATACATACGCTCGAAAAACATAACCCTCCTTCTGGCGCAGTCGGGTAAAAAACAATATATACCAGTTTATGTGTACGAAATGAGATTAAAAAGGAAATAAGATATTTTAGTTTCATTTTGGTTGTAAAATTACAACATTCTGCAACGTTGCGTTGCAGGCCGCGCGTTTATGTCTTTTGTATAGGCAATCAGTAATCCAGCTAAATTATTTAAAAAGAATAACCCTCCTTCCGGCGCAGTCGGGTAAAAACACTTAAATATACATGCATACAATAGAAAATCATAATCCATTTCGGGGCGAAAAAAACACCAAATAAATAGAAAGATGTGCAGGAATATCATACCTTACTTCCTATCCTAAATATCCTGTGGACCTAAAAATTTTTAAGTATTCGTTGTCAAAATCTACTAGCAATTACCTATTCTGATCCTTGAGAATAAGAAAACGTTGATTAATGTTAATAAAATAATTCAAAAGAACTGTTTCGAAAATAAATATTCAAAAGAAACAAATTGTCCCAAATTGCGGAAACTCATAATGTTTGCCATTAGTTTTGCACATGATTATTTAGTCACAGTTGTTAACAAGTTTGTATCTCGCATCAAGAAAGACGTAACTCAGAATTTGCACTATTTAATTAGAATAAAATTACGGTGTTGGCTATACCGATACAATGGCCTCAATTTACATATCATTTGGAAAGAAGAAAAGAAAAACTAACATTTATTTGGTCCTCCGACAAACAATCTTCAAATATATAGGGTCATTCTTAATGTCCCATCGGTTTTTTACGGGCGACGATCAGACCATCAAACTGAACAACTTTCTCTATGGGTCGAACATAGAAATCGCGAAAAAAAACAGATATCCCATACATTAAGCCTGAGTCTGATTAAAAACCGTCAGCATATTAAGAAGGGCCCTATAGTCATTCAGGTATTTTGTATCATTTTATTTTTGAATTAAATCTATTTTTCGAGGTTAATTATTCGATTAAATCGACTATTTAGATTAATACGATTCAAAATATAAGATTGAGTATCACCATTTTTACCTTTGCTCTTAAACGTCACCAATACGTCCCTTGAAAGCACTCTTCTGTCAAAAGTTGCTAAAAACGAGATACGCCTTTTCGTGATTAGACCGATATTCTATGGCACATCAGTAGTTACACGGGAAAATGCACTCTGTTACATAGGCGTGTATAATGCTTGTGTGAATTATGAACACAGTATGTAGGGAAGTAGTTAAATAAAGTAGGTGTGTGTGTGTAAGTGTAATTAGGTTCAAAATGCAGTGCTAGATTGTAAAATAATTGTGTGTCTAAGCTTTTTACCGATAATACCACTTACTTTTGTACCTTTTTGTATTTAGTATCTGTTTACTCTCTATACAAGATACATAGATTTTTTTATGATTTCACTAGATAAACAGAACTAATGGTGAACATTACAATTTATACTCACATAGAGTATAAATACCAAAAATCTGGAACTATTTTAAGTTCTTCTAACACGAGAAAAATGTTTAAAAACACAAGAAAATACGTCATCTTTGTGATGATTTTCTATCGAGTGAAGTAATTCCAATCGTGTATTCAATTGATGATTTCACTAGATAAACTATCCAAGAATACTGGTATGACTTTCAGTTTCGGTAAATTGTATAAATCTAGTCGAAACATAAAAAATAAAAGATGCCTCCAACTTGTTTCGTCCTACCGACACCATGAAATAAAAACTTTCAAAGTAGGTAATAAGATGCATGCATAAGATCAAAGAGCTGTCGGTACGTCTCCACGAGACCACACCGGTGACCTTAGAGTTGCCAGCTTTCTTGAGTTCTTGTCTTGACCCACGAATGAGCTTGGCCATTCAAAGGGTAACGCTGCCATGTCCCGTGGGGTCGCACCCGAAGACCTTTTTTATTTATTATTTTTATACCTGTTAAAATTTTTGCAATAAATAACATAAAATGCATATATTACTCTGTTATCAAAATAAATATGAGTTTTCTACTTTATCGTCATCATATCGTATGAGCTTATGATCCAAAATAATTGACTAATGAATAATTAATGATTTTAATTCCATTTGCAGACAACATGAAAGAGCTGATCAAATTGACGCATACGCTATATGTTGATGATATGTTAGCAGATTGGTGTTCCTATAGTGTGAGATCCGACCGTAAAATTATGCACCTATTTCTTAGGCGAACGAAATGTGATTCTAGTTTATGCTTACACAGAGGTTAATTCAACGCCACCAAGTTGCCTAGAAAAATCTTGCCGCAAGTATCTTTTCCATTATGATTTGAGGTATAACTTTTTCCACCTATCTGCTAGGGAAGTAAATGAGGTGCCATCGGAAGGACAGCAGTCTAAAGAACTGGAAAAACTAGGGTTGCCACCTCTCAGTCTGCCGCAACTCTAGGGTTGCCAGGTTCAAAAATGACTTCTTTGAACCTGGCAACCCTATAGCTGCGGCAGATTGCGAGGTGGCAACCCTAGTTTTTCCAGTACTTTAAATCAGTCTCCTTCCGATGGCACCTCATTTACTTCCCTATCAGACAGGTGGAAAAAGTTATACCACAAATCATAATGGAAAAGATACTTGCGGCAAGATTTTTCTAGGCAACTTGGTGGCGTTGAATTAACCCCTGTGTAAGCATACACTAGAATCACATTTCGTTCGCCTAAGAAATAGGTGCATAATTTTACGGTCGGATCTCGGACTACTACTGGATGCCTCGAAATATTCTCCAATTTCGACTGTCAAACGTTGGTCAAACGTCTCACATTTTTAGTTGCTTGTATACTTTGACGAGAACATGAAGTGATACCTAACTGTACAATGTACACATCCCAAAGCAGGATTCTGAACTACGTGATAAGTGAAAATGTCATCTACAACGTAAACGTTCGGCAATTTACGTATTATTTCACTGACAGCACTGACACTCGAGATGACAGAATTTTTATAACATTCGATATCTGACTTGCATTTAAAAAGAAGTGTATTCTATGAAAGACATTTTCGTTCAATTTATTCAATTATTCCGTATGTATTATCAATTTTATTTCATAATCTTGTAGGCACATGATACGATCATACGATATGATTTGACGACCCGGTTGGTGTAATGGTTGCCACGCAATGGTTCGAATCCCGGTTCGGTCATGGATGTTATATGTTTGTGTCGTTGTTGTATGATTCCCATAACAAAAAGCCTAAGGCTTACCTTGGGATCATTACAATGTATGTGCCTGTGAGCGTTATTTATTTATTTATATAGCACATAGACAGCCTTCAAACATATACCTACTCGGGAAAACTTAGCATCCAGAACAAACGCTATAAAAAGTAGAACCATGTAGGTGTAAGAACCTATTATGTAAGTTTTCAAGTGTGTAGCTCTTTGGGTTTTACTGTATCGCTAGAGGTTGCTATTTAGCTCCGCATATCTTTTTCTATCTCTAACCAAACGAAACAGTACTTCGACGCTGACTTTGTATGGTGCAGCAGTATCCATTTATCTTCCATAAATATGTCTTAGGTACTAGCTTTTGCCCGCGACTTCGTCCGCGTGGAGTTTGGAAAACCCCAAGTATCTTATGTTACTTCTAATACCTAAAAGAATATGTGTACAAAGTTTCATGATGATCGGTTAAGTAGTTTTCGCGTGAAAGCGTAACAAACTTATATTCACATTTATAATATTAAGGGAAGGGATATAGCACGTAGCAAAACGATGCATTTTAATTAACCCTTTGGCAGACAGCGAAAGGTTATAATTACCAGTTATAAGATTACAACTTCTGTTGTGCCTTAATTTATTGTCCGCCAACATGTTAAATAAATAACATATTTTCTAGATCGGCCAACGGCTGGGTCCAAAGGCCGTTCTGGGTCATAACGTCCAAAGGGCCATCCGGCCAGCGAGGCAACGCAGCCTTGCAGTTGCAGCCAGCAGGGCATCTTTGGGCGGGACATGATTCGGGGCGGTTTGTTTAATTAGTTTTATTTATTTAGTAATTTAGATTATAATTATTTAACTAAGCTAGTTTTTTTAAATTATTTGAATTTTAATTAGTTTTATTTTAGTTAGTTATATTTTATTGTTATTTATCGTTACCTATGTTTATTGCACCAATAAACTTTAACTATGTTGGACATTGTCGCACAAATTACCTAGACACATTTAAAGTACCAGAATCAACCGACTTGTATTACGATGACTAGACAACGATATAGAATACCTATAGATACAAACATTCATGACTCGGGTACCAATATTCATATACATCATACAAATATTTGCTGTTTACGGGATTCGAACTCGTTACCCTCTATCAGCTGCTGATCTATCGGGCCGTGGAATCAATTAACATGGCAAAATAAAATCAACTCCAATAATGTCCCACGTTTTAACGCCAATGTTGTTTAAACAATCACGTGTGACATATCGGCGAAAACTTACACTTTAATAATGTAAACTTAGTTTTGTAAACAATACATCGGATGTCATTTTTACACAATCACGTTTGTTTTGGGCGGGCGATGCCGATGGCAGGGCGCGGGACTCTCACGCACGCTCAGTGCTCATCGGAACACCCGCGCAAGCGCCCGCGCATACCGTGGCTTATCGACTAGTTTTATCGACATATCGATAGTTGTGGGATAGTGCTGTGATCCGGACTGCCGACACAATGCGCCCTGTGAGTACTGGTGACTTTTTGTGATTAGTATTACAAGATAATTGATTATTGTTGGTGGATTGTGATGCTGATGGGACGATATTTTTTTCACTGTTATGTTAAGTACCTACTTACTTCCGAGATTAATTATGATAGTGTCGGAAACGATTCAAAGTGAAAAACTAATATGTTTAGAAATGCATCAATTTCAGTTTAGACATAAATTATTAAGGCAGAATTCCCTAAAATGTCTTAAATTAATTAAGAAAAAAAAATCATGAACATTGTTCCTGTCTCTGGACAGTTAGTTTTCTTTATATTTTTCATGTACATGAACAATGCTGGCGGCGTTAATAATAAAATAATGAAATGTACAAAATTAATTCACTTTCAATTACCGGCATTTATTTTACTTGTCCGATAATAATAAGTAGGATAGGTTTATTGACCTTCACAATTTACTCACAAATGCCTAATAGATCTCCGATAGATCTAGTTTTTTTTTTCTAGTTGTTTTGCCAGTACCATAGAGAAAGTACCTAAATTAGATAAGAATGATGAGATTAGTTCTCACCAAAAAACAGCAAACAACAATTTTTTTTTCTTTAAAATGTGTCATTTGCTTGAATGAAAAAAAAAACTGTAATAGGGGATCGGACGATTAGTAAAATTAGCAACTTTTAATCGAACGTCAAAAATTTTACTAAATACCCACAAGTGACGTCATCAACATTTCATTACTTTTATAGTTCATCATGTTATTAAAAATAGTATTCTAGCTAAAAAACAACTAAAAATAGCGTAACAACTAATAGTATAGCGTTATTTTCTAATGTTTTTTTTCTTGTAAGATAAACCTAAATATTTATGCAGTCCGCTCCCCTATATCGAAAATGTCAGTCTGTTGGACATAAACGAACATCAACTAGATAAAAATTGCGACCAATTCAAAGAATCAATAGGTCTTTTCATTGTAACCATCAAAATCGTATAATAAATTTACTAAATTCCCCCTAAAACTAGGAAATGGAGAAAAACACGGAACACTGTCGATCTGTTTACCCGCGACTTCGTCCGCATAAATTATATACCAGATTTTAAGTCAGATGATAAGCTATCAAACAAAAAAGTTTCATCAAAATCGGTTCAGTAGTTTTTGCGTGATACTCGAACAAACAAACAAACAAACAAATAAACAAACAGACAGACAAAAAATCCAAAAATTGGTGATTTGGAATCAGGGACAGGTAAAAACAATGTCGTATTTTTTTTTTATATCTTCAATGTACAGACACACTTCTGTTACAGTTTTATAATAGTTTAGATATAACGCCATCTATCCAGTGTCAATGAACTACTATTTTCTTTAACGAAAACGCAATCATTATAATTTAATAATTACTGGACACTTGCACATATTAAAAGAAAATGTAATTATTTTATTATTAAATATTTCAGTAATAGCATTCGCACTAAAAAAACTAAGTAACCCACGTATGTCATTATGATGTAAATCCATAAATTATCAATGCACTTTCCCCCTGCCTGGTGACGCAATGTCGATGCGTGATGATGCGATCTGCTCGTGTATGTCGGTATATCTACATTCATGAACTCGGAAGAACTCTTTTAGGTCTGCCACACACAGACGGAATTGCAATCCGGAATTCCGAATCAGGATTGTGATTTTGTATAGGATTTGACAGCTCCGCAATTCCGAACGGAATTGTGGACAATCCATACAAAATCGTAATCCTGGAGTGCGATTTTTGAATCTCATTCGCTGAGTTCAGCAGTAGAAAATGTCAAAATTACTGTGGAGATACGCATCTTTCTACTGCTGATTTGACTTTAAAAAATCATACTTCAGATTTTTGGAATTCCGGATTGCAATTCCGTATGTGTGTGACGGACCTTACATTCATCGGGGGGTTCGTGATGAGATTACTACCGGGAGTAGGTAGGTTGCCGGATAATGTATGTTGAAATTAAATTAAAATAAATCATCATCATCGTTAGCCTACGACGACCTAACTTATAAACCCGATACCTGAAAACTGTATTCGTACTATACCTGAAAACTGTATTCGTATCGTACTACTAGTGAAACGTGGATGTTCTGAAGTTTCAGAATATCTCTGACTACACCCTCCGGAAATATAGTCGTCAGCATATTATGCTGTATACGTACAACAATATTTCTTGAAATTTGAGCGTTAGATTTAGAATACTGTTGTTTCCATTTTTACGTGGTAATCCCCTTAGAGTGCGTACTCGCGCTAATCACAGATGCACATCGCGATAACAAACTCTTTTGCGTTTTTGACCTCTGACCTTACAATAGGTCATAGGTCAAAAACCCTACCATAAAAATCAATATTAATTTTAGCCATTTCTACCTGTTTTCGTAACAAGCTATATAATATGTACAAATTATACTTATTTCAAACATAATTAACATACAAATACTGAAAAAGTTTATTATTAAAAAAAAATACGTTTTATTTATATTACTTATAAGTTTTGCTTCTCTTTAGATTTTTTTTCTTTAACATTCAAATTAAATAAACTATGAGAGCTAATATGTGCATCACTGAATAACGATTGTAGTCGAAAAGAGTACTATAGCTATAGGTAATGCTATTAGTTGCCGGTTGAGCTTGCACGCCACGGTCCTATCCTATTTCGCATCTAACGATGCACACTTCGAACACTGAATGCACTTCACAACGATTTCTCTGAACTTTAGTTTGAAATTCAAATTGACATTACTCAGACTTCAAAACCGTATGCACAATCTAGAACAAGCTTTTATCACGAATATGTCCGCGTGGAAAACCTAGGGTTTGAATTTCGAAAAATCCTTTCTTAGTGTGCGGTACACTACAGTTCTGTAGAATATATTTCCAAATTTTATGTTTGTCTGTCGGTCAGTCAGACATGGAACTTTGTTTACATATTTGTGTCTGTTTACATAATTTGCAACCTGCTCTGCAATTCTAAGCTGTTCTGTTATGTGACACAAATTCTTCAGTATGATAGTAATGAGGTTTACTATTGTTGTATCGAAGTATTGAAAACAATAGCGTTTATTGTTCGCAAATTAAACATAAAAAGCGCCATATAAACAACTTGATGACGTTGACGCCATAGCTTGATTAAGACCACTTTCCTTCGAGAACCTAATCAAATCAAATCAAATCAAATCATTTATTTCAGAACATACATTCCATAGCAATGTCACAAATTAAATTTCATTGTTAGTATTGCTTACTTACTAGGTTAGCATATGAGACTTCTTCTTCTTTTTGTGTTAATACACTGAAAAAAATGCGAGCCAACTAAGAAGTATTTTCTCCTTAATAGCACCAAAATAATTGAAGTGACGTTATTATTGTTTACTAAAAACAAAAGATGGTAGTTGTAACAGCAAGCCGAATTCGTTTAACAAAGTTCTCCTTGTCAGAAATGTTCATATGTTGACAGGCTCATATGGATTCATGATGTATGATTATCATAAACAAGATCTTGGTTGAAGTAAACAATTTTTTTTTCAGTGCATGCCAGATATATCTGACAAACAATGTTATTTTTTAATTGGAGCTGATGAAAGCTCTCCTTAATTATCTTAGTTTCTACTATCTATATCATCAATAGCCGAATAGATTCTCCTACAACAAAACATTTGTTTTCAGTACAAAGCTTCGATAAATCAAAAAATCCACAAAAATAATCGTTTCAATTAACATAATAATTTTGTAAATAATTCATAATGACATGATATTAAATTTGTAAGCTTACGAAACTAATGTAAGCAATATGTTCATAATCGTATTAGAAACACACTTATTGGTCATAGCACCTCGCTGGTTATGTAACACATCTAACAGAAAAGTTGAAGATCTGATAATAGCGTTTATAAGGCTATCGACACACCGTGTGTTAGGATTATGTACATTTGACGGTATATTTTCAACACTAAGCTGTAGCTTTTGATAGGCATAATTTCCCTAATGAGTGAACTCTACATTCCGTTTCTATATAAGGCGTAACAAAATTAGCTGAAACTATTTTAAGGGAATGATCAGAACATCAAACTGAACAACTTTCTCTATGGGACCAGTATCGAAATAGCGGAAAAAAAATCTGCTCTCCCATACAAAACTGCAAACATATAACTCGACTCAAATGAATGTCACGTCATGTCATGTCATGTGTGTGTGTGCCTCTGTGTTCAGTTTGATGGTTTGATCCATAAAGGTATCATATAGAGGAACTGACAGCTGAGAGAGCGAGATGTACCTAGCGGCGCCACTGTATAATAGAAAGAGATACGTAACGCGAGGCAATAGAACCGTTTTTGGGAACTTGTCAGCACAATCGACTGGGTAAATATTCGTGCTCTGTGAATAATTAGTGAATCTAAAGTGAAGTCGTAGATTATTTTGTGAAATATATTAACACTATTTCATTAAATTACCTACGATGTCACGTTAGATTCACAATTATACACAGAACTCGAAGTTATAGGGTGCCGATAAGTGCCGATAAATGCACAAAAAACGGTTTCATTTGACAACTCATGTCAGTTACTCTATTCCGACAGGTATAATAACTTTATGGTTTGATCATCTCCAGAAAATAGTTTCAGCTAATTTTGTTACACCTTACAGAAATAGCTTACGTACGACCTACGATGAAAATAAAAATCCACATACAGGGTCCCTCTTAATATGCTGACAGTTTTTTAAGACGATGATCAGACCACCAAACTGAACAACTTTTCTCTATGGGATCCATGTCGCTCGACTTAGCGCTCTCACAGACCGTAAAATGTATGAGCGAGACGCTCTGCGACCCACCGCGACGGCAAAGTGTCGCTCATCTGAGCCCATGAATCAATATCTTGCAACCATCAATACAAAAGATTTTATGTTCTAGGAAATTGATTAAATATTAGTTAGTTTTTAAATTCTACCAATTCATACCGCTCTTGATTTCCGTTTTGTAACCCAAACAATATTTAATACCGGACAAAAATTGTTATCAAGACATGCACCTGTATAATCGTTGATTGGTTAACATCGTCGAAATAATTGGGCTGTCCCGCAGCCACACATTAAAATTGCACATAAGTAACGAGAAAGAGATTGAATTTGGAACAAGTAATGGTTTAATTGTACAGAAATAACTATAGGATAGCGTGCTAGCTTGATTGATAGGAGTGCAACGCGTAGATAGTGTTCTGTGAAGATATTTCGCATAAGTCCTTTCGTTAGATTCCATCCTTAGTTGTTACTGGATAAAGTTTATTTTAAGTTGTACTAATCAACATAAAAGCTGGTTGTCAGAGCCACAACCAGTAATTAGGCATTTAATTCGTATATTTATTTATATAGTGATTATGTTAGCAGTTATCGGTTTATGATTTGAATAATATGGCTTTGCTTTTTCCCTTAGACATGAGGTCCACGACCTATTGTCTGATTGTTTTCACATTATACTAGTGCTAAATAATTCAATATTTCATAAATAAATATTTCACTATTAAAATAAGCAGCATATGTAACCTTTAGGCTATCGTTTTGGTTTAATAAACATATTGTTATTATGTTAGTAATGTATTGAAAAATGTTCTAAAGCTAGAGGCATCTTAACCGCCTAATAGCAGAGTAAATAATCTCCATAGATACAAACATACAGTAGGTAAACCTCACGACACGACCGCATTACCTTTCGTTAACTTTGCTGTGACTACTAACTACCTTTTAAAGCATGCAATTGAAGTAAAATAAGGTTCACTTTTACCATATTTAGAGTTTCAGGATGGAATAATGTGTCAGGTGGTGAAAGGGCTTTACCGCACAAATTGCAAAAGACGCCCTTAGTCGTCTCGTTACTAATAGAACACTCACGGAAAGAAAGGACATGAACTTATCATAGATAACCCAAGAACAACATACACATTCTTGTACCTCTGTAGACAAAACCTCACAACATTCAAGTTGTCAATAATTAGATTACCAACGCATGCATCGATTTCATAACCAAAATTTGCGTTAAAATTACACCACATTAATAAATAATCACTTTAAAGCAGTTTATGCACTTCATACATGTCAATAGATCAAAGGTTAACATTACATGTCATAAATAACAACATATCGAACGTGGAATATCGATCACGCACATCATGGCACGGCACGGCCCTTTCATATGAAACGAAGCCGCCGGCAACACTCATTCATTATAGAATAATTTGTAATCCATACGAGTATTGAGCTCACTATAGCCATAGTAATCAATATATTATTGTAAATTGAAGGTACTCGCTGATTACATGCCCACATGCCATGCACGCATATGCATAAGTCGGCTAAATATCATGCTAGATATGACATTTTGCCCTATATATTTTTGGCCTATATTATAACTGAGTCCTGGTCTTTAACCGACTTCAAAAAAGGAGGAGGTTAATCAATTCGACCGTATATTTTTGGTTAGGCAGAGTCTCCTGTGCCTAGTTTTTCTGAAATCTAACACGTTTTTTTTTTTTTTTTTTTTTTTTTATGTTCGATAGGTAAACATTTAACAATGCTATCCGACGTGGATGAATAACTGGAGAGAAATTGTTCAAACATGCTATTGAGTTGGACATGTTTTGTCAGAATCTTGGCACAGGAGACCCCGCTTCATTATTACGCCCCATTACAGACATTTTCCCATTAATGTTAACTCTCTATAACAAATAAACCAAGCGTTACTGAAATGTACTCACTACATCAATATGAAAAAGACCTTAGGTACTAACCTGAAATATTGTTTCAGTTAAAGTAGTGGCCACATTGTGACGCTAACGTCATTTGTTGTTTTGAGTGTCAGTTTTCAAAATTCGATTTTGACCTGGGGCCGTAGAAAGAGAAGGTACTAGAAGGAAGCACGTGTCTTGTCATATTCACTCAATAAGAGATGCACATAGCAAATTCGATCTAGTTCAAAAAGGAGATCGCTACCTTATTGCTGTCCTTATCGGCGTAACCACTTTTTAGTACTGACTCCAACATGTCACTTCATAAAAATTGTATAGGATTTTATGACTATCTCTATGGGAGTCGCGTGGTTAGAGGGCTCTCGAGTGGACGTCTGTCGTTTGGCTCGCGATTTAGGTAGCCACGCGGCTCCGCCATTTTATGGCGGTTTCGAGTGTGTGTTTTTGTATAAAAACGGGGCTTTGAGATCGCCATATCCATTACCGTACAACGTCAAGCACTAATTGCTCTTTTTAAACTAGATTTGGCAAAATCCACCAAGGAAACGCCAATAAACAAAAATAGAATAGAATAGACTATATCTATCTCATACCCGGTTACACTGACATTTCATCTACCAGCGTAAGCGAAAAATTCTTTCTTCAATTATTATTGTCATGTTTTTGAAATGTATTTCATAAACATGACAATTGTAATTTACAAGGACAATTATTCAGGGTACATTGCTGGTTATTTAAGACAACGTATGTCCTATCGTAAAATTGTTAGTAATGTATCTCAAATTGTCATTGTAAATTATAATTGGCTCCAATCAGATGAAAGAATCGCAATCATAAGTCAATGTGTGTTATGGCATATAGGCTAGGTACTTCAATTTGTAATAATAGATAATCAAAAGCATTTCACTCTCTGTCACAAAGTCGTGCTTGTCATCTCCATCTAGATTTTCTCGATAAGCAAAATTCTACTCGATTCAACTTTGATACCAAAAACACATTTAAGTTTGCCTGATTTTTGTCGTGAGACAGTGAAAGCTATAACTATTTTAATAACCTTTTCTCACGATCTCTTTCTGATTAAATATTACTATCTTGTTAATAGTTTCTCGTTTTAACTTTTACACATTGTTTCCGATTGTGCAACGAAAGTAATTTGATTAAGTATCATGAGACGCGCATTACTTGTTATAATTGAAACTTACAGCTTTTTGTGTACAATTGTAGAACGGTTAAGAAAGATTTTGAGCTTTAATTATGTTTTGTTCGCACTAATGGGCTATGTTATGACATTGGATCTTAGGAAATAATAAAACCGGTCAAGTGCGAGTCGGGCTGCTCGTGTACCGAGGGTTCCGTACCACACCACCACAGAACACAACATTATTAACTCAGAAAAAAAAACATTTTTGTCCGGGACCTTTAGCGCGAGAACAACTCACACTTGGCCGGTTTTTAGTATTTGTTGTTATTGTGTAGAGTTTGCTCTATAATCACACTAAGTTTGACGCTTGTATGTATTGCCGTTTTTATGATAGAGCGTGAAGAAAAAACTTCGATAAAAACTAGTTTCTTGTTGAGACGGACGGACGGACGGACTAGGCTTAGTAATAGGGTCCCGTTTTCACCCTTTGGGTACGGAACCCTAAAAAAGTAACGAAATAGTACATATAACACAGAAACTACTCTTGCCACGAATAGTTGTCATTAGTAATTATTATAATTTTCTAACTTATGTTTTTATGAAATCGGTCGATCGATTCGATTTCGTGCGAGGATTTCTTTTATGTAGCTATGTATAACGCCGAAAGTACCAATACCAATCTAATTGTTTATATACTATAATATTTATTTATTTATTTAATAACTTTATGCTTTTTGTGAACTTTCATATTATTGTTGGTGTAATTTTTCTGGTAACGAAAGATTAAAATGACGAAATCATGTTTATTTATAAAGGAAAATATTTTTATAATATTATTACGAGTCACGTTGCAGGAACTGACCCGAGTACACGTCTCGCGTGGTTTCGCGCGTCGTGTTTGTGCCTGCCACGAGGCTCCACATTCCTCAATCTCTTCTTGTTCTTGTCCAAAAACAATCCCTGAGATTGGGATAGATTCTCCCAATAAACTACTTGAACACTGGCGGAAATGCAGTGCACAAGCAAGAGTCCATTAATTTATAAATAAAAAAAAAATATTATTACGGAGGAGTATTATTACATTTTTAAGGTCACAAAAAAGGGTCCAAGTTTGCGGGTCACACTCATAAAAGAAAGTACCATCAACAAAAACAATATTATCAAAGAATTCAAGTTGCTCTCATAAATAGTGGTATATTGCCAGAGGCCAACACTTATATTCAATATTAAATTGCAAAAGTATAGCAGAAGAGGGATAAATAAGCACACAGTGTTAGCATCATCATTGCTATGAATCAGCATTTCCTTATTGAAGCAAATATCAGACTTATTATCGAGCAACTTCTGTTATAAAGTGTCTTTAAAAGCTTCGAATGCCTTATTTAGAGTGAAAATGATTGGTTTGCAAAACTGCAACGTTTTTGAACTTTGCGGTTACGTAAAACGGCACTGGTGTGATGACGCTTATAGCATTTTGTTCTGGACACAATTTCTCTCTGACCCTTATTAGTGAGAGCAGGCTTTTCCCAGTGGGAAGTATTGACTGGTGATAATAAAATGGATACAGTCTATCGAGTTATGTTGATTAAAGACTTTTAGTTAAAAACAGAGATCCAGGTATTCAAATAGTTACAGTTAAAAGAAACAGACTTTAACATCACTACATAGTATAAAACAAATCGCTTTCCGCTGTCTGTCTGTCCCTACGTATGCTTAGATCTTTAAAACTACGAAACTTATTTTGAATCGTTTTTTTTAATAGATAGCGTGATTCAAGAGGAATGTTTATTATATTTAAGTATCAGCATTGCACCCGTGCGAAGCCTGGTCGCTAGTTAATACTAAGTTTAGACCTTTACAGTCTAAAAAAATCCGACACTGCATGACAGCCACCTGAGAGTACCCGAACACCACTCTTAGCTGCAAGTAAACAGACATTGTGGCCGATAACGGTCATGATGATGATGATGACCTTTAGAGACCAGAATCTAGAATATAACATTATAGTTTGCCAGAAGCAGCCAAGGCTTTGGTTAAAATCATAATGTAGACCAGCTTCGCGAAGTGAGACGTTATTCATTGTCACCTTGTTGTTTAAACAAGGTCAATTCCAATTCAATTATTTTTATTCAATAAGCTTTTACCCGCGACTTCGTCCGCATAAATTATATACCAGATTTTAAGTCAGATGATAAGCTATCAAACAAAAAAAGTTTCATCAAAATCGGTTCAGTAGTTTTTGCGTGATACTCGAACAAACAAACACCCAAACAAACAAACAAACAAACAAACAAACAAACAAACAGACAGACAAAAAATCCAAAAATTGGTGATTTGGAATCAGGGACACCTAAAAACCATAACGTAATCTTTTTTTTGTAAATATCTTCAATGTACAGACACACTTCTGTTACAGTTTTATAATAGTTTAGATATTAATATGAAGCTCACTTCTACATGTCAGACCATTTTTGAAGCTACCACATGCGCTACCGGCGCCAGAAACTTTACAACGTAACACTTCTTATAAACTATTACAATATAAATTCATAAGCTAAAGTTATGTGCAATACTACATACAGTCATATTAAATAACTATAAAAAACAAGTGATAAATTAAAAACTAAACTAAACTTTCGGAAGATTTCCAACATGAGTTTAAAGTCTCATGCGCCCAGAGTCATGCTAGATTTAGCAACCTTAATTGCTTTCTGTTTTTAATGGTCACTTCGCACTTGACTCCGGCCTAAGGCGACACCATCATTCTTCAGCACTTAGCCTTTGTCTAAGCCGGATTTTATTTTAAAGGTTACCTGTATCAGTGACTTATTTAGTTACGCAAGTATGTTTTGAAGATAATTTCATTGATGTGGGATCTCAAGTATCGATTTCTAATTAATGAGGTACACAACCGTCGTTGTTAACAGTGTCAACAATGAACAACATTGTCGTAAGCGATGATTTTTGAATACATTATAATGGTTTTCTTAATAATAGCGCGTTTTGAAACACCCACAATCTTCGAAATTAAGCAACATCTAAAGTACATTTTTCAAGCCATTATTTACAATAGGTATTCCGTACTTCGATTGGTTTTGTATGGATAATACTTCTGCGTGCCATTAGTGAGTTGCCGATTGGGGTAGCTTCCAAATAATCTGACCACAATTTTACCAACTTCGGATCGCGAGCATCCTATACTGAACCAGCATGTTAGGGCTCTTACAGACGAGCGACACTTTGCTGTAGCGGTGGGTCGCAGAGCGTCGCTGTATACTTACATTATTTTAGGTCGCACGACCCTCCGCGACACACGGCGACCGCAAAGTGTCGCTCGTCTGTAAGCGCTCTTAGAGTATGTGCAAGTGTTTTTTTTTTCTTTCGTTACCAATTGCGATAATAATTACAAAAAAAGTCTGTTTTTTAAGTCTTAACGTCTAAAGGTACTAAACCGATATCAAAGAAATTCGGCAGAAAGTTGTCTAAAAAAGATCACAGCTACTTTCTTATTCCAAAAATGAGACGAATTCTATAGGTACGTGGAATGCCGAAGGCTAGTCCCTAAATAATATTGAAAATTTGACTCAAGAAACTGTGATTTAGACTAACCTTTTTAGTAGGTCGATTTATTAAATCTCTCCTATCAAAAGACAGCACCTAAAACAATACTAATGTCATTACGATTACTGTACATTTCGCAATCATTGCTTAATTCGTACGCTACATAGGCGGGGCATTCAGACTGAGCCGACCGAGCGCATTCATCCTCTTCAGGACTTCAATACAGATTTGTAAGCATTGACAAGACATGAGTAATCTCTCGTATTATTTTAACACCTACTCTGTAACCACGAACTAGTTACTCTATCTAGACTACTTATAGATTAAGAGCTGGTCAACTATTTTATCGGTTGACTCCTGCAGATGAAATTTCGATAAGTTTAGACGTTCAACTAGTTTTATAATCATATTTAAATAAGTAGAATTTACTAAACGAAAATTCTGGATTTTCCAACTACATTTGAACTCATGCCAGCAATAATAACCAGGTCCCCGTTGACCAACTGATCTAAGCTGTTGACTGATTCGTAGATAAAGATAATATGGAAAATTTTAATAAATAAATTCATTTGGTTAGATCTTATTGATGATGACGACACAAAAAACCTTCGTCGCATTTGTTTATTGTGACCTGCTATTCTAGTTATTTTTTCTCCACACGTTGGTGCTCATCGTAGCAAACTGCTCTACACATAGCATATGCTCACGACTATATTCCCCGAGGGGGTAGTCAGAGATGTTCTGAAACCTCTGAACATCCACGTTTCAGTAGTACTGAAACCCAGGCTTGGTGCTAGGTACCTACTTAAAATAAGAAATCGTTGTGAAGGACATCAATAATATCATGTGAACGAAAACTAAATGTGATAAATTGTTAAATAAATCGTTCACCAACTCCTAGAGTATTTTATTTATGTATGTGGCGTGTGGTGTGGCGGACACTTGCCTAGGAAGTGAAAGACAATGCACGCCATGCCTATTATACTGAGGTCTCTGCCACAGCGACCAATTACCAGTTGCCGTTAACTTTTCGTTTACAGCCATAACATTTATTTGCTGTTATTACATTTAATTTGAATAGTTATATTGTTAAAAACTCTTTCTTGGTTTATTCAATTCTTTATCTTTTTACCCGACTGTATCAAAAGGAGAGTCGCCACTTGTCTTCCAGCTAACGCTGCTACAACTACTCATGCCCTCTCGCTCGCACCACGCTGCGCGCCTTACGGTGTTATGCAAATCATTGCATAACCGTGTGGCACGCGTTCCACGCCTACACTGCACTTCTAACCCCTCTTATAATGTTTTGTGTCTTACATTAATAAAGATGTTTGCCTCCCACACCCACACATGAACATCACGTTAAGATTTGAACAAATAATCAGACAGCATATAATTATTGTGCCATCTTGTAGAACAATAAGTGATGCGACTTTAATTTAACATGTTAATAAGCAATGTTTGGTTTTCACAACTCGTTTCGAGTGGCAATGACATCATTTAGAAATGAAAACAGTACAATATACCAAACTTGTGATTTCACATGAATTTGACAACATATTGTTAGCAAATTGTTTGAATGTTATCTTTTATCAAAGGATATGTTTCTAATTTATCTCATAGACACATTAACCTACATTAACTTCATTTACAAATAATGTGAACACAATACGTGTTCAGAATTTCAGTATTATTTATCAGTAAATTACACCACAATTTTTTATAAAGGTTCCAATTTAATATACTAACGGTTTTTAAGTGGATGACCAGACTATGAAACTGAACTTTCTCTATGGGACCAAAAACGAAATACGGGAAAAAAATGTGCTATTCCATACAAAACTGCAAAACTCGACGCTATTGTATGGGACAGCAGATTCCGCAGCTTTTCCGCTTTTTTGATGTTTGTCCCATATGATCATCTCCTGAAAAACCTTCAGCATTATTAAGAAGGACCCTATTATCATACAGGGTGTAACAAAACACCCGGTGAGTAGTGAGACGGTACTGCAGTTTTGTATGAAAGAGCGGGTTTTTTTCTCTTCATTTCGATGTTGGCTCCATAGTGAAAGTTGTTCAGTTTGATGGTCTACAGCACCCCCTTAAGTATTACTAGGGTGTTTTGTTACACCCTGTATACGAGAAAATGTTAAGGCTGCCTGTCCACTGATGCGAGCTCGCCCAGCCAGCTCGCATCAGTGGACAGGCAGCCTAAAGAATAACTAAACTACCAAAACTAACCTATTCTACACTAGAGTTGTTTAGTTTCATTATCTGAATACACACTCTTAAATTTTTTCTTGCACTTACACGTATAAAACATATTGGTGTACAAGAGTACACCAATTGCACTTATAGAGCCGCAACAGTTTGAAGAATGCTTTTCGTGTCGTACCTTCGTATAAAAATGTAAAAGTTTAGTAATACACTTATCTCATGATGATGACGCCTATCAAGTACCGAATTATAAGGAGCTCATAAAGTACATAATGAGGAACACTACGAAGCCATTTTGATCAGAGAAAGTGCAAGTGCATACAAGGTTGCATAAAATGAAAATTATTGCACCGACCAACCGTAACGAGCTTTGCCAAGAATTCAAGCACAATAACGACTGGATTTTATGACAATAAAATTTTAAAGGAATCTATATTTTCGTTTCTTGCCCGTAAAAAAAACTGTTAGTACTATTATTTATTCTGTGATATCGTGCTTCGAGAGAAACTGTTAATAGTTGGTCCCGAAAAAAACTAACTGACATTTGATAACCTGTTTGGTAAAGCCAAAGTCAACCGTCTTCCTCCGTATGTCCTTCTTCCGTATGTCAAAATCCATTCATTTTCATCCCTAAACTTACACCCGAAAAACAGACTAGGAGGGGTGCGATTTTTGAATGTCCGCAGTGAGCTTGAACGGTTCTTGAATCTCATACAAAAGCCTTCTCATACCCATGAGTTCAATACGAGTGGTAAGGGGCACTCGTATTGAACTCATGGGTTGGAAATTGTAGTCACCCCGGTGAGATAAAAAAATGCGATCTTTGGGAAATCTGTGAATATCGGCCATTTTACTCAGCTGGTGACTTTCAAAAATCGCACTCCAGACTGTGAATCTCAACCTTAGGTCGTACCTACAATAGGCTGATGGTTTGTATAATATTCTCATACGTCTGCACTGCACATTAAAGATATTCTAGACATTCTAGTTTTCGTATCTAGATGCCTAGGATTAATTATCTAACGTTATAACATAGTATAAACTCCATAGTATGATTAACAGTAACATTAAAGAATGGCTCGTACAACACAAGGTGTATATTTACGAGCGCAGCATCATTGTTTATTGTAATAAGCTTTGTACAAAAAGATGTACACATGATAAATGCACACATTGTTTCATTGAATGCAGAGGCTGTTTTATCGGTCAATCGGGCGTTAATTAGGCCGTAACATAGAGACAATAGGTGTTGCTAATAGATTCTTATGTTAAAGTTAGAGTTTCTTGTCGACTTAACGGTAGATAGGTATAATAGTCATATCAGAGGGCATCACAGAGAACCACTTGACCCTTAGCAGATTTTTAAAACTCTGCAGAAACATTAATTTCAAAACATTTTTCTCCCTAGCTTTATTTTTGCTTTTCATTCATTATCTGCTTAAATTATACATTCATGTTCCCATGTAGTATATGCCTAAGTTTACCCTTTTACCGCGACTTAACGTTACGCGCTGCAACACTGTGACAAACGTAGCTGACTAAGCTATACTTAAGTTAGTTATAATATTAATCGATTGATTCTCTCTCTTGTACGGATCGTTGACATTACAACACGTATCCTACAATGTGTGGTTTTACTTAACACCTCATTCGACCTACATTCCTGCTATACTTCATGGCGACCTTGCAGCAGAGCTAAGAATCTTCCGACGAGCAGCATGAACACGAAAATTAAGAAAGAAGAACAACATATAGAAGATTGAAAAAAAAGAAGACAGCAAGAATGAAGAATGGCGTATTTTCTAACGCCAATTTAAAGAAGAAAACATCGAGAAATTTTGAAGACGGGAGCAAGAACTTTATATCCGAAATACTTTAGAGAAGATAATCAAAATGCATGAAATCAAGACAGTGGGTGAAGAAAGAAGAGAGAAGCGTAGGGGATCCAGGATGGTGTCCAGGGTATAGCCCGGCCCAAGTTCCAGCGGTGTCCAGGGTTATCCCGGCCCATGTTCCTGCGGTGTCCAGGGATATCCCGGCCCAACCAACATGCAGCACACAGCACACCGAGCGGCGGCGTGCAGCGTCGAGCGTCGCGTCCGCGCCGCGCCGCGCCGAGTCATCAGCAACGTCATGCATGAGCGTGACCTACTTACGGTATTTGAGCGAGTTTGATGTAAGTTTTAAGCAAATATTTTAATTGTAGTAATTTGATTTTTATTTCTATTAATTTTCAAGTTAAACACATAAATTTTAAATAATTATAGTATAATATAGAATCATTATATTGCGCGATAGAGAATGTTTAGTTAAATTAGGTCCAGAGAGACGACAGAAGGGAATTGGAATTAAAAAGCTTATAAAATCAATTACTTATGCAAAGTAAAAAATATTGTGTCCCAGTTAAATGAAAAAGTGGAAGGGGAGAACCAAAATACATTGGATGTAGAATTGGTTAACAAGTTTATTTTTCGATTACAGTAGTCAAACAGAAAACATAATGGCCAAGGCTAGTTTTGATATTAAAACGGCCATCGCCTTATTGCCCGGTATGACGGGACAGGAGAGTACGACAAAACAGCTGATAGATTGTATTCTTATGTACAGCTCAATTATTAACAATGAATCACAAAATCTACTGATCAATTTCGTATTAAAAACGAGATTGTCGTCTAGTGCTAAGTTGCGTCTCAAATCAACGTACACTGACGTGAAAGATATGGTAAGCGATATGCGTAAGTTTTTGCTGCCCAAAAAGTCTGCCGAAGCGATTCAAGCACAGCTTTATAGAGCGACACAGGGGCGCAGATCAATAGAAACGTTCGGGTCGGAGATTGAAGATCTTTTCGTCAACCTGACCTTCGCCCAGGCCGATGACGATGAAGGTAAGTTTAAAGTCCTACGGCCTTTGAATGAAAAGTCGGCAATAAAGCGCTTCGCGGATGGTTTGTCGGACGCGAGGCTGAGCACAATTATAGCTTCAAGGCAATTCACGTCTCTACCAGAAGCTATAAGGGCGGCCCTCGACGAACAGTCATCCTCACCACGAGATGACCACGTCACGCACTATTCGCGTGGGCAATCTTATCGTGGGCACCAGCATCAGTACCCAAGTACTTCAAGAGGTAAGTTTTCTAGGGGCAAACCGACTCATAATTTTTCAAGATATTATTATAACAATAACTTAGATTTTTCGCATCAAAATGAACTTGCGAATATAGGTCAAAGAGGTAGACGACTTATAAAGAATTTGATTCCGTCAGCGCAAACCCCGCGCCGGCCGACGCCGACGCCCGCGCCCCGCACCGCGCCCCCGCACGTACATGACGTACACCTTCATAAAGACGACACCGAAAATGACGAAATGCAGTTTATCGAGTCGCACTTAAATATCGGAATATTTAGTTATAATAATACTAGTATTGTTGGGTGCAATGTAGATAATAGGAGTATTGATTTATTAGTTGACAGTGGCGCTAGTTTGTGCGTCATTAAGTATGAGTGGTTACAAAATAACCGTAGTTTACTACGTCAAATACATCCCGAAAAAATCACTATCAAGGGCATTAGCGGAAATTTAGTATCAGAAGGATATATCTATTTAACTTTAGATTTTAACGGAGTAAAATACGAACAGAAATTTTACGTATTTCAGACTTTGGCGTGTGCAGCCAATGGAATTCTAGGACATAATTTTTTCCAGCGCTATGACGCTATGATAAGTTATAAAAATAGCACACTGACCCTAGGGAATAGTGGTAACTCCGTTACGATACCTATAAAAGGTAATAATTCTAATTTTAAACATACAATTCCGCCACGTTGCGAAGTAATCAAATACATTCCCGCCAGTCTATGCGAAGACTCTGTCGTTTTAGCGAAAGAACTAAGAGAAGGAGTGTTTGTTGCCGGTTTGATTTCTAAACCAGAGAAAGGTCGAATTCCCGTTAGAATTTTAAATACAACAGATCAAGAGGTAGAATTAGATTTGTCAAATTTAGACTTATTCAGTTTGAGTAGTTTTGATATTTGTAGTTTTGACAATCAAAAAATAAGTGCTGACACAGTTAAAACTTTGCTTAACCTTCTTAACTTGAGTGCGTACCTTAATAAAGAGGAACAGTTAAGTATTGAGAGAATATGTGCTAAATACGCCGATGTATTTCATTTGCCAGGTGATAAGCTCAGTACTACGAACTTATTAGAACATTCTATAAGATTAAAAGAAAATGCAAATCCAGCATATATTAAACCGTATAGGATACCAAACGCGTTACGCAAGGAAATGCAGAATCAAATCCAGGATATGTTAGATAATGACATTATCGAAGAGACTACATCCGAGTGGTCCAGTCCAGTTTTGCTAGTACCTAAAAAGAGTGATAAGTACGGAGAGAAGAAATGGAGATTAGTGATCGACTATAGGCAGCTCAACAATAGGATTCAGGACGATAAGTTCCCGTTGCCTAATATCACTGAAATTTTAGACTCCTTGTCAGGTAGCATCTATTTTTCCAAACTGGACCTTTCCCAAAGTTATTACCAACTCTCATTAAATAAAACATCCCGTAAATATACTGCTTTCACAACAGACAGGATGTATCAGATGAAGCGATGTCCTATGGGACTTAAGACAAGTCCTAGTGTCTTCTCCAGGCTTATGACTATTGCCATGTCAGGCCTTAATTACAATCAATGCTTTATTTATTTAGACGATTGCATAGTAATCGGAAACTCTATCGGTTCACATAATAAACATTTAATCAATGTGTTAGAACGGTTCAGAAGTACTAATCTTAAATTAAATCCTTTGAAATGCGAGTTTCTACGCAAAGAGATCATGTACTTAGGCCACAAAATCACTTCTCAGGGTGTTTTTCCCGATGACCAAAAAATTAAAGCATTACATAATTATCCAAGACCAAACACCTCCGACGATGTTAAAAGATTCGTCGCTTTTGCCAATTACTATAGGCGTTTCATCCCAAACTTCGCAAATATTGCATATCCTCTTAACAAACTATCAAAGAAAAATGAAACTTTTAATTGGTCTCCAGAATGCGAGTCTGCATTTTTAACGTTAAAACAAGCTTTAATAAGCCCCCAAGTTTTAGACTACCCAGATTTTTCAGATAAAAATACTTTTGTCTTACATACAGACGCATCAAAGATAGGGTTAGGCGCCGTACTGTCTAATAGTAACGGAAAGGTAGTCGCATACGCTAGCCGTAATCTGAAGCCAGCCGAAACACGATACCCTATAATTGAGCTAGAGTTGTTAGCTATTGTTTGGGCTACAAAGCATTTTAGACCGTATTTATATGGCAAAAAATTTAAAATCATAACTGACCATAAGCCACTAATTTATCTATTCGGAATGACTGATCCTTCGAGTAGATTAACGAAATTTAGGCTATATTTAGAAGAATACGATTTTGATATTGAATATATTCCGGGACAACAAAATGCAGCTGCAGATGCATTGAGCCGCCTTCCGTTAAGTAGTAGTGATTTAAAAGAAATTAGAGAAAACGTTGTATCAGTCACTACGAGATCTATGGCAGAAAAATTTCGAAATCAGTCACTTAATGGCAATGACCGAACTGACATGACATCAGAGGTACCCATCACTACCAGGTCAGCTCAACCTAAAGTCGTGGAAATCCTCAAAAAGCCTAAAGATTGTATAGAATTAGTTCTCAATACTACGTATAAATTAAAGGGAAAAAATGTAGAGGAAATCACTAGTGAAAATCGTAATTATGTTTTTGTACCTTCAGAGTCTTGCATTCACCTATTATCCCGATCGTCATCTACCGTAAGCGTGTTGGCGAGGGAATTAGAGTCATTTTGCAGAGAGTTAAAGATTGAAGAAGTAGTTGTTGTTAAAGATAAACAAAATGAAGCGCTTGTAAAGGAATTTTTAGAAAAGTTTAAATGTAATATTCCTAGATTTTTAGTAACAAAAAGTGTTACAAGGATTACTGATAGAGACGAAAAAACAGTAATCTTAAATGACTTCCATCTGTTACCAACCAGCGGTCATGCGGGGGTAAACAGGATGTTGAATAACATTAAAAAATATTATTTTTGGCCAGGTATAAGCCGCGATGTCAGTGACTATGTGAAGAAGTGCAAAGATTGCCAATTCCAGAAACATGTAAATAAACACACCAGAGAGCCAATGGTGATAACTTCGACTCCAAGCACGTCGATGGAACGAATTAGCTTAGATTTGGTCGGCCCCCTGGATGTCGATAATTTAAATTATAAATATATTCTAACGCTCCAGTGTAACCTGACAAAGTACGTAGAGGCGTATCCTTTAAAAAGGAAAGACACCGAATCGGTAAGTAGAGCCTTTGTAAATAATTTTATATTAAGATACGGAGTTCCCAAGGAGGTAATTACGGACCAAGGAACCGAGTTTATGTCGAGCATATTTTCAGAGGTTTGTAGCATGTTAAATATTAAGAAACTTCATTCAACTGCGTACCATCACGAAACCATAGGTGGTTTAGAAAACACACACAAAAGCCTAGGTGCTTACCTAAGGATTCAGTGCAGTAATAATAAAACAGACTGGAGCAGTTGGTTAAGTTATTGGTGTTTTTCAATGAATACCACAGTACATACAGAGACACAATATACTCCTCATGAATTAGTTTTTGGAAAATTATGCAATATTCCCAATAATTTATTAAATTCCGTCGATCCTCTCTATAACTATGATAGTTATCCAAAAGAGTTTAAATTTAGATTGCAGAAAGCGCAATTGGATGCTAAGAACAATTTATTAATTAGTAAGGCTAATAGGAAAATAGCATATGATAAGAAATCTAATGTAATAACGTACAAACCAGGTGATTATGTACTTATGAAAAATCAAGTAGGAAATAAGTTAGAACCAATTTATACAGGTCCTTATAAAGTTATTGACGACATTTCACCTAATGTAAAAATTGACATAAATAATAAGATGTACATAACGCACAAGAACAATACTAAATTGTTTAATACAAATTAAGATTTTTATTTTATATTTTTATGTAATACTTATAAGTAAGCACTAATATAAGTTATGTAAGAAACCAAATTTTTTATACAAAAGATGTTTAATTATTTTATAAAATTCTTTTACTAGGTACTTAAAATTAGCTATGTAAAGAATCAAATTATTTATACAAATTGAAATGTTTATTTTATATTTTATGATTTAATATGATTATAACTAAAATGTTATATTTACATAATAAGTTAAAAAAAAAAAAAAAAAAATTTTACTCAACTGCGTTCGTCACATTTTTTTTTTTTTCTCTTTGCCTTTGGGGGTGAAGGGATATCTTTTGGGGGAAGGTGTAGTATATGCCTAAGTTTACCCTTTTACCGCGACTTAACGTTACGCGCTGCAACACTGTGACAAACGTAGCTGACTAAGCTATACTTAAGTTAGTTATAATATTAATCGATTGATTCTCTCTCTTGTACGGATCGTTGACATTACAACACGTATCCTACAATGTGTGGTTTTACTTAACACCTCATTCGACCTACATTCCTGCTATACTTCACCCACTTCTCAAGCTATTTGCTGACGAGGTAAGAAACATTGTAATCCGTTTTATTAGAGATAATAACAATGCTTATTACGATCGTATCTAGGTCTAACAAATGTCGCAAACCATGAGATTGTGACACAAACCCATGTCAGATGAACATACTCTACGTTTTTTGCATTTAAATTTTTTAGTTAACCCTATATTAGTGAAATTAACGTCAATATGAAGTTTCAAGTTGATACGCACTCAACGAAAAAATTGTCGTAGTTACAAACGTACGTTTGTCGACAGGATTTCAGTCCGTAGAATAATTCTGTACTAAATTAGTTTTCTCACAAAATTTTAAGATAAGAAACAATATACATTTAAGATAGATAATTATCTCATGTTTCAGTAGCCTAGCCTTGAGAGATGTAAGATAGCTTTTAAGAATATGATCAAAATGTCAATTAAAATCGAGAATTAGGACATAAAGCTTATTATTTTATTAAGTACATACTGATAAGCCTTAAGTCTGTAGCTATAATGCTTTTTAAAGTTCGGAGTTTCCCAGAGTTGATTTACATTTCATTACAATAATAATTAGCACTAAAAATGCCTAAAGCTATTGTTGGTCCGATTACTTTAAATTATTATTACTTAGTCCTTGTAGCAAAGCTTCTGGCCACCCCGAAAGTGAATACGGCCGTGAGTTTGATAATTATGATGTAATGTGATCATTTGAACAAATAAAAACAAAAATCACATAATTAGTTTCGTTTCTGTTTATGTTTTGGTGTAAAATAAAGTATATTTGGATTGATTGATTGAAGAGACGTTTAATGTTTAGCTTCATACAAAAGACATCAACGAGACCGTCATTTTTCGAATGAATTGTTTAATTCAACGATTTTTTGGACGTCCAAAAAAAGTCTTTGGTTTGATTATTTAAATTAATGTTACATTATAAAATTTACTATAAACATTTTTATAGCTGTAATGATAATAATAATTTGGATTATACTTGGTCCACTGCGTATCATTATCGATGCAACGAGGAAACGCAGCCAGCATTAGGTATACAGGTAAACTTATGTGCTTCAGATCATCAAACTAAACAACATTTACTATTGGAACAATATTGAAAACGCGAAAATTATAATTTTACACCCTGCATAAGGGCACTTTCAGGCCAGGTATGACCAGCGGCGGGCTTCTCAATTAAGCTCTTATCTTTATAGCAAGTTCACAGCATAGAATTAGTTTTTTTTTCTGTAACACCGTTTTTTTATTTATTAAATTTAATTTATAATAACTAGAGATCAGATATATTCGCATGCATATTTACCTAAACTTCATTTTTGGCTATACAATAATGGAAGCGGCTTCGTAAAATTATCTTTTTTTTAAATATTTTTCGGGATGCCAGGAAATCCAGGAATGCATATTTAATCGTATGGAAGCAACTTCTTAAAATTATTAAATAAGACAAAAAACATTTTTTTTTCGATACAAAAGTGCACTCCATAATAAACAACACCTTAACTTTAGGTACATATGCATCCAATTATCCGATCTCTAATAATAACATAGCAGCGTCGTTGTCCGTGTGGTGTCGGCTATGAATAGCACCACTCCATTTCCTCCCATGGGTGTCGTAAAAAGCGACTAAGAGATCTACCAGAAGATGGGCAGCAGCATCCTCTGAGTACATTCAATCCAACTGCGATCGCCAACCCGCCTGCCAAGCGTGGCGATTATGGCAACTCCCTCCATTTTGGGGGAGGCCTATGTCCAGCAGTGGACGTCTATCGGCTGATATATGATAACATAGAAATGAAAACAACAAAAGAGTATAGAAATAAGATCTTAAAGATTTTTATAGGGTTTTTACTAGGTTATTTAGTTGTAATAATAACAGTTAGCTAAAGACATGATCCATTTTGGTCCTAAATCTGAAAGTGCCATAAAAAATGCGATATTCTGTTAGAACTTGTCCGTCTAAGCATTTATTATAACCTCAGGGTTAAAAGCTCCAAAAAAAAAAGAAAAAAAAAAGATCCGTCTTTTCATACATTTTCGATGAAATTCGCTAAGGCTATATTCTGTTAGAACTTGTCCTTCTCAGCATTTTTTAGTATGGAACCAACGCTGTAGGGCCATTATCCTAAGAGCAAGAAAACTAAAGCATTTCTTTGCTCTTAGATGATTAATTTGTCTATACAACTACAAGTCACAGGTCACGCCCCATCTTTCCTACCTCGTAGGAATTAATTGAATGAAAATTAATTGTATTACTTAATCTTAATTGTAGATTGTTTATCAAGTAGGGTTCGAGGGGCTTTCGCTTCATTATTCTGACAGATGGTCAGCGGTGTGTTATTATTATATTACGAAAACAGATTGAACAAAAGATAAGGCGTTCATAAAGGTTGTGATGGAATTTGCTACGCAATACACTAAATTAAGACCTTTTGCTTTGCGGTTATGGACGAAGTTCATGCAAAAATATTAGGTAGTATTACGAATATTGCTGAAGAAAGAAACTCGATACAGCTTCGGTGTTTGTTCTTCTTGACGGTATAAAGAAGACTTTAATGTATTGTTTTGTTCTTTAGTTTGCCCTTTCTGGTTCAGATATGACTGAAGATAGCTGTGCAAATGTAAAGGTACGAGTACCTATTATCGTCTACCTGCATGTATACCCTTTTGTAAAATTACGGGATGTTACAAATGTACGTAGCATACTAAAAAAAATATTCATATTCACTAAAATTAAAAAAAGTATATCTTCATTCATACACCTATTCCACCGATTAGTTGTATGATCAATTTATATGAAAAACTGTAGTAAAGATTGTTTTCAATGTGAATATACAGGGTGTAAAGAAAAGTATCATTAACCTTTAACCCAAACCACATACTCTACCCATCAAACTGAACAACTTTGACTATGGGAACAAACCTGTCAGAGCAAAAAAAAAATCGACTGTTCCATACTAAACTGCAATACCAACACGACTCAAATGTATGAGACAGCTGACTTGTTTTTTTTGTCCCGACAGGTTTGCTTGCTCCCATAGTAAAAGTTATTCAGTTTGATGGGTAGAGTGAAGTGAGTGTTTAAAGGTTAGTGATATTTTTCCGTACACCCTGTATAGTATACAGTGTATACGGTACCTACATCTATGTTACAAAAGAGACCAGTTGGTTGTATGGGTACAAATTAACTATGTATGTAGGATGAACTAAGGAGGAAACTCATTTCACAGCAATAGCTATAAGAAACTCAGCTTACGCTAGTTCATGTGATATTCCGACATATTTTCGATGGGAAAATGTAGAATCGAGGTAGCAGTCACGTTTTTGTTCAGTTAGTTTTGTTCACCTATTATTTATATTTTCATAGTATGGGCTTCGAAAAATATTTTAGATGTAAATTAAAATGTGTTGCACTTTAAAAGGGGGTACTGCAGACCTTCAAACTGGCATCAAACTTACTGTACGGTACGACATCAACCAACGGGAAGAGATTGGCTCGACTAAGCCGAGATTCACATTTATTCACATCTTGTGTAAAATCTTTGAAAAGAGGAAAAGCGAAGTAAAGTGCTGTCTCAAGATAAAAATCTCGTTACCTTACCACTTACGACCATAATAACGCACGTGTTCATAAATTTACTTAGCTTCTTAACTTTCACGACTGTGAACTCTATTGCCTTAGACGTAAGACTAAACCTATAAACAACTTTTCGTTGATATCTAACCGCTATTTTCCCACGAAGTGAATTCATCGAAAAGAAGTTGATTGAAAAGTGTTTTTTTTAATAATCCATGGGATATTGAATGTGTTATGCTTACTGATGACGAAACGCTCTTACTTCCCATAAAGCTTTGTGCTTTGTGTGTTATGGCAATGGTGGAATTTTTTTACTTTTGCTTCCATTCTGTACTAATTAATTAGTAGGATATTTAAAAAAAAAACACTTTTTTCTAAGAATATTTTTGCTGCTTATGTTTTTGGGTGTAAATAAATTATAAATTTTTGATTGATTGAAATTTTTTATGTATTTTCATTATTATATTAATAATAATGAAAATACATAAAAAAAATTATTAAGGTTTTCATCGCTACCTATCTAGAATGCAAAGGATAAGTTTAACGATAAATCTTTTATGTTAGGTCAAAGTTGAACGTAGTACTCTGTGGTTGAACCAAAGAAAAAGGTGAAAACGGAATCAGAAAATAATAAATTAATTTAACATGTAGAAACAAAACATCATCATCATCATCATTGTTTAATCTAAACTTATATCATTTTTATTTAAAAACAATTAGGTACTATTTACCCATCTGGATAAATATTGTCATAAATTATCAGCCTAATGTACGTCCTACGGCAGGGCATATTTGCATTCAGGCAGAAGTGTATATGAACACCAACCCATAGAGATTACATAGGTTCCCTAGAAGTATTCAACCAAAGTTCTTGGTCATCCATATATTTTAAACTCAGAATCTACTTGTCTTTTCACTCAAAGCTAATTTCCTGAACATGGCGGACCGGAGAAGGCAATTTGTGCAAATTCCCCGCACCTCTGATCACCACTTTCACCGCAAGTGATGGCTCTGTCAACAGATGGGCCACTGTCCAAGACTCTTATGTGCATGAGTGTTATGTAAAGTTGTGTATTGAATAACTGTTCGATGAATTGGCAAGCGTTATTGTTCGTCGATTAAGTTTGAACGTAAAATGCGTTGATTGATGAAAAGTGCTTGGTGGGAAAATTAATTGTATGGCTATAAATGGGTGTTCATTTGCGATCATACGAAATGGGCATTGAGTGCTAGAAAACGAGCAGTGAATAGACATAAATCATAATTTTCTTTCACTATGAATATTTACCAGAATAAACGTTTTTTAAATTAGTTTTTAAGGATAAAATTCAAATACATAAACAGAAAACTACATTTTGTTAATATAATAAAATTATTTATTTTATTATATTAACAAAATGTAGTTGTAGTTTTGTTAATATAATAAAATAAATAATTTTATTTTAGTTTTTTTTTAATGATAAGTCATTAAAGAATGGAATTAAAAAAATAAATTGTTTTGTAGAGTCAAGATTAAGGCACGATTAGGCTGACATAACCTCAGGGTTAAAACCTCCAAAAAAAAAAGAATAAAAAAATAAATAAAAAAATAAAAATTCTAATTGATGAGTAGTACGGCCACTGATGTAAATAGAACGAAAAAAGGGCTCATTTCATTATTTTATTTTTAATTAAACTAACTTAATCCTAAATTAAATTTACCTACCCGTACCTATTTTAGCAGCGTTTACACTATTATTGCAATACTAAAAAATAACGGCTAGGTTCACAATTACTTCATTGATTGCCCATTGAAGTGTTATGCAACGGACGAACGTCAACGAGTCTCGATTAGTAGACATCTACATGACACTAGCGGTCTCCAATTTTGTATTTAATTGGAAGAAAGTAGCGTCTTTCTTTCTTTTGTATAAATTATTCACAAGTGTACCGCCTTTGAATTATAAAATATGAGTTTATGACTTAGTAGCATACAGATTTTATCTCAGGCGTTATGACAATTTTGTGTGAAAAGTTGCTGAATTCAATTAATTGTATGACTTGACTCCGCAGTTTTAGGGTATGATTTGGTTTATTTGTCAAAAATTGGTTTAACATGCTTCCATTTTAAAAATAATTTAAAACGGTTTAAGAATTAGGTACCTACACCTAGCATTTTATATACAATACCTATATGTAAGCATAAGCTTAATACATACTAATAATAATACTTAATACTTACTACATACTTTTAATAGAAAGCTTGCATAACACGCCTTGAAATTGATAAACGCAAGTTAACAATGTTTTCCTACACTGAAAAGGTACTGATTGATGTTACAAATCGTACAAACCTTCCCAAAAAATCGTCTAATTTCCCACCCTACAACTTTTATTATTAAGAACACGAACTTGCATCAGTATTCTGTTAAAGTATTGTATAATATTCTACAGTGCACACGGTGCATTCGAGTCACGAAGAGGTAGACTCTGCTTCAGTTCTCAAGGGGTCAGATTTTGCATACATCTTCATATTAGCACAAATTTCACTTTCATGTTCGAATAAAGCGTTACGTATTAAAGATTAGTTTGTAGCACCAGAGACAAAACGGCGACAAAACTGGTTTAAAGCTCTACCTAGTTCATATTTATTAGATTTCTTAAAGGTTATCTAGTATCAATCAATCGAAGTATCAGAACTCGATCCCATGATCGCAGGTACGATCACTCTTGTAAATGCCATCAACATTTAAGCACATAAGTTTATGCAGGTATACCTACACGTCGTTGATTTGTATGGAAGCTCATTGACTAATATTAATTAATAGCACTTGGTCTAAATTAAAAATATTCTCCGAACAAACGGAAAATCCGGGGCACCAAAAACTATTAAACACCCAGGCAAAATAATGTTGAGTCGAGACTCGAGACCTCACGAAATAACCGTATCTCTTGCAACAATCATGCCACGTTTCGTACTCAAACAAATGCCGACGACTGACTGTATAGGTATTACGTGGAACACATAAATTGATTTTCACTTTCTTTATTGGTAACTGGTAACCTTGCACATGCATTTTATGCAAAGATATCATGAGACCTGCACAGGCGACGAATAGTCTGCCGCTACCTTTTTTAGGGAAAAGAAACACGACCATGAGTGCGATTTTTGAAAGTCACACGTTGAAATCAGCAGTAGAAAATGGCAAAATTACTGTGGAGATTATGCATCTTTGCTGATTTGAACGTGTGACTTTCAAAAATCGCACTCCAGCATGCTTTTATAAAATACAGGCAAGTACCTACACGGCGGCTTGAAATTTTTGAAGGCTTTAGACCTAATTGGTTGTTATGTTATCCTGCCTGCAAAGCAGAGTGTCGCATTATTTGTTTTAAATGTATATATTTACCATTGTTTACATTTTTTTGTGTTAATAAAATCTTTTTTTTTCATAAACAATTAAATTTATATTATAATTATGCTTGCGACATGGGACAGTCAGAGTTATTCTAAATACGCACTAAACATAGCATACATTCAGAAAGCACTCTCATATATTTTGTATAAAGTTCGTTCGGCTTTTATAATAGATACAGTACAACCAGACGGAATATCTTACTTATTTATTACAACACAGTAAAATTGTGAGAGGTCACGACTTAGACATACCATAATGTTTGCGTGACCTACAGTTACTGGGAGCCATGGATTATCATATTAATTTGAATACGAAATAAACATTTTTGCATAATACAGTAGTATACTAATTAACAATTCTTAGGGGCTTAATTTTTAATTGCCGCAATCAATCGACTGGAGGCATGTTTTTGAACACCTCTTGTATAATCATTTACGTAAGGAATTTCGTAAAGAAGGACTATATTCGTAGGATCGTATAATAATTATGATTTATGTAAATTGACAATGGCAACAAACTGTGGCACGCCTCGCGCATGCGCAGACGAGAGAAACCCAAACCGAGGTGTTGTATGACTAACGGCTAACGGTCCATTCCATTGTTAAATTTGTTGACATAAAACATTACCGCTTTCGTGATAGACAAATATAAACCCACGGTCTAATACTTTAAAGTGGATAAGGTTCAAAATGCTATGTTAAAATTATGGAGCACACAACAATTCGTCTCACCTTAGGATTTAATGGTAGGTACCAAAACAATGATGTTATGTCATAAAGAAACATGCATAATGCTTAGTGGATTAGGAAGTAAACTGAGTAAGGGTATTTTATTAAAATTTTGCAACATTTACTTGACTTTGTCTCGCTTAACTTATCCTACACTATAATCATAAGATTGTTAAATAAAACTATTTCCAGTCCAGATATCCTTTCCTTCGAAACCGGGAACACAGTCTAAGAAAGAGTATCTATTACGCGAGAGCCGTCGGTAGCGCGTTGCGGAGAGCTATGGAAACTCAATCTTAAGGTCCATGTACCGCACATACCATGTACCAAAGAGATTTTCTAACAAATGTACCGATTGCTCTTGAACTGTGAAGCAAAACATCGTGAGGAAACTTGCATAAGCTGAAGAAGAAATTCCGATGTGTCTGTGAAGTCTATCAATCGGCACGCGTGGTAGACTAACGCTCATACACCCTCCCTGAGGGTAGGCCTGTGCCCTGCAGTGGGATGTATATAGGTTGTGATGATGATGATGATTCCTTTGTACGTGGCGCAACCTGGGCAGACACCCATATAGCCCCGATACAACTGTCTAATCTTTCCACTACCGACATTATATTAAGTGATTGTCATGCAATAAAGCTCATGATGAAACGAAAAAAAGATGTACATGTTTGATTCTAATTAGACTCCTCATACAAATTTATCATCATCTCAGACATATACCTCACTCAAGGATCGCCACAGAGACCGGTCCTGCGCTGCCCTCATACAACGGATTCCCGCCGCCTTTACCAGGTCGTCAGTCCATCTTGTGTTGAACCACCGGTGTTTCTGGTACGTGATCGTCACTCGAGAACTCTTCGGCTCCATCGGCCATCTGTTCTGTGAGCCATGTGCCCTGCCCACTTTAGTGTAGCAAATCATGGTTCTACTTCGATCAGGGAAACTGCGAGCATTGCGGTATTGCGGTTTTTGGGTGACTTTCAGCATTTTTATTAAGCCTTGAGTGAGCGAACACGTCTCAGTTCCATATGTCATCAGTCATCACTGCAATACACACTGATCAGACTTTCGTCTTGAGACACTGCTGTATTTGGAACGTGAAAACACCAAAGGAAAACACTATGTAGCTTCCCGAATGCTGTCCATTGAATGCATGATAAAAACTATAAGGTTCAAGTAGCTACATGAGTGGTTCAATGGTTCAATGCATGTTTAATGTCAAAGATTCTGACATTTCGATGACATATCTATCACACATATTCAAACACTTGCAACAGAAACTAAACTACTAAACGTAAATTCAGAACCATTTTCTTCTTACAACATAAAGTTATTTAGTTTTGTAACAAGCATGACCGTAGCACAATAAGTATGGTCGTAGAACGTAGACCACATAGTTTAGGGTAGTTACCCACTGCCTGCCGCAGGCTTCGTCCGCATTGCTCAAGCATAAAGTTCGTTCCAAAATCCCATACCGTATTCTATTTTGAATCATACCTCGAACAAATAAGAGCTATGTTAGGGATCTTTATAAATGTGTAGAAAGCTATGTTACCAACCACTTTTTATTGAGGAACGTATTGTTTTATTGCTCATAAACGCCTTGCAACATGGGTGTGTAGAAAATGTTCACTTGCATCTGTGACTTCGTTTCTAGTGGTTTACGGGAAATCGTTTTCCATATTGCTGCGGTTATGAGATTAGGATTACAAACAATAAAACATATCATTATTTTTACCACCAATTTTGGAAGTTAAAACTTCTTTAGCGGCGTTATGCTTTTTGGTATGGGTAAAAAACTAGGAGTAAAAAATGTTAAACTCGCGTCAGGACCATGACGTCACGTGTACTGATTGAAAATTGTTCCGACATTCCCCCATATCATATACAGGACATAATAATTACACATAAAAAATACAATTGAATAAAAATAAAAAGCACACTAAACTAAAACACCACAATTACCTACAAATAAAATATGTCCTCCAAAGCGCCCACCCGAGGCAGAGTTCCAAGGAGGCTGGCCGCATTTTTTTTTTACATAATAATAGAATATATTGTTTCGAAATATTATATTCGAAATAATAATAGAATATTGTTTCTACTGCGCGGCGAAAATGTATGCCTGTTCCTCCTGTTTCGTTTAAGCGGCATAAATTGTCATGTTTGTGTACGATAGCGCAATAAATGAATATTGTATTTTACCACATAAATAATAGTAATTCGTGCGAAATTATTCCCTAACCATTCCAAAATATCAAAAATGCACAACGTTAATGTTCAAGTTTTCACTTCTGCCGGCACTACCGGAGTGCAACCCGTTGTTTATTTTTTATTTTTATTCGATTAGGGCTGCTTGCATTTTTTATGAGCGGGCATCTCTTGATGTCTTTACAAGAGATCAACGATTTATGTACCTAACCGTTATGAAGTAGTTAATAACTAACCTAACTTAATTATAATATTGTTTTCACTAAATTATAGTTTGATAGTACTGGATTATCAATAGGATAAATAAAGGAAACTACATACCAGGCCCTACGGGCTAGAGTCCAAATGATTTCTATGTAAATTTCTCATAACGGGAAACTGACTTTAAAACCGAACTGATGCCTTTATTGCCTAAAGAATCTATGGATCTTAATTCGGCCCTGACTCACCCATAAAAGCTGTATCGGTAAACTAGGTAAGTATACATATTGAAACACCGTAGAGAGCCGAAATGTTACTTGATCAATTATAAAGTTCTAGTGTATTACATATTGGCGCAACACAATTAAACCGTTTTAGCAATAAAGAGCAATTATTATTAAGATATAATAGGGGGACCTGAGGCGTTGTTCTGATAATTACTGTTCATTACACATAATAAGGCTCCTGCTTCAACTCTTATGAGTAAAGGCATAAGTGTTAATATGCTTCGATCTGTGGGACTTTGTTCTTAGAACGATCTATACCAGCCAGCACCTCTAGGCTCGAGCTTTGCGTGTTGCTTGCATAATGACGGCGCCTATGGAATAATTGGTCTCGTCTGTAAAGCATGAAGTATCGAAATGAACCGGCTAGAAATGAACCTGGCTTTAATTACCTACAAACTGAAAAAAACTGGTTGTAGCTGTTTCAATCCACCCCAAAAGATAATACGGACGTTTGTTTCTGTATGAACCAATAATGCTAAAATTCCTGCGTAGGTACCTGGAGTGCGATTTTTGAAACTCATTCGTTGAACTCAGCAGTTGTAAATGTTAAAAATTACTATGGAGATATGCATCTTTCTACTGCTGATTGAACTTTCAAAAATCATACTTCAGGAGTACGATTTTTGAAAGTCAAATCAGCAGTAGAAAGATGCCTATCTCCATAGTAATATTAACATTTTCAACAGCTGAGTTGAAAGTATGAGTTTCAAAAATCGCACTCCTGATTGCTTTTCTATAAAGATTGTCAGTCACCGTAGTCGAAGAAATAATGTAAAGGAATCCATCATCATCAACATTTTCATCTTAGGCCCGTATTACGAAACTAATCTAGGTACATTTTATATTTTTTACGGATAGAAGACATAATTTTAAGATACAAATTTTTTTATTGCTATTCGTCGAGTTTATCAATTACTTTGATCTGTAATCTCCATAAAGTTATTATAGGTAATCTCTAAAAAATTCAAAAATGGTGGAAGGAAAGTAATTGGAACTCCATGGAGAAAAACTTTACTACTTGCTACTCACAAACATACTCTGCAAACATAGGTCTGTGTTGCTATTGCATTATTTAAAAAAAAACTGCCTTCTTTGTCTAACCCTATGCTGGAAACAGAAACGGCAACATCAAAATGTCAAATTCTTTTTAATTAATTAATTTTTTTTTTCTTAATGGCCAGTTATTGTTGATTTTAAGTTTACCAAGGAGTTCACAGGTTTTCCTTTGAAATCACTGGACGGGCCGAAAAAACGACGTTATTTTATTAAAAATATCTGTAATCCTTTCACTCTAACATACAAAATATTATTATTGAGGCAATTATCTAGAAATGGTTTTTGAAAAAACTAGACATACCGAATTGAGCTGTCTTAACATACGTTGCGTGGCATATACTTGAGTCTACCTCTTGCTTAACAAATTAGTCTACCTAGGTACCTAGATACTCGTTACTACTCCCTCGTTATACAACTAATTGATGTGTAATGGAACTTATTTATGAACTTAACTATGTAAATTGCTGACCCAAGCCGTACTCCTTACGTAGAATAAAGATGACTTAGCGTAATATCAAAATTGTGTAACGGCTTTAAAATTCTATGGCCAAAGGCATCATGCCCTCTACCATTACAAATTGAACATACCTCTTTTTTTATAGGTGTTAGCGTAATGTATCTGAAATTAATTGTGATTAATCGTGCGATAAACTACCCATTAGCGCGGATAGCGCGATAAATTCTTCATAAAGAGGATAGTGTTTGGTGCGCGCTCCATACAAATGAAGTTTTGTTATATTTTCAATACTAACCGATTAAAGTCAATGACATTTTTCAGAAACAACAGATTTCTAGAAACAAATCTTTATGCTTGTATGCTGTCAGATTTTCGTTAAAATATACAGAGGATTAATTTAAGATTTGTATGGAAATCTTTGAGGCACTGTAACTTTAAAACGATTTTAATGAAAATCTGACAACAAACAAGCATAGAGATTAGTTTCTAGATTGTTTCTGAAAATTTTCATTAACGTTAATTGATTAGTACTGAAAATATAACGAAACTTCGTTAGTCTGGAGCGCTCTGCAAAAACTGGTCTTCTTAAGGCGATGAGATGGGCAACAACTGTGTTCTATATGCAAAGCTTGTGATTTGAACACAAAGATTTTAGACAGGGAATAAAATAAATTAGCAAACGAGATTTTTTTATATGTTTGTTATTTTATTATTTATCTAGTACGTGGGATTCACATTGCAAGTCTATTACATGGTGGTTGTATGTTGGGTGCCTGCTCCTAGGCTTGCCTCGCTTGCCTCGGCTTCACCATTTATTTTGTAAAACATGTGTATTTTTGTAAAAAAACAATCCTTGCGATCCCCAAATATTTATAACCGAACAAAGTCAAGCACATTTCCTATTTATACTGGTCTAGCAAAATCATCCACACGACGACGACGGGGCCAGAATTTTAAGAATATAATGAGTGTTTTTCTTTTCTTTTTTAAATATAAAAAAGAGTTCCTAAAGAACTTGACAGATGACATGTTTATCGCACCATAGAGACGTACACGAGACCGTATCGTATCGAATCGTAAATAGTGAAATCTTCAATCAAAAGATGCGTTGGCATCTTTTTGATCATCTTTTCCCTCTTTATTATTTTAAAGAACCACTTTTTGAAACCATCTATCGATCCCCTAGAAAACTAAAAGAATAACGCTCATTGAATAGAAGTGTTAAAATTTTTTTTCGACAAACCTTTATTAACTAAAATAGACATTTAAAGTGAGTGAAAATGATAAATTTTATCATTCCACACTCACTTAAATAACTGTAAAAATTTTGTCATTTTGTTTTGGTTGCCGAGACTCGTGGGAAATTATTCCGGTTGTTTATGAACCGAAACTACGGCTAGCTCGTGGGAGTTTAATATTTACCTCAACCGTTATGCTTGTACAATCTAATGTAATGTCCCTAATTTATAAACAATTTTACAGTGCCGGATTAAGACTTAAAGATGCCTACAAGCAGTCAAGTCTCGAGATCTTGTGATGAGTGTTTAGAATTACTTGGCCAAAGAGACTAAATAAGAAATAGAGAATCAGAAGACATCGTTTTACTAAACCCACCCAGCGCTTTCTATTTTTTTAAGTCTACAGTGTCAGTGTAATTGTTTTTTTTCTGTTTTTCTCTATTTGACTGCCAGGATAGCTCAGTTGGTAGTGAACCTGCCTATTGATCCGAGGGTCGCGAATTCGAATCCCGTATGGGACAAATATTTGTATGATACAGGGTTATTTGTAATTCGACGTATTCCTTTCAGGACGTTAAAGGGCAGCCTAAATGCAATTATGTGAACCCCCATATGTGGGGTCGGAAATTAATAGTTTTCGAGATATTTTGAATTTGAGGTTTTTTACCAAAAACCCCATTTTTTCGCACTTTTTCTTAAATAAAAAAAAATATGCTTATTCTATGGCGTCGATTTGAATTTTAATTCATAGCTAACACTTTTTCCGAGATTTTTTCTTCAATCAATTTCCGATCATACTGAGCAATTCATTGACTTATCAATGAAAAAAATATGATAACATGTAATAAAAGGTATAACATGTAATAGCCGTAGCTTTTTGACGTCAATTTTTGACTCTACCACCGCGTAGGAAGGTGTTCCGTTGTAGGGAAGATGCGGCCAGAAACTCATATTGTAGAGTCTACTTACTTTACTACCCAGCCCGGTAGCCCCGTTGAACGTGGTGACCCGGAATTTGCTTGTATGCTGTGTACCAAAGGTCGTCTGCGATGCCTCATTGACAAAAGATATCGTCTGCATTCAAATCACCTCTGAATGTATAATTTGACAGCGCTTTCCTGACATGTAAACTGACAGTAATCATTAGTTTGTCGGACAATGTGTGGTCGTGTTAGAAATGCAAGCGATAATGGATGCATAGCACGATTATGTTACTAAAGATAGATGAGCTGGCATTGATTAAGTTAAATAGTTTAAGTGCTTAATTAGTTATGTCTTCGATTGCGTTGGAAATAGACTCATCTTGGTTGGGCTTAGCTTTGTACAAGTACATGAACGAATTTGTTTTAATTGCTTTCTCATTAGATGGCTGAGTGATTGTCATGCAATACAGCTTATGATGACGTGATCGACGATTAGATGGCTGTAATTGAAATCTTTTAAGTCTAAGTATTATGACAACTTTTTTGTCGATACAACTATACATATAATCAGAATCACTGACAATAGTCGAATATAATAATCGTTTCTAGTAAATCATCGATTAATTTATTTTCAGTGCCCACAAACAATTTTCTAACCAAAGGTAATCGTAGTAAATTGCTTTCACATCAGACAACAAACATGCAATTGTAATATCAAGAACTTCATAAGACATATAGGTTGGATATAGTATACAGTACCTACTTAGTACCTACTGTTATAAAATAATGTAATTTTCCACTTACAAAGTAACTGACATATAAAGTTTATGAAATGAAGACATGAATACCATCTTAAAATCACAAGATTTCAGCCTTAATACCATAATAGGAAGGATGCATATCGTAGGTCAATCTCACGATTTCAACTTTCAACTCGAACAAGAATTTCTCCGATACAAGCATTAAGTAAGTAGGTTCTAATAGTGCAGTGCACCTACTTAGGTAGTACCTATTACACAAGATGCAACTTTGACTTCAAATCATTAACATTATTAGATAACTGATTCAATACGGAAAACACATAATTTTCTCATTCATTTGCCAACTTACGTACAAAATCAGCGAAACGAATTTAAACAACTTGAGATTTCAATAACATGCCATAATTATAATAAATAATATGTCTATATTATGATGGAGATGTTTTGTGGTTGAACTCTGGTACCGACTTACTGACTGGTTGACTTCTCTCTTGACCTATCACATCCGGATTTGGATTTGCACAAAGAATGCTGTGAGAGTAATACAGACTCACTTAGATTATCGATCTATTCATATACGCTATTATGTCACTATTATTCCATTCAATAGTTAACTATTAGAAGCATAGAGACTTCATTAAAACTATCATTCAATGTTTGCTTATACGGTTCGGAACAAATGTTATACTTAGTTATTGCAACCTTTTTATATTTTCCTAAAAATCTACTTAACTTTTTATCTGTCATTAAAAGCACTTGTTAGTAATAAAATAAGTAAGAATAAGTTATAGTCGGCATAGGAAACCTAAAAAACTTAACCCATCCCTAGAAAAGTGTTATCTTATTAATTATCTTATTGATTATCTTATTAATTATTATTAGTTATCTTATTAATTATTATGCACACCAACTGCCATTGTGGTGTTATAATTACCTTCATTGAGACTTGGATAATTATGAAAAAAGTTCTAAAGCTGTTGATAGGTTGACTGTACCTATTTAATTGCATTACCGGTGCATTGTTAGCAACAAGTAGGTACTCTCTCACCTAGTCCATAACATTATGCATAGAGATACCTAATTATGTTATTAGTGACTATATTGCAATAGACCTTTCAACCCAATGAGACCTGTTGCTTATTAATCTTCCTTGTTCTCTGAGTTTAATGATTGCTCTAATGAGAAATCGTATGTGGCTTCGGAATCTAGATCCATGTCAGAAAACAAATAGCATAAAAATAAGGCGCGTTTTCCAAGTTTGTTGTACATAAACGAACATTTTACTGCATAAAAAGTCGATCAGTTCAAAGTATCAAATCGTCTTTCATATTTTGCTTATTCACTCACAATCCTTTTGATAAATTAACTAATTGTAAAACCGTTGTAAACAGTTGTGATTGTTTAAATTTGGAAAATCGAGAAAAACACGGAACGCTAATTAGTATAATGCCATCCATCGAGTGTCAATGGACTCTTTCGCCTTAGCCTATTAGTCCGAGATCCGACCGTAAAATTATGCACCTATTTCATAGGCGAACGAAATGTGATCGTAGTGTATGTTTACACAGGGGTTAATTCAACGCCGCCAAGTTGCCTAGAAAACTCTTGCCGCTCTCAATCTGCCGCAACTATAGGGTTGCCAGGTACAAAGAAGTCATTTTTGAACCTGACAACCCTAGAGTTGCGGCAGACTGAGAGGTGGCAACCCTAGTTTTTCTAATACTTTAGATCAGTCTTCTTCCGATGGTACCTCATTCACTTCCCTAACAGACACGTGGAAAAAGTTATACCAAAAATTTTAACGGAAAAGGTACTTGCGGCAAGATTTTTCTAGGCAACTTGGCGGCATTGAATTAACCCCTGTGTAAACATACACTAGAATCACATTTCGTTCGCCTATGAAATAGGTGCATAATTTACGGTCGGATCTCGGACTATATTCTCAAAGTTTTTTAAGAATTGACTGTCTAAATTCTGCAAGCTCTGCAGTGTTATGCAATCGCCTGTCCAAAATATTATAAAATGTTAATAAATCACACTTTCTACTCGGTTTTAGCTAGAATAGGAATGCAACAATCTACCTAACTTACCCACGGTTCTTGTGAAAAAAATGCCTTTTTTGTCTTTTATAACAATATGCAAGCAAATCGAGATTATTAAGGAAACATGCAGTTTGCAACAATGTCTTGTAAATGACGTCGGATTGCCTTGTCAGGCAGGATCAAGATCATAAATAATAGGATGTTGAGACAAGTTACCAGTTGTTTGCAATTTATTTATCTGTACCATCGTAGTCACGTATGGTCATTGCTTTCCGTAACATAAGCTTCTTCTATTCAGCAATTTTTATCGCGAAGGTTGCCTTCACAGAATTAATAATTAGTGATTAGTAGGCCGATAAACGGTGATATTATATTTATTTGGTCTGTATGCTAAGTACAGGGTTTACATAAAACTTTAGACCATCAAACTGAACAACTTTGACTATGGAGCCAACATAGACATAAAATATTAAAAAATCTGCTATTTTGTATGAAAATATGTACTACTACAATCCTACCTTGTTACTTAAGGCTCAACCTCTATCTAGCAGATATGCTTCTGTATTTTTATTTCTAAGAGTGTGAAATACATTATATATATTTACATAATATTTGCTTACAGTTTTATGTAAGTTGTTGACATAATTTCAGGCTCGTAAAGACATGCTAAACTATTTGCTACAACTAACCGCTATATATGTTGTATTTACGACAGTAATGTAATATTTATTCACATTACACAGGTTGTAAATTTGAAATACGAAGTTAAGAAGTGTATGTAAATATTTCGCAAAGAGCGTGTCAGGCAGGTTACAGTCAATATTATGTCACATATCGTCGCAGGCGCACGTGTCTCGTGGGTGCGCCTCTGCGCGGACGCTATTGATTTTGGCATTTACTGGAAGCATCCGTGACTCTACGCTGGTGAAAGCGCTGAGCGCAGAGATGGTTCTAGAGTTTTGATGTTGGTAAGTGCCGTACCCAAAAGGTGAAAACAGGACCCCATTACTAACCCTACGTTGTCCGTCCGTACGTCCGGCTATCCGTCCGTCCGTCCTACCTATTTAGGGCTGTAACTTTTGAACCGTAATAGCTAGACGGTTGAAATGTTCACAGAAGAGGCCTTACATACGGCGGCATGAAAATTACAATAAGTTAAAAATTAAGGGGGGTGGTCCTCATACAACAAACTCGTTTTTATCAATGTCTTTTCTTCTCGCTCTATCATACAAGCGTCAAACTTGGTGTGATTATAGAGCAAACTAGTATAACAATCGGTTGGTCTCGATCTAAAGGTCCCGGAGAAAACAACACTTTTTTCTTAGTGCGTAGGTAGCCCGACTCGCACTTCGTCGGTTTTATTCTTAACTTAGCAGCCTTCATTAGGGCGCGTTAGTTAATTAGACACGACAACTTTCTGGCGGGGAACCGGGGGTCCGGGTATCTGCGGCAAGTGGTCATACTCTTGGTGGTATATACTCTTAGGCGTCATCATTCAAATTCCTCTCAATCACCCTTGTGTATTGTTGTTGATAGTTTACACTTGCCAATAATAAACAAGAGAGAGCGGCGGCCGTTCCAAGAAAGTTTTTGCACTATGTCTGTCTGCGCGCTTGACCAAAAATGACCATACGTTGACTTCACCAACATGCCACAACATGGGTCCACGTAGTGCACGGTGGAGTATAGACAAATACCTTTTCTTTGCATTAGAAGGAGGCCATTGCCCTGTAGCGGATTCCTATCCTAGAAGCTAGGTATAGTAAAATAACTTCTTTTGGTGACTAGCATAAGTACCGATGACAAAGGGATAAATAAAATTAAAGATAGGTAGAATTATATACCTACGTATGATTTTATTTCTAGATGTAAGTTTTGCAGTGCCCTAGCAGGGTCCATGTGTACTGGAATCTATGTAACATCTTATAAACCCATGGTTGCAATAAACGATTTCTATTTGTATGTGTATTATGTAGGTACTCAGGTATTAATAATCTGCGTTGTCGAGACTCACTACGAGATCTTTTTAAAGATATCAGTATTTTGACTTTCTACAGTCAATATATTTACGAAAATATTTTATATGTTCGAAAAAATTTGTCTCTCTTTCCCAAAAACAGTGACGTTCATAATTACAATACAAGAAATAAAAATAAACTAGTATTCCCACATTTTCGACTCAGTAACTGGCACTGTATACGCTTTTATAATAAGATACCAGAGGATATTCTAAACTTACCAGACAAAAAGTTTAAGTCTCATGTTAAACAAGTCCTCTGTAAAAAAGGTTACTATAAACTCGATGATTATTTGAATGACCAAAATGTCTGGTCTTGACAATTTTACACTATGTAATGCAATATTGTATTTTAATTGTACTTTGTACATTTTGTTTTGTTTAAAAGATGTGTGTTGTAGAGTTTCTGGCCGCATCTTCTCTCAAGGGAACACCTTCCGACGCGGTGGTAGAGTCAAAAAATGACGTCAAAAAGCTATCTATATGATATTATTTTGAATAAAAAATTTTGAATTTTGCATTTTTATTCAATTTCTTAAAAATTCACCAGAATCTAAAGATAATTTTCCCCTAGTTACTGGTTAATACAACTCGTTTCTATAAGTCAAGTTTGGAAGCAGGAGCTAAAACCGTTTTTGTTAGATATTGCTATTAATTAAATAAATGAATAGGTAGGTAGTAAAGATTTATGAGCCTATTAAGTATAGTTTATGGCAATCTATCACTCACCGGTTCAACTTCCACTAAACATAAATAAAAAGAGCGTTTGATCCGATGTGATGCAAAGAAGTAAAAGTGAAACAATAAATTACTGTGTATAGTTCCGATTAGAGCTGTTACTAAACAGAGTATCCGTTACCGAATATCTTCAATAACGTTTTGGTGTTTGTTAGGTGTACAATCACCCTTAGTAATGCAACTGTTGACACTTAAATCTTGTTTTTCTGATCTTATTTAAACCACCTACCTACATACCTACATATCGATATTATCACTGAAAAAAATTTTTTGTTATAGTTAGATAGTTTGGTCAAATTTAACAAAAAATTAAACCGGTCAAGTGCGAGTCGGACTACTCGCGCACCGAGGGTTCCGTACCACGCCACCACAGAACACAACATTATTAACATAGAAAAAAAAGACTTTTCTGTCCGAGACCTTTAGCGCAAGACCGACTCACACTTGGCCGGTTTTTTGTATTTTTTATTATTTTGTAGAGTTTGCTCTATAATCACACTAAGTTTGACGTTTATATGTATTACCGTTTTTACGATAGAGCGTCAAGAAAAAACGTTGATAAAAACTAGTTTCTTGTTGAGAACCCCCCTTAATTTTTAACTTTTTGACATTATTATTAATTGTTAAGAAATCCGCCGTAATAACGCATAATCTGAATAAATTTCAACTATCTAGCTATTACGGTTTAAAAGTTACAGCCCTAAATAGGTAGGACAGACGGACGGACGGACGGACGGACAACGTAGGCTTAGTAATAGGGTCCCGTTTTAACCCTTTGGGTACGGAACCCTAAAAAACGTAAAAAAAAACGTTATTTCTGAAATATGCAAACAAACCATTTTGAATCCTCTCGTATTTATACAAATATTATTCCGATTTTTCATACATCCTGGAGGACGTCGTGTGTCGTCGGATGGGATCGGAAAAATCTATAAACGAGTATCCTAGAGCAGCGTGCCGAATTCAAATATCTATATCCGAATCCGAATCCGAAATACTAAGTCCACAACATCCCTCGATCCGACGGATACTAACTCAAGCGTGGAGGAAACAGAACATTGAGACTATAGTTGAGTGGATCTATGATTGCTTGATTACACGAACATTTCTGCTTCTTTTTTTAGAAACAAGAGTCATTGTGAATGATGATGACTTATGATGACAATTTCATGTTTGTGATACCTACACAAGCCAAGAGAAAAAAACTCAAATAACATATCCGCATGTGAAAACAATCTGCGCACAAAACTTTTTGTGAATAGGTCTACGGCTTACAGTATTGCATTGTAATAATTCATGACCTTAGACGAGACATGAGACAAAATCACATGCCCACGCAGACGAAGTCGCGGGCAACAGCTAGTAATTAAATATAATGACCCTTCAAATTAATTTCCCCAATAAACCTAAAGGAATTAATAAAAAAAAATTTGACCTTGCCATACTAAATGCGATCACCTGATCGAACGTTTGTTCGAAAAGTCAAGATTTTTTTTCCTATGGATCCTTTGGGAAAGTTATTCAGTTAATTATGAGTACTTGTACAATCAAACTTTAAAGTAATGCTATTGTTGACACTTGTTTACATCTTGTTTTTTGTTCTTACTTACCAGCTTAGAGACCTTGACTGCATTTTAAAGCCACACCCTCTAACAGACGATGGCGAAGAAAAATAAGCCTTACCAACCTTATTTCTAACTTAGCAAAACTATAAGAAAAATCCCAGATCGTCATGACCGATAAGGGCAATCAGAAGCCAACGTTCCATTGTAGGTGACCCGAGTTACGCCGCAACAATAGAGCCTCCCGGAGACCATTAACTTCCTTGACCTTTCTCGGCGAAATTATGGTCATTTTCTACTCTTGCGCACGATCTATGCCTTACGAATACGAATGCAGACAGGTAGGATTCTGGAGTGAAAACAATTGTCTTGTTATTGTTTGTTAATGTAAATAGTAAAATAATTGCGATCTATCATGTTGTCGGACAAGGAACGATCATAACACTTTGTGTAAGGTGAATAGGAACGAAGCAATAACTAGGAGTTTCTCTAGGAGAATTCGTGTCTGAAAACTGTTTGATTGCATTTGTTTTTCTGTATGTTTAAGTATAATTATCTACGTAGGTATAGTATCGCACTAGATGCATTCGTACAGGAGTGCTATTTTTGAACATCATACGAGCGAATCGGCAGTAGAAAGATGCATAATCTCCGTAGTTTTGACATTTTCTACTGCCGAGTCGCTCGTATGATGTTGAAAAATCGCACTTCAGGAGAAACATGTTTGTTCTTCTACCGCGCGGTACCTAAATTTTCGAAGCCTTTGGAATTGGGAAAAATCGCAAAAGGCTTTGATACAATAATAGCGGGGATTTTATATATCACTAACTCTTTTCACTGTTTTGTAGAATGTGGAAAATACCTTTGATAGAACCGTACGGCGTACCGTATGCCATAACTCACATCTCATATCCCAGATCCGCCACTGTCAAAGAGTTCAAAGGTCCGAACACTCCTTCGAGATTGCCCGAGGTGTTGCAGGTATAACCCAAACATGCTCTTACAAAACTGACAACACGCGCGAACAACAATAGTAAACCAACAATTGATTAATTATCGACAATGTATTGATAAATGATGCGTCCACTTGTATTGCATACATCTCATCAATCAGTCACGCACGCGCGAAAGTTTATTTATCGTGATGCTAGTTGCAAAGGGTCTAACACAATATCTTAAATCATTAAGCATAAAACCACCATGGATAGTAATAAAGCAAATAATTATTTAGTCACACGTGAGATAATTTTAATAAGTAATCGGATCAACAATGAACTCGACCTCCTTACGACATTTTTTACGCTAAATCTAGATCATTCGCAGCCAAATAGTAAGATAATGGAAATAGTCATAGTACATTGACGCTAAGAGACAAATTAAACTAGCTTCTTTTGCAGTCACGACTTCCAAAATTAATCCGTACATTTCCAAAACAAAAGAAATACCTAAGTACCTACTTATAAGTGGTTTATAAAAGTGGTGAATAATATCAATTTTTTGAATAAAAATGTATAAATTGATTGAAACGCTAGTGTAAAAACGCTACCCTGTATCATCATTCCTGATGATCAAATAACCGATTAATTGATTTCGGACGCAGCTTCTTGTGGAATGGATTTGTTTCATAGTCTACATTGAGCTTGATCATGTCATGTCAGGGAGATGACACGTTGTGTAATCGACCGGCAAGAAGCCTCTGTTCCACATAATGTGAACAATAAGCGGAGACATCTAAAAACATTAAGATCGTGGAAACGTGGAAGTAGTCATTGCTGACATAATCGCGAGCTGCCATCGCGCCGCGCCGCGCCGCGCCGGTGTCACACAATAGAACGTGTTTGATTGCTTTACTTTTACTATTACTATGTAAACTATGTTCATTCATAGAATTGAAACAACTAGATTGTTAATAAAAAAAATATCTGTATTGCAACTACACTTAATATAGATCAGGTCCCATCGACATCCAGTCCAGTTTTACAAAAAATTACCTAACCAGTTTATATGGCAACAGAATTAATTATATTTTTCTCTATTTTCCAGGTGCTGGCGTTGTTTGTCCTGGCCCTAGCGTCGCTCTGCGCGGCTCAGGAGTCAACCACAGACTTCAACGACAAACTGAACACCATTGAAAACCGACCATCCGTACGACTCGACCCTTACATTAGAAAAGCTCTTCTCAAAGCCCTGAGCGAACTTGAACAGAGTGACGACACGACAACTGATTCATTTGATGGAACTTCAACCGTCAATGCAGAAGTCCTCAGAACAGGCGATGACGTCACCGAGACGCTACAACCTCAAACGACTAAAGATGGAATCCAAATACATTCCTTCGTAGTCAACGGTCAAGCGGCATTCGCAAACACTACGCACACAACTCCGACATTCATCGATAACAAAATATCCATACTAAGTACCACCGCAGGAAATGTCGAGAATCAATCCACATCAACTCTGCCCACACAATCTCCGTTCAAAGAGATATTCCAAACTAGGGAGTCCGGTATTAATGTTCAACAAGTTAGAAGCATACAAAGCACATCAAAGTCAGGTATCGATAACACCATTACTAAGACAAACGCTAGGCCAACAACAACAACTACCACGACGACAACCACGACAACGACGACGACACCGAAACCGACGCATAACAACGACGGAGAAAACATCGAGGAGGTAGACAAACGTGACGTCCAAGTTTTCCAAGCCCCCTTAGTAGCAGCTTTCACTGTTCATCAAGACGCCCAGGGTCTACCAAAAAAAGTTGTACCATTGTTCCAGCAGACAAATGTACAAGATTTAGTCAAACCACTCGCAACGTCAAACCCTACAACTGGCGTTGTCCCTCCGCCGCTAACACAAACTTTACCATTACAAAATGTTAACAGAATCCCCCAAACAGACTACATTAGCCAGCAGATAGCTCTACAAAAACAACTAGAAGAAAAGCAAAAGATTCTAGAAGAACAACTCCGTTTGTTACAAATCCAGCAAAGAGAGCAAGAGGAGTTTTTAAGAAAACAACAGTTTTTCTTACAACAGAAAGAAGCTCACAGGCAACAGCTTATTCATTTCGAACAAGAGCAGCTGAAACGGCAACAAATTCTATCAGAACAGCAGAGATTCCAAGCCAGTCAGAACGTAAACAGTTTCCAATTTCAGCAGGGATTGCCGAAGAACATTCAACAAAATCCGTTTCTAAATCAAAACAATGGTTTCCGTCCTGGCTCTCAAGCTCAAGTGTCAATACAGCCAAGTGTATCTTTGGAACAAACCGCCGGAGTGACTAAATTGCAACAGCTCCCCAACCGAGAGGCAGTTGATTTTCTTATCCATCTACGCAGTCAGCAATCAGAACAGTTTCCCTTGCAAGAGAACCATCTCCCTCAGGGCATAAGCAACTTCCTCCATCCAAACCTGAATCAAAACTTCAATCAAGTACCAAATTTTAATCAAGTTAGAGTTGACAATCAATTTGGACAAAGCCAAGGTAATCGCGTATTCAGACAAGAAAGTGGGGTAGGAAATTTCGGTGTTAATCAAAACTACAATAGGTTCAACACCTTTAGCCCAATTTATTCGAATCGTTTCTTTCCTAGCAACAGACAGAACCAATTCAGTCCAGATGCAGAGCTGAAGCAACTGTTGGGACAACAAGGTTTGAATGGGAGAACCCACGAGGATTTAAATATAGTATCTAAAGTGTTGTCGTTGAACCATGGCATTCCTTTTAACACCAACATTTCAAACAGACTGCCTTTCGATAGCCGGAGACAAGTAAGGCCGTTATAGAACATTACGTTAACAAATTAAAATGTACCTAAATTCCTTGAACAAATTGAGAGTACCAGAAACAAAGATCCCACTCTTCTAGATGCAACATTTACCTACATTATACAAACAAGATGACCTGCTGTCCAAAATTGTCATACCTACCTGTAATTTTTTTAGTGCTGTTTTTGTAGTATCCTTATTAGGTACCTACCCATGTATCATAATCAGTCTATGTACGTCCCACTGTAGGGCACAGGCCAATTTTTGATTAATTTTAATACCATAGACTGCCAAAGTGTTAACAAATGAACGTACCAAAACCTGACATCGATTATCGACAGTTGAAAAATTACTTACAGGTATGAAAAATATCTAGGTAGTTATACCTACCTATGCATAATATTTCAGGCTGCTCGTTCATTTGTTAACGCATTGTACATAGAATAGAGAAATAATATCAATATTTCCTTTCAACAGGTAAACAACCAAAGAAGTTTTGAATAACTCCATGTTTAAAACCATATTGCTTCAATAATTCATAGCTATAAAGTCTAAACCTACTGTAATATCAGGTACTATAGCTATTAAACAATTATTTATTTTATTGTAATAATTTGAACTGCCATAAGTAGTAAAATTTAGGTAACTGCCTAACATTGTAGTATGTTTAATCTGAAAAAAAAAATAGTGTGGTAAGATTTCAAATTGATTAGATGTATGTTATTGTGTTGACCCAAATATTTTAGTGTCGTCCATCCGAAGTTCAAATAGACCTATTATCTAATATTTAATAAAGAATAAAATCGTACCTATAAATAAGTGTGAATTATGGAGAAAATCCATCTATCGTATCTTTTTTTTATTACAAGAATTTACCATCTCCGTAGAATTTCATCGTGCATCGTGTATGCGTATAGAGCCTAAATTAGCTTAATCCTTTTGTAATGACTAATGAGCGTTTTTCAAGCAACTTTCCCTATACTTACCATAAGAATAGTTACCTTATTGACTATTCTTATGCCTATACATATACATCGTTTAGCGCCACAGCTACCACAGCGATAACGCAGTTCCAAACTAAAGCGGATTTTACACGGATCAATTTCGGTTAAATATTGCTTTCAATTCCATTGCTTCAATGGAATTGAGACATCTAAATATATTTCAATTTGATTATTGAAAGCTAAGTATAGGAAATGCGTGCAATGTTCAATGTTTTTCAATGGAATTGATGCAATTTGGTTGATCCGTGTAATATCGTCTTTAATAAAAAGAGGAAAAAGTTGATCAAAAAGACGTAGGTACACATAATATCATGAAAATCATTTGCATTAAAAGTCTGAAACTGCTCGATCCATTCGCGCCATATAGTGTGTGGCTCCATCAATATATTTTTCAGGATTGATGAATATGCCATCTGTAGAGTTTTTAAAGAAGTAAATAACTAAACGCTCATTGGTTGCCTTTGATTAATTATATGTCAAGATAGAGCCTCACGCTTCTAACGTAGCGTAGGGACTAAAAAAAAAACAACTTTCTTAGTTTGGTGTGCGTGAGGCGTCACACAACTTATCTCTGTGCGCCTACATAGCCATAGTAGTCTATCTTGACATACAACGTGTTTATGAATTAACGCAAAACTAGAAAGTAGTTTGTTTAGAATCGAGAGCAAAACCAATTAACATGGTTTCAACATGGGTAATTTTTTTTTGAAAATATTAAATAATTATTTCGTTAAATTTTAAATTCACTGAACCCGATGCTAGCCCACCCACCCCACGGACACACTCACCCTACTTACTACCAAAACAAGATTATTAAAATGTATCCATGAGTACGTTAGCGCTTTCATTCATTGCTGAAAAGATAACAATACATTTTTGCCTCAAAACTTAAAATACGAATAACTTTAAATTGTAACTATCAAAATAATTAAATTATTGTTTCAATCTAATTATTTTGTTACAAATCAGTTGGGGTGTACGAGGTTTTGCGCTAATTCATTAACACGTTGTATAATTTATCAAAGTTGGTTGTTTCAATGGTTACATTTTTTTTCTCCCGGTTTTTGTATTATAATTTAGATCAAAGTTTGAGTCATACTTTCATTTTAAAATAAATGTATGTTAAGGTTGTAAATAATTAAATAAAAATATTATAGTTTTTAAGTTCGATTATGTTTTTTATTTAAATGTTTACTTAGTTCCCATGAGAGAGTTAAATTCCCGAGTTAGTTCTACCTATGCTGAGTGCCCCTTTAGCTGGGGCGGGGGAGACCGGGGTTAGGCTGCCTGTCCACTGATGCGAGCTGGCTGTGCGAGCTGTGTCGCTGTGTAAATATTAACCAGAGATCGGCCGAGCTCCTGATTGGGTAATATTTACACAGCTACACAGCACGCGCAGCCAGCTCGCGTCAATGGACAGGCAGCCTTAGTAGTCACTTTTTAACCGACTTCAACAAAACAAAAAGGAGGAGGTTCTCAATTCGACCCATATGTTGTTATTTTTTTATGTTTAATACCTGATTACTCGTCCATTATGAATTGATGTTGTGATTATGCTTTTTCTGTTTGGTAGATCATACTTCAGAGGTGGTCCCACATTTTTATCGAAATTGATTGATTGGCCAAAAAGTCGTGGATCAAACGAAACAGGGAGATAAAGGAGATAATTTCCTACAAAAAATCTTTCTACAGCAGCATGGCCATAAACTCATTGCATGAAAAGTTAGGAATATTTTTGTGTTTTTCAATAAAACTACCGATTTTTTTTACAATTGAATGAAAAAAATTTAAATTGGTTAAAAACAATGAAACAAAAGGTGTTGTATTATGACTCGATAATGTATCAACACTACAAAAACTGTATTGCAGCTCTTGGTACCAAATTTAACGAGCAATGATTTTTTTTCTGTAAACCCAATTTTATGAATTTTCGCATTTTTTTAAAGACACCGTAAAATGTTAACTTTTGATATTTACCTACTCATACAGGGTGTACAATAAAATGGGACAGCTACTTAAAGGGGTGCTTCAGACCATCAAACTGGAACTACTTTCTCTATGGGACCAATATCGAAATCGCAAAAAAAAAATCCGCTCTCCCATACAATGAAGCGTTACAAAAAATAACTTTTCACTTTAAAAGCACCCTGTGAAAAAAATTTATTGCGGAAAAGTGACCCTTTATTAAAAAAACTTGCTGATTTAATGCTGATTCAAATGAGGTACAACAATTAACTGTTTGAAGCTTTAAATACCGAAACAATGGATATAAACGAATGGATAATACCAATCCTCATTCATTACAAACATCGAAACAGGACAATTTAAGATTTGACTTTCAAAAATTGCACTCCTGAAGTATGATTTTTGAAAGTCAAATCAGCAGTAGAATGATGCATATCTCCACAGTAATTTTGACATTTTCAACTGCTGAACTCAGCGAATGAGATTCAAAAATCGCACTCCAGCACTGGTAGCATGCACACCCGCGATAGCCGTGATACCGCTTTATCACGTCTTTTATCACGTTCTTTTGCGCGCGAACGAAAGAGATAAAAGACGTGATAAAGCCGTATCACAGCTATCGCGGGTGTGCATGCTACCAGTGCTGGCCGTTCCGTACCTTAGAGCGAGTTGAAAAAACAACTGCACAAAAAAGTTGTGAACGCAGCCCAGCACTGGTAGCATGCACACCCGCGATACGGCTTTATCACGTCTTTTATCTCGTTCTTTTGCGCGCGAAAGACGTGAACGTGATAAAGCCGTATCACGGCTATCGCGGGTGTGCATGCTACCAGTGCAGAAGTGCGATTTTTGAAAATCATACGAGCGACTTGGCAGTCGAAAATGTCAAAATTACTATGGAGATTATGCATCTTTCTACTGCCAATTCGCTCGTATGATTTTCAAAAATCGCACTTCAGCCCTGTGGACCAGTGCTGCCAAGTTAGGCAATTTATCGCCTTTTAGGCTACGTCAGGGGGTCTATCGACGACCAAAAAATACGATTGGCGACCGGTCGCCATTTAGGCTATATCCCAAATTAAAAGGCGATTTTGGGCTATAATAAGAAAAACTGACTTATTCGAGTTATTTTAGGCTATTTTAAGAAAAATCTGAAATATTATGCTTATTGTAAGTAAAAGTATATGATTTTTTATCGCAGACTGCAAAAACTGTACACTACAACACACTATGTACCTACCACATAACGTACGTGTAATGTTATGCGCTGAGTAAAGAATGCAGTTCTCAAAAAAATATTTTTCCGTCACTAGCAGCCAATATAGCATTTATTTTGGCCAATTTGCTGTATTTTTAGGCGACTTTAGGCTATATTACACGGGGAAAAAATTAGGCTACTTTAGGCTACTTGGCCCAAGATTTTTGGCGATTCAGACTGGCTGGGACTTGGCAGTGCTGCCACTTTAGCCACTTCTTAGTTAGATCTAGCAACATTCTCCAACTTTTCAGCTACAAAAAAAAAAAATCGGTGGGTATTTTAGCCACTTATTCTAGCCACTTTTTCTGTTTAAGCTGAATTTTAGCATTTTAACGAGTTCTTAGAGCTTTTTTGATTATTTTTGAGTTTCGATATACGTGCTTAGAAACTGTAAATATTCCAGTTTGTCATTGTCTTACCCAAACGTAGAAGTCGAAAGCCTATTTTCTACAATACTATCAGTTTAAAATAACAATGTGCATGACCTCGCTCGCAAATGTGACGTCACTCAATTACACGAACTTCACTCGAGTCATTCAAATGATTGTTTCCTTTCCATAGAGTCTACATTCCTTTATCAACCGAGTGAAGTTATCCAACGGCCCTTCAAGGTCATGCACATTGTTATTTTAAACTGATAGTAAGTAGTGTAAAACATCAACTTAGTAATAGAATGGGCTACAAGAACTCACTCAAAATTCAATCTTTTTATACCATAAAATTATAATTAAGAGCCAAAGACATATATATTACTAGCGTAAGGACATGGCCTATGAGCTTGACTATTGTCCCCAGTTCGTTGGCTCTAAAATGCAAGGAAAAATGTCAATTTAGAGCACTACAAATATATGACACGATATAGTTCGTATACGAGTTATGACAGATGGCGCAAATTTTTGTTTCTATGAAGAAGGTTTTTGTAAAATATTCTGACGGGCCTATCCTTACGCTAGTAATATATAAATCTATGTTAAGAGCATATTTTTATAGAATAAATTACAGTTAGGTAAATCAAAATATATATTTTTTTATATTTTACTTTGTTCAGCCACTTTAGCGACAGTGAAAAGACAACCACCAACTCGGGCCATTTTTGTACTACCAACTTTTTCTACAGCGTTATAAAAATATGGGAATAATAGTTCGCATACTCATATTACTAAAACTAATTATTTCAACGTTATATTTTATGGTACAAACGAGATATCTTGAATTGAATTTGGATATTTTAGTTACGAAATGTGAAAAAATGGCGAAAAAAACACAGAACAAGTACTATCGGTTTAAAATAACAATGTGCATGACCTCGCCTGCAAATGTGACGTCACTCAATCACACGAACTTCACTCGAGTCATTCAAATGATTATTTCCTTTACATAGAGTCTATATTCCTTTACAACCGAGTGAAGTTATCGAACGGCCCTTCAAGGTCATGCACATTGTTATTTTAAACTGATAGTAGTCACAAACTTTTTGAAAAAAGAAGGCCTTGACAATAAATTGAATGACATATTTTGGCATTGACCACTTGACATTGACATAATTTTTTTTTAGGTTTTATTTATCTAATTCTCTATTAAGGCCCCTCACACAGGTGCGATTTCATCGAGCGATAATATCGCTGCGATTTTACAATTTTTATTTTCAGTACAGCATTGGCTTCTAATTTTTTGAACACGATTGGGTTTATTTATTTGTAGCAAAACTAATATTTAAACCAAGATCTGGTCCTAAAGTCAGGAATGTCTCCATATGAGGGATATTAGGAAAGCCTTTCTAGCGACAGTTACCAAAAGTATGTCTATCTCAGACTATACTTATTCATTCTCATTGGTGGGGCGGACGCGTGACGCTGATCGCAAAATCGCACCTGTGTGGTAGGAGTAGGACAAGCGCGACGCGGTTACAAAGTCGCCGGGATATTATTGCTCGATAAAATCGCAACTGTGTGGGGGAGCCTTTAGTATAGGTAAATGGTGAAATGAAACAGTATTTGATTAAAAAACATAATTATTATTCATTTTCCACATCTTCTTTAACAATTATTTATCATCCAGATATATGCAGCAAGAGGCTCAATATTTGTCTGGTATCGTGCCCAACCCATGTACCAGACTACCTTCAGTATGCACAACACCCCACAGTCCTTTTACCACTAACACTGCTACAATAATATATAATAATAAGGTATAAAGCAGAAAACCACAGAAAAACTAAAGCGCAGCCGAATCGAACAAAAACATCAGATAATTCCACTGGATAATTTAGAGAAAGTACTCTTTGATTCAGAGCCATTTCAGAGCAAAATTCAGAGTGCGCTATCCATAAAGGGAGTAATGTGTAGTTTCACCTCCTTGAGGATTACCTCCTTGATGACGCTATCATTAACCAAGAAGTTTTACTACAGTAAAGATCGCTTTTTTATATTGCTAACTGCGCTATTTGTAATTACTTCGAGCTGTCATCATATTACTTTAAATATTTTGTAACACGAAACGACTTTATTTGTAGCAATTATAGCAATTGGTTTGTATTTTTATTATATTTGTCTATATTAAAATGCGTATATAAAAGCAATCACATGCATATGCATGCATATCACAAATTGGCCTGACGGCCCATACATTCAAAGACTACATTAAAAACATACATTGATCAAACATTGATGAATGATGTCTTTTCCTGTATCTAGCCACTTCTTGGGTAGGGTGGATGCCCCGAATACCGGCCCTTTAGTGCAAAAGACAACCACCAACTCGGGCCATTTTTGTACTACCAACTTTTTCTACAGCGTTATAAAAATATGGGAATAATAGTTCGCATACTCATATTACTAAACTAATTATTTCAACGTTATATTTTATGGTACAAACGAGATATCTTGAATTGAATTTGGATATTTTAGTTACGAAATGTGAATAAATGGCGAAAAAAACACAGAACAAGTAGTCAAACTTTTTGAAAAAAGAAGGCCTTGACAATAAATTGATTGACATATTTTGACACTGACCACTTGACATTGACATAATTTTTTTTAGGTTTTATTTCTCTAATTCTCTATTAAGGCCCCTCACACAGGTGCGATTTCATCGAGCGATAATATTGCTGCGATTTTACAATTTTTATTTTCAGTACAGCATTGGCTTCTAATTTTTTGAACACAATTGGGTTTAATAGCAAAACTAATATTTAAACCAAGATCTGGTCCTAAAGCCAGGAATGTCTCCATATGAGGGAACTCTTTCTTTTTAGGAAAGCCTTTCTAGCGACAGTTACCAAAAGTATGTCTATCTCAGACTATACTTATTCATTCTCATTGGTGGGGCGGACGCGTGACGCTGATCGCAAAATCGCACCTGGTTGTAGGAGTAGGACATGCGACGCGGTCACAAAGTCGCCGGGATATTATTGCTCGATAAAATCGCAACTGTGTGGGGGAGCCTTTAGTATAGGTAAATGGTGAAATATAACAGTATTTGATTAAAAAACATAATTATTATTCATTTTCCACATCTTCTTCAACAATTATTTATCATCCAGATATATGCAGCAAGAGGCTCAATATTTATCTGGTATCGTGCCCAACCCATGTACCAGACTACCTTCAGTATGCACAACACCCCACAGTCCTTTTACCACTAACACTGCTACAATAATAACACAAATGCTATTTTCCTACGACTGTATCACACTTTCATTAATAAGTAGGTATAAAGCAGAAAAACACAGAAAAACTAAAGCGCAACCGAATCGAACAAAAACATCAGATAATTCCACTGGATAATTCGGAGAAAGTACTCTTTGATTCAGAGCCATTTCAGAGCAATATTCAGAGTGCGCTATCCATAAAGGAAGTAATCATTAACCAAGAAGTTTTACTACAGTAAAGATCGCTTTTTTATATTGCTAACTGCGCTATTTGTAATTACTTCGAGCTGTCATCATATTACTTTAAATATTTTGTAACACGAAACGACTTTATTTGTAGCTATTATAGCAATTGGTTTGTATTTTTATTATATTTGTCTATATTAAAATGCGTATATAAAAGCTATCACATGCATATGCATGCATATCACAAATTGGCCTGACGGCCCATACATTGATGAATGATGTCTTTTCAATTTCAGAAAATCGTACTGCTCTAACTATAGCTCAATATGAGTAAGTGAATGGTTTGATCGATAGAATATTTATCTAAGAAATGTAATCTATATCGAAATTTATCATTATATTTACAAAGTAAATTTTAAAAAAAATTTAAAGAGAAAAAGACCCTATGGCTCTAATGCCGGCCCCTCTGTCCCTAATGCCGGTTTTTCTTGTACCAAATACCAGCCCAGCATAGGGTCATGCCTTTTGAGTTTTTGTGTTGCAGTTTACGTATATAAATCAAACAAAATATTTTTGTGATTTATTGTTTGCTTAGTGCACTTTAATTATTCTGTATGATGGCTAAAGCTTCATTTTTACAATTATAAAATTATGATTATATTAAAAAGAACATACGTAGTGACGTTTATATTGATAAAACAAGAAACAAATATGAAATAAGCACATATTTAAGACAGTCATATGCAGGAATTACTCAAAATTTCGATGTCTTAAGCACACTAGTTTGTGGCATCCTTGATGTTTAGACGAGGGCTGGAATTAGATATGCGACAAATCAAATACCAGCACACCCGGGCTGGTATTATGTACACCATACATTGCGCGAATCTAATTGCAGCCCCATTAATTCCCACTGATAGAAAAGAAAAAGTCAGGAAATCAAGACAAAAATTCATACATTATCATATCTATAATCCATATCGTACAAATCACAAAGTGTAAAGTTGAATATATGTGAAATATACCTTGTTTAACAAAGTCCCAAACTAAGCCAAAAAATAGGAAAATGGCCGATTTCGGTGACTTGCATATTTCAATTATTAACTGACACTAACTGAAAAGTGCCAGTGTTACCAAATTTGGCATGTGTCTTCCACAGAATATAAAGTATTTTTTAAAAAAGAATATTGGTATGTAAAACTATTAGAAACCTTATTATCAAGCAAAAAAGGGCCGGTATTAGGGGCAGGGCCGGTATTCGGGGCATCCACCCTACGGTCTAGCTACTTGTTCTGGAGGTGGGGTGGCAGCACTGGGACTTGGCAACACGCAACACTGACTGACATTGACATTTGTTTTGTTTGTTTTGTGTTCGTAAAACGTAAAGTCGTCTCGATATTACTGAAATATTCGATTATTTCGAAATATCTCTCATAATCATAACTTATAAATAACTATATATTATGTGGTGAATATTTATTAGGTATCTCCAGCAATTTGTCCCTACTATTTCATTACTAAATGGTAGTTATGGTAGTGATGGAAACTAATGAAAGGTTAAGTTTGGAAGAACAAGCTTTGAAAAGGAAGGAAAGGCTTAAAAATCTAAAGAGAAAGAACCCTAGTGAAGAGAATGCTTCATCAAATGCGTCGGGTGAAACAATGCTACTGCCGAAGTAAGTATAATAAAAATATATAAAAACAAAAGTTAGGTTAGGGAACGTACCCATACTACGTGACCCATTTTCACAATTTTACCCCCCCACCCGTTGGATTTGACTACATAAAATTGTATCTTTTCAGTGCATAAAAAACGTTGAAAAATAACACTTTTCACATTTTCATTAATTCTTTAGCTCAAACACTATTTTTAATTTTCGGCAGCGGTCGGCGAGTGCCAGAACCGAATTGCTACTATTTACCCAGTCTACCCAAAAACATTTTTTGTATGGGACCCTCTTTGCGACACCCCGACCCGACTAAGTCGATGATTCATACAATTTCGATCAACATTTTTTGAAGTCCCAGCTCCATATAAAATTATAGTAAAAATTTTTTAAGTGTGGGACCCTCTTTCCGACACCCTAACCAAAAATTCTTGGTCAATGATCACAGTTTATTTTGATTTTTTTTTAGTTCCAATACCTAACTGCGCTGCGTTTTGTCGGAACAGAGCTATTGGAATTAAAAAACTTCAAAATAAACGAAGATGTTGTAATAAAAAAAATATCTGTAATTAAAAATCGAATAAAATGTGGTTAGACGTAGCGCTCGTGTTCATACCGCAACGGAACCGGTTCGCTCCAACCAAAGAAGTCCCTACGACAAAACCTTAATCCATTGAACTAAGGATCAAAATGGCGTGTATACGGGCTAGCGGCTATCACTCGTTCGTTAACACGTCACGCACACATCGCCGCGCTATGTATGGGTATACCTATAGTTTCCGCTTAGTATGAAGCTTCCGATCTGTAGGGATATTTAATCATGTGCCTACACACAATGTCAAGTTTGCTTAATGTGTGTATGTGCAGACACCATTTCAAAATTCAAAAACATTCTATCGAGTGCCGGACCTGTGGTATGAATAAGAGTTGTATTGTAATTTTTTTCCTTCATAATACTTACAATTTTAAGAATACAGTTAAGAAGTGTAGGTTCTTACTTTTCCAAGACACTATGTTTGCCAATATGTAGAGGCCATGTAATATTACTATAATACTTGTTTAAAAGGTACGTTCCAACCCATATAATCTATATACATGTCGGTCTCCTCCGGTGTGTATGCAAGGTTCACTCATATGCTCTATTTCACTTGGCCAATAGTTCCTTTTATTGTAAAAAAAGTGCGGAAAGACCTCTCAGTGTGTCTCAATGAGACCTCAGTCTGTGGTGACCGCAGTGCTGGCAGATTCCTGACCCAAACAATTAGTCTCGCAATCTAAAGCTGCCAGCCTACTAGGCACATGTGTTGTGGTGACGTAATGATGTGTATTATACAGGGTGAAATTGATATCATTAGCATCCTTTTAAACTAAGAGTCTACCCATCAAACTGAACAACTTTCACTATGGGAGTAAACCGATCGGAGCAACAAAAAAGTCAGCGGTTCCATACTAAACTGCAACGCCTATGCGACACAAATGTATGCAACAGCTGTTTTTTTTTTTGCTCCGATTTGTTTGCTCCCATTGTGAAAGTTGTTCAGTTTGATGGGTAGACTCTTAGTTTACCGTCGAATCCAACTCGGCTGGGCAGCGTTCGGGAAGCTACGTAGTATCTTCACGTCCCAAATACCGCAGTGTCTTAAAACGAAAGTCTTCGATCAGTGTGTGTTGCCAGTGATGACATATGGAACAGAGACGTGGTCGTTCACTCAAGGCCTCATAAAAAGGCTGAAAGTCACCCAAAGGGCAATGGAGAGGGCTATGCTCGGAGTTTCCCTGCGAGATCGAATCAGAAATGAAGAGATCCGCAGAAGAACCAGGGTAACTGACATAGCCCAAAGAGTTGCTAAACTTAAGTGGCAGTGGGCGGGGCACATTGCTCGCAGAACCGATGGCCGTTGGGGCCGAAAAGTTCTCGAGTGGCGACCGCGTACCGGAAAGCGCAGCGTGGGTAGGCCCCTCACACGGTGGACCGACGACCTGGTGAAGGCGGCGGGAAAACGTTGGATGAGGGCAGCGCAGGACCGGTCGTTATGGCGATCCTTGGGGGAGGCCTATGTCCAGCAGTGGACGTCCATCGGCTGAGATGATGATGATGATGATGACTCTTAGTTTAAAAGGATGCTAATGATATCAATTTCACCTTGTAGTTTAAATTTTAGGTGTTATTCCATTTTGATTGTAAGTTTGTACATATTTTGTATAACCTGTCTTACTGCAGGGCACATGCCTACCCTTAGAAAGGGTGTATGGGCGTAAATCCACCAATCGTGCCCATTGCGGATTGGTAGATTACACATATGCATCAGAATTTCATCATCAGCGTATGATGGTTTACTCACGATGTTTTCCTTCATCGTTTGGGAGCAGTCGGTAGTCATTGGTACCTCACTCACTCGAGACGGCAATGCTGCATACGTTGCGTGCTGTACGAAGTAATAACAACGCTGAGTCAAGCGCCATTAGATATACATTATATATACATTAGATATGTATTTTCGTGCGTACCGTCAGACGGTCAGATATATTCTCATGAATTTATCGTTTTCTAATTAAGTGAGGCACCTCTCACGCTTTTAATTCCAATCAAATATAACACATAACCACAGCCCGGACACTGCATACAAAAATTTTAAATTGATAAGATCATCAGCATATGCCAAACCAAAGAAATAGAACCTTTAGTCTTCTTCGTAAGTAACGAGTAACCAGTGCGCGGTAACCAGAGGGCAATAGACGGGGTGAGGCAAAAAGTTGGTGGGAGGAAGGGAGTGTCCGCACTGTATCTAGTATTTATTATTATTTTGGTTGTAACGGCTTGGTCAATGACCAATAGCTACTGCGACCTGAATAGATCTATTGTAGCTGATTAGACCTAGACCGTAGACCTAAAGGTCGTTTCCTAGGCCCACGGACTTCATGAACCGTGTTATGCTTTTGGAGGGGAGGTCCCTAATGTCAGTAGGTGTTATTACGTATCCACCTAGATGGCGACTCCTGCTGTGAATGAGCACTTCGCATTCGCTGTATCTAGTAATAGATACTGTTACTTATATTGTGACATAACTATATTTCAGGCCAAAATTCCGAAGTTACAAACCGCAAGATGAGTCCTTACAGAAAGCTAAGCTTGAAGATGCACAGCCAGCGGAAGTAGAAGAGGAAGTTAAGGACCTGTTGGAGGCCGGCAAGGAGAAGGTAAACCAGCGATTTTATTTTTTATGGAACTAGGAGCGAGCAAGGAATCATACCTCCTTTGATACTCTTACTCTCCAACCCTCTTTTGGGGCTTCAAAGCTAAAAAAAAACTACAAATGCTACATAAATTGCAAAAAAAAATGTGGATTCAATATTATTTATATTCTAAGCATTTTCATCATCAACTGCCTCCGTGGTCTAATGGTTAAGAGCTTTGGGCTCTTGACACGGAGGTTGTGGGTTCGATTCCCATGGGGGACACCTTGGTATGTCACTTTGTGCATTTTTCCCCAATTGGTTAGGACATTGCAGGCTGAATCACCTGATTGTCTGAAAAAAAAAAGAATGTTGTCTATAAATTAATTCAATTAAACTGAGGAGGCAGCCACAAATATTCTAAAGAACAAGATAGTTCTAAGGTTTCTTTGTAGAATATTTAACATGATCAAGGACAGTGATCAAGACACAATAGAACTTTTGTTGTTATCACTTGTTTATATGTTTACATCCACTAAAGGGTTAATTAGGTTATTTTGGGCTGCTTGCAGATAACATGTCTATTACTAACATAGGTTTTGTCAAACATTCCAGGTTGTTCTCCAAGAACTAGACATATCAAGTTTGGCGCCGAGGAAACCCGACTGGGACCTGAAGCGAGACGTTGCTAAGAAGCTGGAGAAACTCGAGCGGCGGACACAGAAAGCTATAGCCGAGTTGATTTGGGAGAGACTGAAGCAGGGTGCGGACGATAACCTCGGAGCCATGGTTACTATGACCGACAATAGACCTACTGATGATGACTGATATGTTGTTAAATCTATTTTAAGAAAAGTTATTAATTGTATTATGGCGTAGTTAAGGCGGTTGCAAAGGGGTCAATTTTATACAAAACTTTGATGCACAATACGCGTAGACGGTTTTAATATAAGTAACTTTGTATATATGGAAAAATAGGTTATAAAATCTAGATGTCGCGTATCAAATAATATAAAGCTTTGTAATTTTTCATACAAAATTTTTATAGCTACCCTAGCTAGCTAGTTATCTTCGTAATTTTATTATAAATTGCAAATGTTATTTGATACGCGACATCTAGATTTTTCTAAACTGTTTTTCCATATATAAAATATTACTTTTATTAATTCCGTCTACACGTATTGTGCGTCAAACGTTTGTATGGACTGAAACCACCTTAAGAAACAGTTGCTGAAACGCTCATTAGAGTTAATCCTCCATTAAATCTCTTGCTAGCTTGTACTATGTCTACAAGACCACAGTATAAGACAGTAATCCATTCATTCAAACCATTGTATGAAGAATGGTACCAAACACGGCGTACGCCTCGTAGCTCGCACGCACTGACAATATCTCCGCGTAGCCCCGTCTGGCGCTGCCTTGGCTGCCTGAGATATCGTCGGACGTACTGGGTGGTACTGGCGAGCACACATACAAGCCGCGTTTGGTACCATTGTATGAAGATAGATTACTGGCTTATACTGTGACAAGACAAAAAGTTACAACAAGATATTTAATGGAGGATTAACTTTAATGAGCGTTTCTGCAACTGAGCATAAATCAAGTAAAAACACAGGTAAAATGCAAATGTCTCTACAGGGTGAAATTGATATCATTAGCATCCTTTTAAACTAAGAGTCTACCCATCGAACTGAACAACTTTTCCTATGGGAGCAAACAGATCGGAGCAAAAATTAAATCAGCGGTTGCATACATTTGAGTTGAGTAGGCATTGCAGTTTTGTTTGAAACAGCTGATTGTTTTGTTGCTCCGATCGGTTTGCTCCCATAGTAAAAGTTGTTCAGTTTGATGGGTAGACTCTTAGTTTAAAAGGATGATATCAATTCCACCCTTTAAATCATCTTATTTAAGGCGATTATCACACTAGCGACGCGTCCCGCCGCGGTGCGCGGAGCGGCATAGTCGCCTTCCCGTGCATTGACGCGTCGGCAGTGTGTTGTCCTAGGCGTGTTTTCTATATAAATTGAAATACTTGCATACAATGTTAAAATCTGCGGCCCCGTGCTACGCGACGGGGCGCGGTGCAGTGTGATAATCGCCTAAGAGCTATGCTCTTGTCGGTGGAGTATTCGCCAAGCCAGTCTCTTTGCGACGAGTGTCTTGAGTTCCTGGTACGCCACCACATCAACCTTTTCCTACATTTATTTGTGCTAGATTACTCAGTCGAGGTCTATCTGCCTCTCTTCCAACATTAATTATAATTATTTGAAATCAAAATACTTTTTAAATGGATTGGATCTTTGCAAAATAAAATAAACATAAAACTTTTAATTTGTATTTTAATATCACAGAACTTAGTATAATGTTATCTATCTCTTCGCTACTCACCAATTTGTTTAAAATATTAATAATTTCAGTCTGAGTATACTATTATAAATATTTTAACACAAAATACAGAATTATTGATTGAGGAGCTGAGAGGGTTTGAACGCTTTCATATTCAGGGCTTAAATTGAATATCTGAGGCGCCAGGGGGTCATGAGAGATTACCGAAAAAGTATCTGAGATGTTTCATATAAGAGCCCCGTGCACAGGGTACTTTTTCGGTAATCTCTCATGACCCCCTAGCCCCTCAGCTATTCAATTTAAGCCCTGAATATGAAAGCGTTCAAACCCTCACAGCTCTTCTACCATATTGCTTATTTACTATTAAAATAACAAAGGTTTAACATCGATATCAATAAAACATTGAAGTTATCATTATACTTACGTTTTAAACTGGGATTTGTTGTCAGTATTAAATTCTTGAAATCTAATTTGTATTAAGGATAAAGACAATAATCAACATTTTCTTGTATGACCTATAAAATAACAATGTATTGTGGTTTTAGAAGGAAATTAGATTTTTTTTTTTGTTATACAGGGTGAAATTGATATCATTTGCATCCTTTTAAACTAAGAGTAGTGTACCCATCAAACTGAAAAACTTTTACTATGGGAGCAAACCGATCGGAACAAAAAAATAAATCTGCTGTTGCATACATTTGAGTCGAGTAGGCGTTGCAGTTTAGTATGGGACAGCAGATTTTTTAGTTGCTCCGATCGGTTTGCTCCCATAGTAAAAGTTGTTCAGTTTGATGGGTAGGCTCTTAGTTTAAAAGTATGCCAATGATATCAATTTCACCCTGTATATGCGACTGGCACGGGACCGAGATGAATGGCAAAATAGGGAGTAGGCTTATGCCCTGCAGTTGGTGAATACGGGCTGAAAATGATGATGATGATATATTTCTATTAATGTGAAACCTATGTACTATTTGTCAGTCTGTCAGGCAAAAGTTAACAACATGTAGTTATACAATAATAATAATACATCAACCTATTTCTTTATTTGTAGACATCAACCCCAAAAGTTATAACCAACCTCACAATTTGAACTCGAATTCATTTCCTTTCCATGTTAAGTTTCGAATTTATACAACTTCTTTTAGCAAACTCACCAAACATGACAAATCAAAAAGATTAACATAAATACTAAATTATAGCTAAACTTGGTGATATGACTATTATTCTTTTTCCTTCTGGAAGGCCTCACTGTCGTCGCGTCCTCGGGATCGTCGATCTCGTTGTAACTGTAGTAGTTGTTGTCGATGTTGTACCATACTGTTCGGTCGCCGATCGGCTGGATCGGCCTGAAGTTGTGATTGATCTTGCCATGTTCTGATTTAAGGTCTCTGAATGCTTCGATCTGGAAAATTGTTGATGTAAGTAAATAGTTGATTATTTCAAGTTTAAATGTAAAATCGATGTTCTATTCATACGAGCGAGTATAAAATTTATTTTACGCTGCATGTATTCTAAATTTTAGATAACATCAGAGCAGCGGTTTTAGTTAACCCTAAGTTGAAAGACTATAGTTTTCTTAGTTTTGTCATCAATTTCAATCATGTCTTATCTTATGTTTTGATTTGAGTAAATGCCAAGCGAGACTCAGACTTAGACGATTTATATAAGGATCCGCCTCGCGTTATAATTTCCCCTCTGCCAACGTACGAAGACCAACTAATCATGTACATCTACATACAATTTTATACCTGGAGTGCGATTTTTGAATCTCATACGTTGAACTCAGCAGTTGAAAATGTATGGAGATACGCTTCTTTCTACTGCCGATTTGACTTTCAAAAATGGCACTCCTGAAGTATGATTTTTGAAATTACAATCAGCAGTAGGAAGATGCATATCTCCACAGTAATTCTCATTTCTGACACCAAAAAAGAAGTAATTGTACCTAATATACTTTTTTATCCGCCTATTTTTCAAATAAATATCTCAATTCTCACCTGATCATGAGCCAGCCTAATAGGCTGTTCAAAGTCCAACCAAATGACCACCTCTGAGCACGGCGGAGTAGTTAGCGACCCTCGGTAGGTGAAATAGCGTCGCAAGTCGTATGGCAAGATGTTCAGGAACGAGAAGGGGTGGTTCATGACCACCGTGTCGTGGGGCTCCGTGACTTTACCTAGAGCTGTCGTTATCTCGTCGTAGGCTGGGTGCTGGTGGCGGTCCAGCTGGAAAATTACAATGCTGATTTGAGAAGAATGGAGTGTTTAGACTTAGAGGGCCCAACTTAAAATGCTAACGTTTTTTTATAAGGATATTCAGACCATTAAACTGAACAACTTTCTCGATGGGACCAACATCGAAATCAAACAGTTTATAATAGGCTTTTTTACAGAGGACTTTTTAGTATATACCTACTTAAAATTAAATAAATGATACTATACAAGAACTTTAAGTTAGTGATACTCAGACCGAAGCATTTTAATCATTTAAATAATCGATTCAGCAATCGTTCTCCGACGACCAGTTTGCCACGGGACTGTTCGCCGACAGAACGATTCATTTTCAAAACTGCCTTGAAACCGAAGCGGTCATATTTACCTCGTAGAAGAAGGCGAGCACCGTCAACCCGTCAGGGTGCTTAACAGCTTCTTTCGTATTGTTGTACTGCTCTTTGTAAAACACCATGTGTAGCTCCATCGGGAAACTGAAATTTTAACAATAACCTATTAATAAAGTCACTAATCATTACATTTTCACCGTAAACGTTTTCGTGGAAATACATCATTACCACATGAGTAAATATCCCACAGGAACAACCCTTCTAACGAGCGCACAAAATGATTACATGACGCGCTCTCCCATAGATTGTCCACTGGCATGTAGGTGACTGCAGGGCACAGGCCTACCCTCAGGGCGCGGGCGTAAGGGCGTTAGTCCACCTAGCGTGCCTAATGCGGATTGGTAGACTTCACATACGCATCAGAATTTCTTCTTCAGCGTTTGCAGGTTTCGTCAGGATGTTTTCCTTCTCCGTTTGAGAGCAGTCGGTGTTACCTACGTGGGGATTCGATGGTACCTACTTTGAATTGGATCCGATATATTCTTGATTATTTATTACCCGACTGCGTCTGCTGGGATGGTATAGTGTTTTTTTAATTTTTAACTCGCAGTACCAAATCCAATACAAAACTGTATAATTCTAGTGTCCACTTATGGCAGGATCGCCTAGAAATGTCACAAACAGATGGCGTAGACCTAGCTCGGATAGCTTATGGCAATATTGGCTAATAGATGAACCATAGCTTTGATGTCTAAATTTATATTTATGGCGGCGTCATTACGTCATTTAACTTCAATTTACGATCCGTGGAGTACCTTTACTATCTTGCAGAAGGAAATATGTTCTGCCAAATGCATTAAAAGCTAAAAGCCACTAGTGGATAGGCCATTACGTTTACCATTGCACCGTATTGCACGTAACCCGAGTAAATATGCGCAATGAGTTAATAATATCTATAATGGTATTGGTTTTAGTGTTTTATCTTTATAGATATTTAATTAAAAAACAAACAAAAACGTTTAGTCAGACTGAAGATTACCTACATAAAAATTAGGTACGTCAGACAGAAATGGGTTTCGTCAATAGTCTTTTATAGAAACTGAAATTAATGCAAGTAGATACCTATCTAAAACCTAGCGAGCTTAATACTATGAGCTACATAAGCTCTAATAGTGTAAATACGATTTTTTTTTTCCGCTGAACCGATTAAGGGGTCGCTCGATATCCACCTCGATCAACACTGCAATATTATATAGTCAGCACCTTCACCTCCTGTGATTGATCTTGTCTTCGGAGCCGAAGGTGTCGTTGTCCCCCCAGTGGAAGTGCATATGTCTGAAAACGTAGTCTCTGTCGAGGGGTCGCTCGTTGTCCACCTCGATCAACACTGCAATATTATATGTATAGTCAGCACCCTCACCTCCTGTGATTGATCTTGTCTTCGGAGCCGAAGGTGTCGTTGTCCCCCCAGTGGAAGTACATCTGACTGAACACGTAGTCTTCGTCGAGGGGTTGCTCGTTGTCCACCTCGATCAACACTGCAATATTATATAGTCAGCGCCCTCACCTCCTGTGATTAATCTTGTCTTCGGAGCCGAAGGTGTCGTTGTCCCCCCAGTGGAAGTGCATCTGGCTGAAGACGTAGTCTCCGTCGAGGGGGCCGCCGCGCACGCGCGGGTGCGGCTCGTTGTCCACCTCGATCAACACTGTAATAAAGTAAGTATGTAAGTATAGCCTACACATTAGCTGAACTTATCTGCTTTTACGCAGTTCAGTAGAGCCCTCAACACAAAGCTTTAGATTTCTCAATCAAGTACTTATATCAGAAAGCCTAAAAAGCTACTTTATACAATAGGTACTTTTGTAGGTTCCAATATTCCACTTTTGAGAAAAGTGAAATACCTATACAACGTGTTAATGAATTAACGCAAAACCTCATACACCCCGACTGATTTATAACAAAATAATTAGATTCAAACAATAATTTCATTATTTTTATGGTTAAAATTTAAAGTTATTCGCATTTTAAGCTTTGAGTCAAAAATGATTTGTTATAATTTCAGCAATGAATGAAGGCGCTAATGTACTCATGGATACATTTTAATAATCTTGTTTTGGTAGTAAGTAGGGTGAGTGTGCCCGTGGGGTAGGTTGATATCGGGTTCAGTAAATTTAAAATTTAACAAAATATGTATTTAATATTTTGAAAAAAATTACCTATGTTGAAACCACGATTATTCGATTCTGCTCTCGATTCTAAACAAACTACTTTCTAGTTTTGCGTTAATTCATTAACACGTTGTATAAATAATAGTACAATAGTAGTAGTAGTAGTAGTAGTATTGATAGCTTTAGTCTGAACTTCGTGGATAAAGTTAGTAAGGTAAGGAACATTTTTATTTTAGGTTTTCTTGATTGAGAAATCTTAAATTTTGTAATGAGGGTGCCACTAAACGGAGTAAACCCTCTTAACACCTCAGTTAAACATCTAACTTATGATAGTGACTGCGTAGGTAACTCTCAAAAACTAGTTGTACCTATAATTCAAGGTTTTCCTTATCCACCTTATCACGGAAAGCTACGCGAAATGGAACGGAACGAGGAAATCCCCAGCATCGTGCTGCAAACTCTGGTTAAATTAATGTCTTTGTTGAGTCTAGTCAGTTAGTCGTGAGTCGTGATATTACTAGAGCATTTCGCCCTTAATCTTTGACCGTGTTCACCCGAACGAAACATGTCATTATTTTATAGTTATTCTGTTGCAAATACTGTAATAACAATGGTTTTCTTTGAATTACAAATGAGAAGTTATCTAAGATTGCTTGAATCACAAATACCTACTGTGGTATATAGGGTCCTTCTTAATATGCTGACGGCTTTTTAAAGTCATGATCAGACCAACTTCCTCTATGGGACCAACATCGAAATCGCGAAAAAATCTGCTTTAGGGTCGAGTAGGTTTGCAGATTTCTCTGGAACTGACGATTTTTTTTCGGTGTTCAGATGTCGATCCCAATAGAGAAAGTTCTTCAGTTTGATGGCCTGATCATCTCTTTAAAACCTTCAGCATATTAATAAAGACCCTGTATCTTATAGGTAGTTAATCAACCTCTTTCTGGCCGCATTCCACAGCAACCAAATCGCCGCACGTTTTGTGATAAGCATAAAAATCTTCAAGCGTAGGACATCGCGTGACCACCATTTAGGGCAATCTTTTTTGTAAGATATCATTAAGCCACCCGTTTAATATAAGTAGAATGCGTAAAGTGGTTCATGAGATCATGAGCTAAGTATAAATTAAACGACGGTAAAAATAATAAGATTGTTACGCTGCGTTCGCAGATCACCAAATAATATTTAGCTATTTCCAGTCTGCAATACTTTTCACAATAAAGCATATGCTCACGACTGTATTCCCCGAGGGGGTAGTCAAAGATATTCTGAAATTTCAGAACATCCACGTTTCACTAGTAGTACCGAAACTCTGTCCAGTGTGACGGGAGTGAGCCCGTCGCCACTTGTAATGGACAGTAGGTACGATACATGCCTCGAAATTGAAGCATGTAGGTTTCCTCACGATGTTTTCCTTCACCGAAAAGCCAGTGGTGCTACAAATCGTACATAAATTCCGAAAAAGTCATTGGTACGAGTCGGCCTGGACGGGGATCGAACCATCGTCTCCTGCACGGCAGGCAAGGTTACTCGCCACTGGACCACCACGGCTTCTCACAATAAACTATTATAATATATGTGGGAGATTGGCATATTATTTGCTTAATTTATGTAATTTTTACTTCTAAAAATAATCCTAATGCGTGCACAAACAATAATAGTAGCTAAACTATGTAAATTGTTCGTGCACGTGTTCTCCCTACCTCTCCCAACGTGCCGCTTGTACTATAAAAGTGCCTGCAATACCGGCGAACGAGTCAGTCGTGATTTCACTTCGGACACGGCAACACTTTGCCATTACTTAACTTGTCAGGTAATTTATGTTGAAATAACTTTATGATTTTATATAATAATTTATTATGTGGTGCTATTGCTGATAATGCTTATGTAATAAATAAATAACAGCCTAGCCTATCTTTGTTTCCTGATTTTATTTAAAGATAATGTTTACATAATATTGCTTACGATGGAATAAACTGCTTTTCTATAAAAGTTTATCTGTTTTTGATTCATTCTCCCAAATCAGAAGCGGGATCGAAAGGAAATATTTGTACTAATCTTCTTTTTTTTTTGTGAGTGTCAGATACCTACGCACGGAACCATGTCACACAACGAGCATCGAGGGTCAGCCGCAACTCCTGAGGATGTTCCTGAAGCAGCTTATTCCGGTGCTCGCACCAATGTGCCAAACTCACCGGTGCTCGTTCCACATTTTATGCCTGTGCAACCGAATGATGACGGTGCAAGGGCAACTAATCCGAATGGGTCAAGTATAAGAACCGTAATTTTGTTCCACTTGAATTTTTTAAAAACCATGGCTCATGAATATGATGACCATGTTTCTCCAGACAACTTTAAATTCCTACGCCACCTGTAGTACAACCTTTACCACGCCCAAGAAATCTAAAGAACATCTATCTACCTACCTCCATTCGATCCACATCAACTCACTGAATCATTGAAAAATTAACTAAGTTGAATTTTTATAATTATGTTTACTCTATTTTATTGGGAACCTATTACTCTGTATGCTCTTTGAGTCCTGGCCAGACATCTGGAGGTATGCTAAGTAATAAGTTTCATAATTGTTCTTTTGCCGTACCACATTAATGTTGGTCTTTTTACCGAGGCAATATCTAATAGCCGTGCCACATTAATGTTGGTTTTTTTTACCGAGGCAATACCTAATAGCCGCGCCAAATTAATTTTGGCTTTTACCGAGGCAATCATTTTGTATTTAGCCGTGCCAAACTATTGATGGCTTTTACCGAGGCAATAATTATGTATTCAGCCGTGCCACACTATTGTTGGCTTTTACCGAGGCAATCATTATGTATTTAGCCGTGCCACACTATTGTTGGCTTTTACCGAGGCAATCATTTCATATTTAGCCGTGCCACACTATTGTTGGCTTTTACCGAGGCAATCATTTTGTATTTAGCCGTGCCAAACTATTGATGGCTTTTACCGAGGCAATAATTATGTATTCAGCCGTGCCACACTATTGTTGGCTTTTACCGAGGCAATCATTATGTATTTAGCCGTGCCACACTATTGTTGGCTTTTACCGAGGCAATCATTTCATATTTAGCCGTGCCACACTATTGTTGGCTTTTACCGAAGCAATCATTTTGTATTTAGCCGTGCCAAACTATTGTTGGCTTTAACCGAGGCAATAATTATGTGTTCAGCCGTGCCAAACTGTTGTTGGCTTTTACCGAGGCAATCATTATGTATTCAGCCGTGTCGAACTATTGATGGCTATTACCAAGGCAATTAAAATTTAATTTTTAAAAGCGAATCAAATTTTGCTTTCTAATTAATGATTACCTATTGATGATATGATATCTATCATATTTTTGTTACATTGTGATGATGATGATGATACTTTAAATTGTAAACTATGATATTCGCGAGCCTATCTGTTGGCTGCTCGTCAGAATGGCCGTGTGGGAGATTGGCATATTATTTGCTTAATTTATGTAATTTTTACTTCTAAAAATAATCCTAATGCGTGCACAAACAATAATAGTAGCTAAACTATGTAAATTGTTCGTGCACGTGTTCTCCCTACCTCTCCCAACGTGCCGCTTGTACTATAAAAGTGCCTGCAATACCGGTGAACGAGTCAGTCGTGATTTCACTTCGGACACGGCAACACTTTGCCATTACTTAACTTGTCAGGTAATTTATGTTGAAATAACTTTATGATTTTATATAATAATTTATTATGTGGTGCTATTGCTGATAATGCTTATGTAATAAATAAATAACAGCCTAGCCTATCTTTGTTTCCTGATTTTATTTAAAGATAATGTTTACATAATATTGCTTACGATGGAATAAACTGCTTTTCTATAAAAGTTTATCTGTTTTTGATTCATTCTCCCAAATATAAGACACCAGGATTCTTCTGTCGTGCGATTTATCTCCTCGAAATGTGCATATTTGCTATAAGTATGATTACAATAGCAAGCTCTACCATAGATTACTAGTTATATCTTGAGCGCTGTCCTTGATTGCGCTGAACCTTATATCAGCACCATTATATATATTTCTTTATGTACTAAGCACTAGCACTATTTTCGCCTAAATACACTCTACCTACACTTCTGGTGACAAATGTGCACAAAATCATTGTTTGCCTGTATTATTAGATAAATAAATATTCTGGACATTTTCACACAAATTATCTAGCCACATTTAAAGTACCAGAATCTAGCATGGACTTGTATTATGAGGACTAGACAACTATACAGGATCGTTCTTAATATGCTGACACTTTTTTGAGGGGATAACCGGACCATCAAACTGAAAAACTTTCTCTATGGCACCAACATCGAAATCGCGATAAAAAATCAGTTCTTCCATACAAAACCGCAAACTTACTCGAGCCAAATGGACAGCAGATTTTTTTCGCAATTTCGATGTTGGTCCCATAGAGAAAGTTGTTCAGTTTGATGATCTGATCGTCCCCTTAAAAAGTGTCAGCATATTAAGAAGGATCCTGTATAGAATACATAATACATATTATAGATATTTACAAACATCTATGACTCGGGTAAAAATACTAAAAATATTCATATTCATCATATAAATATTTGCGGGATTTGAATCCGCGACCCTCGGCACAGCAGACAGGTTCACTACCGACTGAGCTACCGGGCCGTCAATTATTATTTCAGGGCCTCTACCCGCACATTCGAACTTCGCAATCTCGTGAACGTTTTCGTTCCAATGTCAACTCTATTACAATGAAGTGCGGACCGAAACAGTGGCGATTTATCGAACATCGAAAGTCCGGGTACAGGGCCAGGCTTGCTTGCGTAATTTCCAGATATACACTAGAGCCTAGACTTAGGAGCAAACCTGTGTGTCCATTGTTAGTGACGTGCACGCCGTCGATGGAGTCGTCGAAGCCGATGAACGTGATGTCGGGCAGGGTGATCTGCTTCACCCTCAGCACGTTGATGTTTATGGGGCTCTGGTGCTTGCCCGCGCACTCCCGGTACCGCTCGCCCCAGTGCGTTGGACCTACGAACAAATACTATTTAAAATATTATGGATTTTTAAACATGTTACAGCCATGTTGTGCTATTTCGAATCAATTAAAGATTGAAAAATTTTGTCTCGGGCGGGACTTGAACCCGCACCCTTCCAAACCGGGGAAGTGCGTTATCCAATTTCGCTACCGAGTCCACTAGCCAGAGAACGAAAATTTCAATCTGTTGCGTCTTGAGGGGACGTGTGCGACATCTACTGGAGGTTATTACAAACTAGCCAACCTGCAAGTCCAGCATTACAACTGGAATTCATACAGTATAGATGACACACCCTGTTCCAATTTCAAATATTATGGATTTTTAAACATGTTACAGCCATGTTGTGCTATTTCGAATTAATTAAAGATTGAAAAAGATGTCCACAGATGTCGCACACGTCCCCTCGAGACGCAACAGATTGAAAATTTCGTTCTCTGGCTAGTGGACTCGGTAGCGAAATTGGATAACGCACTTCCCCGGTTTGGAAGGGTGCGGGTTCAAGTCCCGCCCGAGACTAAATTTTTCAATCTTTAATTGATTCGAAATACTATTTAGCATGGTACAATAATATACTGCGCCTGGTATTCTCTTCCGATCACGTGACTGACACAAGCCTACGTCATCATACACTTTTACCATGTTTAGCGGCCATTTTTTTGTGACGTAGGCTTGTGTCACTCTGGAAATAGAAGACCTTGTTTTTTTAGACTATGCTATTTAGCCATTTGTTGTACTTCCTATAATAAGAGCGTTGGTGGCGCGTTGCGCAGAAGTATGGACTCTCAATCACGAGGGACCGGGTTTGAATCCGCACGAACGACGTGCCATGTATAAGTCGCCGCACGAATCTCTAGCGCTGACTTTTAATGCGCTGTCCGTATGTACAAGGCACTATGCACTATTTTCGTCTAAATTCACTCATTGCAGCGCTAGAGTTTCGTGCCGCGAGGTATACCAATGTTTTTCTAGCTTAATTTAGGTAATAGAGTTTCAGCTCGAGATTTCTCGAAGCGAAAATTCTTGAGAAATCTGGCCTTAGTAGAGACATGAAAAAAAATTCTGAACAACTCGAGAATTCAATTCAAAGAAAATTCTAACTAAAGTGCGTGTCCCGTTTGTTTTAGGGACGATTTTTAATTGTCAGATAATTCCTATGAATGAATTATGCAGGGTGCTAAATAAAATAGGACACTTACTTAAAGGGGTGCTGCAGTCCATCAAACTGAACAACTTTTGCAAAACCGCGCATTAATCGCGAAAAAAAATCAGCTGTCCCATACAAAACTGCATACAGACTGAAATAAGTAAGTGTCCCATTTAATTTTACACCCTGTATTTGTTGAAACAAATATAATTTACCATATACCTACTTAAACCAGCGATCCAAGAAAATTGCTGGAAAAACTTGTTTTTTAAATATATTATTAGTTCAGTTTCATAGACGAACAATTTTTTCATCCTACTATCAGTTTGGAAAAAAGGCACCAAAGAGATATTATTGGGATTATTCGGGATTTCGGAATAAAAACTTTTTATTCATTCTAAATTGTTTTTATGTGAACTGGCAAGATGTCTTAGAAAAAAAATATAAAAGCTATAAAAACTAAAAAGGAAGAAAACATTTTTCTTTTTAATTTAAGTATTTGGCATAACATCATTTTTTTCTGACGGATAGCTGCCAGTTATGTATTTCTTAGATGTAATGAAAACTCTTTGGTTGTATGAAAAATATGTAGACGAGAAATAAAATCTTTTTGGATGCTCAATTTTTTATAATTTCTCTTGATTTATGCTTGATTTATCAATCCCAATCGTACTGTAGGTACTATTCGTAACATAAAATATTAGGTAAAATAATATCTTCAAAGTCTTTTTGGAAAGATCGGCATTATGGTACTTACCTATGACTCCATCGTAACCAAAATCCTCGCCGCGTGTTAAGTCTGGTGCTGAAACAAACGAGAACAAACTTTATAACAATTAGTAATTAAAACGATGTTTTAATGTTGTTTCGCCACTTTAGATTAGGCAACTTAAGTGATTGTTCTCAACTTGTTCAGTAGTGTGCAACAAATTAAGCTTTGTTTATTTCTGTTGTCTTCACAACAACGGCCTAGTTTAGAACAATTCTTGCTTTACTTTTTGCTTTCTTGCAACTAAGACTATGACACACAGAATCTGTATCCTGCGACTCGCACAGTGGCGTCCAAACACTAAATTTAAGATTTCTCAATCAAGAAAACCCAAAATAAAAATGTTCCTTATTTTACATCCAAAATCCTAAAAGCTTTTTTTTATACAATACCTACTTCGGTACCTATTTTTTAAAGTTACCAAAATAAGTCAATGATTTTTTTTTGAAACGATTTTACGTTGTTAATCTCTGTGCATTTGGTTTGTCGGATTTCCGTTAAAATATACAGTTTCAAATTCAATGCTAGGATTAATTTAAGATTTGTATGGCAATCTTAGTGGCACTGTAACTTTTGAACTATGTACCTACCTACATTTTAATAAAAATCTGATAAACCACAGACATAGGCATAGAGATTTTCATTGATTTAAAAAAAACGTTAATCAAAATGTTCGTGTTGTTCGTTAATGTTTATATCGAAGGTATTTGCGTTCACTGTTAATCCAAATTAGAGTTACCTAGGCATCTATACTTTGTTTATAAGGAGCATGCTAACGGCAGTGAAACCCAGTTAGACCTTGTGTTTAGTTAGATACCTAATAATTTATTTACTCTATGCCTAATCTAAAACTGTTTGGGACACCGACGTAGTGTAGGAAAACAAGCATTAGGTACATTGTGTATGTATTTACATAAACTATGCATGATAAAATACCATAAGCTGGCTATTTTCATACAACTTCCTATGTAATGGAAACAAGTAGGTACTCTATTATAGAAAATGCTCCGGTCGCACGATTGTCCGTTTTATATGAATCGCCCTTTGTATTCAGATTCAGCCTGAATACCGGAACATTGTCATTACATTAACAAGTGATCCACATGGAAGTATATAAGTACCTAGGTATGTTATTGTATTTATGACGGCCCGGTAGCACAGTCGGTAGTGAACCTGCCTGCTGTGCCGAGGGTCGCGGGTTCGAATCCCGTAAGGGACAAATATTTGTATGATGAATATGAATATTTGTACCCGAGTCATGGATGTTTGTATTTATATATGTAATCTATATCGTTGTCTAATCATTATAATACAAGTCCAGGCTAGATTCTGGTACTTTAAATGTGACTAGATAATTTGTGTGACATTGTCCAAGATATTTATTTATTTATTTATTATTTATATGATTCTACTATAGGTATAGGTACTAGGTAGCTACCTACCTGAAAATTCACCTACCTATTTATTTCCCTTCTGAAAACTATGCTCTTCTAGAGTCTAGACTCTAGAATATAAATAGCCGATAATAGAAAATATTGTCTTAGATGTTATGTAAAAAAAATCAATTCCCTTTTGACCCTTTTCGTGTCTCTGCTAGGTACATGTTCAAAGATAGATCCCATATCTACGCAGTTATATACTTACCGACGTACCTACATTTAAACAAAACGCGGATTTAAGAATTTTGTAGCAAATCTCTGAGGCCCAGATTCATAGCAGTTTTTTTTTATGTTTGAGTTCGTACTCCTATCCCGTATATCAAAATCTATACAATTTCGAGACTCGACTCACGCTAATCTGTGCTGATTCTGTGGCTGAGTCGCCATCAAAAGACAAGCTACTTTAAAAATAATTACTTTTATTAGTAGGTACGTAATTAAAAATAATTATGATTAATTATGCATGTCTTTTCCTTAAATCTCGGGATATAAGTGTCCCGGACCTTTGGAAGGGGAACGTGGGGCCCGATCATGATCCCAGTATACACTGTAGAAGTGAATCCAAAACAGCCCTCGGTCAGTGTAGGACTATTGTATGAAATGTAAAGAATGTTAACTGGATTAATTATTATTATTTATTTTTTATATGTAAGTAGTTACGTAGGTATTTCAGTGGTTTGCGCCTAAGAAAGAAACGAAGTCGCAATCTTGTGCACAGCTCAAAGACATATATATTACTAGCGTAAGGACATGGCCTATGAGCATGACTATTGTCCCCAGTTCGTTGGCTCTAAAATGCAAGGAAAAATGTCAGTTTAGAGCACTCGAAAATATATGACACGATATAGTTCGTATACGAGTTATGACAGATGGCGCAAATTTTTGTTTCTATGAAGAAGGTTTTTGTAAAATATTCTGACGGGCCTATCCTTACGCTAGTAATATATAAATCTATGGCACAGCTAATATCAAAATAAGGAAGTATAGGAACCAGTCTAGGTATATTTTAAATTTTGAATAAAGTCTTCGCGAAGGATATGCAAATCCGATACTTTTAACTTAAGAGCCTTGAAGCAACAGATGTTTTCTCACCTTGTAGTAACATTTCAAGGTATTCATACATTTTTTATATTTATTTAGCTAATTTTCCGGTGACTATCGTAACATAAGATGATAAATATCATCTTCGGATCTTCTATCTTCTGTCGGATTTAAACAATTAAAATTAAATAAAAAATAAAAAATTATTTAATCCAATCTAAGGAATAAAAGAAATAAAGGTATTTATTGAAGAACAAGAAACAAGTATTTTAAATCTACTGTTAGGTACTTATTTGTACAAAGAATATTTTTTTTAGTAGCCTACTTCATCCCACTGCTGGGCAAAGGCCTCTCCCTTGCTCTTCCACTCGTTCCTGTTTTGGCAAAGAATACCTAATTAGTTCTACAAAAATAAAAGAGAGTGCATTTATCTATCTCCTCTTTCTCACGTTACTACGTTTATGATTATTTTTCCGAAACGAGTTAGTATTTATAATATAAGCATATGTTCATGACTATATTCCCAAAGGGGATTGTCAAAAATATTCTGAAAACTCATAACATCCACGTTATAGTAGGTAGGACTGAAACTGAAACACTGTCCAGTGTGACGGATTGAGCCCGTCTCGGTCGCTTTTATTAATAGACCTGGAGTTGCCTGGAGTGCGATTTTTTAATCTCGTCTCCATAGTAATATTGACATTTTCAACAGAGTGCGATTTTTGAATCTCATTCACTGAGTTCAGCAATTGAAAATTTCAAATTACTATGGAGATCTAGATCTTTCTACTGCTGATTTGACTTTCAAAAATCACACATCTGAAGTATGATTTTCAAAGTCAAATCATAAGTAGAAAGATGCATATCTCCATAGTCATTTTGACATTTACAACTGCTGAACTCAGCGAGTGAGATTCAAAAATCGCACTCCAGGTAATTATTTAACATGTCTCGAAATTGAAGCATGCAGGTTTCCTCAGGATGTTTTCCTCCATCAATAAACCAAGTGGTGTTACCAGGTGTTACACATCACACATAAATTAGTTACAATGTTTTATGTAGTTGATAAGAAATAACTAATGTTGGTGTTCTCTGTTGTTACCTTATTCCTTTTTGGGGTAATGAAGTCTACGGCATAGGGCATACCTTTCTAAGTAAGTGTACAAACATAGCAAGGTTCACATTTAGCATTTTTAGGGTTTCAAGAAACAAAGTGTCTCAAGTTCTAAAGAAACCTTATGCCTTATTATCGATTCATAGGACTCTCACAGAAAGAAATCCTGCGGTTTATTATATATAAGTATTACCAATTCATAGTGAAAATAAGAACTATTATTGATATAAGTATTCTTTTTTCGGTTGTGTTACTTATTATACTACTTTTAGTTATTCGAGGTAGGTATACAGGGTGAAATTGATATCATTAGCATCCTTTTAAACTAAGAGTCTACTCATCAAACTGAACAACTATTACTATGGGAGCAAACAGATCGGAGCAAAAAGAAAATCTGCTGTTCCATACTAAACTGCAATGTCGACGCGCGCGTTCGCGACTCAAATGTATGCAACAGCAGATTTTTTTGGTCCGATCGGTTTGCTCCCATAGTAAAAGTTGTTCAGTTTGATGGGTAGACTCTTAGTTTAAAAGGATGCTAATTATATCAATTTCACCCTGTAGATACCTAAATAGGTGTGCGCTATTCTAATCGTGTCACTTCCGCAATTCCGCATTACAATCCGCATGTAAATGTTTGTGGTAATTAGGTAATTTTAAATAAACGCTTAATCACCATTTTAAAATAAAATATTAACCATAAATAATATTCGAAAATAGAAAACGATGATATGACGATCTGCATAACATTGCATTAATAACTTGTACCTACCCGAGATGTAGAGCTTAGAATTATCCCAACACTGGAATAACACAGGTTTCAAATACGGTTCTAAAATAAAAATACCACAGATCAAACATCATTGAATCAACTAAATAAAATCAATGCTTTCCGATTGAATAAATTAAGAAACTTAGAGTAGGTTAAGTTCTAAGTCATTGGTTTTATAAGTTAATTAATAATAATTATTCGTTTAAACTTTCTGATGAATTATTAAATAATTTTAATTAACACCCTTCAACACTTTAGATCTAAATAGTTATTGATAAACTTGTTTCAACTTTCACAAGATAAATCTTACCTATTTAAGGGGCTATGTAAAAAAAAAGGATTCTTCAAAGCTCCATATATCATGAAGTACTAACAGTAGGAGTATGATTTGCGGATATGTGTAAATTGAACATATAATTGAAGTTTTGATTAGAGCCAAAACACGATTAAGACAAATTTTCTCGATAGAAAAACAAGCCAAAGTAGCCTCCGTTTTTGTCTATAAACGCTTGTAACTGCTAAACGGTGAATAATAGAAACATGAGACTTGATTTAAAAAAAAAAGAGATTGCTATTATCTAAGTTTTGATTAGAGCAGAATTGAACTTACATAAATAGTACAATCACAATTTAAAAAAGTTTGTTTTTTCGCTTGATTCGATCCAGGCGCGCGCGCCGCCCCATCTCTTTCTCTCGCATCTGGCAGTAATATAAGCTATCACACGCCCGTTTCGCTAAAATTATTTTTCGACATAGGCTCTTAAGAAACTTAGAGTAGGTTAGGTTAGTCATTGGTTTTATAAGTTAATTAATAATAATTATTCGTTTAAACTTTCTGATGAATTATTAAATTATTTTAATTAACACCCTTCAACACTTTAGATCTAAATAAGTTATTGATAAACTTGTTTCAACTTTCACGAGATAAATCTTACCTATTTAACACACGCTGTGCTGTAGCTAGATACTACGTACGGTAAAGATTAAAGTGAGCTGCAACATTTAAAAAAATTAAGAAAAAAAATCGTTCAAATCAAAATTGAGTTATTTGACATTAGAATACCGTTTCACGGCTATTTTTTTATCTGCCTACAGTAAAGGTTTTTTTATTACCTATGTAGTACTTATAGATAGTTAACTAAAACGCATCGATGCGTTTCGCAACGAGGCATTGACGCGGGACAAGTTCATTGATAAAAATAATTATAGTATGTATTAATAGTTTTTAGTGACCTTTCGTCGCTGCCAATGGTACAAATTGCTTTTACATTATTAAACTGTAATAAAACCTATTGTTAGGCTTATTGTATTAATGGGAATTTAAATTATTAACCTTCAACGAAGAGAGACAAGTAGGAATGTATGTTCTAATGAGTTGAAAGCTAATGAGTAATTTTTTAGCGACCAATTTTATCGGTTTCAATTCTTTGTAATTTTTTATTTTATTTTTTTTAATGGGTATGAGTGAGGTTGTATGGAGGAAAAGTAGGATTTTTTTAAATTAGCCAGTAATAAAACTTACTATAGATTTTAAGAGGACCTTAAAATACATAAAAAACATCATATTCATTGCTAGGCCGCATCGAAGCTGTGCTATTAGGTACCCAAAAACTACTAAGGTTGTGTGGAAGAAATAACCTTTTAGCTCGAAGACCGCTTGTTTTGTATCTTCTGTATTTCTTTTCGGTATATTTTGCTGAGCAGGTAATATGTTTTTATTGATTACTTGATAATGAGTTGATTATTTAAGGTTTTATTACCTACTTTTTCATGAACCTTTAGAGTCAAATATCTCAGCTCCGATGCGCTCTAGGCAATAAGTGTTCAAATAGTAGAGCTATTTCCCGCGATAATTGTGCGCTTCGGGTTAAAAGCATCAAATTTCTACCATGGATAGGGTATTCCTCGGTGATCATTTTCAGATGTGGAGGGAAGTCTGATTCGTCCCCTGTGCGCGGGGGGAGGGGGGGTGAAGTACGTATCTGGATCATTGTTTTCATTATTATTTTACGGATCAGTTAATGCTACTAGGGCTTGTGTGGTATCGTTTTCGAGTAAAACAGATACAAGGAATTCATTTTGACTGCATAATAGACATGTTTCTTTACAGTAAAATATTTTTTTTCACGAAAAAGTAAAAACTATTGCCTTGATTTTTTTTTTAAAACATCTATATCTTTGGAAATCTTGATAAATATAAGAAAAAAAAATTGGCCAAATAAAGGTTATTTAGTCTTGTTTATAAAAACATATAGTTGTTGGACACTTATCATACAACAACTACAAGAAAAAAATTCATTTACGCGTCGAGGTAAAGCAGCATAATTCGTTTACTGCGGATTACGAGTGATGGTTTGGAGGTAAACATAGTTTGTAACTTTATAATTTCGATAGCAAACGATTATTTGTTGAAAATTAAATAGAAAAACAAATTAGGCATAGTCTTAATTGGATATAATAAGGAGCGGCAACAATTTTAAAGGGATATAATTCGGAGCGCGCTCCATACAAACGAAGTCTGGTTATACCTATATTTCCAATTTTATCTAATTAAAATCAATAAAATTTTACAGAAACAGTCTACACAAAACTAATTTCTATGCTCGTATTGTATCAGATTTTCGTAAAAATTTATAGTTTCGAAGTTACAGTGCCTCAAAGATTTCCATACAAATCTTAAATTAACCCTAGCATTGAAACTGTATAATTTTAAAGAAAATCGGGCACAATACAATTATAGTGATTAGTTTCTAGATTGTTTCTGAAAAATTTCATTGACTTAAATTTTTTAGTACTGATTATATAATCAGACTTAGTTTTTATGGAGCGCGCGAGGAGCTTACGCTCCTAAAAAAAAAACATTTAAGTTAGTTAGTCTTAGTTGTTAAGAATATAGAAAAATGGACAATTATTGCCGGCTCAAAATCATAGCGCAGAGCATTTGGAGTGCAGCTGCGGTGTAAATGCACCGTCCAGTACCTACCAACATCTTTTGTAAAGCAGCACGATATTATTGACACTGCAGATGTAGTTTCTGCCTCGGGAAGAGTAGTCTAATCTAAATTGAGTGCCATTCGACTGTATCCTTCGTCCGTCCATCCCTAATAAATGAAATGAATACCTAGCTATTTAGCGGAAGCTTTAACTATAACCAAAAGCAGCAACTTAGAGAGAGCTAGCTGTGGCTTTTTCACTGAGGTGCGAATCATTCTTCTAAGTCCATTGCACGCAACATCCATTAAAATGTAAGAATATATACGAGTGTCCGCCTTATTTTGTGCCTTTTTGTATTTTTTTTTTCTCTGTATTTTACTCTTATGTCTTGGTGTAAAATAAAGTATATTTGTTGTTGTTGTTGTTGAGTGTCAGCCTCCTCGGGTGATCATGGGGCAAAATGACACAAATCTGAGGCAGAGGCAGAACAAACATCTTTATTCCCATTTGTCGCGTCAAAATTGCCATGAGAGAGCAGATAGATGCCACACTTTTCCTTGTACCTCCTACGGATGCCATGCCCAAAAAAATTTATAGGTAAAGAAAGAGAGAAATTTTATTTCTTCGAGTAAATGAAAATAGAACCGAATTGTTCTCATTCTTGTCACAACAACCAGTTCTTCCAGTCTAGAGGCAACAGAAAAAGAAATCTCTACGCAACGAATGGGAGTAAAATTCTTTGTTCTGCCGCTCAGATTTGAGTCATTTGGCCCCATGTTCGCCTGAGAGGAGGCTGACACTAGTAACTTTTTCAACATGGAAGATTCAGTGCAAAAAGGACGTAGAAGAGTGATCATACACAACCGTAGACACTGATGTATCGTACTAGAACCTACTAGTTGAGGGTTTTTTTTCAGTAAATTAGCTCTCTCTGAGTTATGGGTTTGCTTTCGGTTTTGTTTCAAGCTTCCGATAAAGAACAAGGTAGGGTATTCACGAACCGGTGGTGTCAATGAATTTGACTCAATGCAGGTATCGGCCAATACACTGGCCTGCAAAACTAATTATCGCTTTAACCGGTGTGATACGGTATGTGGTTCTTTTCAGGCAAGGGAAAAAGAACGGCTTGGGACACTTGGAAATCTTTACCTAAGCCTGAAGTAAATAGGGCCTTTGAAGAACTCAAACGAAATAAGTGAGGACTCAATTCCTAATGGAAAGATTTGTAGTGTTGATGTATGACCGCAATAGTTAAAGCTTCATTGACTGTCTATGAAACTGTTCGGTACCGGCTTAGGATGGACTACCCAATTTCTTCACGTGGGTGTCGCACGAGGCGACTAAGTGATAAAGTTTTTTGTAGTGTTTTGTGGGCGAGAGATGTCATCACCTGACACGTCATTTCATCGTGAAACCTTCAACGTGAAACCTTCAATATGGTCGAAGTGAGCCTTGCTACAACGCACTGCACGCTTAACATTTGGTCGTTGTAGCAAAGCTTCCACCCCGCAAGGGATTATGGTCGTGAATTTATGTATGTATGTATTTCAAGATCGAGCATAGATATTAGTTTGTAGACTGTTTCTGTAAAATTTCATTGATTTTAATTGGATAATATTGGAAATATAACCAGACTTCGTTTGTATGGAGCGCGCTCCGAATTATATCCCTTTAAAATTGTTTCCGCTCCATATTATATCCAATTAAGACTATGCCTAATTTGTTTTTTTATTTAATTTTCAACAAATAATCGTTTGCTATCGAAATTATAAAGTTACAAACTATGTTTAGATCCAAACCATCACTCCTAATCCGCAGTAAACGAATTATGCTGCTTTACCTCGACGCGTAAATGAATTTTTTTCTTGTAGTTGTTGTATGATAAGTGTCCAACAACTATATGTTTTTATAAACTAGACTAAATAACCTTTATTTGGTCAATTTTGTTTTCTTATATTTATCAAGATTTCCAAAGATATAGATGTTTTTAAAAAAAATCAAGGCAATGGTTTTTACTTTTTCGTGAAAAACATTATTTTATTGTATGGAAACATGCCTATTATGCAGTAAAAATGAATTTCTTGTATCTGTTTTACTCGAAAACGATACCACACAAGCCCTAGTAGCATTAACTGATCCGTAAAATAATAATGAAAACAATGATCCAGATACGTACTTCACCCCCCTCCCCCCGCGCACAGGGGACGAATCAGACTTCCCTCCACATCTGAAAATGATCACCGAGGAACACCCTATCCATGGTAGAAATTTGATGCTTTTAACCCGAAGCGCACAATTATAGTCAAAATGTATGAAGAGAATCCTCTACTAAAACAAAACATGTTTGTTTTTTGGCCGCAGCTGTTAAAGAAATTACAATACACTAACTCATACCCATTTGTAATAAAACTAATAAAGAAAAGTCACGGTGGTCCACAAAAATCTCATAAAAAGCTTGTTGTCTACATTGAGGTCCCGTAACAAATTTACCTATAGAAATATATAGCTAAGAATGAATGTGGTTCCATATCGACCTTATCGCCTAAGTGTACCTAATCAAGCTACTTTCCCCAATAAATATTCTCCAATGTCCCCCAATCGAACAATGCCAATTGTTTTTATTGTCTACTCGTGTACCGTGCTAGAGCTCAGGATGTGCATTAACGCAATTGTCTTATCTAAGTATACTGTGAAATGTCTTAGAAGGTTTAACATTGTTCCTAATTTGTTAATTACCTCGAAACTGTGGAGGTTTCGTGCACGCATATTATAAAACAATAAATTATATATACAGGATGTCCCTTAAACCGACGTCAACCCAGCGGATGCTGATAGCTTAGGTCATGAATAAGCGGAATATCAAAATTTGACTTTAGTAAAAGTGGCTTAGTTTTCGAGATATTGACAGTTTTAACACTAGAGAATTTGTAGCCGTGGCACTCAAAATAGTCACTAAGGTAAGAGTTTCACGAATTTCATAAAACTAACAACATTTCCTAAAGTAAAATATTGACTGATTGATATTTGATTGTTTTTTATTTTATTTTAGTATATTCTGGTTAGGTTAGGTTAGGTTGACGTCGGTTTACGGGACACCCTGTATACAGGGTGAAATTGATATCATTAGCATCCTTTTAAACTAAGAGTCTACCCATCAAACTGAACAACTTTTACTATGGGAGCAAACCGATCGGAGCAAAAAAATTATCAGCTGTTCCATACTAAACTGCAACGCCTACTCGACTCAAATGTATGCAACAGTGAAAATTTTTTTGCTCTGATCGGTTTGCTCCCATAGTGAAAGTTGTTCAGTTTGATGGGTAGACTCTTAGTTTAAAAGGATGGCAATGATATCAATTTCACCCTGTATAACCTACCTTGAACACTCCAAGTTTAGCTATTAGTAGCTATAGCTTTCTATAAATAATAGAACCCTGATGAATGTTGTTATGCATGTAATTTGCCGATACAAACATTGTTTCTACAGGGACAAAGAAAGTACGCATTGTATAAGAAATTAGCGTGGTTAGGCATAGATATACATAATACACAGTCGAATTTCTCGGTTGAACAAATGTATAAATGCGTATAACGTGTTAGAATCCATTTTCTGTGCCAATACGGCTCATTTTCTGGTTAAATAGAAAAATGTTCACACAAAAGATTAGACAACAGGAAAAATGATAAAGTTAGCAGCAATAGGTACCTAGATAATATTGTAACATGCCTGCGTGAATCCTCTAGGTATAATAAGATACCTAAAGGCTCTGTAAACAGAGCCTTTACCAGTCAGAGATTATCCCATCATGCATTTTTTATCAAATAAAGTGAAAACCTAAATCTAATGCAATTATCCATTGTAATTATCATGCATAATTATTATACTATAATGGTACCAACATTTTTCTAAAAATCCACCTATTTGTGAGATAAAATGAGGACGAAGATACTTAGTTAACCTAAAGGACCTAAAGTCTGTGCCTAGACAATGACTGATACTTATTCCTACAATTAATTTTTATTTGTGTGCGAAAATAACAGGTATTTTCAACGAGATATGATCTCAAACAGAGTTTGCGCAGTAACTTTGTTAATAAAAATTACTTAATTGATTCACAATTTTGCTTGGTTTCCCAAGTTAGATACACTATTTGATTGTATTTACTTACGATTTTGTAATTCGCAACGTTCTGCACAAATTACCTTTCGCAGGTTTTAAAATTGTTTATTAATTTTATGTAGTTGTTGTCATTAATTGAAATACTTATAAAGAAAGAATCAAAGACAATCAAAGTGGCAAGAAAGATTTAAAAAAAAACTGACAAGAACCTGTGACCAGTTTCAATCGTAGCCATCTTTAAACAGACTGAAACGACTTCATAACTGACTTTATCGTATTCATAAATTAAAATTTAAATCACTGTTGGTATTTATAAACTTAAATTTTATTTAAAACGAGCTTTTACCCGCGACTTCGTCCGCATAAATTATATACCAGATTTTAAGTCAGATGATAAGCTATCGAACAAAAAAAGTTTCATCAAAATCGGTTCAGTAGTTTTTGTGTGATACTCGAACAAACAAACACCCAAACAAACAAACAAACAAACATACAAACAAACAAACAGACAAAAAATAAAAAAATTGGTGATTTGGAATCAGGGACACCTAAAAACCACGTCGTAACTTTTTTTTTGTTTATATGTTCAATGTACAGACACACTTCTGTTACAGTTTTATAATAGTTTAGATTTATGAAAATAAGTATACCTACAGGTATCGTAAATCGCGTTTTTTTAATTATTGGAACACTATGCATTGCATGACTTTGATAGTTACGTAATGAAATGAGGTAAGCAAAAAGCCCATTACACAATTTCAATTAAGGGTACACTGCGCGCTCCTTACTCGAACCTTTTATAAAAGAACCCTTTACATTACCGCGGCAGCATTACCCAACGACCCTACCTACAGGTTGATACACCAGCCATTATACAATCACCCTGTTCGTGACGTCAGAGTCAGGCTCTCTGAGAGAAACGGTCGGCGACCCCGTGACACAGTGTTATTGTAATAAATATTTCGTCACTTTATAGTATAAGAGATAAGTGTACTTTTTGCAACCATCAGCAGCAAGGCTGATTCAGTGTTCATGGGGTGTAAAGCATCTCTGTGATGGGGATGGACCAGGTCTGTCTGCATAACTCCAGTCGGTTTATAAATAAATATCTTGGACAATGTCACACAAATTATCTAGCCACATTTAAAGTACCAGAATCTAACCTGGACTTGTATTATGATGACAAGACAACGATATACAATACATAATATAGATACAAACATCCATGATTCAGGTATAAATATTCATATTCATCATACAAATATTTGTCCCTTACGGGATTCGAACCCGCGACCCTCGGCACAGCAGGCAGGTTCACTACCGACTGTGCTACCGGGCCGTCTAAAAAGTAAAAAATAAAAGTTTTGGAGTTAATGATGATTAAAGGTCTGTAAAAAATTAACGATCAGCTGCACGGCTGATCGTATGATATTGTTGTAGTATGCACTGTAGCTATGTGAACAGTACAAAAACTGTCAAGTTCTGTCAGTCGGTTTAGGAGATACAGTCAGTCAAAGTTCCGACCTTTGAACGGCTATATCTACTAAACCGACTGATGAACCATGACAGTTTTTGTACTGTTCACATGGCTACAGTGCATACTACAACAATAACATACGATCAGCTGTGCAGCTGATCGTTAATTTTTTACAGACCTTTAATCATCAGTAACTCCTAAACCGACTGGAGCTATGCAGGCAGACCTGGTCCATACCCATCACAGAGAAGCTCTACAACCCATAAACACTGAATCAGCCTTGCTACTGATGGTTGCAAAAAGTACACTTATCTCTCGGAATATTACAACAATACTATTATTAAAGTAAAAGTTTAACTTCGTGTTGCACGACTTTTAAGTAAAAAGTACTACTTTAAAGTATTTAAATTAGTTACGCTTAGAAAGATTTCATGGGTTTTTTAAAGACAGTCCTGACGACTAAACATTTAACAGGATTTTACACTCCAGAATAGTTTAGGAACCGATACTCCTTGGCTCCCTAGATAGTCAGGCAGAAAAAATTTATTATGTAGGTACCTAAGCAGGTAAAAAGGAAATCCCACCAAACGAATTTTCCATTATATTGTGGGAATAAATAAATAAATAAATAACGCTCACATTGTTTTAATGATCCCAAGTACCTAAGCCATAGGCTTTTTGTTATGGGAACCATAAAACGTTGACCTACCAGCAATTCGCACGAAGAAATTTGCTTCTTCTTTTATAATGCGCACGGCTAAGGAGTGGAATGCCCTGCCTGCGGACCTGTTCCCTGAGCAATACAACCTGGGCCTCTTCAAGGCGAGAGTGAATAGGCATCTTTCTAGGTAAGCATGCTACATCTTCGGCCTCATCATCACTCAACATCAGGTGAGATTGGGGTCAAATGCTTACCTATCAAACATATAAAAAAAAAAAAAAAAAAAAAAACAACGGCACAAACATGTAACATCGATGACTGAACCGGGATGAAAATAAATAAATAATGGAATAAATGAATAATGAATAAATTAATGTTAACATAAATGAAAGGATTACTATAACTATTAGTTTAGTTTTATGATTTATCTCTCTCGCATACACAGTTCATCTATAAAACATTGTATTAACTTTTTGTATCGTAATTATGGCTTTTGATAATCCATAGACTCCACTAATAACTTACAGTCAAAGTTATTAGTTATTACTCAATAGATACGGAAAATGCTCTGTTTGTAGGTAAATGAAAATATAATTTAAGCCTTTTTTTGTACAAGATTAATTTCGAGTTCTCTAATTATTTATAATTAATCTACCTTTGTCATTGTTAGGTAGGTAGGTGTAGTCAACTTTGAAGTGTCGACCACTCTAGAACCTTGCCAAAGTTCTGTGAAACATAACTGCAAATAAGTAGTTTGCTATGTTATTGGATTGACTATACTTCATGAATCTAAAACATGGTTTAATGATATTATTAATAAACCAAATTCAAGCCCTCGCTCGTTCTTAAGCTCGTTATTAAGCAATTCTGGCAATGACATGTGAGCCTACGGTGCTGTTTATACAAGAAGAGACGTGTGGCGCTGGCGGATAGTCAAAGTAACACCAATATGAACCTTATAAGTACGTAGCATAGCGTCGTTTTTGTCGTAAAGGAAAATCGCGCCCGCGCCACCAGGCGACGCGACGTGTCGCCTGGTGGCGCGGGCGCAATTCTCCAAACGATGCTATTCTACATACTACAAGGTTTAAATTGCCTTACTTTGACTATCCGCCAGCGCCGCGTCTCTTCTGTATAAACAGTGCCTAAGAATGTAAAAATATGAGAGTAAAATCTTATTGCACAGCTCACAATTAAAGCTGTCACAAATGTTTCAAAACAAAAATTATCATAAAAGACTAATGTCAATGTGTAATGTCAATGACGGCCCGGTAGCACAGTCGGTAGTGAACCTGCCTGCTGTGCCGAGGGTCGCGGGTTCGAATCCCGTAAGGGACAAATATTTGTATGATGAATATGAATATTTGTACCCGAGTCATGGATGTTTGTATCTATATTATGTATTGTATATCGTTGTCTAGTCATCATAATACAAGTCCAGGCTAGATTCTGGTACTTTAAATGTGGCTAGATAATTTGTGTGACACTGTCAAAAAAAAAAATAAAAAAAAAAAAATAAAAAAAAATGTTTAATTCAACGTTGTTTGATAAACTCTCATAATACCTAAAGTTAATTTGAGGTAGGTATACAGGGTGTAACAAAACACCCTAGTAATACTTAAGGGGGTGCTTCAGACCATCAAACTGAACAACTTTATTATGGAGCCAACTTCGAAATCTCGAAATAAAAATCAGCTGTCCCATACAAAACTGCAATACCGGCTCGACTCAAATGTATGGGACAGCTGATTTTTTTTATTTTTTCTCGATGTTGGCTCCATAGTGAAAGTTGTTCAGTTTGATGGTCTGAAGCACCTCCTTAAGTATTACTAGGGTGTTTTGTTACACCCTGTAGAAATAAACAGCCTGCTATTTTTATCTAAACCACTTTCTACGGTTCAGTTATTTATTATGCCTAAAGTCTAAATTCGCCGGCATTACTGTCACTTTCATAAGCGTTTTGTGTTCTCGCTACTTTTATTAGCTACATTACTTTGACTTAATAAAGACTAAACGAAATCCTCTGGCAGGAAATTAATAACAGTTCCTTTCATAAAATTATCTTTATGAAAGCTACAAAGAAATAATTAAGCACCGAAGTAGTTGACTTTTCAAACTTTAATCCAACTATAATCTTAATTATCAATTACCTGTCTGCATATAATAAAATTGTAAAATTGGCGTGGATTTGTTTAAGATATTTGCAAAAATATTCGTTGGGGGCGTTTAGGAAACTTAATGGAATGCATTAGAATTTTTTCCGTCTGTTTGTGCATAAATCACGTAAAAACTACTGAACCAATTTGGGTACAGTTTTCACAAAAGAATAGGGCTTAGTTTGGATTAACATTTAGGCTTCATTTTATCACAATCGGTTCATTCAATCAAAAGCTATGAGTATATCAAATCGCGTACGAAGTCGCGGGCGCCACTAAACACAGGGTCCTTCATAATATGCTGATAATTTTTTATGGTGATGAGACTGTCAAACTGAACAACTTTCTCTATGGCACCAACATCGAAATCACGAAAAAATCATCTGTTCCATACTAAACTGCACACCTACTCGAGCCAAATGTATGGGACAGATGATTTTTTTTTGCGATTTCAATGTTGATCCCATAGAGAAAGATCCCATAGAGAAAGAGTTTGATGGTCTCGTCATACCCTTAAAAAAGTGTCAGCATATTAAGAAGGACCCTGTATACAAAAATAAGATTAGATTATAATGTTAGTATAAATTAGAATCCCAACGTACTCTTACGTAACCTCCAAAGGCTTCGAAGGTCCGTAATGTCAAGTTCAGTCGACAATGACCTCTAGAGAGCTGTTTGAACAATTCTGTGCACTATTTACGGTTACGCTACGTGCGCCCGCGCGTGAACGCAATACTAATGAAGGAAGAACCCAACTCAAATTATGTGGGCTATTTAGGACTTAGTTTTGAGAATTTCGTTAAAGTAATTTTAAAAAATGGTTGAAGGATATTAAGTTCAATTCTTATGTCATACGTCAGCCTTTAAACGTCGGATTTCACAGTAGAGACAATATACCTTTCCCAGCTTCCTGTGCTGCACGGCTAGCACGACAAAGCGTTTAAACGAGAAAAACGTCATGCGGGCTCTTTCTGGCCTACATATAATAATAACGATGGAGGCACATCTCGATTTTTTATCGCTTTCTCGGGGGTGGCATGCGAGGCCTACAGGAGTGAACGAAATGTGAGAAAATTCAAAAAAGTTTCTTTTGATTTTTCATCAAATCCTAAGACCTAATCATGAAGCTGACACCGTGTCGGCGACAGTTATTTTAATAACGTTAAAATTAACATTTTCGCATATTTTGAATCAATGCTACGAGTTTTATGAGCTACCTACTTATTATAAATGATTTGACTAATTGGAGGAATGTCACTTTTTTACGAATGCAAATTTATATAAGAAAAAACTTTGATAAAATCAAGGTTCTCATCCATAAACATTAATGCATTTAATTATATTATGTACTTAACATATTTCACTAAAAAACATTTTTCATATTTTTATTATATCTCATATTATGTACTTATCTACACCGCGTCCACCTTTGCTATATGTTATCAAAGAGTTATGGTTATCTGAAAGAAATCACGTTAAATACCTGTGGTCAATTTTATAAAATTTTCTTTTACCCTCTTATATTATTTTAGGTCTGAAAGTAAATAAATAAAGATTTTTTTAAATGTTTTATTATTCTGTTACAAAGGAACTTTAAATACTACGGCTTTATACCTTTTATACTCTACATTATATTCTAAAAGTAGTTACACAAAACTAGGAACTTTTAACTCCTAGTATAAGTAGATCTAGGACGATTAGATAGATACAAGATACATTTTACAAAGCAATATCCCTTATCCCTAATATTATAAATGTGAATGTAAGTTTGTTTGTTATGCTTTCATGCGAAAACTACTTAACCGATCAACATGAAACTTTGTACACATATTCTTTAAGGTATTGGAAGTAACATAGGATACTTTTAAAATGGCTTAAATGCGAGTGAAGCCAGTAATATTATAAATGTGAATGTAAGTTTGTTTGTTACGCTTTCACGGGAAAACTACTTAACCGATCATCATGAAACTTTGTACACATATTCTTGGAGGTATTAGGAGTAACATAGGATACTTGGTTTTTTTTCCAAACTCCACGCGGACGAAGTTGCGGGCAAAAGCTAGTACCTAATAAAGGAAGTACCATTCTGCTCACACGATGTTTGTTTTGACGATAACAGTTAGCTATGATTCTATGAATAACACATCATGCATTGATAGTCCCAGTTGCACCTGTCGCCATAAAATACTCCAAACAAATGCTCCTACCGTGTCGACGATAAATACACACGTGTGCAGCAAATGACTGATTGATGCGCTTGCGTCACTTTCTAGATGACTTATTGTGATAGATTTATGATCTAGAATCCATTGGCAAGTACATAATGTGTTTTATTTATAGTTTCTATGCAGCAACGCGGACAAAAGCCATAAGTTCAAAACATAAGTAAGCTCATTGAGCGTGAGATATCTAAAAATTCATAAGAATGCTAAGTTAACAATGTGTCATGGGAAAATGTTACCCTATAAACCTAAATAGCTTACGGCTTTATTGATTGATGTCTCTTCTATTCTCGTGAACAGTGTATAATTATACTACATCATCATAATCTCAGCCGATGGACGTCCACTGCTGGACATAGGCCTTCACCAAGGATCGCCACAACGACCGGTCCTGCGCTGCCCTCATCCAACGGGTTCCCGCCGCCTTCCCATTATCTTTCCTTTCATGCAAATCGCCCAAAAATGTGTAGACCGGTGGCCGACAACAACCAACCCTAACTTACAAGATTAATGAATGAATTTTATTACGAAGTTCCAGCTGCCGCATATAAAAAACTTGTGGTGCCAGGCCGCAGCTTGGCACGTTTTCCGGTATGATGAAAAACGTGGACCCTGAAAACACCGCATTATACCTCATCGAATTAAAGGACGGAACTTGTCTGTTGGTCTAGAGGACGATTGGTAAAGCCTAAAAATCCTGGTTTGCCACCGCCTATCTTGGCTGGTTCATGGGTCCGACCGAGTTTAGGGTGCTTATCGGAGGGTGGATTTTACCTCATCGATTTAATTAATGAACACATACATATATCTCTGAAGTTGGAATTGTAATGGGAAAGGTTAAAGGCTCCCGGAAACCAAAAGAGATAGCTATCTAGCTATCAAAGCAAAAAATTTCGAAGACCCTGGGCAATTTTACGTCCAGGAGTGCGATTTTTTAATCTCATTCGCTGAGTTCAGCAGTTGAAAATGTCATAATTACCGTGGAGATTCGCATCTTTCTACTGCTGATTTGACTTTCAACAATCGCACTCCTGAAGTATGATTTTTGGAAAATCCTTGATGGTTGATTAACATTTTCCAAGTACTCACAACTTTGTAACCATCAAATAGGCGCTGTGTACAAATCAATTTTGTAGCAAAGCCCAATCTAAAACGTTTGGCTTTTATTCTTGAAGGCATTGTCTGGTGTCCAAACAAGCGTCCGGTTGTACTCGGAATCGGAAGGCTTTAAAAATATCTATTTCAGTTTCTTGAAGACGCATAACATCATTATGATATTTTGGATGCCCGATAACACTAATTTAATCATTCTGGTTTATGATTAAGTATGACACATTCATATAAAACTATTGTGTACACACGGCGACACATCCAGCTATACAAAACCAAAATAAACTGGCCGCGCGAATTTATACGAGTACTTTATTCAAACGCGCGGTCATATATTGGTTTTGTATAGCTTTGATGTGTCGCCGTGTGTACTAAGTAGTAGGTCAATTATTATGTACATACTTACATAGACATTTAACAACCTAGGTATCTTATCTACTTGACAGGAAGCAAAAGCGATTGAAGCTAGCGTCGCGTCGTAACAAATACTTCATCGATTACCTATCATTAGGAAGTACTTGTAGGAAGTTAATAAAGCCTTAAACGGGTTACTAATTGTTCCACATTCGTTACGTAGTACTTAAGTGTTTTAGACTTTATGATATAGGTTTTAGCGTCTTTTTCAGGGTATAAAGTTATTAATCATGGACTTGTCTGTGTCATGTATTTCCAATTATTATGTTTGAAACGGAGAATTCCAATTCAAACATTTTCAGAAAGTAAAATTATCGCTCTAAACGTTCTGTCAAAATGACAAAGCTATCTTGGACGCACTTTAGTGTGGAACAGCAGATTTTTTTTTCGCTATTTCAGATTTGCTCCTATGGTAAAAGTTGTACAGTTTGATGGTCAGGATTGCGATTTTTGAAACTCATTCTTTGAACTCTGCAGTTGAAAATGTCAATATTACTATGGAGACGAGCATCTTTCTATTGCTGATTTGACATAAATCTTTGAAAATTTTTGAAAGTCAAATCAGCTGTAGAAAGATGCTTATCTCCATACATTTTCAGCTGCTGAGTTCAACGTATGAGATTTAAAAATCGCACTCCTGAACTACCCATGAAACTTCGGAACGGTAAAAAAAATCATCCGGTATACTTTAAATGGATTTAAATATAAGTATTAATTATTATATCACCAGTGAACGCCAACCTTCGCTGTACCAGCTGTACTGTATGTCACATGGTTTTGAGGATGTAGAAGTAGACAATAGAACTTTCTTTTTATCAAAGTATCTATGTTTACCTATACGTGTTGTATTTGCAAAATCAGTTCACGTGTGACCTAAATACGGCACATAAAGTTCAAATTCGCAAACATCAATCAATTTAAATTTACGGTTTAGTTTCACTACCCGGATAAATAAAATGTAATGGCAATTATTGTACATTTGGTTGGTGTCCAACTGCAATGAATTCTGTTTATGGTAGGTGCATCCACGCGTGCTACCAGCACTGCGCCAACAGAAACATGCTATAATTATATCATTTCATTTAATAGGTACGAAATACAATGAAAATGTTTTGTTGTGCTCATTTCCCTGTAAACAGTTTGATTTAATGAGGGCTACCACCGATTACTTAATGGGTGCATGTTTTAAAACAGACGTCCCTGAAACATTAAGGGTCTGTTTCACCACTTCTGAATAAGTTCTTGATAGCTTACCTATTTGACAGATCATTTGAAATATTTTTCATACAAAATATCAAACGACCTGTCAGATAAGGTAACAAGAACTTATCCAAAAGTGGTGAAACAGGCTCTAACTAAACCTACCCTACCATAAAGCGAGCCTTGCTCCAACTGTATGCCTAAAAAGCGAGTAGTTGGTTGTAGTAATAGTTGCTGACAACCCTGAAAGGGATTCTGTTTGTGAGTTATGTATGTATGCACAATGATGACGATACTCCTACATGGCTGATTTCATCTACAGCGATTGCTTAATAGTTGCAAAAGCAGATACAGAGGAGACGTCGATATTTAAGAACACATAAATGTGCACGCTAAATACTACAGGTAATTTGATCCAGGAGTGCGATTTTTGAAACTCATTCGGTGAGTTCAGCCGTTGTAAATGTCAAAATATCTACGGAGATACGCATCTTTCTACTTCTGATTTGACTTTCAAAAATCGCACTCCTGAAGTATGATTTTTGAAAGTCAAATCAGAATTAGAAAGATGCATATCTCCAAAGTTATTTTGACATTTACAACTGCTGAACTCAGCGAATAAGATTCAAAAATCGCACTCCACTCCAGAGCGGCAGAGGTCAATGTTACAATACCGTTTTCCCAGAGAAGGGACATAATAATTCATAACAATAACATATACAGGTTCCAAGATAGGATGATCAGACCATCAATCTGGAAAACTTTCTTTGTGGGACCAACAACGAAATCGCGAAAAAAAGAGGTGTATAGTGGATAGATATAAATAAGTACTCGAATAATAACAAAATAAAGCAGTCATTTTATTTAGTTTAAAATGTTACTATTACAAAGGATTTATTGCACATAAATCGTTGTCGCAATTCTTCGCCGTTTTTAGCCAAATGTATTATTTCGAATGCCCTACTTTCACGACGACATCTTGAAACGCATCGCGGGGTCACTTCACGATGTGCAATGTTATCAATTATGTAGGCATTTTACGAAATGATCCATAGTTTTGAATACAACTATAAAGTAATATTTTAAAATTAAGTATTATAATACATTTTTTGGGTTCCGTACCAAAAGAGTGCCAACGGGACCCTAGTCACAAGCCTACGCTGTCCGTCCGTCCGTCCGTCCTAGCTCTAAAGGGCTGTCTTTTGAACCGTAATATGTAGCGAAATTAAATTTTCACTGAACGTGTGTATTTTTGATTTACTAACAAATAGAAGAAGGATAAAATTAAGGGGAATAAAATTAAATACAAGAAACGTCTATTAAAGAAGTTTGACGAACGGCCTTGTCATTTGAGACCCAGGCTTAGAGGTCTCATATATGAATGAATCTTGGTAATACGTGTAGAGTGAAACAAAACTAACAAAAAAGTAAATTGGTTGTAACTTGTAGAAGTTGGGGGAAAGGTATTTCTCCTTAAGATACCTTTTGTATCAAGTATGTGAAACTAATAATCTTTCTTATCAGATAGTCCACTCAATCTTCTATAGGCATTCATTATGTTTATTTTAATGAAAATTCACGATAACCGTACAGTATTATGACAATGAAAGAAAACGAAATCACACACACTATCAGTTCAACCAAGCCAAATACGTTCCATAACGACCAAAAAATACCTCAGTGATAATATTCGATGAAAATAGCTGTCGTGGTTGCGTTTTGCTATTGCTTTTTGGATGATTTGTCTATTTTACTAGTAATTTCTACTTTTGAATCCGGACTTCTAGAGATGTGGAAGTTTTTTTTAGAAAAAGCCTTAATTTTTTCGTAAAGTAAAAATCTTGTAGTAAAAGTTGTTCAGATTGATGGATAGACTGTTAGATTAAAACGATGCTAATGATATGAAATTTATCCTGTAGTATACTTTAAGGTAAATCAACAAAGAATAATAAAAACCGGTCAAGTATGTGTCGGGCTTGCGCCGAGGATCCCGAAGAAAACACAAATTTTTTGGTCATATTGTATGGTGGTAAGAAACCCTCCATGCACGATTCCGACTCGCACTTGGCCAGTTTATATTTTTTTTATTGTCGTTCCACATTTTGTCACGCGCGTTGATGTCTTTTCTATGGCTATTTTAACTGAGATCAGTAGCATGCCACCGTACTACAGCGCTATCACACCTTCTATTGCGCGCAAACGAACGAGATAAAAGACGTGATACAGCCGTATTACCTGTAGCATGCTACGGCTTCAGGATTTTTAAAATATAGTATAATTGTATAACTGCACGTAACTTTTGTGCAGTGAATTACAGTTTTTTAACCGACGAAAAAATGGAGGAGGTTCTCAAGTCGACGCGAATATTTTTTTTATTAATGACCACGCATAACTTTTGTTTTATTGCTATCTCTACTATTTTGGCTATTTAGCTACTGTATTGGATTATTGTTCGCAATGCAAAACATTGTATTTACAATTAGTTATGCTACGGTCAATTCGCTATGCTATTTCTATGCTGCTTAAATGAACTGAATAGAAAAAAAATATTAATATAAGATCCATTCCAATAGGAAACTTGAAACCATATCTATTTAGCTACTGGGATATTCTTATACTATTTTATAATAAAAGCGGTCAAGTGCGAGTCGGGCTACTCGCGCACCGAGGGTTCCGTACCACACCACCACAGAACACAACATTATTAACTAAGAAAAAAAAAACTTTTGTGTCCGGGACCTTTAGCGCGAGACCGACTCACACTTGGCCGGTTTTTAGTATTTGTTGTTATTCTGTAGAGTATGCTCTATAATCACACTAAGTTTGACGCTTGTATGTATTACCGTTTTTACGATAGAGCGTGAAGAAAAAACGTTGATAAAAACTCGTTTCTTGTTGAGAACCCCCCTTAATTTTTAACTATTTGACATTTTTTTATTTGTTAACAAATCCGCTGCAATAACGCATAATCTGATAAAAATTTCAACTATCTAGCTATTACGGTTCAAAAGTTACAGCCCTAAATAGGTAGGACAGACGGACGGACGGACGGACGGACGGACAACGTAGGCTTAGTAATAGGGTCCCGTTTTCACCCTTTGGGTACGGAACCATAAAAAAATACTATACCTATCTATGCACGTCATCTTTAACGAGCTTTGGTACATCGACTTCGACCGCGTGGAACCCCCTTTAGGGGTCGATTTTCGAAAAATCCTTTCTTTGTGTACTACCACAGCCCGGACACTGCATACAAAAAATTTAATTGGCAAGATGACGTCAGCACATGCGAAACCAAAGAAATTGAACCTTAAGTTTTCTTCTTAGGCCAAAGTCACCAGTGCGAGGTAACCAAAGGGCGATAGAGGGGGTGAGGTAAAAAGTTGGTGGGAGGAAAGGAGTGTCCGTACTGTACCTAGTAATAGATACCTACTCTTTCTTATACTGTGGCACTACTACATCCTCTGTAGAATATAATTGTATTCCACAAGTTTAGGCTGTGCGTTGTCTATAAGTCAGTCAGTCAGTCAGTCACGGAACTATTTTATAAGTATAGATATTAATGGTAAAGATCAAAGATAAAGATCATGTTATTAGGTATAATATACTTATCATTAACTGCCTCTACTTTGAAGCGCAGGTATACGCAGATTTCCTCGCGGATGTTTTTCGAGACGTATAGTTATTACAAATCATACATACCTATCTTTACTTATTAGTACAAGAGCGTACTTGTTCGTATGTTTAGATAAAAATCCAGGCTAGGATCGAAACGCCGCCGTCGGCTACTGACCCTTATAAATTATAATTATATCCTGACGTTAAATGCGGAAAATGCACACTTAATTTTTTTTAACTAAAATTATAATTACGACCACCATCTAAGAACACCATAAACTTTACAACCCGGGCGAATTAATTTGGCACCACTCGCACCCCCCCCCCCCCCCCCGCGGAACCCCGCCGTCGCCGTGCAAGGCCGTAGCATAGCATTTCAGTTGCCGTCGCACGTATCCCTACGCTTTAGCATTTTCTAGTTATTCTTTGCGAATTTTACGAGTTATTATTCCGAGCCACGTGCGAGCCAGGTGCCAAGTGAATTCGGCCAGATTGTACGGTTGCGAGTTTATGTAGGTATACAGGGTCCTTCTTAATATACTGACGGTTTTTTAAGAGGATGATCAGACGATCAATCTGAACTAACAACTCTCTTTCTCTCTTCTCTATCGGACGAACATCGATATCACGTAAAAATTACAGTTATTCCATACTAAACTGCAAACCTAGGGACAGCTGCTTTTTTTACGTTTTTCTCCTTGTTCAATTACAATCCTCATTTTCATCATCGTGTTGTGTGTAAAAGCCTCATTCCCATTGTGTCATGTGTTGGTTTTGAGTCAATCGCGCTACGACTACTTCGCACTACGGCTACTTCGTACTTCGGCTACTTCACGCTACGGCTACTACGCGCTACGGCTACTATACACTACGGCCACATCGCGCTAAGGCTGATTCGCGCTACGGCAACTATGCACTACGGCCACATCGCGCTAAGGCTGATTCGCGCTACGGCTACTTCACACTACGGCTACTTCGCACTTCGGCTACTTCGCACTTCGGCTACTTCGCGCTACGGCCACATCGCGCTAAGGCTGATTCGCGCTACGGCTACTTCGCACTTCGGCTACTTCGCGCTGCGGCTACTTCGCACTACGGCCACATCGCGCTAAGGCTGATTCGCGCTACGGCTACTTTGTGCTACGGCTACTATTTTGACTCGGGCCGCTTTTATTCGCGCCACGGCTACTTGCGCGACACTCATGCTATGAATTAATCGTGTTACGGACACCGCCTTGGAATATTCCTTAGTTACCTATTATGTCATGCAGTAGAAACTAACTTCTATCAGTTCTATCAACAGACTGCTAACACAAATTATTGTTTAAATATACCATGAGCCATCAGCTGTAAGTGAAAGCTATTTTCCCCCGCGTCGTTATTAAACCTTCAATATTTTATCAGCTAAGTCTTGTCTTTCCGATGCAGTAGGTAGCCAATTATTTTGTTTGCTATTTTTATTTATACGTACCTGTTGGGAACGAACTAACATTTTCCTGATTTTATTATCGTTTTTCTGTATGAGTCGTGTCCAGGAAAATGGTACTTTCAAGTCCAATTAAAATATCATTGCATTGCATCATGCCGGCATGATTTTTTGCTAGGTATGCAAAAGTATTTTTATTTTTTATTTGTATTGGTTACCATTACCATTTACCTGTTACGTTACTGTAATTAGATTTATAATTATATTAAAACTATACCTACTTTCTTGTTCTTGTGCTTTTACATACAAAATACTTTCTTAGTAAGTATTATAATTATGTTACTGATTAGAACCACCCAACCCCATCCAAGGAAATCAAATTCTAAAATAATAAGAAATCGCACCTTAACTCAATAAATGTTGGTCTTAACAAATTTTTTAATATGAAATTTTATAGAAAAGGGTTTCTTAAGTATTTTATAGAAAAACAAGAAATATGATGTTGAAGATAATTGCTATACAGGGTCCTTCTTAATATGCTGACACTTTTTTATGGGGATGATCAGACCAGACCGTCAAACTGAACAACTTTCTCTATTGCACCGACATCGAAATCACGAAAAAAAAAAACAGTTCTTCCATACAAAACTGCAAACCTACTCGAGCCAAATGTATGGGACAGTTGATTTTTTTTCTCTTTTTCAATGTTGTTCCCATAGAGAACGTTGTTCATTTTGATGGTCTGATCATCCCCTTAAAAAAGTGTCAGCATATTAAGACGGACCCTGTATTTTTCATTTTGTACCTACTACGTCTTTCAAATAACGAGAAGATAGCTTCTAAAAACCAGCAAAATATGGCCCGGCCGGCCTAGCGTTTGCCCATGGGTATAGTATTATATTATCTGTGCCTATGATGGGGAGCGTCTTAAAAAATCAAAATCTATTCAGACGTTTATGCATGATTGAGTCACAAACATCGTCGCAAACTTTAATATTAGCATAGCATATGCTCACGACTATATTCCCCTAGGGGGTAGTCAGAAATGCATGCATCAATTTCGAGGCATGTATTGTACCCATGGAGAGCGTGTGAATTCTCTATGATTGTACCCACTGTCCATTACAAGTGGCGACGGGCTCATTCCCCGTCACACTGGACAGAGTTTCGGTACTGCTAGTGAAACGTGGATGTTCTGAGGTTTCAGAATATTTCTGGCTACCCCCTAGGAGAATATAGTCGTGAGCATATGCTACTTTAATATTAATAACAATAAATAAAGTAGGTTAGTGATATTAAGGTGCATTCAGGATAACGATAACGTCGTAAGTATGAGTATATATTTTTATCATTTTCCTGGATATGCCGTACCCCTTCAGCTGATTCACAAATTAACATTAAATTGAGTGATAAGTTCCAAGTGCATTCACTCCAAATATGCAGTCGGTAACAAAAGTTTATTATCTACTTATCAGTCTTGGACTTTTTTGTACGCACTACAGTTCTATGTGTTCAAGTAAATGTCACTTGACTACTGACTGTACATTGTCGAGTGGTATGAATATTTGTTATGAACTACTTAATTTTCATGGAAACGAGTCCACATCTAAACTATTATAAAACTGTAACAGAAATTTGTCTGTACATTGAAGATATTTACAAAAAAAAAATTACGATATGGTTTTTAGGTGTCCCGGATTCCAAATCACAAATTTTTGGATTTTTTTTCTGTCTGTTTGTTTGTTTGTTTGTTCGTTTGTTTGTTTGGGTGTTTGTTTGTTCGAGTATCACGCAAAAACTACTGAACCGATTTTGATGAAACTTTTTTTGTTTGATAGCTTATCATCTGACTTAAAATTTGGTATATAATTTATGCGGACGAAGTCGCGGGTAAAAGCTCGTTATTCTATATAAATGAAAATTAATAAATTTTACTTGTAAAAATGAAAAGTAATTCTCAATAAATAAACACCTGACTTGAAATAAAAGGCTAGGTTAGGGTTAATAGATTATCAGGTTATATATGGTTATATCTGTCAGAACAAAAAAAAACAGCTGTCCCAGACTAAACTGATACCTACAATACCTACTCGATTCAAATGTATGGGACAGCTGATTTTTTTTTGTTCTGACAGCTTTACTCGCATAAAAGTTGTTCAATTTGATGGGTATAGTATAGAGTATGGATACTTTTCCTTACACCCTTTATCCTTGCGTCAACCTAGGTTACCAATTAACTCCGGCTAAAATTGCTCTCTCCGTTGTTTTTCTATAGTAATCGTGATTTATAATTCGTACGGCGCTCCATACAAAACGAAGTTCCGCCTTAGTTTGACCATTTAGTAATTAAAGTAAAAAAAGATGTTTATAACACAATCTAAAAACCAATGTCTGTGCTTTGCATTTGTCAGATTTCCTTTTAAATATTATTTCTTAAGTTATCGTAGCTCAAAGTTTTCCCATACAAATCTTGAAATAATCCTAGCATTGATTTTTTACCGTGTCGAAATTTTCGTAAAAAAAAATCATACGGTATATTTAAAAGATCTATTTAGGAAGATTTTTTTAGGTTTCTAGATCGTATTTTAAAATGTCATTGACTTTAATTGGTTAATACATATTATGTAAGTAGGTTTAACCAACAAACCAGTGTAAAATTAACCAACTAATTGTTTTGTTTTGTAAAGAGTTATCGCAGAGGAAATAGCAAAAAAATACGGAATTCATTCTGTTATAATCAAAATCACATTCCAAAGACTTTTTAAATAAGCTACTATCACATCATGTGTCCTACGCGGAGCCCAGGTAATGTGATAGCCTTGAGGTCACTATATATTGATTTAATGCATATCTCTGAGGCACTTTTGAACGAAAGAAAACCCTACAGTGCATACATTTTATAAAAGTCATTTACTACGCTTCTTTAAATTTTCTTTCACGTAATGATCATGACAACAACGGCAACGCTCCAATAAGTTGTACTTACCTTAGTACCTATTAAAGACAACATTGAAAAATCAGCAAAAAACTTGTTCTTACTTCTATTATAATTTACCAATAGATTAAAGAGATTTTTGTTTGCGGTTTATTGTTCAATTAGGTGCATGGTAAAAAAATCTGGAAAACACAGTACATAAAAATTACCTAGTACTTACCTAGATAAAAATTATGTCTTTATTTGTAGATGTAACGAACTCAACCCGGATCTAATGAGAATTGTAACCACTTGGACAGGAGTTGAAGCCACAGGGTACTTGGTACTACAGTACCTACTTTTTTTAATCCGGTAGATATCTCATGAGATTAATATAGTTTTATTTACATTATCACTATTTAAACATGCAAAAACCAGAACGTAAAAATTTGTCGTTTGGTGAGTTCACAAACGAATTTTTTGTGATCACGATAGAATCTCTGTAAATTGTTTAAGCGTTTTTAATATTCGTTTTTAGGGTTCCGTACCCAAAGGGTAAAATCGGGACCCTATTACTAAGCCTACGTTGTCCGTCCGTCCGTCCGTCCGTCAGTCTGTCCGTCCGTCTGTCCGTCCGACCTATTTAGGGCTGTAACTTTTGAACTGTAAGAGCTAGATAGTTGAAATTTTCACAGAATGTGCGTTATTACGGCGGATTTGTTAACAAATAATAAAAATGTCAAAAAGTTAAAAATTAAGAGGGGTTCTCAACAAGAAACTAGTTTTTATCGACGTTTTTTCTTCACGCTCTATCGTAAAAACGATAACACATACAAGCGTCAAACTAAGTGTTATTATAGAGCAAATTCTACAGAATAACAACAAATACTAAAATCCGGCCAAGTGTGAGTCGGTCTCGCGCTAAAGGTCCCGGACAAAAAAAGTTTTTTTTTTCTAAGTTAATATTGTTGTGTTCTGTGGTGGTCTGGCACGGACCCTCGGTGCGCGAGTAGCCCGAGTCGCACTTGACCGGTTTTATTTAATCCGGTAGCTATCTTAGGAGATTACTATAGTTTTATTTACATTACCACTATTTAAATACGTAAGTTTCAACCGGAACGTAAAAAAAAATGTCGTTTGGTGTGTTCACAAACGAATTTTTTGTGATCACGATAGAATCTCTGTAAATTGTTTAACAATAAAAAACGAATATTAAAAACTAATATTCGTTTTTTTATTGTAAGTAAATATATTATGTTAATGTTAATGTTATATTAAATAAAAAAGTGATTTGATAGGATCTCACGTTGGATGTTGATTTATTCGCATTCCAATTACGTGTGTAATATTTTACCTAGTTATTTTTTGCGTCATTCGCGTACCGCAGATAATTAGGATAATTTTTATCTTAGCTAAGTAACGCCATGCCATATTTTCTTGAACTTTCATGTTTGTTTTTTACCTTGGTAGTAGATGGTTGGCCACCTACAAAATTACTCAAGCCTTCAACGATATTTTCATTTGAATATTGAGTACCTATGTATTGCGAATTTGCAAATAAAGAAGTTTGGAACCCCATCGGAAAACATTTAAGTATTGACTAAAATATTAACTAACTAAAAACGATGACTAAAATATAATTGTTTAAAAATTACTCTACATGAACCGGAGGACACGCTGCGGTTCAATTTGTAGATATTTTATTCAATAACGATTAGATTCATATCTGAATCGTAATATGAATGGAATCACGATCACCTGGTATTAGTTAGACCATGTACATTACAACGTATCCTGTAATTAAAGAATTAAGGTAGGTACCTAGTTCGTAGTCACAAACGCAGATTTTTTAAATATTAAGTTACTAAATTACTTCTTACAAAAAGTTCTTACAGTGTTAGGTATTCTTATTATCTTCATTCTTTTTTTTTACCTATTTTATGTAGCTAACTTATAAAATATACTAAGTAACAAAGACAGAGGCACATTATAACCTATCTCGATCTGCACGCAGTGCGATACCACAGTAAGAAACAAGAAGAGAGGGCAAGAAAGAAAGAAGAAAGAGAAGAGAAAGAAAGAAAGAGTATCTATTACTACATGCAGTACGGATACTCCATTCCTCCCACCAACTTTTTACCTCACCTCGGCAGTTACCAATGTAAAGCAAATACGTATTCATTTCTCGTTTGCACTCACTCAGTATTGCACATGCTTACCTCCTCTTTTAAATTTTTCCATTTGTATGAAATGACAGCTAAGTGTCCAAGGCAAAGAAAATATGTCCAAGGTGCGGCGATACCATTACCTATGCCAGCTTAATTCTTGGGCGATACGCTATATAGGCCCGCCAAATATATGCGAAAAGAGATCATCCCTTTTAGTCCAAATCTGAAAGTGCCGGCCATGAACGAAAATATATTTTTTTAAGTATTCTTTTTTTTTATTGGAGCTTTTAACCCTGAGGTTATGTTTTTTTTTTTTACAAGACTATAGGAAACAGGGAGTGCTAATGGAATACTCTCTCCTGAGGTTATGTCAGCACCAAAGAAAAATAATGTCATATTCTGTTAGAACATGTCCGTCTAAACATTATAGGTAGGCACGGCACCAAGTAGGGCCAAAAAATATACATCCTCAATATGCTCACAATACAAGGCGTTATTTTGTACTCTTATACAGGGTGTAAGGAACCTTTAAACGACATGCTCTACCCATCAAACTCAACAACTTTTACTATAGAACCAAACCTGTGACTGAGAGATCAAAAAAGAAACTGCAGTTTCATACCTACGTTTGAGTCGAGTAGGCATTGCAGTTTAGTATGGAATATTTTTGTTTGTTTTGCGCTAACGTGTTTGCTCCCACAGTAAAAGGTATTCTGTTTGATGGGTAGAGTGTGACTTTTCTATACATGGCAATATTTACGTACATATAGCGGGGAAATGTGACAATGACAGTGCTGGAAAAAGTTTTACGTCTGGTGGGCGGGGCCTGAGCGGGGAAGCGGGGTGTAAAACAAAATTTTTTTTCAGGACTAATACCCAGCCTTAATGGTACTTTTCCTTACACCCTGTATATTCTGTGACATTATATTATGCAGTGCTCTGAACATAGACGTATACATTTTCTTCATGTTTTGTCCTTCCCTTCAATCATAAAAATAACTGTAACTAACACTACCGTAGCTAATCAATGCCGGTCGTTTTTATAAATTTACCAATCCTAGAAAAAAATAAAACAAATTGATAATCTCCTCCTTTTTGCCGTCGGCTAAATTAAGTAGAGTCGGTCGGTCGGTAGAGCATAATTCACAATTGCCTTTTGTTTCCATTCTCACAGCAAAAGTGTTTGTTATCCAACTTTAATAACAAGTTAATGAGTGTTCATAGAATAACCATGATTTGAAGTAAATTATTTTCACATTAGGTAGATAGGTAGATACCTATACCTACCTATCTACGTAGTTTGTTAAACAGACACTGAACAAACTAATACTTAGGTATCTACATTGTTTATGAGGAACAAAAGCTCTTCAACAGAGGAACACATTCCTAACGATATGTGGGTAGGTACCCCTTACATAAGAAGAAAGTCTTACAGTTTTTTGGTTACCAAAAACACATATCTATTAGGTTCTATGGTGTAGGTACATGAAATAAGTATGTCGCACCACAATAGTCATTCAGGAGTGCGATTTTTGAATCTCATTCGCAGAGTTCAGCAGTTGAAAATGTCAACTATGTTACTATGGAGATATGCATCTTTCTACTGCTGATGTGACTTTCGAAAATCATACTTAAGGAGTGCGATTTTTGAAAGACAAATCAGCAGTAGAAAGATATGTATCTCCATGTTAATTTTGACATTTTTAACTGCTGAACTCAGCGAATGAGATTCAAAAATCGCACTCCATTGAACTCAGCAGTTGAAAACGGTTGGAGATACGCATCTTTCTACTGCTGATTTGACTTTCAAAAATCGCACTCCTGGAGTATGATTTTTTAATATCAAATCAGCAGTAGAAAGATGCACGTCTCCATCTCCATAGTAATATTGACATTTTCAACTGCTGTGTTCAGAGAATGAGCTTCAAAAATCGCACTCCTTAAGTTAGTTTTTAGATCGGATTTTTGGGTAATAATAATTGTTGTGCCTATTTGCCTTTGACGACGCCTGTCGTGGATACGCACTTTATACCTACTTATCGTATAATTATTGTGCAGTTTATGGTTACCGATTAGCCGATTAATTATTATATTCGATTTGTGGTCCAATTGTGTTTAATAGTCATCAGGAAAAGATTATCTTCAATTTTTTATTTAAATTATAATATGTAGGTATGTATAAGTGTAGTCTACTATCATCGTTATGAGTTCACTGACCTTTAGGGAAGTTTTGTAAAGTTTCCCTAGTCTTTTATACTTATTTTATTTATTAGTGACATCCCCATCCCTTTGGCCTCCACGTCCTCTACCCTACTATTATACCAGTGAATTGTTCCCGATATAAGCACAGAGTACCCCACCTAATTGTTAGGAACCTCTTAGTACGCACTTCGAACAATGGAGTCGTTGCGACAAATCCGACTTTCCATTAAACAGATAGGTACTGCTTACTTATATATATGTTTACCGACTTAATTCGCTTTCACCGGTTATGTATGGAACCACAAATTACTACCACAATTCCTTGTATTTATGTTTTATGGTACCTATTACGTAATTTTATTAGGTACCTATGTCTTTTATTCTGTTATTATACTTAGATATGTCTATCAGTTTCTGCGAATCGAAAGTAACTAAATATCGACTTCAATCGATATAAGGCATTATTATTTATGCTGATCGTGTGCCTAGCTATCATAGATAATTATGTCAATGAAAAAATTTATATTAAATTCCTCGCTTATTGTACATACCTACCTATAAATAAAATAGTTCAAGTGAGGAGAAAAAAGGCTCAAGAAAGAAAAAAACGGACTGCCGATCGTTCGATCGATCGATACCTACATAAAATGATGATGTCTTAACTCTCAAATATATTTTTACAGTCGTTTTACAGTCTCTAAACTAAGTGGCCATTATTGGCTATTGGAGTAGCCTTTGCGAATCAATAATAGTGTGGCGGATGTAACAAAAAGCTTCAAAGAATGTACAAATAACAAAAATACCTATAGAAAATGCTACCGGTATTTTGAAACAAACATACCCCACGCTACGTTCTGTTTACAACATAAAGATAACTTGCAGGTTCTTTAAATAAAGATAATTTTAGATAACTTTAATATAAGTGAAGGAAGTGAAGACGATAAAAAAAGACAAAGTTATATGAAAAGACAAAGTTATATGAATATTTAGATATTCATATAACTTTGTCTTTTTTTATCGTCTTCACTTATATTACAGTTATCTAAAATCGATACGTTGTTACAAAACTATGACAAAAACCTTATACGATCTTTGGCCAGATTACAGATAGAATCTAGATCGTATGCATTATTTATTATTATACCAAGTGCATACCTATGTAAGTGTTGCTAATAATAAGGTAGCTAGATTACTTTTCTTGAAGTTGGTTTAGTACCTATTTTACTGTGATTCACTGAAAAATGTGTTTTACTTTTTATATATTTTGAATAAAATAAAAACCCGCTCTGGTACTTTCAATCTTTTCTACTTTCAAACTATGTTGTTCTTTTCTACTTGTTCTTGTTAATTTCTACTTGTTTAAAAGTTTACAGCATTTAGTTAGCTAATTATAATGTAAAAAGCTATCTGTCTGAATGTGTTCGATTTGACTTGACCATATTATTATTTTATGCACTGTGACTATTATCTTACCAAGTTTTGAACCTAATTGCAAAGTGAGGGATATTTAATTTTTAAAATTAATTTTGTTCAGTTGGATTTATCAAAATTATTTTAATATTTAGAAGATACACATGCACACATGGTTAGAAACATTGCTAAAGCTACCTCCAGCTGGCTTGCATAAAATTGTGACAATAATAGTATAAGAGATAAGTGTACTTTTTGCAACCATCAGCAACAAGGCTGATTCAGTGTTTATGGGGTGTATAGCATGTCTGTGATGGGGATGGACCAGGTCTTCCTGCATAACTCCAGTCTGTTTAGGAGCTACTGATGATTAAAGGTCTGTAAAAAAATTACGATCAGCTGCACAGCTGATCGTATAATATTGTTGTAGTATGCACTGTAGCTATGTGAACAGTATAAAAACTGTCAAGTTCTGTCAGTCGGTTTAGGAGATACAGCCAGTCAAAGTTCCGACCTTCGAACGGCTGTATCTCTTAAACCGACTGATGAACCATGTCAGTTTTTGTTCTGTTTCCATAGCTACGTACATACTACAACAATAACATACGATCAGCCTTGCAGGTGATCGCTAATTTTTTACAGACCTTTAATCATCAGTAACTCCTTAATCGACTGGAGTTATGCAGGCAGACCTGGTCCATCCCCATAACAGAGAAGCTCTACAATGTAGAGTCTACACCCCATAAACACTAAATCAGCCTTGCTGCTGATGGTTGCAAAAAGTAAACTTATCTCTCGGAATATAAGGCATAGCACACAGGCGTTGCTCTTTAGCATATTGTTTATTTATTTATTTAGAAAGACGGTAAAGTTAATTATTAGACTAGACGTACATCTTTTACCTACATATCTCAACTATGCTAGATGTATACCTACTTATTATTAGTATATTATTTATCAATGTCTAACATTAATAATATCCTGTAATTGTATCGATAATTAGAATTTGCGGTTTTAACACGTAATAATAATGACACAGGTAGGTATGTAGTGTAGGTTAGGTACTATTAGTAAGTTATGCATGTGACCTAATGCATGTAAGAATTAATGGAAAAATGTTGTTCCGAGGTAGGTAACCATAAAACAATAAAATGAACATCAGTAATTTTTTTCTTTTCTAAAATTTAATTGAAATGATAAGAATTATACTTTTGTAGAAAATTATTATAGGTCAAGGTCAATAATTGAATAAATTTTTCATCTAAGAAAATAACGAATTATCATAATTACGTAAAAACTTTAAGTTAACTTAATTACATTTTTATTTAAGTAACTGTCGTTACAACATATTTTTAAACTAAGCTTTAATAATACTTAATTATTAATCTTTATTGCTTTCAACCACATGAAACGTTAACGCGTTACGTTAAGTTCCTATACCTAACTAACTACCAAACTTATTTAACAATTTCAAAAGTTTGCTTTAAGTTATTCCATAAATTCTATAAATTAATTTGATCACTATCCGTTAATAAGTAAGAAACAACATTACACAGGTAATCTTAAAACAAATCAATTAACTTACAAACTACTTATTGTTTGAAATTTGAATGTAAAAACGAGAGAGTTAAAATACTTATTAGAACGAAAAGGAAACCACCCCGAAAGGACTTTTGTATTTTGATAAAACAAATACTTAAGTAAGACTTAATTATAAATACCTATGTATAATATCATAAAGTAACACAATAAACCTAATCAATTTGGCGTGTCTGTAACTCAGTAAATTGAAAATATTTTCAGATAAACTAACTAATTGGGGAGAATGAAGGATAAGTAGGCACCTAGCCTAAAAAATATTGTTGGATTTCTTTTTCTGTTTCTTTTCTACATTATCTACAGTATCTACTCGTTCTTGTTTCTTTTTCTATGCTGTATCTGTGTGTTTTTTTGGTGTAAATAAAAGTATATTTAATTTCAATATCTTCAACATACCTAACCTACATAAACGCCAAATTTACAATTGTATTATAAATGTATCTATAGGTACCTACTTATAGATCGAGATACAACGTGTTAATGAATTAACGCAAAACTAGAAAGTAGTTTGTTTAGAATCGAGAGCAGAATCCAATTATCATGGTTTCAATATAGGTTATTTTTTCCAAAATATTAAATAATTTGTTTTTACTGAACGCGATGTCAGCCCACCGCGCGGGCACACATTTAACCTACTTACTATACCAACACAAGATTATTAAAATGTATCCATGAGGACGTTAACGCTTTCATTCATTGCTGAAATGATAACAAATCATATTTACCTCAAAACTTAAAATGCGAATAACTTTAAATTTTAACTAGGTATAAAAATAATGGAATTATTATTTCTATCTAATTATTTTGTTATAAATCAGTTGGGGTGTATGAGGTTTTGCGCTTATTCATTAACACGTTGTATAAATAAATTCGTATACGAAAAAGGATTAAAAAAAACACCTGCGCGTACGATGTCGCGAGTTCAGTTAGTCTTATCTTACCTAATATAAAACCAAATAGAGGTAATATGCTTCAGTTTTCAATACAAAAATAAAAAAATAAGGTACCTGCCTGCTGAAATTGTTATTATTAACATACCTTGCCATAACCCGAACACCAGTACAGTCGTAACCAAAAACCTCATACTTCCAACAATCCTGGACACCCAATTAAATTTCAAAATTGTTTACTCAAATTGTTGAACCAAACTTTCATTCATGATTATAAAAAAAAACTACGTTCACAACAGCACAATGTTCTGCAGCGCGTAGTGGCGCGAACGAAGCGCGACTCGACAGAGCAGGGTGACAAGACAACTGGCCAAAGCGACCGTCTCCCCTCGCTTATAATACCTACTCCCCATACTGTACAAAACAACAGCTGCTCTTGGTGGCTAGTTTTCCGAATAAAGTTTTCATTTAAGGGTGGAAACGTCATTATAATGACGACTCTTGCAACTACACTTATGTTATGTCGTCTGTGATTACCTTGATTTGAATTTTTTATTGCTGCCCCATTCAGAGCATAATGTGGTCGTGATACGGATATCTATTATATGAGTAACTAAAGTCGATGACTTATGATTAATAGCCAGTTGACAATTCTAAAAAAGTATGATCGATGACTTAATTTTATTATCTACCTACTATAGCAATGTAGCTTACTATACTATTCAATCATATATTGGTAATGTTGAGATGAAAAAGACACACAAATTATATCAATACCTAGGTAGGTAGGTACTTACCTATATGTATTCAAATTCACGATAAAATTTAACTTTATATAATTTTATGAATCTACGTATTTTTCAGTAGGTGGGCTGTAGAGATATGCGGCCAGAAACTCTACTATCTTTTAAATAAAATACTTAAATAGGTCATACAAGGAATTAAATCAAACTAACGAATTAACTACAGTAAGTTATAAATTTACTTAACCGTCAGTCATTTGTAGAAATTTTAACATAACAATAAAACCCCTAACTTTAAAATATTGGAGCAAAAATCTAAAAATACACGTATACCTAGACAAGAATTACCTACCTCTACGAAACATAATTATAACTTACTAGCGGCCCGTCCCGGCTTCGCACGGGTGGACGTCTAATCTTTTCTAGGAATAAATATAGCCTATGTTACTCAGGGTGAATGCAGCTTTCTAATGGTGAAAGAATTTTTTAAATCGGCCCAGTACTTTTTGATCCTATTCATTACAAACATAAAAACATACAAAAATAGGTACAAATCTTTCCTCTTTATAATATTAGTGTAGATAACGGATACGCTATGTCAGTCTTAGGGACAAAATCATAATCATGATTTTTTCAGCTTTACATGACGTTAAGTCCTTAATGAAAGTACTATGGTACATAATGAAAAACCTTTTTTTTTATTATTCATTACTGTTTATATGGGAGCTTTTAACTCTAAGATTATGTCAGCCCCATCGTGTCTTAACCTTGAAATTCTAAATAACAATGAACACAACTTTTATACTATCAGTTTAAAATAACAATGTGCATGACCTCGCCTGCAAATGTGACGTCACTCAATCACACGAACTTCACTCGAGTCATTCAAATGATTATTTCCTTTACATAGAGTCTATATTCCTCTACAACCGAGTGAAGTTATCGAACGGCCCTTCAAGGTCATGCACATTGTTATTTTAAACTGATAGTATTTTATGAAGGCAACGGCCAGAGCAAAAATTAGTAACAAACTAACAAACATTATAAAATGGCTACGGAATTTAGGTATCTACATCGCCCTATCATGGGCGTATCCGACGATCTTGGCCGGTTTTTGTAATAAATGCTTTTCGCATTAAAAGCGGTTATTAAAACTAAGACAATTAAGATTTTTGCAACAAAAAATAGAGAACGCATCTAATGGCTACCTACATAATTAAATTCTACTACACGATTAAAATGTAATGTTTGTAATGTAGAAGCGTTAGCGCTCTTACAGACGAGCGACACTTTGCGGTCGTTGAGGGTCGCGCGACGGTCCCACGGACGGACGTAAAGTCTATGAGCGCGACCCGCTGCGACACACGGCGACCGCAAAGTGTCGCTCGTCTGTAAGAGCCCTTAAACAAACCCATGAGCTAAATCAATGATTAGAATATGTTTAATAATATATTTTCACACAACGAACTACCTACTCATAAATTCAAGACAAAAAACTAATACCTTTTGGGGCGGTCAGAAAAATTGCTACAACTCATTATTGAAGTGCATTGCAGTGATTTTTGACGTCTTCGATGTGATGTACCTAATTGTGTACCTAGGTATTGTCTTTTAAATATGACTTTACAACAGCATTATGTATCCTGTAACTCCCAGTAGATATAATAGGGACCTACGACATAATAGGTAACCTTCTTAGATATTATTGATATACTTTTGATAAGCAAGTACCTATACGCCAGTAACCTTAGACATAAAAATCGCGTTAGGTCGCAATAAATTGCACGGAGCTGATTTTTTGGGATGTTGTTAGGGTAGATACCAGTAGCATAACACCAATTTTGCAGCTTCGAAAGACTTGTGCTAACCGAATGGTGCTTAAAAAACCTCGAAATTTTCTGACTTTTTTCAGGGGTTGACTTATAACTTCTAAACGGTGCATCTTACATAAACATTATCTACTACGTTTTTAAAGAAGATAAAATTATCTGTAATTTGAATTTAATTTCAGCGCTGTAAGTTGAGTAAGTCTTGAGATACAATACTTCAAACATTCGCCATTTTTCCCAAAAAGTTCAAAATTGAAGTTTTTTGCGTATTTCGAACAGGATACCGGCTAAAATACTTATTCTACGAGGAAAATTATAAGAAATGAAATTGTAAAGCAGCTATTAAGCTTTAATTTAAGTATATTTTGAATCTTGTACAGCCAACATTAACGAAAAATTAAGGAAATTCATTTTTTTTTGGAAATGGAGCTCCTATTGTCAATTCATATTAATACTGCGAAGTTATCTATTTAATGTTATAAAAATGACATTACATTTATAAATTAGATATTTTAAAGCAGGAATGTCAAACATGCATGAGACTTCTCACTACATTTTCTTGCGGCTCTATCAAATTTTAAGAACGGCTTCCTGATGCGGCCCGTGAGCGAACAGAATTTTATCATTTATTAAGTACGTAGGTACTCATAATTATGTACCAACACCGTTCCGGAGTCATTTATTAAGCCCGCCCCGCTCTTCTGCCCCCCACCGAAGAGGCCTTACATTCCTAAAGAATCCCCAAGTGCAGAAGTGGTTGGGGATAGAGAAAGAGCCCATGCACTAACTTGGAGTGATCAGGCAGGGGCTGACCGCTAACCCTTCTGAAATTCCTATCATGCAAGTGCCAGAAAGGGTGCGGACTGCGAAGGAAGATAATGCTCCTGCTAGAGAGCAGTGCTGAAATGCTCGGCTCTCTGCAATGTTTGTCAGGGGAAGACCTGCCTGAATACTACTCCCTTAGCCATGGATGAGACGCATGAAGGAGATGAATTCGACGAATCTTTACTACTAGATCTGACCACAGAAGAGTCTCCGGAGCCCTAAAAACAGCCCCTTAGTTTGTAATTTATTACAAGAAACAAATAAATTATAATTTTCATTGTAGGTATTGCGTATTTTTTCCACCATCACATCACGTTCAGGTCCCCCAAACTACCAAAATAATCTATACTATTATGAAACTGCCTCCGTGGTCTAATGGTTGAGCATTGGGCTCTCAACACGGAGGTCGTGGGTTCGATTCCCACGGGACACCTAGTGAAATGTCACTTTGTGCGTTTTTCCCCAGTTGATTAAGACATTGCAGGCTGAATCAATTGATTGTCTGAAAAGAAAGATGATTCCGTGCTTCGGATGGCACGTTAAGCCGTTGGTCCCGGCTACTATCACTGGTATAATAGTCGTTACATAAAAACCACGTCAGAGGCCGTAAGGTGGTCTGATAAAACTCTAACACCAGGGCTCTGCCCACACGATAAGAAGAATTATAAAACTGTAAATGGTTGTTTGTTCGCGCATTACGCGGAAACTACTAAACCGATTTTGATGAAACTTATTGCATTTGAAAGGTTATGATTAGACCAATCTCTAGTATATAATTTATTTTGCTACAATGACGGGTACCCGTGCGGACGAAGTCGTGGGAAAACTCTCGTTTTTATATACTTTTGTAATTAAGTACTAGTTTCCCCGCGACTTCATCCGCACGGGCTCCCAACTCTCCCAAGTTCTGATCATCGTAGCAAAATAAATGGTATACCAAATTTTAAGTCTAACCATAAGCTTGCAGACAACAAATGTTTCATCAAAATCGGTCTTTTAGTTTTCGCGTGATGAGCGAACAAACAAACAAACATTTTCAGTTTAATAATATCACTAGATTTGCCCACGACTTCGTCCGCACCGGCACTCGTCATGGTAGCGAGATCAAATATATATCAGTTTATACGTCTAGTCATAAGGTTTCAAATACAAAAAGTTTAATTAAAATCGGTCTAGTAGTTTTCACGTGATGCGCGAACAAACAAACATTTACAGTTTTATTATAGTATAGATAGATTATTAATTATACTTAATTTCATTTTGGATGATATAAACCATTTCCTACTAAGTTATGTATTTATGTCCTTTAAAAAATTCTTGCAACGCCTAAGGCTCAATTTTTTTTAAAACCTAATCCCCTTATATTTAGTTTTTTTTCCTTATAACAAAGGAACTAATCACTGTACAGGGTTAAATTTATACTTAAATTAAAGCTATATAACTGCTTTCCAAATTAATTTCTTATAATTTACCTCGTAGAATGAGTATTTTAGCCGATATCCTGTTCGGAAGACGGCTAAAACTACAATTTTGAACTTTTTGGGAAAAATTGCCAATGTTTAACGTGCTGTATCTCAAGACTTACTTAACTTAAAGAGCTGCAATTGAATTAAATTTATAGAAAATTTTGTCTGCTTTAAACACGTCTAGAACAATTTTTATGTCAAATGCACCATTTAGAAGTTATAAGTCAAAACCTGAAAAAAGTCAGAAAAATTCGAGGTTTTTCGAGCACCACTTGTTTAGCACAGGTCTTTCGAAGCTGCAAATTTGGTTTTATATTACTGGTATCTATCCTAACAACCTCCCAAAAAAGCAGCTCCGTACAATTTATTGCGACCTAAGATGTTTAAAACTACTGGCATACTACCTAATAAAACACTTTAATGCATGACATAAGTATGTCAGTAGTATCAGTCTACCCTATCAAATCATAATGAAAGACAATATTGATCGTGTTAGTTAAATTATAATTAAGTACTGCATTATAATCGCGCAGTTAATAATAGTTTTCTGTCCGAAATAATCAAGACTGACCCCAAACAGTGCCAGAGACCTTAGACGAAGCTTAGCCTTTTTTATTCTACAAGGCTGAGAACAAAAAATACCTTACCTTGCCTTATCTAGTAAACCTAATGCCGGCTCTTCATTCTCGCCGAGAACGGGCGAGTCAGGCCGAGAACGAGAGTGTGGATGCCCTTCATTGTTCTCGTGGCGTCGTAAGCCATAGTAATTTTCCTTGAAAGTTCTCGCCGAGCGTTCTCGGTGAGAGTGTAGTGCGGTGTAAACACTATTATATTGCTAAGTAATATAATCATTTTCAGATATATATAGATAGACTGGACTAAGCCATTTCTCCATTATGTACATCGTTGACCCTTAAGCCAGTCAAGTCGTGGTGGTAGGAGCAAAATCATGATCAGTAATTAGAAAAGCAAATCAGTAACACATTTTTCGACGCGCGTTCTTCAGTCACAAAAGACAACAGCATAGTAAAGCCAGCATATCGAAGCGGGTCAGAATTACCCATAAAGTTATTATACCGGTCGGAATAGAGTAACTGACATGAGTTGTCAAATGAAACCGTTTTTTGTGAATTTGTCGGCACTTATCGGCACCCTAAAACTTCGAGTTCTGTGTTATTGTGAATCTAACATGAAATCGTAGGTAATTTAATAAAATAATAATATAATAATATTTTATTTAATAATATATTTCACAAAATAATCTACGATTCCACTTCAGATTCACTAATTATTCACAGAGCACGAATATTTGCCCTGTCGATTGTGCCGACAAGTTCCCAAATACGGTACAGCTCAGCTCCACAATATTGTATTGTCATCGGGTTAAGGTATGAATGTGTAACAAATAGCGCAACTGGTGTCCGTCCAATTTCATTTCAAAAGTCAATGAAGTCAAAATAACATCAGAAATGTAATCTATAATTATGAATATTCATCATCATCATCACAGCCTACATACGTCCAAGTGCAGGGCACAGGCCTACTCAGGGAGGGTGTATTGAGAGTTAGACCACCACGCGTGACCAATGCGGATTATTGGGCCATGTCGTCCGTGCGGATTCGAACTTGGACCTCAAGTTTTAGTTTCCATAGCTCTCCGCAAATCGCTACTCTATGGATATTATTTTGAATAAAATATTTGAGTTTGCTGAATATGACAATGGATATGGCAAATCTATACTTAGTCAATTAACTATTTTGTTTTGGTTCTAAGGGTAGGTACACTAAAACTGAGCTGTTGCTAAGTAGGTACAGTCAAGAGCACGTCAAGCTTGACACTTTGGACTTTGTACCGTTCTTATTTAGTGCGCCATAAGCGTTACAATCGAACTGCAGGTGTAAAGCTTGATGTGCTCTTGACGCTCTTGATTATCCTGGGAAATTGGCAGTGATGAATTTGTTTTTTAACTAGATCTTAGGGTACACAGGGTGAAATTGATACTATTTTTTGCTCCGATCGGTTTGCTCCCCTAGTAAAAGTTGTTCAGTTTGATGGGTAATAGACTCTTAGTTTAAAAGGATGCAAATGATATCAATTTCACCCTGTTAGTATGAAGAGTACCAAGAATCGAGCCTTGTGGCACGCCTCTATTGACCGCTCTAGCTGCAGAACAGATTGCAGTGCCATTATCTTTCTGCATTTAACGATTTGCAGTCCGTTACTGAGATAGCTGTTGAACCATTGCACGCTGAAACTCATCTAGGAAAGAAGTAAGGATATAAGCGAGAAATCTAGCAAGGTCATAACTGTGCTCATACTGTTGTCCTGGGCCACTAGTACGTTGTCAATGACGTTAAGTAGGGCTGTGGTAGTTCCGACACCTCTTCTGAAACCAGACTGCAACGATGATAGAATGTTGTTATCCTCCAGGAATTGCGAAAGTTGATTATGAACTATCCTTTCCAGGACCTTCGATAAACACAGCAATAGACTAGTAGGTACTGTAATATACTTAATACCTAAGTAAGTACGAGAATAACTTCATCATATTGCAGTAAAATTTAGAGCTCGTTGGGCTCGCTTCGCTCGCTCCAGGTTATTGCGACAACTCAATCACATTGCAGTACAATTTTAGAGCTAATTTGGACCACTCTACCACAAATGCAACTGACAAAGCAGTTGAAACCATGACCCCCGTAACGAAATAGGTGGTTAAACAGTAGGCGATTTTAAAGTGATTTCTGATTTCCCGACCAGATATATCTTGGACAAATTATCTGAGTTACCTACTTACATTTAAAGTAGGTAGGTACCAGAATCTAGCCTCGACTTGTATTATGATGACTAGACAACGATATAAAATCTATACATATAATAAAATTCTAAACTTGCCGATGATGTACATTGAAGATATTCGCAAAAAAATTAATTGGGGGTGTTCAGGATACGTAGTGGAATACATTACGACCATTTTTAGAATTTTTGTCTGTTTGTCTGTTTGTCTGTTTGTCTGTTTATCTGTTTATCTGTTTATCTGTTTGTTTGTTCGCGCATCACTTGAAAACGACTGAACCGATTTGGATGGGGTTTTCACTAAAGTATAGGTCATGGCTTGGGTCAAATTATAGGCTATATTTCATCGCAATCGGTTTATTCAATCAAAAGTTATGAGTATTTAAAGAAAAAGTTGCGAGCGCCACTGAATTTAATGCACGCATAACTTGAAAATTACTGAACCGATTTGAATGATGTTTTCACAAAAAACATGGGACGTAGTTTGTATTAACATTTAGGCTTTATTTCATCGCAATCGGTTCATTCGATCTAAAGTTATGAGTATTTAAATACAAAGTCGCGGGACAACTGATTTTGATACACGCATTAATCAAAAACTTCTAAACCGATTTGAATAAGGTTTCCACAAAAGCGTGGACTAACATAATTATAGGCGTTATTTCATCGCAATCGGTTAATTCAATTAATAGTTATTAGTATTTAAACACAAAGTCGACCGCCACTGAAATTAATGCACAAAACCGATCTGAATGGGGTTCTGCTATGCAAAGACCAAGTAAAAAAATCCTTAAGGCTTACGGTTTAGGTAGTTAGTACCAATTCAGCATTAGAACTGAGGAGTTAGAACCCCAAATTCAATTAAAAACTATTTGCAAGATGCCAGCAATTGATAATTTTTAGGGTTCCGCGTAGTCAACAAGGAACCCTTATAGTTTCGCCATGTCCATCCGTCTGTCCGTCTGTCTGTTCGCAGCTTAGCTCATACATGCTTAGTACTAAAAAACTGTAATTTGGCATGGGTATACATACTAATCATGCCGACAAAGTGGTAAAATAAATTCTTAAAAAATATTGTTTTTAGTGTACCTCCCCTACACGTGAAGTGGGGATGAAATCTTTTTTCTCTCTTATCGCATGGTGTGGTATCGTTGAATAGGTCGTTTAAAAATATTGTGGGCGTCGGAAAGCCATTAAATCGAATTAAAAGGTATCGAAACAATAAAAGTATTCAATTAGTAAGTAGTAGTAAGTATTTTTCGATTTAGGGGTCCGTTAGCGAAATATTAAACTTTAAAGCAAAAGTTTTTGTTAGAGTCAAGTGTCCCCCCCCCCCCCCCCCCACCCTCTCCCAGGTAAACGGTTGTGGTTGGAGATGTGAAAAAATTCAAGGCAATAGTATAATGGTACGGTAGTGTAAAACAAAAAGCACCCTTCTAAGTTCATAATCCATATACTGTAACGGGCAACTATACGGAACCCTACACTGTGCGTGGCCCGACACACGTGGCCTGTTTTTTGACTACGAATTAGCATTGTTGGCATCAAGCAAAGACCAACCCCCGGGTTCTAATTTCTCAGTCCAGATCATTTGGAGGTAATGTCAACATAAACTATGTCTTGAGTACCTAACTGTGTGGTGAGCTATGTGTGCTTTTAGAATCTACAGCCAATAATTGTAAATTTGTAGGGTTAATATCGTTAGTGTAACTATTATTACCAATTCATATGGTTCTGATGATTTTAAATTAGTATTTAACCGGCTTTTTTCTTATTGCTGTCTCCCGTTTGCAATAGAGGGAAGTCGAATATTTATTTTTCCTACTCTTGACTTCTATCTTCTTTGATTAATTAATTGCGGGTTCCAAGACAGATTAGAGTCATCCCCCGGGCTCGCTGGACTTCATTGTCCAGTGTTGTGAATGGTGGCCGCTGTTGATCCTGGTTTACAGGACAGCGGCAGCGGTGGGAAAGTGTGGTGGGCCTATGCCCGAAAAAAAGTAAGTACCTACTTATCAAGCAATTTAGATGATGTTTTGAAAAACGTATAAAGAGATTCTACTTTATATCTTAGTTTTATGGCAATAATTTATCTAACGAATTCCTTTTTCTTTATATCTTTCTTTTTTCATTTTCTTTCTTTTTATTTCTTTTTTCTTTATATTATTTCAGTGGTCTGCGCGTACGAAGTCGCGGGCACAGCTAGTACATAATATAGATACAAACATCCATGACTCAGGTACAAATATTCATATTAATCATACAAATATTTGTCCTTTACGGGATTCGAACCCGCGACCCTCGGCAGTAGGCAGGATCACTACCGACTGAGCCGTCAAATCGTCTGAAACTAGATAGGTATCTATCTATACTTAATCGTCAAGAACTTGTAATGATCTTTTGAACTGTCACACTTCAATGGTTCCATTTAGCAACATTATGATCTTATAAAGGATATTGTGCAAAGTGATTATACCTACCGATCTACCAATAAATTAAAGCGCATTTTAAGTGCGTACGTAATTGAGTTGAGACTTTCATAGGTAGCTACTTAAATACGTAAGTACATAGGTACTGTGTTAACCGACATCGATTCCGTACCCTACATCCTGATTCCTAAGTTTTAGCTTCTTTGTGAAACCTAAGTAGGTAATAGCTAATTCGATCAGGGCCAGTAATAATGGGTAGGCTGACCTTCGATCGTAGATTCGAAGCGGAGGAAAGAGGTTTCATGGCTTTGCAAGTGTTTCCACTTTTTGGCACTTTTTTAGTGATTTAAAAAAAAATTGGAAAGCATATATGCTTTAGGTAGTTAGGTACCTAATTAATTTTTGGAAACTTCTAAACCGATTTAATTTATTTATTCATAGTCGGTTGAGGGGGTATGGTGGGTCCGTCACGGGTTGGTAGACAAGCGTTCTTATCGGGGGTTCCATTCTACAAGGTGTAGCAAACCACCCCATACACACTTACAGGGGTGCTTCAGACCATCAATCTGAACAACTTTCATAATGGAGCCAACTTCAAAACCGCGAAAAAAGAATCGGCTTTCTTACAAAACTGCAGTAACTAGGTACCGACTCGATTGAAATGTATGGGACCGCTGATTTTTGTATCGCGATTTCGAAGTTTGCTCCATAGTGAAAGTTTGATGGTCAAAGTTAATCAGATCAGAAACATACACAATCCTACAGATCATCTTCTTGACTACCACTAGAGCCTTTGTTGATTGCCCAGGGTATTTTCTTCAGGGTACTCTCCTCGTGAATCCCTGGCCAAGTAGGTAGTTACTAGTTCCCACGGGAAAAAGTGAAAGTGACGGGACGCCCAGCGGGATGGTATGCAGCAGGTTTAATAAATTACGAGGACCGATGCAAGCGGTGCAATCAAAATGTTATGTAATAATTTGTTTCAGTCACGAGAGACAGTAATTTTCTTTAATAGAAGATAGGTAAGTAATAGGTATTCCTACCAGGTACCTATTGGCTTTGTCCTTGTTTCTTTGATATAAAACTAGTTAACTGTAGCTCGCGGCTTCGCTCTCATAGACACATCGTTTCCTTCCCAGCTTTTCCCAGCAAAGCTAAGTTTTAGCTTTCGTAGCCTATAGGTACCGAACTTTACCGAAGCATGGACGCGCTCCAGATAAAATAAGTTACGTGTTGCTAATTTATTTGGTGATCGTTTTACCACTGCGTTACGTTGCGTTCCATAGTTTGAGACCTTCGAGTTGCCTGAGCGCGAGGCCGAACAAAAAAACAAAACCACAACCAAAAACGTTACGTTATGTACAATTCTTTCGGAAGATACGTTGGCGTAACGTTCGATGTACGTTCGATCGAATTTTCTGGCGTGGTAGGTGTATAGTAGGTGTATGGTGGTAATCAAGTTGAAACGTTTACGGCTTAAACGTTTCGAGTTTGGTTTTGCTTTGGTAACGTCAAGGAATTAACAGTTAAAAAAATAGCGCGATAGCATTTTTACATCAGCTAAACTAAATCTAAACCAAAATTAAACCAAAACCAAAAACGTTCCGTCCGAACAAAATAGCGCAATTGAGGCCCTGGCGTTGTATACTAACATCAGAGCCGTTGCACCTGGAGTGCAATTTGAACCGTGAGATTCAAAATCATGATCGAATGAAGTTCAGCACGGGTTCCTGAAGGGAAGGTCTACGGTTACAAATTTGACTGTATTCTCTAAGTTTGTTCGCGATAATATGGAAAAGGGGAGGCAGGTTGATGTGATCTACACGGACTTCGAAAAAGCATTCGACCGAGTGGATCACATCATCCTCCTGTCCAAGCTAAACTCTCTTGGCATCCACGGTGACCTGTTGTGATGGATAGAATCGTATCTCATGAACAGATCACAGGCGTTGGTCATGGGCGGTTACAAGTCTGACTATGTAAACATTCCCTCAGGCGTGCCCCAGGGCTCACATTTAGGCCCACTTCTGTACAACACTTTTCTCTGCGACATTTACGCCTGTTTATCTTACTCGAACTTCCTTATGTACGCAGATGATACTAAAATATTCATTGATATTGGCTCACCAGAAGATGCATTCAAACTTCAGCACGACCTCAATAACTTGTCCGCATATTACGATCGCAATAGAATATCAGTCAACACCGAAAAATGTCACATTATTAGTTTTACACGTAGCCATCACCCCACCATTTACAACTATAACATAAAAGGTAAAAATTTAAGTCGAGTGGAAAAGATACGTGATCTTGGCATTTATTTTGATACGAAATTTGCATTAAATAGTCACATCGATACAATAACTAACAAAGCATTTAAGACACTTGGATTTGTCATGCGCACTTGCTCACCATTCCGTAATCCCTTGTGTATCAAAAGTGTTTATTTCGCCTATGTGAGAAGTGTTCTTGAGTTCGGATCATCCATTTGGGCCCCACAATACAATAAATACAAGGCCGCAATAGAGAAAATTCAAAAGCGATTTATAAAATTTTTAAACTACCAGACTTTTTCGTCATCTGAATCTTATGAGGAGAGTTGTAAAACCCACTTCATGCTGACGCTGCAAGACAGGCGTACTTTGTTGGATATGATGCTCCTGCACGATATTCTAAACTCACGCATAGACTGTCCGGGGTTGGTGGGTGCAGCGGCACTGAATGTGCCACGGCGCCGCACGCGCCACACCAGCCTTCTTCATGTGCCGCTGCATCGAACCAACTACGGTTCAAATGAGACCCTATCACGCTTAGCGGACACCTTCAACAAACTTTTCTCTGACTTAGATCCTTACTACATGTCGAGGAATAGATTTAGGCGGGATATTGTTAATACCATTAACAACAACAACAAAAACACCCCTGGGAAATAACACGCATATACACACACACTTTGTCACTTACCTGTACTATTCACTTACCTTTACCTGTGCCTACCGCTTGCCTGTACTACTGTACTTCTCACTTACCTATCTTTACCTGTACCTACCAGAACTCACACACTCTTATAAATACTTATACCTACTCTGCCGTTAAAATACTCTTCTAATACACAAATAACTACACCAGCATTCGCACACGCACACACACATAGACACACTCAATTTCTAACTCGCCTGCACTGATAATAACAATACCGCTCCATCTTAAACCTACTTCTACTAGTTTTGTGATGATTCTACTTACCAACCTAAATACCTACTTGTAATGTACTCCAATGGATCCGTAAACCTGCACGTTTTGCTATTTGTTTTGCCACGATTGTTAAACTTTTTAATTTAGAGTAATCTGTTATTGGCCTTATTCTAAGCTTACTATTTCTTTGTATAATTTGTTTTGTAACGCTGTTGATTACTTCAATAAACTTAAATAAATAAATAAATAAATGATGCATAACTCTGGCTAGCATGGCAGCATCAGTCATATAGCGCTATCACGCCTTCGCTCTCTTTCTATTTGCGCGTGAACAAACGAGATAAAGAGGTGTGTGATATAGCCGTATCACGTGCAACATGCAACGCCTTCTGATTTCAATGTTTAGGTACTTTCAAAAATCGCGATACTGACCTTTGGTTGTTCTTTCGGCTAAAAGAACCACTTCCTGGAAATTGTCCTTTTGGGAGTTGTCCTTTTGGGAAGTGGTCCTTATGAGCCAAAAGGGTTTTTACACAGATTGTAAGTGAAGCTTCAGGCCAGATTATAAAAAAACAAGGTCTTCTATTCCCAGAATGACACAAGCCTACGTCACAAAAAATGGCCGCTAAACATGGTAAAAGGGTATGATTACGTAGGCTTGTGTCAATCACGTGGTCAGTCACGTGATCGGAAGAGAATACCAGGCGCAGTATATTATTATTGTACCATGCTACCGTACCGTCAAAGAGTTTCACTAGCGTTTACCACCGACACTTCAGGGCCTAATAAAAAAAAACGTCAAATGGACTTCACACATTTATTGTATTTTCGTCTAATAAAAATACTATATCATATAACTACCATAAAGAGGATATCTACAGCAATTGACAGTCTTGCTGGTTGTACAGATACTTGCCGGAGCACAACATTATAAATTCCCTCGAATGCTTTTCGATGCATCAAGGGACTTTTTTTCTTTAACATACTATTTTAACCTTAATTTACAGCCCTACCGCATCTATTTTATTTATTAGGTATATTTTAAAGAAAATCTACTCTATTTCGCCAAAGTAACACCATTCGATGGATGATTAATGTATTGCACTATTGAAATTCATTGTTAAAATGTAGCACAATCAATGGTACAGTAAAAGTGATGTCAAGAAAACTAGGTCTTAAAACCAAAGCAGGTTATTTCAATTGTAAGTACTAGTTTTAATGTGATTTGGGCACAACAATGTTATTTTAAAACATTGGTAATTTTAAACTTTGTTTAATGAATTTTAATTAATTGAGGTCCTCAATCCATTTTGAACATGCTCATCATGTTATTAAATTCCCACACGGCACTTACATTCCAAAAAATTCTTACCTACTACATTAAAATTCCATACAAAAAAAAACATTTTTGAAACACATTGTCATACAGTAACATCCGATTGACTCGTAAAGAAAGTAATTTAAAAGATAATAACAATTAAATACATTTTACATCTTTTTCAACAAGACATGACCCGGTATCTATGGAGTAATAAAATAATTAATTACTCTTACAGCAAGCGGGACGAGGGATTTCGTTTGCAAAATATGCGTACCTACCGCGGTTTATTCTGTAATAGTATTCTTGCGGTCACAAAGGATGTGTTTTCCATAGAGAATTCACACGCTCCCCCGTTTTCAATGAAAAAATGTTATGACGTCATACTGGTTTTGTTTGTAATTTAAAAAAAAATATTTTCAAAACGTATCGTGTTGATGAAATGAAAGGGATTAATGGGCCACTTCTAAAAATATACTTTATCAATACCTTTCAACTACTTGTTTAAAAAAAATTCAAAACTCTTCCTGCATGGCTAGATGCCAGCGAGATATAGAGCTATCACGCTTCCGCTGTCTTACTATTTGCGCGCGAATGAACGAGATGAAAGACATGATATAGCCGTATCACGTACAACGTGCTAGCCCCTCTGGTAGAAAATGGCCGAATAAATTTTTGTAAAACATACATACCGTCAAATGACTTGTTATATCGTCTTATTAACATCAACTGTGACTTTAAGAATACATTACAGAAGAAATACAAGTCAAACCACGCCGCGGTATGCATATTTTGCTAACGAAATCCCTGGTCCCGCCTGCTCTATCAAGCTCACCATGCATTTCGGAAAATGATTTCACGTGGACTACTTACTCTATGTTAATTATTATGTACACGATCATCGTAACTAAAAGTAATAATTGGCTAAATGATAGGTAGTATCAAACTCATACATTTGTAACATTCACCTTTAATAGAAGTGGAAAGAGAATTACAGAGTGTAATAATTAAAAATGTACTTTAGTTAAGCATTAACCTACCTTGGGATAGTCCGAGATCCGACCGTAAAATTATGCACCTATTCCTTAGGCGAACGAAATGTAATTCTAGTGTATGTTTATACAGGGGTTAATTTAACGCCGCCAAGTTGCCTAAAAAAATCTTGCCGCAAGTGCCTTTTCCATTATAATTTTTGCTATAACTTTTTCCACGTGTTTGTTAGGGAAGTGAATGAGGTGCCATCGGAAGGAGACTGGTCTAAAGTACTTTAAAAACTAGGGTTGCCACCTCTCAATCTGCCGCAAGACTAGGGTTGCCAGATTCAAAAATGACATATTTGGACCTGGCAACCCTATAGTTGCGGCAGATTGAGAGGTGGCAACCCTAGTTTTTAAAGTACTTTAGACCAGTCTCCTTCCGATGGCACCTCATTCACTTCCCTAACAAACACGTGGAAAAAGTTATAGCAAAAATTATAATGGAAAAGGCACTTGCGGCAAGATTTTTTTAGGCAACTTGGCGGCGTTAAATTAACCCCTGTATAAACATACACTAGAATTACATTTCGTTCGCCTAAGGAATAGGTGCATAATTTTACGGTCGGATCTCCGTCTAGGACTTTCATAGCCGTTATTGTGAACATTCGGTACATAGGACTACCGATACTCAAGCTATGCAATCTACTCATCATTAAAATAACATGTTGCTATATTGCTTATAATTATAAGCCTGCGGATGCATAAGAGTTTGCGATATCGATAATGGTAGATTTTTATATTTAACTATCGGATCGCTATTTATTACTGCCGATTTCTTATGTTGTGAAACTTTTATGTTTTTAGGTATAAGCTAATTAAATTAGTAATGATGAGTAGCAACCTTGGTTACAGGAATGTCAGTGGTCGCTCTTGTACCACCATGAATGTACACAATCGCACTCTCAAAGTGAACCTCATCCAGAGTAGACAAAAGTCACACAACTTACAATACTCAAAGTAACACAAATAAAGAGCCGCTTCTAACAGCTATACTGGATTGACAGTTGATTCTGTAACTCAAATTAAGAATACCTACTTTATAAATAATCTGTGTACTCATTTCGTATTGTATAATTTGTCTTATAATCCTAAAAAATGTGAAACAATCTACAGTTCTACACACAGCATACATAGTATGTACAATCGTAATTATATACACAAATATAACATGGCAAAGTCATTCGCGCGTCGCGTCGCGTAGGTACAAAGGCGTGAACACGCATGATCATCCCGCCCGTAACCCCTCACATTACACATCTAAAATGTTTTAACGTAAAAATATATAACTTTAAGCTTGTTAGGTACTTTGTGATTGTCAATAATTTACAGTACTTTTCATAAGGCAAATTTTAATGCATGTTCACTACTGTGGCAGACCTGGCAGATAACTGGTAACTTACTATTCTTATTGTCGAAATAGATGAAGAGATCCATGCATCTGATACATCTGTTATATTATATTCTAATACATTTTTAAAAATTTTGAACATGTCCATGCGTCAAATGTGGTAGACTGTGTAAGGCATGCCCGACAGTGGGACGCTGAATGCCCGTATACAAATCACAATAAAAAAAAACTAATTAGACGTCTCCACAAGAAAAAAATACAAATTGTTTCCTGAAAAAAGTTTTCAAAGAACTTTAGTAGTCTGTCAGAGGTTTAAAATTAAAGGTGAATGACTCACAAACTTAAAATCTAAGTAGTATACATAGATACAGGCCGATAAGGGTCCGTTATTAAATAATTATAATTGTGCGTTTTTGCTATGGTATACAAGAATGAGCTACGTATGTAAGGGTAACCAGTGGAGTGATGGATGACTCGACGAATTTGGTTGATATGTAGACAAGTTGCAGTGACATGATGCAAGAACTGTGTGAAGTCCCACGACCACATCTCTTTAAACACCAAGTTTATGGAAAATAGCTTTATGCTGCAACTACTGTCCACCTAACTATACACCATGTCACAAAATATTTCAATTTTACACGGTTGTATATTAATCATCATAAATATATTCATTTTGTACATTACACATGTGATTTTAAGACTATTTACAAATAAACACAGCATCCCGACCGTCACCTTAACAGATGTGAATAGATTCACATCATTTTAATTCTATTTTTAGTAAATTATAATAATCAGGGCTGTAAAAACTAACATTAACTAAAAGTTCATAGCTTAATTTTGAAAAATAAACCTATTTATAGATTGTATCCAACCCCCTACCGTCATAACCGGAGTTTAATTGAATCTGAAACTAAGTTAGTTTCTTAATAGAATACTATGTTATACATACATAATTTAACGGAATAACTTCATATCCGGGGCGAATAAAGAATATTCTCAATGTTTCTCTACAGATTTACATATTTGATATGTGTTATGAATCTATTGCACTGTATGCATGCGATAACTGTTGGAACCAATAACATCTGCACTTCGTTACTTAACTTGAAAATGTAACTTGCGACGTTAATAGCTTTAATTGTCTTGCAATAATTATAGTTCTATAAACATATTCCATTACGACAATAAAATTCTTGACAATTCAATTTGCCAACTACGTTTACAGCGCTTAATTGAGTAGGTTCCTTAGGTAGCGGAGCGGTGCGGGAGGTGGTGAAATATTACGCCTGTACCTGTATATTACTGTATAGGCTTTACAGCAAGTGCTGTTACGTCATATTTCACCCCCTCCCGCACCGCTCCGCCACCTAAGAAACCTACTCAGTTAAGCACTAGACCTGTAGATGTTTTAATAGTTGCAAACATAAGCCACGACGAATAAAATGTCATCATTTGATGCACAGACTTCAAGCCCAGTTTATATTACATTATAATGTTTGGGGAATCGAAAAAGTTATGGTATGTTATTGATTCCAACAATGTACCATAAAGTTTGAAATAGATAAGTACTATTAGTTAAATGAAACACTTAAATAATAATCTATAAGATAATCTGATCAGTGATCACATTCTTTATTTGCCCTCATGACCGAAATGTGATCAGTTTTATATGCTTTAAATTATAAAACGCGATATTTCATTATCTATCTAGCCATTTGGTATGTGAATACTGTCCTGAACAATGTCTGCGTAGAACCTATCGAGTAGCTAAATGCAAACTGATCAATTGTTGTGGTGTTTTGAAATTGGTAGTATTTCAAATTAGGCTGACATGAAGTCATAAGTCAAGGAAATAATGGTACCGATTCGGACTGTATCACGACTTAACTAAATTTATTCCTGTCACTTTCTAAAATAAGATTAAGAAAAGATACAGAAAACCCACAGCTGACTTTAATGCTGTCAAAGTGACGTTACACACCCAAAATAAGATGCCATCATAATGTACGCCATCTTATTTAAAGCGTTTTTGGGCGTGTAACGTCACTTTGACAGCACTAAAGTCAGCTGATGGTTTTCTGTCTCTTTTCTTAATCTTATTGTAGAAAGTGACAGGAATAAATATAGTTAAGTTAAGTCGTGGCACAGTCCGAATCGAGGCCAATGTCATGCAATCACGTTTTAACTATTATCTAAAAACAACGAAACAACTCGGTATTTGAAAATGTTGCTTAAAAGGAGTGCACATCAATCGATCAGTATACATACAGTCTCTAAACTAAGAGCATACAATGATCAAATTATACTATTACAAATAAGTTATGGAATATATTGAACCAGAGTGTATGAAACAAATGTTCGATTCTTAATTGCACAATTAAAAACTATGTTTAAACAAGTCTAATTAATAAATAGGCTTCAATTTATTTCTCCGACTCGCAGATTAGAATACACAATGTTTTGTACATTTTAGGTTTAACACGAAGTAGATAAACTTAAATACTTATCGAAACACGAGTTGGTTGCAGCTTTAAGTATACAGGATCTTGTTAATGCTGACGGTTTTCTGAGTGGATGATCAGATCATCAAACTGAACAACTTTCTCTATGTGACTTAAACATCAAATCCGCTTTACAAAAATCTAATGTTTCATACAAAACCACAGGTCCGGCACTTCAAACAACGTTTTAGATTTGACATGATGACGTTTGCACATGCGCACTTTGCGAAAATTGTGCATGACATAGGTGTAGGGTTGACTTAACACGCATCGTATGAACTACATTATACATTTCGTTACTTTTTATGGTTCATTCTGTTATTAAAAATAGTTTTTAAGCTAAAGAATCACAGGAAATGTGAATTTACCGTTATTTCCCAACGTTTATTTTTACTGTGAGGAGAAGAATAAAATATATTTTATGTAGTCAAATCCAACGGGTGCGCGCGCCTGACTGCATTCCCTTGCTCGGCTTCCCTCAAGCTACCACAGAGTGTGAGGGGGGGTGGGGTAACTGAAGTCAGAGGGGGGCGGGGAGTGGCCGTTCTGTATGTAGAACTATATACTATTACCTATTCTGTGACATAACTACAAACCTACTCGGCGTAAATGTATGGGACAGCTGATTTTTTTCTCGCGATTTCGGATGTCACATAGAGAAAGTTATTCAGTTTGATGCTCTGGTCATCCCCTTATAAAACCGTCAGCATATAAAGAAAGACCATAAAGATGCATTCAATACATTTCCCAGTAGATACTTAAAATAGGTACTTGAAAGCTGCAGCCGCCGTACATTGTACAGTATTCTACGGAAAAGCTTTCCCATTCGGTGATTCCAGTGCTATGTTCATAGTAATTTAAAATAGCACGGAAATAATCGAAGGGGTCCGGCCCTTTCAATAGGTCTTTGCCTTAGAAATAAATATAAATAAAACTAATGGGAATTCATTCACAGATGTGTTGTGAAATAATATATAAGACGTGAAGTTTTGTTTATCGTATGATTCTCAATTTCGGGAATGAAATTGTTCTTCATAAGGTTGTAAAACGGTTGCAATATAAACAATAATGTACGTAAAATTAAAACTGCGCCGGCGCTGTCAAATGTGAACGTTATTTTATTCCCCGATCGTACATACAGACTTTCTATTGTGCCACGACACTATACGAATCATCCGTATCACTTATCCCAAGTATTTCGGTCAGTGTATTGAATAATGAACGCATAACCTAAAAATCAATAAAATTAAAGGGGGAATTTCGGAAAACTGGGTTTTATTTTCCTATATTCTTATAAATTCTCAGCATGAAGTAGTTGATTTGTTCTAAGGAACGATTTTACGGGCCATATATGTAGGATTTTGTGAAGGAAAAGGTTGATGTCGTATCGTATCAAGAACTCAAGAAACTAGCGGAAAAGAGACAGGATTGGCGAATACTCCACCGACAAGAGCGTAGCTCTTAAATAAGATGATGATGATGATGTACGATTTGTAAAGTCATACGACCGCAAAACGTTCGATTTGTAGATAATCTGATTTTAAAAAGGTCAATCGTAAAAAGTCAAATTCATAAGAGGAAAGGCGGGTTCCATTTAGTCCATACAAACGTATTCCCCTGTTTCCTCCTTGGATAATGTAATGACACAGCAAATATTGTTTACCTACAATTTATGTTACCTCTGCCATGTCCCTATCAAATGTTTTTTTTTATTCTATAAATTAATTACTATAAGAACTAGGAGCCTGCGAAAATGACGAAAAATTTCTCAATTTTACTGCCGTTTTCAGACATCCAGCAAGCAAATTTGACGAATACAAACAATATAAAAGGAAAACGTACAGACATAGCCAAAGTCATAATTCACTAAATATTTCAAGAATACTTGAAACAATTATTAAAATCGGTTTAGTTTTGGAAGACACAAGGGAAAACGAAATCGTTATTTTGTCCATTTTATGCAAGTAGCTAAAATCAGTCCGAGCTGCAGTTGTAACTTTCGCACTGGTAGAACGGTTGTTCGGTAAGCGCGACAGCAATTCTAAAATCCTATTCTTCAAATTTATTAAAGACCGCCTTTCCTCTTAAATAATCCTATTCTCAGAAAATCCGGAGGTTAGTTTTTTTTAGGGGCTACTTGTATGGGATAATGGGAGCTCTGGTAGTATGTGTATTTCCAAAATGTACAAGTCAATAGGTATTGTTGGTTTTCTGGTTTTGCTTTCATTTCTTTACAACCGTTACGAGTTTTAATGAAATACGTGATACGCACCGTTTCCTAGCACTTACTAATTCAACCTTCCCTAGCACTTCTCTTAATCTACGCCCGCGTCAAATGCGGGTTTATTCGGAGACTTAGTTCCGGAACAACATTCTATTCTAACGCTATTAAAGACAATCTTAATCGTTACATATCATACCTCGCCCTTTCAGACAGGCTTGCCACAATTTTTGTTAATTGAATCACCACAGATTATTACGTAACAGCTTCGTTAGAAAACGATAAATTCCCACGCTTTAATTACTAATGAACTTTGGAGTCTGCGTTTTTATTACTTCTGTTGGCAGAAATCTAGCAAGCGCATAGCTTACGATGCGAATTACTTTAGACGTGTCGTCCATGAAAACATTTAATTTCCCGCGTCAAACGTAATGTTAAGGCATAACTACCGCGCCTAAAATATTTGTAAAGAATGCCCCGTCGTCGCCGGTAAATGAAAACGTATAATGTTGTTCGTTAACACAAAATGTGTTTAGTAGAACGCAGTAATTATAGTACTCTGTGGTAGAAAGTTAATAAAATTGTGGCAATACTTATCGCACTCTTTCAATTTCTCGCCATGGTGATGAAGTTGACTAAACATCAAAAAACCAAATAAAACAATTCACAAGCTCAATTATAAAGACAAAGCATGAAATCAACAGATGTTTTATCAAGAAATAGTGATTAAAAACTGTGACAAATTTCCAACAGATTTCAGAAAATAGAAAAGGAATAGGAAAACATAGATTACCAACTAAGATTCCATTTGAAGTCAAACTGTAAATTTCATTTTAGAATAGAACAAAGTCTTCTTCACACCTAGGCGTTTGGTGTTAAATCTTTCTCGTAAATTGTAGTCACTCTCCAAAGCCAAATGTCCAATGCAATACGTTAACCATTGTCGTTTTAAGTTCAGCGGAACCTAATCTTAATCGATGCCCTAATCTTTAACCCACAGTCATTCGATATTCTTTACCACACTTTTCCCCGCATTAACATCAAAGTCTATTTACAAGATAAAGACACTGCATAGTTTATATCATTGCAGTAGATTTGCCTTGAATGTTGTTTGGTAAGTTGTTTCAGGATATGCTTGGGTGTCTACCTAGACTGGTATCCAAAACATACTTGCCTTCGCGAGATTGCATCTATATTTGTAAGACTTTATAGTAATGCGCTTAGTTCCTGAACTGCAGCGGATGGAAAACGGAAAAGGGTCAGTATCTTAGACCGCGTGAGGAATTAAACACGTCGTCGGTATCAACGATGAAAGGCAATAACCGAAGTCGTCGCCAGCGAATTTGAACCGTAGTTAGTCGCGGTTGCGTTTATAAAGAAACTCGTCTTGCAGTTTTAAGAAGTGCTTTAACAACGCCCCTTTCACTACCGATGAAAAATTTCGTAGCTCTAGTACAATTCCTACGGCAACTTTGTCCCAAACTACCGACGCGAGTGATCGCTTGTAATATAAATGTCCGACGGTTAGTGCATCACTAAAGGTAAGATTACATTACCCAATTAATCGGGCCCGATTTGGGCTTACATCGCTCGCTTCGATCGCTACAATTTAAAATAGAGAGAATAAAACAGGCAATGCCGAAATCGGTCCCGACGAATCGGCAGCGTAATCGCTGCCTAAGATATTTGCTGGTCACACTACCGACGGTCAGTACGCTCGTAAGATATCAGGGTGTATGGTGCGGCGGTGGAAGCTCATAGTTTCCTCGGGCGGGTGAGGCGGCGCTTCTTGCGCTCGGGCGTGCCGGCGCCGGTGTCGGCGGAGGCGCGGCGGCGCGCCGGCGGCGTGTGGCTGGACTCCTCGCCCGCGGACTCGGCGCGCGCCGGTGCGGGGACGGGCGCGGGCGCGGGCGCGGGCGCGGTGGGCGCGGGCGGGGGGGGCGGCGCGACCGGCGCCGGCGTCGGCGTGGCGGCCTCCAGGGCCGCGCAAGCCGGGGGCACCGCGTCCCCGCTGCCTCCCGCCTCCGCATCGAGGGTCTCCGCGCTCGTGCCGGCCGACCACTGCAAACAAACGTCATGTTATACAAGTCTAACGCTAAACTGAGGTTCCCTTGGTAACGGAGCGGCACAGGAGGTTAAATATAACGTGACAGCAGTTTCGGCGCAGTAGAGCGAACGAAAACCGACAGACACCGGTCCGCTACCTAAGAAACAGACTTAGGTGGGTTTATAGGCAGGACAAATGGATGGACGCACAGCGAAGGCTTAGTAGTAGGGTCCCGTTGGCATCATTTGGGTACCTACGGAACCGCAAAATATTCTTATGATTCGTCGATATCTTATGGCAAAAATAGTATGTGAATAGTTAAATGAATACCTGTGCGGCGGCGGCGGGGGACAGCCTCAGCGCGGCGCCGCACTCGGCGCAGAGCGGCGGCACGGCGGGCGAGCGCGAGCGCCAGTACTGCAGCTCCGTCTTACACTTATTCAGCTCCTGCCGGGACAAACAAAAACGTTCATATTATTTACTTACATTATCTGTTGATCACACAGATGATCTAGTCCCAACCCAATCGAAAATCCAGAAAGTATTAGTCTAGACTTAAAGCACAAGTCCGGCACTTCGAACAACGTTTTGGATTTGACATGATCATCATCATCATACCGTATGGCATGTTTTGTCTTCCTGCTTGGATCCAAGAAGGTTTAAATTTCGAGGTCAACATTTTTTAGCCAGTCTTCCGCTGCCGAGGTTAACCTATGATGATCTTCAATTCCACCGGGAACACGGCGCAGAGTGCACTCATTTACACATGGGTGAGGGTTTGGTCGGGTGCCCCACAGTCGCACATCGGTGACTCCCTCAGGCCCCACGTGTAGAGGTGGTAGTTGGTCCTTCCGTGGTTAGTTCTGAACTGGTTCAGCTTAGCCCAGGTCTTCCGGTCCTTATCAAAACCAGCTGGTTTGACAGTCGAGTCTCCTCCCTCTGACCACCCGCCAATTTATTTTTTTCCACTCGCCAAGTTATAGATGAAAAACCGTGACTCTGTACAAAATATTCACCGACCGAATACCAAATATAACTCATTCTTCTTTTAAAACGCAATACGATATAAACTATATTATTTCTGGCAGAGAGGACAATTTTGGAGCTATAAGAGTATCTGAAAATAGGGTCAGTCAATGTTACACAGTTCTCACATAGGAAAAATACTGCGCAGCATTTTAGTCTACTTTAGAATGACAAAGAAAATTATTCATCTTTCGTATTCGGCGATTGTAAAATTAGTGCAAGAGAAAATAAACATTCAGAGTCGAATCATAAACAAACACAAAAAGTTTCTTCTACATTACAATACGACATCCTTAAAATACAAAATAACATGAAATAATAACTCTAGAAACTAAGCTATTTAAGATTATATTTCTAAGCTATTTAGCTAGATTTATATCTAGCTGGCTTTGTGATGCAAATATTCTACATTGCACAGTTGAAGTTCATAAATATTAATCACATGAAAATGCAAATACTAAATCTCTTCATTAACTAAAAGCTAGAATAAATTGGTTCCGCTATCAAAATTAACTATGCAAGCATTCACATTAATTCAGTCAGCTTATTTTAGCTAGCAATTTTTTTAATTGAATATGTGTACTAGTTTGCTATTACTTGAGAAGATTATATTATGATTAACAAAATAGTCATAATGAATCATAAACACATGCATGTGAAACAATGACTACCTTTTTTTAATATTTTATTGAAGTCTTGACAAATTTCTTGTAGTACCGAGCCGAATTTTCTCTAAATCCATTAAAACTCCTAAATATGTAGATTAATAAGTACAGGATCATTCTTAATATAACTGAACAATTTTGTTTACTGGACTAACATCTAAATCGATAAAACAAAAATCTTCTGTTTTATACAAAACTGCAAACCTACCGAAATGTATAGGACATCAAAATATTTATTTTTTCACGATTTCGATGTTAGCCTCATAGAGAAAGTTATTCAGTTTGATGGTCTGATTATCCCCTTAAAAAACCGTCAGCATATTAAGAAAGACCTATTTGCATAGTTACATGCATGTTTAACTAGATATCTTTTTGACATGGCTCTAATATCTTTTCTCTGACATAATAATAATGTATAAAATTAATTATATATATTCTACTTAATATTTGCATGCTACTGACATGGCTAAATAGGCGTGAACAAACATTTTTTCTGATAACATCTGACTTGCACCTTATTTATTGGCAAATAATTTGTAGTTTTTTTTGCTTCAAATTAAAATGTTACGTTACAATTTAAAACATAAATAATTCTGAATTCACAAATAATGTGTAACAATTCTCTGACCTGTAATAAAGTCTGAAATTTCCGGCTGGTCTCCTCGTTCTTCTTGTCGTAGTCGTCGAGCCGGTTCGCGTACTCGAGCGTTTGCTTCTGCTGTTCCGCAATCTGCTTCTGCTGCTCGGCGATTTGCTTCTGCTGCAGCGCGGTCTTACGCTTGCAGCTGCGCAGGTCGCTGCGCAATGCTGACAGCTGATCATTGTACCTGGAAAGTTAACGGTTAGGGTAATGAGTGTTTCTTGTAAACGTTGTTTTCATCTCAACGGTGAACGAAAACATCGTGAGGAAACCTGCAATGTCAAAGAAGAAATGCTAATGCATATACAGGGTGAAATTGATATCATTGGCATCCTTTTAAACTAAGAGTCTACCCATCAAACTGAACAACTTTTACTATGGGAGCAAACCGACCGGAGCAAAAAAAAAATCTGCTGTTGCATACATTTGAGTCGAGTAGGCGTTGCAGTTTAGTATGGGACAGCTGATTTTTTAGTTGCTCTAATCTGTTTGCTCCCATAGTAAAAGTTGTTCAGTTTGATGGGTAGACTCTTAGTTTAAAAGGATGCCAATGATATCAATTTCACCCTGTATGTAGTCGACCAATCCGTATTGGGCACGCGTTGTGGACTAACGCCCGCCCTGACAACAAAAGGTAGGGCCTGTGGGTGTGGGACGAATATAGGCTGATGATTTTCTCTGTAATTTTTATTAATACAATCTTTGGAAGCTCGGAGTAAATGTTCAATATCACTAATAATTTTCATTATGTAGTTTGTTAGTAGTAATTTATACAACGTGTTAATGAATCAACGCAAAACTAGAAAGTAGTTTGTTTAGAATCGAGAGCAGAATCCAATTATCATGGTAATTGGTTTTACATAGGTAATTTTTTTCAAAATATTAAGTAATTTGTTTGCTAAATTTAAAATTTTCTGAACCCAATGTCAACCCACACCGCACGGGCACACTCACCCTACTTACTACCAAAACAAGATTATTAAAATGTATCCATGAGTACAGTAGCACCTTTTAACCTCAAAACTTAAAATGTGAATAGCTTTAAATTTTAACTATAAAAATAATGACATTATTGTTTCAATCTAATTATTTTGTTATAAATCAGTTTGGGTGTATGAGGTTTTGCGCTAATTCGTTAACACATTGTATAACAGAGTCTAATGTCGTACGGTTTATATTTTTTAAATTTTAAGTTTAAACCCCATAACCAGGAAAACATTACATAACATTGTTGCATCAACTCTTAGCTTTGTTCAAACTCAAAATGGCCAATTAACAGTAATGAGTTCTTATCATTTCGTCGATGTGCTAATACATTCCCAACACACCTAACTGAATGCATTTAAAACTAAGTACAGTGTAAACTCTATATAGTGACGCTTAAGGGACTGAGTTTATTACGACGTTATACGTCGGACGAATCGACGTTAAATGGAAAATAGAAAAATTCACATAATTTTACACTCGTGTATTATTTATTACTAATTATACTTCATCGTTACATCCGAAGGGATTTATATTTGATACATCAAGCAATCCGGGTAACGGGGGGGTAATTAATCCCTTCGGATGTAACAACTCATATAATTATGGTCAAACTTCACACAGGTAAGTTTGTTTAACCATCAATAAAGTATAATTTACAAAACATATTTTGACGCCAAATTTAACATAACATTATTGCGTAAATTACCTATGTAATGAATCCAAAGCGTACCTATTCCAACATCACTTATTTTCTCTCCCTTCTGTATCGCGCGTGTTAATAACACTTTGTTCACAATTTTAAAGTTTGTGAGCAACTAAGAATATGGTAACGTAAAGACAACCCATAATAACAACCTAACGACAGTCTGCCAATCGAGCCAAACACGTGCAAGGCTAATAACAAACAAAAGAACGCATTTCTTAAAATCTCCAGTAATTCCGTAAGTACTATGCCGACAGTCGAAGTAAACACGTGCTAGACAATAAAACAACAAAATGAAAAAAACAAAAGAACTTACGCAGCTGCGTCTTATCATTTTCGGCAAATTATAAAGCTTTATGAAACTGACTAAAAAGTAATCTTTATTGTAGTATTATTGTTGACGCGACAGACCGATCTGTGGTGTACGGTATTTAGAGTTGACGCGACGATACATAGGGGTATCAATGTATGTATAACAAGGTAAACCAACCAAAGTTCAGTAATTTCGACGTTTTGGGGAGTTTGGCGTTATATTGGGTGGTGTTACGTGGAGTTTACACTGTATATTAAAAACGAAACTCTAGGGACTGAGTATTTTCTTTCATAATCATAAGAGACAACAATCCGGTTGGTCGAATGGTTACTAAGCCGGAATGCACAAACCAGGGTCCTGGGTTCAGCCATGGATGTGCCATTGTTGTATTGTATGGTGTCTGTTAGTGCTAGTATGCTAAGGATAATGCTGATGATTTGCTAACGCTGAGTGCTTAAGTGAATGCAGTTGAAATGCGCTCCTTGCGAAGTATGTGTGGTATTACTTTGGTTGATCAAATCAAGAACAGTGTGATAAGAGATTGGTGTAAGTTGAAGGATGATATAGTAACAAGGATTGAGAGGGGTATGCTTAGATGGTTCGGTCACATAGAGAGAATGAATGAAAGAAGACTTACGAATGAAATTTAACAAGCACAGGTGAGCGGAAGTGTTGGGAGAGGCCGTCCGAGGAAAACATACCACGATCAAATCAATGATCTTTTAAGAAAAGGACAAGTGTGTAGCACCCTCAATCGACGGAAGTGCATGAAAAGATGTATGAATGTTAATGAGGCTAAAGAGGTATGTCAGAGTCGTAGCGTGTGGCGGTCCGTGGTCTCTGCCTACCCCCTTGGGACAATGGCGTGAGCTTATGTATGTATGTATGTATGAAGTCGGATACGGCCGAAGGAATGAAATCGCTGACAGTTATGGTTGTACCGACGTATATTCGAATTCTGGTCATAATATTATAATCATAGAGTAAATAAATTATACACAACAGAGGGTCAATGCCCATACTAAGAAAGTTGCCGCCTTCTTATATGAAAACTCGCAAGTACAGCGCCGGTGGTGAGTAACCAGTACTACAGCAAAGTTTAATTATGTTAAAATAAGTGTTAAACACATTTGTTACTAAAATTTTTCAGAAAATTAATCTATATAATTTATTGCCGTGGAACAAAACTCAAATAATAGTAATATAATAACGTTTAATTAAGATTTATCTCTCGTTCAGGCTAGTAGCGACCTCTGTTTTAACCAAGACTATACTAAATCTAAAATGTATGGAACTGTCCAGACACGGTATAATTGTTCTTATAAGGTAATGTTACCGCCCTATGTACGTTGCACTTCATATACTATAATAATAATAATAATAGCCTGCAGGGCAGCTTGTGGCGAGCTGTTGGTGATTGGCGACACCACGGACCCGATTCTCCAGAGGGCCCGGATTGATTTGGCCCTCACCTCCTGTCTTGCCTTAACCGGCCGGCCAGGAGTGGATCGCAAGAGCGGAACCTATGCTCCAGGTTGGAAGTGTAAAATGTCATAACGCCGGGGGCCTGCTGACTGGTGCGCTTAGCACCGGAAACTGGCGCCCGCAGACTCACCTCTCTACAATCTTAGCCGCTCACTAGATGTTGCCGCCTTGTCGCTCCTTGCGAGCGGCCATTTTGGGGGGCCCATCAAATGAGTTGGCAAGTCACCGTCTGCCATTTTTGACAAACTTAGAGACATTTGTTACGGCAGGCGTCCCGAGTCTCTCCGCAATAACCCAGATTTCCCGGCCCACCAAGTTCACCCCCATAACCCGAGTAGTTTTATTTTGTCCTTCCTACAATAGTCTCTGCACCGAACGTGATATGTCTTCTGGTGCATTTTCATAATGCATTCAGAGATAGACCACGGTTGGTGCATCCCATTGCATTTAGATAAAAGTGTCTCTAAGGGGCCTCTACGTGTTGGACATGTGTCCCCACGCAAGCCTTCCAAAGGTCCGGGCTTCGGCCCGAGAAATACCAACAAGAGATACATAATAATAATAATAAAAAGCCCAGCAGTTTTGAAATCAGGGGTGTATTACATAAACGTGACAATAATTTTACAGTGACAATTTCACATACATTACTGAGATTATTAGGACTCAATGTTATTTAACGCCAAAAGTAACCATCAATGTACCCAGAATTGTCATTAAAAATAACAATTGTTCATGATTATGAAATAAGCCCCTGTACGATGCACTATAAAAAGCATACATAAAGTCTGGTAGTTTATTTTCATCATTAATTCATTACAGTCTGTCTATGTGCCTGCGAGCGTTATTTATTCAGTTATTATTATTTTGTAAGTTTTGGTTAATATGGAGAGAAGAATATTAACTCCTCGAAAATTCGAGGACCAACTAAATAATTGGTTACCTACTCACCTTAAAGTTTTTCCTTATAATGGAGTTAACAGTGTACTCACTTCTTCATGCCCTGCTTGATGCGGTGTATCCGTTTCCTGAGCACCATGTTGCTCTGGGGCGGCGGGGGCGACGGAGGCAGGCTCTCCTCCATGTACGAGTAGGAGTTGAGCGAGGAGACGCGGCGCTCGCTGGTGGACGGCCCGGCCTGCTGCGACGACGACTCGAACCCGTTCGGCGGCGGCGAGTCCAGGCATATGTACGATTTACTACTCTCGCCCGCTGCAATGTTAAGTGGCTTGGTCATGAAAGAGAACCTTAATATGGCTTATGATATTTGCTTATGATTGAGGGGGGGAAGCCAGCACCCTAGGAGTTAGGAATTCTAAGGGTATACTTCCATGGTCCTAAGGAACATTTGCACAAAAAAATTAGATTTACTTTTTTAGGGTTCCGTTCCGTACCCAAAGGGTGAATAAATATCTTGGACAATGTCACACAAATTATCTAGTCACATTTAAAGTACCAGAATCTAGCCTGGACTTGTATTATGATAACTAGACAACGATATACAATACATATATAGATACAAACATCCATGACTCGGGTACAAATATTCATATTCATCATACAAATATTTGTCCCTTACGGGATTCGAACCCGCGACCCTCGGCACAGCAGGCAGGTTCACTACCGACTGTGCTACCGGGCCGTCAAATACGGGACCCTAAGCCTACGTTGTCCGTCCATCCATGTGTCCTACCTATTGAGGGCTGTAACTTTTGAACCATAAGAGCTAGAATCTAGCTCACACATTCTTTGAAAATTTAAACTATCTAGCTGCCAAATAGTTGAAATTTTTACAGAATGTGCGATATTACGGCGTATTTGCTAACAAATAATAATAACGCATAATCTGAGAAAATTTCAACTATCTAGCTATTACTGTTCAAAAGTTACAGCCCTAAATAGGTAGGACAGAAGGACGGTCGGACGGACAGACGGACGGACGGACGGACGGACGGACGGACAACGTAGGCTTAGTAATAGGGTCCCGTTTTTACCCTTTGGATCCGTACCCAAAGGGTAAAAACGGGACTAATAAGCTTATCGGAAATTCGTAACAAAAATGACAAAGATAAAAATTAAGGGGGTTTCCTCATACGAGGAACTAGTTATAATCAACGATTTTTTTTCTCGGTCTATGGTAATTTAATGTATAAATTTTTTTTGTTCGTTAATATGTTGTGGTGGTGTGGTACGGAACCCTCAGTGCGCGAGTAGCCCGACTCGCACTTGACCGATAAAATTATTTTCTGTTACGTCGCCCTTATAGCTTCATCTAAAATGCCCCTACTATAATGGATGAAACGAAATATTAAAATCGATAAGTAGGTTGCAGAATGCGACAAAACTAAGGTACCTACTCACATTTGACGTGGACAGCTACAATTACTATCGATCAGCTTATCACTGCATAGAATAGGTAGATGTATGTGCGAGGAACTTGATTATTTTATACAGCAAAACAGCTTTTATGAAATCTAGCCTACCATATCCAACTCGAAAATATGACGATTGAAACAATATAAACTGTTGCAATTGAATTATTTAAAGAAAGAGTAAAGTTGGTAACTCAAAGTATCATTGATTTAAACACTTTGTCTAATTATTATTAAACGCCAATAACCCTCGATACAAAACAAAATATCTGGGACTGTTCTACATTCACATGCATCAACTGAAGTAATAATTAATCAAACATGTAGATAATGTGTCACAGATATAAGAGGAACATATAAGAGGAGGACAGAAACTTATGTACGTAAAACCGACTGCTCTCAAACGGTGAAGGAAAACATAGTGAAAAAACCTGCATACACTGAAGAAGAAATTCTAATGTGTATGTGAAGTCTACCAACCCGCATTGGGCATGCGTGGTGGACTAATGCCCATACACCCTCCTTGAGGGTAGGCCTGTGCCCTGCAGTGGGACGTTTATAGGCTGATGATGATGATGATATAAGAGGATAGTCCTTGAAGCGAGCGCGCTGCATACAAACGAAGTGTAGTTAGATCCTTTTTTTTTTCAATATCTCCTAACCAATTAAAGTCAATGCAATTCTAGGAGCTAATGATCTTTGTGCTTATGGTTTGACGGATTTCCGTTAAAATATACAGTTTCAATGCTAATGGCCTCGATTCGGAGTTTACCACGACTAAACTAAACTAAATGTATTCCTGTCACTTTCTAAAATAAGATTAAGAAAAGAGACAGAAAACCAACAGCTGACTTTAGTCCTGTCAAAGTGACGTTAAATGCGCAAAATAAGATGCCATCATAATGTACGCCATGTTATTTAAGTCGTTTTTGGGCGTTTAACGTCACTTTGACAGCACTAAAGTCAGCTGTTGGTTTTCTGTCTCTTTTCTTAATCTTATTTTAGAAAGTGACAGGAATACATTTAGTTTAGTTTAGTCGTGGTACACTCCGAATCGAGGCCATTATCTATACTATTATAAAACTGTAACAGAAATTTGTCTGTACATTGAAGATATTTACAAAAAAAAAATACGATATGGTTTTTAGATGTCCCTGATTCCAAATCACCAATTTTTGGATTTTTTGTCTGTCTGTTTGTTTGTTTGTTTGTTTGTTTGTTTGTTTGTTTGTTTGTTCGTTTGTTTGTTTGGGTGTTTGTTTGTTCGAGTATCACGCAAAATTTACTGAACCGATTTTGATTAAACTTTTTTTGTTTGATAGCTTATCATCTGACTTAAAATCTGGTATATAATTTATGCGGACGAAGTCGCAGGTAAAAGCTCGTTAAATATAAAATTGGTATGGAAATCTTTAGAGCTAGGTACTGTAACTTTGAAACTACACATTTTAACGAATAACTGACAAATAACAGGCAGAGATTAGTTTCTAGATCGTGTTTAAAATTTTATTGACTCTAATTGGTTGATATCTAAAATATAATCAAACTTCGTTTGTATGGAGCACGGTAGAGGGCTTATCCTCTTAAAGAAACATACTTATATTCTTTTTTTCCACATTTGATTATGATTTACTAGCGACCCATCCCGGCTTCGCACGGGTGCAATGCTGATATAAACCTTCCTCTTGAATCACTCTATCTATTTAAAAAAATCGCATCAAAATCCGTTGCGTAGTTGTAAAGATCTAAGCATACATAGGGACAGACAGACAGCGGAAAACGACTTTGTTTTATACTATGTAGTGATTATTCTTCTAAAATATTCAAATAAATACAGTTTTTTCTTGGGAATATACATTGGGAAGAGTAATTCTAAACTATTATTAAAACTGTAACAGAAGTGTGTCTGTACATTGAAGATTTTTCCAAAAAGAATTACGATATGGTTTTTATTTTTAGGCTTCCCTGATTCCACATCAATTGTTTGTTTGTGTGTTTGTTTATTTGTTTGTTTGTTTGTTTGGGTGTTTGTTTGTTCGAGTATCACGCAAAAACTACTGAACCGATTTTGATGAAACTTTTTTTGTTTGATAGCTTATGATCTGACTTAAAATCTGGTATACAATTTATGCGGACGAAGTCGCGGGTAAAAGCTCGTGTATTATAAAACTGTAACAGAAATGTGTCTGTACCTTAGACTAATTAATCTAATTATATCCGGACCGGCCTTGCGGTAGCATTTCCCCTCTGCCACGGTATTAGATCAATTAATCTTGCGCCTTTACACCCAATTTTATACCTTATCACTAAACGAGACAGCCTATAATAGCAAAACAATAATTTTGAACTTAGAACGTTTGGGGTTTACACGAGACTACTTATCATGATTTTGAACATTCAAAATTAGAATCTAAAGTCATAGGGAATAAAATCCAAAGTTGCGGATAACATGTTACCTCGCCCCCCGCAAAAAGTGGCAGAAAGTTTGTTATTAGAATGACACGTGGTTACGCGTCCCGATATAATTAGTCTAAGGTCTGTACATTGAAGATATTTACAAAAAAAAAATACGACATGGTTTTTACCTGTCCCTGATTCCAAATCACAATTTTTTTGATTTTTTGTCTGTCTGTCTGTTTGTTTGTTTGTTTATTTGTTTGTTTGTTTGTTTGGGTGTTTGTTTGTTCGAGTATCACGCAAAAACTACTGAACCGATTTAGATGAAACTTTTTTTGATTGATAGCTTATCATCTGACTTAAAATCTGGTATGTAATTTATGCGGACGAAGTCGCGGGTAAAAGCTCGTATTTATTAAACTTGGTATAGCGCAGCATCTGAAAGCCTTCGGAAGCAGCGCTGCAGCCGCGCGTTTATTATTAGTATATATTTTTTCAAGAAATTCTACAGCCGCGCGACTCGGTGTCTAATTTGAAGGTGTCCTTGTAGTGAGACATAAACGTAGATGCATAATGCATGCATGAAAAATACCTAGGATGTACATGTACAATTAAATACAGACATGAATATGTAGCAACATTGTAACATTTGGAAGTTTGCTTCTTATTCTGTACCTACAGTTTAGTAATTATATTTATACAAGTTACATAATACTCACGTGAAAATGCAGTAGTAATATCGAAGAAATCTGTACCAAAATATGTAATCTCTGGCAAATTAGGTTCAATATGTTCCTTGAAATACTCCATGGCCATTGTGGTCAAATCAAACAGCTCGTCCGTCACTTTGTAAGGCCTCGCCAGTTTAGTCGTTGTTTTTAAGTATGATAAGATACTGTACACTTCATCTAATATCTAAAAACAAAAATCCCTTTTAGATATTTTCTAACTTAGAAATAAATGTGATCCAACGTTTTATAGGTAGATAAATTGATATACAGGGTGAAATTGATATCATTAGAATCCTTTTAAACTAAGAGTCTACCCATAAAACTGAACAACTTTCACTCTGGGAGCAAACAGATCGGAACAAAAAATAATCAGCTGTTCCATACTAAACTGCAATGCCTACTTGACTCTAATGCAACAGCAGATTTTTTTTTTGCTCCGATCGGTTTGCTCTCATAGTGAAAGTTGTTCAGTTTGATGGGTAGATTCTTAGTTTAAAAGGATGCTAATGATATCAATTTCACCCTGTTCTTGATATGCTGAAGGTTTTTAAGGGGATGATCAGACAATTAAACTAAACAATTTTTTTCTATGACACCAAAATCGAAATCGCGAAAAGAAAATCTGCTGTTCCATACAAAACTACAAAGCTACTCGAGCCAAATGTATGGGACAGCAGTTTTCTTTTTTCGTGATTTCGATGCTGGCCACATGGAGAAAGCTGTCCAGTTTGATGGAAAGCCGTTAGCATATTAAGGACCCCGTATATGCATACTAGAATACTGCATAAACTCATGATCATGGCCTAAAATTTTACTACATCTGCCAACTTCATAATCATGAGGTTAAAACAAGGCTCGATTTTAACATATTGAAGGTTTCAAGATGAAATGTAGGATGGATGGATTGGATGTTTCATAAACAATGCAAGACATTGGCCCCGATTCGGACTGTGCCACGACTTAACCTAACTAAATTTATTCCTGTCACTTTCTAAAATAAGATTAAGAAAAGAGACAGAAAACCAACAGCTGACTTTAGTGCTGTCAAAGTGACGTTACACGCCCAAAATAAGATGCCATCATAATGTACGCCATCTTATTTAAGGCGTTTTTGGGCTCTTGGTCAGCTGTTGGTTTTCTGTCTCTTTTCTTGATCTTATTTTAGGAGTCGCGTGGCTAGAGGGCTCTCGAGTGGACGTCTGTCGTTCGGCTCGCGATTTAGGTAGCCACGCGGCTCCGCCATTTTATGGCGGTTTCGAGTGTGTTTTTGTATAAAAACAGGGCTTTGAGATCGCCATGTCCATTATCGTACAACGTCAAGCACTAATTGCTCTTTTTAAACTAGATATTGGCAAAATCCACCAAGGAAACGCCATTAAACAAAAATAGAATAGAATCTTATTTTAGAAAGTGACAGGAATAAATTTAGTTAAGTCGTGGCACAGTCCGAATCGGGGCCATTGAAAACCTATAACACGTCATACGACACCTATAGAAAGAAATAGAGTAGACGTTCCGACGCGGTGGTAGCTTCAAAAACAGATTTGATGTTTAAGCTTAGGCTTATTACTTAGGCTCCAAACTCTTATATATTAAAAAAATTATTTTGACTGACTATTCTAAACTCTAACCACACAGCTCTCGTAATACTGGAGTACGAATTTTGAAAGTCACACGTTCAAATCAGCAGTAGAAAACGTCATAATCTTCATAGTAATATTAACATTTCTTACTGCTGATTTGAACGAAGTAGTACGATCAAAACTTTTAAGCAGGTAATACACTCTCGCGAGAATTCACGGCAGGAACTTCACAGGAAAATTTCTATGCCGCGAGAACAATGCAGGGAATCCCACACTTTCGTTCTCGACCCTTCTCGTCTGTTCTCGGCGAGAATGTAGTGAAGGCTTTAGACTGAATTAGGTATAAGAATCATAAATGCTGTGGGCCTGTGGCAATGGTTTGAAATAGAGAATGGTCAGTGTTTAAAGTCAACAAGGTGTTTTAACACTGCTAATCTCAGACTTGCATAAATACAAGTATGTTTCGATATGCTTATCACAGCATTTAAACAACTGCTATAACAATAGCATACAGAAATTAATACACTACAGTTATTGAATATTTCCTTCCTGCTTCAGCTCTACAGATAACTGTGAGGCTTTATAAAAATATACAGCATAAAACATAATAAACAATCTTATATTGAATAAAACTAGTCACTCATGAGGTCATTTTTACATACATAAATAAAAACATGCCTATTTTCTAGAGGTAGGCAGAGAATATGGATTCCCACTATGGGCATAGGCACTGTGTCAAGACAGACATACCTGTAGTCTAGTTAATTATGTTGCTATACATTCTAATCGGTATAGCCAACTTTTGACCTGGCTTATTATATGACATCGATGGTCTAGACTAGATGGGATAGAATTTAAAAAAGAGACATAATTTTATTATGATCATTGAGATATTTGTAGCTGTTAAAATGGTTATGTTTCTATGATAAGCCCAGGGCCAATGGGCTAGGTCTTGGCCCTTGAGACGGTTTAGGCCACCAGGATCCCCTAGTCCGATCCCCCAGGGGATCCTGGTGAACCGCATCAGTTCACCAGGATCCCCTATGGGTAAAAATGAGTAAAGGCGCTATCACAAAGGCGAACTAACAACCTGTCATAGATATTCAATACTACAAATTCCGAAATAAACACATTTCTCTAGCAGTACCCAAATTTTATGAGTGGGCGCGTGTGCTGTGTATGTGTGCGTGTGTGTATGTGTATGTGAAAATATGTGAGTGACGGGGTGTGTGTGTGTGTGAGTGCGCGTGTGTTATTGTGTGAGTATGTGTATGTGAAAATGTGTATCTTTTTTATTATTTCATATTTTTTTTTTTTAGTTTTTTTATTAAAACTTGCTTACAAATATACAGCCAGTATGCCATTTTGCGTCAAGATGGCCTTTTGTGAATATTACATTGTGTGCCTTAATCCCTTTTTAGTTGGCACCATGTGAATGAGCCTTATGAAGGTTTGGGGGATCCTGGTGAACTGGTACGGATCACTAGGATCCTCTGGGGGATCGGGCTAGGGGATCCTGGTGGCCTAAACCCTTGAGACCTAGTGGAGAAGTCAGTGTGGCCCTTACGCTAAAAAGTTTGGAGACCCCTGATCTAGACTTATAGAATTATAATAAAAAGTAATACAATGTTAATACTTTACCTCTCCCGGAAAAAAACAGCAGTGTTTCCTCTCAATGTGTTTACCAAACGTCATTTGCAGTAGACTAAGTCTCATGTGCAAAGTTTCAATGATATCAGATTCACAGGCCAGGGGATGGCTCCTGCGGGCCGATTCACGCCGTGGCATCTTAGCCTTGATCGACTGGAATCTGTGCAGCATCTGGTTTTGTAACCGTTGAAATGTTGAATTTAGAATGGTACTGCACATCGTGTTGAAGTGACGATTGACCTGTGAATGACAATTTTTGTTTTAGTTGTTTCTGAACAGTTTTAATTGAAGTGCCTACATTTGAATATTGTACAATAACATATTACACTTTAAATGGAAGATTGGACTTTACATGAAAAGAAAATAAATTAAGAATAAGTCCTAAGATCTTTCTTCTTTGTTTTTAATTAAATAAGAATATAGATTATTTATTTATTTGCATTCGTGTACACACGGCGACACATTAAGCTCTACAAAACCAACATAAGCTGACCACGCGACGTTATACGTTACTCGTCCTACGCGCGGCCAGCTTATTTTGGTTTTACGTATAGCTTGATGTGTCGCCGTGCGTACATACAGCATAGGATGCGATGTGATTGCTTCTATTCTATTCTATTTTTGTTTAATGGCGTTTCCTTGGTGGATTTTGCCAGTATCTAGTTTAAAAAGAGCAATTAGTGCTTGACGTTGTACGGTAATTGGATATGGCGATCTCAAAGCCCTGTTTTTATACAAAAACACACACTCGAAACCGCCATAAAATGGCGGAGCCGCGTGGCTACTTAAATCACGAGCCAACGACAGACGTCCACTCGAAAGCCCTCTAGCCACGCGACCATGTGATTGCTTATTGCACTGCAATTTCTATAGAAACTATATTTATTTAGTAGATGTTTGGTGTTTGTTTTAATTTGATTTTATAGTGATCAAAGTCAAAGTAAATAGCATGTTCAAAACAAAGTACCTATTGCTATAGATAAGTAATATAAAACTAGTATAATGTAACAAGCATTCATGCCTATAATTGTGATTACACTTAATACTGTGTATAATAAAACAGGGCAATCTTATTGATTGCATTGTATGATGAATTGCAAAATTGTAAACATTCATTCAAGTTTCATTTCATTTCTTTGATTTGAAATATTTAATGAAAAACTAGGTTCCAACTGGTTGGGATATGGTCCCAACATTAAGTGCCTGTTTCACCGCTTTTGGATAAGTTCTTGTTAGCTTAACTAAGAGCTCATTTGACATATTTTGTATGAAGTATATGTCAAAATATCTGTCGGATAAGCTAACAAGGACTTACTAAGAAGTGGTGAAACAGGCCCTAAGTCTTATGGCAAAAAGTCTTTTACAATTTTGATAACTATAAAAATAAGAAGTAAGTTATAGCCTGGCCAAAGGCCTCCTCTGACGAATAATGGTGAGATGCCTCTCACCATCGTCACACTCCACATGAGCCCAGAACAGATTGGTGGAGACCAGTTAGTAGGCAGCTTGCTGTCCATAAAGTTATTATACTTTACGAAATAGAGGAACGACATGAGTTGTCAAATGAAACCGTTTTTTATGAATTTATCGGCACTTATATCGGCACGCTAAAACTTCGAGTTCTGTGTATAATTGTGAATCTAACGTGAAATTGTAGATAATTTATAAAATAGTGTTAGTATATTCCACAAAATAATCTACGATTTCACTTTGGATTCACAAATTATTCACAGAGCTCGAATATTTACCCTGTCGACCTCGCGTCACGTATCTCTTTCTATTATACAGTGAGAGATGCCGCTAGGTACATCTCGCTCTCTCAGCTGTCACTTCCTCTATTCCTTAAATTATAGTAACTTTATGTTGCTGTCAGAGAATTTACAAGCCATTGAATAACTACATAAATAGATAAATAAAATGTCTGGTTTCAAAAATATTTTATAAACTTTGTTTTAATTTATTTTGTATTTGTTATATTTTTTATGTGTTGTAGAATTTCTGACCGCATCTCTTACTACAGCTTAATGTGGTGGTTCACAAAAATAATGTCAAAAACATATGATAGCCCAGTTATTTTACGGAGTTTTGTTTGGAAAGGTGGGAAGTAATTATTAATTGGGCTTTTAAACTGCAACCGGCACTATTTAGAGACAAAAACACTATCTGAATAAAAAAATTCGCTACGCGACATAGAAATTAAAATTATGAGTCCCAGAAGGCTTTTAAATTAATAATATTAATACCATGTACTCTTTTGAATAAGATTTTACATTATTTTTGAGCAATAAAATAGGCATTGAAATTTAAAAAATGAGGTTTTTTTTAGAAAATACGAACGTATTTTTGAAAACCTTCTAAGTGGACACAAATATTTTTACACTATGTTTGAAGTATGTATAATGATAATGCTAATATGTGGAAAAAAAAATTACCATAAGGTTTTTTATAACGAGATAATACCAAAATTTTAAATTTGGAACTGTTGCTGACGAGATTTTTTTTTATTTTGGTACATTTCGAAGCTCAAATTGGCTCTTAAATACTATACCGAAATATAAATCCAATTACTAATTAGTCCCGGCTCAAACCGTAAAATGACTGGGCTATGAAAAGTACTTTTGATTTGATTTTATTCATAAAATTTGGAGTAAAAGAGATTTACCAGAAGAAGTTACCACACAACAAACTAAAATTTTAATGAAAGAAATAAAAGTAATTTTCAAAGCAAATTACATCTTTGAGATAGCATAGAGAAGTATTATTGTATTGTATAGCTCTGTAAATAAAGACAAATGTTTGTTATCAAAGATAGAATGCATGTGATGTTGACCTTAGTATGTTTGATATTGAAAGGTGACTCTGTCTTGAAACATCTGGCATACCATAGCTGTTAGGTACCATTTCAAGATGTGTGAAATTAATAAAAGTTATGAGAGAATCTTTCTTTTCAATGCACACCTAAACCATCCTAAGTTTGTAATTAGATGGTAGCTGGAGTAAAGCTTATGACCATCCAGAAAGGAATTTTGGTCATATGTTTGTGTGAAATTATTAAGAAACACTTAAGAAACACAGAAAAATTTAAACTATTGATATCATTTGCATCCTTTTAAACTAAGAGTCTACCCATCAAACTGAACAACTTTCAATATGGGAGCAAACCGATCGGTGCAACAAAAAAATCTGCTCTTTCATACTAAGCTGCAATGCCTGTCGCGACAAAAATGTATGCAACAGCAGATTTTTTTTTGCTTCGATTGTTTTGCCCCCATAGTAAAAGTTGTTCAGTTTGATGGGTAGACTCTTAGTTTAAAAGGATGCTAATGATATCAATTTCACCCTGTATATGACCAATACCTATTATCTATCTATACTATTATAAAACTGTAAATGTTTTGTTTGTTTGAGTATCATGCAAAAACTACTGAACAGATTTTGATTGAACTTGTTTGTTTGATAGCTTTAGCTATCAAATCAAAATCCAAATCTTAAGATTTGTCTTAATACACATATCTGGTATACAATTTGTGCGGACGAAGTGGCAGCTAAACTCTGGTACTATATAAAACTCTAAATGTTTATTTGTTTATAACAGCATTATGCAAAAAACTACTGAACCAATTTTAATGAAACTTTTTTGTTTGATAGTTTACGATTTGACTTATCTGGTATAATATAATTTGTACGGACGAAGTCGCTGGTAAACTCTAGTTTTTTTTACTAAAATCATATATTTGTTTTATTACTTGGTAACTCAAAACGACTGTAATACAAAATTTGTATTGAGCAAAATATTTCTTTTTGAAACCTATTTTAATTTTTTTTTGTTAAATAGGTCATTCTCAAATCACTTAAAGTACCAGTAGAAGTAAGTATTGAATAAGAGTGAACAATCGCAACAATCCAAGTCTCTTTTGAGGTCACAAAGATTTTATCTAGTAACATAGTTGACCCACTTTGATTCCATCACAAGAATTAAGTTGCTGATGTAGCTACGCTGTCATCACTAATCTAATAAAGAATCTCTGTAATAACGCATTATAATTTCACAAAGCAAAATTAGAAAAATATAAAATGCTAATAACCATTCTGAGATGAGAGACGGATTTGAAGCCGAGATTGCTGAAGATCTTCTCTATAACTTCTATGGGCAGATCAAGGAGGTTGGTAGAGTAGGTCTTAGGTGCGGGTATGAGGGTGGAACACTTGGAGGAGCCGGCCTGCGGGGAGGAGCCGCCCGGCAGCAGCGCGCTGGAGTGGCGCGTGACGCGGGACACCGCCGCGGGCTCCGCGTGCGACGGACCCGCGCCCTCGCTCCCGCCCCCGCCCCCGCCCCCGACGCTACTCATCTGCCTAGTAGACACCATCTTACCCAGTTCACTTTCTAATTATCCTGAAAACTAAACTTTCATCTTTATAATCCACCACTTATTTCTTCCCCGATAATCTCTTCTTCACTACTCTCGATAAACACAAGTTCGACTCCACGATAGAGACGAGGGATTAACGACCAAAATATAATGCTTATAAAACTATATGGATATACAAGTAATGGAATAAAAATAAATTACTTTAGTCACTGCCCAGTAAATTCTAAAATGGTGGCCATGGCTAGCTAGGCCTAATCACTGGAGCATTCTTATACGATATGTTGGCATTATATGCCTGATGAACTATAGTAATATTTTACAGAAAACACTCACTCAAGAGTTCATGCACATGTTTTAATAATTCGATTGAGGATTTATTTTACAATAAATTAATGTTGAGACGCAATAGAAATGCTCTACGCTTACGCTTTCACAAAAACGTTTCTTTTTTCTGGCTGCCAATGTTGCCACCTTACTTTTTGAATAAGACTACTTGACAAGCTGAAAAGGGCTAATAATATCCGCTTTTGCCCCTTTTCACTTTTCAGTTCTGTCTAACTCGCGGTCTAAAGAATCACGGAACGTTTAATGCGATTGAGGAATCTCCTAGTACTACACACTGAAGTGCGATTTTTGAAAATCATACGAGCGACTTGGCAGTGGAAAATGTCAAAATTACTATGGAGATTAGATTATGCATCTTTCTACTGCCAAATCGCTCGTATGATTTTCAAAAATCGCACTTCTGGAGATAGGTGGAAATAAAAATACCTAAAATCAGTTTTAGAAAAATAAGTAAGTACCTTCTTTGATTAAATATAAGTAAAGTTAAATATATATAGGTTCTTAAGTACAATTTTTTGGTCGGTAACGGTAACTACAGGGTGACATTGAAATGATAATTTTTTTTGGGGTGATTCACAACAACAAACTGAACAACTTTTACAACAGACAGAAATGACGTCACCCCTGTGGTGGTTAGTTTTTGCTGGTACTTTGCTTTACCTAGGTGTTTCCCCTGAGCGTTTTTTATGACGGCGCTATCATATTTTATAGGTAGGTTTTCTTTTCTTAAAAACAAGATGAAAATATTGAGTGAGGATAGTGACAGCATCGAAAAGCTTAGGAGAAACATCCACCTAACTGTATCCGTTATTTGAAAAAAGCTACCCGTTAACAAAAATACTGGGCTGAACTTTACTGAAGAAGCGAAAAGCGGTAAAGCTACTGTAAAAGTGCTACGGTTAGCCCCAAACGGGTCATGGTGGCAACACTACTGGCCGCTGCTTTGCTGCTCGTGTATAGGGATGCACCGAAAACGATGCATTAATCGTGTGAGTGAGTGAGTTCTTTTAGATTGTATCAAAAACGTTACATTTTTCATAAAACAACAAAGGTTTTACAGCGTGATACAGCGCTGTCGCGCCTTCACTCTCTTTCAATTTGTGCGCGATCGAACGAGATAAAATGCGGGATTATAGTCTTATCCTTAAGGAGGTGGCGTAACGAACTGTGCACAGATATCCAACTGGGCTTGACGTCATCGTGACAATTCGTGACGTCCCCGAGCTCACTTCAGTGTTATTCCGGCAGCCATGGCATGAACTTACTACTAGCGCCACGTAGTGTGGAGTAGCAGTACAAGAGAGCGTACTCAGGACATTCAATTTAAATATTTTATTATTTAATTATCACTCTTGTTTTTTGTACCTACTTAAAGCTTTTGAATTTTCAGAATTCCTCTGGAGCCAAAATTAAGAAAAATTGATAGAAATCATTAACAATGACGGTTAATTTTTGAGCATTATTTATAGGTATTTACTTACCTATTATTTGTTGACAAAAAATAGAAAATCTTGAAGTCATGCTTTTTATTTTATCTCAAAAAAGTGTACATGTCAAAAAGTGTGCGTTTTACTGAAATAAATTCCTCCTTTTGTTAGCTTTCTAAAATGGTTTAAAAATAAGTGTTTTAAGAATAAAGACAATTGCATTGTCAAAAAAGGTTTTTTTACTTAGTATGTACATGATACGTAGAGGCAACATTCTTTTGGAGAAAAATTTTACGAAATTTCTTTAGATAGGTAACATTATTTATTAATTAAAAATCTACACATCTTACACAGAGTGAGCCCCTCGGTTCCAAACACAAGCACTCGAACACTACGCAAGCACTTTCATAGTTTACTTTTAGTTACTCTTGAAGTAGTTAACGTAAAATTTCATGACCTCCGCTGCATTTATTATGCCGTGCCTTAAGTCTTCAACGTCGTTTACTGGGGTTAGATAAACAAGGTATTTCATTGTGTCTTATGACCATCCATTTTCTCGCCCCAGACAAACAAATTAAATGGGATCAAGTCGGGGCTTCTTGTAGACCATGGATTGGTCGTCCTCTACCAATCTATCTATTCGAATAAGTCGCGAGCCGAGTCGTACCAACAACGTAACCATTTGAGAGATTGATAGAGGACAGGAGACGCCACTCCTTGGGAACATGACGGAATTGAACAAAATAATCCTGTTCAGGGTTCCGTTACTTACACAACAGAACATTATGAAATAATACTCCCGAGAATGTTGAAAAATTTTAAGCATTATCTATAGGTACTTACTTACCTATTATGTTCAAAAATAATTCACATAATTTCGAAATTCTGTTCCGATATTTTTGCCTGCCACGAGGCTCCGCAATACTCAATCTCTTCTTGTTCTTGACCAAAAACAATTCCTGAGATTGGGATAGATATCCCCATAAACTACTTGACACTGGCGGAAATCCATTGCTAACGCACAAGCAAGAGTTCATAGCATAGCATAGCATATGCTCACGACTATATTCCCCGAGGGAGTAGTCAGAGATATTAGTCAGAGATATTCTGAAACTTCTGAACATCCACGTTTCACTGCGTTTCACTAGCAGTACCGAAACTTCATCCAGTGTGACGGGGAGTGAGCCCGTCGCCACTAAAGAGTACATTAATTATAAATAATAAAAAAAACCTACACATAGCATAGTTGATCTCTACGTTTATGAACATAGATTTCAACTTTATAGTGGAGTTCCTGAAGGTTTTTACTTTGGAACCCATCAAAACTTCTCCGATTTCGATATTTTTTTTAAAATGAAGGTAATTGAAAATACTACAACCTTTACAGTTTAAAAATTGACGCTTTTTTCGTATAGAAATCTTTGAGCCAGCCAGTGTAACTTTGAAACTATACAGGGTGTACAATAAAATGGGACAGCTACTCAAAGGGGTGCTTCAGACCATCAAACTGAACAACTTTCTCTATGGGACCAATATCGAAACCGCGAAAAAAAAATCCGCTCTCCCATACAAAACTGCAAACATAACTCGACTGAAATGTATGGGACAGCAGATTTTTTATTCGCGATTTCGATATTGGTCCCATAGAGAAAGTTGTTCAGTTTGATGGTCTGAAGCACCCCTTTAAGTAGCTGTCCCATTTTATTGTACACCCTGTATAATATAACGGAAATCTGATAAACCACAGACAAGGATATTAGTTTCTGGATTGTGTTGAAAATAAACATTAAATTTATTTGGTTAACATTCAAAATAGTATCAAACTTCGTTTGTATGGAGCGCGCTCATCAAGGTTTATTCGTCAGCCAATCTCAATTAAAATTGCCTCAATGTAAAGAGAATGCCCTGTTCTTACATGAATTCGCAAGTTGTGAAGCATTTTTTCTTAACTTGTATTTTTTGGGTTACAACTTTTTAATTGAGCGTCAATTTTTAAACTATAAAGGTTGTAGTATTTTAGATTACAGACGTTTTAAAAAAAATCATCAAAATCGAAGTAGTTTTGACCGGTTCCGAAGCAATAGAACTTTTTAAAGCTACAGGTACTCGGTTAATAGGCTGGTGGATCTGTCGCCATGTGCACACACGGCAACACATCAAGCTAAGCAAAACCAAAATAAACTGGCCACGCGTAGGTAGAGTAATGTATAACGTACGTCGTCTGCCTACGCCAAATTTTGTTGTTGCATTTTTTTTTTTTTTTTTTTTTTTTTTTTTATTAACTATGGGTTTGCTCTTGACCTCAATCCAGTCCTCAGGACGAAGATGGGGTCGTAGATGCAGCGAGCTTACCCAGAAGATGCCTATTCACTCGTACTTTAAAGGAATCCGGGTTGTAAGTACTCGGAAATACTGACGCAGGTAAGGCATTCCACTCCTTGGCTGTGCGCATTATAAAAGATTCAGAAAGGCGCTTGGTGCGGATATGTGGGATGTCAACCAAGAAGGGGTGATATCCCGCGGTGCGTCTGGAAGTCCGATAGTAGAAAGGGCAGCGGACTCTGCGGCGGTGGGCTAGGCTATGAAGCTTGGCCTCCACCAGCTTACTATCGCCAATGAGCCTCCTGGCTCTGCGTTCAACCGAGTCGAGTGTGGCAAGTTGATACTTGGCTGAGCCATCCCACAGGTGGCAGCAGTACTCCATACATGATCGGACCTGAGCTTTATACAATACTAAGAGCTGTCCAGGAGTGAAGTACCGCTTCACCTTGTTTAAGATGCCCAGCTTTTTGGCCGCAGTTTGAGCCTTGGACTCGATGTTTGAATTATATCTTTCCTGAATTTCTCATTGAGTCATATCATAACTTGAAATCGCCAAGATCAAAACAACATGCTCCCATCCCTAATGTCATACAAATGTCAATATGTCAAATACACGCAACGGAGCCAACGAGCCAACGGGCGGTCCTATTCTTGGTAAGAGATGCAATCATGAATTACCGAACATTTTATTTATGAAATAGTTTTCAAATTGTGTGATAAAGATATCGAATTCAAAGGATTTTGTAACAAAAATTTTAATTTTGTGCGGTGAGTTGTCAAGAATTAGGAAAAAATTGACAATAAAATTGTGTTATCATTTAACATCAATAATTGTTAGCGTGTTTTGGACCGCAGTTACAGATAAAGATAAAGATAAGTGTTGTGGATCTTCTAATTGCGTAATTACTTTATTTATTCAGAATTAATTTATTTTCGCATGTATTGATATTTTTAATCCCATCAGACATTGTAATTTAGTGCTATGATTAAGTTAAAAGCCTATACTCGTGTAGTTTTCATTTCTCTTCAGTCAAAAACATAGCCTCTCAACTCTACAACAAGATCTTGATAAATATCAAATACACTTGGTTCTTATCTTTTGTGTAAAATGTATCCACGATGTGGGAGCAGTGGTTCCATCCAGAATATTCATCAAACTCCGTCATCTTCTAATCATAACTCTGGTAAGTAAAACAAAACAGATCAATGTGAATGTAAACAGTAAATAAGACTATAAAAGGGGTTAATAAGTCTGGGTATTTCTTACGGAAAAGAAAGTTTTTATTTTTTACAATATTTTTAATTCTTAGGGTTCCGTACCCAAAGGGTGAAAACGGGACCCTATTACTAAGCCTACGTTGTCCGTCCGTCCGTCCGTCTGTCCTACCTATTTAGGGCTGTAACTTTTGAACTGTAATAGCTAGACAGTTGAAATTTTCTCAGATTATCCGTTATTACGGCGGATTTGTTAACAAATAATAAAAATGTCAAAAAGTTAAAAATCAAGAAGGGGTTCTCAACAAGAAACTAGTTTTTATCAACATTTTTTCTTCTCGCTCTATGGTAAAAACGGTAATACTATCAGTTTAAAATAACAATGTTATGCATGTGCATGACCTCGCCCGCAAATGTGATGTCACGCAATCACACGAACTTCACTCAAGTCATTCAAATGATTGTTTCCTTTGCATAGAGTCTACATTCCTTTGTCAACCGAGTGAAGTTATCCAACGGCCCTTCAAGGTCATGCATATTGTTATTTTAAACTGATATTACATACAAGCATCAAACTTAGTGTGATTATAGATCAAACTCTACAGAATAACAACAAATACTAAAAACTGGCCAAGTGTGACTCGGTCTCGCGGTAAAGGTCCCGGACAAAAAAATATTTTTTTGTAAGTTAATAATGTTGTGTTCTGTGGTGGTGTGGTACGGAGCCCTCGGTGCGCGAGTAGCCCGACTCGCACTTGACTGGTTTTATTACTCACGGTCGAATATACAAAAGTTGGGTAACTTTTAGAGATATTTTGTTTATGGTATTTTTTTAATAAAATGCCTGAAAATTCTGGTCTATAAGATAGCAAATCTAATGAATATATTGCTTGTGTTTGGGCTAGTCACTTTTTCAAGTAGATTCTGAGATATTTTGATTTTTCTGAGCAACAGAATCATTGGGAGTCACGTGGCTAGAGGGCTCTCAAGTGGACGTCTGTCGTTCGGCTCGCGATTTAGGTAGCCACGCGGCTCCGCCATTTTGTGGCGGTTTCGAGTGTGTTTTTGTATAAAAACAGGGCTTTGAGATCGCCATATCCATTACCGTACAACGATATCCACCAAGGAAACGCCATTAAACAAAAATAGAATAGAATAGAATAGAATAAAAATAAAATAAATAAATAAATAACACTCACAGGCACATACATTGTAATGATCCCAAGTAAGCCTTAGGCCTTATCATTGGAAAACTCTTTCATAGGTTGCTTTTATTAACATCAAAGGCATTAGATGGTCGCCAGTGTCCATACTATAGAAGGTCCGTCATATCTTGTACTGCAAAAATATTCTTCACCCCTCCGGGGGAAAACGTCAACTTTCGTCCTGCTTTGCTAAACGAAGTTGTCGCTTTCCTCCTAAGTCGGGGAGAAAAATAGTGTACTCACCTCGGGCAGAAAATAAAGAAGCCTCAGATCACATGTTTGTTGACCTCAGCTCTGCCTCGGCCTCGGCCAAGGCTGGGGCTAGGGTTCCATAGCCATTGTATAAGCAGAATAAGTAGAAAAGTTAGTAACCTGTTTATCATGTGCGAGTCCGACTCTGCTCAAGACAGATACATGAAATTTGGAACATTGATTCTACAGAGGATGTAGGGGTACACTAAGAAAAGATTTTTGGATATTCTAATTTCGCAGGGACGAAGTCACGGGCAAAAGCTAGTTATATATCTTTGACATTGTTACAAATTATCTAGTCCCATTCGAAAGTACCAGATTCTAACCCGGACTTGGTTTATGATGACTAGACAAAGATATAGAATAAATATCATCATCATCATCATCATCTCAGCCGATGGACGTCCACTGCTGGAGGCCATAGGCCATAGGCCATAGGCCTCCCCTAAGGATCGTCATAACGACCGGTCCTGCGCTGCCCTCATCCAACGTTTTCCCGCCGCCTTCACCAGGTCGTCGGTCCACCGTGTGAGGGGCCTACCCACGCTGCGCTTTCCGGTACGCGGTCGCCACTCGAGAACTTTTCGGCCCCACCGGCCATCGGTTCTGCGAGCAATGTGCCCCGCCCACTGCCACTTAAGTTTAGCAACTCTTTGGGCTATGTCAGTTACCCTGGTTCTTCTGCGGATCTCTTCATTTCTGATTCGATCTCGTAGGGAAACTCCGAGCATAGCCCTCTCTAGAATAAATATACAGGGTGGAAACTTGGCGCCCTCATCACATTAATAAAGATTTCTCAATAAAGAAATCCTAAATTAAAAAAGTGCTCAATTGACAAACTCTTAAGATGGGGCACAAAGTGCAGCTACCAGAAGGATGACAGCTACAAGAAAACGTTCTTAGGAGACTAACCCTAACTTTTGGAGCATTTCACTTCTGCATTCACAGATTTTGAAAAAAATTTACAGTCATCGAGAATAACTGCAATTTTCACAAAACTTTTATTCTTCCCATTTGATTCTCTTACTGATAATAATTCTCTATGGGGTCAACCGATGTCGACCGTCGAGGTACTAGAACTCTCAGAAAACGCAAAATTAAATTCCCATACATTTAGTAGGGAAATATCAAAATCACACTAGTAGTGATTTTGTAAACACTTTCCAAATTTATAGGGGCAGTTCAGACCATCAAACTGAAAAACTTTTGTTATGGGAGTAAACATGAAATAACAAAAAAAAAATCTGCTCTTCATACTAAACTGCAAGGCCTACCTAAGAGTCGAGACTCAAATGTATCAAACAGCCGAATTTTCTTTTGCTATTTCAGATTTACTCCTATAGTAAAACTGAACAAACATTTGGAAAATGTTTACAAAATCACTACTAGGGTATTGATTGAGGTAGGGCCCATACTAAATGTATGGGAATTTAATTTTGCGTTTTCTGAGAGTTCTAGTACCTCTACCTCGGTTGACTTCATAGAGACTTGACTTATGTTACTTTCCTTATCATTATCAGTAAGAGAATCGAATGGGATGAAAAAAAGTTTTGTGAAAATTACAGTTTTTCTCGATGACTGTAATTTTTTTTTCAAAATCTGTGTATCCAGAAGTGAAATGATCCAAAAGTTAGGGTGAGTCTCCTAAGAACGTTTTCTTGTAGCTGTAATGCTTCTGGTAGCTGCCCTTTGTGTCCCATCTTAAGTTTCCACCCTGTATACATACAAACATCCATGACTCAGGTACCTATGTGCTATATGATTGCAGAGGATGAAGACGACAGTGGTGACAACAAGGCGGCCATCAGCTTCAAAGAGAGGAGGAGAGAGGCACATACACAGGTGAATCAATCAATCAAATATACTTCATTTCACACCTAACATAACAATTATGTAAAACTACGCCTTAGGCTGAAGAACTCGTAAGTGCAAAAGAGATAACTTTTGTTCTTCTCTTCATCGTTCTTTATAACTTTTTTGTAAGTTATACGACACAGTTCGGGAGTATTTGCGAGGTTCTTATTACATAATTATTATAGATGGCTGATGGATGATTATTTTTTGAGTGAAAGCAGGACATTGTGAGATTTTCTTTCCAAAAAGGCTATAGTAAAAAATTTAATTCCCGAGGTTTTCACTCTAAGGAGACGAAAAGTTCTAATTAAGCTAGTTTGATAATACTCTTAACAGCATGTTGGCCTCTAAATTGCTTTGCTCTCACCTATCCATATTACATACTGTCTCCTACGTTTTTAAGTGAGCCTTCCAGTCTAGAACTCTGATTCTCCATCAGTTGTCAGTTCTTCTACAGATATGACCACCCCAGTGCCACTTCAGCTTGCTAATTTTCTGAGTTATGTCAACCACTTTAGTTCTCTGACACCTTACCTGTTATCGTAATAACCTTCTATATTCATAATTGAATCATTATTATCTTATTTAAGAGCTATGCTCTTCTCAGTGGAGTATTCACCAATCTTGTCTCTGCTCCGCTAGTGCCTTGAGTTCCTGATATGACACGACATCAAACTTTTCTTTCACCTGTGTGTTATATGTATACATATAAGGGCTCGTACAGACGAGCGACACTTTGCTGTCGCCGTTAGGCCTCGTTCAAGGAGACGATGCACTTCACGCGTCACTTCACGCGGCGCGGCCTGCCGGAAAAACAAACATATGAAGATGTATGAGAGCGTTCACGGAGAAGCGTTTTTGCATGCTTTTGTTTGATTTGAGGCGTCGCATGTGGCGGCAGCCGCGGCAGGTGATGCGGCGGCTGACGCGGCGGCTGACGCGGCGGCTGACGCGGCAGGTGACGCGGCGGCTGACGCGGCGGCTGACGCGGCAGCTGACGCGGCGGGTGCAGTGGCGGGCAACACGGCTATAGTTGTAAACGGGCGGTTTTAAACCGGTATAAAACGAAACGGGCGGTTTAAAACGAATTCCTACGGATAAGACCAAGTAGCTTATACAACGTGTTAATGAATTACCGCAAAACTAGAAAGTAGTTTGTTTAGAATCGAGAGCAGAATCGAATTATCATGGTTTCAACATAGGTAATTTTTTTCAAAATATTAATTTTTTCATTTGTGTCTAAAATTTTAAATTTAATGAACCCAACGCCAACCCTCCGCACACTCACCCGACTTACTACCAAAACAAGATTATTAAAATGTATCCATGAGTACGTTAGCGCTTTCATTCATTGCTGAAATGATAACAAATCATTTTTGCCTCAAAACTTAAAATGCGAATAACTTTTAATTTTACCATCAAAATAATGAAATTATTGTTTCTATCTAATTATTTTGTTATAAATCAGTTGGGGTGTATGAGGTTTTGCGTTAATTCATTAACACGTTGTATAAAGACTGACAGGATGCAAAAAAAGCTGCGGTAGCCGCGGCGGGCGACGCGGCGGGTGTAGCGGCGGCTGCCGCGGCGTGTGTAGCGGCAGCTGCCGCGGCGTGTGTAGCGGCAGCTGCCGCGGCGCGTGTAGCGGCAGCTGTCGCGGACGGAACCATGAACGGAGAATACGCTTGAAGTGCCGCGTGACGTGCCGCGTGAAGTGTCGCGTGAAGTGCATCGTCTCCTTGAACGAGGCCTTAGTCGCAGAGCGTCGCGCTCCTCCGGCGACCGCAAACTGTCGCTCGTCTGTGAGAGCGCTAACACTGTCTAGGTCATCCTCTGCCTCTCTTTCCCTCTCAATTTGGTTTTAAAGAAATTGTCACGTCGTCGTCATAATTGAAAAATGTGTATTATGTTTAACAGGCAGAGCAAAAGAGAAGGGATGCCATAAAGAAGGGCTATGATTCACTCCAGGACCTCGTTCCAACTTGTCAACAAACCGATGCTTCCGGATACAAGCCTAGTAAAGCAGCAGTAAGTTATTTACTTAGATTATACATACTTATAGCTTGGTAGAATGTTAAATTGTTCAATATTGTTAAGCCATTTGACTCATGGACCAAAAGCTTTATAATATTTATATAAAAATTTTGCTTCCGTATGTTTGTGTCTGCAAAACTCGAAAATGGCTCGACTGATTGCGATGAAACTTTGTTGGATTGTTTTGCACACCCCAGGGAAGGGTTCATGAAAAAAAAACCGCCTAATGTTTGTCGGGAAGAAAAGGGGCTTGCAGCGCATACCGGGCATAGCTATACAACGTGTTAATAAATCAGCGCAAAACCTCATACACCCCAACTGAATTATAACAAAATAATTAGATTGGAAAAATAATTTCATTATTTTTATAGTTAAAATTTAAAGTTATTCACATTTTAAGTTCTGAGGCAAAAATTATTTGTTATCATTTCAGCAATGAATGAAAGCGCTAACTTACTCATGGATACATTTTAATAATCTTGTTTTGGTAGTAAGTAAGGTGAGTGTGCCCGTGCGGTGGGTTGACATCGGGTTCAGTAAATTTTAAATTTTACGAAAAAATTATTAAAAATTTTGAAAAAAATTACCTATGTTGAAACCATGATAATTCGATTCTCCTCTCGATTCTAAACAAAATACTTTCTAGTTTTGCGTTAATTCATTAACACGTTGTATAAATAATGAATTAGGCTCCAGAATTTTCATGATTTTTGTCTCAACAAAGAATATTAAGATATCCAATTTTTTCTCACAAAATTCTCATGAAGAGCTAGTTTACAAATCATACATTAAAGACTGTTTGGTTCGAGTCTTATCTTAACGGGAATGGAACCGCTCTGCCGTGCATGAAGAGAAATTTCCCTGCATTTTCTCAAAGTGAGAATTCTCAAGAAATCTGGCCTTAGTCGAGACGAGACAATTTTTCTCAACAACTCGAAAACTCGATATCAATTCAAAGAACACTAACTAACGAAACGTGCGTGTCACGTCTGTGTTTCGTTTAATTTAGGGCTTTTTAATTGTCAGATAATTCTGATGAATTCCGTTGAAACAAATATTTAATTTACCATACACCAGCGATCCAGGAAAATTGCTGAAAAACATAGTTTCATTCCTCTTAGGGAAAAACTCTCGTTGTTTTTTAAATATTAAGCTCGCACTTTGCCCAGCAGTGGGATGAAATAGGCTAAGAAAAAAAAACTCGCACTTCACTCTCGCTCTCGGCGAGAACTTTCAAGGAAAATTACTACGGCTTATGATGCCACGCCACGAGAACCATGAAGGGCATCCACACTCTCGTTCTCGGCCTGTCTCGCCCGTTCTCGGCGAGAATGAAGAGCCGACATTAGAATTCAGTTTGGATAACCTCCTCCTTTTTTTGAAGTCGGTTAAAAATAGGCACCAAAGAGACATTATTTGGGATTTCGAAATAAAAACTGTTTATTGATTCTACAATTTTTGATGTGAACTGGCAAGAAGACTTGAAGAAAAAAATCAAAAGCCAATAAAACTAAAAAGGAAGAAACCTTTTTTCTTTTTAATTCGAGTATTTGGCGTAGCGTCATTTTTTTCTGACAGATACCTGCCAGTTCTTATTTCATGAAAAATAACGTAATGAAAACTCTTTGGTTGTATGAAAAATATGTGGACGAGATATAACAACTTTTTCGATTCCCAAAATGTTTTTTTAACTTCTCTTGTTTTATCAATTACCATCCCATAGATCAATTCCAATCGTATTAGTATTGATTAGTAACATAAAAATATTAGGTATACAAAATAATCCTATCTTTGCTCGTATTTCTGATGTTTTCGTATGAAGTCGGTGATTTTTGAAAAACACCATATAATTTATTTTATGAAATCAATACATTTTATTTATGGAAACAAATCTTATCTGGCGATTGAAAAATCAGGCCTAAAATACTGGTCTGTTACTATAATTCTAAGCTATAATTTATAGTTAGCAAATAGTACTTGGGCAATCGGACTTTGCTCGGCGTCTTCCGAGTTCATCTAAATAGGTTTCATCCCTGAGAAAATTAATTTTAACAGACAAAAAAAAACGAACATTTTCTTTAAAAAAAATTGTATGGTGTTACTAAAGCTGTGCTGAAAATAAGTGAGAGGAAGTGTTTCAAATCTCTGTTTCTGTAATTCAAAATAACTTTATAATTATTGTTGCTATTTGGAATGGAGTAGGTATGATCCACTTTGATGTTATTGATCTCATTTGCCAGCGAAACTACAGTTTGTTTAAACTTCATTGTAAAATAGGAAAAAAATCCCCGATAACTCGAGAAATCCTAGTCGAGAATTCTCGTGCCTCGAGAAATAAAAAAGGTCGAGAAATCAGAAACCCTACTCTGAATTTACCTTCTTTCAATTACCAGGTCCTCCAAAAGTCCATAGACTACATCCAATACCTCCTCCAACAACGTCGGAGACAGGAGGAGGAGCGGAACTCGCTCCGGAAGGACGTGGTGGCGCTGCGGATCATGCAGGCCAACTACGAGCAGATCGTGAAGGCTCAGCATTCCGTGCCCGGCCATAGCGAGCAGAGACTGACCGACCAGGATAAGTTTCAAGTGGTAAGTGGAAGCGAACCTTGTATTCCGAGAGAAAAGTGTACTTTTTGCAACCATCAGCAGCAAAGCTGATTCAGTGTTTATGGGTTGTAGAGCATCTCTGTGATGGGGATGGACCAGGTCTGCCTGCATAACTCCAGTCGGTTTAGGAGTTACTGATGTTTAAAGATCAGTAAAAAATTTACGATCAGCTGCAAGGAGTTACTGATGATTATAGGCGATACTAATTGGACTACTACTACTACTACTACTATACTACTCTTATACTATTGCTATGATTCACTCTCACCTGTCGGTTGCAACGTTAAAAGGTGGATGGCAGTTGGGGCAAAGCTTCTGACCATACAAAAAGGGAATGCTTTCGTGAGCTTATGTACGGTATGTAACATAATCGGATTGAAAGAGAAATTTATTATCTGCTCTACAGGGTGAAATTGATATCATTGGCTTCCTTTTAAACTAAGAGTCTACCCATCAAACTGAACAACTTTTACTATGGGAGGAAACCAATCGTAGCAGAAAAAATTCTGCTGTTCTCCATACAAAACTGCAATGCCTACTCGATTCAAATGTATGACAAGGTTGATTTTTTTTTGTTACGATCGGTTTGCTCCTATGGTAAAAGTTGTTCAGTTTGATGGGTAGACTCTTAGTTTAAAAGGATGCCAATGATACCAATTTCACCCTGTAGATGAAAACGACCCGGTTGGTGTAATGGTTACCATGCCGGACTGCCAAACCAGGGTCCTGGGTTCGAATTCCGTTTCGGTCATGGATGTTTATATGTTTGTGCCGTTGTTGTATGGTTTCCATAATAAACAGCCTATAAATAGTGCTTTCTTGGGATCATTACAATGTATGTGCCTGTGAGCGTTATTTATTTATTTAATGATACCAATTTCACCCTGTAGATGAAAAAATCCTCAATAAATTAAATCGTTTAGTTTCAGGGTATAATGGACAAGCTGTTCGACTCGTTCGAGTCCGTGCCCACGAACAACTTCGCGGAGTTCTCCGCGGGGGTGTTCAACTGGCTCGAGGAGTACTGCAAGCCGCAGTCGCTGCGCACCATGGTCCACGGCGTGCTGAGGGAGCAGAGCTACACCCCTTGAGCTCACGAGCGACTGGTGCTAGCACTTCACATGGCCTATTTGACAAATACCACACATAATGCTAGCACTTCACATGGCCTATTTGACAAATACCACACATGATGCTAGCACTTCACGTGGCGTATTTGGCAAATATCACATTAAGATGGATGGTGGCATTTCACATGGCGTATTTGGCAAATAACTCGCATGAAAAATACGCGTTTCTACGAAAAATAGGCCATAAAAACTACAGACAAGAGTTATGTTTGCCAAATACGCCATGTAATTCCACCATGACAAATACGCGTTTCCCGGCGTCTGTCGGTTTTCGACGCACGTAAAAGGAGTCAAATAGGCAACGAAAAAAAACATCCCCTGGAATTCACGTTTTTTATAGTTTTATTGCCTATTTTCACGTAGAAACGCATATTTGTAATTTCGGATGTTTGTCAAATAGGCCATGTGAAGTTCCAGCATGACGTGAGATGGCAGGGCTTCTTTATTCATTTTAAACTTTTACTTTAAAAGTGCCAGTCCACCGCCGGCTAAGATGGCGATGCGATGCGCTAGAATTTGAAATTGTATGGCATTTATTCTTGTCTAGCAATTTTTCGGCGGACAAGGCCTGCAGGGCTAGCATGCCATGCACGATAAAGCGACAAACCGCTAAAAACGTCATGCATGCTCTTTTTAACCACTTCAAAAAAAGGTTATTTGTAGGTATGTAAAGTTTACGTAACGTAATAAAGGTGGAGGCACATCTCTATTTTTATCGTTTTCATAAGTAGCATGCGCGACAACAATGCGAGACAAGAATTTGAAATGTTTGTTACTAGTAAAACAAATTGAACCGTATTGAGGATAGAGTAATAAATTACTCAGCAGTGTAAAATTGTCGTACGATCAATGATACGTCCAAGTAGCAAAACGTCCAACTATCGAAACTTTTATAATATAGCAGTATGGTTCAATTTCAAAAAAGGTAAAACTTGCGATGTCAGTCTTCCGGTGGACATGGGTCGGCAAGATTTACAATACAATACAATACTCTTTATTTGCACACCAAAAACATAAAATAACAATAATAAAAGCAAACAAAAGGGTACAAATGGCGGTCTTATCACTAAAAGCGATTTCTTCCAGACAACCATAGGATGGATAATCATAAGATGTCGCATCGCATTGCATCCTAGCCGGTGAATCAGAACTTTAAGACATCGCATACTATAACAATTTAACAGCAACTCGACTGCGGTCCACACGTCCTTCAATACTTTCACGTCGATACTTCCACATACATTTCTAAAATTTCCTTTCGGAACAAGATTTAAAGCTAACATTTCAATGGTTTACTTTGAGTCGAGTCGTTGAGTCTTTACAGTAACGATACAGATAAGCCTTTACGAGGTGTTAACAAATGAATTTTAAACCCAGGAATGGCATAGGTATTGTGTATACCTGGAGAGCAGACTGTTTTACAAGCGCGGTGAAACGTGAATATACTCCTTGTTGGTCGGTAATGTTTCCCTCGTTGTTTCCAACGTCAACTCTGTCCCTTTCTAATCCAACGACAAAAATTGATAGAAAGAAACAAAGTAATTGGAAACATCGATGGAAAGAAGGTCGAATCTTACTGACCGCCATCTATGGCCAAAATAATCTAGGTACTTCACTTTAGATTCACTAATTATTCACAGAGCACGAATATTTACCCAGTCGATTGTGCTGACAAGTTCCCAAAAACGGTTCTATTGCCTCGCGTCACGTATCTCTTTCTATTATACAGTGGCGCCGCTAGGTACATCTCGCTCTCTCAGATGATACCTTTATGGTTTCGATGCTTGTAAGGAGAATTGGTTATAAATTCATGGTTAAGGCTGCCTGTCCATTGACGCGGTGATATTCGGCGGAGCGGAGAAACGAGGAAATATCAACCAATCAGGATTGCATAAAATCACGGCCGAGATTTTGATTGGTAATATTTCCTCGTTTCTCCGCTCCGCCGCATATCTCCGCGTCAATGGACAGGCTGCCTAAACCATGGATTTATGACCAAGTTACTTATAAAATAGATACCTAAGTACTGGCGAAATTTGATTTACCTATGCGGATTCAAGTCTTCTTTCATAAACCGTTTCGCAACCTGTACATTCAAACTCGAAGTCTAGTATAAATATTATCTATTTTGTACGAACAGGTTTTTAGTTTAGTGTTCATTTGTTAAAGTAGTTATACTGAATTTTATCTGCATTGGAGCCTTTAGGAATTTTCTTACTTAGCTTCTCGTTAAAAACTAATTTTAGTTTCAAACCTACTTTCAAACAGGGTTCTACTTAGGTAAGCGCTAGTTGCTTGTTGGTTTTAAAAGGAGTTTGAAGCGTTTTCATTAAAAACAAACTGGTTGGCGAAACAATCTTTAAAAAACCTGTTAGATCGATGGTGTTCTGTTTTTTTTATTGTGTATTTTGTTTTCATTCGCATTAAATATTATGAATGATGAAATTATCTAGTTCGAAGAATATTAATATAATGTTGACCCTTTTTGTTAGTCGAAGGCAAGCTAAATATTATAATTACAGTTAATTGTATAAATAATATGTATAATTATTATAAATGTAAACTATAAATTAGTAGGAATGCGCGGATCGTGAACTAAAATGATATTATGTGTTCAACTTCTTACTTTCTTACGTCAATATTGTAAATATTCCGGAATCTGGATCACCTGTTTTTTATACAATCTTACTAATATTATTAAATGTGATAAAGAATAATTGATTAATAAAATGTTCAGTTCATAGTGAAACAATCTTTAGGTGAGATGGATTGGTATTTTGGGCTGTTTGTAAGAACCTGAACAATTTTATCTTAATTATAATCTTAACTATTATAAAACTGTAACAGAAGTGTGTCGGTACATTGAAGATATTAACAAAAAACAAGTTACGATATGGTTTTTAGGTGTCCCTGATTCCAAATAACCAATTTTTAGATTTTTTGTCTGTCTGTTTGTTTTTGTGTTTGTTTGTTTATTCGAGCATCATGCAAAAACTACTGAACCGTTTTGAATGAAACTTTTTGTTTGATAGCTTATAATCTGACATAAAATCTGGTATATAATTTGTGCGGACGAAGTGGCGGTTGTCACGGAAGAGAAAAACATGGCGCTCTTAATAACCTAAGTATAATTATATTCTGGCAAAATATTGATTTTATTTTACTTACAAAAGACTGCTTTAAAAAGGTAAAGCATTTTTTATACACAGACAGGTAAAGCAGCGCTTACATTACTCAACATTGATGGCCCGATTTCGGCATGAATTGCTTGCTTTGATCGCTACACTTTAAAATAGAGAGAACAAAGCAAGCGATGTATGCCGAAATCGGCCTTAAATGTTGAGTAATGTAAGCGCTGCTTAACATTTTTGGTTCTCTCACCTTTATCCTATACGAGTTTCAGGCCTAAATTCAGTTACTTTTTTGAGTTGTTGGATTCTGATTCTGACTTACGAGACTTCGAAAGTCTCGGAATCTTGGCCTTAGGTTCCTGCAAACAGACAGGCGTTTAGGGCCCTAACCTAAATGTCACTTTAGATCAGTGGTGGCCAAGACGTCGACCGCGGTCGACTTTTATGGTAGTCTCGCAAACAGATTAATTACTAAATTAAAGACGGAAAAAAATTACAGTACCTATATCAGAAGCAAGCTATTCATATACATTTGTTTCTAAACCTGTTGCGATTGAAGATAGACTGCCAGGTATATCTGAAATTTTAATGTAGACCGCGCAATTTATGAAGTTCCATGTTAAAAAAACATGTTTTTGGTACTTGTAGTACTATGTTACTTTGTTAAAGATTTTGTTTTATACAGGGTGTATAATAAAATGGGACAGCTACTTAAAGGGGTGCTTCAGACCATCAAACTGAACAACTTTCTCTATGGGACCAATATCGAAACCGCGAAAAAAAAATCTGCTGTCCCATACATTTCAGTCGAGTTATGTTTGCAGTTTTGTATGGGAGAGCGGTTTTTTTTTTCGCGATTTCGATATTGGTCCCATAGAGAAAGTTGTTCAGTTTGATGGTCTGAAGCACCCCTTTAAGTAGCTGTCCCATTTTATTGTACACCCTGTATAGGTGTATAGTTACTTAGTTTTATAAGAAAAGCATATTAAGGTGGTTGCAGAGGGGTAAATTTTTTATACAAAACTTTGACGCACAATACGCGTAGGTAGACGGTATTAACATAAGTAACTGTGTACATATGGAAAAATTGTTAAGAAAATCTAGATGTCGCGTATCAAATAACATTTGAAAGTTTGTAAGTAAGGATGGATGGATGTTTGTTCCGCTTTTACGTAAAAACTGCTGAACGGATTTTAATGAAATTTGGCATACAGATAGACCATGGCCTGGATTAACATATAGGGTACTTTTTATCCGGGTAACGCAGTCAAAGTCGCGGGCAACAGCTAGTTATAGTAATTACGTTGATTTAAAGCTATGAAATTTTTCATACAAAATTTTCAAAGCATCGCGACATCTAGATTTTCTAAACTATTTTTCCATGTATAAAATAAAACTTATTAATTCCGTCTACGCGTATTGTGCGTCAAACAACGTTTGTATGGGCTGAAACCACTTTAACCAGATCGTTCGTTTTATTGGTTTTATGTAAAGAAACATATTTTTACAATAAATAAAATAAGTATATAATTTCACATTTTATAATGGATGGACAAATTAAAACTAATTCCAACTGCTAAAGATTATTTTAAAAATCAATAAGACAATACAATTAGTGCCTTGTGAAACTTATTTGCCTCTATTTGTGTAATTTGTATAAAATATGATAATATAATTAACTCAAAAATAAAAGATTTTTTAATGACCCTACTTTTTTTTATAATCATCATATAATCATAATCATAATTTATTCGTAATATTCATTACATGTCACAAAAAATAATAATAATACAATTAACAAAGTTATAATTATAAATGTCAAGAGTAATAATGTCAAATATAAAAATAATCAATTTGTGGTTACTTTAAGTAACATATATTCATTATGACTGTAGAAGGACTGCTCGACAAGCCATAGCAGCTTGTATTTAAAATTAACAAAGCTCGGGGCATCCCGTATTTCAACAGGCAGCCTGTTGTACACAGGGGGACCCATCGCATGTATCGTTCTGGTTGCTTTCTCCAATGAATGTGGGATTGAACTAAGCAGTTTTCTACTTCTCGTATTGTACGTGTGACGTTCCCCTAGCTTCTGGTACTTGTCGAGGTTCGCTCTTACATACGTGGCAACCTGATATATAAGCAGACACGGCAGTGTCATTATTTCGAATGACACAAAAAATGGGCGTGCAGATACGTCTGAAGGCACGCGTGCAATAACTCGAATGGCACGTTTTTGCATACGGAATATTCTCTCCCAGTCGGCTGCCCGTCCCCAAAACTCGAGACCATATTGTAGGAGAGACTGTACACTTGCAAAATAGCAAGTACGTACTGCATCTACAGACAGGGTAGAGGCCAAACGGCCCAGTGCGAAACAGGCTCTGCCCAACTTTTGGCACAGTTTGTCAACATGATCGCACCATGTCACTGCCTGGTCAAGTTGGAACCCCAAGAAGGCTGCAGACTTGACCTGCTCAATTACAACTCCGTCAATATTAACAAGCAACGGTCTACGTGCATGACCCGAGAGGTTGAACTGCATATATGAGGTTTTAGCGAGGTTCAGGATCAACCCATTTTGACGAAACCACACCATCAACTGATGAGCGACAGAATTCAATCGGTGCTCAAGGATGTCTAGAGACTGCGCGGTAATAACTGCAGCAACGTCATCTGCGTACATAAAAATTTGGCCATCAGTTATTGCGTTTGGCAAATCGTTTAGCAGCAAAGAGAAAGCTAAGTTCGATAGGGACGATCCTTGTGGGACGCCCTTCTCTGCCGTGAGCCCCGTGGATCTGATTTCTCCGCCTTTTCCTACTACATGTTGAACTCTGTCACTCATGAAGTCGATCATCAGATTTAGCGCGCGGTTTTTAATACCATAGTGACTCAATTTCATGGCTAAAATACTATGATCAGCAACATCAAAAGCTTTTGATAAGTCGCAACATAAAACCGCGACTTCCTGCTTGTTCTCTCTTGCCTCTAGTATGCAGCGCAAGACCTCGCGGGTCAGCATTGTAGTGGAGTGCTCCGCGCGGTACGCGTATTGACTACAAAAGTTAAATAGTAGCGAAATACATAATATAAACTTCTTGAAAATAAAAACGCACCTGTTTGGTATGTATGTATAGTTTTGCATTTTGTATATCTACAATCAAATAATATTTAAATAGGTTCTTTTAAAATATTTACGTAAAAGTACCTATTTTACAAGGGTACTTTACCTATACCTACGATATACTATAACATTTATATAATATGTAGATTAACAAAAACTATTTACAAAATATTGTTCTCGGTTATTTTTTACATTTACAATCCTAAACCAATTTTCATCTAATCTCAAACAAATGTTCGATTAGATACTAGAACTACTATTCCTATATACTCGTATATCGTCCCCTACAAAATGCATGGGCGTAACCTTGTATGTGTGTGGTAGGCGTAATATTTACAACAATCGTTGACCCTATCAATTTAACGTCCAACATAATAAAGCAGTATAAAACTTCTTCTTGGAGTATATAATTTAACGCATAGTACTCGTATCAGAACGAAGTCATGGGTAAAATATAACTTTCATTGCCAAACTTAGGTAATAGCCAAAACTTAACCCCATTAAATTCCAGATAGTACGAATATGTATTGTGTACATGGCCGTATGGTTTACCGATATAGTTGCGGATATATCGTCTGGGAATAATTGATCTGTACAGGGACCTTTATATCTACAGGGTGTAACAAAACATCCTAGTAATACTTAAAGAGGTGCTTCAGACCATCAAACTGAACAACTTTCACTATGGAGCCAACATCGAAATCGCGAAAAAAAAATCCGTTCTTTCATACAAAACTGCAGTACCGTCTCGACTCAAATGTATGGGAAGGCAGATTTTTTTAAGGGGATGAACGGATGAACAGACAGAGCATCAAACTTAACAACTTTTTTTATGGGACGAAAATCGAAATCGCGAAAGAAATATCTACAGGGTGAAATTGATATCATTAGCATCCTTTTAAACTAAGAGTCTACCCATCAAACTGAACAACTTTCACTATGGGAGCAAACCGATCGGAGCAACAAAAAAATCAGCTGTTCCATACTAAACTGCAATGCCTGCGCGACACAAATGTATGCAACAGCAGATTTTTTTTTGCTCCGATGGCAGTTTTGTACGGATGGAACATCTTCTATCTATCTTCTGTCTATCTTCTCGATTTTTGACTATTTAATTCAATACTGTGCTAGTTACTCTCTTCATAGTAAATAGTACCTACATTATAACATTACCTATAATGAACCAGCGACAGATTGAGCAGAATTTCAGCTGAGTACCTAATATAACCCATGAGCTGGCATTGGATTTCACTAGGTACTTTATATTAGCTTTATATATTTATTTCAGCCTAAAAGTCTATGATAATATGGGTTTATACCTACTTATAACTTACTATCACGCACCAATTCTTATCTCATATACCTATATGGTGTAATGAAGCTTTTAGTGTAGACAGTTGCATTACTTTAAAAGGTGATTTGATTACTCATAATACTGAACAACTTTCCTCAAAGAACCTAAATAAAATAAGCAAAAAAGAAATGTTGACTTGCCATACTAAATGCAAACAGCTGATCGTACATTTGCATGAAAAGTTGATTTTTGTTTCGAATTTCCCTTAGATTTCTTGGAGAAAGTTAATTAGTATCATGAGTACAATTATCCTTTATAGTAATGCCACTGTCCACACTTACACCCTGTAGTTAAGTGTCTATAATAGATTAAACCCGTTCACTCTCCGTCGGCTGTGACAACAGCGTGACATCTCCCATTGGATAACTTTCGTCCCTTCTAGCATTTGCCAAATGCTTGGCGCGCTCCCTTCTAGTCCCGCAGCACAATCTCTTCAGTACGCATGCGTAGCACAGTAGCAGGGAGAGCATGAGGAGCATGCCCACCACCACGGTGACGACGAGGAGGATGCGTAACTCCCCGTTAGACTCCACTCCACCCGAGTTGCGCCCCATCGTAGATATTGTCAGGTTGCTCTGAAATTAAGAGAAATAATAGGGTAATTTTTAGTGCCGTAACGTCATTCATGCATGCAGCCATGGTTCCTGAAATTATAAAATTCATGAATGATGAATTGATGAATGACCTATTAGAAGGTGGTTGGTAGTGTTAAGAAAGTTCATACGGTGATTCGCCAATCCTGTCTCTTTTCCGCTAGTCTCTTGAGTTCTTGATACGACACGACATCAACCTTTTCCTTCACTTGGGCTAGATAATTCTTCCTCTGCCTCTCTTCTCCTCTATCTTTCCTTCCAGTATGGTTTTAAAGCAATTGCCGTTTCGTATCAAGTGTCCGATCATTTTCCCCCTCCTGTCCGGTTTTCAGTATAGGGGTTACCACAGGGGGTTACAGTGGTGAATTTAGGTAGTCGGTACGTAGCAACGAAATTTTATGGACAAAAATTATTAGTAAGTACCTATTATATATAATTTTTTTTTATTTATGTAGGAAACTAAGATGACTGAAGGAATTTTATTAGTCTCCCCTTACTATTCCGACATCCTTCAGGAGTAAGATTTTTGAAACTCATTCGCTGAGCTCAGCAGTTGAAAATGTCAAAATTACTATGGAGATCTTTCTACTGATGATTTGACTTTCAAAAATCGCACTCCTGAAGTATGATTTCTGAAAGCCAAATCGGCAGTAGAACGATGCATATCTCCATAGTATAATATTGACATTTTCAACTGCTGAGTTCAAAGAAAAATCATACTCCAGGAGTGCGATTTTTGAAAGTCAAATCAGCAGCAGAAAGATCTCCACAGTAATTTGGGCATTTTCAAAAATCGCACTCCTGGATATGTGTTTGGAATTGTTTCTTAAAATAGCCTATTACCTATTGTTACAGTGTTTCCCTGGCATCTATTGGATAGTAGACTCCAGGTACCAAGTCCTCTGACAGAACTCTTATGTCGAAGATTTAGATGTGGAAATGGCTGGATTCTCGAGTCATCGCTAAACTATACGTTCACGTCATCACGTCGAACAATAACAGTCTATTTGCGTAAGTCGAGTATAGGTACAATGTTGTGAAAACCTGGGGAAAACTAAGGAAAATTTTGATAACGTAATAACTCAGAAGAAAATATACCCAACGCAACTGGCCCTGGCTGGCAAACAATTATTAAATAGTTAGTAACAAAATAAATATCGGAACAAGGTAATATTGAAGATTTGATTAGGTTTAGGTAGTAACTATTCCAGAACCAAGGAAATCGATAGAAATCTACAGTAATGGATATTGACACAACTAGTAACTACGGAATTCTCTGGTCCTGGACTACAATTTTTGTATCTCATATCTACGTTGAACTCAGCAGTTGAAAATGTCAATATTACTATTGAGATATGCATCTTTCTACTGCTGATTTGTGATTTGACTTATAAAAATCGCATTCACGTAGTAGGATTTTTTAAAGTCAAATCAGCAGTAGAAACTTAGAGTAGAAATATCAAAATAAAGGAGATCATTCCTCTGAGAGAAAGATGCACATCTCCATAGTAATTTTGACATTTTCAACTCCTTGAGTTCAACGTGTGAGTTTCAAAAATCGCACTCCTGTACCCCGGACTTTCGATGTTCGATATATCGCGACCGTTTCGGTCCGAACTTCATTGTAATAGAGTTTACATTGAAACGACACGCAATTGCAACACCTACTGCAAACTGCAATGCCTACTCAACTCTTTTTTGCGATTTGAGGGTTGCATCCATCGTAAAAACATGTTCTGTTTGATGGTAAGGTGGTGATTTTGTAATAATTTCCAAGTAAACTTAAATGCGTTACAAACGTAAAGGGATGTTTTGGACCATCAAACTGAACATTGAAATCATAAGACAGATGTTTCATACATCTGGGCTGTGAAGCCGTTGACGTTTTCTATTGAACCGTTGTTTTCTTTTTCGAGATTAGTTTTTTTTTTTTTTTTTTTTTTTACAATGTCACACAAATTATCTAGTCACATTTAAAGTACCAGAATCTAGCTTGAACTTGTATTATGATGACTAGACAACGATATAGAATACATATATAGATACAAACATCCATGACTCGGGTACAAATATTCATATTCATCATACAAATATTTGCCCCTTACGGGATTCGAACCCGCGACCCTCGGCACGGCAGGCAGATTCACTACCGACTGTGCTACCGGGCCGTCAAAGTTAGATAGTCGTAAGACCATCGTTACATGAAATACAAAAATTTAAGTATAGGTAATTATAAATGTATCTTATCCTTAGGCATACTTATTCTTATACTCTGTGAGTAATCAAACGAATGTATTTTTATGAACTTTTATTATCTTCGTCTAGATAAAGTTTAGAATTCTAAGGAAAGAGGAATACCACTGAAGTAGGTTCAACTCTTATTACTTTTTAAGTCGAGTTATAACGGAGAAGGTATTTTTAAAGCCTTTGCAATGTTTTAATTACTCTCTCAGTAGATATTTAATTTAAAACATTATGAATTCATTTTGTGCCTAACAGCAAAAAATAAACAAACCGGCCAAGTGCAAGTCGGACTCGCACACCAAGGGTTCCGTACCATCATAATTACCACAAAAAATATTTATTCCCCTGTATCCTTAGCGCGAGCCCGACACACACTTGGCCAGTTTTTATTATTTATTTTTTTTACTTTACTTATACAGGGTCCTTCTTAATATGCTGACACTTTTTTAAGGCGATGACCAGACTATAAAACTGAACCACTTTCTCTAGGGAATCAACATCGAAATCGCGAAAAAAACAGTTGTCCCATACGTTTGGCTCCGAGTAGGTTTGCAGTTTTGTATGGAAGTGATGATTTTTTTTTTCGCGATTTCGATGTTGCTCCCATAGAGGAAGTTGTTCAGTTTGGCGGTCTGATCATCCCCTTAAAAAAGTGTCAGCATATTAAGAAGGACCCTATATGTACATTGACTAGATTTTTGAGAGTCACGCGGTTATTATTTAAGCAAAAGTTAACACTGCCGAAATATTGAGGACTGACTCTATCTAAATAAAAAATAAAAATAACCCGTTAAAATTATTAACTTTTAATAGAGTCTACTCTAGAAAAGAGAAAACTTGTATACTGAATCTCATTATTTCACCCTTATAACATAAGTTTTTGATTTCAAAGAACGTGTTTAAACCGCAATGCTTGTTTTTATGTCCTCTAAACGTTAATGAACACCTTTGTTACTTACAGAAATAAACAAATTTTATGAAAAACATTTCCATTTCTGGCAAAGAAAATTTTGTTCATGACACCGACGGTTCAAATGAGTTGTTAATTTTAATATGAGATTTTAATATTTAAATATTCCACGACTCACGCTGTGCTGTGGTTTGAATGACATTTAATGAAGATTGGCGGACGGCCATGTAATTTGAGACCCAGACTTAGATGTCCCATACATGAATGAAACAGATTATTAGGAGTGCCATTTTTGAATCTCATTCGCTGAGTTCAGCAGTTGAAAATGTCAAAATGACTATGGAGATGCGTATCTTTCTACGGCTGATTTGACTTTCAAAAATCGCACTCCTGGGCCCCTAGACAAAGTACTTTCGATTAGCGTTAACGACAGTAGACAACATAAAAAATGTATGGACTTGACGTATGGTGACGAAAGCTAACGTCAAAATGTTTCGATCGCCAATGTCAAATCCATACATTCTGTTATTTCTACTAGCGTCTACGCCAATAGAAATGTTACTTTGTCTAAAGGCCCTGAAGTATGATTTTTGAAAGTCAAATCAGCAGTTGAAAGATGCATTTTGACATTTTCAGCTGCTGAACTCAGCGAATGAGATTAAAAAATCACACTCCAAGTAATATTTGAATTATAAATAGTATTAAATTAATGCAGTATAATACTTACGGTAGTAATTATAGTAGGTACTCTGAGATAATACTACCTGAACTGCCTACGTGGTCTAATGGTTAAGAGCATGGGCTCTTGACACGGGGGACACCTAGTGATATGTCACTTAATGCGTTTTTCCCCAGTAGGTTAGGACATTGCAGGCTGAATCACCTGATTGTCTAAAGAGAAAGATGATTCCATGCTTCGGATGGCACGTCAAGCGTCCTGCGACGGCCCATTTTTTTTAGGTACCTTTAGGTACTTATTATAAGAGGTCAATGTAGGCACTAAATACATTTTTTTTCCCTAAACAATAGACTAATTACATGATCAAAAATGATGCCAGCTTATTTTGCTCTACAACTAAGTACCTGCCTGCCTACAATCACTCTAATATTAAAAGACTATATTTTACCACTATAATATTTTACGAAATGGTGTCTGTGTGTCTATGAGTTTGTTACCAGTGGCGTAGCATGGGTTTCTGCCGCCCCCGGGGCAAAGACCGATTTTGCCGCCCCCTTATCTTTATAAGAAGACCTACACTAAAAATAACGGAGCGTGCGAAGCGAGCTCGAAATTTTATTGCACATAGATTCGGGTTGTGGTCACACATCTCTTGGTTTATCCATGCAGATATAGAAACTTAGAGCGAGCGAAGCGAGCTCGACTTTTCTCCTCAATACGAATCTGTTAGAGCCAAAGCTTTTTTACGTACAAAACATGTGCATTGTTACCTGTAATGGATTGAGCGAAGCGAGCTCGATATTTTTAGCATCACGTTATAGCTGTGGTCAGAACTCTAGGATTACCTATGTGTACCTAGGCACATTAATTAAAACAGAAACATTCAACAGTCTTTTCTCTGCTCTACAAATTGGTTATAGGTAGACAGACCTCAATCAATCAATATTTTTCGCGAATTTGCCGCCCCTAGTAAAGTGCCGCCCGGGGCATTTGCTCCCCCTGCCCTCCCCTCGCTACGCTACTGTTTGTTACCATTTCACGGTGAAACCGCTGAACCAACTGAACCGACCATGATGATTGATGATTAGATAGCTTGCTTCCTACTGAAGATTGTTATAAATATTTCACGCAGGCGAAAACGCGATCTAGTTGAAAACTTGAAACACAAACAAGAAGATCGATAATAATAATTATGCAGGTTGCTACGCAAAGTTTGCACGTAAGTAGGTATAATGTAGGTATACTTAGGTAGGTATACGTGAAGATTGAAGAAACTAATCGAAGAGTTAATTATAAGTTGGAGTGATGGGTTCTAACAAGTGATTAATGTAGATATCGATGGAACGCCCGCCGCTTTGACAACAACGTTTTTTTGGTAACCAAATATGAACGATATCAGCACTGAACAAACAAACGTGATTGAAAGTGAATAAGTTATTAAAAGCTCCAGGTATCAGTAGACTGGCAAAATAACTGGTTTATGTATCTTAATTCAGAGCAAGAAGTCAACCAGGAGTGCGATTTTTGAAACTCATTCATTGAACTCAGCAGTGGAAAGTGTCAAAATTACTATGGAGATATGCATCTTTCTACTACTGGACCTCTACCGTCTACCCGCACATTCGAACTTCGCAATTGCGTGAACGTTTTCGTTCCATTGTCAACTCTATTACAATGAAGTGCGGACCGAAACAATGGCGATATATCGAACATCGAAAGTCCGGGTTTGGCCAGATTTGACTTTCAAAAATAGCACTCCTGAAGTATTAAAAATAAAATCAAAAAGTAATAGTAATGTATTTTGTATGTGTGTATAAGTAATGTATTTTTGAAATTAAAATCAGCTGTTGAAAGATCTTTTATCTCCATAGTAATATTGACATTTTCAACTGCTGAGTTCAAAAAAAAACTTTCAAAAAGCGCACTCCAGAAGTGCGATTTTTGAAAGTCAAATCAGCAGTAGAAGAAATATGCGTATCTCCATACTTTTTCAATTGCCGAGTTCAACGTATGAGATTCAAAAATCGTACTCCAGGTCAACGTGGCGAAGGCAGGCCAAAACTCAGATGGTCTCATGTTGTAAAGAAGGAAATGGACAGCTGTGAGCTCTCCATCAAGGATGTTCAGGATAGCGCGAAGTGGAAGAAACAGACCCAAAGCAGAGCCTGCTACCCATCGGACCAGTAGCTAGGAAGATGATGATGAATTCAGGTCAAAAAGTCCGCTTCTGAATTATAAAAGCTAACCTGTCCATTGTTTTCAGTCTCATATAGTCTCGCATTGCTCTGCAGGTTTCTATTTAGACAGTAGATAATTATTTGTGTTACCTATTTTAGATGGAGAGTTATTTTCTCCACAATAATGTAAGTAAGTAACTCAGTTAATAAACTCCAACACTAACATGTATGTTTTTCCTGTGTATAGATCACGCGCCTGTCGTGTCTTCACTTAAAACTTATTTATGGTCTCTGCGAAATAGGAAGCAGTTAATATATAGAAACTTCGACATGTTGATCTGGTTTAGGTGTTGTGGGTACCTAAATAATTATAATCTCGTGAAACTCTCGATCATTTTGACTATATGTATTGAAAGTTTCTGCAGGTAGTAATGGTCCGATGGATATGCTCGAATCCTAATAAACGCGAAAGTTTGTAAGTAATTAAGTATGGATGGATGTTTGTTCCGCTTTCACGCAAAAACTGCTGAACGGATTTTGATGAAATTTGGCATACAGATAGACCATGGCCTGGATTAACACCTAGGGTACTTTTTATCCGGGTAACGCAGACGAAGTCGCGGGCAACAGCTAGTATATGGATATATGGACATGCTTGCATCGAAACGCTCTTTGAAGTGGAAAGTCTCATTTGGGTGTGATTGTGAATCAATGAACTTTAGATTTCGGACAATCTGCTCTGGTTTTAGTTTTCTTAAAAAATCCGGTTCCGAATTGATATCCTTATTCGTTATCGTCTATCGAATTATCTTCACCACATAATATAAAATTATTCAAAAGTACACACATTTCCTAACAATTTAAGTGCCATCTACAGGGTGTAACAAAACACCCTAGTAATACTTAAGGGGGTGCTGCAGACCATCAAACTGAACAACTTTCACTATGGAGCCAACAACGAAATCGAGAAAAAAAATTCCGCTCTTTCATACAAAACTGCAGTACCGTCTCGACTCAAATGTATGGGACGGCAGATTTTTTTATTTTATCTCGACGTTGGCTCCATAGTGAAAGTTGTTCAGATTGATGGTCTGAAGCACCCCCTTAAGTATTACTAGGGTGTTTTGTTACACCCTGTATTTGAAAACGCGTTTTACCATACAGATAGACCAATTTTAAAGTACTTATATTAAAGCCTGAACGCTTCAAGGGCCATTTAAATTACATGGTTCAATCGGTTCAATAGATAGCAATTTGTTTTATAGAGAGAGATAGTAGATAATGCCCCCTTTTATCCCTGAATCCGGGACAGAGAACTGCGACTCATGTGCAAACACTCGGACGTTCTAACTAGAACACATCCAGTGTTTGTTTGGACATTTGGAAACGTTCCTATTCACTGAGATTCATTAATTTTAGGGTGTTCCGTTTGAAATGGAAATGTTTGTGTACTAAGTAATAGATCTATGATGCGATGTATGTGCGTCAATACGATATAGATACATAATTATCTTTTCCTTTGAGAAATTATTATATTGAATTCAATATTTATTCAGACCATTAGATAGGTAATTTGAGTTTCTTTCTGTAAACCTCCGATACCTTTGTGATATTCATGTGTAAAGAGCTAAGGAATGGTAAACTCCTATTTCCTAATTTGGTGCTAATTAAATCCTAATCCTGATTTGGTCCTAAAATGGTTCAAATTTTTCTCAGAGCCTTATGTCGTGATCATACGTAGTTATTACCTACTCCATTAGAGGACAGGGCGTGATAGCCTGATAGGTTATAATATAAGACAAACAAACAAAGAAACAAATTGAAAACCTTTTTATTAACATGTTTAGTTACTGATTTTAAGTCGCCCTGGTTGGTTTTTTTCCGTTTATATTCAATGTATAGACTTTTTTTTTATAATCAACCAAAAACGAAATCCAAAAAAAAAAATGGGTTACACTCCGGGAGTGCCGGCAGAAGTGAAAACTAAGAGATCTTACGTCTTACGAATATCACGTGACGTCACGGTAATCTTACGTCATCGTCTTACCAATTTTGTCTTACGAATTTTCGATCAGGGTGACGTCACGGTCCTGACGCGAGTTTAAAATTTTTTACCCATCCCAAAAAGTGCACAACGCCGCTAAAGAAGTTTTAAAACGCAAGATTTGTGTATGCTGTGTATGTGTAGTTATAAAATTTATTAGGCTGCTACCAAGCAGAAAAATAACAGATTTTATCAAGATTCTCATAAATGAAGGACACAAGAATGTGTTTCAAATAGTTTTTGTAACTTTGCAAGTTTTCAGACACATTTAATTGTACGCAATCAAGTGTTAATCGACCAACTTATCTATTCACTTAGATTAACTGAAATCAGTCGCTAGACAAACTAACTAAAGACAAGTAATGAAACATTCGTGCAAAACTAATTTAAAGTGATTTACTGCGTATAGTTCTGTACATTTAACACTTTTATTTCCAAACTTAGGTAGAGTAGGTACGGTAGTGAAAATAAATAAATAAAAATAAAATAAAAATTAAAGATATGCTTTGGGTAAATATACAGGGTGTAACATAAAATAGGACAGCTACTTAAAGGGGTGCTTTAGACCATCAAACAGAACAACTTTCTCTATGGGACCAATATCGAAATCGCGAAAAAAAAATCTGCTTTCCCTTGCACTTTTGTATGGGACAGCTGATTTTTTTTTCGCGATTTCAGTGTTGGTCCCATAGTAAAAGTTGTTCAGTTTAATGGTCTAAAGCACCCCTTTAAGTAACTGTCCTATTTTATTATACACCCTGTATAAATCTAGTGGCTGAGGCCGCGGATTTTGACGCATTACCATGACCTCAAAATTAACTTGTTAATACTATTATGTTTTTCTTAAACTTATAAACATAGACATTGTCTATATTTTTTTTTCAAACTATAGGTATCTAGGATATTGTTATTATCCAGCATGGCCAAAGGTAAAAATTACAAAATTTTGGCATACTGTCGACTAAATTGAGATTTTTCCTTAAAAAATTTAGAACGCGGTAAAACGGCCGTGTTTTTTGCATTTCGAAGATAATTTTTAAAAAACCTGTCTGTAAATTTAAAAATAAATTAAATCCTCTAGCATAATACCTACTTTCTAGGCTTTAGACCAATTTTAGAATATCTTCATATTCGTTATGAAAATCGTTCAAAATTAATTTTCATTGCATTTAAAATAAAACAGCCAGTTTTTCCATATAATTATTGAGTACCTATTATTTATTTTTTTATTAAATTTTTTCTTGAATTCTTGTAAGAGGATCCGTAACGATTTTTGTTTTGAATGTAGTATTAAAGTACATTAAAAATCCTGAACATTGGTGTTTTTATTTTTTTCCTACGACCAAAAATGAGCAAGCTACAATCAATTGAATGCCGCAACTGTTGGGCGGCCAGTCAGCCACGTGGCGGAGTGCGTGACGTCACGCGGCATTACTGCGTACCGGTTACAAGGGACAATAGTATTAAAAATGTTATATCTCGGATATGGTGCATCCTATGTCGAAAATTTCTACAACCAAAAATGTTTTTGTGGATGTGTTCTTTAAGATGCGTACATAAAAAGTGGGGGTCATGCAGTCATCTTAAATTTTATATAATATTGTAAGTCCTAGAACCAACGTTAATTTACTACTAGAACCCATGGCGGCTCGAATTTAGGGGTAAGGAGGAGGGGAGGAGGTGTGCGGGGTGGGGAAGATAATTTGGTAATTGACTTGGACAACATAAACGACCTGGGGGTCAATGGCGCTAATTTTGAACGATACTTCCAAAACAAAACCACAAACAAAAACGTTACGTTATGCACAATTCGTATCGAGCTAATTATATTAACGGTAACGATTTAGCTTTTTTTCGGAAGATACGTTGTCGTAACGTTCGATGTCCGTTCGATCGAATTTTCTGGTGTGGTAGGTGCGTGGTAGGTTCGTGGTAGGTGCGTGGTAGGTGTATGGTATGTATTGAGGTAACCAAACATGAAACGTTTACGGCTTAAACGTTTCGAGTTTGGTTGTGCTTTGGTAACGTCAACGATTAAACCGTTCAAAAAAAAAAAAATAGCGCGGTAGCATTTTTACATCAGCTAAACCAAATCTAAACCAAAACCAAAAACGTTCCGTCCAAACGGTAAAACCGTATAAAATAGCGCAATTGAGGCCCTGAACAACTCGAACAACTCAGGCAACTCGAACAACTTGGTCAACTTGTGTTGCTCGAGTTGCCTGAGTTGTTCGAGTTGTTTAGATCGTTTATGTTGTCTAAGTAAATTACCAAAATATCTCCCCCCACCCCGCACAACCTCCCTCCCCCCCCCCCCCCCTCCTCCCTACCCCTAAATTCGAGCCGCCATGGGCTCTAGTAGTAAATTAACATTGGTTCTAGGACTTAAAATCTACACTAATATTATAAAGAGGAAAGATTTGTACCTATTTTTGTATGTTTGTAATGAATAGGCTCAAAAAGTACTGGGCCGATTTAAAAAATTCTTTCACCATTAGAAAGCTGCATTCACCCTGAGTAACATAGGCTATATTTATTGCTAGAAAAGATTAGACGTCCACCCGTGCGAAGCCGGGACGGGCCGCTAGTATTATATAAAATTTAAGATGTCTGCATGACTCCCACTTTTTATGTACGCATCTTGTAGAACACATCCTCGAAAACATTTTTGGTTGTATTAATTTTCGACATAGGACGCACCATATCCGAGATATAACATTTTTAATACTAAAGTCCCTTGTAACCGGCACGCAGTAATGCCGCGTGACGTCACACGTATCCGCGGGGCATTTTATTTTCGAGCACACTTCAAAATTCAATAACTTTGGAATTACTGGACCGATTTTCAAAATTCAAAAAGAATAATCATTGGTAAATATTAAAGAATAAAATGAAGCACAGGTTTAACGGATTTTCCGTAGCATTACGGGACCTCAATTTGTGATATGAAACCAAAAGCAAGTCCATTGGTATGGGAATGTATAATAATACCTACAGAGTGTAACAAAACACCCAGTAATACTTTCAGGGGGTGCTTCAGACCATCAAACTGAACAACTTTCACGATGGAGCCAACACCTAGAAAAAATAAAAAATATAAATGAAATATACTTTATTTACACCAAATACAAATTACATTGCACAATAGGAAACAAAACTTATTCTGGTACAAATTAGGCTTATATCTGCTGTCCCATACAAAACCGCAGTACCGTACAGTACAGTGCAGTATTGTGTGTAGGTAATTTTCAGTGTACACACGGCGACACATCAAGCTATACAAAACCGATATAAACTGGTCACGAGACGTTAGGTTACACGTCCTAGAGTGCGATTTTTGAATCAAATACGTTGAACTCAGCAGTTGAAAATGTATGGAGATACCAAGGAGATACGCATCTTTCTGCTGCTGATTTGACTTTCAAAACTCGCACTCCTGAAGTATGATTTTTGACAGTCAAATCAGCAGCATAAAGATATCTCCATAGTAATTTTGACATTTTCATCTGCTGAATTCACTGAATGACTTTCAAAAATCGCACTCTTGGTCCTACGCGCGGCCAGCTTATTTTGGTTTTGTATAGCTTGATGTGTCGCCGTGTGTACAAGAACTTGGGTTGCTTTTATTTTTAAGGACCTACAACTACATATGCTATATACCTACTTAACTTAGTTACTCTCCACTGTAGCTTCCCGCGACACACTCAAAACAAGTAAGTAATTTGCAGGGCGAAGTGCGAGAAATTAGATTTCGCTGTGCAAAACTACTTTTTAGGGTTCCGTACCCAAAGGGTGAAAACGGGACCCTATTACTAAGCCTACGTTGTCCGTCTGTCCGCCCGTCCGTCTGTCCGTCCGTCCGTCCGTCCGTCCGTCCGTCTGTCCGACCTATTTAGGGCTTTAACTTTTGAACTGTAAGAGCTAGATAGTTGAAATTTTCACCGAATGTGCGTTATTACGGCGGATTTGTTAACAAATAATAAAAATGTCAAAAAGCTATAAATTAAGGGGGGTTCTCAACAAGAAACTAGTTTTTATCGACGTTTTTTCTTCACGCTCTATCGTAAAAACAGTAATACATACAAGCGTCAAACTTAGTGTGATTATAGAGTAAACTCTACAAAATAACAACAAAGACTAAAAACCGGCCAAGTGTGAGTTGGTCTCGCGCTAAAGGTCCCGGACAAAAAAAGTTTTTTTCTAAGTTAATAATGTTGTGCTCTGTGCTGGTGTGGTACGGAACCCTCGGTGCGCGAGTAGCCCGACTCGCCTTGACCGGTTTTATTTAAACTGTTTTTCTCCTTTGTACTCGATTTAAATCGAATTTAGAAGTTACCTAAGAACTTTCCAACTTTAAATTCCAGACATTTTGTACTGTACTTTTGACCTTATAGAGACGGGTGAAGGGTCAAATCCAATCTTCGTAAGAACCTATTCTTATGATTTCACACTATGCTTTTGCTTACTGGACAGAAATTCTCATGAAATGAAAAGATCATAATCTTTTCCAATTCTCTTAAATATTATCCTAAAGCGATAAACTGTGATATTCTATTAAAATAAGGCGAGATATGACTAGTATACTAGTAGTTTAGAGTAAGCCATTTCGAAGGGGGAAAGGAAATTGCCCATCTTTTCGTTTCTCATGATCTCATCTTTCTAAATTCGATGTATAATCAACTATTTTAAGTCTTACACTCATGGATGTTTGTATCTATATATGTATTCTATATCGTTGTCTAGTCATCATAATACAAGTCCAGGCTAGATTCTGGTACTTTAAATGTGACTAGATAATTTGTGTGACATTGTCCAAGATATTTATTTATTTACACTCACTAATTAAAGGTAAGATTTATTTTTTATTTTTATTCTATTTTTTTAAGCTTTTATGAGGTTATGTCAGCCCTAAAGGCAAGATAAAATATGTTTTAGGGTTCCTTAATACTTTGTCCGAAAGAGAATCCGTTCGGCATTTCAGATAAGTACGCACGGCGACACATCAAGCTATACAAAACCAACATAAGCTGGCCGCGCGACGTTATACGTTAGTCGACCTACGCGCGGCCAGCTTATGTTGGTTTTGTATAGCTTGATGTGTCGCCGTGTGTACATTTAAATCTACTTATAAGAGGTATCTACGCTATACAGGGTGAAATTGATATCATTGGCACCCTTTTAAACTAAGAGTCTACCCATCAAACTGAACAACTTTTACTATGGGAGCAAACCGATCGGAGCAACTTAAAAAATCAGCTGTTGCATACATTTAAGTCGAGTAGGCAGGCACTGCAGTTTAGTATGGAACAGCAGATTTTTTAGTTGCTCCGATCGGTTTACTCCCGTAGTAAAAGTTGTTCAGTTTAATGGGTAGACTCAATGATATCAATTTCACCCTGTATATAGATAATAATCTATTCATATGCACCAAGAGAGGAAACTGGAGTGCGATTTTTGAATCTCATTCGGTGAGTTCAGCAGTTGAAAATGTCACAATTACTGTGGAGATATGCATCTTTCTACTGCTGATTTGTTTTTCAAAAATCATACTTCAGGAGTGCGATTTTTGAAAGTCAAATCAGCAGTAGAAAGATGCGTATCTCCATACATTTTCAACGGCTGAGTTCAACGTATGAGATTCAAAAATCGCACTCCTGAATGGTAGGGTAACTCCTATTGTGTGATATAGAATAGGTCTCTTCAAATAAGGTAATATTATTAGACGTACAACGAAAATAGAGTAAAATGGTATAAACGTAGTTCAACACTGCGTCAGTTTAATGATTCCATTTTGAGATATCTGAACGCAAACTAAAAAAGATTACGCCAAGCTCTACTAATAATTTCATTTTATTTTTATTTTAGGCGTGAAGTGTTGTACACATTCAACTGGTTGACTTCAGTTTGAATTCCACAATTAACTTCAATATATTTGAACATCTTGGCTTGTAGATCAAAGCTCAATTTACAACGAGAGAAGAATTTTCAAAAAGTACTTTTCTGCTGGGAATAAATATTTTCTTTTGCTACATCGGGAACGTTTCAAGTAGACGGCACTGTTGACAGTAGAGGTACTACTTTCTCTGAAGCATCGATAAAATCTCTGAGATGGAAGATCGGGAAACTAGATAGAATCTCTACCCAACGTTTCAATGAGTTGCCATACCAAGCTTTACCTTTTGAAGTATCTATTTTATTTTATCATTTCTGTTTATCTCTGAAATGTTTAATGTACTTACAATGTTTTTTTTTCTGTATTAATAAAACGTTTACTTACTAACTGATTATATTTAATTTTTTTACCAAGCAATGCTTTATATCTACGCTGGGGGCAGGCATGAGGAACATTTCGGTGTGGATCCAAATCAAGAGCTAAAATAACAAAAACAAACAGAAGAACGAATGGACAATGCAAATAGGAACAACTGAACTTTTTTCGGCTTGTCCATAATCTTGCAGTAGTTGGAGCAATATCTCCTAAGTAGTAGCGTTTTGGTAGTATATGTGCCTAAGCCTACTCCACATAAGCAAAGAAAATATACACTACCGCGACATAAGCGAAATAAACTCCCCGTGCTGCATTAAAATCCTGTACCTACATATTCTAGGTTTAATCTTACGGCTCCGCAGATTTAAGAAAAGCCACAGACGTGTGTTTATTGGCTCACGATTTGCTATTCTAAGATTATTCTTCGGCAAAAAATTACAACAATTATCAACTGGACCATAGAGTAAAGTTTCTCCATGACTGGACATCATATATTTTAATTTGAATCATGTATACATACCAAGGTCTAACTTATAGGTAGGTACTAAAGATTTTTAAGAGGACGATCAGTCCATTACTCTGATCAACTTTCTTTATGGGACCAACATGGAAATCGCGAAAATAAAATCTGCGGTCCCATATATTTGGGTCGGGTAGGATCACAGTTTTGTATGGAACAGCAAAATAATTTGGTCCCATAGAGAAAGTTGTTCAGTTTGATGGTCTAATAAGCTCTTTAAAAAAACACGTCAAATCCCATGTTTCCAATAGTCGGTAATCTACGTAAAAAAAACCGCAAATCGATCTACAAGATAGCCGTTTGGTACCTACAATGGTACTTTAGGTAAAAACAATCATTCTGACCGGCAGTTTTTAAAAATACTTCCCTTAGTACATGTGTGCCGAACATCCTGTATTGTCAACTTTTATTATATGCAATAAATGATTTTCTTTTATAACTATTCAATCGATTTCATCGATTTAGCTTTGTCAGATTCGCTTACGCTGGATAAATATAATATATGTATGTACATATTATGTTTTAGCTTGTCGTAAGTGGATTACGGTAACGAGTGAATAGGCATCTTCTGGGTAAGCTCGCTACATCTACGACCCCATCTTCGTCCTGAGGACTGGATTGAGGTCAAGAACAAACCCATAGTAAATAAAAAAAAAAAAAAAAAAAACGGTAAAAACCGAAATTTCTCACTCTACTTGACCCTGAATCCCTGAAATGTGATCATGCGTTAAGCAAATATGACATTTGTAGGCAAGATATGGAGGTGCTGGTAAAAATGAGGGTTAGGTCTTTAAGTAAAAATAAGTCACGGGTCTGGGTTGAACAGAGTGCTCGGCATTTTTCCAATATCTTTCCCTAAGATCATTTCAAATTTAAATTTTTGGGAATTTTACAACTTTGTGTTGTTCATGGAGCAACATAGGTACCTATACATACCTACTGGTGACAATTGGAGCGGTATCATGCTCTAAAGGTGAAATGTCGATCTGGGCACAGATATTTAGTCTGGGTGAATCAACCGAACCAGTATAAGAAAGAGTATCACACTACAAAACATGAGCTAACGCCATCCAGAGAAGTTCAAACCTCGGCAGTGGCGAATTTACAGATTTGCCGCAGTAGGCTATTAAAATTTTGCCACCCCTACCGACCTACAATTTGATAAGGTACCCCAGTTCACAATCGAATTAATTAAAAAATATTGTCAATGACATTGTTACTTTATGATTTGTGCACTATCATTCATGACACCACCTTTTTTTCCGTAATTAGATGATTGTGAACTAGGGAATCGCGTTCCGATTTCTGAGTTAGCAGCTCAATCACGTACGTACTAATAAGATGGGGTAAGATATGCCTAATACTACTTTACCTAAAGTCTTACACAATAATGTACCTACATTCAGTAAACGTAAGTAATTAAAAAAAAAATTATATACCTACCTAGACAAAAATGTTGTCCCAAAAGCTGCCCCTAAAATCTACTGAGCCTGCTGGGTATCCGCCACTGATCCTAGGCTTAGGGCGTTGCTGGACTAAGCAACGGCAACGGTTTGAAAAGCAAGGATATCTTTACTATTTTTTGAGAATAAAGGAGATCCTTGCTCTTACACTATTTTCTTTGAAATGTTATATCCATGATCATTAGAGATCGGATTCGGATGTATCACAAGAATAATGTGGACACATCTTAATTCATTTATTTATCCCAGGAGTCCTATGTAAATATCTTAGGACTTGGACATTTGAACAACTCGGACATTATTGACAACATGAACAACTCTGAAAATTTGATCAACTTTTATAAAATGTTGTCTGAGTTGAAAGAGTGGGCCGAGTTGTTGTTTTTTATGTTCTCCGAGATGTTTTCTTGTCGAAATTACTTAATTGGACAACATGAACAACTTGACCAAGTCAAACCATTTGGCCAAGTTGTCAGAGTTGTTTACGTTTCAGTGCGGATTTTTTCTATTATCTTTATTCAGAAAGGCATATCCATATTAAGTTTTCGTGGGGAAAAAAGTGCAGTTTAGGTAAATATGTATCCGATTATCCGATCTCTAATGATCATACACACATGGTAACCTCTCCTGATTTCGTGGCTGCTGAATGAACGGTTGAGGTATTTTTACACAAACTATTTTTCACACCCATTTTCGATATTCTATTCTTTTTCATTTGGAAATAAATATTCGTTGTTCTTGTGACATTTCTAAAGAGTTAAAATGTGGTAAGATAGTAGTTTATTGCATTCTCTATCAAGTTTCAAAGGAAACTTTGCTATTTTTTTAATAGACGGTAGTGGAAAACCGTATAGTTTTCAAAGATAATTTCGAGAGTTCGCCGTACCATAAACCAATTAATACTTAGTCAACACAACTAATAAGTAACTAGCAACATTAGCAACTTATTATGGAATAAAGTAACTAATTTTATTTTCACGTTTCTGATGGCTATTTATTTAAATACTGTTTGTTATAAAAAAAATGATTTCATGTTTTCTCGGCCGCTTACAATGGTTTGGATCATGTTAAGATTCCAGATTTCTTAAATACCTATTTGAATTGTTATTATAACTTAAGAGGGCTATCGGGGTCCAGTGGCGCCCTCATCACATTAATAAACATTTCTCAATAAAGAAAGCCTAAATTAAAAAAGTGCTCAATTGACAAACTACAAAAGCCTTCAAGCTATTTCTATATAATAATTTTATAGGTTTTTTAAAGGTCGAAACATACACATTTTGGAAAAAGTAAAAAAAACGGCCGATTTTTTTTTTTATGCGAAACTGTCTAAAAGTGGAATGTTTAGAACCTATAAAAGTATTGTGTAACAATGGCTTGAAGGCTTTTGTAGTTTGTCAATTGGGCACTTTTTTAATTTAGGCTTTCTTTATTGAGAAATCTTTATTAATGTGATGAGGGCGCCAATGGACTCATATATAGCCCGCTTAAGTAACTTATATTAAATATTATTTTCACCTCACAAGCTCGGAAAGATTCTGTTTGTCATTCGAAATATGAGTGCAAAAGTGCATTTTATCCGCTAGCGTGGAAAGAGTTTTTAAAATTGGAATCTTTCTCTTCAATAAAGAAAAACAGCATGAACAAGTTTTTTTTTCATGCTATTTTCGTGCTGGCCAGTGCGATTATTATAAAAATGAGGTTGGCGCATTGAAATTTTCCTCGCTGTAGTGAGGTGAAAAGTTGCGTGTTTCGCTCGGCAGCAAAGTTATTCTGCGTCTCGTACCTTTGAAACCCTCGCGACGCTCAGGATTCTATATTTGAACCACTCGCTTCGCTCGTGGTTCAATCCTAGAATCCTTCGCTTGCTCTGGTTTCAATACAAGTACTCGCGCCAAAAAGCAACTTTGCAGCCTTGCATAACAAATAACTATTGTAAGGCAAGACTAGTCTGATACCTAAACTAAACATGTAAGTCAAACCCTATTCATACATTCCATTGCATAATATAGATAGATACCACCCACGTAGGTATTACAAATGGAAAATGGAATTATACTTGTGACGAGTTCACCGCAAAGTTCCCCTCAGTCTTGACGTGATCCTTTGAAACTAACATCCAAATGGGTTTAATTGAGTTTTAAGTCAGATAGCTGCTGCTATGCATACTAATAATGTTATAATTATGGACTACAATAAGGCGAGGAGGGGAAACTCGTAATGAACTATTGTACTAATATTTCCTTATTTTCATAATTATTAGGTACCTATTCGCTATCTATGTCAAAATAGCAGATGGGCTATGTTACCGTACTATGTAATGTGTACATGGAGAAAATACACTGATCAGGGTTCGAAAAAATCCGATTTATATAATAAATATCAAAAATCCGATTTTTTTATATATATCCGATATATATCGGATATATATCCAGGCTAAGAAAAAGAAGCGAATTTCATTCTGTATGGGTAAAAAATAAACACTTAAAAATGTGAAAGGAATTTGTAAAATAATATTTAAGTGTCAAATTACCACATTTTTATTTAAAAACAGTAACAAAACAATTAGTGTTCATTTGAGAAAGAATATTTTAATGAACACTTAAAAAAACATGTACCTATTATTATAATAATATTCGTTTGTTTGTGAGATAAATCAACTAATTTTAATAATAATTTGTAATCATAAAGGACGGCCGCACATTATCAGAAATTTCTGACAGAAAAATTCTGACGCTCGCCGGAAGGCACTCGGTGCATAGGTACATTTTGTATTAGACCCCGCACACTGTCAGAAAAATTCTGACCGGTCGTCCGCTTCTGATGCACACCGGACGGCACCTCAGCCGGACGTCAGAATTTTTCTGACGGAAGGCGTGTTAGCCATACATTTTGTATTAGGCCACGCACACTATCAGAAATTCGGATCAGGTATTGCCAGACGTGCGATAATTATCCTAGATATACGATATTTTTGAGTGTCATGTTCATGTGATAGAAATAAAAGTCAGGTATATTTAATTTCTGTAAACAGGCCATTTACTAAACGTTAATAGTTTCAGTGTTTTAAGCAAAATTCCGGAAAAAAACAAACATAATTTTTAACTTTTTTTACGATTTTGTCAATTAAAATTTGTTAGCAAACCTCAGGTTTGGATACCACAAAACTTTCCTAGTAAAAACACAATTTGACTGAATTATAGCCCCAAAAGGGCTAAGGTGGCAACACTGGGTCGATGTGCGTTGATTGAAATATGATACACGACTGGGCTCAAAAGTTGCCGGATCAAAATTTCTGATAGTATGCGGGGTGCTTCCGGCGAGCGTCAGAATTTTTCTGTTAGAAATTTCTGATAATGTGCGGCCGTCCAAAAAAGTCAGAGAACCAGGCCAGGGAATCCTGTTTGTGAATGTTTTTTACCTCGTAAAATAAACCTTATATGATATGAATTTAAGGTTTGAATTTCAATAAAAAGATTAAAAAGCTAGCCGTACTGGTAAGTTAAGGACGGCCGCACATTATCAGAAATTTCTAACAGAAAAATTCTGACGCTCGCCGGAAGCACCCCGCATACTATCAGAAATTTTGATCCGGCAACTTTTGAGCCCAGTCGTATTTCATATTTCAATCAACGCACATCGACCCAGTGTTGCCACCTTAGCCCTTTTGGGGCTATAATTCAGTCAAATTGTGTTTTTACTAGGAAAGTTTTGTGGTAGTTCTGATTTCTTCCATTCTATATGTACTTTGGGGTGCTGAATCCAAATCGGAGGTTTGCTAACAAATTTTAATTGACAAAATCGCAAAAAAAGTTTAAAATTCTGTTTGTTTTTTTCCGGAATTTTGCTTAAAACTCTGAAACTATTAACGTTGAGTAAATGACCTGTCTACAGAAAATAAATATACCTGACTTTTATTTCTATCACATGAATATGACACTCAAAAATATCGTAGATCTAGGATAATTATCGCACGTCTGGCAATACCTGATCCGAATTTCTGATAGTGTGCGGGGCCTAATACAAAATGTATGGCTAACACGCCTTCCGTCAGAAAAATTCTGACGTCCGGCTGAGGTGCCGTCCGGTGTGCATCAGAAGCGGACGACCGGTCAGAATTTTTCTGACAGTGTGCGGGGTCTAATACAAAATGTATGCACCGAGTGCCTTCCGGCGAGCGTCAGAATTTTTCTGTCAGAAATTTCTGATAATGTGCGGCCGTCCTAAAGGGGATCTCCCCAACTTTAAATGAGGTTGCCATTTTGGGAAAAAATCTAAATAATTCTGAATTGTAGTCTTTCGCTACGTATTCCAAGGGGAAACATTAATCTCCAAAAATTTTAGTTCAGAAGGCAGGAAAAAATCAATTGATATATATCAAGATAAAAATCAATTGATTATCGTGATATATAATTATCATGATATATATCCGCTGATATACAGGGTGTACAATAAAATGGGACAGCTACTCAAAGGGGTGCTTCAGACCATCAAACTGAACAAGTTTCTCTATGGGACCAATATCGAAATAGCGAAAAAAAAATCCGCTCTCCCATACAAAACTGCAAACATAACTCGACTGAAATGTATGTGACAGCAGATTTTTTTTTCGCGATTTCGATATTGGTCCCATAGAGAAAGTTGTTCAGTTTGATGGTCTGAAGCACCCCTTTAAGTAGCTGTCCCATTTTATTGTACACCCTGTATATCGGCGAACCCTGACACTGATAGTGAAAGAGAGTAGAGAGGGACAAAATCTATTATGATTGGGTGGGGTCAAATTAAAATCTGATAGACCTCTAGTGAAATAAAAATACATTATTTAAATAGACGATAAAAAGAAGAAAACCATCGGTTATTTCATGTATAATTTGAATCTTATTTTTGTATTTATAAAACAAACACCTTTTGCTTTCCATTGAACCTGACTTAATTTACTAATACTACAGAGTAGGTACTATAATTACAACCGTAACGTAACGTAAACGTACTTAATACCTTTAATTTAAATAGATTCCAAAAATGTTTTTTTTTATACCTATTTCGGCCATAACTCTTTTCGTTTTTGAATTTCTTGAATAATTCTTTTTGCACCTCATAGCTCATGTAACTACGCTTCTTTTGAGCCCTTTTGAATATCATATCTTCACAACTCTCTGAGATATAAGGGGATCGCACTTTTTCGTGTTATCGAAGCTTATGCAACGTGTTAATGAATTAACGCAAAACTAGAAAGTAGTTTGTTTAGAATCAAGCGCAGAATCGAATTATCATGGTTTCAACATAGGAATTTTTTTTCAAAATATTAAATAATTTTTTAGCAAAATTTTAAATTTACTGAACCCGGTGTCAACCAACCGCACGAGCACACTCACCCTGCTTACCACCAAAACAAGATTATAAATATGTATCCATGAGTACGTTAGTGCTTTCTTTCAGTGCTGAAATGATAACAAATCATTTTTGCCTCAAAACTTAAAATGCGAATAACTTAAAATTTTAACTATCAAAATAATGAAATTACCTATTGTTGCAATCTAATGATTTTGTTATAAATCAGTTGGGGTGTATGAGGTTTTGCGCTAATTCATTAACACGTTGTATTGGAGCGAACGAAAAGACATTTCCAATGTCAAATTCTTTTAATATCGAGCACAGAGAAGCTGTGGAGATTTCGTGAGGAGTAATTAGATCTAGAGTGCGATTTTTGAATCTCATTCGGTGAGTTCAGCAGTTGAAAATGTCAAAATTACTGTGGAGATACGCATCTTTCTACTGCTGATTTGACTTTCAAAAATCGCACTCCTGAAGTATGATTTTTGAAAGTCAAATCAGCAGTAGAAAGATGCATATATCTCCACAGTTATTTTCCAGAGAAATTAAATTAAAATGAACCTTCACAGCACGACAGAAACTCTGAAGTTCTATCCGAGATTAAAGTTAGACAAAATGCACACTAACTAAACACAAACTTTTATATATTTGTACTTAGAACATTCGAGTGTTTCGCAATATTGCGAATTCTTGTAAAATGTAACTCAAGTTGTAATAAGTTTTCTCGTTAGAGGTTTCAAATTCTACGCGTAACGAGTTTAGTGCACGTGTCGTGTAGATACAGCAAGTGCATTTAATTGCTGTTTGCAACTTAGCTTTGTCGATTTTTTTAATACATGAATAATTTCATTCTTATTTGATACATCATTACTATTCATTACATTCTTATTTCACATTATTAGATGGATATATTATCTTACTTATCGGTGCCTACTATTTTTGTAACATAATACAGGGTGTCAGGGTAAACAGTTGCATTAGTTTAAGGGGTGGTTGTACCCTAAATACTGAACAACTTTCTCTAAGAAGCCTATAGGAAAATGGAAAAGGACTTTTCATACTAAATGCAATCAGAAGTGCGATTTTTGAAAATCATACGAGCGACTTGGCAGTAGAACGATGCATAATCTCCATAGTAATTTTGTCATTTTCTACTGCCAAGTCGCTCGTATGATTTTCAAAAATCGCACTTCAGCTGATCGAACATTTGTGGCGAAAAGTCTTTTTTTTTTTAATTTCTTATAGGTTACGGATTGTTTAGTATCATGGGTACAATCGTCTTACCCTGACACCCTTTATTTCTCTATGGGACCAACAAAAAAACAGCTGTTCCATATAAAACTGCAATCCTACTACGGTCAAATAACTGTAGCAGTTTATTTATAAATCATGTGCTCAAAAAAATAGGTACTTATGCCCTTCATATATTTACTAATAGGTACAGCTAAAGCTTGATAGCATTTCCATATTTCCCAAGACGATAAACCTAAAAATATACGTAATGAGAAGAAATAAAAAGTATTTTTCAGAGTAGTGTCCTCTGCTACTTAATTGGCACTTTCAGAAGAGTCTAGCTAGGGCAAAGTGCTTTCGATAATTGCATTTGCGTCAGCCCTGGGCGTCGCCGCACATTGCGGGCGAGGTGGCAACCCTGCTGCCGTCGCGTCACAAATTGGACAAATTGTAGGTACATATTCCAATTTATATTTGGATCTCCGGGTTGTGACATGTTTCACGTGTTGGTTCGAATTCGAAATACAATTTAACGACGATTAACTGAAAACGAATTAAAGGATCGCTCGTATTTTGGTTATTTATGACTTTATGATTATGACACACGGATAATTTATACAGGGTTTAACTTTAAATGCGTTACATACTTTATACGGTGCTTCAGACCATCAAACTGAACAACTATTACAATTAGACTATAAAAAAAAATGAATTTTCCCCATTTCAATGTTATTCCCATAGAAAAACGGAGCGGTCTGATCATCCCCTTTAAAAACTGTCAGCATATTAAGAAAAATCCTGTATATTGTTTATTGTATAATCTAAACAAATTACATAGCGTCTTAATAATAATGTTCTGTAATAATAACACTCTCTAGTATTATACAAATACAAATACAAATATATTTATTCAATAAAAATATATATAAAAATAATAATATATATATTTTTATTTATTATTATAGAGAGTGTTTCATTACACACACAACATGTACATTACTTACTTTATTTATGATTTCGAAGGTTTAAAAATATGGTTAGGTATCTTTCTAACCATGTTTTTGAACCTTTATGCAAGTTAGTTTGCTAAACGATCTTGTAGATGAAAGAAGAAAGAAAAAATTATGTAAAAAAGCTTTGAATACAAAGGGTCTTATTTACACTTGTAATAATTTAACGTGGTTACCACTCAAACTGTTTACCCACTTTTATGATTGAAACATGAAAAAGAAGGATAACTTTTTTCATTAGCATTAGTCTAATGTCGGAAATTAGGCCAGTCATTTTACGGAGTTTTGTTAGGCGGGGTAGGGAGTAATTATTAATTGGACTTCTAAACTGTAACCGGTACCATTTAGTGACAAAAATACTATCTTAAACCAAATTAAAAAAAAATTGCTACGCAACATGTGATGCTGTTAAGATAAGATAATATAAGATAACGTAGTTTGTTCTCGAATCTTCTTGAATCATTGCAAAAGTTAATCACGATTCAAAGGCTAGTTTCTTAAACCTGCAATTTGCAAAATAACAACGAACACAATAAGTATAATTACACTTCAGTCTTCAGTTCCTTTATCAAAATGCGAGTTTTTGGCCCACTACGGATTCCTATTTATTAAGTTCTTTTTTTAAACGAGGGTAAGCGGCTATCACAACACTACAGGGTGTTAGGGTAAATAGTAGCATTACTTTAAGACGACTCTTAGTTTAAAAGGATGCTAATGATATCAATTTCACCCTTTACAGCTAGGTCTGAGTATTCCTTGCAAACTAAAGGTCCAAAGCATCGTCCACATAAATTCATTTTGCCCGATCAGTAACAAAGCCTTTGGAAACCACGATTCATGTCGCTGGACTGGACGTCGTTCCAATCGTTTTGCTCAATTTTACACTTGTGTCGTTATAGTGGAATCGTTCGTGATACTCAGCGAAGTCACGATGTCCAGTGAATGCAGTAAATCCGTCCCCAACAAAAATATCACACCGTTACTGAAATAGAAAATACTTTTCCGCTGTAGGAAATTAATTAACTTTTGCAACCGTGTAGCTCGCACTTACAATAAGTGACTCGTGCCGTGAAAAGGTCCGGCAGGTCCCAACTTTTGTTGTATATTACATTTTCGTACGTTTTCAAAAACAAAATCATCATGGGTACAGAGCAATCACAGAGAAGCAATCCGTTTTATTCACAATTTTATTTACAAAAACCCGAAAAAGGCGAACGGATGCCGGTTGTCAGATATTTCTCATTGAAAATAATTAAAAAGTATGTATACAGGATTAAATTGAAACGTTGGGATCGTTGGCATCCTTTTAAACTGACTACAAATCGAACTGGACAATTTTTATTACGGGATTTTCTCCCGCAAAAGCTGGGCTGCGTTCAGAACCTACCCGAGGTGCACCCCGAGTGCACCCCGAGTGCAACTTTTCGCACTAAACGCCGTTCAGAGCCTCGGTGAAAGACGTTCTACCATAGAGCGAGTTGAAAAAAGTCGTGAACGCAGCCCTTGATTACTCGACTCAAATGTGTGGAATAATTCTTAATTTAAAGCCCTAGCTGTTGCCCGCGACTCCGTCTGCGTGGACCTTAAAAAGTAGGTATTCTATGTTAATCCAGAACATATTCTATCTGCGTGCCAAATTTCATCCGAATCCGTTCAGCCGTTTATGCGTGATTGAGTGACAAACATAAAAAAATGCAAACTTTGACATTTACAGCTGAAAAAAACCCTGTTGCTTCAGACCATTAAAAACCGAACAACTTTCACTATGCAGCCAACATTGAAATCGCTAAAAAAAGTCAGCTGTTCCATACAAAACAGCAAACGTAACTCGACCGAAATGTATGGGACAGCTGATTTTTTTTCTCGATTCCGATATTGGTCCCATAGATAATCTTGTTCAGGTTGATGATCTAAAGCAACCCTTTAAGGCCCCATCAAGATTTATTTACACCATGTATTATTTGAGAAGCTTCTCGGTGTGAATCCGTTCTTACTTTGATACTTACAGGGATTTGTTTTGTCTTCAAAACTTTAAATGTTTTTTTATCTCAGTGATTTCAAATATTAAATTATACTTAGCACCGAATATAAATCCTCACGGAACCACGAACAATTTTCTTAGACGTCAAGTGAAGCTTAAAATTTCCCCCTTTTACCCGCTCTCGCCCCTTTGTGGTCCATAGATCTCCATTTTTCGTATTATTATTCTGTGATTCTAAATTAAAAGAGATCTCGAGAACTTCACTTCTTCTGATTCTTCAGATTTTTTCTTAGAAAACTTATTACAATTATCAAGCCTGCCTCCGTGGTCTAGTGGTTAAGAGCATTGGCTCTCGATACGGAGGTCGTGGGTTCGATTCCCACGGGGGACACCTAGTGATTAGACATGAGCGCCGATTTATTTAGGATTTTGTATTGCACACGGAGCCAAGCCAAATGCTCGCCGAGCCAATTTGTTCGCCGAGCGGATTTGCTCGCCGAGCCGATTTGCTCGCCGATTTGCTTGCCGAACTGCTCGCCGAGCCGATTTGCTCGTCGAGCCGATTTGCGCGCCAAGCCAAGCCAAATGCTCGCCGTGCCAAGCCAAATGCTCGCCGAGCCAAGCCAAATGTTCGCCGAGCCAAGCCGATTTGCTCACCGAGCCGATTTGCTCGCCGAGCCAAGCCAAATGCTCGCCGAGCCGATTTGCTCGCCAAGCCGATTTGCTCGCCGAGCCAAGCGAAATGCTCGCCGAGCAAAGCCAAATGCTGGCCGAGCTGATTTGCTCGCCGAGCTGATTTGCTCGCCGAGCCGATTTGCTCACCGAACCGATTTGTTCGCCGAGCCGATTCGCTCGCCGAGCCGATTTGCTCGCCGAGCCGATTTGCTCGCCGAGCCAAGCCAAATGCTCGCCGAGCCAATTTGTTCGCCGAGCGGATTTGCTTGCCGATTTGCTCGCCGAGCTGCTCACCGAGCCGATTTGCTTGTCGAGCCGATTTGCTCGCAGAGCCGATTTGCTCGCCGAGCCAAGCCAAATGCTCGTCGAGCCGATTTGCTCGCCGATCCGACTTGCTCGCCGAGCCAAGCCAAACGCTCGCCGAGCCGATTTGCTCGCCGATCCGACTTGCTCGCCGAGCCGATTTGCTCGCCGATTTGTTGGGTGGTGGGTGTTGGGTGGTGCGTATTGGGTGGTGGGTGGTGGGTGTTGGGTGGTGGGTTTTGGGTGGTGGGTGTTGGGTGGTGCGTATTAGGTGGTGGGTGTTGGGTGGTGGGTTTTGGGTGGTGGGTGTGGGGTGGTGGGTGTCGGATGGCGGGTGTTGGCCTCGTGGGTGGTGGGTGATGTCTGTTGGGTGGTTGGTGATTCCTGGTGGGTGTTGGATGTTTGATTGTGGGTGGTTTATGTTTGGTTTTGGCAAGCTCCCAAAATACCATACACACTCTTTTAAATTATTGTTGCAATCGAATTTTTTTATTTATTTTTTATTTTTTATCTTGGACACACAAAAACACACAAATTATCTAGTCACATTTAAAGTACCAGAGTCTAGCCTGGACTTCTATTATGATGACTAGACAACGATATAGAATACATATATAGATACAAACATCCATGACTCGGGGACAAATATTCATATTCATCATACAAATATTTGTCCCTTACGGGATTCGGACCCGGGATTATTTTGTTATAAATCGGTTGGGGTGTATGAGGTTTTGCGTTAATTTATTAACACGTTGTATAGGTAATAGACATGAGCGCCGATTATAAATCAGTCGGCGGCGGCGCGCCGACTTTTAGGGGTCGGCGGCGGCGGCGTCGGCGGCGTGACCTTGAAAAATCTACCTTATTTAAAGAAAAATTAAAAACCATGGTTTTTAATATCTTATGTTGTCCAGGATAGTAAAAACAAACTGTTCATGAAGGGAAAATACCTTAAATAAGCCAAGCCAAATGCTCGCCGAGCCAAGCCGATTTGCTCACCGAGCAGATTTGCTCGCCGAGCCAAGCCAAATGCTCGCCGAGCCGATTTGTTCGCCGAGCCGATTTGCTCGCCGAGCCGATTTGCTCGCCGAGCCGATTTGCTCGCAGAGCCGATTTGCTCGCCGAGCCAAGCCAAATGCTTGCCGAGCCGATTTACTCGCCGATCCGACTTGCTCGCCGAGCCAAGCCAAACGCTCGCCGAGCCGATTTGCTCGCCGATCCGACTTGCTCGCCGAGCCGATTTGCTCGCCGATTTGTTGGGTGGTGGGTGTTGGGTGGTGCGTATTGGGTGGTGGGTGGTGGGTGTTGGGTGGTGGGTTTTGGGTGGTGGGTGTTGGGTGGTGCGTATTGGGTGGTGGGTGTTGGGTGGTGGGTTTTGGGTGGTGGGTGTTGGGTGGTGGGTGTCGGATGGCGGGTGTTGGCCTCGTGGGTGGTGGGTGATGTCTGTTGGGTGGTTGGTGATTCCTGGTGGGTGTTGGATGTTTGATTGTGGGTGGTTTATGTTTGGTTTTGGCAAGCTCCCAAAATACCATACACTACACACTCTTTTAAATTATTGTTGAAAAAAAAACTTTGACATTTACAGCGTGAAAAAAAACCCTGTTGCTTCAGATCATTAAAAACCGAACAACTTTCACTATGCAGCCAACATTGAAATCGCGAAAAAAAAGCTGCAAAAGAGCTGTTCCATACAAAACAGCAAACGTAACTCGACCGAAATGTATGGGACAGCTGATTTTTTTTCTCGATTCCGATATTGGTCCCATAGATAATCTTGTTCAGGTTGATGATCTGAAGCAACCCTTTAAGGCCCCATCAAGATTTATTTACACCATGTATTATTTGAGAAGCTTCTCGGTGTGAATCCGTTCTTACTTTGACACTTACAGGGATTTGTTTTGTCTTCAAAACTTTAAATGTTTTTTTATCTCAGTGATTTCAAATATTAAATTATACTTAGCACCGAATATAAATCCTCACGGAACCACGAACAATTTTCTTAGACGTCAAGTGAAGCTTAAAATTTCCCCCTTTTACCCGCTCTCGCCCCTTTGTGGTCCATAGACCTCCATTTTTCGTATTATTATTCTGTGATTCTAAATTAAAAGAGATCTCGAGAACTTCACTTCTTCTGATTCTTCAGATTTTTTCTTAGAAAACTTATTACAATTATCAAGCCTGCCTCCGTGGTCTAGTGGTTAAGAGCATTGGCTCTCGATACGGAGGTCGTGGGTTCGATTCCCACGGGGGACACCTAGTGATTAGACATGAGCGCCGATTTATTTAGGATTTTGTATTGCACACGGAGCCAAGCCAAATGCTCGCCGAGCCAATTTGTTCGCCGAGCCGATTTGCTCGCCGAGCCGATTTGCTCGCCGATTTGCTTGCCGAGCTGCTCGCCGAGCCGATTTGCTCGTCGAGCCGACTTGCACGCCGAGCCAAGCCAAATGTTCGCCGAGCCAAGCCGATTTTCTCACCGAGCCGATTTGCTCGCCGAGCCAAGCCAAATGCACGCCGAGCCAAGCCAAATGCTCGCCGAGCCGATTTGCTCGCCAAGCCGATTTGCTCGCCGAGCCGATTTGCTCGCTGAGCCGATATGCTCGCCAAGCCAAATGCTCGCCGAGCCAATTTGTTCGCCGAGAGGATTTGCTCGCCGATTTGCTCGCCGAGCTGCTCAACGACCCAATTTGCTCGTCGAGCCGATTTGCACGCCTAGCCAAGCCAAATGCTCGCCGTGCCAAGCCAAATGCTCGCCGAGCAAAGCCAAATGCTCGCCGAGCCAAGCCGATTTGCTCACCGAGCAGATTTGCTCGCCGAGCCAAGCCAAATGCTCGCCGAGCAGATTTGCTCGCCAACCCGATTTGCTCGCCGAGCCGATTTGCTCGCTGAGCCGATTTGCTCGCCGAGCCGAGCTGCTCACCGAGCTGCTCGCCGAGCCGATTTGCTCGCCGATTTGCTTGCCGAGCTGCTCGCCGAGCCGATTTGCTTGTCGAGCCGATTTGCTCACCGAGCCGATTTGCTCACCGAGCCGATTTGCTCACCGAACCGATTTGTTCGCCGAGCCGATTTGCTCGCCGAGCCGATTTGCTCGCCGAGCCAAGCCAAATGCTCGCCGAGCCAATTTGTTCGCCGAGCGGATTTGCTCGCCGATTTGCTCGCCGAGCAAAGCCAAATGCTCGCCGAGCCGATTTGCTCGCCGAGCCGATTTGCTCGCCGATTTGTTGGGTGGTGGGTGTTGGGTGGTGCGTATTGGGTGGTGGGTGGTGGGTGTTGGGTGGTGGGTTTTGGGTGGTGGGTGTTGGGTGGTGCGTATTGGGTGGTGGGTGTTGGGTGGTGGGTTTTGGGTGGTGGGTGTTGGGTGGTGGGTGTCGGATGGCGGGTGTTGGCCTCGTGGGTGGTGGGTGATGTCTGTTGGGTGGTTGGTGATTCCTGGTGGGTGTTGGATGTTTGATTGTGGGTGGTTTATGTTTGGTTTTGGCAAGCTCCCAAAATACCATACACACTCTTTTAAATTATTGTTGCAATCGAATTTTTTTATTTATTTTTTATTTTTTATCTTGGACACACAAAAACACACAAATTATCTAGTCACATTTAAAGTACCAGAATCTAGCCTGGACTTCTATTATGATGACTAGACAACGATATAGAATACATATACAGGGTCCTTATTAATATGCTGACACTTTTTTAAGGGGATGATCAGACCATCAAACTGAACAACTTTCTCTATGGGACCAACATCGAAATCGCGAAAAAAAAATCTGCTCGCCCATACAAAACTGCAAACCTACTCAAGCAAAATGTATGGGACAGCTGATTTTTTTTTCGTGTTTTCGATGTTGGTCCCATAGAGAAAGTTGTTCAGTTTGATGGTCTGACTATCCCCTTAAAAAAGTGTCAGCATATTAAAAAGGACCCTGTATAGATACAAACATCCATGACTCGGGGACAAATATTCATATTCATCATACAAATATTTGTCCCTTACGGGATTCGGACCCGGGATTATTTTGTTATAAATCAGTTGGGGTGTATGAGGTTTTGCGTTAATTTATTAACACGTTGTATAGGTAATAGACATGAGCACCGATTATAAATCAGTCGGCGGCGGCGCGCCGACTTTTAGGGGTCGGCGGCGGCGGCGTCGGCGGCGTGACCTTGAAAAATCTACCTTATTTAAAGAAAAATTAAAAACCATGGTTTTTAATATCTTATGTTGTCCAGGATAGTAAAAAATAAATAAAATAAATAAATATAAATATCTTGGACAATGTCACACAAATTATCAAGTCACATTTAAAGTACCAGAATCTAGCCTGGACTTGTATTATGATGACTAGACAACGATATAGAATACATATACAACGTGTTAATGAATTAACGCAAAACCTCATACACCCCAACTGATTTATAACAAAATAATTAGATTGAAACAATAATTTCATTATTTTGATACTTAAAATTAAAAGTTATTCGCATTTTAAGTTTTGAGGCAAAAATGATTTGTTATCATTTCAGCAATTAATAAAAGCGCTAACGTACTCGTGGATACATTTGGATAATCTTGTTTTGGTAGTAAGTAGGGTGAGTGTGCCTGTGCGGTGGTTTGACATCGGGTTCGGTAAATTTAAAATTTTAGAAAAAAACTAATTAATATTTTGAAAAAAATTACCTATGTTGAAACCATGATAATTCGATTCTGCTCTCGATTCTAAACAAACTACTTTCTAGTTTTGCGTTATTTCATTAACACGTTGTATAGATACAAACATCCATGACTCGGGTACAAATATTCATATTCATCATACAAATATCTGTCCCTTACGGGATTCGAACCCGCGACCCTTGGCACAGCAGGCAGGTTCACTACCGACTGTGCTACCGGGCTGTCAGATAATAGGAATAGTCGAGATATTTGGAATTTAATGTTTTTTACCAAAAACCCCATTTTTTCGCACTTTTTCTTAAATAAATAAAAATATGCTTATTCTATGGCGTCGATTTGCTCGCCGACCCAATTTGCTCGTCGAGCCGATTTGCACGCCTAGCCAAGCCAAATGCTCGCCGTGCCAAGCCAAATGCTCGCCGAGCCAAGCCAAATGCTCGCCGAGCCAAGCCGATTTGCTCACCGAGCAGATTTGCTCGCCGAGCCAAGCCAAATGCTCGCCGAGCCGATTTGCTCGCCAAGCCGATTTGCTCGCCGAGCCGATATGCTCGCTGAGCCGATTTGCTCGCCGAGCCGATATGCTCGCCAAGCCGATTTGCTCGCCGAGCCAGTTTGCTCGTCGAGCCGATTTGCACGCCTAGCCAAGTCAAATGCTCGCCGTGCCAAGCCAAATGCTCGCCGAGCCAAGCCAAATGCTCGCCGAGTCAAGCCGATTTGCTCACCGAGCAGATTTGCTCGCCGAGCCAAGCCAAATGCTCGCCGAGCCGATTTGCTCGCCGAGCCAAGCCAAAAGCTCGCCGAGCCGATTTGCTCGCCGAGCCAAGCGAAATGCTCGCCGAGCAAAGCCAAATGCTCGCCGAGCTGATTTGCTCGCCGAGCTGATTTGCTCGCCGAGCTGATTTGCTCACCGAACCGATTTGTTCGCCGAGCCGATTCGCTCGCCGAGCCGATTTGCTCGCCGAGCCAAGCCAAATGTTCCCCGAGCCAATTTGTTCGCCGAGCCGATTTGCTCGCCGATTTGCTTGCCGAGCTGCTCGCCGAGCCGATTTGCTTGTCGAGCCGATTTGCTCACCGAGCCGATTTGCTCACCGAACCGATTTGTTCGCCGAGCCGATTTGCTCGCCGAGCCGATTTGCTCGCCGAGCCAAGCCAAATGCTCGCCGAGCCAATTTGTTCGCCGAGCCGATTTGCTCGCCGATTTGCTTGCCGAGCTGCTCGCCGAGCCGATTTGCTTGTCGAGCCGATTTGCTCACCGAGCCGATTTGCTCACCGAACCGATTTGTTCGCCGAGCCGATTTGCTCGCCGAGCCGATTTGCTCGCCGAGCCGATTTGCTCGCAGAGCCGACTTGCTCGCCGAGCCAAGCCAAACGCTCGCCGAGCCGATTTGCTCGCCGATCCGACTTGCTCGCCGAGCCGATTTGCTCGCCGATTTGTTGGGTGGTGCGTATTGGGTGGTGGGTGGTGGGTGTTGGGTGGTGCGTATTGGGTGGTGGGTGTTGGGTGGTGGGTTTTGGGTGGTGGGTGTTGGGTGGTGGGTGTCGGATGGCGGGTGTTGGCCTCGTGGGTGGTGGGTTTTGGGTTTTGGGTGGTGGGTGTTGGGTGGTGCGTATTGGGTTTTGGGTGGTGGGTGTTGGGTGGTGCGTATTGGGTGGTGGGTGTTGGGTGGTGGGTTTTGGGTGGTGGGTGTTGGGTGGTGGGTGTCGGATGGCGGGTGTTGGCCTCGTGGGTGGTGGGTGATGTCTGTTGGGTGGTTGGTGATTCCTGGTGGGTGTTGGATGTTTGATTGTGGGTGGTTTATGTTTGGTTTTGGCAAGCTCCCAAAATACCATACACTACACACTCTTTTAAATTATTGTTGAAAAAAAAACTTTGACATTTACAGCGTGAAAAAAAACCCTGTTGCTTCAGATCATTAAAAACCGAACAACTTTCACTATGCAGCCAACATTGAAATCGCGAAAAAAAAGCTGCAAAAGAGCTGTTCCATACAAAACAGCAAACGTAACTCGACCGAAATGTATGGGACAGCTGATTTTTTTTCTCGATTCCGATATTGGTCCCATAGATAATCTTGTTCAGGTTGATGATCTGCCGATCTCGCCGAGCAGATTTGCTCGCCAACCCGAGCTGCTCGCCGAGCCGATTTGGTCGTCGTGCCGATTTGCTCGCTGAGCCGAGCTGCTCGCCGAGCCGATTTGCTCGTCAAGCCGATTTGCTCGTCAAGCCGATTTGTTCGCCGAGCGGATTTGCTCGCCGATTTGCTCGCTGAGCTGCTCACCGAGCTGCTCGCCGAGCCGATTTGCTCGCCGATTTGCTTGCAGAGCTGCTCGCTTACCAGATATAATTTTATTGTGGAAAATTTGTATGGAGTTGACTTTAAAATCGGCGATAACTCAGCTATCGCACAATTGCGCCTTATTTTCTTATAGGTTATTTTTCTATGATATATTTACCAACAGACATCACCCACCACCCACGAGGCCAAGACCCGCCATCCGACACCCACCACCCAACACCCACCACCCAAAACCCACCACCCAACACCCACCACCCAATACGCACCACCCAACACCCACCACCCAAAACCCACCACCCAACACCCACCACCCACCACCCAAAACCCACCACCCAACACCCACCACCCAATACGCACCACCCAACACCCACCACCCAAAACCCACCACCCAACACCCACCACCCACCACCCAAAACCCACCACCCAACACCCACCACCCACCACCCAATACGCACCACCCAACAAATCGGCGAGCAAATCGGCTCGCCGAGCTGCTCAACGAGCTGCTCGCTGAGCCGATTTGCTCGCCGATTTGCGCGCTAAGCCGATTTGCTCGCCGAGCCGATTTGCTCGCTGCGCCGATTTGCTCGCCGAGCCAAGCCAAATGCTCGTCGAGCCAATTTGTTCGCCGAGCGGATTTGCTCGCCGATTTGCTCGCCGAGCCGATTTGCTCGCCGAGCCGATTTGCTCACCGAACCGATTTGTTCGCCAAGCCGATTAGCTCGCCGAGCCGATTTGCTCGCTGAGCCGATATGCTCGCCAAGCCAAATGCTCGCCGAGCCGATTTGCTTGCCGAGCTGCTGGCCGAGCCGATTTGGTCGTCGTGCCGATTTGCTCGCTGAGCCGAGCTGCTCGCCGAGCCGATTTGCTCGTCAAGCCGATTTGCTCGTCAAGCCGATTTGTTCGCCGAGCGGATTTGCTCGCCGATTTGCTCGCTGAGCTGCTCACCGAGCTGCTCGCCGAGCCGATTTGCTCGCCGATTTGCTTGCAGAGCTGCTCGCTTACCAGATATAATTTTAGTGTGGAAAATTTGTATGGAGTTGACTTTAAAATCGGCGATAACTCAGCTATCGCACAATTGCGCCTTATTTTCTTATAGGTTATTTTTCTATGATATATTTACCAACAGACATCACCCACCACCCACGAGGCCAAGACCCGCCATCCGACACCCACCACCCAACACCCACCACCCAAAACCCACCACCCAACACCCACCACCCAATACGCACCACCCAACACCCACCACCCAAAACTCACCACCCAACACCCACCACCCACCACCCAAAACCCACCACCCAACACCCACCACCCACCACCCAATACGCACCACCCAACAAATCGGCGAGCAAATCGGCTCGGCGAGCAAGTCGGATCGGCGAGCAAATCGGCTCGGCGAGGATTTGGCTTAGCTCGGCGAGCAAATCGGCTCGGCGAGCAAATCGGCTCGGCGAGCATTTGGCTTTGCTCGGCGAGCATTTGGCTTGGCTCGGCGAGCATTTGGCTTGGCTCGGCGAGCAAATCGGCTCGGCGAGCAAATCGGCTCGGCGAGCAAATCGGCTCGGCGAGCAAATCGGCTCGCCGAGCTGATTTGCTCGCCGAGCCGATTTGCTCGCCGAGCCGATGTGCTTGCCGATCCGACTTGCTCGCCGAGCCGATTTGCTCGCCGATTTGTTGGGTGGTGCGTATTGGGTGGTGGGTGGTGGGTGTTGGGTGGTGGGTTTTGGGTGGTGGGTGGTGGGTGTTGGGTGGTGGGTTTTGGGTCGTGGGTGTTGGGTGGTGCGTATTGGGTGGTGGGTGTTGGGTGGTGGGTTTTGGGTGGTGGGTGTTGGGTGGTGGGTGTCGGATGGCGGGTCTTGGCCTCGTGGGTGGTGGGTGATGTCTGTTGGTAAATATATCATAGAAAAATAACCTATAAGAAAATAAGGCGCAATTGTGCGATAGCTGAGTTATCGCCGATTTTAAAGTCAACTCCATACAAATTTTCCACAATAAAATTATATCTGGTAAATTTTCACTTATATTCAGTATCGGTTCAATTACAGAATATTTACCGCGATTGCAGCCCAGGAGAGCGATTTTTGAATCTCATTCGCTGAGTTCAGCAGTTGAAAATGTCAAAATTACTATAGAGATACGCATATTTCTACTGCTGATTTGTCTTTCAAAAATCGCACTCCTCAAGTATGATGTTTGAAAGTTTTTTTTTACGGTAACTAAATATTATTTATTAAAATTTTTTAATTGGCATAAAATACCAAAAATAGTGAAATAGTTTTTGAAAGTCAAATCAGCAGTAGAAAGATGCATATCTCCACCGTAATTTTGACATTTTCTACTGCTGAACTCAGCGAATGAGATTCAAAAATTGCACTCCAGATACACAAACGTGCGAAAAAGGAAAAGCTTTGTTATTGCTTTTCAATACAGATTATATAAGAAAAAAAAAATAAAAAAGTTAAACATCGTCCCAATTAGGTACATAAGTCAAGTGTGAGTCGCAACTAGACTTTTCGGGTTCCAGGAGTATTTGGGGAGTCCTTGTATGTTTGCGATAACGATAACTGAACATAGCTATTAATCAATCTCATAATAGTGTCAGATTCGATACTGCTTGATAATCTTCTTATCGTGTGGGCAGAGCCCTGGTGTCAGAGTTTTTTCAGACCGCCTCACAGTGGGCTGGAATTCGACTTTCATAGACAGTAAATTTTATATTTTTAAGTATTTACTTAGCCTGCCAAAGCATACCCAAGCAAATAAAATGACACTTAAAAAATCAAATGAAAATGTCTATGAAAGTCGAATTCCAGCCCACTGTGAGGCGGTCTGAAAAAACTCTGACACATACTTGAGGAGTGCGATTTTTGAAAGACAAATCAGCAGTAGAAATATGCGTATCTCTATAGTAATTTTGACATTTTCAACTGCTGAACTCAGCGAATGAGATTAAAAAATCGCTCTCCTGGGCTGCAATCGCGGTAAATATTCTGTGATTGAACCGTTACTGAACTACGTACGAAGCATGTACGAAGCATAACTTTTGATACATGTATATGGTATTGCGCTAATCGCGGTACTGCTCTTGACAGCCGTTAGAGCGGTTTTGACAGATCGCTCAGACGTTAAGGGCTGTCAGTCACATAGAGTTGAATTCAGCATGGTTGATTATAAATTGGATTCCAATGTGATTAAAACTGTAATTGGATAAGAATAGAACTTCGATGTTTTAACTTAGCGCAATCGGGCTCCAGGCCTCCGTCACTCTATGAAGTCTGTGATGTGCCCTTCAGCTGGAATTCATAAAGACTCAGCATGGAGTAACATTTCCTTGTTATTTCATCGCAATCAGCTGACTCAATCAGAAGATGCTCATTTAAAATTTTCATCGTATGCATTTCAGCGCTCTGCACGTACAGAGTAGCATTTGCGAGCCAAAGACTTCTATTAAAGTCTCCTCAGTTTTAATAGAAGTCTTTGTTGCGAGCACGCTATCGGTGGGTATGTAACATATACTTAGGGTCCTTTTTAATATTCTGATAGTTTTTTAGGGTTCCGTACCGAAAGGGTGAAAACGGGACCCTATTACTAAGCCTACATTGTCCGTCCGTCCGTCCGTCCGTCTGTCCGTCCGTCCGTCCGTCCGTCCGTCTGTAATACCTATTTAGGACTGTAACTTTTGAACCGTAATAGCTCTCAGATTATCCGTTATTACGGCGGATTTGTTAATAAATAATAAAAATGTCAAAAAATTTAAAATTAAGGGGGGTTCTCAACAAGAAACTAGTTTTTATCAACGTTTTTTCTTCACCCTCTATCGTAATAACGGTAATACATACTTACAAGCGTCAAACTTAGTGTGATTAATTAATTATAGAGCAAACTCTACAGAATAACAACAAATACTAAAAACCGGCCAAGTGTGAGTCGGTCTTGCGCTAAAGGTTCCGGACAAAAAACGTTTTTTTTTTTTCCAAGTTAATAATGTTGTGTTCTTTGGTGGTGTGGTACGGAACCCTCGGTGCGCGAGTAGCCCGACTCGCACTTGACCGGTTTTATTAAGGCGTTGACAAGACCATCTAACTGAACAACTTTCACCAACAACAACAACGACAAAAATCTGCTGTCCCATACATTTGGCTCTAGAAGGTTTGCAGTTTGTATGGAAGAGCAGACTTTTCTTTCGGGATTTCTGTGTTGGTGCCAGAGAGAAAGTTGTTCAGTTTGACGGTCTGATCATCCCCTCAAAAAAGTGTCAGCATATTAAGAAGGACCGTTGTATACAGGGTCCAACTTAATCTGTTGACGGTTTTTTAAGAGGTTGATGAGGTCATTAAACTGAACAACTTTTTCTATGGGACCAAAATCAAAATCGGGAAAATCCGTTGTCCCTTAGGTAGATACATTTTAGTCGAGTAGGATTGCAGTTTTTTTATGTAACAGCTTTTTTTTCGCGATTTCTATGGGGTAGACAGTTGCATTACTGGAGTGCGATTTTTGAAACTCATTCGTTGAACTCAGCAGTTGTAAATGTCAGGAGATACTCATCTTTCTATAGTTGATTTGACTTTCAAAAATAGCACTCCTGTAGTATGATTTTTGAAAGTCAAATCATAAGTCAGAATGATGCATATCTCCACAGTAATTTTGACATTTACAACTGCTGAACTCAAAAAAACAACAACAACACAACTCAAAAAAAATGAGATTCAAAAATCGCACTCCAGGTGATTCTACTCATGATACTAAATAACTTTCCCCAAGGAACGTACGGAAATTTGCAAAAAATTACGACTTTTCGAGCTGATTGCACTTAGTATGGAAAGTCCACAATTTTCTTTTCTAGTTTCCCATAGGTTTCTCAGGGAAAGTTGTTCAGTATCGTGGACCTGCAACTTGTATCTTAACTATTATAAAACTGTAACAGAAGTGTGTCTATACATTGAAGATATTTACAAAAAAAATTACGACATGGTTTTTACCTGTCCCTGATTCCAAATCACCAATTTTTGGATTTTTTGTCTGTCTGTTTGTTTGTTTGTTTGTTTGTTTGTTTGGGTGTTTGTTTGTTCGAGTATCACGCAAAAACTACTGAACCGATTTTGATGAAACTTTTTTTGTTTGATAGCTTATCATCTGACTTAAAATCTGGTATATAATTTATGCGGACGAAGTCGCGGGTAAAAGCTCGTATTAAATAAACTACATAAAAATGGTACATAAGGTCCCGGTTCCGGTTCGGTTCCTAGTTAATTTGGTAGTTCAATCAATCAATCAATCAAATATACTTTATTTACACCAAACACATAAATACAGTATAGAGCAGGATACAAAAATAATTATGGTACAAATAAGGCAGTCTTATCGCTAAAAAGCGATTTCTTCCAGACAACCTTGGGGTAGAGGAAATGTTAACTTAGAAAACGGGTCTTTGTTACAAAGAAAAATTCAAAGAAAAATAATGATTTAAAAACAAAATACCTAACAAAAATAAATAAATATATAATTCTTTAGGTAGTTGTAGCAATGTTTCTGATCTCCCCGAAACGGATTATGGTCCTGAGTTTGTATGTTTGTTGTAGATAAAAATAAACGTCTATATTAGGTACAATCAACACTCGTATACTGATTGCGCTAATTTCATCTGATAATTAGATAAGCATATTAATTTAGGCTGACATTTCGAGTGATAGATAATTACGAGTACCTACCACAGACAGAGTCATGAATATGGACCGAATACGAACCTTAGCGATTTGGTTTAAGGTTTATTATATACCGTCTGTAGCGTTAATAAACAAATCACTTTGGTGTCACATGGATGCTAAACAGCTTCTAGATGTAACCGACTTATGGGTTTGGATTTAACATACATAGATCATTATTATAGTGCAATTATATTGAGGATACTGAATAACTTCTACAATGTAAAAAATTTACCTACGATCGATGTACACAGGGTGTTGGGTAAACAGTTGCATTACTTTAAGGGGTGATTGTACCCTTGATACTGAACAACTTTCACAAAGAAACCATAGGTATTTTAAAATAGAAGAGCGGCGTCGTGGGAAGCGCCGTAATGGGAATGATTCTATATAAGCATATTAACAAAAATAAAACCGATCAAGTGCGAGTCGGGCTACTCGCGCACCGAGGGTTCCGTACCACACCACCACAGAACACAACATTATTAACTTAGAAAAAAAACTTTTTTGTCCGGGACCTTTAGCGCGAGACCGACTCACACTTGGCCGGTTTTTAGTATTTGTTGTTATTCTGTAGAGTTTGCTCTATAATCGCACTAAGTTAAACGCTTGTATGTATTACCGTTTTTACTATAGAGCGTGAAGAAAAAACGTTGATAAAAACTAGTTTCTTGTTGAAAACCCCCCTTAATTTTTAACTTTCTGCCATTTTTATTATTTGTTAACAAATCAATAACAATCTGAGACAATTTCAACTATCTAGCTATTACGGTTCAAAAGTTACAGCCCTAAATAGGTAGGACAGACGGACGGACGGACGGACGGACGGACAACGTAGGCTTAGTAATAGGGTCCCGTTTTCACCCTTTGGGTACGGAACCCTAAAAACAACTTTTCATACAAACATTTGATCAGCTGATTGCCTTTATAACGGAAAGTTCAATTTTTTTGCGAATTTCCGATACGTTCCTTAGGGAAAGATTCTCATTATCTTGGGTACAATCACCCCTTAAAGTAATGCAACTGTATGTACCCTATAACACACTATAGGTACACTAAGCGTGTATTCCTAAAGGAATTACAAATGATAATCAACTTTTGTTGCCCGTTAACTACAGGGTGTAACAAAACACCCTAGTAATACTTAAGGGGGTGCTTCAGACCATCGAACTGAATAACTGTCACTATGGAGCCAACACTGAGAAAAAATAAAAAACATCTGCTGTCCCATACATTTTAATGGAGTCGGTACTACAGTTTTGTATGGGATAACTGTTTTTTTTTCTCTCGATGTTGGCTCCATAGTGAAAGTTGTTCATTTCGATGGTCTGAAGCACCCCCTTAAGTATTACTAGGGTGTTTTGTTACACCCTGTATACTTCCAAACAGCGAGATCGTTAAAGCAGTCAAAACTAATGTTATCATTATCAAACTTTCTTTGTATATGATAGAGGTTAGCTTTGCGAGTAGGGTACAACTTCACTATTAAAAATATAGTTGGGTAGTTGTACCGAAGTTTCTGACCACCCCAAATAGGATTCAAAACCATAAACTGAATTTAATTTTGCATGTACTTATATGTCATCATCATCATATTATAACTATTATAAAACTGTAACAGAAGTGTGTACATTGAAGATATTAATAAAAAAGTTACGATATGGTTTTTAGGTGTCTCTGATTCTAAATCACAAATTATTGGATTTTTTGTCTGTCGGTTTGTTTGTGTGTTTGTTTGTTTGATCGAACATCACGCAAAAACTACTGAACCGATTTTGATGAAACTTTTTCCAATTGATAGCTTATCATCTGACTAAAATTTGGGCGGACGAAGTCGCGGGTTAACTCTAGTCAGCCAATAAACGTCCCACTGCAGGGCACAGGCCTACCTTCAAGGAACTCTGTGCAAGGCGTTAGTCCACCGGGCGTGCCCAATGTGGTTTGTTTGATATCGCACATGCATCAGAATTTTTTCTTCAGCCTATGTAGGTTTCTTCGCGATGTTTTCGTTCAACGTATGAGAGCAGTCGGTATTACGTAGATACATGAGTCAGAAAAACTTATTGGTACACAGCATTTCATCTGTGCCGATTCGAACCCGAACCCTCATGATGGAGTGTCCACATCTCTCCGCAACGTGCCACCGACGTCGCTCTTGTATACAACGTGTTAATGAATTAGCGCAAAACCTCATACACCCCAACTGATTCATAGCAAAATAATTAGATTTAAACAATAATTTCACATTTTGATAGTTAAAATTTAAAGTTATTCGCATTTTAATTTTTGAGGCAAAAATGTTTTGTTATCATTTCAGCACTGAAAGAAAGCGCTAACGTACTCATGGATACATTTTTATAATCTTGTTTTGGTAGTAAGTAGGGTGAGTGTGCCCGTGCGGTGGGTTGACATCGGGTTCAGAAAATTTTAAATTTCGCAAACAAATTATTTAATATTTTGAAAAAAATTACCTATGTTGAAACCATGATAATTCGATTCTGCTCTCGATTCTAAACAAACTACTTTCTAGTTTTGCGTTAATTCATTAACACGTTGTATATGTGTACAACATTTAAAATCGAAATATTACCTACCTCATATTTTGTAGACTGTACACAGCAAAATTAATTTGGAATTAAATTGCGCCATTTATTTTATAAAATAATTGTTATAATTACGAAATATAACACAAATAAATTCACGTAAATAACAATTTATGCGTTACATAGGACGATTTATGTTCTAATCACTCTCAAAACTTTGGACAAGCTTTTAAACTTGCAAATTAATATTATAATTTCACTGTTTAAATCAAAAAGTTCATCCGGCAGATTGTAATTTTATTTTAGAACATTTAATTAATTTTATCTATTTTATTTTTATTATTAAATTGTATTTAATAATTACAAACACGAGACGTGCGACTACGACGAAGCCTGAATTTATACTGAACAATTGTATAACTACATCTTTACTAGGCTAGTTCTAACAAGATCCATTGAATTGACTTTTCGATCGCACATTTTCCACTGCCGTTTCACAACGTAGTTTTTGTAAAAAGTCGAGTAGAAAGATGGCAATGTAACGACAACATTGCGTCACATTTCATATGAGACATAAAAATTAATAACAGGAAACAACAGTCATAAAGTCAGCATAAAGAAGTACGGTCATCAAACAAAAACGATTAGGATAAAGCTTGGAAACTATTACTTGGCTTTCACGATCTTTGCAATTGTTTATCAATACTGTATTGCCTTCAGATTATATTATACTAGCGTTAACCCGCGACTTCGTCCGCACAAATTATATACTTATCAGATTTTAAGTCAGATTATAAGCTATCAAACAAAATAAGTTTCATCAAAATCGGTTCAGTAGTTTTCGCGTGATGCTCGTTCAAACACACAAATACCAAACTTCTTTTTAAATTTACAGTTTTATAATAGGACTAGCGTTAACCCGCGACTTCGTCCACACAAATTATATTCCAGATTTTAAGTCGGATCATAAGCTATCAAAAAAAAAAGTTTCATCAAAATCGGTTCAGTAGTTTTCGCGTGATGCTCGTTCAAACAAACAAACAAACACACAAACAAACAAACAAACAAATAGACAAAAATTCCAAAAAATTTTGATTTGAAATCCAGGACACCTAAAAACCACTTCGTAACTTTTTTTTGTAAATATCTTCAATGTCACAGACACACTTCTGTTACAGTTTTATAATAATTTAGATAGATAGATAGATAGATTAGCTCGGTTTACTAACTGCTGTTTATGCGATCTACATAACAATTAGAAGCACAAATGGCAGCTGTGAGCAGACATTTTTTTTACGTTCATACATATACATAAACTCGCGACCGTAATCCCTTTCGGTGGTCAGAAACATTGCCACAACTACCAACTTTATGTTTAAGAATGTTGTTGTAGCAATACTCACATTTAGTGACTTTAAGTTTCAGGATGGAATGACGTGTCAAGTGGTGAGAGGTGACCCTTTCACCCATCTCCATAAGAAACCTTGAATCCCTTAGTCGCCTTGTACGACGCCCACGGTTTTTTTAATGAGAAACGATAGGAATTTTATCCATTGTTCAAAATAAGATTATCCTAGATTAAATTCGATATTTAACTAGTCAAATAAGCTATCAAGAAGTTATTCAGAAGTGATGAAACAGGCCCTAAATAAATTACTTAATATCTGACGGAATTCATGCCTCGTAGCAGTGACGCGTAGCCAATGTTTCGTAGCTTCGTAGCCCCGTAATAATGATGTTTCATATTACAATGTCCATCATGTCATGTTCATATTACAAAATAACGAATCTATGTTTATTACATCCGAAATTCCAGTAAAGTTTGAAATATTCAACTCAATTATACACTTTGATAACTTTAAGAGGATAGGCGGGTACCATTTTTTCCATACAAACGTATTCCCCTGTTTCCTCCCTGGATAATGTAATGACACTAGAGCAAAAATATTTTTACCATGCACAATCTATGTTACCTCTGCTATGTCCCTATGTTTTGGTTTTTGCATTAATTAATTACTGTAAGAACTAGGGATCTTCGAAAATGAACTATTTTACCGTAAGATTTCAGTCATCCAGCAAATAAATTTGACGAATATAAACAAAAAAAGCAAAATACAGACATAGCCAAAGTCTTTCTCATATTATTCTTGAAAAAAAAAACAGTTTAGTTTTGGAAACTGGGGAATACAAAATGCAGATTTCGTCAATTTTATGTAGATACTCGCACGCGGGGTGTATGGGAGGGGCGGATCGGACAAATACGTATACAGTCAGAAAAGTGACCTATTCTCCAAATTTCCACTTCAGTCCGCCTATCCTCTTAAGGATTTTGCTCCCCTCCCACACCCTTCTCTAAATCCGTGCCAGTTTAAACATAATATTGCACTCAACACAAGAATGTCCCTGTCAGAACTCTTAAGAGTTTAAGTTATATGGATAGTATTGGCTTTAAATAATGGGACGTCATTATGGGGATAGATTTAATCGATTTAATAATATAAAACGATGCACACACGGCAACACATCAAGCTACACAAAACCAATATAAACTGGCCGCGCGAAGTAATACGTTACCCGACCTATGCGCGGCCAGCTTATATTGGTTTCATATAGCTTGATGTGTCGCCGTGTGTACGATCGACAAGTCACTGTGTTATTAATAGGACAATATTTGGTTAATAGTTACTGGTAGTGATTTATCCGCGCTCAGTATTTTTTTTGCTAACCTATTGTTGTTGAGGTCAGATCTATTGGAATATACTTATGTTTCCTTGAGGTATATACATTTATACATCTACACTATATTATCTTGATACGTAATGACGATTTCTTGGAATATTGCAAGGGAAAATAAAGGGGAAGAGGAAGACATAGACAGAGTTATCTACAGGGTGAAATTGATATCATTGGCATCCTTACTAAGAGTCTACCCATCAAACTGAACAACTTTTACCATGGGAGCAAACCGATCGGAGCAACTAAAAAATCGGCTGTTGCATACATTTGTTGCATACATAGCAGTTTAGTATGGATGCTGATTTTTGTGTTGCTCCGATCGGTTTGCTCCTATAGTAAAAGTTGTTCAGTTTGATGGGTAGACTCTTAGTTTAAAAGGATGCTAATGATATCAATTTCACCCTGTATAATATGCTGACGGTTTTATAAGCGTGTGATTAGACCATAAAACTAAAACAACTCTCTCCTTTCAAGAACAAAGTCGAAATTGCGATGAAAAAAAATCTGCTGCCCCATACATTTGGCTCGAGTAGGATTGCAATTTTGTTTAGAAAAGAGCTTTTTTTTCGCGATTTCGACTTTGGTGTCATAGATGTTGTTTCAATTTGAATTCGGTTGTTCAGTTTGATGGTCTGGAGTGCGATTTTTTAAACTCATTCTTTGAACTCAGCAGTTGAAACTGTCAATATGGAGACGTGCATCTTTCTACTGCTGATTTGACATTAAAAAATCATACAAAACCGTCAACAAATTAAGTTGGACCCTGTATGACACACAGACACAGTGGTTATCAAACGTCTTAACTTTAAAAAATGTCTAATGCGGGCACTACATTCTCGCCGAGAACAGTCGAGAAAGGCCGAGAACGAGAGTGTGGATGCCCTTCATTGTTCTCGTGGCGTCCTGAGACGTAGTAATTTTCCTTGAATGTTCTCGCCGAGACGTTCTCCCAAGAGTGAAGTGCCTGGAGTGCGATTTTTGAATCTCATTCGCTGAGTTCAGCAGTTGCAAATGACAAAATTAAATAAATAAATAACGCTCACAGGCACATACATTGTAATGATCCCAAGAAAGCACTATTTATAGGCTGTTTATTATGGAAACCATACAACAACGGCACAAACATATAAACATCCATGACCGAACCGGGATTCGAACCCAGGACCCTGGTTTGGCAGTCCGGCGTGGTAACCATTACACCAACCGGGTCATGAAAAATTACTGTGGAGATAAATGCATCTTTCCACTGCTGATTTGACTTTCAGTATGATTTTTTTAATGTCAAATCAGCAGTATAAAGATGCACGTCTCCATAGTAATATTGACATTTTCAACTGCTGAGTTCAAAGAATGAGTTTCAAAAATCGCACTCCTGCTTTATAATTCAATAATATTTTGGTTTGTAGGTATAGTGAATTAGTGATCGGATATTCGGCTAATATGCAAGTCTTATCAATTTGTTTACTTCTATGAAAAAATCCTCATTCGAGGATCGTTTCGAAGGACTCGGGATTACTAAACATTTTAACAACATAAATTAATGATACAATGAGCGTTTTTCTTTTAGTTTTCTAGTGGATCGATAGATGGCGTTACGGTCTGTGCGAATAAAGGTCAAAATTTCAAAAAGTGTTTCTTTAAAATAATAAAGAGGGAGAAGATTATCAAAAAGATGCCAACGCATCTTTTGATTGAATATTTCATTATTTACGAATCATTTTAATCGAAAATATAAAACTTTACGTCTGACATGGTTGTATGGGCTCAATCCCTTGGCCTTTAAAAAAACGTCAGGCACAGTCTTGACATGATTATGACAGGATCTCGCCTACGTCTCTATGGAGCGATAAGCATGTCATCAGTCGAGTTTTTTAGGAACTAAGTTTAAAAAAGAAAAGAAAAACGCTAATTATACAAATATCGTAGAACTTGTATATAACAATTTTTGTTTTAATTTAGTAATGCTGAGATATAAACATACTTATATAAGATGGTTTATAGTTGTTTTACTGAAATGAGTCAATCCCGGGAAGCTATGATATTTTAATTAACTTTATTTAGAAACCTTATTATGTTTTAGTAGGGAAAGAAGTGAAGTTTTGGTAAATAAGCGCCTGATTATCTGATCACATGGTACAATAATATACCTTCTGCGCCTGGTATTCTCTTCCGACCACGTGACTGACACAAGCCTATGTCATCATACCCTTTTACCATGTTTAGCGGCCATTTTTTTGTGACGTAGGCTTGTGTCACTCTGGGAATAGAAGACCTTGTTTTTTTAGACCATGTCTGATCACTACTTATATCGTATTGTGGCTGTATTTTGGTAACAAAGCAAAAATTTAATCATGCAAAAAGATTTAAATCTCTGAGGTTTTAATAAAGAAAATATTTTCGGGCATCAAAAAGATTTTAATTTACGAAGATGCTGGCAATTTTTATAGTAAAAAAATTCATTGCCGCCATTTGCTTCAATTTAAAAGATAACTAATTTTCTTCCTTTCTGATTTTGTGGCTATTGCAAATTTTTTTCACACCACGCTGCCAGTCAATATTATACAAAAAATAGAGACGAATTTCTATTAAAAAAAGAGATATGAATACTAAATCATAAAATCCTTTTTTTAATGCGCTATTATACCAAAGATTAAAACCAGGAAGCCGGCATAATTGTCTATTAGGGTTAAATGTTAAAAGGAAAATAATAAACATTGTTTACGAATATCGAAGGCTTTTTATATCAATACAAAAATAACATCAATAAATAAATAATATAAAAGCACAATAATTACATATTGTTCTAATTTACATCGTTTAGTAATAAATTTACCAATGTCCGATTATCAGACACTATTCTCGCACCATTGTTGTCATAGGTACTTACTTACTTTTAGTTTTTATAATGAAAACATGAAATAAGGACAGAGTACGAATTAATTTTACGATTTATAAATACATAAGTACATTTCGATGCCACAGCTGTTATATAAGAGGTAAAAATTATTCACAATATATTGACGACATTAAATTATATTTAACTTGTGCTTTGTGAAGTATAGGTCCACCACAGACGACAGACCTTTGTGCGATCGAGTGCGATGCGAGTACGTTAACGCTCCCACACATAACTGCGACGTCGCATCGCATCGCATCGCAAATATCTGCGGGCGCTCGATTCTTATTACGATGACTTATGTATGATTTCAATCGTAGCGCTCGCAGATATTTGCGATACGACGCGACGTCGCAGTTATGTGTAGGAGCCCTTACTCCATGTGATTTGTTTTCTGGGCCTCAAAGCACACCCATCGTCTGCGCTAGGCCTATCGTAACATTTGTATGACTACAAGAATATAGATACCTACTGAAATGTTCAGTTTTTTAAACTAAGCTCTTAATATGGCAATCTTATGGCATAATATCTACTATTCGTATTGTCAAAAAATTAGTTAAAGCTCTCACATTTTATTTCTATTTTTTAACTTTTGTTAGTATTTTCTAACTACTAATTAATTGAATACAGATTCATTGTTATCGAGTCAAATATATGTTTACTGTGCGTTATTTGTTTATATCATTTTTTTTTAAATTAAAGATCCTACAATATTTTCTTCAGATCCAAAATAGTGCTTTTGATACAAGTGAGCTAAGTTGGTCATAGCACTCAAGACTGGATTACAGCCCGAGCCGCAGGCGAGGGCGTAATTAAGGGCCAAGAGTGTAATGACCAATGCTCATGCGTTTCAAACGACGTTTTTCAACACACTCGCGAGGAAAAATCAAATAAATTTTCTCAAATAGGTTTCGACAAAATAAACATTTTTTCGCGCGCCGTGCGCCTGTGTTTGAGTTTAGTTCTACGCACGCTATTATGTGCGGTAAATTATGAAAAGTAAAACGCACGCGTGTTTTAAAACCTGCACTATGAACCTAAAAGCGGTGCAATAAGAGCCACTTTACGAGCAAGTGTGTTGAAAAAGTTAGTAACATTGTTGGACATTACACTGTTTTACACAGATGGAAGCCAAACAATTTGGCCTAATTGACCACGCAGAAGAAAGAGAGAAAAGTTTCTTTTTCTTGAAAATCCTCTCCTTTTCCTGTAGGTCTGCATCCAAGCAATTTGAACATTGTTAACTAAAAAAGTTTTATACAGGTTGATTATCGATACTGATTGTAAATAGATTTATCCAATATCAGGTGAAAATGTCTAGCTTCCATATTATAAGTCTAATTTATCTCCTTATAGAGAATAACCTAATCGGTTAGATCTAAAAAAAGTTTTGCAATAAAAAAAATGTTTTGGGTACCTACTCTACATTTTTTTTTTCAGAATATGTGTAGGTATTGTAATAGAGGTAAAATTATTAATATAAATGCGGTTGACAATAAATAACTCAAAAGCTTCGAACTAGAGATTAATTCTAAAAATCGTTGCCAGTCTATTAACAACATTCCACTAAATTCAAACTATAGGAACCCAAACATCAGTTCTAGATCTAACGATCTACCTCAACTAAGTGGCATGTGGAAAATATAATTATCTATTCTATTCTGTATCGAATTATACAACAGTTTTTTATTGATTCGTAACTAGTTTAAGTGACTTCATTACCTCCAGAAATATTGCACACCTTGAAAGTTACAGCCTGTATAAGTATCTTGAACTCATAATAAAATGGATACCTTTTTATGTAACGTCAGGTGAACAATATTTTGACAATTATATTTTCCGCATCCCTACTTATACAAGGGCCTTTTCAAGAATTACCAGTGCTGTGGTCATGACGACCTGTACCGTCGGCAAATATTACACATTGGCGTCTTAAATACATTTCTAAATTATGATTAACTGTTTTGTTTCATCTAGTTTATAATAATGCAGGATAACTTCATACCCTCGTCAGGAACATTCGAAAACGAATCGGATTGTAAATATTAAAGAAAAACACATAAATAAGTATAGAATTCCTAGCGAAGAAATATAGAATAGAAAGTAGAATAAGTTAGCTAAATTTCATGTAAGAACTATGATTTCGTCAATTCATAAATAGAACACCTAGCTTATAATAAATAACAATAAATAAAATCTTAAGGCACTGCTTTAGGTACCAAGATCACAATTTCATCATTTCTAACACGAAAGTAATAAAGACAAAGATTAGAGCCACGGAATGTCAAGTTACACTGAAATTCATAGAGGTATGAAAACCGAATACTGTTCTGAGTCAGAGTAAACAAAGTTACGAAAGGTGTTACTCCTTCCCCAACAATGTGAATCCACTAAAAGTTGTTAACTATATTTATACAGTAACTTAAAGAACATAAGCGCATACATTTAAGTATTTCTGCATTGTGCAGAATAACAATACCGACACAATTTACAAATATTCGTACCTACTTCAACTAAATAATGTGCAAATTTCGCAAAAAAGAAATGTCTTATAACTACTTAATAAATAAATTCATTGTGGGTAAGTATAAGTCGTCGACGTGTTCAAAGGTAGGTAGGTACATTATATGGAAAACATTTTATTAAATGCGAGCGTATTTACAATATAAATGTTCGCCAAAATTCACTGTATATACACTGGCCGTTATTTACAAATTGTCCAAGCTCGGCACGTCCCGCGCGCGGTAAATAGTCATCGAGCACTTTTATAGTCAGAATAAACCTAGCGGTACTTATACGAGGAAGGTAGCACATAGTCACCTATGGAGTAGAGAGTGCTGGCGTACCAGTGCACTCCTCTGGACTCGTCGGAGCCCCACCGCGCCATCCACCGCAGCGGCGCCATGGCCGCGTGCGCCAGCGAGTGGCTGCTCACGATCGCGTAGCAGGACGCGAGGGCGTCATCCACTATAATAGTCCCAGCTCTGGTGAGCGGCGCGAACACACCGAGCTTCTTTACCATGCGGGTCGACGTGACCCTAGATGGCCGCATGACACTGCCGGGCCCCCGCGTGAGGAGCACGTCGCCGACCTCCACGTTGGCGGCGAAGACTTCCCGCCACCCGTCCGCTGCCGCTAGCAGCAGCAAGTGCGAGGGAGTGGTTGTAATGCTCACTCCATTCTCCGCCGTCACCTGGATGAACGACCGCGTCGCGTTCGGATCTCTATCGATGAACGTCAACACCTGGAATTGAAACAATATAAACTGAGTAAAGTACCAAAAAATAATAGCTAAGTAATCTTTGCTTGTATCGTCACTTAATATGAAAGAGAAAGTATGTTACTCAATAACGCCTACACAAAAGAGTCAGTGTATTTTCCTACGACAAGCTACCCGACAGAATCGAGTATTCGAGTATAACATAATTCAATACAATGTTATCCTAAAAATCATTTAAGCATAAGCATATGCATACGTATACAGGGTCCTTCTTAATATGCTGACACTTTTTAAAGAGGATGATCAGAACTGAACAATTTTCTCTATGGGACCAACATCAAAATAGCGAAAAATCGGCTGTCCCATACATTTGGCTCGAGTAGGTTTCCAGTTTTGTATGGACGAGCAGATTTCTTTTTCTTGATTTCGACGTTGGTGCCATAGAAAAAGTTGTTCAGTTTGACGGTCTGATCACCCCCTTAAAAAAGTGTCAGCATATTAAGAAGGATCCTATTATTAAGAAAGATAGCGGTAAAATCATATTACCGTCAATTCTATCGTGTGGCGAAATACTGAGCTGGAGATATTTAAAATTAATTAAAAACCAGTCCTTACCTCAGAATAAATTAGTTTGCCAGTATCATCGGCGGCTAGCACCCTGTCTCCCTGCATGATGGTGGCGATATCCCTTGGTCCAGTCTCTGTGTGGACCATCGAGCCCGACGGGAAGCACCCTGCTCCCGTGCCCACTGATGACTCTGTAATTATAACGAAAGGGCTTGTTAATACCTTTGGAAACATTCGAGTTGGGTTCGACAAGTTTACACGGTGGAAGTGGGGTCAATATCCCATTTCAAACGTCACGTCAGCTTGTATATAGTCAACGATAAGAAAACTTGCTAATTCAAAACGTTATGAATGAACGAAACTTTATTGAATCCATAAATCTCTGAACGACGTGAAACGATAATTCGATTCGAAACATCATCCATAAAATATTATATGAAAAGAGCATACATCATTCGGACATAATATGTGCGTGCCGTACCTACATAAGTTGAGTCGAAAGCAATAAAATAAAGTCCAGAACATAAAACCGTGCAAGGGTCGATAGTAAATTAGCTCGGAGCAGTCATATCCCTTTAAGGAATAACGAGATTTCTCTACGCTCGTAATTAAAATCCGATAAGATACAAAACAAAAGACAATCTCAGACATTTTCGTTGTCAGCTCCGCTAATCGCTTAAAGTCCAGTTTTATACCTGCCCCCGAACCACCTTAATCTGCTTCATCCAGAATCCCATATTCCTGACACATCCGCCCAACACTATGCGCACAAAATGAAACAATTCCAAGGAAATTCATAATCATAAGCCAAGACAAACTTTTTACCAGATAAACAAATTCAATCCGTTTATGCGAATTCTTTCAAACCATTGTGTTTATGTTTAAAAAGCAACGAATGAAAAAAGAACGGGTGGAATCTAAACTCGCTGAACTCTATTTGTTTATTATCTAATAGTATTTATTTAAATCCTTATCCAGCTTAAACTGTACCTGTGCATAATCTGACGGATACAAAAACTTCGTATTTACGTGCGACAAAATGTATCTTAAAGATAAGTCGAAATGGTTGACCATAAGCCAGTGACGTGGACTGCCGCACATAATAGCAATTACTGAGACAGTTAGAGCTACCTACGAGATGTAAAAGTAGCATAGATGGAAAGTATCTACTGTCAAGAGTGTTGTAATTACACGCGCAAGTGGGCACGAAGAAGTTTCGGCGCAGCATTGCAAAGGAAGTGGCGTCCGTCGTTTGCGCGAGCTCGTTAAATTTTGATTTGTTGTTAAACCGACCGATTGGGCTGATCCCTTCACAAAGCGATGGGCCCCCGACCGATCGCATTACACAATAACCACACAAATTAGATTTCGTTCAAAGTCAAGCGCTTATTGTCGACATTTGTTTGTTGTAGGGTGAATGCATCACACGACTCATTGAATAGGTGTCGGCCCACCTTTGCGTTTTTTTTGCCATATCTCTGCAATCCATTTCATAAATACGGCGTTTGTTCGTAAAATGATGGTTCACGTTTCCGGTGATATTAGATAATGAAAATAGTTTACGTTGCAGATAACAATCGTTCTTAATTTTATTGTATTTACTTCGGAGAGTTACGCCCCGAGTCTATGTGCCTACGCACAGCCGCCGCCTGTAGTTAATACCTACATGGTTTTGATAATGTCAACAAAAGGGTACATACGTTTTCAATTATGGCAATTGAAAGTGACATTTATAAACACGAATTTCGAGTCGACGAGTAGGTATTTCATCGAACTCAATGAACTTTGCATAAAATCAACATTACGATACAATAAAACGGATAATTTTGCTGAATTTACCTGCATATTCTTTACAAATGGCCCCAAATTTGCATATTCTTGTCATCATAAGCCTCTAAAATCCAAATCGGATGGGTTGTAAGCAGTCAAAGTACAGCAAAGTGACGTAAGAAGCGTTAGGCTGAAGATGCGACGATAAGCGTTGCGGCGCGGGTGCGGTGGTGGGACAGGAGAGCGGAGCGCGGGGCGCGAGGGGCGAGGCAGCGCGGGCGCAGCGAGTGGCCGCACTGACCCCGCCCCGCGAGGACCACCGGGAGAGCTAGGCGGCGCGGGCGCGGACGTCGCTGCCCCACCGGCATCGGCACCGGCCGGCTCGGGCGCGGCCGCGTGACCGCACATTACTGACTCCACAAATGTACACACGTGACACTATTCATAATTTATCTCATGAACGATGATACGTCGCACGAGAGAGATGTTAGCATTTTTCTTGGGTGTGAAGCTTTTACGTTATTCAATTACACATCCGTTCAATTGAAACAACTATGACTATGCCAATGGTGATGAGGCAAAGCCAAGAGCGGAACATTGGGAGTGTCTGAGGAAATCCTAATTCGGAAATACACTTTTTGTTCACTACTTTTTTGTACACAATCATAGGATAGGTAGGTACATACGTAGGTACTACTTGCGGTATATTCGACCGCAATGATCTCATTTAAACTGGGTTCTCATATTGTTGTTTTCTATATATATTAGATTTGTATTAGATAATATGAACATTGTAAATTGCTTCTTTGAGGACAAATCCTTACAAAACAAATAAAATTGGTACCTGGTAGGTAGGCTGGTAGATATTTCCCGTACTTGTTTGCACCCTCACCAAGCTGCTGGTGAGGCTGATTATTTTGATGGAGACATTGTCTAAACTCAATTTAAAAGAAGTAGGTAATGTTATAACATTCACGACTAAATACGGGGACCTATTACCACAACAAGTCTGAATCTAAAATGTATCCTTCTCAGAAGCTCATGAATGCATTTTACAATTATCCTCTATTGCATTCCAAAATATAAAGTGACCATCTAACTTCTTTATATCTCATTATTACCTATTTACTTTCATTATATAAACCCTAAAGAAACTTTCCCACAAGCGTACCCTCCGAAACAAAGCTCTTACTGCAAAACTGATCGCATCGGTGAAACCATCTGATTTATATCGTATGGAATAGCAATTAATGTCTGCTCCTTGTAAGAAATACCCTATCAAAACTCTTATGTTCTCACGATAAGGATGAAAAAGGCTTGATTCAAGGGCCTCCTTATGTGGAATTAGCAGGGCGCGCATACGTCAGGCCGTGGCCATGCAAATGCCAAACCGCTCCGGTTATGATTCATGAACCGGCACTGTATCTTTTACATTGTTAAATTATATTTGAGAGATGGGCATTGTCTTCAGTTTTGAATCTAGATGACAGTTTAAGGCTAAAAAGCCTAAATAGATGCAGAAACTGATCTACGTTAGATCTTAATTTAGGAATGTCAGTAACTTGTTTTAAGTCATACACATACATACATAAACTCACGATAATCCCTTACCCATCCCTGATTTTAAACTCAACTAAACAAGTAAAACTTTTCTCCTAATAGAGACCAAAATATTATAAAAGTTATTTGTTGTCTGGCTGTCAGTAAGCCGCGGAACGGATTGTAAGTAGAAAAAAAGATACAGGATATTTTACATATAGTGAGATAACTATAATTAATAAATGGAATCAAATAACATCTAAAATCGAAACATTAAGAAATGAGTAATTAAAAAGATAATCAGCACACAATCGAATTGGTACCCAAAATGTCTTTCAATATAACAAGCTGTCACTGAGAAAACGTAGAGATCCTATTGAAACGATATCCTATCCTATCCTATTCCTATCCTTTTATAAGGTTTATCCAACCAAACTAAGTTTGCACGCCTGCAAGCAGCCTAAATACAGCTACTGAACAAATTTGTAACACCCTTGTATAACAAAGTATTTTGGCAAATAAATATATTTCTATTTCTATTTCTAAATGTATCATTAAAATGTTACTCGGGAGTCACGTTGCAGGAACTGACCCGAGTACACGTCTCGCGTGGTTTCGCGCGTCGCGTTTGTGCCTGCCACGAGGCTCCACATTCTTCAATCTCTTCTTGTTCTTGTCCAAAAACAATCCCTGAGATTGGGATAGATTCTCCCATAAAATACTTGACACTGGCGGAAATGCAGTGCTAACGCACAAGCAAGAGTCCATTTAATTATAAATAAAAAAAATGTTACTCAATAGTGGACTAATAAAATACTAAAATTGTATATAGATAGACTTTAAGTTACACAATCTATCGCTAAGTAGGTTGAACCGTTAGCTCCGCGGTTCATCTGATTTGTATCAATAACTCAATCTGAACTAAGTAGCAAAATGATTTGAAGTACAAACAAACGGACTTTCTAATGTAATATGTATTTATGGGTGAGATTACCATAAACCGCCGAGATATTACTGTTTGAAAGTAACGACTTTGAATAATAGCATTGATAATTTTATGATAACAGTAAACTATACGTAGATGAGTACGAGAATCTATCTAGGTACCTATATGTGTTATAACGAAGTTGCAACGTTGGTTTTCGAAGTATAATTTCTACGCGACATATCACATCAGATGAACAAGGGCCCAACAATAAATACCAAATGGGAAGTGTTGTCAAAAGTGGTAAACCAATTATTTGGCCGACCGTACTTTATGCAGGCAATTTTCATTTTAGGCTTCTTAGCCATTAAACATTGTTGTCAAAGTACATTGTAGGCAAATTTAGTTTTTAGGCATCGTGCATTTTAGGTACTTCGAGTTTCAGGTATCTCGCGTTTTAGGTAGTTACGCAGCTGTGGCATCGTGCATTTTAGGTACTTCGCTCAAAAGGGAATAAAAATACCTTCACACAAATCCTTCCGATCTGGAATGCTATTTTTGTACGTTCATCCTAATTATTCGTACATGAAAAATGCTAAAATTCCATGTACCTATACTTAGTTTAAGTCTCTTTCGAGTATGAATTATTAAGAGTGAAATTCTAAACTTGCACTCCATTTGTTTAGTTTGATGAGTAGATAGAACAAAACTCTTTCTGTTTCTAGTAGGTACCTGATTTATAAGTTAGCTCTCCTTCTACCTCAGTATCATATCCTACCGGATTGCTATCGTCAGGGCATCAGGGTGATCTATGTCTTATTACCAAGATATTAAGCACCTAATAACAAGAGCTCCTCAATCAATACGTCAAAAGATTCGTGTGAACGTTCTCGACTTGATGTCAGGAGATAGTGTGTGGGAACGAGCGGGGGTACGGCCGCAGCCTTCCGGGATGTGGCGGCTCGGGTGTCTCGAGCCTTTCGCACGCATACGCAACGTAGTGCTGCCAATCTTGGGTAAATTATTCTGAATCTAGGGTACTTATTTATACCAATTAGTCACAAACTGCCCGATAGCTCGGTTGGTAGTAATCCTAGGGCGCGTGTCATTTCTCTGTGGTAGTATGCCTGCCGATTCGAGTGTCGCATAATTTTGTGTGATAAATATTTTGTACCCAAGTCATGGATGTTTGAAAATATTTATGGTTTCTATACCGTTGTCTAGGCATCACAAATACGGGCTAGATTCTGGTACATTTAATGGGACTGAAAAAGAAATTGATAGATTCCAAGATATTATTTTTGAGAGTATAAAGTAGGCTGATAGTAATTAAATGCATAACGGTAAGAAAAAGGGGCCCAATAAAGGCCCAGTTATTAGCATTGAATAGATGCTAAAAATGTCACCAGTTCTGTTTTTATATAATGTAGATACAATATAGTACCTACGTTTGAAACAAAAATGTTAATTGTTATTGACAAAAATGTTATGTCAATTCCAGTTTAGATCAATTTAAAAACATTACATCATTTCGGGGTAATTTGAGACCAAATCTGGGGAAAGACTAAAAACAAAAGTAAGCAACACTGAGTGCATACCCTGCGTGCAGCCGACTGCGCAGCCGACCGCTGAGCTATCCTAAGATGTTTACATCCCGAGGAATTCAGTAGCCACGTATCCTTGCAACCGGTTGCGGTTCTCAATTTGAATTTTTAAGTGTGCAATGCATATAAAAAGTGTACTTTGTGTCAGATTTTTCAGATGAAAAGAATTGTTTCTTATTTAAATCTGGGTCAATTTTTTTCTCTTGTTGGGTTTTGGTATCTCTACTATTATAAAACTGTTTCAGAAGTGTGTCTGTACATTGAAGATATTTACAAAAAAACACGATATTGGTGGTCAGGTGTCCCTGATTCCAAACTACCAATTTTTGTTTTTTGTTTCTCGCGCATCACACGAGAATTACTGCACCGACTTTGATGAAACGTCTTGTGTTTGAAAGCTAAAGTTTAGACTTAAAATCTAGTATATAATTTATCTCGCTACGATGAGGGAAACCCGTGTGGACTAAAGTCGCTGGGAAACTCTAGTAATATATATTTTGTCGTTTCTTTTCCCACTATCAACACAACAACTACATTCCAAAACCAAATAAATGAAAAACTCAAACTAAAATAAAGTCAAACTAAATGACGGACCAATATAAAATAACCTAAAAGTAATAAGCTGTTTGTCGTCCGCTTCGTCCAGGCGGAGAGCGTCGCGTCGCGTCGTGACCTGCGCCCGCGCCGGTCACCCGCGGTCACGCCCCATTCCTCTCACGCGCATACCTCTTACTTGTCAAATATTACCCATCGCATTGTTACTATTCTATGAATTTTTATTCACATTCTGTTAGAAACTAGATCTGTTATTGAATTTGCATTGTCCTTTGATGGGAATAGTGGCAAATGGTTATGTAACCTATTTAATGCCTACGAGTACTAATTTTGAAAAGCAACGTAGGTAATTTATTTATTTATTTTATTTCTTTAGGATCGCCGACAAGGTAAACAAACAAGGCAAAGGTAATTTATATCGTTTCGCCCTAAAAATAATAGAAAACGTGTGATAAATATTTGATTGTATCACTTTTAGTAACTGCCTCCGTGGTCTAATGGTTAGGAGCTTTGGCTCTCGACACGGAGGTCGCGGGTTCGATTCCCACGGGGGACACCTAGTGATATGTCACTTTGTGCATTTTTCCCCAGTTGGTTAGGACATTGCAGGCTGAATCACCTGATTGTCTGAAAAGAAAAATGATTCCGTGCTTCGGATGGCACGCTAAGCCGTTGGTCCCGGCTACTATCTCTGGTGGTAGTAGTCGTTACATAAAAACCACGTCAGAGGCCGTAAGGCGGTCTGAAAAAACTCTGACACCAGGGCTCTGCCCACACGATAAGAAAGAAATCACTTTTAGTTGTATATTAATTCGACATAGCTTTTAAATCACACGCAAAAATATTCAATTGGTGTAAAACATGAAAACCTAGATTTTATGTAAAATCTAGAAGTAGCCTAGTTAATACGTAATAGTAGAAGTCACTTTAGTTAACGGGTCCAGCGCGTTGAAGTCTTTTCTATGGGCGGTTAGAAACACTGGCGCTTTGTGTCGTAGCGGGCGATATTTTAACCATGTTTTATTTTTACTAGCTGTTGCCCGCGACTCCTTCTGCGTCGACCTTAAAAAAGTATCCTATGTATTAATCCAGAACATTATTATATCTGCGTACTAAATGTCATACAAATCCGTTCAGCCGTTTATGCGTGATTGAATGACAAACATCCAAACGTTTCACATTTATAATATTAGTGAGATTTAAAACCAAATTTAATATCATATTAATATTATTATTAAGTATGAAAGTGTGTTTGTCTGTCTATCTATCACGTCTAAACTATCTAACCGAATTATATAAAATTAAGGTTACATGAAGTTTAAACAATGTTTTATTGAAAAGGAAATTAATCCGACGCGAGCAAAGACGCGAAATAAAACTATAGTTTTCTAAATGTATGACAAAACATTTTGGCTAAAACAGACATAGATAATGTTACTATATATAATAACATTATCCATGTCTTGTTTGTACATATAGTCAATATTTTAGGTTTTTAGGAGGTACTTTATACCATCGAAATGAACAACTTTCACTATGGAATCAACATCGCAAAAAAACAACAATTATACCTAACATTCATTTGAGTCCAAGTTATCCATCATTGACGTTTTCTATGTAATGTTGATCATTTTGATGGTCCGTACGCTCTTAAATATTTAACGCATAGGTTACATCCTGTATATTCGTATTTATGAATATTCATCCACTACATAAAGATCAAAATCTTAATTTATCTGCACCTCAGAGTAACTAGTTTTATATGGATGCTATTAAAAGCAGCAAAAGAAAAAAGAAACAATCACCGACCAATGGGAAGCAATTAATTGGATCCAATATAAAAGGAACCGCTATAGTTTTATTGGTGCGATAATCTGAGCGATAATTTAATATACGAGGCCACGAAGTGAGCGGGTCACGCAAGACTGGTCTGTTATATTTTAGTAGCATGATATAAAATAGCAAAGATGAGACTTCAACTTAGTTAATTGAGTTTATACAGAGTGTAAAATTTAATGCGTTATATACTTTAGACTTTAGGGGATGCTTCAGACCATGAAACTGAACAACTTTCACTATGGAGCCAACTTCGAAATGATGAAAAATATTTATTTGTTCCATAAACAATGGCAGTGGCCACTCGACCCAAATGTATGAAACAGTTGATTTTTTTCGCGATTTCAATGTTGCTCCCATAGTGAAAGTTTTTCAGTTTGTTAGTCTTAATCACCCCTTAAAGTATGTAATGCATCCAATCCAAAATCACTATAATTTATGCTTTTATTAAGAGGGCTATCACAGTCCAGTGGCGCCCTCATCACATTTAAAAAGATTTATCCTTAAAGAAAGCCTAAATTAAAAAAGTGATCAACATCAAAACTACAAAAGCCTTCAAGCCATTGTTATACAATACTTTTATAGGTTCTAAACATTCCACTTTCAGACAATATCGAATAAAAACAAAAGCGGCCGTTTTTTTTTTTTTTTTTTTTCAAAATTTGTATGTGTAGACCTTTAAAAAACCTATAAAACTATTCTATGAAAATAGTTTGAAGGCTTTTGTAGTTTTGATGTTGATCACTTTTTTAATTTAGGCTTCCTTTATTGATAATCTTTTTTAATGTGATGAGGGCGCCACTGGACTGTGTTAGCCCTCTTAAGCCTCAAAAATTTACTTATGGCATACCATCGCCTCGCTTCCACTTAGTATGCATTTATTTTTGTTAAATTGAGTTAATATTGTCATTATACTTAAAATCCTCTTCCTAATTAAAACCGATTAATATTCACAGTTAGTAAGATGTAAAATCATTTAACTTGAAGACTTGACTTATAGTTGTGCTTATAGCTTTAAAGACAAATATTAAAAACGCCATAACTTAGAACTTCAATTCCTTGACTAAGTTGGTATTTGCAACAGCCCGGCGAAGTTAATTATTATCATCTTAATTGTAGTGTGCTTAAATGTTTGTATAATAATACTTGCAACTTAAGTTTAGTCCATAAATAGATTGAGAAATGAGCACGCTTCAGTTCAGACACTAGAATTAAGGCAGATTTAAAAACCAGTTACTTAAAATTAGTTACTAGCTTTTACCCGCGACTTCATCAGTGTGAATTTTGGAAAACTCTACCCTAACTAAATTTCGTTGTTTTTAGGGTTCCGTACCCAAAGGCTGAAAACGGGACCCTATTACTAAGCCTACGTTGTCCGTCCGTCCGTCCGTCCGTCCGTCTGTCCGTCTGTCCGTCTGTCCGTCTGTCCGTCTGTCCGTCTGTCCGTCTGTCCGTCCGTCCGTCCGTCTGTCCTACCTATTTAGGGCTATAACTTTTGAACCGTAATAGCTAGATAGTTGAAATTTTCTCAGATTATGCGTTATTGCGGATTTGTTAACAAATAATAAAAATGGCAGAATATTTAAAATTAAGGGGGGTTTTCAACAAGAAACTAGTTTTTATCAACGTTACATACAAGATACATACAAGCGTCAAACTTAGTGTGATTATAGAACAAACTCTACAGAATAACAACAAGTCGGTCTCGCGCTAAAGGTCCCGGACAAAAAAAGTTTTTTTCCTAAGTTAATAATGTTGTGTTCTGTGGTGGTGTGGTATGGAACCCTCGGTGCGCGAGTAGCCCGACTCGCACTTGACCGGTTTTATTTGAAAACTCCTTTCTTAGTGCACCCCTGCATGTTCTGTAGAATATGTAGGTACATATTTCAAATTGCATGTTGCATGTTGCATGTTGCATTGCATCTTCAGTGGTTTAACTTGTGCATTTTCTGTCAGTCAGCCACGGAACTGTTTTTATATGCATAGTTACTTTGCGTTGTCTATCAGTCAGTCATTCAATCATGATCATGAAACTGTTTTATAATTATAGATAGAGATTAAGTCACGGTTCTGTTTTATAAGAATATATCTAAGAGCAAGGATCTCCTTTATTCTAAAACATAGAGACCGCATCAATTTACGATTGTAGTTAAATCTCTTTTGTCTTATGACGTACCTTAAATAGCAGAAGGAGACGGAACTATAGATCTTTGTTTATGCGGTTGTCTACTTTTCACTTGACACTTTTGTACTAGATTGGTCTAATTGGTCTCTTTTGTCCATACTACTTGACACCACACACTTTAAACACAAACGTCAAAAAAGTGGACATTCTTGCAATACTATGGCTCCCTCTATGCCTTTAGAATAAATGAGATCCTTGCTCTTAGAAATAGATATACTAAAGGTAGAAAGTCATTGACTAAAGGGGATCAATAGATGCTATGGTTATCTATTTAGCAATGACAGCTTTTTGTGAACACGATCAAAGAACACTTGCACACCATCAATAGATAGACTTGGGCAAAGAAACAAGCGCCAAACCGGATTTTTCCATAACCATAAGATAATGAAGAATCGAAAAATGTTCGGAGAGAGTGAACCAGGCGAATGAAACGTGCGCGCACCGTCCTTGACCCCTCCAACAAAGAGCCACGACCGACACATACCTACACATTAATTATTTATAAACTCCAAATTAATACCAAAAAGTCCTCGATACTAACAAAAGTTGTGAATAAATGAATATACAAAGCAAATCGATGCGGTGCGAGCGAATCCGCAGACTATCAGTGGTCGAGCTTCTTGAACAATGAACGAGTTTCTTTTTAGAATGATTTGTGGTCAATTTAAAATTTATTTGGCATTGTTTTTTTATGAATAGAAGTTAATTAAATGTTTCTGTTTTCTAACGTATTACAATTGAAAATAAACATCGAATTATGTATTGTCTTTTCTATTTTATAATAGTGAAAACGATTTGCAAATGATTTGTTTGTGGTTTAAAACAAGCGCGTTTAGTTTGAATAAAATTTACGAAAACTTCATCTTAGAGCGAATTTATTGTCCATTAATTTCCAAAGCTTTTAGTGACTAAAAATTATGTTATCTATCTCTATTTTACATAAGTCGCAGAAAAACTTTTGTTCTGAATATTCACTCATTATCAACTTTGAAAAGAGAGTTGATAGATCTGACATAAAATACTGGTAGATATACAATGCATTGCATTAAAAAGCAAATACATATATGAGGCATCATCTGCAAAATTAATTGGAACTAACCAACGCTCCGGAATGCCTCCATAATATCTATAACATATACATACATATAAACAAGCTTTCGTCGTTATGCTGCACACACATATATAGATATAAGTGGCCATTGAATCACCGACGTAATTATAGAAGTGGGGGATTGGCTGCGATGCGGCCGAGTGTAAAGAGGACGGGGAGACGGTGTGACGCGTGGGTGTGAGAGGGAGGATGTTAACAAGAGGCTCGTTCGTCCGTTTGATCGACACCGCCGGCGCGGGCGCAGGCGCGGGCGCGGGAAGCTGCGAGGTGCATTCTTCTTCAACTTCAACTATATATTTGGCCCATGCCCATCCCGTAAGCTTGTACAGTTAGAGACTATGGGACCCATTGAGGTTATAGCAACCAGACGGTTAAACTTTAGCTCCTACGGTTGATGTAATTAAGATTTTTCTTTTCGAAAATGAACCGCTTTCACTCATTTAAATTTTCTAACTACATCTTTTCCTTAGTTATAGTTTAAATAAGTAATTTGACTGTTAGAAAAGTAAGTAGTTCCCTTTGAAATGGGCAACGAAAATAGTTTCATACAAAAGAGTTCAACGCGTCGCAACCTCTACGAAATTGCTACGCGTTGGTTACAATGCTTAGAAATCGTTACAAAAAGATGTTTCTGGATATTTCGTATGCTAAAATGGATCTACATAGGTACATAATGTTTATTTAGTCTTTAACTTTCCTCTATAAATTTTAATTACGTCTCAAATAATTTAATTTGCACTCATAGAAGAAGGTAATTCGTTTTATAGTCAGTGTTCGACGGACCTTGCAGTATTATTTTTGTATTTTACCATGATTTTACCGATCCTAACTCATTCATGAAAGTGACTGTATGGAATTTTATTATTTTTCGTATACAAATAGTGATGTGTGTATTTCAAAAATAAACTCTTAGATTCATTACGATTGTCATCTACATTATTTATTTATTATTTATTTATTTAACAAATGTATTACATTGCATTACAGTTAAAACCTTTTCACCTTTTTCAATTATTATAAAACTGTAACAGAATAAGTGTACATTGAAGATATCTACAAAAAAGATTACTACAATATGGTTTTTAGGTGTCCCTTAGGTACTCCAAATCACCAATGGATTTTTTTCAGTCTGTTTGATTTTTTGTGTATCCGAGCATCACGTAAAAACTACTGAGCCGATTTTGATGAAACTTATTTATTTCGAAAGCCTATGCTAAGGGTTTGACTTATAAACTAGTATAAATTTTATCTCGCTACGGAGTGATGGGAACCGGTGTGGTGCGGAATAAGTTGCGGGCAAAAGCTAGTTTTTATAGATGATTCAACAGATATCCTAGCCGACAGCCGTAGATGCAACACATAATTTTGATGACGTCTAGAACTATTTTTGATAATCAACATGAAAATGAACATCTGCTAAAATAAAAGAAAAGATGGCAATATAAAAGATGGGCAGACGAAATAAAGTCGACGGCAGGGAAAACCTAGACAAGACTCGCAAGAGGAGAGATAAGTAAAGGATAAGATTGCAGGAGGCATTTGGCGAACTCTGGCTAACAGGAGGGATGTAGCGAATTAGAGAAATACTTTAAAAATATTAAATTCCATTAAACTGTAAAAAAAACCTTTATAACATAAAGGTTATTATCTATCTATCTAATCTAAACTATTATAAAACTATAACAGAAGTGTGTCTGTACATTGAAGATATTTACAAAAAAAGGATTACGATATGGTTTTTAGATGTCCCTGATTCCAAATCACCAATTTTTGTCTGTCTGTTTGTTTGTTTGTTTGTGTGTTTGTTTGTTTGTTTGTTTGATCGAGCATCACGCAAAAACTACTGAATCAATTTTGATGAAACTTTTTTTGTTTGATAGCTTATGATCTGACTTAAAATCTAGTCTAATTTATGCGGACAAAGTCGCGGGTAAAAGCTCAAACTATTATAATACTACAAATTACGAAAACCACTGAACCGATTTTGATGAAGTTTTTTGTTTGATAGCTTATGATTTGACTTAAAATTTGGTATATAATTTGTGCGGACGAAGTCGCGGGTTACCTCTAGTTATTAAAAAAATATATAACATACCTGTCTTAACCGAGCAGTGTATATAGGATCTGCTCTCATAGAAGACCCAGTCGAAGCCAGCTTCCCTGGCGAGGCGGGCCAGCATGCCGTACTTCCCCCGGTCCTTGTCGCTGGTGGTGAGGTCCACCGCCCGCCCCTCGTAGTGCAGCGAGTGCTCCAGGTGGGCGTTCTCCTCGTCCCACCCCTCGATGACCCGGAGACGGACCCCTGGCCACTGGTTCATGACGCTGATAGCCAGCGTGTTGAGCCGCTCCTTGCATCGCTGGAATTTATTTATTAAGTTGAAGTTAGATTTGTTGCTTGTGCGGAAGAGTATTGTATTTATTATGTGAATTTACTCGTTGAACATATTATTTAAGAGGATGGTCCTCGCAGAGGCGGCATACAAACGAAATTAGATCCTATTTTTTCAATACTAAAGTCATTTCATTTTTTAAGCAAGATCTAGATACTAATCTCTGTGCCTGTAGTTTGTTAGATTTCCCATAAAATATACAGTTTCAATGTTAGGGTTAATTTTATATACGTATGGAAATAGTTAAGCCAGTGTAATTTTGAAATAATACATTTTAATGAAAATTTGAAGCCACAGGCACAGAGATTAGTTTATAAATCGTGTTTAAGAATTGTCATGGACTTTAATGGTTAAAATTCAAAATATAATTAAACTTCGTTTGTATGGAGCGCGCTAACGGTTATATCCTCTTAAGTACATTTGATTCATTTTAAAGTTTATTTAAAATGTAAACAGGTAATTCCAGTTCGTAATTTACATGCAAATCAAGTTACAACGATTCAACTAACGCATGCTAAAATGTTAGCGCAAATACAAATTTAGGTAACCAATATTTGCAATGCAATTCGCGGCATCTGCCTAAAAGGTCTGTCAGTGGGCCGCCTGCTCTGAATGGACTCTAAACAATCCGACGCTCTAAAGACATGCGGAGCTTTTTGTTTGCACCTACTACAGAAAATACCAATAGACGTGCTAACAAATTGACAAACGCCGCCGCCCCTCCACAACACAGGATGTCGGACATTTTGTCGTGAAGGAATAAATCAAATTAAAACGCCGCACAAAGGGATCGACACAATTTTGTTTGTGAAATAACTCCGCGGGACAAATAAAGGAAATGTCAAAATATTTATAAAGAAATGCGGACAATGCTATGGACACCGCATGCGTCTTTGTGTCGCGATGTCAACTCACTCTATGCAGATTCCTTGTTTGGTTTCAAATACGAATTCCTGCAAATCGAGCCATTTTGATACCTATGACATAGTAGTAAGATCTCAGTCAGGTGATTTTAGCATGAAATAAACTATAGTGAAAAAAAATTGTAAGATTGACGTAACGAATCTTGGGCCAGGCGCCCCGCGTGGACGTCCCACTTCACATAGATAAACTTGGAACACCGTTCATAATTACTTCTACGAACGTTTCGACCAACTAATAAAGAGTTGCGAGAACTACAACATGTTTCACTTCGACAAAGTGATTCCGGATTTAATACGGTTATTGTTATCAGTGATGTAGATGTTTCGAGAGTTTTAGATTTGCACCTACTCATCAATCAAACAATTAGTTTCAGTTGGTAAATAGACTAAAGAAATAAGAAACCCATAGGGACGGTCGGTTGATCAAGTTCTGAAGCTCCGAAGCTTTTATGTTGTGAATGGTATCCTATAATAAAATGACGACAGATTTTATCTTTTTATAAAACAATTATTGTCTCGAATCAATTATGTACTAAAGAACAGTGCTGTCGGGCGGTCTCGGTCAGGAAGTCGAATGTTTACACCAGCACACAGTGGTCTCGGGCGCACTAAAACAATCGAACGCTAAACGCAAGCTCAAACACATCGTGCACTTAACGTGGGAACACATAGTGGCGCAATTAGCCATCTCGCACCCGCACCCGTGGCCACTCGGGATTCTTACATTCTATGTTCAAAAGCCTTTATATTTTTTTTATATTGCAGAATACATAGCTGCGTATGATTGACTAAATTCTAAACGTTCTAGACGTAAATTCTCTCGTTAAACTAAATTACAACTATCATGTTACAACTTTACTTATCTGCTCGTACACTAGTTCTTACTATTATAGTGTAATAAAAATGCATAGATATTTCAGTAGGTTGATAAGTGGGACTCGATCCAGCGGGAGAGGCGACGTGACGGGCCCGGCGAGCTATTATAAATTCATTATGCATATTTTTAGTAAACAAGCTGTCGATCACAATGCTCGGGCGCAGCGGGACGCCCTGCCTCCGACACCTCGCACCGAGTCCTCCCCGTGGTATGTAGGCATACCCCTCGATTACCATCGAGCCAATGCAACTAACTCAAACATTAAACAAGTTTTTACCACCGACTCGATTCACGAACACCATTCGTTTTCGCAAATTATCAAATTACACCACATCAAAAGCTCATATTCGACTACATATTATATTGATTAACAAAAAAATAACGAGCGTATCGAATACCTAAGGTCAAGTTTTGAAGTGAAACGCCAGGCTACCTGAACCGGTGAGCACTTGCGGACACATAATGAAGGCCGCTCGATGGAATTGAGGTAAAAATGGAATAAAAACTCTCAGGATCATCGCACTGGAGCACCGGGCAGCCTGCGGTAATGTGAGAACGCAGCGCGCCACCGATTCATACTTACTAAGGAATTCACTGAGCTTGATACACGTTAAAGCTTCGAGGAAGCACCACATTTGATCACCGTTCAGTGTCCATCATTCGCCACCTCGACCGAGCTCCGTCGCGCCGCTAATTTATAACCGCCTCCCTCCGCGACCATAACAATATATTAGGATAATTAAATGGCTCTTTACATTCCTTAACACATCGTTTTTTTTACAAGGCCAGGAGTCGAAAAGCACCGACCAATGCTGACTGGTTTTTGATGTTAATTTTTTTGTCTTTTTGTGGAAACCACAACAAATAGTTTAAGGGCAGTTTTTTGTGGTGCCGACCGTCGTTTTGTTCACGCGAACCGACTTCGGCCGACGTTACCTATATTTAGTTTGTCTTCTCAAGCAGACACGTCAAAACATTAAGAATTATTGCCGGCTTCACAACGTGCGTTTTCTAACATATTATTATTTTGCATAATTTGTACATTATCCAGCATCTCATCTCTCGATAGGCTTTCAAGTATTGCAAAAGCACCTATAAAATGTCTAATGTAGCAACCGGGTAGGTAGGTATTGTGAAGGATTGAATGTGAGATTACCATAGCTGGTGTCATGTATTCAACACATCACGAAAACAAAAACACTAATGTATCGAACAAGCCTGATTTCCCAAGACACTTGTCTACCTGCGAAAATGATACCTACGCCCCAAAATTCGTGGTTGACTCACACCTAAATAACAATTTAGATGCCGCTACAGTATAAATTAGTCGGCATTATATTCATATCTGTTGTATTATTTTTTATGGAATATTTTTTTTTATAGTTGATGCTAGGGAGGAGCCGAAAGCGATTCCACGGTAAGGTTCATTCATAAATTGCTGGAGAAACCGCAAACTGTGAATCAATCTTCCTGGGCGCCATTTTGGATACCTACTGCGTGGAAAATTTAGTTTTAAGCAAAGTAGGTAGGTACTACTTCAAATTCAAGGCGCTGCTTCAGGAAGATAGTTGACATAACCTCAGGGTTAAAAACTCAAATAAAAATAAAAAACAGATTATAAAAAAAAATAGTTTTAGTTGCAGTTGCTGACCATCCCGAAGAGAATAATGGTAGATTTTTCCGCTCAATACGAATCGGTCGGAGCCAGAGCTTTTTCGTAAACGTAACCGAGAGCGAAACAAGCCAGAAATATTTATCACCACTTCTTAAGTTGCGCTCCGAACTCTTTTGAATATAATAGCGTCCTTCTTAATATGCTGACACTTTTTAAGGGAATGATCAGACCGTCAAACTGAACTACTTTCTCTATGGCACAAACATCGAAATCGCGAAAAAAAGTCTGCTCTTCCATACTAAACTGCAAATCTAGGTACTCGTACACAAGGGACAGCTGACTTTTTTTTCGCGATTTCGATGTTGGTTCCATAGAGTTTGTTCAGTTTGATGGTCTGATCATCCCCTTAAAAAAGTGTCGGCATATTAAGAAAGACCCTGTATGTAGGTACAGTATTTAAAACTTTAGCGGAAATATTCACATAATATGACACAAAGACTCTTCCTACTACCTAATTACGTGGCCGGATTTATCGGAAAAATTCTCCAAAATTCCCTACAAAATTATTAGTAGCTTTCCAAAACCAGACAGGTAATTAGCCTCAGCACTGTCATTTCATTACTCATCTTGTACTAAACACAACACAAATATTAGTATACCACAAGCCCTAGTGTCGGACTAGCTGTCGAACAGTTCATAAATATGCATCGTGTCTATATGTGTGTTCGAGAGAACCCTTAATGTTTGCCCACGAAAAATATTACTCTTTGTTGGCTTAATGCGCCCGCGCCGGTGTCAGCTTCATACTGCGGCAGTTTACGTGACTACTATGGACCATCAAGTTGAAGCATGATTCGAAAAGCTAGTCTTTGAAAAATTATATAGGTAGGTATTGGTAGGATGAAAATTCCAAGCGGGTCGGATTTTTAGCGTCTTCATAGGTCTTTAGTGTTTGATTGAAAGTAGTTTGATTTGAAGGAATATGAATTGTCTTACATATTTATGAACATTATCTCATTTGAATTAGTAAAATGCTTTAGCTTCGATCAATTTTTTTTATAGCTAATGATGAATCATTGACTGACTTGAAAATCAAGTCGTATTATTTGTAAAATAAAGAAAAATGGTATGTTTGCACACAACCTTTTTATGCTAATTTAACATACAAAGCTTTAAAAACGTAAGTGTATTTTTGAGCGCTATATTTCGTGTATGGAAATGCTAACAGATACAGTCCACAAGGTTTTTAAGGAGACGCGGGCGCCTTTCACCCGATGAAAAAAAACTTTTGAAACAAGACACCGAACGGTGTTTGCTTGGCCCGCGGACCTCTGTTAATGAAACGTTACACTTCATTCACTCAACTGGAGCAAGTGTCTTCTATTATGGAGTTTACTTGTGTACACACGCTCCAAAAAGGAGCCGAGAAACAATTCCTTGCGTCAACATACTTGGAAAGCTGTCGGGTGCCCAGTCGCCCTGCGCCCGGTGCGGCCGCAGTAAACACGCACCTTAACTACCTCCATTATACTTCAAATGGTACTCACTGATTACTTTAACTCATTGTTAACGCTCCCTGAATAGTTGCCAACTCGAAAATATGAAATAAAATCTGATTTATAGGTAATTTAGTTTGCCAGGTGCAAATAACTGAGAAATTCTATTGACGATTCGTTTGTAGTGATTGTGAGATGCGCCCGTACCCCGGGGGCCGATCTGTTTTGTATATTGTATGTTTTCGGTTGTAAATACCCTCGGGACGGATGTGACTCCATTATTGATATTGTTGCGATCCAGCCGGGGTCAATGCGGAGTCAATGAGAGCACGCCCGCTAGTTGCAAGTCATCCGAGTGAGCGATGGAATCCACGCTTCCGACATCCATCTACGTAGTCCCACCCTTTGTTTCTCTCCGTGCTCTCCAATATTTATTACACTAAATTATTACCTACAGTTTTATTTCTTTTTATTCACCCGCACTAACGGACTTGCTAAATAAGGAGCGCAGTACTTTAAAAGCGTATGTACACAACATTCCCTCATATAATTATCGTTTTCGCTAAGTAGCGCGCGGAAGGCTATAAACATAAACTGGCGTATCGTGCTAATTTACAGCGTCAACCCGCGTCGAGCCGATAACTGCTGTTGATCGATTTGCATCCGTAATTACGTCACTTTTAGCGCAGCAGGTGATGAAAACGACAAGTACGTGATTGCGGGAGGCGACGACGTCCGCCCCTTCCGACGCGACCGGTTGCGAGCTTTTACTCAACCCTGGCCCGCGCCCGCGCCGCCTGCGGCAAAGTACCGACATGAGGAAAACTATCTCTATATCTTCTAGAGTTTATCACAACTTTCCTATTAGCATCCGCATCCTAGAGAGAACGTAGGAAATTTCAAAATATATGCCTCGTCAAATTTCATTAAAATCGATTGCTGGACTAATCGTAGCGGATACCCATTGACCCTATAACAGTATCAGAGATCATAACTCAAACATTTATCACCGGTAAGGCCATCTTTACTTTGATGTTCGACATTAAATGACATGAAAACAATAAAAGGCAAATTCCTGACGCGCTTGTGTTATCGTAATAAAATGAGTTATTGATTTATCAGCACAATATCAGAACTTCATAATTCCGGCTGTCACTCCGGGTTTAGTGCGGGCCAGTGCGCTGGCTCACCTCGCACTCTGTACGGTCCACACGCCAACAAACCTTCCTCATCGACATCTCATCTACTAAGAAAAACAAACGATATTTGTTACAGCATTGATACGCAATCGCTTTGATTGTTTATGGCTCGTCACAAAGACTAGTGATCAGATCGCGTGGGTGCTGAGTCAACAATCGCGCACGGATCACACTATACGTCCTCTTTTGCTGACGGTCCCGGAGAGCCTCTTGATAATATTTTATAAGACAAATAACCCGATAAAGATGTTTTGACGTGAACCCGTGTTCATCGCTCACACTAAAATGCGTCCAGCGTATGCGTATTATAAAATATTTATTTACAATTTTGGTCACAAAAGAAATAAAAATTCTAATTTAGTGTCAAGTTTATTGGTGGCGAGCGAAGCGTTAAGGCGATCGGTGGGATGTTTGATATGTTGACAGGAGTGCGGTGGCTTTACGTAGATCCATTAGCATTGTTTTAAAGGATTAAAGCGGCGCTTACGACACGCAGGCGCACTGTGCTGTGGGGCGACGGTGTCGACTGACACGCATATTTTTATGACACATGTCGTTTTATTCCAAATAATCAGTGTGAAACGACTACCGTGTCAGTCGCCGATAAGTTCAACTTGTTTTAACTTTTTTGACATATTTTGTTTTTTGTAAGCTTTTAAATCCTTAAGGCGCCATAAGGCTTTTAAACTTTTTATTCGCCTATTTATTATTTGAAGTAAACCATACCTACTTCCAAGATATTTTCTAACTGTTAGATGTTGTATGGCAGTTATTTTGAACCAAAGTGCTTTGACCGGTGAGTCGTGTAAGGCTCGCGTCCGCGGTCGGTATCGAATTACACAAAAGGTCCAACAGTTTCATATTGTTTTTGGTGCCCAAATCAAAACCGATATCTCCAGTAATTTGATGAAATGACCCGATGACAGGGGCGAAGGTTTTTTGTGTAGTTATAACAAATTTTACACAATTTTAAACCGTATTTCAATAAAACTAGAGATTGACGTCAGCAGCGTTTTGCCGGGGATGGGAAGAATATTGGTTTACATGTTGTAACGCGCTTCAAATCGATTGATGTTTTATCGAAGAGACAACTTGACAAGGGCACATGACATTGCGTTCAATTACGCTTCACTAACTTCATTTAATTTTGCGAGAGTTTTTTAAAAACGGATTCTTCAACAAACTAGGAATTCCAAATCCTTTTCCGATCCAGTCGTGAATCATTTCAATGCGAGAATCATTTCTTTAGATCACGATAAATCTCGCGACAAAAAACAGATTATCATAAAGAGCAAGATAATTCATTTACATCACTGATGTCGTCGTGTTGTTATTTATTTTGAGGTAGTAACTGTTTTTATCGTCGGGTGTCCATTAGATGGGGCTTTTGTTTGCTCTTTGGTGCGCGGGCGCGGGCGTGAGAATAGCTCGAGAACCGGCCCTGTACTCGGAGCATCGATTTTCGATATATCGTGACCATTTCTGTCCGAACTTCATTGGAATTGAGTTGACATTGAATAGAAACCTTTACGCTATTGCGAAAATTTAATTTTGTGGTCATTTGTGGTAGACCCTCAGGGCCAGTCGGTATTAAACAGAGTTTTTTTTCGGATAGAAGAATAAAACTCAATAACATTTATTTCTCTAATAATAATATCGCAACCTAACATGAAACGTAGGATAGTCGTCTCTTCTCTTTCTTTATCCGTTCCATGTATCCTTATTTTCTTTTTATAAGTCACTTTCTACATCTTTTCATTAGTATCCTGTTAATAAAACAAGCAAATTTGAACAGTAAAAGCACCATCATAAGCGTGATATGATTATTACAATTTACAATAATAAAACACTATTACAAAAGCTCACGATACAAAACGAATGCGCTGCGGCGTGACCGCATCGTGTCCCAAGGAAATAGAAAATGATTCTCATAACATAAACATTGTGAAGGGCAGTCCATCAGGTGGAGGAGCCGATTATTTATGCCGCTTATCTGGGAACAATGCATCTCCGGTCACCCATCAGTCCCACCATTGTGTCCACCAACGACCTACCTCACCAGCGCGCCAATTTATTCCATACCCATTCAAAGATTAACCGAGATTACTTATCAATTCGATAATTAAATATTACAAGTTTTTCTTTATTAACCCTTTTAACGGTAGTTAAAGTGGAGCACGACTCGCAAATAACTCGGCGCGATCAAAGGAATCGGTCGAAAATTAATTATCAATTTGTCGTGGGTGCCAGGGCGACATAAATCGATCGGGGGTATCTGCCTGCAGCCACATTAGCCACGCTCGAAGCTCGAGCGCGAGATAAGGATAACAAATGCTCAGTTTAAGGTTATCTCGACATCGCGGACATGGGAGAGCTTTTTGCCACCGCATCCTTCGCCTCTGCCCCTAATCGACATACCTCTTGTTTTAGGTACTTTAATAGCCTTTTATAATAAATTCAATAAAGATAAATCAAGCCTTTTGCATTTAACTTGAAACAGATTTAGAATAACAATCTTTTTGTCGAAAAACAGAAAGTTATTTGCTAAAAATGTTTGAAATACCTTTGAAACTTGTAAACTTTTCATCATATTGCTCGTATTTCAGCAATACGTGTTGGTATAAGTGGGCGGTAGTTTTATGAAGCATTAAACTAGATTTATCTTCTACGATAACTAGAAGGTATTAATATGCATGATATGCTATGAACGATTACCAGGTGCATTACAGAGGCGATAAAATTTTTATAAATAAACTGGTTATTTAGCCATGCTAACATAAGGATGTCTTTTCCGAACTTTCAATTATTAGTAACAATGTATCTAACTGTAAGTATTAATAAGTTAGCAACGTTCTAACTAAATAGCTAGGAATAACCTAGGGTGGATTAGAGCCTACGATGCAAAGATTGAAGGGAAACTGAAATATATAAAGAAAAATATGTCGATATTTTACATGATTTCTAATGCGAGTTTCCATAACTCCAGCTAATCAATCTTCACAATAGACATGCATGAACCTCCATTAAAGACCAAATAAAACATCTTAAACATAAGTAGGTATGTACTTATTTCAACAGCAATAAACCCAAGGATGTTCTCTTAAGGTATTCATATTGAATATAAAATGGCGTCCTTTTTCAGCCGTGGCTAGGGTATAATTATCAAGCCAGAGGCGCATGCGAAATTGGGGTCTCACCTCGACTCGGCGGCCATAAATAAAACAAAATGATCCGCGTCGGTGGGAGGACCACGCTAATGAATAAGCCTGGCTGACCTGCGAGCTGCGCGCACGCAGCGGGATGCGAGTCCGTCGAGAGCCGAGGAACAGCGCTGTCCCTTCGCATCGTTCTATTGGTCCATTTGATATTTCAACAAGGATCTTCGTAGCTAGGTATTATGTGTATAAATGGAGTATAAAATATTTTAAATGCAATCAACTGATCGAACGATTGTACGAAAGGTCGAAAAAAAAATTGCGAATTGTCTATCATGCTTCTTAGGGAAAGCTGTTCATTATCATGGGTACAATCACTTCTTAAGGTAATGCAACTATTTACCCTAACACCACCCTGTATATCCTGACCACTATCCCTTTCGGGGCGGTCAGAAATACCATTAATGACCAACAATTTTTTTAATGGTGCAGTTGCCACTTGCTCGCTTTTTCAGGATGGAATTACGTATAAAGTGACTGTGACTGTGATGGTTATAGTTACTTTATATTTATACTCAGCGTTTAATTTAAAAATAAACAGCCAAGAGCGTGTCGCGCACGCATATGTTAGGTTTCCGTAGCCATTGAATAGTAACGGTTCATCCTCCATTTCATTCATCATTTTTTGACCTAAGGGACTCTAAAAAGGATGGTGATCGTAAAATAAATCTTAATAATAAATTAATCGAGTGTCCATACCTACATATATTTAAGCAAAAATATGACGCTACAATTCTGAAAGGCGTATTCAAAACAGTCAGCAGAATTACATAAGTGAAATTACAACATAATCTAAACACAAAACATCAAGAGCAGCCTCTTTATAGAGCAAACTTCACTAATATTGCCGACCTATAACAGAGCTGAAAGCATCGATTTATCACACTTTAACATCCATTCATATTTATCACCCAAACGATAGGATTACACAATTGTAAATAAATGTTAAAAATTACCCAACAGAATATAACAATTTGAATATGAATAGTAGCATTTCTTTCAATATAAAACGTTACATGACCGGAATCTTATACCTATCTCATAAGTATGAAAATGCCTTGATTCGCGGGACTTTAATTTTTGAACGAAATATAGGCGCCATGTAGGCAGGTACATGAAAAAACCGGACCGACATAATATAATAGACAAATGTCCCTCTTAAAGAACACAATGAGAGAGCTCTGAACGATCAATTCACTTTTAAAACATGCTAATTCGAAAGTCTAGAGTGCTTCTACTATTTAGGAGACATAATGGACTGTATTTAAATAACATGAGCTTCGCGGTGAACTTGTAGTAAGAATCGAATCTATAGAGTTGTAGATACTTATACAACGTGTTAATGAATTAACGCAAAACTAGAAAGTAGTTTGTTTAGAATCGAGAGCAGAATCGAATTATCATGGTTTCAACATAGGTAATTTTTTTCAAAATATTAAATAAATTGTTTGCAAAATTTAAAAATTTCTGAACCCGATGTCAACCCACCGCACAGGCACACTCATCCTACTTACTACCAAAACAAGATTATAAAAATGTATCCATAAGTTCGTTAGCGCTTTCTTTCAGTGCTGAAATGATAACAAATCATTTTTGCCTCAAAACTTAAAATGCGAATAACTTTAAATTTTAACTATAAAAATAATGAAATTATTGTTTCAATCTAACTATTTTGTTATAAATCAGTTGGGGTGTATGAGGTTTTGCGCTAATTTATTAACACGTTGTAGATTCGATTCTCCTTCGACTATAGAACGAAGAAGAAAAAGTAGCAGAAGTGTTTTTTTTTATTTAGGGTCCTTCTTAATATGCTAACACTTTTTTACGGGGATGATCAGACCATCAAACTGAACAATTTTCTATATGGACCAACATTAAAATCGCGAAAAAAATTATCAGCTGTTCCACTCAAAACTGGAAACCGACTCTAGCCAAATGTATGGGACAGCTAATTTTTATTTCGTGATGTTAATGTTGGTCCCATAGAGAAAGTTGTTCAGTGTCATGGTCTGATCATCCCCTTAAAAAAAGTGTCAGCATATTAAGAAGGACCCTGTATAATCATGATAATTAGGATGTTTAGGTGTATACCTGACTATTAAATCACTGATTTATAAATGTTTTGTCGGTCTGTTTATTTATTTGTTTGTTTGTTCGAATATCACGCAAAAACTATGCTTGACCGATTTTGATTAGACTAAAAATAACTGGTAGGTTATGTATATGTATATACCTACATGTATATTTTACCTCGTTACGGTATAGCGGGAGTCATAGTCGGTGCGGACGAAGTGGCAGGCAAAAGCTCTAAAGGTTTTATACAATTTTATAAAGGTAATTTTTTTTCACCGGCTTAAAACATGAGCACGTTGAACAATAGACAATAATTTAAATAGTTCAATATTGAATTCTGAATTATATTAAAATTAAATAATGTCGCTAAAAATGACAATTACAACAGCTATTAAAACGCTATTGAACACTAATGATAGAGCTAGAGTGCCTAGTTGTAGCAGAAGGTTCTGACCACTCCGAAAGAACGGGCGATCGTGAGTTTTTTAATTAGGTACGAATGAAACATTTTTTTTTTAAACTGAAAATAATAGTGACTACTATTTGAACAGATTCAGACATAGTGCCATACAGAAGGGTCTGAGAATGCTCGAACAAGCAGGTAGGTCGGGTGGCGGCTATTATTTAAATTAATTGGACATAAAACGAGGACTGAACACGAGAGCGTGTCGATGTCGCCAAGACTATCGCGCCCGTGTCGGACGGTTGCGCCCGCGCCGGCGGCCCATTCACGGTAGAGTAAGTTAATTGTGCGATTTTTAACTATCACTTAAGTATAGGGTCTTTATTTGCTGACGGTTTTAAACTGAATGATCAGACCATCAAACTGAAAAATTTTCTCTACGGGATCAACCATTGAAATAGCAATAAAAATCAGATGTCCCATACAGCATAATAGCATATTTTTTGCGCGTTCTCGTTAAATATTGGTTTCGTGAAGAAAGTCATTCAGTAATCAATTTAATGGTCTTAATCGTTAGCAAATTAAGTAAGACTGTTATAACATGTGTAACAAAACACTCTATATATTTTAAGGTGTGGTTTAGAGTTTAGATAATCAAACTGAAAATCTTTTACCATAGAGACAATGACGAAAAATAACAAAAGTTGCACATTGATTTGAGTAGGCACTTTAGTGTTGTATGAAACAGAAGATTTTTGTTTTTATTATTAATTACTAGCTTTTGCCCGCGACTTCGTATGCGCGGACATTTTATTTTTTCGTCAATTTTCCAATGTTTTTAATAGTTATTCCGTTATTCGGGACAGAGACAAATACAACAAATAAAAAACCATGAAAATCGGTCCAGCTGTTCTCTATAAGTGTTCGAACAAACCCGACTTTGTTTTATATATATAGATTAATTAACTAGCTTTTGCCCGCGACTTCGTCCGCGTCAAGTTTTGAAAACCCCAAGTATCCTATGTTACTTTTAATACCTCCAAGAATATGTACAAAGTTTCATGATGACCGTTAAGTAGTTTTCGCGTGAAAGCGTAACAAACAAACTTACATTCAAATTTATAATACTAGGGATGTTGGCTCCATAGTGAAAATTGTTCAGTTTGATGGTTTTAGCTAATCATAAATCATTAAATGTTACTACGGTGGCGGTGTGTATAAATTATTTACAAAAAATAAATCAATACATTATTTACAGAAAATATTTAAATAAATTATTTTACAGAAAACAATAGTTATTTGTTATGCAAGGATTCTAGGATTGAACCACGAGCGAAGCGAGTGGTTCAAATATAGAATCCTGAGCGGAGCGAAGGTTTCAAAAGTACGAGACGCAGAATAACTTTGGTGCCGAGCGCAACACACAACTTTTCACCTCACTACAGCGAGGAAAATTTCAATGCGCCAACCTCATTTTTAGAATAATCGCACTGGCCAGCACGAAAATACCATGAAAAAAAACTTGTTTAGGCTGTTTTTCTTTATTGAATAGAAAGATTCGAATTTTAAAAACTCTTTCCACGCTAGCGGATAAAATGCACTTTTGCATTCAGATTTCGAATGACAAACAGAATCTTTCCGAGCTTGTGAGGTGAGAATTGTTTTTTTTTAACCTTTAAATGTTATTGGCACCAATTGCAATGCATTACATTTTGAGAAACAATCAAATGAATCTGAATCTGAAACGCTGAAAACAAGTTTTTTTTTGTCACTATTTATCTTTACTAAACAATAGTTATTTGTTATGCAAGGCTGCAAAGTTGCTTTTTGGCGCGAGTACTTGTATTGAAACCTGAGCAAGCGAAGGATTCTAGGATTGAACCACGAGCGTAGCGAGTGGTTCAAATATAGAATCCTGAGCGGAGCGAAGGTTTCAAAAGTACGAGACGCAGAATTACTTTGCTGCCGAGCGAAACACACAACTTTTCACCTCACTACAGCGAGGAAAATTTCAATGCGCCAACCTCATTTTTAGAATAATCGCACTGGCCAGCACGTAAACAGCATGAAAAAAAAGTTGTGTAGGCTGTTTTTCTTCATTGAATAGAAAGATTCTATTTTTAAAAACTCTTTCCACGCTAGCGGATAAAATGCACTTTTGCACTCAGATTTCGAATTATAAACAGAATCTTTGCGAGCTTGTGAGGTGAAAATAAGATGACTCAAATCTAGCGAATACCTACCATAGGATAGTTCCTAGATTTTCAACGGAAATGGATAATTAGTCAAACACTTCAAGTAGATAACCACTTATTTGTACACGTATTTCCGTAATTTACGCAGAATTCCTGATCAAGGAAAACACTTATAACAATGAGTCAAACATTTGAAGATTAGATAAATAATTAATCACCTAACAAGTGCATATACCTTATAGACAAAAAGCTACAAATATTAATAATATAAGTGTAAGAAAACGAATTACAGACCATAATCATTATTGTTTAATGTCGTGTCGTGTGTAATTTGACAGATATCGTTGGGAGTTGCACGGCAATTGCACGGGAGTGTCGCGATCGCTATCGGCGGTCGCGCGTCGCCGTGTCGCGCACAATGCCATCTTTTGTGTTCCGACACGATAATTTATCGACACCAAACACTGCTAACAAACTGACCGAGATAAGTATGCCGCTTCGGATTTAAATCAAACGAACCCTTTGCGATTTCAAATGGGTACATCTGGTGAAGGAATGAGTTCAAACTTTCGAAATATTTCATCGTTTTGTAAAATTGTAATATTATTATAATAAATGTCCTGTGTGTATACCGCTATACAGGGTGTAATAAAAAAAATCAGCTGTCCCATAGATTTTAGTCGAGTCGGTACTGCACTTTTGTATGAGACAGCAGATTTTTTTTTCTCGATTTTGTTTCCATAGTAAAAGTTGTTCAGTTTGATGGTCTGAAGCACCCCCTTAAGTATTACCTACTAGGGTGTTTTGTTACACCCTTTAGAGTTAGAATATTATTCCTCTTATTTCCCTTTTTCCCGTGGGTGGGTATCGTATGAGGTGTCTAGATTCTTGTGTTTTTATTTGCAAACAGCCACCTAGGTATCCCCATTATGACAGTCATCGTTCCATTTAAAAACGATTAAAGTAAATTTTGCTTCAACGGCTCGTATAAATACTAGTGGTGTCAGCCTACATCGAAAGAAAACATGGTTTTAAGTTAGTGGATGAAAGAAGATTGGCAAATTCGGACCCAGCCATTTTTTACGAAAGCTAAAAGCTCTTCAGGATGGCGGTCATAATTATTATAAACAGAAACATTTAAGGCATTTAAAAAAAAGAAACTTCCACATCTCCAGAAGTCCGGATTCAAAAGTAGAAATTACTAGTAAAATTGATAAATCATTCAAACAAGCAGTTCTAAAATGCAATCACGACAGCTATTTTTATCGAATATTGTCACTGAGGTATTTTTTGGTCGTTACGGAATGTATATTTGGTTTGGTTGAACTAATAGTTCTAGATTTCATTTTCTTCCATTATCATAATGTTATCGTGAATTTGCATTAAAATAAACACAATGAATCCATAGTAGATTAAGTGGACTACCTAATAAGAAAGATTATGAGTTTCATACACTTGCTACAAAAGGAGATAATAAGGAGAAATACCTTTCACCCAACATCTACAGGTTACAACTAATTAACTTTTTTGTTAGTTTTGTTTTGCTCTACATGTATTACTGAGTTTTATTCATGTACCTCTAAGTCTGGGTCTCAAATTACATGGCCGTCCGCCAAACTTCTTTTCAAGAAAGCTTATGTTAAGAAGAGAAATAGAAGAAAAGAAGAGTTATTAAGAAAATCTCATAGATAAAATTATTTAGACAAATTACGTACCTAGATAAAACACCTGTATTACCAAAACTAGAAAAGGTCCAATTACACCCACCTTTTAAGATTATAATATCACTGATTCCTCACTACTATAAAGTATAAGAAGCAACAAATGAAGGAAAATCCGGATCATTTTCCTTTAATCTGTTTTCCGTCATAGCTCGACCTACAGCAAGGTTTTTACAGCATTACACAACAAGTGTGAAATGCCAATGCTTCACGGTATTTCATATCCATTACCTTCGGTTACGTAAGTCCTTTACGACAATACTAATTAGGTAATTATCCTACAGCAACTTAATGACATTTAATATATCTTTGTATGCTAAGGTTTATATGGAACTCTACGGACTGTTTGCTTAGACAATTTAATAGTATGGACGCGTAACGCGTGTCATTCTCCTATCTAAATTTTCTGCCACTTTTTGCGGGGGGCGAGGTAACATGAAATTCGCAACTTTGGATTTTATTCCCTATAACTTTAGATTCTAATTTTGAATGTTAAAAATCATGAAAAGTAGTCTCGTGTGAACCCCAAACGTTCTAAGTTCAAAATTATTGTTTCGCAATTATAGGCTGTCTCGTTTAGTGATAAGGTATAAAATTGAGTGTAAATGCGCAAGATTAATTGATCTAATACTGTGGCAGAGGGGAAATGCTACCGCAAGGCCAGTCCTTACTATTAAATTGTCTAAGACTGTTTGTAATGCTTTTATGTGCCTCGCGCTACCGAGACCTACGTTAACATAAAAAATAATCCTGTTCTAGACCATGAACTTGCAGGCGTAGTGTCACAGAATAGGTAATAGTAAGGACGCCCTGGAGGGCAATCGCGATGAATAAATCGCAACTGAACACTGATTGGACCGCGTGCAATATAAGTATTCATTTGACAGCCGTTAGAGCCGTTTTGACAGTTCGCTCAAACGTTAAAGGCTGTCAACTTGCCGCACTCGACTCGGTTGAACGCAGAGCCAGGAGGCTCACTGGTGGAGACCAAGCTTCATAGCCTAGCAGAGTCGCCTGCTTGTCGGTCTTCTTCTCACTTCGGTGAGTGTGCCCAAGAGCTACATGAGCTCATCCCACCTTCCCCTTTCTACTATCTGACTTCCACATGACCCGCGGAATATCATCCCTTCTTGGTTGACATCCCACATATCCGCACCAAGCGCCTTTCTGAATCTTTTATAATGCGCACAGCCAAGCAGTGGAATGCCTTGCCTGCGTCAGTATTTCCGAGCACTTACAACCCGAATTCACTTAAAGTACGAGTGAATAGGCATCTTCTGGACAAGCTCGCTACATCTTCGACCCCCATCTTCGTCCTAAGGACTGGATTAAAGTCAAGAGCAAAAACATACATAACTAAAAAAAATATAATAAGTCAAGTTTAGCGCGATACGGAATTCAGCACAGTTTAATAGTAATTGGATTGCAATGTGATTAGAACTGAAATTGGATTAGGATTGAACTTGGATATTATAAATAAGCGCGATCGCCCTCCTGATGCAGCTTACTGGATAAACGTATTTAAAAAAAAAGGTAGCGGGGAGCGACTGGATGAGGAAGGCCGAGGATAGAATTTTGTGGCGCGCCTTGGGAGAGGCCTATGTTCAGCAGTAAAGGATAATAGGCTGATGGTGATCAATATGAATATAAGTCTACCTAGTTATTTTAAATATGTTTTTAAGTCATTATATATGCGATGCGAAGTTATATTAATTGTTTGCTCCGACAAAGTAAAGTCGTAACTAATAAAACATAATTTACTCAAAGACTACGTCAAACGCTTTGCAATTATTGCTTAGCTAAACCTAAAGTTGTAAAATTGTTGATGTGATGTTATACTAGTGGGGCAGAGCCGTGCCTTTTATGAGCACAAGGGGCACTAAGCCAAAAATGGAATGATTCCACACAATTAAAAAAAACTATGCACTACGAGAAAAATTACACTTTACCCTTTAGAGCCTTACACTTTAGAACTGTCTCTGTTGCGGGTATGCTGGAAGAAATCTCTTTAGAGATAAGCTCGCCCTTTGTACATGTCTACTTTAATTGTTCTGTCTATATTGTTATGTGTACAATAAAGTGTTAAATAAATAAAATAAAAAATAAAAATGTCACGGAGTGAAAGTCGCTAAAGTTAGGAAGGGATGGGTAGGTAGTAAAAGGGAAGCCTTTTTCCAGAAGTAGGATGATAAGGCTAGAAATCAAAAGGTTTACTTTAGTATGTATACATATAAAACAGTTTATGGGCCGGGCCGACTGACCGACAGACAACGCACAGTCTAAATAAACCACTGAAGATAGAAACATGCAATTTGGAATTCATATTCTTCACAGCGAGCGTGAAGAGGTGCACTAGAAAGGACTTTTCGAAAATCTGCCCCTAAAGAGGGTCGAAACGGGGTGTCGAAATTTTTCGAAATCCAGGCGTATGAAGTCAAGCAAAATCTAGTTTGTCAAAACGTAACATACAAATTAATTAAAACAAGCTTAACTTATTTAGCATCAAATTGAATAGTATAGTATATCCAATTCAATAATAAAATAAAAACTATACTAATTCCTAGAACGCTGATAAAGAAATGCTTGAGGACAGACCAGTTTCTTCCAACCAGCTTCAAAGCTGGACTCGTCCATTACATGCAAGATTATAAATGTTTAAATACTTGAGACAAATTATTTATGAAGTAAGTTATGACTTACGATTACGGTAACGACGTTGCCTGCCGCAACCACTTACCACTTGATTCAGGTATTAGATAACTCACAACGTATATGAACAAGTGAAAATAATGTAACGTAGGTATGTTGTTAAATATTTGCAAATTCATGCTTCCTTTTCAAATGTAGAGTAATACCACAGTATAAGAAAGAGTATCTATTACTAGATACAGTACGGACACTCCCTTCCTCCCACCAACTTTTTACCTCACCCCCTCTATCGCCCTCTGGTTACCGCGCACTGGTTACTCGTTACCTACGAAGAAGACTTTATGGTTCAATTTCTTTTGTTTCGTATGTGCTGACGTCATCTTGTCAATTTCAAAGTTTTGTATGCAGTGTCCGGGCTGTGGTAATATAAGGTAATACCTACAGTCCGCATCAGAGAAACCTGACCCGTCTGTCTTAATTTTTATATGCGTCAGGAGATTTCTATGATGCTGACCGTACCTATAAATCTATATAAAAACCTTTATCAAATTAAAGACACCAGAGTCCAACTTAATAATTATGCTGACGGTTTTTTAAGGGTATGATTAGACCATCAAACTGAAGAACTTTCTGTACGGGATCAAAATCGAAATTGCAAAAAAAACTGCTTATTTGGGTCAAGGTTTACAGTTTTTATGGAACAGCTGATTTGAAAGCGTCAGCATATTAAGGACCATATACAGGGTGTTAGGATAAAAAGGTCTAAAAAATGACATTGCTTTAAGGGTTGATTGTACCCATGATATTGAACAACTTTACCAAAGAAACCAATAGGAAATGCTAAAAAAAAAAATTTGGACTTCCCATACTAAATGCAATCAGCTGATTGAACGTTTTTATGAAAAGTCGATATTTCTTTTTGCGAATTTCCTATAGGTTTCTTGGGGAAAGTTGTTCAGTATCATGGGTACAATCACCTCTAAAAGTAATGCAACTTTACCCTAACACTCTGTATAAAGTGCTTCATCAAATTAAAGACACCACGATAGTAATAATAAAACTTGACTGTTGGCAATAGCATCACAGGGTAACTTTTATAAAAAAGTACCTATTTCGGCTTTGACAGTTTTGATGATGTCCTGTCACCAATATGAGCAGTGTAAGAGATGGAGTGATCACTAAATACGTAATTTTTGGTGTTCGCCAGCCTATGTGTGTTTATTACATATTTTACAGGTAAACTAACCTACATGGAATAGACAGTAGGTACGGCGACACTCACAGATATCCTACAGATATCCACGTTGCATTTCAGGTCAACGCATCGCGCATTTTAATGGCAACGAGCGTCGAGCGGTGCGCCCGCGCCGCGGCCCGCCGCCGTTGTATTAAAACAATGACCAATAACTTTGTATTTATGTCTCATTGGGCAGAGAGAGCGTCTCGGTTTATCTCTTCTGTGCTATTAGTCGCTTTGCCTCTGTACACAGGAATTTAATTAATGGAAATACCGTGCGAAATATTACGAGGCTTCGGCTTAATGTCTTCCCTATGTCTAGTCACATTCTTAAGTTTAACTTGTACCTGATAGTCATAAATGTGTAGTAGGTGAACATGGAAATACATTTCCCTGCTGTATCTTTTGACTCTCCCTTTCATTCCATCGGCAGGAGGTAGGAGAAGCATGAAGATTTGTATTTTATCGAAGAAACTCGCAAGGTAAGTTATTGAAAATGTGATTGTATGTTGTACCCCATGCCATGAAGTCGAAACTCATATTCTTGTTTAAGATAGGATGATAGGAGAGTCTGCTCAAGATACGAAATGTGCCCACTTGAAAATTCGTAGGTTTGATATAGACATCCAAGTAAATAGTATCAAAGTCACGTAAAATCATCAACTTTCTGTTAGGTACTGCAAAAACTCTACAGCTAATCGAAGTATCTACCTATGTAACTGCACAATTTCTCAAAGTAACCTACAGCAATAATAATGGCAAGCGCAAGAGAGTTTACAAGATTTTATCAATTGCAAGAACGGAAGTTGAACTTTCCCGCGACACTTTAAATAACAATAAAACAAAATCACGACGTGACTCCAATGCGGCTTATCGGGCACGAAGTCGATCGTTCATAGTCAAAATAATGTCGTGAACACACCGAGTACATGAAACAATTAACTATACATTAACTGGCATTAGTGGCTAATCGAACGACGCGACGCGGGCGCCGGGCATTGTTCTCGAGGACAATCGTCGCTAGACCAAATAACGATCCGCTTACCTAAATACATCGGAATGAAAAACTATACGTATTGCGTTTCATACAGTTGATATTGCTGGCCACCTCAAGGTGGTCGGAAGCATTACGTTCCTATACAAAAAGAACTAGTCTCATGCTACGAATGACCTCTTTGCCCTTGCTTTGATGTAATAGGATACCAGGTCATTACTGCGTGAAAGAAATAATTATACCTATATAAACTGATCTACAAACCATATATTGAATAAGTTAATTAAAAATGATGACGTTTTACTAATACATTTAGCAAATATTATTCTCCCAAGGCCTTGCTAAATGGACTTTAACAAAAATATTGTAGTACACTTCTGCGAAAAGGAATTCAGAAACTGGAGATTTTTAAATAAATTAGATTAATGATATATTTTCGTAAATATGTTATGTAGGTACTCTATTGAAATCGCTGGTCATCTATGGGAAGCATCGCCATCGGAACCATTTCGTGATTTGTACAATTCCTGACTTATTAGCAGTTTTTACAAAATTTTGTATGACATTTTATCAATTCGTACAAAAATGAGGTGAGTTGCTTTATCTATGAAATTCGTACAATTTATTAATCTGTACAAAATCTGCAATTTGTAAAATCACTGAAAATTCGATCATTGTACGTATTGATAATTTGTGCGAACAGAGAAATTGTGCGAATGGCTAAATTGTACCGGTGCCAGAATTGTACCAATCGCTCATTGTACGAATTGATAATTTGTGTGAACAGAGAAATTTTACGAATGGCTAAATTGTACCTATGCCAGAATTGTACCAATTGATAATTTGTGTCATTGTACGAATTGATAATTTGTGTAAACAGAGAATTGTACAAATCGCGAAATTGTACCGATGGCGTTGCTTTCCATCTGAGCTGGTCGGCTGACAAAATTAGGTGAGCAAGTGGGACGAAAACAAATAGCGGAAAATACAAGTAATGTATTGAACTGAACAGATATAGCTGCCAATCAAATGGCACATTATGAGAAAAATGTTAACGAACGATAGCATGTTTATTCTTTAGTTAGACGATATCATTTCCAGTAGCATATCTTAAGTAGGTATGTAACCTACTCGTATATCCATAGAGCGAGAGTTAGCAACCAATAATGTTACAATAGCGACACGTTTTCTATCGCTGTATATTTTGTAAATAGCCCCCATTCCACGTCTCACATGCTGATATGTAATACCATAATATTCAGTAAACAAAACGAGGAATGTTAACAAGAACTCACCGGTTGGCTACAGACTTAGGTACTACAAACCAATTGTTCGATCACCCTATGTAAATGCTGTTCTTCGCAAAATGGTGAATCGGTCGAGGCCTCGGACCACTGCCTTCCCATATAAACAACGAACCCATAAAGAAAACCAATTATATGCTCATGAATTCGATTCAACAAACGAAAACGTAGTCGATAAACTTGGAATTGTATTTAAAACCGAAATACTACAGTAAACTGCTCATATATCGACATACTTATAGCTATTTAAACTATTTTGAAACTATTCGTTTACTCAACATGGACCATCATAAAAAGTAAGGCGAATAATTATCTGAAGACGTAATAGTATAAGAGATAGACGTACTTTTTGTTAGTATTCAGTATTCATAGGGTGACGAGCATCTCTGTGATGGGGATGGATCAGGTCTGCCTGCATAACTCCAGTCGGTTTAGGAGTTTTACAGCCTTTCAAAGATTAGGTATATGGTTTCAAAAAAATTAATATGTATGAATATGCACGTATTATTGTAATATGCACTGTAGCTATGCGAACAGTTCAAAAACTGACATTTTCTGTCAGTCGGTTTAGGAGATACAGCCTTTCAAAGGGACCTTTACCATAATTGACCTTTGAAAGGCTGTAACTCCTAAACCGATTGGAGTTATGCAAGCAGACCTGGTCCATCCCCATCACAGAGATGCTCTTCACACTTTGAATACTGAATCAGCCTTGGAGCTATTGATAACAAAAAGTACGTCTATCTCCTATCTATAACATAAGAGCACATTTTCAGACATAAACAGCAATAGGTGGTGAAGTTTAGAACGATTTACAAAATAGAATGCTTCAGATTCAGTATTTCTAAACACAACAGGTGAAAAGGAAACTGGCGGAATAATGTAAACTGACTTCAAAGCGTTTTTATAGTTACCAGGCCACTAACTGGGCAGTTATTATTGCAATACTCTAAATGTTAAATCTCCATGAACTTGATGTTATGATTTTACTACCTGGATTTCAATTTTTGTAAATTACGTAAAACATACTATACAGGGGGTCCTTCTTAATATGTGCTCACTGTTTTTTATGGGGATGATCAAACCGTCACATTGAACAACTTTCTATATGGGAACAAAGTCAAAATCGCGAAAAAAATATCAACTGTCCAATTCATTGAAGGTTTTCAGTTTTTTTTGGAACAGCTGGTTCTTTTTTCATGATTTCGGTGTTGTTCCCATAAAAAAAGTTGCTTAGTATGATTGGTCTGATCATAATCGTCAGCATTTTTAGAAGGACCCTGTACCTATAGCTTTTGATCGCTGGACTTCAAAAATAGATTCATCAATATTTTTATTAAGAAATTCGAGAAAAACAAACCGAAACAAAAACAGACTTCAGAAGCTAGACGAGATTAAATGCTTAGGTAGATAGGTACGGGAAGATTTGTTGTATTCATGTTCCCTTGAACCCGGCCGCGAGCGAGCGATGTTCAATGCGCATGCTCTTGCGCAGCCCCGTCACGACCGGGCCCCGCCGATAAACAAACATTAATTTATATATTTACTATCTTACTGCTATTGTAATTCGACTCTAAATTACTTGTTAACGTGAGTAGTTTCAATCAACCTTTCGTCGTCTCGTTAAATAGATCAGCAAGTTTTCGTTTTACAAGCTTTTATAAAAGAATGCTAAAATCGAACACGTGTTCTAGTAACAGAAATACGGGAAAAACCGATGAGTTTTACTGTACGATTTGTAACGCTACTGGTTCTTTGTTAAAAGAAAACTTTACGTAGAAAGAAGCCTGCATACGCTGAAGGAGAAATTCTGATACGTAGGTAACTAAATGTGAAGTCCACTTTTCCGTATTGGGCACGCTTGGTAGACTAACGCCCATACACCCGCACATAGAGGCTCGTTCGTTATGAGTTTATTCACGAACTTGCAATCATCATAATTATTTCAGCTGATAGATGTTCTCTGCTGGACATAGGCCTTCCCCAAGGATCTCAAAAAGGGTTCCCCATTATCTTCTCCAGGTTCTCGGTCCGCCTTGCAATAGATTGTCGTATTTAGAATCCAGCTTAACAATAATTCGGTGTATTGGAACATTTATTGACTGTTTCACTTGAATCTTTTTCGGTTTAGGCACACTTAACAGCTATAAAGACTAAATAACCCAGTCTATTCCATGTTTATGGGGACAACTGACAACAATGGTTTAACTGGTCATTACTAGTCTATTTATTATTTTACTCTTTTACGTAGTAGTATAAGAGATAAGTGTACTTTTTGCAACCATCAGCAGCAAGGCTGATTCAGTGTTTATGGGGTATAGAGCTTCTCTGTGATGGGGATGGACCAGGTCTGCCTGCATAACTCCAGTTCACATAGCTACAGTGCATACTACAACAATATCATACGATCAGCCGTGCAGCTGATCGTTAATTTTTTACAGATCCTTAATCATCAGTAACTCCTAAACCGACTGGAGCTATGCAGGCAGACCTGGTCCATCCCCATCACAGAGAAGCTCTACACCCCATAAACATTGAATCAGCCTTGCTGCTGATGGTTGCAAAAAGTACACTTATCTCTCGGAATATAGGCTTACCAAGTCGCGCCTGCGTGCGTAAAAATCAAAATTGTTCTTACTAAAAGGTTTTCCAAACGCTTTGTTCTAGAAACGTTATGTTATTATGAGTTTAAATTATTGCAATACAAATGAAAGCTTTACCGGTACGGACCATATGGATAAGTGATGAGTCGTAGTAAAGTAAACAATTGAATCACCGGTGCGGTGGCGCCCACACTGAAATAAACAGTGCTTCCGACCAGGAACAAGTGGGAAAATCCGGGAAATTACTTGAATGGAAATTGGAATTGAAATTACTCACATCTTTTTTGACGTGTGTAGCGGTGCGATATCGTACGCGCAGACCACTAACTTTAAATACTCATAACTTTTGATTAAATGAACCGATTGCGATGATATAAGCCTGTATGATAATTTAAAATAAGCCCCTATTGCTATTGTGAAACCCCATCCAAATCGGTTCAGTATTTTTTAAGTGGTGCATGCACAATCAAACAGATACACCTACAGACAACGGTGTCAAAAAGAAAACAGTTGTGTTGTTAAGTCAATACCAAAGAAAAAAATAAGTAAACTAGAACTTGAAAAGATCTAGACATAAACAATGATTATAGTTAAAGCAGTAAGTATATCTGACATAAACCTAACTCCTCAATATTACAAAACGTAATATCACAATATTCACAAATATTACATGTCATATTGATAGAAGTGAGTCATTAAATTACTACCATACCGATGCGCTGCGTATTATTGTAAACAATGTGCCAATTCTTCGTACCCATGTTATAACAGTTACTGACATTCGCACTCCCTCGCGAATTCACTTCCATAACGTACACAAGAATGCACTTTATCCGAAACTTTAAGGACTCAATCGGATAATTTTTTACAAGTTCACAATTTGACTACACAGGATGTATCTAATAAAAAAAAGTTAGTAAGTTATTAGTAAATGTAGGATCCCACAGCCTACATGCCTTGAAAACACGTGTTAATTCCACTTAGCAATTAGAATACTAAGATGACGATCTTCTAAAAAGGGAGTATCTGAAACTCCGATCCGAAGCCAAAGTCTTCTTTAGGGACCTGGGACGTCGCCTAAGAGAAAAAGAGTGCGACCTCCGCTCTGGTTATTATCTGGTCCAACAAGTGTCCTTAGCGGTGTAGCGGGGAAACGCCGCCAGGCCGTCCAGGTACGACCAGAAGCGACCTTCCAACATAACCTTTTCCTTCTTATTTCGTTATTTTGTTTAGCCTAGTTATATTTTAGTTTTAGGATATTTTAGTTTTATTGTGACATTTTCTTTATAACTGTTTTACTTCCTTGAATAAATATATAGAATCATTTTCAGTGATTTATTTTTTTAATGTTATAATCTTGTGTATAATATCACTCTTCTGCTTTTTAAGACATACAGGACACATCCTATAGATGAGCTCGGCTTCGAGATTAATATCCGAAGTGGCAGATTGTCTCTTTAATTTATGATGTTCCATTGTTTTATATGACGTCACCCGATGTTGTCTCATTCAAAAGCTTTTCTTCTTCATGTTGATGTTTGGCGTTATTAGTTTCTTACGTACGTAATACATAAATCGATTTAATAAAACTATTGTCCATCTTACAGGATGAAATTGATATCATTGACATCCTTTTAAACTAAGAGTCTACCCATCAAACTGAACAAGTTTTACTATGGGAGCAAACCGATCGAAGGAACAAAAAAATCTGCTGTTCCATACTAAACTGCAGTCCCTTCTCAACTCAAATGTATGCAACAGCAGATTTTTTAGTTGCTCTGATCGGTTTGCTCCCGTAGTAAAAGTTGTTCAGTTTGATGGGTAGACTCTTAGTTTAAAAGGATGCTAATGATATCGATATCACCCTGTATATCACCTCTAGAGTTTTAGAAACTAACTAGAATATAAGGCACCGCATATCGGCCGATATCAATGGTTTCTAAGAAAATCAGTTGACCACTTCTCTTCTTAAGTTTCAGGTAACCGCAGGTTAGGTCAAAGACCTCTACCTATACTCTATACTACAATTTGTCGACATACGTAATCATGACAAAACATTTATAGGCGTTAAATCGTCTCTTAAGTGATCCTATAAAGCGATCGTAAAATTGTTAATGTACTTCGTGAAATTGTATTTGACACAATTGCAGAGCTCCAAGGGAAATGAGATTAATTTTATGATCATCTAATTCAGGCTTGATTAATATTAAAGTATCTTTGTGTCAATATCTAGTTTGATTACGTATACCTTTAAGCCATCTTTATAGACCTAATGGTTTTATTACTCGTTGTGCAATCAGTGTTGCCAACCGTACGATTTAAATCGTATTTATACGAATTTTTTGAGCCAGATACGATGTACGATCTCATATTGGAAATCGTACGCAAAACATACGATCTTATGAAATTTTAGAATCTCCATAACAATTAATAATTTTCCATTTAATTCCTATGATTTTTACCTCATTTTTGTCTCAGACAATCTTTAGATAAACGTGATGTACTACTCCTAGTGACATGACGTGTATTCTCTGCGAATTATCACCGCCATTGACGTTGTTTTATTTTAACTTGCGCATTTTTTTGAAAATTACGCTTAATTTAAAAAAAAACACTTTTGGGTTGTTGTTTTTTTATGTTGTTGAGTTTGTGATTGTTCACTGTTGGAATTCGTTGGTTTATATTACAAAATTATAGTACCTAGCTAACTTTTGGTACCTTTATGTGTTTATAAAAAATATTATTTAGTGCATGCCCTTATTGTTGTATTGTTGGTATTGTTATCGATAACGACTTAAACTAATTTCTTTTAAAAAAATGTTTTGTTTTAAATTAATTTTTTTTTGTAGTCAAAAATTAAAATCAGACCTGTAACTGTACTTTTGAATTAGTTAACGTCACGCAGCAACTGTGGATCTCCCGCTAAACTCTTTAAGGAGTTTTGGAGAGAAATTGTTTTTTCCAGATTATATATTTTTTTGTAAAAGTTAAATAAATTAAAAAAAAAAAAAAAAAAAATTAGGTCCTTAATCAGTACTTTTTGTATAAATATCGTTGTGTACGATTTTTTCACAAGAATTTCCGGCAAAATACGATCTTCTCAGGCTTTTGGTACGATCACCGTAAAAAAAATGTTGGCAACACTGTGTGCAATAATTTGAAGATAGTGCCACCTGTATTATAAGTAGGTAGTAGTTGTACACACAGATGTCTATGTAAGCGGCACAGTACACACCGGCGCGTTGAATAGTCATATTTAAGCGTTGAGTATGCGTGTCTTTTAAAGCGCTGTCACTGTAACAAAGGTCCGTCCGCCAGAACACCTCTGGGTGGAGCTAATAAACTATTTGAGTAGTCTCGTGTTGACACTGGCGTTTCACACCTGAACAATGCTGCTCGTTTACATTAATGTAAATTAGGTTAGACTCCGCCGCCCGCGCCTACATTCAATTAGATGTGCCCTAAAGTAGCGCATGTGTGTACATACACTTCTACAAGTGTAATCATGTTCACAGGGGAATATTGATGCAACCGCATACCGTAATAAATAGTTGCTTTCCTCTACCGATGTTGATACGGACTGCGCCCCTACAAAAGACATCAACGGGCGCGCCACAATTACGCATAAGCAATTTGTTGTGTTTATTTGTGAATAATGTTTACCTACACCTACGATTTAGCAACATGCAATTTATTTTCATGGATTGTAGGTAATAGTATTTATAGCGATGAAGACGAAAATGACAGGGAATGAAGTAACAATTTGAATAGAAAACAATGTATTGTTTGCGAGGAGTTTAAAATAGGGTAGAGCAGCATCTGGGTGTATTGCGGTGTCAAGCATTGCGCTGTTTTGGTGTGGCACGCCGCCGCTGTCACGCCGCCCGCGCCGCGCGCGCCGGCCGGGCACCGCCGCGCCGCGCATGGTCCTCGTCCGTCAGCGCGAGCGTCGATCGCGTAAACACCGACGCTCGCGCCCGCGCCCCCGCCGCCGCGCCGAGACGCTACGCAAGCGCAACTACACCAAACAATTCGCGTTTTTACTCGAATCCGCATTAACCACATTGTACAATGTTTTCCAATCATACTCCGTCACTGCCATTATTCGTGGAACGGACGAAACATTCTCAGATTACTATTTGAAGAAGCTCTGCTTGTTTAAAACACTCAACAAAGAAACGCTAATCTCTGATTAATCTTTTAAAAAGAACGATAGAGCAGAGCAAACAATGGCAAAAGTTAGAAACAAAAAGGAAATCAATCGGACGTGCCATTAACATTTCCGAACGTCACAAATCACACCACCAAAATGCGAGATCTATAAACGAAAAAAGATCTATGTTGGGAATGAATTTTTTTATAGTGGAGCGGCGGAGTCGCACGCGCGGCTCGATTGTGGCTGTGTGGTCCTCGCTAGCCACTTTGTAAATAGCGCGGTTTACCTTTTTCAACTTTTGTGTTTTGTTACCTTTTGTGCTGTTGTACGACCAATATTACCATAGCTATTTAGGCTCGTCGAATAAATAAATATGCCATTTATCATGATAACTGATGCACGGGGATGTCGCCGCGTCACTACACAGATGGTGAAGATTGAAATCTTTACCTTTTACAATTTGTGGCTATTTATCTTCGCATTGTTTCCCTGTGTACGGTTCATAAACTTAGTGGCTTCTTCTTTTTATAGCACTGATATTTTGACTCACTCAATGAGCATTGTAGGTCGTCAGATTTGTTAAGAAACATTGAAACATTTCATCAGCGGTTCAATCCGATAATTTCGCATGAAACTATCCCTGTATAACTTCCTGTTGTGGCACTACTCCTCCAGCTACCTAGTAGAGCAATACGTAAATGAGTCGTGCGTCTCAAGTGGAGTTCTCTTGTCTAATTAGGTGCTAATTTGTCGACAAAGCCCCAACCCCAAACCCCAGGCGTCACGTTCACGCGTTTCCACGTTTTTGTACTGACATCTGCTTTTACAACAGCGTTTTTTCCAATCTGTTTAGATTGCGATAAGATTTTAACGGAACAAACACACGTTTAACATTGCATTTAATACAAACATAATAGAGTTAATGCATAGCAACATAATCCGCTATATCATTTCAAATTGTATGGAATCCCAAACTGCTCCTTTAACAAAAACCTTTTTGCAGGGATGCGGGCGTCATCGGTGCCACAAAATCAAATTGTAGCACAATAAATTCACTCAAACCGCAGGCTCTTTCACAATATTTGTATCGGGCGTGTTACGGTGCGACAAAAAGGGCCGAAAGGGCGGCCCTCGTTGAATGAAGGGAAGGTAAATAAATATAAATAAAGGTGAGGGCGGCGCGCGGGGGGTGGCGGCGGCGGAGGCGTCCCGCGGCGCCCGCGCGCCGCGCTGCGCCCGGCCGAGGCCGATGCGCGCGCGCCTGCTGCGGTCACCGAGCTGCTCTCTGCACTCAGGCAACTCTCAACTGTTTTTTACAACTCTGTAAGCTGCAAGATACGATGGTAGGTATACCTAGCATAAAACATAATGAATAAACATTACTTGTACAACTGTGTGATTGGGACATAATGTACTTCTCGCATTGAAAATACACTTTCTACATTGTAAAAATCCAATTACAAGCTCATTGTTCTCCGTATCGACTTGTCACACGTCATTAAACGGGACCAATGAGAGTCGTAAAAGTGTCCGCATTGATCGGCGCTGTGATCGCGGCCAAGTGCGATCGCATTCAACAGGGACCAATTACGAGCCTGAGAGTCGCCAGACGCACTTTTATTGGGTGTAAGATTTAAGTGTCGATCGACACGCCAGCCGGCCCTGCCTTTTTACGGCCACTTAAGTCTCGTACGAGCCATTTTGACATTGAACTGCGAGTTAAGTAAAGATTTTCTATGATGACTGCACTAAAAGACATCGAAGATTTCACGCGGAGGCTTATTAAAATCCTACACGAGAAGAATGTTACAAAAAACATTCATCATCATCATCATTATATGCCTTTACATCTGTTGCAGATGATTTAAGCAGTGTTTTTGGAGAAGCACAAGAACATTATGTGCATGAAAAATGTCAGTATTCAACAAAGCTACCATCACCAACTTCGTTTCAAAGCGCTTTAAGCATATACAGGGTGAAATTGATATCATTAGCATCGTTTTAAACTAAGAGTCTACCCATCAAACTGAACAACTTTTACTATGGGAGCAAACCAATCGGAGCACAAAATAAATCTGCTGTTGCATACATTATTGAGTCGAGTCGGCATGGCACGGCACTGTAGTTTAGTATGGAACATCAAATTTTTTTTTGCCCCGATCTGTTTGCTCCCATAGTAAAAGTTGTTCAGTTTGATGGGTTTGATGGGTAGACTCTTAGTTTAAAAGGATGCTAATGATATCAATTTCACCCTGTAGTAGTAACGTATTACGTGCATTGGTGGACTATAGTGAACAACAATATGTTAAATGTAATTAAATATAGCCAACAGCAAAATATATCACTCAATAATATATACTATTGTTCTTTTTTCACTAGTCTTGTATTAAAAAGTTTGTTTCAAAATATCTTCAGAATACCTGAGAAATTTGTCTAAGAAAGATCTATCGAATTGACTATACAGTAAATCTATAGATCAAATACACGAAAAGCTTATCAAAACATGTTTCCGAAACAAGGAAGACGCATTACACGCGAGAGCAAAGATAATACTAAAATGAATAGAACACTTTGAAGCATAAACATTTCAGCAATAAGAAATATGTATGTAAGTATAGATATTCCGAGAGATAAGTGTACTTTTTGCAACCATCAGCAGCAAGGCTGATTTAGTCTTTATGGGGTGTAGAGCATCTCTGTGATGGGGATGGACCTGGTCTGCCTGCATAACTCCAGTCGGTTTAGGAGTTACTGATGATTAAAGGTCTGTAAAAAATTAACGATCAGCTGCACGGCTGATCGTATGTTATTGTTGTAGTATGCACTGTAGCTATGTGAACAGTACAAAAACTGACATAGTTCATCAGTCGGTTTAGGAGATACAGCCGTTCAAAGGTCGGAACTTTGACTGGCTGTATCTCATAAACCGACTGACTGAACTTGACCGCTTTTGTACTGTTCACATAGCTACAGTGAATACTACAACAATAACATACGATTAGCCGTGCAGCTGATCGTTAATTTTTTACAGACCTTTAATCATCAGTAACTCCTAAACCGACTGGAGTTATGCAGGCAGACCTGGTCCATCCCCATCACAGAGATGCTCTACACCCCATAAACACTGAATCAGCCTTGCTGCTGATGGTTGCAAAAAGTACACTTATCTCTTATACTAAGAGTATACCTATTAATAGATATCCCATTAGGTACCCGCATAGTAAAAAATGTTTTCTTACAAAGTATAACTTCAGTTACAGTGTATGCAGAAAATAACAATTTTCTATGACAAAATTCCGATTCGCTTTCACAGTTTCTGGTGAGATTTAGCCATCTCGCTCAAGTAAAAGCAATATGTAGGTAGTTTCCGACTGGATTTTATTTAAAGAATTTTGGCGGCCGGCCCTGTAATTTGAGACCCAGACTTAGAGGTCCCGTACATGAATGAAACTTAGTAATACGTATACAGTGAAACAAAACTAACAAAAAAGTAAATTGGTTGTAGCCTGTAAAAGTTGGGGGAAAGGTATTCTCCTTATGATACCTTTTGTAGCAAGTGTGTGAAAGTCATAATTTTTCTTATTAGATAGTGCATTCAATCTTCTACGGATTCATTATGTTTATTTTAATGAAAATTCACGATAACCATATAATATTATATGATAATGGAAGAAAACGAAATCACGAACTATCAGTTCAACCAAGCCAAATACATTCCGTAACGACCAAAAAATACCTGTGATAATATTAGATGAAAATAGCTGTCGAGGTAGCGTTTGGCTACTGCTTTTTGGATGATTTGTCTATTTTACTAATAATTTCTACTTTTGAATCCGGACTTCTGGAGATGTGGAAGTTTTTTAAAAAATGCCCTAATTTTTTCTGTTTATAATAATTATGACCACCGTCCTGAAGACCTTTTAGTTTTCGTAAAAATGGCTAGGTCCAAATCTGCCCATCTTCTTTGTTGGCGAACATTATTTATTATTTGATATAATAATACATATAGTATTTCAGATAAGGCATCCATGAATCTAAGTAGGTACAAATAAATAGACTATTTTTCGTATTTTACCCTAAATAACATTTGCTGTAAATATTATGCGCTGCTAAAATACTTTTCTTATTGACTGTACCCACCTTGTAATACGAAACTAATATATCTGTTTCAGATATTTCTAACGATCCATAATCGTGCCCCACTTTATCTATACCATCTTCAAACGAAATCCCTTAAATTTATGGGCGATGCTAAACTAATCCGCGCCAGCAACTGAATTTATGTTTCGTAATTCAACTTTTGCATAAACAAAACTAGCCCATTTCTATATTAATATTTCATGTTATTCTTTTCTCTTACATCTTAGTTAAACAAACGTATCATTTTAATATTTACAAGCTCTTATCAAACATAACAAACGATTACGAACCGTCTTGTCTTAGGATATATGTATCATTTTAGAATTTTACAACTTTAGTTATGTCGGCTTATTCTGAGAGATGCCCTTCCATAGCCCGTGTCTCTAGCATTGACTGAGGTTTGACAGATAAGACTAAGATAACCAACAGCTGTACCTGGACAAATATTTGCGGGAATAATTAAAACAAACCTGTGACTGAGCCACACGCCCGACGGTAAACATTTAGAACCGCTTTTTGCGACGTCGCTTTAGCATTTCGTTTTGCTTTCATTCGTTCGAAGGTCTCTTCGGCGGTCAGCTTCACAAATATCTCATGAATCAGTAGACGAAGCGACTAGTTTTGTAGCATTTATACTAACGGTTTTAAATCTTGCACTACTTTAGGATGTTAAAATGGGAATCCTCTAAGGAAATCACGTTTCTGGCAAAGACGTCCTATCTAATAATTATTTCGATATCTTATCAAACAAGCTATAAACCTACACTCAATTACAATAGGCACTATACTATACAGGGTGTAACAAAACACCCTAGTAATACTTAAGGGGGTGCTTCAGACCATCAATCTGAACAACTTTCACTATGGAGACAACGCCGAGAAAAAATAAAAAAAAATTGCCGTCCCATACATTTGAGTCGAGACGGTACTGCAGTTTTGTATGAAAGAGCGGATTTTTTTTTCGCAATTTCGATGTTGGCTCCATAGTGAAAGTTGTTCAGTTTGATGGTCTGAAGCAGCACCTTAAGTATTACTAGGGTGTTTTGTTACACCCTGTACACATTCTTTAGAAACCTCCCCAGCACAGTTGTGTGTACATACATCATGACTGTTTACGCTAACCAGAGAGTTGCAAATCGTTAATTTATCACCACCTTAAGAAGAGACCATATAAAACATACCGCAAACATGGCTAAGTTCAAAGACCTATCACTTTAACAGTTCAGATTGTTTGAACAAGTGTTTCCCTGAGACCAGTTGCGAATAAGAGGCCTGACACACGGACCGAGTCTATTATCATACCATCGATATCGGCGTCGTTTAAATTGTATATAAACCACATATAAATCAAGTAAAAATATAAGGTTGCTCACGACTATATTCCCCGAGGGGGTAGTCAGAGACATTCTGAAACTTCAGAACATCTACGTTTCACTAGTAGTACCGAAACTCTGTCCAGTGTGACGGAGAGTGAGCCCGTCACCACTTGTAGGCTTAGACTACTTATATAGGGACGCGTAACCACGTGTCATTCTACTAACAAACTTTCTGCCACTTTTTGCGGGAGGCGAGGTAACATGTTATCCGCAACTTTGGATTTTATTCCCTATGACTTTAGATTCTAATTTTGAATGTTCAAAATCATGAAAAGTAGTCTCGTGTAAACCCCAAACGTTCTAAGTTCGAAATTATTGTTTCGCAATAATAGGCTGTCTAGTTTAGTGATTTAGTGATAAGTTATAAAATTGAATGTTGAATATACATGATCATTGATCTTATACCGTGGCAGAGGGGAAATGCTACCGCAAGGCCGGTCCTTATAATAAGTAGTCTAAGCTTGTAGGTAATGGACAGTAGGTACAAACGGGGAATATAGTCGTGAGCATATGCTTATGCTAAATATAAGGTTTAAAAATATAGTAAACTAAACACCTATTTATTTTGCCATGAACATGACTATTACTTACGTTAAAATATAAATGAGTAATTATTTTTGGCCGAATATAAAAACGAATCGGATACCATTTGCGTCATTCCCGTTGAATTTGGCATTTTCCCTAAGAAACCACATACTTAGTAATTAAATCTGCTGAGTTTTGAATTTCATGATTACCTATTTTCAATTAGTTAAATGCCTGCTGCTTTTTATGCTAACTTACTATAATAGTAAACATTCATATTAATAACCATAAAGAGAAAGCATAGTAATTATTCAAAACAGTCATATCGTATGTGAGTAGGTAACCTTAGCTCAAAGTTTGCACAAGATCTTTTGTCGGAAAACAATTACACGTCTCAGTAAGGTGGACAATGGAAAATAAATAAGTATTGCCCACATCTTGCAGAATTGCAGATTAGATTTTATTTATAGATTTTTAGCGTTTGCAAGTTATTTTCTTATTGTTCTTTTAGATCCGAAGAAGCGCTTTATCGAGATTATTATAATATAACTTACTCATCTTGGTATAGGTTCATATATCTTTTCATTCTTTATTTTTTCCTTCTTAATTTCTGTTGCCTATTATTATGTACGTTATAAGTTCTTTCTTTTTATTCATTTTTCATGTGTAATTTTTTTTGGAATTGAACCCAGTAATTTGAATTTCCAATACCTCATAGGAATGTAGATACCTAAGCAGTTTCTAAGGATTTTTAAACTTTTAATTGGAACAAGATTAGATTCGAGTCAACACCATATCTTTTTTTTTTAAATAAATTTATAGGTATTCGGGAAAAAATTTAGTACCAATTTGGACTCAACGTTTTTCCCGATTTTTAAAATACAAACGGTAATCGAATCACTGTTTGTATTTTAATAGGCCAAGTACTTATACCAGGGCTTCAATCGCAACCACAACCAAAAACGTTACGTTATGCACAATTCATATCGCGCAAATTATATTAACGGTAACGATTTAGCTTTATTTCGTAACGTTTGATGTCCGTTCGATCGAATTTTCTGTATTGTGCGATTTAACCGTTCAGAAAAAAATATCGCGATAGCTTTTTTACTTCAGCTAAACCAAAACTAAACCAAAACCAAACCAAAACCGTATAAAATTGCGCAATTGAGGCCCAGGACACCGCGTAAAATATAATTACGTGCACTTCAAATATAGAAGCATAGCACTTGTGGTTAACGAAAAGTAAACTTTAAACGGTCTTGCAGATAATCCAGATCAAAACGATTTCATACCATAATTAATTTATTACTGGTCTTGGTCTGTCTGTGTTTATTTTAACAGATTAGCCAAGCATATGTTATGAATAGGAATACAAATCAAGATTCAAAGTTAATCTTAGATAGTGTAAATTCATTGTGAATTACTTAAAAGGCATTGTTTGAACCACACTATGGAAATAAATTACATCGAAGTGCTACTTAGAGCTAGTTTTTTAGGGTTCCGTACCCAAAGGGTGAAAACGGAACCCTATTACTAAGCCTACGTTGTCCGTCCGTCCGTCCGTCCGTCCGTCCGTCCGTCTGTCCGTCCGTCCATCCGTCCGTCTGTCCGTCCGTCCGTCTGTCCTACCTATTTAGGGCTGAAACTTTTGAACCGTAGTAGCTCGAAGGTTGAAATTTTCTCAGATTATGCGTTATTACGGCGGATTTGTTAACGAATAATAAAAATACCAAAAAGTTAAAAATTAAGGGGGGTTCTCAACAAGAAACTAGTTTGTATCAACGTTTTTTCTTCACGCTCTATCGTAAAAACGGTAATACATACAAGCGTCAAACTTAGTGTGATTATAGAGCAAACTCTATAGAATAACAACAAATACTAAAAACCGGCCAAGTGTGAGTCAGTCTTGCGCTATAGGTCCCGGACAAAAAAGTTTTTTATTCTAAGTTAATAATGTTGTGTTCTGTGGTGGTGAGGTACGGAACCCTCGGTGCGCGAGTAGCCCGACTCGCACTTGACCGGTTTTATTTTTGGAGTTTAGTACATATGGTGTTAAATTAAATGCGTTACATATTAAACAGGGCTTCAGACCATTTCACTATGGAGCAAACATAGAAATCGCGAAAAAAAAAAATTACTGTCCCATACCAGAGTCGAGTATCCATTAAAGTTTTCTATTGAATAACAGATTTTTTTTCACGTTTTTTATTTTGGCTTTATATTGAAAGTTGGTCAGTTTGATGGTCTAAACACTAAACTTTGTTTAATATGTAATGTTTTTAATTTTACACCCTGTATAATTTCTAGATTATATTCTAAACCTATACCGAATAGACAAATAATGAATGAAAACTCTGTAGTTTGTATAAATAACGAAGCCGATTGATGGAACAGTAAAGACACAAGCAATCGCCAGTACTACAATGTAAGACTGTTAAGAGGTCTTTATAACATTTTACAACGTTGTAAACCCACCGTAGAATTTTAGGATTAATTTGATTATGGTCAATTATTCACAAAGCGATCGAGGCTCGTTCCGTTTTTTATCCTGCGCTAATAAGCCGAAAAGTATCTAATTTAGATGGCGGTGTCTTTGCCGCTAACAAATTAAACCACTTTAGCGTATCAGGCAATGTAATAAAATCAATATTAACAATCGATAATTAAGTGACCTTAAAACGATTTCGTCGTATAAAATGTTTGTTTGATTTACTTATTTGTGAAACCTTTCAAAACAAATATTCGAAGCAATATTAAAAACAGAAAGAAAAGGAAACATGATTTTAATTAACGCTTTCTCCGTATTGGTTTAAGTTTAACACGTTCTAATCTCAGGATTACAATACGGTTTAAACATTAGATAACAAAAGCCATGTGTAGCGTGTAGTATTAGTATGCGACTGGCAGAGATTGCAGCACTATCTGCGCGCGCGCACCGCAGTAAAAAGCTCATTGTAACTCGAGCCTCAAATACGAAATTGAATAATGCTGACCTATCCCGCGACCGCCCTGCCCGTAAATCACCGAGATATTTATGTCCCTCCACCCCCGCGCGACAGCCTCACCCCCTCACTCGCCCGAGCCTTATTCGCGTCCAGGGATATAAAATATTAAATAAAAACTTACATAAAATGGTAAGTAATTCCGATTGGAATCGGAGAGCGCAAGCTGCGCAGGCGATGCGGTCGCGCGCCTATTCTGCGGTTTGCACGGCTAGTGAACTGGACGTGTTTTACAGTGGAAAATTGTATTCCTTTTACTCATCTACCAGTTACAAGTTCTTCCATATACATCTATTACATTTTAGATTTAACGAATGATTTATAAGAAATTGCTGAAGCATTTGAATATGACCAATGAAGCATGAAAGTAACTTCATTCATTAGGATTTCAAAAACACGTTCATTGGCAGTGAAAATAACAATTATAAGTATTACGACTTATCATATCGGTCTGCGAGGCATGTGAGAAGATTAAAATGAAACAATAGTTAGTAAATAAAGCATAGTAGCACATAAATACACAGCTGTCGCCACTGATGTTATGCAACCACTCCGACGGAACTTGAACGACCATAACGCATTTATCTGAGAGCCATCTCTCTTGTAACGTACCGCTTCCCGTACGCATTAACTTTACTTATATTCCCTCTTATTTATGAGAAATAAATAATACTATTAGACGGAGATACCGATTCCTGATAAAAAGTGGGCCCGAGTTAAATGGGAGGCACGGTGGAGGCAGAAAGAAAGTAATGGAGGCGCATCGAACCGGTTTGAAGATTTTACGAATGCAAGGCTGGCCGGGTCCGCAGTCGGCGCGCGGCGGCTATGTGCCGCCCGGGGCGAGCACATAACGTTACCGCCGGCGGATTCGCGCCTGCCTTCCTCCACCGCGCGATGCCCCTGCGCCGCCGCAGCCTCGCATCGCACCCATCGAACCGATTATCATCTGCATATAACTGGATTTCACGACGTACTAGCTGTGGTACTAGACTATTAAAATATTTGCTTCTCTTCTCTCTATATGAGGTTTAAAGCAATTATTTGCAAATGAGGCAAACAAAACCTTTGTTGACGTGATTTGAAATCCGTCAAGGAGCTCAAATAGAAGCGGAACTTCAATATTAGCAGATAGAAATGAAGCTGTATAATGAACAGATCTAAACCCAAGATGTTTTTATAAGTGTTTTGTAAGTAGTAGTTATAAGCCCGCGCTCCAAAATGGCAACAAAAAAATAAGGTAATTACCCGGCTTTTACATAGTTACCCGCCTTCTAGTGTACGGGCTAAACGTCACTTTATCGCGCCATTTCCAGGTGCAGTGATGTTAGCGTATGACGCGTCTATTTGTAAAACGTCATTGATCTAAACAGTTTTGATCAACGCATCAACCCAGTTGAAATATAAATTTCCGTGTGTATTCTAGGAATACTGAACCATTTGTTTGAAACAATGCGAACACCGGAGTAAACCCTGTCAATGATAACTACATCAAACAAGCTGCAAATGGATTGACATTGCATCAACCTGAGATCCGAAATAGCGGGCCCAGTAAACACGTCGCATTCGATTAAAGCTTATTTCCTGCTATTTTAAGATACAATGCTATTTATGCTCATTTACCCTATGTAACTAGGTGTTGTGTTCTTACCGACATAACTACAGCAAATATTATGTGAATAATTAATGTTAATGGATTTGTTTTGCTAAAATAAATAGCACACGAGATTTTCCTAGTGGAAAAGTGTTTCGTGAATTTTCGTAGAAACTTCAGCAATATTGCTAATTTCATCATTGTTTGGTATAAACTATACTAGCCTGGACTTTACGGAAAATGCTTCTGCTTATTGAAAATGATTATATCATTATTACCAATTCTTTTCAAATTGTGATGTCACATATGCTGATGGTCTAAACATGCTTTAATGATATTTTACTAGATACATATAAAAATTATATAAACTTTAACTATAGGCAATCAAGTACTTACCTACTTAGAAGTAATTTGCTTAATAATAAAGAAAACTACAATATTTAAAAAAAAAATTAAGTTTTGTAAACGAGAAACAATAAAAAAAATCAACTGTCCCATACATTTTAGTCGAATCGGTACTGCAGTTTTGTATGGGACAGGTGATTTTTTTTATTTTTTCTCGATGTTGGCTCCATAGTGAAAGTTGCTCAGTTTGATGGTCTGAAGCACCCCCTTAAGTATTACTAGGGTGTATTGTTACACCCTGTATAGTAATTATAATAAATTCATAAGACCTGGAGTACGATTTTTGAAAGTCATACTTTGCACTTAGCAGTTGAAAATGTAAATCCTATTTCTATGGAGACGTGCATCTCTCTACTGCTGATTTGACATTAAAAAAATCATACTCCAGGAGTGCGATTTATGAATCTCATACTCAGCAGTTGAAAATGTATGGAGATCCCTACGCATCTTTCTACTGCTGATTTGACTTTCAAAAATCATACTTCAGGAATGCGATTTTTGAAAGTCACATCAGCAGTAATTTTGACATTTACAACTGCTGAGTTCAACAAATGAGTTTCAAAAATCACACTCCTGGTTCATAGTTTAAATGAGAATAGTCCTACCAAATTTTATAAAATTATCCTGTAAGTAATTAACACGAAGATTTTATAAATGTACACTCCACAATCGATAGTGTAGTTGAAAACAACGTAACTTTTTATAATTTCCAAAACACCGATTCCAAGTTTTCATACAAATCTTCCGGTTCGGTCGAAAAAAAACATTGTGAATTTTAAAAAGTTGCGTAACTACTTACACAGGATGCAAATTTAAATGCGTTACATACTTTAGGAATGCTTCTGATCATCAAAGGGCTCTTACAGACGAGCGACACTTTGCTGTTGCCGTGGGTCTCAGAGGGTCGGTCGCACTCATAGACTTTTTACAAAGTGTCGCTCGTCTGTAAGCGCTCTAACCGATTAACTTTTGCCCAAAATGGGACCAATATTGAAATCGCAAAAAAAAGCTTCCATACATTTTCCGCCATTTCAATAATGGTCGTTTGCAATGCCTCTAAGTTTACACCCTGTAGGTATATAAAAATAATGTTTCCGACGATGATTGCGTATAAAAGTTCTGTGTTCTGAAAATATACCTATATTAGATCATAATCATACGAGCACATAATTTTCGAAGAAAGAATAAACTAAATAAAAGTATTTTATCTACATAATTATCAAACTACAGTTATAACTATAACAAATCTTAACTATTATAAAACTGTAAGGAAATATGCTGATATGCTGGTATGGGAATATACTGTAAGGGTATATAATGTACATCGAAGATATTTACATGAAAACGATTACGATTATACGATACCTATGGTTTTTAGGTACATCCCGGACTGCAAAGCAACCTTTTTTATTTAGAAGTTTTGTCTTTGTCTGTTTGTTTGTTTGTATGTTTGTAACAGCATCACGCAAAAACCACTGAACCGATTTTGATGAAACTTTTTTTAGATTATGATCGGACTTAAAATCTGGTATATAGGTAATTTGTGCGGGCGAAGTCGCAGGTAAACTCTGGTACTCACTAACTATAATCCTGTATGGATTTAAAAAGCAAGTTTACGTGCCAAATTATCACCTTCAAGAGTATCACAAACAATGAATCTAACAAAAGTGATAAATCTATTGATGGGTTTCCCTGGTACTTGACGAGTGTCGCAAACTGACCTAATATCGGGAAACCGTGACGTGACGTCGGTCGCGAATAATGTTTGTTTGTTTGTGCACGCGTGTTTACCATGCCATTAGAGCGAGGCCGGCTGGTCTCCGGCGCGTGTGGACATCTACTTTCTGATCTTCATCAGGTTTCATTGTCAACTGACATCACTTTTCCGAAATGAAAGAGAAATTTCTACATTCCAATACCATACTTTGATTCTACGTAAGTACTTACCTATTTCGAATCTTCAATTCGAGCGGGCACATTTCGCACCTACAAATTTTTGAGATTTGACCCCACGGACAAAGTAACTATTTTATTAAAATAATCTGTGCCCATGGGATATTAAAAATTTTCTATAGTAGCGCTAACGTGCCCATACAATTTTTTTTTTTAAACTACACACAATTTCAAAATTTTTACCGACTTCATTTAAGTTCCAAACTACATAAACAGTCCAAACTACATATATTATATTATTAGTTTATTACAATAAATAGATAAAATACATAGTGGTAAAATTACCAATAAAGGGAATTAAACACCATAACCACGTACCTATAGGTATTTATGACGACCGACATGAAGAATTGAAAGCCTCAATCTTAAATTTTCTTTGATCTTAATAAAAGACCAATTTAATGTTCAACAAAATCCTGAATACATTTTTGCTGTCATCCTACCAATGGGATATGAACAGAATTACTACATGTTTGAAATACCAACCTAAAGCCTAAAGTTTAATATCAAATTGATCTGTATTCAACACATACGAACATAAACTCAAGACCAGGAGTGAGATTTTTGAAACTCATTCGTTGATTTCAGCAGTTGAAAATGTCAAAATTACATCTTTCTACTGCTGATTTGGCTTTCAAAAATAATAAAAAAAAAAAAAAATTCAAAAATTTTTTTATTCAAAATAATATCATATAGATAGCTTTTTGACGTCATTTTTTGACTCTACCACCGCGTCGGAAGGTGTTCCGTTGAGAGAAGATGCGGCCAGAAACTCTACAACACACATCTTTTAAACAAAACAAAATGTACAAAGTACAATTAAAATACAATATTGCATTACATAGTGTAAAATTGTCAAGACCAGACATTTTGGTCATTCAAATAATCATCGAGTTTATAGTAACCTTTTTTACAGAGGACTTGTTTAACATGAGACTTAAACTTTTTGTCTGGTAAGTTTAGAATATCCTCTGGTATCTTATTATAAAAGCGTATACAGTGCCCCATGAAAGATGTGTTGACTTTACTGAGTCGAAAATGTGGGAATACTAATTTATTTTTATTTCTTGTATTGTAATTATGAACGTCACTGTTTTTGGGAAAGAGAGACAAATTTTTTCGAACATATAAAATATTTTCGTAAATATATTGACTGTAGAAAGTCAAAATACTGATATCTTTAAAAAGATCTCGTAGTGAGTCTCGACAACGCAGATTATAATGGCTCGAATTGCCCGCTTTTGAAGGATAAAGATAGCCTCGACGTCTGTAGCACGGCCCCACAGCAAAATACCATAAGACATGATACTGTGGAAGTAGCTGAAGTATACAAGTCTTGCAGTTTGTTAATACTTCAGGAGTGCGATTTTTGAAAGTCAAATTTGCAGTAGAAAGATGCGTATCATAGTAATTTTGACATTTTCAACTGTTGAACTCAGCGAATGAGATTCAAAAATCGCACTCCAGAATCCCTTTCAGCCCTTCTCCTTCTCATTAACTCTTACAATCACAACTTCCTAGTCAATATCAACTACCTGCCAAGTTGATGTAAGGTTTCTGACCAGCCCGAAGGTAAATACCCCTATTTTTCAAACATGTACTTGTAGCAAGAGCTCATCTTAACCATTATGTTATACAACGTGTTAATGAATTAGCGCAAAACCTTATACACCCCAACTGATTTATAACAAAATAATTAGATTGAAACAATAATTTCATTACTTATTTTGATAGTTAAAATTTAACGTTACGTTTTAAGTTTTGAGGCAAAAATGATTTGTTATCATTTCAGCACTGAAAGAAAGCCCTAACTTGCTCATGGATACATTATAATAATCTCGGTTTGGTAGTAAGTAGGGTAAGTGTGCCCGTGCGGTGCGGTGGATCGACATCGGGTTCAGGAAATTTTGAATTTTGCAAACGAATTATTTAATATTTTGAAAAAAAAATCCAATGTTGAAACCATGATAATTCGACTCAGCTCTCGATTCTAAACAAACTACTTTCTAGTTTTGCGTTAATTCATTAACACGTTGTATAGTTTCAGCATGGAATCGCACGTACTGATAAATATCAGGCTAGGCTTTTGCTCATGAAAACACTGCATTAGAAATCCTTATCCCTTATCCCTTAGTCGCTTCGTATGATACCCATGGGAAGAAATAGGGGGATCCAGTTTTAATGCCGGAACCACAAGTGTAATAAATAAGCATGTGTATGTTCACGACTATGCTCCGAGGGTAGCAACAAATAAGTCTATCTATAATTGAAATAAAAAAATTGATAAAGATGACATGACCTACTTTGGATACCAGAAATTTTTTTTTTGGAGGACATATCTTTTTAAATTTGTATTATAATCATTGGGTCCTTATTATCAGTTTTCAGGTTTTGCATTTGGATTTTCCCTGGCCCGTCGGCGTCGGCGGAGGTCCTTTGTAGATACGCACGACAGGTGCTTTATTTGCAGATTACTTCACTACTATGTAAGTCAATAAGTGCGTAGCGTACATACTCATACATAAATACTTATGTACATGACGCTTATATGTATTTCCTTCATTAACCAAATAAACCAAAACTCGTGATTTTTCAGAAACGGTTTTAGTTAAATAGCAGAAAACCCACATTGTTATTAACCGAGGTGTAAATGATAATAAATATTTTCACACAGAAACCCCGTTTTCCGCATCTTTCGATGTCATAATAAATTAGCGTGTGGTTACATGTTTTTCCAAAAAACTGTTTTGGTTTATTAACATTAGTTATTTCTATAATAAAAGAAGGTTACTCTGTGGTCGTGGGAATGTGTGTACAAATGATTAAGTGTCCAAAAGTCCAAAACATGACTAAAAACTATTATTTTTATGAACGTCATGCGTGACATATTTTCAACTATTATCACAGATTACTCATGTAAAATAGTTATAAGTACCTATTTATTTTGTAATAAAAATAACAATAAACACATGAAAATTTTACTCATTTTAATTAGTCACAAAATTAAGAGTTGTGTCATACATAATCATATAACATACGCCATTCATAAGTATCACTAATTTGTTATTATTAAAAATAACCACATCATTTTAGGCATACTTTGTTAAATACTTTTCATAATTATGTATACAACGTGTTAATTAATTAGCGCAAAACCTCATACACCCCAACTGATTTATGGGTGAAATGCAGAATAGATGTACCGTAACGAAATCGTTATTCAACTGAGATTGTAATGAAACTGATAAATTGTTACGAAACTGATAAGGTAAGGGTGAGATAACATAAGCATTAAAATAAATAAAATATTTATGGCATAAATCAACTTTATTAATTAACTTACATCTACAACGTGTTAATGAATTAACGCAAAACTAGAAAGTAGTTTGTTTAGAATCGAGAGCAGAATCGAATTATCATGGTTTCTACATAGGAAATTTTTTTCAAAATGTTAAATAATTTGTTTGAAAAATTTAAAATTTTCTGAACCCGATGTCAACCCACCGCACGGGCACACTCACCCTACTTACTACCAAAACAAGATTATTAAAATGTATACATGAGTACGTTAGCGCTTTCTTTTAGTGCTGAAATGATAGCAAATCATTTTTGCCTCGAAACTTAAAATGCGAATAACTTTAAATTTTAACTATCAAAATAATGAAATTATTGTTTCAATCTAATTATTTTGTTATAAATCAGTTGGGGTGTATGAGGTTTTGCGCTAATTCATTAACACGTTGTATATTTTTGTACTAATTGCAAAAACCTTGTCAAAAATCAATCTTATCTGCAAACAATCATGCCGCCAGCAAGAAAGACGACATCGCTCCAGCCAGGGAGAAGATGCTGCCAGCCAGGAGAAGACGCCGCTATTTAGTTTGTGTTATGTTTAATAATCTCATTATATTTTATAAAATTATTTTCATAGAACATTAAAATATATTTTTTAGTTTCTAGTATTAAATTAATTAATACATATTATTTACTATTTTGGATATTACTTGATGTCTAATGTTTAAAAAAAACAGTATTATGTCACAAACTCATATGAACGAGAAACTGAGAGCTCAGTTTCGTTGAGTAACGAAACGTTACGAAACTGATAAAATAAACTGAGAAATCCTAACTTCAAAAATATTTGCTACCAAAATCGCTATTGGTTTGACAATAACTTATATCCCAGCGGTAATTATATCTCTTACGCAAGAAAAATCAGCAAATAACTGACAAATTACACTTACCGGAAATAGAAAAATCGCGTTATTAACCCTGATATTGATATTTAACAAAATGCGTGTCATACACCAACCTCGAACTGCGAAGCAAAATACGGCCATCTTAATGTCAATATTTTGACGTAAGTTGAGAAAATGATGCCATTTTATAAAAATACAATCGAATGGTAGAATTGTTGTTGTAATTGTGCCCAAAATGTCGTTACTAACCCTGAGTTACGAAATTAACAAAAATGGAGACAAACATTTAATACGCTAATCTTATGACTAAATCGTTTCCTTTTAATTCCAGCCTATTTCAATCTGACAATTTAGATATTAAGTGGTCATTTTAACCAAAAAAAAGTTAAATTAAACTAAGAAAAAATTATTTCCTAATATACAAAATTGACAAGGTGGTGGAGAGACATATAAAATTTGTATGAAAGTTATATTAGTATTAAATTTTAAAAATATAATAATTCGTGCCTCATTGCGCGCATCAAAAAAATAAAAAATGGGCTTAATTGGGAAATAAATACACTGCTCAGAATAATGGAAATAATTTTAATCAAGGAAAGAGAAAAGACGGTATCTTATTTTAAACTTACGAGACAACTTAAATTGTATCTATGTACATCCGTTCTGCATTTCACCCTTATAACAAAATAATTAGATTGCAACAATAATTTCACTATTTTGATAATTAAAATTTAAAGTTAAGTATTCGCATTTTTTAGTTTTGTGTCAAAAATGATTTGTTATCATTTCAGCACTGAAAGAAAGCGCTAACGTACTCATGGATACATTTTTATAATCTTGTTTTGGTAGTAAGTAGGGTGAGAGTGCCCGTGCGGTGGGTTGACATCGGGTTCAGTAAATTTTAAATTTTGCAAAAAAATTATTTAACATTTTGAAAAAAACTCCAACCATGATAATTAGATTCTGCTCTAGATTCTAAACAAACTTCTTTCTAGTTTTGCGTTAATTCATTAACACGTTGTATATCACATTCATATGTAAAATGAGATAAATTCGTTACTTTCTAATACCTAATACAACAAAATACCTATAGATCACGCAGCACCGATGCAATTTGTGCATCATATCATACACAAACAATCCACGTGGGTATACTAGTAAATAATTTAAAGCATAATGACAGCTCGTAAATTACCTATCTGCACTCACGTTAAAAAAATATAACGCAGAAGACTGAACCAATTGAATGACATTTTCTAAAAAAAAATTTACATCCTACAAGAGATGTTTTCATTGTCATACGATAAAGGTAACAAAGAAAAATAAGCTACTGCGGCTTTCGAAGTGATAGTTTGTTTTGTTGGACAAACATTTATACCTCAAAAACAATCGATACTAATAAATAATCGTACAATTCACTTTGCACCAAAATGTTTTGGTGCATTACAGCAAAACGGTCCAAAACATTCGACAATGTAATAAGTAACAGTCAACAATAAAGATTCCCGTAACTTTTTACAAAGAATCTTGAATGACAACGCATGACGCTCAATGCCTTCGACACCAAATTTTACGACGGGCCGTATATATTCAGCAAAACTGGCATCAAAATTGAAAAGAATTCATCATTCATCGATTAGTCACAGTCACAATATTTGTCGACAAAGCCTGCGTAATTGCAGTGCTACAATCTGAACACTCGCTACGAAGCTACCGTAACGCCCGCAATTTGTTCCTATTGTTCCCCGGCCTAATGTTTACTCCGGCGATTGTTCCTGCCTGCCTATAGAGCCTGCCGGACCGATCTCTTGACCGAAGGCTATTTGTCTAACTCATCTTCAGAACTTCGAACTATCACCAGTCTATGCACTTTAAAAAAATGGATCAAAAGCGATTATATTCCTCTCACTTTTCTTCTATTTCTTCGCAAGAAAAATTCAGGAAAATGAAAAACTCACCTGAGTCATGAGCCGGTCGGCACCGGTACCCTCGTCATCCTTGAATTCGATGTCCGGATTATAATTAGGCACTAAGTCTCTGAACTTCTCGTCCTCCCTGGTGATGCGACCCTCGGGAGGACCACTGGCTTGGTTCGAGTTCTCGCTGATGTTCGGGTCGTGCTGGCCGAAGACGAGGGGCGTGATGCGGCGCGGTCCATGGCGGCGGGTGAATCCGCGGCCCGGGCCGCAGGCCGCCGCCGCGCCCAGCCACAGTAGCACCAGAGGCAGTCTCATCTCATAGACATCACTTCACGCGCGTCCGACGCACGACCACCGCGCGCCGCGATCTGAGCGACACTAAGCGGAGTCGAGTCCGGCCGCCCGGCCCGGCCACCACCGGCCGAGCCTGCATCCCTTGCTTCACCACCACCACAAGCGGCCCGCGCCCGCGCCCCTGCCTCTCAGCGTCTCAACCTGTCGCTGTCGCCTCCAGATCCTCGCACGTTTTCATCTCCCCGGGAAATCCCATTGTTTTTTACGCAATTGATCGCATTCCAATACCTTAATGCATTACTCACTTTTACGATGGCAATTTGTCATTAGATTACATGTTGGTAATTTCCAGGTATTAGTCGAAACATATTCTAAGATATGATACATGTGTGGAAATTCACCAATAAATCTAGTCAACACATGCAAAGCTAGTTCTATCATAATTTACAAACATCGTTGCAGCGAAGTTACGACACCCTCGACTGCGTTTCAGCTGCGGTTTTCATTTTCACATACATTACGGTCGATGTTTTGCACATTGCACTCCGCAACGAAATAAAATTAGAACTTTGTGGCGCAAATTATTGCCCATGAGGTCACTGCAGTCAGCGTGTGACTTATCGATCTGCTAACGACCCTTTGTGTCCAATCCGTCTATAAAACATTATTATAATAAATACATGTGGGAGTCGACTCGCGAGATAAGTGTTCCGTACTTTAGATCGTGACAGCTCCAACAATATCTCAATATTTCAAACAATTGTTGAAAAAAAAACTTACCAAAGAAATGTATTGAGGAATTTTGGTGCCTAATTTGAGAGCTGATGTATATGATATGTGATATATAATATGATGAGATGATAAATATAGGTATGTATATTATATACTTAGCTAAAAAAACTTTCAATAGGTATGCTAAAAGCTATCAACTGTATACTAGTTGGTAGCTGTAGTAAATGTTTCTGACCACCCCGAAAACGATTATGGTCGAGATTTACCTTTGTATGTATGTGAATATCTATTATATCAAATCAAAAAGTGAAGAAATATTTCTAAAACGCTCTTTATAATGTTTGTAGTACCATTTCGTAAGTGTAAGGAACTCTAAATAGCCAAAGATCATGAAATTTCATTTTTTTTTTTTGCAATATGGTAGTAGAAGGAAAACATGCTATTTTATAGTTATAGTTTTTACAATTAAATGAACATGCTAAAATTGAATGAACTAAGTTTGATTCACTGTTCCAACTTCCAACAGAATGGTTCATAAATGAAATCATTGCCTCCTCTCCTCATTGTTATGTTTTTACTATATTGATTGGATTTTCCACTAATTTAGCTTATTTTGTCGGGGTGCAATTGCACGTAACAAACATTTTGCGAAAACCACGTAAGTGCCATACGATAATGAGTAGCTTCTTAGAGATAGCGCGTACATACGAGCAACTTTTGTCTCCACAACTAATTTGTCTCTCTCATCAAGTCTACGGGTTTGTATAAGTCTCCCGTCTGTCGCGTCGTTACATATCAAACCCGTAGACTTGATGTGAGAGATAAATTAGTTGCGGAGATAAAAGTTACTTGGTGCGCCTCTTAAACCTATCACCTTAAACCTAAAGATAAAACATGATTCTACAGTGATTACGGTTCAAGAAATTACTCAGTTTTTCTCTGTCCTGTGCAAAGTTGTTTGTATGGTTCATATCGACCCTTCTGGCCTCAAAGGTCGTAAACGCCACTTTTGGCCAAAAAGAGTTAAAAATGCAGTTTTGTTTATTTTTTTTCGCTCTATCGATCGGTGTATTTAAACTTCTTCTAATCCCAAAAAAATGTCGTTTACTACCATTGTTTTTTAATGTCTAAAACTAATAAAATAAATAAAAGTCAACGTAAAAGACATTTCATTTACAAAATATTTGATCCTGTGATGTAAACACCAATCGAAAAGACATAAAAGACATTTTCATTCGAAGATTACAAAATATGTCGTTTACGACCCAATCAAACCTTAATCACAATTTCATAATATGTGTCGTAAAAGCAAAAAAAATGATTTTTCAAAATACGCTCTTCGATGTAGTGACGTAAATGCCAGTGGCCGTACCGACATACCGACTCTTATCGGCTTACCTTTCAGAATTACTAACCATGTTAATCCACATTTATTTAGTAAACAAGTATTACAAGTAGTACAACAAGTACAATTATTAGTATGGCATACCTTTGAGAGACTAGCACCCTTCGTCGTCGTTCGTTGTCGATTTCAAGTCAAAAAGTTACCTTTTTATTAATAAGCATAATTTAATGGAATTTGAAATATTTTGGTCTGTCAATTATCTAACAAATGCGCAAAGAAAGGAACGTTATATTGTGTCATTTACGTCCCAAAACGAACAAATTGTTAACTTAAAATTTCGTTTACGACCCGGTGTCACCTGAACAGACGTTAAATCGTGTCATTTACGTCCCAAAACGAACAAATTGTTAACCTAAAATGTCGTTTACGACCCGGTGTCACCTGAATAGACGTTGAATCGTGTCATTTACGTCCTAAAACGAACAAATTGTTAACTTAAAATGTCGTTCACGACTCGGTGTCACCTGAACAGACGTTGAATCGTGTCATTTTCGTCCTAAAACGAACAAATTGTTAATTTAAAATGTCGTTTACGACCCGGTGTCACCTGAACAGACGTTGAATCGTGTCATTTACGTCCCTAAACGTACAAATTGTTAACTTAAAATGTCGTTTACGACACATATCCGTTGTACATGTAAACATGAACACGAATCATTTATTTCAATCGTCGATGATATGCTATGATCTTTGAAGAGTTCTTTCGTCTATCTCCGAAGTCCTTTACCAGATCTTCACCAAATTAAAATGGGACCACCTCTGAAGTACGACCTACCAAACAAAAGAAATTATCAAAATCGGACTACTCTGTAAAAGTTATCGAATCATTTATTTCAATCGTCGATGATATGCTTTAGATTTTTAGAGAGTTCTATTGTCTATCTCCGAAGCCCTATACCAGATCTTCACAAAATTAAAATGGGACCACCTCTGAAGTACCTATGACCTACTAAATAAAACAAAATTTATCAAAATCGGATAAGGTACTCTGTAAAAAGTTATGCGTGTTCATACATAAAAAAAAACAAAAAATATACGCGTCGACTTACAAATACAATACAAAATTTTTTTTTTCTCACAACAAACACAAAATTAATAAGAGCAATAAAAATATTAAATGAAGTACAAGAGTTTGTGGGTGGAGACTGGTGCTTGGTAAGTATGTGTACTTGCGTACACATACCTGTACTTCAAGTTACCAGGTCTTCTCCCGCCAGGAGTAAGAAGTACATTTATAAAAAAAGTTAAAACTAAATTTAATTTACAAAACAAAGTAACAGGATATAGGAAAACCGTTGTATTGTGTAAATAAATGTATTTATGTAACTAGTGTAGTGTATGTATGTATTTTGTATTAGCATGTTCCATAAGGTATTGAGTCTTGAAAACCACCTCGTTTTTTGTTTTGTTTTCGTCGGTAAAAAAAACCTTTCCCAACCCCTAAAACATAACATATTTTAATGATTTTTGGTACACTTATTCTTGAGATCAAAAACTAGGTTCGTCCGTTTTGATTTATTCAATATTTGATAAAGCAGCGAAATTGTAAGCAAAAATGTAATGTTATGTATGAAAATCTAAAATCGCTTACATTTTATTTAATATACATACATAAAAGTACATCAAAAATATCAAAACGTACAAACCTAGTTTTCTATCTTTGGATTAATGAGCCAAAAATTATCAAAATGCGTTGTTTTCAAAGGGGAGAAAAACGTTAACGCCGCCGGCCAAGCTCAAAGACGATACGCAAGAAAGCTTATATACATTTGGTTGATCTATTGCGTTGCGTTGTTGGCTTGCGTTTTGCTTGATTGTCGTATCACTACACCCTCCTCTTAACAATAAATTATCCATAAATTTAAAGAATTTAAACATTACCATAACGAATATTTACTACTTCCAAATAAGGCTCAAGTCTTGGACGTCCTGTTAGAAAAAGACGAAGAGGATGAAAATATTTTAATGTCGTGTAAATTAATAATTACCAAAAGTTCCTTTTTTAATTTTATGTGTGATTTTTTTCTTTTTCTTGTCCTATGAAGGTTAAAAAATGTAAATGTGATGTATGAACATGAAACATGTGCCTACAATTTAATTATGAAAATAAATGATTCAAAGATTATAAAATATTTTTATTAAAGACACAATAAACGATGAGCTATTCACCCTTTACCTAAAATTTAATAATTCCCACCTATTCTTGAACATCTTTTTAATGGAAATAGGGTATAATTGTTTTTGCTAAGTATCTGAATATAACACATTACCTTAACACATAATTACCTTAGCCCACAATAAATAAAACATAAAAATTAGTTTATTAAAATAGCCTTTTACTGCTTAATCACTGCCTGTTTGTTTATAAAAATGCTTTTACTACTTTATTATTAATCAGCAATACATTTTTATACTATTTTTGGGTAGTAAACACCATTCAACAGTTTTATTTTAGGGCGTATCTCCATGCTAACTTCTTAAATCTGCATTCTACTTCAGTGCAATACTTATGAGTTTTTGAAACATTTGAGTACGAGTAATTTTATGTAAGTATCATCAATATAGCTAAAAAAGTAAAAAAGATATTAATTTATCTTTTTTCTATTTTTGGTTTTTTGCTTCCCCTGTAAAAAGTCCTTTTTGGCGTTTACGACAATTGAGGCCAGAGGGGTCGATATGCGTTTTTCGCAAATGCTAGTTACGCGCATGATCTGACTTCAATCTCATCTTCATCTTATTTAAAGATAAGCTTTTGTCGGAGGAGTATTCGCCAATCTTCTCTTTTTTTCGATTAGTCTTTTTATTAGTCTTAGACCAACACAGAAATGGCGAATAAAAATCAGCTGTTCCAAACAAAACTGCATTCTATACGTGACCCCAACGTATGGGACAGTTTTTTTTTGCCATATAGAAAGTTGTCTAGTTGCATGGTCTGATTTTATCATCTTAAAATCCCGTCTGCATATTAAGTTGGTTGAAAAGATTTTAATTAATTGTTACTTAATACTTTTCCTTCGTAATATGCTGATGGTTTTTAAGGGGATGATAAAACCATCACACTACAACTCTCTAAAAAAATGTATACGGGGTTTACGGGGTGTTAAACATCAATCATTGACCAAAAAAGATGGGTAAATTGTTCTTACTATATTATTATTCTTAAAGACTAGGAACTTACTAAAAAAAACTCTGTGGATCACATCCAGTACGAATCTTTAGCAATGTAGAAGCGACCAGCTCAGACTCTGGCAATCCGACACCCTTGACAAAGTGGCCTGTAATCACGACTTCATTACACTAACTACCTATTATAATACGAGATATCTGATCTGATTACCTACTTGTAAAAACCTACCTACTTGTACTAAATTTGATTGTCATTGAAAGGCTAATGTATCACAAATGATCAATAAACAGAATCAATACATGAAATTGACATAAACAAACTGAACGATTCATCAAGATAATTTGAAATGTAAAAAGTTACAGTTAGTTTTATCCTTGGGCTAACGTATTGCTTAAACTTTTCACAAGGTATAAATTACCTGATAATTTTAAAAACCTAGATTTTGAAAAGTTCAAACCACAATTCTTATTTCATTTCAGTAGAAAAGTAGGCACCTGTCTAATATCATAAACCACAAAGTTAGCACATATTTCATATGTTAAAAACTTCAGAGGTCAAGATACCCATTTCATTAATTTCTCATAACAAAACAACGGCTTCCTTTCAATTCTGACCTAGAAAGGGATTGTTTTAGAAGGAAATTTATATGCACATTTGCATAACAGTGAGTGCCTATTTAGGACAATTTCTACGCGATGCGAAGACGGACAACCAGACAATAAAATGCTTGGGCTGTATAATCAGCTCATAAGTCATACTACGCAGCATGTTTTGTTTTTCTTCCGGCATCCTAATATTCTTACAGCTATTAGGAATATAAGAAATCTTCACATATAGGTAAGTAAGGATAGCACAAGTAGAAGCGTCCGAACTAGAACTATAGGTTATTTAATTACAGATTATTTAATTACTCCTACTTTACTTCGGCCCGAATTATTTCTAAAAATAGTTGCATTTAGAAATTATCTGGTCACACCATACCTAGTAAACTCTATACCAACAGGTTTTCACACTTCCTTATCAACTATTACTCAGAAGGGATTCGTGCGAAAGTTCCCGACTTTGAACAAAAAACGTGCGATAATGTTATTGTATCGTGCTCAAGTCTATCGCGCCAAGCTTCGCGTTAGAACTGATAAGATAATCACATTACCTCATAATAAATACATTAGAACTTCAAACGAACGCGGTGCATGGATTTCACACTTTCACAGTTCATGATAAATCTATAAGCGTAGTTGTATTTAATCTTTTGTCCTTATTTCAAGGTCGAATTGTAAACGCAGCACAGGAAAATGTTATGTTAAACACTTTTTTGCAACACTTAACATCATCATCGTCTCTTCATCAATGCTTTGGTTTTTCCGCTAATGCCTTTTGGGTTCTGGATACCACACGACATCAATCTTTCTGAAGACAACCGCAGAGGGAAAAACAAGATCGGACTCCTCGATAGGTCTTTTATAAGGGAAACTAGAGGGGAAGAGAGGCAAAGGAAGACTAAACAGAGCTACTTAGATATCTAACACAGATGAATAATAAACATAATGCTACAGCAAATCTAAAATATTTTTAACCAGGTTTTATAATTTTATGTTACTTTCTTTCTGTCTCTCAAAAAGTGTAAGTACTGAGGTACTTAGATTATGAGTTTCTATTGAATATCAAGTATAGAACAAAAAAGAAGGGAATAGGTAGGTAAGTAATTCTATATCGTTGTCTAGTCATCATAATACAAGTCCAGGCTAGATTCTGGTACTTTAAATGTGACTAGATAATTTGTGTGACATTGTCCAAGATAAAAAAATAAATAAATAAATAAATTAAAAAAAAAAAAAAAAAAAAATAGTAATTTTAGCGCGTACGATCTTTTGTTGTTGAAGGGCTCTAAATAACACATATAACTTTCCAATTTCCATTACAGTTGAAATTTTAACAACGTTCATATTATTAGTGTATGTAAAAAGAAGGTAGATACAAGATTTTACACAGATGATAGGTTCAAAATTCAAGAAGTTATTCAGTTTCCTGTAATGTTTTTCCTATGGCAATTTTCGCGGTTTTCGCAAATGTTACTCGCTATTGCATTATCCCCGACGACGTTATATCCCATTCTGTGAGATTACGGTCGTGATTTTATGTAGGTACCTATGTGTGTTTATCCTGTCCCCATCCTAACAGCGTCACACCTAACGTGAAGCCCGATTGCGCTAAATAAATCTTCACAGAACCGTGATTGTACCACGTGCGAAGTTGAAGTTTTCACACGTTCGATATCGCGGTTACAGCAGTTTGACAGATACGCTCAGATCACATAGTAAATAAGTCAAGTTTAGCCAAAACACAGTTACTTAATTGCAATGTGATTAGAACTGAAATTGAATAAGGATGAACTTCGATGTTTTAAATTAGCACGATCCTGGATCGATGTAGCACCCTAAAGCACCACCATAAGGAAACACGTAGTACTTTGAGTCACTTTTTCTACATAGCCAGCATGAACGTAATCCGTCGTAAGTAAACATAATAAAAGAAGGAAACCAATAATTACTCGAGAAAGATCGGAAGTGGCTACAACAATGAACTTGTAAGGGTGTTTATTGCACCCATAATTGCGTGGCTTGGCGCCAATCCTGATAACGAAGACCGGAGTCACAGAGAAAATGTTTACACAATTTTACTGGCCATTCATAAAATTTTTACTCTTGAGTACACCCTACCACACGCTTTTAAAGTTTATTTTATTGTTCCAGGGGTTTGCTGTTGCCGTGACTGTATGTACGAGGTATGCGAATGTAAAATATCCGCTGTCTTGGTTTTTTTGTGTGACATTGGTTTTCTTGTATTGAAAAAAGGTGGTTTTAATAGAAAAGGTAAGCAGAAATAAACTAACGTGGTGGGACAGGTTTATAAAATTGTGGAACCATCGAAAAACGCATTTTTATTGGATTCTTTTATTTGGGCAACATACTTGCATACGTGTATGATTAGAATCTGATTAGGTACCTACTAGTTCTCTAGTATTATGCTACGCTACGAATAAATAAATGTATATTTATTTGTATTCGTACTAATTATTATATGTAAATATAATAATTATAAAACATAAATATTTAACTTTATTGGATCATCCGGTTTTGTTAGTAAGTTCTTGTACCTTCTAAGGAGATTTTAATCTATTTTCTTTCAAATTCTGGCTGATATTCATGAAAAAACTTTGATGACAGCCAATAATTAAAAAAAATTGATACATAGTCTCTGAAAAAAAAAATGTAGTTTCTTCATAAAGGCTAATGGCATCTCAATTTTTTTCCATGAAAATCTGCCAGTTTCATTTAATTTCAATTAAAAAGATTTGCATGTTTTAAACTTTTTGGTCGATTTTTGGCTCCATATGATTAGCAAGAAGATTGTAAGGTATTGATGAGTTAACAAAGAAAAGAAAAGGAATGAAATACAGGAACCATAGAAGAAGAATTTTTCGCTTAACAGGAACTAAATGCACGAGTTAATAAACAAGTAAAAAAAAAAAAACCATAAGTATTATAAAATTTAATAATTCACTACCTATATTAATTCTAGTTCTTATTAGGTGTTCTTATTATCTAAAACATTTTTTACAAATGAAGCTACTGAAAAAATGAAAAGATTAAAAAATATATTTTAAGGGCAAAATATGTTTTTCTCATACAAAAGACTTCAACGCTGCACGCGTTGAGTTGAGTTCCTACAAAAGACAATACCTTCCTATGCGTTATCTAATGTTTAAAATTAATCTTAGGTAGGCAAGAAGTCAAGACACTGAAACGAGACAAAACTGCCTTATTGTATCCCCAAAAGGTAGCGGATAAATAATCTGTCAACCTAATAGGATGTAAGTAATACTAGATACTATTACAGAATAAATACTAGTACTATACAGGGTGTAAGTGACAGTCTAGCAAATACTCCAACAGTGAACTCAGACCATCACATTGAACATCTTTCACTATGGAGCCTACCTCAGGAAACGCGAAAATATATTCAGCTTTCCCATACAAAACTGCTGTACTTACCTACCCGACTAAAATGTATGGGACAGCAGATTTTTTTTTCGTGTTTCCTGAAGTAGGCTCCATAGTGAAAGTTGTTCAGTTTGATAGTCTGAGTTCACCGTTTCAGTTTCCGTTTTTGCCGGCCGATGCGTCTGTGGAGTGTGGGTGTGGTCAGGTGCAAACCACTCGACATCTATCGCAGTGTAGCCTGTGCCCTGTGTCTTGCTCCCTCCAGGACCTAATAGAGGCTTCCCCTCGAGGAATAGAGGTGGCCAAGTATTGGAAGGACAAAGTGTGATCACCTTCACACGAGAAAGAAGAAGACCGTTTCAGTATTTGCTAGGCTGTCACTTACACGTGCTTACACCCTGTAGATGTAGGTATAATATCGAATTTCAACTAGGATTTAAAAACTGTAACAGAAGTGTGTCCATATGTGATAGGAATGTATAATATACGAGAAATTACGATGATATAGAGCTTTGAAAATATATTCATAGAACATTTCAAAACTTTATATAATCTTCGTAATTATATTATTGCAAATGTTATTTAAGTTGTTTTTCGATGGGTTTAAACGGGGTTTTCACAAAAACATAATAACTAGTTTGCGTTTTCATTTAGCCATTATTTCATCGCAATCGGTTCAACAATCAATCGAAAGTTAAGGGGCTATGTAAAAAAATAGGATTTTTCAAAGCTCCATATATCATGAAGTACTAACAGTAGGAGTATGATTTGCGGATATGTGTAAATTGAACATATAATTGAAGTTTTGATTAGAGCCAAAACACGATTAAGACAAATTTTCTCGATAGAAAAACAAGCCAAAGTAGCCTCCGTTTTTGTCTATAAATGCTTGTAACTGCTAAACGGTGAATAATAGAAACATGAGACTTGATTTAAAAAAAAGAGATTGCTATTATCTAAGTTTTGATTAGAGCAGAATTGAACTTACATAAATAGTACAATCACAATTAAATAAAGTTTGTTTTTTCGCTTGATTCGATCCAGGCGCGCGCGCCGCCCCATCTCTTTCTCTCGCATCTGGCAGTAATATAAGCTATCACACGCCCGTTTCGCTAAAATTATTTTTCGACATAGGCTCTTAAGAGTATTTAACGTTTTCATGAAAACTTTAAACGATAGGTACCTATGTGTTATGTGCGTACGAAGGATACTACTGCACTGGTAGCATGCACACCCGCGATAGCCGTGATACGGCTTTATCACGTCTTTTATCTCATTCTTTTGCGCGCGAAAGAACGAGATAAAAGACGTAATAAAGCCGTATCACGGCTATCGCGGGTATGCATGCTACCAGCACTGGTTACAGAATAATTCAACATTTCCAGAATCAGTTCTAGACTTATTATGTTAAGAATCTGGCATTTGTCGTGTGAACCAACAAAACTAACCCGATTACCCTTCAAACAACGTGCACCAAGTGTCGGGGTGCGTGTCGCGGCACCTTCGTCAGTCAAACAAACATTTTGGACAAAGGTCCAGCCGGGCGAGGTGTCGGCCGGCGGCTCGGCGTGAGCTAATGGACGAGAGTGCTGTACCAACAAGCAGCCTGTAGTGTTTTAAACTGTTTGCTCTTCCATAAAGCTCTCGTCTTTGAGTCGTAGGTAGACAAGACATCCCGTAGGTAGATATATGAGTTTTTGTTTAAAAGTGCAGATGGTGGTGAACCTTTCGCGTATTGTAAGTTGCTAGATAAATTGAGGAATGAGGAATTTATTATTTGTAGGCAACTTAGCTTTTAACACTTTCACTGCGGAAATAGCGGCCGGGCCTAGAATTTTCCATGGAGAAAATCGCTATTTTCAAACTTCGCTGTGAAAGGGTTAATCGCGGCATTGGTTGGTGCTTCCTAAACAACTTTTACTGTAGTACCAATATCAATATTTAACCATATCGTCGATTTTAGAGATAAGAAAAACGACATTCATAAAACAAAAAAACTAGCACAGTACTTACACAATAAACACTACATAGAAAGTCTCAAAACGCTAAGCTAGACAAATTATATTTTACTTCACAAATTTCCCCTGGAGTGCGATTTTTTAAACTCATACTTTCAACTCAGCAGTTGAAAATGTCAATATTACTATGGAGATAGGCATATTTCTACTGCTGATTTGACTTTCAAAAATCGCATTCCTGAAGTATGATTTTTGAAAGTTCAATCAGCAGTAGAAAGATGCATATCTCCATTTTAATTTTGACAATTACAACTGCTGAGTTCAAGGAATAAGTTTAAAAATCGCACTCCGAGTGTATGATTTGTTAATGTCAAATCAGCAGTAGATGCGTATCTCCATACATTTCAACTGCTGAGTGCAACGTATGAGATTCAAAAATCGCACTCCTCCTGGTCTGAAATGACGTGCATAGAAAAAGACCTAGTTCGCCTAAATAGGTCTTCCCGTAGATATATGAATCTTCCTAGTCATTTTTCTAAACCTTAAAATATTCATCTTTTTTTTTTCTTCAAAAACGAGACTGGAGGACGAGTCACAGAGGACCTTTTTACCGCGAACTTTTATTATTTTCTACAACGCACTTACTTTCCACTCATTGTATTCGTAATGTCGAATAGCTGATGATCCTTTGTTGAACGCTAAAAAGATAACAAAGGGGATAATCTGTGGGAATTGTGAAAATTGTAATGGTTTTAGCAGTATTATCTAATTTGCGTTTACCGGAATTCTTCTAAAAATGTACCTAGGTAAGGTAACTTGTACCAACATACGGCGACACGTCAAGCTAATTGCTATTGGTACACGACCAGCATAAGCTGGCCACGCAACGTTATACGTGATTCAACCTACGCGTGGCCAGCTTAAGCTGGTTATCTATAGCTTAGCTTGACGTTTGTGTATCTTTAGCTTGACGTGCACATCAAGCTATACAAAACCAAAATAAGCTGGCCGCGCGTAGGATGAGTAGCGTATATCGTCTCGCGACCAGTTTATATTGATTTTGTATAGCTTGATGTGTCGCCGTGTGTACTTTAAATTGTAGAAAAAGGGTACGTAAGTATAAGAATTAGATATTATAATTACCTACAACTTTTTGTTTCGTACCCAGAGGAATAATTATACAACCTACCCACTAGAGGAGACGCTAGACTTCATCACCCACGACCCCAGTCAAGCGCATTATACCTACAGGGTGTAAAATTAAATGCGTTACAATAGCTATTGAACAGGGTGCTTCAGACCATCAATCTGAACAACTTTCACTATAGGGTGAACATCCGAATGGCGAAAAAAAATGTACTGTTCGATAACTTTAGGTCGAGTTAGAGCGCTTACAGACGAGCGACACTTTGCGGTCGCAGAGGATCGCCCGATGGTCGCGCGCCCCACGGCGACCGTAAAGTCTATGAGCGCGACTCCCTGCGACCCACGGCGACCGCAAAGTGTCGCTCGTCTGTAAAAGCTCTCAGTCTAGTAGCCATTGCTATGGCTCACACGATTTTTTTTGCGATTTCGGTATTCACTAAACGTTTGACATATTTTGTATGAAAAATATGTTAAACGAACTGTCAGATAAGCTATTAGGAACTTATTCAGAAGTGGTGAAACATGCCCTGAGTCTATTTTAGTTCCATTAGGTTCATCCTATTATTTAAGAGGTAGTTTTCCATGTCGTACGTGACATATCTCCCGTTTTGTGGATTTCGTTTTCAACCTGTCGCCGCCATAAAATTTTAATCTTTTGTCCTCGAATGCCTTCAGTCCAATTAAAAAACACTTTGTGAAGTATTTGCATTCACTATGTTGATTTCAATTAGGTAGTAATTAAGAACAATCGTTTCAGAACAGTATTGGATACTTATACGGTCCTCATTAACTTAATTAACATTCCTGTCTTGTATATTGGATACTAAGACAATGTAGATGAACCTTGCTGCATCTAGGGTTTGGAAACAATCGATGGATATCCAGCTTGTCATTACCTAAACTATTAGTTAGTGAAAATTAACTAGTTGATTAAATTACAGACTGCACGTATAACCTAATACCTAGGTACCTATGTCGTTAATGACAGCTAGGTACTTACCTCTACCTATCCAAACTTTAATTTGATATACAGGGTGTTAGGGTAAACAGTTGCATTACTTTTAGTGGTGACTGTACCCATGATACTGATCAACTTTCCCAAAGGTATAAAAAAAATTAAAAAAAAATTACACTTTCCATACTAAATCAGCGGATTGAACGTTTGTATGAAAAGTCGTTTTTTCATATAAACGTACCCATACCGATACTGATCATTTGATCAACTTTCCCAAACCTATAAAAAATTATCAAAAAAAAATTACACTTTCCATACTAAATCAGCTGATTGAACGTTTTTATGAAAAGTCGTTTTTTTTTTTTGCAAATTTCCTATATAAAGGTTTCTTTGGGATTGGGAAAGTTAATCAGTATCATGGTTAGTAATGCAAGTGTTTACCCTAACAGACTACAGGGTAGTTTTACAGTTTCGTTTGTCTTTACTTTCACATCTTATAGAATCCTAGGCTATCATTTTCTAAAGCTCTATTTAAATGAACTTTAACATTATAAATATACAAAGTGTAAAGGAGTCAAACCAGTTTGGTCCATGCGTTGCCCTCTAATTGACAAATTGGAATCTTATTAAAATAAAGTTCAAGTTCCTAACTGAAGGTGCTCTCGGCTGCGCGGGCGCAGGCAAGGCAACCAGACTTGTATGATGTCAGCGAGCGAGAAGCCTCGAGCTCCCGACCGGGTGCCGAGGATGCCCGACGGAAAACGAAGGAGGCTCGGGTGAGAATAAAAAGTCGGGAGCATTCGAAGCGCGTGCCTCGACGTGTGTGGTCCTCTGCGGAGGTCCTCTTCGCCTTTTGATTTATTGAAATTAGATTTTCGCACCCTTTAAAGACATTTTTTGAGCATAATTGGCTTTGATTTTTATTAATGAAAGTCTTAACTTTGAGAATGGTACTTATTTAGGTATTTTGATACTTTTTGAGAGAGTGGCAATGCATGGGTTACTGTCGCCCGGGGCGCAGACCGATTTTGCCGCCCTCTTATATTTATACCTTCGCTAAAAATAACGGAGCAAGCTCGAAAGCCCCGGCCGGCACTTTATTAGAGGCGGCAAATTCGAGAAAAATAGGTAGGTATAGATTGATTGAGCTCTGCTTGAAACCAATCCTAAAAAGTTCTGATCACAGGTAAGAGGTTGTGCTGAAAATTTTGAGCTTGATGTACTCGATCCATAGCTGTTAGTTATACGTACCTGTTAATCATTGTTATGTTACTTTACATATGTTTTGTACGTAAAAAGCCCTGGCTCTAACCACACCGATTCGTATTGAGGAGAAAAGCCCAGCTCGCTTCGCTTGCTCTGAGTTTCTATTTTTGCATAAATAGTTGTGCTCAAAAAATTGGAGCTCGCTGCACTCGCTCCGTTATTTTGTGTGTACCTAGTTCTCCTTGTAAAGATAATGGGGGTCTGTCTGTGCTCCGGGCAAGCCTCGAGGGCGGCAGAAACCCACGCTACGGCACTGACGGACGGACAACGTAGGCTAATGAATAAGGTCCTATTGTGTTGGCACCCTTTGGTATGGAACCCTAAAAAACGAAATATGATAGACTAGACGACTAGACCCATTATAAATTAACACATGCCTGAGATTCAGAGGCGCTGATCCAATACCTACCATAAAGCTTATCTAATGACCTAAATATAGCAAAAAGTGACGTAGCTGCGGTCCTAATAAAACTAGTAAAGATCATAAAAATTGTGAAGTCACAGCAGTTCATCATCATCATAAGCTTAGGTACATACGTCCCACTGCAGGGCCTCAATTGCGCAATTTTATACGGTTTTGGTTTTGGTTTAGGTTTGGTTTAGATTTGGTTTAGCTGAAGTAAAAAAGCTATCGCGATATTTTTTCTGAACGGTTAAATCGCACAATACAGAAAATTCGATCGAACGGACATCAAACGTTACGCCAATGTATCTTCTGAAATAAAGCTAAATCGTTACCGTTAATATAATTTGCGCGATACGAATTGTGTATAACGTAACGTTTTTGGTTGTGGTTTTGTTGTGGTAGTATCGTTCAAACTTAGGGCGATTGAGGCCCAGGGCACAGGCCTATCCTCAGCGAGGGTGCAGCATGGGCGTTTAGACCCAGTTAGCCTATAAATATCATCCCTATAAGATTTGATCCAAGGCTGCACTATATTCTCGCCAAGAAAAGACGAGAAAGGCCGAAAACGAGAGTTAGGATGCCCTTGAACATAGGATGTTCTTGCGGCGGCGACGCGTTTGGTTGTAGTGATTTTCCTTGTGGAAGTTTTCAATGAAAAGTTCTTGCGAGAGTTTAGTGTCTCAATATGTAGGTATATTCCTTGATCTCTGCATAAGCTAAATCGCATAAAAACTTTTTAACCCTTTCTTAGGCATACAGAAATGAGTACCTAGGCACAGTACCTATAAGAAAGAGTATACCTAGGCTAGGTCAGAGTATAAGAAAGCCTAGGTGTTTTTAGCACAGGAGGAAAAAAATAGGATTCGATTCGGTTGCGCCCATTACGACTAAACTTAACTTAAATTTAGTTAAAATGTGTCAAAATCATGTATGCTATTCGGAAAAACACAACTAAAAAAAACTTAACTTATCTGACAGGACTAAACTTATTTCGAACTAAATTAGGTTAAAAACGTCCCTTTGCTATTCGAAACGAACATTCACCTGTCACTTTTAGATGTGTTGTCGACTAAAAACAACTAGGCGTGTTTTCCTGTGAATTTAAGTAAAAATCAAGTGGAAATGGCGCGTTACATAGTTGCGGCTCTGGTAGAAGCAGAAGAGAGGTAAATTATGAGGTTTCATTTCATAAATGTATCTCTTGAGCGTGAGGCCGAAGCCCGAGCTACCTAACTCCCTACTAAGTCCCTCCTGGACACCTGGTGGACCTGGTCTCCGGGATCAGTCTGCCGTCAAGCGAGCCGCAGGCCGAGCGCCCTAAAATTCACTTCACAGAAATCAGCAGGAAAGAGTTAGGTTAAAGAGACCCACGAGATACTTTGAACCCGTTTAGGGAGCTTTTCCACCAGAGATGTGGGTCAGTGGGTCATTGAGATGTGCGAGGGAAATGTGTCGTGCGAGGATGTCTAGTGGAGCTGTGAAAATGCACATTTATGTGCGGTGCGAGGATGTGATGCGAAGCTGTGAAATGTGTCGGCGGGGGCATCTATGGACTGGATGGTACAAGTATGTCGCAAACCTCGCAATACATTTCTCACACACATCACTTGCTTCTTTTGTACGTACAAAAACTTTGCTCCGCTAAGCCGTTTCCACCAGAGCTGTGCTGAGCGAGGCAAGGTAAATGAAGCGATTGTATTGGTTCTTAAAACGCACACCCCTCGCTACGCGTCCTCGCACATCTCTGGTGGAAACGTAGCCAGGCTGCATTGAGTTGAGTTTTTATAATGTATATAATACCAACTGCTCTCAAACGGTGAAGGACAACATTGTGAGGAAGGACCTGCATATGCTGAAAAAGAAATTCTACCAATCTGCATTGGGGACGCGTGGTGGAATGACGCCCCAACACCCTCCCTGAGGGAAGGCCTGTACCCTGCAGTGGGACTTATATACTAAGTATTTTCCACAGCGTCATCTGTGTGAAATTTTGCTGCTTATGACCTTTGGGCTCATTTTCATTGTTCGTTCTTTCTCGAGAGATTTCTGTAACGCATGCCATAGACCCCACATTAGGGCAACTATTTTCACTGCTCGATATAGCCCGCATTCGGGATGCGAGAGATTTCTGTAACGCATGCCATAAGGCACGGATGCAGGGAACCATTTTCACTGGTCTATAGCGAACGAACGCTGATTTTGATCTAGTTCTATGATCGATGGATGGGGGATTCCTGTAGGTGATATAACAACCACTGTGTTGTTGAATTTCATTTTTCATTAGCCTGCCTGCGGGGAGTCCCCGCATGCTGTATATCAACCAAGTTATCGACCAATGAAAACGAGCCTTTCTTCGGGAGCAAGTTATTTCTCTAAATTTGTTTGTTTGTTCGAACATCACGCAAAAACTACTGAAGCGATTTTTATGAAAGTTTTTTAGCTTATGATTTCACTTAAAATCTGTTATAATTATAATTTGTGTGGACGAAGTCGCAGGTAAACTCCAATACTTAATAAGTGCATTAAATACTTCAACTAATTTAACAACATTTTCTTTAAGGTTCCAATGCAATGGATACAATGGTTGAGATGCCAGCAGAAACTGTGCAACGCACCATTCCACAGAACAGAAGAATGTTGGCATGAATACATACATCTATCAACCTATACCGGAATGTACCAACATTACCAAAAAGTACCAATACATACCGAAAACTAACGACAACAAAAATGGTTGTTGAACTGCGTGACAAACCATATTTTTTTTTTTTTTTTTCCATTTTTTGCCAAGGCTTTTGCCACGCGTGGTGGCAATGTCAGCCTCATGGGGTAGTACATTTCTTTTCTTATCGATCTAGGGCAAGGGACAGCCCAACAAACTGGTATAAGCCTACTGCTCTGCTAGACAGAGGGTCAGCCAACCAGCAGTTGAGCTGCCCATTGTAACAGTTGTTTGCAATAAACCTAGCTCTCAGATCTGCATTCCGGACACATTCCAGCATTACATGTATGAGGTCCTCCACTTTATTGCATACTGTGCATAGTGGGGAGGGTTTAATACCCATTAGATGATAGAACTTGTTAACTGGAATGTGCCCCGAACGCAGGACAAACCATATGAGAGACGATTAGAAGAGCTTGGGTTAACAACACTTGAACAACGGCGTCAACATGGTGACCTCATAGAGACATATAAGATACTTGCTGGATGTTATGATGTCCAAGGAATTGAACATATATACCGGATGAACCAGAACTAAAATCTCAGAGGTCACTCTCTCAAAATTGATGGCAAATTTTGTACAAGCAACCCCCGGAAACATTTTTTGCCCAACCAAATAGTTCGCGAGTGGAACAAATTGCCTGAGACTGTAATAAGTGCGCCTTCAGTGAACTCTTTCAAAAATAGACTGGACAGTTATTTATAAAACTAAACAAGTGCAGTGATATACACGCATCAGCTTTGAGCTGCTAGTGTATCATATATAATAATAATAACCAAATAAATAAACAACTGCATTCATTCATGAATTTTTTTATTACTTAAGCTGCTATGACACGATCAGAGTCTGCTTGGACTGAGTTTACTCGGATACCTACTCAGACGCTACTCGTATTCTGGCAACCCATAATCCGAGCACACCCGGAAGATGGATCCTATGAGGCTTACTCCTACGAGTCCACTCGGTCCAAGCAGACTGTTGATCGTGTCAATGCGGCTTTACAGTGTATTTTTTCATAATTATGTTTTTATGTACAATAAAGAATCAATGAATCTATCTATGAACTTATTTTGGTAAATTAAATACACAAAAAGAACCTTGATCACCAAATTTATTTCTAAACATAATTAAGTTCAGACTAACATCATGAGATCAACCAGAAATTACAAAAAAACTAATATATTATTATCATCATCATCATCATCATCATTACGTAGCAAACGCTCAGCGCCCTAGGCTGCTTGATATTCTGGTCTGCGATCGCGTAGCAAAGCACTCAGTGCTCCATATTCTGACAACTGCCCACTGGACGCAGATTTCTTCAGTCTGCGATCCCGTAGCAAAGCACTGTGCTCCATATTCTGACAACTGCCCACCGGATGCTGATTTCTTAGGTCTGCGATCCCGTAGCAAAGCACTGTGCTCCATAATCTGACAACTGCCCACTGATTTCTTAGGTCTGTGATCCCGTAGCAAAGCACTGTGCTCCATATTCTGACAACTGCCCACCGGACGCTGATTTCTTAGGTCTGTGATCCCGTAGCAAAGCACTGTGCTCCATATTCTGACAACTGCCCACTGGACGCTGATTTCTTAGGTCTGTGATGCCGTAGCAAAGCACTGTGCTCCATATTCTGACAACTGCCCACCGGACGCTGATTTCTTAGGTCTGCGATCCCGTAGCAAAGCACTGTGCTCCATATTCTGACAACTGCCCACTGATTTCTTAGGTCTGTGATCCCGTAGCAAAGCACTGTGCTCCATATTCTGACAACTGCCCACCGGACGCTGATTTCTTAGGTCTGTGATCCCGTAGCAAAGCACTGTGCTCCATATTCTGACAACTGCCCACTGGACGCTGATTTCTTAGGTCTGTGATGCCGTAGCAAAGCACTGTGCTCCATATTCTGACAACTGCCCACCGGACGCTGATTTCTTAGGTCTGCGATCCCGTAGCAAAGCACTGTGCTCCATATTCTGACAACTGCCCACCGGACGCTGATTTCTTAAGTCTGCGATCCCGTAGCAAAGCACTGTGCTCCATATTCTGACAACTGCCCACCGGACGCTGATTTCTTCAGTCTGCGATCCCGTAGCAAAGCACTGTGCTCTATATTCTGACAACTGCCCACCGGACGCTGATTTCTTAGGTCTGTGATCCCGTAGCAAAGCACTCAGTGCTCCATATTCTGACAACTGCCCACCGGACGTTGATTTCTTAGGTCTGCGGTCAACATTGTAACTGGATTTTTTACTCCGATCTCTGAAACAAGTTTTAAGTCAAATTAGTGATTATTTTTAGGTAATAATGGTTAAATACGTAAATGTTAATGATACTGAAAACCGAGCCAACTCTTTTGCTCGTTCCCCGTACATGGGACGGCGCCAGCGAGTGTCCACACAGGTGGCATCCCACACCAGCACCCGACCCATCTTCCAGGGTACGAGAGACGTCCCGTCTGGTCTCTTGCCATCCTCTCGTACAATACCTTTCGGCTCTATATATTATCTTAGACGCCTCTTTCGGCTCTAGGGTGGCCGGTACGTTGACAGTGGCAAGAGACCTGCGTATGATGTCGTTAAGAGTGGAGTGGCGAGGAAATCTGCCGGCACTTTGTTGGCATGAGAGCCCGTGGTGTCCCAGGCGATCGACATTCATGCCACAGGGGCACTGGTGGTGGTGGGTGCAGAGTTCCGCGCCGACTCGGAGGCCCATTGCTATGCGAAGGGTTTCGGGGTCCAGGTATGTCCCGGTGTTGGCGGACGGGTAAGCACGTATACTTACTTCTTTTTTGGAAGCATTCATGAATATCTTGGCTTTTTTTCTTGATTTATCACAGTTTCCAACAAAACCGGTAGTACATATAATAGTCTGTGAACAAAACAAATAGAATAAAATCGTTCTGTCAATTAGTGATGGGCGTTTCAAAACGTAAACAGTTTCTGAAACTAGCTATCGGCCCAGTAGCAGCTTTTACGTTTTCGTTCTCAGATGAAACTATTTATTTCGAATAACGTGTTATTAGCCGAACGCAAAACATGGGTCAGTTTTCGTTTACAAAACGTTGGAGATAGGAGTATATTTTGGTTTGGCAGTATTTATAAAGCTGCTTTTTGGTTTCGAAAATGTTCGATTAGCTTCGGTTCATGTCGGGGCGCGGCGTTGATAACCGCTGGGCTGGTGAAAGAGATTCTTCGTTTCACTTACACTTTGAATTTCGATGCAGAGTTTTTTTGCGCTTTGACACTTATCTAAGTTTATACATACAACGTCGAGAAAAAATAAAAAAAATCAGCTGTCCCATACATTTTAGTCGAGTCGGTACTGCAGTTTTGTATGGGACTACCGGTTTTTTTTTCTCGATGTTGGCCCCATAGTGAAAGTTATTCAGTTTGATGGTCTGAAGCACCCCCGTAAGTATTACTAGGGTGTTTTGTTACACCCTGTATATCCGTGTCTAAGTGCAATTCCGGATATCATTCATATTTTGTAGGTTGTGCAAGTTCACGTTTAATTTATGTATCTTTTAAACCTACCAGGGATGGTACCTACTTATTAAAAAACTTTTTCATGGACATAAAGTTCAACTATGGCATGGTTGATTTATCGCCGTTATACCTACATATTGAAATCAGTTACAATATTTAACCCGAGTACCCATACCCGTTATAGTCCCGAGTTTTATAACAATATTGCTTTTACTTAGTTAGGTAAAACAAAATACCTACCGACATGAATAACTTTCTATTCAGAACATTTTTGGAGAATTTTATCGGTTTACTACGGACCGTCTTTTGTTTCCATTTAAACAAAAGCAGCAGGTAGGTACCTCTATTACCAATATCCACATCTGGTTCAAAACTAAACTCTCATCTCGTTTCAAAACTGCGTGATTATTGAGTTACGTATTGAAAACAAAATGTGGTCAACAAAAGCTGCTACTGAGAATAAATAGTTTCAGAAACTGGTATTGGTATTCGAAACCTGCTATCGTTTCGTTTCATTGAAAACCTGCTACTGCCCATCCCTACTGTCAATGTCAAAGTGACAAAATTCAGTTGAAATTATTTTACATCCGAAAAAAACATAATCATCTTGGAAGAAGAAGATAGACGTATACAAATCTAACTATCGCCATCGCATTCAGCTGTTTTAATACGTTAAAATATTGTTCCAAATAAACGGAATGAACGAATGACTTTAAATCATTCAGTCGTGGAGACGCGCCATAAGCCACACCATAGACAATCCATCACCTTGCCATCACCGTATTATTTTATCTGTGAATTCAATTTAAACCTGTCAAAGTCGATTTAGTCCTGTCAAACAAGACGACTTAATTTAGTTCGTTGCCAAAACCGAATTGCACACGAAAACGACTTAACTTATTTTAGTCGAATTTTGGTTAAAATTAGTTTAGTCGAGTGCGCATACCGAATCGATACCAATGTCTCCAAGTCAATGATATTAATGTTAATACCGTAACCTCTAAGTAAATAATATTTTATTGTTTTATTTATGTACCAGGTAAATTTTTATCAATATTGTAATGTTTATAAATATTTCAGAAAAAAGGCGCAATCAGTTAGCAATCGGAGGAAGTAGAACCATTTTTCACACTGTCCTCAGCATGTTCTGCAAGAGGCTTCATATCCAGTTCCTCTTTAAACGAATTAACATTACTTCCCGAATTGCCACCAAGTTGAAGATAACTCGGAATCAGATCAAAATTATTGTAATCGAAAGAAGAATCATCGCTAGTTTTCCATTTACTTGCAATAAGTTTAAGCGGCTCCAGGCATTGTAGGCTCTGCTGGACACGCAATAGCTCAATGTTACATTGGTTTTCTACTTCTAGAAGCTTCAACCTGTACGCTTTTGTGAGCATTTGCTTTCGTATAGCATTTTTCTTCTCCGTCTGCGCCATTATCAGCGTATTTTGATACCTCTGAAGCTGTTTCTCATATTCCATAAGATTTTCATCGCAGTTCAATTTGCTATCGACGCATGCACTGTAAATGTTGGCAGATGTGGAATGACACATGTCTGTCAGGAAATGTTCAGGACTTGATATCTCATTGTATCCTGATGTGTAAGCTGAAAAGCTTCCAGGAGTGTGAGGTGAAGATTGTGGATGTTCAGTTTTACTCTCCCGTTCTAGTTTTACTTTCTCTTCGTTTAGTTCAAATTTCAAAGATTCAATTATTTGCCGACAATGGGCAATCCTGTCTTTCAATTTCATCTCATTATTATCTATATGTTGAGCAGTAATATCATTTTGATCAGGAATTTCGTCTTGGGTTTTGGCTTGGTCCGCTTCGTGGTCGTCGCTAGTCAATTTACTTGTGTCCGTTAAATTCACATCTTCAGAAAACCGATGTGGAGACGATGGTAAAGCCATATTATCACCAGAGGCGAGTTTCATGGGATTCATGTTTTTTAATGTAAAATTATATTCTAAATAATTATTTTAAATATAGGTAGTGAAAAGTGACAATTTTGAGACACTTTTCCAGTTTTTCAAACAAAAAACAAATGAATAAATATAATTTTTTAATATCGTAGAAAGAGAATGTTCAAGTTCAACTCAAGTCATTATATTCCTTGCAAGTCATGAAACCGCGAAACATTTTGTTGTGCGTATCCGAATCGAATGCAACTAGACCATAGACAAAATTAACTTTTTTTTTTTTTCATGTTTTTTTAGCACACTCGAAACGTGCACTCGGCAGAAGTGCGATTTTTGAAAATCATACGAGCGACTTGTCAGTAGAAAATGTCAAAATTACTATGGAGATCTTTCTACTGCCAAGTCGCTCGTATGATTTTCAAAAATCGCACTTCGTGTCAAAATTACTATGGAGATTATGCATCTTTCTACTGCCAATTCGCTCGTATGATTTTCAAAAATCGCACTTCAGGACGAACGGGAGGACGGTAGATACAGAGTAGGTATTACCGCGTATTTATTACCTACAATAGTTTTAAATGGGAGCCGTAGTATCTGCCTACCTTGGGCAGGATAGTGACATACCTAATCTTTGTTTGTTTCATTCTTGTAGAGTTTTGGAACTCACGAAGTGTAATTTTATTGACGCTGCCGATGCCGTGTGGAAAATTAAAACGATCCCATTTGACATAAAGTTGACAGTGACAGATTGTTTGACAATGACATTGACAACAAAAAAAAGGTTAAAATTTGCGCGCCGAATCGTTTTGGGGCTGGCTATGCTTTAAAAATTTACAGAATTTGAAGATTACTGATATAATTTTAGTTATTTTTGTGTAAATACTTTACCATGGGCCTCTTAGAATTGTGTGAGAAATATTTCGAAACAAAGAACTTGTACGATGTTCTCGGAATAACAGAGAAAGCTACAGACAAAGAAGGTACCTTTTCATTTGCCTCAAACCTCTAATTAACAATTACACACACGCGAATAATTTTAAAACTTGGAGTCACGTTGCAGGTTCTGACCCGAGCACTCATCTCGCGTGGTTTCGCGCGTCGCGCTTTTGCCTGCCACGAGGCTCCGCAATCCTCAATCTCTTCTTGTTCTTGACTAAAAACAATCCCCTAGATTGGGATAGATTCTCCCATAAACTACTTGACACTGGCGGAAATGCAGTGCTAATGCACAAGCAAGAGTCCATTAATTATAATTTAAAAATAAATGTTAAACCTTAATTATTACAGTAAAGAAAGCTTACCACAAGCTCTCACTGAAAGTTCATCCCGATCGAGTGAAAGATGATGAGAAATTAGAAGCGACGGAAAAATTCAAAGTACTCGGCGGTGTCCACGCAATCCTCAGCGATACGGACAAGAGAGCCGTGTACGATGAAACCAAAAGTGTGGACGAAGATGACTACAATGATATCCAGGATCGAGACTGGACCGTGTACTGGCGGATGATGTTCAAACCCATCACTGAAGAAGACATAAGGGCATATGAAAAAGAATATGTTGGTGAGTGAAAAAACGACTTCCTGCACTGGTAGCATGCCAACCCGTATAGCCGTGATTCGGCTTTATCACGTCTTTTATCTCGTTCGTTCGCACGCAAAAGAACGAGATAAAAGACGTGATAAAGCCGAATCACGGCTATACGGGTTGGCATGCTACCAGTGCAGGAGTTGAATAACCTGTAAGCGAGGTTACTCTCCGGCTTGCAAGTGGCTCCCTCCACCATTTTGTAGTAGCACAAACATGTTCTTATCGTGTGGGCAGAGCCCTGGTGTTAGAGTTTTTTCAGACTGCCTTATGGCCTCTGCCATGGTTTTTATGTAACAACTACTACCACCAGAGATAGTAGCCAGGACCAATGGCATGTGCCATCTGAAGCATGGAATCATCTTTCTTTTCAGACAATCAGGTGATTCAGCCTGCAATTTCCTAACCAACTGGGGAAAAATGCACAAAGTGACATAATTATCACTGGGTGACCCCTGTGGGAATCGAACCCACTACCTCAGTGTCAAAAGCCTGATGCTCTTATCTTAACCATTAGACCACGGAGGCAACAGTCACACGTGACAAGCCTTGGATTTTTTTTTTTAAAACAAATGAACGCTTGAACTACATACATACATATGCTAACGCCTATATCCCACTGGGGTAGGCAGAGACAACAGATTACCACATGCTACGATTCTGACACACATCTCTCACCTCTTCAACATCCACAAGTCTCTTCATACAAGCTCATCGGTTCCAAGTGAATTTTATTTGAACCTTCTTCAGTATGCATCTGATTTAGTACATGTGTCTAAGCTCTAGCCTAGCTCTAGCTAATGAGAGCCTAAAATACTACAGATGAAAGTTAGTTTTACATTTAGTTTTCTTGCTTATGATTATGGTGCTTGCCAAAAATAATAACAGACATTGCCTGTCACTTTGTCCTCACCGGCTCCCCTGTAGCAAGTTAAAATATATAAAGCCTGACCATAAATATAAAAAAAAAAGATCCCACTGGGTCGAAGTGTTGCTGGCTTGCCAGCCCCCACAACAAGATAAGATAAATATAAAAAACCTGGTATGGGGGCCCTGCTATTGACTATAACCTGTAATGTCAGTGTTCCATATACACACGGCGACACATCAAAAGCTATGCAAACCCAAAATAAGCTGGTCGCGCGAAGGTAGAGTAATGTATAACATCGCACGGCCAGCATATGTGCTTGTGTGTTTGTTTTGCGGAGCTTGATGTCTCGCCGTGTGTACAATAATATCAGTAGTCTCATCATAAGCTTTAACTGTAACATTAATTGTAATTTTTGTGTGATGCTCAAACATGACGAAAAATCCAAAAATCAGGAATTGTTTTAAATTCTCCATTGATAATCTGATTTAAACAGGTTCAAAGGAGGAGCGAGCGGATCTCAAGACGGCTTATACAGCAGGGAAGGGAGACATGGACTATATTGTGGACCATGTCCAGTTTGCCAGGACCGAACATGAACCCAGAATCAGAGACATACTTAATGTTAGTATGTTTCTTTGAATCCGGCAGACAATGCTGATGGACAGACTACAAAACCCTTTCATCCGTCGAAAATAGACTAAGTGGAACTCTATGAGGTAACAAATGAATGTCACACAAGACCTAGAACGATATAACAACACAAAATAGACAGCACTTATCCTAGAACGATACCTCACTCGTTATTTTATTTTTTTTATGTGTTGACAAACATTTGTTTCTTCATGGCTACCTCATTTCTGTTTTTGGTTACTGTTAACTGTCATCTTGCCAAATTTCGAATCTATAGTTGCAAAAATGAATGAGTAATCAAGGGCATACAGACAGACAGAATGGACAAAAGTATAAGGGTTCCTATTTGACTATGGAAACCTATAAATGACATAAATTATATAACTATTTCAGGAGATGATAGAGCAAGGTGAGATTCCTGCATACAAGATATTCACACACGAACCAGCCAAGAAGCGACAAAGGAGAATTGCAAAGGAAAACCGTGAAGCTAAGGAGGCAGAAGAATGGAAAAGTGAGCTGGAAGTAGACTCAGGTAACATATACACACTGTACAATACCACAGATTACCTACTAGTTCCTATGTGACACTTTGTGGCCGCGTCGTAGACTAACGCCCACATATCCTGCCTGAGGGTAGGCCTGTGCCGTGTAGTAGGACGTATAGAGGCTGATGATGATGAAGGTTGACTCAGCATTGTTTTTACTTCATACAGCGTGCGACGTATTCGACGTTGCCGTCTGGTGCGCATGACAGAAATCTAGGAAGTGCATCGCTTACTATGCGCTACCTACGGCCGAGTGACGGAGGCCTGGCAATACTATAGTGTAGACAATACAAAAGGGGAATTAAGAAGAGCAACATAGCAAGTGTTTGATCCTGGATACCTGTCTAGCATTCCGCCCTCTGGCCGGATTTGATACAAAGCGCGCAAAAATGCTTTATCGAGTCAGACCTGGATTTTAGATGGCCACTAACCACTAATGCTAAACAGGATTCCAAGATTAAACTCTTCCCATGTTGTTCTTCATACATCCAAATGAGATCTACATTTATTTCTTATAGGGCCATATCACACAAGTTATTTTTGAGCGAAGGCGTTGACGAAACGATATCGCCGCAATATTTCTAAGGGTTGAACCTCATCTGGCAGCACCGTATCGCCTTTTTCTGTCGCTCCATCCTTTTCTGTCACTCAGGAACGTCATTTGGTGCTGCCAGATGAGGTTCAACCCTAAGATCAATCAATGTCACGCTGATAACACTCTGTAAAATCATGGTGATTCAGTTTGTTGCGGCTATATGCGATATCGCCTACTACATACTATAATTTGTAAAGAACACCAAGGCAATAGGAATGTTTCTTTTTTTTCAGGCTCCAACAGTTTAGAACTGATGATAAAACAGAAACAGCAAAATAGAGCAAAAATGATGGACTCCTTTATAGATGATCTGGCAGCTAAATATGGCGGTGGGAAGAAAGCAAAGGCAACAAAACGCAAAGCAGCATCAAACGCTGAACCCGTCACCAAAAATAAACGAAAGAAGTGAATTTAGATGTAAACAATTTGTTATTTATTTAATCAATCATTGGCAGTAACATGTTTCTTCATTAATGATAGTAGCAGTATAAATATGTGATTCAAATCAAATGTCATTTAAATATTATTCATCTCCTTCCTCCATGGCCACTTGTAAATCACTTTCAGAGTAGAACGGACCTTGTTCCACATAGCTTAAGAGTCTTAAAGAGATACTAGGATCAAAAGATGGTGATCGGGAGAGTCTCTTGATTATGTCGTATTTTGCTTCTTTAGACTCCTTTGTGTGATCCACTGTGCGGTCCAGAAGATATTCAACAAATCCTGAAAGACAAGTATAATTTGATAATTTCTGATTCGAGGGGCGCGACAAACTACCAATAGCTAAACTACCAGCTTTACCCATACCGAATGCACATCGCATACTTTGCCACAACAAGTAGTTTATACCATAATGCATTCTTAGTTGAACCTTCCGAGTATGTTTGGCAAGCATGGACCAAGAGCATTATAAAGTTGATTGCTAAGGGTCAGCGCACACCCAGCGTAGAACTGCTCGCGCATGCTCGAGCATGTTCTTTGCAGTCGCGCACACCTAGCGGCAAAATCCGCCGGCGGCAGCGGCGGAGCAGACGGCCCGGTAGCACAGTTGGTAGTGAACCTGCCTGCTGTGCCGAGGGTCGCGGGTTCGAATCCCGTAAGGGACAAATATTTGTATGATGAATATGAATATTTGTACCCGAGTCATGGATGTTTGTATCTATATATGTATTCTATATCGTTGTCTAGTCATCATAATACAAGTCCAGGCTAGATTCTGGTACTTTAAATGTGACTAGATAATTTGTGTGACATTGTCCAAGATATTTATTTATTATTTATTATTAGCATGCTCGCGCGTGTTCGAACAGTCTCGCGGATGCTCCTGTGTTGCTACAGTTGACGTAGTGAATTTTGCGTTGTGTTTACAATATTTTATAGTAAAGACGTGCGATAACAACAATTTTAAAGTATGGTAGACTGGGATTTGGTAATTATTGGGTTACTAGCAAAGGAAGAGGAGCAAGAAGAGCACATCAATAAGATGAAAAGAGGCAAGAAAGATGTACTTATAATTGGGAAATACTACGCCCTGTGCTGTGTTACGGTTTAAAGTTCTAGGGACAGTTATTTTATGGCTAGGAACTATAAAATGGAATATGAACAATTTGAAAACCTACTAAATCTGCTTCGACCTTTCAGATTTTCTTTGTATTTTCAAAAAGAGTTCGATTATTATATAATATTATCTGTAGTAAATTGCCCTTTTCGGGCTAAAGTAGTTAAAAATTATGCTAGATTTAGTCCGAAACCGGCCGAGGCGGCAACACTTACGACGGATCGCAAGCATCGACACGGGCGTATGCTCGAACATGCTCGAGCATGCGCGAGCATCCGCGCGCATGCTCGCGACTGCTCCCGTCGCCGCGAGGAGCATACGCGAGCATACTCGAACAGACGCTGAAGGGATTTAATCACTTGCAAGCTATTTTCAACTTTATTTCAATGGAAATAGAGTTCATTATCATTTGAATCAATGAAACCTGCTCGCGCATGCTCGAACAGTTTTACGCTGGGTGTGCGCTGACCCTAAGATAATATGCTGCATAGAACAGTGTTTTTGCAGTCACCAAAGAGTAGCGATTGCATTTATTCATCCTCCTACAAGTTAACAATTGAAGGAATAACACTGGCCATATGTTTTATGAACTGGTACTTGGGGCGAATATTACGCGTACAATATCGAATGTTACACTTGCAATATCGAATGATATTTATTAATTACTCGGATAAGAATTCAATTCACATTGTATTGACCATACAGGTTCCTTCTTATTATGCTGACACTTTTTAACAGGGTGATCAGACCATCAATCTGTACAACTTTCTCTATGGTACCAAAACCGAAACCGCGAAAAAAAAAATCTGCTATACCATACATTTGGCTCGAGTAGGTTTGCAGTTTTGTATGGAACAGCAGATTTTTTTTTGTTTCACGATTTCTATGTTGGTGCCATAGAGAAAGTTGTTCAGATTGACGGTCTGATCATCCCCTTAAAAAAGTGTCAGCATATTTAGAAGGACCATATACACACAGGGTGTAGGATTAAATGGGATAGTTACTTAAAGGGGTGCTTCAGACCATCAAACTGAACAACTTTCTCTATGGGACCAATATCGAAATCGCGAAAAAAATCTGCTGTCCCATAGTCGAGTTATGTTTGCAGTTTTGTATGGGACAGCAGATTTTTTTTTTCGCGTTTTCAGTTTTGGTTCCATAGTACAAGGTTGTTCAGTTTGATGGTCTGAAGCACTCCTTTAAGTAACCGTCCCATTTAATTTTATACCCTGTATACACAGCAACAATATTGCAGTATCCTGTGGTGTAGTAGACCTCAAAGTTTGCTCAAACATTTATAAATCCTAGTGTTATTTACCTGCAGTCCTGGCCACTAATTCTTCCCCCCACTGATGTTGGCAAACGGCGTCCAATAAACTAAATGCTGCAAATCTGATATCAGGGAATGGATTCTTGCAGTTTTCAAATAAGGTGTCCATAGAATTGGAAGGGGGATTGAGGCTTCTGAACCATTCTCGGGTCATCAAAGTGACTCTGTGATCAATAGGGCCAGTTTTGGGTACAGCTGGATCGGTTTCTACACCAATCAAGCTGGCAAAGCAATGTAAGGCGCGAATTTTTATGTCCATAGGACTGTTTCTGATTAGTTGTCCCACTTTTTCCACCGTCTGTGTGTATTTACTTCCTGAAAAATATAAAAGGGAATTTTATTATTTAAAAACCAATAGTAAATACGAGCTATTACCCTCGACTTCGTCCGCTCAAATCATTAACTTTCAAACAAAAAAAGTTTCTTCAAAATCAGTTCATTAGTTTTTGCGTGATGATTGAAAAACGAGAGGACAGCTTGGATAAATAAACAGACAGACAAAAATTCTTAACCCTCCTTCTGGGGCAGTTAGGTAAAAAGATTGATTTGGAGTCTGGGATTCAAAAAAACAACATTGTAATCTTATTTGTAAATATCTTCAATTTACAGACACTTCTGTTAGTTTTATATAACCCATAATATTTTGATAACTTGAAAATCAGCAATGACTACAATGTGACTTGTTTTTTGGAAATGCTGTATACTTTTTAAGGAATCACAAAATACGATGAGGGCAGCACTAACGGCTCGGTGTCCCCTTAAATAGGACAGCGTAATAAAGTGTAGTGTCTCGTCAATAACATCATGAGACATACCTAATGCAGCAAGACACAATTTTCCTTCTATTGTATTTCCAATGAAGCCCAACGTGTCCAGGGCAACGGGCAGGGTCGATTGGTCACCAGAATCAAACGCATCAAACAATGAATTCAGCAGTACAGGGTATTTGTCAAATATCTCTTTAGGGTAGTGGTGTGCAATGCTTCCAAAGAACTTCATGTAACCTGAAATAACATTAAGTTAAAAATCATCTTTTCCCACTGGATTTGTTAAACACATGAATGTCAGTATTAAGAGACCTTTTACTGTTCAATGCCGCCTTCATCACAAACTTTTAGATTTCTCAATCAAGAAAACTTCAAATAAATAAAAGTGAAACACCAACAACAACATACTACACCAACCTTTGTTTTTTGGTACCTCCAAGAAAATGTAGCATTAGTAGGTGTGCCTATTTTCTGTGGAATGTTTGAAACCTATAAGGCCACGGCTCAGGCTAAGGTGTGATGAAGACCACTGAACAGTAAACGATCTCTTAACTAAAACTCATGAAATTGATGTCAAACAAAAAGGATGAATGAAGTTCTTTTTTATTTTACTACTAGAATTACAAAATTAAACCACAAGTTAAAAATCTAGGTCTCTTTCTACATTATTTGAATTTACAGATATGTTTCCTACATTTAATACTTTGACATATACACAGATTCTAATTTAATTGTTGATGTTCCTGAATCTATTCTAGACTTGTATTATGGTAATAAGAAAATTATAATAGAAATAAAGAACAATATCCAAGACTTAGATACATTATTCTCCTTACAAATACTATGAATTTGAACCAACAAATAAGATGAAGAGTTTGATTAGAAAATTTCTTACCAGGCGACAATAATCCACTGAGAGGATTGGTTTGCAAGTCCTCAATCATTTCAGCGAATTTTGTCATAGCTCCATGTTTGACAAGGTAGTTCATGCCGTGCGGTTTCACAGCCAGCCTAGTCAAAAGCTCCAGTACGTTCAGTTGATACAGAACATCGTCTGTTCGCAATTCTGTTACCATGAAGTCTATGTAACCATGATCAGCGCACAGCTTGAAAAGCTCAAATGATTTCGTTGAGATGTTTACTATGATCTGAAATATTTGATTTTTGTGTTTAGCATTTTCCTGTGTCTCTGTGCTTCGGAAGGCACGTTTAACTAGCATGTTTCCTAGTTCAGTCAGATGGTGGTGTAACTATTTGTCAAGCCAAAGCAGAGGTCTAATAAGGATCCTTAAAAATTCTCTGACAGCAAGTTGATCACTAAATTTACTCTACCTATCCGCATAGATAAGGCCTTTGTCGTGCAGTGCTCCTACGGACAATTTTATTTAAATTCTAGACTTTTAACCACCATCTCAAAAAATAATGCAATATTTATTTATAAATAAAACCGGTCAAGTGCGAGTCGGGCTACACGCGCACCGACGCACAGTGGTTTACAATAATTAAATCAGGGACATAGGGGTATCTGAAACTAATGATTAAATCTAGGTAATCTGATTTATGAAATCTGTAGATCTGTACTGTAGTAATACAAGATAGATATATAAAAAATCCATCCTATCAGGAACATGACAAAAAAAATTGTATAAGATATTTTTGTATGGAGAAAATTACATTTTTAGGATTTTTTCATAAACTTCCCCAAACTTCACGGAGTCCATAACAGGGTTGCTATCGATTTTTATGTCTAATCGTACGCCTTTAATTATGCACGTTTAGACGCCAAATTCTTTCAATAATTGATAGAGTCAATGCCCATCTAACTACCATAAAGGATTCTCGGAAGTAGGAAATCCGCCGTAAAAACGCATAATCTGAGAAAATTTCAACTATCTAGCTATTACGGTTCAAAAGTTATAGCCCTAAATAGGTAGGACAGACGGACAGACTATGTAGGCTTAGTAATAGGGTCCCGTTTTCACCCTTTGGGTACAGAACCCTAAAAATAAATAGTTCAAATGATATTACCTCAAGTGCATTACACTTGCTGCTGCTACTGTATTGCAAAGCAATCTTCATCTCATCAAGGACTTTAGGATAAGCTTCGACGGGCAAATTAGATGTAATGAGTATGGCCTTGTTAGCCACACCGACATCCTCATCTAACACCAGCTGAGCCACTGCCACAAATACGTCTATGTATTGGGGCACTGGTAGTATGGCAGGATCTGCTGTTACTGCTTTGTACACCTGGAAAATGTTGTTAGATAATTAACACATACGCTGCGAGTCTCAAAACATGAAACTTGATCGTGTGCTAACACCTCAGAACCTTATAAGAGAGGTTAGAAGTGCAAAGTAGGCGTGGAACGCGTGCCACGCGTGCAAAAGGCGCGCGGCGTAGTGCGAGCGAGACGGCATAAGTAGTTGTAGCAGCGTGAGCGGGGGGACACAAGTGGCGACAGTGGTCTCCGAAGCAAAAGTGCTACTTTGCATTTCTCTTCTAATGTTCTGTGGTAATACCAAAGTGAATATAATAATAGTGAGGGCGCTCTCGGGTCGCGACAGGCCTATCGTGCGGGGAGTGCGGGTGGCGGGGGGCGCGGTCCCAGTACCAATTCACCTGCGCGCTGTACCCCAACGGCTGGTGCCTCACCCCTCCGCACACCGGGCGAGCCCCCCCGCACTCCGCGCAAGCATAGACCCAGCGCGGCCACTAAGCGCATCCACTTTATTGTATTTACGCAATGGTAATACTGTGGAACATGTTAATACGGACATATGAAATAGATCATCAGCTGCAAATGTGTTACAAGCCTTGCAATAAAATGGTGCAGTCACACTTTTTTATTTGCCATGCGAGTTGTTTGTCACCAGCCCAGGTCAGGCTATAATTCGGCTGCCCTGTTCAATAGCCCATTTGGCTCCTACGTAAATACAACAGTATTATAGGTTCGAAACATTCCACTTTAAAGAAAATCTTAATAAGTAGTAGTAAATATTTGTATTTTCAGCTTTTCTTAAAATTAATATGTTCAAACCTATAAATTAAAATAGCTTTGAGGCTTTAGTAGAAAGTTGGTGTTTTCACTTTTTTATTGTTGATCTGCTTGATTGAAATCTTAATTTTTATTAAAACTCATGATCACCAGCAAAGAACAAAGAGAAAGAGAAAGAAAGAGGAAAGAGGAGGAGGGAGAGGGGGGGGGGGGGGTATAAAGGGAAAGAGAGGTAATGCATGCCTACGAGATCAACCGATGTGGTAAAAGAAATTACGGAGACAAAACTACAGGCCCACCGAGCCCAAGATTGAGCGGCCTGGAGTGCTACGGTAACAAAGCAGCCCATGATGGTCACGTCCCTCAGCCATGAGCTTATGGCCAAGAAGAATTTTTATTATGAGGGCGCCACAGAGCGGTCAAATGCCTCGTAACTTCAAGTCATTTAGTTGGTTTTCTTCCATACAAACTCCTATTTCAGCTTGAGTAGTCTACAATAATGACAAGGTAAAAATTACAAACCTCGTCAACAGCAAGTTTCCTCACACAACTTTTTTCATGTCGTAGCAGGTACATAATGTGGCCTGTGAAATTCTTAATAACATCACCTACTTCAAACTTTCCAAAGCAAATTCTCAAGACCTCACACGTAAGATCGACATGGGACCTGGAAAATTATAATTTCATGATTTATAGATTAAAAATAATCTAAACTATTATAAAACTGTAACAGAAGTGTGTCTGTACATTGAAGATATTTACAAAAAAAAATTACGACATGGTTTTTACCTGTCACTGATTCCAAATCACAAATTTTTCTGTTTGTTTGTTTGGGTGTTTGTTTGTTCGAGTATCACGCAAAAACTACTGAACCGATTTTGATGAAACTTTTTTGTTTGATAGCTTACCATCTGACTTAAAATCTGGTATATAATTTATGCAGACGAAGTTGCGGGTAAAAGCTCATAATAAAATAAAAATACAAGCTTTTTTTTTATTTATAATTAATGGACTCTTGCTTGTGCATTATTAGCACTGCATTTCCACCAGTGACAAGTAGTTAAAGGGATAATCTATTATCCCAATCTCAGGGATTGTTTTTGGTCAAGAACAAGAAGAGATTGAGGATTGCGGAGCCTCGTGGCAAACAAAAATGTGAAGAGCGAAAACCATGCGATACAAGTGCTCGGGTCAGAACCTGCCACATGACTCAAAAAGTTTCTTAATGTTGTCTACTACCTTATTTTCTTTACAAAGTGGTTGATACAAGTACACATAAATACACAGAAAATAGGTATACACATTGCAATACAAACAATTTGTGGGAGACGAGCCGAACATAGGTAAACCTGAGAATTGCAAAACTCCAGGCACCTCCCCACCCGCAGCTTATTGAACAAAAGTGTTGGTATTCAAAATCTAAGATAACTAGACCACTAAAGTAGTAAAGTATGGGTCTCAATCAGGTTATCTAAGTTGGTAGTTTCCTTTACAAAAATACGTACTTTTCATTAACATTAAGGCAATGGACAATCTTGGATATTCCGCCGTTTCGTATGGTGGTGGTAGCTTCACCGGAAGGCTTGAAAGCAAGCAAATTTTTGATATCATTCAATGCACCGGGCCTATGTTCATCCCTCTGCAAATTCTCTATAAACATCCTATATTGTTCAGTATCTTCGTTGGACATGTTGAAATTTTATTCACTAATTTTGTTTCACTAGATAGTTTATTACATAAAGTTTTATACAAAGCTGGAAATTGGGAAATAAACAAATGAGAATTTCAGAAGTTTATTTTGACAATGTCATTTTTTTTGACATCGCAATGACATGCAAATTTTGTTCCATTCCGTTGTTGTTGTTTTATTCTTTATCTATTATTCTTCCTTTCGGAAAGGCAATGGGATCCCTTACAGCCGTTATCTTCAGTAGTTTTTCGTTTTATCTTAAGCCCCGGCTACACATACCGTCATGCGCGCGCTTAGACTAATTATATCCGGACCGGCCTTGCGGTAGCATTTCCCCTCTGCCACGGTATTAGATCAATTAATCTTGCGCATTTACATTCAATTTTATAACTTATCACTAAACTAGACAGCCTATTATTGCGAAACAATAATTTCGAACTTAGAACGTTTGGGGTTTACACGAGACTACTTTTTATGATTTTGAACATTCAAAATTAGAATCTAAAGTCATTGGGAATAAAATCCAAAATTGCGGATAACATGTTACCTCGAACCCCCGCAAAAAGTGGCAGAAAGTTTGTTAGTAGAATGACACGTGGTTACGCGTCCCGATATAATTAGTCTAAGGCTGAGATTCAGAGACGATTCGTTAAGACGTGCTAAGTACGAACTAAGCCAAGACAGCCAAAGTAGTACTTAACGCGAACTTACTTTTTGGTATTCACAGTCAAGTTTCAACCGGTGCTAAGCCGCTACTCGGCTAAGTACGAGTTATCATTCGTTCATTCAGTAGACACTCTGTGGCATGGCGTTGCCAAGGTGTTAAAACTGCTACATGAAAGAATGAAGTGATAGAACCATACGAAGTCGTCATAAGAGTAAAAGAGGTAGAAGATTGTCTCAAAGGCGGCCCGACGCTAATGGAACACAATGGAAAATTCAAATTACGCGGGTGATTTGAATCGCTTCTGCGTAAAATCGGCTAATAAATTAATGAAAAACGTGAAAAACTAAGATGAAAAATCACAATCAAAATAAAACAAGGTTTGATTAATGGAAATTTTAATAAAAGGGGTTTATTTACACAAAATATTTATGATACAATGCAATACAATACAATAATAAGAAATAATATTAATAAAAATGGACAACTAGATTATCTTCTTTCAGCACTTTATTGGCATTGCAGAACTAACTACACACACAGTATGCCACAATTAGATATATTTGCTTTATTTTGGTGCTCAGTCCAACATGATTGTAAACACTCAAATCCGTTTTTTAGGGCACCAAACACGCCAAAACATTTCTGGTCTGAACTTCCACATAATTATAATTTTGTAGTGCTCTCGAGCTGGGATTCAAAAAGGGAGTAAGCACAATACACAGTGCGTGGTCCGGTACCTATCATTATTTGTCCATCACGCTGCAACATCAAACATTTTCATCATTGGTGCAACGGCGGCCTGAAAATAAAAATTATGTTTATTATACTGCTAGGTATGTAATCTAATCACTAAACTTTTATTGCCATGGGATAACAAGACTTGTCCATATTAATATTATTATTATAATTATAAATTAAATCAAGTTTTCAAGATTGGTGGTGCGATTCGGAGGTATCGACACTTAACTGTGAGGATTTGGGTTCGAATCCGCACAGATGATATACCACATACATAGTATACAACTACCAACTAACTTGCAAGCAGTCATAGCAAAGCTCTTTTAGCATATTGTAGGTGTCAACATTTAATAATGTGTAAAGAGGCGATAGGGGGCTAGGTTTTTACTGACAAATACACTGCGTACTGCGTAAGAAACCCTTATCCTTTAGTCACCTTGTACAACACCCACAGAGAGATACAGGGTGGCAAATTGTAAGCCAAAATCACACAGCCATCTTAACATGTTCGCGGGCAGTGAACGAGACACAATAGAACTTTTATTATTACTGCTATAGCCGGTCACTGTCCACGAATGTGTTGATTATTAAATAAAAGACTATTTCTTACCTATTTAGGGAGATAAGATATGAACATTGATGCTGACATAACCAAGGATGTTGAGTGTTGAGAAAAGCTTTGTCGAGTAAAAAGTATGGGAACTTCACAAACTCTCCGGCACAGGCATTCCGTCAAGGAGGGTGTTGAGGCATTAGGTAGTTCACCACGCATAATCAATGCGCAGTGGTAGAATACATTACTCATCACAATATTGGTAGGTATCCTTTGTATAATGTCGCTCTCCATTAATCAAAGTAACAATCATGTTTTTAATACTGGGTATCGGGGGTTATGTGTGGAATCGGTTAATTTACTTTCGTTATGTAATCGAAAGCACCATCAAAAGGGATCTTTATTCTTGCTGACGAAGTGGAACAGGACTTGAAGACTTGAACAACCCTCGTAAAAATCGTAATTTCTCAACACAACATACTCCAGAAATTGGACAAAAACACGGTCAATATTGTGATATTGTCCATTTTATTTAAAAACCACTGATTTGTTCCGAATTTTCTTGTTTCAAAATCTAGTTTCAAACAAATATAATATTTATGATAAATATCCGCCTTATATTCCTTGATAAATATGTCTAAGGGACTTTGACATTACATTGAAGATTATTTTTCGTTTTGCTGGCAATTTTTGGCATTATGGCCCTGATTCCTTGCTGAGTAGGGCCAAAGTAGGACTTAAGTCGCCGATTTCGGAAACTAATGCTCGGCTTAAGGGGTCCATTCACAGTAGTCCTACATGTAGGACTGCGAGCCCACACACTGTCCTGCAAGTAGGACTACTCATACATTTTGCTCAAGGACGTCGGACGCCATGCAGGACTACAACACCATTCACGATCCGATATTGGTGTAGGACTACATGTAGGACTACTGTGAATGGGCCCCTTTAGTTTGAGTTCAGACTAAGCAAAGTTTTACTCGACTCTGAATACGAAAATTGAACTTAGCATCGGTTTTGACATACGGGAGTTCGAACTATGACTTAAAAATCGTCTCTGAATCTCAGCCTAAGTGCGCGCGAGCTTACTTGCGCAGTCCAATCTTCAGCATGTCAACAATGAGGGATTTTCCAAAAGCAAAAAAAAGTAAAAAGTTAGTTCCAAATTTCTCGATAGATGGCGTTGACAAGAGAGGGGTCGATTAGGTATGACCAGCACTGGTAGCATGCACACCCGCTATAGCCGTGATACGGCTTTATCACGTTTTTTATCTCTCTCTCTATTCTTTCACGCGAAAAGAACGAGATAAAAGACGTAACACGGCTATAGCGCCGTATTCACGGTCCATCCCCGCTGTACGTCCGCTCAAGGCCGCGGCGATGGATGTAGCATACAGACTATCCATCCCGGCTGTACGTCAGGCCAAGGCCGCGGCGCCGCATCAAGCGTGAGCAGAGTAATTAAATCGAACCAATTAAACGTCAAAAAATGCGAGTTCTTCTAATGATTTCAGCAGCAACAGAAGAAATGAAAAAAAAAAAACAGTTTTTTCACATCTTGCTAAAGAGGTTTTGGATGAAAAAAAAAGATTATCATAAACGTGCAGAGTATCTCAAATGAGTCATATCATGTGAGGAACTTGTTATCTTTCAATAATATAAATTTTGAAAGTGTTTCACGATTCATTTTGACGTGCATTCACCTTGCGACACAAGCTCTAAATACGAAATCTGCTGTACAGCAAGTCTATTCACGATCAAGCACGCACGACGCAGGACCGCTTTGACGTACGTCCGCGCTATCCGCACGACGTGCGCGGTGGTGGGGGCGCTCGCTGGATGCAAAATGGGTCGTGCTCATCCAGCAAACAATTAATATTAATTATCGACGTACGTCAAGCCTATTCACGGTCGTTTTGCATCGTGCATCGTGCATGGCCTTGGCGGGACGTACAGCAAGATGGATGGTGAATACGGCGCTTATGCTACCAGTGCTGGTCTACCCAATATCAAACTGTACAAAAACATGTATAGTCATTCCTTACAGTCGCACACAGATTGCCATAAGAGTGACAGAGCTAGATTAGACGTAAATCTGTTAAACAAATGTCACCACTATTTAAGCAAATTCAAGCAAAATTCGTTCTTAACGTAAGGAAATAGCGGAGTCTTCCGGCTGGAGGTCTGGTGACAAAATGGTTCAAGACAGTATTTGTTTACTATTGACATTTCACTTATTCTAATGGGCGGTTGTCATAAGTGCGAATGGATGTCAAGTAGCGTTTCTATGTCTTGCTTTATATTATTTATCTACCCCTATATTTTATCTTTGAGTATGACCAATATAAGCTGACCGCGCGCAGGGTGAATAACGTATAACGTCACGCGACCACCTTATTTTGGTTTTGCTTAGCTTGATGTGTCGCCGTGTGTACGCACGGCGACAGATCAACCTACCCATAGTTCGACCTTATGTCCATGAACATAGAGTTCAACTATGGGTAGGTTGATCTGTCGCCGTGTGTACAAACAAACCCTTTCTTGTTGTTGTTGGTTTATTATAAACTATCTGCGGGGCTAGTATGCCAACCCACTATAGCGTGATATATCGCTATCACACTTCCGCTCTCTTTCTATTTTCGCACGAACGAACAAGATAAAAGTTTTGACAGATGGATGTGTTAAATATCGCAATCGCGGGTTGGCGTGCGTACTAGCCCCGCTGTTGATGAAGTAGCGATTACAAGTTTCCCGGTTTATTTGTGTTTTTCTGTTAAGCCGGGTCCGCTGCGCCATGTTTTCGTGTTACGATGTTAGCAAACACGGAAACATGGCGCAGCGGACCCGGCTTTAGGTTTTTGTAGTTTGTTATTGTCGTTATATTCAAAATGGATACAAAGCCCATACAGCCACGTCCGATACTTGATTCATTGTTGACAGACAATAACACCGAGATTGTTAATAATAAACCGACAATAATATCAAAGGGTTTATACTGCGTCTTTTTATTAATAATATTCATAAATATACCATAGGTACCTAATCGACCCCTCTCTGTTTAACGCCATCTATCGAGAAATTATGAACTAGCTTTTTTTTTTCTCTGGAAAATCCCCCATTGTTCGAGCCGCACTTGTTGGACTGCACGTACTTCCGTCTTGCCGTCCACACACGCTTGATTACTTGCACAAACTGCACTTGTAGCATGCACACCCGCGATAGCCGTGATACGGCTTTATCGCGTCTTTTATCTTGTTCTTTTGCGCGCGAAAGAACGAGATAAAAGACGTTGGGTTTTAGAGCAAACTTGTTTACTAGACCAAAGGTTTAAACAAGACCAAATCCGCTACGATTTGAAAGTTGAATCATATTTATATACTGAATAGTTACTAAGATACAAAACCTCAAAGTATGGAGTGGTATGACCATAAAGTTATTATACCTGTCGGAATAGAGTAACTGACATGAGTTGTCAAATGAAACCGTTTTTTTGCATTTGACGGCACTTATCGGCACCCTAAAACTTCGAGTTCTGTGTATAATTGTGAATCTAACGTGAAATCGTAGGTAATTTAATGAAATAGTGTTAGTATATTTCACAAAATAATCTACGACTTCACTTTAGATTCACTAATTATTCACAGAGCACGAATATTTACCCAGTCGATTGTGCTGACAAGTTCCCAAAAACGGTTCTATTGCCTCGCGTCACGTATCTCTTTCTATTATACAGTGGCGCCGCTGCTAGGTACATCTCGCTCTGTCAGCTGTCAGTTCCTCTATATGATACCTTTATGGGTATGACTAATTCCTTAAAACTTCGTTTTTTTTTTAAATTAAATATGTTATGTACTGTGATATATGTTATGATGTGAATACAGGATCGCGCTGTGCCAAATTATCTTTCTCTCGGTTTAATCAAAAATAATCCATAGCCCAAACACATAAAAACTATTTGGCACGCATAAAGTCGACCATGCTAGAAGAAGAAGGCATGAGTTGCACTTGCACCCGGTGTCCCATTCTACAGTGTACTGGTGTTGCCATATGTATATGTTATGATTTCAGCCGAATTGGTAAGATCAAATGAAGCAAAAATGTATCAAATCTTTTTAAATTATTTGTGTGTTGCAAAGCCGTGGTAGTAAAAAAGAAAAAAATTGACAACCCAATCTGCCATATTATTTGAAATTGTCGCTAGCCGTCAAATTAATTTTTATTATTTTTTATCCACATTTTATGTTAAAATGGTTCGTATTTGCTTAATCGACGGCTGCAAAAGCGAATATTTTCCAGATTGTGGCTTATCGTATCAAAGGTTTGTATTTTTAATATGTTTTAGTCTTGAAAATATTAAATTAGTTAGGGTAACAACAAACATAGAAGGTAAGCATCGGACGCATATATTATGATAAAAATTACGAAGATAAAACTGTTCTAATATCTGTAATAAAACATAGTAGGAAGGTAGGTACGCGCGGCCAGCTTATTTTGGTTTTGTATAGCTTGATGTGTCGCCGTGCGTACCTACCTATGCGTTTAGGGTAAGATGGTTGTTTGTTTGTTTGTGTGTGCCAACGAATGTTCCCATTTATCTCCAAAACGGCTTGACCGATTTAGATACGGTTTTCTGTAAAGGGTTTGTGATTTGATTAACGGTGGTTCTTAGATAGGTGTTACGGTTTCATTTGCCAGGGGGCGCTGCAGTAAATATTTTTCTTTCGTCAAAATGAGTTTTTGCGCATTTACACCGAAACGGCTTGACATAAGGTCGGCTGGATGATTTTTTTACCGTTTCGAAACTTTCAGGGGTGGTTTAGACCATCAAAATGAACAACTTTTAGTATGGGAGCAAATCTGAAATCGTAAAAAGAAAATCATAGTAAAAGTTATCCAAATTGATGGTCTGAACCCCCTAAAAGTTTCGGAACGGTAAAAAAAAACAGAAGTGCGATTTTTGAACATCATACGAGTGACTCGGCAGTAGAAAATGTCAAAATTACTATGGAGATTATGCATCTTTCTACTGCCGATTCGCTCGTATGATGTTCAAAAATCGCACTTCAGGGTGTTCGCGTTAGGTAGCCACACACATACGGAAATGCAATCCGGAATTCCAAATCAATTGTGATTTTGTACAGGATTTGACAGCTGCGCAATTCCGAATGCAATTGTGGAGGGGAGAAATCCATACGAAATCGTAATCCTGATTCAGGATTCCGGATTGCAATTCCGTATGTGTGTGGCGGACCTTAAGGTACCTAGTCCATAGAAAATTCTGCTATTGTGAACCTTTTTAGTCACATACAGGTGATCCAAAAGGTTATGGTAGGCTGCCATACCTTTTGGATCACCTAGTACTATCACGTCTTTGCTCTCTTCTATCTATTTACACGCGCAACATGCTCCGGTTTCAGGATTATTTTAATGTCAATAAATAGTTCCTTAATAGTGCCTAGTAATTAGTGCCTAGGTCAGATAAAAATAGTGCCTTCAACGAAATGAAGTTTACGAAATATTTATTTTTTTACCATAGTACGCTAGTTTGATGTCAAAGTAGCGTAAATGTGTTAGGTATAGATATATAGATACACATTTTCTGTAGCACAGCAAAACGACTACACAAATAGTGAAAATATAATAAAAGTCCTAAAAGCATAATCGCATTGTCACCCTACTAAGGATAGGGACACCGAGTCCAGGCTTCTTTATCCCGCTCTTCCCAATATTCCGAGAAGACCGCATTCCAGGTTTTACGTAGTAAATTAATATTTCTATGGAAGTTATAAACTTTAGGTTTCACTGTGAAGGTGTTTAGAAGAAGTATACATAATGCGCTACAAAATGTTTTTGAACCAAGATGCGACACTTGTAAAAGACAATGCGGGTTTTATATGAAAGGTTGGCGCCTTATTTTCCGCCGTTGTTTTTGGCGCGGCCAGCAACCATACATGAATATTTTATTTCAGAATAAAGTAACAAACAAAACTTATTAACATGTATATCCCTAAACTCAGTCCGGACGGAGATACAAAGACTTGAAGTTGAAAATATTACCATTACGTGCACTTCAAGCCTTTATATCTAAGTTCGGACTCAGTTCCGACATACTTGTAGTAACTAGTGTTGTTTTTAACTTTATTCTGAACTATAGTATTCAGTAGTTTGATTGATGGCTGCGCTAAAAAAAAGAAAAAAGACGCAATTTTTAGGCATTTGCTTTTTTAGCAAATGTTGAATGACGGTCAATTGGTATACAAATACTAGATTTCGAATAGATTTTTTTTTTTTACAAAATAAAATGTAGCCTATGGTAATCAGGGATAGTGTAGCTTTCTATCAGTGAAAGAATTTTAAAAATATGTTTGGTACTTCCAGAGATTACCTACCTCTTGAGCCCAGCTTTTCTGCACCCACAGGCATAGGGCAGTTAATGGGCAGTTAGGAATTAGCCGTAACTGCCCTTATTTTGAAGTGTCGTATCTCGCTAACTATACATTATAAAACCAAACTGTAGCGCATTTAGTGCTGTTAATTAGTGTTAATTCCTCTAAAACATAATTTTACTCTAAAACCTAAACTTTAGATTTTAAATTATGAAAACTGAAAAAGCTTCGAAATTTTCAGTGTTTTATGGACATGGCAGAGTCCGCGGCAGCACCTCAAGGTCGAAAACTTGGATTTTTAATAAAGACCTATACCCGTATCACATATAAAAAAATCGTGGATACCTGACCTTTTGCAAGGTAAAATGTATACATTTACTACGCTAAGTTACTGAAGTGATTCGGCTATGTATTGTACTTTGCTGCCTTATTTTATTGCTGGTGCTTTTTCATACGAATTTATTTTGAAAAAAAAGTTGGTACGGGAAAAATAGGAAATAACTCGCTTAGTACAAAATATTTGATTAGTTCATTATTTACAGAAATATTGTTTAGAGTTATCAGATGACTTATACTAAACTAAGACTAAACTAGGTTAGCTGTAAGATTTCTTTGCCCGCCAATCTAAGAATTCATCAATATCAGCTTCATTGTCGGACTCGTTATCTTCATCTTCATTCATTTGCTCTACTTCTTGGGTTTTCTTTTTCGTTTCTTCCTTCTTTAATTCAAGATCTAGAACTCTGAAAAAATCAGGTAATTTAATTAGATCACAATTTTATACTTAAGAAACCACTTCATTTAGGCTGAGATTCAGAGACGATTTTTAAGTCTTAGGCTGAGATTCAGAGACGATTTTTAAGTAATAGTTCGGTAGGGTCAAAATTGACGACTCGGTTGGTGTAATGGTTACCACGCCGGACTGCCAAACCAGGGTCCTGGGTTCGAATCCCGGTTCGGTCATGGATGTTTATATATGTTTGTGCCGTTGTTGTATGGTTTCCATAATAAACAGCCTATAAATAGTGCTTTCTTGGGATCATTACAATGTATGTGCCTGTGAGCGTTATTTTATTTATTTGCTATTATTTATTAAAATGTATGGATTTTGACATACGGGAGTTCGAACTAAGACTTAAAAATCTTCTCTGAATCTCAGCCTTAGTTCGAACTCCCATATGACAACAATCCATACATTTTGACCCTACTTAGTTCGAAATATGAGATAAGACATAAAAATCGTCTCTGAATCTCAGCCTAAGACTTAAAAAACGTCTCTGAATCTCGGCCACAGAATAGGTAATAGTATATAGTTCTACATACAGAACGGCCACTCTCCGCCCCCCTCTGACTTCAGATACCTCACCTCCCCTCACACTCTCTGTGGTACCTTGAGGGAAGCCGAGCAAGGGAAGGCAGTCAGGCGCGCGCACCCGTTGGATTTGACTACATAAAATATATTTTATTTTTCTCCTCACAGTAAAAATAAACGTTGGAAAATAACGCTAAATTCACATTTTCTGCGATTCTTTAGCTTAAAAACTATTTGAATAACAGAATGAACTATAAAAAGTAACTAAATGTATAATGTAGTTCATACGATGCGTGTTAAGTCAACCCTACACATATGTCATGCACAATTTTCGCAAAGTGCGCATGTGCGAACGTCATCATGTCAAATCTAAAACGTTGTTTGAAGTGCCGGACCTGTGTCTCGGCCTAAGGCTGAGATTCAGAGACGATTTTTTAAAGTCATAGTTCGAACTAAGTAGGGTCAAAATGTATGGATTTTGACATACGGGAGTTCGAACTAAGACTTAAAAATCGTCTCTGAATCTCAGCCTAAGACACGATCCATAGTACATACCTTGACCAATTGCGAATTTGTTCGTCAATTTCATCTATTTGTCGTTCGGCTGTTGCCTCTTCTTGTTCCCCTGCTATTATTTCTGCCGAAGCACTCGCTTCTTCCTTTATCTCTTTTTGAAATTTTTCCCATTCTTCTTCAACTGGATCTTTGTATTCAATATTCCTCACCTGTAAAACAAAGAAATTTTTGACATTGTAAGTAAGATTTAATTACACACAGGGAAATATCCAGGAAGCTGGAAAAGGTATTGTCTGGTCTAGAGAAATCTATACTTTCAAGCATATAGGTCGACCAGAATCACATGAAATGAAAAAAAGTAAAAAATAGGCATAGATTTTCACATGGTAGTGTCAAAATGTCATCTGTCTAGTCAAAGTAGGCCCAGAGACAGCCTTTTTGCAGCGATAAAAACGTGCGTTTGTCCATCGCGTGACTTAATCGTTTCACGAGTCAAACGCATGATTGTATGTAGCGATGCACACACAATGTTTATACATTGATGCCATATTGATGCACACGCGCGTGTGCATTGTGGCAAAGGCTGTCGACAAATAACTGATTAAATATTATGAAAGTATTGCATCGTGGCTGCATAGTGTTTGCATCAATGCTTTATCGCGTTTGCATCGAAGCTGCATCGCGACTCAATCTATGCTTTTTGCAGCACTTCTGCGCTGCAAAAAATCGCAGTGTGTAAAAGGCCCTAATCTAATTACCCCAGCGTTGCCTACTCTAAAATATGATTTCCCTACTTTTCATCAGATTTTGCATGGGTAGCCAACCCGCGATGGCTGTGATACGGCTTTATCACCTCTTTTATCTCGTTCATTTGCGCGCTCGTTGATGTTCAACTGCTGAGCTCAGCGAATGATTTTCAAAAATCGCACTCCAGAATCAGAACGTGACGTCACACGCAGCGAGCGCTAGCCGGCCGAATCTCGGACCGCGCACCCATTTTCAAAATTCCATATCTCGGAAACTAATTGACGTATCTAAATAATTTTTACACACATATTTTTTATTTTTAGTGCGGAAGTGCGATTTTTGAAAATCATACGATTGACTTGGCAGTAGAAAGATGCATAATCTCCATAGTAATTTTGACATTTTGTACTGCCAAGTCGCTCGTATGATTTTCAAAAATCGCTTTTCAGAATACGATAAGCTTAAAATAAAAATCTACGAACATTCTCCATTGAGTCAATTCAATGAGTCATTTATCGATTGTATCCCCTCTAAACTGTCAATTTCCTGCGTTGACTTTGACATTTTGTTGATAACATCATCATAAAACTTCACTCATGTTATCAACAACATCAACTTTAACAAATATTGTTAAAAATTATTGCAATAAAACTTGTGCTCTATCGATCATACGAAGGAATAAAATGGACAAAGGGTGTATGATCAAATCTGTAAAGGAATGCATACCGCCATTAGACGGGAGCAGCTACAAAGGTCAAGCAGGCAGAATAGGGGTGGTTGGTGGCTCTTTGGAATATACCGGAGCACCCTACTTTGCTGGGATAAGTGCGTTGAAAGTAAGTTGATTAGAACACCTATTCTTCTCACAATAAAGCATAAAATTAGTTTGAACTGTTTAAATGAAGACCTATTCTTGTCACAATAATCAGTGGTCTAGATTTTTTTTTTTTATTAAGGATGGGTTTGCTCTTGACCTCAATCCAGTCCTCAGGACGAAGATGGGGTCGAAGATGTAGCGAGCTTACCCAGATTGATCCATCTATTCAGTTTTATGATCTAGATTTCCATTGATCCAGTGACTGGATCCAGTGCAAAGAGTACTTATCCAGTACTATTCATTTCTTTCAATTCTTACGATCGTAGCCATATCGCTCATCTAGTACTACAAAGACGTAACTGTCATTCAGACTGACTGTCCGCGCAACTAACCAATGTGGCGTCATTACACACAGGGCGAGTCAATTTTTGTACCGGTGCAACAAAGACAGTGGCGCTGTCTTACGCTCATTTGTTGAACAATAAAAACGACTTTATAACACCATACTTATTGAACATTTTGGAACATTCTGGCATCATTAGCTCATATTTGCATTTTGTGACAATTCCTTCTTTGTAGTATTAGATGAGTGATATTTATTTATAGCTAAATGTGTTTGAACATTAGAATGGTTCGATCACCGTCCAGGCCAACTCGTGCCAATGAGTTTTTCGGAATTTATGTACAATTTATAACACCACATGGCTTTTCGGTGAAGGAAAAGATCGTGAGGAAACCTGCATGCTTGAATTTCGATGCATGTATTGTACCAACTGTCTATTACAAGTGGCGACGGGCTCACTCCCTGTCACACTGGACAGAGTTTCGGTACTACTAGTGAAACATGGATGTTCTGAAGTTTCAGAATATCTCTGACTACCCCCTCGGGGAATAATATTTTGAACCGTATTATGGTCATGAGCATATGCTTATGTTTATGATAATTTAAACAAACATTGTTCCAGGTTGGCGCTGATTTAGTGCACATATTCTGCACGGCACCAGCTGCTACAGTCATAAAATCATATAGTCCAGAACTAATTGTCCATCCACTCCTGGATCATACAAATGCTATTTCAGAAATCTCTCCTTGGCTGGACAGGCTCCATGCTGTAGTCATTGGCCCAGGGCTAGGCAGGGATGTACAAACATTCAAAGTTGTTACAGAACTTATTAAAACAATTCAAGCCAAAAAAATACCTTTAGTCATTGATGCCGATGGATTATTTTTGATAACGGAAAATCATGAATTAATAAAAGATTTTTCATCTCCAGTTATTTTAACACCAAACAAAATAGAATTTGAGAGACTTTATAAGAAAGTAGGTGTTTTGGGGGTTACACAATTAGGGCCCCAAGTTACTATATTGAAGAAAGGGGCTATGGATGAAATATTTAGTCCGTGTAATAATGCTCTATGGAAACTGAACATCGGTGGCTCAGGCCGCAGATGTGGTGGTCAGGGTGACCTTCTATCTGGGTCTATAGCTGCATTCCTACATTGGACTTTAAGTAATGGGGATAAGACTGAAGTAAATAAAGCAGATAAAGAATTGATCGCTGCGTCTATGGCTTGCTATGCAGCGTCTTTGCTAATAAGACTTTGTAATGAAAGAGCGTTTGAGGTCAAAGGTCGAAGTATGCTGGCTACTGATATGATTGAGTACATTCATGAATGTTTTGAAGAACTTTTTGGGAAATAAAGCTAGCTAGCTAGGTACTTCTATCATCATCATCTCAGCCGATGGAGGAGGAGCCGGGCCACTGCTGGACATAGGCCTCCCCCAAGGATCACCATAACGACCGGTCCTGTGCTGCCCTCATCCAACGTTTTCCCGCCGCCTTCACCAGGTCGTCGGTCTAGGTACTTATGGGTTAAGAATATCATGGTTTCAAGGAACATTAATTTCTATGGTTATTTATTACTAAATAAGAAATAAACTTTATTACATTGACAATAATTATTTCATTTCTATATTTATTTAACTATTTGTATGCATTTGAATATATGTTGTGGTAAACTGGTTAATTTGTAACACTTTTATTGTAATAAACGAAATTATAATAATAATTTATTATAACCATATCTAGAGTATCTATCTACATACAGTACGGACACTCCCTGCCTTCCACCAATACATTTTTTTTGTATGCAGTGTTCGGGCTGAGTACTATTAACTAAAAATTTCATTCAAAATTTTAACTAGAATTTGCACTTGCATTAAAGTTTTTTTTTTTTTCAATATTTGACATATTACTATTTATTTTTCTTCATTCAGCATGTGGAGTGGTAGCATACAGGGTATTAAGGTAAACAGCTGCATAACTTTAAGGGGTGATTGTACCCCCATGATACTGAACAACTTCCCTAAGAAACTTATAGGAAATTTTCAAGTTCTTTTTTTTTCGATTTTTCATACCAAAGTTCGATCAGCGGATTGCATTTAGTATAAGTAAAATTTTTTTATTTTTTATTTTCTACATGTTTCTTAGGGAAAGTTGTTCAGTAATATGGGTAAAAGCACCCCTTAAATTAACTAACCCCCTGTATAATGGATGATATGTGGGCGTCCACGTAAAAGGGGTCCAGATTTTGAGTTTAGTTTAGATTCGGCACCTAGATCAGTCACATAATATGGAATGGAATAATAAAAAAGCTGTGTTGAAATGCCGACAACTGGGCCCTTTTTCTGTGGACGGACAATCCCTCCCACCCACCAATGTTTATCTTACCCCATCGTGGAAGACGACAGTAGACAATGTATCACAGATACCTACCTCTTCTAGTCAGTGTGAGCTTATTTGTATGAAGTGACAGAGAAGTGTCCAGTGTGAGTGGTAAAACTAAACAAGCATGTTTATTCTCACCTTGGCATCTAATATGGGGTCATCAAAGAATCCTTCAGGTATGGGTTGATCTGGTGCCTGCTTATCTTGATCCTTCGCACTGGATGTTGATGGTTCCGTTATATTAGTATCTACAATAACAATATATCAGTTACATACATATTATCACACCTGCCTCCCATTGGGGTAGTCAGAGACACGGGAAGGCCACCTGCTACAATGTTGACGGATCTCTCGTGCATTCATTTGTCATTTCATGCATGGTTGTCGTTTTCCTGTGGCTTTTCCTTTCCTGTCTCCTGTGGGTCATTTTCTATCCTGGTCCTTTTTAAAACATCACCAATTTGGTCAGTGTATGTTTTGAAGAACTTTTTGGGAAATAAAGCTAGCTAGCTAGGTACTTATGGGTTAAGAATTTATCATGGTTTCAAGGAACATTCATTTCTAGTTATTTATTACATAATAAGAAATAAACTTTATTACATTTACAATAATTATTTCATTTCTATTTTTCTAGGCATAGGTCATTATAAGGTCAGTTAATTTCAAAGACATATTAGACATATTTTATTATTATATTCGTGCCATGTTTAGGCTTTGTTATTGTATGATGTGATGACTCTATGGTTATAAAAAATTTAAAACTCATTGGTTAATTTATATTATTGTGGAGTCGCGTGGCTAGAGGGCTTTCGAGTGGACGTCTGTCGTTGGCTCGCGATTTAAGTAGCCACGCGGCTCCGCCATTTTATGGCGGTTTCGAGTATGTGTTTTTGTATAAAAACAGGGCTTTGAGATCGCCATATCCAATTACCGTACAACGTCAAGCACTAATTGCTCTTTTTAAACTAGATACTGGCAAAATCCACCAAGAAAACGCCATTAAACAAAAATAGAATAGAATATTATTGTGGCGATCCTTGGGGGATACCTATGTCCAGCAGTGGACGTCTATCAGCTGAGATGATGATGAATTCATCAATCAATCATACTTTATTTTACACCAAAAACATAGCATGCAGAGAAAAACTACACAGGAAACAAAGCGGGCATCGGCCGTATGGCAGCGTGATATTTAGCGCTATCGCACCTCTTTATATTTTAGCGCGAACAAACGAGATAAAAGTCATATAGCTTTTTCGCATGCATCATCACTAGAGATCGGATAATAGGATGCATATTTACCTAAAGTTGAGGCGTTGACTATTATGGAGTGCACTTTTGTAACCAAAAGAAATGTTTTTTGTTTAATTTTATAATTTTAAGAAGTCTCTTTCATACCATGCATCCAATTAGTTATGCATTCCCGGATTTCCTGACGTCTTGGGATTTATTTTAAAGAAACAGGTTTTTTTTCTTTTTTAATTAAATAGTTTTAAGAAGTTGCTTCCATACTATGCATCCGATTAGTGATGCATTCCCACATTTTCCTGGCATCCCGAAAAATATTTAAAGATAATTTTTAAGCATTTTATAGCCAAAAACAAAGTTTAAGTAAATATTAATTCATTATCAGGCAGGCAGTTGATACAACTGATAATGCCTGTATCCTGTTGGTCAGTCCGATTAATAAAATAAATCATCATCATCATCTCAGCCAATGGACGTCCACTGCTGGACATAGGCCTCCCCCAAGGATCGCCATAACGACCGGTCCTGCGCTGCCCTCATCCAATGTTTTCCCACCGCCTTCACCAGGTCGTCGGTCCACCGTGTGAGGAGGGGGCCTACCCACGCTGCGCTTTCCGGTACGCGGTCGCCACTCGAGAACTTTCGGCCCCACCGGCCATCGGTTCTGCGAGCAATGTGCCCCGCCCACTGCCACTTAAGTTTAGCAACTCTTTGGGCTATCTTAGTTACTCTGGTTCTTCTGTGGATCTCTTCATTTCTGATTCGATCTCGCAGGGAAACTCCGAGCATAGCCCTCTCCATTGCCCTTTGGGTGACTATCAGCCTTTTTATTATAAAATAAATAAAATATCCAATCTCTAATCATCACTACGGTTGCAGAAGGAATCTTCAATGTACAGACATACTTCTGTTAGTTTTATAATAGTTAAGATAAACAAATTACCTGTTGCAACCACATCGCTGATGACAGCATTCAAAGGTGCTCGTTTGATCTCTTCATCGTGAAATGATACAATAACAGGTGCGTTATTTTTAGGGACTTGAACGACTGGTACTGCATCACCGGCATTCTTCAAAATTCCCTTCAATTTCTTCTCAGGAGGAACGTCTTTTGGTGGGCTCGTTCGTTTGTGTTTGCTCACCGCTGTGAAGTTATTTGTCAGTTCCTTGAGTTTCTTAGCTTGATCCACGTTGCCTCTATGCTGTTTGCTGTTTATATGTACCTGCCATACGGTCTCAGAGCGCACAACAGTGGAGCAAAGCATGCACATCAGTTGTCCTACACTATTGTATTTGGCCAAGGGGTTATCTATTTTTGTAGGTTTCACATCTTTCTTTTTGCGCTCGGCCATCAAACGGCGCATTTCTTCTTGAGTTTTTTTCTTTTCTATCTGCATACGAAGAGACATTTTCGCAACTAAAAGGAGTAATGTAAAAACGTAAATAACATGAAAACATCACCTTGACAATTTTGACATTAGCCCAAAACCATAGATTAATATGTATATTGGCTATAGATAGGTAAGTCGCCTTGAATTTTAGGACGTCCTAATTATTTTCGTTGTCCCATATTAGCACGGGGGGGAGCCACAATAGTGAAATAAAATTGAAAAAGACGGACGGTCGACACGAGGCTCGAACCATAGTTCCCGAATCGTGAGCCGGTTGTCTAGACCACTAGACCAACAAGACATTGATTGATACGGGCGAAATCTCTCACTAGTAAGTACAGCGCAGCGGTGTGTCGGTGAGGTGTAGCGCGCTATCACTTCAAGAATCAAGATACGAACCATTTAGTTCAACACTTAGTGCTTCGAAACATAACCGATAGATGGCGGAAGCTGTATATCGGCGTTCCACTTAGAATGTTCTAAGATACCTATCATAGCATGCCCAAAACTGTCAATGAAATGATCGAATGATTTGAAATTTTGAATGAATGAAATAATGTTGATGTTGCTATAGTTGCTGATAACTTTATGGGTTGCTGTTCTAAAAGGCTCGAAGGGCAAGAGAACAGAACCATACAGCCGTAGAATGTTGTCTTCAAGAAATTCTGAAGACGTTTAAGGACGGCCAGCACTGGTAGCATGCCAACCCGCGATAGCCGTGATACGGCTTTATCACGTCTTTTATCTCGTTCGTTCGCGCAGGACGGCGCGACCGCACGTTGAAAAGCAGGCACTTCACTAGTGCTCGCATTATGAGGGCACTACATTCTCGCCGAGAACAAGAGTGTGGATGCCCCTCATTGTTCTCGTGGCGTCATGAGCCGTAAGTATTCTCCTTGAATTGAAAGTTCTCGCTGAGAAGTTCTCGCGAGAGTGAAGTGCCTGCGTGAGATTTCTGTTCTGACAGAAAAATTCGGATGCTCGCCGGAAGGCACTCGGTGCATACATTTTGTATTAGATCCGGCACACTGTTAGAACAATTTATGGGTCTGACAAACGTTTTTCACTTTACATGTCAAATAAATCTTCAAAAAATTACGAAAAAAACTGTGTTTTTACTTTTTTTATATCTTCAAAAATGGCTGAGATATTAACGATCAAATTGCGTATATCCGGACGAAGGTTTTTAAAAACGCAGGCGGGCGCCCACTAGCCGATGACGTCACACCCCCGGTCATTCGTCAGTCGCGCTCTCGTACGCTCGCTGCTGTGCAGTAAACATCAGTGTTGTCATGTAGTTCTCTTCAGTGAAAATGGAAAAAAAGTATTGTATTGTGCCTCAGTGTTTCAATTCAAATGTGAAAACACCCGATAAACTCTTTTTTTATGTGCCTGAGGACCCAAAAATGAGAAAGAAGTGGATGACGGCCATAAAAAGAGTAGATGCAATAGGGCCTAAAACTAAAGCGCACTGCTGTGAAGACCATTTCGATGTTTTTAAACTAATAAAACACAAATAATCATCAACAACAACAACCTCGTACGAGCAAGATGTGGATTGCGATTGCGAGTACCTACCTAGATTTTTTAAATCGTCCATAATGTAGGTCCTAAATAAAACACACACAGACACACTTTAATGAAGGTTTAAGCTTGAACAAATACCTACCCGACAGTAGGTAATGCTTACATAAAACATACACACCTTTTCATCTTTATTCCGCGAATTTGACAGCCCGGTAGCACAGTCGGTAGTGAACCTGCCTGCTGTGCCGAGGATCGCGGGTTCGAATCCCGTAAGGGACAAATATTTGTATGATGAATATGAATATTTGTACCCGAGTCATGGATGTTTGTATCTTTATATGTATTCTATATCGTTGTCCAGTAATCATAATACAAGTCCAGGCTAGATTCTGGTACTTTAAATGTGACTAGATAATTTGTGTGGCATTGTCCAAGAAATTATTATTAATTATTATTATTTCGGCAGCCGTAAAATCCTTATTCTTCATAAAATATTGTGCCACCATCAAACTATCCACTCTTGGCAGATTGTCCGACTGACCTTTTTGAAAACCTTCATCCATTCTACACACCACACGGTTTACTTTAGTGTAATCGGTTATAAAATTAATGTAAAAGTATTATTTCCTTGAAATACAAGCACACTATTAGGTATAAACGAATTTTTGACGAACAAACGAAACAAAATGCACCGGACCGAGCGCCGCGCTGTGTCGCGGTCGCGGGCTGAACGGGGGTGTGACGTCAAAGCGTGAGCGCGCGTAAACTCGGAAATTTTAAAAGCACTTAAACTTCTCGTCGTCATAACTTCGGAAATACTGCATGTATTGAAGTGAAATAAAAACTAATGTAATGTACATGATCTACGCTAAGATTTTAAGTGTATTTTTTAGTAATATTTTGACCCTTTTGTGTTCCCCATTCTGACCGATCGTCCGTTTCTGATACATTGTACACCGGACGGCGGCACCTCAGCCGGACTTAAGAATTTCTCTGATGGAAATGGTGGAAGGCAAGGCGTTGGCCATACATTTTGCACTAGGCCCCGCACACTATCAGATATTCGCGTCAGTTCAGGCACGCCGCCGCACTTATTCCGTTGTTTATCTAGGCCAGTCATTTTACGGAGTTTTGTTAGGCGGGGTAGGGAGTAATTATTAATTGGACTTTTAAACTGTAACTGGCACCATTTAGTGACAAAAATACTACCCTAAACCATATTAAAAAAAAATTTGCTACGCAACATAGAAATCAAAATTGTGTGTCCCAGAAGACTTTTAAATTAATAATATTAATACCAATGCACTCATTTGAATTTGATTTAACAATATACTTACATTATTTTTGATCAATAAAATAGGCATTAAAATTTTTAAAATGAGGTATTTATTAGAAAATACGAATGTATTTTTCAAAACCTTCTAAGTAGGCAAAAATATTTACACCATGTTTGAAGTATGTATGATGGTAAAGCCTTAAATATGTACAAACAAAATTTTACATCCGGTTTTTTAGAACGAGATAATATCTATATTTTAAAATTGGAACTGTTGCTGACGTAATTTTTTTTAAATTTTGGTACATTCCTAAGCTCAAATTGGCTCTTCAATATTATAGCGAAAACAAAATGTAATTAGTAATTAGTCCCGGCTCAAACCGTAAAATGACTGGGCTAATCCGTAGGTATCCGTTTGTCGACGAAAATGAGCAAAATTCAAGATTTAAATGCAGAAGTGGAAAAATATCCATCTTTGTGGAATTTTCTCGGTTAGGTTCTCAATCTAACGTGTTTTAACTAAGTTTTTTTAAACAAAACAATAGTCCTAGGAGCAATAACGTATCTTCATCCATGTTGATCGACGTGCGTTTATTAAAATATGAAACACGACTGGGCTCAAAAGTTGCCGGATCAAAACGACTTATAAGTAGGCGGAAGCGTGGTGGGTGAAAGACAATGGACAATTTTGCCCATGAGCCGTAGAGGGAGTAGAACTATAGAGCAAGTGACAGTGTAACCGGTTTTCTATCGGTGTCTGATTTGTACATGTGTGTGTAAATGTTACCCGATTGAACTCAATTTTCCCACAAATTTATCAATACCACCAACTTTTCACAGTCGGCTAGTCTAAGTAATACATTTTGTTAATACTACTTTCCTAACACAAATCGCAGAAATATTCACAAATAACATTAAAATTTAATGTTACGGTGGTTTCAGTCCATACAAAAGTTTGACACAGAATACGCGTAGACGGAATTAATAAAAGTAATATTTTATATATGGAAAAATAGTTTATAAAATCTAGATGCCGCGTTACAAATAACATTTGCAATTTATAATATAATTACGAAGATTTATAAAGCTTTTAAAATGTAGTATGAAAAATTACAAAGCATTATATCTTCGTAATTATATTATAAATTGCAAATGTTATTTGTGACGCGGCATCAAGATTTTTTAAACTATTTTTACATATATAAAAAATAAAAATTTATTTATTCTAAGTTACTTATACTTATAACGTCTATGCGTATTGTGCGTCAATAAAATTGTTTTTGTATAAAATTGACCCCTCTGCAACCACCTTAATATGTAATAAAATTAGCCAGAATTGGAGCCTTGAAAAACTGTGTAGTTATTTGTCAAGCAATGAGGTCAAAGAGGTTATTTTTTCGAATTTGATCAATTTCTTTATTTGACTGAAGCATGATGAAGGGTTATGGTAAATAAATTACAATTTGGAAAATAAATTTTAATGTTTCTTAATCTAACCAAATGGCTTTGATCAGGAATAGTGTTGTAAAAAAACAGTTTTTTTTCTACCGTTAAAAAAAACGTGAAAAAAAATTTAATTTAAAACATCTGCACTGGTAGCATGCAAACCCGCGATAGCCGTGATACGGCTTTATCACGTCTTTTATCTCGTTCTTTTGCGCACGAAAGAACGAGATAAAAGCCGTGATAAAGCCGTATCACTGCTATCGCGGGTTGGCATGCTACCAGTGCTGAAATCATAGCTTTAACTTTTAATTCCATGATTATATTGAGTAACTCAGCATTCTTCTTTATTAATCGTCTTTGCGCTTAACGAGTAGTACGCAACTTCTTTAGGCGCTTTTCAGCTAACTCACTCTTCAATTGAATTCTAAGATTTTTCTTCCTCAGTGTTTCTGTAATTTTTTCTATTATGACAGGTTGTCTGGTAGCTGAATCCTGAAAATGAACAAAACAGTGATGAAACCAAACCATTACTAGGTACCTATGTATTTTCCAAGTCAGTTTTCCCGTATTTACGGGTGTTTCAAAGGCCATAAACTGGTAACACTGAATGACTGCTGATCTAGAGGTTATGGAATCAATGTTGACCTATAACTTGGTTTTATGATTTAATTTGTATTGTAATATCATTTTAACGTGTACAATAGACATTAATCTAATCACAAACAAAGTATTTGTAGCATTTAATTGCAGTGAAACGTACCTGTGAAACGAAACATTCCCAGCAGCACTTTTCGATCTGTTTTTGCATCCTAGGACACTGCAGACCACCATTTTCACTTCGATAATGATTATAAATTATTATATTATCAGAACACCTCACACAGCAGGTAATTCAGGCTGTTACAATTCCGTAATTCATAACTTTTGATAAGCCTAACAACAATACTAGTCAATTTAGACCGCAATACGTCAAAATGACAAGTTGCGGTCACCAAAAAAGTGGTTACACGGCGTTCATTATAGTCTTTCTCACTCTTTCTACAGACTAGTGCAAAGAGTAATATAAGTATATTAGAAAAGAGAACCCACTCGTGGCAACATTATGCATCCACCTTATGTCAAATTGAAGGCTAGCTAACGCCATCTGTGTTTCTCTGAAAATAATCCTACCTATACTATACATACCTACTTATATGTATATACTTATATACTCATACCGTTGTTTGAATGCAAGTTTTCGTTCAATCCCGCACCGATTGAGTGAAATTCCAGTATCCTTACTATTCCTGTAATCTGTACATTGGTAAGAGAACAACTGAAACTCCAGAAAATCACTAAATCAGCACAAAATTGAACAAAAACTAAAAACAACACGCATATTATGCAAGGTACGTCGCCATTTTGTAAATTTGTCAATTTGACATTGACATAGACAATATAATCTTTTTTTTTCATAGTAAAAGATATATTTAACAGATGGCAGCACTTTCTATGCAAACTGAATCGGAAAAACCACCAAAAGGCAAATGTCCTCCGCCTGGACTAGTGTATAGGTTCACCTCTATCGAACATTAAAGATGTGTGCGTATCATTTACTCCATAGTTCTACTCCCTCTACGCCATGAGCACGTTTTCTGCACGATGAAACTAATAAATAATAATATATAAATAACGATCATAGGCACATACATTGTAATGATCCCAAGTTAAGCACTGTAGGCTTTTTAATATGGTGATCATACAATATAACATCCATGACCGAACCGGGATTCGAACCCAGGACCCTGGTTTGGTAGTCCGGCGTGGAAACTATACGCATAAGCGTACCATAAATTCCATAGCTCGGTACCGACGATGGGATTGTATTATTTTTCAATGAACTCAGACTTAGGTAAAAACGTAGGGAAAAAAAATGCATCCATTCCATCGCGTATTTAGTGCTTATTTAAGGCTGGCGTGCGCGTTCCTTGATCGTATGAACGACGCGAACGCCGCGTGCGCGCGCCGCTGCAATGCGCGTGACGTAAGCATACGGGCACTACATTCTCGCCGAGAACAGCCTCGCCAAAAACGGAAACCTGTGGGTGAGAATTATCGGCGAGAACTTTCAAGGAAAATTACTACGGCTTATGACGCCACGAGAACAATAAAGGGCATCCACACTCTCGATCTTAGCTGTTCTCGGCGAGAACGAGAATGTAGTGCGGAGTGCCTGCAGGTGCAGTAGAAATTTCCCTCGGAAGTTCTCGCCGAGAGGTTCTCGCGAGAGTGTAGCGTTCGATTTTTACTTTTAGGTATTGCTCCCGTTTGTGACGGCCCTTAATCGTAATTTTTTTATTTGCTCCATTTTCTTGATTCAAATAAACTAAACGTCTGCAAAAGATTAATTTCAAACGTAATCCAGAAGCTTAAATTGAAATTTTTATAATTTATTAAAAATCTTGTCTAAAATAATAAAAAATTATCGTAAAATAACGGCTTTCCGTTTCTGGCGGTTTGAATTGAGTCATAGACTAATAAAGTCTAGGAAATTTTGATTAGTGGGTGATTTGGTGCTGCAGTTGGTAATAGTCACCAAGATTTTTCGGGTTTTTAGAGCTTAAACTGAAACATTTAGACAATCATTATCGTAAAATAGCATTAATTTAATTATCTTAAGATTACAAACTTTGTGTGTGCGGTATATTAGTTAAAACTGCTGCAATTTGTTCCGTAAACCTCGGTTTCGGAAATCGCATATTTGTGTCAAAGTGGTCGCTGTTTATCCCTCATGCTGTGATACCTTGGCACTATTTTAGTTCTACAATGGACATCGACATTAGTAAAGAGAATATTCAACCGCTGAGAGGTGGCAGGAACCTTATGCAGCTGGGGACTGCCTTGCAAGCTCAATCGGATGTCGAAGCTCAAAGACAGCTGCATTTACAAAAAGAGTAAGTTTTTCTTTACTTGTGCCCATCAATACGCTATAAAACCCCTAGGAGTTCTTTTTATTCCAGTCAAAGCACAATTTAGAAGCTATGTACTTATAATAAATTCAGTATAAATACATAACTTGTCATTGAAAAGTTCTAGTCAGCTGTTTGGAATCATCTTTCAATCCAGTTTGTTGATTTCATGTTTATGTTTCACAATTATAATTTCATATTAAACAGTCTCCTACCATATTGAATAAAAAACAATTTCAATAATAATATCAAATACTTTAGGTTATTTTCACTAAAGCTTATAAAGGCAGCTTTTACTGAAGCATTAAAAACTAGACCCTCAGTGCAAGACTAAAGGTTTAAATTCAACAGGGAACATGAAGCAGCAATCAGACACTATCAGGGTCCAGACCCCCTTGATCCATGGTTCAACTACATCCAATGGGTGGAGCAATCATTCCCGAAACACGGCCATGAAGGTCACATGGATAGTCTAATAAAAGATTGCTTACAGCTGTTTGAGAAGGATGAGAGATATTACCAGGACAGGCGGCTTGTTAAATTATGGATTAAATATGTAAGTATACTCCATTCAGGAATTAGAGAGACAAAATGTAAACAATGGTAATACCAGTGTAGAAAATACCATTTCGAGACAGAAGAAAACTTATCTCTGGAATATACAACAGTAAATTATTAATTCTGGAGGTTGTCTGGAAGAAATCGCTTTTTAGCGATAAGACCGCCTGTTTTTTGTGCCTTTGTATTTCCTGATTGTTTGCTCTCTGTATACTATGTTTTTTTCTTTTTGGTGTGAAATAAAGTATAATTGAATTGAATTAATTCTACTCTCAAAGGATTGCGACAGATGATATGTTAATTTTGTATGGAAAATAATAATAAAATACGCAAGTTATCAATGTCATCATATATTTGAGAAGAAAAGAAAGCGTAACTAAATATTTTATTTTGTGGTCTGGCAACACTCAGATGTATTTGACCTCTGGTTCCTTTTAATGAAGTTCTTAAAGAAAAATACTCTTTATTGTATACAGTAACATAAACACGTCTCTTGATTAGTTAGTAATTAGTAATTTAAAAATGTCATTCAATTTGTTACGATTATTGTTCTTATTTATCTATAGACAAAAAATTTGTAATATCACCGCAATCTAGTAAGTGCCGTGCCAACATAATGTTATTATTAAAAAATTAACCAAAGGTTTCTGACCATGAAACGTCACTTTGGCAGTGACGTTTCTTTGTTTACATTTTGTCTCTCTAATTACTGAATGGAGATTAGTTGTTATCATATCTAATAGTACCTGGTAAAGATAATGAGCAATGGGGAGGGGTGAGGGGACTTCTTCGAATCGTGTGGGCAGAGCCTTGGTGTCAAGAAATTTTTCAGACCGCTTTATGGCCTCTGACATGGTTTTTATGTAACGACTACTACCATCAGAGATAGTAGCTGGGACCAACGGCTTATCATGCCATCCGAAGCACGGAATCATCTTTCTTTTCAAACAACCAGGTGATTCAGCCTGCAATGCCCTGACCAACTGGGGAAAAACGCATTGACATATCACTAGGTGTAAAAAATTTATAAATGGGAAAATGGGGTGAATGAAAAGAACCTCCCTTAGTTACGTACTGAACCCAATAAGTCTAGTTTACTCTAGGCAAGTAGCAAGCATCTAATGCTGATTGCCTCTTTACCACATTGTCAAGTCACACTCAAAAACATGTCATCTACTCAACAGAACAACAAAGGGAAGATTACCTTTAAATTGTGGCTTCATTGTGGTGTCGATGATTTTGCCAATCTCCAGTATAATTAGCAGTGATCGGAATAGGTAGTGCAATTCAGGGTAATGTTGCTAATATTTGTGTGATGAATATTAATATTTGTATTCGATTCATGGGTGTTTGTATCTATACAGGGTGTTAAATTGTATGCATTGTATATTAAACAGGGTGCACGCCCCATGTAGATACATGAATCAAATACAAATATTAATATTCATCCATCACACAAATATTCGCAACTTTACCCTGAATTGCACTACCTATTCCGATCACTGATAATTAGCCAACTGCTTGATATTGTTCGGTAATTGACACTTGAGCCATCACAAAATGGTGGAGTTTCGTGATAGGCCAGTGAGCAGGCAATTTGCCCTGGTAATACACCTGCAATATGACTCAAAATTGTGTTTTTGTTATGTTTTCGAATCTTAAATACCTACCAAGTAAAATTCAATGAATTTTGGCCGAAAGGTAGTCATGTAAGCATAGCATATGCTCACGACTATACTCCCCGAAGGGGTAGTCAGAGACATTCTGAAACATCAGAAAATCCATGTTTCACTAGTAGTACCGAAACTCTGTCCAGTGTGACGGGGAGTGAGCCCGTCGCCACTTGTAATAGACAGTAGGTACAATACATGACTCGAAATTGAAGCATACATGCATGCATGCATTGTAGTCATGTAGCCAATGCAAAATAATAAGAGAAGAATGAGCATTTAGTGAGAAACGATGATGCAACTTTTTAGTTAATTCAATGTGGGTGAACCAGTGGGCAGAAGCTTGTTTGATAATGAGTTATAATGAGTAAAATATATCTGAAATAGCCTGTGGGATCCCAATGCAGGGCGAACACCTGTTTGAAAATAAAATTATCAAGTCATAATGTATGCTTATAAAAATGAAAAATTCTTGGATTCATTGTTAGTGTAGTGTTTTACATTTCTTTTCAGTTCTATTATTATTTATGGATAGGTATCGTAGTGACATTTATTTCTCTTTGATCATGCAAATACATATTTTATTTGCTTACTAATGAGATATACAGAGTTAAGAAATATATGTAGTAGAATTCCATGTTATGTTATTCTCATAAACCATTCAACATTCAGTCAGTCCATTGTCAAGTACCTAACATAAAACTTATTTTCTTTTTCTATTTTTGTAACATTCTTGTAACATCCTTCATACATTAAAATTTGCTCATTTTAATCAAATAGGCCTCAGACTCCAAAGTACCTTCTAATATGCTGTGTAGTTGGTCACATCATAAAAAATACTTAAAGGAACATACTTGTGGTCACAAATTGAGGTTGCAAAGCCTGTGTTGTTTCAATAACATCACGGCATATTATAGCATCCGCAACTGAAACCAGGACTTTGACATGAGGACCTGTGATTTAGCAATCAAGAATGAAAACCATCACACCACCATCATACCAATACATGGTGTTACAAAAGTAAAAATAAACATTTAAAACTTTTTCTCAAACATGCTTGGAAATGTGAGCATTATTTTGACAACCTTCTTCGAGATAAATCGAAATTGCAGTACTGGCCAAATACATGCGCGCAGTGGCCGGCAATGTTGTATGAAAATCCATATCTGTCGTGTTTAGCGACCAAATAAATTACATACTAAACTCCTTCGATCAAGTATAGTAGGTAGATTTTGAAACGCCGCTCGAAAAATGGCACCATCAAAGCAATGCACAATCTGGCAGCGTGGCTTGTATCGCTCTCAGTCGCTAATCGACCGTGCCTGCAAAAACAACTCACGAAAAGTGCAAAAAACAAGATGGAGTGTCATACTTTCAGTAAGTATCGCTTTGTAATCACATTATCTTCAATATTTTTTATATATCATGGCATTTAATCGCATTTTTTCTAATATTTTTGTTCATTTACAACCTCGCGGCAAGCACGCAACTATCCCTTTCACTCTCGCCTACGCGAGTATAGTTAAAAAGAACCGAGGATAATGCCTTAGAACAAGGTCGAAGGAGTCGTCATTACTTTTTTTTTTCGTTCTTTTTAATGTGTTACATTTTAATGACTTATTTGATTAAATGTTTCGATCATTATTGTTTTCCGCAAAATGAAACTTAACTCGAATAAATTAATGTTGAAGTTGAAAATATGTATTTATATCTGTATAAGTAAGAATTGACGCGGCGCGCCGCAGATTGGGTTTGGTTTAAGCGAGCGCGCATGATGGTTTTCTCGTTTTGTCGCTTTGTCGTGCGTGGAATGCTAGCCCTACTATTTATCTACCCTGTATTTGATCGCAGCCTACAACCGTTCCTTTAATATTTGAGAGTCAAAGCAATATTACTTCAAGTTTACTATTCACCCTAATCAATTGCATAATAAGTACAAAACAAAGGTAGGTACTTAATCAGGTAATCAGGGAAGCACCATAATTCTTCACCCCAAGAAATACAAGGTTTTATAGGGAACGAGCTTTTACCCGCGACTTCGTCCGCATAAATTATATACCAGATTTTAAGTCAGATGATAAGCTATCAAACAAAAAATGTTTCATCAAAATCGGTTCAGTAGTTTTTGCGTGATACTCGAACAAACAAACACCCAAACAAACAAACAAACAAACAAACGAACAAACAAACAAACAAACAAACAAACAAACAGACAGACAAAATTTTTGATTTGGAATCAGCGAAGGCTAAAAACCATATCGTAATCTTTTTTTTGTAAATATCTTCAATGTACAGACACACTTCTGTTACAGTTTTATAATAGTTTAGATAGGGCTAAAGATGCATTCAGTGTCATCCAATATTTTTTCTTTACATAAAATCTTATCACAAAAAATCGCTCTTCTGATGAGATTTGTTTAATGAAATTGTAATTTTATCACGTATTATTAGTTTATTACAAACTAAAAAAAAAAAATCTCAGCGACTCCACACCTCCTATAATCCATGTTCCAAGCCACAGTGACAAGCACATGGCGCCAGTGTGACCAGATACAATTTTACGAACATACCGAGCCACCGAGGAAAACATCATGAGGAAACCTGCATGCTTCAATTTCGATGCATGTATTGTACCTGCTGTCCGTTACAAGTGGCGACGGGCTCACTCCCTGTCGCACTGTACAGGGTTTCGGTACTACTAGTGAAACGTGGATGTTCTGATGTTTCAGAATATCTCTGACTACCATCGGGGAATATAGTCGTGAGCATATGCATGCATGCATGCCGAGGCACCTCAAAAATACTGAAATATACCAACTTGCACAGGGAAAATATACCAATAACAATACTGATTTGCAAATCAAGTTTTATTCATTTAACATCACAATAAATGTTAGAATGGATATTTTAACATTATATTCGGTTCTGTTACAGTTTTATAATAGTTTAGATAGGGCTAAAGATGCATTCAGTGTCATCCAATATTTTTTCTTTACATAAAATCTTATCACAAAAAATCGCTCTTCTGATGAGATTTGTTTAATGAAATTGTAATTTTATCACGTATTATTAGTTTATTACAAACTAAAAAAAAAAAATCTCAGCGACTCCACACCTCCTATAATCCATGTTCCAAGCCACAGTGACAAGCACATGGCGCCAGTGTGACCAGATACAATTTTACGAACATATAGAGCCACCGAGGAAAACATCATGAGGAAACCTGCATGCTTCAATTTCGATGCATGTATTGTACCTGCTGTCCGTTACAAGTGGCGACGGGCTCACTCCCTGTCGCACTGTACAGGGTTTCGGTACTACTAGTGAAACGTGGATGTTCTGATGTTTCAGAATATCTCTGACTACCATCGGGGAATATAGTCGTGAGCATATGCATGCATGCATGCTGAGGCACCTCAAAAATACTGAAATATACCAACTTGCACAGGGAAAATATACCAATAACAATACTGATTTGCAAATCAAGTTTTATTCATTGTTAGAATGGATATTTTAACATTATATTCGGTTCGGAGGATTAAAATGACAAAAACGTAGGTACTATAAATTTGGGGATCTTTGCTCCAGAATGAAAATGTGGACTAAATCCGGGATTCCCTGAAAATGTTCACGAGGACGATCGCTACGGTGCTGCTATAACTTTTTATGCAAAATATACCCAAAAATACTGACTTCCGCCACTACATCTACAAAAATACTGATGCTCGGAAAAGTCGATAAAATATACCAAAAAAGTATTAAAATACAGAATCTGGTCACACTGCATGGCGCAGCGGTTTGGCAGCGGCACGGATTACGGCGGCGCACTGCCATTTTGCCGCCATTGGCTATATATCGCCTTACTATTCTAACGCACGTCCAATAAAATGAGCACGTCTCACTCCTGCGTGTGCACGGTTTGGTAAGCAGTTCCAAAATGACGTTACACGCATATCCTTTGTGACGATTTTGTAGTTTATTACTTTAACCGTAAAGGTCATTTCAAAATGAATATTTTTTAATAAGTAAAAAGTGAAACAACTGGCTTTCGACGTTATCACTGCGCATTAAGGTCTATGTTAAGATGAAAGGCTGACGAGGTATATACCTGAATAAGTATGAATTGACGCGGCGCCGCAGATTCGGTGTGGTTTTGCATAAGACTGTACGTCTATCCTATATTTGGTCGCAGCTAAACTCATATCTGTCGTGTAATTTAAAAATGGAACGATCTTTTTCTCCGAAACATGGCAACCAAGGAGGTAACTTATCAAAGGTTTTATTTAAATTTCGAACTGGCTTGCAAATAGAAAGCTGTTTATTGAAAAAAAAATACTAATTGTTGTTCGATGTTCGTCAAATTTTCGTCATTGATTTTGAAAAGAGTTTTAATTTCCGCGGATTATTTGAAAAATTTACTGTTTTAATTTCCGCGCATTATTTGAGAAAAGTACTATACAAGCCTTCGCCACAACTAGGCATTGATGGACTTACGTATGTGTGCCTCGGCTTCGCCTCGGCCCACATTTACACGTTCGTCCATCAATGCCTCTGTTGCTGGCCGCTGCAGTAATGTACTATTAAAAGGGGTTGTTTAGAGTCTAAACAATGGTCTAAACTTTAGACCATCAGACTGAACAACTTTCACTATGGGACCAACATCGAAATCGCAAAAAAAATGTTGTAGTTTAATATGGAACATCAGTTTTTTTATCGCGATTTCGATATTGGTCCCATAGTGAAAGTTGTTCAGTTTGATGGTCACCTGGTTGTAACACCTTGTAATCCTTGTATACAATTATACATATCATATCAGCATAAAATAAGCTATAGTCTGTAGGATCCCACTGTAGGACAAAGGCCTTCTTACTTATAAAGGTGAGAGGGAGTGGGCCATACTCCACCATGCTGACCCAGTGTGGATACATAACATAAATATATTCTTCATGCCCTATCATAAATGGAGTCTAAATAAGGTGTTCACACAATAAGGGTGACCAAGGACAACCTGACCAATAAATAAAACTAAAGTTGTAAATTACTGAATGCTATTAATTGCATATTGTAATGTAACTAGGTACTATGTTAGGGTATTTTTATTTATTTAATAAGACGGCTAGTCGGCTACACACAAACACAATAATAGGAGTCGCGTGGCTAGAGGGCTCTCGAGTAGACGTCTTTAAGTGGCTACGCGGCTCCGCCATTTTATGGCGGTTTCGGGGTTTCGGGTGTGTTTTTTTGTATGAAAAGAGGATTTTGAGATCGCCAATTGCTCTTTAAACTAGATATTGGCAAAATCATCAACACTATGATGGAGCTACAATTTTAAAATTAGGATAGAATAGAAACACAATAATAATTAATGTCATTATACCTAAGAGCAAGGATCTCCTTTATTCTAAAGCATAGAGACCGCATCAATTTACGATTGTCGTTAGTCTCTTTTGACTTATGTATGACGTACCTTTAATAGTAGGATACAGAGCTCCTGGTTTCACTTGTCAGTTAGTGTTAGTGTGTGTGAAAAGTGATCGTAAACGTTAGGGCAGAGCTGCGTTCAGAACCTACACCCTATGTGCACCCAGAGTGCACCCCGAGCGCAACTTTTCGCACTAAACGCCGTTCAGAGCCTCGGTGTAAGACGTTTTACTATAGAGAGAGTTGAAAAAACAACCGCACAAAAAGGTTCAGAACGCAGCTCTTTTGTCACTTTGGTCTAATTAGTCTCTTTTGTCAATACTACTAGACACCACACACTCAAACACAAACGTCAAAAAAGTTGACATTCTTGCAATGGTATGACTCCCTCTATGCCTTTAGAATAAAGTAGATCCTTGCTCTTTGCAGTATACTATTTGTTATCCTCAGTCATTAAATAATACTATATTCTAAATCTAAAGTGTAAACAATAATTTCAGATTGACTGTCTCTCAAATCCTTTGGAGATATACCAAAGGTTGTACAACACTGGGATCGGAGTAGAATGTTCTGAATTCTACCGAGCATGGGCCTGCTACTGCGAGGAATCTGGGGACTACAAGAAAGCTAACCAGGTCTACATGCTGGGTCTCCAGGCCAAAGCACAGCCCTTGGACGAGTTGGAGCAGGCTCATATGTAAGTTTGTTTTTATCCTCTCACTTAGATTGTGATTCCAGCTCAGAATGGACCAACCCATTTCTTCCTATTGGTGTCCTATGACTTGACTAAAGGATATGGTTTCCTATTCTGTGTTTTTTTTAGAAGGCTAGACGATTATAACTACTTGACACGTACTATACACACGAAACATTAAATAGGTTAAAGCTAAAAAGTGACCTTTGCTACAAACATAAATGTAGCAAGTTTTCTGATCAACCTGAAATGCATTCACGGTCGTGAGTTTATTGCACGAAGAATTATGTTAGTTACGCTGTCTGGATCCAGAAATGACAGTTAACATTTATTGATAAAGGCATAGATGTGATGATAGTGATTTATGGTGAGTAACATTCGAAAAACAAGATTTCCAGGCAGGATTGTAGCAGCCTTAGTTGTCTCTGCTCACCCCTATTGTAGACAGTCGTGAGTATATACTAGAAGTGCTCAAACTCTGTTCAGTGTGACTGGTTGTGAGCCTTGCACTAGGTACTTTTTATTGACAGTTGATAGTGGACTGAATTCACGCCCTGAAATTGAGGCATGCATTTTTCCTCAAGAATGTTTTCCTTTACCGAAAAGCCAGTAGTTTTTACAAATCCTACATAAGTAATTTTATCAGAATTTTAATCTAGTAATACCTAATTATAGTTTATTTAACCCTTCAACAATAGGTATAATAAAATTATGACGTGACATCATTTTCTTATACAAAGAAATATGTGTAAGTGCAAGTATCTCCCAGTTATATCGAACTTCTGGGATATTCACACTTAACAAATTTGATTATTTATTTGTCCTCTAGGAATTTCCAACTATACTTCGCTCAAAGAATGCTTCACGACGATTCTCCGACAAAAAGGAAGGCAGCATCGGCATTAGCTGAAACCAGAATGGCGTTAACATCACTAAAGTCTTTCAAAAGGCGTAATATAGCCAATGCGCCGGTGCAAAGGGTCGGCGAGAGCATCAGGAGTATGGCGCCGGGTGTCGTGAGGCAGCAGGGTGGCTTCGATAATAGAATGCCTAATTCTAACGTTATGGTTAATGTTTATGAGGTAAGAGTTTTTTTAAATTACTTGTTCCGACAAGCTGCTCATTTTCAACATGTTAGACGGCCCGATAACTCAGTTGGTAGTTAACTTGTCTGCTGATCCGAGGGACGCGAGTTTGAATCCAGATAGGGGCAAGTCTAAGAATCTAGTTTGTACCCAAGGCATGGATTTTTGTATTTAGAGATGTATTCCAAATCGATGTCTAGTCACAATACAATTTCAGGCTAGATTCTGGTACTTTAAAGGACAACCGCCGCTCTCCCTTGAAAAAATACCTTAAAATGTATAGAAGTTTTGACTGAAGTCAAATGTGTAATAAATTATGAGGTTTTATAAAAACGACTCAGATAGTATCGTTTATTTTTATTTAACAAGTTATTTAATCATTTATTATTAATAAATTATAAAAAAGCGGCAACCCCAACATGGCTGTCAATGTTGTTTAGTAGGAGGAGGTAGGAGGTGTTGCAAGCACAATGTTTTTTTATAAAAAAATGATTAAAACTAATAAATCATTATAAAATAAACTAATGCCTGCAGTTAGTTTCATGTGTTCCATAGTCCATAATAAAAATAGAAGGACGGTTATACATTTTTGGGTATTATGTGCCAGATGTCCTTTGTCTAGAATTTGGAGTTATATAAAAAACAGCACAGCCTCTGCCGAGTAGCAACAGATTAGAATAAATAGGACTACTTTTCCTTTTATGTCAAGATTCTGAGTTCGAACTCCCGCATGCCAAATTACTTTCGAGTTTCGACCCTACCCTACGTAGACTAAACTCACGCTCAAAATCTCGGCCTTTATATTGCTGTGCAGTGTAAAATCCATATATTCCTGTTTCTACACAGACTAAAATCACGCACAAAAGATTTCTCAGAATCTTGGCCTTATTAATACTTTGTTATAGGGAAGGTATTTGTTCCGTAGTATATTTAATAATTTCGAGATTTCTCTTACCAGGACGCCCCATCAACGTCTCGAAGCGCAATCCCAGTCGCCGAAGACCCTGGCCCCGCGTCGCTAGTGCAAGCTTGTAGTAACATCGAAAACGAAAAGGAGGTCGGCATTTGGACTAACCCTAAGACTAAAATGGTGCAAGCTCAGGTTGTGCCCAACCAACCATTATCTTTCATACGTGAGTATATCTTTAATATTTTGCTAGTTGAGTACCTTTGCTTCGCTACGTTGATATTGACAGCCATATAACTGTTAGGTATTTTCTTAAATTTTATAACATGCTATCGGTCTGAGGACCATGAGCAGTTCCTTTGTATGTATTGATGGTTGCAGGCATGCTTTCCGACTATCAGGCTGCCTTCATTTGTTTACTACAGGTTATAAGCTATCCTAAATGTCTCAAAAGGATTAACTAGATTTCAAAACTTGTTACGTTTCGCCTCGCCGGTCGGTGGTGAAAAAACCCCTGACAAAAACGAAAATTTCTTCGTTTTTAGGGTTCCGTACCCAAAGGGTGAAAACGGGACCCTATTACTAAGCCTACGTTGTCCGTCCGTCCGTCCGTCCGTCCGTCCGTCTGTCTGTCTGTCTGTCTGTCTGTCTGTCTGTCTGTCGGTCTGTTTGTCTGTCTGTCTGTCTGTCTGTCTGTTTGTCTGTCTGTCTGTCTGTCTGTCCGTCCGTCCGTCCGTCCGTCCTACCTATTTAGGGCTGTAACTTTTGAACCGTAATAGCTAGAGAGTTGAAACTTTCTCAGATTATGCGTTATTACGGCGGATTTGTTAACAAATAATAAAAATGTCAAAAAGTAAGTCAACAAAAAACTAGTTTTTATCAACGTTTTTTCTTCACGCTCTATCGTAAAAACAGTAATACATACAAGCGTCAAACTTAGTGTGATTATAGAGCAAACTCTACAGAATAACAACAAATACTAAAAACCGGTCAAGTGTGAGTCGGTCTTGCGCTAAAGGTCCGGGACAAAAAAAGATTATTTTTCAAGGTTAATAATATTGTGTTCTGTGGTGATGTGGTACGGAACCCTCGGTGCGCGAGTAGCCCGACTCGCACTTGACCGGTTTTATTATAATTTAATTTGACTACTACTAAAATGTTGTACACTGTAGCTAATATTCATTATTATTTTATTTCTAACAGCGTACGAAGATGAAGAAGACGTTCTAAGACTTCCAGCAAAGCACATGCCTTATTGTGTTGATGACTTAACATTTAATGTGCCTCTATGTGTACCTGATCCTGTCGATCCGACGAAAATACCTTGTTATAATAAGTCACAGGTAACCATCATTATAATTTTCAAGCACACTTAGTGTTCTGACATGAAACGTTTTTCTAAATGTTTTTCTTTTCTCAAGGTGTACGTAACTGACCAAGAATACAGTTTAGAAGAAATAAGGTCAAGAAAATATAATCTAGAAAGGAAAATTAAACAAGAAATTGCAGAAAGAGTTGACACAGAACAACATTATAGCAATATAAACGAGACACTCGCACAGTGCAGTGCTTTAGAAACCCTAGCCAATTGCGCTTTAGACCCCGAGCAAGACCACCTAGGACAACTCATGCCATTGACTATACCTACATTACAAAACATAACTAAAGTTACTAACATGCATTCTCCCGGTGAACCTAAAGTGCTGGTAAATCTAGACTCGAAGGAATTCAGTGAACATGCGGCGAAGAAGAACGACGAAAATCAGAGGCCAGTAGAGGCAAACAAGGAGAACCAAGTTGGTGCTCCAAGTAATAATTTTAGTTCTGACAATGGTGCAACGAATTATGGTAAGAACAACCTGATGGAGGAATTTAATAGAAGTCTGATGAGCAACCTGCTCGGGGATTCAGTCACTGTTAACACTAAAGAGGCACGTTGGGAACTGAGGAATATTTTTAATGACAATGGTAGGTTTTTTTTTATATTTTTGTTTGTTTTTTTTTCCTTTGCAGGGATGAATCGAGAATTATCATAAACTAGTGGTATATTAATTTTATTACACGTGTATCCATATCCAGCCAGCTCGTAGCGCTAGTCCAGCAGGCGTGCAAATTTTAAGCATGTCTAAATACAATTAAATGATCCAATTATTACATTAAAATGTCACAACTTACCTACAAAAAAATAGCTAAAATTACTAATTTATACAAAATTAATTTATCTTTTTTTTTTTTTTTTTTTTTTTTTATTTATTTTATAACAAAAATTACACTTTGCTTACAACTAATTCATGCCATTAAACCATTTTGGTTTGTCTTGGCAAGACCACGCTCATTACTCTATTAACAGTAATGCTTGGATATACCAATAAAAATATCTAATTCAATTTTGGTTCAGAGTAATCTCTTCATAAGTTTACGCGCGGTAATTGACGCGTTATATTTGTTTTCTTAGCGTTGTTACAGACGAGCGACACTTTGCGGTCGCTGAGGGTCGACAGTTGCGCGACTTACGGCGACCGTTAAGTCTATGAGCGCGACCCTCTGCGACACACGCTGATCGCAAAGTGTCGCTCGTCTGTAAGAGCTCTTAGCCTACATTATCGCATTGCTGGGCATGGGCCTTCCCTTTAAGGGTTGGCATATCTATCCAAAGAGGCGAAGGAGGCGAACGAAACGAATTTTCTTTCAATTCTCCTGACGATTCGTCCGATTCGCCGCGGATAAGTGTGGGAGGTGTCATAGAATTTCATATAAAGAATTCTAAAATTCGATTCTTTCGCCTCCTTCGGCTCGTTCGCCGTGGATTAATAGTCGTCCTCCTTTATTCTGCAAACATATCCCACATATCCGCACTAAGCGCCTTTCTGATTCTTTTATAATGCGCACAGCCAAGGATTGGAATGCCCTGCCTGCGTCAGTATTTCCGAGCGCTTACAACCCGAATTCCTTTAAAGCACGAGTGAATAGACATCTTCTGGGTTAGCTCGCTACATCTTCGACCCCATCTTTGTCCTTAGGACAGGATTGAGGTCAAGAGCAAACCCATTTTTAATAAAAACAAAACCTCCCTGTCCTTGCCCCTTGGCATGCTCTGGCCACTTATAATCGAAAACATCGTCCCGCCACCTCTTCCTAGGTCGACATGGACACCGACGACTTTTTTAGGGTTCCTTACCCAAAGGGTCAAAACGGGACCCTATTACTAAGCCTACGTTGTCCGTCCGCCCGTCCGTCCGTCTGTCCGTCTGTCCGTTTGTCCGTCCGTCCGTCTGTCCTACCTATTTAGGGCTGTAACTTTTGAACTGTAATAGAGAGATAGTTCAAATTTTCTCAGATTATGCGTTGTTACGGCGGATTTGTTAACAAATAATAAAACTGTCAAAAAGTTAAAAATTAAGGGGGTTCTCAACAAGAAACTAGTTTTTATCAACATTTTTCTTCACGCTCGTAAAAACTGTAATACATACAAGCGTCAAACTTAGTGTGATTATAGAGCAAACTCTACAGAATAACAACAAATACTAAAAACCCGCTAAGTGTGAGTCGCTCTCGCGCTAAAGGTCCCGGACAAAAAACGTTTTTTTTCTAAGTTAATAATGTTGTGTTCTGTTCTGTGGTGGTGTGGTACGGAACCCTCGGTGTGCGAGTAGCCCGACTCGCACTTGACCGGTTTTATTTATGAAATTCAGGGCGTGAAAATTCTTTTTACTATATCTTGAGTTAATATTTCACAGAGCCATCGATGGTGCAGCCGGTAGCGCAACAATTTGACGTGCAAACGTTTGACATACACGAGGACAGGTCCATGACAATGGCCATCAACACGAAGAAGAAGCACGAAGCTGCAGAAGTGAACGCTATGCCTGAAGACAAGGAGAATGCTAATCAGTTTACTATGCCCGTCGCTGCACCAGTACAGGTATGCTATTTTTGAAGTGAAAACTTCTTTAGCGACATTGTGCACTTTTTGGTCATATTCATCATCTTAGCCGATGGACGTCCACTGCTGGACATAGGCCTCCCTCAAGGATCACCATAAAGACCGGTCCTGCGCCGCCCTCATCCAACGTTTTCCCGCCGCCTTCACCAGGTCGTTGGTCCACCGTGTGAGGGGCTTACCCACGCTGCGCTTTCCGGTTCGCGGCCGCCACTTTTTGGTATGGGTAAAAAATTTTAAACTCGCGTCAGGACCGTGACGTCACCCTGATCGAAAATTGGTCAGACATATCCCCCTCTCTTTCTACTGCGCGGCGCAAATGTATGCCTGTTCCTGCTGTTTCGTTTAAGCCCCCTCTCTTTCTACCGCGCGGTGAAAATGTATGCCTGTTCCTGCTGTTTCGTTTAAGCGGCATGTGGGGAACTACTACAGATGGTCAGCACCCACAAGTTATGGCAAAGATGCCAACAGATGGCGATACCGTCGCTCGCGGAAATATGCTCCATACAAAGACAACGTTCATCGTAAATACGTAACTCGTAACCTACTACAAATAAGGTTCACAATCGAATGCAAGACATAAATCGCGCAAGAGAAATAATCACAGAGATTCGATATATATACAAGGTCCAACTAAGAACTGTTGGACCACGGCCGGTCCCCAGGCTTCACACATAGCCTGGTGGAAGATCTTCCCTTTTCAATGGAGGAACATTCCCAAGTAGCACCTCCATATTGGTGACCCTCGACAAAGAACATCACAACCTGAACACCGCAGAGCACCACCACCACAGAGCAGCAACCAGCTTCAACCAACCCTTCACCCCCTCGACCAGGTCAAACAAGCAGCAGTCACGCCATCAACCCGAAGCCGCACCAGGTCCATCGCAGCTGTCTTCACACCGCTTCCTGGGCCTGCAGCTTCCTCAACGACAGTCAGCGTCTGCATAGAAGGATCTCCCGCAGCCCACGTGTCTGAGCTCACCTCCACGTGGCAGATCTGCTCACCTTCTCCACGCCTATCACTCGCCCGCATCACATCAGGACTGGTCTCCCTGACAGATGCACACACCGCAGCACATCGCTCGTCAGACTCACTTGACTGGAGCCCTGCACCTACATGGATACAGACTGCACACTTCGAACTACTCAACGACCTCCGGTCTGAGGGGGGAGTCCTGTGGGGAACTACTACAGATGGTCAGCACCCACAAGTTATGGCAAAGATGCCAACAGATGGCGATACCGTCGCTCGCGGAAATATGCTCCATACAAAGACAACGTTCATCGTAAATACGTAACTCGTAACCTACTACAAATAAGGTTCACAATCGAATGCAAGACATAAATCGCGCAAGAGAAATAATCACAGAGATTCGATATATATACAAGGTCCAACTAAGAACTGTTGGACCACGGCCGGTCCCCAGGCTTCACACATAGCCTGGTGGAAGATCTTCCCTTTTCAATGGAGGAACATTCCCAAGTAGCACCTCCATAGGCATAAATTGTCATGTTTGTGTACGAAAGCGCAATAAATTAATATTGTATTTTACCACATAAATGATAGTACTTTTATATGTTCAAGTTTTCACTTCTGCCGGCACTCCCGGAGTGCAGCCCGTTGTTTTTTTTTGTCAAACAGTTTCATATTTAATTTCAAATAGTGAACTCTACATCTTTCTGGTGTCTTTCCTGTTGAATCAATTTTTTTTGGTACATTAGGAATGTCACTTAGTCACGGATTATAAGAAAAGGAACCTTCGAAAACAAAGAGGCCCTTAAATTTTCCTCGCGATGTTTTCCTTCACCGAAAAGCCAATAGTTTTATAAATCAGCCATAAGCCCCTGAAAACTCTTTGGTATAAGTCTACCTGGGATCGTCACTTCCTGCACGGAAGGCAAGTCTATTCACCACTGGACTATGTAGTACTATACTCTTTCTTATACTGTGACGGACTAATAATAATAATATTTATTCAAATTCAGATTACAAATGATCCATGTGTTAGTAACAGGGTTTGACTTAAAAACTATGTTAGTAAGTACACACAAAAAATTCAATAAAATAAAATACAACATAAAACAGTAAGGTGGGTATTATATCATCACTTGCACGCAGTGTGTGATGATGGGGCAGTCAAACCTGCCAGCAATCATCTCCAGAATGCTGTTGTGGCTCGCACGTAATCGGCTGACGAGCGAGGCGGCTTTTTTCCGCATGATGGCATGGTATCCGTCCGTTCTCGCCTCTGCGAACATGGCGGAAGCGCTACAACAGCGTGGTAGCCCCAACAGCATCCTGAAGATGTTATTGTATTGGACGCGCAGGGCATTGAGCGAGCTGAGTGTGCAATTGACCCACAGGCTGCAAGAGTAAAATGACTGACAGTATGCCTTGAACAGTGTCACTTTTACTGACCTAATAAACTTTTATATGTTCTCTATTTTTATTAGATATTCTTTGTCCAAATCCATATAAAAACTATTAAAACCTTTGTTATCAGGTAAACAAAACAGCATACTATGAAGAGCCATCCTGCACCCAAGTGTTCAACTTCAACATTAAAGACGCGAGCACCCCAAACATGTCTCAGTTCAAGAAACCTACAAGCAGTGTAGATCAAAGTAAATTTCCCTCCGTGCCAAAATTTTGCATAGACGAGAGTGTGATAGATCATGTGGATCCCAGTTGTGTGAAGAGAGAGGAGACTAGGCAGCACGCGGCGGACCAGCACGCCACTGTGGACAACCAGGGAGCTGGTCTCTCTGTGATTATGGAGGCTACGAGGGAATATAACAGGTATGATAATGTTTCTTACTTTAAAACCATTTTCATCATGTATTATAAAGTGCTTTTTTCAGACAAACGGATGCGTGCGGCATGCATCTTAAGTACATGGCATTTTATGTATCAAAAGATAGCATTATACAAAACATACAATTTAGGACAAGAAAATACCACACACATCTAACTAAAGTGCGATTTTTGAAAATCATACGAGCGAATTGGCAGTAGAAAGATGCATAATCCTCATAGTAATTTTGACATTTTCTACTGCCAAGTCGCTCGTATGATTTTCAAAAATCGCACTTCTGAACCACTTTCACTATGGAGCCAACACTGAGAAAAACTAAAAAAAATCTGCTGTCCCATAAATTTGGGTCGAACCGGTACGCCGGCGCCGGTAACACAGTATAAGAAAGAGTATCTATTACTAGATACAGTACGGACACTCCGTTCCTCCCACCAACTTTTTACCTCACCAGGCTATCGCCCTCTGGTTACCTCGCACTGGTTACTCGTTACCTAAGAAGAAGACATAAGGTTCAATTTCTATGGTTTCGCATGTGCTGACGTCATCTTGTCAATTTCAATTTTTTGTATGCAGTGTCCGGGCTGTGCCGGTACTGCAGTTTTGTATGAAACAGCAGATTTTTATTTCGCGATATCGAAGTTGGCTCCATAGTGAAAGTTGTTCATTTTGATAGTCTGAAGCACCCCCTTAGGGGGTCCCCGGCAACAACATCAATGTAATATTCATCACACTTTGGGTGTAATAATTTTTTTTCTAGTTTTCTTGCACATGTAAGTTTTGGTTTATGCACATGTATGATTTGTGCACATGCCATTTGGTGTGTTTGTGGTAACAGAGCAAAAAATTTATCGAAATGTAAAGGGATTTAAGACCATTTACGATGAAGTAAGTAGTAACCGGTAGGTAAGTACATGTCGAATCAAGACTGATTTTCTGTCACAACCTCACAAAATCACGTGGATGACCCTCACAAACCAGACAAGTGAATGTACAAAATCCGACAAGTGAAATTATTAACAAAAATAAATCCGTCATGTGCTCCCAAACTACACATGTCAGGAATTTTTTAAATCAATAACACATGAACGATTATGCAATTCCAGTTCCAGCTGGATTTTGTACATGATTGTTTTTGCATTAGATGCGGCTTTGAAAACTAGCGCCATCTAGCGAAAAAACGAAAAATAAAAAAAATACACATGTCGGGATTGGCAAGCGCAACGACGTTATCTTTTTTACCTGTGCTAGATTTTGTTTGATTTTCCATCGACTGGCATAGGTTTCCATTCTGAGAATTAATTTGTTGTTTCGGGCCAAATCCTCAAGAAAATTTTCATTGTAATTAATACATAATCTAGCCTAGACTTGTATTATGTTTATGATTTATGATGATTAGATAAAGGATATGGAATTCATAATAATATGTAATATGTGGTTATAATGCCTTTGTTCATTATAATGCTAATGAAACTTTAAACTTATTAATTAAATATTATCAAAAAAAATGTTTGTGAAAAAAAGATATCTTAAATATTGTTTTCATAACATTTAGTCACCATTCGTTACAGAATCTATCTAGTAAGATTTGTAATTTCTCTGCCAAGACAATTTTAGAATAACACCTGCTAATAATAGCTTCATTTGATAAGCTCACTTTGAGAGAAAAATATCACAAAATTGCCCTTCCTATGTGAAAGTAAACGAAATGAATGCAGATATAATTCGCAACAGTTGCAATTAGGCTTATCAAGGCTTTGAAAAAAGGCAGAAAAGGGAGAATAAAAAAAAACAATGAAATATTTGTAATATTATTAATTTCGTATTCATAAATATTGTATGACACTCAGTTCTTAAGCTTGCTTATTGCCATACTTAAAATACATTATTATTTCTTGCAGCAAATCAGGCTCTACCAGTTCATCTGGTCAGTCGACAAGAACGAACTTCACAGGATACACGACAAACTTTGATTCCATGTACAACAATCACAATGATCCTTCCCAGCAACCTACTACATCAAAACGAAGTTCCATTTCCCAGCCTCGAATGGCAAATGGTCAATACGCGCGGATTTATCCCACAAAACGCGAGCCGTCCGAAACGAAACAAGTCGCGACGCCATCAGCGGCGCCTTACCCCTCACACGACCACCAGTATCAAAAGCCCACGCCTCCCAACTACAACGGGTACTCACCTCAGCGATCTATGCACGGCCACTACCAACAAAACTACAGCTATCAGCAAGGATACGCCAACAATCAGATGATAAACCAACAGCAGCAGCAGGGTTACACTAGTCCCAATCCCAACGCATACCATAGTCCACAACACACGGGAATGCAGAGTCCACACGCGATGAGCCCGCCTGTACCTCCCGGCTTTCAGAGTCCTACGTATTCCAACCAAATGGGATACCACAGTCCTGGTCACGCTATGGTGAGCCCTCAGAACGCGTACGCAGGACGACAGGACTATTATCCGAATCAGGAGAGGCAGCACATCTACGCCAACCAGCAGCAACAACCCCAAGTCTTCCAGAGCCCTCCTCACCAGCCACAATACCAGAACCCCCAGTACTATCAGAGGCCCACCCAAGTCGCAGCAGCACCTAATCAAGCGTACAACCAACAAAACTATCACAACATGCATAATCAGTACAATAACGCCAATATGTACGCTAATGCAAACCAACATCCTAGTAACCAAAGCTACAACGCGATGCAGAGCCCGTACAGACAGCCTTCCAAACAGATGGCCGAGAACGGCACCGCTGCCGCATATGCAGCTCCAAACAATCAGTCATTTCAAATCTACCAAAGTCCGCAGCAACCTCAAAACAGTTTTCGAAATACTTCCGCTCACGGTGCTAACGGGCCGCCAGAATCTACAGACGTACATATGCGTCAAGGATCTCATCAGAATAGTACTCTGAAACCACAGGAACCCGTGGCCCCTGAGCAACCCGTGAAAAAGATTAGTCCTCAACCTAAAAACCCAGCTCCTCACAAAAGTCCTACCTCAGCTTTAAGAAATATCAGGCATGATCAACCTAATGTAAAGATTGGTCAGAATTCGCCTGATATTGGATTCTCAAACCAGTTCCTCAACTTTATATCTAATAGAAATGAACCTAAAGATAATGCTAACACTCCTAAGTTTTCCAACAGTCCCAGCATATCTCAGAAGATGCACAAAAATTTGTATGTGTCGAGTCCTGAGCAGGCTCAGATTCCCCCTTCTTCTGGAATGTCTGATTCGGACAGCAAAGACGGTTTGACGGCGCAGTCAGCCACGCCAATACAATCTGCCAAAGTTTCGCATGCTATCGAAAAACAGAAGGACATCTCCAAGAGGCAACTAGACTTTGAGCACAGAACAGAGTTCCAGTCAGAAGATAGCAGGGACTCTGTCAGTAAAGAGAGCCGGATCTCGTCCGTGTACTCCAGACAGTCAGACTTCCAATCAGATGGATATGGCATGGACGTAGACAGCGAAAATTCAATGGAATGTAGCGCATTCAAGTCTACCCATTCTATCTCATTGGTGGAAACGAGCGATATACCTCGACCAGCCGACATTGCGTTCCCGAAAGTTATTGATCCATTTAATAAGAAGATCATTGCGTCTTTGCTGGAATACGTCAAATTCCCAAACAAGACTCACGCAGATGGTTACATCGAAGTCAGATCTATTCCTAAGATGCAAGTGACTGCAGTAATAGGTGTAGGTAACAACAGATTCTCGATTGAGAAACAGCTTGGCAAAGGCAATTATGGTGCAGTATTTCTGTGTTTGGATATTCATAGCAATAAATCAGTAGCTGTGAAATACCAAAAACCGAGTAGACCATGGGAGTTTTATATCTGCCAGGAAATCAAAGCTAGGATAAAGGATCCTTTTATGGTGAGTACATTTTACACATTTTGTTGAAAATAAAGAAATGTTATATTTTCGCTAATTGAATTGTTTTTTAGCTTCCAGGATACATGGACATTACCACTGCCTTCATCGGAGAAAACGCAAGTTTATTTGTATCCGAGTATTCCAAGTACGGATCTCTGTTGGATGTCGCCAACAAAGTGAGAGTTGCTACCTCAAAGTGTATAAACGAGTGTATAGTGATCCTGCTGACGTCAGAGATACTATCCATAGTACACTACTTGCACAAAGCGCAGATTATACACGCGGATATCAAACCTGACAACTTTTTATTGATGCAAATGTAAGCTTGATAACTTTATTAAATTGTTAATGAATGTTGAAAGTTTTTATTATACTTGATATTAAATAATGATATGTTTATTTTCAGTCCTGCACAAGAATGGAGGACTCCATCTCTGCAGCTGATCGATTTGGGATGTGCCATTGACATGTCATTGTTTCCAGAAGGAACCACTTTTAGAGAAGTTAGTATATCATCGTGCTAATAATATTATGCGTCAATTGGTAGCATTGACTTCTTATTGGTAGACTCATTTTCAATGTGTCTTGGCACGCAAACAACTTCGACCAAGCCATTCAATTCTTCGTTTCGCTGGTTTCAGACTTCTATAAGGATATACAGGGTATTTGGAAATTAGGTGCGTTCCTTTTAGGGTAATGATCAGACCATCAAACTGAATGACTTTCTCATCGAAATTGCGAGAAAAATATCAGAAGTTTCATACATTTAAGTCAAGGAGTAGTTTTGTATGGAAAAACCGAATTTTTTTCGCGATTTCTAATTTGGCCCATTCTTCAAATTGATAGTTTGATCATGCCCTTAAAAGGAACGCATCTAACTACCAAACCCCTATATAAGTTTTCTTAACAGTTCTGAAAAAAGTTACCTCAAAACTGTAGGAAATGATTTAGGGTGTAAGTATATAGGCTTAAACTCCGGCTAAAATATGTTTAAATATAATGCTGTCGCTATCATTAGTATGAGCAGTGAGAGAGACAGAGCGATCGATCACACACAATACGTTTAGCTTAAGGTGGTTGCAGAGGGGTCAATTTTATGCAAAACTTTGAAGCACAATACGCGTAGACGGCATGGCATTAATATAAGTAATTGCAAATGTTATTTGTGACGCGACATCTAGATTTCCCTGAGATTTCCTAAACTATTTTTCCGTCTACACAAAGTTACTTATATTAATGCCATCATCATCATCATCTCAGCCGATGGACGTCCACTGCTGGACATAGGCCTCCCCCAAGGATCGCCATAACGACCGGTCCTGCGCTGCCCTCAACGTTCATCCAATATTAATGCCGTCTACACGTATTGTGCGTCAAACTTTTGTATGGACTGAAACCATCTTAAACACTTTTTGGTGCAAGCCTACCTAAGAGTTAAATAAAAATAATACTGTTGTTTTATTTACAGTTAATATCGACGGAAGGGTTCACGTGCACGGAGATGAGGGAAGAGAAGCCGTGGACCTACCAAACGGACCTGTACTGCCTCGCCGGCACCATCCACGTCATACTGATGGGCAGCTACATGAAAGTTGTCAGTCGCCTAGGACAGTGGAATATCGACAAGAAATTACCCAGGTCATTATTTTATCGGTTTATTTGTACAGATAGCCCGCCTGATAGCAGCTGTCTTTTCACATTGATGAAACTTTTGTATACACCTATGTTGTTGGGCCATTATTTTCTATAACTTTGCCAAGTTGCAGCTTCCTATGTCTAATGGTGTCCGAGAAAATACAGGCTGTCCCTCGTAGGCTGCCTCCCTTTTTTCGGACGGACGGACGGGCACCAAGGTGATTAAATAAGTGTTCCGTTTTACAAATTTTGGTATGGAACAGTAAATAAATCTTATAGTGCCCATATAGGTTTCACGCAATACAATATTCTTTATTTGCAAGCCAAAAATTTCTAAAAAATCAATAAAAGTGAATAAATAAAAAGAATGTTTAACCCAAATAACATAAAATGTTTAACCCCCTTGAGTTTGAATTTGAACTTGGGTCATGTAGTTTTGGCTGGTAACCAGTCATTCATTCCAGATGTTATTTTAATTAATTTCGACAGCCCTACCTAAGAAACTAGACTCTGAAAGTGTTGCTGAATTGGTCAAAACACGTTAGCAAAAAAATGCATTGATTCATCTATAATTAAATTTAAATTCGAGGGTAGCTCAGTCGCTAGTGAACCTGCCTGCTGTGCAGAGAGTCGCGGGTTCGAATCCCGTAAAGGACAAATATTTGTATGATGAATATAAACCCGAGTACCCGAGTCAAGGATGTTTGTATCTATTTATGTATTCTATAGCATTGTTAGGTAATCTACACTAATATGGTGTTATATTATTGTTCTTTTTTTGTGATAAATAAATAAATAAAATAAATATTATAAAGAGGAAAGATTTGTACCTATTTTTGGATGTTTGTAATGAATAGGCTCAAAAAGTACTGGGCCGATTTAAAAAATTCTTTCACCATTAGAAAGCTGCATTCACCCTGAGTAACATAGGCTATATTTATTGCTAGAAAAGATTAGACGTCCACCCGTGCGAAGCCGGGACGGGCCGCTAGTCAATCATAATACAAGTAGATTCTGGTACTTTAAATGTGACAAGATAATTTGTGTGACAATGTCCAAGATATTCAGAGCCCTGCCTAGCTAGTACGCCAACCCGCGATAGCCGTGATACGGCTATATCACGTCTTTTATCTCGTTTGTTCGCGCGCAAACGAGCGAGATAAAAGACGTGATATAGCTACATCACGGCTATCGCGGGTTGGCGTACTAGCTAGGCTGGTGTCAGAGTTTTTTCAGACCGCCTTACGGCCTCTGACGTGGTTTTTATGTAACGACTACTACGACCAGACATAGCAGCTGGGACCAACGGCTTAACGTGCCATCCAAAGCCCGTGCATCCATGATATTTATTATTTATTTCATTATCAATTTCCAGGTATATGAAAGTAAGTTTGTGGGACAAGATATTCACAACCCTGCTGAACGTGCCGGACTGCAACAACCTGCCCGACCTGATGGATCTCAAGAGTGAAGTCGACAGTGTACTCAGCCAAATCGACAGTCTCGGCTCCCAGCTCCGTAACTTTGCTAACGTGCTTAAATCTAGGTAAATCAATATCATAAGGCCGTGGATAAACGATGCGAGTTTATTGTGAAGCAGTCGACGCTTCGGTGACGGATTCCGCTATTATGTACTAAGGTTAGGGTCAATTCCTACTGAAGAAGCAGCGGTCGGCAGCGTGCGGCATTTTACTTGGCATGTTGAACGTTATCTAAAGTGAGATAAGATATAATGTCAGTTGAGGTAACAGAACGGGTAGCAAGTAGCAACGCCGCGGCGGCGGTTTGAACTGTCATTCTATCTCGTAAATTGGAATTTTATCTTGTCACTGCAGTAAGTTCAATTTGGAAGGTAAATACCACACTGCCGGCCGCTGCTCTTTGTAAATTGACCCTTACAGTGACAAAATGAGTTTTTATTTCTTGTGGACTTTCAATAAAGGGTCCTTCTTAATATGCTGACTTTTTAAAAGGATGATCAGACCATCAAACAATACAACTTTCTCTATCACAGAGCAGCGTCGAAATCGCGAAAGAAAAAAAAAACAGCTGTGCCATACATTTGGCTCAAGTAGGTTTGCAGCATTTTTTTTGTTATATCAACTTTTTACCCATTGACAAAAATTTGTTTAGTTTGGTGGTCTGATACTCCTCTTAAAATAGTTTCAGCTAATTTTGTTAGACCTTTGTATACAACAAGTGTATTACAACAGTGACCAGACGGGATGGATGCAGCGAGCACAATATAAAATAATCCCTATTATTATACCGATAGAGAATAGAATACGTGGGGCACACTGAAAGTTTCAGGACAATAAAAAGTGTATAGAAGTAGGAGGTTGGGAATACTTTTAATATTTTTAGAAGTGGCCTCCATTCCATTTTATGTATCGTCCCGTTCAATGGAACCTCTGTGAGAAGCAGTGGACCTCCTCTGCTTTACTATGAAATTATTGAAATCGAATCGATCCCTGAATTTCCTAATTTGGTCGGTTAACCAAAGCAAAAACAGGTTTATTTCGCTACTTTGCAATGTTGAAAAATTAGTAAACTATAATTGCCAAAGCTTTGCCATTGAATATTCAACTTTATGTTATTAAGTCAAAGTATAGTTTAGGCTACGCATTTTACAAAGTTATGTACACATTAAGAATCGCATTGCATAACTTAGCATTTCATTTTGTTCCGTTTTACGCAATTTTTTCGTAAAGAAAGTTGTTCTTAAAAAATCGGGAGTTTTGAGTGGGAATCCGGGACATCGGGAGACATTTACTAAAATCGGGAGATATCCCGGAAAATCGGGAGACCTGGCAACAGTGAAATCGATTAAATTATGGGGTATTCATCTAGTAAAAAAGCTTCCCTACGCTTTAATATTCGTGTAGGATCTTTTGCACTTGACTCATATCTATGCTGAAGCTTGCCTGAATCTGCTGCATCTCCCAGGTAGATCATCACTGAGATTGCTCCGATCTGGCTCCGATCATGCCTAAACTCATTTAACCAGTTGTAAACAAGTGTCAAGGGAAAGGGCTTCATCATGAAATACCTATCGAAGTTTATCATTAACTTTGTTATGGACTAGGATCACGACGAAAATCGTAATAAATTGGGGAGAAAACATTTTTCCTTGTTAAATAAATTCGTTTTGCCTCGCGACACGCTCTTTTCAAATTGCCGCCAAATCGTTAAAACAAATGACAATGGAGTAAAATTTTCGGCTATAGGTTGATAAAGAGTTTCTTATTCGTAATTAAAATAAATTTTTCATTGGCAGTGTCACTAACTGGTCCGTTCCTGAAACTTTCAGTGTGCCCTACGTACGTTGACAGAGGGAGCCCAGATGGAAGGAGCTCAGCATTCTATTCTCTGTTCATATTAGAATAAGGATTATTTTATATTGTTCTCGCAGCGTACGATGACGGGCTGTTGTAATATGGTTAAGAGGATATGCCTTCTAGTCCGCTCCTTACAAACAAAGTTTAAATGTATTTCGGATGCTAACCAATTAAAGTCAATGAAATTGTAAAGTGAAACCTTCAATATGCCTTGTGAGCCTTGTTACAACTGCACTCTTAAAAATGTATTTGGTAGTTGTAACAAAGCTTCTGACCACCCGAACAGGGCTAGGGTCGTGAGTTTATGTATGTATGTAAGTCAATGAAATTTATCGTGCCTGTGGTTCGTCAGATTTTCGTTAAAATGTATGCGTATGTTTCTAAGCTATTGTAGTGGTTCAAAGATTTCCATGCTTAAATTAATCATAGCATTAAAATTGTATGTTTTAACAGAAATCTGACAAACCACAGCCACAGAGGTTAGTATCTAGATCGTGTTTAAAAAAATTCATTGACATTAAAAATAAAGATCATTCAGGTATTTGTAGAACATGCGTAAGTATCAAGTACATGCAGATGTCGGTCAGTAGTTAAATTGGTTAGTATTGATTATTGGATCCTTTGACTACTTATATAGGGACTAGTTACGCGTGTCATTCTTCTAACAAAAATTTCTGCCACTTTTTGCGGGGAGCAAGGTAACATGAAATTCGCAACTTTGGATTTTATTCCTCATAACTTTAGATTCTAATTTTGAATGTTCAAAATCATGAAAAGTAGTCTCGTGTGAACGTCATAAGTTCGTAGTTATTGTTTCGCAATTATAGGCTGTCTCGTGCCCCCCATTGCGGGGCCGCCCTCCAGTCAGCCCGCACGCTCTTCGTTCGTTTCTTTCGTCCGTCGACTCTGAGTCTAGATTATGTATATTGGTTATAGATAGGTAAGTCGCCTTGAATTTTAGGACAACCTAGCTGAACAACAAACCAAACCTAGCTCTAGAGCTAGGTTAAGATATCTAGATATCTTTAGCGCCCCCCCTTGAGTTTTTTCTGTATCCGCCACTTTTAGTGATAAGGTATAAAATGTAAATGCACATGAACAATTGTTCTTATACCGTGGCAGAGGGGAAATGCTACAGCAAGGCCAGTCCTTATAATAAATAGTCAAATATTGGATCTAATTTCGTTTGTATGGTGGTTTGCGTGCTCGGGCGCGCTGTAAGGATGGACTATCCTCTTGAAGCTTCAATATTAGGGCTCCCACACATAACTGCGAATTCGCATCGCATCGGATATTTGCTCGCAGATATTTGCGATGCGATGCGAATTCGCAGTTATGTGGGAGTACTTAGTTATAAAACTTACGGCACGTAATAGCGGATACCTAGCGGTAGAGTTGCGGTGGCTGCAATATTTCGTATCGCACATCACACGCGCCCTTAATGTCCCAGATTGTATTTATTGCATTTAGATATAACAGCAATTGTAAAAATTAGTTACATAATGTATTATTGAAAACTGAATAGAGATACAAATTATAATAGGTATCAAAGTTTGATTAATTTCTTGAGCCTTTCGCCAGGTTTGATATTGCTTAATCTAATAAGAAGCAATAAGTGTTTAAATCAGGTTTTACAACTTACCAACTATTGTATGTGTTTTGTTGTTTAATTAAATTGTGATATTGTGATTTTAGTTCTTTTATTACAAAATGAACTTTGCTTTAGATGTTAACTTGTTAGCTTGTAATTAATGTTGAACATAACTTAGTTTCCATTTATTTTTGTACAATGAAATAAGACTTGCACTTCACATTTCTTGGTTGGAAATAATAAACAATTACCTGGTTGAGAAATAGTCTTTTATTTCTCACCAATAATTATTCCTAGAAACATTATAATAGATAGCTAAATTTTAAATAAACTCGGATGGACATTTTTCATTGTTCAGTTTTTGCTAAAATCTCTTGCCTTGTAAGACAGCTTGGCAAAAAAAGAGTTTGGAAAAAATGAGGGCGCCAATTTCTTTGCAAGAACGTCAAAATCATGCATAACCATTAAAAACTTATTAAAATAATTAGTTCCACCTGTAACCATGTCTAACTCTTCTTTGCCAAGCTGTACATTTCATTCATTACTCACAAATATTTGTGACAAAAATGATCAATGCAAGTACCGACAGTATAAAGATTATAAATACAAGGTCCATGCATAATACCATGGTCTAGGTCCATGCACAATACCATGATCTAGGTTTATGCAGATTTTGCAAGGAGGAGATGGAAACTCCTCTGCACCTCCTATGTGATTGTGGTCCCCTGATGTACAAACGCAGCACTCATCTGGGTAGGCAGGTGCTGACACCAGATGAGATACAAACTATCCCGATCAAGAATCTACTGCGATTTCTGGCCGCAGTGGGGATTGGTAAGGAACTATAAAAAGGGCGATCACAAAGGACCAGCGATGGTCTACGTGGCACAGGCTTAGCAAGCCTGTCAAGGCCCAAAACCACAGATAATAATAATAAATAGGTTTATGCACAAATTATGCTCTAGCTCCATACACAATATTATGGCCTAAGTCCATGCACAATTCCATGGTCTAGGTTCATGCACAATACCATGATCTAGGTTCATGCACAAATTATGATCTAGGTTCATGCACAATACCATGGTCTAGCTAGATCCATGTACAATATTATAGTCTAGGTTCATGCTATTATGGTTCATGCAGAATATTATGGCCTAGGTCCATGCACAATACCATGGTCTAGCTAGATCCATGTACAATATTATAGTCTAGGTTCATGCCATTATGGTTCACGCAGAATATTATGGTCTAGGTCCATGCACAATACCATGGTCTAGCTAGATCCATGTAAAATATTATGGTCTAGGTTCATGCCATTATGGTTCACGCAGAATATTATGGCCTAGGTCCATGCACAATACCATGGTCTAGGTCCATGCACAATATTATGGTCTAGCTCTAGGTCCATGCACACATGTATGGTGTTTTGTGGTAAATATAATAGTAACATATTTTTGGAGACTATTAGACGAAACAAAATTCTAAATTCCATTCCTACTGGTGACAGACTAACAGACATCTTGAATAATTTTTTTTCCGAAAATATTCACCATTACCATTATTGGTTACTATATTGTATTTAGGTATTACACCTAGGAGGAATGGCACAGTTACATTATATTTCAAACCCATAATTGTAATCACAAACTAAAATGATCCAGGCAGGTTAAATGATCCAGCTGATTACAGGGATCAGATTTCACATGGTAGAATTAAAGTACCATAAAATCTATAGGATTCTTAAAGATTTCAATATTATTTCCTATTAAAGACAGATTATTGCACTTCTGTGATGTGGCAAATATAATTATAATTGCATAGAACTTTCTTAATGTAACGTCGGAACACTACTACGTACTATCTGTGGTGGAAAATTTTGTGATGAAAAATCAGTTAAGTAATAAAAAGAAAGGGGAATAATTCATCAGCCTATATTATATTATGTATACGTTCCACAGCAAGGCACAGGCCTACCCTCAGGGAGGCCTATTAGTCCACCATGCATGCCCAATGCGGATGCATTGCTCATCTAATAAAAAGAAAGGGAAATAATTGTAAAAATAAATTTATTGATTTGTTTTCTCTAATCTTTGCTTCTTCCTTTCCTGATATTCCTGTACATTATCAAACTTCCTCTTATACAAAACTTTAATTGCATCATGACTATTTTCATTTACATCTGCATTGAAAGCTGTATTTTCAAACATTTTGACCTTACTGTCTAACTTAAAACTAATCTGATCATCATTTGAAGGCTTAAATATACTGACAATAGAGTCTACTTCATCGTACACAAACAAATTGTGTTTATGGAATTTAGTAGCTGCAGGAAACCTCTCCATAGCTAGTTTATCAATTAATTTATGATTTAATATATAATTAACAGTTTCTAGTTTATAAACGAGTAGTTTATTACAAGTGTGTACGGCGACAGCTAACAGACTGCTGGTTTCATTGAATTGTGTCACAGTGAAGTGAACTATTGGCAATGTATTGACTTCTACTCCTTCAATGTCCATCGCTTGAGTGAATTTCTCTTTTAATTCTGCATCGTTTATGTCAGCGAAGGTGTCGATGCTGTGGCAGACTGCCCCCATAACATAGTTCCAGCACTTTATAAGGCCGTCACCCGATGTACTGGTTAAGTAATTATCGTCATGAGGCAACAGCTCTATGTGGTTCACAAACTCCTTGTGTCCTAGACAATAGGTCTGAATATTGTATGTGTTAGGGTAGCATGACACTCTTATTTTTTCATCTCTGTCGCATGTTATTATGAACTTTTCATCATTTGTTTGTAAAATGTCTAAAAGTAAACTGAGGTGACCTAACAGCTTGGTTCCTGCGCCGTCATCCTTAATATTGTATATTAAAGCGTCGCCACTTTTATCTGCAACCAGTATGTGTTCATTGTCTGATGAAAATCTTATTTTGCTGGCGCTCCGGGGTAGCACGAAAGATTTACATGTTTCTGGTTGAGGAAGGTTGTAAACCAATAGTTGCTTTGATGTAGATGTTATCAATGCCAAATACTCGCAGTTTTCGGAAATTATAACATCAGAAATAGCATCGTTGTCTTGCGGTTTCGCTTTCTGTGGAACTTCGATAACTGTGTGGTTTGAGTAGTCGTAATGATCCAGGTGAAGCCCTTTTACAATGGTGATACTATTATCACTTACTGCCATTGAAGCCATTCTTGTTTACAGGTAAAATTGTATACTGTTAACAAAAAATCCATAAGTTGCAGACGCAAAACAAATTGAGGTTAGAATAGAAGAATTGGCGATCAGCGTGACCACTTTTTTTTCAGAGAATCTACCAAAATTATTGCTGAAATCTACTAAAATCTACCAAGTCCTGTTTAAAATTCTACTTAAATTCTACCAACTAATATTTATGTCGTTCCAGATGGTAAAAATGTAATATAAAACAAGTTTTTGAACAAATATTATCATTTATGTCTAGACGCTCATCATTACTCTCGTTATTTTCGCATTTTTCTAAAAAGAAAAAAATCGTTTTTCATAGCTTTGTAATTTATAACATGGATGCAAATAGGTATTAATTGGTCGTCTTTATGCAAGTTTAAAGTTGGTACAGTTTTCTGTATTATACCCTAGTTTGTAAAAAAAAAACAACATTAGGCGATAAAATTAATTTTTCTGTACACCACTAAAGCTTTACTAGAAGTTCCGGAAAGTCTCCTGCAATCGTTTTCTCAGCTATTTGTATTGCCAGCTTTGATTCTTTTGCCTGAATCCCTGCATTTTCGATCAAATTTTCAAATACAAAATTTCTACCAAATCTACTAAACAAAAATCCCACTACTAAATTATCGTTCTCTTTGCCCTAAATCTACCAAAAAAGTAGAAATCTACTAAAAGTGGTCACACTGTTGGCGATCATGTCATGCTGACAGGTGACATTTTTTTTCTTTTTTGGTTCACTTCAACATTTGTTTGTTGCTACGGTTTGTTGTTAAATAGTTCTTCCTTGCGGAAAGGGAATGGGAACTAGCCCTTACACCCTAGTCTTTAGTTACATTTTACTTTATACTTAAAACTAACTTAACCTAAACCCTAACTTAACACATTGAAATGCGAGGATGGAACACATTCCAATGTTCAGCAACGGAGTTTTACGCGAGGAGTTCAATCCAAATCAAACGGGAGCGCCTTACTTTATTTCTCACTTTTACTACATTGTTTTCCATTAATGGCACATTATTACACTAATTCCACCACATTAACACAATAATAGCCACGAAAAACTAATTTAGAAAATTAAGAAACAAAGCCCCGTCCATTTTGTCTCACTTCGCGCGTAAAAAACTCTCACTTCAACAGTTTTACTCCCTCTACGCTTCAACATCACTTCAAGGTAAAGTGATTATAATATCGCATACAACCGATGTCTTGAATAAATACTCTCATTTATAGCAAATAAAACGTTGGTGTTCGACGTTTCAACGCTTCTTTGGAGTTTTTGGAGGCAATCGAGAAACGCAGAGAAGTCCACAGGAAAGAGGCGAACCGACCGCTTGCCCCGCTACAAAAGAACGGAGCACTTTTCCTGTTCACGACCCACACCATCATATTTCACTGAACTGTATATTGTTCACTTGCACGACACTTTGTTACGCAAAACAACACCGATTTGACGAACCAAAACTCACTATAAATAATAAAAATTCGATGAAATATGAGGACTCCAAACGTAGCTGTCCAAATCCCACCGACCCCGCCAAAAACTCTATTTTATTATCTGCAAGATCGCTCATGTCTCGTCAGATGTCTCGTCAACGCCATCAGTCGCCATCTATCGAGCCATTTGGAAACTACTTTATCTTTTTAATGCTTTCGGAAAATCCCTCATTTGACAATGACTTTGTTGACGTGTTTTTGTCTTTTTGACATTTTCATATTTCCAAATTCCTTGCGATTTGTGGATTCGTTTTATTGAAGGATTCTTTCTCTATAAATTGAATAAACTAACTATAAATTAAAAAGTAACCACCTACTAACTACAGTCATCCATACCATCATGGCAACAATGATTACATCGTGGAATCCAGAGAAAAAACATAGCGACGTGGAAAGGTTAGTTTGTTTTGCTTAGGGCTGCCATCCGTCCGGGTTTCCCCGGATTTCTCCTGGGCGTCCGGGGGCGTCCGGGCGGGGTTGTCATTAAGTGTCCGGGGAAAAAGCCGGACACTTTACGTGTCCGGGTAACAACCGATAATTTCAATATCAAAACAAAAACATTAAAACACAGTCCGTCACAGTCCGTCAACTTTTCATTTTGTACACTGTCCTTCTCCAACATTCTGTGACTCCACTCAACACCAATAATGTTCCAAAAAGAAACCACCTTATCGCACATTCCACTCAATACAACACAACCTTCAGTCATAGATTCTTCTGTTTTCTTGGCCCATTCCTGTATAACAGCATACACCGCATATTAAACATACACACTCTTAACAATATACAATGCAAAATTTCCATAAAAAATTGGTTAAAAAATCTATCCTACAACGAAACAGAAACTCTTCTTCTCCCCCCTGAATAAGCAATAACATAACACTCTCTCCCTCTCTTTCACACACTCTCTCACACCCCCACATAAACACACACACCTACTTATTCACACACAAATACAAACCACACATTTTACAAGTACCTACATAATTTGTAAGGTGACATACTATTAGTTTAAAATAACAATGTGCATGACCTTGAAGGGCCGTTCGATAACTTCACTCAGTTGCAAAGGAATATAGACTCTACGTAAAGGAAATAATCGTTTGAATGACTCGAGTGAAGTTCGTGTGATTGAGTAACGTCACATTTGCAGGCGAGGTCATGCACATTGTTATTTTAAACTGATAGTACCTATTATACCTATATGACAGTTATAGCTGATGTCAATATCTCAGGCAGGTAGTCCCTGCCTTTCATGGCATCAGCTGTACCTACCAATATGCCTAGACTAATATTTAAATGTAGAGCAACAAAATTATAATAGTAATCCTTGTGTAAAATGGCTTTTTGTGATTAATAAATATTATTCTTATTCTTATTCTTATTCTTAAAACAAACGTTACTAAAAATTCATGAGCAGGAAAAGTAAAAACTAAATATTGTATTGCAAAATTTTATTTTTTGGTTCTGCACTCAGAAACTCAACTTGCGCTAGAACCAAGTCGTACCCCGGAAAATAAGAGCTCACTTTGCTTGCGACAACGGTTTTTCAGTAAAAATCAACTTGGTTTCGGCATAAACTTTACAATTGAGTTATTATGTCAGCTTTTATTTTCGCCTCGATTTCGACATGATCTGATGAGATTTTGCTACATTATAACTCATTTCAAGTTATATTGTAGAAAAATCTAGAGCTCGCTTCGCTTGCTCCTGGTTTTAAGTAGTGTTGATTGCAATAAATAACCTTATCATAACTTTGCCGTAAAATCACAAGGTCTTGATTGTGGTTCTATCGAACGGCCTAGACGCATTTCAGATAATGATCGCTCGCTCCAGGACTTTAGATCATAATTATTGGAGATTAGCAACAATCTACATATTTTAGTGAAATCTCAAGCTCGCTCCGCTCACTCCTGGCTTTTTATTGTATTGAAACGCCTTAGTCAAGTCTTTATTGTCAAAATATAATTTTTCGATGTTGTCCGGGGAAAATTTTCGATTTTAATGAAATGTCCGGGGTTTTTGACGTCTTTGCCCGGTGGCGGCGATTTTGGTGATGGCAGCCCTAGTTTTGCTGCTCTTTCTATTCAACATTTTTACATATCTTGCATTTTTCCAGCTACAAAACAAGATTTACATACATACATACATATTCTCGCGCCTGTCTCCCGGGTAGGCAGAGACAACGGAACGCCACTTGGTACGATCCTTACAAAACTATAGCTTCCTCCATATTCTTCTTCTTATCGTGTGAGCAGAGCCCTGCCGTCAGAGTTTTTTCAGACCGCCTTACGGTCTCTGACGTGGTTTTTATGTATCGACTACTACCACCAGAGATAGTAACCGGGACAGCTCAACTGTACAATGCGTGGCGTCGAGTTCAGGGTTCATATTTTTTTTCCAAATAGGTCTTCTTATTACTAAACTATATACGAAATTTCAACTTGCGGAAATTTATAGTTTTCTAAATATAATTTTTTGAAATTCGACAAATTTCATACTAAATTGGTCATCTCAAGGCAAAATGCTTAGTTTTCGAGATAACATTTTTTTAAAAGTTACGTCGGCGGAGACTGGTCGCCGTATCCAACTTGGTTGGTTAGGTTGCGAGGAGCGAAGCGACGAGCATGTTAGGTTTCTTGCGACCACAGCACACGAGCCGAGCGAGCAGAACGAGCGCATGCCGCAGCAGCGGCCAGCGAGTGCAAGAACCGAATTGCTACTGTTAGGCTGGTCGCCGTATCCAATTCAATAGCTTGCCATAGCCTACGGTGTAAAAATTTTTTTTTTCTTGTGTCCGACATGCTCTTTTAGACAAAATTGTATGAGATTTGGTGAATTTAAAAATATCATATCTCAAAAACTATAAATTTCCGCAAGTTGAAATTTCGTATATAGCTTAGTTATCAGAAGACCTATTTGGAAAAAAATATGAACCCTGAACGGCACGCATTGTACACACGGCGACACATCAAGCTACCCAAAACCAAAATAAGCTGGCCGCGCGTCGGCATAGTAATGTATAACGTCGCGCGGCCAGCTTATTTTGGTTTTGGGTAACTTGATATGTCGCCGTGTGTACAGTCCGTTCCGCCGGGACCAACGGCTTAACGTGCCATACGAAGCACGGAATCATTTTCTTTTTCAGACAATCAGGTGATTCAACCTGCAATGTCCAAACCAACTGGGGAAAACGCACATAGTGACATCTCACTAGGTGTCCCCCGTGGGAATCAAACCCATGACCTCCTTGTCGAGAGCCAATGCTCTTAACCATTGGTCCACGGAGGAGCAAGAAGAAGAAGTGTAAAGTGTATATAACTATGCAGAACTCATAAAGAAAATAGCTGTTTATTTTTTGGAAAGTGCTGCCGTATAATGTGTTTTTGACCCCAAAATTGCAATATATTACAGCAATTGCCTTATCAAGAACTGGTCCGGCTAAACTGGCTGGTCTGTTCGGCTATAAAATTTTAAGATCTGGCAACCCTATCCACGACAGTATCTTTGAACCATACCATTGGCATAAACTTAGATATTATATCTAATACTTTGATATAAAGTATATGCCTAGATTGAGTTGAGCCTCATGCTTCTACCGTACTAAAATAAACGGGCCAACATTCTTATGTTGGTGTACGTGACGGCGTAAATAGTTGCTACGATCGTGCTACAAAGTTTTAGTGAAAACTGCACAAATTAGGTTCACAGTGACTTATTTACATAAGTGATCAGTGCCAAGATATAAAATTACGGAAGAAAACATTCGCGAAAAGTGCCGACATTTTTGAGGTTATATCAAAGCAACCATAGACAAACAACTTTACTGTCAGATTGACTTCTGACATTTCGTTCAGGAATAAGATCAGTGTTTCCACTATAAACTAATTACTACTAAATAGAAGAAACCTATTAAAATGGACGTACAAATGCAAATACTTCTAGAAAAACTTAAGGAGGAGATGAAACTTCAAACACAAACAATAACAGAAAGTCTATCTAAAACCATAGATGAAAAGATGAAGCCGCTAAAGGAAGAAAATGAGAAGCTTAAGGAAGAAGTGCAAACATTAAAAACAAAAGTGCACACATTAGAGAAAGATATAAGGAAAAATAATCTCATACTGCATAAAGTCGATGAAGTAGAGACATCCAACAGAGAGCTAATTCAATTAGTTGTGGAAACGCTAAATAGGCTTAGTTTGAATGCGAACTTAGAAAAGTGGGATATATGGGAAATTAGCAAGGCACAAAGGCTTGGAAAGAAAGGAGACAAAACCAGACCAATACTTATAACACTAACTTTAACATGGAGGAAAATTGAGATTCTGAAAAACAATAAAAAGTTCCACAACGAAATCTACGCTACTGAAGACTTTCCGAAGGAGATTCTTCTAAAAAGGCAAGAACTTAAAGAAAAAATGGGAGAGGAAATAAAAAACGGAAAGATAGCATACATCCGATATGATAAACTCATTGTGAAAGAAACACCCAAAGAGAAAAGGAAGCGATCACCCACACAATCTCCAAACAATACTCTAAACAATGCAGAGAACCCACCTATCACGCCTAACAATCGTCAACAACCTAAAAAGAATAAAGTAGATGCTTATACATTGATGCGCATGGGCCCAAAACAATAACAATCAGCAGACATCCGGAAAAACGAACTAAAACAACAACAACAACAATATAATCAACAACACAACAATCCAACCTTCCCCAACCCGGCTGGTCCCCGTGGGGAATACGACCATCACCCCCTAGAAAATACACAAGTAAAATTGGAACTATATCTAGATCTAACTACAAATAAGGAGAAAAGAAATTACATTAACATATCAACGTTGAATACTAGAACCTTAAGAACCAATGAATCATTGATGGAATTAGAGCACGCCCTAGACCAAATCAATTGGGATATTATAGGTTTAAGTGAAGTGAGGAGAACTGATGAAATAATAGAAGAGCACGAAAAATACATCTTTTACCATATAGGAACAATACCAGGCATGTATGGAGTAGGCTTTCTTGTGAAAAAAATGCTATAGAGAATACATTCAAGAGTTCATCGGTGTATCCGACCGAATTGCACAACTTAATATACAAATACCAGGATTTGAACCAATGTCCATTGTACAAATATACGCTCCTACAGAATGTGCTAAAGACGAAGTAAGGAAGGAGAAAGGAAATGGACAAAGGGATATGGCGAATTCTAGGGGAGGCTTTTGCCAAAGGGCAGACTGGCACAATTGAATAAGCAGAACCATTCTGGATGTCAGAGATAAATAAATATTAAAATAGAATAGAAGAAATAGAATGTAAGATCTTTAATATGTAAAAAAGAAATTGTCAGTAATAAAGGCTTTATTTTATTTATTTTTATATGCCTAGATTGAGTTGAGCCTCATGCTTCTACCGTACTAAAATAAACGGGCCAACATTCTTATGTTGGTGTACGTGACGGCGTCATACAATTTATCTCTGACACTATACGCCGGGTAGGACTTATTTATATTTTTTTCAACACATTCGCAGCTTTGACTGTACATCTAAACATATCTAAGATTTAATAAGTGTGACAATTGTTTTACTTTCCAGGTGGGTTTGTATATATCCAGCATACTTGAATAGTAAGAAGACCCTGGCGGAGGGGCGACGGCTGCCGAAAGCCTACTGCGTGGAGAACCCGACCCACCAGGAGATCAGAGACGTGCTGGTGGCCACCGGGCTGAATGTCGGTGTTGAAAACAAACTGTATTCAAGGGAGCGCAGTAAGGTGGGTTATATTCTACCATAGTTTTAGCCACATTATTAACTAGGGACCAGACTTCCGTTAGCATTCCCCTCTGCCAAGTTCCAAGATCAATTGATTATAAGGTATAAAATTGTATGTATTGACATATTGACAATTACGAGCTTTTACCTGCGACTTCGTCCGCATAAATTATATACCAGATTTTAAGTCAGATGATAAGCTATCAAACAAAAAAAGTTTCATCAAAATCGGTTCAGTAGTTTTTGCGTGATACTCGAACAAACAAACACCCAAACAAACAAACGAACAAACAAACAAACAAACAAACAAATAGACAGACAAAAAATCCAAAAATTGGTGATTTGGAATCAGGGACATCTAAAAACCATATCGTATTTTTTTTTGTAAATATCTTCAATGTACAGACAAATTTCTGTTACAGTTTTATAATAGTTTAGATAACTAAACAAGAAAGCCTATAAATTGTGGAACAATAACTTCAAACTAGTCTCATTTCTGATTCATCAAAAAATGACCACAGTAATTAACATTATTTCTATTCTGCAATTATTGGTGTAGGAAAATTACAGCTGTAATAAAATCAAATGCAATCAAAAAATAACTTGTTATAATTGCAGGAAATGTTATACAGAGGCAGAATAAGGATACAGATAAAGAATGATGATGGCACACCAGTCAAGCCAGAGTTTCCCACCAGAGAGGCGGTCATGAAGTACATAGGAGAATCCATACCTAAGCTGAAGATCCGCCAGAATAGGTATGTTGTTGATAGTAAACCCAACCCCTTGTAATTATTTCTTTAGTTTGTGAAAAATATAATGAAATCAGAGTTAGCCTGGCCTAGTAATAATCTGCATTATATGTGCGTCTAACAAAACAGAGGGTTTTTATCCGTTAGTGAAACAGTAATAAGAATAGTGTACATACTATAATTGACTACAGTTTCTGAGCTAAGTGTAAAAATATGTGTTGTATTGATAATATTAATAATTAAAAAACCCAATTTCATAAAACATAAAAATAGTTTGCCAATCCAGAAAGTATATCCAACAGTAAATAACAGAATAGAGTATCAATAGTATAGCGGTGATGGCTACGAATAAGGTGATTTTATAGTTTTTAAGTACACACGGCGGCAGGTCAGGTTACCCTGTTTGGAGTTTGAACTATTAGAAGTTGAACGCTGCGGATCGTGCGAGAGGGTGTGGTATGTTGTTGTTGTTTCGTCTCACAGCATGCTGCGCTCGCGCCCGCAGCCGCGTCTATGCAGGCTCTCTATCGCACTATTTTGTGTTTTGTACGTAGTGTAGTTATGGGTATATAGGGTGCGTAACCTGATGTGTCGCCGTGTGTACAAGTAGTTACAATGATATTATTCAGATGCCCATACCCAATAACTATGTGAATAAGATGATTATGAAAAACATTTGTTTAAAACTCATTATGCTATTCATTATATTAGAATTAATTAAATTCCATTACTTGAATATATGATTATATTTCCATTTTTGTTTATTCTAGGCCTGCTGACCAGCAACCACAGGCGGCTGCTCAAACAACAAACAAAAGCAAAGGGAAGAAAGGTCGCCGATGATTTACTTCTTTATTATAAACATACGATCAGTTAAAGATTCTTTATTTACTGTAAAATATAAGTTATAACAAAATCCAAATACGTTTTTTACACTTAAGTTACGAATGGTAATGTATAGATTTTTCTGATAGCTTGTTTTCACCATTTTTGTCCAGAGCAACACTATAACCGTCAATAATTGTGACAAATGGAGCTTTCGTTTTCGAAAAGCTCTGAAGCATTATATCAGGATTCGATAAATCTTTGTTGGATATCATTGCTTCATTTGTTCGACTAGTTGTTTTATCTTCTTCGGTATTTGCGCCATCTCGGTCAGGGATTCGCTTATCATGGGTGATATTGTTTGCGACATAGAAGATGCTTTCTTGGCCCACTTCTTTGGATTGTATGTACTCTGCCACATTGAGGGCGGTGTCTTCTTCGTATAAAAATCTTCTGTCTCCTCGAATAAATTTTGGTACAGATGTTGTGCTTTCAGTTTCGTCTCTTCCAGTTTTGAGTTGATTATCTCTTTCAAGTTCATCGAATTTTGCTCTAAAGTGTCCAATGGTTTCGTGTTTCGAGAGCTCTTCTGTCTGGTCGATTTCTTCTCCATCGATTGTTCTTCCAACGATTGTACTTCGGGTATAATCTCCGTTTCCGCGTATTCTTCCTGCGAATCTATCGCAGCTTGCATCGTCTCGTGTATAACCGTCGGAATCTTTCTCATCATTTGTTGAACTGGACCCATTTTTTCGGCATTCGGTATTATGTTCACTATTTCTATTATTCCTGGTGATATCTCTTTCAAGGCTTCTGTGAAATGTGGGGCGGCTTCCCTCACTGAACCCAAGATCGTTTCTCCTAGTGCTATGGGTATCTCTTGCAGGTAGTAAGGGTATGTCCTGATGCTGTCTGAGAGGGCTGACGTTACCAGTGGAAGTATTATAGGTTGACGTGGTGGGAGCCTCAGTCTCAATGGATTTATTATCGAGCGTGATCTCAGCGGGGATAACCGTGGGAGGAGCAATTGTCTCTTCTGTCGGCTTAGATTCTGCGGTTTCAGTGTCAGATTTACTGGAGCATTTGCATACGATACCATTTCTTTCCCTGATATTTGAACCCTGTCGGATGCGTTTGAGTTTGTTTCTCCTAATCTCACGGGATTCGCCATCGTCAGATTTAAGAAGATTATCGAACAGCATGCCAATACTCCTAAGCAGCGGAATATATTTTTGGTTAAACCTCTCATCGCCGCTAATTTCCTGTCTCAGAAATTGATTTCTACGTTTCAGGCGACGCGTCTTCGCGTATTTCAATTTCTTCGGCTTCAATGGGCTTTTGATTTGGAATGATTTTCTGTATTTCAACGAAGATATTTTCTTGCCTCGAGGAATAAGACTTTCTGCGAAAGAAAACAACATTATGAATAAGTTAATATTTTGTTTCTTAGAACGTAGTCAAATATTTAGGTCATTGCTAAAATACTTTGTCTTACCTGTTAGTTTTAGCTTTTTTGTCTTCAGGGGGTTGCTTCTGCGAACTTTATTGAGTGAGAAACGTTCTGCAGTTGTTCCTAAAAAATAAATGGTATTTGGGTCATTATTTTATTCAAGGTACCATAATCCGGTCCCCTTCAAAGGCAACGGAACAAAGGCGATTTTGTTAGTAAATAAAATAGGTAAATTCCAAAATAAAACTGTTATCGGTAGCTACCGAATAAGAAACCAGTCTCAGAAAAACGTCTTTTTTGCAAATTACGGTAACTCAGTTGTTTTGTTTTTGAAATGCAGTATAATTTTGAGGGACGGTAACGCAGTGGTTATTTTTCTGAAAAAAAATCAATAAAAGGAAGAAGTAGCAAGAAAACATCGCTGCAAATGTCTTTATTGATTACTATAAACAATGATGAACAAAAATCGGCATAAAACGGTAAAAAAAGATTTAAAGAATTTATACAATTAAAGAAAATAAGGAAGGCTGGAAAAGCTTGGGGGAGACCTTTGCCCAACAATGGGACGAAATAGGTTAAAAAAAAAAAAAAAAAATTTTTATCCAAATTGTACACTGAATAAAATAATGGCCCATTTATTACGTTTTTACTTATCAATTTAGTGAAACCTGGATGTTCCAAGGTTTTAGAATGTCTCTGACTACCCCCTCGGGGAAAATAGTTGTGAGCGTATGCTATGCTTATCAATTTCAAATGACTTTTGGATATTTTTTGGGACGACAGGAGGACAGTGGGAGAGTAGGTACTGCATATGCATATGCTCACGACAACATTTCCCCGAGGAGGTAAGTAGGAGCAGAGAGAGATATTCTGAAAGCACAGAACATTCAAGTTTCACTAGTGGTACCGAAACTCTGTCCAGTTTGACGGGTAGGGAGCCCGTCGCCTCTTAGGGCTCTTACAGACCAGCGACAGTACTCTGCGACAGCTCGCGACAGGGTCGCGCGACAGTTGAAGACCGTGACGTAGTGTTGTATAGTCTGAGAGATAGACCTCCATATCCAATAGTTTGTAACATCCTATATACAGGGTCCTTCTTAATATGCTGACACTTTTTTAAGGCGATGACCAGACTATGAAACTGAACAACTTTCTCTATGGAATCAACATCGAAATCGCGAAAAATATAACAGTTTCCCATACGTTTGGCTTCGAGTAGGTTTGCAGTTTTGTATGGAAGTGATGATTTTTTTTTCGCGATTTCGATGTTGGTCCCATAGAGGAAGTTGTTCAGTTTGACGGTCTGATCATCCCCTTAAAAAAGTGTCAGCATATTAAGAAGGACCCTATACAGGATGTAACAAAACACCCTAGTAATACTTAAGGGGGTGCTTCAGACCATCAATCTGAACAACTTTCACTATGGAGCCAATGTCGAGAAAAAATATAAAAAAATATCTGCCGTCCCATACATTTGAGTCGAGACGGTACTGCAGTTTTGTATGAAAGAGCAGATTTTTTTCGCGATTTCGATGTTGGCTCCATAGTGAAAGTTGTTAAAGAGCAACCTGCCTTAGTGGCATACCTACTGTCCGCCATTTTGAAAAAATCACGATTTTGCGGCCAGTCATGAAACATATGCCAATCGACAGGGAAAATTATTACAAACAGAAAATATAGGTTGGTAAAATGACCTAAGTGGTATACTTTCGGAGATATAGGGGTTTGAAAATAATAAAAAATTAAAACATTTTTTTCCGCCCAAATTGGCTTTTTTGATCAGGAATAGATCGGCAAAGCTCAGGATCGATCAGGATTTAATATAATTATATAATATTATTCTTATAAATAAGTTTTATTCATTTACTAAGATAAATAAAATACCTATCTACATGTAAGAGAGCTATGAGCAAGACGGTTGTAGTAGCAGTGTTGCTAACCATTCCGAGAGGGATTTATATGTATTTACCTATATATTAAATACTTGATCATCATCGTCATCATCATCATCATCACCATCTCAGCCGATGGACGTCCACTGCTGGACATAGGCCTCCCTAAGGATCGTCACAACGATCGGTTCGGCGCTGCCCTTATCCAACGTGTTCCCGCCGCCGTCACCAGGTCGTCGGTCCACTTTTTGCGGGGGGCTACCCACGCTGCGCTTTCCAGTACGCGATCGCCACTCAAGAGCTCTTCGGCCCCACCGGCCATATCGGTTCTTCGACCAATGTGCCCCGCCCATTTCCACTTTAGCTATTCTTTGGGTTATGTCAGCTGCTCTGGTTCTTCAGCGGATTCTGCTGCGCTGATCTCTCTTCATTTCCGATTCGATCTCGCAGGGAATTTTTTTATTTTTTTATTATTATTTTGGTTGTAAGGGCTTGGTCAATGACCAATAGCTACTGCGACCTGAATAGATCTATTGTAGCTGTCACCCTAGACCTAAAGGTCGTTTCCTAGGCCCACGGACTTCATGAACAGTGTTATGCTTTTGGAGGGGAGGTCCCTAATGTCAGTAGGTGTTATTACGTATCCACCTAGATGGCGACTCCTGCTGTGAATGAGCACTTCGCATTCGCAGACGAGGTGTATGGGATTTTCCTCTGCTTCACAGCAGAATCTGCAGGTGGGTGAATCTACAAGCCCCTTTCTGTGTAGATGCTTGTTTAACTTGCAATGTCCTGTTAAGGCTCGCACTAAGAGCCTTAAGTCGTTGCGGTTTGAATTGATGGCATCTGAGGTAAGTCTGTTTGAGAAGCCGGTCACAAGTTCTTTTGCGTGCCTCAGTCCTGGTGTATCCGACCAGAGCTTACGGCTTTAGTTCACGGCCCATTCCTTCAGCACACGTCCCCAGCCTAGGGTGACAGAATTTGTCGAACCTAGCTGGTTTAGGGCTTGGACACAGTGTTAGTTTTGACTCTATTTCATCAGATCCTAGCGCTTTCAGAGCCGCCTGGCTATCTGATAAAATAATAATATGTTTCCCCTTTGGGTATCTTTGTAGATTCTCATGTACGCAATCTATGATAGCGTACATTTCTGTCTGGAATACTGTGGCATGCTGGCCAAGATGAATCGCCTTTTTAATCTTGGGATTGCCACCACATACTCCAGCTCCAGCACGGTTGTCCTTCCTGGAGCCGTCTGTAAACCAGACAACGTCTCCAGCACCGAAGGATTGTGGGGTATTCCCGTTCCAGTCCTCTCTTTGGGGTAGGATTACCCTTCAAAATCAAATTCAAAAATTTTTTATTCAAAATAATATCATAAAGATAGCTTTTTGACGTCATTTTTTGACTCTACCACCGCGTCGGAAGGTGTTCCGTTGCCTCTTTTTGCACATGGATGTGTAGTGGAGGCAAGCCTAATATCGCCTCCATAGCAGCCGTGGGTGTAGATTTCATTGCCCCCGTTGCTATTCTGCAAACTAATCCTTGTAGGCTGTTTAGGGTGCTTACACACTTCGCTTTTTCGGTTTTCTTATGCCAAGCTACACTGCAATAGGATACCATAGGCCTCACTATCGCAGTGTAGATCCACATAACCGAACTTGGTTTCAGGCCCCATCTGGAGCCCGTTAAGCGACAGCATGTCCCTAGTCCTATTTTTGCCTTTCGCACAATGTGGTCCAGGTGTTGGTTCCAAGTGAGTTTTTGGTCCAGAATTACTCCTAGATATTTAACCTCTTTGGAAAACGGTATAGATTTGTTGAAGAGCTAATTTTCGCCTTCTTGTGAAGGGCACTATAACCGTTTTATCGGCATTGACTGAAAGACCGAAGTCTTTGCACCACCTTTCTATCTTGAGTACCGCACCGCACCCGAGTTGTCTCCGGTCTTAACACGCTTATATCGCCTGTCTCTGGAAACGGGTAAAGTCCCAGAATCATGGAAGCTTGCGAACGTACAACCTGTTCCTAAGAAAGGTAGTCGGGCAGACCCTGCCAATTATCGTCCCATTGCTATCACCTCCATATTCTGTAAGGTTATGGAGCGTATTCTGAACACCCACATTCTTACGTACCTAGAAGAGTACAATATCCTTAGCGACCGTACGGCTTACGGCAGCGGCGGTCCACTGGCGATCTTCTAGTGTACGCCACACATATATGGGGCGAAGCCATGGAGAAACATGGTGAGGCTTTGGCGGTATCACTCGATATCTCCAAGGCGTTTGACAGGGTCTGGCACGCTAGCCTCTTAAGCAAGCTTCCATCATTTGATTTCCCTTCTGGCCTGTGTGACTGGATAGCTGATTTCCTGAGCGAACGGTCTATTCGAGTTGTAATAGACGGCTCGTCGTCTGACCTTATGGCGATCAATGCTGGTGTCCCTCAGGGATCAGTTCTCTCTGCGACCTTATTTCTGCTGCACATCAATGATCTGCTACAGCCCGGTATATTTGAGTACGCAGACGACAGCACGGTCACCGAGAGATATCTGCCTGTTAGACAGGCCGACGGCCACGAAGTCCGGTCCCAGAGAGAGGCCATGGTCGAGCGTACGAATTCGATCTTGACGGCAGTGTCCGAATGGGGTACTGCCAACTTGGTTGAATTCAATGCCACTAAAACACAGGCCTGTCTGTTTTCCGCAAAAAGGTCACGTCCTAATGTGTCTCCTACGTTCCAGGGTGTCTCCATTCCGATTTCCGAAAGTCTAGAGTTGTTGGGTCTCCACCTCACGTCGGACCTGAACTTCGGCCGCTCGATTGAGTCCAAAGCTAAAACCGCAGCCAAGAAACTTGGTATCCTGAACAAGGTTAAGCGGTACTTCACTCCTGCACAGCTTCTTACTCTCTACAAAGCCCAAGTGCGATCTTGCATGGAGTACTGCAGTCACCTCTGGGACGGCTCTGCGAAATACCAACTTGACGCACTGGACTCAGTTGAGCGTCGAGCCAAGAGACTCATCGATGACGATGCACTCGTCGAGACTAAGTTACACAGTCTAAGTCTAAGGAGCACCGACGATTGGTCGCTTGTCTGTCGGTATTCTATCGGCTACACTTTGGCGAATGTGCCCAGGAGTTACATGACCTGATTCCACCATCCCCCTTCCATCATCGTACGACAAGACGTAGTGCGAGACTGCATCCATACGTTGTCGATATTCCAACAATCCGCACAAATAGGTTCGCATCCTCTTTTATAATGAGAACCGGTAAGGTTTGGAACTCTCTCCCTGCGTCTGTTTTCCCAAGCAAAATATACAATCAGGATATTTTTAAAAGAAGAGTAAATAGGCTTTTTCTGGGCGAGCGCGCTACATCCTCGGCTTCATCTACACTTTCCATCAGGTGAGCTGAAGCCAAGCGCAAACCCATTATGATTAAAAAAAAAAAAAAAAAAGAGTAGTGCTGTTTGCATGAGACTGGATATATTGCTGGGACATGGGCCCACAATTATCACTACCAGGGTCCAGGTCATCAGCATACCCTTGAGTATCTAGATAGGCGTTGTTGAGGTCCCACAGGAGGCAGTCCACCACCACCGACCAGGCCAGTAGTGAGAGCACTCCCCCCTGCGGACAGCCTTTGGATACCTTGACCTCTAGGGTTTTACCTAGAAGTGTGGTCCTGACTGTTCTTGAGGTTAACATTGCCTCGATCCACTTTTTCGTAGTGGAGTCGACATTTCGATCGTCCATACATTTTAGTATGATTTCAGTAGAGGTGTTGTCGAATGCACCCTCTATGTCCAGAAAGGCACAGAGTGCAATCTCCTGATCATCGAGAGCTTTTTCCACTCTATCAACCAGTTCTAGCAGTGCACTTTCTGTGGATTTCCCTTTCTGGTTAGCATGTTGTCTGGGGTGCAGCGGCCTACCCTTGAGGTAGGTCTCCCTAATATGCAGGTTTATTACCTTTTCCATGGTTTTTAGTAGGCAAGAGGTTAGACTAATTGGTCTATAAGATTTGGGTTGCGATTTATCTTTATCCCCAGCTTTGGGGATAAAGGTAACCCTAACCTTAGTCCATTTCTCTGGTAGGTATCCCCAAGCAAAGCTCGTTCTAAAGATTTTAACTACCAGTGGTTGGATGATCTCTCTTCCCTGTTGTAGGAGAGCAGGGAAGATTTCATCCTCTCCCCCAGTTTTAAATGGTTTGAAGCTGTTTATAGCCCATTTGACTCGGTCGGGTTTAAATACCAGTGCCGACATGCGCCAGTCTTCAATCCTTGGCTTCAGCTCATCTCGCAGGGAAACTCCGAACATAGTTACATAGCCCTCTCCATTGCCTTTTGGGTAATTTTCAACCTTTTTATGAAGCTTTGAGTGAGCGACGACGGCTCATTTCCGTATTACATCTTGGGACACTGCGGTATTTGGGACGTGAAGACTGAAGAGACTACGTAGCTTTACAACGCTGCCTTGCCGAGTCGGATTCGACAGGTTAACCTTTTTCTCGAAATTGTACCTACCTAATTGAATAGTTTTGTACCAGGTAAACATTATCGTCAACAACTTCAAGCGCAGAGAGGGTACACCATAGACATTTTACATGATCGTCCATGTTCATTATCATTTTGTCCGTAGGCTAAGAATAGCATCATCCCATTTCTTCCTCTGAATATAGTATAAGGCGAATATGGTATCCACCAAAAGATGGGTAGCAGCATCCTCTGAGTACACACATGTAATCCAACTGCGATCGCCAACCCGCCTGCAAATCGTGGCCAGGGCCATCACAATCAAAACCAGGTTCCCATTCCCTGGCGGCCCTGCTATTCCTGGCTACAGTAGCGGCCAAGGTTACGGCGAGGCAGGGTGCGCGAAGAATCTCCGGCAGAGATCCGGCTACCACAAGATCATAACCGACAACAGCTGCACCTGGTAATAAACATATAACACTCGTTCACAGCGGACCGACGAGTCGCGCGCTGAACTCGAGGAAAAACTGAGCAGGATACGTTGGGATATCGTTGGATTATCTGAAGTCCGAAGAGAGGGAAAGGACTTGATAATCCTGAAATCCGGAAGCCTGCTTTATTTCCGAGAGGGCGACCTAAAGTCCTGGGCCCCGGCACGAAGCCGGACATATGGTCCACAAAATCTCTTGTGAATAACTTGGAGGGGATCGTAAACGTGTCGAATAAGGTGGTGTAACCTTACACTCAAAATAACCGAACGGTCCGACTATTCGTTAAAGGCTATATAGGTATTCCTGGCCCCGACATTAGATCAGAAATTAATACGATTATGAAGTAGGGATTATGTATGAGGGAGGATATCTCTAGGGCCATGTATATTTCCAAAACACACTTCACAGTAAAGTTGTCATGTGAGATTTCAACGCAAAACTGGGCAAATGACGGTGAAGAGCTGCAAGTGGGACAATTATTTTGATGTTGGACGACGGAATTAACGGGGCCAACTAATGGACGGCTTCATGGAGGAGGAACTCGATATAATGAAAACTCCTTCTTTATGAAGCGGGAGCACAGCAAATGAACCTGGATGAGCCCAAACGGAACAAGAAATGAGATAGACTTCATCATGTCGACGAAGAGGTAAATATTCAAAAATGTTTCTGTGTTAAACGCTTTTAAAGTCGGAAGCTAGGCAGAACAATAGGCAGATTTCAAAATCCGTGACTTATGATCACCGAACCTATATTATTAGGGAGGCTATACAGTGGAACAAAAGCTCCAAAATCTACGCAATCCGTCTATTGGCCAAAGCCAGCTAACAAAATTTAAGACCGAAGATGGCAGGATCAGTATCGTCCAAGCGTAAGCTTCTAAGAGAGGTTGAGAAATTCTATGGACAGTATACACTAGAACACGGAGACCCGCTAAAAATCTACATAACAAACATAGATCTAGACTGACCCGGCACTATACCAAAGATATCCCGCACGTCGGCCTGTACGAGATTAATATGGCTCCCAAACAGCAAATGAGCAACAAGGCTGTAATAAAATGTAATACATTTGTTAAATAAATAAATAAGGCGCTGGGTGGAGGCCCGCAAGGTGGGAGGAAAACCGATCCTTTAGAAGTATTTCGTTTAGGTACGTCATACTCAAGGGAGAAACGCCGCAGGCATGGAACAGAAGTCTAGAGGTGCCCTTCCTCAAAAAGAGCGATAAGTAATGTCCTGCTGAAGACCTAAAGGCTCATTTCGCTTCTTAATCTGCATGTCTACAAGTATAAGCTGTTTCGAGAGTCGTTACAAACCGTGTCGGACGCAAGTTCAATGACTTTCAGTGAATTGTGTTTGGAACTATACATGGCTTTAGAGACATCCTCCCCATACATAGTCCCTACCTCGTCATCGTATTTCTGATCTGATGTCGAGGCACAGGTATACCTGTAAAACCTTTAACGAATACTGTACGAGTTTTGTGCAACATAAACCCGGCACTCTGGGGCCCGAGAGTTTTCGTCGCCCTCTCGGAAATAAAGTAGGCTACCGGATTCGAGGATTAACGAGTCTCTCACTCTCTTCGGACTTCAGATAATCCAACGATATCACAACGTATCCAGGGGGTCTACTCCGGGATTCGAACTTCGCAATTGCGAGTACATTTTCGCTCCAATATCAACTCTATTCCAATGAAGTGCGGACCGAAAAAGTTGCGATATAGCGAACATCGAAAGTGCGGGTACAGGGCCTGCTCAGTTTTTCCTCGAGTTCAGCGCTCGACTCGTCGGTCCGCTGTCAAGTGAACGAGTGTTATATGTATATTACCAGGTGCAGCTGTAGTCGGTTGTGGTCTTGTAGCCGGATCTCTGCCGGAGATGCCACCCTGCCTCGCCGTTACCTTGGCCGCTACCGTAGCCAGGAATAGCAGGGCCGCCAGGGAATGGGAACCTGGTTTTGGTTGTGTTGGCCCTGGCCACACTTGGCAGGCGGGTTGGCGATCGCAGTTGGATTGAATGTATGTACTCAGAGGATGCTACTACCCATATTTTGGTGGATCCCATAGTCGCCTTATACGACACTCAGAGGAAGAAATTGGATGATAGTATTCTTAGCCTACGGACAAAATGAAAATGAACATGGACATCATGTAAAATGTCTATGGTTTACCCTCTCTGCGCTTGAAGTTAATGACGATTATGTTTACCTGGGACGAAACTATCCAATTAGATAGGTACAATTTCGAGAAAGAGGTCAACCTGTCGAATCCGACTCGGCAAGGCAGCGTTGCAAAAGCTACGTAGTCTCTTCACGTCCCAAATACCGCAGTGTCTCAAGACGAAAGTCTTTGACCAGTAGTGTGTATCGCCAGTGATGAAATACGGAACTGAGCCGACGTCTCGCTCACTCAAGGCCTCATAAAAAGGATGAAAGTCACCCAAAAGACAATGGAGAGGGCTATGTTCGGAGTTTCCCTGCGAGATCGAATCAGAAATGAAGAGATCCGCAGAAGAACCAGAGCAGCCGACATAGCCCAAAGAATTGCGAAACTAAAGTGGCAATGAGCGGAGCACATTGCTAGCAGAACCATATGGTAGATGGAGCCAAAGAGTTTTTGAGTTGCGATCGCGTACCGTAAAGCGCAGTGTGGGTAGCCTCCCGCAAAAGGTGGACCGACGACCTGGTGAAGGCGGCGGGAACCCGTTGGATAAGGGCAGCGCAGGACCGATTCGTGTGACTATGGAGGTGCTACTGGGAATGTTCCTCCATTGAAAAGGGAAGTACTTCCGCCAGGCTAATGGAGGTGCTACTGGGAATGTTCCTCCATTGAAAAGGGAAGTACTTCCGCCAGGCTAGGTGTGATGCCTGGGGACCGGCCGTGGTCTAACAGTTCTTAGTTGGGCCTTGTAGGTATATATATCGAATCTCTGTAATTATTTCTCTTGCGCGATTTATGTCTCGCATTCGATTGTGAACCTTATGTGTAGTAGGTTACGAGTTACGTATTTACGATGAACGTTGTCTTTGTATGGACCATATTTCCGAGAGCGATGGTATCGCCATCTGTTGGCATCTTTGCTATAACTTGTGGATGCTGACATCTGTAGCAAGTCCCCACATGACGATTCTTGGGGAGGCCTATGTCCAGCAGTGGACGTCCATCGGCTGAGATGATGATGATGATGATCAAGTATTTAATTCATAGGTAAATACATATAAATCCCTCTCGGAATGGTTAGCAACACTGCTACAACAACCATCTTGCTCGTAGCTGTCTTGTATATGTAGGTAGGTATTTTATTTATCTTAGTAAATGAATAAAACTTATTTATAATAATAATATTATATAATTATATTAAGTCCTGATCGATCCTGAGCTTCGCCGATCTATTCCTGGTCAAAAAAGGCAATTTAAGCGGAAAAAAATGTTTTTATTTTTTTTTATTTTCAAACCCCTATATCTCCGAAAGTATACCACTAAGGTCATTTTACCCAAGTATATTTTCTGTTTGTAATAATTTTCCCTGTCGATTGGCATATGTTTCATGACTGGCCGCAAAATCGTGATTTTTTCAAAATGGCGGAAAGTAGGTATGCCTCCTTCCATACTGAAATGTTCGAAGCTATTTGATGGTCTGAAGCACCCCCTTAAGTTACTAGGGTGTTTTGTTACACCCTGTATACGTATTTATAAATATTTATGTGTATAATATTGTGTTACTACTACTATATACAACGTGTTAATGAATTAGCGCAAAACCTCATACACCCCAACTGATTTATAACAAAATAATTAGATTGAAACAATAATTTCATTATTTTGATACTTAAAATTTAAAGTTATTCGCATTTTAAGTTTTGAGGCAAAAATGATTTGTTATCATTTCAGCACTGAAAGAAAGCGCTAACGTACTCATGGATACATTTTTATAATCTTGTCTTGGTAGTAAGTAGGGTGAGTGTGCCCGTGCGGTGGGTTGACATCGGGTTCAGAAAATTTTAAATTTTGCAAAAAAATTATTTAATATTTTGAAAAAAATTACCTATGTTGAAACCATGATAATTCGATTCTGCTCTCGATTCTAAACAAACTACTTTCTAGTATTGCGTTAATTCATTAACACGTTGTAATTTATATTATAATTGCCCTATTTTCACCAGTCTGTAATATTTTATAGACTTGATGATGAAGATAATCAATTCTGGATTATCTATTATCTAAAGAAACCAAAATCTACGAAAAACTTATAAAAACTCTTATAAAACTTCAACTTATAAAATATCAACCATGTTATTTTTTAGCCTCCGTTTTCTTTAAACTGAAATCTCTCAAGAACAAGACTTGTGCTCTCAGACTATGCCTACGTCACGGTCGCGCGACGGTCGCGCGACCCTGTCGCGAGCTGTCGCAGACAACTGTCGCTCGTCTGTAAGAGCCCTTATACCTATAATGGACAGTGGGTACAATAAATGTAGTAGCTACTAAGATAGTAAAACAATCGCTATCGCTTCGGCTTTACACTAAGATTCTGGCAAGAATACAGATGTCGTACATCTCGAATGTAGAACGATCCCCATCCATACAAAGACGTACACCGACTGGTGTTGTTCGATGTTCGCTTCGAGCATTGAACCTCCACTAGATACGCCATCAACACCTACACCATAGTCTAAAATAAAACCGGTCAAGTGCGAGTCGGGCTACTCGCGCACCGAGGGTTCCGTACCATACCACAACAGAACACAACATTATTAACTTAGAAAAAAAACATTTTTACGCAGGACCTTTAGCGCAGGACCGACTCACACTTGGCCGGTTTTTAGTATTTGTTGTTATTCTGTAGAGTTTGTTCTATAATCACACTAAGTTTGACGCTTGTATGTATTACCGTAAATACGTTGATAAAAACTAGTTTCTTTTTGAGAACCCCCTTAATTTTTAACTTTTTGACATTTTTATTATTTGTTAACAAACCCGCCATAATAACGCATAATCTGAGAAAATTTCAACTATCTAGCTATTACGGTTCAAAAGTTACAGCCCTAAATAGGTAGGACAGACGGACGGACGGACAGACGGACAGACGGACAGACGGACAGACGGACAGACGGACGGACGGACGGACGGACGGACGGACGGACGGACAACGTAGGCTTAGTAATAGGGTCCCGTTTTCACCCTTTGGGTACGGAACCCTAAAAACAAGGTCTTCTATTCCCAGAGTGACACAAGCCTACGTCACAAAAAAATGGCCGCTAAACATGGTAAAAGGGTATGATGATGACGTAGGCTTGTGTCAATCACGTGGTCAGTCACGTGATTGGAAGAGAATACCAGGCGTAGTATATTATTGTAGCGCAGTATATTATTGTACCATGACCTACACCAATCACTAATCTTCAACGTTCGGGTGCTCAACGCATACTAAAGCCTAAACTTAAGATGATTGTGATGCTAGCAGTCTCCATATAAAAAGCGAAATCGTTTTAAGCCCACTAAAATCTAACAGAAATCTATGTTTTTGATCTCATTTGATTCTGTGCACTACATAATTACTAGGTTTAGATTTTACTTTAAAGTCACTTAATTTTTGTGAAATACCTAAATAATGTTATTGTATTGTGCGAAAATACATTTATGTTTTACAATCCTAGCTTCACAATCATCTTAAGAGATGTTAATTCCGAAATCTCCCGAGCGCGCTGCATACAAACGAAACGTCCTACCAATTAAAGTCAATGACATTTTTTAAACACGATCTAGAAACCAATATCTGGCTATTATTAATTTAAGATTTGTATGGATAACTTTGAGCCACGATAATTAAATGAAAATCTGACACATGAAAAGCACAGATAATTGGTTTCTAGATCGTGTCTAAAAAAATTCATTTAGTTTTAATCTTAGAGATATTTTCATTAGCTTGTAAAAGTTTTGTGAATAAGTATATATCAATTTCTTTGCCGACTCTAGTCTCTACAGGGTGTAACAAAACAGCTCAGTAATACTTAAGGGGGTGCTCCAGAACATCAAACTGAACAACTTTCAATATGGCGCCAACATCGAGAAAAAATAAAAAAATCTGCTGTCCCATACAGAACCGCAGTACCGACTCGACTAAAAGGTATGGGCGGTAGTAACTATTAAATAATCTGTGGTATGGGTGTTTCTCGACCTAGGGTGTTTTGTTACACCCTATACCTATACATACCTAATGATTTGGGTCGATTTGTCGCATCCAACTGTTTTTTTTGCTGCTCTTCCGCGGCTATGGCCTCGTTAAGGGAAAACGGCTTTGCTGCTAAATCTGTTGACACAAAATCGGACTGTGAAATATCACTCATAATTTCCTTGAGGGTTATTTACCTATTTAGGGGGAAAATACACGGCATTACAGTGTTTTCGAGGAAACAGCCTTATAGTTCAGCTGGTTGTTGCTAAGCCGAGAGTGGTGGAATCAGATTAGGTTCCTTCTTTAATATGCAATCGGGTTAGGGGATGATCAGGCAATCAAAATAAAATAAAAGTCTATAAGTAGGTATACAGGGTGTAAAATTAAATGGGACACTTGCTTAAAGGGGTGCTTCAGACCATCAAACTGAACAACTTTCTCTATGGCACCCACATCGAAATCGCAAATAAAAAATGAAAAATCAGCTCTTCCATACAAAACTGCAAATCTACTCGAGCCAAATGTACCTGTGGGACAGCAGATTTTTTTTCGCGATTTCGATGTTGGTCCCATAGTGAAAGTTGTTTAGTTCGATGGTCTGATCATCCCCTTAAAAAGTGTCAGCATATTAAGAAGGACCCTGTATACATCCCAACAAATATGGCACACCTTGAAAGTTACAGCCTGTATACAGGTGTAACTAAACACCCTAGTAATACTTAAGGGGGTGCTTCAGACAAACAAACTGAACAACTTTCACTATGGAGCCAACATCGAGAAAAAATAAAAAAATTCTGCTGTCCCATACATTTTAGTCGAGTCTATACTGCAGTTTTGTATGAGACAGCAGATTTTTTAAATTTTCTCGATGTTGGCTCCATAGTGAATCCAATGTTGTTCAGTTTGATAGTCTGATAGGGTGTTTTGTTACACCCTGTATTCGGAAAAACGACTACATAATCTAACAAATAAAATAGCAGTAGGTACTTACAGGGTATAATCACAACACAGTTAATAATAATGTAGCAATGCCATCGACGGATTTCCATTTTGAAGCATCTTCGTGTTTATAACATGTCCGATCACCGCGCGACTTTGAATGCTAAGTTTGCAAATCGTAACTGCCATATTAACATGTATTTATAACCTCCGATGTACTGAAGAAGCAGTTTCGTCTCGCATCCGTGTTTTAACGCGGTCATTGATGGTAAGCAGCTGGCTTGTTTGAGATAAATGTCACGTTTATGTATTCCTGATTTTCATTCTCAATAGTCACATGGTTGGACTTTGTTTTGATTGCTTCCGTAAATAATAATACTTAGCTTAAGGGGGTAGTCCTTGCAGCGCGTTCCATACAAACGAAGTTTGATTATAATATTTGATATACCTACTAACCAAGTGCGTTTTTTAATCTCATACGTTGAACTCAGCAGTTGAAAATATATGGAGATACGCATCTTTCTACTGCTGATTTGACTTTCAAAAATCGCACCCCTGGAGTATGATTTTTGAATGTCAAATCAGCAGCAGAAAAGATGCGTATCTCCATAGTAATTATGACATTTACAACTGCCGAGTTCAACGAATGAGTTTCAAAAATCGCACTCCTGGAGTATGATTTTTTAATGTCAAATCAACAGTAAGAAGATCAGAGAAAGATGCACATATCCATAGTAATATTGACATTTACAACTGCTGAGTTTAAAGAATGAATTTCAAAAATCGCACTCCTGTTTGTGTGTTGACAGATATTCGTTAAAATTCTAAAGTTACAAATAGTAGCTCAATTCCATACAAATCTTAATTTATTTCTAGTATTGAAACTGTATATTTTAACGGAATCTGACAAACCACGGACACAGATATTAGTTTCTATAATAAATAATAATAAATAAATAACGCTCACAGGCACATACATTGTAATGATCCCAAGAAAGCACTATTTATAGGCTGTTTATTATGGAAACCATACAACAACGGCACAAACATATAAACATCCATGACCGAACCGGGATTCGAACCCAGGACCCTGGTTTGGCAGTCCGGCGTGGTAACCATTACACCAACCGGGTCGTCGTCTATAGATCGATGTATGAAAAATTTTATTGACTATAAAGTAAGTATCGAAAATATAACCAAACTTCGTTTGTATGGAGCGCGGTGCAGACTATCCTCTTAAAGGGGCACCGAGCCTCCAGTGGTGCCCTAAATCGTGTTTTTTTTTAATTTCTTAATATTGAATTATGTAGTTTTTCCAAAAGACAAGAATGTGATCACAGGCGAAACTATAAGGGTTCCTTGTTGACTTCCGGAACCCTAAAAATACGATTGAGGGCAGCACTGAAGGCTCGGTATCTACGAACTTTCCAGACGTTCTAAAACGAAAACCTATGAAATGCACCCTGGCAGATCAAGCACGTCATTTAATCTAAACTTTAACTTTTAAACACCGGCTACATTGTTGGTATTTTAGGGGCGGGCAATAAATTATCACATAAAATTGTAGGTAATGGCACTTTTATATCAAATGTTTCGATAAATAATAAAATGAGAGCAGTAAAACAAAGGAGTCACTGCTGGGTCGGGCATCGTTAAAATATTACGAGCGGCCGATATCGGGGGATGAAATCTTTAATCGTGGATCTAGAGGTTACGTGGAACCCGGCTCCTGCGGTTCCTCCAATAGCAAGATAAGCCGAACGGCCTATAGACAAGTAAATCATATATCGTAAAACCTATCGAGCTCATATGTTAAACGACCCTTACATTTACTCCAATTTACTAAGTTATTTTCTTTATATTGACTTTTATTACCTTCTTAAAGAGTCATGAGCCGAAAGTATAGTAGTTCGGTTTAATTTAGTCTTCTATTAGTTTTGCAATAAAATATTATTTTTATTGTAGCCCAGTCATTTTACGGTTTGAGCCGGGACTAATTAATAATTGAATTTTTTCTCGGTATACCTAGTATTTAAGAGCCAATATGAGCTTAGAAATGTACCGAAATAAAAAATAAATTACGTCAGCAACAGCCCCAAATTTATAATTTAGCATTTGTCTCGTTCTAAAAAACCAGATGGTAAAATTATTTTTGCACATTTTTAAGGCTTTACCATTATACATACTTGAAACATGGTGTTAATATTTTTGTCTACTTAGAAGGCTTTGAAAAATACATTAGTATTTTTTAATGAATACCTCATTTTTAAAGTTTCAATGTCTATTTTATTGATCAAAAATAATTTATTTTATTAAATCTAATTAAAATGAGTGCATTGGTAATAATATTAATTAGTTAAAAGCCTTGTGTAAGATACAATTTTGATTTCGATGTTGCGTTGCGATTTTTTTTTTAATATTATGTTCTCAGGTAGTCTTTTTGTCACTAAATGGTGCCGGTTACAGTTTAAAAGTCCCATTAATAATTACTCCCCACCCCTCCTAACAAAACTCCGTAAAATGACTGGGCTATTGTTACAAAATCGAAAGTAAATAACATGCTATGCTATAAACTAAAATAACGTGGCGCATAATGGCCTCAGATTGGATATTTCGTCTGCTCACAGAGCTCTTTTTGAAATAAAAGGTTTCGTTCAAAGAGAAACCTTTTATTGATGCTTGATGAAAAAGGGGAATATTTTTTTACATATTCATGTTTTCGTAAACCTATAGAAAGAAAAAATACGATCAGGAATTGTACAAATACATCCATCCATAAAATCGTGGCATATAATTATACTAATGCGTTCTCTACAACGCCAACGCGTGAATTTTTTAGCTAAATGTTTCCGTAATACCTAGGTACTTATTATAGGTATATTTTATAGGTAGAGACTACCCCCTCGGGGAATATAGTCGTGAGCATATGCTATGCTTACAGGTAGAGTGAGCCTCTCGTCGCGTCGTCGCCATTCGTGAGCATAGGAACATTTTGCTATGCAATGTTTTACCTAATTTAGATTATAAAGAATGTAACCGCCAAACATTTTGTATATGTAAACAAACATCTAGCAGCGTGCATAGTTTCACATAACAAGCGGGTATCGAGTAGGTCAGCGTTTTATTTTCCGGTTGATAAAGTGGCCGTTTTATTTGTACGCAAATCCGAAGGCCCGGTCGCTCGAACGCTGGTCGGTTACTTCCCCAATTTACGAGCGGCCATAGTCGGGAGTTAGTATCGCTGTCGTCATGCTTCGTATAGTGTGGATTTATATTTCCACGGATGTACGCCGCTTCTTCATTGGCTATTGAGTATCTAAAAGTTAGGTTCAGTTCGAAAAATAGCGCTCTAAAATTCGTGCTAGCTGCCACAAGAAGCTACATTGTGTGTACACGTAGCGTATGTACCTACTGTAGGTACACAGAACACGAACCGTCCATTCTCTGGCCAAAAACGGAAAGTCAACAGTTGATTGGTGAACTTTTAGGCACTCGACTCGACTGTCCGTTGAATTTGAAAATAACGATTTGTTTTCCCGAACTCGGCCCTACTTGAAATTCCTGTTCGCACAATTGTAGAGTTAACAAAGCAAGATTCTCTCGAATTTCCTCGCGCCGAGTTATTTTGTTTTTATGTTGTTGGAATGTCCGTACAAAATTGTGCAAAGGGAGTAGAGAGCCGAAATTCGCCATTCGAGTAAAGTATATCGGGTGCAATGTATCTAAACAGGGCGCGCAGCCTCCGAGAGTCTTACTACTGTAGCGATAAACGGATTTCGGAGGGACGGCATTATTCCGCCGTAATAGAGTGATACTTCTTTAGGACCATTCGGGAAACTGATGACACTATTTGGGTTTGCCATAAAAAGTTATGATATCATATTTGCGGTATCAAAATATTACGGACAAATAATCAGTATCAGTGTCGTCCTAGCTTTATCATTTTGTTTTCGTTGTTATTCTTGAAATAGGTAGGTACCTACCTATATCTTTTGTCATTTGGAAGGATTCTATTTCAATTTATTTCTTTCGTATTTGTAACGGAACAAATAGAAATAGATACCTACTCCTACTTAAATTACATTATATCTAAAGACAATAAATTACATAACATTATAATGAATTGAACAAACAAAGCCTTTCTTAACGTAAGCAAAACCTTGACATTATTCCGCTGGCTGTTCAATTTCTGCTGATTTAGCAAGTAAATCGCCGAACACAATTGCAAAATACTTATACAGACAGAATACAGGGAATTTTATTCAAATTAAGGACGATAAAAGAAGGGAAACCGTCGCCCGAAAAGCATGTGGAAAGTTGGAAATTACTTTGCGGTTAGCTTGTTAAAATCTTACATTTCTCAACTCTCGCCGGGGGTGGAAAAATAAGGGAAAAGCGTTTACTTTCCTTAGCTACCAGTGGCCTTGGGTCGTGGTATGGGCCTCGCAGCCGCCACGCCAACTCGCCGTAGGGCGTGACTCGGTCGAACGGGTCCGCTCCGCTGTAGGTGTCGACTTTGTAACCCTCCTAGCCAGTTTAAAACAAAGCAGAACCGGCATTAGGGAACTGGCATATTGCCTCGGCTCCAAGTTTTACTACCGCTATCTCGGGCTTTATGCCTTATAAAATCTCCTGCCGCGGCCACGCAGAACCGCTGTCGGGAAAAAGTATGGTTGGGGAATAGATATTATCGCAATTGGTCGGTAATATCGTTCGATGCGGAAAATATTGCATCTCTTTAGCATAATATTACTGCTGAATTCTGAATTTTGTAAGGGTTATTGAAAACACTGGATAAATGTGAGTACACAATACTTTTCTGGGGTCGAACGTTGTTTGCGCAAGGAGCTGTGTGCAATATACGTGTATTATATCTCTAAAACCTCAAATATAGGGACTAGCGAGCTTTACCGAGAAAGTGCAAAATTTCCGCAGGAGATGACTTGGGCGAATCCGCATTTTATATCTCAGGGGTTTACGTCTCTCGGGTAGTCCGGCTTGTTACCAGACGAATCTAGCAATTTTATTTGTACGCAAATTCGAATGGTCGTAACGCGGAGACATGATGGGACCCTTCGTAACGAACTGGACGCTACATGCGGGGACTTATGGCTTTCATTTCCTCGGACTACTTTGTAGGTCAATTCAATACTCAACTTTTTTTAATACAATGTTGGCTGTTGCGAGTTTATCATTAACGTACATTTGGTGAGGCTGTGATTGTGAAATTTAATGCATGTAATAATGAAATGTTCTTTAATAATGAAAGGTAAATATATTATACCATGTAGGTAGGTACTTATTATATTGTTCCAGGTCTTAACATTTTCTAGCTTTTATAGTTTGCTTAGTTTCTAACCACCTCAAAGGGTTATGCGATTTTTTGTTTTGCGTAATTACTGGTTTCTTTTCTGGGGTGATTAGATTAGTATTAGGATTACCCAGCAGAGATAAGTGCTCATTTTTAGTTTTAAAAGATTTAGGTGATGAATGAATGCATTAGGTAGGTACATTATATTTATATTAGGTACCTACTTAATAATCATATAATTTATACCTGTGTATCACAAATAAAAAATTTTGAATTTGTTTTTTTTTTGTATTTGTACTTATTTATCTACGGCGGCCCGGTAGCACAGTCGGTAGTGAACCTGCCTGCTGTGCCGAGGTCGCGGGTTCGAATCCCGTAAGGGACAAATATTTGTATGATGAATATGAATATTTGTACCCGAGTCATGGATGTTTGTATCTATATACAGGGTCCTTCTTAATATGCTGACACTTTTTTAAGGCGATGACCAGACTATGAAACTGAACAACTTTCTCTATGGAATCAACATCGAAATCGCGAAAAAAATAAACAGTTGTCCCATACGTTTGGCTCCGAGTAGGTTTGCAGTTTTGTATGGAAGTGATGATTTTTTTTTCGCGATTTCGATGTTGGTCCCATAGAGGAAGTTGTTCAGTTTGACGGTCTGATCATCCCCTTAAAAAAGTGTCAGCATATTAAGAAGGACCCTATATGTATTGTATATCGTTGTCTAGTCATCATAATACAAGTCCAGGCTAGATTCTGGTACTTTAAATGTGGCTAGATAATTTGTGTGACATTGTCCAAGATATTTATTTATTTATTTATCTACGACTGATCAGTGATCACTGCGCGTCATTAGGTACTATTGTTCAACCCATTACTGTTCTACCGAATAAACATTAAACCAATCATAAAACTTTCATCGATAGTCCCACGAGATACTGCCGATTGTCACCTGTCATCTCATCCCTGTTAACGTTGCCCAAACTTTCGTACCCAGTGGACTTTCCCCTTTATATCGTGATAATTTCTCCCCAGACAACGTTTCTGTATAATATCAATATCAGTTTTCAAGGAAAATTCAGTAAACCATCGATATAAAAGTTCTTCGCCTTTTTTCCTGATTACCATCGTATAATTTTTACTTGCTGGGGAGAAGTTAAAAAAATAATAGATAATATTTTTACTCGGTGCTTTTCAAACCTCTATAGATTGTAGGGATAATATTGCCTTGAAGTTATATTTACTTTATTGGCTTGTGAGTTACAAGCCATATAAAAAGGGGCTGTGAATCGATAGGATTCGTAGATAGTTGAACAAAGATCCTCGGCCACAATGGGTGGTTGGCTTATTGTCTCCCTTTTTGGTTTAAAGCCCGGCTTTGTAACGCGGATATTATAATTCCTAGGTGAGGAAGGAAATTATCTGCTTGGCTTCCCGCTAAATGGGTCCCAGAGTGGAAGCGGTAGTATTAGTTTTGATAATAATATTGAAAACAATGTAGAGTTTTTAGTTCGCGTATGAATTTTTTAAATGGAAAAATTTAATTTTAAATTCTATTGCACTGCACTGCAGAGAAAAGACCTCCTTTCAGTAATGAGTTGTATCACCAACGAGAGTTGAAGTGTGAGGGTTTTAAAAAAAATTGGCATAAGCATATGCTCACGACTATATTCTCTGAGGGTATTCAGAGATATTCTGAAACATCAGAACATCAGTAAGTAATTATGTTTTTAATTAGAAGGCCTTTTTGTTTTGATAGCTGTAAGAACATTTTCTGATCGTTGCAGTGGAGTTGCTTGCAAGCACGTAACCAGACTTTTGTTTCGGGGGGACATTAATTTTGGGTTGCCAAATTTTTTGCGACCAAATATAGTAGTTCGAGCCAAGAGCCCGAAAAAATATAGTAGATCGGGGAAAAATAAGAAAATATATACTATTTTTCGAAGTTGTCAATTTAAAATTTTCAAAAAGAAATTTATTTTGCTACTTTTCCCACTAAATACTAATATACCAAGCTTTTATTCTTCAATCATCTCCCCATTTCGTATTTGTCATAGTAAAATGCATCCTGTAAGCGCAGAAGTCGCTGGAGTCGATAGAGAAATAAGATAATTATTAAAACTTCAACTGCTGCCATTTTTCAGCAGCATATTTATAAAAAAATTGTACCTATAGGAAGTATTCTACAATTCTACATGGTCCAGGCTAGATCAAATGGAACAAATGTGATGAAGAGAGAGAAATTGTTAAAAAATAATGTTAAGTATGGCCAACGTATCAATGTATTCATATAAATTATTTGTTCATCAAAATATAGTAGTTTTGCCTACTATATATTTTCCTCAGAATTATAGTAGTAGGGCCCCTAATATAGTAGGATACTATATTATATAGTAGGGTTGGCAACCCTAGATAAATCCCCCCCCCCCCCAAGATTACGTGCCTGCTTGTAGTTTTTGATCTTTGTATCTAAATCCAGGTCACCAGTTTGGCTGGCGTCAAGGTATTTACTTTCATTTGCCGACGATACTGTAATATATTAATCTATCACACAAAACTAAGACAAACTGACCCTAGAACAAAAAGAAACTTTCCCACTCGGGGTCTTTACGAACCTTAAAAAGTTTGATACTAAAATCTGTTTTTCCTACTACCTAACACAAGTTTCTAAACTACTTCTCTACCGCCCGACCTGACTACAGAAATTCCCCCTTTCCAGCAATTTTTGTTCTAAATTAATACATAAATTTAGTTGCTTGCATCTATAAGTAGCGCATTGGGCGCCTTATCTTAGGGTTTACGGCTCTTAGCATCCGTTCGCGAGGCTCCATCGACCGTTACGAACTAGTTACAGCGAAATTGAGCAAATATACAGCGAGTAAGTGTTTAAATTTGCGGCAAGCACCCCTATCAGCTGTACTACATCGCTAACCAACACAACAAAGGTACTGGTGTGACTTTGTGACGTAATGAATGTAGAAATAGTCTAGACTCCGGGACGGGATTACTGTTCATGAAAATGGTTTTTTAAAAGTGGGATAAGAAAATATACAACGTGTTAATGAATTAAGGCAAAACTAGAAAGTAGTTTGTTTAGAATCGAGAGCAGAATCGAATTATACCATAGTTTCAACATTGGTAATTTTTTTCAAAATATTAAATAATTCGTTTTCTAAACCCGATGTCGACCCACCGCACGGGCACACTCACCCTACTTACTACCAAGACAAGATTATAAAAATGTATCCATGAGTAGGTAATTACCGTTTTCTTTCAGTGCTGAAAAGATAACTAATCATTTTTGCCTCAAAACTTAAAATGCAAATAACTTTAAATTTTAACTATCAAAATAATGAAATTATTGTTTCAATCTAGTTATTTTGTTATAAATCAGTTGGGGTGTATGAACACGTTGTATAAGGTACCTATTTACCTACCTACAATCTTTGTGATGAAATTATATCAACAGCTACAGTGTCTATTCGTTAAGAGGAAAAGTCTAGATCTAGAAATATGCTAAGAACAGAAACAACATACATAAGGAAAACATCGTGAGGAAACCTGCATGCTTCAATTTCGAGGCATGTATTGTACCTACTGTCCATTACAAGTGGCGACGGGCTCACTCCCCGTCACACTGGACAATGTTGCGGTACTACTAGTGAAACGTTGATGTTATGAAGTTTCAGAATAGCTCTGACTACCCCCTCGGGGAATATAGTCGTGAGCATTATGCTATCTTCAACCCAAACTCACCCACTGTTTGACGTACGTTCTTGAATGAACATTGCGAGAATGACCAGGATCACACTGAATTCTTATTAGTCTCATTGTCAGAATAGCCAATATACCTACATATTAATCTATGGTCAGAATTACCACAATTCATTCTTGTCAGTCTCATTGATTCTGGATGAAAATAGTCGGAGAGATGGTAATTCGCGTTCGTCTCATCGTTCTTGTTAGGCCCATTGATTCACGATGAGAAAAGTCTGCATTCTTGTCAGTCCCTTTGAGTTTTATTGAAGATTAGAATATTCAATTCTCAACAATTCTTGTCTGTCTCATCCATTATATTACTTCTACAGAAATAAATTTAGCTTTTTTTATGGATAATGTTGAATGTGCAGGTGGTTTTTCGTAGATAGACGGTTCGTGGGCGGTGTTTCTTTACTTGACGCACGTCGAGTATCATAACAGTAGGTATCTGAAAATAACACACATACGATTATTTAAAATGAAGGATAAGTCTTGTTCACCTCCAAAAGTAGGTAAATGTAGCTAGCACTTTACCACAGTATAAGAGAGAGTATCTACTTTACTTAGTAGTTACTTGTCACATTTTGTACCGACTGCTATTTCAAGCCGTTTATTATCCCTGTTTTATAGCTGAACATTCCCTGAGCGCGTCTTTCAACCTGGATAGTGAGGTACTGACTGTGGAACAAAATACAGGTGTTATAAAAAATTATTGTAATCGGATTTTGTTTACAAAATTATGTACCTATTTCTATTTAGGTAAGTATAATACTTCACGACCATATTCCCCGGTAGTTAGACAGAGATATTCTAAATATAATCAGAAATCAGAATATCCATCTAGTGTCCAAACTCTATCCAGTGTGACAGGAAATGAGCCCGTCCACTTTTTGGGTAGGACATCGATAAACAATGACAATGACCGGGGTGACCTGTGTCCTTCCTTATCAGGTACCTTTGTGAAAAAAAAATCTAAAGCTTCTTTTAAATTATTAAATAGGTAAATATGAAACAACCTAAAACTAGAGGACAAAATAGGTATACCTAAGTACTAAACTAAATCTCTATAGGCAGGATGTTGAGAAATATCACATTGAAGATAACATTTAAAAAATTCAAACTATGTCGCAGCAATGGGTTAAAATTTGAATGTGCAGTGCAAGGAAGATCAAAGTTGTTTGCATCTTTAAAATAGTAAAGAAGTTTTTTTTGCTGTCTTTTTGCATCCCTCCTTTTTATCCTCCCTTATTTTCTATCCCTCGTAGGTATTCGAGCCATAAACTGAAAAGTTGTTAACAAACATTCTACATGCGAGCTTTTGTCTATTGCATTTTTTCACATAACTATTGATAAAATATTTTGCAATAGGAATGCGATAAAATGGTGTAAATCAATTAGCGAACAACGGGCCTGCCTGTCGTATCAATCCAATCGAATAGGTGAATAAAATCAATGATCTCTGATACCTACAAAAGTTACAGTATTTTGCAGTCGGCTGCAAAAGGCATTGGTTTCGGATGAGAGTCTGAGTTAAAAAAACCAATTACTTTTTACATAGTTAGTTGACAGTTACATGACATACATTACTTAAATAAATAATGGTAACTAATAAGTCTTGGTACCTAACTATAGAACAATAATCAATAATTAATTACCTACGTAGGTAGGTAATGAAGTAGGTACCTAACTGTACTTAAATTAATATAATATTATAGTTGAACAAGTTACCCTGATAACTATGATTTCTGTATCCAAATTCTAGGTATTCAATCTACTATAATTATAACCTAGCTCAACTACCTACCAACCCTATTCCCGAAGGGATTATGATTGTGAATATTTGCGTAGGTAGGTACTTACCTATATCTATATGTTTAAGTATTTATGTCAACGATAGAGACATTAATCAACAGACGGATATTAAAAAATCCTAGCATCAACCAGACTCTGATGCTGCTAGAAAAGTATTCGCGCCTTTGCAATCTCATCGGTACCTCATTAAGTAAATCAGAATTACTAAGATAGAGTACATAAAATCTAGACATAAGGTAGGTATGATGGGGCTGACTCGTAAATACCACATTTATATAAAAAGTCCCTTGTGTTCGCTCACTCAAAGACTCATAAAAAGGCTGAAAGTCAACCAAAGGGCAATGGAGAGGGCTATGCTTGCAGTTTCTCTGCGAGATCGAATAAGACATGAAAAGATTCGCAGAAGAATCTGAGTAGCCGACATACCCCAAAGAATCGCTAAACTAAATTGGCAATGGGCTGCTCGCAGAACCGATGACCGATGATGGAGCCAAAGACTTTTCGAGTGGCGACTGCGTACCGGAAAGCTCAGAGTGGGTAGGCTCCTCACAAGGTGGACCGACGCCCTGGTGAAGGCGGCGGCGGGAGCCCGTTGGATGAGGGCAGCGCAGGACCGGTCAATGTGGCCATCCTTGGGGAGGCCTATGTCCAGCAGTGGACTTTTATCAGCTGAGATGATGATGGTTATCAATTCTGGATGAAAACCATGGCCAACCTGGCTTTTCATGATACCGCCAGAACTAAAGACATTAATGATTATTAGATATTATGGCACCCTCTTTTCTGTGAGAGGAGGCCTTTGCCTCTTAGACAATCATGCGCTTATGCGTATGGAAAACACACAACGGCAAACAAAGTCGTTAGTAAATAGATCAGGAATAGTTGGTTATATTGCCAGTGCTATTTCTATTTCAAAGGGCTTAATACAAAGGAATAATTACTGTTCCTCCAATACAACATAACGGTTGAAACAAACAAGCTATTTTCCCGTCTATCAGTCTATCTCCACTTTAGGTATTTGCCGCACACATTCGTCCAATCGTATTTCCTTGTAAACATGCTGACGGTTTAGGGGATGATCAGAGCATTAAAATGAACAACTTTCTTTATTAGGGCCAACGTCGAAATCGCGGAAACAAATAATTAGCTGTCCTTACAAAACTGCAAACATACTCTTAAGCCTTGCTTTTCTTGCACTAATTCAGCTTTTTCTTTACTTAACTTTTGTATCTCTTTTTGCGCTTTCCTTAACTTGTTTTGGCATATATGGTCACAGAAGCTATCTTCTCGTTATTTGAAAGTCAAATAATTGAAAAGTGTGTTCAAAGGAAAGCCTAAATATTGGAAGAATTCTGTATTATGTGCATCTACTTTTAAAGTTGAAGTCACATTTACTTGAGACACACACCTTTGTGTACCTAGATAATTAAGATCTAAAATTGCTATTTAGCAAATTTTTTTAACACGTTAGACCAATATTTAATGAGTTAACTAGATAATTGTTGAATTTGGGGCGAATTCTTATGATTTTAGAATGTGATTTCCTTGGATTAGAAGGCTCCATTGTGACATAATGAAGGATAAGCTAGTCAAAAATAGGTATACCTACTAAAATGACGTAGTTTAGTGGAGGTGAGGTGGCTCTGAAAGAGTCAAGGTCGTTCGGTCAGGGAAACCCCTTAAACTTACTGACTTATAAAAAAAAACAAAAATACGAGTAACAATTTCCAAAACGGGCGCAAAAAATGTATAGAGCGTCAACCTATTTATTTTTCTAGGAATATCAGTTATTTATTAGCTAAATCTGACTTTACATAACTATAGGTAAGTAAACACACACACGTACGTAAGTAATTAATTATGTAAAGCTAAACGCACCTATCCGTTCAATGGAATGCCTATCCACCTCAATAACTTTATTCCCCGAATAGCGCGTCCTCCCAATGTCTCCTCTAGTGAAAATCCTGCGCGTAGTGTAATACCCGCCCCTCGTTATTACGGCCGGAATTTGGGGAAACCCCTTTCTGTAAACTGGTCACATACCACATTTCATCTTCCCGAAATCAAGATGACCGTTCAGAGCATAAAAATTATTTTTATTTCACGTAGATTTCGGGAAATTCCCCTAATTACATCGCTCAATTCCAAAAGTTTAACCACAAATATTGCTGAACCTTTTGAAGGTATTCATTCATATATTTGGCAGGGTATTTTATCGTTTGTAACGTAAGGTGTCTCCAATAAAGCTGAAGCGCGACCGGGGTATCCCCTACTCCGTAAAAAATTACAATAAGATTTGAAACTGCACTTTCCCCGGTCGAGCTCGTATTATTAATCACTAAATTATTAAAGGGAAGCCTAGCAAGCTTAATTGGAGTGGCTACCACGAAAATTAATAATGTTTGTAATTGCAAATCTCCTTTGAATATTAAAACAGCCAAGACCGTAACCGGAATCGTCGGCATGCTTGAAGCCGGCAGCCGGGCATCGATACGTAGGTGCTTAATATTTCGCGTGCGTTTCGGTACGGAATGCGAACGGAACAATTTGCCAATAATCCTATCCCCCGGCAATAACTGAGGTGGCGCACATCAGAAATGGGTGTTATTGCCCATGAATGATTTCTGCGCAGCTCAAGACGGCTGTGTTCCCTTTGTATTGAAATTTACGAAACTGTTTTTCTTTATTTACTGTTGGTTTGTTATTATTGTTGTTTAATCGGGAGAAATAGTTATTTCAAGTTTGAAGAGTTTGCTTTGCTGTTGATAAATATTTACCATTCGATTTATTTTCGGTTGAATCATATATTATAGACGGCCCGGTAACACAGTCGGTAGTGAACCTGCCTGCTGTGCCGAGGGTCGCGGGTTCGAATCCCGCAAGGGACAAATATTTGTGTGATGAATATGAATATTTGTACCCGAGTCATGGATGTTTGTATCTATATATGTATTCTATATCGTTGTCTAGTCATCATAATACAAGTCCAGGCTAGATTCTGGTACTTTAAATGTGGCTAGATAATTTGTGTGACATTGTCCAAGATATTTATTTATTATTTATTTATTACCAGTGATCGTTCAATAACTAGTGATTAATAAATTCTCTAATAATTTTGACTTGTTTCGATGTTTAATCAATGGTCATAAATTTCATGAGAGGACCTATTATTTGAGCTTGGGGGCTTGGAGATTGAAGTTCAAAACTTTTTTATTATCTGCGCAATTCTAGAGTCAATAAATCAATTTGTCGAGCACAGACTCTCTCGCTGAATGAGCCATAGAGACGACAGTATGCTGCCTCCAATTGGGTCATAAATTCAATTTATATTCAGTTCGGACCAAATACGTCTAAAACTTAGCTAGATAGAGATCGCAAGGTTAATAGATTGTTGTATTTAGTAAAATGATAGTCACAAAATAGATCTAGTTGAAGATTAACGATTGGATGAAATCGCCATTTAAATAAAAGTAATTTTTGGAGATTTAATGTCAATTTATAAAGGACGTTTTGAATAATGACTCAGTTGGTACTACTATATAAGTACCAAATTAAGTCTACGAACAAATAATACTTTAAATACCGTGTCACAATTTAACAATACATTTGCAAAATATTTATTTTAAATAATCAGCTGACGCATACATTTGGTTCGAGTACGATTGCAGATTTGTATGAAAGATGTCACAAATTCGACGTTGCCGTTGGTCCTATAGAGAAAGTTGATTAGTTTGACGGTCTGATCATCCCCTTGAAAACCACCAGCTTATTTTCTAGACCCTATATCATTCATTACATAACACTAACATACTCCAGTAATAGGTACTTAATGTAAGCATCAGTCTAATTTGGTTTAGGTACCGATAAACAAGGCCTTATAAATGGAAGGTAATTTATTAAGAATTCTCCTTCGATATATTATGTAGCAGCAGTGCGCTAGATCGATTGTTTAATTGATTACACGGAGGAGGCACTATTAGGTACCGTAGTTAAGTTAACCGAAGAACATCAAAGTGGAATTGTCATTAATACTAATTGGAGTTGGGCGCCCGCAGTGCAAGAGTCTGCCAAAAACTTTCGGAAAAGACAAGACAAAAAAGATGTTTTCGTCGTTATGCCGCGCGAGCAAACCATGTAGTGTTCCGTAGTCAATAAGGAACCCTTATAGTTTCGCCATATTTTCCGTTCATCTGTCGGTCTGTCTGTCCGCGGCTTAGCTCAGATACTCTTAGTAGTAGAGGCGTTTAGGCACAAGTGAGTAAAATTTTGATAAAAGCAAACCACTTGGCATGGGTGTTCCTTAGGTCAATAGAAGCCGATTAAGATCGGTAGGCCGCGGGAGTCCCCCCTCTGGTCCGGTAGGGGGGGGTTCAAAGATGCGCTCCGACCGGCCACATTCCACTACTAATAACAGAATTAGATTCGATAGTAGGTCAAGTTTGGTATTGTTTTCGGATAAATTGAGGGTGTACAATTCGTTTCTGATATGAAAAATGGTAGTATGTAGAATGGTTTTTGAGATATTTAAAAAAAAATCGAAATCGCAAGTAAAAATTTATTCTTCAAGTCATCATAACTATTAATGGGGCTTCATTTTCGGAACACAAAAAATACGCTATAATAGCCCGGTTAATACAAATTATGAAAAATATAACTTATTACCATCTCTTCATACAATAAATTGTAGAAAAAAAATTTGAATGTCATGCGCCGTTTAATTTTTTGTCACTCGCTATGTTATGACGAGCACCCGACGTTCCTACTGTGAACGTAAATTAAGCTAAAAATTGGTTAGAATAGTGGGTTTGGATCGGTTGAGCAAAATAAGCCTTGATTTTTACACCCTAGGGATTCAATTTGGGGAAATACCTTCTCCGTAAGCCTGCAAAATCGTAACATACTCGGTAATTTTACAGCCTGCCAGTTTAGCTAATAGGACAAGTTTGATATCCTTTTTGAGTAATTTTTGGATAAAGAATTCATTTTTTATATCAAAAGTCTTTTATAGAATCTATCTTTTTAGAACCATTGGTGAAGCAGTTTGAGTTATTTTTATAATATAAAAATTCTAGATTTTTGTCTTTTGAGTCTTTGTAATTTTTACAAAAGCCGAAATTGTACATAGCTATAAAAAATACTTGATGAATGCTTGTTTAACACAGATTTAATAAAAATATAACTTTTTAGAACCATTTCTATCGAGATAAGTATTGCAGAAAAATAAATGTTAACACCGCGCAAGTTAGTATTTTCACCCCTTTCATTTCAACCGACGCCGACGATCCACACTTCAACTGGACATTATATTATGAATTTAAAATCTGCTTAAATTTATCATAATATAAGCAGATTGTTTTCTTTTTCTTAGTTAAACTTCTTCAAGACATACAAACTTGTGTTAAATAGTTTGTTTTTGTATTTCCGATTTATTCGAGCTAGTAAATATTATGGTATCTAAGTTTATTACTATGAAATTATGAAAGCTACATACATACATACATAAGCTCACGCTATTCCCAAGGGGGTAGGCAGAGAGCACGGACCGCCACACGCTACGACTCTGACATACTTCTTTAGCCTCATTGACATCATACATCTTCTTATGCACTTCCGTCGATTGAGGGTGCTACGCACTTGTCCTTTTCGGAAAAGATCATTGATTTGATAGTGGTATGTTTTCCACGTATTGTATATTGTTGGCAACACTGTAAGTCTGTAATGGCGGCTGGGAAAAAATATACGTCTTACTGTGCACACGCTTCTTTTATTTATCAGTGGCGATCGAGGAAAATATCGCGAAATCATGCCTATTGGAGTCATAACCGAGTTCAATATTAAAGACGGCAACTGGAGATCATATTGTGATCGAATAGACATGTATTTTAAAGTGAACGATATCAAAAGTGACTTGCAATTACCGGTACTCATTTCGGCCGTGGGTGACGTGACATACGAGCTAATGGTGAATTTGTGCAATCCGAAAAAACCGTCGGAGCTAACCTATAAAGAAGTGGTGGAATTAGTCCAAAAACATTTGCAACCAAAACCATCGGTGCTCGCGGAGCGGTATCTTTTTCGTCAATGTAGGCAGGGCAACGAACAATCGATTGCGCAGTTTGTGGAGCAATTGAAAAAGAAAGCAAGATTTTGTGAGTTTGCGGAGGTGTTGAACGATAATTTGAGAGACCAATTGGTATGTGGAATCGCGAGTGATGGTATTCGACAAAGACTTTTTGCAGAGGAGCAGTCAATGACGTTCACCAAGGCGTTATCGTTAGCGTTATCGTTGGAGGCGGCGGAACGAAACGCATCGGCAGTGGAGAATTTAAGAGAGGCGGTAAATGTAAATCAGGTGGCACAGGACGGATGCTTATCGGTAAACCAGCTGCACACGGCTGGTTGTGCGGCGTGCGGAGATACCCGTCACACTAAAAACGATTGCAGATATCGTAATTATGTGTGTGACAGCTGCAATTTGATGGGGCATTTGCGGCGAATGTGTGTGAGCGGGCGAAACGGAGGCGGCAGCGCAGGCCTAGGGCCTAGCGCAGGCAGCGGGGCCGGCGGCGGCAGGCGGCGCGGCGCGAGAGGGAGCGGCCGATCACGCGGCGCTCGAGCGCGCGCGCCCCGCCACGACCCGCCGCAGCAGCAACAGTGGCGCCGGGAGGCCCATGCGCAAGGCGGCCACTCGGACGCGCATTGGGTGGGCAGCGACGACCACGTACCGTCCGAACAGTCCGATGAGGAGTATTACGATGATGAACCAGTGTATCAAATGTCATTAGGAATGTATAAACCGGTGAGCATGAAGTTAAATGTAAACAATCAGGAATTGTGGATGGAGGTTGATACAGGATCGGCTTTGTCATGCATTAGCGAGGAAATGTATAGGGAAAAATTCAGTCATTGTCCAATGCAAAGATGTACATTAATGTTACGATTTTATGATGGAAGTCGAGTAAAGCCGATGGGGTATTTACAAGTGAATGTAAAACATCAAAATGTTAACAAACAATTAGATTTGTATATAATTAGCAAAGGAACAACAAGCTTGTTAGGACGACAGTGGCTAGCAGAATTAAATATTAGTGTTCCCAAAATATCTGTTCATAACATGGAGCCATTTAGTTGTAAGTACAAAGGGAAAGAAGGAAGTGAACTTGTTAAAAATCTGGTTTCCAGGCATAAAGAGTTGTTTGATGGCGGCTTGGGACGCTACACCGGCGAGCGAGCCAGGCTGCGACTGCGAGCGGGAGCGGAGCCGGTGTTCTGTCGCGCGCGGCCCATGCCGTACGCGCTGCGCGAGCGCGTCGACGCCGAGCTCGATGCGATGCTGCGCGCCGACGTCATCGAGCCGGTGGAGCACTCCGACTGGGCCACGCCGCTGGTAATCGTACACAAGCCGGACGGATCCTTGCGAGTATGTGCCGATTATAAGATTACTCTGAATCGCGTCCTATTAGTTGATAAATTTCCAGTGCCTAAAATTGAGGATTTGTTCGCTAACCTTAGCGGGGGCAAGTACTTCACCAAACTAGATCTATCGCAAGCATACAATCAAATTTTATTGGAGGACGACTCAACGGCATTAACCGTAGTTAATACGCATCGGGGATTATTCAAATACAAACGTTTAGTTTTTGGGTTAGCTTCGAGTCCCGGCGTATTTCAAAGAATAATGTGCAACTTAATGAAAGACATACCAGATGTTACTGTATATTTAGACGATATTTTAATAAAATCAGATTCAATTGAGAATCATATGGCCACACTCGAATTAGTTTTGCGAGCCTTGAGTCAGCATGGGTTGAAAATAAAACAACAAAAATGTGAATTCTTCTCTAAGGAGGTGCGGTATTTAGGATTTGTGATAGATAAGTCGGGAGTCAGAGTAGACAGTGAGAAGGTGCAACCTATCTTAGATATGACGGCACCCAATAATGTATCAGAATTAAAATCGTTCTTGGGGATGGTCAACTTCTATGGCAAATTTATACCCAACTTAAGCGAACAGTTAGCTCCTTTATACGAACTACTAAAAAAACATAGGCGTTGGTCATGGTTGGATAGACAAGAGCGGGCGTTCGCGAAAGTAAAGCAGTTGTTAATGAGTACGGGCGTGCTGGCGCACTACGACCTGGCGCAGACGCTGGTGCTGACGTGCGATGCGTCGCCGCACGGGCTGGGCGCCGTGCTGGCGCAGCGCGGGCCCGCCGGCCGCGAACGCGTGGTGGCTTACGCTTCGCGTGCACTCACACCACCCGAGCGGAATTACAGCCAAATACATAAAGAGGCGTTGGGGATAATCTTTGCAGTAAAAAAATTCCATCAGTACCTTTATGGTCGGAGGTTCATTTTACGGACAGATCATAAACCCCTTGTAAGTATATTTGGTCCAGAATTCGGGATCCCAAGCATGACAGCGAGCCGGCTACAACGTTGGGCGTTAATACTATCCGCTTACGATTTCGCTATCGAATATGTTAAATCAGACGATAACACAGCAGATGCTTTATCACGCTTAATAGCTGCCCATAAGGCCGTAGGCGCGAAGGAGCAGGAGATGCCAGAGCAGACATATTTGCATTTTGCGTCAGAAGCATTGTTGCTAGATTACAAAAAAATTCGAAGGGAAACCAGAAGTGATCCGATCCTATGTAGAGTTTTGAGTTATGTTAGGGATGGTTGGCCTAAGGAAATAGACATCAAAGAAATAAAACCATATTTCAATAGGCGAACAGAGTTATACACAGAACTAGATTGCATTATGTGGGGCCATCGAGTGGTCATACCACAGACATGCCGAGACAAGGTACTGCGAGAGCTTCATGACTCGCACATGGGAGTGGTGAAGACGAAAAGTCTAGCCCGCAGCTACGTGTGGTGGCCCGGATTGGACGAGGCAGTCACCGCTCAGTGTCGCCAGTGCACCGTCTGTGCCGTAACGGCTGACGCACCACCAGGCCATTCCCCGTGCCCGTGGCTTTTTCCCAATCGCGTGTGGACACGAATACATTTAGATTTCCTCGGACCATTCGATGGGTCCAAATATTTAGTATTAGTCGATGCAACTTCGAAGTGGATAGAGATTGTAAAAATGAATGTCACAACAGCCAATATGGTGATCAAGAAATTAAGGGAAATATTTGCTCGATTCGGTATTCCAAAACAAATCGTAAGTGATAATGGTCCACCATTTTCAAGTGAAGAGTTTGGAGGCTTTTGCGAGACGAATGGTATTGAGCATCTCTTTTCAGCACCATACCACCCATCATCAAATGGGGCTGCAGAAAATGCAGTGAAACTATGTAAAAAAATTATCAAGAAGGCTATCCATCAAAGATTAGAAGTAGAAACAGCATTGAATAGGTTTTTGCTAATGTACCGTAATGCGGAACACCAAACGACTGGAGACAGTCCAGCTCAGTTACTGTTAGGTCGGGCTCTTAGAACAAGACTGGATTGTCTTAAACCAGATCGTGAGAAACGGGTGGAAGCACGGCAGCGTCAACAGAAGTCGGCAGCGGGCGGCTCTGATCGCGAGCTAACGGTGGGCGAGGTTGTATGGTATAGGCAGTTCGGTGATCATATTAAGTGGGCAAAGGGGGAAGTGTTAGAACGGTTAGGTGAAACGAATTATAGGGTAAAGGCAAATGACGGAACGATAGTACATCGTCATATTGATCAACTAAGAGGACGCGATGTGAGTGGATCGGAGGCATTGAGCGATTTCACTAAGGCAGCAGAAGCCGCAAGATCCGTTTCCAGATTGCCCCCGGAAATGATGTCGTGGCCAGCGCCTGGGCCAGCCGGAGAAGCTTACGTACCCGCGTCCCCCCCACAGCCTGGCTCGGCCGTCGAGGAGCATCGTTACCCAAGAAGGGAACGGAGGCCCCCAGTACGTTACGGATTTGATTTCGATTAAAGATCGTAACAGATTCCTATGTTAAATAATCTGAATATGTACCTGAGTCCCACGTACTGAATGCCAATATGGGATGTTGTTTTAGTGATAAGAGACGCCAACTGTGATAGGAGTTCTTAGAGTGATAAGTAGGTTAAAGGCATGATAGTTTTAAGAAAAAGCTGTCTAGTAAATAAGGGTGGAGGTATTGTATATTGTTGGCAACACTGTAAGTCTGTAATGGCGGCTGGGAAAAAATATACGTCTTACTGTGCACACGCTTCTTTTATTTATCACCTCGGACGGCCTCTCCCAACACTTTCACTCACCTGTGCTCGATAAATTTCATTCGTAAGTCTTTTTTCATTCATTCTGAATGAATTATGAAAGCTAGTTAGATTAAAATCTGAATTCAGATTGTAAAATAAAAATATTGTAAGCATTTCAAAAAAACACATACAAACATTCATCATTAACCAAACCTAAACTCGATAAATGGTAACATCTAATATAAACCCATGCCACACCCCGGACACTACCTACAAAAAACTGAAGACATCCGAACTGAGAATAGTAAAATATTCGGCCGTAGCGTAGGTACCAATGTACCCCTAACTTAAGGATAAAAACGAGTGTAATAAAGAAAAATAGCTTCATCCGAGTCTACTATTATTATGATTTTAAATAGATTTTACATTCATACAATTATAATCATTCATTACAAGTTGAGGTATGGATGGTGATTAAATGTGGTGAAAAATAATAACTTGCGCGGTGTTATAACATACATTTTATTGCAATATCTTGATAAAAATAGATTTTTAATATATCTATGTACAAGCATTCCTCAAGTATTTTTATAGCTATAGATACCTATGTACAATTTCGGCTTCTTTAACAATTACGAAGAAAGGAAAAAACTAGAAATTTATATATTATTTTAAAAATAACTCCAAAACTGCTTCACCGATCACTACTTTTGACATCAAAAATACATTCTTTAGCCTAAAATTACTTAAAAAGGATATCAAACTTGACCTATTAGCACAGAATAGGTAATAGTATTATAGTTCTAAACTGGCAGGCTGTAAAATAACCGAGTACGTTACGATTTTGCAGGCTTACGGAGAAGGTATGTCCCGAAATTGAACCCCTAGGGAGTAAAAATCAAGGCTCATTTTGCTTAGCCGATCCTAATCCACTATTCTAAATAATTTTTATCTGAATTTATGTTCTCAGTAGCAACATCGTGTGCTCGTCATAACATAGCGAGTGACTCAAATGCAAGCGGCGCGCGACATTAAAAAAAAAATTTCTTCTATTTTTTGTATGAAGAGATGCTAATAAGTTATATTTTTCATAATCTGTATTAAACAGGCTATTATGGCATATTTTTTGTGTTCCAAAAATGAAGCCCCTTTAACAATTACGATGGCTTGAAGAATAAATTTTTACTCGCGATTTCGATTTTTTTTTAAATATCTCAAGAACCATTCTACATACTACCATTTTTTATATCAGAAACGAATTTTACACCCTCAATTTATCCGAAAACGATACCAAACTTGACCTACTATCGAAACTAATTCTGTTATTAGTAGTGGAATGTGGCCGGTCGGAGCGCATCTTTGAACCCCCCCCTACCGGACCAGAGGGGGGACTCCCGCGGCCTACCGATCTTAATCGGCTTCTATTGACCTAAGGAACACCCATGCCAAGTGGTTTGCTTTTATCAAAAATTGCAAACTTGAGCTGTTTTTCGATCTAAACAACCCAACTATAGGCCCGCTTCTCGCTTTCGGTTATCGTCATTAACTCAGAACTAGACGCTACTTTGGAATTAAATTATAATTATGTCTTGCACCATCCTGTTTTAGGGAGCTAAACTTGTGTTATATTTAAATTTTAAACCGCTGATGTGGTAGGTTTAAGTCACTAAACTACGTGCTAAATATGTCTAAATGTCAAAATTGAGGCAACAGCTGTTTTTGTTGACATGATTGAAAACTGAATGATTTTAAAACAAAACGATGAAAACGAAATGTCATTGCCAAAATAAAACAAATGAGACAGATAAATACAAAGAGATGCAATGTGAAAGAGACGTGCATATAATGTTCATTCATCATTCACTTTTCATATTTTGTCGGATTACATAAACTCTATGGTCATTTAGGATGTTGCCAGCGAAAAATAGAGAACTGTCAGGTTAGTTAACTACGAACTAGTTTTCATTGGCGCAAGACAATCTTCGATAACACTTTAGGTCGGTGCTACTAAACACGGGGTTACGCAATTTAACACAGCATTTCGCGCAAGTGGGCCTTAGTACCAGAAAGCTGTAGCATGGGGTTGGCATACCTAACATATTAATCAGTTCGACAAAGTGGTAAAATAAAATCTTTGAAAAATAAAAAAACAAAAAAACCGACTGCATAAAAAAACTATTAACTGAAAAGAGAAAAACAAGCTCTATAATCACTAATCATAATCAGCTATAACAACTTTGTTTGAGCAAATATAAGAAGCGGGGTGTAAAACAGATTTTTTTCAGTACTAATACCCAGCCTTAAAGATGTGCTTTATATCAAACAGAAATTTGCTGTTCCACAGAAAATTTTAATAGCTAGCTAGGAAGGTACATCAAAATGATGATGGTAATAGGATCAAAATTTATGAAGCAGCAGATTGTTTTTTCGCGATTTGCCAGTTGGACCCATAGTAAAAGTTGTTCACTTTGATGGTCTGAAGCACCTTTTAAGTAAGTAACGCATTTAAGTTAACACCCCGTATATTTTATTAGTCAACATCCTGTGTATACTTACTTCTTCTTGGTACAAGGTAGTAATCAGCAGTTTTCGGGTTAAATGAACCGATCACAGAAGCTTACGAACTCTCACTAGGTATATTGGGCCGTCGCGTAATATTATTATTAACTTGTGTGGAAGAGATCCGGATTACCCTATTTTAGTAAGAATAGGGTACCAAGTTGGGGGTAAATAGGACTGGTGTGCTTTATTTAGCAAAGAAAACAAGGAGCCTATTTTATTTAGTTGTGTTAAACTGGGCCTCAATTGCGCTATTTTATACGGTTTTACCGTTCGGACGGAACGTTCTTGGTTTTGGTTTAGATTTGGTTTAGCTGATGTAAAAATGCTATCGCGTTATTTTTTTCTGAACGGTTAAATCGCACAATACAGAAAATTCGATCGAACTGACATCAAACGTTACGCCAAAGCCATGGGAGCAAACCTGTCAGCACAAAAAAATCTCCTGTTCTATGGAACAGTTTCTGTTTAGTATGCTAAACATGTGGAGTGCTATACTTAATAGAATTCGAGACCTATACCCCACGTAGGGGTAACAGGAAGAGAAGATACTAAACTGGGCCTCTACCCGCACATTCAAACTTCGCAATTGCGTGAACATTTTCGTTCCAATGTCAACTCTATTACAATGAAGTGCGGACCGAAACAGCGGCGATATATCGAACATCGAAAGTCCGATAAAAACACACACAGGGCAACAGGGCACAGGGCAATGTTTAGGTACTCGACTCAAACGTATGGAACAGGCCCTGTACCCGGACATTCGATGTTCGATATATCGCCGCTGTTTCGGTCCGCACTTCATTGTAATAGAGTTGACATTGGAACGAAAACGTTCACGCAATTGCGAAGTTCGAATGTGCGGGTAGAGGCCCAGCAGTTTTTTGTTTTGTTCTGACAGGTTTGCTGCCATAGTAAAAGTTGTTCACTTTGATGAGTCACGGATAGAGTATGTGGTTTAAAGGTTAATAATACTTTTCCTTATACCCAATTTAAACCACGAAATTCGATAAGTTTATCTCCATTACATAAATTACTTTAGTTACACACCTAGGTACCTGTACGTTACGTAGTGCCTTAGTAACAGTTTAGACTACTTAGTTTAATTGAAAACTTACTCTAAAACGTGTTTGCTCTCGGTGTAATTATTTCAACAACTTCTAGATTCCCCTAATCATCTCACGTCGTCGCCGGAACGAACGGAATCTCACGGAACACCTCACTTAAGTACTGGGGGAATCACCTACATTCTATCGATCCTTTTCATTGCCGGCTACAAACAAAACCGGCCAAGAGCGTGTCGGACTCGCACAAGATAGGGTTCCGTAACCATCATAAAAAGCTTAACATGATATAGCTCCAATAATTTCTTCGACACTGCTTGTGCTATAGCGTTCGTTATAATTTTCATTGAAAGTACTACGGGGATCTACATTGTCAAATAGTTGCAGATTTTTTACTCCAACATTTTAGAAGTTAAGGTAGTTTACTCCCTATTTTTGACTTTGAGCGTAAATATCTCGAGACAGAAGCATTGTAACGATTTAGTTTCTATAGGAGTTTTGTTCCATTAGACAAGACCTATCCAAAGACACCTCACTCCATTTGTATGGGAGGATTGTCGAAAAAAAAACATTTTCTTTATGACTACTTCATTTCTATTTTTGGGTTACTGTTATCTGTCCTTGTGCAAAATTTAAATTCAGTAGGTGCAAAAATGAGCGCGTAATCGAGGTGGGGCATACAGACAGACAGACAGAATGGACGAAAGTATAAGGGTTCCTTGTTTGACTACGGAACCCTTAAAAAAAACATTCTTTTTTAATCAAGCAGCAATCCGGGAGTATCCAACTTTTGGAAAAATGATTTAAACACTTTATTTGTTTAAAATAATGCCAATGAATTAATATTTATTTAAAATTACACCTTTAAATGCAATAAAAATAAATTTTTCAATTTAAATAAAAAATATGCCACAAAAACGCGCCATTATGATCACGTGACCACGTATGACGTCACTCTGCAAGTCTGCATGACAGAAACAAAACCAAGTTACTATGTGCAGAGTTGATTTTGCTCGATTTAGGTAAAATTGATGTGAAAAATTACTATAAATGTTGTGCTCAGATGTAGTGCCGTGCCTTCTTACGTGAACACTGCTATCAAAACTCCCACAAAACAGTTTATTCATGTCCCGCCCCCCGCTCGGCTAAAACAGATATTCGAAACCAAGTCCATGGAACTTGGTCGAGGGAATGTACCGAAATCAAAATGTTGTTGTGAAGATCATTTCGATGTAAGTAACAAGCCAATGCAATATTATTTCCAGGTCAATAGGGCAATAATTCCCTCTCAATAAACCTAACCTTTTTGTTAACCTTTTTGAGGTTATGTATGTTATGTAAGGAAATTTAAGTATGTTACTGAATGAATACTACAATATCTATCTATGTTTCAGCTCCCCAATGACATGGAGAACTACATGGAGTACCATTTGTTGAGTTGTGCTAAGTTGGCATGTCAACCCGATCGGAAAAAGACAACCACAACTACTCACCGAGATGCATATTCAAAAAGACAAAGAAAGGAACTTGTTGAACAACTACTACTGGATGAAAAAAGAATGAAAAAGAAGAAGTCGGTCTGAACCATTGAAGTACCTACCTACTAGAGGCGACACCCCGACAAAACTTTTGGTGCACAGATTTTGGCATCATCATCACATTATCCCACCGCAGGGCACAGGCCTACCCTCGGGGAGGTACACACTTGTCAGGATCTTCAAGCTCAGTGAATAAAATCAATTAACTATTGCAATAAATAAAAAATTGGTAGGTTTTATCTCTACATAGTACAAAATAAAGTCGCTTTCCGCATTTGTCTGTCTGTATATCAGGTAAACAGCATGGTGGTGCTGGTTTACTATTGAGGAGTACCCTAGTACGGAGACATTCTTGAGTTCAGCACCAGATCTTGGTTAAATACTTATGTGTTTACGGGGCCGCGGCCGGCTCGGTCACTTTGCTGCGACCGATGACCCGGCACGGTGTAGCGTGAGTCATCCTTAATGTGTAGGTACTTATACAAGGTGTAAGGAAAAGTATCATTAACCTTTAAACCACATACTCTTGATACTCTACTCATCAAACTGAACAACTTTGACCATGGGCACAAACAAGTCAAAAAAAAAAAAAAACAGCTGTTCCATACTAAACTGTATTACCTACACAACTCAAATGTATGAGACAGCTGACTTTTTTTACAAGTTTGCTCCCATAGCAAAAGTTGTTCATTTTGATGTGGTTTAAAGGTTAATACTTAATGATACTTTTCCTTCGGTGGGTCGCTAGTTCTGATATATGATGTAAAGTCTGTTAATCTAAGCATTAGGCAAGCATGGTGGACTAACGCCCATACACCCTCCGCCAGTGTAGGCTCAACCCTTTATCAGGCTGTGGCAACCACATTACATTCAATAATGAACCTATTTTTATGTGGTAGATGAAACGTACTATGCCTGATAAAGTGATCGGAATAGGTAGTGCAATTTAGGGTAAAGTTGTGAATATTTGTGAGATGAATACTGATATTTGTATTCAATTCATGGGTGTTTGTATCTACACGGGGCGTGCACCCTGTTTAATATACAATACATCAAATTTTATACCCCGTATAGATACAAACACCCATGAATTGAATACAAATATCAATATGCATCACACAAATATTCGCAACTTTACCCTAAATTGCAGTACCTATTCCAATCACTGCTGATAAGGGTTAAGGCCTGCTGTGGGACATATATAGGCTACAGGAGTGTGAAGCCGAAGTTCACCGTGTGTCAGATTTTGCAGAAATTTTGTTGTATTGGCCTAATATAAATATTGTTATATTATTGCTTTGTTTGATAAAATAAATAAAACAAACATTTAAACGATTACGAGTATATGCTTTTATTTACTTACTTAACACATTTAAGCAGGATTGACCTTGCTAATGAGTAATGACAAAAGTTTTCTCTGCATTGCACATTGTAGATAAACAATGTGGAGCGCTAACCTGCGCCAACTTGGGTTTCTTCTAGAAGCACACTGTGCTACTAGTAGCACTCTCTGGAAGTAGATGAAGGCTCTTGACTTAATTTATGAAGCCACCATGAGAAGCTACACATTCGAGGCACTGGACATCTGTGACTTTGCCTTCATCTTCGTTAACAACCAAACTAACGTTATAAGGCTTGGCGTGCACTTTGTGTTCTGGACATTATTCTAGAAATTACTACACCAGAACCAGCGTTCCGACTTTCGACACAGCTGAACGTGACTGATTGCGACATCTTCGACCGCTTTCTTTTGGAGATCTGAAACAACAAAAAGATAGTTTTGTTTTTAGTATTTACCTACTAAACCATCGTAAATAACGACATTTTGTAAGTTTAATGCCCGCACTTCACTCTCGCCGAGAACTCGCGGCGAGAAGTTTCAAGGAAAATTACTATGGCTTATGATGCCACGAGAACAATGAAGGGCATCCACACTCTCGTTCTCAGCCTGTCTCGCCCGTTCTCGGCGAGAATGAAAAGCCGGCATCAAAATAAGCAAGTATACTCACGTAGAAGTTTAAAATTTCTTTATTCAGCCGAACAAAAATCCGGATTGGAGGCAAAATAGTTAGCAACCATAAGGACATCTATTTTCGGCAAATTGGTACTGTCGACCTTTTGAAACCTTTGCTCCATTTTTATAAAGCAAGCAATGTGACTATTTTCAACACAGACTTAATAGAGAGTTGATAATTTCACTGTTTTCAACAATTTACTTGCACCAGATAACCTAAAAACACTGTCAAATCGCAGAGTGACGTCACGTTTCCTGATTGGCGCGGCGTTTCAAGTCACGTGACTCACAGATACAAAATCGTGATTTTTAAAATTGAAAATAAAATAAATTAATAATGATTTTTTTCTAATTTGTATTGTTTTACACTTTTTACCAATAAATCTATGTAATTAAATAATTAACTTTTATATTTACTCACACTGTCAACTCGCGGATTGTAAGTGTTCGTTCATGTGGTTGAATATGTATGTTATCAACTCCAAAAAGCCGTGTTAGTTTAGTGATTAGTAGCCTCGACTTCCATGCAAACAACGAAGGAATAATAATTTTTGGATCAAGGCGGTACGACTGGGCTTGAAGTATTTTTTAGGCTTGGCTTGACACCGACTCCAATGGGCTTGAAGTATTTTTTTGGGCTTGGCTTGTCATCGAATCCAATAAAACAAATCAATGTTTTTATAGATTCGAATATAAAAATACGTTGGTTTGTATAATTATTTTCTTATTTTTTTTGGGCTTGTCGTGACAGTCGTGACACCATAACTCCAATAAAACAAATCAATGTTTTTTAACCGACTTCAAAAAAAGGAGTAGGTTCTCAGTTCGACCGTATATTTTTTTTTTTTTTTTAATGTATGTTCGCGGATAACTTCGTCGTTTATGAACCGATTTTGATGATTCTTTTTTTGTTGGAAAGGAGATATCCCAAGGGTGGTCCCATGATAAGAAAACCAGGATCTGATGAAGGATAGCAGAGAAATCGAGGGGAACCTTCGAAAATAGTAGTGCCGACTAGTGCGTTTGTTAATTAGAAGCACTACTGTTAAATAGAACTAATGAATTCACCACTGAAAATTGTGAAATAAACAAAATTTTAACAAAATATTAAAACCGCCTTCAAAAAAACTAAAAAGTTAAAAAATAATATTGCAGCCGATGACTTTTTCGTTCGCATCATAAGAACATTAATTTGTTTTATAGAAGTCGGTGTCAAGCCAAGCCAAAAAACTAATGCAAGCCCTGTCGCGAATCGGCTTGACAGCGACTTCGATAAAACAAATTAATGTTCTTATGATGCGAACGAAAAAGTCATCGGCTGCAATATTATTTTTTAACTTTTTAGTTTTTTTGAAGGCGGTTTTAATTTTTTGTTAAAATTTTGTTTTATAGATGCGAATTTAAAATACGTTGGTATGTATAATTATTTAAAAAAAATTAAAAATCGTTTATTAGTCTTTTACATTCGTACACAAACAGAAGACAGATTTTCTTATTTTTTAGTTTTGAAGTCAAGAAAACCGACGAATTGAGAACCTCCTCCTTTTGTAAAAGTAAAACGACAAAGAAGTCCTTTTCTATTATGAAGGTAGTACTAGGTATCCACAGTCAGCAACACAAGTAAAGCAATCTATAGGAACGTATTATATCATTTTACATTGTTGGGAGATTAAAATACACACTAAGTAATAAATTCCAACTCCGTCTTTACTTATACTTTTGTTGCTGACCATACGTTTCAAACTTCACGTTCTAGTTGTCTCATTCGATTAAATTAAGAGGTCCAGTTTTTTTCGAAGGGCCATGTAATGTTATTTGTCGAGGGAACATTCGATAAATTAAAGGAGAAAGGACTGCGTCGGGAAGTCGACAATGTATGGGATATGTATGGGTAGGTATATCTACTTAGATGAAACCAAGAAGGGAAGCTGCGGCACGTGTAGGTACGCTTGTAAAACTGAGTCTAGTTTCTAGTGGACTTTCTTTGTCCAGTCGCAACAGCTTTGTCGATTATCTTGCACTTGGTAACACAGGCTCGTCGAGATGCTGTTCGCTGATAGCTCAGTTGGTAGTGAGCCTGCCTGCTGATCCGAGGGTCACGGGTTCGAACTCCATAAGAGGCAAATGTCCGTTAGATGAATATTTGTACCCGCGAGACATGGATGTTTCTATCTACAATATATATATATATTTATTATCTACAAGGTTTTGCCCGCGACTTCGATCGCGGGGAGTTAGGAATACCCCTTTAGGGGTCGATTTTCGAGAAAAAATTTCGTAGTACACCGCTCCATCCTCAACAGGGTGTTAGCGTAGACATAGTTGCATCACTTTAAGGGTTGAGTGTACTTATGATACTTAACAACAATCACAAAGGCACAAGGAAATTAGAAAAAAAAAACTACTTTTCACACAAAAATGTTCGATCAGCGAGTTTTGCGCATTTCCTATAGGTTTCTTAGGGAAAGTTGTGCAGGATTATAGATATATTAAATCACCCCTGTACCCTAATACTCCTGTTTGTACTCTTAGATATTCCGTGCTCCTGTGTATACTAATATACCTACCTAATACTTAGATCAATTAGGTTAATATTACCTATATTCCAAGTTGCATTTTTCTATCTTCAGTGATTTAGGCTGTGCATTGGCTGTCAGTTAGTCAATCAGTCACTGTTTCTGTCAACTGTTTTACAAGTATTAGATATTCTCTTATTCAGATAACATTGTTGATTGTATAGGTAGGTACTACATATCTCAATTTGAATATTAAATTAGGTACTTTTTATTTCGGCTCAGAGCTAATGTTTCTTCTACACAATGCTGATAAAAACTGCACGTCTCTCTTTTTGATTTCATCTAAGGTACCTACTCATAAGTGGTCACTAAACTTTATTGTACTGTTTACGGTCTGAGCCGAACTACTTACTTCTCAAGATACAAGTGTTATTCGACCTGCTGCCCTGCGTAGTACTGGCTTCTTGACTAGGATTCTGACTAGCTTTTGGGTGATTGTGTAGGCTTTTTATGCTTAGTAGGTATATGGACCTTTTTAGGTACAGTTGACAAAATAAAATTGTCTTTCGCACAGACATTCGATGATTTTACCACAGAGTAATATAATTACAACTGTAAATTTTGCCTAAGTACTTTTAGGGCACCCCGCCCTAAGTCCTACGAACAAGTAGGTATACTAAAGCCTAAGTCTACAAATAACATTGAGCCTTATTTACTTTGACAATTTAAAACGGTGTTATTGTGTACTCATGAATTTATTGTTCTCACCTCAAATTCGGACCTCAAATTGAGATAACGACTGACGAGGTCACGATGAAAAAAAATTGCAAAACGCAGTACGAAAACCAAATTTTGAAACTAGAGATGCTGTAAAACACGTTTAATTATCTATTTATTAAACAAATTGGTGTGTTTACGTTTTGATGTCTTTATACAGTAAGTAGGTACGTACCTACCTACTTCTGGAAAGGTTTTCATCTCAGCTGTAGTACTAACAGGAATATTAAATGAACTGTCTAATTTAGAACCTGATTGAGAAGGGATTAAGCCGTAGTTCCAGAATGATGTGCTTTGACAGTTTCTCGTTAATCATCTCCTGTTACGTCTCCCCGTGAATATTCAAAAGTTTTAAAAAAACACTAACTTATTGTCCGTTTTCTTCAAGAGTTTTCGTTATACTCTCAGTGATCCAAAAGTTATGAATGTTTAATGATAGGATTAAACGAACTTACCTGAAGTGAAGTTCTATCCTAATTATATTCGTACTTGGTCCTCGATATAATTAAAAAGTAGTACTCGCTATCTATGCGTGTATCCGCGTCCTTTAAATCTGTGGAAAAAACAAAAAACGTCTCCCGCGCGCCCTCTACCGGGCAATGTCATTAGTTCAGAGCTAACTGGTAGTAACTGGGTATGCGGGGGGTGGGAAGTAGGTATATATCGAGGACCAAGTACTTCATATAATTAGGATAGAACTTCACTTCAGGTAAGTTCGTTTAATCCTATCATTATATTCGTACTTGGTCCTCGATATAATTAAAAAGTAGATGTTTAGAGGAAACAACATCTTAAACTAAATCAAACTCTTTTGTTGTGAACTTAGATTCACAACTGAGAACAAAACCTTGTAAGTTATAGGTACAGTAGAACCCTATCACACAAGATGAGATTAGTAAATCTGAATCACAATCATACTAACATTAGTTAAATTCAGACATTAAGTAATCATTTTTTGTTAACTGATATTAATTATAATTAAACTAATACAGTTTTTAATATTAATTAATATATAATTATAATTAAACTAGGTATGTGAGTACCTAAAAATGCTTCTCCCAACTTAATCTGATCTCTGTCAGACTCCAAGCTGTTGAGGTTCTAGTAGAATGATATAGGTGCTACCTACTGCTTTTAAAATGCAGGACCCCTCCTGTAGCCAATATAGTGGAGTGTAACGAGAACACTCCACTGTATCTCTCATGGCATTTCTATCCACTGGCTAATAATACACTCTGACGAGAGGTTTTCGAGGGATGTGGTAAATTAATATCGTCATGGATAATTTTGTATACTTTCACTGGTCTAAGTTAACTAGTGACTTTAAAGTATTTATTGAAAGAGCATTTTTATTTAACGGGTCATATTTCAGTATGAATGACCAAGTGCAGACATCTTTCAAACAGTATGTTATATGTTATATGTTATAACAATCCTCTAACCTGATTCATATCATTATTTCATGAGAAATATAAATAATTAGGTGCAGGTATATTATACCTATTAATCTGGATTCTTAAATCTGAAGATTAAGTAAAAAGTAAGTTAAAAATAATACCTAACATCATGGATAGTTTACCTAAATCTAAGCTATTGAGTGGGTATCACTATTAAGCATCAGAATAAAACATGATGCGAGTCCCATATACTAACATATTATGGTTTAGAAAGGTATAATTTAAAAACCTTTAAAACCATGTTTTACTCTATCATCAGAACATTGCCAATATGAGTGTTATTATCCATTACGAGATGTAGACTAGGTGAAGCATTGTCTCAGAATCATCGTTATCAATAAAAGAAGTACTTATGCAAAATACAATAACTCGAGCAGAAACCTCTAGTTTGACTAACAAAACCGCCTCTACTGACGTTAACTATTGAATTTTATATAAAGAGGCTTTGATAAAATTTGCCCAACCTCATAATGACATTTACCCTATGAAAAAGTTGCCTGTGTAAAATCTCATGAGAACGTTGAAGAGAGAGAGCATTCAAATTTAACTTTTTCTGAGACTTTCAAGTGCTTTCAGCAGTGGGTACCAAAGCTTCTCAGCCTGATTCTCTCAAATCCGATTGGGACACTAAAGAACATGCCCAGTGCCTAGAAGAAAAATGTTGTCTACTTAACTCTCTAAGATTCCATACGAAAGGTTCAAAATGAAAGTAATGAAACATAATTCACACCGAACCAAACTAGAGTTAATCATATCCAAAACTTTCCGAGAAAACTCTCATTCGATAAGTAGATATTTACCTATAATTAGGTATGTGGGTTCATTAGGTATGTGATTCTCTCCTTTGTGTCTCCAGGGATAAGGCCTCCTTATGAAATAAGTTTAATGTGGGCTGAATTGATCCACACGCTGTCAGCTTCGAACCACTGTCAGTTCTATTTGGATTTAGCTATACTTTTTAAAATAATTTACTAAACTCTATCTCCACGATACATTTTGAAAAAGATATCACCGTAGTGTTATTGATTCTGATTCCTTAAAGCAAAGAATGCTAGCATGCTATGGCTTAGTTCGTTTTCATGAAATTATTTCTCTAGTTCTGTTCATATTATGTGTGTGTTACTTTTGCAAATAAATTGTTTATCTATCTATCTATCTATCTAATTGATTAGAACCTATCTTTATGGTTCGACCTATATAGCAGGCTTCTGCATTCTGAAATTATATTAAATAAAAGTTGTTTCAATGTACTTACTATGCAATTTTAATTAAACCGAAACCCTTGCATTTTTAACCAATTTAACTCAGTATAATTCTGCACATGTAGGTACATATTACTCCAGCCTCTTTGTGTAAATAAAGCCATATGAAACTGGCACACAACTGATACCAAATCATACAACCACTTAATAATTATAAAATCTTTCATTGATTATGATCATGAGCATGACTCTATGGTCAAATATTGGTTAATTAGATTGAGCAGTGGATGAAAAAACAATATTTTACATTTAATAGAACCTAGAGATTCCCAAGAATCTTCAGCCTTAAGTACAGGTATCTAGTAATAGATACTCTTTCTTATACTGTGGTGCAGGTACCATTAATTAAGCATTCTTGGTAAGAGAGTACCATTTAGGTACTTAGCTATACATTATCATGGTATCAGGTTTAGTCCTAAAGGACAGGACAGGCCCCAATTATGGATTTTTACTGTTTAGTAAACAGCCAGCGCTGCTAACAGTCAGCGCAGACCTAGCCAGCCAAGCTAGTCTATTGAGTAGGCCATCCCATTCAAATAATGAACCATTATTTAAGTAATTGGGATCTTAGAATACTTTTTATAATCCATATTTATTGTTATTGTTGGTTTAAAATTTTTCAAGATACAAGTTCCGTTCTACCAAAGTTTACACCAAAATGTGTTTACACTCCACTAGTGTGAAATACCTACCTACCTACTTGAAAAGAAAACAAAAACGTACACCTACCTACTTGTAGTTAGTGTCGTGTACTTTACCACTTTATGAATTGTGAATAAGTTATAAAAGAATTACTTGTGAGTTGGTTTGCATTTAGACTCAATACTAAGGTGTGAAAGCTTTTTCATAATTAAAAGATTTAATTATTATAATTTCAGACTTGCTTAACATGTTAATAACATTTTCTACCTAAATAACGCTTGATCATTAGTGATATAGGCAATTTTACCTAAAAGGGTGTGTTATATTAGTACAGTTATAAAACTATTTAAGTCCAGCGGTAAACAATACCTACCTCAAAGAGTATTTTATTAGATCATCATTAGTGTTGTTGCCAAAATTTTAAATTTTAGTATTTGATGATTGGTACAATAAATAACATATACAGTATCTGAGTCTAGCTACCCACTTTATCACAAAGGGTACTGCACCGTCTCGTGGATGTTGAAGGGTAACTGAGACCGAGTTGGTGTTACCATAATGGCTTGTGACCTCTGTACTTTCTTCCTGTCCTGTGACGAGGAGTTTGAGGCTGGATTTGTTTTGTGTTTCATACCGTTTGAAACTTTCCTAATAATTAGAAAATTCCACTGTCGTCCAGCTTTGTGTGAATTCAGTAATTCACTAAATTTCTTTTAAGGCCTAGATGGTACCTATATTTGTGTTAACAAAAGATACCATAAGCTGTTGTCTAAACTTGATGTACCTGGAAATGCAGAATGCTACGCTTGGAGAGTCTGTCAGCAACCTTAATTAGTGCAATTGCAAGGATTATTGTGTTGTAGGCTATTGCTGTAGTTAGCTTCCATAGGTACCTACTGCTGACATTCTTGTAATAAAATAACACATCATTAGCCTCACCAGGGTGTTTCAAAATACCAGGCAATTCCAAATTTATTTTGTATTTATAGGTAACCTATTTACTTATTCATTAATCTTTCAGATAGTGCAACTATTATCTTTTTGTCCATACTATTGTCTGTAAAATTCTCTATCTGAGAGTAAATCGTCTGTCACATTTTAAGGTTGTCTTTAACCTAACCAAAGGTAGTATTATATTATCTGTGCCTAAGGTGAGTAGCACCGCTTGACCTGAGGCTAATTGAGTCGTGTGAGTGTGCCTTATTTGCAGTTATTAAATAATTATTAGATACTGAATAATAAAATTATGATCTGATAGTTCGGGGACTAGCTCAACATCTAATTCAGGATATATGTCAGGATCAACACCCATAGCTATAATGTACTTACAGAGTAAAAGCTTTTTACCAACTGGCCTCATACATGTTAGTAGGTACCTGGTCCACATAGGCAACCCCCACTGTTCAGAGTTATGTTGTCCCAACGGGAAACCACCATGAGTAGGTTAATGAGGCATCGATGGCAAATTTATAATAATGCAAACAGACAAACAAAAACAATTATACTTTCCAACGGAAAGATGCATATAAGTGTCACACGATCACAGCACCGACAGAAAGAATAAACATTCGTAGACAAAGAACTCATCGAGTATGTCCTCCCGAACACAAAAGCCACTAACACACTTGGTCACTGGGTACCGGAGCCAGCGTCTGCTATCTTTCCCAACGGGATGGTCATCATTATCATCGAAACTCGAACATTCAAGGACAAAAAGCAGGTGAGCTGGCATAGTCTTTCCCAACGGGAGAGTGCTTGGTCGAAACTCAAACATGTGTGGGTAACAGGCACAGGCGCTGTAATTCCCTTTCTTCCCAACGGGAACGTGTCCGTTCGAAACTCGAACGAACAATGAGCACAAGAACTGGTAAGGTTTTTCGGACAGTGTCATCTTAGGTTCCCAACGGGAAAAGAAATGCATGGTCGAAACTCGAACATGCATTGTGAGAGAGCTTGTGCTCTGGCGCATTGGCATCGGCTGACTAGCCCCAACGGGGCATAGCATTTGAACGTACCTAACACGAACTCACGCATGTGCGCCGCCCTAGAACCGGGCACCGGCATTCGTATCTTTCCCAACGGGAAAGCGCATCTCCGAAACTCGAATATGCGTGGACACATAGCATAGTGTCGAGCCGGGAGAGGATTTAAGCCCCTATATCATGTAAAGCTTTGTAATTGTAACACAATTAGTAGAAACGAAAAGAATAAATTCGGTACATACTTGTCGTCATTCAGCATATTTTCCTTTGTCAATCACTCCTCAAACTTATTTACCTTTTACTTCCACCTTTCCTGCTTGTCATAAGACTTCTTTCTTTCCATTATATGCACAAAATAACAATTTATTTCACTTTATAACTTAAAAATAAATTTTAAGGACGTTTCGCGTTTCACGCGAGATAATCGAATGACATTGCCCGGTAGAGGGCGCGCGGGAGACGTTTTTTGTTTTTTCCACAGATTTAAAGGACGCGGATACACGCATAGATAGCGAGTACTACTTTTTAATTATATCGAGGACCAAGTACGAATATAATTAAATAATTAATTACACACTAATATTGTTTTCGGTAATTAATTACGTTATTAAATATTTAATTTGATCATTTAACAGACTTGTATTGAACAAAAGTAGAACTGTTAAAAATTAAAAGGTTTCATAATACCGTTCTTAAATAAAAATAAATACAGTTCTTAATAAAAATCAGCTTTATGTTCAGATGACGAGCTTTTACCTTCTAAAGATTAAGAAGTCGGTATTTTTAAGACTCTTTACATAAACCTAAATGTATTTTATAAAATATTCAGACAAGTACCCGCAGTTGTCACCTGCACCTGGTGTACCTTGATCTTTTGAAAAATAAGCAAGTTGCATGAAAATTGTTGGACAAATCAGAGAACAAACAATAATAAAGGAAATTGCCCAGCTAACGTAATAAATTCGTTTCCAATCGTTTCACAACTAACAAATGAGTATGATAGCTAAAATTATACACAAAATACTCAGTACTTTAATATCATACTTCCGAAGTAGGTAAATGGAAATTATAACTACAGGGTGAAATTGATATCATTGGCATTCTTTTAAACTAAGAGTCTACCCATCAAACTGAACAACTTTTACTATGGGAGCAAACCAATCGGAGCAACTAAAAAATCAGCTGTCCCATTATCCCATAGTCCCATTCCCATACTAAACTGCAAATTGCAATGCCTACTCGTCTCAAATGTATGCAACAACTGATTTTTTTTTGCTCCGATCGGTTTACTCCCATTGTAAAAGTTGTTCAGTTTGATGGGTAGACTCTTAGTTTAAAAGGATGCTAATGATATCAATTTCACCCTGTATATTCAGGGATAGTTGTTGGTTGGTGTCATATTAGGCACTATTAAAAACAAAATGTCTAAAGGGCCTCTACTTGTTGACTTCGGCCCCACGTACGCCTACCAAAGGTCTATCCAATGACAAGGAATTCACAAACATAAGTACCTAATAATAATATTTATTAGACTCAAATAAAGGATTACAATATGCCTTATAATTAACAAGTCCTAGTTTTAGGCCTTTAGGTTAGGTTCTGTAAAGATAAGGGCGAGGCGAGAGTAAGAAGCTTAGATTGTATAGTAGGTTAGGTAGGTTTTGTATAATATACGTATATAATAGAACACTAGCATGAAGATAACATATACGTACTTGACTTAGAGTAAAGAATGTTGTTATTGACTGGATCGAAAATGGTAGTCATGTATATCCGCAATGATAAATTAAAAAACAACAACATATCTAATTAAAATTAAAATAATAATCCCACAAAAGATTTTTACCATCTGTGAACAGAGAAGAGCTATTTAAATATATCATGAATTTTAACAATTATTATCTCGTACTCATACTCGTTACTAAAAGGCGAAACGGGATCTGGCTTTTTCCCATTTACAATTACCAAGAAAATTTTCATAAAACAATGTTTTTTCAGTTATGTGTAAAATACCGACTGATTATAGAAACATGAACTGTATAACTGAGTATAACAAGAGCTTTGGAACTTAACTATAGAAAAATTCTCGTCACAAAAACCATTTTCTTCATAAGCCATCTCGTCCCAGAATCCGTGTCTGTATGCGTTACGAACGCCAGCGTGGGATCAACGAGATATTCGATAAAGAAAAATGTACTGGTTAAAGTATTCGAGATAAAGATAGAGGGCCTAGATTTTCCGCTGACGCAGTGTCGAGGCGTCCCGCGAAGCCTCCGTTTTGTATATTATCTCGTGCTACAAATCACAGCGGATGTCCCGCCAAGGGGAAATGAAAATTGAGATACCGGGGAGGCATTGTTCCGTGAAAATATATCTTCTTGATATTCTCGGGGCGCGGGACAGTCGACGACGCACGGATATTGCGATAATGTTATGTCATCTCGAGATAAAGGCGCTTTTGATATCGCCGGATAAATTTTCACTTTCGTGTTACGACGGCGCTTTCCGTTCTAGAGACCGAAGACGATGTTACACGCAATTGTTTCGATGACATTTTAAGCACTTTTTAATTGGGATATTTGTGAATTCAGGCTTTATGATTTTACCGAGGAAATCTACCTAGGATATAGGTATCTATAGGTGTTGTATTTGAGTAAAGTAAGTTATGGCTTGTTGATACCACTGCAAGTCATCTCAATAAGTATTTATGTAGAGAAGATGAAAGGTATTGTTTTGTTTACTGTTGATTAACAAATAAAACAATGAAGCCAATGTTTGTAATCATGAAAATTTTAAAACTATTTTGTTTTGTTGGTTTCTAGGAATAGAAAGAGTTGAGAGCGAATTCCTCAGTAGAGATACAAAGCGAATCCACATTCAACAATTGAATTCTACATTTCGCAATAAGTAACATTGTAACGAAATTGCTAACTTACATTTTATTCAATGTTTGTTTACCTACACAAAATACTATTCAAATGAGGACACTATCGTCATTAAAGTTCGAGCTCAAGTGTCTCTGTTAAGAAGCTCACCGTCGTTATTATTACAACGGAAGCATAGGCTATTTTCAAGCATAATATCTGTAAAGTAGCGTTGTTTTGAAATTAACACACCAAAGACAGGTAAAATAGCGGAGTTGGGGTAATAATTTATCATTATACAAAGCGTGATGATAAGAGGGCTCGTTGGCACTAAAGCGCGGGCGGGAGCGCTGGGAGCGGTGGGACAAAGGGATGCCGCTACGCGCGCTCCGTCGCCACCGAGCAAAAACCTTCAGGATTACAAGGTTTTGCTAAATATTTACCTAACACTTGCTCTTCCCAGTTAACGCTACGCCGAGATAAGGACCGAGTTAAACCCCCTGAAAGAAATACTTTGAGCGTTTGAAAGTAATTTAACACGCTTACGGATTAAATATTAAAGCCTTGTTAAGGAACACTAATTCTGATGAGGTTTAGTTTACGTATTACGTTTGATGATATTTCGTGCCAGTAGGTGATAAAAATCATACGCTGAAGAAGAACTTCTGATGGGTATGTGAAGTCTATACTAATCCGCATTAGGCACACGTTGTAGATTAAAACGTTTTAATCCACCACGCGTGCCCAATGCGAATTAGTATAAGGAGAGTGTATCTCTCCCAGCAGGTGGACATATACGTGTTAATGAATTAACGCAAAACTAGAAAGTAGTTTGTTTAGAATCGAGAGCAGAATCTAATTATCATGGTTTCAACATAGATATTTTTTTTCAAAATTTTACTTAATTTGTTTGTCAAATTAAAAATTTACTGAACCCGATGTCAACCCACCCACAGCCACCCAACTACCCAAACAAAATTCTTAAAATGTATCCATGAGTACGTTAGCGCTTTCATTCATTGGTGAAATGATAACAAATCATTTTTGCCTGAAAACTTAAAATGCGAATAACAATTATTTTGTTATAAATCAATTGGGGTGCATGAGGTTTTGCGTGAAATAGGTTGGTGATGATGATGATAGCCGAATTAAAACTTTTAAACACGTGTACCTAAAGTTCAGATCGGACACTTAATACTAAACGACAATTTCTTTAAAACCATACTGGAAGGGAAGATAAAGGGGAAGAGACGCAGAGGAAGACCTAGATAGAGTTATCTAGCCCAAGTGAAGGTAAAGGTTGATGTCGTGACGTGACGTATCAAGAACTCAAGAGACTAGCGGAAAAGAGACAGGATTGGCGAATACTCCACCGACCGACAAGAGCGTAGCTCTTAAATAAGATGATGATGATGTAGGTACCTACAGTTAGACAAACGAGTCTTGTTGTGTTATTCAGAGTAAGCACGAGATTACAATTATATTTTCTGAGCATTCCATCATCAGTTTCATGTGCAATTTCACTTCATTACTTGGTGAAATGATATCTCGCTCATCCTGGCTAGTTGATCCCAGGTGGAGTTAGCCTTCCGCATCCTTTCTCTCCACTTTATCTCCACTGGACGTCGTCTTTAGATACTTACATTTCACTTAGTCATATCACTGCGTCATATTATGATACGAACTATTTACCAAGCATAACGCCATCTTAATACATGACGTGTTGTATGATCTTTCTAGCAGCACTTTTTTGTCTGCAGAACCTCGGCGTCGTGTGGCTTTAAGGTCAGGACCAAAAATATTTAAGTACCTACTTACACAATATTTTTTACTCACAAATAAAACTCCAAAAAAACTCGCATTGAGGGGATCCCGTAGGGGGATCCCCCTGATATACAGGCACATGTCTTGCAGTGGACTAATTTTGGCCGATTATGATGAGACATAAAAATGGCATTAACTAAAAGAGAACATTTTTTTATTTGTATTGTTTTCTTTTTGTGGTACGAGGAGTTTAATAAACTACTGATATTTGTTTATTAATAAAGTAGGTACCTGCCACTATTTAATGCATATAATAGTATAAGAGATAAGTGTACTTTTTGCAACCATCAGCAGCAAGGCTGATTCAGTGTTAATGGGGTGTACACCATCTCTGTGATGGGGATGGACCAGGTCTGCCTGCATAACTCCAGTCAGTTTAGGAGTTATTGATGATTAAAGGTCTGTATAAACACTGAATCAGCCTTGCTGCTGATGGTTGCAAAAAGTACACTTATCTCTCGGAATATAATGTTCTTTTCTAAAAACTACCCTTGAAGTCACCAAAATACTTTTATAACCGTACAACTTCATTTTGCTACCATAAACTATCATCTAAAACCAAGATGGACGCTATAATTTCAAACTTAGATTAGAATAGAAAGGTACTAAACCACAGATATTAGTACTAAACCAAAATAATCGTTACAATGTCTCAAATTATCGTAAATATGAAGTTCATACATGGAGATGCTTACACGCATATGGAATGATAACATTAAATGAATTCGCTCTTCCATGAATGGATTGGGCATCCCAGCAATAACATGCCAATCAGCGCTTTTGATGTAAAAATAAGATAAAATATAGCGAAAACAAATATTAATTGGACATCGGCGCGGAGCTGTGACGCCGGCCGTCAGAATGATGTGGTCTGTGCTCATCCGGCAAATGAATCTGCGACCACTACTGTTAATGGTGTCCAGCGCGTTTCGGTTTCACGTTCAATAAACTTCTCGAAAACAACTTCCAATTGTTTATTCAACTTTTCTGTATAAAAATTACAACCACTTACATACCTAGGTTACAACTTACAAGACTTTTATATTCTGTCGAAGTCGAAAGTAGTAGAAATTGGCGTACCTATTGGTCCAAGAATCCGGGACGATCAGACATTCGTTGTTTTATAAGAGCTGAAAGTTTCTCAGCGCATTCTCCCAACACAGGTATAGGAATGATGGGAAACTATGAAGTTTGAGTCATGGTTGCTTTGGCAGGGAGCAGGTTAAAATTGTCTGGTCAAGGGTTGAAAGTATCAAAACTGTCGGGCTACGAAACATCTTCTAATAGTTACCCAAGTGACATGTTTAAAATTCAGCTTTTATACCTACTCTAACGTAAGTATACTTACAATGCCAGACACCCTTAAACTTTAATACATTGTAACTCTACTTAAGTTTAGTTTTATATTGGATTTGATAATAAATAATAATAAAAAAATGTTTAAAAATTAAGGGAGGTCCTAGAAGAATTTAGTTTTATTCAACGTTTACTTGCTCTATCGTAAAAACGGTAATGCAAAACGTCAAACTTAGTGTGATTGTACTTAAACTCTACACTGTAGTTAAGTAGGCTATAACACCGCTATACATTTCAAAGCACCTATATCTTTTTATGAGAACACGCGCATCTTAACATCTTATAATGCTAGCTTCAGTAAATGAATACAGCTAGCTCTACTTTTATTTCATTACTAATTTCCCGAACCCCCAAATTGCCTGTGACACTTCATTAAATGAAGTAAAAATATGGGCACTTAGTTACGATAAGTGACTCTGGCTGGAGGAGGAACCATTTTATTATGTGCCGGGCGCTTTAGTGAACACGTCTAGTCGATTTGTGGAAACTATTTCTAACTTCATTCCTTATCAAATTATAACAAAGGTAGGTAGTTAAAATATTTAGTTCACTGATAAATATATATATTTTTAGATGTTCAATATAAAATATATATTTCTTTAGATGTTGCATGTTGCAAGTACTTTTATTTATTTTGTGATATTACATGCAACGTTTATTATGCCAGTACCTATCAACACAAATTTTTTTACGTAGATCTCATGATTTAGAGTACATCCAGCAATTGTATTATTAGTTACAGTTTTCTATTATAAAACTGTAACAGAAATGTGTCTGTACATTGAAGATATTTACAAAAAAAAAATTACGACATGGTTTTTACCTGTCCCTGATTCCAAATCCCCTGTTCCCTGGTTCCCTGTCCAAATCACCAATTTTTGGATTTTTTGTCTGTCTGTTTGTTTGTTTGTTTGGGTGTTTGTTTGTTCGAGTATCACGCAAAAACTATTGAACCGATTTTAATGAAACTTTTTTGTTTGATAGCTTATGATCTGACTTAAAATCTGGTATATAATTTGGGCGGACGAAGTCGCGGGTTAACGCTAGTAGGTAACAAAGTTAAAGATATAAGACTGGATATACGTTAATAATAATATATTTTCAACCAAAGAAAATAACTACGGTTTACCAAAACTCATGTAACTAAGCGCTACACAAATGTTGCCACGGTATAGTACGGTTGAGGAACGAAAGACTATGCTAGGTTTAACTTAACCAACAAAATATAAAGTAGGTACTATAGGTATTCGAACGTCTACTTAAAACTTATTTTGTCCAACGAAGTATTTATTGACATCCATCCACAAACGTTTTTTTCCGATAAATGTCGACACTTGAACATTGAGAACGAATAGAGAAGATTGATCTCACGCCCACCTTAACTACATAAAACGAGCGTTGCTAACAAAAACACAGATAAGATCAAAGTAACAAATTGTCATCACTAGGTACCTCACAAAACCACCTATTTGTACGATGTTATTTCGGTGTTGGAACAATAATAGTACATTACTGCAGCGGCCAGCAACAGAGGCATTGATGGACGAACGTGTAAATGTGGGCCGAGGCGAAGCCGAGGCACACATACGCAAGTCCATCAATGCCTAGTTGTGGCCAAGGCTTGTATAGTACTTTTCTCAAATAATGCGCGGAAATTAAAACAGCAAATTTTCTCAAATAATTCGCAGAAATTAGAACTCTTTTCAAAATCAATGACGAACAACGAACAACAATTTTTTTTTTTCAATAAACAGCTTTCTATTTGCAAGCCAGTTCGAAATTTAAATAAAACCTATGATGAGTTACCTCCTTGGTCGCCATGTTTCGGAGAAAAAGATCGTTCCATTTTTTTAAATAACACGACAGATATGAGTTTACTATGTAATTTATTTGGCCGCAAAACACGACAGATATGGATTTTCATACACACATTGCCGGCCGCTGCGCGCATGTATTTGGCCAGTACAGCAATTTCGATTTATCTCGAAGAAGGTTGTCAAAATAATGCTCACATTTCCAAGCATGTTTGAGAAATAGTACATTACTGCAGCGGCCAGCAACAGAGGCATTGATGGACGAACGTGTAAATGTGGGCCGAGGCGAAGCCGAGGCACACATACGTAAGTCCACCAATGCCTAGTTGTGGCCAAGGCTTGTATAGTACTTTTCTCAAATAATGCGCGGAAATTAAAACAGTAAATTTTCTCAAATAATTCGCAGAAATTAAAACTCTTTTCAAAATCAATGACGAACAACATGCATTTTTTTTCAATAAACAGCTTTCTATTTGCAAGCCAGTTCGAAATTTAAATAAAACCTTTGATGAGTTACCTCCTTGGTCGCCATGTTTCAGAGAAAAAGATCGTTCCATTATTAAATTACACGACAGATATGAGTTTACTATGTAATTTATTTGGCCGCTAAACACGACAGATATGGATTTTCATACAAACATTGCTGGCCGCTGCGCGCATGTATTTGGCCAGTACAGCAATTTCGATTTATCTCGAAGAAGGTTGTCAAAATAATGCTCACATTTCCAAGCATGTTTGAGAAAAGAATATTTAATGCGTGCATGCTTACATTTTAAGGGTTGTTATATTTTGCCTATACTGACCATAAAAGTGTCGATGGGCTCACGATATCCTCATGTGGATATTCATTATTTACAATGTGTCTGACGACCCCTTTAGAGCACCTAGTCGTGGGCATCTTCTATGCTACGCAACGATAAAGACTACTGCTATTGTGTCGTGGTATTTTGGTTGGAACCACTACTGGCGTGGCGTAGCCAGGATTTGATTCCTGGTGAGTTCAAGAACGGCCAACATTATCAATGTATTGGTTTCACCTACTGGACTTCAAAGATCTGGATGCTTTGAGGCCTTGAGGAACTAGACATTTGGGGAATAGAGCATTTTAAGACTAGACAATCTAAAACGCGACTTTACGGACACTAAACGTTTTGCGACACTAGTAATTTTTTAGAACACTAGACATATTCAGCGTGACGGCTCATAGTAATAATCCCCGAGTGGTACTCTCGGTTTAATAGTTTTTTTGGTATATAAAACGAAAATAAAAACTGAACGTTATTTTGCAGTTGAACACAAATTGGATAAGTTCGACTGGCATTTGATCAGTTTTTATAATTCATAAAACACGGCCGATTTATGGGACTGCAAACAAGCGTAACGAGATTCGCGTCGGCGCGCTGGCCTAGCTTTCAGTGGATCCGAAAGCGCCTAATTTTCCAGAGCGGTGTGAAATGGACCGAGTCATTTCCTCACAAAGCGGTACTAATGCTCGACCGCCGGTTGCACCGCGCCGCAATTATATTTGCATACTACCTCGTGTTCTAGTGGTACTGTCCACTATCCACTGCTTACAAAGGGTAACTAAAGGATACATAATGATTGACGCCAAGATGACATTTAGCTATTTTTACAATATTTTAGTTCTTTGCGTAGCAAAGTGTGTTTGTTTTGATTCTGTTCCTCGGATAAGTTTTAAGAGACGCTATGATATGACAATTTGAAACCTGTAGCACAGTATAAGAAAGAGTATCTATTACTAGATACAGTACGGACACTCCCTTCCTCCCACCAACTTTTTACCTCAGTCGCCCTTTGGTTACCTCGCACTGCTTAGAAGACTTAAGGCTCAATTTCTTTGGTTTCGCATGTGCTGACGTCATCTTGTCAATTTCAATTTTTTGTATGCAGTGTCCGGGCTGTGGGAAGTATTAAAATGCATCAAGCATGAAAAACAGACTGCCGACGGAATGCATAAATGATAATGTGAATGAGACGAAAGAAGTATTAGAATTGTAGTATTGTGTTGTGACCGTGTGCAAAGGGGTTGGGGCGAGGGCCAGTGGGCCGGTCTATCTTAGACTACGATTTGTAATGCACGACCTGTACCTTTAGATTCTGCTTAACCAATTTGAGCTTAATTGCTTTATTTTTGTCGTCAAATAGGATAATCAGTATAGGAAGATGTACCTAGAGAGAGCTTATCCTCGCAAATATGAATACACAAAGAAGTGCCTCTTTTCTTCCGCGTACATCCATTAAATATTTCAAAAAGTTGTCGCTTCATTGCTGTGCTGTCTTTGGATGCCGCGCCAAGTGGGATGCATATTTACGACTCGCAAAATATGCAATGTTTGTATGTCGACTCGATAGTCTTGTTTGTTTGCCATTCTTTGCTTAAGGACGCGTATACGATTTCCGATGCAAGTTTCTTTAAAAAGTATTTTCTTTTTTTCTGAGCGTTTTAAGAATTAATTCACTATTTTTGTTCCCAACGTTTTGAGCTGACTATATCTATAATATCACAATATTTTTTTTACTCATAAAAATAATGTAGTTTTGGAGATAAATGTACCGAAAGACACCCCATTTTCGCAGATTTCAAGGGAGGAGGGTACGGAAATTTGATATTTTAGTATTAAAAATAGCAATATCATAAATTGTTTTCCCACAGATTTATAGATAAAGGTATCATGTATCAGTAGGTATTTATAACTATTCATAAAATGATGCGGTTTCTTGTGAAAATGTACCGGAAAACATGTAATTTTTACGAATTCTGCATACGCATCCTTAAGACGAAACATTTGTCAGCTCACTTTTAGATTAATGTTCTTGGAGCGAACATTTTAACATATTGATAAGTAGTAGTACACTGCTACCTCTAGAATCTAGATCAACGAGAAGTATCGAGAGTAATGCTATTGATTTAACAACGGGGTGCACGGAAGGAGTCTTCCCGAGTGATGAAACCCAACTTTGTCTGGCGCTCCCTGGGCAGTCAGCCTCGATACGACCATTACTGACTGGCTAAGCTTTCCACTACAGTATAGTCTTGCGATATGGCTCATTCATGCTGGACACGAAAGTAGAAAAAGATTTAACATGTTTAAAAGATGTTTTCTACGTATTAGGTAAATAAAACAGCTTTAGAATATAGTTTTCCTAACTTGTGCATTGTATTAAATAGATCCATAAATAAATAATTCGTTTGATAACGAAGAATCCTATTTTTGCACCTATTATGGTATCTAGTACCTACCATAGTATATTTGATACAATAACGTTGAAACCTATTTTTGCACCTATAATGGTACCTAGTACCTACCATGGTATATTTGATACAATAACGTTGATTCTCTCAACAATAAAAAAACTTTTGAATCTGAATTTGTGACGGTGACATGAGGGCGTCAGCAATTTTTTTTTTTAATTTTCTTTACCATTGAATAACATTATGTAATTATGCGACGTCTGGGAAAGATAGAGGCCCATAATGATTATGATCATAATTTGGAATTATGATTGCAATTATGATCACAATCATTAGACAAATCTTTTATTGATTTAATCGTATCAGTATATCGTCACCTTTACTAGTTGTGCTGTAAAATGGTTGATGGTAGAGACAGCGGGAAGCGAAGCCCGCATAGTTAACGGTATTAGGGACCGGAATCAACCAAAATCGTACTTTAGTGAGGAACGCAATCACTATTGACTGCCGTTAATCATATTAACCGTTTATTACGTCCAAATAATGATGAGACATGTTTAATCATGATTTAGCTTAAAACAAGCTTAAACATAACATAGTTATGCTAATTAGGTACATAATTATTGATAGTAAAATACAATGTGAATACTGTATGAAGTAACATAAAATAATAATGAATGAATTAAAATTTGATGACGTGATTGAATTGTGTATTTATACTATGTTTTGTTTATGAATTCAATTGACAAAATTCCGACCCAACTAAACTGCCTCGTACTTGGTTAGCAATTATGATGAATACACTATTTTATTATCATGAAATATTTAGCGCATCGTATATTCAAATAGAACTGCAGGGGCACCGAATTGAATGCGAACAATTTGAGCTGAAAGTGAAACTAAAAAAAACCGTCAATTGTGTTGACCCCGTATTGATAGTTTTGACTAGCTTTGACGAATTAAATCATCATCATCATCAGCCTTTAAACGTCCCACTGCAGGGCACAGGCCTACCCTCAAGGAGGGTGTATGGGCATTAGTCCACCATGCGTGCCCAATGTGGATTGGTAGACTTCACATACACATCAGAATTTCTTCTTCAGCGTATGCAGGTTTCCTCACGATGTTGTCCTTCACCGTTTGAGAGCAGTTGAGCGAGCAGCTAGTCGGTATTACCACTGTAAGTATTACGTACATAAGTTAAAAAAACTCGTTGGTATACATGGCATGTTTTCCGTGCGGATTCGAACCCGGCCCCTCATAATTGGATGTCCATACGCAGTCCGCAACGCGCCACCTAGGCTTTTTGAAAAATACGAATAATTTTAATTATATTATAAACTTTGAATAATTGATCAAATACGATGACAATATTGTAAGAACAACAAACATAAAAACAGTAATTGGCCAAAGCTTACTAGTCCTAAAATGATAATATTGTATTATTATTTGTATTATGGACATGTACCACAGATTATTTAATAGTTACTACCGTCATGTACTGAGACCGATGTAAAATAATACAGCTGTTTCTAGGGCACTACGTGATCTGACTTCTGGGATTCCGCCTGTTTTTGTACTGTCATTTTATCATTTTAGGAATTAGTCCTAGCTTTTTCGGACATTTAACTTTTATTATATTAAACTGTTCCTAGGGAAATCTTGTTTCTTTAGGAAAAATATTTAACGTAAAATTTAACATTTAATTTAAGAGATTAGTTGGTATTCAATGTTTGTCAAAACTAAGGCTTACACATCGAAATCGGTAATTTGGATTCAGACTTTCAGCCTGTATACGTCATATTGCAGTACAGGAGTGCGATTTTTGAATCTTATTCGCTGAGTTCAACAGTTGAAAATATTAAAATTACTGTGGAGATACGCATCTTTCTACTGCTGATTTGACTTTCAAAAATCGCACTCCTGAAGTATGCTGAACTCAGCGAATGAGATTCAAAAATCGCACTCCAGGTCTTCTCTTACGAATAAGGGTAAGAGACTATACTCCACTAGTGTGTGATGATGGGAGGTTAGTTAGCGGTTAACTTGCTGTGTGAGTATTTTCGCCTCAATGGGCCAAGGAATATCTGTAATTTGACCACAGACTCAAAAGTTTGTGAATTTGACCGTCGTACAGATCAGTGTTAGGCCACAGAAGGGACGGATGAGAAACTACTGCATGCAGCTGAGATGCGAATGTTGAGATGGATGCGTTGGACAGGATTAAGAATGAGTCCTACAGGGTGTTAGGGTAAACAGTTGCATTACTTTAAAGGGTGATTGTATCAATGATACTGAACCAGTGCTCTGCCCACACGATAAGAAGAAGATACTGAACAACTTTCCTTAAAAAATGTATTGGAAATTCCCAAAAAAAATTTGGACTGTCAATACTAAATGCAATTTGCTAGTCGAACGTTCGCGTTGGTATGAAAAGTTGATGTTTTTTTTTGTGTACCTATTTCTCTTTGCTTCTTTGGGAAAGTTGTTCAGTATCATCCGTACAGTGGCACAGGCTTAGCAAGCCTGTCAAGGCCCAAAACCCCCAAATAATAATAATAATCAGTACAGTCACCTGTATATTCGAGAAAGTTCAGAAGTAGCACCTATTGACGGTAAAGTTGCGGGGTAATAGTATAAATGTGAATGGCTGTGGTTGGAGAGTCGAAGAAAATATGTAAGGATTGTATGAAAGATTACATGTAAGACAAAAATTATAAAACAAAGAATAGGCATTGCACATGTAAGAAAGAAGTGAGTGCTGAAATAACGGCTAAAAGAGATGAATGGAAGATTATGACATATTGCATCGCCCCAAAATAATCGTATAACGGTAATACCTAGAGTGATGATGATAGGCCTCTGACTTGGCTTAACGAATACCTGCAATAATACACCGTATTTTAGAATTTAGATGACAATTGGTCACGGATATTGTTATTATAGGCATCTATAATAACAATATCCGTGAATTCTAAAGTACGGTGGTGCTCGACATGAAGGTGATGAAGGAGATTACTTCGTTGTACTAAAATTACCGAAGTATACCGAGAAATATGTAGTGTAATTTGGTTCCTTTGTTCCTTACGAACGTAGGTATACTCAGAATAAAGCTCTGTCATTCCTGTAACTAATTTTTTGAAAGGGAATATGATTCAGTGTCGTCTCTAAATGAAAATACCTTTCAAGTCTCCTTCGAGACAAACAATCTGTCTTAATTATAATTTTTACCCGTCAGACAAGCCGTCTGTCCAGAATTTTTTATAGACTTGTTATCTCTTGGGATTTTTACTTCTAATTTTGAGTTTGCAAGCGCTTCTGTTGTAGTCTTATTAAGTTGGTTTTATTATTTTGGTTTTGTATATTACCGTTTTTGTGGACATAATATTAATTTCATAATAAATTCTTTATTATTATTGAAGTTATTCGAGATTAATCTGAACCATATTAACTAATTAGTAATTACATAACTTCACTCCCAATCTTCATTACAGGAGTCGTCGTGTACCTATTAATGGTATAAAATGCAATATAATGTAGCATGCACTATGCAGGAGGCGATGGTTCGATCCCCGTCCAGGTCAACTTTAACCAAAAAGTTTTTCGGAATTCATGTATGATATGTAACATCACTGGTTCTTCGTTGAAGGAAAATATCGTGAGGAGACCTAAATGCTTTGATTTCGAGGCATGTAGGTATTATTCCATTACAATTGGCGCCGGTCACTCCTCGTCACACTGGACAGAGTTTCTGAGTTTTCAGAATATCTCTGATTGGGGCCCAGTCAGACCGTGTCAGCCCAGTCGGGGAATATAGTCGCATACATTGAAGATTGAACAATTTTGATAGGTTACGTTACGTGGCTTTTCACTACTTTCTTCAATTAATATTTTCTCCGAATTGTAGGTTTCCTACATAGTTGGTTTGTTGTTTTCTTTCATCATAGTGTAGTATACCTCACTTATTTTAATTATGACATGCTAGCTGTGAGCATGTTTGAGACGGTATCTCATGGCATAGCGTCTACGACTCTCTGTATTGCGTCACTTTTAATCTTCATATCGACACTGAGTAGATGATTCCAAATAAAAATCGATTACTGAATGAGTTATTGTTTGAGTCTCCCAATTTAGTTCTGCGTATTTTCTGCGAATAAGGCCAACATTCAATCTCTTTTACGGTATTCCCTTTAATATAAAATTTATTGTAATACGTAGTCATTATTGATAACAGATCCGTAGCTTGGCGCGGACTCAGCTAGGATGATACTAATAAATATGCTAATGTTGGCGTCCCTGAAGGATTTTCTCGGATTTCCATCTTCCCTATAGCGATGACGTGGGCGAAAATAAAACTTCAGCTCCGTACACCTTGAAATATTGCCCTACCTACAGGTAGGGCAATATTTACCCTACCTGTAGGTACCTTATTCAGTATTATATAATCTGCCTAAGCCCCTTTCAGGTTTTAGAAAAAGGTGTTGAAATCCTTTGCCGATAAACTCAATGCTATTTGATATTTTCCGGTTTGGCAGGCTGATTTGATTGGTTCGATAATATTATATGAATCTCTCATGAATTGAATACTCATGAATTTCTAGTAAAGTTTATGAAAAATGGTTGTAATTTTAACAAAGTTCACTTGTATCATTTTTCAAGAATCTAAAATAAGTAAATACCTATAAACCCTAATATTTTGGATATTTCTATAACTTGGTAACGAGATAATACTTATGCTGATATTACATGCATGACTTGGGTACAAATATTCGTATACATGGCACGTGGTACAAATATTTGAGTTTTCGCGGGACACAAGGGCCTCAATTGCGCAATTTTATTCGGTTTTGGTTTGGTTTTGGTTTTGGTTTAGTTTTGGTTTAGATTTGGTTTAGCTGAAGTAAAAAAGCTATCGCGATTTTTCTGAACGGTTAAATCGCACAATACAGAAAATTCGATCGAACGGACATCAAACGTTACGCCAACGTGTCTTCCGAAATAAAGCTAAATCGTTACCGTTAATATAATTTGCGCGATACAGATTGTGCATAACGTAACGTTTTTGGTTGTGGTTTTGTTTTGGTAGTATCGTTCAAACTTAGGGCGATTGAGGCGATGGTCGCGACCCTTCGCTTGGCAGTCATACTATTTACTAACAAGGCTCAGTATCGTAAATGTAGAGCTATTACCTATTGGATAATATCGTTAAAAAGTACATACTTAAAGCACCAATTTGCAGTAAAGTGTGTAGGTACCTATATGTCAATAAAAGTGCAACACCATAAAATTGTTACGGCGTGAGCACCGAAAGGATTTAGGATTTGATACTGAGCGCTTAAGTGGTTTTTCTTCCAGAGTCAATGTCGAAATTTCCCTTTACGAGGTATGAAAAAAGGGATTTGAAAGGGCTCGCAAAAGAAAAGTGCCTATTACTTTATACATTCGAGCATATGCCAAGCATATAATGTTAGTCTTCTGCTGCCGTGATGGTAGGTTGATGAGGGTTTTTGAGTACATTACGTCAATATACGCGGAGGTATGATAATAACATTGTGAAGTAAAATTTACATGCAATGATGGAGTGCGGGCACGTGCGAGGTGGTGGTGGGAGGGGAAGCCCACTCCTATAGTCCTTATATCAATTAATTTATACTAACAATTTATTACAGGAACGTATAAAAGGTTTAAATTTTGATCACAGAGCAAAGAAAAACGGAGTCCCGTGTTTGACTTCGAGCAACGGGATGGAAGTAATCAAAAAGTCAAATTACGTTAATTCCCGTTTATCTTTCCTATACCTACTTTGAGTTTCCTTAAATGGGAAAACTTATAGGATCTGAAAGAAAAGAATATAATTCCTTTTCAATATAAATATACTCAATTCTTCCATAACCGTAGGCAGAATAAACAAAAGACGGCTGCATAACTTTATTACATTGAATTCGTTAGAAAAGAATACAAATGTTAAAAGATAATTAGTTCCATCCCTTAGAGTCGACTAAGTAGACTGAAAATTATTTATGATTAAAAAAACAAGCATAAAAAAAAATTCCTTACTTACGTAGTACACTAAAGCCCAAGTCAAATTCTTTCGCTTTTGATGATTCATTACACTGATATTACCGATATTTTTACCTTTGCTATAAATACTTTAGTATTATCAAATACGAGAAGTTTATGTTTCTCATGTTATCTATAACAACTGAAAAACGTTATTATTACTTATACTTATCGTTATCATATTTCATTTAATATGTTTAGATGAAATGATGTATAATTTTTTTTGCTGTGACAATAAATCTGTTTCAATTTCAATTTCAATACACTTATACATAATTGATCGCTGTTTACAATTTGAAGATTTACGCTCAAAACACATATTTCCAACCTTGATGAAACTCGTATCACCTTTAGATACCACCACAAATGTATCAGGGTATCACCCTAAGAGCAAAATTTGGCGTTTAAATTAAAAATGGTTATTTCCCCAACGAGTTTGCATCTACTCACTGTTTTTATATCTCACTGTTCATAATTATCAAACGCGTTCGATTAGAAATCTGTGATTAGAACGTTAAAATTAATGTTATCATTATTATTATATAAATTGATGATTGGGACCACGTAATACTAAAATACAATCAATGAATCAATCCAAATGTCAATATCCTAATTAGTTACCTATCTTCGCCACCAGAGCCCCATAGTGGCGCTAGCATCAATGTGACTCATACGCAACTAAAAGGGTAAACGCCAGAATAAAACATCCAAAGAGTAAACTGGTTTTCTGTCAAGTATGAAATTAGCTGTTTGGTCTATGTCGGGGAAAAACATGATTGAAGTGTTGCCACAAAATGAATTGAAATCTACCAAAACCTTCTACGTGTCGTTTATCATAGTAAATGTTGATATAAGAACTACCAAACAGTAGGGAGTAAATTTTGTAGAAACACTATGAATGTTAGAGACTGGCATGGATTTTTATTTAAATAGCTTCTGGCATATGAGAAATTCATTATTCTTCGAGTAATAGTACAAGCAGTACGTGAAATCTTTTACTCTTTCACACATATGTCGACCAGTTTAGGATACAGAGACGATTTTGCGCTGAGAGAAATAAATATTGTATTTTTAGGCTCTACATTCAATTGGAATATATCATTACAAGTGAAATAACGATGGCAGATCAACAAAGTTTAACAAATAATTTGCGGCAATTCATCTCGTTTCTCTTGTCACGTGACCAAATTATGAACATAATCGATGTTTTGGTAGTTTGGTTTATTGTGTACAAGGTGTTCAGATTCTTCAAAGGAACTAAAGCCGTCACATTATTAAAAGGAGTTGCAGTTATCGCTGAAGTACGTATTATCAGTGAAGTTTTCGGTTTGACAATTTTATCATGGCTCCTGAATCAACTGATCGTAAGTGGACTGATTGCTGCTGTTATTGTTTTTCAACCCGAAATCCGAAGAGGGCTTGAAATACTTGGAAGACATTCACCTTTCCTCTCATCTAAAACTGTGGCAGAAGACGATAAAACAATTCAAGCTTTTGACAAGGCCATTCAGTACATGTCCGAAAGAAAAATTGGCGCCCTGATTACAGTAGAAAGACAAACAGGACTGGATGAGTACATAGAAACCGGGATAGATTTGGATGCGGATATTGCGGGAGAATTGCTGATAAACATTTTTATCCCAAATACTCCTCTACATGATGGAGCAGTGATTGTAAAACAGGGGAAGATAGCAGTGGCATGTGCCTACTTACCCCTATCTGAAAGCAATCTCATTCCTAAAGAGTATGGGACCCGCCATCGAGCAGCAGTTGGCATAAGTGAAGTCAGTGACGCAGTGACTATAATAGTCTCAGAGGAAACGGGCGATGTTGGTATTACAATGAACGGTGAACTTATCTGTGGATTGACACAAGAAGAGTATTTAAGAATGCTAAGAGCGCAACTGGTTCCAGAAAATAAGAAGAACAAAAACATCGTTCGTCAGTCCATAAAAGGTTTTACAAGAGGTTACAATTCTGGAAGCAAATTTTTCTCTGGTTTATTGGCTTTGTTATCCTTTGAGTTTTTGTGAATGAAACATGAATATGTTAATGTGTATGTGCAGTAGATTTAAGTACTCTTAGAATATAATGAGTTATTAATCTCAAAGACGTTAAAAACGACGACGACGTTGACGTTGTATAAAGTATATTTGATTGATTGATTGACGTTTCAGAAAATGAGTGTTTATTTATTTTACAAGAATCGAATATAGTAGATTATTTATATATAATTAATAATGTACTTACTTTACTTATTAATTAAATAATTAATTTAATTTATTCAATTTACTTATTTTTAATAATATATTTTTTTCGATTGAAACGATAATAAAAAAACATGTCACACTATATTTTCTCCTCTTTTATTCTTGTTGTTATCGTATCCTTTAGATAAGTTTGAAAGCTCTATAAAGAGTAGCTCATCAGACACATTGTCAACATCTCTGATGGGCTCACCTGCTGGTCACATCACTGCATCTATGATCCACATAATTGTGATAGTTTCTGTTTCCTGTTCCCTCAGATTCAGGAGGGGCGGGTAATGACGAGAGAGTGCTTCGGTACATTACGTTACTGCCACTGATGCAAATAGGGATGACACTTTATAATGAATAAAGCCGTCGCTTGATTTGAAGTCGTAAATTTATAATAGATCAAAATCTGAGCCACCTGAAAAAAAAAGGAAGTACATAATTATAATTTGTGTATAAATCATATCACTCTAGTTATACAGGGTGTCCCAAAATTCAACGTCAAGCCGCAAATAGCAGATAGGTGAGTTTACAACTGTTCAGGGAAAAATTCGAAAAAAATTCAAAGTTTGACAGTTTTCGAGATTTTGTAATTTTTTTAAACATTCGAAAAATCGCCACCCAGCTCTCAACTTTTAGATGTAGCTACTACAAATTTGTAATTTTTTTTCATGAAAATACTTGTTACGCAAGCCAGAATATTTTTTTCAGTGGTCCCAATTCAAAAATAAACGATTAGTTCCATACTTTTTACAGAACACACTTTTTTCTGTCAGACTTCAGCGGTAAACATTTTTCTATGTCATCTTTGAGACTACACCCTGTATAAAAAATGTATTGCGGTAACCTGGCAAGTAATTTAAAAAGTTGGGAAATTTAATCAAGTTTTCAAAATTATATCACACTTGTCACTTATTTATCTAAAAAAGTAGTAATAATTTTTTTTCTCGTCGAACAACCCCATTTCAAAACAATTATAGACGTTGAGTTTTGGGACACCCTGTATATTTAAATGTTTTTTTTAGACCATCAAACTGAACAACTTTTATTTCGCCTTTTCGCTAAAGAGATGACGAAAAAAAAACTGATTTTCCTTTCATTTGAGTAGGTGTACTACCAAACTTATTATTAATCTTTGGCACTATACAGTTTTGCATGAAATAGCAGATTTTTTTTTAAATATTGGCTGCATAGTGAAAGTATTGATCAGTTTCATGGTCTAAAGTCTAAACCATCGCCTTTAATATTATTAGGGTGTTATGTTACACCCTACCCTGTATGCAGGATTTCGATGCAGAGAGAAATCATTGCAAAGATAACAACTCTATATGAAAATGTTTTTTATGCTATTTCTTTCATAATATTTGAGGCCAAAAGGCTAACCACCAATTTAACACAATTGATACGTCGTTCCACCTTGAAATTTTAAATAGGTAATTATGATCAAAAGTGAACTTATTACTATACTAAATCCCTTGCTGGTGCTACAAATTACCACCAGTTGTTGCAACGATTCTGAGGGTCTACCCGCACATTCGATTCGAACTTTTGCATGAATGTTTTCGTTCCAATTTCAACTCTATTACAATGAAGTGCGGACCGAAACAGTGGCGATTTAGTGAAGATCGAAAGTGCGGGTAAGGGGGCTGAGTACCCCGATTGTAAACGCTTGAATAGGTAAGTAGGCAACAACTTTATTTTCAACAAAAAAGTTAACAGATGTACGCTTCACAATTTATCATAAGATTGAAGGTGAAGACGGTGCTTGGTGAGTATGTGTGATATAGTTCAGTACAGGAGGACTTCGAATTTAGAATTCACAGAACAGAAAACAGGTATTTAGGCTATACATTCATTTGGTTTAACAAATCGTTACACTGAATATCGTCTAGAATTTATAATGCCTCGTACACAAGATTTTCCTTTACATCTAAATTAATATTTTGTCGCTTAGAACAACTCGGGCATGAAAACGACATATTCAACGTTTAGCGGAATTTAATATGTCATAAAATGTTATTTATATGGCGTTTACGCTCGGCGGCGGCGAAGGCGAGATTTCATCGGGCCACCTTCAGGCCGCGACGTGAATGGTCCCAGTTGCGAGCTTGGATAACAAATTAAATACTCACTCTTATTTTTGAATAAAACATAATGCTGTCACAACTTCATCGTCATTATCATCTCAGCTGATAGATATCCACTGCTGGATAGGCCTCCCCCAAGGATCGCGACTGCCTCCGTGGTCTAATGGTTAAGAGCATTGGCTCTCGACACCGAGGTCGTGGGTTCGATTCCCACGGGGGACACTTAGTGATATGTCACTTTGTGCGTTTTTCCCCAGTTGGTTAGGACATTGCAGGTTGAATCACCTGATTGTCTGAAAAGAAATATGATTCCGTGCTTCGGATGGCACTTTAAGCCGTTGGTCCCGGCTACTACCTCTGGTGGTAGTAGTCGTTACATAAAAACCACGTCAGAGGCGGTAAGGCGGTCTGAAAAATCTCTGACACCAGGGCTCTGCCCACACGATAGGAAGAATAAGGATCGCTACAATATCCGATCCTGCGCTGCCCTCATACAAACGGGTTCCCGCCACCTTCACCAGGTCGTCGGTCCACCTTGTAGGGCATAATACCCACGCTGTGCTTTCCGCGCGGTCGCTACTCGAGAACTCTTCGGCACTATCGTGTGTAGGTAGTAGGTAACTACACCCATCATCATCTCAGCCGAGTCCTTCGATCAGAAACACCCCTACAATGGTTACCTATCCAAAGAGGGGACTCGATCAGCTTTAATAGTTAACTAGGATGATCGTTTAAAAACCGAAGCACAGATTATTTAAGATCCTATGACCGAAGCTCCATTACGACTTAAGCGACTAAGAAAAACTTCCCCTGATTAAGTTATTAGGGAAGTCCCCTGAAAAGATTATCATCTATTTTGAATTGAATAAAATCAGAAAAAATCCTAATCAATATTTCGTAGAGCATTCCCCCCCCCCATCCTTGTTCGTGAACGGATGCCTTTGCCCTTCAGTTGGATCCTACGGGCTATAACTATAACTTATTTTTACCCGACAGCGCGACGCAAAGGAAGGGTAAAGTGTTTATTTATTAACATTATACCGACTGATGGAATGAACTGGTGATGGAAAACATCGTGAGGAAACCTTAGGTACCAATACGCTGAAGAACAAATTCTAATGCGTCTGTTGTGGTGGTCAAACGCACATGTAATAACGGCACAAGGCTTGTGCCCTGCCGAGTATACAGGGTGTAATAAAAGTATCATTGAACTTTAAACCACATTCTCTACCCATCAAACTGAAATTTTTTTAATATGGGAGCAAACCGATTGGAGCAAAAAAATAGTCAACTGTTCCATACTAAACTGCAAACAGCAGATTAAATTTTTGCTCCGACCGGTTCGCACCCATAGTAAAAGTTGTTTGATGGCTAGAGTATGTGGTTTAAAGGTTAATGATACTTTTCCTTACACCCTGTATTATTGGCCGATGGTTATGAATCAATATTTCGCTAAGCCATCTGTGAATTCAGTACCGAAGTATAAAGGGACAAACATTTTATCCAGTTTAATTTTATTGTACAATTATCGCGTGTAAAAAATACCACGGGCAAAACAATCAAATTTCCTTTATTGCATACGAAACAAAAAAATTGATATAATAACATGAAACGTGTTGTAAAATGTATTCACTTAAAAGGGTTATTCGGTTGTTTTATAGGTGCTTTGTTCCGATTTGGATCACGTTCCGCCACATTGGGCAATGCAATAAAACAATACAGAGTTTCAGCTCATATAACCTTCATACTTTTACATTTGAGTACCTACAAGCAAGATAAACATTTTGTGTTATATTATTGTGATGTTTTTTTGACTTAGGTTCTATTGCTTAGTTCTACAGGCTGTAACAAAACACCCTACTAATACTTAAGGAGGTGCTTCAGACCATCAAACTGAACAACTTTCACTATGGAGCCAACATCGAGAAAAAATAAAAAAAATCTGCTGTCCCATAGGTACACACGGCGACACATCAAGTTACCCAAAACCAAAATAAGCTGGCCGCGCGACGTTATACATTACTATGCCGACGCGCGGCCAGCTTATTTTGGTTTTGGGTAGCTTGATGTGTCGCCGTGTGTACATTTGAGTCGAGCCGGTATTGCAGTCAGTATTTATTTCGCGATTTCGAAGTTGGCTCCATAGTGAAAGTTGTTCGGTTTGATGGTCTGAAGCACCCCCTTAAGTATTACTAGGATGTTTTGTTACACCCTGTATACACCATACAGGGTGTAAAATGAAACACGTTACATACTTTACGAGATGCTTCAGACCATCAAACTGAAAAAATTTCACTAAGGAGCCCACAATAAAAGCGCGAAAACGAAATTCAACTGATTCATTCATTTGGGTAGATTAGCCGTTGAAGTTTTCTATGTAACGTATTTAATTTTACACCCGTTATAAAATCTACCTCCTAGAATACAAAATCTATCTCGGTTTGCGCTGTTTTACTGTCAGTTGCTTCTGGTAATATTCGAAATCGAAGACGTTTGTGTTTCAGGTCTCCCACCGCCACATAGATACGGAATTCCGAATCAGGATTACTATTTCGTATGGATTTTCCGCCTCCACAATTCCGTTCGGTATCAAATCCTATACAAAACCACAATCCTGATTCGGAATCACGTATGTGTGTGGAGGACCTAGCACTCAGTTGTAGAAACGCTCATTAAAGTTAATCCTTCATTAAATCTCTTGCTAGCTTTTACTCTACAAGACAAAAAGTGACAGCAAGAGATTTAATGAGCGTTACTTTTGAGATTTGTTTGGGAACTGGGTACTAGTTAGTTGACTCAGAATTTGGATCAAAATGTAACTCGTGAAACAGCATACAAGTAATTCAAAGTACCTACCTACTAGGAACCTAGCTGAAAGAAGAGTGACAGCGTCGGTCGAGTACTCCACCACAGTCTCACCGGATGGTATTATTACAGAGTAGGTACTATAATTTATTACTACCGTAACGTAAGTGGGACAGGACAGGATTGGCGAATACTCCACCGACAAGAGCGTAGCTCTTAAATAAGATGATGATGATGTAACGTAAGTATTGTTGTTTTAATGAATTTCATTTGATTTCGGGCATTTGTGAACATTCATTTATTAATTTATTATTTAAAAAGCATTAAATGATTTAAAAAATCTTTACACACAAATAAAGAAGAAGACTTGGTTCTTTTTGTGATATTTTATCTATGTAATTCATTGTTTTGGAATAGGTATTGCTATCGGTATTTGACAAATTTCCAATATAGGTACAGAGTGTAACAAAACACCCTAGTAATACTTAAGGGGGTGCTTCAGACCATCAAACTGAACTTAAGTATTACTAGGGTGTTTTGTTACATCCCGTAGATCGAAGCAAAATTTTCTTTTCAAAAAAGTGATTTTTTTAAAGATAATTTATTACATAAACTAAGTTTCTATCAAATAATTTTTATTTTCACTTGTCAAATTATAAAAGTTGACATAATACGCAATACCAAATATAATAGTGAAACAACGTTTATAATTTGACAAGTGAAAATAAAAATTATTTAATAGAATCTTGATATATGTTATCTTATTCTTCAATCACAGAACATTTGCTTCGATCTGAATTGAAAATTTGTCAAAAGAAAATTCTTCAGAATCAAAAGTCTTACATCAACAATAAATCTAAGCCAAGCAGAGCGTACACAACATTTTTATAAACTTAATCCGAAGTAAGGCGACGTGATGCCGATGAATTGTGCACAACTCAACTAAGTTTTGAACAACTCTGCCGAAGAATGTCCGGCACTGGGTGGAGCCTGGGAGCTCGGAGCTGGCAGCGAGCAGTCGACTGTGAAATAACTTAAACACAACAATTGTAACTCTTTCAAGGCTTCGCCTCGAGGTTGATCCCGATGACTCCACCACCATTATGATAAGAGAAATTATAGCGATAACTTTCCTTAACGAGTTTGAAGAATTTACTCAGGAACGAACTCTATTGTTATTGTACTTTTCTAAACAAGTTCATTAAATCGATATTTGTTCAAAATAAATTTGTTTTCTATCTTAACTGTTCGTTAATAACATACATTTTTAATTTATTTAAGAACATTATTTAAATGTTTTTATTGAAAATTTTAATCAGCAATCATAGTCGTAACTCACAATCATATTTCTATTTTTTTTAACTAACATTGTTTATTTATTATTAACTTAAGGTTCAAAAATATATTTTGCGAATGTTTGTTAAACTTAATTTGTCTTGTCTTCGTTCCACTTAACCTCATTTCTCCATTCCGCGTAATAAAATAATCTAACCATCTTAACAATATTTACTGATTTTAACATTTCTTAGAACTGATAAAACATAATATACAGGATGTAAGGAAAAGTATCATTAACCTTTAAACTACATACATACTCTACCCATCAAACTGAACAACTTTTAATATGGGAGCAAAACTGTCTGATTAAAAAAAGTTTGCTGTTCCATACGTTTGAGTCGAGTAGTTGCGGTTTAGTATGGAACAGAAGATTTTTTTCGTTCTGATAGGTTTGCTCCCATAGTAAAAGTAGTTTGATGGGTAGAGTATGTGGTTTAAAGGTTAATGATACTTTTCCTTACACCCTGCCTGCCTGCCTAAACGCAGCACTCATCTGGGTAGGCAGGTGCTGACACCAGATGAGATACAAACTATCCCGATCAAGAATCTACTGCGATTTCTGGCCGCAGTGGGGATTGGTAAGGAACTATAAAAAGGGCGATCACAAAGGACCAGCGATGGTCTACGTGGCACAGGCTTAGCAAGCCTTTCAAGGTCCAAAACCCCAAATAATAATAATACACCCTGCCTGTATAATATGGGCATGCAAAAACATGCAAAATTATGTTCAGTAGATATGGCGTCGATAGCGTGTTATTGCCATGATGATTCGGAGCAGAGTCTCGCATCGACAATCTGATCACGTCACTGCCATCGGCCCCATTCCAATACCATTTATTACGCTATAAAGATTTGCATATTAACCAAAATAAGAAAATATTTGTGGTGAATACCATTTTCCTCAAAACCTAAACATTTCCTTAGGGAATATTTTCTAGGTAACTAAACGTTTTAATAAAATATTTCACAAGGATTTACGGGGTCGGTGGCAAAAAGTTTTTTGTGTGCACGTCACAATCATTCCCTTCAAGGGGTTAGTGCTCATTGGGTGGAAATAACAAAGACGATAAAACTGTTCGTTTGGAAAAAGGATATTGAATGAGGTCAGACGCAGATATATTCGTATTCGCGGCAAATGTCGAGGCGTGTTGGGGACAGCCGTTTGCGCACTGTTTTTACATTTCAGGCGACGCGCCTTGTCGTTACCCTGCTGATATTGCTACTCGATTTCAGAAACCGCTCGCCCATTTTATTTTGACTAGGCTTTTGGTTTTATGGATTTAGTTGCGTACTTCGGAAATATATTATGGCTCCTATTAAACGCGAATAGTAATGTGTAAATCCTACCCTTTACGCATTATGCCATCGGCGAGGAAACCTACAGTATCTTGTTTTCGTACTTTCTCTTAGTAGTTGAACTTTCCAACAGAGAACAAACTACAACATTATAATTATACAACGTGTTAATGAATTAGCGCAAAACCTCATAAACCCCAACTGATTTATAACAAAATAATTACATTGAAACAATAATTTCATTATTTTGATAGTTAAAATTTAAAGTAATTCGCATTTTAAGTTTTGAGGCAAAGATGATTTGTTATCATTTCAGCAATGAAAGAAAGCGCTAATGTACTCATGGATACATTTTAATAATCTTGTTTTGGTAGTAAGTAGGCGAGTGTGCCCGTGCGGTGGGTTGACATCGGGTTCAGAAAATTTTAAATTTTGTAAATAATTTATTTAATATATTGAAACAAAAAATCCTATGTTGAAACCATGATAATTCGATTCTGCTCTCGATTCTAAACAAACTACTTTCTAGTTTTGCTTTAATTCATTAACACATTGTAGAAATACCTACTTTTAAACATAGTACCGGAAAATGTTACAAACATTACAATGTTGGGATCTTAGAAACTAATACTTACTGCCGTTATATAATTATATCAAAGCATTGCTAGTGCCTACGCTGCATTCGTTACGTCATCACTGCGACTCTTGTGGAAACATTTAACCTCATTCAGCTTTCAACCCTTGACTCAAAAAAGGGTTGTTATAAGTTTGAAGCCTTTGCTGTGTTTGAACGTGTCTACGATACTTCGGGTTTGGGTTCAAACTTAAAATGTTAGTACAGTAGTAGTAGTTAGTAGTTAGTACCAGATGACTACCGAATTAAAAACAACCATTGTTGTAATTTTACAGCGGTCCCCGAAGCTTTTTATAAAGATAGAAAAAATAATGGATACAAAATATAGTATCTACGGTCTCTTGTCTCAATTCAAAGTAGGTACCTACATCGTCTTACTTTCTTTACCTTTGAGTCGCATCTTTTCAAGATTTTAACTAGAGAACCCATTCAAAGGTCTGCTGGTTTCAATTGATACCATTTTGCTAAAGAATAATGGACTTTTAGTGCCTTTACCTTGGAATTAAATTACAATGTTGTGGTAGTATCACTTCGGATTTATGGTTGGAAAAGCTAAGTGGTGGATTAATTTAATCTGCGTTTTTTGAGAAGGCACCTACGTCTAACCCATTAGTCCATTTCACACGAATTCTAATTAAGCAATTAAATAAGTAAATAATTTAACAAAAACATGGATAAGGGTAATTTTTGGATATTTAGGAAAGTGATTAAGCGTTAATAATAGCTATCTATTAGGATATCTGTAAACTTTTTTAATTGTTAGAATCAATATAAAAGAGTGTAGTGCAAAAATATTTACTCATTCGTGTTCCCAAATTTGTAAAGAAACGTACCTGTCGTCTTTGTCCTTATTTAGTTTAAACTTCTGAATAACTTTTTGGTGAATTTATACAAGAGTACGAAAGTCGAATACAGAAAGTTTACAAACTGTTCCAAACAAAGTTAGACAAAATGAGAACTTCCAAAGAAATGCTCAAAAGCACATCTCCATATTACACTTGCGGCCGTTGTTCTATGTTTTACAGTGACTACAAACAATTGGTGGAACATTTGTATTGGAGGCATGGGACGGAAAGCAAAACGTGCCGAGAATGTGGCCTTAAGCAATGGAGATATGCCGCCCATAAATGTAACGTCCTACCAATAGACGAGACTATGGAAGATTCAGACGATTCCCAGTACTTTTCTGAGAAAGAAGAGTATTGCTGTGGAAAGGTAGTGGATGCGCCAATGATTGGATGCGATGGGCCGGAGTGCGCGGTTCAGTGGTACCACTTCACTTGCGTGGGGATCGTGGTACCACCAGCCGGTGATTGGTTCTGCAAGGATTGCAAAATGAAATCTACAGACAAGGTAATTACATGGATGTTTTTTGTTTCATGTCATTCTGGGGACATTTCAGTTCATATTTTCACGGGGACGTCAGTTACTCTGGTTCATAGCCCAAAGAAGTAGTGTCCGACCGAACCTAGTTTTTACCAAAGAATTGCTACGGGGCACATTGCTCGCAGAACCGATGGTCGATGGGGCCAAAAACTTTACGAGTGGCCGTAACGAAAAGCGCAGCGTGGGTAGGCCCCTCACACGGTGGACCGACGACCGAACCCGTTGGATGAGGGCAGAGCAGGACCGGTCGTTATGGTGTGGCGATCCTTGAGGGAGGCCTATGTCCAGCAGTATACGTCCATGAGGCTGATATGATAATGATGATGGGGAGGGGGGGGGGGGGGGGGGGTATTGGGTTCATATGATGACTTTTTCGTTCATATTAGACCTTCATTTTGGGTTTGTATGTACATATCAAATGGTTATACTTATGATTATGACATTCTTAGTTAGAATTCACGCATTAATAAAAAATTCGCCTTGTCCTATACATATATTCGATTAATGATGTGTGTTTTTTTAGAGTCTTGCCGACGATAAGGTTGAAACTTGAACGTCTCCAATTGCTGTTAAGAAGGACATTATGTTGTGAATGCTCTGAGAAAATAATGTAAGTTGTAAACCATACATGGATAGCAAATCAGAATATCTACAAACCAGGGGCCTGGGTTCGAATCCCGGTTCAGTCATGGATGTTACATATTTGTGCCGTTGTTGTATGGGAATCATTCCCATTACGCCGCTTCCCACGACGTCGCTCTTCTATTTTAAAGCCCTTCCCACCACCGCGCCCGCAAATGGTTTTAAGCCTAGTGATTACTTGGGATTATTACAATGTAGGTGCCTAAAAGCGTTATTCATTTAGTTCACTAGCAAGTAGTCTAGCGGTGCCCAACTCTGAGGGCTATATTTTCATAAACATGACTATTGTAATTTATAATGATAATTCAGGGTACATTGCTGGTTACTCCTGGTGTTAAACAACATACCTAAATATGCGTCCTAACATTACCAGTAATATATCTCAAATTACACTTGTTTATATTTATGAAACCGTCACATTGGACAGAGTTACGGTACTAGTGAAACGTGGATGTTCTGAGGTTTCAGAATATCTCTGACTGATATCTCTTCTCCTCGGGGAATATAGTCGTGAGCATATGCTATGCCATGCTATGCTATGTTTATGAAATAGGGCCCTTGGATCCCGTTATAATTAATTATTACCTATACAGAGTGATTGGTGGTTGGTTGGTTAAAGGTATACAGGGTCCCTCCCGATTACAAGAAAAGATTTTTTGGTAATATCTATTTTGAACATAGAAAAACACGTACTCTTTGACAGGAAGGAGCGGGCTTACGCATAATTTCCATTACTTTCCCCTCTGTCAAAGCCTCACCCCCGCGACGACGGCCCCGACCTAGACCCGATGGGCTACTTAATTCGATGCGTTTTACTGTTATTGTCATAGCAACGGAACCTCCCCCCCCCGCGCAAAAAATGGCAGGAAAATGTTCTATGGAGAAATAAACAATACTTACTCCTCTCCGGGCGTTGACAGGTGACACGTTTTTCTCTATGATTTTGAAGAACATAAAATTTTTTATTTACTTTTCAATGATTTTTCAAATTTTTGTATGCCGTGGTGTATCCTACTTATTAACTGTTGGTACTCTCTGAACAATAAAAAAACCAGTCCGGTTCACTGAGAGAAAAACTTATCCAGAAATTAAAAAACCGTTTTGTTACTGGCGTAAAAACTAATTTATGGTTATGAATACTAAAGTTCTGCTGTCATTACTGGCACAAGCAGTTTTTTACAATAGTTTAGTATTATTAAAATGTAATACCTACAAACTAGTTTTAGTAAAGTAAAATATTACATAATAAAGTAATTCTTACATAAATAGTGTAAGTTTCACTTTACTTTAGTTATTTCCAAAATCATATTAGCTATGATTAGTAATCACAATTGTAATTTTGAATAGACAGTTTTAATAAAAGTTGAGAAACAAAAGGCATAGTTAATTCTGCAACTGCTTTGTTTTTGCTATAAATAACGTCGTGTTAATTAAAACACTCGTTTGTAATAACAAGTGTTTACCTGTTATTTCGATTAACAATTTTTTATTAATTTTGACCAACCTCCTTTGTAATTCCTAGTGCTCCCATAGTTCTTTTTATGACGCTTGTCTTTTATAACCAGCTTATGATTAGTTATATTTACTACAAACATTTCATCGTAATAACTGCACGGAATTTGGTCATTTCTAGTTTCTCCTTTCTTCTTTCAATAAGCTATTTTTGTGATTTTAAACAAACTAATTTTGAATTTAATACCAGTTTGGTAATATTTAAAACTTTTTGTGATTGCTGACTTTCTGAATTGCCATATTAATTTCATTTCGTTTTCACCTCCCGGCCGGATTAGACGAATCGTTATCATCTCTAAAGTGATCATAACAGTAACAGTGAAGTGAAGTGTTTAATTTTATTAAATTAAGTGTCCTAAATTTGGAATCGTTGACTGTCTTGAACTAAATATTAAAAAATTATATAATAAGATGATGGCAACTAAAGTTTCCAGCCAGATGAATCTGGAAACGGACATGGATCAGCTCACTAGCGATTTACTGACAAACTTGGGACTAAATGTTTATGTCAGAGCTTTTTGTGGTAAGTAAAGTGTGTGTATTTATTCATTTATAGTGTGATAGGTAGGTACGTACTAATGTAACTTTATAGGCAAGATCAAGGAAGGGAAAGATCTATGTTATCTCTTACTAACCATATCATTTCTGCCAAAAGTGCATAAGTAAATATAAATATTTCTATGTCCTTCATGTCATATCTATTTTCTTCTCAACCTGACATGAATGTTTAAAAAAATCACTTGACCGCCCTTTCATATTTATTAATGATTGCAGAAGGCAAGGAAGATGCTGGGATACTAAGGCTTCTATCAGATGATAAGACATCCAAGCTTATACCAGTACCTGGAGACAAGGCTAGATTTAAAGTTAACCTAGCCAATTGGAAGCAACCAATCGACAATTGAAATAACGTAGACCCCTGGACTTAACACCAAATGTGAGTTCTTTCCCATATATTCCCTAAATAGAATAGATTTTTATGATCAATTTGTTTTTAATTATCTATCTGAGATTACTAGTAAGAGCGTCCATTTTAGGCGTTACTTTGCTCGTATTGATTCTGAATACTTAGTACCTAGCTGTAGGTTAGCATACCTACATTTTTGGAGTTGGATGCCATCTTTGGCTATACTGATCTAGTAACTGCCAGACATCATGATCAGTATCAATATCTAGATTAAAATTAATGTATTTATTTAATCGTTATTTTTTCAGAACCCGCGTTGCCTGATGCTTTAAATAACGCCAGTACTGGACTTTCAGCGTGCCGGCCGTTAAAGGAAAAAAAAGAAATCGCTGTGGCTTTTAAATTATTTAGGTACTTAGATAGTAATCTGTTGTAAAAACTGAAATGAAAATAAACTACATTAACTATTATTTTAAGTTTCATTTAAACACAATTACCTATACCTTATAATTTAGTGGAGTTGTTATAAAAATTGGTTTAATAGGTATCACAACTTTCTCCTGTATTCTTTATTCTGTATTTCTTTACAGCATATACATAATAATATGTATATACACTTTTATGCGAGGTGTTTTTCAGTAGCTAGGAAAGAACGCAATAACCTGAATACTGATACGTTCTTGCTAGCAACTGAAAAAGTACTGTAGAAACATGTACATGTTATGTACAAGGTGTAACAAAACACCCTAGTAATACTTAAGGGGGTGCTTTAGACCATTAAACTGAACAAATTTCACTATGGACCCAAATTTGAAATCGAAAAAAAAGTTGGCTCCTTAGTAAAAGTTGTTTATTTTGATGGTCTGAAGCACCCCCTTAAGTATTACTAGGGTGTTTTGTTACACCCTGTATAATGTTGTAAAGAATACAGGGGAAAGTTGTGATATCTAGTATAACGATTTGTTGTAACAATGCTACAATCTTGTAAAAATTACTCATTGTTTAGTAATATCAAGTAGGAACTCATTAGAAATTGTAAAAGTACAAGCTAGAAATTAGACTGCATTTTCTAAAAAACACTAAATTGTTTAGTAAGAACAAGCACTATGTTTCGAAATTATAAAAGTGCAAACTAGTATTTACAAAATGTTCAATTGCATTTAAATAATCGTTTAGTAAAATCAAGTAAGACATCGTAGATATCGTAAAGTAGTTTCTAAAATTCAGTTTAAAGACAACTAGTAAGTGCTATCGTTTTATTTGTAGATAATGAACGACTCCATGTTTTTACAAAACGGTTTGTATATTCTGTACATCAAAATTTGGAGGATTACTGTTTCATTTTAGAAATTACAAAACACTTTGTCTTAACTGTGACGTCATAATGACGTCATCGTTTTGAGGATTAGTATTGTGCGTTAAAAATTACTAAACGCTCACTACACTAATTACTAAATACAATAACTAAAAACGACTCCTTCTTATTACAAAACTTTTGTTGTCGTGGGATCTGCAAATATTTATTTAATAATTAGTGAATTTTTGTAATAACAAATGAAGTTTTCTCTCAGTGTTGGTTGATTTTAGGTGCACTAAATTTTAAGTTTTATACGTAATCTAAATAACGAAAATTTTAACAAAAAATTAAAACCGCCTTCAAAAAAACTAAAAAGTTAAAAAATAATATTGCAGCCTATGACTTTTTCGTTCGCATCATAAGAACATTAATTTGTTTTATTGAAGTCGCTGTCAAGCCGGTACGATTCGCGACATGGCTTGCATTTTTTGGCTTGGCTTGACACCGACTTCTATAAAACAAATTAATGTTCTTATGATGCGAACGAAAAAGTCATAGGCTGCAATATTATTTTTTAACTTTTTAGTTTTTTTGAAGGCGGTTTTAATTTTTTGTTAAAATTTTGTTTATTTCACAATTTTCAGTGGTGAATTCATTAGTTCGATTTAATAGGAGTGCTTTAAATTAAAAAACGCACTAGTCGGCAGTACGATTTTCGAAGGTTCCCCTCGATTTCTCTGGGATGCCATCATCAGATTCTGGTTTCCTTATCATGGGACCACCCTTGTAATGATTCTTTTTTTGTTGGAAAGGAGATATTCCTTTCCAACAAAAAAAGAATCATTACAATCGGTTCATAAACGAAGAAGTTATCCGCGAACACACATTAAAAAAAAAAAAAAAAATATATACGGTCGAACTGAGAACCTACTCCTTTTTTTGAAGTCGGTTAAAAATAACGATTTTTCAGATTTTTTTCTGGTAGACAGCAATCTAAAAAAGTTGTATCCATCTGGTCAGGACTATAAAAAGATAATTTAAAAAAAAAACATAAAAAACAGAAACACCTTGTAGGCACTTTGTATGGAAAGCAAAAATGGTTTTCATTCCATTTGCTTGACCACCCTGTAATTATTTATTCCAATCCTAAAAAAAAACATTTTATCATAATTCAGTACGCTACATGGTATATTATTTTTATTTTAAAATAAGTAGGTACCTAAGTAGTAGTATAAGTAAACATAATGATATATTTAAACAATGTTTTAATTGCAGAAACTTATTGAAGGCAGAAGTTGGAAAGTTTCCTGAGACCTCGGCTGCTCAAACGTTCGAAGAACTAGATGAAGTGAATCTCAGTAACTGAATGATTGCAATTAACTAACGAAATATGAATGTATACAAACAAGTCTGCACTCTGCAATCAGAAGATTGTCGTAGTTTATGGCATGGGAGTTTTTGCTTCACTAGAGGCGCCCGCAACTCCGTACGCGCAGAGCACTGAATTTAAATACTCATAACTTTTGACTGAGTAAGCCGATTGCGATAAAACAAAGCTTAAATATTAATCCAAACTAAACCCTACGCTGCTGTGAAAATCCCATTCAAATCAGATTTTTTAAGTGATGCGTGCACAAACAAACAGACAAAAAATTTAAAAACCGTATTCTAAAAGCCCCCAATGATTTTTTTTGCAAATATGTTCAATGTAGGTACTACATCCACGCCAAAAATTATGTACCTATATTATAATATATTATATTACCTACCTGTATAATAATATGTTGATTGAGTTCACCTTGTACCTACTAGAAAAATGAATATACATTATAATATTATTTTCGAAGTTTTTTGTTTTATTTTACTAGCTAGCTTTTCCACAGCTTCGTCCACGTGACAATTTTTTTTTTGAGGTAAAATTGTAGGTTTCACATTAACATTGTTTTCGATAGGTGTAACCTTTTTCACACTATGGGTACCTATACATAATTTATTATTATGATACCGATATTGAATCGTAAAACTAGGCTAATTGATTCTGTAGTTTAGATGTGATAGATAACCACCACCTATAGACCACGAGTTTATACTGTAGTATACTACGGTAGTTTTACTGTAGTACAGTATTTGTATTAAATTTCATACAGCGCTCCTAGTGGTTACGTTGAGAACTAATTCTGTTATACAAAATTGTAGTAATATAGAAGTAACGTACAGTGAAAACTCATGGTTGGTATGCAAATGCATACCATAATATTAGTAGAATCACAAAGTACTATATAATTAGGTACTACGTACTTCTTTGATATTTTGTACGTCGAAATTAGTTCTGGAAATAAGGAAGGAAAGTTGTATTGTTTTCCTTATTATTAGTTCCTGTATAGTTTAGTGGCTATTTCCAGAACTAATTTTGACGAAGTTAAGTTCAAAAATGGTTGTTTGTAGCACCACTGCACCAGTGTCAACTCATTTATAAGCGTACACCTAAACTTAGCCTACGTTTCTGATTCGACTGTCCCTAATCTAATGGTGTAATTTCTTCTGCTTGCTATTTGAAGCAACCTCTTCGCCCAAGATTTTACCTTCGCACCCTGTATTGTTGTAGCAAATGGAATCGGACGCTTTCACCTTAATGAACGCCGTATTTCATAGCATAATGCTTTGCTAACGAGTTCGCATTAGACCATATTTGGGCCCAGGCAACGCACCTTTCATGTGAGAAATTATCTACCATTTGCTTACGTATTAGCAGAACAAATGAATATCTATATGTTACTATAATAGCGGTTTGGTTTACTGGAAACTACGCTCTTTTATGCAGTGCCCATGTTTATTGAAAGCAGAAACGGTTTTTTATACACTCAAACTCAAGTTTTCGATGAACAATTAACAAACAATGAGGGCTTCGACGGAGCCTATAGGTACCAGGCCCTGTACCCGGACTTTCGATGTTCGATATATCGCCACTGTTTCGGTCCGCACTTCATTGTGAATAGAGTTGACATTCGAACGAAAACGTTCACGCAATTGCGAAGCTCGAATGTGCGGGTAGAGGCCTAGAACCGGTATGCGAGGTAAAGGAAGGCAAAATCTGAAAATGTTTCCGGAAAATCGTTTACTGAACAACATTTCACTATCGCCTGTGTTACGCGACATTTTGGAAACGAAAAAGGGGGTCGACAAACATTTTTTTTACTTGCGCCATCGAGTGAGGTGTCGTTTAATAGGTCTTATATTATGTATAAAAATGATTTTTTTTTTTTTTTATTTATTTAACTTCATTCTTAAAACTGCTATAATTAAAATACAAATTCGCCAAACTGCAGAACAGTTTGTTGGCGATACGCTCTTAGTTACAATTTTATATAAACAGTTTGTACATGCTAGCGATACACTACACTTACAATTATTATTTTAACTTTTTTTTTTCTATATTATACATTCCTGGAAATTAATGTTGTTTGCTTTAGGTGTAGTTTGACTGACACTCTTTCATTTTAGATTAATACATGAGAACATACATACATACTCACGACCATCATCCCTTGCGGGGTGGTCAAGAACCAACATCATTTTATATCTACAATATTACTAATATTACGAATATAATCTGCATCTAAATAAAAAAATCAAAACCTCTTCTGAACAAAGTATGAGCAAAAATAGATGAAAGTCACTATAAAATGGCTTCGGAAACCTATCATAGGCATGCCCGATACACACTTGGCAGGACTTTTAAACTCTTTAGAAACTCAACTCTGACATTTCTAAAAGTTTGTAAGGCAAAGCTTTAGTTTGAATGTGTTATTTGATGTTATCATGAACCTAAATGGACAAAAAAAATCCGAAAGTAAAGAATGTGAGTTGTGTTATAGTAATGTTGTCAGTACTTACGTACCCGAGTCTCACCGATCCTGATAAGAGCTGTATCATCGGGTGTGGTCATGCACGACGTCACCGCCGCCGGCGCCGGCGTCGCCTGGGCATCGCCCCGTGGACTCGTGTTGATGTTTTATGCTCCCTTGGACCCCCCTTAATGCTTATGCTTGATGATTTAACTAAAATATATGATCGTCTCGCGGAGTTGTGGTACCATTCATTGAAATAAGTGTCTCAGACATGACTGATGACATGGATTGAAGACATGATATGGACCCAGTCAGTGCAGCTCTGTTAGCTTGATGAAACTTAATGTTAACACGAACTTAAAAGGACAAAAATGCGTCAACTAAATACTTAACGATGAATCAACGGGAGTCAGTCGGTAGGGACAGGAAAATATTATAATTATGTTAATATGATTGTGGAGCATGTCTGCGATCCCATTATCATTCGACGAGGGAGGGCCGAGGGACTCGGGAGGAGCTTGTAGAGGGATCGACGATCGTGCGAGGACGGCTGGCTCCTTGCGAAATTTACACCAATGAAGAGTGTATATAACGGTTCGTATTATTTTTGATACAGATTATAAACTACTCATAATTTATTAGCACTACAAACAGTGTAATGTAGATGATGATGATATGATGATGTGTGTGATTATTAATGTCTTCAGGAAATGGAGTACTATCAGAGAGAACACGCAGGTCTCGTGGCTGGGGCTCGCGTAGCGCCCCGGTACTGCTGCGGCACGTGACGCTGCTGCTCGCGGTGAGGCTCGCCTCGCTACACTTCTGTACGCAGAAGCATACGTTAGAATAAAAACTAAATGTAATTTGAATTGTGTATCGTTATAGATATGGGGCGGGGCGGGGCTGGCGACGGGGGCGCGGCTGAAGTGGGACCCGAGCACGTACGTGGCGTTGCGCGAGCTTTTCCCGGCGGAGTACTGGGCTGCTGCGGTGCTGCTGCCCGCCGGCTCCGGCGCGCTGCTCGTGCTCGGCCACCTGGTGCTGCACGCACTGCGCCGCCGCAGCCGAGCGCTGCTACTGCTGGTACATACCTAACCCTGTCGCTCGTCCGACCTCCCACACACGCCGCGTGTCTCTGACCACTCACTCCCGCTCGCTTGCAGTACGCGGCGTTGATGATGCTGCTGTTGGCGGCAGAGGGCGTATGGGCGACGTGGACCGTAGTGCGCGTGATGCGGTGGCTCGTCTCAGAGGACTCGGAGATGATTCGTCTCGCGCTGAAGGGGATGCACAAGCTGAAATCCGTGCTGAGTTTCATCGATCGATGGTTTCATATCGTTCCCGCCGTTGGCAAGATAAAGGATCTCATTAAAGTAAGTAACGATACACATAAATCGTACGAAGGGGATAAGTCTGTGGGGGGAATGTGTTGAGTAATAAAGTGTGGACTCTTGCAGGAGGCGGAGGAGGACGCGCCCCGCAACGTGTACGTGGGCGCTGCGGCAGCGGCTCTGCTGGCAGGGCTGCAGGTGTCCGCCGTGGTGCTGGCCCTGCTGGCGGCGCGCCACACTTCTCGTCCAGGGACCAAACCAATCTCAAAGTAAATAATACAATAGTTTGTACAGTACGACCAGGAAAATCTTCTTCCAGGAGGATCTTCGTTCTCGCAGACAGAGACTAACATTTCCCGACTGGACTCGAAACAATTTGTTTTTATACAGGGTGTAACAATACACCCTAGTAATACTAAAGGGGGTGCTTCAGATCATCAAATTGAACAACTTTCACTATGAAGCCAACATCGAGAAAAAAAAAAATCTGCTGTGCCATACAAAACTGCACTACCGACTCGACTAAAATGTATGGGACAGCTGATTGTTTTTATTTTTTCTGGATGTTGGCTCCATAGTGAAAGTTGTTCAGTTTGATGGTCTGAAGCATCCCCTTATGTATTACTAGGGTGTATTGTTACACCCTGTATAATCAACCTGTTTGAAAGAGGGAAATTGATTGCTAATGACCGAATGAAGATGGCGTCGGTCGTGCCGAAACGCGAATTCAATCGACCAATAGAAGCAGATCATTTTTGGCGGATAACCGTAGAGTATCCTGATTGGTTCGCAAAGTTTTAATAATAGTCTACTGCGCAGGAAGCGGAAGCATTATAAACCTGGTACAAATGTAGTAGGATCTCGTAAGGATGAATTAGATGCTTATAAAACATGTGTTCCACAGAGACATAGGTCCGGCTAGGTGGACATGGCGGCAAGGCTGTGAGATGAAGGTGCGGGGTCGGGGCGGGCGGGTGGGCCCGCTGGTGCAGATGTTTGAGCCTGCCGGCGCCTGCGCCCGCGCCAGCGTAGTCTGACGCCTGCTGCAAAAATTTAAACTCTACGTATTGCCTGTGAAGCGAACATTTATTTTTAAATGCTTTCATTGTTTTCCTATTATATTTCCTTAAGTATTATATGAACAAATAAATGATTCCATTCGATTTGTCATAAAATTACTCACACCCGTCTCTAGGCTCAGTAATTCGGTAGGAAGGTAATTAGTTCTGTACCAAACTTTTGAAGCTATTTTCTTAGTGATGAAGTTACTTTTAGGGTTCCGTTCTCAAAGGGTGAAAACGGGACCCCATTACTAAGCCTACGTTGTCCGTCCGTCCGTCCGTCCGTCCGTCTGTCCTACATATTTAGGGCTGTAACTTTTGAACCGTAATAGCTAGATAGTTGAAATTTTCTCAGATTATGCGTTATTATGGCGGATTTGTTAATAAATAATTAAAATGTCAAAAAGTTAAAAATTAAGGGGGTTTCTCAACAAGAAATTAGTTTTTATCAACGTTTTTTCTTCACGCTCTATCGTAAAAACGGTAAAACATACAAACGTCAAACCTAGTTTGATTATAAAGCATACTCTACAAAATAACAACAAATACTAAAAACTGGCCAAGTGTGAATCGGTATCGCGCTAAAGGTCCCGGACAAAAAGATTTATTTCTAAGTTAATAATGTTGTGTTCTGTGGTGGTGTGGTACGGAACCCTCTGTGCGCGAGTAGCCCGACTCGCACTTGACTCGGTTTTATTGCATGTAAGTAAAATAACGATACCTATTGAACTATAAACTCAGCAACATCATTATCATCCTAAAGTTTAATCATTTTAACGGGTTCTTACCGCATTTTTTACTTTTTTTGAGATCCCGATATATCAGCAGTGTTGTGTTACAGTGGTGCCATGATCACGGGATGACTGAACAATTGCAGGTAGATTCATAAGAGCAGACAAATCTGTGGGCCCTCATTCTTCATCGTTTGCTCCGACTATGTTCGGAACTCACTTTAAAGTCATCGTCACTCTTTTCACTTGGTCCAGCACGTCAAAGGTCCAGCAAGCACCCGTTAAAATAATTATCTTTAGCTTTATTAATAACCGCGTAGCTCTCATAAACTGTAGGAACTTCTTCTTCAGCATTATATTCAGGTTTCGTCACGATTTTTCCTTTCACCGTTGGAGAGCAATCGATATATTATTACGTACACAAGTTAGAAAAAGTCACTGGCACCATTGTTGTCCGTGTGGAATCGAACCCGGTCCTTCATGATTGAGTGTCCTTACCTCTCCGCAACGCGCCACCTGCGACGCTCTCAGCAACATGGCTCATTATAAAACTTAGTTCATACAAAACTAAACCTTTACGTGTACTTCAGCCATATCATAATTCACAATATCATCCTGGAAACACTTTGTTGAACTTGCTTAATAACTCGCTTATAAGAACTATTTAACAGCAAAGGAGGAACTTGTATATAACAACTACAGCAGGTTGTTCGAGTTTCAAACTTTCTTCATAAAACACTGAAGTGCTTTTAATTATTCAATGTACTTTTTAACGACATTTTTTTCCTTTGTCAAACGCTTCTCGGAATTTATATTTGAAATAATAGAGGATCTATTTTATCGATCGAGCCAGGACCAAAGGGACAGACGTCGCAACCACCGCTGCCAATCTAAAGTGGGATTGGGCTGGACATGTTTGCAGCATGCCTGATAACCTGTGAAGAAATCTGCTGTTGCATATATTTGAGTCGCGTAGGTAGTGCGCGCGGCGGAGGGTACAGTTTAGAATGGAACAGCTGATTTTTTTTTGCTCCGATCGGTTTGCTCCCATAGGAAAAGTTGTTCAGTTTGATGGGTAGACTCTTAGTTTAATAGGATGCTAATGATATCAATTTCACCCTGTATAACTGTCCGAGACGAATGGTAGGAGAGGAAGACCGGCAAAAAGATGGATGGATTGTGTGAAAGATGCTATGTGTATAGCTGAGAGATGAATCTTCTTCTTTCGTATCAGCATGAGCTCGTATTGACACTCAGTCATGGTAATGGTGGAAAGCTTAGCCAGTCAGCAATGGTCGCGCATGACTGTCCAAGGTGCGTCAGATAAACGCAGGTTTCGTCACCAGGGGAATCGGTCACTCAAGAGATAAAAGAAGAAGGTATATTACACCGCACCCAAGGGAGTTAATTATAAATTATAGTATAATAATAAATTAATAAGGGCAGGGCAAAATAATTAATGAGGTGTTTATTGTCATAACCGTAATGAAACTACTTCAAAAACTAAAGAATGCGAAATTCCGAATTAAAGATTGTTAAGTATAGTAAAGGGCGCTTGAACCCAACAACAACACTACTACGTGTGCTATAAAATCTATTTAAAAGGTTTTTAGATAAATCAAGAATTTTTTGATGAGCATTTCGAAAACACGTATCGGATTTAAATCGAAATGTCAAATTCATAGACCTATCTATTTTATTAAACATCAAATATAAGTCACGTATAAAAATATCTTTACGTGCTTCGTGAGGCGCTACATAATGTGAAAAGATGTTTTTTAAAATTACTTACCTACATCATCTAGAAGCAGTAGCGTAGCGAGGGGGGGCAGGGGGGGGGGGGGGGCAAATGCCCCAGGCGGCACTTTAACAGGAGCAACAAATTCGGGAAAAATTTCCAGTTCTTAAAGCAGAGAAAAGTCGAGCTCGCTTCGCTCGCTCTAAGTTTCTAATTAGAAAAATTTGGTTGATTTGATTTGATTTTGATTTCATTCTTTTAAAATTGCAAAGTAATTAAATTTTATTAGCATAATCCTAAAGAGTTCTGACCACATCTACGATGTGGTGCTAAAAATTTCGACCTTGCTTCGCTCAACCCATAGCTTTTACTTAGTGCACAAGTTTTAGAGATACGTAAAAAGCTCTGCCTCCAACCGATTCGTATTGAGGAGCAAAAGTCGAGCTCGCTTCGCTTGCTCTATGTTTCTATTTTTGCGTGGGTAAACCAAAAAATGTTTAATCACAACCCGGATAAAGGTGCAAAAAAAAGCTCCTTTATTTTTTGTGCAAGTCTTCGCAAAAAGATAAGGGGGCGGCAAAATTTGTTATTGCCCCGGGCGGCAGAAACCCACGCTACGCCACTGTCTAGAAGTAAAGTAAACATTACTCAGCTGCGGTAAAAGAGAGATAATGTTGTTGACGCATCTGACGAGTGCTCCTTGTTATCCTAGAAAGTTAGCTGGGAGCAAATCTTTAAGTTCTTGTTCAACTGAGAAGTTGGATGTGTCGAGGCACTTTGTGGATGTGCGTAGAGTCACGGAATATTTAAGAGTTCGTAGATCGTAGAGTGCCGAAAGTGTCATATCCGTTTATTTTTATTTTGAGTGTTGTATGTATGGACATCATATTTTTTTTGGAAACAAAGACAAATTTGTTCTTACATATGTATAAATGTTTTCATAAATAAACTGTCCATAAACTGATAAAGTATTTAATTACCGTAAATAGGTCGCGAAGCGAATCATGAACCTATACCTACAGGGTGTAAGTGACAGCCTAACAAATACTAAAAAGGTGAACTCAGACCATCAAACTGAACAACTTTCACTGTGGAGCATATCTCAGGAAACGCGAAAAAAATCAGCTGTCCCATACCTACATTTTAGTCAGGTAGGTACAGCAGTTTTGTATGGGACAGCTGATTTTCTTTCGCGTTTCCTGAGATATGCTCCACAGTAAAAGTTGTTCAGTTTGATGGTCTCAGTTCACCGTTTCAGTATTTGCTAGGTTGTCACTTAAACCCTGTATATAGCTCGAATTGTCCACGTCAGTAGGATAAAGATTGTCTCAATCCCAGAGCTTAGTCTACCAGAAAGAGTTTTAATGTGAGAGCCAGGTGGCAGCTCCATTGCAGCCTAGAGTCAATCGTTATTCCCAAATATAAAAAGCAGAAAAATATCAACACATTCTTCATTTTTTTTTTTTTATGTTCGATAGGTAAACATTTGACCCCAATCTCACCTGATGTTGAGTGATGATGAGGCCGAAGATGTAGCATGCTTACCTAGAAAGATGCCTATTCACTCTTGCCTTGAAGAGGCCCAGGTTGTATTGCTCAGGGAACAGGTCCGCAGGCAGTGCGTTCCACTCCTTAGCCGTGCGCATTATAAAAGAAGAAGCAAACTTCTTCGTGCGAATTGCTGGTAGGTCAACGACATAAGGGTGGAAACCCAGCCTGCGTCTCGTCCCCCGCAGATGAAAGGGAGACGGAGGTATTAAATCGTGTAATTCATAATTACTCGATCTCGATCTAAAAGTTTTGACTGTTTGAAATTACAAAATGTATAATAAATAATAATTGATAGTGTGAAGTGGATCCGGTGACGCATACTTATGATAATACCAACAATTGTGAATTATTGTCATGTTATGAATGTTATAAAGTTCAAACACAAATCTAAACGGGGCTTGATAATTTTAAATAGTAGGTATAGGTCATGACCATAGTAAAAACCAGCCAAGTGCGTGTCGGGCCACAAGCAGTGTAGGGTTCCGTAGTTGCCCGTCACAATATACGGACGGACTTAGAAGGGGGCTTTTTGTTTTTATACTACGGTTTAACGGCTAATACTTTACAACCGGTGAAACATGAAAATACTCCTTGGTGGTCAGTAATGTTCGTCCTTCTATATTTCCGTCGTTATTTTGGACGTCAACTTTGTAAACAAACGACAAAAATTTATAGAAACGGACAACACGTACGAAAGAAAGACGAACATTACCGACCGCCATAGTAATTTTTCGTGTTTCAATGCTTGTAAGGAGGATTTGCATCCATCTAAACTATTATAAAACTGTAACAGAAGTGTGCCTGTACATTGAAGATATTTACAAAAAAGATTATGATATGGTTTTTAGATGTCATCATCATCATTATCATCTCAGCCGATGGACGTCCACTGCTGGACATAGGCCTCCCCCAAGGATCGCCATAACGACCGGTCCTGATGAGATGATTTTAGATGTCCCTGATTCCAAATCACCAATTTTTGGGTTTTTTGTCTGTCTGTTTGTTTGTTTGTTTGTTTATTTGTTTGTTTGTTTGTGGGTTTGTTTGTTCGAGCATCACGCAAAAACTACTGAACCGATGTTGATGAAACTTTTTTGTTTGATAGCTTATGATCTGACTTAAAATCTGGTATATAATTTATGCGGACGAAGTCGCGGGTAAATGCACGTTGGTTATAAATCCATGGAGATGACACATTTTTGTTGAGCTCTAAATAACGATCCATTACAAAGGGGTAGTAAAGGTATAAAAAATTACTATTAATTAAAATTATCGTTAATTTCGCTACAATAGGTAAGTACTAAAGAAAGAAAGAAAGAAAGAAAGAAATATTATTTGTCAGATATTTAAAAACGAAATGCTAAAATTAGGTCTCAGTCTTCAGACTTTTCTTATTTAGGTAATCGCTATTAATTTGTTCAAGTGGTGTCTTAGAATACCTAAGAAGTCTTACAAGGTGATACCAATTGCTAGAAGCAATTTTAATATGGTAATGTCGACTGAATAAGTTTTATAGCCCCGGGTGCCCCAGGGACCGTTGTCTCGGTCTCCAAATTAAAATCATTCTTTCTACGATATTTACCTTTTCGTTATTTTTTCCTAAAATAAAACATAATTTCTAACAAGATTATTTTTATCCATCAACACACAAATAGGAAAATTCAATTTGGTTATTTTCCGTGTTCGTCTTCCTTTTTCGATTTCTCTGATAAATTCAATTATTCTATCAACATTTATCAATTCGACCACAATTTCATTTTATTTTATATACTGGGTGTTACATATGTAAAAATAAAAATTTCAAACTTTTATTGGGGTTGTTGAGACTATCAAACTGAACAACTTGTACTATGGTAACAACATCGAAATCACGAAAAAAAAATCTTTTGTCGCATACATTTAGCTCGAGCAGAACTGTAGTTTAGTATGGAACATCGCAAACGCATCGAATCATGACGAATCTCCCCATTTTGGGGGAGGCCTATTTTGCTGGACATATCCAGCAGTGGACGTCTATCGGCTGATATGATGATGATGGAACATCCGATTTTTTTCGCGATTTCGATATTGGTCCCATAGAGAAAGTTTGATGGTTTTAACCACCCCCTTAAATGTTTATTTGTATTTTTGTAACACCTTGTATACCTCTCGTAGGTAAGAACTTAGTACCTAGTAATGTTTATTCATCAGAGTTCGAATGTTTTGGTCGGCCGTCGTCACGGGTAGACAATAGGCATAAATATTTTTTCACGTCATTTGCTTTTGGGTCTAAAGTGGCATTTCTGCCGCGTTGTGGCAAATGGCTTGGATATCCTCCAAATATGCCATCTAGATAAGATACGAGACCTTTTACTGTTATTATCGGGGATCCCTATTAGCGGGACCTCTTGTGTTTTGTTCGAGGAATATAACTTTTTAAAAGACTCCGATCTACTTTAATAATGTTGGTATTCATAACTCACAAAACTATCCTCTTTTAGGTAGGTATAAAGTTTTGATACTTACTTAGGTACTTTAAAGTGGCAGGCCAGCGATTTCAAAAACCGTCGAGTGTAATATTGTCGATCAGTCTACCGCGCTCCATACATATTTTGGATATCCAACCAACCAATCCACCAATCCAAATCCATCTAAACTAATTGCTCAACAAGTGAATATTTATTTACATAACAATAACATACAATAAGATAAACACTATAAAATTAATCCTACAAAACTATAAATAACATATACCTACCTAATATCTACCTATGTATAATATACCTAGCCTAATTAACCAATTAAACTAAATTAAATTCTTGAAAAACGACCTAGAAACTAATCTCTGTGCGTGTGGTATGACAGATTTTCATTAAAATGTATAGTTAGTGTACCTAAATGTAATTTTTTTCTTTTTTGTTCGTTATTTATTTATATCGGGGTCTTTTAACCCTGAGGTTACGTCAGCCCTATCATGCCTTAACCTAGATCCTATACAAAACAAAAAACCGAACACTTCTAAATGTTATTGAACCGAACACAATATATGTTATGGGAGCTCTACGAGGACCTCTTAACGCAATGTGATATAGCCCTGTAGACAAAGTAACATTTCTATGGGCGTAGACGCTATAGTCGAGCCGCTACAAACGTACAGTTTGGGTCATAAATCATCTCATTGAACCTTTTGCTCGCACTCATGGGCTTTACGGAAACAGATCCACAGAGCCCATAAGTACGAGTGAGAGGTTCGATGAGATGGTTTATGACCCAAACTGTACGTTTGTAGCGGCTCGACTATAGTAGAAATGGCAGAATGTATGGATTTGACATTGGCGATCGAAACATTTTGACGTCCGCTTTCTCCACCATACGTCAAATCCATACATTTTTTCCGTTTCTATTAGCGTCGACGCCAATAGAATGTCAAATTATAGGGCCCCTGGGCCTCAATTGCGCAATTTTATACGGTTTTGGTTTGGTTTTGGTTTAGTTTTGGTTTAGATTTGGTTTAGCTGAAGTAAAAAAGCTATCGCGATATATTTTTCAGAACGGTTAAATCGCACAATACAGAAAATTCGATCGAACGGACATCAAATGTTACGCCAACGTATCTTCCGAAATAAAGCTAAATTGTTACCGTTAATATAATTTAATTGTGCATAACGTAACGTTTTTGGTTGTGGTTTTGTTTTGGTAGTATCGTTCAAACTTAGGGCGATTGAGGCCCTGATTGCTAACACGGACCTTAAGGTCCGTCATTGCTAATTAAGAAAATAGTTTTAAAAGCTAATAATCAAAAAATCGTCCTAGGAAGAGGTGGCGGGACAATCTGGATGGTTTCGATGACGCGTGGCCAGAGCATTACCAGTACAGAGATATGGTTGAAGGATAAAGAGGTCTTTGCCCAGCACTGGGATGAAATTGGCTGATAAAAAATCCTGGATGAAGTTATTCCAACGTAATTTTTGAGGGATTTTCCATTCTAGTTGTAGTTTATTAGGTACTCTATCTGGCAGATGCAACGAAGAAAGTAAATGGAGATAAAATCGAACAAAACTAGTTTGACTTGTTTCCTCCCCCAAGATTTCCGTATGCACTTATCTACTGTGCTTTGTTTTTCCTTATATAGATTTACGACCTGTTTGGCTTTTCTTATTAAACGATTTTATTTAACTTCGAAGCTGTCTAACTATCTAACTAACTAACAATGGATTCTTGTAATCGAATTCTGACCCATTTCCTATCAACCTATTAAGTTGAAACTTTACACACACGTATAGTTCTGATGACAATACAATATTATGGTAACATGGAGTTGATCTGATGATGGAGACGGAAGGTGGTCAAGGGATCTCCTCGATGAATTATAGCAGAGGACTCGTATTTGGTATCATTTAAATTGTTTCAAAGAGTACTTTATGGTACCGGTAAGATTGAGGATCTGATGATGGAGACGAAAGGTGGTCAAGGGATCTCCTCGATAACTTATAGCAAAACACTCGTGTTTGGGCTCATTTCAATTGTTGCGATGAGACCTTTGAGGTACAAGTAATAGTGAGGGTCTGATGATGGAGAAGGAAGGTGGTCAAGGGATCTTCTCAATGAATTATAGCAGAGCATTCGTGTTTGGTATCATTTAAATTGTTTCGATGAGAACTTTGTGGTGCCGTTAACATTGAGGATCTGATGATGGAGACGGAAGGTGTTCCAGGGATCTCCTCGATGAATTGTAGCAAAACACTCGTGTTTGGGCTCATTTCAATTGTTGCAATGAGAATTTTGTGGTACCAGTAACATTGAGGATCTGATGATGGAGACGGAAGGTGGTCAAGGGATCTCCAAGATCAATGAAAGCAAAACAGCCGTGTTTGGTCTTACTTCAATTGCAGAGATGAGAACTTTGTGGTATCAGTAAAATTGAGGATTTGATGATGGAGACGGAAGGTGGTCAAGGGATCTCCAAGATCAATGAAAGCAAAACAGCCGTGTTTGGTCTTACTTCAATTGTAGAGATGAGAACTTTGTGGTATCAGTAAAATTGAGGATTTGATGATGGAGACGGAAGGTGGTCAAGGGATCTCCAAGATCAATGAAAGCAACACAGCCGTGTTTGGTCTTACTTCAATTGTAGAGATGAGAAGTTTGTGGTATCAGTAAAATTGAGGATTTGATGATGGAGACGGAAGGTGGTCAAGGGATCTCCAAGATCAATGAAAGCAAAACAGCCGTGTTTGGTCTTACTTCAATTGTAGAGATGAGAACTTTGTGGTACCGATAACATTGAGGATCTGATGATGGAGACGGAAGGTGGTCAAGGGATCTCTTCGATGAATTGTAGCAAAACACTCGTGTTTGCGCTCATTTCAATTGTTGCTATGAGAACTTTGTTTTACCAGTAAGATTGAGGATCTGATGATGGAGACGGAAGGTGGTCAAGGGATCTCTTCGATGAATTGTAGCAAAACACTCGTGTTTGCGCTCATTTCAATTGTTGCTATGAGAACTTTGTTTTACCAGTAAGATTGAGGATCTGATGATGGAGACGGAAGGTGGTCAAGGGATCTCCAAGATGAATGAAAGCAAAACAGTCGTGTTTGGTCTTACTTCAATTGTAGAGATGAGATCTTTGTGGTACCAGTAAGATTGAGGATCTGATGATGGAGACGAAAGGTGGTCAAATGATCTCCTCAATGAATTATAGAAAAAGAGTCGTATTTGGTCTCACTTCAATTGTTGCGAATGTTGCGATGAGAACTTTGTGGTATCAGTAAGATGGAGGATATGATGATGGAGACGAAGGTGGTCAAGGGATCTCCTCAGTTAATTGAAGTAGAACACTCGTGTTTGGACACAATCATTTAATTGGTGTTGGTGAGGATAGGATAGGAGGTAGTCTCGGTAAGATTGAGGGTGTTCTAATAGAGACGAAAGGTGTTCAAGGGATCTCCTCAGTAAATTGTAGCAGTCCGTGTTTGATATCATTCCATTTGTTTTGATAAGGACTTTTTAGTCCGGGTAATACTGAGGTTCTGATGTTGGATATGGAAGATGGTAAAGGGATCTCCACGATGAATTATAGAAGAAAACTTGTGTTTTGTCTCATTTCAAATGTTGCGATGAGAACTTTGTGGTACTTACCAGTAAGATTGAGGGAGTGATGATGGATATGGAAGACGGTCAATGGACCTTCGCGATGAATTATAGATGAACATTCGTGTTTGATGTAATTTAATTGTTGCGATGAGAACTTTGTGGTACTTACCAGTAAGATTGAGGGTCAGATGATGAAGAAGGAGGGTGGTCAAGGGATCTCCTCCGTGAATTATAGCAGAAAACTCTGTTTGTTGTAATTTCAATTGTTTCGATGAGAACTTTATGGTACCAGTAAGATTGAGGGTCTGATAATGGAGATGGATGGTGGACGAGCGATCTCCTCTACAAGTGTAGCAAATCATTTGGGTTTGATCTCGTTTCAATTGTTTCGATAATAACTTTGTAGTGTCAGTAAGATTGAGGATCTGATGATGGAGACGGAAGGTGGTTTAGGGATTTCCTCAGTTAATTGAAGTAGAACACTCGTGTTTGGAGACATTTAATAGATTTTGATGAGGATTCTATAGTCTCCGTTAGATTGAGGGACAGATAATGGAGCACAGTCGTAGGTATTTGATAATATTTAATTCTTTTTGATAACGACCTTATAGTCCCGGTATGATTGAGGGTCTGAAGGAAGGTGACTAAGGGATCTTCTCAGTAAACTGTTGCACAATATTCGTCATTGGTATCATATAACTTTTGGCGATGAGAACTTAATGATAGGTACTGGTAAGATTGAGTGTCTGATAATGGAGATGGAAGGTTTTCAAAGGATCTATACACGTACAACTAATTGTAGCAGAACACTCATGTTTGGTATCATTTAATTTGTTTCGATGAATACTTTTTTAGTCTCGGTAAGATTGAGCATCTGATGATGGAGACAGGTGGACAAGGGATCTCAACTAATTGTAGCAGATCATGACTCAGAAACTAAAAAGTAAAAAATAAAATAAGTAAAAAAAATTTTTTAAGTAAAACGATTTTAATAAAACTGCACTAAACGGTAAAAAATAATATTGTAAAATTTTCGTACTATGTTGCACCATACTGTTGTTAGCTGGAAATTTGTGAGTATAACCTATGTTACCCTATCTTCAAAATAATTATGACGAAAAAAGGTATTACAATAGGGATTCATATTTTAGATTAATACTTTGTTCATTAATTTTGATTATAAAATCGTGGGCGCTTGCTAGTAAAATATAAAACTTTCCTAGCAATTTTGCTATAATTCTTACCTATAGTACAGGTACGACAGCCTTCATAGCTCGATACCATAAAACAATGAAAACCACATCGATAGATTAGCCGCGTATACTAGGCCTATTGAGTTTGAAAATGTATATAGTTATACCTATTACTATGCAAGCGCCCACGATTTTATAATCAAAATTAATGAACAAAGTATTAATCTAAAATATGAATCCCTATTGTAATACCTTTTTTCGTCATAATTATTTTGAAGATAGGGTAACATAGGTTATACTCACAAATTTCCAGCTAACAACAGTATGGTGCAACATAGTACGAAAATTTTACAAAATTATTTTTTACCGTTTAGTGCAGTTTTATTAAAATCGTTTTACTTAAAAAATTTTTTTTACTTATTTTATTTTATACTTTCGAATGCTATCTGTCCGCCCGTTAATTTCTATTAACGGATTTCGAATTAGTACCTTCCTACTATTTAGAAGCCGTGGTGGTCCAGTGGCGAGTAACCTTGCCTGCCGTGCAGGAGGCGATGGTTCGATCCCCGTCCAGGCCGACTCGTACCAATGAGTTTTTCGGAATTTATGTACGATTTGTAACACCACTCTGGCTTTTCGGTGAAGGAAAACATCGTGAGGAAACCTGCATGCTTCAATTTCGAGGCATGTATCGTACCTACTGTCCATTACAAGTGGCGACGGGCTTACTCCCCGTCACACTGGACAGAGTTTCGGTACTACTAGTGAAACGTGGATGTTCTGAAGTTTCAGACTACCCCCTCGGGGAATATAGTCGTGAGCATATGCTATGCTACTATTTAGAAACAAAACTTTTCAGGAACTTTCTGATAGCATCAAGTGAGCAAGAAAGAGCTGGGCGGAATAAGAGAAGATAGAAATTTACTTGTGCCCTTTTCACATGACAAATAATCCCAGCCGTGTGGTTCCGGTATAAAATGGACCACCTCATTTCTTCCCGTGGGTGTTGTACGAGGCGACTTATAGTTCGGACATCATTCCCTGTGTACATCATAAATATAAGATGTACATGTAGGTACACTTTCATTTCATGCCGCAGTACTAAAGAAGTACTTTCTCCATCTAACTTAATACAATAGCTCAGAATTGGTAATAGTATATAGTTCTACATAACAATAGCAAGTTTTCCTAATAAGCATGGTGATTATTATCTCCCTCATAAAAACCCCCCGGGTTACATTTCTGAAAAAAGATATACAGCGAAATATAGAAAATTACCTACAGTATAAGTTACGCACAATGTTCGCGAGTACCTGTAGATTTAAAAAAAAAATATGATTTTTTTTAAATGTCCGTAATCTAAAACACTACAACCTTTACAGTTTAAAAATTGACGCTCTTAGCCCGGCTTGCACCAATACGTATTTAGGCTTAAACGTATTTAGTGACCGCTCTGTCTCTCACACTGCTCATACTAATGACAGTGACAGCATCATATTTAAACATGTTTAAGCTTAAATACTTTTTGGTGCAAGCCAGCACCAAAAAGTCATGTAAAAAGTTGTAACCCAAAAAATAAAATTTTTAAGAAAAAATGCTTCACAACCACTGAGGTAGTTCACAACTTGCGAGTTGACTTAAGAACAGGACATTCTCTTTACATTGAGGCAATTTTAATAGAGAATGGCTGAGGAATAAACCTTGATGACCGCGCTCCATACAAACGAAGTTTGATTCTATTTTGGATATTAGCCAAATAAAAATGATTTTTTAACACGGTCCAGAAACTAATACCCTTGTCTGTGGTTTGTCAGATTTTCGTTATCTACATCTACATCTACACTAATATTATAAAGAGGAAAGATTTGTACCTATTTTTGTATGTTTGTATGTTTGTAATGAATAGGCTCAAAAAGTACTGGGCTGATTTAAAAAATTCTTTCACCATTAGAAAGCTGCATTCACCCTGAGTAACATAGGCTATATTTATTGCTAGAAAAGATTAGACGTCCACCCGTGCGAAGCCGGGACGGGCCGCTAGTGTTGTATAGTTTCAAAGTTACACTGGCCTAAAGATTTATATACAAAAAAAAGCGTCAATTTTTAAACTGTAAAGGTTGTAGTATTTTGAATTACCTACATACATTTAAAAAAAATTATCCAAATCGGAGTAGTTTTTTTTAACGGGTTCCGAAGTAAAAACCTTCAGGGACTCGAAAAATTAATATCTTTGACATTATCACACAAATTATCTAGTCACATTTGAAGTACCAGAATATAGCCCGAACTTGTATAGCTTGCCTGGTCATTGCTTGCAATGACTGTGCATTGTCAACATGTACGGTAGCTTTTGCAAAATCCGCAGAGATTGGGAACTTTTTTCAGTTCATAGTGGTCATTGTCAGCACTGCTAAACTGGCGTTAAAAAGAATTTGTTACATTTATTGCGGATTTTATACAACCGAGTGTATATTGTTGTGAATAGGCAAGGCAGTATCTAGATTCTAAGTGTATTAAGCTGTACTATGTAAAATGTCGATAATATTCGGGCATAGCTGACAATGCGGCTCTGCGGACATTGCACGTAAAATATAGAACAATGAGAAATCTATCATGGGATAACTTAGACTCCATACCTACTAAGATTTGTGATGCAGGAACTGTTATGTGAAATATCGTAGCTCGAAATGGCACCACTGGATTTTAATTGATATTAATGAAAATATCCAAAGCAAAAGCGAGCTCCTTCATATCGATATCAATCTTCGTTTAACCCAACTCATGCCATTGTTATCCGAAATTGCGCTAGGAAAGAATTCAAATATCGCAAATTCGTATCGTTTTGCTCATCATTGGCCGATGTAACCAATTAAGCTACCTGGACCAATAAAAACTATTTATTAATACTCTAAACATATCTTTATCATAGAGATAATGATGCCAAGAGTATTTATTAATAGTTAGTATGTAGTAGGTATCACAATCAAAGCATTTCACTGAACATAACCTTCCAATTAAGGCGCACAAAGTACCACTACTGCGCAGTGTTGCGGAAACGTTTTCTATGTATCCTAGCAATCAAAACTGTAGTGTATACCGTAACAAGCTATCTTGTTGCCTTTGATATACTACCAACCAAGGATTAAACATAACATAACGTAAGTACCACGAGCTTGTGTGCTGATAAACGCGTAATAGAGATACCTAGCGATGCGTGCGTGCCACTAACGAACAGATATGTAACCAGGATTTTAATCTGGGGGTTTTTTAAGTTTCAGTTTGAAAAATACTCATTATACAGGGTGAAATTGATATCATTAGCATCCTGGCATGTCATGTCCTGTCATGATGGCATCATATTTTGGGCGTGTAACGTCACTTTGACAGCACTAAAGTCAGTTGTTGGTATTCTGTCTCTTTTCTTAATCTTATTTTAGAAAGTGACAGGAATAAATTTAGTGAAGTCGTGGCACAGTTCGAATCGACACCATTGCATACATTTGAGTCGTGAAGTCGCGCATCGACATTGCAGTTAAGTATGGAACAGCAGATTTTTTATTTGCTCCGATTGATTTGCTGCCATAGTAAAAGTTGTTCAGTTCGATGGTTATATATAGGTTCTCTTAGTTTAAATATTGTGTTCACAAAACCGGATTACATGCTACTAGTCGTCATATAAGTGTGTACATTTTTAATGTTGTTGACTAACCCAGATTGATTTTGGTTCCCGGGTCAGAATAGCCCACCTAGAGCCCACCCCATTTCTTCAAGTGGATGTCCTATGAGAAAACTAAAAGATAAGGATTCTTTTCCAGAGTTCCAGTGGACGAAATGCAAACCATCCTAATACAGCTTACCACGTCATTTTTTATCGGAGTTCTAAAGTTGGTATTATAAATCGAATTTATTGATTTTACATGTATGCCATGTTAGCTTAATCAAATTAAAGATTGAAAAAGACGGGCGGCGAGCGGAATTCGAACCCACGACCTGCCTTTCCGGGGCATGCTCCTCTTCAACAGAGCTGTCGGCGCCCCGCAGGCCACGACGAAATGAGGAGGAGAAGAGGAGCATGCCCCGGAAAGGCAGGTCGTGGGTTCGAATCCCGCTCGCGCCCGTCTTTTTCAATCTTTAATTTGGTATTATAAAGTTAATTGAACTAATCCAAATACTACGAAGCCCGAACGTACTCGTACTACGGTTGTGAGTTTATACGTTAATTTAAATTTCGAAATATAGTGTTTGTATTCAAATCGACAAAACCGCAAGAAACTTTGATTCGGTTTTCAGTGGTTTAGAATACAGGAAACATTTTTGGACTCAATGGCCCCCTGTGCCTGCAAACAACCTAAGATTGGAGCGGACGTTGACGTATCGCGACTGAGAAAGCCCCGATCCAATTTAGCAGCCGAATCCGATGACTGTCCCCAGGGAGCCTCAGTTTTATTCATGGAAACAATTTTAACGGAAAAGGAAAAAATTCTTTCCGTCGGATATGGGTACAAGATGAGAACAAAGCGTTTACTGCTATTAAAGGTACAGTAAAGTGGCGGCCTTATCACAATATTAAAGATTTATCAATAAAGAAGAAAGCCTTAATTTAAAAAGGCGCTACTCCAATCTAAACTATTATAAAACTGTAACAGAAGTGTGTCTGTACATTGAAGATATTTTCAAAAACAAGATTAAGTACGATCTGATTTTTAGATGTCCCTGATTCCAAATCACCAATTTTTGGATTTTTGTCTGTCTGTTTGTTTGTTTGTTTGTTTGTTTGTTTGTTCGTTTGTTTGTTTGTTTGTTTGTTTGTTTGTTTGTTTGTTTGTTTGGGTGTTTGTTTGTTCGAGTATCACGCAAAAACTACTGAACCGATTTTGATGAAACTTTTTTTGTTTGATAGCTTATCACCTGACTTAAAATCTGGTATATAATTTATGCGGACGAAGTCGCGGGTAAAAGCTCGTAAACTATAAAAGCCTAAAAGCTATGTTGTAGAGTTTTATTTTGTTGTAGAATGTAGAGTTCGTTATGTTGTAGAGTTTCGCTATGTTGTAGAGTCGTGTTATGTTTTAGAGTTTCTGGCCGCAACTTCTCTACAGCAACAACACGTTCCGACGTGGTGGTAGCTTCAAAAAAAGATCAGCCTATATTGAATAAATTGTTTTCAGTTTGAGTTCGCTATTTTTATAGAATTCTTTTATAGGTATGGTTTACGTCTAGGTCTAAACAAACAAAATCGAAAATTTTTTTTTTAACCTTTATAAATGTTTTCTATACTTTTTTAGTTTATTGGAGTAGCACTTTTTTAATTTAGTCTTTCTTTATTCAGAAATCTATAATATTGTGATGAGGGCGCCACTGAACGATAAAAGAAGCTTTAAGAGCAAGGCGCGATCGTAAAGACTGTATTTTGTTTTGTAATTTGGGAGTATTGATTTCAATCTGTACCTCATTATTGTGAACGTATGAAAAGAGATCTTTTGAAACACATCATGTCGAAAACTTGTGAGGACGAAATTTTAGGTTCCGCCTTTGGAATTCATTGGGTAGGGATTTTCCCTTAAGGGAAATCGGGATTTTGATGAAGAGTTGCGGAAAAATCAGTAATGAAGTCCAGTTATAGAAAAAAAACACAATAATATTGATTTGCATTGAATGCGGACTCAAAGAATGGATTATTGATGGTACTGCAATTGCACCATCTCACCCCCAGGGTAATAATGTAGCAAAGAATAAAATTAATGTTTAAGTTACTGTGGGAATAGGAATAATTATTATGTATACAAAAAATGTTAAGCGCAACGAAAGCAAACGATAATAATAATAATGTAGAACTCTAGGTATACTTTTTACCTGACTGCCCCAGAAGGAGGGTTATTGTAGTTGTTGATTATTTTTTTACATGATTATAATCATTATGTACCTAATATACTGGAGTAAAAAATCTGAAACTATTTGACAATACAGGGTGTAACAAAACACCCTAGTAATACTTAAGGGGGTGCTTCAGACCATCAATCAGAACAACTTTCACAATGGAGCCAACGTTGAGAAAAAATTAAAAAAAATTGCCGTCATATACATTTGAGTCGAGACGGTACTGCAGTTTTGTTTGAAAGAGCGGATTTTTTTTTGGGATTTCGATGTTGGCTCCATAGTGAAAGTTGTTCAGTTTGATGGTCTGAAGCACCCCCTTAAGTATTACTAGGGTGTTTTGTTACACCCTGTATAGGTCCCCGTAAGTTCTTTCAATGATAAATTATTAAAAAAACAAAAAACCCGACTGCATAAAAAAACTATTAACTGAAAAGAGAAAAACAAGCTCTTTAATCAATAATCAGCTATACCAACTTTGTTTTCTTGAGCAAATATAATTTCAATGTTATTATTATTAGGTAGGTATCGCAAACGGGGACAAAGAAGAATTATAAAACATACCTACCTATTATTAGTTTGTCCCAGCCTGCAATACCTACCTAATATTAATAACATTGAAATTATATTTGCTCAAGAAAACAAAGTTGGTATAGCTGATTAGTGATTAAAGAGTTTGTTTTTCTCTTTTCAGTTAATAGTTTTTTTATGCAGTCGGGTTTTTTGTTTTTTTAATAATTTAGTTTATTTCATACTTTTTAGTCTTGTATGTAAATGGTAGCATAAAAGTACTATAATATATATATTTTAGAAATCGTCTGTTCACTAGCTTTCATTTGATACCCATATTGTAATTTTTTACAAAAAAAAAAATTATTCCCCTTCTTTTTTTTTAATTCGCAACCGCTTTATTAATATAATATAGCCTATGTCACTCTCACGATTTTTACAAATCTAACGACACCTCATACGTCAAAATCCATCAAGCCGTTTAGGCCGTTTAGGCCGGCTGTAGGCCGTGCCAAAGAAATATACATACAAACATACATACATACATACATACAGCAAATTACATACATACATACGCTCGAAAAACATAACCCTCCTTCTGGCGCAGTCGGGTAAAAATTATAACGAACGCTGTAGCATAAACAGTGTCGGAAAAATCTAATAAAAACCTTCAGTTTCACCTTGGGCGTTATATACAGGGTGAAATTGATATCATTAGCATCCTTTTAAACTGAGAGTCTACCCATAAAACTGAACAACTTTCAATATGGGAGCAAACCGATCGGAGCAACAAAAAAATTTGCTGTTCCATACTAAACTGCAAGTACAAATGTATGCAACAGCAGATTTTTTTTTTTGCTCCGATTTGTTTGCTCCCATAGTGAAAGTTGTACAGTTTGATGGGTAGACTCTTAAAAGGATGCTAATGATATCAATTTCACCCTGTATATTGTATATCATTAATTGCCTTCTTTCGTTCGAATCGAGTACAAACTTAGTCACACGACTCAAATAAATCTTTCTTATACCTACTTTGACTAAAGTAAAAAGTAGTAAGTAGAAAGTAGTTCTTGTTATAAATTGTATTTGTATTTTCTTGGTGTGCAAATAAAGAAGATTTTATCTTATCTTAAAGTATGTTTTTCTTATACCTACTTTGACTGCAAATACTTTTACTGTAAATGTTTTTCTTATACCTACTTTGACTTGTTTATTATGCAAATATAGAAAAGCAATCGGTCCTTCATTCCCTATTTTGACCGTTTCCTTGTAAACCTGTTTGCTTTTCAACCGTGCATGAAACAGAAAAATATCGGATATTTTGACTTCGGAATGATAAATATGCAAAGAATTTCCGCTCTGGTCGACGGGAAAATCAACTGGCGAACTAGAGGCTATTCCGCGCAATGATGCGAGAGTGACTGATAAGTCGGTGAATTCGGGGGATACAAGAATATTTTATATATTATTTCTTGTTTGTTTATTTTTGCTACCGTGCTTATTCTGTTCAGGGAACATGATTTGTCGTCTGGAAACATAAATTCCTAAAGGTGGCGTTGCGTTTTTTTTTACAACAGATACAAACAACAACTTATCGCTAAACATAAAATCCGATGAACACACTAAACACAAAAAATACAAATAATACACACACTCCAGATTGTCGCCGCAAGACATGGTGCCCAACAGGCTAGCGGCATTCCCCTTCTGGATGGTGAGGCTGATTCTTTGTGCCAGGAAGCTACCAGCTCTGCGGTCACCAGAGGTCTCATTGAGACGCCCGGATAGGTGTTGCGCACAGGCGTGCATTACCACCAGGCACAAGTAGGCAATCAGAGCTGAAAAAGAGCCTATACGGTGTTTTCAGCATAATTGTGCCCACGACTATACCCCGACTGCTATCAAACATATTTTTAATACTATACCTACCATATTTACAATCCACTTTTCGCTGAGAGTGCCTGAATTCTGTCCAGCACCAGCACCAGAGTGGCAAGTAGGTAGATAGTGAGCCTGTTGGTCACCAACTTGCCACTGGTTTGTATACTGTTTCACGTTTAATTTCTTACCTATTTCTTCATAATACTGGTCTCTTTATTGACGATCAATCTTCGCTAGTTGATGAATATTATTAACGACCACAAGTCAAATGAAAACTTCGCGAAAAGATTTGAACTGCACATAATTTATCTAAACACATTTGATCTTTCACTACAAACCTTACTTTATTTATAATTTGTCAATATTAACAAAATACACAGCTAGAAACAAAATATTCAGCTAATTTCTACCCAAACACATAAAAAACAATTGAAAACATTTGAACACGCTCGGAATTCAACAATTCAACAAACTGTCAAAGTCAAACAAAACAAAATCGGCCAACAAAGGGCTGCGTTCCGAACCTACGCCCCAGGTGTGCACGAGTGCAACTTTTCACACTAAACGCCGTTCAAGAGTGCTATTTTTGAAATTAACACATCTTGATTCGTGTACGAATAATGCATAAATTCCATAGAGTTTGGCATCACTCTCGTATACGAATTAGGATGTGTGACTTTAAAAAATCGCACTCGGAGCCTCGGTGAAAACATTCTTACCATAGAGCGAGTTGAAAAAACAACCGCACCCAAAGGTCGTGAACGCAGCCAAGTGAACAACGTCAAGAGCGCGCATGCAACCAAATAGCGAAGATACAATCTATCAATGAGATGCCAAGCCCTTCGTTGATTTCACGCGAGGTTGGTTAATACATTACGCATGCTTATATTGTGACAATAAATAGCGAAGGTCAAGCGTCACGTATTATCGCGTGGTTAATGCGTACTTTGCATTTTTGTCGTATAGTTTTTAACAAGTGTAAATGCATAGGTAGCCATAGATCGTTTGTATTGCGTGAGCTTGTGCCGTTTGAAAACTGCCTATTGCGCGCTGCGTGCGTGCGTTCGGGCAGTTCTTGCGCGCCATATTTGAATGTGGAATTAATCTTTTGGATGCTTTCTTTGTTTGTGTTTATAGAGTATGACTGTAAATTGTTAGATGATTAATAATTAATGAGGAGACAAGTAGGCACTGCCTAATTGCCTATATACACTGCACGCGCATGGTGTTGCGTTTTGGTTGCGGTACTCTAATGAGGAAATAGTGTGATTATGAATAAATCTTACCTATATGACCTATTCAAATTAAAGATTGGATATGTAGGTATACACTTATAAAACAGTCCCATGACTGACTGACTGCAGCCTAAGCCGCTGATGATAGAAACTTGAAATGTGGAGGATGTAGGCCATGTAGGGGTGCTCTAAGAAAAGATTTTTCGAAAATTTACCCTTAAAGGGGTACAACAGGGTGTTGAAGTTTTCCGAAACCTACGCTGACGAAATCGCGAGCAAAATCCTAGTTAGTTAGATTGGATACTAATAACTTAACCTAACCAAATTATCATCATCATCAGCATCTATCAAAATAAATCATCAATAGTATTTGATAATATTGATCTAAGCTGTCTTCCACTTCGCAACTCCGCTTTCCCAAATTAATTGAGAGCTTCAGATTGTATTCTAGCCCCATCAATATTATAATAACTATGTATCTCTGGAGCATCACATGGATACGAGTAACAAACATTGACAAACCGAATTCATTATGGGCAGCACATAACGCTGTGCAAGTTAACCGACCTCATCTCTCCTCGCCGCACAAGTTCGTCAATGCCGTGTAAGTTTAATTAGAATTCCTGCACGGTGGCGCGCGTGCGCGACCTATCTGACAAATGAGTCTATCCGACGTCTTCCCAACTTAGGGCTCATTTATACCAACTATTATAGAAGCTATAGCGCCGGTAAGTGTTGGTAGCGCGTTGTGAAGAAATACACTCAATCATGGGGCGGATGGCGGACCGCCATGCCATGATTGAGTAACCATACCTCTGTTGTCTATTCCAAACCCGCACGAACGACATGTCATGCATTAATGCTCTCAAACGGTAAAGGAAAACCTCTTGAGGAAACCTACATACGCTGGAGAAGAAATTCTGATGCGTATGTGTAGTCCACCACTCCGCATTGTTCGACCTTTGCAGTGATTTCTTACTGCATCGAATTCTCTCTGCAGGTATTCTCTCTGCGGTGAGTCTCTCAGCAGCTCTGATGCCCATACTGTGAGGCAACCGGTTCGAGTACCTGTTTCAGATACCTTCTCAGATAAGGTTTCTCTGACCGTAGAGGCGTCTAATATCAGATTACTGAGAACGAGAGAGTGCATCTGTTTTTCACGCACCGCTCATCTTTAAGAATCGCTGCTGTAATCGAAAGACTGATCGAAGAACTGTTAAGACGTTGGCAAGAGAATCAGAGGTTCGTATCTTACTATGACGCTAGCAGGCTGTTGGTCCTGCGCTCTAGTTGCAACTGCTGGATAGGAAATCAACCTGAGACATAAGTACTAAAATTAGTCCGGTCCGGTTAGACGCTGGTTATGGGTCATGGGCGTATAATACCACCGGAATAAACATAGACATAATAGTAGCTAGTAGTGTAACAGATCCCTTACCCTCCTCTGCATTTAATGAGAAAATAATGTTTGTCTTCAATAACGCAAAAATAATGCTCATGGACGGTGCCGCGCCGCGCCGCGCCGGGTCGCTAGAATTTCTACCATTTTCTTAGAATATTTCGAAATGGATTTGTAATGACTCGTCTCAAATTCTTTAAAGAAACGAGAATGAAAATGTTTTTGTGCATAATTTATCTAAATTAAAATTCGTTCTTTGACCTTTATGGTTTTCTTTTTCTTCTTTTGTGGGTACGTAGGATGTACTTAGACCAAAGTTGGCTATTCATTATATTGTTTTAGTGCGAATTTAATTTTCCCCTTACCCCGCAAAAAGTGTCAGTAATGGTTGCTCGCAGATTTAAAGCTTGTTCTTTCTAATGCATTTAATTTCAAATTAAATACAATTGGTAACTAATGTAAAAAAATCTGAGTAGGGTACATGCTTGTCTAATATGCATGTTACTCGAGGTCATCGAGGTATTGGAAAATATAGAACGAGACTCTGACCAGCGCAGCGTCCTTTAAAATTATCAATCGTTCTCCACATAGGAAATTTTTTTAGTGTTCCGTACCAAAATTGGTAAAACGGAACACTTTTAGGAATCAATGTGTCTGTCCGTCCGGCATTTTTCTCAGAGACCGTAAGGGAGACATAGGTTTAATATCATAAATGAAGTCAAAAAGCTAAATTTTTTTATTGGGGGGCAATTTGGGGAGTAAGAAAGGGTAAATAAAAAAAAATCTACCCTATGGTGTGGGATATCAATTGAAAGCGTATGAAAATACGAGTCTAAAAATATACTTTTCAAATGTTTTATTAAAACTTTGTTTAACAAAATTTTCAATTAAATCCGAGAAATTGCTGTCACCACCTCAATTTAAAAAAATATAGCCGTATGAGATCTGAAAAAAATCATGAACATCAGAAATAACTTGTAGATGGCGGGAAAATTATTAAGGTGGCTCTAACTTGGATAGTTTTTTTCTATACCCAAAAAACGAATACCAGAGAGACTAGTGTAAAATGATCTTCATGTACTATGTGACCACATACTAAGTGAGTGTCAATTTATAGTTGTTTCATCAATGACTGAAAGAAAACACGGGTCTTTTCGACTAAAAATACCGATATATTTTCTTCCGCAATATTGTCTGTCGTCTCCGATTTTTCCTCTGTCAAAAGTCTAGTCATAAAGTCAGTCGTAAGCGGCCAGTCTGTCGTAGCCAGACTCTTTGGTCCGCAACATTCCCACCCCCAGTATTGGGACGCAATACTCTCAAGTCACAAAACAGCCTACATTTATGTCAAAAAAGGGGAACAGGCGTGGCAGACCAAAGGTCATGTCAGTCGAGTCGAGTCCAGTCGAGTCGAGTCCAGTCGAGTCCAGTCGAGTCTAGTCGAGTCTAGTCGAGTCCAGTCGAGTCTAGTTGAGTCTAGTCGAGTCAAGTCAGTCTAGTCAAGTCGGTCTAGTGGCGTCAAGTCTAGTTTACAAATTTTAGTCGTCGGTCTTTTATACGTCCCAGTCGCTGTCTTCACGTTCACTATTCGTACTTGTCCGTCAGTCCCGGGGAAAGTCTCTGTCACTTTCCCTTTTGGCCAGCAATTTCTTGGCAAAGAGTCATCGCATATAATCACAGTGTCGCCGACTGCTAGCGGCGGCACGGCTCCATGCCACTTGGCGCGTTTGGTAAGCGTGGGTAGGTATTCCTTCACCCAACGCTTCCAGAGTAAGTCGGACAGCCGTTGAGACTCTCGCCATGACTTGCGTAACAGGTCTCTGTCGTTAAAAACACCCATCGGGTAAGTTAAATTGTCAGTTCGTCCAAATATAAAGTGATTGGGGGTCAGTGGTAAGTCGTCGTTATAATCCAGGGAAACATGGGTCAGTGGTCTGTTATTGATAAAAAACTCCGCCTCTGTAAGTACCGTCAATAAGGTCTGTTCAGTCGGTGCTCTCTCTTTCAGCGTCATTTTGATGGCCGTCTTCACCGACCGAACCATTCTCTCCCAACACCCACCGTGATGGGGAGAACTAGGGCAAATAAATTTCCAGTGAATTTGGCGTAGACTATAAAATTGTAATAGCTGGTCAGTATCTAAGTCTTGCACAGCATTTTTAAGTTCTCTGTCAGCACCTTTGAAAGTGGTAGCATTGTCTGACCACACTTCTTGGGGTGCACCACGTCTGGCTATAAAACGTCGTAGAGCCAAAATAGCACTGTCCGTCGTCAGATCATTTACGAGTTCTATATGTACAGCCCTCACGGTCATGCAAGTAAACAGTGCTCCATACCTCTTCTCATGTCGGCGACCTACCTTGACAGTTATTGGGCCAAAGTAGTCAAGTCCAGTCACACTAAAAACTCTGAAGTTCGTCTTGAACCTACGTGCGTTCAAATTTTTTACATACTGCGCACATGATGGGGAGCATGCAGCGCCAAACGTCATGACGTTCATAACGTACTCGTCCTGTTCCCATAAGAAACGCTGCGCTTGTCTATCTTCTTTCCGCATCAAAACGCGGTGGAACATTCCCTGGATGTCCCCAATGACAGCAATCCTACGGCACCTGAACCCTAACAAGACACCCGGCAGTGAAGTCAGTAGGTCCGGACCGGGAAGTAAGAAGTCATTCACAGACTTACCTTCCGACTTCGCCGCTGAGTCGAACACTAGGCGCAGCTTGTTAGGCTTGTTTGGGTTGAACACCGCAAAATGCGGCAGATACCAAGTCCTGTCGGTCTTAATCTCAGCCTCTTTTGGACTAAGTTTGGAGATATAACCTTTGTCCAAGTAATCCTTAATCTTGTCAAAATATTTAAGCCGTAGATCTGGCAGTCTCGTCATTTTTTTCTGAATACTTGAAAGTCGACTTTTCGCTTGTGGAAAGCTATTCGGCAAACTAGACTCGTCCTTCCATAACAAACCGATTTCCCACCGGTTTCCGACAAGCTTTGTAGTTGCCTCCATGATGCTTAGCGCTTTCATATCCTCCCGGGACCTTGGAGTGTCAGAGGAGAAATTAGTTAAAAAGTCGTCATTACGTAAAAATTGTTTCACAGTCGCGTCAAGTTTCTCACAGGAACAAAGGTGAAGTACGGTCGTGTCGGTCGGCAGTCCAATAGAAGCATTGCCGTGTACTACGTAACCCAAGTTCGTCATCGAGATCATAGGAGCGTTCAGAGGGCCCTGTATCACTTGTCGAGTAACGATGAGGTCAATGTTATCTTGTCCAATCAGTAAATCCACGTTTTTAAATGTCATGTCGGACATCCTTACGTAGTCAGTCACATAAGGAAATCGATTTACAATATTCTTATATCTAAGACAATTTACAGGCAAATTCAAATTATTTACAGTACGAACATTATTAATATTATATGACACATCACAAGAATGTCCGCGTATTTTAAACGACACAGATTTAGACCTAGTGTCTACCGATGTCATGCCGTGTGCGCCGCACATGCGCAGCGGCTGCGTTGGGCCGTCGATGCCGGCGCGAGCTGCGAGCGACGTGTCGATCAAACTCACCGCAGCGCCCTCGTCCAGCAGGGCCGCCGTCTCGACATCGCCGTTCCTCCCGCTGATGACCACACGAACGACTTTCAGCAAGACCGTCTGGCCGTGGTTCACGTTTACTTGAACTTCTTGTTCGTCTTCATTATTTACATTATTTACAGGCAGTTTTGGTGTTGAGTGCAGCGTGACATGATGAACGCGGTCGCAATTAGGCTGGGTGCACTTTGTCTTTTTCCTGCAGTCTCGTAGTTGGTGTCGAGGTGTAAGACAGGAGAAGCAGAGCTTTAAGCTAGTGACTAACACCCATCTGGCGTCCACAGACATTTCAAGGAACTTCGGGCAACTCTTTAGCTCGTGCTCACCTTTGCACAACAAACACAGAGAGTTCGTCTTTCCTGTGTTCAATAGAATATGTCGCTCACCTTTATGCGGAGTTCGATTCTGTTGGTGTGAACTCGACGAAGGTACAAACTCCGCTGTAGACCTCGCGACCTCCATCAGCCAGTCAGCAACGTGCTCGAGCGTCAGGTTGGACAGTCCTCGCCGCGCCTTGTCGAGGCCCCACTGATACTTAAGAGTAGAAGGTAGTTTGGACAGCACGTCGCGAATCAGCGTTGGATTTACAAGATGGTTCCTTTGCTCCGTGGAGTTCATTACAGCGACGACGTTTTGGATCTCCGTCGCAAATTTCATCAATTGTCCCATGTCGTCGTGTCTTACGTCACGCATGTTCTTAATTTTTGTTAACATTAGATTGATTATTGTCTCTGGTCGTCCAAATCTCATATTTAATGTTTCAATTATAAGGTTTAGGTTTGAGGAACTCATGAGTAAGCCGTAAACTGCGTCTCGCGCTTCGCCACGTAGACATTTGGATAGACGGGCAATGTTTTCTTCCTCGGTAAAACCGCATAAGTTGGTTGTCACCTTGTATTGGCTATAAAATAGCAACCACTCTTCGGGAGCTCCAGTAAAAATCGGCAGGTCTTTATTGCAGGTCTGTCTGGCTAGCATTTTGTTGACGGGCGCGCTTAGCGAGCTACTCGGAGTGCGGTATGCTGCGTCGGACAGGCTACGTGCGCGCTCTTGGTTGTTCGTCAATGATAGATGAGGATGCGCGGCCGTTTCGCATTCGCGATTTTTTATTGGCTGGAAAAGCTCACCGTGGTCTATATCTTGGTCGCTGTCGTCATCCAGTAGAGCTAGCTCGACCGCGGCTCTTTGATGAACTAACTCTTCCTCCAAATCCAGCTTTCGTCGTGCAATCTCTGCAAGTTGCTCTGCTTTTTTTAGCTCTAGTTCACGTGTGCGCTGTCGGCGCGAGAGCGATGACTTGCCGGAGGAGGCTGTCCTGATAGACGCTGGACGTTGAGGGTCCGTCGGCTTCGGCTCAGCGTCGGTCGTGGTAACGATAGCATGCTCCAGGTCGGGAGCGGCGGAGGACCCCGGTCGGTCGTCGGGATTCCGCGCGGACTTGCTTCTCGTGACCCTAGCGAACTGAGTCTCCATATTATAACTGGTAAAGTCGCTACGAAGGACCAGACTGAAAGAAAACACGGGTCTTTTCGACTAAAAATACCGATATATTTTCTTCCGCAATATTGTCTGTCGTCTCCGATTTTTCCTCTGTCAAAAGTCTAGTCATAAAGTCAGTCGTAAGCGGCCAGTCTGTCGTAGCCAGACTCTTTGGTCCGCAACAATGACCCATGTTAAATAACTGGTAGTACGGAACACTAATTGCCCGAGTCCCGACTCGTACTCTCGTACTCGTATCGGAATAGGTAGTGCAATTTAGGGTGAAGTTGCGAATATTTGTGTGATGAATATTAATATTTGTATTCTATTCATGGGTGTTTGTATCTATATAGGGCGTAAAATTGTATGCATTGTATATTAAACAGGGTGCACGCCCGGTATAGATACAAACACCCATGAATCGAATACAAATAGGTATTATTATTAATATTTATCACACAAATATTAGCAACTTTACCCTAAATTGCACTACCTATTCCGATCACTTGTTATAAGTTAGCCATTTCAAATTATGAGTGTTTTTCTGCATGTTATAAAAAAAATTTAGCTGCACAAAAAATAAAACTACAATTCAGTCTCGTAATCCAATTTAAAACAAGCATTTCAAGTGTGGGTTCTAAGAAAAGAAAACATAAAGTTCATTTCGTATGGAGCGCATGCAGATTTCACAGAGACATTATTGCTACAATTCAAGACGTCAGTTGCAGGCACTGTGCTAGCCAGAGTTGCAGGCAAGCGTATTTTTTATGACTACATTAAGCATATGAGCTTCTTGACTAAAGTATTTTGAATCTACCTGTATTTTCTTCGAGATTTTTTGACTGGCAAAAACATAGCTAGGTTTAAATGACAATGGTGTCGATTCGAACTGTGCCACGACTTAACTTAACTAAGTGTATTCCTGTCACTTTCTAAAATAAGATTAAGAAAAGAGACAGAAAACCAACAACTGACTTTAGTGCTGTCAAAGTGACGTTACACGCCCAAAATATTATGCCATCATAATGTACGCCTTCTTATTTAAGGCGTTTTTGGGCGTGTAACGTCACTTTGACAGCACTAAAGTCAGTTGTTGGTTTTCTGTCTCTTTCCATAATCTTATTTTAGAAAGTGACAGAAATAAATTTAGTTAAGTCGTGGCACAGTTCGAATCGACACCAATGTCAGCCAGTAAAACTTAATTATTGAAGATTTTAATATAATTATAATATCGTCATTGTGACCTAACGAGATGAATACTCGTTTTTGAGATACACTAAATCTTCTGTAATTATATCTCTCTCATAATTAATTTCTATAAATTACGAGTGTTCGAGATTTCTCTGAATATCCAGCGGGATATAATTATGTAACTAACTGATATTTTAATAACATTTCTAGGAAAGGATAAAACCTGAAAATAAATTCGATTAATGCAAATCAAAAATATTTTTCATTTAGCTTTTTCTCGTGAACATTTATAGCACGAAAGAAGGAATAATGGAGCGATAGGTGTAAACCGCAACCCGTTCTAAGCGCGGTATTCCAACAAATAAGAAAATAACAACACAAGTTGAAGCGGGGATTATCCCCGTATTGCACTAGAGCCGGGGAATAAAATGTTCTCATATGAAACCTATCGGCCGTGGGTTGCCGCGTTGGTGTTCGCCGTGCACCTTCCCTCATCGGAATAGAGCAGATATTAGTGAAATATCTTCTGATAGGTACTTCAGCGGTATACGGCGGTGGATAACGTGTCTTACCTCTACAAATGTTCCGTGGAAAGTTGTTTCCGCAGAAGGTTTCCGCTCGCCCGATCGATTCTAATAAAACAAGTAAAGCATTGGAAACTGAAATAAAGTGCCCTGGATTACATTTCATTTCCTTCATTTCTTGATGTCCATAAGATATATTTTCGATGTCGATTTTTGTTATTTTTGCTTGGAGATCAGACAGATGATGTACGGAACGGAAACGTTAATATATTATCAACGTTCTTATATGTATAGGATGTTAGTATTCATGATACAGAACAACTTTTTCCACGGAACCTAAGGGCAATTAGCAAATAATATGACAACTTTTCATACAAACGTTCGATCAGCTGATTGTAAGTATGGAAAGTGTACATTTTTACTAATTTCCTATAGGTTTCTTAGGCTGAGATTCAGAGACGTTTTTTAAGTCTTAGTTCGGACTCCCGTATGTCAAAATCCATACAACATTTTGACGCTACTTAGTTAGAACTATGACTTAAAAAATCGTCTCTGAATCTCGGCTTCAGGGATAACCGGATTGTAGTTCAGTATCATGGGTGCCACAAATCACAACTTAAAGTCATACAACTGTTAACCCTAACACCCTGTGTAATATTTATATAACAATGTCATCGATATTTTGAATATACCAATCGATAGAGCAGAAGTGTGATTTTTGAAAATCATACGAGCGACTTGGCAGTAGAAAGATGCATAATCTCCATAGTAATTTTGACATTTTCTACTGCCAAGTCGCTCAAATGATTTTCAAAAATCGCATTTCAGAGCATTTGGAATCCAGTGATATAAAAATTAAATTACAATGACCACATTAAAGTGATAATAGGTTGTATTTTTCTACAATTTGCTGTCTGTCATGAGCCTACGAATAAGAATAGAATAAGTATGAGCTGTGTGATGTGAGGATGGATCGTCTTATGTGTCTATGAAACAACGCAACGTAAAAAATTAGCCGCGTCGTCGGTTGTCGAGAATTTGTACAAAAATTGACGAACTTTTAATACCTAGGTAAGAGCCTAGTATCGAGCTAGTATCGAGCCTATTGTGCTGCCTCCAATCGTATTTTTTTATTTCTCAACAATTAAACAATATTTCCAAAAAACAAGAATGTCACATTGTAGTCACTGCTGATTTTCAATTTATCGGGTGCGGATTTGTTTTTATAATGTTTGTAGTTATTATCTTTAAAACCGCTAAACGTGGCCATTTTTGGAACTTTTTTACAATGTGACATTCTTGTTTTTGGAAATGTTGTTTGTTTAGAAATACAAAAAATACGATTGGGGGCAGCACAATGTGCGTTGAAACCATGTTGAAACAATGTACTCCAACATGGCTCCAACGAAAAGGTGCACCCATTTAGATCTGCGGAATATACTAAAGCGGCCACGATATATATATTTTTTAAAAAGAATCAGGATAAACGGTTTCCTTGAATTAGCCGTCAGCTGTCTCGAAGGAGACAGCACGGAAGAAGGGGGAACTCTGAACACATAATTTCACTTAACCGACCTCGTGTGTTGGGAGGAACTAGCACTTATTATACCAACTTGTTTCCAAATATATCTTTTGTTTTATGTTAAGAGGGTTATACCCGTTAGCGTGCTCCATCCATATACAAACGATAAGAGGAAACGCGTTCTGCAAGAAATTTGAAGGTTTTTAAGAGATCGCTGACGCGTTGCTCCCGAGCAATCAAGCTACCAGTCCGAAAGTGACAACTGCAGTTCGGACTGGTTTTACTTACATAAAATATACGAAAACACACAATCTCGTATTCCTCTGTTTTTAAGATTTTCTATAAGAATAATATGATATGAGAAAGACTTTCGATGTCTGTGTGTTTTCTTTTGTACTGTTTAAGAGGGCTATCGGAGTCCAGTGGAGTAGAGTCGTCACAATAATAAGATTTCTCAATAAAGAAAGCCTAAATTAAAAAAGTGCCCACATGACAAACTACAAAAGCCTTCAAGCCATTGTTATACAATACTTTTATAGGTTCTAAACATTCCACTTTTAGACAATTTCGAATAAAAACAAAAGCGGCCGTTTTTTTTCTTTTTTCAATATTTAGACCTTTAAAAAACATTTTAATTTAGGCTTTCTTTATTCAGAAATCTTTATTATTGTGAAGAGGGCGCCACTGGAATCGAATAGCCCTCTTAATATTAATTTCTAAAATGTTGTTGATGGATCTCTGAAAACGGTGGGAAAATTAAGCAGTTTTAGTCAATTTAGAAGGTTCCAAAAAAACAAAACATAAGAGACAAGACAGAGGTTATAGATTGTATGCTATTCAATTTTTTTTCTCTAGTCATTATCCAGGGAGAAAACAGGGGAATACGTTTGTATGGACTAAGCGGACCCGCATTACCTCTTAATCAATTTAATTCAATGACATTTAATGAACACGATCTAGAAACTAAATATTGTATGTCTGTGATTTGTTATATCTACACTATAATATTATAAAGAGGAAAGATTTGTACCTATTTTTGTATGTTTGTATGTTTGTAATGAATAGGCTCAAAAAGTACTGGGCCGATTTAAAAAATTCTTTCACCATTAGAAAGCTGCATTCACCCTGAGTAACATAGGCTATATTTATTGCTAGAAAAGATTAGACGTCCACCCCGTGCGAAGCCGGGACGGGCCGCTAGTTTTAGATAAAATGTTTAGTTTCAAGGTTACAGTGGCTCAACGATTTTTTTACGAATATAATACAAATCTTAAATTAGCATTGAAACTATTATATTTTAACAGAAATCTGACAAACCACAGACACAGAAATTAGTTTCACTTAATTTAATTGGTTAATATTGAAAATACGACTTAACTTCGTTTGCATGCAGGCAGCGCAGCGCCCTCGGGCGTCCTGAAGGGTATATCCTCTTAAGTGAACAAAACAAATAAGATTGTGGTGTGGCTTAAATGCTTTTCCAGAAAATACAATTAATCGAGGAATTTAATATTGTGTTTACTCAGAAACACTTATACATGTTTGTGTTTAAGCTAGATTCCCAGAAAACTTGCAATTTCTGAAATCTGTTTAAAAGCACAGACAGACGGTGTAGGTCGAACCCCTTTTCTGCTTATAATTATCTTACCCTTTATAGTCGAACTCCATAAAATTCGAGTATTTTCTTTGACATTAGTGTATAGAAAAGGGGAAACCCCATTTAGCAAGACACTAAAGCTACTATTGATTGTAGGGTGAAGTGCGGAGCTTTTCGTTGCTTCGAGAAATAGGTTTAATTAAGGGGAAATCCCAAACATTTCTTTTGGGGTATACCAAAAAAAATCTTTGGGGAAACCCCTTAATTACATTTTTTATGATGCTTCATAAAAATGAAATCAGTTGTAGTACCTATGTAGTACTACATGTTTTCTATTAAATAATATGTTTTTCTCCCTTATTTCCACTATTCCTATCATTGCCTCAATAAATGGGAGTAGAAAACTGGTAGACCATAATCGAACTCATGAAAAAGAAATCATGCAGCAGCAAAAAAGAAGTCACCCTTTGACGTTTTCTAGGAGACAGCATTTTTTTTCGCGTTTTCAATATTCGTCCCATAGTGAAAGTTGTTCAGTTTGACGCATGATGATCTGAAGGAACTATAATTGTAACTTATTTAAGTTTACATCCTGTATATCCCGGACATTTTGTAAGGAAACGATCGGACGGGCTGATATCGTTGAAAGGCCGAAAAAGATCTCCGCGAGTTGCAAAATGATTAGCATGGTCGTCATCTAGTGATTTGGTATTGAAGGCCTATTTTTTGAAGGGATTATTTTTATATTATTAGCCCGATTGCAATTCTTTATGTATTGTGTCTGGTATACATACATAAGGGCGTGACCTACGAATAAAGGGCGTGACGGATTAAAGGTGTTGCTGTTGTAGTAAAAATTTAGATTTTCTTACTTGAACTTAAATTGAAAAAGAGTACACTGTTACATACGTATACTTTAGGGGGCGATTCAGACCATCAAACTGAACAACTTTTACTATGGGACCAACTTATTGAAGTCACGTAAAAAACAGTATTTTATAATACCTTTTGGTTGTGTAGCTATTGTCATTTACTATGGAACAGCAGATTTTTTGTCGCGATTTCGATGTTGGCTCCGTAGTGAAAGTTGTTCAGTTGATGGTTTGCAGTAAGTATGTAATTTATTTAATTTTACACCCTGCACAAATTACCTATGTATGAAACAGACTGGAAATTTATGATCTTATGAGGATTTAAATTTATTTCTTTTCGTTACGGAAACTAGTTTAATAACGTAAAAGTGAACATGTTACAAATTGAAAACTCACATGCAGATCGTTTAATCAAAAGAGAAAATATACAGAAATTTCTGTGAAATGCATCAGATATTTTCCTTGAAATAGAATACGCCCTTTAGCTGCATTTTATGTCAGAGACAGGCACGGGGCGGGCGCCGGGCGCCGGTGCCGGGTGCCGGCCCGGCCGGCCGTCACTTTGCATATGAGCACGGGGCTAAATCCGGGATAACTTTATCTTCACAATCCCTTCTTACGTTGCTGATTTTTAAATTCAAGTATACGCGACGTGTATTATGGAAATTGATTCGGGACTCAACGGCATACTCGAAGCTTATAAGATGTCGTTACTATATTTTACATGTAAATATCCTACCTGTAACGTTATGTTTGTCGTTCCAACTTTTAATGTACTCTAACATAAGATGTTTCAAGACAGCTTAACGTCATTCGACTTTACTTATAGCTTCAATTTTGGTTTGAAAGTTAAATGTTTCTTCTACCCTTCATCCTCGTCTAAGTGATACAATAACATGAAGAAATTCTTAGTGTAAGAGTTGTGTAACCCGGAGGCCACTTAAATGTCTGACTAACACATAGGTATGTTAGTCGGAGAGGTCGGTAAGTGCTGGCTATAAATTCCTTGTGAACATTACTGCAGGTGCTTTTTCATTAGTCAAGCTTTCCTAGCTGTTAACTGCAGCAAATAATATGTTTCGGAGAGATTCTCTTAAACTTTCTCTCTTTAAAGTTATTTTATAGGGGTCCGTTTTTCTTGGAAGAAGAAAATTACTAACATATTAAACATTTAGTTAAATTTATGAAGTCTCAAAGTCTTCCTTTGGAGAGATGCTCCTCGTTCATGAGATAAAGTTTCTAGCTGCGCTGTACATATAAATTTACATGTTATTAATAAAAAAGAATATGTATGTTTCTAATGCATTTAAGATGGAATGAGTTTTCAAAAAGCAGAACTTTTTATAAATAAAAGCCGTCAAGTGCGAGTCGGGCTACTCGCGCACCGAGGGTTCCGTACCACACCACTACAAAACACAACATTATTAACATTTTAGAAAAAAAACTTTTTTTTTCCGGAACCTTTAGCGCGAGACCGACTCACACTTGGCCGGTTTTTAGTATTTGTTGTTATTCTGTAGAGTATGCTCTATAATCACACAAAGTTTGACGCTTGTACGTATTATCGTTTTTACGATAGAGCGTGAAGAAAAAATTTCAAGTTATAGCCCTAAATAGGTAGGACAGACGGACGGACGGACAGACGGACGGACAGACGGACGGACGGACGGACGGACAGACGGACGGACGGACGGACGGACAACGTAGGCTTAGTAATAGGGTCCCGTTTTTACCCTTTGGGTACGAAACCCTAAAAATTGCCAGGTGTAATTAAGAATTCATTAGATATCGTTGGAATTATCCAGGAACCTGCTGGCATAGGTATATCTCTAACTCAATTCGTTTTCCGCATCAAACCGCAGAATAGCGCTTGTTTTCGGTTTTTGAATCGGGTGGGTCTGAAACTCAGATTACAGCACAACATGGCTGTAACATGTTTATAATCACATTAATCACCCATATTTGACTTGAAATATAAACATCCTATCCTGTTTCTACTATTCCTACTTTTAATATTATAAATGTCAAAATTAGTGAAGATGTTTGTATGATTGTATGTTTGGCTTAGGCTTAATCACTCATGAACAGCTGAATGGATTTGGATGACAGATAGACTTAAAGTCCACGCAGACGAGACGGAGTCGCGGGCAACAGCTAGCTATATAAAGTAAAAACAATGTTTGTTGTGTTGTTGGATATAAGGAGTTATAATTATACGGGGTGTAAAATTAAATGGGATACTAATTTTTTATTTTATTTTTATTTTATTTATTTGACACACAAAACAGGAAACAATCAGTGAAGAAATAATAACTTAATAACACAAGAACATTAAGTATAGCTTAAATCTAGATTGCAAGTATTGCAACCCTTATACATGCATGTACAGAAACATTAAAAATTGCGACTTAAAAACTTAGATATAATGTAGTATTTTATTGTAATTTTACCTAAATATAGTAAATATTCAAACATTTGAACATATTACACTAGTTATTAATAACAACAACGTGATAAGAATGTTACATAAGGATTCTCTTAATATTATTTTTAATAACACCAACCAATTTTGTTATTAACTTCAAACTATCAAACTGAACAACTTTTACTATCGGAACAACACTGGAATAGCGAAAAAAAAATCAGCTGTTCCATTCAAAACTGCAAAAATATCTCGACTGAAAAGAAAGGTATGGGATGGAACAGCAGATTTTTTTTTCGCGATTTCCGAATTGATCCCCCATTTAGTAAGTGTCCCATTTAATTTTACACCCTGTATTATTACGTACCTACTTACTCTCTATGATCTCAGCAACAATCTATCCGAAACCGAAATTCTTCTTCTTTTTTTTTTTGGAAATTGGAAAAACTTTTACTGTTTGTACTTTCTTAATGTACTATCGCGGACTTTTCCGCCTGACCACCACTAGGCTCATTTTTGCTTGCATACAAAAAAATAAAAGCGATGTCTTACCCCGCCCTATTGATGAATAGACCAATTGATAATAGTTTCTAAACAATAAATTTTGGGCGAAATTATGCGATTTTTTTCTTAAGTGGTCAGGCGGAAAAGTCCCCGATAGTATGTACATTGATTCCGGTGTTTTAATTTTTTCCACCATTTTGGTATGGATCACTTAACCAATTAAATACATCAACCGTATTTACACGAGTAATTTTTGCTCGCTTATTCCGTTCAGTGTAATATGCTTAATGGTTTCTAAAAGGAAACATTAAGAAAACCGGATCCCATAGTGTACTTCTGATACTTTAAAAGGCTTTCGTTCCTCAAGCGCTTCTCTCCCATCAACTTCGGGGTACAAGATAACGGTTCCACTTTCAGTTCACTAAAAATGTTTTACAGAAAGTTATACTTTATATCGAATGTACAAAAGCTTACTTTTGAAGTTTGTAGTATTTCACAAGCAGTATTACGTCTCGTATTCGCCGTTTGACAGATGTACAATATTTGTCAGTGTTCGCAACTTGGTTCTGGCAGCTGTTGAAACTGTTGAAAGCAAACTTCAATAGAATGACGACGAGAAATGAATGTTAATTCGTTTGTTACGGTACCGAGTTGAAGAGTTTGCTTGTGTTTGGACCAACTTACTCGTACGTTGTTTTGGATATAGATTTAGATGGTGAGCTTGATATTTGGATGGATAAAGTGATTTATCTCAGGTATTTATCTCAAGATCCGTCGCTGGACGAGCTAGAAGTCTACAAGTCAAGTCAGAGCATTAACCTGTCAGTTCCGTTAACTCACTGAACCTAATAAATAATGTAAGATGGTCTGGAGATGTACGGTTTGACTAAATACGGCACACCAGTAAAATATTGAACAAATGGTCCAAATTCGGTCTTTCCAAGATGTAGGTATTTTTGCATCCTCAAGCTCAATTTTTATAGCTCATTTATCCAGTCATAATAATTCTAACTACATTCATAAACTCACAACCGTTACCCATTTCGGTGGGATCATGATCAGAAGAGACCCAACGTTCTGTTAATTCTAAATAGTCCTAATTAATACTCATATTTATCATCATCAGCCTAATTCGTCGCACTACAGGGCACAAGCCTACACTCGATGAGGTTGTGTTAGTCCACCAAGCGTGCCCAATGAAGATTGATTGACTTCACGTACACATCAGAATTTCTTCTTCAGTGTATCCTGCAGGATACATACGCGATGCGATTCCTAACGATGTTTTCCTTCACCGTTTAAGAGCAGGGACATAAGTTAGAAGTACCTACTCATTGGTACCACCTACACAGCATGTCATCGGTGGATTCGAATCCGGACCCTCATGATTGAGTCTTTTCCTGTATCATCTCTTCACAACGCACCAGCGACTACGACTACTCACGCAATGAAAAAAATGTGGTTTTTATCCTGAAAACTCATCGAATGGCAGGATGTAGCACCGAACAGTGGAATGGTTTGGGGGAGAACTTTACCCAGCAGTGGGACAAAACAGGTTAAAAAATAACAAGGTTGAAGCCAAAAGCTAGTCATGTTAAAAAGTGAAGATGAAATAAAAATTCTTGTCCATAATTCGCTAATAAAGTAGGATTTTCTTCGCAAAAGCTTTCCTTTGTCAAACATAATTTCTTTTCGATGAATTTTATTAAATTTCCGGTAAAGAAGTTTGGCCGAAGGCCATGTAATGTGAGACCCAGACTTAGACGTCCCATACATGAATGAAACTTAGTAATACGTGTAGAGTGAAACAAAACTAACAAAAACGGAAATTGGTTGTAATCTGGAGAAGTTGGGGGAAAGGTATTTCTCCTTTTGTATCAACTGTGTGAAACTCATAATCTTTCTTATTAGATAGCCCACTCAATCTTCTACGCATTCATTGTGTTTGTTTTAATGAAAATTCCATATAACCGTACAATATTATGATAATGGAATCAAACCAAATCACACGTACTATTAGTTCAATAAAGCCATATACGTTCCGTAACGTCCAAAAACTACCTCAGTGATAATATTAGATGAAAATAGCTGTCATGGTTGCGTTTTGCTACTGCTTTTTGGATGATTTGTCTATTTCACTAGTAATTTCTACTTTTGAACCCGGACTTCTAGAGATGAGGAAGTTTTTTTAAAAAATGCCTAAATTTTTTCTGTTTATAATAATTATGATCGCCGTCCTGAAGGGCTTTTAGTTTTCGTAAAAATGTCTGGGTCCAAATTCGCCAAAGTTCTTTACCTCAAGTAGACGTACGAAGTACCTACTTCAAAAGTGAATTGTGATAAGAATCTAAAGCTTGCTGTGTATTTTCATACAACATTCCTACAACTCCAACTTAATATGCTACTGACAGTTTTTCAAGAGGATGTTCAGACTGAACAACTTTCTCTATGAGACCAACATCGAAATCGCGAATAAAATATCAGCTGTCCCTTATATTTTGGTTCAAGTAGCTTTGCAGTTTTGTATGGGACAGCTAATTTTTTTTCGCTATTTCGATGTTGGTGCCATAGACAAAGTTGTTCAATTTGACGGTCTCATCATCCCCTTAAAAAGTCTCAGCATTTTAAAAAGGACCCTATTTACAACGTGTTAATGAATTAACGCAAAACTAGAAAGTAGTTTGTTTAGAATCGAGAGCTGAGTCGAATTATCATGGTTTCAACATAGGTAATTTTTTTCAAAATATTAAATAATTCGTTTGCAAAATTTAAAATTTCCTGAACCCGATGTCGACCCACCGCACCGGGCACACTCGGCACACACGGGTAGGTACTAAGTAAGGTTACTTACTACCAAAACAAGATTATTAAAATGTATCCATGAGTACGTTAGCGCTTTCTTTAAGTGCTGAAATGATAACAAATCATTTTTGCCTCAAAACTTAAAATGCTAATAACTTTAAATTTTAACTATCAAAAGAATGAAATTATGGTTTCAATCAAATTATTTTGTTATAAATCAGTTGGGGAGTATGAGGTTTTGCGCTAATTCATTAATAACCACGTTCTATGAAATCAGAGTCTGGTTACGGGGCCAAAAAAATTTTTGTGGCTTGACTTTAATTCAACTATAGCTAATAATGAGATGCAAAATAAATTTTTGTTCGGTAAAATGGATTTACGCGGGAATTCAATCAGTTAGTTTGTCGAAACATTATCACGGCGTGGTCGACTGTCGGTCGGTCAGCATTATTTGAGGGGCCTACACAATGTACTTATTGCTATACATATACCGACTATACCGTGAAGTTAATAGAAGGTAATTTTTTACGACGTCAGTTAGGTACCGTATCACATGGGAACAATCATGTGATATAGGTACACTTATATAATAGATAGTCTCGGTAGGTTAGGTAGAAACTTTGAAATATCTTTTTTTCTTTTTTTATTCTGTTTTTTATTTTATTTTAATTGGAGCTTTTAACCCTGAGGTTATGTCAGCCCCATCGTGCCTTAACCTTGACTCTACAAAACAAAACTCAACAATAAAATGAAAACCTAACACTTCCTACCGAAAACACAACTAAACACTAGTACTATAAATAAAAAGGTACACCATTTTAGCCTCTCCCGACGAAGGGGCAGCTAAAATGGTGACGAAAGGGCCTACATTTACAATATTTAGATTTAGACTATTATAGAGTAATCGCCTCTGCGACTGATACCGGGAAATATCTTCATAGAAGAAAAGACTTCATCTGCGTGGATTTCGGAAACTTCAACAGCCCGTTGCGGTTCAGGAGTCGATTTAAAAAAAAAAACTTAGTGCACCCCTACATCCTCTATACAACGTGTTAATGAATTAACGCAAAACTAGAAAGTAGTTTGTTTAGAATCGAGAGCAGAATCGAATTATCATGGTTTCAACAAAGGTAATTTTTTTCAAAATATTAAATATTTTTTTTGCAAAATTTATAATTTACTGAACCCGATGACAACCCACTGCACGGGCATACTCACCCTACTTACTACCAAAACAAGATTATAAAAATGTATCCACGAGTACGTTAGCGCTTTCTTTCAGTGCTGAAATGATAACAAATCATTTTTGCCTCAAAACTTAAAATGTGAATAACTTTAAATTTTCACTATCAAAATAATTAAATTATTGTTGCAATCTAATTATTTTGTTATAAATCAGTTGGGGTGTATGAGGTTTTGCGTTAATTCATTAACACGTTGTATAACAATATTATATTCCAAATTTTATGTTTCGGTTGTGCGTTTATCTTTCAGTTAGTCAGTCAGATTTAAAAGTATAAAAGGAGAAGAAGATACTCGTAGATAAATGAAGTGAAGAATATAGGAACATAGTGATGATAGTGATAAATACATAGTACATATTCTCACGCCTGTGGGAGACTGGGGTAGGCAGAGACAACGGAACGCTACCTGCTACGATCCTGGACAAACCTCTCTAGCTTCCTCCACATTCATCAATGAGTGTTCCTTTCATGCATGCTCGTCGGTTCCGGGTAAATCGGACCTGGCCCTTTTTAAGCAGGTCAACAATTTGTTCCGTATATGTACGTCTAGGCAATCCCCTTCCAACATTTCCACTTACGCTTGCCTTATACAGGGTGAAATTGATATCATTAGAATCCTTTTAAACTAAGAGTCTACCCATCAAACTGAACAACTTTTACTATGGGAGCAAATCGAAAGGAGCAAAAAAAAAATCTGGTGTTGCATTTTGAGTCGCGAACTCGCGCGTCGACATTGCAGTTTAGTATGGCACAGCTGATTTTTTATTTGCTCCGATCGGTTTGCTCCCATAGTAAAAGTTAATAAAGAAGTTAAGTTAATATATATATAATATGTATAACACAAAAGATCCCACTGGGTCGAAGTGTTGCTGGCTTGCTAGCCCCCACAACAAGATAAGATAGTAAAAGTTGTTCAGTTTGATGGATATACTCTTAGTTTAAAAGGATGCTATAATGATATCAATTTCACCCTGTAGATAAATGTTTTATATTTCATTCGGTAAATGTATCAAGCCTTTAGCGTTGTTCGGATAACTAATTACGGGCAGTTTCCGCCGATTCACTCACAATGGGGTGACGTACGGACCAACAGCCCAAACCTTTCGCTATGCTATTAGAGAGCACCAGCGTTACGGTCAGCAGTTTCTACTGGTTTACTGGTCACTCATTTAAACTCCGCACTACTAACGGGATTGATAATTAATTGACACGTTTTGAATTCCAAAAGGTAGTTTAATTTTAACACTGGTTAAACACATGCAGATCAGAAATAATTTACCATTCCTATAGCTTTTCATGAGTGCACTAACAATTTTAACAACATTAAAAGACAGTCGGCAGTTGTTGCAAAGTTTCTCATCACTTTGAAAGTGAATGTTTATTGATTGATTTTTCGTAGGTTCCTACGTAAATGAAGGTAATATAACCGGAAAGAATATAACCGAAATCTTAACGAAAGTAGTACAAAGAATTTTGATTGCAATATATTTTGAGAATAAATATCGACCCAGTATATAGGCCTTGCATTCCACCCCCGAGAAAACGATAAAAATCGAGATGTGCCTCCATCTTTATTATTTTACATAAAATGCCAGCACATGACGTTTTTCTCGTCGCCTTGTCGTGGGTGGCATGTTAGCCGTGCAGGACATACAATTAGTTGCCTACACGATTCAAGTAAACAAATATAGGTAACGAGCTTTTACCCGCGACTTCGTCCGCATAAATTATATACCAGATTTTAAGTCAGATGTTACGCTACCAAACAAAAAAAGTTTCATCAACATTGGTTCAGTAGTTTTTGCGTGATACTCGAACAAACAAACACCCAAACAAACAAACTGTTACGAGCTACGGGTTCCGGGATTGGAGTGAAACGCTAAGTCCAATTTTACAGAGTTTATTTGGGATTCACTTACAAACGGTCCACCTCGCAGAGGTTCCCCTAAACGGTTCACTTCACCGGGTCCTCCTCGCAGGGATTCCCCGTGCACCACTTACTGTCACTGTTCACAGTCCACTACGTCACTACTGTGACGACACGACACGCGTCGCAGCTATGACGTCACGACGTACGACACTATGACGTCAAGACGTACGACACTATGACGTCACGCACTACACTGACACTATGACGTCACGTACTACACCGACACTATGACGTCACGCACTACACTGACACTAGTCTACTCACTGTTCCACTCTTAGCACTTTTCTCTTCACTAGTACTTTTCCACTTTTACTTTTCTTCCTTTTGTTTCGCACTGTTCACTGTTTAACCAAGGACTGCCGCCAGTCGAAATTCGCCGCCTTTTTATATCCCGCAGAACATTCCGGAATACCCTTTTTTCGATCTTCTTTTCTTTACTCGATTGTTTTCCTCCAGATAGTTCTAACCCCGCGTTCCTTTTTCGAAACCGATCGAAGACACGCCCACTTTTCTGGTTCTTTTCAAATATTCGTAATTTCGCCTCCTTTCTCGAAGTTCCTAGACACGTTCACCTTTTTGTCCCTTTTTAAATATTCCTTCTCTCTCTTCCTTCTAGAACATTTCTAAAAACACTAAAATCTAGAAATATTTTTGGCGCGGATCGGATTCGAACCGTCACCCCCCAGCATGGGAGGCGGACCCTTAGACCGTAAGACCACGGCGATTGTTAATACACCCTCCGAATTTTTGAATGCCTTCTTACGTCTAACGTTTGACAGCGTTCGTGACAAAACAAACAAACTAAATTCTTTTTGCAAATTTACAGTTTTATAATAGTCAAGATATACCTACATCACATACTGAATAAAGAAATTTGAGCAGGACTAGGTTGGTCAACAACTTTATTAAAACGTGTTGTATTAAAAACATTTTAAACAGAAATATGCTTAAAAATATTAAAAGTGGCTTGTATTTTATAAGGCACGCTTTCCTGGACTCAATAATTATTGTAAGGTTCTCTTTTATCACACGCTTGGCTTTCGCTGTTATATTCTGTTACTTATTCATATTATATAATATTATAATAAACTAATTTGAATTTTAGGAGAGGTAATGTAGTTGCTTTATCGGTTTTTTTTTTTTTTGTAAGAATAAATGATGAATTGATGAGGCTGCTAAAACACAAGTATATTAAACATTAAACTTACAAAAGCCTATGCCTAAAATGGCACCTTTTTTTTTAGCGCGGCCATCAATTAAACTTGAATTGTTCCAAATAAAGTTAATAACAATACTGACTGAGTTTAGGAATATATATGTTAATAAGTTTTGTTTGTTACTTTATTCTGAAATAAAATATTCCAGTTTGGTTGCTGGCCGCGCCAAAAACAACGGCGAAAATAAGGCGCCAAACTTACATACAAAACTCGCATTGTCTTTACTACCCATAAACATATTGTAGGTAGTATAATAATGTCTATGTTACTACCTAAAAATTTTGTACCTACTTTTTAGTTTTAAAAGTTTAATCTTCACATCTTGTAAAGACCTTACAATTAGAATGGAACAGTTTCATGTTCTTCTCTTCTAAATAAACCCATTGTCTTAAAGACTCGCAGATAAACCTCGATAATTATCTCATTCCATTGTTTTTCGAACAACTGTAGAAAGATATCGGAGACAAGTTTAGTTAAAACAATTAGCAAGGAAAACATATAACGTGAGAGCTTTTGTATGGAATCAAAAGGCGGGAAGTTTCTAATGAATAAATGAAACATAACAATAGCAATAGGTTTGCTAAGACGAAGACTTAGTGAGTGTGTGTACGTAGTGGTGTAATGTCTAAGAACAAGGATCTCCTCACAGATATAGTAACTAGATGAAACCATACCGTGGCGGCACATGAAACAGCAATAGTGTGACTTTTGCATACAAAAAGACGGTTTGTTTGGCAAGATGTCATCAACATTCCATAGGTTTGACAATGGTTTGACATCTTGCCAAACAAAAAAACCGGCCCCGGTGACCGAAACAAAAAATAATATTTCTGTCTTTTTTGTTTACATAAGTTTTCATAACTGGCTATCTCTCATTTCTTGGCTCCATCTTTCAGCGTAAGCGAAAAGTTTTTAATCTAAGGATCTCCTTTATTTTAAAGGCTCAGAGGGAGCCATACCATTGCAAGAATGCCCACTTTTTTGACGTTTGTGTTTGAGTGTGTGTCAAGTAGTATGGACAAAAGAGACCAATTACACCAAAGTGACAACTGCCCTAATGTTTTCGGTCACTTTTTACACACACAAAAGTGACCCTATTAAAAGTTTTTAACTTTTTATGCAAATTGGCCCCGCTTCTATTTACGAGTTTAAAAGAAATTCTATAAAAAAAATTCAATAAGCTATATGAAAACAATGTATCAAATGTTGGACTCTAATTGAGCATACACAAGCTTTTGTTTCAGCATACGACAGAATCATAATATCATATTAGATTGACTAATATGATATGATTCTGTTTGCAAAATATACCGAGACAGTTTACGAACAGTTGGTACTTTCCACGAATTTGACTATGTAATTGCATATGAAAAAGCCATTATATATAAATTATTTGATATTCAACAAAGTGATGGTTGTCTGTCAAATAATAACAGATCATTTTAATCTGAAGCAAGCCGGTGCCGGTCGGTGCGGCATTCAGCCTCAAGGCACAAGCCGGTATTAAGCCGTGATCAATTATCCACCGTTCACCTCTCCTCGACCTTCCCTTCCAAACAATTTTAATAAAATCATAAGTAGACGTTATCAAATATTTTATAATAATTCTCGTTATTTTTCAAGTCTAAACATGACGCATATTATAACATTTTATAATTTTCTACTTCAATAAAAAATTGTGTCATGAACTCATGAACATGAAGAATTAAGAAAAATGAATCAGTAAAGTTACTTTTTATTTTTCTTAGGTAGGCTTTTACTACCAAAAGCTGTTGACAAAACTAGATTCTAGAATAATAAAGAAGTTTGGCGGACAGCCATGTTATTTGAGACCCAGACTTTAGAGGTCCCGTACATGAATAAAACTTAGTACTTAATACGTGTAGAGTGAAACAAACCTAACAAAAAAGAAAATTGGTTGTAACCTGTAGAAGTTGGGGGAAAGGTATTCCTCCTTATGATACCTTTTGTAGCAAGTGTATGAAACTCATAATCTTTCTTATTAGATAGGCCACTCAATCTTCTAACTATTCATTGTGTTTATTTTAACGCAAATTCGCGATAATATTATGATAATGGAAGAAAACGAAATCACGAACTATTAGTTCAACCAAGCCAAATACATTCTGTAACGACCAAAAAATACCTCAGTGATAATATTAGGTGAAAATAGCTGTCGCGCTTGCGTTTTGCTACTGCTTTTTGGATGAATTGTTTTTTTTTACCAGTAATGTCTACTTTTGAATCCGGACTTTTGGAGATGTGGAAGTTTTTTTAAAAAATACCTTAATTTTTTCTGTTTATAATAATTATGACCGCCGCCGTGAAGAGCTTTTAGTTTTCGTAAAAATGGCTGGGTCCAAATTTGCCAATCTTCTTTGAAATTTCCGCGTTGATTTGCTTCCGAGTTTGTACCTACGAAAAGTTTAAGTGTGGTCATAGTGAGTTTCAAGTCACGTTTAAACAAGTGTCACGTACTACGAATACCACCAATCCAACCAAGAACTGTTTCACAAAACATACTCCACTCTCATACAGAGTATCACCACTCTTTGCAGGAAAAAACAGTGCTACAACCATGCCAGTCGAATGCACCAGGAGAGGTGGGCGAAAACTTTTACGTCCTGTATATCAGAATTTGGTCGGCAGCGTCCAGGTCGAGGTGGAGGAACGATCTAGATTCTTTAAGATAAGTGGCAAGTGGCAAGAGCTTGCCCAGAACAAGGATGGTTTGAAGATTAAAAGGGAGGCCGTTGCCTAACAGTGGGATGATATACAGGGTGTAACAAAACACCCTAGTAATACTTAAGGCGGTGCTTCAGACCATCAAACTGAACACAATTTTCTAACTTTCACTATGGGGCCAAATTCGAGAAAAAATAAAAAAAATCTGCTGTCCCATACATTTTAGTCGAGTTGGTACTGCACTTTTGTATGGGACAGCAGATATTTTTTATTTTTTCTCGATGTTGGCTCCGTAGTGAAAGTTGTTCAGTTTGATGGTCTGAAGCACCCCCTTAAGTATGACTAGGGTGTTTTGTTACACCCTGTAGTCTAAGATAATATAATAACAGATAAATCCAAACAGAAGATACAGCCTGAACAGCATTGTATGTAATCAATGACCTCTCAGTCAGAAATAGACAAACAAGAATATGGGAGATAGAAAAAGGAACAAAACTCAAATTAACTCTAAAATAAAATCGTGTTCGTACATTCGTAAGTTTTTATTATCATAAAAACAGTTAGACTAAAGTTTAGCAAACTTTATGGTGATTTTATAGCGCATTGACAGAGGAAGCTTTTATGGAAGTTTTTACTTTTAGAGACAGTAAAATCTTACTGAATTGGAATGTTAAAAGAGAGTTATATTAGATATAGTTATACAGGGTGTAACAAAAGACCCTAGTAATATTTGAAGGTGGGAAAACCATCAAAAATTTTACAAGTTTCATTATAGAGCCAAAATCGAAAAAAAATCTGCTGTTTCCTACGAATAAATAAGCTGTTTCATACAAAACTGCAGTATCTACCTACTCGACTCCATTGTCAGGTGATTTTATTTTCGACATTGTCTCTACAGGGTGTAAGTGACAGCCTAGGAAATACTGAAACGGTAACTCAGACCATCAAACTGAACAACTTTAACCATGGAGCTACCGCAGGAACCGCGAAAAAAAATCAGCTGTCCCATACAAAACTGCTGTACCTACCCGGCTAAAATGTATGGGACAGCAGATTTTTTTTCGCGCTTCCTGAGGTAGGCTCCATAGTGAAAGTTGTTCAGTTTGATGGTCTGAGTTCACAGTTTCAGTATTTACTAGGCTGTCACTTACACCCTGTTTAGTGAAAGTTGTTCATCAGTTTCTTGACCGAAATCGAAACCACCCCTTTCAATATTACTTGGGCGTTTTGTTACATCATGTGTAATAATAAGTTTTACACTTAATAATAAGTTTTCACTGCATAATGATAAGTTTTTTCCCTGTTTCAAATTCGTCTATTCTGATTAAGTTCATGCAGAAGAAAAATTATCTCAATCGAAACCAAAAGCTGGTCGATATTAAAATTGGGAGATATCTGATAAAATTAATGTGAAGTGAAAAAAAAAACAACTTTATCACAAAATTTGCAACCGTTTCTTAATACCAATGACTTGAGATATTCTCGTACGATTAGATTTCCCCCCTCAGCTTTATTGACCTTAATGACTTTAATGCTTAGCTTTAATGTATCAGCCAGCACCTTGTTATACTATGCTCTCTTTCGAATTTCGAACACTGGCCATAAAGAAAATAAAAAATAAATAAAATAAGTAAAAAAATTTTTTAAGTAAAACGATTTTATTTTAATAAAACTGCACTAAACGGTAAAAAATAATTTTGTAAAAATTTCATACTATGTTGCACCATAACTGTTAGCTGGAAATTTGTAAGTATAACCTATGTTAACCTATCTTTAAAATAATTATGACGAAAAAAGGTATTACAATAAGGATTCATATTTTAGATTAATACTTTGTTAATTAATTTTGATTATAAAATCGTGGGCGCTTGCATAGTAATAGGTATAACTCAAATGTTACATACCTACTATTTAACTTACGAAATAAAAAATTACCTCAAAAGATTTTCAAACTAAATAGGCCTAGTACGGCTAATCTATCGATTTAGTTTTCATTGTTTTATGGTATCGAGCTATAAAGGCTGTCGTACCTGTACCAAGTATATAGGTAAGAATGATAGCAAAATTGCTAGGAAAGTTTTATATTTTACTAGCAAGCGCCCACGATTTTATAATCAAAATTAATTAACAAAGTATTAATCTAAAATATGAATCCCTATTGAAATACCTTTTTTCGTCATAATTATTTTAAAGATAGGTTAACATAGGTTATACTTACAAATTTCCAGCTAACAGTTATGGTGCAACATAGTATGAAATTTTTACAAAATTATTTTTTACCGTTTAGTGCAGTTTTATTAAAATAAAATCGTTTTACTTAAAAAATTTTTTTACTTATTTTATTTTTTACTTTTTAGTTTCTGAGTCATGATCTGCTACAATTAGTTGAGATCTCTTGACCACCTCCTGACTCCATCATCAGACGCTCAATCTTACCGAGACTAAAAAAGTATTCATCGAAACAAATTAAATGATACCAAACATGAGTGTTCTGCTACAATTAGTTGTAAGTGTATAAATCCTTTGACAACCTTCCATCTCCATTATCAGACACTCAATCTTACCGTACCTATCATTAAGTTCTCATCGCCAAAAGTTATATGATACCAATGACGAATGTTGTGCAACAGTTTAGAGAGAAGATCCCTTAGTCACCTTCCTCCAGACCCTCAATCATACCAGCACTATAAGGTCGTATCCAAACCAATTAAATGTTATCAAATACGACTGTACTGCTTCATTATCAGTCCCTCAATCTAACCGAGACTATAGAATCCTCATCAAAATTTATTAAATGTGACCAAACACGAGTTGTTCTACTTCAATTAACTGAGGAAAGCCCTTAAACACCTTCCGTCTCCATCATCAGATCCTCAATCTTACTGACACTACAAAGTTCTTATCGAAGCAATTGAAACGAGATCAATCCCGAATGATTTGCTACACTTGTAGAGGGGATTGCTCGTCCACCATCCGTCTCCATTATCAGACCCTCAATCTTACTGGTACCATAAAGTTCTCATCGAAACAATTGAAAATACAACAAACAGAGAGTTCTGCTATAATTCACGGATGAGATCCCTTGACCACCCTCCTTCTTCATCATCTGACCCTCAATCTTACTAGTAAGTACCACAAAGTTCTCATCGCAACATTTGAAATGAGACAAAACACAAGTTTTCTTCTATAATTCATCGAGGAGATCCCTTTACCATCTTCCATATCCAACATCAGATCCTCAGTCTTACCCGGACTAAAAAGTCCTTATCAAAACAAATGAAATGATATCAAACACGGATGTACTGCTACAATTTACTGAGGAGATTCCTTGAACACTTTTCGTCTCCATTATAACACCCTCAATCTTACCGAGACTATAGAATCCTCACCAACACCAATAAAATGATTGTGTCCAAACACGAGAGTTCTACTTCAATTAACTGAGGAGATCCCTTGACCACCTTCGTCTCCATCATCAAATCCTCAATCTTACTGGTACCACAAAGTTCTCATCGCAACAATTGAAGTGAGACCAAACACGACTGTTTTTCTATAATTCATTGAGGAGATCATTTGACCACCTTCCGTCTCCATCATCAGATCCTCAATCTTACCGGTACCACAAAGTTCTCATCTCTACAATTGAAGTAAGACCAAACACGACTGTTTTGCTTTCATTCATCTTGGAGATCCCTTGACCACCTTCCGTCTCCATCATCAGATCCTCAATCTTACTGGTACCACAAAGTTTTCATCGCAACAATTGAAATGAGCCCAAACACGAGTGTTTTGCTACAATTCATCGAGGAGATCCCTTGACCACCTTCCGTCTCCATCATCAGATCCTCAATGTTACTGGTACCGAAAAGTTCTCATTTCTACAATTGAAGTAAGACCAAACAAGACTGTTTTGCTTTCATTCATCTTGGAGATCCCTTGACCACCTTCCGTCTCCATCATCAGATCCTCAATGTTACTGGTACCACAAAGTTTTCATCGCAACAATTGAAATGAGCCCAAACACGAGTGTTTTGCTACAATTCATCGAGGAGATCCCTTGACCACCTTCCGTCTCCATCATCAGATCCTCAATGTTACTGGTACCGAAAAGTTCTCATTTCTACAATTGAAGTAAGACCAAACAAGACTGTTTTGCTTTCATTCATCTTGGAGATCCCTTGACCACCTTCCGTCTCCATCATCAGATCCTCAATGTTACCAGTACCACAAAGTTCTCATCTCTACAATTGAAGTAAGACCAAACACGACTGTTTTGCTTTTATTCATCTTGGAGATCCCTTGACCACCTTCCGTCTCCATCATCAGATCCTCAATGTTACTGGTATCACAAAGTTCTCATCTCTAAAATTGAAATAAGACCAAATACGACTGTTTTGCTTTCATTCATCTTGGAGATCCCTTGACCACCTTCCGTCTCCATCATCAGATCCTCAATCTTACTGGTACCACAAAGTTCTCATCGCAACAATTGAAATGAGCCCAAACACGAGTGTTTTGCTACAATTCATCGAGGAGATCCCTTGACCACCTTCCGTCTCCATCATCAGACCCTCAATATTACTTGTACCTCAAAGGTCTCATCGCGACAATTGAAATGAGCCCAAACACGAGTGTTTTGCTATAAGTTATCGAGGAGATCCCTTGACCACCTTCCGTCTCCATCATCATATCCTCAATGTTACCGGTACTATAAAGTACTCATCAAAACAATTTAAATGATACCAAACACGAGTCCTCTGCTATAATTCATCGAGGACATCTCTTGACTACCTTCCGTCTCCATCATCAGATCAACTCCATGTTACCATAATATTGTATTGTCATCAGAACTATACGTGTGTGTAAAGTTTCAAATTAATCGGTTGATAGGAAATGGGTGAGAATTCGATTACAAGAATCCATTGTTAGTTAGTTAGATAGTTAGACAGGATCGAAGTTAAATAAAAAAGCCTATTAATTTCTTGCTATAAACCTATAAACAAAACATAACACAGAAAAATAATGTCATAATTATATTTGTTAATCCTGTGTGTCATGCAATACAAAAAAAAATCAAAATACATAAGAGTTTATGACATTGCTAAATTACTCTCAATAAAAAAATTGCTATCATTTCACTTTACATTATTAGGGTTCCGTACCCAAAGGTGAAAACAGGACCCTATTACTAAGCCTACGTTGTCCGTCCGTCCGTCCGTCCGTCTGTCCGTCTGTCCGTCTGTCCGTCTGTCCGTCTGTCCGTCCATCCGTCCGTCTGTCCTACCTATTTAAGGCTGTATTTTTTGAACCGTAATAGCTAGATAGTTGACATTTTCTCAGATTGTGCGTTATTACGGCGGACAAATAAAAGAAAATTTCAACAAGAAACTAGTTTTTATCAACGTTTTTTCTTCACGCTCTATAGTAAAAACGGTAATATATACAAGCGTCAAACTTAGTGTGATTATAGAGCAAACTCAACAAAATAACAACAAATACTAAAAACCGGCCAAGTGTGAGTCGGTCTCGCGCTAAAGGTCCCGGACAAAAAAAGTTTTTTTTTCTAAGTAAATAATGTTCTGTGGTGGTGTGGTACGGAACCCTCGGTGCGCGAGTAGCCCGACTCGCACTTGACCGGTTTTATTATTATTATTACACTTCCCTAAAACAACAATACAACACTGGCCATACTCTAGTCAAATTATTGTATTGTTATAAAGTCGCATAATTGTGATTAGGTTTCAGAGTTCTGAGCTAGAGGTAGGAAATATCCCAGTTATGAATTTGCGATCCTTTGTAGAGCTTCGTTTCATTGACAGCTTATTGAAATTCTATAGTTGATGGAATTTATATGAGAATTGGAATCAATATCTAAATGTAATGTCGGATGCATCAGTCTCGGTCGGTTCACATTTACGTTTGTGCTACAGACACAGACACAGTTGCAATTATTGTCAGCTTCCTAATCGATTGAAGTTGAAGCCGCAAAACCACAGTGATTTTCGGAAAAAAAGGCTGTCTAAAAAAATCGTATAGAAAAGGCAAAAATATTTGGGAGGAATGAAAGTAATTTTGAATAGGGTAATCAAAATTACTTATGAAGTTGAGAGACGATGACGTGACGCAATCGTTCTTAAGGCTGATTTCAGAATCGCGCTACATACTATCAGTTTAAAATAACAATGTGCATGACCTCGCCTGCAAATGTGACGTCACTCAATCACACGAACTTCACTCGAGTCATTCAAATGATTATTTCCTTTACATAGAGTCTATATTCCTTTACAACCGAGTGAAGTTATCGAACGGCCCTTCAAGGTCATGCACATTGTTATTTTAAACTGATAGTAGTTAGTATTCTTTCAGGGTGTAAGGAAAAGTGTCATTAACCTTTAAACCACATTCTCTACCCATCATATTAATGAACAACTTTTACTATGGGAGCAAACATGTCAGAACAAAAAAAAGGCTGTCTCATACATTTGAGTCGTGTATGTATTGCAGTTTAGTGTGGAACAGCTAATTTTTTTGCTCTGACAGGTTTGTTCCCATAGTCAAACTTGTTCAGTTTGATGGGTTTGATGGAATATGTAGTTTAAAAGGTTAATTTTGATAATTTTCCTTACATCCTGTATAGGGTCCTTCGTAATATGATGACACTTTTTTAAGGGACATTATGTCAGACCGTCAAACTGAACAACTTTCTCTATGGCACCAACAAAGAAAGCGCGAAAAAAAAATCGCGATATCGATGTTGGTCCCATAGAGAAAGTTGTTCAATTTGACGGTCTGATCATCCCCTTAAAAAAGTGTCAGCATATTAAGAAGGCCCCGCACACTGTGGACCGACGACCTGGTGAAGCGGCGAGTGCCAGAACCAAATAGCTACTGTTTAGTTAAGTTGATCGCCGTATCAAACTCAATAGCATGCCTTGTCTTATGAAATGGCGATAATACCTTTAAACATCTTCTGATATATTTTCAAAATGTCGCTCATTTTGTAAAACCTACATCCTCTCGTACGTTAACTCGATGTTTGTTCAATCTCCTAACTTAATTAATACATGAATAAATTTTATTTAGCGAAAAACTCAATTTCATCGGCAAACACAACAAGCCGCATCCTATCTGTTTCAATGCTAATGAATTATTTCTCCATTTTATTACACGATGATTTATCGCCATATGGACAGGTATCATTAAATTAAGTGTCAAGAATTTAATTTAATATAATGGAAATATGAGATGTTGTCGAAGTTTTACTGAATGCTCATTCTCGTTATTATATGCGGTCACTACACTATCTTATGCCTGCGACTTCGTTCGCGTGGATTTCTGAAACCTCAACAGCACGTTGCACTCCTTCAGGTGTTGATTTTCGAAAATCGAACACCTTCCGACGCGTGGTAGAGTCAAAAAATGACGTCAAAAAAGCCATCTTTGTGATACTATTTTGAATTAAAAAAAATGAATTTTGAAATCCTTTCCCTGCACTCCTTACATCCTCTGTGAAATAAACTCCGGAGGAATCGTTAAACCGACATCATTCACAGCAAAATAGAACAGTACCAACATAAATTTGAATAATAACCCTCCTTCTGGTGTAGTCGGGTAAAAACTGCGATTCTTTTTGTCCCATAATCCTCCATCCGTCTATCCATTGCACACTCGATGACAAAGTCGCGACAGCTTGTCGTTTTACGTAGTCGTTTTATATTAAAAATAATTGCGTTCGATACAATGCTTATTCAATTATATTGCACTCATGTTGTTACAAAAAGGTTTTTTTAGTTACAGCTAGCTGCTACAATGAGCCCTGAAGCGTTGGGTATACGACAAGAGAGTCAAGCATGGGCTCGCTAGGCCACAATAATATTGTAATTGGTATTTTGTCGCTACTCTTGATTATTATCAAGAAGGAAGCTGAGGAAGTAGAGGAAGGTGATATTTTTAAAGGAGTGCCGAAAAAATTACGAAAATACAGGGTGTACAATAAAATGGGACAGCTACTTAAAGGGGTGCTTCAGACCATCAAACTGAACAACTTTCTCTATGGGACCAATATCGAAATCGCGAAAAAAAAATCAGCTGTCCTATACATTTCAGTCGAGTTATGTTTGCAGTTTTGTATGGAAGAGCGGATTTTTTTTTCGCGATTTCGATATTGGTCCCATAGAGAATGTTGTTCAGTTTGATGGTCTGAAGCACCCCTTTGAGTAGCTGTCCCATTTTATTGTACACCCTGTATATTAAAACGAACTTGGGCAATATTGGCAATATTGCCCATATTGACAGATTTTCAGCGCACAAATTGCGTCACAAAATATATTTGTTTTGGTTGATTTTGAGGCTAAGCCTTATGTTAGCCGCTAAGGCTTAAGAATAAATTAATTGTTAAGAAATAAAAAAATACGATTAGGGGAAGCACAATAGGCTCGGTGCAGCCTTAATAAAACGCTTGGAGCAAGTAAATGTTTCAATAAAAATGTATTGAAAAACCTATTTTCCTTAATGAAAAACCATTTTCAGCTTTTGCCTTAATTATCTAAAATACATCAAAGTAGCGGCAAGAAGATGAAAAAGCAAAAACGGAAGTTCTAGTTATGCTGCTGCAAGCTTATTTACCGTCCTCTTTTCAATTTTTTTTTGCAAAACTTTATAAAAGCAAGTTGCAATTATCTGCCTTTATGTTACTGTTGCTTGACAGCTATTTATTTTAGTAAACTTCACTAGAAAATAGCAGATTTTTCTAGAAATTTTGTTGTTATTAAAAATCTTATTCTAGTAAATTTTACTAATATCGACTAAAGCTTTCTAGTCTTCTTCTTTTCATGTCAGCATGAGTTAGTTACCTATATGTATATTTATATCACATGGCAATAACTCTTGTTGTAGTGTAAAGATTAGCCAGTCAGCAATGTCCGCATCTAGGCTGACTTGACTGCCCAGGGTGCACCAGACGAACTCTGGTTCCTCACTCTGGAAGGCTCTTTTCTTGCACCACTTTTTTCTAGTAAAGGCTGCTAAAGTAAATAGTTACCTCATAAGAGTCATACTATACTAGATAGATTGTTGTTTGGCGCTTCGACTTTTATTTCTACAATTTGACATTCAAGTATGATTTTTAGTGTTCCGTACCAAAATTGGAAAAACGGAACACTTATGGAATCAGCTCGATGTCTGTCCGTCCGTCCGATATAGCAATTGGTGGTCCAATATCATAAATGAAGTAAAAAAAGCTAAATTATATTGGGGGGCAATTTGGGGAGTAAGAAAGGGTAGGTAAATAAAAATATTTTTTTTTACCCTATGGTGTGGGGTATCAATTGAAAGCTTATGAAAATACGAGTCTAAAAATATACTTTTCAATTTTTTTATAAAATCTTTGTTAAACAAAATTTTCAATTCAATCCGAGAAATTGCTGTAACCACCTCTATTTAAAAAAATATAGCCGTGTAAGATCTGAAAAAATCATAAACATCAGAAATAACGTGTAGATGGCGGGAAAATTATCAGGGTGGCTCTATCTTGGATAGTTTTTTTTCTATACCCAAATATGTTTAAACAACTGGTAGTACGGAACACTAATTGCCCGAGTCCCGACTCGTACTTGGCCGGTTTTTTAGTAGTTGGTAGCCTTGCGTAAGACGTATCAATATTTTACTATCGGCTGATGATTTAGAGGTATCTCTATCTCTTTTACTATTACAAAACTGTAAGTGTCTGTACATTGAAGTTATTTAGGTAGTATATGTCTATGACCTATTTACAAAAAAGTTACGATATGGTTTTTCGCGCATCACCTGAAAAGAAAACTACTAGAAAAATGTTGATGAAACTACCTATTTGTGTTTGAAAGTTTTGAAGTTTGTATAAGTATCGTTTATCTCGCAAAGATGGCGTTAACCATCTCTACCCGGACCCGGAGAACGTCTACCCGGACATTCGAACTTCGCAATTGCGTGAACGTTTTTGTTCCGATGTCAACTCTATCACAATGAAGTTCGGACCGAAACGCGATATATATCGAAAATCGAAAGTGCGGACGAAGTCACGGGTGATCTCTTGTAATTTATAACATGATTGCTGATTATGTAGGTATATCGTAAACCTAATAAGGGGAAAAAAGAGCAATCAATATTCCGCCACGCGGATCCGATACGGATTAATCTTTTTCTGGCATATCATCTAATTGTTAAGATAGCTGTACATACGATACGATAGAAAACACATACTTAGGTAGTAGATATTACAGTTCTGCTGATTTTATAGTAAAAACCATACCTACTATATCAAGTGATAAAATTAAAGGGTTTTACTTATTTTAGGGATGAGAAATATAATGGCCTCGATTCGGACTGTGCCACGACTTAACTTAACTTTTATTCCTGTCACTTTCTAAAATAAGATTAAGAAAAGAGACAGAAAACCATCAGCTGACTTTAGTGCTGTCAGTGACGTTACACGCCCAAAAACGCTTTAAATAAGATGGCGTACATTATGATGGCATCTTATTTTGGACGTGTAACGTCACTTTGACAGCACTAAAGTCAGCTGTTGGTTTTCTGTCTCTTTTCTGAATCTTATTTTAGAAAGTGACAGGAATAAATTTAGTTAAGTTAAGTCGTGGCACAGTCCGAATCGGTACCAATGAAAAATATTTTGTGATTTTAACTAGGTATGTATTATAAACTGTAATAGAAGTGTGTCTCTACATTGAAGATATAAAAAAAAGTTGCAATATGGTTATTTCGTATCCCTGATGCCCAAACACAATTTTTTTGATTTTTTTTCTGTCTATTTGTTTGTTTGATTATTTTATGTTAGTTTGTTTGTTTGTTCGAGCATTACGAAAAAACTACTAAAACGTGTTTGATGAAAGTTTTTTATTTGATAGCTTATGATCTGTCTTAAAATCTGGTATATAATTTGTGCAGAAGAAGTTGCAGGTAAACTCTAGATATCTAGTAGCTAAGAGATTAGGTAAAACTATTGGATAGGTACTTCTTTATTACCTACTTCTTTCATTATTTTACATTATAAACATTTTAAAAGTTCATTATTGGATTTAACAACCTGTAAACTAACAAATGCGGCACTGGGTCCTAACTAGTCAAGTTTGAAGCTCCGGAGCTAGGATTATAATGTGGTATTGTTATTTTTAGTAGGCGTATCATAATATAGTTAAAAAAACCCGTCAAGTGCGAGTCGGACTACTCGCGCACCGAGGGTTCCGTGCCACACCACCACAGAACACAACATTATTATCTTAAAAAAAAAAAACTTTTTCTGTCCGGGACTTTTAACGCAAGACCGACTCACACTTGGCCGGTTTTTAGTATTTGTTGTTATTCTGTAAAGTTTGCTCTATAATCACACTAAGTTTGACGCTTGTATGTTTTACCGTTTTTACGATAGAGCAGCGTGAAGAAAAAACGTTGATAAAACTAGTTTCTTGTCAAGAACCCCCCTTAATTTTAAACTTTTTGTCATTTTTATTATTTGTTCACAAATCCGCCGTAATAATGCATAATCTGAGAAAATTTCAACTATGTAGCTATTACGGTTCAAAAGTTATAGCCCTAAATAGGTAGGACAGACGGACGGACGGACAACGTAGGTAGTAATAGGGTCCCGTTTTCACCCTTTGGGTACGGAACCCTAAAAATACTGAACAATTTTAAATTTGTCACATGACGTTACAGTTTAGGTATATTGGTTATCTATCACCATTATCTAGTCAGTTATCATCTATCAATGTATAATTTGATTGATTGAATTAGTTCCAGGCAATTTTTTACCAACAATTTAGTTCAAAGACTCACGTAGACTGTGCGAACATAAGACTGTCCTCGTGTCAAAAGATTCAACGAATGGGTAAAGGAATTCGCACGTCGCCGAAAATGTTGAAAGATTTGCGCAAGTGGTGGCCCTTTGGGAGCTACGGGGAACGGATTTAGAGGGGAGTGGGAGTGGAGGGCGGGGGAGGGGGGGGCTATAACTGTCTTTGCGAACATTACACTTTTAAATCTTATAAACGTTGATTCAGTGTTATACCTGTGTGTGATTTGATTGGAGAATCAAATGTCTAATATGTGAAAAAAGCAAACATTCTAAAACTAAATGTTTTCGCTAAAATGTTACAATTTTACGTCCAAAACCATTTGGATGATAAGGAAAATACTCTGGCAACTATTTTGCCTCTTATTTATGTTCTGGAAACTTGCGTAGATACCTAGAAATTATTCTCTTCACAAATAAACAAAATTATTAGTTACCTAATCAAATTCTTCTAGAAGACTTTGCTCTTTTTCTTCGTAACCTTTTATCGGTTTCAACTCAAAGAAAGTGTGGAATTTAAAATCAAGCGCCACCGTCTTGATGTATCCATTTTATTTTTCAACGGGTTTTGTACGAAAAAGGAGAGAAGAGAAAGTCAGTGATACGTAAATAACTGGAAAGGATAATAATATTGGAAATTTAAGATTAAATAAGTTTAAGGGAAATAAAATAATTCGACATACCTGCCATGCCATTTCAGAAGCATTAGTAGGGTTGCCAACCCTACTATATAATATAGTATCCTACTATATTAAGGGCCCTACTACTATAATTCTGAGAAAAATATACAACGTGTTAATGAATTAACGCCAAACCTCATACACCCCAACTGATTTATAACAAAATAATTAGATTGAAACAATAATTTCATTATTTTGATAGTTAAAATTAAAAGTTATTCGCATTTTAAGTTTTGAGGCAAAAATGATTTGTTATCATTTCAGCAATGAATGAAAGCGCTAACGTACTCATGGATACATTTTAATAATCTTGTTTTGGTAGTAAGTCGGGTGAGTGTACCTGTGCGGAGGGTTGACGTTGGGTTCAGTAAATTTTAAATTTTAGACACCAATTAATTAATATTTTGAAAAAAATTACCTATGTTGAAACCATGATAATTCGATTCTGCTCTCGATTCTAAACTAACTACTTTCTAGTTTTGCGTTAATTCATTAACACGTTGTATAGTAGGCAAAACTACTATATTTTGAAGAGCAAATAATTAATAGAGAATTTAAATATATTCGTTGATAGATCCAATAAAAATGCCCAATAATACCTAACATTATTTAAAATAAAATTCTCTCTCTTCATCACATTTGTTCCACTTGATCTAGACTGGACCATGTAGATACTTCCTAAACAATGTTCTACTACATCTACTGCTGAAAAATGACAACAAGTTTTCCTAAAGTCAGGTTTAACTATTTTTTTTTAAATTATTTTATTTCTGTATCGACTCCAGCGGCTTCTACGTTTACAGGATGCATTATTTTCTGTAACTAATACGAAATGGGGAGATGAGTGTTCCTTAAGAATAAAAACATGGTATTAAAACCAAAAAGAGGCAAAAAAATTATCTTTTAAAAAAAATTGAATTAATAAATTCGACAAATACCTACTAAATTTTATCTTATTTTTCCCCGATCTACTATATTATTTCGGGCATTAGGCTCGAAATACTATATTTGGTCTAAAAGAAGTTGGCAACCCTAAGCATTAGGGAAGCTGACATATGAATTACTATAGAGGCAGAGGGCAGGGCACATATTATTCATACAACAGGCAACTGATGGGGCCCAAGAGCGTGGTTACATAGGCCCACCACAAGGTGGACCAACGACCTGGTGCAGGTGGCGGAAATCCGTTGGATGAAAGCGCAAGACCGGTCATTGTGGTGATCCTCGGGGAAGCGTCTATCGGCTGACATGATGATGATTATGTCACTTTCACTTTTTCACCTACAAGAAAGGCCAAAATAGGACGAAAGTTATTTATAGTACATGTTTTCGTCTTAGGGTGTGTGTGCAGATAGTATTAGTCTAGCTAGACATAGAGGTTCAGGAAAGCCCCCCAAAGGCTATACTATATCTGGTGGCAGTAGTCGTTACATAAAAACCATGCTAGAGGCCGTAAGGCGGTCTGAAAAAATTCTGACATCAGGGTTTACTGCCTACACGATAAGAAGAAGGAAAGCCCTGTATGCGTGCGTCTCCACGGCTGTAGCACATGCCTGCCAGGCATAAAAGTGTTAGTCTAACACGCGTGTACCAGGAAAACATGATCCCCAAAAGTTTATTTAAATCGAATGTTGCCTAACACGCTTGGAACCACGTCCAGTACATTTATTCGCCTCTAGATCCAGACCTGTAGCTAAAAATCCTTGCGCGAGTGGAAGCTTGTATGGACTATTTACTACATCCCCGGTCGTAGGGGCAGCCTCTCTTTGATTAAACCCTTTTGGAGCCAGCTCTAGACGCCCGTTTTACTTTTATCTACTTTACTACACCACTCGTAAAAAGGACCCAAAGAAATATGTTCTGTCGACTAAAACGGCTGTTTGAACACGCATCGAAGAACTTTTCGAAAGATAGGTATTTTGATACGGACCTATATACACCTTTGTTGTTTGGTACATTATGATTATAAATCTACATGTACCTGTAAGCGGATATAATATAAAATTGAATGCCGTCTAAAATCTTTTTCGACATTCGATTCGACAAATCGTAAACGTGTTTATACAACGTGTTAATGAATTAACGCAAAACCTCATACACCCCAACTGATTTATAACAAAATAATTAGATTGCAACAATAATTTCATTGTTTTGATAGTAAAAATTTAAAGTTATTCGCATTTTAAGTTTTGAGGCAAAACGTTTTGTTATCATTTCAGCAATGAATGAAAGCACTAAAGTACTCATGGATACATTTTAATAATCTTGTTTTAGTAGTAAGTAGGATGAGTGTGCCTGTGCGGTGGGTTGACATCGGGTTCAGTAAATTTTAAATTTTACAAAAAAATTAGTTAATATTTTGAAAAAAATTTCCTATGTCGAAACCATGATAATTCGATTCTACTCTCGATACTAAACAAACTACTTTCTAGTTTTACGTTAATTCATTAACACGTTGTATATGTCAACTATATTCCAATGATATATCGATATTAGAAAGACCGAGTTAAACATCAATTAAGGTTCCATACATGTTTTGCTGTTTGGTACCTACGTTATACTCAATACGTCAAAACATTATTTGTTGTTCTACTTTACATCATCATGAGCCTATTAACGTCCCACTGCAGGGCACAGGCCTACCCTCAATGAGGGTGTGTGAGCGTAGTCTACAATGCGTGCCCAATGCGGTTTTGTACACTTAACGACACGCAACAACGCGCATCAGAATGTCTTCTTCAGCATATGCAGGTTTCCTCACGATGTTTTTCTTCACCGTTACTTCTTCTTATCGTGTGGGCAGAGCCCTGGTGTCAGAGTTTTTTCAGACCGCCTTACGGCCTCTGACGTGGTTTTCATGTAACGACTACTAGGTACCACCAGGGATAGTAACCGGGACCAACGGCTTAGCGTGCCATCCGAAGCACGGAATCATTTTTCTTTTCGGACAATCAGGTGATTCAGCCTGCAATGTCCTAACCAACTGGGGAAAAACACACAAAGTGACATATCACTAGGTGTCCCCCGTGGAAATCGAACCCACGACTTCCGTATCGAGAGCCAATGCTCTTAACCACTAGACCACGGAGGCAGTCACCGTTACTTTACATGCCATACGATAAGTTGATAGAGATAGCAGTCGTCCTTTTTATTTAAAAGTTGACTACAGCTTTTCTCTTACCTCTACCTTTTCACACCGACTGCGACACAGGTAGAAAATTAAATTTAGCTATTTTGTATGACTTTGACTTATGAAGGCCCCTACGTAACTTTCTGGTTCCCTAGAGTAAACCAACCGTTGTGAATGGCCTACTTTTCGGAATCTCTTTTCTACCCACAAAGAAAGTCAGATTCATTTGACGAACGACCTTTTAAGAGCAAAAGTTCTTTAAGGCTTATTAAAGAATCGTTGTGGTGGATTTGTGCCTCAGGGTAGAGCAGCCAGTGCGATGTAATTATGAGTTTGTACTTATAAATATATAAATATCTTGGACAATGTCACACAAATTATCTAGTCACATTTAAAGTACCAGAATCTAGCCTGGACTTGTATTATGATGACTAGACAACGATATAGAATACATGTATAGATACAAATATCCATGACTCGGGTACAAATATTCATATTCATCATACAAATATTTTTCCCTTACGGGATTCGAACCCGCGACCCTCGGCACAGCAGGCAGGTTCACTACCGACTGTGCTACCGGGCTGTCAAATGTTAATCATTAAATGAAGTCGGTTAAATACCAAACCAAAATTCACGTAATATCCGGGGTGTAAGTGATAGCCTAACAAATACTGAAACGGTGAACTCAGACCATCAAACTGAATAACTTTCACTATGGAGCCTACCTCAGGAAACGTGGAAAAAATAATTTTATTCGGGCAGCAGTTTTGTATGGGACAGCTGATTCGCGTTTTCTGAGGTAGGCTCCGTAGTGAAATTTGTTCAGTTTGATGGTCTGAGTTCACCGTTTCCGTACTTATTTTTTAGGCTGTCACTTACACCCTGTAGAGGAGTGTTGGCAGGTAAGTACCTACATAATTAATATTTATACAAGATGTAAAGTGCGTTACATATTGAATGGGATGCTTCAGACCGTCAAACTGAACAACTTTCACTAAGGATCCAACATCGAAATAGCGAAAAAAATCAGCTGTTTTATACATTTGGGTCGAGTAGCTATTGATATTTTCTAAGGAACAGCTGATTTTTTTCCTCGATTTCGTTGGCTCCATATTGAAAATTGTTCAGTTTGATGGTCTGAAGTACCCCTTTTGATATACAGGGTGTAACAAAACACCCTAGTAATACTTTAGGGGGTGCTTCAGATCATCAAACTGAAAAACATTCACTATGGAGCCAGCATCGAAATCGAGAAAAAAATCGGCTCTTTCATACAAAACTGCAGTAGGTACCGTCTCGACTCGAATGTATGGGACGGCAGATTTTTTTATTTTTTCTCGACGTCGTCTGCATAGTGAAAGTTGTTCAGATTTGATGGTCTGAAGCACCCCCTTAAGTATTACTAGGGTGTTTTGATACACCCTGTATAACGCATTTAATTTTACACCTTGCTGAAAGCTGTATGAATGACCGAAAGAAATGAAACATCAAATGTAATTTTAATCTTCAATGAGACGTAATTTGACTTTATTGGTAGGATTTTATATTTTATCGAAGAAGGAAGAATATAGGCAAAGTGAAAATCCGATTAAAGTCGTATCCAGCCGCAATCGACGACTAGATTCGATTCCCAGCACCCTGAATGGTAATAGGATTTGCAGTTCTGCAGAGCTATGCATTATGTACAGTTAAAAGTAGTTTCAAATTACCTGGCTCGGTGGCTCGGCTTGTCAAGTCAAACGTTTAAAGTGTCTAATGAATTTGACGATTTGCGGAATTGAATGTTAATTTTTTCTTAGCACTATGCATTTATTCTAAATACTTATAGGTAAGATCTTTACCGTTTCTGAAGATATTCAAGTTATACAGGGTGTAACAAAACACCCTAGTAATACTTAAGGGGGTGCTTCAGACCTGCCTGCAATCTGCCGTCCCATACATTTGAGTCAAGACGGGACTGCAGTTCTGTATGAAAGAGCAGATTTTTTATTCGCGATTTTGATGTTGGCTCCATAGCGAAAGTTGTTCAGTTTGATGGTCTGAAGCACCCTCTTAAGTGTGTTTGGGTGTTGTTTGTGGGTGTTTTATTACACCCTGTATAGAAGATACGACAAGAAACTATACAAGGTTGTCTAGAAGAAATCGATTGCTAGCGATGATAAGATCATCTTATTCACAGCCTATTAATAGTGCTTTCTTGGGATCATTACAATGTATGTGCCTGTGAGCGTTATTTATTTTTTTTATTTATTTTGTGCCTCTTGTATTTTCTCTCTGTATTTTTGGTATAGGGCAGTAATTTTAAGGGATGTGCAAAACTGCAGTTTCAGATCGAGATAAATGATAAATATCAAATGTGGGACTGTTGACGACGTTCTATTTCTAGAAGAGATTGGTTCTATGGATTCGAAATTAATTAGTCATGTGTCAGACCGTTATTTGACTGGCCCTATAAAGTATATTTGATTTGATGTAGACTCGGAACGGTTAACATCTTTTATGAGGAATACATGTTAGTTATCTACTTGTCAATACAAATGCCACTGTTTAGTTTTCACAAATGTATCCATAAGTAATAAAACTGACTATAATGGTTGTGCACGACAGAATATGAATCGAACATTTGTACATAGTTTTTATCTCAATTTACTTTACTTTGCATTGTTTTGTATTGTTTTAGTTATAGGATAAGTTTCTATTTGAATAAAGCCATAATTTCTTATTAGGATTAGGGCCTAGTACATAAGTTATGTAAATAGTTAGAATAGGGCTTGTATTTCATTGTTTAAGTGATTTCCCTTGAGATTCCTACCCCAGTTAGATAGGTACACATTTCCCTAGTTAAATTAGCACATAGTTTCATCAGATTTTAAAGTAAATAACACGATTAGCTTACATAATTCCAGTTAGAATTAACCCTGATTAGACTTAGTATCTCATTAAAAGGGGAGGAACTTAAGAGAAATCAACGATAGAAAGAGACAGTGCAACTGTCCCTGTCGGCGCATACAGACGAGCGAGGGGGGCCCCGACTCCCGCGAATCCGCGGTATGCGGAAGCGGGGGACGGGGTCATATAAATATTGAAATCTTTCGCGCGCGCTCCTCACTCTGTTTTGCGCCGGCAGACGATGAGAATGATATGTTTGGATGTTAGAAAATAAGTAAGTAAGTAATGAACATTGTTTCTTTGCTGTAGAATGTAAGATTGAGATAGAAATAAAGAGATTTGAGTACAGGGGAAGAGTGCGGGGTGAAGGGGAGTGGTCGCTCGAAAATGATATATAAGAAGCGCCGATTCGGCGCAGATTCAGTCCGGATCCAGCACTCGAGAAGAAAACATCTTGAAGAAAGAAAACTCTCTGCGACCACTAGCCCTCTCTGCCCCACCCTCCAGCCTGGCTCACATTCGGAAAATCGCATCGGCATTTTCACTGAAGAAACGAAACCCCTACTTACAGTCCACGCTCCACATTTGGTCCTTCAGGAGCCGAATCAAGAAGAACCTGCGAAGATATTGAAGAGATATTGAAGAAATTTGAAGAGATTTTGAAGAGATTTTTGAAGAATTGAAGATGCCGATTACCACACGCAGCCAGTCTGGTAGAGAGGGCGACGGGTCGCAGACCACGTCGCGGAACGCGTCAAACCCCACCACGAGCGCCGAGTCAAGCGCCACCGGGTCCGGAACCACCACGACGGCAACGAACACGACGTCGTCGGGCACCGCCGCTACGTCGTCGGGCACCGCTGCGACGTCGCAAGAGACAATGAAGCCGCCGTCAAAAGCGCCGTCGAGAGCACCGTCACGTCGTTCTACCGCCTCCCGCAAGAAACTCCTCGCGGAGCTGGAGGCCAGGGAGCGCCTGGCGGAGCTAGACAGAGAAATCGCGAAGCTTCGTCTAGCGAAGATCCATGCAGAAGCTGAATCGTCGGACGAAGAAGAAGAAGAGAACCAAGAAAAAGAAGAATCCTCCGTTCGAGTCGAAGAATGGTTGAAGAAACAAGAAGAAGAAAGAAGAGCGACGTCACCCCCGCCCCGCACGCAGCGGGAAGCGCCACGGAAGGATGGACGAGGACAGGGCGATCACCGCGGTGATCACCAGGGCAACGAAGAGCCCCGGCCTGCGCGTCAAGACATCTCTGAACTGGCGGCGGCCATCACCCAGGCCATGAGATTTGTTACGAGGGAGGCGCCGAAGTACATTCAAGAATTACCCATCTTCAACGGACAATCGAACGCGTGGCTGCCATTCAAAGCGGCGTACGAAGACACGGCAAGAGGATTCTCCGACACCGAGAACATAGCAAGATTAAGAAAGAGTCTCCGGGGCATCGCGCTAGAAGCGGTCCAGAGCCTGCTCCTATCCAACCCGGAGCCGAGCGTCATCATCGCCACGCTCGAGAGAAGATTCGGTCGCCCTGAAGCTATCGTCATGGGCGAAATGGAGAAGATCAGAACACTTCAGAAGATAGGAGACAACCCACGCGATCTCATCGTGTTCGCTAACAAGATAGCGAACATCGTCGCGACCGTAGAAGCACTGAAGAAAATCCATTACCTGTACAATCCCGAAATGGCGCGAAACGTGATTGAAAAATTGTCTCCAATCATCAGAAGCAAATGGTTCGACTTCGCCGCCGGAAACAAAGAAGACGTTCCTGAGCTGAAGCGACTGGCCACCTTCCTGAACGAAGAAGCAGACAATTGCGGCGCCTACGCTTCACTTGAGACCGTCACAGAAGAAAAATCGAAGAAAAGACAAGAAAGAACATTCAATGTGAACACGCTACGCTGCCCAGCCTGCAACGGACCACACAACCTACCTGACTGCAAGAAATTCGTAGCTGCCAGCACGGACGAGCGGTGGGAGATAGTGAAGAAAAGTCGTGTTTGTTTCCGCTGCCTGCGCAACAACCACCGCCACGCCGACTGCAGAGCCAAGGTATGTGGTCATCAGGGTTGCACCATATCGCATCACAAGCTTCTTCATCAGTCGAGACCGAAGATCGAAGAACCACGTAGCGAAGAACCACCGCGTCGCACACAAGAGCCGCCGCATCGCGAAAAAGTCGGCTCTACGTACGAAGACACGAATAACACGGCGAGCAACGGCACCGCACGGCGCGCTTATTTGAAAATTGTTCCTGTAGTTCTCACCGCAGCCAACGGAAATGAAGTTGAAACGTTCGCGCTACTCGACGAGGGCTCTACAATCACCATCATCGACGAGAAAATCGCACAAGAACTCAACGTCGACGGGCCCACCGATCCAATGAACGTCCGAGGTGTGAGCGGGAAGGAACTACAGTACCCGAAAAGCAAGCGCATCGACCTGAAAATCCGCGGCAAATACGCAGACGAAACATGCGAGCTACGCGACGTGCGCACCGTGCGAGAGCTCGACTTCGCTTCTCAGAGGGTCGGCAGAAGAGACATCGAAGATTGCCCGCACCTGAATCAAATTCGAGACGAGCTCGTGTACGAAGAGGCGCATCCGAAGCTACTCATCGGTCAAGACAACTGGGATTTAATTATCTCAGGCGCGGTGCGAGCGGGACGGAAAGACAAACCCGTCGCATCGTACACGAAGTTGGGATGGGTTCTTCACGGCTGCCGCTCATCCATGACGTATCCAGAAACCTTCTGCGGACATCTAACCATCGTTCGAAACAGTGAAGACAACGTGGAGAAAATTACGAACTACTTCAAGTTGGAACCGATTGGAGTAGAAAAACCGACAGAGAAGAGCGTTCCCGAGCAGCCGGTTATGAAAATAACAGAAGAAACAAGCTGCCGCCTGCCCGACGGACGCTTCGAGACAAGATCGACAGTACAGCAGTTCGCCGCCAACCCGCGTGTCGCCACTGTCGCCATCGGCGGGAGCGAGGCAGAGAAAACGCACGAAATCTTACGCGACGCGACGACGGACTGCATCGATCTCAAGTCGAACACTCGAAACATCGAAGAGACGAAGAAAGAAGTTCCGAAGACAGAAGAAAGAGAGACAGGTCTCGTCACCCACCAGCGACCTGACCACGCTCACCTCCCTCGAGTCGAGCGCTTCTCGTCGTTCACACGCTTGCTACGAGCTACGGCACGCGTGCTACAGTTCGTAGACCTATGTAGGCGTAAGAAAAACGAAACAGTGTTGGCTACGAAGCGAAAACGAACGCGAGAAAACAAGAAAAACGACTCCGATAAGACGACTGATAAGAAAGCACGCAAGAACGAGACGACGCACGCGAAGAAAAGAGATAGCAACATCATCGGAATCGAGGCGCACTATCTCATTCGCGCCGAGAAACTGTGGTGGAAAGCGGTACAGGAAGATTGTTTTTTCGAAGATTTACGTCGAGTGAAGAGTGGCGCGGCGCCTCAACCTGGAGACAGGCTATCGGCGCTATCAGTAGTGGTCGGCGAAGATGGAGTTCTGCGCCTCAGGGGAAGAATTCACGCTTCGCCTGACATCGACGAAGAGACGGCCAGCCCGGCTGTACTCGACGGGAAACATCTTTTTACGCGACTGTACATACAACACGTACACGAGCGGCTACACCACGGCGGTATCGAGACCGTAGTGAGCGAGCTACGAGAAAGAACATGGATAGTGAAGATACGACCGACAGTGCGTGACGTCATCAAGCACTGTCAGCGCTGTAAATTGAGAAGAGCGAAGCCTACGTCCCCGGCGACCGGCGACCTACCCCCGGCGCGTGTGTCTCACCACGCGCGGGCCTTCAGTTTTACAGGCCTGGATTATTTCGGGCCAGTGGAAGTCACCGTCGGACGACACCACGAGAAGAGATGGGTCGCGCTCTTCACCTGCATGACATCACGAGCCGTACACCTGGAGGTCGCCGCCTCGCTGAGCGCCGACTCGGCGATCTGCGCCCTACGGCGGTTCGTGGCACGAAGAGGAGTGCCTAAGGAGCTGTGGAGTGACAACGCGACGTGCTTCAAAGCTGCAGAGAAGGAGCTCGCCGAGGCCGCGCTGGCGGCGATTGGCGAGGAGGCGACGGCGCGACGCATCGCCTGGCGCTACGTCCCCCCGGCCTCCCCCTTCATGGCCGGCGCGTGGGAGCGCATGGTACGCACCGTGAAGGAGGCACTGCGCGTCACACTCCACGAGCAGTACCCTAGCGACGAGACACTGCTCACCCTGATCGCCGAGGCAGAGAACACCGTCAACTCCCGCCCACTCACCCACGTGGCGGTGAGTCCAGATGAACCGGAGGCGCTCACACCCAACCACATCCTGTTGGGACCCAACTCGCACGTCCCACCACCTGGCGAGTTCACCGCAGACGACCTCACCGCGCGCAAGCACTGGCGGCGCGCACAACGCCTGGCAGACGTCTTCTGGAGCCGCTGGGTCAAGGAGTACCAGCCGCTACTCCAACACCGGCGGGAGCCTCGCACGACCGGCGCGCCACCCGCTGTCGGTGACCTGGTGCTCATCTGCGACCCCAACCTGCCACGCAACACATGGCCGAGAGGACGCATCATCGCAGTCTACCCAGGGCGAGACGGCGAGGTGAGGATCGTGGACGTCGAGACCAGCAACGGGCACGTCCTCCGAAGACCAACCAAGAGGATCGTCGTGCTACCCGTTGGATCGCAGAGCTGCGACGGCGGGAGAAATGTGCACGACAGAATATGAATCGAACATTTGTACATAGTTTTTATCTCAATTTACTTTACTTTGCATTGTTTTGTATTGTTTTAGTTATAGGATAAGTTTCTATTTGAATAAAGCCATAATTTCTTATTAGGATTAGGGCCTAGTACATAAGTTATGTAAATAGTTAGAATAGGGCTTGTATTTCATTGTTTAAGTGATTTCCCTTGAGATTCCTACCCCAGTTAGATAGGTACACATTTCCCTAGTTAAATTAGCACATAGTTTCATCAGATTTTAAAGTAAATAACACGATTAGCTTACATAATTCCAGTTAGAATTAACCCTGATTAGACTTAGTATCTCATTAAAAGGGGAGGAACTTAAGAGAAATCAACGATAGAAAGAGACAGTGCAACTGTCCCTGTCGGCGCATACAGACGAGCGAGGGGGGCCCCGACTCCCGCGAATCCGCGGTATGCGGAAGCGGGGGACGGGGTCATATAAATATTGAAATCTTTCGCGCGCGCTCCTCACTCTGTTTTGCGCCGGCAGACGATGAGAATGATATGTTTGGATGTTAGAAAATAAGTAAGTAAGTAATGAACATTGTTTCTTTGCTGTAGAATGTAAGATTGAGATAGAAATAAAGAGATTTTAGTCAAGGGGAAGAGTGCGGGGTGAAGGGGAGTGGTCGCTCGAAAATCGTATAAAAGAAGCGCCGATTCGGCGCAGATTCAGTCCGGATCCAGCACTCGAGAAGAAAACATCTTGAAGAAAGAAAACTCTCTGCGACCACTAGCCCTCTCTGCCCCACCCTCCAGCCTGGCTCACATTCGGAAAATCGCATCGGCATTTTCACTGAAGAAACGAAACCCCTACTTACAGTCCACGCTCCACAATGGTAATATCATTATAGTCAGTTTTATTAATGAATAGTAAGACAAAACAATTGATCTATAAATATATTTATCATAAATAATAAAAAAAATTGTAAACTTGGCATGGATTTAGATTGACGATATTTGCAAAATAGCGTTAACGATACGTAAAGGAATGCATAGATAATATTTTTAGAATGCTTGACTGTTTGTTTGTGCACGCATCACATAAAAACTGTTGAACCGATTTAGATGGGGTTTTCAAAAAACATAGGCCTTTTTTCATTTAAAGTCAGTGATCTGTTTTAAATAAATATCCGCTAAGTTAATGCACATGATGACTGTATTTAAATTCATGGACTATTTACCACAGAGGAATGACACGCATATTTGCTCACATAGTTCGGAATTCATTTCTCGACGAGCCACTGCAATTGGCACTGGCAACAATTTTCGAATGTATTTTTGTTTTCACCGATTGCCTAGCGTCAATCACGCACCATGTGCGACCGACATTGTCAAAATTGTTGCACAGATATCAAAGGGGCAAAAAGGCTGTAGTACCTTTAAATTAAATTCTTTTAGTTCTATTTTAACAACATGTATATTAACAGCAGCGGTTTATTAGGAAATTTATAAGCATAAGCATATGCCCATGACTATAGGTAGGTATACGAAAGTTATACAGGTGCAACTGCGTGCGTGCTTAAAAGTACTTTTACCGTTCAGTGGTGCTCTCATCACTCTGAATTAAAAAGATCTACTCCAAGTTACTACAAAAACCTTAAAGCTACTTTTATACAATTATACTAACCTACGCTTTTTTTAGGTTTAGGTAATAGGTTGCACACGAATGTGAAAAAAGAAAAAAACAACGGCTAGGTACTTCTACATTTAACTCGATATTCCTAAAAGCGGTATGTTTAGAACTTATAAAAGTATTGTATAAAAATAGGTTCTAGGTTCTAGGCTTTCGTAGTAAGACGGAGTAGTACTTTTTCATTTTACGTTTTCCTTATTGAGAAATCTTTAATTAAAATTCTCTAAATTGTGATGAAGGCGCCACTGAACAGTAAAAGGGACAACTTTTACTATGGGGACATTATTGAAATCGCATAAAAAAGGTTGTTCCCCAGAAAATGACAGTTTGATGGTACGAAGCACCTAGAAAGCACCCCAGTAACGCATGTAGATATCTAGTTTCGAATGTATTGAAAAAAGCTTTTTTGCGATATTTGGTTTTCACACTCGGATAAAAGTATCTAGTAAGTAGTAAATGTGACACATATTTATTTCATCATCATCTCAGCCGATGGACGTCCATTGCTGGACATAGGCCTCCCCCAAGGATCGCCATAACGACGGGTTCTGCGCTGCCCTCATCCAACGGGTTCCCGCTGCCTTCACCAGGACTGCGGTCCACCGTTTGGGGGGATTATTCGTCACCATCGGCCATCGAGCGAGCGAGCAATGTGCCCCGCCCACTGTCACTTTAGCAATTTCGCAATAGCAGTTTAGCAATTTTTTGGGCTATGTCAGTTACTCTGGTTCTTCTGCGGATCTCTTCATTTCTGATTCGATCTCACAGGGAAACTCCGAGCATAGCCCTCTCCATTACCTTTCGGTGACTTTCAGCCTTTTTATGAGGCCTTGAGAGAATGACCACGTCACTGGCAACACACACTCATCGAAGACTTTCGTTGACACTGCGGTATTTGGGACGTGAAGATACTATGTAGCTTCCCGAACGCTGCCCAGCCGAGTTGGATTCGACGGTTGATCTCTTTCTCGAAGGTGGACCTACCTAACTGAATAGTTTGTCCCAGGTAAACATAATGGTCAACACCTTCGAGCGCAGAGTTTCCGATCGGAAAATCTTGTAATGATCATTACAAGAGTGGGTACTACATGGACATTTGACATGATCCTCGTCTTGTCCATCTTCAGACCAACTCGCTCGGAGGCTCTGCTAAGATCATCGAGCATTCAACTGCGCTCCCCAATGTCCTGCCCCACATATATTTATTTAAGCACTAGTAAATAGCAGACTTTACTCGAAAGTTGTAATAAATGGAATTTTAGTAAAAAAAAAATGTTGCTGCTTAAATAAAATTAGACCATCAAACTGAACAACTTTCTCTATGGCACCAACATCAAAATCGCAAGAAAAAAAACAGCTCTTCCATACAAAACTGCAAATCTACTCGAGCCAATTGTATGGGACTGCAGATTTTTTTCTCGCGATTTCGATGTTGGTCCCATAGATAATGTTGCTAAGTTTGATGGTCTGATCATCCCCTTAAAAAATTTTCAGCGTATTAAGAAGGACCCTGTATAGGTACCTAGACCTGCTAGATATTTTCTCCGTGCAACACACATAATTTCTATATTAATTTTTGATTACTACTTATTCAACACTTTGCTTTTTATCTCAACAGATGGTTTTTCTTACTTTGAAAGAGTGTTTTATCCAGAAAGTTTCAAGAAAAGTGGCACTGCAGCGGCTATTCAGAATCCTGAACATCAGATTCTTTACAACTTTACTTTGAGTCGCGGTTTTTTTGTACGTCAATTTTAGTTAGCTTGTTTTATGCTATTTGTTTTGTAGGTTCCTATATTATACAAGGTCCTTCTTGCGATGGCAGACCATCAAACTGAACAATTTCGTCTATAGGACCAACATCAAAATTGAAAAAAAAATGCTGTCCTTTACTTGTTGGGTCTAGTAAGTAGTATTATAGTTTTGTTGCAGTTTCATAAAACCGTTAGCATTAAACATATACACAACATACACAAATGTAACCAGAGATTATCTAAATCCTACTCAGAATATACAGGGTGTAACAAAACACCCTAGTAGTGCTTAAGGGGGTGCTTCAGACCATCAAACTGGACAACTTTCACTAAGGAGCCAACATCGAAATCGCGAAAAATAAATTGGCTCTTTCATACAAAACTGTAGTACAGTCTCAACTCAAATGTATGGGACGGCAGATTTTTTTAATTTTTTCTAGACGTTGGCTCCATAGTGAAAGTTGTTTAGATTGATGGTCTAAAGCACCCCCTTAAGTATTACTAGGGTGTTTTGTTACACCCTGTATAGGGTCCTTCTTGACACTTTTTTAAGGGGATGATCAGACCATCAAGCTGAACAAATTTCTCTATGGGGCCAACATCAAATCGCGAAAAAAAAAATCTACTGTCCCTTACATTTGGCTCGAGTAGGTTTGCAGTTTCTGAGTCGGATTTAGATAATCTCTGCTTACAGGAGAATTTTTAGAGAACCTGGAACTAAATGATATACCGATTGCAAAATATTGTATGCATATAATATTATGTACGACTAAAAAAGATGCCACAAATTTTATATAAGGATAAAATAAACCCATCTGAAAGATTTCAAAATAATTAAAGAATGAAAATGAGGTGTATGGAAATAAAGCCAAGTAGCCAAAACGAAACGCTTAAACAAATAGAAAGCCTCTCAAAAGGCTAAATGAAAGAAGTGCAAATAGCTGTTCAAGATTCAATATTATTCTGCGCAAATTACACCATTGCCTTAAGATTTCGTGTTGGAGCGTTACTGCCGGAATGAACTCGGGACGTCCAATTGGATAGCATATTTTAATAGCGTCTGGCGTCGGGCCACTGTCGACAACACGCCCTAATGTTTTCCTGTTTCCCCCTAATGTGCCTACTTAACGAACTAAACTTTCTTATCGGACAAACCGACAACTCACTTCAGAGTTTGCAAGTAATAACCTAAAATTACTTGTCTAACTGACCTTTATTTGAGCAAGAGACTTCCCAAATTAAATTCATACGAATCGATTTCTGATAACGCCTACGACGGAAAACTTTTTATATTGTTTATTTAGATAAGATTTAAAGGCAATTGATAATATAAAGAAAACCGAGTGTTTTCTCTCCGAGATCCCCTGTCGATGCTATAAAGACAGCTTGATGGATGCGTTCAAGATGTTTTGTTGGATTCTCGACAGTAACGAGCGAGGACTCCAATTTGTTTATTAATGCAGAGCCAACAAATATAAAAATTTAGTATGTGTTGCAGAGGTCGTACTGCCGCGTCGAGTGAACACGTTTTACTGCCGTCGAGCATTAAGATAATTGAGAGGTAACAGGGTCGTATTCACGAGAAACGAATTAGCCGAACTTACGCAAAATTGCATAAAACAAGCCATGAGAGCGATTGTTATCACTGCTACATTGTGCCAGGCAATTTTCTGAGCGGCTTATATCACCGAGTTACGAGTGCTTTATTCGGTAATATATGGGTTTCATTTGGTTAAAAGCTTCATACATTTGCTGTTCCAAACGCATTTTCACTGGCGATGGCGCCATCATTAAAATTATCGTGTCACATCCAATAAAATTATATCGATGAATTCCGTTTGCGAATAAGTGATTGCTTTTTAATTTTTCGCTCTGTGTTTTTGCGATATAAGTGAATTGATGAAATATTATGTTTTTAATTATTTTTGAAGGACAATTGGGGATTCGCAAACTGTACAGGCGTGTTGCGAATGGATTAATGTGTTCAAATATTGTTCGATTGGCAGAGTTATATCAGTTTTACGGCAGGTTACTGCGTTTGCCATTTTGATAGTTGGTTGACTCTGGTAGGCTTTGTGTGGTCGGTAGCAGGCTATCAATTCAGTGAGCGGATTAGTGTAGCCAAAATCAAAGGATCCGCTGCTTCATGGGCCTTTAATTACGTAACAAGAATGCTTTGACTCGTTCCCTAACGGGAAATAATGTTACACGGTAGCGTGGCTACAGTTAATATATCATCGTAATTACTGAATGGTTTTTAATTTTGGTATAAATTAAATTGAAAAAAATTGCATGGTGAAAGGTTCTCGATTCTGTCTCTGAATTAAAAAAGTCATTCAACAAACTGAGACTAATGAAATGTGTGTGCAGACCTGATCATAAGCATCGGTGTGAAATAAAGAATCCGAATAGGAAATTATCGTAACTCTGTTTGCACAAAAATGTTAGATTTATTTAACTATAAGATACTAGATTACCTGATTTTAGAGCAGCATTCATGACGAGCCATCTATAAGTCTAAGGCCTAGGTTCAGAGGCGTTTCTCGGTCCTACTTAGACTAAGCTCACGCTCAAAAGACTTATCTAAATCTCGGCCTCTGTATGTAATATTACCTGCTAAATAATGCCACCAGCATAATGATTCATAAACAAAACGAACAAGCACTCACATCACATGTCTGTTCAGAACAAATCCACAGCGAGCGAACATTAGCAAGACAAACAAATCGAACGCTCGTCTGATCCCGCAACAATAAACACTACGCTAATGCGTTCCGCCAAGTAGACCGAAGACTTGTTCTATTCTCATATACTACTAGGTACCTAAACGCTGGGCCGGGTCATATTTTGCTAGTATTTAGAAGCTATCATCTCGAAAGACATATATACGGTTTTTAAGGGGATCAGACCGTAAAACTAAACAAATTTTTCTATGGAACCAAGAACGAATACGCAAAAAAAATCTTATTGCGATCCCATAGAGAAAGTTGTTCAGTTTGATGGTCTGATCATATATTAATACCCATTGAAGATATTTGCAAAAAAAGAAAACAAAATTGGGGGCGTTTAGGATACCTACGTAATAGAATATTTTAATAATTTTTAGGGTTCCGTACCCAAAGGGTGAAAACGGGACCCTATTACTAAGCCTACGTTGTCCGTCCGTCCGTCCGTCCGTCCGTCCGTCCGTCTGTCCGTCCGTCCGTCTGTCCTACCTATTTAGGGCTGTAACTTTTGAACCGTAATAGCTAGATAGTTGAAATTTTCTCAGATTATGCGTTATTGCGGTGGATTTGTTAACAAATAATAAAAATGGCAGAAAATTAAAAATTAAGGGGGGTTTTCAACAAGAAAATAGTTTTTATCAACGTTTTTTCTTCACGCTCTATAGTAAAAACGGTAATACATACAAGCGTCAAACTTAGTGTGATTATAGAGCAAACTCTACAGAATAACAACAAATACTAAAAACCGGCCAAGTGTGATTCGGTCTTGCGCTAAAGGTCCCGGACAAAAAAGTTTTTTTTCTAAGTTAATAATGTTGTGTTCTGTGGTGGTGTGGTACGGAACCCTCGGTGCGTGAGTAGCCCGACTCGCACTTGACCGGTTTTATTGTTTGTTAATAAGTGCACGCATCACACGCAAAACTACTGAACCGTTTGGATGGGGATTTCACAAAAGGATATTTATAGCTGTAATCACTGTTCCATACAAATATTCGGATTTCGGGGGGGGGGGGGGGGGGATTCAAAGTCAGTGGTCTGCGCGTACGAAGTCGCGGGTACCGCCCAGTACTAAAATATAAACCTTTACCAGCCATGATGTTTTGCTGCTGAAATTCCATTATAACCGAGTGAACGATATACGTTATTGGGTTATTTACGGAGTTGTATACGCATATTGCAAAACAGGTTCAGTTTTACGCCAATGTTTGTATTGAATTAAGCTACGCGCTCCGCCTAACTAGCGGGCTTGGGGCGCAAATTAGCCACGGCCGAGTACGGCATCTGAATAACAATCAATTCAATTACTACAGTTAGTAGAGGTAGGTACGAGTAAGCAGGCTAAGTTTTCACCGTAGTGCTTCATTAGAAAAATTCGATTAGCCGTACCTACGGCAATCAGGGAACTATTCTGCCGACGCAGGTGGGATGACGGATCGGCTGGAGACGCGAGGGGGGGCGGGAGGCTTCGAGGCGTGCGGGGAGACGTCGTTAATCCTCCGTGTTTGTGTAACAGTCATTTGTCTGTGTTCGAGGGTTTCATGACGTGATTAAGCTAAATAAAAACTTTGTAAATTAGCTTTATTGAGCTCTATTCACATTACGACGGGCGGGCACGGACGGAGGATGGAAGGTGCAATGCAAAATAAAACCAACCCATACAACCATTTGTTACTAGTTCGGTCAACGTGTAGTAATGTTACTACATTCAATTCAATTCAATTATACTTTATTTCACACCAAAAAGAAAAAACATAGTATACAGAGAGCAAACAATCAGGAAATACAAAGGCACAAAAAACAGGCGGTCTACATTGTGCTACACAATGTAGTAACATACGTCGACCGAACTAGTAACAAATGGTTGTATGGGAATTTCAATACCGATAGAGTTCACAGAGAAAGCTCCGTGTGGCTCCGTCCTCCGCCCGTGGGGCCCATATAAGCGTTCTCTCTGTCAACTCTATCAGTATTGAAATAGGTATTATTTTACATTGTCCGCGCCCGTCCGCGCCCGCACGTCGTAATGTGAATACAGTTTTATTTTCTGTAGATAATTAATTAAGTTTCGTACAAGTAAACAAGTACTTAAAGCTTGTAAACTACTACGGGGCGCTCATTGGCTTAGTATAGCCACATGAGTAAATACACCACACAGAGAAAGGCTCATTCAATCGCGCTAAGATAAGATCCACATACATTGTAATGACCCCAAGTAAGTCTTAAGGCTTTTCGTTATGGGTACTACAACGAAACAAACATAATATAACATCCATGAGTGGACCAGGATTCGAACCCAGCACCCTGGTTTGGCAGTATAACGTGGCAACCATTACACCAACCCGGTCGTCAAATTTGAAGCGAGCAACGTCAAGTCAGGTCAGTCTGTGGATCTAATAGGTATAGGGTAGTCTACCTCAAATGCCTCCGCGCTTCGAATGGCACGTTAAACAGTCCCGAGTAGTGCCGTTGGATGGCCGTGGTGTAGCTATTCAATAAGCCAGATCGGGAGACGGCTTGAAAATACTATGACAGTCAGTTGCCCATCCACTTTTCTTCACCAATCTGTATTGTGCCATCGTGGTAGAGTATGAAACGCGCGCTTTACGCTAATTCTTAAGAGGAGGCCTAAGCCCAGCAGTGGGACGTATATGCATAGGCTGATGATGAAAAAACATTTTTCACTAAACAGTTTTTGTTAAACTTATTGCTTGTGACAGATATAAAATCAGATTTATACAAAAAATTCATTTCAAACGCAATGTTACCAAAAATTTATTGGTTGTATCGAGTCTAATCCAATTTTATAACTTGTGTGTTTGTGATTGAACGCGTCAAATAGGTGTGTAAACTAACGAAAGCTTTTACAGTTTTGTTAGTCTGTATTTTGTTGATGCTTGTTTTAAATAAACAATATTTACGTTATGTTATGTTTAGTCCACAACATCAAAAACAGGCGGATTAAAATTGACGTCTTAACTTAATCATACATTAAACTATTTATGTACGCCTCAGCTTCGCCCGTGTGGGATGTATTATACAGGGTGAAATCGATATCATTCTCATCCTTTTAAACTCTAGAGTAGAGTAGAGTCTACCCATCAAACTGAACAACTTTTACTATGGGAGCAAACCGATCAGTTTAGTATGGGACAGCTAATTTTTTAGTTCCTCCGATCGTTTTGCTCCCATAGTAAAAGTTGTTCTGTTTGATAGGTAGACTCTTAGTTTAAAAGGATGCCAATGATATCAATTTCAACCTGTATATAAGCATAGTGTAATAAATAAATAATTATGTACACATAAACCTTTTGGAGGGCTATGCTCGGAGTTTCCCTGCGAGATCGAATCAGAAATGAAGAGATCCGCAGAAGAACCAGAGTAACTGCCATAGCCCAAAGAATTGCTAAACTTAAGTGGCAGTGGGCGGGGCACATTGCTCGCAGAACCGATGGCCGGTGGGGCCGAAAAGTTCTCCAGTGGCGACCGCGTACCGGAAAGCGCACCGTGGGTAGGCCCCTCACACGGTGGACCGACGACCTGGTGAAGGCGGCGGGAAAACGTTGGATGAAGGCAGCGCAGGACCGGTCGTTATGGCGATCCTTGGGGGAGGCCTATGTCCAGCAGTGGACGTCCATCGGCTGAGATGATGATGATGATGATGAAACCTTTTGGAAGAATTTCTCTAACTTACATTGAAAACCATATGAAAATCGGTTGCGGGCTTAGAAGAAGTAGTAAGCGGAGAAACAGAAAGACGCGAATAGCGACTCTATGGTTTACTGTTATAGAGATTATATTTTAAACTGAATACAAAAATCGTGCATTGAAGATGTAGATCCATCGAAAAATACGCCAACCAGAAAGTGTAACTCACACTCCGAAGATAACTTTATTCGCAGTGGCAACCTGAATTACCATAGATATGGCATTCCGTTTAAGTTGTACTGCTCGGGCAGACCAGGCAGACTGTAGCAGATTGCATGCCAACCTTTCTTCGTCCTGCGGTGTGTTACGGACAGACAAGACGTCAGCGGTCGCCTCTGACTCCACACAACGGGAAGTAATTAAACTTGCTACTCAACTATTATCCGACTAACTCCCCGAAGTCAAGAACTTCTCCGTGTCTCTCGATGTTAAACTTTTCACTCTGAAATTAAACCTTATTTTAATCTAGCAATTTGTTCAATCCTTTTAGAGCTATCCGCTGAGGTTCATCATACCGTGTAATGTTCTTATGCTAATTATGTCATGATCTTGGTTACCTTTGTGCTTAATTGGTTATGCATTAATTATAGTAGATGGGCTCGTTATAACAATGTAGGTAATACGTTAATAGGATAGCATGCATATCGATTTCGTGTAATATGTTGTTAATTGAATATTGTACCTACCTTACACAAGGTTACTAAATAATTGTGCACTAATGGTTGACAATATTAAGACTGTAACTGTGTCTTATATTGTGGTTGTAATTGTCTATAATTGTTGTAGTACCTGTACTTATTAGGTCATTAAAAAATATGAACTATGCTAGTTTTATTCTAGAAACATTTTGATATGATAGTAATAAGTAGTACTTATCTAACCTAAGAGACGGGTGTGGCGATACAGGTCAGCAGATTGGGACGAGATGCGACACTTCTTTGCTTCCTATCCTTGACGGCAAACCTGCTTTTCTTCAGGGGATTCGTCGAGCGCTGCGAACGCGGTTGCCGAAGTGATACGTCAGGGTATGGAATATTTTATTCCGTACTCTGACGTGTCAACCGGCGCCAAAGCTCGCCCATGGTTCAACGCTGATTGTTCTCGTGCTGAGGTGCTGAAACAGTCAGCGTATATGTCCTGGGCTGATGCTCGAAAGCAGAAGGCTCCGAATACAGATAAACTGAAGAAAGCTTACAACAAAGCCGCCAAGTCTTGCAAAAAGGTGTTGCGAAAAGCCCGGTTCGACCATATAGGTCGTATAGGGGCTAAGCTTGCCTCCTATCCAGCTGGCAGCAAAGCGTTTTGGTCGCTTGCCAAAGCAGTGGAAGCAAACTTCGGCCGTCCCTCCCTGCCACCGCTAATAAAACCTGACGGATCGCTAGCACACTCGGCGGAGGAGAAAGCAAATTTATTTGCTAATCTTTTTGCCGGGAATTCGCATCTGGAGAACTCAGATATAACACCACCTACCATTCCTCGTACTGAATGCTCAATGGCATCAGTTTACATTCGCCAAAAAGAGGTTCTTAAAATCCTGCGTTCTCTAGACGTGAACAAGGCTAGCGGACCCGACGGAATCCCAGCGATTGTCCTACGCACCTGTGCTCCAGAGTTGTCTCCTGTTTTAACACGCCTGTATCGCCTCTCACTTAAGACTGCGGTAGTCCCAAGGTCATGGAAGCTTGCCAACGTGCAACCCGTGCCCAAAAAAGGCAGTCGTGCCGACCCTGTCAACTATAGACCAATATCGGTCACTTCCATACTCTGCAAGACTATGGAACGTGTACTTAACAACCGGCTCCTGGCATACCTGGAACATAACGACCTCCTCAGTGACCGTCAGTATGGGTTCCGCCCAGGACGGTCCACGGGGGATCTTCTTGTGTATGCCACTCATCTGTGGAGCGAGGCTGTCGAGAGATACGGGGAGGCACTTGCCGTGTCTCTTGACATATCCAAAGCCTTTGACAGGGTCTGGCATGCAAGCCTTTTAAGCAAGCTTCCTTCATATGGAATTCCGATTGACCTATGCAACTGGATAGCTGACTTCTTGAGCGAACGATCCATTCGAGTACTCATTGATGGATACTCATCGGATCAAATGGCTATTAATGCCGGTGTTCCTCAAGGGTCAGTTCTTTCAGCCACTTTATTTCTGCTGCATATAAACGACATGCTTGTGCCCGGAACCTTTGGGTATGCAGACGACAGCACTGTTGCTGACAGATATCTGTCCGGTGCAGGGGTCAAATTGGACGTTACTCAGTCTTGTCGAGAGGCCATGGTGCAGCGAATAAACTTGGCCCTTGAATCTGTGTCCGACTGGGGTGATACTAATCGGGTCAGTTTCAACGCAAGCAAAACACAGGCGTGCCTTTTCTCCACAAAACGGAGTCTCTTCGCTTTGACCCCGACTTTCCGAAATGTGTCCATACCGATAGCTGATCGCCTGGAGCTCCTTGGCATTAACATATCGTCCGATCTGAATTTCGGACGGTACATTGAGTCCATGGCGAAAACCGCAGCGAAAAAACTGGGCGTCCTCTCGAAGGTCAGACGGTACTTTACTCCGGGACAGCTTCTACAACTTTATCAAGCACAAGTCCGATCGTGTATGGAGTACTGCTGCCATCTCTGGGACGGGTCTGCCCAATACCAGTTGGCCGCGCTAGACTCAATCGACAGGCGTGCCAGGAAGCTCATAGGTGATCCAACCTCGGTGGCGAAGCTACAAAGTCTTGAGCATCGTCGCAAGGTAGCCTGTCTGTCTGTTTTTTATAGGATACATTTCGGAGAGTGTGCGACTGAATTACACGATCTGATACCGCCGTCTCCCTTTCATCTGCGGGGGACGAGACGCAGGCTGGGTTTCCACCCCTATGTCGTTGACCTACCAGCAATTCGCACGAAGAAGTTTGCTTCTTCTTTTATAATGCGCACGGCTAAGGAGTGGAATGCCCTGCCTGCGGACCTGTTCCCTGAGCAATACAACCTGGGCCTCTTCAAGGCGAGAGTGAATAGGCATCTTTCTAGGTAAGCATGCTACATCTTCGGCCTCATCATCACTCAACATCAGGTGAGATTGGGGTCAAATGCTTACCTATCACACATAAAAAAAAAAAAAAAAAAAAAAAAAAACCTACGTGAAGCACCTTCTAAGATATGTAACGTTTAAAATTTTACACCCTGTACGCACGGAGTAGTTGAGGTAACGGCGTGGTTTAGACCATCAATACAAAGTGAACAATTTTCCCTATTGATACAAAGTCAAAATAAAATTAAACAAATTAGCTGTCCCATAAAGAGTTAATTAGGTTAGGCACTGCAGTTTTGCATGAAGCTGCAGATTTTTTTAAATTTTTCTCTATTTTGGTTCCATATCGAATGTTTTTCAGTTTGATGCTCTTAACCACCCGTATATATTTTAGTAGGGAGTTTTGATATCCTGTACTTACAAGCACATTTCAGAAAATCATTCTGTGTATCCTAAATGACGTCACAAGTCGTGTGCAGGCCACGAGCGGATAGTGGCAAGCTAGCACGCACGCTGCTCACCGCAACGACTTGCTCGTGTGCAGGGCAGAGCGTAACAAGTACCTACCTACCACATTCCGAAGGGGATTTGCCGCTAATATTCCGCCTAAACTCACACGCTTTTGTCCACATATTATTGCCATAGTGTAGGTATTGCCTGCAGTGAATTCATATCATTTTTAACCGACTTCAAAAAAAGGAGTAGGTTCTCAGTTCGACCGTATATTTTTTTTTTTTTTTAATGTGTGTTCGCGGATAACTTCGTCGTTTATGAACCGATTTTGATGATTCTTTTTTTGTTGGAAAGGAGATATCCCAAGGGTGGTCCCATGATAAGGAAACCAGGATCTGATGATGGATCCCAGAGAAATCGAGGGGACCCTTCGAAAATCGTAGTGCCGACTAGTGCGTTTGTTAATTTGAAGCACTACTGTTAAATCAAACTAATGAATTCACCACTGAAAATTGTGAAATAAACAAAATTTTTACAAAAAATTAAAACCGCCTTCAAAACAACTAAAAAGTTAAAAAATAATATTGCAGCCGATGACTTTTTCGTTCGCATCATAAGAACATTAATTTGTTTTATAGAAGTCGGTGTCAAGCCAAGCCAAAAAACTAATGCAAGCCCCGTCGCGAATCGGCTTGACAGCGACTTCGATAAAACAAATTAATGTTCATTCATTTTTATCTATTAAATTAAAGTTTAAAAAATCTAATATACCCGTTCAGTTTATAAGGTCTTACTGCTGAGTTTACTAATGAGCTTTAACTGATATACGTCAACCGATTGTTTTCAAACGGTGAAAGAAAACGTTGTAAAGAAAGCTGCCAACGTTAAATACGTTACGGTGCGTTACGTAGAAATTCAGATGTTTTAGTGAAGTCTACCGATTCGAGTTGGTCCCGCACGTGTGGTGGACTGACGCCCATACACCCTCGCTGAGGGTAAGCCTGCGCCTACAATTGGACATAATGTATACAGGGTCCTTCTTAATAGGCTGACATTTTTTAAGGGGACGATCAGACTATCACAGTGAACAACTTTCACTTTGGGACCAACATCGACAACGCGAAAAAAATCAGCTGTCCCATACATTTGGGTCGAGTAGGGTAGCAAATTTGTGATTGACTGATTTTTTTTTTGCGATTTCCATGTTGGTGCTATAGAGAAAGTCGTTCAGTTTGACGGACTGATCATCCCTTTAAAAAACTGTCAGCATATTAAGAAGGACCCTATAGTATAAGGCTGATGATGATGACTCCGATATTTTCGGGAAAGCTTTTTAATTTTTATTGGATGGTCTTGTGATATCGTGGGATATGGACATGTGATGCGGAGATACGAGTGTCCAATGCTACGAGACGAGTATTAAGTATGAATGTGGATGGCTGCGGTAGGAAAGGAAGCCGAGGAAAAGACGGATGTATTGTGTGAAGGATGATATGTGTAAGAAAGTAGTGAGAGCTGAATCGACAGATAAGAGAGATGAATGGAAGAGGATGAAATATTGCGCTGAAGCTGACCTCAAATAATGGGAAATGGCATGATGTGCTCGTACACTGAAAAAATGAGAGCCAACTAAGAAGATTTTTCTCTTAATTAGCACCAAAATAATTGAAATGACGTTATTATTGTTTACTAAAAACAGAAGATGGTAGTTGTAACAGCAAGCCGAATTCGTTCTCTTAGTCCGAGAAGTCATGATGTTGACAGGCTCATAATATGGATTCATGATGTATGATTATCATAAACAAGATCTTGGTTGAAGTTAACAATTTTTTTTTCAATGTATAATTTGGTTATTTAGACATCACGATTGAGGCTGCTGCACTCTACTACACTATGACACTGATGATGTGGAATTGCAGTAAGCTATGCTCGGTCATTGACATACACATATCAAACGAAATTGACATGTCATTCCTATTGACTGCTGCTTGCATGATGTCAATGTGAACAAATGATTCAAATAGCACAATCCCTTTCATCTTCATTGTGATAAATATCACTGTACGCATGGTTACCAAACTATTGAAACAATATGCCTGGTTAATTATGACCTGAACACATCCTTCGGTTTTTTTTAAGTAGAATTAATTAATACTTGCATCGGAATTAATTGCTGAAATAAACTTACCCGTTCTGTTTGTGAAAATATTACTTGCACTGTAAACAAGTTAATCATGATGGTTAATTACAACAATATTTTCATGCTCGAAAAGTTTAATAACATTAATTTCTGGCGAAGAGCAATTTATTACCAAAATTAAAGGCTTCAATTGTGATTGGTGTACTTAGTATTTAGATGGTATATCACGGGGTTACACTGGCAACCGTGCTAGATTGAATAGAAACAAAGATTCAAAGCGATAGGTTTTTATTACACCCCTGGGACAAATGAGGGATTGACGTCTCGTGTATAATATTTTTACTTACAAGAAAAATATAGTCGTTCTTCAAGTTTACCACGAGTATTTTATTGAGAAAACCTCTTGCAGCCAAGCTAGAGTGCAGAGCACCCACCACAGTACTAACTTATAATTTGTGTATAATGCCTTTCGTCCAATCCCTAATATTATAAATGTGAATGTAAGTTTGTTTGTTAGGCTTTCACGCGAAAACTACTTAACCGATCATCATGAAACTTTGTACACATATTCTTGGAGGTATTAGAAGTAACATAGGATACTTTGGGTTTTCCAACGCGGACGAAGTCACTGGCAAAAGCTAGTATTAGAATAAAATCAACACAGCCTGATTATAAACCTCGTTTATTAGAGAATTGAGGGGTATTTGAGTTCTAGATAGGCTCAGGAGTGCGATTTTCTAATCTCATTCGCTGAGTTCAGCAGTTGAAAATGTCATAATTATTATGGAGATACGCATCTTTCTAATGCAAATTTGACATTTAAAAATCGCACTCCTGAAGTATGATTTTTGAAAGTCAAATCAGCAGTAGAAAGATGCGCATATTTTATCTCCACAGTAATTTTGACATTTTCAACTGCTGAACTCAGCGAATGAGATTCAAAAATCGCACTCCTGGTCCGCTGAACAGACGACGACCTGAGACTGGAAGCGGGAATCAGCTGGATGAGGAAGGCCTAGGATCGAGTTTTATGGCGCGACTTGGAAGAAGCCGATATGTTCAGCAGTGGACGATGACGATGATGATTATGTTGATGAAACATTATACTGCATAAGAAACAACAAAATAGGCACTTGAAACTTATGAAATTAAAATAAAATACCAAACGTATTGTGTTACGAAACAACTTTATTAAGTACTTAAAATAACTTTTAAACGAATCTTAAGTGAATCAATTCATAATAACAAAGGTTTAATTACACCTACCAGTGTTTACTTGTGGTATCTTTCTAATTAATTAAAACTTAGTTGAACTTTCAAAAAACTTAAACCTATTTATACTGATAAAACCAAAAGGCAAAGATGCGGCACTTAAACAGTTTTGTGTTGATGAAGGGGTCACTTACTGATTATTGCGTAGCTTAGCCGATGGATAGGCCGATGCGTTCTCGAGTGGCGACCGCGTACCTACCAGAAAACGCAGTGTAGGTAGGTCCCACAAGGTGGACCGACGACCTGCAGGTCTAGTATGATTTCTCAACACGCGCGCGACGCGCCTTCGCTGCATACAAAATAACCTGTTCCCGCGCTTTTCGGAGAGCGAAAGCCGCGCTTGCCGCGACTTGTAGTATGGAAAAAAGCAGAGTCGCGCGCAAGTAGAGAAATCATGCTAGGGGGTCTGGTGAAGGCGGCGGGAACCCTTTGGTTGAGATGCAATAATTATAGTCTAATCAAAAGTAAAACAACAGTGATCCCACAATAATACAGGGTGTTAGGGTAAACAGATGCATTACTTTATGGAGTGATTTTACCCATGATACTGAACAACTTTCCCAAAGAAACCTATAGGAAATTCGCAAAAAAACTTTTCGACTTTTCATACAAAAGTTCGATCAGATGATTGCAATTAGTATGGGACGTCCAATTTTTTTTTTTACAAATTTCCTGTCGTTTTCTTAGAGAAAGTTGTTCAGTATCATGGTACAATTACCCCTTAAAGTAATGCAACTGTACCACCCTAGCACCCTGTACATTATATCATAATATTTTACATGTTCATTTAATTTTCTGTTACATATTCTGTCAAAATTACTTTATCCCAGTCAACACGTTCTCATTATCCTAACCGTCCTGCTTACATTTCCGAATGAGAACTAAATCTATTCACACTCACAGTACTTCGGAGAACAATGTTTATAACGCCACTGTTCTCCGACTAAATAAACACTCTTAGTACAACGACATAAAGCCTTTGATGCTAAGATATTTATCGGAGCGAACACCTACGTGGCGTGTTAAGTTTACCTTACGTTACGTTGCGCCGCAAAGCGCAACTTCCTGTGTAGCCGGCGCCGCACCGCTTTCTATCGCCTTCATTGTTCGTTCGATAGTTGCTAGACTTACATGTGAGAATCAGTGAATAGGCCGAGTACAGTAGGTGCATCGCGCCAGACAATGCCTGCCCGAATGTAGCTGGCGAAGCCAAAGTTTGCTTGAAAGTCCAGATAATGACAATCTGGACACTCGCGCTAAAAAGACAGTACCCACGTGACGAAGTGTATTCGTTTCGGGTCGCTTTACAGCTGGCGAATAACGAACATACAAACAGACAGGTTCAAAAACCCTAACGTGTTTAAATACGGTTCTCCGGACATAATGTCTAAAAAGCTGAGAAATCTATTAATTGACTATTGTTTTTATAATGTAAATGAATTTCTCAATACACAATTATAATTTTGCATGCTAATCTAATTTAGTTGAATGGTGATACCTTTATAATAGTTTTATATTATTTTATTAATTGTATGACACTAAGATCTGTACTGTACCTATTCAGAGCAAATAAAGATAAAGATAAAAGATAAAGATAAAGATAACCTTAGGATTCAAGAAGGAAGACGAAAAATTGAACTTGATTTTTTTTCCTAGCCAAATTCTTCCCACTGCTGGGCAAGGGTCTCGCTTTTAATCTTCCAACCATATGTCCTGAGCATGCTCTAGCCACGCGTCATCGAAAGAATCCAGACCATCCCGCCACCTCTTTCTAGGACGACTCAAACATCGACGACCGTTTTCTGGGATCCAGGGCGTTACAATTCGTGCCCGACTTTTCTGGTGCATTCAACAGACATGGCCGGCCCAATCCCACTGCGGTTTTTCCCCAACATCGGCTATTCTTGTTTTGGAGCGCAGCGTATAAAAAGATCTATGCAGATAATATCCATGATCGTTTTCGTTGTGAGTTCTATGTCTAATTAAATATTTTCATTACTGTCCAGACATATGCAATACTTTGCGGTTTCCGAGTGCAGTGTACATTCTGTTCTGCACTTTCTCTATTTCAAAGTAACATTCTCGACACAACTCGGAATGCATTGCTAATGTTATAAATTGATAACTAGGTAAAGTATGCTGTATGGAATTAACATTGTTTTTAGACTGATGTTCTGATTTCAATAAAAATGGGGCCCCTGTCTCTTCTCTTAACACGTTCAGTAGTTCAGTTATAGCACACATCTACAGGGTGAAATTGATATCATTAGCATCCTTTTAAACTAAGACTCTACCCATCAAACTGAACAACTTTTACTATGGGAGCAAACCGATTGGAGCAACTAAAAAATCAGCTGTCCCATACTAAACTGCAATGCCCACTCGACTCAAATGTATGCAACAGCTGATTTTTTAGTTGGTCCGATCGGTTTGCTCCCATAGTAAAAGTTGTTCAGTTTGATGGGTAGACTCTTAGTTTAAAAGGATGCCAAGGATATCAATTTCACCCTGTATATACTCTTTCATAAGAAAGAGTATCTATTACTAGATATCTAAATAGTTATAGATTGTGTACCTACAAATAATTTTTAGGTTTTGCATCTTTGCGGTAATTGTGCCATTTTATACCACGTATGTATTATTTTAGAATAATATGAATGACATGTGTACACGATGATGTGTGTGTGTGTGATGTGTGTGTGTGTGCATGTGTGTATTATTCTAAAATACAATGCAACCACATTTTCGTACAGATATTATTCATTTATCGCACGCAGTACAATCCGAAACAAAATACACTAAACACCTCTATTCTTAGACATTTAAGAATTAGGTTACCCTCAAAGTATATTACGTGGAAGAAATTAAAATTTTAGGAAAATGAAGTGGTAAACTCGACCCTAATAAAATAACCTATACTGTACGAGATGGAAGCGATAGGTGTCTCCAGGCTAGTCGTTGATTTCGATCAATTAAAAGATAGTTCGATTCATAAACAAATATAAAACATAAACTTATAAAGATACAAACATTACATTTTTAAATTTGTACTTGCTACGGCAATCATTTTTTGTCAGTATTTCAGTGGCGGATTTGCCCTAAGGCCCAGTAGGCCCAGGCCTAGGGCGGCCTGATATTAGGGGCGGCTAATCGTGACAAAAAATTTACTGAGATGATAACAAGGAATAACTCAGAATACCTACATAAATATTACAAACTAGCGGCTATTATAGTTAACTAAATTTCGATAAAAGATGGCAATTAAGTTAATTCTTTATGTCCCAAATCACCCTAGTACAACTTCGCGAAAAAAACCGCTCTATCATACAAAACTGCAGTACTGACTCGACTCTAATGTATGGGACAGCTGATTTTTTTTCGCGATATGATGTGTGCTGAGAAAGGGGCGGCTGGTACTTGCTAAATGGCCTGTGGGGCCTAGGGCGGCCAAGACTGCAAATCCCCCACTGGGTGTCAATAAAAATATAATAGACAAGAAAATATTTCTTGTCAATAGAGAACTATCCTTTTTTAGGGTTCCGAAGTCAACAAGGAACCCTTATAGTTTTGCCATGTCCGTCCGTCTGTCCGTCCGTCCGTCCGTCCGTCTGTCCGCGGCTTAGCTCAGAGACGCTTAGTACTAGAGAGCTATAATTTTGCATGAATATAAATATTAATTACGCTGACAAAGTGGTAAAATAAAAGTTTGAAAAATATTTTTTTTAGGGTGCACACGTGAAGTGGGCATGAATTTTTTTTTCTCGTCTATCCCATGTTGTGGGGTATCGTTGGAAAGGTCTTTTAAAAATATTGTTTGGTTTGGTAAGACCATTTTTCAATTTAGGGATCCGTTAGTGAAATATTAAGCTTTAAAGAGAAAATTTTCGTTAGAGTCAAGTGTCCCCCCCCCCCCCCCTCTCCCAGCTAAACGATTGTGGTTGGAGATGTGAAAAAATTTACGGCACTAGCATATACACCACTAGTTTTTAATTACTAACGTAACTTTAAGGGTGTCTTCAGACCATGAATCTAAACAACTTTCCCAAAGAAACATGGGTCGAAAAATGAGAAAATTTTTTGGACCTTCCATACAAAAGTGCGGATCGGCCGATCGATTTTCTATGGGAGGTCCAAAAAAAATTCTCGTTTTTCGACCCATGTTTCTTTGGGAAAGTTGTTTAGATCCATGGTCTGAATACACCCTTAAAGTTACGTTAGTAATTAAAAACTAGTGGTGTATAACGAATTTAAAAGTAAAACTATCACCGCTAAGTAGGCTTTACATGTTTACGAGTAATAGTCGACCTACTTATAAAATGTACTTTTTAGACTTTATTGGCCGTTAAACCGTAGTATAAAACAAAAAGCCTCCTTCTAAGTCCATATATATTATTGTTATATTGTAACGGGCAACTACGGAACCCTACCCTGCGCGTGGTTCGACACGCACGTGGCCAGTTATTTTAGTATGTCATGGCGGCGGCGTGAATAAAAATTTAATAGACAAGAAAATATTTCTTGTCAATAGAGAACTATCCTTTTTTAAATAAGTCCAGTAAACATTTTGGCCAATAGAAGTCGGCTACTGAATGCGCAGTACCAGTACGTTTTCCGCACAATTACAAGTTTTTCCTTGCGTTATCTGAAATTGAAATCTGTATTATTGCCAAAACGACCCATGGGTTAGAAGCTTTAACTTTCATAAGGATTGCTAAAATCGAGTTTAATAAAGCCCGTATACTTCCAGAATGGTTACGTAACAATACATTACTTTCTGTCAATGTTTAAATTGGTTTTAGATTTAAGAATTATTAAAAAGAGAATCTTTTAAACTTTCCTACAACTACCAACACAAAGTGCGAGTATATTTTACAGCTGGTTGTAAATCTTATACAAATAGCTCGTTAATTCGGCAAACTGAAATAAAAACCTTTGATTAAATTAAAATAGCGGAAGATGGGTGACGTTCTTGCATTACGTACTCGAATACTGGATCTGCTTTTCATGTACTTACGAGTGAAAAGTAATGCCGAGTGATTTGTGTGTTTCTCTTTGAATGATTTCTACAAGCACGTGAAGGTATTGTGGTATCTTTATCCTGCCTAAAATAAAAAAAGTATTTCAATCACGCAATAACGCTCGGATTACCACCAAGTAAATTAGGCGACGGGGGCTCAATTTATGCCGTCCATGCGCTATATAGGCTAGTCATCTATCTTGCTATTTTGTGTAACTAACTAATCGAAATGAAACATTAGAAAATGTCGAACTTCAGTAACTATTGAACATCAAATACCTTATCGAAAACGTGCGGGACCGTAGCACCCCGTAGGCACAACATCGCGTTGATCTAAATTAGTTTTTGGCATAGGCACTTATAATAGTTCAAAATTATTATCTCTAAACAAATATTTGAAAGTCAAACATTTAAATTATTCACATGATCGCGATCAGAACGTGAATACATTGAATAACGTTTGCTACATTATGTATCGGGTTCAGATTTGAAACAAAGTTTGTGTTTGGGATAATGGCATCTAACTTTTAACCTAAACAAATATTGTTGGATTAGGTACGACAAGTTTTGCTCGTGCTAACGGAATTATATTTATTCTACATTTCTAGATAACAACGTGGACCAGGAGTGTGATTTTTGAATCTCATTCGCTGAGTTCAGCAGTTGAAAATGTCAAAATTACTGTGGAGATATGCATCTTTCTACTGCTGATTTGACATTCAAAAATCATACTTCAGGAGTGCGATTTTTGAAAGTCAAATCAGCAGTAGAAAGATATGTATCTCCATAGTTATTTTGACATTTAAAACTGCTGAACTCAGCGAATGAGATTCAAAAATCGCACTCCTGGGCCGGATTTAAGCATAGGCTGGCGCGCGCCTAGGGGCCCGCGCCACATGGAAAACTAAAAAATAAAACAATGGTAAGTATAGATATCACACATTTTCTGATACCTACCATTGTTGTACTTTTGAAAAATTATTATTGTTTAGTTTGGACATTCATTGCTAATATTCACTATTTTTGTTATTGTTACTCGAAGTTCAGTTCAACTCCCGAAGAAATTGGAGAGACTATGCACACAATAAGCAAGAATCTGGAGGATGACCCTCGGCCACCGTTTGTCTTGGAGTACTACCAGAGGGGCCCGCACCACAATATGAGCCTAGGGGTCCATAGGTCCTAAATCTGGCCCTGGCGTGGACCTATTACTACTGAAGGCTGTTTACGTGATATTTTATATCGACTCGACGCATTACTATACATCATCTTCATCTTAGTCGATAGACGTCCAATGCTGAACATTGACATCCCGGATAGCCACAAAGGTCGGTCCTGCGCTGCCCTTATCTAAAGGGTTCCATACCACCTCGTCGGTCCACCTCGTTTTCTTCTTTTTTTTTTTGACGTATGCATAAGATGTTTTCCTTCGTAATCTTGTTGTATACTCGTTATTTTTTTTGCCTATTTATTTCTGAAAATATTCCCGATGGACGTCAAGATATATTTTTCAAGAGCTCGAAGTCTGTCAGTCAGTATTAAATATAAATCAGGTAAGTAATGGTTTAAATTCCACATTTTCCTTGTCAAGCAGAAACTTATGAATTTGTTATAAAGCTGCGATGTTTTCGTCTCTAAGTGTATTAAAAAAAAACATTCTGTTAATGCCACTACCTTTTGCCATGCCATTTCCCCTACTATATTCCCAAAAGATTAGAGCGTGCTGGCGGAAACGTTACAAAACAAAGCTAGGTACCTCTAGTTTAACTTAAGTATATGTCGGTACCTACTTACTTTCTTCCATCCAATCAATGTTGCAGCTTTGTTCCGAACAAGAAAGTTCGTGTGTTACTTCGCCATTAACCGAGACGTGGAAAATTAAGAAGGAGCCCTACGCCGTTGCCTGCATGTGAATGACGCGTAATACCGCATCCATTACTCTACTGTATCGATAATTTATGTTTATCCTCCACTGCCATGTATAGCAACGGATGATGAAATACATTAATTGTTAACGTAAAAGAACCATTGCAAGCCGCTGTCTCCGATAATGGAAATTATTTCAATTTCATGAATAAAATGCAAAAGGACTTGACCTATTTCTTTGAATAACTTAGGGTTTAAGTGACACTATTTACATCTGATTTCGTATAATAGTATTACTTAAGTTGGCAATGTATTAACACATAGCAAAAGATAAAGAAAATTAGGAGGATACCTTATGCATAATAAATAAAAACATACAAAAATTATACAAGGGTCCAACTTAATATGCTGACTGTTTTCAGACCTTCTGTACCATACGTAGTGTCTTCACGTCTCAAATACTGCAGTGTCTCAAGACGAAAGTCTTTGAACAGTGTGTATTGTCAGCGATGACATATGGAACAGAGAAGTGTTCGTTCATTCAAGACCTCAAATAAAGGCTGAAAGTCACCCAAAGAGCAATGGAGAGGACTATGCTCAGAGTTTCCCTGCGAGATCTAATCAGAAATGAAGAGATCCGCAGAAGAACCAGAGTAACGGACATAGTTCAAAGAATTGCTAAACTAAAGTGACAATGGGCGGGACACATTAGCTCGCAGAATCGATGGCCGATGGGGCCGAAGATTTCTCAAGTGGCGACCGCGTACCGGAAAGCGCAGCATGCGTAGGCCTCCCACAAGGTGGACTGACGACCTGGTGAAGGCGGCGGGAACCCGTTGGATGAGGGCAACGCAGCGAGACTGGTTGTTGTGGCGATCCTTTGTCCGGCTTTTGTCCAGCAGTGGACGTATATCGGCTAAGATGATGATATGTATCTTTTATGGAATTTTGTATGGAACAGCAAAGAACAGCAGATTTTTTTTTTCAACGTTTTCAACGCTGTTTCCATAGAGAAAGATGTTCAGTTTGATGATCGGATAATCCCCTTTAAAAAATTGTCAGTAATAATAATAATATGCGGACTGAGGTGAAGACGGATTTGGATGAAATGGGTTCTTTGTTTGCCTACGGAACCCTAAAAAGAACTATTTTTTTCAATTACTGGACGCAGTCTTTTCTTTCTATTTGGTTTATATAAAAGATAAGAATACAAGATGTGTAAATAGGCACGCAGGTACGTAGGTAATTTGGTGGAGCTAGGTAGCTATTGTTTAGTTTCTTTATTAAGTTTGAGAAAACAATAGAGTCCAATTTATCTTTATTTATTTATTCAATAAAACAATGTTTTTATTAGATTACGTTAAAGATAGACACATTGAGTGAAACAGAAAATACAATTCTATTTCAAGAATCCATGGCATTGAATCAAAGGCAAACAAACAAAGACGGGTGATCAGTATGTATAGAAAAGTTTGATTTGATGCTAATAAAATGTACCTTATTTGTTAATTAACCCTAAAACAATTCACAGGATAAAGGGAATCTACTAACTATTCATAATAAATATCGATTATGGATGAGATAAATAGGTTAAATTTTTCTCCAGCTAACATAGAGACATTTCTTTATCTGGAATCTGGAACGAATTGCCATTTAGTCGGAAACGTGCCATACCTTTACCGTACATAATTTGATTTTATTTCTAAGACTTAACTATCTTAGGCTCAGCGTTTCAAAACGTGAGTAAAATGTAGGTTAGGTAGGGAGGTATAGTGTAATTGAAACCTGAAATATCCTACCACTGAGTACTATTTTAAAATGCTACTTGTAGTTGGATGCTGTAGCAATGTTTCTAAGCTTCTAACCAATGGTAGGTAGGTTAGGGTAGGTATACTTTGGTTCAGGATCATAGGGAATAATATATCTACCAGCTAAGTTTTATAGGTCAACGTAGCTGCGTAGACGCAGACGCAGAACACATGACATCACAGTTAATTGAAATCAAACGAAAAGTTTTGCAAGATTACAAACATCCAAGAAAGTTCGGATATAATGCAAGTGTTTTTTGTTTCCTAAGCTAGTGCTCACGACTATATTTCCCGAGGGGGTAGTCAGATATATTCTGAAACCTCAGAACTCAAACTCTGCACCACTCTGATTCTGTGTCTCTCTTATTTTTTTCATGCTTGGACGAAATTAGACTTGGGCAACTCAATACTGGGAGCAAAGTTTCGATGATCATTGATCACCCATTTGGAACATTGGTCGATTAGCATAGCTGCTATCAGGACAATAATGAAATTACCTAGGTCAGTAATTGGTATAACGTCGGAAAGATGGACTTTCAGACCGTTCGACTAAAGAAGTTCGAAAATCAAGCCAATTTCGTTCTTATACCGTAGCCTTAGAGTTATTGGTACTTCTTACGTGGAATTAAAGCTAGTTAATTAGTTAGCGGCGAACTGTGTGTTAATTTAGATTGGAATAGACTTCTAAGAGCTTAAAACACTTTATATAAGACCTATGTATTGCAGCCAAAGTAGCGCTATAAGTACCGTATTTTATTTTTATTTTGGAGCAAAAGAATGTAAAATTCTAGATTGGTATCATTAGTAAAATATAATATTACGCATCCCGTAAAGATGGGAATTGTCAAAATAGCACACGATTTTGATATAATAGATAGATGAATAATCGCAGTTAGAAAGAGGTTAGTGTGAATGATGACAATAATTTGTTTAGCCTATAATATTTCCTATTACTTTGTTTGATATTTTGAATGTATAGAAATAGCTCTGTTAAAATAAAATAATAATAACTCGCCTAAGATAGGATTCCGTAGTCTGCATACTAAGCTCATCCTGTCCTGACATAGCTTAAATAACTTAAGTACTTAATCTTCAATGTGGCGATATGCAGGTTTTTATTTGATTCCTCCGACAAAAACCTTATCTATAGTTACAGGTCGGAAATCAAAGAGAATCACCAAACGATTTTTGGATAGCATCCAAATCACATCTGGTGGCAAAGCGGTTTTCATATAGCAAGTTATTGACATACTATGTAAGCAGGTCAAATGTATTAAAAAAAAATTACAAAAAGCAGTTGGAAATAAAAACTTTGCGTAATGAAAATGTTAGAAAATTAGAATGAATTATAATGGGCCAGAAGTGCGATTTTTGAAAATCATACGAGCGACTTGGCAGTAGAAAGATGCATAATCTCCATAGTAATTTTGACATTTTCTACTGCCAAGTCGCTCGTATGATTTTCAAAAATCGCACTTCAGATATTTGATAATTCAGATTTCTGATTAGGTAGGTACTCGATAAAATGATTAAAACTCAAAATTTTGGTTCAAAGTAATATCACGTAGATAGACATAATGACATAATTTTTTTGACTCTACCACCGCGTCGGAAGGTGTTTCGTTGTAGGTAAGATGCGGCCAGAAATTCTACAATACACATCTTTTATTTGCAATATGCGCCATTATTATTCCTCATCATTCCACATAATTACTGCTGATGTAATTAAAATAATAGCTCTATATTTACTTACCAGCTATATACGGCGACATATATGTATGTAGGTTTAAGGTAGCCCCAAGTAAAGTAGGTGCAATTACAAATTTAAACCTTAATGGAATTCGGAGCGTCCAATACGTTGTTAAAACAGAAATTCCATTCCGTCGAAAAATTTCAACTGGATTAAAGCCAAACAGACCGCCGCTATTATTCTGAAAAAGAAACTCATTCCACGATATCCTGATAAGAATTGTTGTTTTCAAAAGGTGTCCCTGTTGGATAATTGTTTAGAATTAGATGTTAGGGAAAGTCTTTGAAAGGGTTGTGTTCGGTGGTAGATTTTTTTAATGTCTTATTAAAAGATTACCTAGATAAGTCTGACAGGTCCATCATCATCTCAGCCGATGGACGTCCACTGCTGGACATAGGCCTCCCCCAAGGATCGCCGTAACGACCGGTCCTGCGCTGCCCTCATCCAACATTTTCCCGCCGCCTTCACCAGGTCATCGGTCTACCGTGTGAGGGGCCTACCCTCACTGCGCTCTCCGGTACGCGGTCGCCACTCGAGAACTTTTTGGCTCCACCGGCCATCTAGTAGAGCTATTTCCCGCGATAATTGTGCGCTTCGGGTTAAAAGCATCAAATTTCTACCATAGATAGGGTGTTCCTCGGTGATCATTTTCAGATGTGGAGGGAAGTCTGATTCGTCCCCTGTGCGCGGGGGGAGGGGGGTGAAGTACGTATCTGGGTCATTGTTTTCATTATTCTTTTACGGATCAGTTAATGCTACTAGGGCTTGTGTGGTATCGTTTTCGAGTAAAACAGATACGAGGAATTCATTTTTACTGCATAATAGGCATATTTCCATACAATAAAATAATGTTTTACACGAAAAAGTAAAAACCATTGCCTTGATTTTTTTTTTAAAACATCTATATCTTTGGAAATCTTGATAAATATAAGTAAACAAAATTAAGCAAATAAAGGTTATTTAGTCTAGTTTATAAAAACATATACTTGTTGGACACTTATCATACAACAACTACAAGAAAAAAAGTCATTTACGCGTCGAGGTAAAGCAGCATAATTCGTTTACTGCGGATTACGAGTGATGGTTTGGAGGTAAACATAATATGTAACTTTATAATTTCGATAGCAAACGATTATTTGTTGAAAATTAAATAGAAAAATAAATTAAGCATAGTTTTAATGGATATAATAAGGAGCGGCAACAATTTTAAAAGGATATAATTCGGAGCGCGCTCCATACAAACGATGTCTGGTTATATTTCCAATATTATCCAATTAAATTCAATGAAATTTTACAGAAACAGTCTACAGACTAATATCTATGCTCGTATTGTCTCAGATTTTCGTAAAAATTTATAGTTTCGAACTTACAGTGCCTCAAAGATTTCCATACAAATCTTAAATTAACCCTAGCATTGAAAGAAAATCGGGCACAATACAAGCATAGAGATTAGTTGATAATAAATTAATAATATAAATAAAAAATTGTTTTTGAAAAATTTCGTTAACTTTAATTGTTTAGTATTGAATATATAACCAGACTTCGATTTTATGGAGCGCGCTCCCTCTCCTATATCTATCCTCTTAGGAGGATATAATTCGGAGCGCGCTAGGAGCTTAGGCTCCTCAAAAAAAAATATTTAATAATTGTTAAGTATATAGGAAAATCGGCAATTATTGCCGGCTTAAAATCATAGCGCTGAGAATTTGGAGTGCAGCTGCGGTGTAAATGCACCGTCCAGTACCTACCAACATCTTTTGTAAAGCAGCACGACATTATTAGCACTGCAGATATAGTTTCTGCCTCGGGAAGAGTAGTCTACTCTAAATTGAGTGCGATTCGACTGTATCTTTCGTCCAGTCCATCCCTAAAGAAATGAAATGAATACCTAACTATTTAGCGGAAGCTTTAACTATAACCAAAAGCAACTTAGAGAGAGCTAATTTACTGAAAAAAGCCACGCAAAGCCAGCAAGTGGCTTTTTGACTGAGGTGCGAATCATTATTCTAATCCCCTTTTCACGCAACATCTATAAAAATGTAAGAATATACGAGTGTCAGCCTCCTCGCTCGGGTGATCAGGTGAGGCAAAATGACACAAATGAACAAACAACTTTATTCCGATTTGTCGCGTCAAAATTGCCATGAGAGAGCAGATAGATGCCACACTTTTCCTTGTACCTCCTACGGATGCAATGCCCAAAAAAAGTGTATAAGAAAGAAAGAGAGAAATTTTATTTCTTCGAGTATATGAAAATAGAACCGAATTATTCTCATTCTTGTCACAACAATCAGTTCTTCCAGTGTAGAGGCAACAGAAAAAGAAATCGACGCAACGAATGGGAGTAAAATTCTTTGTTCTGCCGCTGCCTCAGATTTGAGTCAATTGGCCCCATGTTCGCCCGAGGAGGCTGACACTAGTAACTTTTTACACTTGGAAGATTCAATGCCAAAAGGACGTAGAAGAGTGATCATATCATATGCAACCGTAGACACTGATGTATCGTACGAGTAACCTACTAGTGGTGGGGTTTTTCAGTAAATTAGCTCTCTCTGAGTTATGGATTTGCTTTCGGTTTTGGTTCAAGCTTCGATAAATAACAAGGTAGGGTATTCACGAATTGGTGGTGTCAATGAATTTGACACAATGCAGGTATCGGCCAATACACTGGCCTGCAAAACTAAGTATCGGTTTAACCGGTATGATACGGTATGTGGTTCTTTTCATGCAAGGGGAAAAGAACGGCTTTGGACACTTGGAAATCTTTACACTAAGCCTGAAGTAAATAGGGCCTTTGAAGAACTCAAACGAAATAAGTGAGGACTCAATTCCTAATAGAAAGATTTGTATTGTTGATGTATGACCGCATTAGTTAAAGCTTTGACTGTCTGTGAAACTGCCGGCTTAGGATGGACTACCCAATTTCTTCACGTGGGTGTCGCACGAGGCGACTAAGTGATAAAGTTTTTGGCAGTGTTTTGTGGGCGAGAGATTAGCCCCCTGTCATCACCTGACACGTCATTTCATCGTGAAACCTTCAACGTGAAATGTTCAATATGGTCAAAGTGAGCCTTGCTACAACGCACTGCATGCTTAACATTGTTGTTGGTCGTTGTAGCAAAGTTTCCACCCCGTAAGGGATTATGGTCGTGAATTTATGTATGTATGTATTTCAAGAGCGAGCATAGATATTAGTTTGTAGACTGTTTCTGTAAAATTTCATTGATTTTACTTGGATAATATTAGAAATATAACCAGACTTCGTTTGTATGGAGCGCGCTCCGAATTATATCCCTTTAAAATTGTTGCCGCTTCTTATTATATCCAATTAAGACTATGTCTAATTTATTTTTCTATTTAATTTTCAACAAAAAATCGTTTGCTATCGAAATTATAAAGTTACATATTATGTTTACCTCCAAACCATCACTCGTAATCCGCAGTAAACGAATTATGCTGCTTTACCTCGACGCGTAAATGACTTTTTTTCTTGTAGTTGTTGTATGATAAGTGTCCAACAAGTATATGTTTTTATAAACTAGACTAAATAACCTTTATTTGCTTAATTTTGTTTACTTATATTTATCAAGATTTCCAAAGATATAGATGTTTAAAAAAAAAAATCAAGGCAATGGTTTTTACTTTTTCGTGTAAAACATTATTTTATTGTATGGAAATATGCCTATTATGCAGTAAAAATGAATTCCTCGTATCTGTTTTACTCGAAAACGATACCACACAAGCCCTAGTAGCATTAACTGATCCGTAAAATAATAATGAAAACAATGACCCAGATACGTACTTCACCCCCCTCCCCCCGCGCACAGGGGACGAATCAGACTTCCCTCCACATCTGAAAATGATCACCAAGGAACACCCTATCCATGGTAGAAATTTGATGCTTTTAACCCGAAGCGCACAATTATAGCCAAAATGTATGAAGAGAATCCTCTACTAATCGGTTCTGCGAGCAATGTGCCCCGCCCACTGCCACTTAAGTTTAGCAATTCTTTGGGCTATGTCAGTTACTCTAGTTCTTCTGCGGATCTGATAGGTCCATCTCCAGTTATTGCAACTTACAGTGCCATAATTTATACACGAATTTAAGTAGAATCTATCCACTGACCTTAAATACTAATAGACTCCAAGTGTCCTATAAAATCTTAGAAAAATTTTGTCCTAATTGACACAAACACCCCACAGAAATCGAGTATGCATGCTGTTGGGTGCCACTAAATACGTATAGCCAGCTTATATTTGGTTTGTTTTTTGTAGCTGGTTGGCAAACATAAGGGCTCTCTTTTGTTTGTGACATTTTTGAAGCGTTGATTGTTTATCTAGTTTTGTTATATTATTATAATTATAAGATACGAGCTTTTACCCGCGACTTCGTCCGCATAAATTATATACCAGATTTTAAGTCAGATGATAAGCTATCAAACAAAAAAAGTTTCATAAAAATCGGTTCAGTAGTTTTTGCGTGATACTCGAACAAACAAACACCCAGACAAACAAACAAACAAACAAACAAACAAACAAACAGACAAACAAACAAACAAACAAACAAACAAACAAACAAACAAACAGACAGACAAAAAATCCAAAAATTGGTGATTTGGAATCAGGGACATCTAAAAATCATATCGTAATCTTTTTTTTGTAAATATCTTCAATGTACAGACACACTTCTGTAACAGTTTTATAATAGTTTAGATTAATGCACCCAGCGAACTGTTTATAGTTCGCTGAATGCACCTGTCACTCAAACATTCAATGGATTTCTATACTCTGCTCTGAACTCTATTATTGGTGTATATCATGTTAAAAAGAAATTCAACAACAATATGTACACAAGGTACTCAGATTTGCAACAAAGTACTGTGATAAAACCAAATCGTCCATAATAATCCTAAATCATGCATTAAAATAATAAATAACACAAAATAGGTAAGAACCGAAAAAATACGTGACATGATAAATTGTAGCAACCGATCCCGATCGCATTCATCTCTCAAAAGATGTCATAACTTTATCGTGTTTGCATTATTTCACAGATGGCTGATCACTCGAATCTGCGTGCAAATGTGACATGAATATTTCATCATGGTGTATTTTTACATACAGAATATTGTTGAATGTAACCGCTACGAATTTAAAAATTCAACCGGATTTTGTTTTAATTATTCAAAAAGGAACGTAGCTTATAGTAAAATGTTAGTTGATAAAAGGATTGTCGTTTGCAAAATATGCATCAAATATCATGATATTAACCTACGCAATAATGTAATGTGAGATGTATTCTGATCTCTACTTCTAAGACTTATTAGGATTATTAAAACACACGCGTAATATAACCTAATACACTCCTATACTTGGTGTAACACTTGTTTTGTTACACCCTGTATAGGGTCCTTCTTGACACTTTTTTAAGGGGATGATCAGACCATCAAACTGATAAATTTTCTCTATGGTAACAACGTCGAAATCCGCTGCTCCGTACAAAACTGCTATCTTACTAGACCCAAATGTAGAGACGGTTGATTTTTTTTTGTGATTTAGGTGTTGGTCCCGTAGAGAAAATTGTTTAGTGTGATAGTCTGATCATTTCCTGATCATTTGACTGCCAAATGACCGACAAACAATGGAAAATCTATTGTTATTGTGACCCGCTGGCGTTCAAAGTGTTAAGAAATCGTCAGAATACAACGTTGAACGCTATACAACAGAAATAATCAGATTGTAGTGGATGTCCACTGCTGGACATAGGCCTCCCCCAAGGATCGCCACAACGACCGTTCCTGCGCTGCCCTCAACTAACGAGTTCCCGCCGCCTTCACCAGGTCGTCAGTCCACCGTGTGGGGAGCCACATAAAAGAGAGAAAGAAAGTAGACTACTCCCGCGGGCTCAGTGTCACAGTATAAGAGTGCCTGACCATAGAAGCTGTGCGAGCTGTGTAGCTGTGTTTTTTTAACCAATCAAGAGCTCGGGCGACTGATTGGTTAAAAAAACACAGCTACACAGCGCGCACAGCTCGCACAGCTTCAATGGACAGGCAGCCTAAGACAGTAATCAATCTTCATACAATGGTACCAAACGTGGCTTGCATGTGTGCTCGCCAGTAAGTACGACGATAACTCAGGCAGCCAAGGCAGCGCTAGATGGGGCTACGCGGAGATATTGTCAGTGTGTGCCTGCTACGATGCGTACGCCGTGTTTGGTACTGAGATGGATTACTGTCTTATACTGTGCCAGTGTGCATTGAGGTTTGTTTAAGTGGTTCAATAATGCTGCCTTTTCTAGAATATTTTCCTAGGTAATTAAATGAGCAGCGCTGACAGGATTGTATTATTTAAAATTCATCAAAAGTAACAATTAGCAAATTGTCAATACAATTCTAACAGATCGTGAGCCGCGTGTCGCGAATTGAATACTAAAACTGGATGTGTTCATTTATTTGATTTTATGTCGTAACACGTCGGATTAACAATTTCCACAACAAGAAGAGATGTTTGGTGTGACATGGCCTTGATTGGTCTCCTAGAGTGAAGGGAATTAACAAAGCTTTTACTATAAATCGATAACTCTATTAATTATTTAACCGTAAACCAGTATACAGGATGTAGATGAAAATTATTTATTAACGATAAAAATAATTCGTTTGTTAGAGGTAAACAGTTTAATTACCATAAACCACTACCTATACAGGGTGTAACAAAACACCCTAGTAATACTTAAGGGGGTGCTTCAGACCATCAAGCTGAACAACTTTCACTATGGAGCCAACATGGAAATCGCGAAAAAAAAATCAGCTCTTTCATACAAAACTGCAGTACCGTCTCGACTCAAATGTATGGGATGGCAGATTTTTTTTATTTTTTCTCGACGTTAGCTCCACAATGAAAGTTGTTCAGATTGATGGTCTGAAGCACCCCCTTAAGTATTACTAGGGTGTTTTGTTACACCCTATATACACACAGGTAAAAAAGATTACTTGAAATAAGAAAATTACGTTTTCTTCGATATACAGGGTGAAATTGATATCATTGGCATCCTTTTAAACAAAAGATTTCAGCTGTTTCATACATTTGAGTTGAGTAGGCATTGCAGTTTAGTATGGGACAGCTGATTTTTTCGAAGAAAACGTAATTTTCTTATTTCAAGAAATCTTTTTTACCCGTGCAGGATGTTGAACAAAATAAATTTATTGACAATTAAAATAATTCGTTTGTTCGATTCTTGCATCCTTCAGATCGTCGAAGATTGAAAGTGCTCTCTCGAGTTTTCCATAGATATATTATACCTACAGAACAAGATACACAATCAGCGGTCCAAAAATAGCAGACCCAAATGAAGTACTTAACGAATAAAAGTACCTCCTCTTGCCTCAGTACCGCATACTCTTTCTTATACTGTGGTACAGCGCTGCCTCTCTGACTGTAAACATACATAATACGACTAAGTTTAATAGTCAAATATTACGTACTAGTATGAACCTATAGCACTCATACTTATTTTGTGTGACTTATCGTTTGTCTCTGTTCCGGGGTGCCATTTTTGAAAGTCAGACGTTCAAATCAGCATTAGAAAGATGATCGAAATATCTCCATAGTAATTTTCACATTTTCTTCTGCTTATTTGAACGTGTGACTTTCAAAAATACGTCATCGTCTGATAGATGCTTGATAGATGCCATCTTGTTCCTTTTTCAAAATGCTTTTTTAAAAATATAAATTTTTTTAAAGACATACTAAGAAGTATTTACTACTCTATACCTGGAAAATAAGGTATATGTTCCAGTATTACGCGAAAAGATAACAGAAAAAAGTCTAGTGATTTCAATCTCTTTGCAAAAGTTTAAAAAGTATGTGTCAATTCAGACAAAAATTTGCTAATATGAGATTGTGCATCTTGTTCTTTTATAATATACGAGCTTTTACCCGCGACTTCGTCCACACAAATTATATACCAGATTTTAAGTCAGATCATAAGCTATCAAACAAAAAAGTTTCATCAAAATCGGCTCAGTAGTTTTCGCGTGATGCTCGTTCAAACACACAAAGCAAAAAAAATATTTTTTTAAATTTACAGTTTTATAATAGTGTAGATCTATACTATGGAGTTTTCCCGAAAAATAGAGTTACATGTTGCAGGTACACGTTGGTGGCCTTTGTCCATAATTATTATATGCCGTGGCGGTTTGAAAATACTTTTGACAGCATATTGACAACTGTCTTTGCTTTCAACAATCCATATGGGCTCACATGGCGGAGTATGCCTGCTCTATTCCACCTATATTCGTTTCAGGAGGCTGTGCCTAGCAGTAAGAGGGTTATAGAAAAAGTTAATTGAAATCACAATATTAACCCTTGCCTATCTGTCCGACGACAGATTTGTAAGGGTTATTAATTAATCCTGAACAGCGCGTAATGTATTTATATGTTGTACTCAATGAATTAATTATTTATGAGAGGCGCTCGCGGCGTGAAATGAAATTCATTTATTCGTTCAAGAGCAGTACATACGCTTTTATAGGTATTTTAAATGGTCAATGATCATTGAAATTTAGTTTAGCTATGCCCCGGCCAGTGCAAGTTTTTGACTTGTTGACATGCAGGTTCCAGGATACTACCGTACAGTACGTGCTAAATTTCGTATGTGCCATATTTTTAAAGCGAAGTAAGAGACAAATGTTGAGGCGGCTTATTTAATTCATATTTTTTAGTATGTAATTGTAATTATCAAATTGAGTTGCTTTGAAAATTTTATATAAAAGAAGTACCAAAAATCGAAATCTTTATTAAATGCGCCATCCTTTGAAATAACTTCCCCGGTTAGATTAGTACAATTTTATATAGTGTTTGGGTTCAAAGATGTCAAAGCAAAAAATGTGACTACGTAAGTTTCATGAAAGACCTTTTTAAATATAAAAAAGACATTGCCCAATCCCGTTTCGCCTACAAAACTGGTAAATTTGAATTTTATAAGAAATGCCACGATAGAAAACGGTCATTTCCATTTCCTTGGGAAGCACGATATTCCTTCTATCCTGTGTATAATTTCAGCTATCAAACGATTTGTATTTGTTCTTTGATCATATACATTTGCCATCTGCGAAACGACCCGAAACGAATACACTTCGTCACGATGGCAATGTTTTTTAGTTACTAAGCAGGTACTTACATCTAAAAGTTCAGCGCAGGGTAACGATTTTTATAAGGAACAAAAAAATACCAAATCTCAGAAACGATCGAACTTTTCCTTCTGCCCACACGATAAGAAGAAGAAGAACTTTTCCTGAACATAATCACCTATCTTTTGTCCCCGGCTTGTTGCCCAGTTTTAGGACACCCTGTATAAAAGTCTCATGAATGATGATGATGATGATGAATGTCATTCATGATGAGCTTTGAGAAACATCTTGCACGAAATCGTTCCAGGAGTGCGATTTTTGAATCTCATTCGGTGAGTTCAGCAGTTGAAAATGTCAAAATTAGTATGGAGATACCCATCTTTCTACTGCTGATTTGACTTTCAAAAATCGCACTCCTGAAGTAATATTTTTAAAACTCAAATCAGCAGTAGACAGATGCATATCTCCACAGTAATTTTGACATTTTCAACTGCTGAACTCAGCGAATGAGATTCAAAAATCGCACTCCTGATCGTAAATCAAACTATATATTAGTAGTTTAGTCTTAAATAAGAAAATGCCATCGAAAAGCCTCCGGGGCGGTAACCAAAGCTCATGTAATATGGAATAAAATTTTATCTCTTTAGTCGCAACCTTTCTGACAGTACCAATGATTGTCATTCATTCAGCAGTAAAACAGATTTGGACGGAAACAAGTTTGTGGGTTAGTTTGTAAATGTCAGAAACAATTTATAGTGACTGTTTCCCTCGAGAGGTTTTTGTATTCATCGTAGTAAGTTGCTACGATGCTACGTGACGTAGCAGCTTACTACGATGCTACGACGTTGGGTATCGAAGTTAGTAGTTTGTGGTTTACTCTATATTTATCGGTATACGTTACAAATTAAAAAATAATGAAAATTCTATCTATAACGTCACGCCTCTTTCCCACTGGGGTAGGCAGAGACCAGGGCGCGCCACTTACTACGATCCTTACGTACCTCTTTTGCCTCATACATCTCTTCATACATGCCCGTCGGTTTCGAGTACTCCGCACCTCCCGTTTTTGTAGGATGCAACTGATTTGATCAGCATACGTCCTACGAGGGCGCCCTCTGCCGACACTTCCACTCACATTAGCAACATATATCGCTTGCGTACATCTGCTGTCACTCATCCTCTCAACATGACCAAACCAACGAAGCATACCTTTCTCGATTCTTGTCACAATTATGAAAATTGTAGTTTAGAATCGGTTTCATTCCGGTATGCAAGACGTTTACTATTGCTGTCGCGCTGTTTCTGAGAAAACGAGCTACCAGTGCGAATGTGACAACTGCAGCTCAGATTTTACCTAAATACAGGGTCCTTCTTAATATGCTGACACTTTTTTAAGAAGATGATCAGAGAATCATACTGAGCAACTTTCCCAATGGTACCAACATCGTAATCGCAAAAAAAAAACAGCTGTCCCATACATTATTTGGCTCGAGTAGGTTTGCAGTTTTGTATGGTAGAGCTGATTTTTTTAGTAACAGACCAAATGCGTTTCTTAAGTTTCGCCAACTAATGAAGAAAGTCAAGAAAGTTGTTCAATTTGACGGTCTCATCATCCCCTTAAAAAAGTCTCAGCATATTAAAAAGGACCTTATACAACGTGTTAATGAATTAACGCAAAACTAGAAAGTAGTTTGTTTAGAATCGAGAGCAGAATCGAATTATCATGATTTCAACTTAGGTAAATTTTTCAAAATGTTAAGTAATTTGTTTGTAAAATTTAAAATTTACTGCACCCGATGTCAACCCACCGCATGGGCACACTCACCCTACTTACTTCCAAAACAAGATTATTAAAATGTATCCATGAGTTCGTTGCGCTTTTGTTCATTGCTGAAATTTTAATGATAACAAATCATTTTTGCCTCAAAACTTAAAATGCGAATAACTTTAAATTCTAAGTATCAAAATACTGAAATTAATTATTGTTTCAATCTAGTTTTGTTGTAATTCAATTGGGGTGTATGAGGTTTTGCGCTTAGTCATTAACATGTTGTATATATATAAATAGACGAAAACGCAATCTCGTATTTTTCTGTTTCCTTCTCCAAAATAAGACAGATTATAATAATGTTTTCAAGAGTAATGTGGGAATGAGTTTAGCTATGTCTCTATGTTTGGGGTAAAGAGTTAATTTTAACACGTTGTTTATTATTAAGCTGTAATACGATTTATTAGAATACAAACCAACACAAAAGCGTCACCTATGTAATCCAACTAGAATAAATGTTTTCTGGATCAATACCGAATGTTTCCCATTCACAGATTCTAATACGAATACGTATCTGTACGTAGCATCAAGTTCCATAACAAGTGATATCCAGTTTACACAAACAAGACTCCTGTAATTAGCCGAGTTAATTTCCAACGTTATCTGGTTCGGATTAGGCAGGGCTCAGCATCAGTACACAGTGTACCTAGCTCTTTATGTTGGTAAACATTTTGTTATTCAGAAAAGTCCTGAAAGACTGTTTGTAGCAAGATTTTTCTGAAATTTTATTCAGATTCTAAAAAGCATTGTGCGTTATAATAATGCCCCAGATTCATGAAACTACTGTTCAACTGCTAAGTTGCTCAGTTTGATGGTTTGAAGCACTCTCTAAAATATGTAACGCATTTTCGTTTACTCCTGTACAGTGTGTATAAAAAACTCTGTTGGAGCCTTAAAGGGTTGCTCCAGACCATCAACCTGAACAACTTTCTTTATGGGACCAATATCGAAATCGCAAACATATATCAGCTGTTCCATACATTCCGGTCGAGTTATGTTTATAGTTTTGAATGGAACAGCTGACTTTTTTTGCGCAATTTCTATGTTGGCTCCATAGTGAAAGTTGTTCAGTTTGATGGTCTGATGCAACCCATTAAGGCTCAAACAGGGTTTTTTTTACACGATAATATATAGAGCCGCGTTATTAAATACGTCGTTAACTTTTTAACGTACAAAATTGAATTTTCCTAAAATGCACATTGAATTTTAAAACCGGTGAAGGCACGCTCCGTTGCCCTCAGCATTGCTCGATCAAGCGTTTAAGATCTAATGCATCAAAGGATGTAGTAGCTATAATTGCGAGCTTGTTTTCGTGGAGTTTTGATATTCCTTCGAAATTAGGAGGATTATATCCATAAATTAAGGAGGGCCTTATATATTAATATAATGTATGTGTGTGTACCTATGTGTGCCCAGAGCATGTGTATATTTAGGTGTTTGATAAGGTGTGATCAAGAAATGCGGTCTGTGCTATTGGTAATGGAATCTCGTGTTTTTTCCGTTGATGGCGTACGCGCAAACGACTGAAATACGTGTCGGTGCTGTATTTTTTAAAACATTATAATTAATAGCATCTCCTTTGATTGCAGATTGCAATGCAATGTATACTAAATGTTACACCAAACTAATACTATACAGGGTGTAACAAAACACTCTAGTAATACTTAAGGGGGTGCTTCAGACCATCAAACTGAACAACTTTCACTATGGGGCCAACATAGAGAAAAAATAAAAAAAATCAGCTGTCCCATACAAAACTGCAGTACCGACTCGACTAAAATGTATGGGACAGCAGATTTTTTTTATTTTTTCTCTATGTTGGCCCCATAGTGAAAGTTGTTCAGTTTGATGGTCTGAAGCACCCCCTTAAGTTATACTAGGGTGTTTTGTTACACCCTGTATTGTTTTTTTTTTAAATATCAATCCGAATCACTAGCAAGTAAACAGAGAAGCATTTGTTAATAACATGTATTTTCTAATATAATACAGCAAACGCACTTATTTTAATGAAAAACATTGAGTAACTAGAATGGGCGTTGGTAATAAATGTATATGAGTTAATACGGATAATAATTACTATCTATGTTCATTGGCTGTTCAGTGAATTAAGTTAATGTTTCATATTACGTAATTATAAGCTAATCGATCCAAGGCCTCCAGTACCTAATTAGTAGGAAAAGTAATTGTTAACCTAATTACCTAAACGTAGTTTTGAAATTATAATACATTAGGATATGCCAACGATTATACTCCCTGAGGAGTTAGAGAAATTCCCTACCAAAAATATATTTAAAGTAGTTTCGCCGACCACGGGTTCACTCCCCGTTACACTGGACAGAGTATTAGTACTGCTAGTGAAACTTGGATGTTCTGAGGTTTCAGAATATCTCTGACTATCCCCACGGGGAATGTAGTCGTGAGCATAAATGCTTATGGGCATATGCCTATAATAGTTTCGAAGAGCTCTCAGCAAGCATCACAACTAGTTTGGGCTCAGTGGACATTTTGTATAATAGAAGCATGGCATAATGCTCATGACTATATTCCCTGAGGAGATAGGTAGTCAGATATATTCTGAAAACACTGAACATACACGTAACCACGTTGAGTATAATATTTCTTTAAATATTTGTTTACTTGGTCTATCTACATAACGTAACCGATGCCTTTAATTTTTAATTTTAACTTAAATTTCTTTATAAGGAAACCAACAGTGCTACATGATAATCTAATAATATATATTAATTATATATTATATATTTATCAACTATCGATCAGTGTAAATAAAGTATTATTAGGCCAGTCATTAAACGGAGTTTTGTTAGGCGGGGTAGGGAGTAATTATTAATTGAACTTTTAAACTGCAACTGGCACATTTAGTGACAAAAATACTATCCTAAACCATATTTAAACAAAAATTGCTACGCAACATAGAAATCAAAATTGTGTGTCCCAGAAAGCTTTTAAATTAATAATATTATTACCACTCATTTGAATTAGATTTAACAATATACATTATTTTTGATCAATAAAATAGGCATTAAAATTAAATAAATGAGGTATTTATTAGAAAATACGAATGTATTTTTCAAAACCTTCGAAGTAGACAAAAATATTTCCACCATGTTTGAAGTATGTAAGTATGTAGCCTTAAATATGTGCAAAAAAAAAAATTATCATAAGGTTTTTTAGAACGAGATAATATCTATTATTTTAAAATTGGAACTGTTGCTGACGTAATTTACATTCCTAAGCTCAAATTATTATTATTGGCTCTTCAATATTATAGCGAATAAAAAACGCAATTAGTAATTAGTCGCGGCTCAAACCGTAAAATGACTGGGCTATATAGTCACTTGTAAGTCTATACTTACCATAAATAGGTTTAAGTATTTGTCTGTTATGATTATGAGGTAGTTATATTATTGTGTGTGCTTTTAGTTCATTTCACAACTTCCACACATTAACCATTACGTACATCCTCAAATGGGTCTTCCAGTGCTATAAATAATCAAACGTAGAAAGCATGGCTGTTAAACTTTTAAAGTATCACGTTCAATCACAAAACTCCTCGAAAGCTCTCTATCTGTAAAGTAGGTATTACTTTTGCATTAGTCTACCTGCGCTACCGAGAGTTGGTAAACTCTTTGAAAATTATGACGGAACTTTGTGTATTGCGCCTGTACGATAAACAAAATATGATGAAAACATTTAGTGGAGTATCAAGCAGAATGTTGTCTGAGTTTGGTCGTGTTCGACTTGAAGAATAAATTCCGTAGACAATACATGCTAATGAATAAAGTTGAGGTTGTTAACGAAGCCAACTTCGCAATTTCCAGAAGTGTTCATGTTTTATAGAGAGTAGCTACACCGCATATTCGGTAGTGTCTTTATTTATCGGAGAAATATTTGACGCGATGGCCTTCATTCATTAATCTCAAAGTGAAATATAATTTGAGATAGATGAAATTACATGATTGGTAGATGCTTGATCCGAGAAATTAATATCTTTTAAGAAATTACAAAAGTAGTCTAAATGTTGAAACAAAAATAGTTTTTATCAACGTTTATTCTTCATGCTCTACCGTAAAATCGGTAATACATACAAGTCAAACTTAGTCTGATTATAGAGTAAACTCTACAGAATAACAACAAATACTAAAAACCGGCCAAGTGTGAGTCGGTATCGCGCTAAAGGTCCCGGACAAAAAAGTTTTTTTTTCTAAGTTAATAATGTTGTGTTCTGTGGTGGTGTGGTAAGGAACCCACTTGACCGGTTTTATTTTTAAAATACTTTCCTATCACTCTAATAGCTAATTTTGAATACTTGTTCTTTCGAGCCAGCAAGAGCTATATCCATCTATCTAAACTTGTTGGTTTTGACTGCTCGTCATTTTAGAGTTGAACTGAACATGCAACGTAAGCCATTTCGAACTAACAAAGTTTGCTGGTTGAAGTTCGCTAACCCCCGAGCAAGCTACTTGCTATTAATATAATTAAAATCTAATTTACGATCACGATGTGTTAATAATTTGACAAAGTTACTGCAGTTACCGCTATGTTCGTTAATTAGTACGTCTAAGAGCTATTGTCACTACTTTGAGCCTAACATTCATTAGGTAAGAGAAGGTCGTATTTCGTTGTTTGTTGTGAAACCTAGCATCATACTTAACATACAATATTCTTCCTTAGAGCAAAATCACAATGTAGGTAACAAAATAATGTTACCCATGTCTGTTGTTTCCCAATTCTGATTTCTTCCCAAGCCGTTTAGTTCTGGATTAGGATGGGCCATCCCATTTCTTTATGTATAAATAGGCCAGTCATTTTACGGAGTTTTGTTAGGCGGGGTAGGGAGTAATTATTAATTGTACTTTGAAACTGTAACCGGCACCATTTAGTGACAAAAATACTATCCTAAACCAAATTAAAAAAAAATTTGCTACGCAACATAGAAATCAAAATTGTGTGTCCCATAAGGCTTTTAAATTAATAATATTAATACCAATGCACCCATTTGAATTAGATTTAACAATATACATTATTTTTGATCAATAAAATATGCATTAAAATTTAAAAAATTATGTATTTATTAGAGAATACGAATGAATTTTTCAAAACCTTCTAAGTAGACAACAATATTTACACCATGTTTGAAGTATGTATGATGGTAAAGCCTTAAATATGTGCAAAAAAAATTTATCATCAGGCTTTTTTAGATCGAGACAATATCTATATTTTAAAATTGGAACTGTTACTGACGTAATTTTTTTTTAATTTTGGTACATTCTTAAGCTCAAATTGGCTCTTCAATATTGTAGCGAAAAAAAAATGCAATTACTAATTAGTCCCGGCTCAAACCGTAAAATGACTGGGCTAAAAGATGACAAAAAGATATTATTTCTTATGCAGTGTTTCCCTATTAGTTATAATTCTAAAAGTTTATATACTAAGTATGTCAATCTAACACTTTTGAATATAGAAAACCCTTTTCAATGGCCATTTACGGAACAAAATTCCATACACATTGATGCGTAATGATAATGAATGATGCGTTTAATGCACTCGTGACCCAGTAAAGTCAACCGAACTGACTTCTACCAACAATAAACTTACCTCAACTATATACATAGTTACGGTGTCTTCTGCATCATACTTACAACTTAGCTTCGAGGCATTCATGAACCACGAAAAGCTCCAACTAAACAGCCCGTGGTTTTTTAGAATACATAAAAATCAAATTGTAAATTTGGATGTACCTAAATTGATAATAATTATCAAAATATGAATTGGGGACGTTTAGGATACGTAATAAAACATTTTTAGAATTTTTTATGTTTGTCTGCTTATTTGTTTGGCTATTTGTTTATGCATGCATCACTTAAAAACTACTGAACTTTTGGTTTACATAAAAACATAAAGCTTAGTTTGGATAAGCATTTATTTAATCAAAATCAGTTCATTCAATCAAAAGTTATGAGTATTTAAAGTCAGTGGTCTGCGCGTACGAAGTCGCGGGCGCTGTTTAGTCCAATCCAATAATGCCTAATTATTTACTTTAGTGATAAGGAGCTGGCTACTTTTCAGTCCTTTCTACATTAATCTTTGCACCGAACGTGGTATGCCTGTGGGTGCATTTTACATAATGCATTCAGAGACAGACCACGATTGGTGCATCCCTTTGCATTTAGATAAAAGTGTCTCAAAGGGGCTTCTGCCTTGTGTTGTGTTAGACCTGTGTCCCCACGCAAGCCTTCCGGGTTACGGCCTTAGATCGAAAGGTTACGGCCCGTGAGTAAACCTTTTCCAGAGAAACATTAAAACATAATAATATTATAGTACTCTGTGATAATAATAACCATAATCGACTAATCACAATAAAGTAGACCTAACTTCTTCATACGTACGATAATTGTAATGGCTTTCACGTTCTACCTGGTAGACAGTAATGGTAATAGAGACATGCAATTACCCACCTTTGCACGGACTTTCATTTCTCCTGAGTATACCTTGGCAGTCCGTAAAATATAACCTTTTCCCAGTAGTAGAAATCTAACTTTTCCATCCGTTCGGCAATTTTTTCCAATACTGTTTCCATTGAATAGGCAAAAAATAATTAGTGATAGAAGAGGAAGTTTCAAGCAGCAAAAGTCAATATTGGTGCGGTAGTTTGTGCCCAGTTACAGGGGCGGGTCTTCTGCTTTGTGATACACTAATGATCCTACCGGTGAACATTATCGCCGAGGTTCTATTTCCATTTCCATTGTTTTAAAAATATTGGCTATGTGCGAAGTGGGTGTTGGGAACTGTCAAGTCGATCGCAGCGCACGCTGTGGCAGAAATTTGAACTACTGACGGCGAAGCTGTGTCAGATTTGCTTGAATCTATGCAAATCCGCACACAAACTTAACACGAAATCTCCAAAACTGTCAAGACTACTAACTTAAAATTTGGCATGGAAGTTTCTATTGGCATCTAGATGTTCACTTAAAAAAAAAAGGCTTGTCGCATTTAACTCCCCAAAGGTGTTAAAACTGAGGTAAAAGTTTGTATGAGAATTCCGATACAAATTAGATTTTGTCCGGGGCTTCGTCCGCATCCGCTCCCGTCATCGTACCGGAATAAAATATAAGCTAACTTTTAACACTAATAATAAGCTTTTAAATATAAAAAGTTTTATCATAATCGGTCCAGTAGTTTTGGCAGAATCCTCGAACAAACACAGTCTTTACACTACTATAATAGTGTAGATAATTCACGGCTGGCCGACATAGTTCATGCGCTACGCCGCGCTAGTGTGGCGCTAGTGTCGTGCACATAGCCAATAGCCAAAGGTCACGCTCGTGATAGTGTTCTGTAGCTATTTTTGCTCTGTCCTTGATTCCTTGAAAAAAAAAAAAACATCGCTAACACAATTAGTTCAGAGTTTTTTTTTTGCTGCAAAATAAGTTTTGCAACTCTCAACTCGCTGCGCTCGTGGTTCAATCCTAGGATCCTTCACTTGCTCAGGTTTCAATACAAGTACTCGCGCCAAAAAGCAACTTTGCAGCCTTGCATAACAAATAACTATTTCTTATTTAATTTTAACAACATTTCTGTTTTGGGTACTTGTTATCTTCTTGCGAAATTTTTCGACGTAAACATTTTAACAGAATAAACTGTTTTACTACGGAATCCTATTGATTCCTGCAGGACAATCCATGGAATTTTTACTGTTTATGAAAAAACAAAATAATTATTTTTGAATTTTGTAAATGTTGATGATAAATACTTAGGTTAGACATGTTTCAATTGCTACAAAATATTTTCATTCTGAATGAGAATAGAAAAATGATATCTTCGCTCGTAACATCTAATTTTACTTCTCACTAAACTCATCTGCGGGGCTAGTACGCAAACTCGCGGTAACGTGATATAACGATATCACACTTCCGCTCTCTTTCTATTACCACGCGAACCAACGAGGTAAAATACTACATTTGACAGATGGATATCGCGGGTTGGCGTACTAGCAGATCACATAATTAGTATTTCGACCGATAGCCAGTGTTCAATAAAAAAAAGGAAGGTAAAAAACAACAAGATCATGTCTACCGTTGAATGTAAACATGGCAACTATAGGTATAATTAAATTGTCTAAGATTTAATAAGGAGCTCATAGTAATTAAAACTTAACATATTGTTATAGACAGCTGGAAAACGTTAGGAAAGTTAATAATGAGTTAAAACTGCAATTTAAAACTGTTGACCTACCAGCAATTCGCACGAAGAAGTTTGCTTCTTCTTTTATAATGCGCACGGCTAAGGAGTGGAATGCCCTGCCTGCGGACCTGTTCCCTGAGCAATACAACCTGGGCCTCTTCAAGGCGAGAGTGAATAAGCATCTCTCTAGGTAAGCATGCTACATCTTCGGCCTCATCATCACTCAACATCAGGTGAGATTGGGGTCAAATGCTTACCTATCACACATAAAAAAAAAAAAAAAAAAAACTAAAGTAATTAGATATTAGGGTGGCTTCACTGTAGATATTTTGTTTAGGTTGGTTAATTATATGCGTGAGAAGACAAAATAGTCAAACATTAATTGCGATTAATACATTAAAAAGTTATTAAATAAAATCTTGTTTTCCCACGCACCGCTGTCAGCGTCGTATTGGCATCGCGGCGCTTTTTCTTTCTACATAGGTGTTACAAAAATATTAACGATACGACTTTCACAATGGGACCAATATTGAAATCGTGAAAAAAAATTGATGTTCCATACTAAATCCACAAACAAACAACCACAAACACAAACACACACAAACATAGTGTTCCAAATCTACGCTGATTTTTTTTCGCGATTACGATGTTGGTCCCATAGTGTAAAAATAGTGAAAAAGAAAAAACATTTTTTTCTGAATTTTTTAATTTGGCGCTCGATATTTGGAACCGAAGAATGATATTACAAATTTGAGCTAAAATTGTATTGTCGGGTCAAGGGTTTGCCCTGTAGCCTGACCTTTTTGAGACAATATTTTTTTCGAATTCCGTATATTCAGTTCCAATGTGCTCGATAGTCGTGTGAGGCATGAAATCTGTGAATTTTTGTATTTTTGTATGGGTCGGGCCGTCTATCAATATGACACAACCCTTAATGAATAAACTTTACACTTCGATTCTTGCGTGGAATTTAATTTAGTTTGATGCGTGATAACCATTCCACCCGTGTGTCACCATTGTTAGTGGGCAGAATTCCAGCGAACCTGCAGTCCACGACGTGCAATTCATTCTAGTTTAAAATGGGTTACTCCATTTCGCGCTGACTACGCGGCTCCGTGACAACTCCCGCCCTTCCTCCCACCAACTTCCTCTTTCCGAATATTCCTTACAACAATCTTATGCTATCCTCTTCACTCTGACTTTGCTTGAATAGGATAGCCTGAGATTTATCGAATAGGAACAATAGAAATTGAACAGGATTTGAATTTGAGAGCCCCGTTTGTTTGGATTTAGATAGTATTGTATGAGAATGTATATGTTAATATTAACAATTTGTTTTCGTATTCCAGAGAGCTTCGCAAATAAACTGCTGCGCTTGAGTGTTTATTTAGGCTTCCAATGGTAAAATAAATACATAATTGCGGTCACCTAATAACGTGACTTTTTGGCGTATAGGCCACTGAGTACGTAGACACTGGCCTCGATTCGGAGTGTACCACGACTAAACTAAACTAAATGTATTCCTGTCACTTTCTAAAATAAGATTAAGAAAAGAGACAGAAAACCAACAGCTGACTTTAGTGCTGTCAAAGTGACGTTAAATGCGCAAAATAAGATGCCATCATAATGTACGCCATCTTATTTAAGTCGTTTTTGGGCGTTTAACGTCACTTTGACAGCACTAAAGTCAGCTGTTGGTTTTCTGTCTCTTTTCTTAATCTTATTTTAGAAAGTGACAGGAATACATTTAGTCTAGTTTAGTCGTGGTACACCCCGAATCGAGGCCAGTGTCGTATTTTTGAAAAATTCTTATATCTTCTGATTGAGTAAGCCGATTGCAATAAAACAAAAACTAAAACGTTACAACGTTTTTTCTGAAAACTCCATACGAATTAAGTCGATAGCTTTTACGTGACGCGTGCACAAACAAACAAATTCCCCGTAGAGCACCAATCCAGCTTCGTAGCTTCTTCGCTTCGTATCTAACGGCTCTTACAGACGAGCGACACTTTGCTCTCGCCGTGGGTCGCAGAGAGTCGCGCTCACAGATCAAACTAAAGGAAGATGTGAAAAGGGTCGGGGCCAGTGTAGCAGCAATATGGGCAAAAACGGAACATATTGCTCTAGACAGTAATGATTCAATATACAGGGTGTAACAAAACACCCTAGTAATACTTAAGGGGGTGCTTCAGACCATCAATCTGAACAACTTTCACTATGGAGCTAACGTCGAGAGAAAATAAAAAAAAATCTGCCGTCCCATACATTTGAGTCGAGACAGTACTGCAGTTTTGTATGAAAGAGCGGATATTTTTTCTCGATTTCGATGTTGGCTCCATAGTGAAAGTGGTTCAGTTTGATGGTCTGCAGCACCCCCTTAAGTATTACTAGGGTGTTTTGTTACACCCTGTATTATGAGGCTGAAAGCCAGTCGACATATTATGTGTAAATAGTTTACACTGCTTGCGTAGCACTAAAGATTATTCGAACGTGGAGTTCTGATACCGCAATGGATAATGAGCATATTCAAGCTAGCAAAATACTTTCTATCGCGTGGTACTGGTGGTATGCGACACTTGGTTTCGTACTCAGCGCGTTGGTTGGCATCTCTCAAGAATTAAAGATCTCTATGGTCGCGTTCATAGACTACGAGTCGAGCGACACACACGGCGATCGCAAAGTGTCGCTCATCTGTAAGCGCTCTAAGGTGCTTTTACTCAGGTGCTCTTGGTGGGGTAAGTACCTGATAGAAACAGACAACAATTTGAAATCTTAATGTCACTTAATTTTCTTTTTAAGTTTTAAAAAGAATTTCTAAAAAAGAAAAGCATGTAATGCTATCTCCTTCTTCTTTCGTGGCAGCATGACAGCATGATAATCACTCATGCTGTAACACGCTCTGTTGCTCATATAGCGATGAAATATAACACATTATAATATTAATTATAAAACGTTTCTTCTCTTCTTTTTACGCCATAATCCATCAATATCGACTTTTGAGACGACAAAAGAAGGAATGCCAATATTGGAAAACTTGTTAACTTAGGAGAGAACTACCAACGCAATGTAGGTACTTTCACCATAAGATGTTTTTATATGCTTACACTATTGATAACCCCTATTTTAATTTATTCAAAGACTTAAAAAAATTTCGACAATTGCTTGTCCAATACTAAAAGCTCTAATATTATGTATGATGGTAGTGTACAATAGTTTACAAAACATTTGCTTTAGTAAAAGAAATAAATAGTAAGAATACGTAGCTTTTGGTGTTTTTTACTGCCGTATCCTCATTTTATTTAATGTGTCCATTTCTGGAATGATATTATCTTCAACGACACAGTGGTTTTTAGACATAACTGGCAAAATAACTTTTAACAATAAAACTGGTCAAGTGCGAGTCGGGCTACTCGTGCACCGAGGGTTCCATACCAATAGTTTAAATTCGTGGAAAGGGGAATTTTATGGATCATTTTATATAAGAAAAACACGAGTATATTACAAAAACTATATATTTCTGTCACAAAATCCACTTATGTTTCACTTGGTATAATTTCCCCAGACACTAAAGTCTGGGTACCTAGGTAGTCTTGTAAAATAAACTATAAATCAGATGAGTATCTATCCACTCATTCGTAAAGGTTTATATAAACAATATTTTTGTTAAAGGGCTGCTATATTGAGTTGACTCTAAGTTTGTAACATGTAGATGATTGATTCGATGATTTAGAAACGATGCGGTTTTGATGCGTCAGTCGTTAGAGTTGATCTTTTCAAATTACGGAGTCGATGGTTGGGATTAACCAAAGAGATTAGACCTAAAGACATAGAGAGAGCCATACCATTGCAAGGCTGTCTACTTTTTTGACGTTTGTGTTTGAGTGTGTGATGTCAAATAGTATGGACAAAAGATGACCAAGTGACATTTGCCCTAATGTTTACGGTCACTTTTCACTCACACTAGCACAAAAAAAAAAGTGGACAGCAGCATAAACATTAATATCTATAGTTCCATATCCTTCTACTATTAAAGGTACGTCGTAAGACAAAAGAGGCTAACTACAATCGTAAATTGATGCGGTCTCTATGCTTTAGAATAAAGAGATCCTTCCTCTGAGGGATTAACATAATAATTAATAATCAGCAATAGTTACGTAATTAGCTACTGTGTTACTGGGTAGATTAAAAAAAAGTTAAAAAGCTCCAAACGATGTTTTATTCTTTGTGTCTATTTAGTGTTTAGTTTTATGAAATAAAATAGAATAGAAAAATAATTTATTAAAAATATAAATTTTACAATACACAGACTGCTTAATCTACTAAACTAAGAATTAACATTATTATAATAAAATATGAATTAAAAGACATACCTACATTACATTTAAAAAAATAGAGGTGGGGACAGCAATTTCTCGGATTTAATAGAAAATTTTGTTAAACAAAGTTTTAATAAAAAATTAGAAAGTATATTTTTAGACTCGTATTTTCATAAGCTTTCAATTGATACCCCACACCATAGAGTAGATTTTTTTTTTATTTGTCCTTTCTACCTCCCCAAATTGCCCCCCAATACAAAAATTAAGCTTTTTTCCTTCTTCATATTGGACCAGCAATTGCTATATCTGTACTGAGTTTCAACTTCCTATGTCTTACGGTCTCTGAGAAAATGCCTGTTACAGACGGACGGACAGACACCGAGCTGATTCCATAAGTGTACCGTTTTGCCAATTTTGGTACGGAACACTAATTAGGCAATAGGATAGCTCTCAGCATACATTATACTGACAGTAGACACCATGTCTGATTATTCAGCTGTGTTTTTCAGGCCATCCTGACTCGGGTTAAATGTTGGGTTAGAATTTAGTACCTATTAGCTGAGAGAGTCTACATTAATATCATCTTATAAGTCCTTCCGTCCGCATCGATGGTAAATTATCGTTAATTATTAAGTTCATAAAGTCTTCTTTTGATATCAGGTCCTTATTTTGAATCTTTTAACATGCCAGATTTAGTGGTATATCAACAAGACTACTGAATCAAATTTATCTTCAATAAATCTACTCTACTCAATTTCTTTTATGTTCTCAATATTATTCCACTCGACATATTATGTGATTTCACTGTTATAATGTTTGCCTTTTTGCGGGGAGAATAATGTTTTACGAACCGAATGTAAGTATCTAATAACAGTTTAGTATTATACAAAGGTAGGTACACATTTTTCTATCTTTAGTTTATCTACATTTTTTTTTATTATCTGAACCGCTTTCCTTCTAAGAAAATTACGTTTTTTTCGTTATGTGTACGTCACTGAAATTTATAATATGCTGTATCAAGTATTTTGTATTGAGAAGACAATAGGTACGGGATTTTGTATGGAAGCTGGCACTTATATTTAGAATAATTTTTTGGCGCGTTCAAAAGTAACAATCAGAACTTTGTTATCATAAGTTGATAAGTATATGCCTAAACGCAGTCCGAACGGAGATATAAAAGTTGAAAAATTCATTACGTTTACTTCAAGCCTATTATACTATATTTATCTGTTTATTTGTGCAAACAGGCTTTTTTTCATCGCAATCAGTTTATTAAATTAAAAGTTACTAGAGTTAACCCGCGACTTCGTCCGCACAAATTATATACTTACCAGATTTAAAGTCAGACCATAAGCTATAAAACAAAAAAGTTTCATCAAAATCGGTTCAGTGGTTTTTGTGTGATGCTCGATCAAACAAACAAACAAACAGACAGACAAAAAATCCAAAAATTTGTGATATTAAAAAAAAAGGAAATTTCAAATATTATGGATTTTTAAACATGTTACAGCCATGTTGTGCTATTTCGAATCAAATTAAAGATTGAAAAATTAAGTCTCGGGCGGGACTTGAACCCGCTTTGGAAGGGCCAAACCGGGGAAGTGCGTTATCCAATTTCGCTACCGAGTCCACTAGCCAGAGAACGAAATTTTCATTCGGGAATCTTTTCGGTTTGGAAGGGTGCGGGTTCAAGTACCGCCCGAGACTTAATTGTCCAATCTTTAATTTGATTTAAAAAAAAAATTAAAATTAAAATGAGATATCCTAAAAATCGTATCGGTAACTTTTTTTTGTTAATATTATCTTCAATGTACAGACACACTTCTGTTACAGTTTTATTACCTATAGTTATTATAAGATATGATGAGTACGTATTAAAGTCAGTGGTCCGCGTACGAAGTCGCGGGCGCCGCTAGTATCCGAATTATAATATTAAGTATTGGATAAATTCAGCTTTTACCATCACTGTCAGATACCCACCTACGGATCAGGTCAGTTACGACCTTTTCCCCGAACGTCCATCGCCCGAATTCCTTGTTCGACCATTTCCCCGACCGGACATTTCCCCGAACGGACATTGCCTAGTACGTCCATTTACTTGTACGGACATTTCCCCTTACGTCCCTTTCCTTTTATGGACATTTCCCCTTAGTACCTACATATTATAAGCCCTTACTCAACTTTAAGCGTCAATTACAATTCCGTCGTCTAACATGAGGAAGCCATTTTGAATTTGTTCACAGACAAAGGAAAAACTTCTTGATTTAAATGTCTCTAGAGCATTTAGCCCGGAAGTGGAGTTCAGTTCACGTCAGGACTTGCTAGCACTTAGACAAGAAGCACAAAAAACCTTCAAAGATGCTTACTACAACTTGCGCCAGTATTGCTTGATTTATTATTTTAGTTACTCGCTAGCAATTTGTTCAGAATTAATGTTTCAAAGATAAGATACTATTCTCAAATAAAATTGTGTTGAAACTGTTGAAATGTTTTTGCAAGCACCGCGCTGCACCGCGCTAGGTTTTGTTGAATCGAGCAGCTTGAAATGGAGATTATGTTTGTATCATTAGTCTGCCCTGTTAGTATTTGTCTTTTTAGGGTTTCGTACCCAAAGGGTGAAGACGGGACCCTATTACTAAGCCTACGTTATCCGTCCGTCCGTCCTACCTATTTAGGGCTGTAACTTTTAAACCGTAAGAGCTAGGTAGTTGAAATTTTCACAGAATGACCGGTATTACGGCGGATTTGCGAAAAAATAATAAAAATGTGAAAAAGTTAAAAACTAAGGGGAACTCATACAAGGAACTAGTTTTTATATACGTTTTTTCTTTTCGCTCTATCGTAAAAACGGTAATACGCACAAGCGTCAAACTTGGTGTGATTATAGAATAAACTCTATATTATAACAAGAAATAATAAAAACCGGCAAAAAATTATAAAAACAATAAATAATACTAAGTGTGCTAAAGGTCCGGGAGTAAAAAGTTTCTTTTTGAGAAAGATTTTTTTTTTGTAAGTTAATATGTTTGGTACGGAACCCTCGGTGCGCGAGTAGCCTGACTCGCACTTGACCAGTTTTATTTTTCTTAGCAGGGCAGTAGTATAACGTTTTAGTCCCCGCGTGGCTTAGAATGAACCACTCTATTTCTTCCATTGGGTGTCATACGTGTACGAGGGGGTTTGAATTTCTTAGAGAAAAAGGCTTGCCGCATATCACCACTTGGAACTCATTATTATCATGTCTTTAAATGCAATTTACCTTGCTGCAATTACCAACTGGTTGTTGGCAGTTGGTAGTAGAAGTTTATGTATGTTTTATATGTAGCAATATTTAACTACCATTGGCTCTGTAACCTATGTGATTCTTTCTATGTTAATAACTAGGTTCGCAGCCACATTTCAGAAGATTAATCTGGCATGTTCGGACTGAATGCTCATGCCACTGCACTGCACTAGATCATAAAAAAAATGGTTGTTATAATATTGTTAGCGATTTGAACAAAGGACTTATTAACTAATACACATGTTTAAGGCTCTAGACAGACTGACCAATGCAGTTGACACGACTGCAATAGAACTGCAAACCAAACGTGCAGTCCGATTGCAGTTTTGCGTGCAGTCGTGTACAGTTGCACGTGTGCAATTCACACAACTGCACGCCGACTACAATCGGACTGCGCGTTTGGTTTGCAGTACTATTGCAGTCGTGTCAACTGCATTGAAACTGCAATTTGCGGTTGGATTGCAGTTGAAATGCGGTCCGTCTGTCAGTCGGTGTGAGCCTTAGATGTTTCCAATAACTGATAGATAAATATAAATAGGTATCTTGCATGAATTATGTGTAGATTGTAGATTCCGACTACGGAAAGCAGGATATTTTTAAGTGCATAAAGTGGACGCGCTAAACACAAGTGCTTTCTCGTCCTTACCCACCTCTGATCGTATCTGTTTAATATAATTATAATATTTAAGGGTAAAATGTGTAAATAGGAGTACTTAGAAACTTTGCTATAACTACCAAAAACTTTATCAAGTGGGTTATATTAGTGATTTTGTTAATAGAAATATAGAGTAGGTATCCCAATATAAGTCGATAAGTTAGTATCTATCGAGGTCAGATCTGAACCATGACCGTTTATTAAGCTCGAGGATCAAGTACGATTAAGTTTGCATTAAAAAAGTTTTTCTCTATCAGTTAGACAAAGTTTTATAGCTTCCGTTATTATGATAGATATAATAGACCTTTTTGTCGATGTTAGTAGTAAGTCGCAGGAAGTTTGTATCTATTAATAAAATACAAATCCACAAACGTCCAGAATTAGGAGATCAAAAAAATGGTTCTCATTTTGTAAGTTGCTGATCATCGATTGATATCTTAGTAATTTCTACTATGGTAACTTGTTTGTACAATGTTCTAGACGTTTTTTATTTAAGAAGCAGCATGGTATGAATTTGCAACAAAATATAAGAAACCAAATCTTCAAGGAAATACGAACTGATTGTCGAATGTCGACCGAATCCGCATGTCACACAATAGCCCTAATTTCCTTTACTTTTTGATGTATGAATTCAACATTTTGAACAATGTAGAGAGAGACAATGAAAAAAAGTTCAACATTTTGGGAATTCAACATTTCGAAAATTCAACATTTCGATAAGGCAACGTTGTACAAAATGAAAAAAAAAAACGGCATTGTGGGAATACAACATTTTGAAAATTAAACATTATAGGAAGTAGACAATGGCCTCGATTCGGACTGTGCCACGACTTAACTAAATTTATTCCTGTCACTTTCTAAAATAAGATTATAAAAGAGACAGAAAACCAACAGCTGACTTTAGTACTGTCAAAGTGACGTTAAACGACCAAAATAAGATGCCATCATAATGTACGCCATCTTATTTAAAGCGTTTTTGGGCGTGTAACGTCACTTTGACACCACTAAAGTCAGCTGTTGGTTTTCTGTCTCTTTTCTTAATCTTATTTTAGAAAGTGACAGGAATAAATTTAGTTAAGTTAAGTCGTAGCACAGTCCGAATCGACGCCAATACGTTCCTAAATAACTTTAACACACTTGTATAATATAATAACTTTTATTCAATAAACAAAACATTTGTAGAAACAAAAACCAAGTGAATTTGGCTCAGACTGCTTGAGACTGAGATATTGAAAGGATTAAAATGAATAATTCAGCGACAAAAGTCGGGGTGCCGCTCTTTTGCTTCTCTCGTCTGTGCTAGAATGCTTTTATTGAAAAACGTTACATACAGTAATTTTTTCACAGATGAAAATTGATTTCTACACAAAATATAGTAGAGAAATCGGTCACTATTCAAAAACTGAGCTTTTAATTGATTCGCTAGTTGAAAAATCAATACTTTTCAATTTTGGACCCTTCAAACTGTATACTAGCGGGCGACATGAAACAAATCAACAATGTTTTTGAAAGTATTGATTGAATGCAAAATTCACAAGGGAGGCAGCTGGAACATAAGTACGGATAAGCTGCATAAAACAAAATAATAAGCTTGCACGAATTCTTATAAAGCGGAGAAGTTGGTCATTTTTGTAATGTAATAATAAACATAAACATCATGTGCAGAGTTTCTAACTTATAAGTGATAAAACTACTTGAGAACTATTTCTTACCCTTCGTACTCCTTATTGAAGAAAACGGAGGCTGATAGTATGGTAAAGTTGTCACAAATAGGATAGTGGCAGACAGGATATGAATATAGACATGTACACAACTATGGATAAGAATAAGACGTCTAAAGATTTTTTTTATTTTCGCTGCCAAAATCTGTGGATATGTCAATGTGCTCGCTACAAATGTCATCGTCTTTTGTTTTATTATGTTTTCTTTCCACCCTGTATAAATACAAACATCCAAAATATAATTCATCATACAAATATTTTCCCCTTGCGGCATTCGAACCTGCGACCATGGCATGGGCACAGCAGGCAGGTTCACTACCGACTAAAATCAATTTGTAATGGATTGCTGGCCAATAAAGAGCCTTTTATCTTTATACAAGACAGTTGCTAAACAATATCAGAATAATTTAAACTCACAATAAAAAGTCAAAACAGAAACCCATACATAATGTGTTATTATTATTAGGTAATAGAGATTGTACCTATTAGATTTTCATATCAAATAAAATTAGGCAAAACGCCTAATAAGCAGGCCATAACACTTATTAGATAAAATATTAATTATAGTAATCGTGTGCACAGATAGTAATCTGCTAATAATCCTGTGAATATTGCGGCGATAGTGTCACCGGGACCGCTCTAAGCCGAGTTGTGACACTGTAATCCCTGCGGACCTTATCTCGGCTGGCCCTTTACCGGATTAACATGAACTTGTTCGACAATTTGTCTTATTTGTCTTTGTACTGATCGGATTTGGGTACTCATTTTAAATACATCGGTTTTAATACATTAATGAAGAGTTCTCATTAAAAAAAAAATGTTTTCATAGACACTGAAAGAATGGTGTTACAATTTTAAAAACTTAGAAAGCTGTGAGATCGGAAGTGTTCAGGGTTTTTCTCGATCTGCAATGCATTTATTTCATCACTAGAGTTAATAAAAGATTATATACCAGATTTTAAGTCACATCATAAGCTATCAAACAAAAAAAGTTTCATCAAAATCGGTTCACTAGTTTTTGCGTGATTCTCGATCAAACAAACAAACAGACAAAAAATCCAAAAATTCGTGATAATGGAATCGGGGACACCTAAAAACCATGTCGTAACTTTTTTTTGTTAATATCTTCAATGTATAGACATACTTCTGTTACAGTTTTAAGATGTTGTTCGGTCATTGATATTTTGGTGAACTTAAGAACTGTTTTTGTACAAAAACACATCTTGAGCCACCATAAAATTGCAGAGCTTCGTGACAGGCCGGAGAGCAGGCAACCGACACGCGACTGCCCCTTAACAGACCTGAAACTGACTCTTGCACTGCTGTCATTCCAGTGCTGATCAACATTCTACATCGAATAGGAAATTGACTTTTGAACTAAAAATGTTTCTAGCAGTTTAGTGTAACTTTTGAAGTGAAACATTTTATGGGAGGGCTTTGAAATTCAAATCCGTAAGTTAAGTTCGAAATTTAAATTTGACAGCTGCTTTCTCTTGTTTCTTTCAAAGACTGAACCCCAAAACTCAGGGTATAACCTGGTATAACAGTGTTTTTTAAAATATATACTCGTAATACTTTATCTTGGGGTTCAGGGCTTCATTATCATTTTCTGTAAATACCTAAAAAAAATTATTTTATTTATTTTCTTCTTCTTTTCGTTCTTTATCCTGCCGGGCGTCCCGTGTCAGCCAATGAAAACGAATATAATTTTTTTAAATAGCATTAGAGAATTGAAATTGTTCTTAAAATATCAAGGCTTATACAAGAGTTTTATATTACCCAAAAAAATATTATATAAAATTATAACGAGGATAATATCCTAATTTAAATGCTTCGACTTCACTTTATTAAAATTTTGAAGGCCTTATTCTCATCTCTGATATTTTCACAATGTAGCCGTAAGCCGATTTTAATTAACGTTAAACGGTTAGTATCTTATTTTGTTGAGATAAAGTCTACATTAGTATAAATTTTGACTTTACAAGTTATATTTTACTGCTGGATTTTCTAAAAAAAATAATGAAATTTTCATTAGGTACGTTAGGACAAATTTTACGAGCCCAAGTTAAAATCTTCAAGCATTTTAATCAGTCAGTTTCAATATAAGTTAATACGAGTAACATATTGGTTAGAAAATATAATCTGCAAAATCAATTTCCTTACATAATCCGTAATGATGGAGCCACTGCGGGCATAGAGGGCTCGGAAGTCATAGTAATATTCTGAAGTAATATTCTTACAGAATATTAACATGATAGATAAAATGTTGAAAACATTCAACAGTTTACATTTGTAATGAGGCATCGTATATTCTACCGGAAGTTGGGCAGCAGCATCCTCTGAGTACACACATTCAATCCAACTGCGATCGTCAACCTGCCTGCCAGGCGTGGCTATTATGGCAAATCTCCCCGTTTTGGGGGAGGCCTATGTCCAGCAGTGGACGTCTATCGGCTGATATGATGATGACCGTATATTCAAAAGAATACAATTCGGTACGCATGTGTTATTCCGTTCAAAAAATCTTTAGTCTAAAATAAACATTAAAATCAAATTGTTATCGACTCAAAATAAATGTATTCGATGTAAGTATATACGTGAGATTGTGATTATGGTATTAAATTATTTACATAAACTAGTATTTACATACATAGTCTACAGAAAATCTAAGCAAATACCTCATACTTACTTATATGCTTTTATAATAAGATACCAGAGGATATTCTAAACTTACCAGACAAAAAGTTTAAGTCCCATGTTAAACAAGTCCTCTGTAAAAAAGGTTACTATAAACTCGATAATTATTTGAATGACCAAAATGTCTGGTCTTGACAATTTTACACTATGAATGCAATATTGTATTTTAATTGTACTTTGTATATTTTGTTTTGTTTAAAAGATGTGTGTTGTAGAGTTTCTGGCCGCATATTCTCTCAACGGAACACCTTCCGACGCGGTGGTTGAGACAAAAAATGACGTCAAAAAGCTATCTATATTATATTATTTTGAATAAAAAAAATTGATTTTTTTTTTACTTGTTGGCAACGATATCGTTGCTCGTAGGTGCAGGTAGGGTAGGTTGCTAGTTTAGTCATATTCGGATCAATGAGCTTACTCCAAAAATATTGAGTTTTATCCTCATCATCAGCACACACTACAATACTCCCCCACTACCCTCGTGGGCTTCTTCCTAAATGTACCACAGTAGGGCTCGGTCTAATGCCTCTTGCAAATATTCCCTTCCGGGTACCTTTGTTCCACATATGTCGTCTTCTCTACTCAGAACTCCATAGGTGTATATAATTGTTTGCCCGCGTCGATTGCTTAAAATAGAAATGCTTTTTTAGAGAAACAGGTATATTACATTTCATCATCATCATATCAGCCGATAGACGTCCACTGCTGGACATAGGCCTCCCCAAAATGGGGGGATTTGCCATAATCGCCACGCTTGGCAGGCGGGTTGGCGATCGCAGTTGGGTTGAATGTGTGTACTCAGAGGATGCTGCTGCCTCCGGTAGATCTCTTAGTCGCCTTTTACGACACCCACGAGAGGAAATGGGGTGGTGCTATTCTTAGCCGACACCACACGGATATATTACATTTACGGAAATATCATTGTCAATTCATCTTAGAGTGTTTCAAGTACTTTTTGAGACAACTTTATGAAAGCATAATCTACCACCATAAAACATTACCAAGTATTACAACGTTCTTGATTACCCCACATCACAAGCACTCGTCATTGTCTTGTATCAAAACGAAACGAGTATAAAGCCGCTTGGAACCATAAATATGTAAGTTAAGTTAATTACGATTGTTTTAACGAGTAGCGGAGACGGTATGGCGACGACGACACAGTAGACCTAGAAACAGTAAGGACGCGAATTTGGTTCGACATACATTTTAATAAAAAGTGAATTTTGAAGAGTACCGAACCCGATTTACTATTGTGTGTCAAGGGCAAAGCCCTAAATTAATTTGACAGCCGTTTGGTTGCGGTTGAGTTGCTACACTTCAGAGAACGTTTTTTAAGTCTTAGGCTGGTTTCAGAGTCACGCTTACGGTCAGTAAATAATTATAATTAATTATTCAATGGTCGCGGGTCAGTTTTCATTGTGAAACGACACAAGGCAACTCCTAGCTCGTGGCCTGCGTCGCTTTATACCTTACCACTCGTGCCGGGCGCGGCGTAAGCGTGACTCTGATACCAGCCTAGTTCGACCTACAAAATATTTCCATACATTTTCGACCCTAGACTAAGCTCACGCTCAAAATACGTCTCTGAATCTCGGCTTCGAAGTCAAATAAAAAATAACTGACTATGAAAGGTCAAAAAAAAAAAATTTCTTTAATAGGATCAGAATAGGATTTTGTCAAAATTAGTTCCAATTTCTGCCACGTACAAATTTATCGACCGAGCACAGCAGCTTAACGACACACCTATGTGTTCATTTACGGGGAAAGTTGTTATAACTCGGTACAGTTTAAACCCCTTGAGATTTCACTAAATACACTCTGCGTATAATATAAGAACATGTAGTGCGTGCCGTAACTTTCTTCGATCCCAGAGCGTCTCACTCAAACCATCCTCCATTAAGTCATGTTTCTGACATAGGCGTTCACCAAAGTGGAGCGACGATGTGTTTTAAACAACCACTAATCTTACCTGTTTTGTTGGACGTTGGGCCTTTACCGTGGTTCGTACCTGTTAATGTATTCTTGGGTGGTTTCTTTTCTTTTCCCTGTTGAGATTGGCTCTGTAGATAGATCCTATTTGAAAATAGGATGATCGTGTTATTTGTTTGGTTAGTATTGAAATACTAACCAATTAAAATCAATATTTTTTTTAAAACTCGGTCTCGATATTTGTGCCTGATTTTCGTTAAAATACATAATTTCAATGCTAGGATTAATTTTACATTTTTATGAAAATCTTCGAGCCACTAACTTTGAAACTAAACATTTTAAAGAAAATCTGACAATTCTGATTCTGATCTGATTCGTTTTTAAATCGAGTTAAAAAAATGGTATTGCAAGTTAATATAAAACATTGACTTACCAACTACCTGGACGTCGGATTCGCACTCAAAAGTGATCGAACCAAAAGAGTAACAAAAAGAGTAACAATTACGTGCCAGTCTTCGTTTGATAGACCGACTCCGCGCACGTCTGTAGTACCGCCCGCCCCGTGCTGTAAGAATTTGGCACTCAAAATGAATAAAAGAATTCCAACAGTTTTATTGTTTTTATTACTAAAACTGGGCTGGAAAAATTTAAAATGACTTGCTATCGACTCGATAGAAGAAGATTACTAAAAAGTACGTCGTACGTACTTAAGTCTGCGAAATTTTTTCGAGAATTTTGTATGAGACCCGGCGTCATGGAGCGCGCTATAACGCTTGGTCGTAAAGTCGACATTGGCCTCGATTCGGAGTGTACCACGACTAAACTAAACTAAATGTATTCCTGTCACTTTCTAAAATAAGATTAAGAAAAGAGACAGAAAACCAACAGCTGACTTTAGTGCTGTCAAAGTGACGTTAAATGCGCAAAATAAGATGCCATCATAATGTACGCCATCCGTAGAAAGAGAAGGTACTAGAAGGAAGCACATGTCTTGTCATATTTACTCAATAAGAGATGCACATATCAAATTCGCTCCAGTTAAAAAAGGAGATCGCTACCTTATTGCTGTCCTTATCGGCGTAACCACTTTTTTGTACTACGGCCACCTGACTCACAACTGTCACTTCATATAAATTGTATAGGATTTCATGAGTATCGCTATCTCATACCCGGTTACACCGACATTCCGTCTATCAGCGTAAGCGAAAAATTCTTCGTCTATGACGCCATCTTATTTAAGTCGTTTTTGGGCGTTTAACGTCACTTTGACAGCACTAAAGTCAACTGTTGGTTTTCTGTCTCTTTTCTTAATCTTATTTTAGAAAGTGACAGGAATACATTTAGTTTAGTTTAGTCGTGGTACACTCCGAATCGAGGCCAATGTCAGCAATAACTGGCTGTGTGCAGGCTGTATAGATGAGCACATGAGTAGCACTGTAAATTCCGTTTAAAAAAACGCCTGCGTTGCGTCGCCCGTTTTGCGTTTCCTCATTGTGAAAACGCCTTTTGGCGTTTCCTCGTTGTACTAAAGTCCACTGTGACGATGACGCCACATTATTATTATCGCAGATGATGTATTATGAGCGAGGCATGTGGTTCATAGCGATAAGCTATCGCGGCGCTAATGGCGCCTCGCAAACGAGCCGGAATCTGTGGCACCACTACGTACTACGTTCTCACATTCACACGATTACAATCAGCCATCTGTTCCGAATGAAACGATAAACTTTCTCTCTCGATTGACGTGTGGTCTGATGTGCTGAGTTGTCAGTCGAGGCGAAAATATAATGGTGACGTTTTTACTCTGGTTCTCTTTTATCTTTCCTAAGATAGAGTCATTCTTGGATCATTTCAACTTTGGATTCTTTTAGTCAATTAAAAAGGGTATCGAACCTATTGTGCTTCCTTCAATCGTATTTATCGTAATACTAATAGTTAAACATCATTTTCAAAAAATAAAATTGTCACTTTGTGATCCTGACTGATTGGCTTTCAATTTCTATCTCTATCTATCTATAACGTCACGCCTCTTTCCCAGTGGGGTAGGCAGAGACCTGGGCCTCTACTCGCACATTCGAACTTCGCAATTGCGTGAATGTTTTCGTTCCAATGTCAACTCTATTACAATGAAGTGCGGACCGAAACAGTGGCGATATATCGAACATCGAAAGTCCGGGTACAGGGCCAGGGCGCGCGCCACTTTGCTTTCAATTTATCGAATCATTACGGATTATTGTGTTTTATGCTTTATTTTGGCGGATTTAAAGATAATAACTGCAAACATTATAAAAACAAATCCGCAGTGATCCGGTAAATTGAAAATCAGCAATAACTACAATGTGATATTTTTGTTTTTGAGAAATGTTTTTTAATTGTTATGAAATAAACAAAATACGATTGAGGACAGCACAATAGGCTCAGTGGCCCCTTAAACGAAATACAGGATTATTAAGTAGCCATGGTGGTCTAGTAGCGAGTGACCATGCCTGCCGTGCAGGAGGCGATGGCTTTTTGGATTTCATGTACAATTTGTAAAACCACTGGCTTTTCGGTGACGAAAAACATTGTGAGCAAAACCTGCATGCTTCAATTTCGGGACATGTATTGTACCCACTGTCCATTTTAAGTGGCGAGCAACGGACTCACTACCCGTCACACTAGACAGGGTTTCTGTACTACTAGTGAAATTTTGATGTTCTGGAGTGCGATTTTTGAAACTCATTCGTTGAACTCAGCAATTGTAAATGTCAAAATTACTATGGAGATACGCATCTTTCTACTGCTAATTTGACATTCAAAAATCATACTCCAGGGGTGCGATTTTTGAAAGTCAAATCAGCAGTAGAAAGATGCGTATCTCCATTCATTTTCAATTGCTGAGTTCAACGTATGAGATTCAAAAATCGCACTGCAGAGCTTTAAGAATATCTCTGGAATGAAAAGCAGCTTAAATCAGTGCACAGTTTTTATTAAAGAAAGAAAAGTAATTTATTTGGATCTCTGACATAATCTTTTATGTATCACAGACACATTAAATGAAATGAAGAAAAGTGTTTATAATTTCCTTAAGAACAAGGAAGTGATTTTAACTAAGTATACAATTTTGATTTTATTCTATACAATACAATTAAACTCATACTCAAGCCATATTACACGAATTTCACATTAACACTTGTCTAAATTATAGTGAACAGACAACGTAAGCCGCAAACAGAACAATTTAAGTACCAATTTGCGGTGAAGATAATAGTTACTTATGCAACACAAAGTAAAGTTTTACATTAAATGTATTTCCGCCAACACATACCAACTGCTTTCCACTTTCGAGCCTTACTGCTTTTATATATAAAATCTAATATCTGGATGGGACATTATGAGGAAATGCGGGTGCCGGCCGGTCCATACATACCTATTACCGTTTACTCCCTAGACAATGACACTAGAGTAAAATATATTTTTTTACGTCACAATCTACATAAATACCAAAATGCAATCGGAGTCTTTTGTGACTTATCCAAAGCATTTGACTGTGTTGATCATAAAACAATGTTGATCAAATTAAACCACTACGGTATTCAAGGCAGGGCTCTGGATCTGTTAGAATCTTACTTGGAAAAGAGAATCCAAAGGGTGTGTATCAATGGAACAAATTCGTCTGGCTCACTAGTAAAAATGGGCGTTCCACAGGGATCTATACGGGGCCCATTTCTCTTTCTGGTTTATATAAACGATTTACCCTACATGGTGCAGAACTTGTCGAACATAGTCTTATTTGCTGATGATACTTCTCTTATTTTCAAAACAAGTAGAAAGGCGCAAGATGTTGATGATATTAATGACAACGTAAATGACACTCTTCGACAAGTTCTGAACTGGTTCAGTGTTAATAATCTTGCTTTAAATGCAAAGAAAACTAAATGTATTAAATTCACTCTACCAAACGTTATAAATAATGAAAATAATATAACTTTAGATAATGATATATTGCATTTCACAAGTAATACTGTATTTTTAGGGATAAAGATTGACTCGAGGCTGCAATGGGGTCCACATATAGAAACCCTAGCGGGTAGGCTGAGCTCGGCAGCTTATGCAGTTCGAAAAATTAGACAGCTAACTGATATAGCTACTGCAAGACTTGTATACTTCAGCTACTTCCACAGTATCATGTCTTATGGTATTTTGCTGTGGGGCTGTGCTACAGACGTCGAGGCTGTCTTTATCCTTCAAAAGCGGGCAATTCGAGCCATTTATAATCTGCGTTGTCGAGACTCACTACGAGATCTTTTTAAAGATATCAGTATTTTGACTTTCTACAGTCAATATATTTACGAAAATATTTTATATGTTAGAAAAAATTTGTCTCTCTTTCCCAAAAACAGTGACGTTCATAATTACAATACAAGAAATAAAAATAAATTAGTATTCCCACATTTTCGACTCAGTAAAGTCAACACATCTTTCATGGGGCACTGTATACGCTTTTATAATAAGATACCAGAGGATATTCTAAACTTACCAGACAAAAAGTTTAAGTCTCATGTTAAACAAGTCCTCTGTAAAAAAGGTTACTATAAACTCGATGATTATTTGAATGACCAAAATGTCTGGTCTTGACAATTTTACACTATGTAATGCAATATTGTATTTTAATTGTACTTTGTACATTTTGTTTTGTTTAAAAGATGTGTGTTGTAGAGTTTCTGGCCGCATCTTCTCTCAACGGAACACCTTCCGACGCGGTGGTAGAGTCAAAAAATGACGTCAAAAAGCTATCTATATGATATTATTTTGAATAAAAAATTTTGAATTTTGAATTTTTGAATATATCACCGCAAAACATATGGAAATGATGTTTTGATATTTTCGATAAATAAGGAATAGGACTATACGAACTAGGAATCTTCTAAAATTACTAAAATTTATGAATTGTACCGCCGCTTTCAGACATCTACCATACAAATTTGACGAATATAAATATTATTTATTTATTTATTTATATTTATTAAGAAAACCAACAGCCTTAAAATAAAACAGAGTTGAACCATTCATACTATAAAAACAGGCCAATTACAGGTTTCCCTAGATGAACATAACAGTTTAACAAAATTAATGGAGTACAGCAAAGAATGAAAGAAATACTTAAAAGGTAGGTATAGTAAGGTAAACTAAACAGGTAATGTGTGTGTAAACTGTGTAGTGTGAGTTTGTGTATGAGTGTGCAGGGGTGTAATAATATTGTTTAAATAGTAGAAAATTATTTTGTATATTTTATATACTTACTATAGAATGTAATAATTATGTATAAGTATGTACCATAATTCATAAAGATATATTATATATTTAAAAGGAAAACATACAGAAATAACCAAATTAAGTCTTGAAAAAATATTGATTGAATAAAATCGGTCTCGTTTTGGAGGAGGAAACATTAGAATACGGAATTGTGTTTTGTCTATTTTATGTAGGTAAAATCAGTCCGAGCTGCAGTTGTCACTTTCTCACTGGTAGCTCAATTGCTCGGGAGTAGTGCGACCGCAATATAGTCCCGAAAAAACCTCATCTTCAAAGTTGTAAATCGCGGGGTTATTCCTCTGCAAACGACAGACTGTTACTCGTTTACACTGAAAACGATAAACTTGCACGTGTATTCGATGGACTCGTACTCGCTGCTCCATAATGAAAACTGACTCGGTGTCTGTCTCTACTGAATGCATTGCCAATGTATAGAGTGTACAGAAGGGTTACTACAACGGTGTGGAATGTGATGTTACTATGGATTGTTACAAAATAACGGTGTTTTTAGAAAAAGTTTCGGAACGGTAAAAAAAATCAACCAGTGTACTAGGAGTGGTGAAGCAGAGCGGTTTTGAAATAAGAATCAACCTTGAAGCGTCAAGATGAAGGGGCTGTTTCGATCTCCGGACCAGAGTTAATAACAGAGGTAACTACTTTATATTAAAATAAGCATAATATGCATATTTTTAGACATATTATGTCCCAAAAAACGTGGAAGCATGTATAAAAATGTGGGTTTGGTGTGGCATTGCGCGGCCTATCTAGCCAGCCTGCCATGTAGTCAGAAGCTTTGCTACAACTAAATCAAATACAGTACAATGCAAATTATGGCTAACCATATGAAATTGATGACTATCTTTGTATTAAGCTTGCAGCTGTAGGTACAGCATATTTTTAAACCACATAAAAGTAAAATCATAATAATATTGCAGTTTGATCTTTCATACACGGAATAATATTGATAATTTCACTCTTGAACAATAATTATTTATCTTTAAAAATTTTGCATGATTATGAAATTTTTATGGCATTTATGATTTTTGCATGCAGTGGACCTTCAGTAACTCTATATACGCATTAATGGAGATAACTGTATCTAGCTAGACGTTTTCGCAATGCAATTCAATGAATGTTACGCTCGATTTGAACCTTCAGTTAGCTTAATCAATAGCGTAAGTATGTCTTTGATGTGGTTATGGCTAGTTTGTTTCGAGGTTTGATACCTTCTATACTGTATCCATGCGTGTGTCGTTTAATATAAATTCCAGAATTGATATTGATATTGTATGTTTAAAGACTTAGTTGGTACTTGTAGTAAAGTTTCTGACAACACCCCGACAGGGTTTATGGTCATGAATATAAATTGGGTATTCTTTATAGATAATAATAAAGATAATAAAAAGACATATATTTTATTCAGCTAGTTTTATTTTATTTTGTTACTTGGTTATATTTTAGTTATTTAGTTATATTTTTGTTAGTTATATGTTAGTTATATAGTTAATTTTTATTTTATTGTTATTAATTTATCCCTGAATACAACTAATAAATACCTTAATACTACTAAAAAAAATACGAAATCTATAAATATAATAATAATGGCCTCGATTCGGAGTGTACCACGACTTAACTAAACTAAATTTATTCCTGTCACATTCTAAAATAAGATTTAGAAAAGAGACAGAAAACCAACAGCTGACTTTAGTGCTGTCAAAGTGACGTTAAATGCGCAAAATAAGATGCCATCATAATGTACGCCATCTTATTTAAAGCGTTCTTGGGCGTTTAACGTCACTTTGACAGCACTAAAGTCAGCTGTTGGTTTTCTGTCTCTTTTCTTAATCTTATTTTAGAAAGTGACAGGAATAAATTTAGTTTAGTTAAGTCGTGTCACAGTCCGAATCGAGGCCATTATCATCTATTCATTTTCATAAAAAGACATTGATGCACTTTTACATTTACATAACATCCTTAGGATTACAATTACAGAATATTTTAAGAGGGCTATCACAGTCCAGTAGCGCCCTCATCACATTAAAAAAGATTTCTCAATAAAGAAAGCCTACATTAAAAAAGTGCTCAACATCAAAACTACAAAAGCCTTAAAGCTATTTTCATAGAATACTTTTATAGGTTCTAAACATTCCACTTTTAGACAATTTCGAATAAAAACAAAAGCGGCCGTTTTTTTTCTTTTTTCAAAATTTGTATGTTTAGACCTTAAAAAAACCTATAAAAGTATTCTATGAAAATAGCTTGAAGGCTTTGTAGTTTTGATGTTGAGCACTTTTTTAATTTAGGCTTTCTTTATCGAGAAATCTTTTTTAATGTGATGAGGGCGCTACTGGACTGGCTTATTATAAAAGGAACACAACAATATATAGTACAAAACATAAAAATACTCGTAATGATACCCATAAGGAATTTTGTCGAATGTTTTAAAAAAAGGCTTATTAGTTATGGATGTTAGTAGGTGCCAGATCACCATTGCCAGATAATATTTCTAATACTTGTGGTTATGATACGTTAAAGTGTTAATAAATTGCGTGCATGTTAAGTATTATTACACCTACACGCACACGAAACAAAATTACCTATTACCACCAGTTTAAGAAAGAGTATGGGTAGCAATTAGCATACCTACTTATACCCAGGAAGCTGACATGGGTATTGTATTGTATTGTAGACAGCCCGGTAGCACAGTCGGTAGTGAACCTGCCCGCTGTGCCGAGGGTCGCGGGTTCAAATCCCGTAAGGGACAAATATTTGTATGATGAATATGAATATTTGTACCCGAGTCATGGATGTTTGTATCTATATATGTATTCTATATCGTTGTCTAGTCATCATAATACAAGTCCAGGCTAGATTCTGGTACTTTAAATGTGACTAGATAATTTGTGTGCTTAGACAATTTAATAGTATGGACGAGTAACGCGTGTCATTCTCCTATCAAAATTTTCTGCCACTTTTTGCGGGGGGCGAGGTAACATGAAATCCGCGACTTTGGATTTTATTCCCTATAACTTTAGATTCTAATTTTGAATTTTAAAAATCATGAAAAGTAGTCTCGTGTGAACCCCAAACGTTCTAAGTTCAAAATTATTGTTTCGCTATTATAGGCTGTCTTGTTAAGTTGCGCAAGATTAATTGATCTAATACCGTGGCAGAGGGGAAATGCTACCGCAAGGCCAGTCCTTACTATTAAATTGTCTATGTTTGTGTGACATTGTGTGAGATTGTCCAAGATATTTATTGTCTACTTACACCATACTAAATCTGGAATCAAAAACTGTATACCATACTTATATCATACTACTTTGATTTAATGGAGGTGTGGGTGTAAGGTCGGTATAATAAGTAATACTATTCCCAGTGAACCGATATCGATATAGCGAGACAACCCTAATTGTCTTCGGTTTAAGTATCTATTGGGTTTCTGTACGCGAAGGGTCTAAATGGGACCCTATTGTTCCGTTTTGTCATATCTACCAGTGTCGAAAGGTTCTTATAACCCACTTCCAGTCCATTGGTATAAAATTGTCTGAATTACAGGGTGTATCAAAAATATTTGAAGAGGTGGTTTAATTTAGGCCATCAAATAACTTTCACTATGGAGACAAAGTCGAAAAAAAAATCTGCTATCCCATACGTTAGAGTCGAGTCGGTCCTACGGTTTTGTATCAAACAGCAGTTTTTTTGCGATTTCGAAGTTGCTCCATATTGAAAGTTGTGCAGTTTGTTCGTCCAAACCAATTTTTTTTACATCCTGTAAATGGGATTCTTCATATTTGTTTGTTATACTCCACAACGTGTCGGCATTACCTATTAAATGATATAAAATTACAGTTAATTTTCAAGAGAATGTAGAAAATGTTTACAGTTTTATTACAGTTAAGTTTATAGTTTAGTTTTAAAGGCATATTTTTCTTTAAAAAATTTTATTGTATTGTATCTTTTAAGTACTTGAGAGTTTAACAGAACAGAAAAAAACATGTAAAAGTTTGCACTGTTTGTATATAGTTTTGTTTGTCGTAGATGTAATGCTTGGTGTAACTTATACGATCGCGATCTTATTGTTTGCAAGTTTTTATATGTGAGTAGTAAATAACGTAAATCTTTGGATATTACATCGCACCTAACCGTACGAGTCAATACCCTCATCTTGCAAACGGCGACAGTTGAGTTGTCAATTTGCGTTTAACGCTTTCCACTTTAGGTTGATTTATGCGGGCGTAGTAGCGTGGATTGAACGTTTGTTTGCGAGCATTCCACGACTAAGACGACGCGTGAACGGAAAACGAAAAATACAGAGAAAAATAAACGCTGTCTTCAGATATTTTTCATAATTCTTTACGGTTCAAGTCCTCCTTTGTAGCAGTTAAAACTGAGTTAATATAAGAGGGGAAATATTAAAATATTAAATGGCATATTTTATTTGGATCTCTGTGCATGAAATATTGAACGGTATGTTGTGTTGGCATAATCCCGGGTTTAGCTTTGGGCACAGAATGGTGCTTGCAACGAGTCTCGTTAAATTTGGCAGCGACGCGGATCGGGAATTAAGCGAAACTCACCCTCGATGTAAATTAAACCATCTGAGCGAATGTTGCAACGAAAGGCGAGTGATTTATTTCACGAAGTCAGTAATGGCTTTTTAATTCGTCCAGTTTCCGATTGAAATAAAAAAACTTGACTGTAGCTTCATATTGAAAGAAAGTTCTGTGAAATTCTCGACCCCAATGCGAGGCCGACTGTTTTTGCTGTCTTCGTAAATTTGCCAAGTTTGACCTTAATTCGTACCTATTACTTATACATTAGTAGTACTCTACATTCTTAAAGAACAATAACTGCTTCGAGCTTTGTGATATGAAACATTTTTCTTTATTAATATTGTGTTACAAATAAATAATGATTGATAAATATGCCAATGCAGAGACCATTCCATTCTGCTAATAATAAAGAGTAACAAACATAATATTTGAAATTCGATACGATTCTACATTATCTTGCAAATTAGAAAGTAATTTATGTCAAAAAATTTGAAATTATTATCAATGTCAAGTCCAAATAAAATTCTATTTGAACCAAAAGGCACAATTTTGTTTCTTATCATGCCAATTAAATTTGTGTCGTATTGCTTTATTTTTAAGGAAAATCATTTTCCGTTTTGATAGAGAATAAATCCAGTAGCTTTGTCACAGGGGATCTTAAATTGACATTGAAGCAGGTAGGGGTTTTTTGTTTGCTTGAAATAATGTAATATTCTAACAGATTTGATTGAATTGAAATAATGTTAATTTCTACCAGTAATTCTAAATGTATATTTTCTTTTTATTATATTTCAATATTTAATGGCCAGGGCTGCAAACTCACTAAAAAACATTATCCATTTTAGATTTTGTTACATACACATATACATAAACTCAAGACCGTAAGTTTTCCCTTTTGGGAAGGCCAGAAACATTGTCACAGCTGCCAAGTTTCTGTTTAACACATGCGGACAGTGACCGGCTATAGCAAGTGATAACAATAAAAGTTCAATTGTGTCTCTTTCAGTGTCCGCGAATGTGTTAAGAATGTAGATTTTCTTACAAACGTAAATCATATAAGAATTATAATAAGAATTCTTATCAATCACAAAATGCAATCTAGTGTGAAATTGATATCATTAGCATCCTTTTCAACAAAGAGTCTACCCAACAAACTGAACAACTTTTACTATGGGAGCAAACCGATCGGAGCAACTAAAATATCAGCTGTTCCATACTAAACTGCAATTCCTACTCGACTCAAATGTATGCTACAGTTGATTTTTTTTTGCTCCGATCGGTTTGCTCCCATAGTAAAAGTTGTTCAGTTTCAAGAATAGACTCTTAGTTTAAACGAATGCCAATGATATCAATTTCACCCTGTATACATAGAGTAGCTATCAAATCGAATATCTCGAATTACAAAGAGATGAAGCCAAAGCAAACCACATACTTTTGTATCTATATGAATATATTGGTACATATAAAACAGAATTCAATTTCGTTGAATTCGGTACAAAATAAACAATGTTTTCAGGGGTTCTATTTATTGTGTAGACGGTATGGAAAAACACAATCTGAAAAAAAGATTTGGGGCCCTTGGATCTACATTTTGTAGACAGCGATGTGCTATGAAGATAATACCTTCATATTTTTCATCAGTCTTACTAGAACTATAATATTACTAGTGTTAACCCGCGACTTTGTCCGCACAAATTATATACCAGATTTTAAGTCAGATCATAATATGCTATCAAACAAAAGAAGTTTCATCAAAATCGGTTCAGTAGTTTTTGCGTGATGCTCGAACAAACAAACACACAAACAAACAGACAGACAAAAAATCCAAAAATTGGTGATTTGGAATCAGGGACACCTAAAAACCATATCGTAACTTTTTTTTGTTAATATCTTCAATGTATAGACACACTTCTGTAACAGTTTTATAATAGTTTAGATTGGCCCATTTATTCCTGTCACTTTCTAAAATAAGATTAAGAAAAGAGACAGAAAACCAACAGCTGGCTTTAGTGCTGTCAAAGTGACGTTACACGCCCAAAAACGCCTTAAATAAGATGGCATGGCGTAGATTATGATGGCATCTTATTTTGGGCGTGTAACGTCACTTTGACAGCACTAAAGTCAGCTGTTGGTTTGCTGTCTCTTTTCTTAATCTTATTTTAGAAAGTGACAGGAATAAATTTAGTTAAGTCGTGGCACAGTCCGAATCGGGGCCAATACCTATTCTGTGTCTTACGTAAAGCGCTTTATGGTCACTATACGCGTACTAGTATACTACGCCATAATATTAAATTGAAACCAAGGATTAACTCGTACTTGTTTGAGCTACAGTAAAGTCAACAAAACCTCAAATAATTTCTTTAATATTCAGAGCTGTAAAATACGATAAATAAACTTACTCCAGTTTTTATTAAGGGGCGTCCGCCCGGTTTTGAGTAACTTTGTAACCATTTTATACATTAACTATGGAACTTTTTAAGCAGAAAACAAAACTGAACAATCTACAGGATATGAAAAGTGATGTGGTTTTTCTCGAAATCTATTTTAATTAATAAAACTGAAGAAAAATGACTCCAAAGTCACCTCTTTTTTTCCATTTGTAACCGTTTTACTCTTACATTGTTGATCAGAAGAATATGAAAATGTACAATATTCTTCACAATACAATATAATATGATGTGGTTTTCTTATTTTTTGAAAATTCATAAAAAATCATACAGGTTTTCAAAGAAAACGAAAAATTCTGACCGGAGCCGCGCAATTGAAGCGGGATGGCTAATTGCAAAAGCTTGCTTGTAAGAAAGAGAGCCTTGCAGATGGGAGGAGGAGCCTTAAGAGGAATCCGGTGATTTCTCTACCTAGGTAGAGACACCAACGCAAAGATGATTACTGTATATAGGGTTCAAATTAACTTTTTTCGCGATTTCGAAGTTGGTGCCAATAGAGAAAGTTGTTTAGTTTGATGGTCGTCGAAAACTGTCAGCATATTAAGAAGAAGAGCCTATACTATAAAAAAAATACTGAAAAGTGAAAAATAAAGCTGTATAAGCATTGATCAACTATAATTTGGGTTGACATAACCTCAGGGTTAGGCATCAGTCTCTTCGGAGGCGTGGGTTCGTATCCTACTGCTGCCACCATGTTGTAACAGTAAAACGAAGCGAGTTCAGATACCGTAACTTTATTAGACAGATGACGTTTTACAAATGTACATAATGGCCGGTTCACACAGAGGCGGTTTTGCGGGAAAGCGGGCCGGCGGCGGTTTTGCGGAAAGCGAAGGCGTTCCGGAGCCTGCCACACAGGGTCCGCGCGGCGCGGTAGCGGCGCGGAGGCGGCCGGTGTGACATCCAAAGCGGCGGCGGGGCGGCGCCGCTTTTTTTTTAACGGCTCTGGAATCGATGACAGTGTTGCCAACCGTACGATTTAAATCGTATTTATCAAATTTTTTGACCCTGATACGATGTACGATCTCATATTGGAAATCGTACGCAAAACTAAAGCTCTATTCATATTTGACGGGACGGGACGATGTTAGATTTGAGAAAAGTGGCCGCCATCTTGAACTTTTTTGTTTCTCAACCGATTACTTCCAAAATCGATATCTGGGGGTCCGCGTGGACTCCGAACACGAATCCGATGTAAGATTTGAGAAAAATGGCCGCCATCTTGAACTTTTTTGATTCTCAACCGATTGCTTCCAAAATCGATATCTGGCGGTCCGCGTGGACTCCGAACACGAATCCGATGTCAGATTTGAGAAAAGTGGCCGCCATCTTGAACTTTTTTGATTCTCAACCGATTGCTTCCAAAATCGATATCTGGCGGTCCGCGTGGACTCCGAACACGAATCCGAAGTCAGATTTGAGAAAAGTGGCCGCCATCTTGAACTTTTTTGTTTCTCAACCGATTGCTTCCAAAATCGATATCTGGGGGTCCGCGTGGACTCCGAACACGAATCCGATGTCAGATTTGAGAAAAACGGCCGCCATTTTGAACTTTATTGTTTCTCAACCGATTGCTTTCAAAATCGATATCTGAGGGTCCGCATGGACTCCGAACACGAATCCGATGTTAGATTTGAGAAAAGTGGCCGCCATCTTGAACTTTTTTGTTTCTCAACCGATTGCTTCCAAAATCGATATCTGGGGGTCCGCGTGGACTCCGAACACGAATCCGAAGTCAGATTTGAGAAAAGTGGCCGCCATCTTGAACTTTTTGTTTCTTAACCGATTGCTTCCAAAATCGATATCCGGGGGTCCGCGTGGACTCCGAACACGAATCCGATGTCAGATTTGAGAAAAGTGGCCGCCATCTTGAACTTTTTTGTTTCTCAACCGGTTGCTTCCAAAATCGATATCTGGGGGTATGCGTGGACTCCAAACACGAATCCGATGTCAGATTTGAGAAAAGTGGCCGCCATCTTGAACTTTTTTGTTTCTCAACCGATTGCTTCCAAAATCGATACCTGAGGGTCCGCGTGGAATCCGAACACGAATCTGATGTCAGATTTGAGAAGTTATCAGTTAGTCAGTTATTGATTTTGGAAGCAATCGGTTGAGAAACAAAAAAGTTCAAGATGGCGGCCACTTTTCTCAAATCTGACATCGGATTCGTGTTTAGAATCCACGCAGACCCCCAGATATCGATTTTGGAAGCAATCGGTTTAGAAACAAAAAAGTTCAAGATGGCGGCCACTGTACTCAACTCTGACATCGGATTCGTGTTCGGAGTCCAGGTGGAGCCCCAGATATCGATTTTGGAAGCAATCGGTTGAGAAACAAAAAAGTTCAAGATGGCGGCCACTGTTCTCAACTCTGACATCGGATTCGTGTTTGGAGTGCACGCGGACCCCCAGATATCGATTTTGGAAGTAATCGGTTGAGAAATAAAAAAGTTCAAGATGGCGGCCACTTTTCTCAAATCTAACATCGGATTCGTGTTCGGAGTCCACGCAGACCCCCAGATATCGATTTTGGAAGCAATCGGTTGAGAAACAAAAAAGTTCAAGATGGCGGCCACTTTTCTCAAATCTGACATCGGATTCGTGTTCGGAGTCCACGCAGACCCCCAGATATCTATTTTGGAAGCAATCGGTTAAGAAACAAAAATGTTCAAGATGGCGGCCACTTTTCTCAAATCTGACATCGGATTCGTGTTCGGAGTCCACGCGGACCCCCAGATATCGATTTTGGAAGCAATCGGTTGAGAAACAAAAAAGTACAAGATGGCGGCCACTTTTCTCAAATCTGACATCGGATTCGTGTTTGGAATCCACGCAGACCCCCAGATATCGATTTTGGAAGCAATCGGTTTAGAAACAAAAAAGTTCAAGATGGCGGCCACTGTACTCAACTCTGACATCGGATTCGTGTTCGGAGTCCAGGTGGAGCCCCAGATATCGATTTTGGAAGCAATCGGTTGAGAAACAAAAAAGTTCAAGATGGCGGCCACTGTTCTCAACTCTGACATCGGATTCGTGTTCGGAGTGCACGCGGACCCCCAGATATCGATTTTGGAAGTAATCGGTTGAGAAATAAAAAAGTTCAAGATGGCGGCCATTTTTCTCAAATCTAACATCGGATTCGTGTTCGGAGTCCACGCAGACCCCCAGATATCGATTTTGGAAGCAATCGGTTGAGAAACAAAAAAGTTCAAGATGGCGGCCACTTTTCTCAAATCTGACATCGGATTCGTGTTCGGAGTCCACGCGGACCCCCAGATAACGATTTTGGGAGCAATCGGCTAAGAAACAAAAAAGTTCAAGATGGCGGCCACTTTTCTCAAATCTAACATCGGATTCGTGTTCGGAGTCCACGCGGACCCCCAGATATCGATTTTGGAAGCAATCGGTTAAGAAACAAAAAAGTTCAAGATGGCGGCCACTTTTCTCAAATCTGACATCGGATTCGTGTTCGGAGTCCACGCGGACCCCCAGATATCGATTTTGGAAGCAATCGGTTAAGAAACAAAAAAGTTCAAGATGGCGGCCACTTTTCTCAAATCTGACATCGGATTCGTGTTCGGAGTCCACGCGGACCCCCAGATATCGATTTTGGAAGCAATCGGTTGAGAAACAAAAAAGTTCAAGATGGCGGCCACTTTTCTCAAATCTGACATCGGATTCGTGTTCGGAGTCCACGCGGACCCCCAGATATCGATTTTGGAAGCAATCGGTTGAGAAACAAAAAAGTTCAAGATGGCGGCCACTTTTCTCAAATCTGACTTCGGATTCGTGTTCGGAGTCCACGCGGACCGCCAGATATCGATTTTGGAAGCAATCGGTTGAGAATCAAAAAAGTTCAAGATGGCGGCCATTTTTCTCAAATCTGACATCGGATTCGTGTTTGGAGTCCACTCGGACCGCCAGATATCGATTTTGGAAGCAATCGGTTGAGAATCAAAAAAGTTCAAGATGGCGGCCGTTTTTCTCAAATCTGACATCGGATTCGTGTTCGGAGTCCACGCGGACCCCCAGATATCGATTTTGGAAGCAATCGGTTGAGAAACAAAAAAGTTCAAGATGGCGGCCACTTTTCTCAAATCTGACATCGGATTCGTGTTCGGAGTCCACGCGGACCCCCAGATAATGATTTTGGGAGCAATCGGCTAAGAAACAAAAAAGTTGAAGATGGCGGCCACTTTTCTCAAATCTAACATCAGATTTGTGTTTGGAGTCCACGCGGACCCTCAGTTATCGATTTTGGAAGCAACGGTTTAGATAGAAAAAAGTTCGTAACGTTCTATAACAAAAGGAAAATAAAATAATACGAGTGGCACAAAAGGACTAGAATCCAGTGCCGTAAAGCGATTAAAAAAAAAGTCGTGGAAAAAATACAAAATGACAGTGCGGTAAATACCGCCTCCGGACCGCCTCCGCTCTGTGTGACACCTCGCATTGTATACAATGGAATACAGCGGCCGCGGCCGCCTCCGGCCCCGCGCCGCCGCCGCCTGTGTTCTGCGCGGTACCGGGCGTACCGCGCCGCTCCCGGCCCGGTTTTCTGTGTGGCAGGGTGCATATAAACTCGTACATTACAACAATCCCGCCTCCGGACCGCCTCCGGAACCGCTTTCTGTGTGAACCGGCCTTATGTTAAACTACCCACAACAGAAAGTTCCAATAAAAAAAAAGAATAATGAAAAAAAATAACTATTTATAATATCTATTTATAATATTTATTTATTTATTTATCTATTTTTATCTATTTATTCGAACAAATACAATTTGAATGTTATTAGGTAGCTATTGCAGGTGGGGTTTTTCTTATGGGCTCTCTTTTTTCGATTCGCAGATGCCATATTTAAATAATATCAAATATCGCGACACCACGAAGCATGTCAAAGCATATACATACACTCGAAAAACATAACCGTACTTTCAAATATTATTGATTTTAAACATGTTACAGCCATGTTGTGCTATTTTGAATCAAATTAAAGATTGAAAAATGAAGTCTCCGGCAGGACTTGAACACGCACTCTTCCAAACCGGGGAATTGCGTTATCAAATTTCGCAATTTAGTTGGTTTGGAAGAGTGCGGGTTCAAGTCCCGCCCGAGACTTAATTTTTCAATCTTTAATTTGATGACGCTACTTGTGGGCCAGTCCGGTAATAAAAAGGAATAATCTTTGAAACAGTTGCATTGCATGTGCAACAGTCATAGAGATACCGACCAGCCGCAGTTTATAGCAAACTTTTTATTTTACTGTCGCCATAATCTCAGGAGTTAAGTGGACTTGCTGAGGCAAAGAAATTTTTATATCAAAACTTAGCTTTCAGCTTATTAAAACTCTGCCTTTTAACTTTTCCTTAGGATGTTTTAACCAGAATGATAGGGTTATGTTTGCGTTAATTAAAAATTGCGCTTTGAGCATTTCTTTCTAAAAAGAAAACTGAGCAAAGATATCTTTTAAATGTTGTGTATTAAAACAATATCTAAACTATTATAAAACTGTAACAGAAGTGTGTCTGTACATTGAAGATATATTTACAAAAAAAAGATTACGATATGGTTTTGAGATGTCCCTGATTCCAAAGCACCAATTTTTGGATTTTTTGTCTGTCTGTTTGTTTGTTTGTTTGTTCGTGGGTTTGTTTGTTCGAGCATCACGCAAAAACTACTAAACCGATTTTGATGAAACTTTTTTGTTTGATAGCTTATGATCTGACTTAAAATCTGGTATAGAATTTACGCGGGCGAAGTCGCGGGTAAATGCTCGTTATAAATATTTTTCTTCTTTATTTACCTTCTTTAAATACTATCTTCCATATTAAACTGCAGTGCCTACTCAAATCAAATGTGTACAATGTTGTATTGTATACATTTGATTTGAGCAGGTAGATTTTATTTGCTACGATCGTTTGCTCCCATAGCATATAATACCAATTCTGTGCCCATAGGAAAAGTTGTTCAGTTTGACTATTAGTTTAGAAGAATGCCAATGAAATAAAATTCATCCTGTATGTAGAATATAATTGTAAACTTGGCGTGTATATGTACATTGACGATATTTGCAAAAATATTAATTGGGGGCGTCTATGATAAGATTGATAAGTGGTGGAATGCATTGAGCAAATTTTTCGATTTTTTGTCTGTTTATCTGTTTGTTTGAGCACGCGTCACTTAATAACTACTCAACCGATTTGGATGAAGTTTTTACACTTGCAAAGAGATTTATATGGATTAACATTTACGGTTAATTTCATCGCAATCTTTTCATTAAATCAAAAGTTATGAGTATTTAATTATGGTATACGCGTAAGAAGTCGGGTGTCGCTGATTCTAATAAAAATTTTGCATCCAAGTTTTCCTTTTTTTCGATTTCTCTCATTCAAGATTTCGTCTGTATTTTCTTCTCAACAATAATGTTGTTCGTAAATTATAAACAAAGTTTGGGATTAGACGAAAATATAATGAATACAAAACGCTACATTTCCTGTTTCATTCCAAAACCACTTTTAATCATATTTAAACATTCAAAGAGTTTTCAATTTTTGATTACATTTCCTTTTCAGCTGTATTTGTTTTGTTTTTCCATTAATTTAGATATTGCGCTTGTAACAAAATTGTTGTAAAAGTATCCGGGGCTTCGTCTGCGTTGATATATATTACTTTTAATATAGGTAATTTCTATTCTAAAACGGTAGGTGTAATTTTATTTCATTATTTTTGTAGTTTCGAATTTATAAACATTTGTATGAACAAATGAAAAAAAAACAGTAGCATAATGTGACCATTATTTATTTTAGCAGACTTTACTAGAAAATTTGTTGTTATAAATTGAATTTTGTAGGTCTGCAAAATTTTCACTGTGCTCAATTTAAATTATTTGAATTGAGAACAAACATTGCAAGCTTAGGCTAAAATTCTGATAAATTATATTTTTGTTTTTCAAGGTTAAATGTTGGATTTTTCTTGCCAGTTTCCGGTAATTGACGTCAAAATGACTCCTTATTTTACCCGCGGGCCCGGTCGAAAAGTAAATTAGCCTGTTTATTTCTTTAAGACCAAATAACTTGGCAAAAAAGTTAACAAGATATTCGCAGCTCTAAAATAGGTCCAAGGATGGTTTTCTAGATAGACATCCCTTTTGTTTTTAGTTCTTGTGTCTATTTTTTTCTGTTTGTTTATAAAATCAAAAGTACATTTAAATTTAAAGTTTCACAAACTGAAGCTTACCAACAGTGGAAATATTTACTTACATGTATTTTGACACCGCTGTATTTTTTTTTAATAATTATTGTTTTGTATTTCGTAGTTGACATTGTAAATTCAATATTGATATTTCACAAGTTATTATTAAGCCACACTGGCTAAAATTGCATTGGCACCCAATTAAATAATGTAACACCACACCTCTGTACATACATGCAATTTAAGGCTGAATAAATAAAATGAAATGTGATTATGATTATATTTAAAGGGGGTTTTACCATAGAGAAAAAAATAAAAAATAAAACGTCGCTAATAAGAATAAGACTGGCTGTCCACCAGAGATGTGCGATGTAGCTATAAGCTGTGCGAGGATGCGTAGCGAAGCTATGAAACTATGAAACCAGAAAAGCTAAGAGAGGTACTAGAGCGATGTTAAGATACGATGTTAACTACGTAGCTTACTTAGGTTAGGTACGTAGCTTAGCTTGATTACCTAGCTTACCTACTCCCCCCCCACCCCCCCTCTCCTGCTTTTTTGCTCTGTGACTATGTGAAACGCCGATAGCTCTTTTCTCCTCGTACCTCTTACGCATCCTTAGCACACATCCATATTACTCATCCCTAGCTCATATCCTTAGCATGCATCTCTCGCTCGAGTATGTAAAAAGAACTCGCCTAGATAATCAGAACTGTGTTAAGCTAAACTATGAAAATGGAGTGATATGATTGGTTATTTTATTTGTTTCCTTGCACAACGCTTATCGCACATCTGTGAGGGACAGCCGGCCGGCCTTATATGACTTCGACAAAACAGAAAAGTTCAAAACATATTCCGCCAAGTATTTCTAGAAGTATACAAATACTTCCTAATAACTTACTACGGTATTAACGAGGCCAATTTTGTGTTCGTGTTCGAGAATGAGAATGCAGAGCCAAAATAATGAGAAAAAGGTGGGCCTCGGGCGTCCTACCTCATAATGTTCCCTTTTTGTATACCTAATTTATGACGTCGAGCACGTACCGTGTAAAAATGGGGGACATGTACGAATATGCAGGTTTAATTTTACGGCCTTTTGTGAAGGAATGAATAAGAGGTAAGTCTTTAATTATGAGCAAACCACTCTCCGGTCTCTACCGGTTATAAATTAACTTTGTATAAGACAACTCTTTTCGAGATAAAGCAAGCTCATTGTCTAAAATTTCCGCTTACAGGAAAATGAGTTTTTCGCACTGACTTTTATTTTTCTATACGTATATTCGTGTAAATTAAACTGAAAACTTGTATAGTTTCTGAATTATTACTATTGTATTTAGAGGTAGATAACGAAATGGAATAATAACGAAAATTCCTCCGTTTTATTACGCGCACCTGTTAAAATTCAAACCAATTCTGTTTGAAAGATTGCTGATCGTTTGTAAATTGTTCCCGAATATTGGACGCGAAATGAAAATTACTCGAGGAAAATAAAACAAAGAATTAATTTGGTATGATATCGCGTTTCGAATAAACAAACGGAAACCGCAGAATGTATGGAATTGGACGAACGCTGACATCGGAAACTGTTGTTAATATTTGTTCCGTGACTCTAATATAATGTGCGTATGCTATGCGACTATCAACTACCTACGTTGACATCCTATTAAGGTCACTATTTCTGGGTGTATTTACTGTCTTATTTGTATCACTAATAATGTTTACAAAAATTATCGTATCAATTTCTTAAATCAATGATCGAGCCATTTATTGCTTCCCTACTCCACAGAGTACGAACTAGTCAAAACAGCATTCTGCAAACTGTCGTTGAAGGGTGGGATAGCACCGTAATTAAACGTAGACTTTCCCAATGTTGGGACTTTAGATTTAAAATGAATACTAACGATATATTTAAGGACTACCTAACTGTCTAAAATAAACAATAAAATTATTTAATTTAATTTAATATGAGAAATTATCTTTATTTGTGAATGAAATATTATATTATAGACAGAAGAACTTAAAACTATAATATTTAATGTATGTCTGTTTAAGTTTTGGTGGAAACTAGAGAATATTTATTTTCTTCTTCTTATCGTGTGGGCAGAGCCCTGGTGTCAGAGTTGTAATATTTATTTTGATTTGATTTGATTTAATATTTAGTCCGTGTAGTGTCGCCTAAGAATAGCACCATCTCATTTCCTCCCGTGGGTGTTGTAAAAGGCGACTAAGGGATCTACCGGAGGATGGGCAGCAGCATCCTATGAGTACCTACACACATTCAATCCAACTGCGATCGCCAACCCGCCTGCCAAGCGTGGCGATTATGGCAAATCCCTCCATTTTGGGGGAGGCCTACTATGTCTAGCAGTGGACGTCTATCAGCTGATATGATGATGATGATGATGAATATTTTGTTTTGTATAATTAAATATAAGTTTAATTTAATATCACAGTGATTATTATAGCCTAGTCTAGTTACTGTTTTGCAAATACGTACTTTGCAATTGCATATTTTTTATTAAAGTTAAACACCTCAATCATCGTCATCAGCTCTCCTGGGTATATGCCGCTTCATTCAAACGCCACCTTGAACGGATTCTTTGCAGGATGTCGTCCGACTATTTGTAAATTAGTTGCGGTTGTGAATATACATGTGTAGGTACTGTTCTTTTTAAATTTTATTGTTCTATAAAGATTTTGAAATAATTCAAGATAAGTACAATGCAAAAAAATTTTGTTTTCGCTGACACAAAACTAGGTTCAGTCAATAAAAAACTAGCGTTGGAGAGAACAGTGAATAGATTGTGCGGGAATAGGAACACCCATTCGCCGGGACTCGTAGGTACGTAGGTACGTATGAGTAGGTAGGTATAACACTGCAGAATTGTTTGTCGACAAAATGTACCAGCCTGAATAGCACCAAATTCATTTTGAAAAGTTTTGTACTATTGTGAAATTTCTATCACCAGTTCGAAAAAGATTTTTGTGCGAGGGTGTTCGCATTGCAATTTCTGTTAATCTTGACACTATGTTTTCTGAGGCCAAAAAGAGCTATACCGAGAAGAATACAGGGTGTTTCAAAAGTAAAAATAAACATTTAAAACTCTTAAGAGTTGTTTGGACCATCAAACTGAACAACTTTCACTATGAAACCAACATCGAAATCGCTAAGAAAAATCAGCTGTCCCATACATTTAGGGAGTATATTTGTAGTTTATGGGAGTATATTTGTAGTTTATTTAAGAAGTATGGGGACATCCGATTTTTTTTTTCGCGATTTCGATATTGGTCCTTTAGTGAAAGTTGTTCAGTTTGATGGTCTACACCAACCCCATTAAATGTTTATTTGTATTTTTGTAATACGTTGTATAGATGTAGTAGAATATGTGACTGCTATATAAATATTTGTAGACTACTAGAAAATTACAAATTACGCTAGTTCTGGTAGATTTAAGTATCTAAACTCTACCAAACGGTTAAATCTATCAGAATTAGATTAATAATAATAAAAAAATCTTAAATGTTTGAATAGCTGTCACATGACTACATATTAATTCATATAAACTAATATATAAATAAACTGTTCGCAGCTAAACGCCCATAACAATATTTGCAAGTCCTAACCGAAGGTAAGATAGTTATGGGGATCCTCATATGCCCTTGGGATCCCTGCACCTCACTAATTAGACACGGGTTCACTCCCATCCAGCTATAATGGCTCCACGGTTAATCCCATTACTTATCCCTTTAATTAATTCCGGATTCTCTGATATCCTTCCAATGGAATCTCCATCATTGATCGGATAGATATAGCTTCAATTCCTTTTCCTTGAGTAATAAATAAAAACATTACAATGGTCTCGAGTCAAAGTGGGGGCAATTCTTTCGGTTTCCACAATTCCCGGTATAGCGTTTCTATTGTGTAGCAACATTTTTACCGCAGGTGGCGAGTGACGTTGGGTTTAATCGACTAAACTCTTTTGTGGCGGTGGTGGGCCGACGACAACAATGGATTACCTGAACACTGTCCCTCGCTGTGCTATGTAGTACGTTCATAGTTTCGGATTAACGCCTAAAAGTTGGATTTTCACAAAACTGGCACGGAGAAAAATCTAGTAGTATACTTTTTTATTTACTTTAAATGATTACATAGGTAAGGATAAATAAATGTATTTTAGTAGACTACTGGAAATAACAGACTTAACTAGATTTGTTGTTATAACTTATAAATCTAATTTTGCTCTCAATTGCTCTCAAACAGTGCAGAAAAACATCGGGAGGAAACCTGCATGTACGCTGATGTAAAAATTCTGATGCGTATGTGAAGTCCACCAATCCGCATTGGGCACGCGTGGCTTACTGATGCCCAAACATACTCCCAGAAGATAGGCCTGTGCCCTTCAGTGGGATTTATATAGGCTGATGATGATCGAATTCTAATAGATTTAACTAAAATCAACTTATAACAATAAACTTGTCAAGTCTGCTAAAATAAATAGTTGTCACATATACTGCTAGATATTTTTCTACATGTGAAACTGGACCAACAAACATTTTAGTTTAGAATAAATAATACACAAGGCTGGTTACGTTTACCGACGCTATGTTAATAGTATTCTGTTTACTCTATGCATGCTTTATTCATTTGTATTCGCATATCACCCTCTGTGATTGATTACGTTTGCTAAATGGCAAACGAATACATCGATTAGATTGACACTGGTTGTATTTAAATCAAATTCCATTTTGCAGTCAGTTAAATACTTTTGTAAACAATATCACGTTATTTAAATACTTAACAATTATACATGTTATACATAAACTCACGAACATAATGCCTTTTGAAGTTATTAGAAACATTGCTATGAACAATCTTTTTGCAGTGCCTTGCATCACAAGGCCACACCCCGGACACTGCTAACAAAAACAGAAATTGACAAGATGACGTCAGAACATGCGAAGCCAAAGAAATTGAACCTAAAGCACAGTATAAGAAAGAGTATCTATTACTAGATATAGTACGGACACTCCCTTCTTCCCACCAACTTTTTACCTCACCCCCTCTATCGCCCTCTGGTTACCTCGCACTGGTTATTCGTTACCTAAGAAGAAGACTTAAGGTTCAATTTCTTTGGTTTCGCATGTGCTGACGTCACCTTGTCAATTTCAATTTTTTGTATGCAGTGTCCGGACTGATACTCTTTCTTATAATGTGCCTAAAGTCTTGTTCTTAGGTAATTGCCGAGGTAATGAGAGGGCAATAGAGGGGGTGAGGATACTCTTTCTTGTACTACTGTGACAAGTCTCACCTTGCTCATCAACAACAATCATGTTCATCGCTTGAAAACTACTCAAGTGGAATAGGAAAATGAACTTTAAAATAAAAGGACACAAGACACTGCCTTGTTTGGAATTCTATTTCGTAGAGTCATTTCAGCGTTTAACCGAGTTAGCGCAGTGGAGGGTTGACGACAATAACCGAATCAAGCGACCCTGGGAAATAGCGGGCGGCTTGATTGGATTCAATGCTGACGTGCTAGTAGCTTCGTTTTATATTGCATCAAACCAATAATTGCCAGGTCATCGGTAGGATATATTTAAATAGTAGTAAACTTACCTTATTAACTACTTCACATACTTAAATATTTAGGTTCTATAATTAAAAGAACCTAGAGATTCTAGAGTTAATTACAAGAAGCTGGAGTTATGAACAATTGTGTAAGTATAAAATTATGCACCTATTTCACAGGCGTACGAAATGTGATTCTAGTGTATGTTTACACAGGGGCTAATTCAACGACACGCCAAGTTGCCTAGAAAAATCTTGCCGCAAGTACCTTTTCCATTATGATTTTTGGTATAACTATTTCCACCTGTCTGTTAGGGAAGTAAATGAGGTGCCATCGGAAGGAGACTGATCTAAAGTACTGGAAAAACTAGGACTAGGATTACCACCTCTCAATCTGCCGTAACTATAGGGTTGCCAGGTTCAAAGAAGTCATTTTTGAACCTTGCACGGTTGATTATTATGAATGTGAATTTATAAATTTTTAAATTCGAAAAATGTAATACAAAACAGACATTCTACAATCTTCGCTTCGCAATCAATATTTCATTATTTTTAACTGGCTATTGTTTCTTTCAGGAATATTTTATGAAACCTAAATCTAAAGTTATGATAAAACCACGGCTTTTAATCGAATTACAATATTGTTCGTTATATTTAATTAAGGATTGTATGAAAATCAAACTTTATATTTAATTTAAATAACGTTGTTCACGCAGCAAATAGCTTCCCTAACAGTGTTGACAAGTCGTAAAATAGAACTAACATTTTGTCGCAGATTGAGCCCGAGTTCGTTTATTACCTTTGTAATACGTTTATCGCGAAAACAGAATTGAGCAGTCTGTTTATTCTTTGTCAATGAAACATTTTCCTTATCGTCCGATTCCTTATTAGATTGGTGGAGTTAGTTCCTGACAAGGCTGGCGTATTGTTGTTATTCAGTTAGTGAAGGGATAGCCACTGACGCGAAAGACAAAACTCCACTTGTTATGTCCTGTGTTGTTTCATTATTGTATTAAGCCCTCTGCTTTCTTATTATTTCTTTCCAAACATCGATTGAAGTTTATTTTGTTTAGCAAACAAGATTATTGTAGCTCGCACGATTGAATGTGATACCTACTTTATTCGATAGAATCCAATGAATGTTTGCCTAAGCCTGCCAGTTTTTTTGAGTCGGGTCATTTTTACGGATGGTTCACATTATCAGACTGAATAACTATTACAACTTTATGACGTAATTTTTTTGACTCTACCACCACGTCGGAAGGTGTTCCGTTGTAGAGAAAATGCGGCCAGAAACTCTACGTCATATATCTTATACCCTTTTTTAAACAAAGCAAAATATACAAAGTACAATAACAAAATATTGAATTACATAGTATAACATAGTCAAGAGAAGAGAGAGTCGAGTAGGCATCGCAAGTTAGTATGGACCAGCTGATTTTTTAAAGGTTATTTCAGTAAGAGTTGTTCAGTTTGATGGTCTCAGGCTGGTTTAAAATTCACGCCCCGGTAGTTATGTTTACTTTGAAACCTGTTTAAAATCTGGATCACAATTATTGCATCTGGCTGCTAGTAATAAGCCTAAAAGGGTTTGTTTTTTTCGATCTTAAAGGGTTTGTTTTTTTCGATCTTACTAAAATACCACCTAAGCTTACCTACTGCTTATTATAGCGGGCTATGGGGTAACCACACCAGTGACGACAAAGCGCCTTGATAGGCAACAAGTAGGTACTGAAAGAATTTTAGCAACTGGCAAAAGGGCACCTAGAAGGGTTACTGCTTACGGACCCTTGGCATTAGGGCGTTGTTGAGTGAACTAAGGCACTACTGGAGCTACGGCACATTGGGTTGATGGAGTTCGGTGAGAAGCGGCCTGGAATGCATCTGTAGCGCCTGTAGACGCTTGAAGGAAAAGGAGTGGCCAGAGATCGCGGCTTTTAGCCTAAGAGTAAAAAAAAATTGTTTTTAAAGATCATTGACATACCCACAGGAATATTTTATTCATCATTGCAAGAACATTATGGTTGTAGAAAACTTGTGACGAGATCGTGGAATATGTGGGTAGTTTGAATCGCTAATTCGAAGAATTCTAATAAAAAGTTCTGTGTTTATTTGGGGTTTTGCTAGTAAATGAAAAATATAATATTGGTATTATGAAGTCACGCCACGTTGGCATATTCGTGAAATTCTAAAGAATTCATATACATATTTAGAGTTTGTGATAAATCCATTAGTATAATAATGTCTGTGGATAAATCATTACTCTAATACAAAACATTTTAGTAAGTACTTTTTTATTTTTATTTATAGTAATTAATGGACTCTTGCATGTGCGTTAGCACTGCATTTTCGCCAGTGTCAAGTAGTTTATTGGGAGTATCTATCCCAATCCCAGGGATTGTTTTTGATCAAGAACAAGATGAGATTGAGGATTGCGGAGCCTCATGGCAGGCAAAAACGCGACGCGCGAAATCCACGCGAAACAAATGCTCGCGTCAGAACCAGGAACGTGACTCCTTAGTAGGTACTTATTACTTATCAATTTTATTGTTTGTAAAAATTCAGCAACAGTCGGCTCTTCAGATTTATGTTAATTTACCAAGAAGGCGCAAAGTTATTGGCTTGGGTAGGCAAGTAGGCGAGTGGGTAAAGCCCAAAACACTTTTACAACACACGGTTTTCATTGAATAAAGCTATGTTTTGTTATAGGCTTCCGATGGATACTTATTTACGTAGGTGTCTGTCTGTATGCGTGACCACGCATAACCGGCGTCGATTACGAATCGTGATACGAACGAACCTTTTGTCGATATTGACCAAACGTGAATATTCAGATTTATTGGGTTGCTCGCCTGTAACCACGGTACTTTAGAAGGTGGTGTGATATAGTTTAAATAAAACCGGTCAAGTGCGAGTCGGGCTACTCGCGCACCGAGGGATCCGTACTACACCACCACAGAAAACAACATTATTAACTTAGAAAAAAAACTTTTTTGTCCGGAACCTTTAGCGCGAGACTGACTCACACTTGGCCGGTTTTTAGTATTTGTTGTTATTCTGTAGATTTTGCTGTATAATCACACTAAGTTTGACGCTTGTATGTATTACCGTTTTTACCATAGAGCGTGAAGAAAAAACGTTAATAAAAACTAGTTTCTTGTTGAGAACCCCCCTTAATTTCAAACTTTTTGACATTTTTATTATTTGTTAACAAATCCGCCGTCATAACGCATAACCGACGGACGGACAACGTAGGCTTAGTAAAGGGTCCCGTTTTCACCCTTTGGGTACGGAACCCTAAAAACAGGCCCGGAGTGCGATTTTTGAAAGTCACACGCACTGAGCAAGTAGTCACTACGTTTTATTCAAACGTTGAAATTAAATTAGCAAGAAATTAGCATTAGGAAATGTCAAAATTAATGTGGAGATTATGCATCATCATCATTCGAACACGGTTTTGAGCATGTGACTTTCAAAAATCGTAACTTATTTTATAGGTGTATCATAAAACAGTATAGAGCTCCCCAAGCTACCGCGACATGTTATCAATATATTATTATTTAGTTTGCAGTTATACAGGTTGAAATTGATATTATTAGCATCCTTTTAAACTAAGAGTCTACCCATCAAACTGAACAACTTTTACTATGGGAGCAAACCGATCGGAGCAACTAAATAATCAGCTGTTGCATACGTTTGGGTCGAGTAGGCACTGCAGTTTAGTATGGAACAGCAGATTTTTTAGTTGCTCAGATCGGTTTGCTCCCATAGTAAAAGTTGTTCAGTTTGATGGGTACACTCTTAGTTTAAAAGGATGCTAATGATATCAATTTCACCTTGTATATAAAGATCCCGGGATAGGTTGGGAGGCTTTTTGTACTTAGAGAAAGAAAGAAATCATACAAAAACAATTCTACGTCTTCGATAATAAAATTCCTATTATTAAGCCATCACAAACTATTATTATATTACAAGCCATAAGCGTTAGCGTTTAAATTATCTTTGCAAGCCATGGTAAAGGACGACTGTCTATGGTCTGTCTATAAAAAAATCTCCTCGGTCGAGTGCTTGAGACCTCCTTGCATGCATGAATAATTGAAAGATCGAAACAGTATCTAGAAAATACCTATATAAGTCTGTGGAAAATACCTATATAAGTCTGTGGAAAATACCTATATAGGGTCCTTCTTAATATGCTGACACTTTTTTAAGGGGATGATAAGACCGTCAAACTGAACAACTTCCTCTATGGGACCAACATCGAAATCGCGAAAAAAAAATCACCACTTCCATACAAAACTGCAAACCTACTCGGAGCCAAACGTATGGGACAACTGTTTTTTTTTTCGCGATTTCGATTCTGATTCCATAGAGAAAGTTGTTCAGTTTCATAGTCTGGTCATCGCCTTAAAAAAGTGTCAGCATATTAAGAAGGACCCTGTATAAGTCTGTGGAAAATACCTATTTCCGGCTTCCTGATTTAAGCATACGAAGATTACGGTCTTATGCTAAAGTGAGATAGATAGACTTAGATCTCGGAACAATAACTCCAATACCTAGATAGATTTTTAACTCTGAGGAAGGATCTCTTTATTTTTTACACGTACCTCTTCTCTACCGATCCACAGTATTATGTTTTATGGTATATAATACTATAGATTGATAGAAGTAAGTCTGTACTATAATAATTATGGACATACAGTACCTAGGTACTTCTTGTTTCAAGCCACAGAATAGTCGTCACCACAGTATTTTATAATTTTTGTAAAACAATTACCTAGAGGGCAGCGCAGGACCGGTCGTTATGGCGATCCTTGGGGGAGGCCTATGTCCAGCGGCTGAGATGATGATGATGATGAAAAAATTTACTTCTAGTGATTAATGAATAGAGCGAGAAATTAAGAATGAATATTTTATCAATAAATTCTTACTAAATCGAATTTGAGGCCTAAATAGTCGAAACATTATTGTGGATGGATGTATAAGATAATGTTATAATTACTTTGTTCTCCTGAACCAATAACTCATTGAGTTTGATTGCTGTCGGTGTCTTGAAAAGTTCGAGCAGGTCCAGTTCATCGGTCATTATCCTCGTGTTATCGCAAAGGAATTGACAGGTTCGTACTCATGTCACGTCCCGACGTAAATGTCTGCAAGATTAATTATTTCTATCGACAATACAATAAGCAACATTATTTACGAAAATCTATTTCTTTCTCTGGTAGGTAGGTGTACTGTGTTAATGGATAAATGATGAATGCATGATGTATAACATGCTCAAGATATACAAAAACACACAGATACACACAGAACACACAGATACACACAGATATACTGGTATACAAAAATCTGTTTTACCACATTGATTTTGTACATGACCGATCGCGGTTCTTACAGGTGTAAGAAAACACGCTGACAATATTTAAAGTGGAGCTTTATACCATCAAACTAAACAAGTTTCACTATGTAGCTAACATCAGGAAAAAATAAAACAAAATCAGCTATTTCATATAAAACTGCACTCAAATACCATTTGAGTAGAGAGACAGCAGATTTTTTACCGGTTTTGGCTTCGTGTTTTGGTGGCATTTGGTTGTAGGTGGACGACTCCATAGTAATAATTTATAGTTTGATGGTCTATAAAAAAAAAAATACACGATCAAGTGTGTGTCGGGCTTGCGCCAAGGATCTCGGAGAAAAGAAAATTTACTGCTATTTTTCTGTCTTCAAATTTGTATATAATGTAAACCTATAAAAACCTATATAAGTATTCTATAAAAATAGCTTTTAGCTTTAATAGTAGGTAGAAAGGTAGAGCAGCTGTTTTTATTTTAGGTTTTCTTGATTGATCACAATGTTTAAGAGTTGTTTTATACTAAACGGTAAAACGAAGACTTCATCGCCAATTTCATCGCTTCACGGAAAGTTGTAATTTTGTAAACATGTTGATATTTATACGACTAAGTACTTAATTGTAACATTAATTCTAATTATTTATGATGAATAGCTGCTCATTAGGGCGAGCAAAATATTCGCTATTAGAATGTTTCCCAACCCGTCGGAAATTATCGAATAAATGGGGGAGCACAGATGTCTCGGCAATAAGTTCCACGTACTCCGACAAATCGCCCAAATGACAGGATATTAGCAATGAATATTGCTCGCATGTGCTACTTAATTATAATAAAGATTTGTTAGTGTGAGTTATACACGATGTAAGGAAAAGTATCATTAACCTTTAAACCACATACTGTATGTACCCATCAAACTGAACAACTTTTACTATGAGAGCAAACTTGTCAGAACAAAAAGAATCTACTGTCCCGATATGTTTGGATCGTGTTTAGTTGTTCAGTTTGATGGGTAAGTATAGTATGTGGTTTACAGGTTAATGATACTTTTCCTTACACCCTATAGAGGGTGTAACAAAATACCCTAGTAATATTAATTACTAGGGTATTTTGTTACACCCTCTATAGGGTGTAAGGAAAAGTATCATGTTGGCTCGTGTAGCTGGTGGACCCCCGGGTGGAGTAAAATAAGACGACGTGTGGTTTGTTCGTATCGTATACTGAGAAATGACCGAATCCTCTGTCGGTTTTGTGCACCTAGAGAGGTCAGTCGGTGCGGTCAAAAAAGGATCCAGACGGTGGCGCCGTCTGCAGATGTGCCCCTGTACTAAAGAGGCGCCATCTGCATTACGCGCCCCGAACTACATATCTGTCTTTAGACATACTCCCGCCCCAAAGTGATCAACGAACAACTTGGGTGCAAACAGATATTAAAATAACTATGATTAATAATTATAAACTGGGCGACATCTAGTAGCCTTGGCCGAAATTAACAGGTAAGCGTCAAAGCAACATGTAAGGTTGTGGCGCCATCTATTAGATGTTTCCCGTACAAATGGGTGAAAACAGATAATAGAGTAACTATGATTAATAATTAGAAACTGGGCGACATCTAGTAGCCTTGGCCGAAATTAACAGGTAAGCGTCAAAGCAACATGTAAGGTTGTGGCGCCATCTATTAGATGTTCCCCGTACAAATGGGTGAGAACAGATAATAAAATTCATTCATTTATTGGTATTCTCACATTTATTGGTAGAACTGGAGGTACTGGGGTACTGTCACTATGGAGACAACTTCCATACGACATACTTACAGTCGATTACGACTTCAGTTTAGTATAAAACAGCAGATTTCTTTAAATATTTCGAAGTTGTCTCCATAGTGACAGTTGTTTAGTTTGACTACCCCATTTATATTAATAGGGTCTTTTGTTACATCCTGTATTTAGGGAGAGCTAAAGTCATTAAACAAATTCTATACCTATCAAACTAAACAACTTTTAGTATGGGCGCAAACATGAAAACGCAAAAAGTATCTCTGCCGTTCCGTATTAAACTGCAACGTCTACTTGACTCATCAGAAGATCTACTGAAACAGGATATTTTTTATGCGATTTCGTGTTTTGTAATTAAAAGTAAAGTAATTAAAATTCGTTGAGCGTAGTCAATAATCGCAAAATAAAGTTTTGATAATGTCCGTAGGGTTGTTTTATCAGCAAACTGAAATAACATACATATTTTTATTGATATTTACAAAACGCCTCTTCAAATAAAGCACTAAATAAATATTAGACGAATGAGTAGACCTTCAAATCCTATCTCAATAAAATATTAATAGCGTAAAAAATAAGGGAGATCTATTATCATTATATCGAACATCTACACACAAGTACCTAGAAACGTGATACTGCATTAGACAGTATGTTCTTTGAAAATAGTGAATAAAAAAAATGTTAACAGCGCATTCTGGCTGGCTAATTAAAAACGTTTGCAAAGTAGGTACTAACGTGCTGAGGTTGTTTTGATTTTAGGCTAGGACTCGCGTTTCTAGAATACAATGCTAAAATGCGTTGATTACGGAGCTCAGATGGTTTAAAAAAGGAAGGAAGAAAAGTTTCCCTTATTTAAGGAAATCTCGACGATAAATGCATTCCTTTTGTGTCTATAAGGACAGCCCTCCGCAGACTGAAATGGTGAACCCAGACCATCCAACTGAACAACATTCACTATGGTGCATACTGCATACCTAGCTTAGGAAATAAAAGGCAAAAAAAAAAAATCTGCTGTTTCATACAAAACTGCTGTACTATCGGGGACTTTTCCGCCTGACCACTTAAGAAAAAAAATCGCATAATTTCGCCCAAAATTTATTGATTGGAAACTATTATTAATTGGTTTATTCATCAATAGGGCGGGGTAAGACATCGCTTTTATTTTTTAGTATGCAAGCAAAAATGAGCCTAGTGGTGGTCAGGCGGAAAAGTCAGCGATAGTACAGCAGTTTTGTATGAAACAGCAGATTTTTTTTTTTGCCTTTTATTTCCTAAGCTAGGTATGCAGTATGCACCATAGTGAACCCGACTCAAATGTATGGGACACAGCTGACGTTTTTTTTGCATCGTTTCAGTCTACAGAGGGTTGTCCCTCACACCCTGTTACCTGTATCCACAAGGTGATGGTAAAAATGTTAAGCTAAATTTTCAGGGGTGGTTCAGACTATCAAACTAACAACTTTTACTATGGGAGCAACCCTGAAATCGCAATAAAAATCTGCTGTTTCATAAATTTTAGTCAAGTAGGCATTGCACTTTAGAACTTGGGAAAACAAAAATTATCCCCCTTTATACCCGTTTATTCTATTTTGAAACTGATATCAGTATCAAAACAATATTTTTAAATCGTAAAAAAAAAAATTGAGAAATACCGCGCCTTTTTAAATTTGTTAAATAATGACACAACTCAAAAAAAATACACTAAAATCCATGGCTTCTATATTTGCCTCTTGTGGAATTAAAACGCATACCCGTCGTCCTTACAGTACGATTCAATTCCAACTAGTCTATCGGGCCGTAATAAACTTCAAATTGGCAATTACTGCCTTGAACTGCGGTCCATCATGTCGGGAATAGTCCTTTTATCTAGAGCCGTAAGATTCATTAACAAGTTTGTTTCTAAGCAAGCGAAATACCAAATGGTCAATGAGTTTACCGTCCAATTTCCTTATTTCGCTCTCCCATGTAAACAGAATTAGGACTAAGTGACTATAGAGGGTGTATAAGTACAAACAATGACAATATTTGAGGGAGAACCTTAATAGGTGCCGACGAAGAGGCATTCAAGAGAAGTACCAACCTTTTTTATGCTGAATTTTAAAAAGGTACGAAATTCGAAGCGTAGAATTTTGTTTGACCTTTAATTTCTCAGTAATTTAATTACTTACCCTGTTTTCTACAAAGTATTCTTTTATACATATATTTTTTTTCCCTATCTACACCGCAATTCTAAACCGAGTCAGATGATTATTATTATGTTTAGAGATACCGCTGAATTACCCTTGGGCACGGAATATCCTTGGGGTGCAAGTGAAGAGACTCCCCGAGTGACGAAACCTGAGTTCGTCTGGTGTACCCTGGGCTGTCAGCCTCGATGCGATCATTGCTGATTGGCTAATCTTTCCACAAGGTACAGCATGAGTGATTGTCATGCAATTATAGCTCATGGTGACACGAAAGAAGAAGTCCCATGTAAATTAGGTGACGATCTAATAATGCATTTTTTTGAAGACGGACAACGGAACTCTTCAATGGACGATATAAAATTATCGGCGATTAACGCTATCGTTTTGTATCTATGTATTTTCTTGTGTGTATTATATATTTAGAACTGATATCAATACCTGAAAACTGACAAAAAAAATTGTAGCAAGGCTTAATTTTCTGACCACCCCGAAAAATATTATTATTGGTCGTGACGTGATGTATGTATGTATTAAGACCGTTGGTTTTATTGTTACATTTTGACTTAAAATAGATTAAACTTAGATGTAGTGTAACAACATTATCGCAGGCTTGATATTTCTGTCACTTTTAATGAGCTTCGTGACCTTCGGAATTGAGGCATACATAAATAAACAAGCATCCGCATTGAGCCACCAAATATTTAAGCGGAACTCGTTTTTTTTAGCTTTGTATATAGTTTCCGCTTTTTTATGATCATTTCAACTATCTCGTGACGTGTTCTGAATCAAACGTTTCCTTTATTTAAATTAATTATAAGTATTATTATAAATACTACTGTATATAGACAGGGTGTAATAATCCACCATAGTAATATTAAAAGCTGTGTTTTAGATTGGTTTATACTAGTGTTTTCCAAACTCATTGAGGTCGCGACCCTAAAACGATTTCAAAAATCACTCGCGGCCCCTTCTATCCAATTAATTCTAATAGCTCCATAGTTCCCATTTGATGGTGTAAACTTTATACCATCATATTAAAAACTATGGGCCACCAGCATCGAGAAAAAAATATGTTTCATACAAAACTACAAGCCACCCTTAATAATATTCCCAGTTATAAATAACTTCGTCGAATAACATTATTCTCATTAACATAACATACCAAATTTACGAAATATATTTTATTAGCAGAACCACTCACAAAAAATGTACCCACATTCAGAGTGTTGGCGGAACATCGATCTCATTGAGAGTCTTCTCTCGTGACATCATCATTAGGCGTCTGACCTATATCTACAAGGCGCTGGGTTCATACAGAGTTCATACACGTATTATGTTACAAGAGCTGTACAAGTGCTATACAGGATGTAGTGTTCCAATGAAGGGCTTATTACGGTTCGTGCACGAGTAGTTGATATCTACTACTGATTTGTTATGTGCTAGAATACAGCATTACATTGAATTGCATAACGTGAGAAGTGGTTTGTTGTTAAATTCGTATTCTATCGAGTTGATGGCATAATGTTTAATGAATAATAATACATACATCTTCTAACCGTGTGGGCAGCGCCCTGGTGTCAGAGTTTTTTAACGTGACATCCGAAGCACGGAATCATTTTTCTTTTCAGACAATGTGATGATTCAGCCTGCAATGTCCTAATCAACGGGGGAAAAACGCACAAAGTGACATATCATTGTCATAATATTATGTCATACCTACATGATTTAATTGTTTCTTATTGTAATCTAATCTTTAAAATGTGATTCCATCGTGATCGTGGTTTCGATGATTTTGCTAATATCCACTAAGTATAATTACCAAATTTTTAACGTTGTTTGAAAGTATGTAGATAGTTGTGTGATCTCAAGGAATTCTTAATTACAAATAACATGAAAAAATTATTTTATTAGACCGACTTCTGCTGTCCCGATTTTTTCTTCCAATAAAATGAAATGAACCAACCTTATAATATGAAACTGAATCGACCAGCATTAAAAAAAGTTAGTTTTATTGTTTTTTTAAGGGCAACTCACACTTGTCCAATAACCAGTTAATGAAAAAAAAGAACACAAAAAAAGACTAAACGCTATTCCAGTTAAAAAACATCCTGTATAAATAAATAATTATAAAAATTGCTTCGTTTGTTTGTATGGAATAAGTTAAAATAAATCAATGTTTCTGCCAATTTCTTTTATATTTCCATAAGGTAAGGTAGGTAGATAGTTGTGTGATCTCAAGGAATTCTTAATTACAAATAACATGAAAAAATTATTTTATTAGACCGACTTCTGCTGTCCCGATTTTTTCTTCCAATAAAATGAAATGAACCAACCTTATAATATGAAACTGAATCGACCAGCATTAAAAAAAGTTAGTTTTATTGTTTTTTTAAGGGCAACTCACACTTGTCCAATAACCAGTTAATGAAAAAAAAGAACACAAAAAAAGACTAAACGCTATTCCAGTTAAAAAACATCCTGTATAAATAAATAATTATAAAAATTGCTTCGTTTGTTTGTATGGAATAAGTTAAAATAAATCAATGTTTCTGCCAATTTCTTTTATATTTCCATAAGGTATTTTAAAATAATACTTTTTTTCATTTTACATAATATCCTGCATTGTAACAGGTCCTGTTATTGATACGCCCTATAAAAGTTGTATAAGAGGTGCTCGGACAGAGTAAACTGCGGTGATACGCTCCATTAGTAGCGCATAGCACTCACGCTACATGGGTAATGGGATGCAAATATTTTCCCACTCGACAATGACTCATGCAAGCGTTGCACATCGATCGATGGTCATGCTATCGACAGTTACATACGTAAGTTCATAAATTATTGACTAAGTATAATTATATTCGGGGTGGTCAGAAACTATGCTATGACTACCAACTTCTTCATAAGAGTCATTTTATTTTACCGTTCAGTGGCGCTCTCATTTTATTAAAGACTTCTCAGTAATGAAAACCCACACTAAAAAAATGCGAGCCAACTAAGAAGTATAATTTCTCTTAATTAGCACCAAAATAATTGAAATAACGTTATTATTGTTTACTAAAAGCAAAAGATGGTTAGTTTTAACAACAAGCCGAATTCGTTTAACAAAGTTCTCTTAGTTGGAGAAGTCATGATGTTGACAGGCTCATATGGATTCATGATGCTGGTTGAAGAAAACATTTTTTTTTTTTCAGTGCAAAATGTAAAAGTTGCTACTCCCACTTACAATAAAAGCCTAAAAGCAATTTTTATAGAATGAAACGTTCTAAACATTCCACTTTTAAGAATATCTAAATAAATGTAGAGGTGGCCGTTTTTTTTCATTCTTTGAATTATAAAAAACCTATAAATGAATTTAGGTTTTCTTGATTGTTTATCTTAAATATTGTGATGAGAGCGCCACTGAACCGTAAAAGGACTCTTGCGTGTATATTATAGTTTCAGTAGGCCTAACATGTAAAATTACTGTAGTACCCTACAGTTTTTGTATTTAATTTCGTACAGCGCTCGTAATGGTTACATTGAGACTAATTCTGTCGTACAAAATTGGCGCCGCAACTACAGTAGTTTACGTAAAACAACGACGCGAGACGTGTCGTATGGTTCCGCTCAAACTCTATCTAATACCACAGCAACTAGCTCTATGAATTCACGATGAAAAATCATGGTGTACGGTATGTTCTTGGTTCGATTAATGAGACGGTTTGCTTTCCCCAAAAGTATACTTTTCAACTTATCAAATGTGCTGGTATCTGGAAGCGAACTTTATTTCCATTAAGGCAGTGCACAGAATCATCTCACTGGTGAACTTATTTTTTTTTGATCACTCTAATCTGTACTACTTTATGAAGGTTGTTAATTTCCTATAAGTTTCTTTGGAAAAGTTGTTCAATATGACTGACTTGTTAGACTGACTGCCCTGACTTGTTAGAGATGATAGGCCTCCGCACTAATACCCGGGGCTAAAGGCAGCGCCCCCTTCTCCACGTTCCGTACGCAAGGACTAATTATAGACGAAACGCATTCGCAATACGCAGCTGCGACAGCTTCAATGAATTAAGCACAGAGTTGACCTATTCATCACGAGCAAGGCAACCGTTAAACGCACTATTGCACAAGCTTACTTTGGCAACACCAGTGACCGTCAGTGATAGATAAACTAATTAGTTTAACATAATCATATACCTACTTTGTTTTTTTTTTAATATTCTGAATTATTGTTTTTATATACTTACCTAAACTTATTTTCCAATCTATCGTGTAACACAAATGAGACGTGTGGCATAAAGTGTAATTTTAATATTAGTTTTATTCTAAATGTATAGATTTTTAATTGGCGTCTAGATTTATAAGAATATTTAACAAAATTGTAATGCTGTAAATCTTCCGAAAATAAAATAAATAAAAAATAAAATAAACATCATGGATACTATTTACCCTAACACCAATTATTATATTTGGATCGAGTAGCCTATAATATTTTCTATAAAACTGAAGTGCGATTTTTGAAAATTATACGAGCGACTTGACAGTAGAAAGACGCATTATCTCCATAGTAATTTTGACATTTTCTACTGCCAAGTCGCTCGTATGATTTTCAAAAATCGCACTTCAGCTATGTTTGCCTGGTTATTGTTGTATGATTTACAAAATAAAAAGCTAGCTCACGTTTGTGATCATTACAATGTGTCAGTGAGCGATTTTTTTTTTCAATTTAATCCGATCCATTATACTTACCGACACCTCGCAAAGGATTATTTTATCTCTAGGTAAGCCATCATACTACGAGTTAAAACATTACAGAACGAGAATAGTTCTGTTGATTAACAAAGTGCAACCGCAGCCGTATTTCGCAGCCGCTCATGTAGAAATTCTTCGAATAGCCGTTACCATAGCTTCGAAAACAATACCTTTTTGTACTCTGACACGGTTTTTGAACCATAAAACTCTATTTGTTTCCGCATCATGGAAGCACTGTCAGATGTAAATCAGTCGTACTTTACTGCCAAAAAAAGCAAAACTAGGCTTTTATGTTTTGTTCGTAGTTGTTTCCCTAAAATAATTCAGTCAGAACATCGTGCTGATTCAACTAGCACTGAAACAGTTTTTAGTTGGATAAACTGTGGTAAAACTGACGAAAGTATATTCTATTCTATTAGAAATATCATAACATATTCAGGGTGTAAATGACAGCCTAGCAAATACTGAAACGGTGAATTTAGGCCTTCAAACTGAACAACTTTTAGTATAATATAGAGCCACTCCTAGGAAACGACAAAAAAACCGCTGTACTCCCATACATTTGAGTCAGATAGGTACAGCAGTTTTGTGAAAGTTGTTCAGTTTGATGGTCTGAATTCATCGTTTCAGTATTTGCTAGGCTGTCACTTACACCCTGTATAAAGTCACGACCGTAATCCCTTTCGGGGTGCTCAGAAACATTGCTACAACTTCCAACTTTCTGTTTTAAGAATGTGGTTGTAGCAATGTCATATGCAATATCATAACATCTAAACAAAAATAACCCATCATATTACTGCTTAATGTTGCGATAGTTTGACCTTGAAAAATAGTAACAATATCGATACTTAGTGCTATCGTAGTATCGATATTTTCGATAGTATTGATAGTATAGGTTTTAAAACAATAGTTTTAAACTCTTATAATATTCCGTGACAATAGTAAGTATAGGTATAGGGTGGAAAGTTAAGATGGGACACAAAGCGCAGCTACCAGAAGCATTACAGCTACAAGAAATCGTTTTTACTAGACTAACCCAAACTTTTGGAGTATTTTACTTCTGCAATCATAGATTTTGAAAAAAATTTACAGTCATCGAGAAAAAGTGCAATTCTCACAAAACTTTTTTTTCGTCCCATTCGATTATCTTACTGATAAAGAACTCTATGGGGTCAACCGAGGTCGAGGTATTAGAAATCTCAGAAAACGCAAAATTAAATTCCTGATATGTTTAATAGGGAAATATCAAAATCACCCTAGTAGGGATTTTGTAAACACTCGAATGTATTGATTTTACATGTATGCCATGTTAGCTTAATCAAATTAAAGATTGAAAAAGTCGGGCGGCGAGCGGGATTCGAACACGCGTACCCCCTCGTTTTGTAAACACTTCCCAAATTTTTAGGGGCAGTTCAGACCATCAAACTGAACAACTTTTTCTATAGGAGCATGCCTAAAATACCTAAAGAAAATCTTGTAGCTATACAGGGTGTAACAAAACACCCTAGTAATACTGAAGGGGGTGCTTCAGACCATCAATCTGAACAACTTTCACTATGGAGCCAACGTCGAGAAAAAATAAAAAAAATCTGCCATCCCATACATTTGAGTCGAGACGGTACTGCAGTTTTGTATGAAAGAGTGGATTTTTTTTTGAGATTTCGATTTTGGCTCCATAGTGAAAGTTTTCCAGTTTGATGGTCTCAAGCACCCCCTTAAGTATTACTAGGGTGTTTTGTTACACCCTGTAATACTATCAATTTGAATGAAAGTTAAAATCATCGATACTATCGAAAAAAGCGATAGTATCGATTCGATAGCACTTTTTGATATTGTTACCTACTATTTTTCAAGTTTACGACTATATTACGTTATTTTTTTTTTTTTTTTATGTTCGATAGGTAAACATTTGACCCCAATCTCACCTGATGTTGAGTGATGATGAGGCCGAAGATGTAGCATGCTTACCTAGAAAGATGCCTATTCACTCTAGCCTTGAAGAGGCCCAGGTTGTATTGCTCAGGGAACAGGTCCGCAGGTAGTGCGTTCCACTCCTTAGCCGTGCGCATTATAAAAGAAGAAGCAAACTTCTTCGTGCGAATTGCTGGTAGGTCAACGACATAAGGGTGGAAACCCAGCCTGCGTCTCGTCCCCCGCAGATGAAAGGGAGACGGAGGTATTAAATCGTGTAATTCTGTCGCACACTCTCCGAAATGTATCCTATAAAAAACAAACTGTAGCTTCGCCACAGAGGTTGGATCACCTATGAGCTTCCTGGCACGCCTGTCGATTGAGTCCAACGCGGCCAGCTGGTATTGGGCAGACCCGTCCCAAAGATGGCAGCAGTACTCCATACACGATCGGACTTGTGCTTGATAAAGTTGTAGAAGCTGTCCCGGAGTGAAGTACCGTCTGACCTTCGAAAGGACGCCCAGTTTTTTCGCTGCGGTTTTCGCCATGGACTCAATATACCGCCCGAAATTCAAATCGGACGATATGTTAATGCCCAGGAGCTCCAGGCGATCAGCTATCGGTATGGACACATTTTGGAAAGTCGGAGTCAAAGCGAAGGGACTCCGTTTTGTGGAGAAAAGGCACGCTATCGATAGTCTATCGATATCGATAGTTTTACTATTGTTAGGCAACAATACTAATACAGGCACAAACAAAATACACACAAAAGATCTTTATTGCCATGAGTATTAATTAAATTACGATATTCATAATAATCCAGATAACAAATTAAAAGTGAAACCCAAACAAAACCTTATTATTTCTTCAAAATCTACTTCAAAATGCATTTATTGTTATCTCAAAAGGTTATTTTGTTGTTTCGGCACTGGAAAAGATTCCTTCCATACGGCAATATTATGTGTGAACGTGTAGGTACTTACCTCTCTCTGGCACCTTTCAGGAATATTATCTGCCATCATTTTCGAGTCCCAAATTGTTATGGAAATTACTTCGGATGTTTTCTGCTCGGAAGATTCAAATGTGTGAAGGTGTAACGTTTTAGATGGATGCAATCAGAAAGGTTGTGAACTTGTGATTTTAATATTTGCAATATTTATTGCCCTTGCCTTGCCTTTTTCTTTTCACCAAACAAGAGTGATGATAGTGCCTCGTTATAATTGAATTCAGGGTTTGGAGTGTTGTATTGTAAAATCTCAGAGCTTGTAAACTAAAGATATCACACTTTCAATTTCATGATGGAGTAATAAGAGGATATAATTCGGATCGCGCTCCATACAAGCGAAGTCTAGTTATATTATTTTCAATACTAAACAATTAAATTCAATGAAATTTTTCAGAAACTATCTAGATACGTGGTCTTTTATAACGTGGATGTTCTGAAGTTTCAGAATATCTCTGACTACCCCCTCGGGGAATATAGTCGCTAGATACTAATCTCTATGCTTAGTATCTCTAGATCAAAGACTTTCAATATATTAAGTAGTATTACGTTAAATCTCTTTGATCTAGATTGTTCCTTTTCGTTAAAGTATACAGTTTCAATGCTAGGATTAATTTAAGATTTTTATGAAAATCTGACACAATACAACAATAGATTAGTTTCTAGATTGTTTCTATAAAATTATTGACTTTAAATTGGTTACTATTGAAAAAATAACAAGACTTCGTTTGTATACAGAGTGAAATTGATATCATTTGCATCCTTTTAAACTAACCCATCAAACTGAACAACTTTTATTATGGGAGCAAACCGACCGGAGCAACTAAAAAATCAGCTGTTGCACACATTTGAGTCGAGTATGCATTGCAGTTTAGTATGGAACAGCTGATTTTTTATTTGCTCCGATCGGATTGCTCCCATAGTAAAACTTGTTGAGTTTGATGGGTAGACTCTTTGTTTAAAAGGATGCTAATGATATCAATTTCACCCTGTATATGGAGGGCGCTCCGAATAATATTATATCACTTTCGAATATGAATTCGGACGTTTGACATTCAAAAACAGCGTTCCTATATTCTGTATTTTAACAAAATCGGGATTGTATTTTATAGATTCCATAAAAATAAACGACGAGGCCCATTGATCATATTGTATGGATGACTATATTGTTTTGCATTTTCAGCATTGGAAATAAAATAGTTTTGACCTGACATTTATGGCACAGTTCGTATTTTCCAGCCACACATTGGTACTTACCAGCTTACCAGGAGATTAGCTGGAACGCCGTTGCCGAGTATACAGTGAGATGGGCATCGTCAAGTAGTTAATTTTTGAGTAGATTCATACCCAGTCGGCTTGCTACCATAATGGTGTCGATTCGAACTGTGCCACGACTTAACTTAACTAAATTTATTCCTGTCACTTTCTAAAATAAGATTAAGAAAAGAGACAGAAAACCAACAACTGACTTTAGTGCTGTCAAAGCTACACGCCCAAAATATGATGCCATCATAATGAGTACGCCATCTTATTTAAGGCGTTTTTGGGCGTGTAACGTCACTAAAGTCAGTTGTTGGTTTTCTGTCTCTTTTCTTAATCTTATTTTAGAAAGTGACAGGAATAAATTTCGTTAAGTTAAGTCGTGGCACAGTTCGAATCGACACCAATATTGACATCTTGTAGACTAAATACTGAATGCTTGCACCACAAATTATTTAGGCCTGAACCTGTTTAGTGATCACTCCGTCTCTAGAATACTCAATAGTGATGAGAGTAACAGCATTAATTATTAGCCCAATCATTTTACGGTTTGAGCCGGGACTAATTTATAATTGTTTTTTTTTCGGTATAATATTGAAGAGCCAATTTGAACTTAAAAATGTACCAAAATAAAAAAAAATCACGTCAGCAACAGTTCCAATTTTAAAATTTAGCTGTTATCTCGTTCTAAAAAACCGGATGGTAAATTTTTTTGCACATGTATATGGCTTTACCATTAACATACTTCAAACATGGTGTAAATATTTTTGTCTACATAGAAGGTTTTGAAAAATACATTCGTATTTTCTAATAAATACCTCATTTTTTAAACTTCAATGCCCATTTTATTGCTCAAAATAATTTAAAATGTTGAATCAAATTCAAATGAGAATATTATTAATTTAAAAGCCTTCTGGGATACACAATTTTGATTTATATGTTGCATAATGATATTTTTTTTTTAAGATAGTCTTTTTGTCACTAAATGGTGCCGGTTACAGTTTAAAAGTCCAATTAATAATTACGCCCCACCCCTCCTGACAAAACTCCGTAAAATGACTGGGCTATATTGCCTATTCGTAAATATTTTTTTGGTGTAAGTGACTCTAAGACATGGATGGTAAGATTTTATATAATTTTATATGATTACGAGCTTTTACCCGCGACTTCGTCCGCATAAATTATATACCAGATTTTAAGTCAGATGATAAGCTATCAAACAAAAAAAGTTTCATCAAAATCGGTTCAGTAGTTTTTGCGTGATACTCGAACAAACAAACACACAAACAAACAAACAAACAAACAGACAGACAAAAAATCCAAAAATTGGTGATTTGGAATCAGGGACATCTAAAAATCATATCGTAATCTTTTTTTTGTAAATATCTTCAATGTACAGACACACTTCTGTTACAGTTTTATAATAGTTTAGATTAGACTATGGACTAGATGCAGTCTCATATAAAATCTTAGCATATTTTTGTCCGAATTAACATAATGTTTAAGTACTGTTAGTGAGATGAAGTAATACTAAGACAAAAGTAAAGGCACCAAGAGAGATTGGCTCTACACAATTTTCTTCAGGTCACCTACTATCTTTTAAAAACAAAAAGGACACTGGTCAAAAATGTATGGCCACTGGTCCAAGAGCCCCCCCGCTATGACACAGATAGGGATAATTAGATGATACCTAAACGTACATGGCACCCAAGGGGCATCAAAATATTTTACGGGGAAAAAATATACGGGGTGTTTTATTTTGATGAACTCTTTTTAAAATCGAAATTATTGTTTTTGATTATTATGGCCCCAAAAGGTGTAATGTCTTTCGGGGTGATCAGGCACATAGCTAAAATTACTAAAAGTTATTATTAAGCGAGCAAAAATAATGAAGCTGACGTTTAATATATAAAAAAAAAACAAAAACAATAATACTATCGACATGACACAAGGAATTCAAGCAACAGATGTAAATAGCGGCTAAATGCTAATATTTGTATGAAAAGCCGCTAAACAAAACACCTTGTATCTTTCTCTTGAAAAGATATTGGTGCCGCATATATAAAAAAACAAATTCTGCCCACTGTCCTTTAAATTGCATGGGTTCTTCTTTGTCCAAAACATTGAAAAATATACGTTATTTAATTGTAGTTAAAGTCATTTATCGTTCGTTGACTGTATCACTGTGATTAAAAGAACTCTGTTCTATTCTGAAAGGAACCACATTTCAAAGGGTATACAAAATGACTGTAACGAAACGATACTATTTAGTACAGTCAGCGTCATTAATACCTCTACTACTACGTATTTGTTTAGCTCAAAATATGAAAATCACCATAATGATTTCTGCTTTGAAAATTTTCTAACTTTAAAGCTGGCACAATATCGATTACTAATTACTATGTAGTTACTCGATTTTGTTAGATTTTTTATTTTTTCTGTGCGGCCCGACAAAAATATAATATACGAGCTTTTACCCGCGACTTCGTCCGCATAAATTATATACCAGATTTTAAGTCAGATGATAAGCTATCAAACAAAAAAGTTTCATCAAAATCGGTTCAGTAGTTTTTGCGTGATACTCGTACAAACAAACATCCAAACAAATGAACAAACAAACAAACAGACAGACAAAAAATCCAAAAATTGGTGATTTGGAATCAGGGACATCTAAAAACCATATCGTAATCTTTTTTTTGTAAATATCTTCAATGTACAGACACACTTCTATTACAGTTTTATAATAGTTTAGATTAGATAGGTAATGTCCATGTAATAATTCCTATAGAAGAATAGAAGGATCCTATAGAAGTAGTTAGCCACATTTCTTTGAATGCATAGGTCGCAAGCATGTTATATGTAACATTTCTGTAGCATCCCGTGCCTATAATTTGAATAATTTTTTTAAACCAAAAATTATAAAACTACATAAAATAATAAATAATTTGGGTACTATGGATGGCTTATCCTACTAGGTATCCTACTAATATTATAAACACGAAAGTTTGTAAGTATGGATGAATGGATGCTTGTTCCGCTTTCACGCAAAAACTGCATAACGGATTTTGATGAAATTTAGCATACAGACAGACCATGGCGTGGATTAACACATAGGGTACTTTTTATACGGTTAACGCAGACGAAGTCGCGGGCAACAGCTAGTTTATAATATATCTAACTACTCCTTTGAGGAATATAGTTACACACACACATATACTATGTGTTGGTACCAACATACCTACCTACAATCACAATATACCGAAACTTTACAGGAGTGCCATTCACTAAGCGTCACATCGCTGTCAAAAACATAGATGAGCTCACAAATGTAACATCCTTCTTGTATCCTTCAGATCGTCGTTTTCACACGAGTTTGACACTTGGCTTAACCATAACGAATACAGAAATGCAGCTCGCCGATGTTTCAATGACGAATTTAAGGTTGTGACGATGTATGCGCTTAGTGAATTGCATTGCTGTATTGGAGTGCGCTTTTTGAATCTCATTCGCCGAGTTCAGCAGTTGAAAATGTAAAAATTACTGTGGAGACATGCATCTTTCTATTGCTGATTTGACTTTCAAAAATCATACTTCAGGAGTGCGATTTTCGAAAGTCAAATTAGCAGTAGAAAGACTAGAAAGATGCGTATCTCCATACAGTTTCAACTGCTGAGTTCAACGTATGAGATTCAAAAATCACACTCCGTGAGTGCGATTTTTGAAACTCATTCGTTGAACTCAGTAGTTGAAAATGTCATAATTACTATGGAGATACGCATTTTTCTACTGCTGAGTTCAACATGTGAGTTTCAAAAATCGCACTCCTGTTGCAATCGATGACTGACGAAACAACAGAAGATACCAATGATTTTTGACAATACAGCTGAAACAACCTCAATAAAGCTACACTGGAGTTCACTGGACGCTGTCAGGCTCGCCGAATATCAGGGCAATAAAATATAGACACACAAAAGTAGAACAATTATATTGGCACGAAGAAGGAGAATTATTTTCATACAATCTTAAAACATTATTTTGTACTAGCTGTTGCCCGCGACTTCGTCTGCGTTACCCGGAAAAACAGTACTCCATGTATTAATCCAGGCCATGGTCTATCTGTATGCCAAATTTCATCAAAATCTGTTCAGCAGTTTTTGCGTGAAAGCGGAACAAACATCCATCCATCCATACTTACAAACTTTCGCGATTATAATATTAGTAGGATAGGATTTCTATTCGTAGTTAACTGTACCATCAAATAAGAACATCTAATAGAACAGTATAAGAATGAGTAACTAGTTTAATCTTATTACTTTGCATTCGAGTTTTCTTCATTTAAAGAGGGTCTGTCTTTTAAATTCCATGAAAGGAGAAACAGGAGGATTCAGACTTGAATGGGCTCTCGGAGGAATAGTCCGGTCGCGACTTTTGTCGCTGAATAATTCATTTAATCCATTTAATAGGGACTGCTGTATATACGGACATAAAAGGAAGATAGCCTGTAATGTTGTACACAATTCGCATTGTTTACTGAATACACTTGATCTTGGTAGCTAAGTAAATACTGTTAATACCAAAGACATATATTACTAGCGTAAGGACATGGCCTATGAGCTTGACTATTGTCTCCAGTTTGTTGGCTCTAAAATGCAAGGAAAAATGTCAATTTAGAGCACTACAAATATATGACACGCCTATAGGATACTATATACAATGTTCTTGATGACACGATATAGTTCGTATACGAGTTATGACAGATGGCGCAAATTTTTGTTTCTATGAAGAAGGTTTTTGTAAAATATTCTGACGGGCCTATCCTTACGCTAGTAATATATAAATCTATTAATATACAACGTGTTAATGAATTAACGCAAAACTAGAAAGTAGTTTGTTTAGAATCGAGAGCTGAATCGAATTATCATGGTTTCAACATAGGTAATTTTTTTCAAAATATTAAATAATTTTTTATAAACATTTTATATTTTCTGAACCCGATGACAACCCACCGCACGGGCACACTCACCTTACTAAGTACCAAAACAAGATTATAAAAATGTATCCATGAGTACGTTAGCGCTTTCTTTCAGTGCTGAAATGATAACAAATCATTTTTGCCTCAAAACTTAAAATGCGAATAACTTTAAATTTTAACTATCAAAATAATAAAATTATTGTTGCAATCTAATTATTTTGTTATAAATCAGTTGGGGTGTATGAGGTTTTGCGTTAATTCATTAACACGTTGTATAAATCTATGGTTAATACAGAAAATCTTGCTTTCGCCTTTGTGGAGGATATTAGAAATTGTGTTTGTTTTCCATAAGCATAAGCATATGCTCACGACTATATTCCCCGAGGGGGTAGTCAGAGATATTCTGAAACTTCAGAACATCCACGTTTCACTAGTAGTACCGAAACTCTGACCAGTGTGACGGGGAGCGAGCCCGTCGCCACTTGTAATGGACAGTAGGTACGATACATGCCTTGAAATTGAAGCATGCAGGTTTCCTCACGAAGTTTTCCTTCACCGAAAAGCCAGTGGTGTTATGTTTTTTTAGGTAATACCTATTATTAGAGCGTCGGTCGGTCGCGTTGCGGAGGGGTTCCAATTACAGGAGGAGCACCAAATTATGGGGTTCCGGGTTCGAATTCGCACGGACAACATGCCATGTACCAATGAGTTTTTCTAACTTATGTACGTAATACCATAGAGTAAATAAATGGTAATACCGACTGCTCTCAAACGGTGGAGGAAAACATCGTGAGGAAACCTGCGTACACTGAAGAAGATTATGATGTGTATGTGAAGTCTACTAATCAGCATTGGGCACGCGTGGTGGACTAATGCCCATACATCCTACCTGAGGGTAGGCCTGTGCCCTGCAGTGGGACGTTTATAAGCTGATGATGATGACCTGTTATTAACAGGGTATTTATAACGTGACATTTTACTCGCTCTCCGTTATTTTCTAGATAGGTACAACTATTATGTGACTATGGGATCTATCACACAAGCGATTTTTAAGCGTAAGGGATATCGCAATTGCACCACCGCGCGCCGCGACGTCGTCGCAACTGAATCGCCGCGATTTTATAGCAGAGGCATAGACTGAGCGTTATCGCTGCGTCATCGCCGCGACATTAAATGATCTTAGAAACATATAGCTTAGACTTTATATCCATTTTTGTATGGGGAGGGTATATTTTTTGGATAGAAGGATGAGCCTGGGCACACTTGTTCCTTAGGTGGTCTAGTGTGAAAAACGCCCGGAGGACTCCCTCTATCACCCCGCCATGGGGGTGGAGGGGGTGTTGAACTTTTCAGATACCGCACTCACTGTGATTCGTCATAACTGCCAATTTCTAGCTACTAGGGCATGTTTGGTATCGTTTTTGACTAAATCAAAGTAGCTTAGTTGATTTCTGAAACAAAAAAAATGTATTCCCATACAAAAAAATTGAAAAACAGTGAAAAATAAAAAATAAGTAAAAATATTTTTTTTTGTTAATTACCATAAACTTAAAACCGGTAGCAATATCGGACTTTAAAAAATATATTTGGAAAGCTGCTTTTATACAGATTCCAAAAATATAAGGTTTGTTGAGAAAAAAGCAAAAAAAAATGAAAAAAAAAAAATTAACGCAACTAGGCAGGAACAAAAAAAATTTAATGAAATGCAGGAGTGGACGTAGAAGTGTCCAATTTTGTATACAATTAGTAGTTACTATAAGCATTAAGGGAAAACTAAAATATTTTACAATATTATACCAGTTTTCTTGATACATAAACTGCACAAATAACTTGGTAATCCTGTGTATTTATACAGGATTACAAAGTTACACTTGCAGTGTACCTGTATATTGTCATGTCTTGTTGACTGACACATCAACGCACAGCCCAAACCACTGGTTCTAGAGATTTGGAACTTAGGTTCTTTATATAGGACGGTTTACAAAATGAAAGGAAACATCAGATGACATCATCAACATCATATATTTACAATAAAACAGATTAAAATATTATTTTTCTTCTTCCTGTATACATTTGCCTTCGCAATGACACAACTCTGTGCACTTTAGTTGCCGTTGCAAACACCGGCACCTGTTGGTGCCGCAGCCCTTTTTGCATCTACACCTAATCATTTCGATGCAGGCTTCAGCAGCAACAGGCAAGTCTGTCCATGTAGGTTGCCAACTATCGCCGACTTTTGTCCATCCCCAGTTAGATGGATCAGGAAGATCTTGAATCGGCGACATTTGACCCCGTACATGGACAGCTTGAAAAACTGCCCTCAAGAAATGTTGATATAGAGCCGCTTTTGTGGGTGGTATATGCTCTAGTTGGCGGTCTTTTTTGGTAAATAAATGTTTTTTCGCTTCGTTTACTGTAGTACAGGAACTGGATCTAATAAGGAAAAAATATGTACCGTTAAAATGTTGCTTTGTTACTTATTAGTTATTAGGTACCTAGTTTTATGAAGTTATCTACCTGTCATATAAAATAATAACAAACTTTTCAAGGATGGCAAATGAGTCGTTGTTCCGGCCTTCATAGGCTGCCAAAAAACCATCTATGGCAGGTGGCAGTAGGGAAAACGTTCCATGTCCCCATTGCACTTTTTTCCCTTTCCCATTAAAACTAGAAACTGTGTCACACCCCGTGAATGCATGGAATAAAGGAAGGACCTGTCTGGGCTAGAGGAGCTATGGGTGCATGTAGGCACTGGAAAGCACCACCAGTATCTACCTTGTCATGAGATAGCGAACGCTCTTGGTAAATTCTTGTTATAATAATACCACCTTTACTTCTAAACACGTCATCTTGATTTAGCAATTAAAAAAATTTCTTCTTCACCACCACAAAAACAAAGGTCCTTCCTTTATTCCACGCATTCACGGGGTGTGACACAGTTTCTAGTTTGGAAAGGGAAAAAAGTGCAATGGAGACATGGAACGTTTTCCCTACTGCCACCTGCCACAGATGGTTTTTTGGCAGCCTATGAAGGCAGGAACAACGACTCATTTGCCATCCTTGAAAAGTTTGTTATAATTTTATATGACAAGTAGGTAACTTCATAAAACTAGGTACCTAATAAGTAACAAAGCAACATTTTAACGGTACATATTTTTTCCTTATTAGATCCAGTTCCTGTACTACAGTAAACGAAGGAAGCGAGAAAACATTGATTTACCAAAAAAGACCGCCAACTAGAGCATATACCACCCACAAAAGCGGCTCTATATCAACATTTCTTGAGGGCAGTTTTTCAAGCTGTCCATGTACGGGGTCAAATGTCGCCGATTCAAGATCTTCCTGATCCATCTAACTGGGGATGGACAAAATTCGGCGATAGTTGGCAACCTACATGGACAGACTTGCTTGCCTGTTGCTGCTGAAGCCTGCATCGAAATGATTAGGTGTACATGCAAAAAGGGGTGCGGCACCAACAGGTGCCGGTGTTTGCAACGGCAACTAAAGTGCACAGAGTTGTGTCATTGCGAAGGAAAATGTATACAGGAAGAAGAAAAATAATATTTTAATCTGTTTTATTGTAAATATATGATGTTGATGTCATCTGATGTTTCCTTTCATTTTGTAAACCGTCCTATATAAAGAACCTAAGTTCCAAATCTCTAGAACCAGTGGTTTGGGCTGTGCGTTGATATGTCAGTCAACAAGACATGACAATATACAGGTACACTGCAAGTGTAACTTTGTAATCCTGTATAAATACACAGGATTACCAAGTTATTTGTGCAGTTTATGTATCAAGAAAACTGGTATAATATTGTAAAATATTTTAGTTTTCCCTTAATGCTTATAGTAACTACTAATTGTATACAAAATTGGACACTTCTACGTCCACTCCTGCATTTCATTTCATTTTTTTTGTTCCTGCCTAGTTGCGTTAATTTTTTTTTTTCATTTTTTTTTGCTTTTTTCTCAACAAACCTTATATTTTTGGAATCTGTATAAAAGCAGCTTTCCAAATATATTTTTTAAAGTCCGATATTGCTACCGGTTTTAAGTTTATGGTAATTAACAAAAAAAATATATTTTTACTTATTTTTTATTTTTCACTGTTTTTCAATTTTTTTGTATGGGAATACATTTTTTTTGTTTCAGAAATCAACTAAGCTACTTTGATTTAGTCAAAAACGATACCAAACATGCCCTAGTAGCTAGAAATTGGCAGTTATGACGAATCACAGTGAGTGCGGTATCTGAAAAGTTCAACCCCCCCTCCACCCCCATGGCGGGGTGATAGAGGGAGTCCTCCGGGCGTTTTTCACACTAGACCACCTAAGGAACAAGTGTGCCGAGGCTCATCCTTCTATCCGAAAAATATGGGTGTTGTCCTATAATGACCCAGCTAATAGCGGCGATATCTGGGCGATATATCGTTCCATCAGCACTCATAAATAGCTTGTGTGTTATGGCCCTAAACAAAGTTCAGTAGGTATAGAAATTATCTTTGATTAAATAAAATAGCGAAAGATAGGTGACATTCTTGCATTACGTAATAGAAAAATGAATCTGCTTTTCATGTACTTACGAGTGAAAAGTAAAACCACAGTATAAGAAAGAGTATCTATTACTAGATACAGTACGGACACCCTTCCCTCCCACCAACTTTTTACCTCACCCCCTCTATCGCCCTCTGGTTACCTCGCACTGGTTACTCTTTACCTAAGTAGAAAACATAAGGTTCAATTTCTTTGGTTTCGTATTTGCTGACGTCATCTTGCCAAGTGTCCGGGCTGTGGTAATACCGTGTGTTTCGTTATTTCTTTTTGAATGATTTTTACGAGGACTTAAAGCACACGAAGGATTGTATTACCTTTATTCCGCTTCAAATAAAAAAGTATCTTAATCACGTCTTCTTCTTATCGTGTGGGCAGAGCCCTGGTGTCAGAGTTTTTTCAGACCGCCTTTCGGCCTCTGACGTAATCACGTAATGTCGCTCGTATTGCGATTAAGTAAATTAGGCGACGGGGGCTCAATTTATGAGATCCAGCTGCTATTGGGTAGTCACATATCTTGCTATTTTAATTTGATCAAAGGAAATTATACATATATCACTAGCTGATGCCCGAGACTTTGTCTGCGTAGACATGCTATTTATTTTTGTTGGTTGGTTGGTTTTTGCTAAATCCCACCTGTTCACCCCGATAGATATTTACGAAGTAAGCAGTCAATGTAGTCGAAATCCACTAAGTATGAGCATTATTATTATCGTCGTAAAACCTTTCACTGAAAAAAGCATCTTGAATGCCGTTTAGAGCTCAGTGGCGCCCTCATGCAAAAATTTTAGATTTCTCAATCAAAAAAATGTTCTTAAAAAATTTATAAGTGGAAAGTTTTGAACTTATAAAACTATTGTATTGAATAAAATAGCGTTTAGACTTTAGTAGTAAGTTAGTTTGGAACTTTCTATTTTAGATTTTCTTGATTGATAAATCTAAAAGTTTTTGATGAAGTTGCTAAAATATTAAGAGGGCTATCGCAGTCCAGTCCCTCATCACATTAAAAAAGATTTCTCAATAAAGAAAGCCTCAATTAAAAAAGTGCTCAACAGATAAACTACAAAAGCCTTTAAGCTATTTTCATAGAATACTTTTATAGGTTTTTTAAAGGTCAACAATACAACATACAAATTTTGAAAAAAGAAAAAAAAGGCCGCTTTTGTTTTTATTCGAAATTGTCTAAAAGTGGAATGTTTAAAACCTATAAAAGTATTGTATAACAATGGCTTGAAGGCTTTTGTAGTTTATGTTGAGCACTTTTTTAATTTAGGCTTTCTTTATTGAGAAATCTTTTTTAATGTGATGATGGCGCCACTGGACTGCGATAGCCCTCTTAAGGCGGTTGCAGAGGGGTCAATTTTATCCAAAACTTTGACGCACAATACGCGAAGACGGTATTAATATAAGTAACTTTGTATACATGGAAAAATAGGTTAGAAAATCTAGATGTCGCGTATCAAATAACATTTGCTATTTATAATATAATTACGAAGATATAAAGCTTTGAAAATTTTGTATGAAAAAATTTATATTTGCATACAAAGCTTTATATCTTCGTAATTATATTATAAACTAGCGGCCCGTCCCGGCTTCCAACGGGTGGACGGCTAATCTTTTCTAGCAATAAATATAGCCTATGTTACTCAGGGTGAATGCAGCTTTCTAATGGTGAAAGAATTTTTTAAATCGGCCCAGTACTTTTTGAGCCTATTCATTACAAACATACAAACATACAAAAATAGGTACAAATCTTTCCTCTTTATAATATTAGTGTAGATTAGTGTAGATTGCAAATGTTATTTGATACGCGACATCTAGATTTTCTAAACTATTTTTTCATAATTCCGTCTACGCGTATTGTGCGTCAAACGTTTGTATGGACTGAAACCACCTTAAGATGAATAAAAATTCACTGTAATTTTAAAACTTTTTATTACCAATTCTACAGTCTTTAAACTATCTCAAACGGATTCCGATGATTATTAAAAACAGAGAATTAAGATAGTTTTGGTACAGTCATTGTTCTTCATTAACACTAAATGAGTATGATATTATCTTCGTTAATACAGTACATTGTTCCGTTAATCCTAAATGTATTAAGGCTGCACCGAGCCTACTGTGCTGCCCCCAATCGTATTTTTTTTATTTCTTAACAATTAAACAATATTTAAAAAAAAAAGTCACATTGTAGTCATTGCTGATTTTCAATTTATCGAGTCACTGCGGATTTGTTTTTATAATGGTTGTAGTTATTATCTTTAAAACCTCCAAAAGTGACCACTTTCGGCGGTTTTAACCATAATAGCTACAAGCATAAAACATCATAATCCATAACGTTTCGATAAATTGAAAGCCAATCAGGACTTCAATGTGACATTCTTGTTTTTTCGAAATGTTGTTTAGTTGTACAGAAATAAAAACAATACGATTGAGGGCAGCACAATAGGCTCGGTAGGCTCTTAAGAGTCTCATTATTACTTGCCGTTTTAAGAAACATTTCATTCGTTTCTATATTTTGCCTGTAACGTTAGAGTTCATATTGCAATAACACCTAAAAAATTTGCAATAATATTCACTATTATATAACTATAATACAATATTTACGTTGTTATAATTTACATTTAGCACTAACTTATAATCACATCGAAGGTTTACTTAGATATAAAATAAAATGTTTTGTAACGTTAAACGTTTTGATAAAGATAAAAGCAAAAAAAAATTGGTTTTTAAATCATTTATAGCAAAACGAATTAATCTTAATTTTGGTTTAGGCCGAGTTAAGATACTTCAACTATTAGAATAAACCATCAAACGTTGTATAAATTATAACTATGATTTGATTCTTACACAGAGAATTGCGATAAATGGAAAAAATACAACCTAATTCATAATATAATAATCATAAATTACTCGTATATGTAATGGGAAAGGTAACCTTGGTGATGTAAAACTTTTTCGATTATCACTCAGTTTATTGACAAGCTCGCAGTTGTAATAATTCATTCTGAGAAAGTTCCGAATGAACTTCCAAAGACGAACGCCGAAAACTTGAAGAGTGGCATTTCAGAAGTAAATCATAAGTGAAATCGGCAAATCGATTTAGAATACGAATACCCGTGTTCCCTTTTTAGTACGGGTAGTATGAGTTTTCTTTCGTATCGAATAGGTACTATACAATTTTTATTTGATAATTCGAATAGTGATACTTTTTGACTGTATATTATGTACATGAAACTATAATTTTAAAGAAAACCGTCAATTGATTTGACCCTGGACTCATCCATTTTATTTTTGTGTATAATCCCTTAGGTAACATTTTTCAAATAGAAATTTACTCTTCCACTCAGTCCCAAATTCAACCTCTTGGAATAAATCCAATTAATGTTTGAGCTAATTTGTCTTATTGCGAAGTCACTCTCTATTACATTGCGGCTTTGTTTTGTCTGAGATCGTATTTATATCCATATCAGTGGTCTGTACTTCAACATTAGGCGCAGAGAAATTATCATATGAAATATATTGCGGAGCTTGCTGTGCTTCCACTTTCGCAATGACCGGCCGTTTCTTGGTCTTTATATACCCTAAGGCTGATACTAAAACAACGAACACTATGAATCCGATACAGCATCCCACAACCAAACTAAGTCTTCTTTGTAAAATATCAGCTATTCCCATATAAGTGTTTGAAAACGGGCTATCTATTGCCGGTCCAAATATTTCTATTGTACTCACACTGGTGCATTTACTTCTTATAGAATCGTTCATGTAAGGTCTGAGATGATTGAATATGTGCTCGTCGCCAAATATGTTGGGGTTCTCTACTGTTGCTATTCTTGCGCCGGGTACTGAAGAGTCTGAAGATGTTGAAGGGCCGTAGTTGCCAACAGCTATGACACAGATTGTGTATCGGGAGCCAGGAGTCAGGTGGTTCAAAGGTGCTGATCTATCCGATGCGTTCAAGTCTTTCCCTCGAATCTATGAAAAGTAATTTTTTTGTTATAGGTCATCGATCAAATTATGTTTAGTTTGGAAAAAAATTGAGTGTTCCATTGTTAAAAAGGAAGATTTAAACGGATTCACGGCGCAGCCGAATATCCACGGGCGAGAAACATAAATATTTTTTATGGTCCATTGAAGTGATGCACAGCCTTTGTATTCAAATGTTTGTTGTAATGGTTGCCGTGCGCGTTTTATATGATACATTTTAAATTCATTTCACAGGTGCAAGTACAAGCGTTAAGCTTTTACTGGAAAAGTTTTCGAAATTTTGTAAACTATAAAAAGGAAATTTGTTTTCGTGGATGACGCCACAGGTGCACATAAAAGTTTTCCTCGTGTCAACGAGCACTATCAATCAAAAGGATTTATGATACAGACGCTTTAAGTTATTTTCAGACTTTTGTTGTCAGCTGAAATAAACGGCACTAAAAAGCACATAGGAATAAGCAATTAATACTCACGATGGCAGGACTGAGCTCGCCGAAATAAGCCACTTTATATCCGCTCAAGCCAGTCTGGTTGCGGCTCTGCCAAGACACGACGACGGAGTACGGCTGTATGTCTTGTATGGCTATGCGGATAACGATGGGCATATCGCACAGTTTCTGTGACGTCAATTCCATGAATTTGTGTCCGTGTAAATCCTCAGGGTGCTCACAGCGAAGATTATGGCTGGTTTTCAAAACTATTTTGTAGTGATCTTGCATCCATTTCCATAAATCTTGCGATTCACAATTACACGCCAATGGGTTTTCTGAAAATAAAATATTGTTAGAAACGAATTTATATTAAATATTTTTGAATAATGATGACAGAATTCACGTTTGCAGAATGTTTTGAATTTAAACAGTGAAAGTGGAATGTGAGACGCGAGTCTGTTAGCACCACACCTGCTCATTTTTGTTAATTTAATTGAATTTTTCTACAATATAACGTCTGCTACATAATTCTCAATGTTTTGAAGATAAAAATGTATACGTACCATCAAGTGATATTGTCTTAACTTGCGTTTCCAACGATCTTAGCCATTTAATTTGTATTACTTCGAAATAATTATGACTCAAATCAATATAACCAATCTTTTTCAGACCTCTAAATGAATCAGAGGATATCGCTGATAACCAGTTATTGCTCAAGTACAAATCATTCAGACTTTGGAGGCCACGAAATGTATCTCTGTTTATCCTTGTTATATGGTTGTAGGAAAGGTCTAACTTTTGTAAACTCTGCAAATCTGAAGTAAACTCCTCGAGCTCTCTGATTGTATTACGAGATATATTCAGAAGTCGAGTTGAATATAATCCCTGGAGTCTTTCTCTTGGTAGATTTTCTAATTTATTTTGACTTAAATCCAGACTTTGTAATTTATGCAGTTTGGAAAATGCACCAGGCGATAGTCGAACAATTGAGTTGTCTGTCAATATCAATTTCTTTAATGCAGGGAAGTTTTCGAAGTCTTTACTTGTAATTATAGTCAGATTTGTGTTCGTTACAACCAATTCTTCTAGAAGCGGGAACTCTTTTGCTGGATATGTTTGTAACAACTGTACTAATGAATTCGATGACATGTTTAGCGTAGTCAGAGCCGGCAGGACTGCCTCTGACAACCCATTGCTAGGTATATGCTTAAAAATATTATGCGACAAATCTATCTCTTTTAAACCTAAAGAATGCTGGAAAAAATTCGGTGGAAGAACTGTTATCAGATTGTTACTCAAATTCAAAGTTATAAGGTTTTTGAGCGACGGAGAATTAAAACCGTTTAATATTGAAATGTGATTGTGGCATAAATTCAAAGTTCTCAGATTTTGCAAACCAATAAATTTAAAGAAATCTACGCTGTGTAGTTGATTATGACATAAATCTAAGACTTCTAAAGACGTAATGTTGAATAGCGCCACGTGAGGAAAATCTGAAAAATTATTGCCTTTCAGATTAAGCTCCTGTAATATTGTCGTATACGCGAACACGTCTTTGTGTAGGTCTCTTAGGTTGTTAAACGCTAAGTTAATTCGAAGCAAATTTTGATTTTTAATATAAATAGCTGGAGGCAAATGAGATATGTTAGACATTTCTAGTGACAAAGCTTGTAACGAAGGTAAATGCGAAAATGTTTTGTTCTCTAATATTGTTAAGTTATTCTTAGATAATGTCAGAGTCTTCAAGCCTGGAATTTGAACTTGAATAATGTCTTCGCAAGTCAATAGATTATTGTTCATTTCTAGGTCACTTAAGTTTGGCAAAGTTTTTAACGAGTTTGCTTCAATAATTGATATTGAGTTTTTGCTCAGTCTGAGTTGTTTGATTGGGAGTGATGAAATATCAAAATCCAACACAATTATTTCATTTTGCGAAAGGTCTAAAACCTTCAATTTGGTTAACAAGTGGAAAGTGTCCTTCGCTACTTGATTAATGTTATTACTTTGCAAATACAGTTCTTCCAACGTTACAAGCTTGTAAAAAGTTTCATTGCTTAGTTTCATTAACTTATTATTACTTAGTTCTAAAAATTTTAATTTCTTTAGGTGCATAAAAGTCTTATTTTCAATATGTACAATACTGTTATTTTTCAAATACAGCCTTTGAATGTTTAACAAATCATTAAATAGATTTGAAGTTAATATCTTAATACTATTTTGGCTGAGCCACATTATTTGCACATTCACTTGCCCTCTTAGAGAGCTGTTCTTTAGTAACGACACGTAATTTACACCAAGCTGTATGGAAACTAACGACGAGTTTCTATTTGGGAACACATCTCCAATAGCAGTCAAGCGATTACCCTGCAAATTTATGTGTTGAAGACTCCTAAGAGTAATAAATGCATGCGAGTCTATGTTTTGGATAATATTATTCTGTAAATGGAGTTCTTGCAGTTCTGGGAGCGGACTGAATACGTTGCGCTTAATATGACTTATTTTATTATTTTGTAATCGTACTTCTTTCAACGAAATCAGCTTATCGAATACCAATTCATCTAGTTCGTTAATTTCGTTATTATCTAAACTTAATGTAACTAATTTACGGTTGGACTGAAAAATATTACGAGGAAGTTTTTTCAAAAAATTTGTTCCCATGTGTAGTTGAGTTAAATTATGTAATGAAGAAAAACAATTTGGATGCAAAATCTGTATTGCATTATGTTCTAAATTAAGAACAGTGAGTCCCATGGCGTTCTCGAAAGCATCGTCCGGTACATCGAGGATATTATTTTCGGATAAAAATATCTCTGAAAGTTGGTGAAGGTTTGAAAATACACCTTTGATGTGGTGAAGATGATTATGACTTAAATCTATTGTGCGAATGTTACGGTTCTTTTGAAACGTGCTCTTAGCTATATTTATAATCTTGTTACGACTTAAATCAACTGTTTCTAATTTTTCCAATAAATAAAAAGCTTCTTCATCTATTTCTTGTATCTGATTACTGAAAAATGTTAACGTTTTTATTCTCGGCATGCAACGAAACCAATTCCTTTGGATTTTCGTAAACAAGTTAGAGTTTAAATCTAAAGTAACTAAATTAGGTATAGTGGCATTTGTGTCGTTCGGTATTGAATGAACTCTGTTCCAAGCCAATCTGAGGTTGCTAAGTTTGTTCAATTTTCCTAAAGTTTCTAAAGGAAAAATGGTAAGAAAGTTTTCCGTTAGGTCCAGTTCATTCAGGGTTTCCTCCAAGTTGTGAAATGCATTTTCGGAAATATTTTCAATCTTATTTCCTTTCAGATTGAGTTTCTTCAATTTGAGATGTCTAAAAGCATTTGACTGGATGTCTTTGATGTCATTCAGCTGTAAATCGAGTGCTTCAATATGAAATAGTTCCAAGAATGATTCTTGCGGAATTCTGTTTAACTTGCTGGAAATTATACTCAAGGATCCCAATGAATCCCTGAGCGATACGAAAGCGTTGAGATTTATTTTATTGATAGCCGACTGGGAGATTTGTAAATTATTAATTTTAATTTTGGATGGGAAGAGATCCGCTCTCAGCTCCGTTGTGGTGCTCTCTAGATCGTAAATAGATAGCGACTGGATGGTTCCCTTTATCTTAGACAGCACATTTTTTACAACTCCAGGGGTCGCGCTGGGACACTCCAGAAATAATCCTGAAATAATTTATAACGTTAAATCATTGTGCGGGAATATAAATCTTTCGTTTTATTCTTGCTGTTATTGTGTGATTTTACGGCATTAAGAACAAATAATTGTTGTCCGGCACAAAACAAGTTGAGCTGTTTATAGTTTTTAACTACAGGTTATGATAAGTTAGCTGTTCGCTACACTAGAATAATATTTCATTAATCAATATGAATGCACGTACCTTCTTTAAAATTGTAACAGGGACATATAGGGTTCTCTGCTAGACTCGGACACTGTGACTGCTCTTCTCCTTGCAGTATCGGAACATGGATGACCAGTAGGCAGGAGTACAATCCGAAGATGACTGATATTCCACCAGCGCCCATGTTGTTGCGACGTCATTTCAGAAGCATTATGCATCCAGAGAAGGGAGTAGTTATCTTGCTGCTTTATCTTTGGTAATTCTGGAAAGAAGGAGCTAAATAAGAATGGGTAATACAACAAAAAATTAAATTTTTAATTTGCACATAATTGCTTATTTAATTTATTCTCTTTAAAGTAAATAGAATAAAACCGGTCAAGTGAGAGTCAGGCGACTCGCGCACCGAGGGTTCCGTACCACACCACCACAGAACACAACATTATTAACTTAGAAATAAAACTTTTTTTGTCCGGGACCTTTAGTGCGAGACCGACTCACACTTGGCCGGTTTTTAGTATTTGTTGTTATTCTGTAGAGTTTGCTCTATAATCACACTAAGTTTGACGCTTGTATGTATTACTGTTTTTACTATAGAGCGTGAAGAAAAAACGTTGATAAAAACTAGTTTCTTGTTGAAAACCCCCCTTAATTTTTAACTTTCTGCCATTTTTATTATTCGTTAACAAATCAGCTATTACGGTTCAAAAGTTACAGCCCTAAATAGGTAGGACAGACGAACGGACGGACGGACGGACAACGTAGGCTTAGTAATAGGGTCCCGTTTTCACCCTTTGGGTACGGAACCCTAAAAACGAACTAGAACAACAAGAAAAACTTCCAATTAAGAATGAATGGAGCATTTGATGTGAATAGCTGCATTTGTATGTATATTCAAATATTTGTAAATATAAATATCAGTGGACGAAATTACAATACAAAAATGTGACATCGAATAATGTTATTGTAGTTTTATTCGTCGGAGTTGAAACTTAATTTAGTACACCTTATATTCAGCATCATATTTGTTAACCACAATACAGGGTGTAAAGGAAGCCTAGCAAATACTGAAACACTACCAAATTCCTCTTTAACAATGTAGTTCCAACAATGCTCACATTTAGCAATTTAAGTTTTAGGCTGGAATGACGTGCCAAGTGGTGAGAGGAGGTTTTCGCCTACATTAATATTGCATAGGAAACCTTTACTCCCTTAGTAACCTCGAATGACACTCATGGTTGTATACTCTTATATATTCCGTGCCCATGGGAAGAATTGGTGGTGCATTCTAAACCAAAAATATATGATTCAGTTGGTCAGTGTTCACTTTGATGGTCTGTATTCAACGTTTCAGTATTTAACATGACGTTCCTTACACCCTGTATAAAACTAATCACTTTATTGTCGATTCGTCCAAGCGTTATTGTTTACTATGTCTTTATTAGCATTTCGTTCAAAAACAAAACGAACATAAAAGCCTGGCGTGTGCAACTGTCGTTTACCTACATAACATACTCAACATACTTCCGTTCTGAGAATGACAGTCACAGATTGTTTTCTTATGGCTCGACATCAACAGATTCTAGAGTTGAATTTTTACCCGACTGCGCCAGAAGGAGGGTTATTTAATTGTAATATTGAGACCAGAATCATCAGAATAGCGTTTGATAATCCTTCACTTTTTTCAAGTCGAAAAACATAGTAACAAAATCTTTATTTCTGAGTCGAATGTCGAAAAAAGTATAGTATAATTATTTTATAAAGTACTGTAGGCTTACCCTGAGTTTTCACAGTACGTTACGCCAATTTTGTATGACAGAATTAGTTCTTAACGTTACCACTAGGAGCGCTGTACGAAATTCGATACAAAAACAGAACTGTTGTTTACTATAGTACTTTTACTGTAGTTTAAGTGTAAACTCATGGTAGACCTACCGTAGAAATTTGTTCAGATTTAGATTATACGAGCTTTTACCCGCGACTTCGTCCGCATAAATTATATACCAGATTTTAAGTCAGATGATAAAGCTATCAAACAAAAAAAGTTTCATCAAAATCGGTTCAGTAGTTTTTGCGTGATACTCGAACAAACAAACACCCAAACAAACAAACAAATAAACAAATAAACAAACAAAGAAACAGACGGACAAAAAATCCAAAAATTGGTGATTTGGAATCAGGAACAGGTAAAAACCATGTGGTAATTTTTATTTTGTAAATATCTTCAATGTTCTGTACATTGAAGATATTTACACGCTTCTGTTACAGTTTTATAATAGTTTAGATACAAACAGTTTTCCTATTTTGTGTTTTTGTTTTGTATCGGTAGAATTTTCAGATAGTAGAAAAATGTTTTAAGTAGGTACAGTTTTGTCTTATAATAAATAAGATTTGGTATCACAAACCATTCAATAGGAGCCTTAATTTAGAATCTAAATCTATCTAAATTTTAGATCAAATATGTATGAAATATTATCATTATTGAGTGAAAATGTTTGGTATAATTTTATCTTATTGTCAGAATTGACAAAATTTTATCTCATATCAATCTCAATATGTTATTATATTTTCTCATATTGAATAGACTGACCAATATCATTGCAAGAAAAAGTTAAGGTTCAAATAAACTATCACAGAATAGAATGGCTCTTTCTGTTCTAAAATAGATTTTCCTTATTTATTTATCAATCAATTATTATTATTTATAGTACACCAAAATCTCGAGATATCTACAGGTGGTACGTAATACTATCATGGTCAATTATTGTCAGATATACTGTTTTATATTATCAGAGAGTAAAGTTAGCCGAGTAGTCGAGAAAAACGTAAGTTCGTCTTTTATGACAAACTTTATGAAACTATTTAGAAGCTGTGAATAAAAACGAACAAAAATAAAAGAGTTGAGGAAAAAGTTTACTGTCATACCGTCAATGTTAACGCATGGAATGCATAAAATGTTTGAACGACTCTAAACGAAAGTATAGGGTAGGTAGGTATCTAAACTATTATAAAACTGTAACAGAAGTGTCTCTGTACATTGAAGATATTTACAAAAAAAAGATTACGATATGATTTTTAGATGTCCCTGATTCCAAATCACCAATTTTTTGATTTTTTGTCTGTCTGTTTGTTTGTTTGTACAAACAAACAAACAAACATACAGATAACAAACAATTGTTTGTTTGTTTGTTTGGGTGTTTGTTTGTTCGAGTATCACGCAAAAACTACTGAACCGATTTTGATGAAACTTTTTTTGTTTGATAGCTTATCATCTGACTTAAAATCTGGTATATAATTTATGCCGACGAAGTCGCGGGTAAAAGCTCGTATTTAAATATTTCTATAATTATGACTTAAGTTATACAAAGAGTACGTAGCGTAGCGTAACGCATTAATGCTACGTAGAAAAAAGTAAATTTTTAAGCACGACTGCATTGTAATATTCTTGTTTTTCGGAAATTTTGTAATTAAAATAAACCGGCCAAGGGCGAGTCGGAATCGCGCACGGAGGTTTCCGTACCACCATTCAATATTGTCAAAAATTTTTATACCTTTCACTTAGTAGAGTATGCACTAAAATCACACTAAATTTGAAGTTTAATATGTGTATTGCCGTTTTCACGATAGAAAAAACACTTTTTCACCTCACAAGCTCGGAAAGATTCTGTTTGTCATTCGAAATCTGAGTGCAAAAGTGCATTTTATCCGCTAGCGTGGAAAGAGTTTTTAAAATTCGAATCTTTCTATTTAATAAAGAAAAACAGCATAAACAAGTTTTTTTTTCATGCTGTTTTCGTGCTGGCCAGTGCGATTATTCTAAAAATGAGGTTGGCGCATTGAAATTTTCCTCGCTGTAGTGAGGTGAAAAGTTGTGTGTTGCGCTCGGCAGCAAAGTTATTCTGCGTCTCGTACCTTTGAAACCCTCGCGATGCTCAGGATTCTATATTTGAACCACTCGCTTCGCTCGTGGTTCAATCCTAGAATCCTTCGCTTGCTCAGATTTCAATACAAATACTCGCGCCAAAAAGCAACTTTGCAGCCTTGCATAACAAATAACTATTTTTTGTACGGGGTCCCAAAATATAGGGGTATACAAAAAAAGTGTTTTTTTTAGGACCCCCTTAATTTCTTACTTTTTCATTATCCGGTAGCAAATTCAAATTAATTAGAACAAATTCCGAGAAAATTTGAACTCACTGCCTACTAAGACTACTAAAAATACATCCATTTAAAGCCAGAACGTACGGACGGACGGACGTACAGCGTAGGCTATGAATAGGATCCCGTTTGCACTCTTTGTGTCCGGAACCCTAAAAATACGATTGAGGTCAGTACAGTCTCGGTGCCCCCTTAAGAACTTACTAAAAATGTTGTTCAAAAATCAATCTGAACTTCAGGAAAAGTCCGTGTAATAAACTTTAAACTTTTCCGTGTAAAAAGACCCCTAGGGGTTTCAAGCAGAACATATAATAAATAAAGGGTACCTACAACCGTTGTTACCTACATCTAAAATTACACAAAGGAAACGGTGTTTCCAATTTAAAGTACGATGTGGGAAAAGGGTTTAATTAATCGTCTCGTATCATGAGCTTGACATTGTAATAATGTAACTTTGAATTAGTTGTTTATTAAAATTATAACATTAACGGAATAAATATTTGGTGGTCTGTTACTTTCTGTAATAGGAAATATTTAGGTATAATGCTATTTTTGAATTTCAAACATTATTGATTTTTAAACATGTTACAGCCATGTTGTGCTATTTCGAATCAGATTAAAGATTGAAAAATTCTGTCTCAGGCGGAATTGAAAATTTCGGTCTTTGAGCAGATTGCTCGGTGGCGAAATTGGATAACGCACTTCCGCGGTTTGGAAGAGTGCGGGTTCGAATCCCGCCCGAGACTGAATTTTTCAATCTTTAACACGTTGAACGCCGGCGGGTCACAATAACAATAAATTTTCCATTTTTGTCGGTCATTTGGCAGTCAAAGCCTTAATTTGATTATTTTTGAGTCTATCTACAAAGTGTAAAAAAACACCCTGGTAATATTTAAAGGGGTGGTTCAGACCATAGGACTGAACAATTTTCACCACGGAGCCAATACAGATAAAAAATCTGTTGTTTTATTAAAAACTGTAGTAGGTACTTACCTACCTAACTTGACTCAAATTGTATGGCAAAGTATTTTTTTTTTTCGACCTTATCTCCGTAGTGAAAGTTGTTCAGTTTGATGGTCTAAAATCTAAACCACCCCATTAAATATTACTAGGGTGTTTTGTGACATCCTACCCTCAATAATAAAACTGATTTAAAACTGTAAACTTATAAGCAATATTTCCAAAAAAATATATGAAGGATATGAATTAACGCAAAACTAGAAAGTAGTTTGTTTAGAATCGAGAGCAGAATCGAATTATCATGGTTTCAACATAGGTAATTTTTTCAAAATATTAAATAATTCGTTTGCAAAATTTAAAATTTTACCCTACTTACTACGAAAACAAGATTATAAAAATGTATCCATGAGTACGTTAGCGCTTTCTTTCAGTGCTGAAATAATAACAAATCATTTTTGCCTCAAAACTTAAAATGCTAATAACTTTAAATTTTAACTATCAAAATAAAGAAATTATTGTTTCAATCGAATTATTTTGTTATAAATCAGTTGGGGTGTATCAGGTTTTGCGCTAATTCATTAACACGTTGTATATTTATTTTTATTTTGTCTGTTTTTAGGGTTCCATAAACAAGTGCCAACGGGACCGTATTCAAAAGTTTACATAGATTCACATAGATTCGATTAAAATATAATATACTACAAACATTAGGACTAAACATGATTCAGATACAGAGATTAGCATTTAGTATTTTGCAATAGCAAATGATTATAACAGCCAATATTGCGTTTATGTAGGTAATTAAGAGCGTTCACTGAGGTCCGATTTGATTTTGATCAAGCTTTCTCTGTTATCCCATTTGAATTTGTGTGATGCGAGTGTGTTTATCAGGTTGTAATTATATACGACTGTTCAGACATTGTATGTTATGTATTATATGCGATAACATTTGAATAAAGTAACCTACATAATAAACTGACCGATTCTTTCTGATCTGACTACACAGCGGAATCGTGGAGACTCTGTTTTCTACTTTGAGCGCATATTATTATAATCTCGAGTACGCACGGCGACAGATCAACCTACCCATAGTTCGACCTTATGTCCATGAACATAGAGTTCAACTATGGGTAGGTTGAAGCATTGTAACGACTTAGTTTGTATGGGTGTTTTGTTCCTCGTTAGAAGAGCTATCAAACGACAGCTCACTAGATTGAGTAGAAAAGACTAATATTTTCCAACCCCGTTTTCGTTGCATGGGCCAAAAATTATTTTTTCTTTTTAGTATTTTTGTTTTTGAGCTACTATTATCTGCCTTCATGCAAAATTTTTATTTCGAAAAAAATATGGAGTAGGTAATTAAGGCTGGGTATAAATACTGACAGAATGCCTTGTTTGAATACGGAAACCTAAAATAAACTGATGCCAGATTTGCTCGTAGGTATTCCTAGTCATTCTTTAATATTGGTAATGTCGTTTAAGCAGCAAATATTGTTTCAGTTGACATGTATTCACTTTCATTTCGTCAGTTTTCTTTGATAATCATACTGTCATAGATCATAATCATAGATCCTAGAATATTATAGCACAATAGAACCACACCAAAAACATTATCATCAATAAATACCTATAATTTGTAATTAAACGTTATTAGATCACTAAATAAACACCTATCCCCTGAGTTCTAATATTATTGTTCATTACATTGAAAATAATACCTACCTACCTAGTATATTAAGGCTCATATTATCTAATGAAAAAGAATCGTTACTAAACTTAACAAAGAGCTAAAATTAAAAATCGATTTGTTACCGAAGCGTTTATTTTAGACAAAGCATCCCAAGGGGGTACTGAAAAATAATAAAGTAAGAAATTACCTCCCCGGCTTAACTTTCCTCAAATAGAGGCAGCCCCGCCAACTCGCCCAAAAGAAAATACCCATCGAACGAGCCAAAGTCTTTATATTGTCTTATTATACGCGTTTGTTCAGTTTCTTTACAAGTTAATCGCTTTTTAACGATATTCAATTTACGTTGTACTAAACTATAAAAATTCATTGAAATTAATAACATTTTGCGCAACTTTTACGTAAGGTTTTTAGTACTTTTTTAGTGTCAGTAATGAGAGATTTAGTTTAAATTTAGCTGGTAATTTCAATTTAAAGATACAAATTTTCCGCCTACACGATTGGTACTTTACCTTTTATTCAGTTAAAATAGCTAGGTTTAATAATAAAAACGTGTTAATCTATTCTTCTAGAAATCTTGTTTGTGAAGAATAGTTATCTTCTACGTAGGTAATTTAAAAGTGTCAGTTAGTACAAAAAACTAATATATAAGATACTAGCGACCCGCCCCGGCTTCGCACGGGTTTAATGCTGATATATAAACCTTCCTCTTGAATCACTCTAAATATTAAAAAAGACCGCATCCGCGCCGTAGTTTTTACGATCTAAGCATAAATAGGGACAGACAGCGGTAAGCGACTTTGTTTTAATACTATGTAGTGATAGTGATGTTTCTCTCTGTTTGAAATCAAACAGTCAAGGAGATGCTAGGAGTGCAGTTTCAAATTATATAGGGTCCCTCTTAATATGCTGACACTTTTTTAAGAGGATAATCAGACCATCAAACTGACCAACTTTCTCTATGGCACCAACATCGAAATGGAAAAAAAAAAATGCTCGTTTGGCTCGAGTAGGTTTGCATTTTTGTATGGACAAAACTGCAAACCTACTCGAGCCAAATGTATGGGACAGCTGATTGTTTATAGAGAAATTCCAAACATTATGGTTGCTAATTTCCTATTAATTAATTTCATAGGGAATTTTTTTTAGTATCATAGGTAAAACCAAAGTTAAAGTAATGCAACTGTTTACTCTAATATCCTTATCAATACGATTTTGTAAAATAACAACAATCAAAACTCACAAATATTTACTAAATATTTGAGATACTTAATTATAAAATAGAGCTTTCAGTTGGTTAATTAAATATTATTATTATGTAAATTATAACACTGAACTTCATCAAATACAATCGACAAAGTTAATGTAGCATTGTCAGTGGTAAATTGGTTTGTAAATTAATATTAAAATCATATAAAATTGTTATGAAGCGTTTGTACAAATATTCATTCTTCAAGAAGAAATTAATTAGTACCTAATTTAAAAACAATTTAACTGAAACCGAAACCAGAAGATTTAAAAATAGAATCAAATTAAGATTGTAATGAGACGCGCTACAAAGCTGTTAGTCGAGACTCGAAATTAATATTACAGCAATCCGACAGAAGTAGAAGTTGCCATAAGCCCATTCATCATGCGATTATTCTGAAATCACAATATAATTACGCTAATGCCTCGAGCAGTGGACGATTCATCATTGTTAATGTCGCCTAATTAAATTTTATTGGCCATATATTTTGTGGACAATAATAATTTCGTCAATTTTAAATAGGCAATGCTTTTCGTCGGTTGAACGGTGAGAATAATACTCTAATAGGGGATTAACTGCTGTTATTATTTTTCAAGTGTTTATACTAATTCAACTGCTTGCACAAAAACTAAAAGCATGTTTCAATTTATTGCTGTCATTGTCATCAGTCTGAATAGGTTCCTGGTTTGTGAGAGAGTGTGATCGGGTCGTTTATTATCATCATCATCATCATCAGCCTATACCTATACGCCCTACTGCAGGACACAGGCCTACCCTCAGGGTAGATGTATGGACGTTAGTCCACCGCGAGTGCCCCGTTTTACATACGCACCATAATTTCGGGTCATAAATATAACAAAATACAGGGTAGTAGACTGATGAATTAACACGTTTTTGTAGATTGCTGACTTGGGGCTTTGCTTGGGGTCAAAAATCTGAAGAAAATCTGAAAAAAATCGGTGCCTTCCCGATTACATGAAAATATTGTTGTTTATCTGTATCTTGAGATCATACTTTTTTTTTTCAATGACAATTTTATGCCATGTGCTTACTCGTTAACTGTACTGTCTCCACAGAAGAAAAACCAGTCTGACAGGTGTCCGATTGGTTGAATTTAAGTGCACACAATTTTAAATTAATCTAAATAAAAAAACGTTACTTTTCGTAAAGCACGAAACTATATGGGCCGGTGGAGATGGGCATGGGTCATACAATATGTCGATAAGTTCCTTTACTTGGGCTAAGTAGTACCTATCCTTCGAAAACAGGCATCAGGGCAAAGAAGTCGTTCGTCGAATCGACAACGCCTGGAAGAGCTACTGTCCATGAAGGAACTGATGAAGGGCTACCTTCCACTCTCACTCAAGAGCAAACTCATCGATTATGTGTATTCTGCCCATCCTAACTTATGATGCTCAAACTTAGTCATTAACGAAGGTTCGAAAGTCTAAACTGCTGGTTGGTCAAAGAGCATAGTAGACTATGTGTAAAACGGACAGACCGTATCCGGAACACAACACTGCGCTCCAAAACTCAAATAGCTGACGTATTAAAGTCAGCAAAACTAAAGTGGAACTGGGCTGGGTCTGGGTATGGTTGCAGAATACACACTGAGCGGTGGGCATCAATCGACACGCAATGAGTGCCTCACGACGGGAGCCGAGGTCGAGGCAGACCCCAGAAAAGGTGGCGAGACGAGCTGAATGCCTATACTGCAATGAGTGGCTGGACGTAGCACCGAAAAGAGAGACGTGGAAGAGTTTAGGGAAGACCTTTGCCCAGCAGTGGAACGAAACAGGTTAAAAATAAATAACCTTCTGTTTTTTTTCCTGGTTTGTCCCCCCCAAGTCAGAAATCTAAACAATTTTATATCCACTTAGTCTGGACTCTGTATACGTGTAATAATTGAGAAGCTATAAAACATAATAATTGATTCACAATCTATCGCATTTATAATGTCATTACGATTGTTTAAAGCATTATTTATCGTATGCCTGGAATGCGATTTTTGAATCTCATTTGCTGAGTTCAGCAGTTGAAAATGTCGAGATTACTGTGGAGATAGGCATCTTTCTACTGCTGATTTGACTTTCAAAAATCATACTTCAGGAGTGCGATTTCTGAAAGTCAAATCAGCAGTAGAAAGATGCCTATCTCCACAGTAATTTTGACATTTTCAACTGCTGAACTCAGTGAATGAGATTAAAAAATCGCACTCCTGGAGTGCTATTTTCGAAACTCATTCGTTGAACTCAGCAGTTGAAAATGTAAATATTACTATGGAGACGTGCATCTTTCTAAAAAATTGAAAAAATCATAGTCCAAGAGCGCGATTTTTGAAAGTCAAGTCAGCAGTAGAAAGATGCGTATTGTGGTGACCCCCCCCCCCTATGATCCTGGTCACTCGGAAGCACGTGTGATGACCCGCTGCTCCCGGCCTTTATATGTTATATAATATATAGGAATGTATATGTACATATTATGTACATACACGCCACTGTGTGTAGTGGTTTGCCTTTGGCCATGTGGCTTAATCGTGATCGTCTAATTCAATGATAATTGAGAATAATAAAATTGTTTTGATTAATTGACTGTAAATGAAATGAATTGAGCCTTAATATAACTTATTAATTTGTGAATGTAATTTCTGAGAAATAAGTGTCTTGTCAATGAATGGAAACTGACTTGTCTATCGAGAGTAAAATCTAGGTCTCAATCTAGATTAAGCAAACTTCATCTGTCTGAACAACAGGTAAATAAAATGTATTAATTCAAATAGCTAAGTCCAAAAGTTATCGAGTATGACTTCCAAAGTATACCACTACCTTCTGGAACGCAAGATTCAAGCAGCTGATATGATGTAAGTCGCAGTATACTTGGCCCTCATAGGTGGTCATTGCCAGGCAGGGTCTATTAGGTTTAAAGCCCCTTCACGAGGTGCAATTAAGACTTGTTCTCGGCCGGTATCGTGCTCTCTGCCTTACCCAACCTTTGATCACCTCTTTACTTATGTTAGTTGCCTAGGTTAGACCTGGCAATCGAGCTGTCTCTATGTATGATTTATATTCTTTTGATGAAAGGGTGCACCCTATATTTCTTTTATAGGTATCTTTTGTGTGTTCGAATATTGGCCTTTTAGAGATCAGCTGAGCGCTTTATTATTATGACTATGATTATAGGAGTGATCGTGGCTCAAACCCCCTATGAAAGTGTCTGCGTTCAACAATGTTTTGGATTAGCAATCGTGACCTTTGTCACATAAATCTTTGCTATTATAATCAAAAGTTAATAGTTTGCTGTATCTAGGCTGGGACTGTGTTTTCTAGGAATTGATAGGTAATAAAAATATATGCAAACAAATAAATCTACTCTCGAGTTCTTGTAAAATGATTGTGTGTTATTTAGAGAAAAGGAGAGCTCTTTGAATTATCTAATGAATCTAATGGTTATTGACTCTATTATAGCTTCTGTGAATATCAGTTATTTATAATGATATGAATAATTGAGATATATAGGGTTCTGGGGTGTAGATAAAGGAATACCACAATAGAAGTTAATAATGGTCATTTATTTTATATTTTTGAATTTACTCGAAACTGTTTGATTATTTAATCTTATAAATTCGATGAACGAATTTATATGACCTTTGAACGGTTCCTAAGGCCCAAAACTAAGATAAAAGGTAAAAAACCATTCAAAGAAAGAAAAAACCTTTTGGCCATATTATGATAATAACACATTAAATATTATAATTAATTTGTTAATCCTGAAATGTTATCGACTTCTAGGCGAATTTAATTGATTACTTTCATTAATCCACGATACTTTCAATTTAATTTAGGCTTGTGAGATATTAAACAATAATGTATTTTATTTCAGGATTAACCACATAGGTACACAAGTTATGCAATACAATGTCAGGAAACGGGTTTATTATGAGATAAGAACGGAATTAGTAACTTTGTGTGAATTGACACAACTGACTTTAAATATCATTGTATAATGTATGTATTTATATTTAATCTCAGCATTTAATTCCTCTTAATAAACCACGCCCTCAAGAGATACACTTAGCTGTATTATATATAGGTTTCCTCTACACTGAATCTATGTTTATTCAAGAAAGTGGCCACTTCCGATCTATAAAATTACTCTACTCAAAATACTTTGAAACTTCTTAGAAGGGTTTACAAAAATCACCCTCTTCAATATCAAACTCAACTGTACTCTCTCAGAGTCAAAACAAGTCTGTCTTGCATTTTTCAAAATGCCCCTCTCTTCTCCTTCTTACACCAAACCCTTAAACATCTTTATACAAAACTATATCTTATTTCCTAGTACAATAACGCTCCAATATCTGCGCATGAGTTTAAATCCTTTGTTAGGGTGGTCATCTATTATTGGTCGGTTTGTATGTCTCGAAGTGGCGCTACGTCTCAAGTGATCCCATTGGTCGCCTCGATGTTACGGTGCAACACGCCCCCTGCTTGTCCAACCATCAGCATAATTCAACTTCCTAGAATCCTAGGTTTGCTCTAAGATCTGGGTCTAAAATCTTCCAAAAGACTGGTCTTGTGTGATCTCAAATTCATCGCAGGTTGCCTCAGTTTGATCTGAAATATTTTAGAAAAATTCCGAAAAGTTATAACGAACATTATTAATTATCATTCCTTCGGACCTTAGAGGGCAAATTCGTGTAACAACCACATGTTCGTCCGTTTCACTAACTTTCGCTTGCACAAGGCTCGTTGTAAGATTTATGGGGAAGCTAACAATCGACAGCCCAAACCCTGCAGAGATATTTACGATAATTATAGAGAATTTTAGCCTTTGTTTTGAGTTTCTTGTTAAATTCTAAATACGTCGAAATTGTCATTAGATTTTTAAGAATTTTGTTTGCGTCTCCTTTGTTTCCTCTTCCTACCATCCATCTTAGTTACGTTTATGGCTTTGGAATATAAAAGAAATGTTATTCCAAATTTTAGTTTCGAATTTTATGTATGCCAGATGTGACCGTTGGCCTTTCCTAAAATCTACTCATGTACTTACTTCTATCTAACTATGTTATGTATATATAGGTTTGCTCTTTACCATCACAGTATCCCTATACATTTTCAACTGTTGAGTTCAAAGTGTGAGTTTCAAAAATCGCACTCCTGGTATGACACTAATAGGCAAAATAAAATAAGTGGCCGCGTCTGCCTGTACTGTCCCTAATGAAAAGATGATTACACTGACGAATGGCCGGCCGGTCCCCTTGGGCCCGAGGTCACTAATCTACTGGCGAATGTAACAATTTACCCTCTTTATCTATACCGAAGAGAAGAGATTTATTTATCCTGTTACCAAGAATATAACTGAGAAACTCATTACGTAGTTATACTATTTACTAACTAACACGAAGTTGAAGGGACCGTTTTATTTTGTGCCTCTTGTATTTTCGCTCTGTATTTTTCGACTTACGTTGTGGTGTAAATTAAAGTAAGCATTATTATTTGATTGGTTATTATCAAATGTAAATGCTTGGATTATACAATTTTATGATTATATTTAAAAAGAAGTACTGCAATTAACTGCATAACCAGAGTAGAAAAAGTATCCAGGTATTACAATGCATTTTTCACATAATTATCTTATTAGTTATTTTAAAAGTAAAAAAAATTATCAATATCGGACTACTCTGTACAAAGTTATGCGTGTTCATACATAAAAAAAAAACAAATATACGCGTCGACTTGAGAACCTCCTCCGTCTTTTGTTTTTTCGTCGGTTAATAAACACAAGCTACATGTACATTTACAAATAAAGGTGTGAATTATTTCTTACCTACATAAAAAAGTTGTTTTTTAGCTATGAAGAATCGCAATTTAATTAGAATATGATATAATAATATGACTTGTTGAAGACGAGTGTTAATTGTGAATGTGGATGTCTGTAGCAGGAGAAGCAGGAGAAGAAAAGATGGATTAACCGTGTAAAAGATGATTATTATGAACAAGAAAGGAGTGAGTGCTGAAATGAAGGCTAAAGAGGTGAATGGAAGAGAATGACATATTGCGTCGATCCCAGATAATGGGATAAGAGAACTAAGAGCGCTTACAGATGAGCGACACTTTGCGGTCGCCGTGTGTTGCGGAGGGTCGCGCGACCGTCAGTGTATGAGCGCGACGCTCTGCGAACCACGGTGACAGCAAAGTGTCGCTCGTCTGTAGGAGCCCTCAGCCCTCTGTGTGAAACCACGTCAGAGGCCGTCAGGCGGTCTGAAAAAACTCTGACACCAGGGCTCTGCCCACACGATGAGAAGAAGAGCCCTAAGAGAACAATGTAGGCCAGTCATTTTACGGAGTTTTGTTAGGCAGGGTAGGGAGTAATCATTAATTGGACTTTTAAACTGTAACCGGCACCATTTAGTGACAAAAATACTATCCTAAACCATATTTAAAAAAAATTGCTACGCAACATAGAAAAAACAAATTGTGTGTCCCAGAAGGCTTTTAAATTAATAATATTAATACCAATGCTCTCATTTGAATTAGATTTAACCATATAAATTATTTTTAAGCAATAAAATAGGCATCCAAATTTTAAAAATTAGGTAATTATTAGAAAATACGAATGTATTTTTCAAAACCTTCTAAGTATACAAAAATATTTACACCATATTTGAAGTATGTCTAATGGTAAAGCCTTAAAATATGTGCAAAAAAAACTTATCATCAGGTTTTTTAGAACGATATAATATCTAAATTTTAAAATTGGAACTGTTGCTGACGTGTTTAATTTTTATTTTGGTACATTTTTAAGCTCAAATTGGCTCTTCAATATTATAGTGAAAAAAAAATGCAATTACTAATTAGTCCCGGCTCAAACCGTATAAATGACTGGGCTAAATGATAGTATTTACTCCATAGTCCAAAGTTGTTCAGTTTGATGGTTAAACCATTCCTTTAAATATTACTAGCATGTTTTGTTGCACCTGCACAAAACTGACTGTCATTATCAAAAGTTGAAAACAATACTGGCTGGCTTTTCATGGTAAAAAATATCAAAATTGTGGTAATAATGATGTTAGTTTGTGTTGTTTATAGAATTTATTGTATGCATAATCCTCACTGAACCTAAAGAGCTGACTAAGCTTTTGACCTCCTGTCCTGTGTTACTTCGACATCGTATAAGTTTGCCAGTATCAACTATGCTCGCTCCACGTAACCCTTGTCATTCTGGGTCAGACAGACACAAATAGGCATCACTATAAATAATAGAAAATGGCAGACAAACGACCCGGTCTATTTGCTATATGTTTTAATGGCTTTTTACTTTATAACTACAATACTTATAATACAGAGGAATCACTGTCTCTCATAATCATAACTCAGAAATATTCGTTTTTGGAGATTGAGCTACGGTCCATATACCTACCTTACGTTTACATACGGATCAGGTCAGTTACGTCCTTTTCCCTGAACACATACGTATAGAATGTCTTTGGGTACATAACTATATCGATGCAGTAACCCAGATAAAGCCTTATAAATAATTAAAATTTTCTATTAAATCGTTCTTTGGACTTATTTTTTTTGAAGTGAAAGCTTCTTTAGCGGCGTTGTGCACTTTTTGGGATGGGTAAAAAATGATAAACTCGCGTCAGGACCGTAACCTGATCGAAAATTCGTAAGCATAGATATAGTAAGACCGTGACGTCACGTAATGTAAGACGTAAGAGCTCTTAGTTTTCACTTCTGCCGGCACTCCCGGAATGCAACCTGTTTTTGTTTTTAAGAGTAGGGTTTTATTTTATGAAGTCTGAATATAAAATTACGTCATATAGATTAATACCTTCCTGCTAAGTACTTGAAATATGGGCAACTAATTTGAAAAGATATTGTGATCTAGTTATACTAGATTACCATTTCTTTTAGCCCTAGTGTTCAATAGCCTACGTCTCGAGATACCTGTTAAGGGGTCTCTAATTTTTCGATTTTCTATTAGATTAATACAAGTTACCGAAACAAAAAAATACGCAGTATTCTTACGTAGTTTATCTAGTGAAATCATAAATTGAGTACAAGATTGGAATTAATTCACTCGATCGAAAAAAATTAAAATGTTACGAAAATATCGCATTTTTAACATTATTTTCTCAAACTAGAATGACTTGTAACGGATTATTATGGATTTTTACTCATATTCACCATTACTTTATTATAAAAAAAAATAAAAAGTACTTTAAATCGAAAATACGGGTCGCGCACATGCTTTTCGGAGGGCTACCGGGTTTCTCGTAGAAAGGACATGTATTCTATTGTACCATAGTCATGGTATTTATTGAATGTGATGATTTTAAATGACGATAACGTTTTGAACAAAGTTTCCGATAAAAGCAAATCCCCTTTTTACGAGGGAGACAAACGCTTCATATATGGTTTGTAATTGAACTAAAAATTTGCATACAAACACCCGCAACTGATGTCATCCGCACTACATAATGTTGAGCGACACAATTGCATCCATGCATGTCGCAAAAGAAAGATGTACAATCTACCACAGATTCTGAAGATGTTTCTACTGTACATAGTGATTGTATACAGGGTGTTAGAGTTACATTACTTTAAGGGGTGATTTTACCCATGATACTGAACAACTTTCCCAAAGAATCCTATAGGAAATTCGCAAAAAAAAATACCACTTTTCATACAAACATTCAATCAACTGATTGCATTTAGTATTGGAATCCAAAATTTTTTTTGCGAATTTCCTATTGGTTTCTTTGGGAAAGTTGTTGTGTATCATAGGTACAATCACCCCTTAAAGTTATGCAATTGTTTACCCTAACACCCTGTATAACAATAATGTATATCCACCCGGTCATATCAGTTCCCTTAGTATAGATTTTTATGTAAGTACGAGTACCTACTGTGTTATGTGATATTTCCAATAAGAACGCGAGAAGAATCAGTAAGTCTAGGTTGTATATACAGGGTGAAAACTTGAATACGTACCTACTTAAGGTGGTGCTACAGACCATCATAATGAACAACTTTCATTATGGGACTAAAATTGAAATCATTGAAAGTACTTACGGGGATCTACATTGTCAAATAGTTTCAGATTTTTTAGTCCAGTATTTTAGAAGTTAGAGGGTCTACGCCCAATTTTTGACTTTGAGCGCCAATATCTCGAGATAGAAGCATTATAACGATTTAGTTTGTATGGTAGTTTTGTTCCATTGCACAAGACCTACCTACCCAATGACACCTCACTCGATTTATAAAACAAAAAAACATTTTTTTTTCAACCCCCCTTTTTTTGTATGGTTATGGTCGTAAAAATATTTTTATGACTATACCTCATTTCTGTTGTCGTGTAGGTACTGACTGTTATCTGTCCTCATGCCAAATGTCGATTCAATAGGTGGAAAAATATAGACAGAATTGACGAAAGTACCCATAAGGATTCCCTGTTTGACTACGGAACCCTAAAAATGACGTCAGAAATCTATCTATGTGATATTATTTTGAATACAATGATTTGATTTTATAAGGATGTTTTAAACTTATTTCATCCATTTACGTTTTTCACATTTTATAATGATGTCGTATGTTTCAAGTATAAAGTAACTACATTCCGTTGACTGGAAAGAAGAAGAATCATTATATTAACTACAATAGTTTGAAATACAAAGCCACAAATCTTTTCTTTGTAAATAAACAGTAGGTATTTTATTTAGTAGACCTTATCAAAAGGATTTCCTTGGAAGTTTTTCAATAGATTTAGCGCTGTTTCCCTCCGGGGACCATGGAATGATGCTTATCCCCCACTTTTGTGATTCAAACTTTGATGAGCGTCACTTTCTGAAGTCTCCTTTCAACTTTTCAACAACCAATGTGATTTTTCAAATAAGTTTGAGATACCTATTAAAAAAAGTGAGCTATTTAAAGAAATTGAGCTGCTTTTTGCTTGTCGTAGAAGGGGAGTTAAGAATAGTGACACGTATAAGATTGACGAAGGTATAAATAGGTTTATCCAGATGTTAGGAAACGCCAAAAATGTTGTGATGTAATCTTTGTTAATTATGGCTTACACCTGTAGGTACTCCGCATTATATTACTGAACATCATTTTTAATCTTTCAAAAATCGCTTTATTTACTACTTTTCGCAAATTACTTGCTTCGTTTCTGACTTTTATCGGAAACTCTTAAATATTTTTCATACAAAATAAGAATGGATTTTAAAAAATCCGTACTAGTATTAATAAAAATCTGTCGCAACGATTGCCTAATTAATTTGTGAAATTGGTGTCAAGTGTCAAGCAATATACGAATATGTGTAGTCATAATCATCATCATCTATTTACTTATACCTTTTGCCAATACTTATTCGATTGTTTGGCACGAATAAACGGAGAGACGGTATACGGTGGTGTTCGGTACCTAACGTGGATGTTCTGAGGTTTCAGAATATCTCTGACTACACCTTCGGGGAGTATAGTCGTGAGCAATGATTTCAAAGATTAAATGACAAAACTAATAATAATATAAAAGAGAAAAGTAATTATTAATTTTTTTTTACGGGTCGATTAAATCGGTTCGAATCAAATATGAATAAAAACCGGTCAAATGCGATTCTGGCTACTCGCGTACCGAGGGTTCCGTACCACACCATCACAGAACACAACATTACTAACTTAGAAAAAAATTTTTTTTGTCCGGGACCTTTAGCGCGAGACCTACTCACACTTGGCCGGTTTTTAGTATTTGTTGTTATTCTGTAGAGTTTGGTCTATAATCACACTAAGTTTGACGCTTGTATGTATTACCGTTTTTACCATAGATAGAGCTTGAAGAAAAAACGTTGATAAAAACTAGTTTCTTGTTGAGAACCCCCCTTAATTTTCGACTTTTTGATATTTTTATTATTTGTACAAGTCCGCCGTAATAACGCATAATCTGAGAAAATTTCAACTATCTAGCTATTACGGTTCAAAAGTTACAGCCCTAAATAGGTAGGACAGACGGACGGACGGACGGACGGACGGACAACGAAGGCTTAGTAATAGGATCGCGTTTTCACCCTTTGGATACGGAACCCTAAAAAAATATGTGTTTCTACTTTTACTATCGTTAAAACATACTAACTAATCCATCTTTTTTTCTGCCTGTTTGTCTGTTACGTTTTATTTTGATGTTATTTATTTATTTATTTGGTCTAGAGATAGCTTGAACCGCATTCCATCGCATCGCAGTCGCGGGACACAAGTAGTAAGAAATAATAAAAAGCAGAAGTTCTGTGTGATTGTTGTAGGTATAATGTAGAATGTATTTTTGAATAATGTGGAGCAGTCTCTAATGTAGAGCAATAGAAATGTTCGCCCAAATTTTTCGTTTTTCTATAACACTGTCATTTTTTTTACCTATATGTAGGTATAAGACTCCCCGTATATTATGAACTCAATAAATAGGTAGTTAAGTGTATATAATGTAGATACTAAAACAGTAATTATAGTAATCTGTGCTGAAACCTTGCCAAAAGTATAAAAATTACAATGTTGGCAAAGTAAAAAAAAAAAATCTCTACAACTCATACATACGTAATGGGGGGAGCATAGAACCCCCTTTTTTGTAAGTCAATTAATAAATAATCTGAAAACCATTTAGTACAAAGAGGTATGTTTTGTTTACTACGGAGATGCTACCCTAAAAACCATGATATGTACATTAACTTGAATAGATTTTATAATAATACGAATTCATACATACGTAATGTAATTAATTCTTATTTTAGTTCTTTATTCTTAATTTACATTTAACCATATTATCATTAATTTGTTGACATAAAATATATGTGTTCAGTATGCTAATCACTTAATTTACATAATTTCTGAAGTACATATTATTCCCATTTTGTCCCAAACTTTGCATAGGCTCCTAAAAATTCCTTTATTGTTTAACGAAGTTCCGAGAAATTTTAAACTGAATAATTAAATTCTCCTCGGAGATAAATTCCAATCAATCTATAAAGCAAAATCCATCGGATATCGGTTTCAAAGTTTAGCGAAAGAAAGTTTACTCGGGGCGAGCAACCTGAATTTATAGCGAACTCTCATTACCTCCGGGGAAAAGGTGGATTCTAAACTCCAATAAAGGGGATTACAACTTCAAAGACAAATTAAAACTTAGAAGTTACGACTACAAAATAAATTAATACGAACGATTCGAAAAATAAAGTTAAAAGGTGCACCAAAACACAAAAACAGCTTTAGTTGAGCACTTAAAACTTACCACTTTAAAATTTAAAAAGTTTTACGTTATCCCCATAGTTTCCAGAACGACACTTAAATCCTGTCTCGCACAGTCGACAAACAAGTAGAGTGCAGGGTTTGCATAAACACACTATCGGATCACGAGCTGGAATCGCCGTTGCAACCGGGAGCGAGCCGATGCGATGTAGTTACCAACCGATAGTCACCAGGGAGCGCTCCGGGCGACCGGTGCGTCCTCACTCCCGAACCTGACTGGAGCAGGGATCTCGACGGAGTCTGCGTAATAGAACAGCATCCCTCAGATTGCTATATGGGAATAAACGCTAATAAATTACGTACATCGTACACGCGTAACGCGAATGACTGTGTTCTTGATTAGTTTGAAGTTTGCCGCTAATATGTTAGACACGCGAAGTAGAAGTACTAATTACATCCTCCGTTAACTTTACAAAAACATTTCTAACTGTGTTTAATATCTGGGCTGTGTTAATGGAAAGTATGAATGAGCGGAGGGCGTTTGAGACTGGAGTTCTTGTTTTTGTTTCATCTATTTTCATAATGCAAAACGGGTTATTTGCGTAGCTCTTCCGGCGGCGACCGGCTGCGGTGGTCAGTGGGCTGCGCTGCGGCGGCGGACGCGGCTGCAAACATGAACTTTCTTTCAACACACAATTTGTGAACCTAAACCGCATTAATTATGTATTTAGTTACTTTTGTATAAACAATACGTCAAAGGACTCAATTTATTGTTGGCCCACAAACGGTTACACTCTAAAAACATAATTTAATTTACTATAGTAATTGGAAGAAAGATTAGGTAAAAATGCAGATGGAATTGTGAAATAAATACAAAAATGCACCGTTTTGACTTTTTTGCTAAGATTCTTTTTTTCCTATTAAAACGGCACATGTAAAGCAATGCGTGTATAGGAACGTCTTAGATGTTAATACGAAAATAAAAATAAAAAAACTATTATTTTACCACTATAATCTAGAGATTATGAGAAACAAATCGACATGAGTTCCATAACTATACGCCTACTATACGCTAATATTTTTATGTTAGCCTATTTCCCGTACTAAGATTGAGGATCTTTTTTCAAAAGAAGCGGCTAAACTGTTTCAAATAATGGAAAGCGATCCAAAATATTGGTAATTAAGTTCGTAAAAAGGACGTTCGATAAATTAATTTAATATTGCAGCTAATTTCCTTTGGAAGGTTTATTGGATTAAAGATAAATTGATAGGTTTTTGAACCCACTGATTAAAAACTTTTAGGTAAAGGGAACGAAACATGAAATGGGACAATATTGAAAGAATTTAAAATTTACCTTAAGCCTTTTTTAACGTAAATTTAATTTCCTTTGAGTTTGATGCTTTTAGACTGAAAAGAGGAAAATATAAAGGTAGTCTTTTGTATGTTTGACATAGGGTGTGGATTTGTTTGACACTGGATAATTAAAGTGGACATTCATAAATTATCCGCTGATGGGCATGATCGGTCCCTTTTTGATTCTCTTTTAATTCCTAAGCGACCGAAAGGTGGGTAAAGTCTGTCACCTGAATTTAGGGACAAAAACTTCTAAATAACAATTTTAATGGAAATTATTCACTAAGTAATTATTCTGCAAAAAGGTTTAGCTTCTATTTACAAGTCTATCAATAACACTAGAAGTTTAAGCACGAATTTACCACCTGTCGTCGTATGGAATAAAAATAAATAAAAAAATAACGCTCACAGGCACATACAAATTGTAATGATCCCAAAGTAAGCCTTAGGCTTTTTGTTATGGGTACCATACAACAACGGCACAAACATATAACATCCATGACCGAACCCAGGACCCTGGTTTGGCAGTCCGGCGTGGTAACCATTACACCAACCGGGTCGTCATAATCATGTTAAACGCAGTTTTCCCTGACCCCCTGTGCTATAATTGCTTTAGAAACTTGTACTTCAAAACGCAGAACCTTAATCTTTTATAGTAAATTCTTCTTCTTTTCGTGTCAATTGTTAGCTTGATGGCATCAGTTGTGACTTTTAAGTCTTCTCTCGTGTTCGTGTATAAGTGATATTTCAGCAAGTGTCCCATCGGCTCGCTTTGGCTTGGTTCGCTGTAATCGCACTGCGTTTGACTAGGATACCTCACTACTTATTTGCATTAGGTGAGAATGTAGCGGCCAATCTTATATTATAGATTCGAAGCCGATTCCACACTGACTACTGCTGCAAATCAGACGTGTTCCTAGGGGAAAGTGAACTCAGGTGGAGGTTATCCTTTCTTTCCATAGAGTGCATCAATCATTGATTTGACACAATCGCTATTTTGACGATTCGCTAGTAAATATAAACCATTATAAAACTGTAACAGAAGTGTATCTGTACATTGAAGATGTTTACAAAAAAAAGTGATCGGATGCCTATTATTTTTAATATATATCAACGACCTGCCAAAGGCTTTAGATACAACCAGTATTTTATTCGCGGATGACCTATCGGTGGTTTTTCCGTGCCCAAACGAATTAGACTTAAATATCAATTTAAATAATATCGTAACCAAAATAATATATTGGCTAAATGACCATAACTTAATCGTAAATTTCAACAAAACTAAATTGATGCAATTCAGACCGTATCAAAAAAAAACCATTGAACATAAACTTTTCTTTTCAAAATATGCCCCTCGAATGTGTTGATACATTTACACTACTAGGAATAAACATTGACACACACATAACCTGGAAATCACACATACACAATTTATCAAACAAACTGTCACGATTTACATACGCATTAGTAACGTTAAAGAAATCTACCGATCTAAAAACAGCCACGATGGCTTACTATGCATATGCCCAGGCCTGGCTGAGTTATTGTATTTTGTTGTGGGGAAATAGCACCGACGCACCACATGCTTTTATTTTACAAAAAAAATGTATCAGAATCCTCGCAAATATAGATAACATGACAAGTTGCAGGCCGTATTTTATAAAACTTAACATTTTAACTCTAGTCTCACTATATATATTAGAAATCTGCAAATTTGTTAATAAAAATATATCCTTGTTCTCACAAGCTAAAGACCACTACACACGACCCCTTAACCTACGATATAAAAATAAACTTGCGCAGCCAGCTTGCAACTTGGAGATGTTTCGATCAGGACCATACGTCATGGCAGTAAAAATTCATAATAAGTTACCCCTAAACTTGGCTAATAATATCACAAAATTGAAGGCTTACTTATTAGAAAACTGTTTCTATACCCTGCAGGAATTTTTCGATCATAAATGATTATATGTATGTCTCGTGTTATATTGCATTTTATTAAATATTATTTAATTCAATTATTTCAATTATTACTTTGATAATCAGATAAAATATAATCTAATACTTAAATATGCTATTGTCTAATTAAATTTTTAATAATAATTGTTACCTATTCATAAATATTAATAATTCTTCGTGTTATGTTCGTGTGTTAATAATTGCAATAATTGTTATATCTTATCTTATATAATATAATATGTTTTTTTCCTAATTTTCTAATTCTAATATCTAATTTCGTCTTTCTAATTGTATTAATTCACTTGAACATGTATGATTTTATTTCTAGATGTAAGTTTTGCAGTGCCCTACCAGGGTCCATGTGTACTGGAATCTATGTAACATCTTATAAACCCATGGTTGCAATAAACGATTTGTATTTGTATTTGTATTTGAAAGATTACGATATTATGGTTTTTAAATGTCCCTGATTCCAAATCATCAATTTTTAGATTTTTGTCTGTCTGTTTGTTTGTGTGTTTGTTTGTGTGTTTGTTTGTTCGAGTATCACGCAAAAACTACTGAACCGATTTTGATGAAACTTGTTTTGTTTGATAGCTTATGATCTGACTTAAAATTTGGTATATAATTTATGCGGACGAAGTCGCGGGTAAATGCTCGTATAAAAATAAAGTAGTTTTCTTTTAGTTCAAAATGTCCAAATACACGTCCTATAACTTAGATATAACTCAGCCTGCACCTGTAGTATATCGGTACAACTTATGTCCTCTATAAGTTGACTTATCCCCAGGGAAATAAGGAAAAGCGGAAAATACGCTTGAGAACTCAAACAAAATATGTTCCCCAGCTTTACGTTTCTTGCCGCGTCTTTTTATGGAGATTTAATTTTGATATTCTTATTGTACTCGCACAAGTATTGCAAAGGGTGTGAATGATAGGTGAATATGTTATATGGCATATTGTACCTAGGTCGTTTATATTTTCGAATGAGTAAGATCGACGAAAATAAATAAATATAAAAAAAATTAAATCATTTTATAGCTTACGACCTTACGAGCTTTTACCCGCGACTTCCTCCGCATAAATTATATACCAGATTTTAGGTCAGATGATAAGCTATCAAACAAAAAAAGTTTCATCAAAATCGGTTCAGTAGTTTTTGCGTGATACTCGAACAAACAAACACCCAAACAAACAAACAAACAAACAAACAAACAACCAAAAAAAAAAAACAAACAAACAGACAGACAAAAAATCCAAAAAATTTTGATTTGGAATTAGGGACAGGTAAAAACCATGTCGTAATTTTTTTTTGTAAATATCTTCAATGTACATAGACACACTTCTGTTACACTTTTATAATAGTTTAGAAGAACAATTTGAAAGGGTACTACACCCCTATTTATTATTACCAGAAAAATGTCAATGTATTCAGATAATGAAACTAAACAACTTTCCCTAAGGAACACGGGTTGAAAAACGAGAAAAATATAACCTTTCATACAAAAGTGCGGATCAGCCGATCGATTTCGATCTACCCATTTTCCTCGGGGAAAGTTGTTTAGTTTCAACATCTGAATACACCCTCAAACATGTTCTATTAGTACTTAAATAAAAAAACGCAAAACCTCATACACCCCAACTGATTTATATTATAACAAAATAATTAGGCTGAAACAATAATTTCATTATTTTGACGGTTAAAATTTAAAGTTATTCGCATTTTAAGTTTTAAGGCAAAAATGATTTGTTATCATTTCAGCAATGAATGAAAGCGCTAACGTTCTCATGGATACATTTTAAGAATCTTGTTTTCATAGTTAGAAGGGTGAGTGTGCCCGTGCGATCAGTTGACATTGGGTTCAGTAAATTTTAAATTTTTCAAACAAATTATTTAATATTTTGAATAAAATTACCTATGTTGAAAACATGATAACTCGATTCTCCTCTCGATTCTAAACAAACTACTTTCTAGTTTTGCGTTAATTCATTAACACGTTGTACATCTTTGGGCTTAACTGTCTATGCTATTTACATAAGTACCTAGTTAGATAATATAGGTAGGTAGCTGAATATTTTAAACTAAATGAAAAGGTCACTATTCAAACAGAATATGAAGCGTGTTTCAAGTTTCCTGAGAAATTATAAAACTTCGTGACATTTTAATAAGGTTGTAGAAGTGCTAGAAATGTTTGAAACGAAAATGTTTCAAAAGCTAATTTTCAGTTATAGAATTGGATCTAACGTAGCGCCTTTACATTCTACATGAAAAGATTTCATATTTTTCATTGCTTTACGAACTTCTAAGAGTTTGCTATACGCAAATTCATTCGAATTTCTCATATATTTATTAGAACAGAGTAGGTACTATGCATATAATTACTACCATTATAGTATGTAGTACTAGATACTCTTTCTTATACTGTGATTATAATCCTCACAAAACCTTTATCTTGGGAATCCCTCAATTTGAGTAGGTTAAGGCTGCGTTTCCACCAGAGATGTGCGAGGATGCGTGCGAGGGATGTGTTTTTCAAGAACCAATAGAATCGCTTCATTTACCTTGCCTCGCTCAGCACACCTCTGGTGGAAACGGCTTAGCAGAGCGAGGTTTTTGTACGTAAAAAACAAGCGAGAGATGTGTGCGAGGAATGTGTTGCTAGGTTTGCGACATACTGTACAGTCCATAGACGCCCCCGCCGACACATTTCACAGCTTCGCAACCCACACACATTTTCACAGCACAGCTAGACATCCACGCACGACACATTTCCCTCGCACATCTCTGGTGGAAAAGCACTCCTACAGGTACCTAATTCCTAGCCTAATTCAAACTCTTTGCACTTGCTTGGCACACAGACGGTCCAGTCCTATTAGAAACATGGAAAGGTATTGTGGTTATCAACTTCGAAATTGTTACAGATCTGATAATACTGAATTTGAATCATAAAGTTTCAATAACTTAATTAACTCGCAAAATAATGTGGTACTGTACTAGGGTTTCTGATTTCGTAACCTTTTTTATTTCTCGAGGCACGAGAACAATTGTAAAAAAAAAAAAATACTCGTCCAGGATTTCTTGAATTTTCAAGAGTTGTCGAAATTATTATAAAAAAAAAATTCTTATTTTAGCCAATCAGTAGCAAAGTCCGATTGCCCAGGTACCTACTATTTACTAACTATTATAGTAACAGAACAGTCTTTTAGGGCCGATTTTTCAATCGCATTAAAATAATATTGATTTCATATACCTAATATCGTGTTTTTCAAAAATTACCTACTTCATACATAAACATCAAAAAATGTACGAGCAAAGATATTATTTTATTTTAGAAATAGTAAGACAAGAGAAAAAATTAATCAAGAGAAGTTAAAAAAATCATTTTTAGAATCCAAAAAATCAACATATTTCTCATACAACCAAAGAGTATTCATTGCATCTAAAAAATACAGAACTGGCAGCTATCTGTCAGAAAAAAATTACATTACGCCAAATACTCCAATTAAAAACAAAAAAGTTTTCTTCCTTTTTAGTTTTTATGGCTTTTGTTATATTTTTTCAAGATATCTTGCCATTTCACACCAAAAGATTGAATCAACAAATAGTTTTTATTTCGAAATAACAAATAATCCCAATAATGTCTCTTTGGTGATTATTTTCCAAACTCAATTAAAATTTTAAAAAACAACGAGAGATTTTTCCCTACCTATGAGGAAGGAAACGGTAGTTTTTCCAGCAATTTTCCTGGACGATACATTATACGATACGATAAATTATATTTTTTTCAACTAATATGTATAAATTATTCAGAAGAAATAACAATAAGTGACAACTGAAAAATCGGCTCTAAATTAAACAAAAAATAAACGTGACACGCACGTTTCTTTAGTAAGTGTTCTTTGATTTGAATTCATGAGTTGTTGAGAATTTTTTTTTCGTCTCATAAACTTAGATCAAGGTAAAAGTACAGATTCCTCGAGAATTCTCACTTCGAGAAAGTTTATCTGAATCGGGCTATATTTCTTAACAATAAGAAAATATTACTCGGAATATTGAAGTACCTATCTTGGGAAGAGTGTTAATTAACCTTTACGAGAGGAGAAGTGAAGGAGAAAAAAAGCGAATGTGGGAATTTTCTAGCAACAAACTCCAGTAATTGAGTGCACCGGCCCCTGATGTTTGTGCACTAGAAGTTAGTTCAGGATGCGATGACCCGCTAATCAATCCATTTTCATACTTGTGCTGGAGACATTAGAGTTGTGCCACTGGACTTTTTATGTGGAAACTGCAACAACAGTTTTTATCAGGGTCGACTGGGGCTTTCTCGGTGTCGCTAACTACGCCGCGCCGTCTCCCTTACCACAGTTTTCTTTTTACTCATAGTTAAAATGTTCTTAAAGGATTATCAGAAAAATTGCTAATAGTGGTAGGTACCTATAATATATAAAACCGGCCAAGTGCGAATCGAGCTACTCGCGCTCAGAGGGTTCCGTACCACACCACCACACAACAAATAATTTAGAAAAAAGCTTTGCTTTCTCCGGGATCTTTAGCGCGAGACCGACTCACACTAGGCTGGTTTTTATTATTTGTTATTATATGTAGAGTTTGCTCTATAATCACACCAAGTTTGACGTCTTTACCAGATCACCATGACTTTGATGATGCTACCTTTCTTTTAAAACCAGTTGACCATTATTTTCAGAAGCAGATATGATATGACAAAAGTGATTTCTCCGAGTTGTACCTGGTAGGTATTATACAGGGTGTAAGTGACAGCATAGCAAATAGGTACTGAAACGGTGAACTCAGACCATCAAACTGAACAATTTTCACTATGGAGCCTACCTCAGGAAACGCGAAAAAAAATCTGCTGTCCCATACAAAACTACCTGAGGTAGGCTCCATAGAGAAAGTTGTTCAGTGTGATGATCTGAAACAATAGGCTTTTTAAAGCTACAGGTACTCGGTTACTTATATGCATAGACGAAGAATTTTTCGCTTACGCAGGTAGACGGAATATCAATGTAACGTGATAGCGATAGTCATAAAATCCAATACAATTTATATGAAGTGACATGTCGGAGTCAGGTGGAGTCAGTACAAAAAAGTGGTTACGCCGATAAGGACAGCAATAAGGTAGCGATCTCCTTTTTTAACCAGAGCGATTTTCCTATGTGCATCTCTTATTGAGTGGTAATGACAAGACACGTGCTTCCTTCTAGTACCTTCTCTAGAAAGAGAAAGCGTAGAAACGCTTGTATGTATTACCAAAGTATATTACTGTTTTTTCGATAGAGCGAGAAGAAAATACTTTGAATTTATTTATATTATTTCAGGCAGCTGAGGTTCGTGTATGTACAACAAACTAACATTTTCGATCCTATTGCGTATTTATTGGTAAAGAACAGTTTATCTACCTGCAATTAACGCCAGAAAATGTCAACGTCATCCAATACACAAACCATAGACAATCCTCCTTTTTAATTATTTTTTTATTCTTAAAATTGACTGTTTTTTTTTGACATATTTACTATCACCATCTGCAGATTTAAATTTTTACTGCTCAACGGACACTTACTAGTGAAATGATTTATCCTATGGAATTCTATTCAGCTCTGTTTCCGTAACTATGGAATAAAGAAGTCTTAAGAAACAAGCGAGGAAACCACGTGAAAGTCTCTAGTAGTTGTAATAAAAACTTGAAGTCACCTACTGCAACCGCTAACTGACTTTATTACCTACTTTGTTTTAAAGGTGCAAATGTGTTTCACTGACTTCATTCTAGACTTGAAGTTGATGGCCGTAATTTGGCTGGTGTATTTACAGTTGTTTAAAGAAAAAGCAGGGAAACTTCTAAGGTTGGACGAAACAAGGAAGTGCACACAGCCCGTATAGGTGTGAGTCATTTTCTTTCTTTTTCAGTGTAGGTAGTCTAGTTTTTGATCCCAAGCGTTTTGTAAGTGCATTAGGTAGAAATAAAAGTCGGCAGATGGCGTTTTAGTTTTCATTATACATTATATTCTTATCTTATCTTTAAACTGTAGCTCCATCGCTTAGATAATTCTCCATCGTTGTTTTGATGATTTTGCTTTAGCTATTTATAGCAAAAGTGGACATTGGACGGTCATAAATAAGTTTTTAAAAGTATTGCAACGCATGCCGGGTATAGCTAGTAGGGTATATACAAATTATAATGCTGACAACGGCTAGACCAATTTGGCAATTTTTGACGTGATAACGTCTTATAAATCCAGATATAAATCGATGAGCACCGGCTGCACGCACGAAAAAGTGTCACGTTCCGCCTGAGAATGAGCGTGCAAGCGAGAGCGCGGAACAAATCTCTCTTTCTCGCGTGACGTCAGAGCTAGCAATTCGAATATTCATCAATGTTTCTTTATGACGTTATCACGTAAAACTATAGTCCGTAAACCGACTTTACAGACAACCATTTTTTTTATGTTAGTACTTGTTCGAACAATAATGGCCTTTAGATAGGACAACGATGTCGGGTCAGCTAGCTTAAAATAATAATAATGAATATGTAAATCTGAAACTATATTTGCACTTAGTTCGTGGAAGATAAACTATTTTAAAATGATAAACATGTAAATGAAACTAGCCTTACTTTTACTCTCACCCCGTTTGAGTGTTATCCTTTGCATAATTGGATTTTGCTTTGAATTGTTTAATCAATTCCGCAACAAACAATCCTTCACTTCGTCCCGGACTCCGGAACCCTTTGCTAAACAAAACTCCGTCACAGAAAAAAGATAAATACAGTAAAGCATCTTCATGCAAGCGCTCGAATCGACTCACGCAGACAGACGAGCGCCACTTACACGTCGCTTCGGAGTGAAATTCGGGCACTACATTCTCGCCGAGAACAGCTGAGAATGAGAGTGTGTATGCCTTTCATTGTTCTTGTATCGTGGCGTCATCGTCATAAGCCGTAGTAATTTTCGTTGAAAGTTCTCGTCGAGAAGTTCTCGCGAGAGTGAAGTGCCTGCTTAAAAAAAGCTCAGTTTGGCGGTCGCGAAGTCGTGCGCGGTGTGTAAGGGCCGTGGGAGCGTGTCCCAGTACCAACTTATAATGGCAAACTTCTTGAGCAAGGCCTTGAATGCGCAGAAACAAAATTTGTAGACGAAAGCGCTACTGCACATTCCTCCTCACCCCCTTGCATTTTTCAAGATGTTTGCCGGGTCTCGACTTTGCCATAGCCCATCCTCCGTCCCGCCGCGGCCGCTGATCTGTTCCTCTATATTATAATTACGCTATGCTTCAGTACTGTTGCGCCCCGAAGTCCCTTAGCGTGTACGCGGCGCTCGTCAGGGGGCGTGTGTCGATTCGAGCGCTTGCATGAAGTTGCTGTACTGTATATATCTCTTTTCTGTGGCATCGTTCCGAACTCCGGAACCCTTTGCAAAACAAAACTCTGTCGCGCACTCCGCGGCCCAGCGTTCCCTAAAATTATTTACCTTTCATTCCCTACACTAAATGAGTAGCTTTATTGGATTACGTCCAAAAAGCTTTGCCCTTAATTGGGGCTTTCCGACAAATAACTTTTCTGTTTTCTCAAACTCGGACAGCTCTTAAATAATGCTCTTAATTAAATTTGTACACAAAATGAAATCGGTATTTGTTAATTTGTCGCGGGACGTGTTCTGGATTAGAATTCAGCTAATTTAACGTCATAATATTATATCTTGAGAAGTTGGTCTCAAAGTATTTCACGACAAGGTTTAAAAAGATTTGTTCAGATGCTCTACTCTCGTAGAGCTATGTAGTAACTTATTATTAATCCGTGGTAGAGTGCATACAATTTACTAGTCAAGTCCGTGGGGAATAACTGAGTGAAGCTACCTTGCCGTATACACGTACACATAATTAAAAGGCGTGATTATGAAGAGCAAATTTTTCCTGGAACCTATGAGCTTCTAATAAGTAACTTATGAACATTGAAGAGGAAATAAGAGGTGTATCAGGATTGAAGCAGATAATAAATTGTAAGCAGTAAATCTACAATGAGGCCACGGCTTTCTTGCTTGCCCTCCTTACAGCCATTGTGGAAGCGCCTCCTTACGATCATGAGGTGACGCATGCGGCTGGTGCCGGTGATCTTCCTGCGCTTGGCCTTCACTGACCAGTGGTAGGATCGCAATTTAGCTGCAGGATACGTACGATACGCACTGTGAGCATTTTGACTACTGAATGTGGTACGTAGATCTACCACACCTCCGGAACAGAATGTGTGTCTTATAAACATTTTTCTTTCTTTCTTTATTCCACCGTTTACCAAAGCTCGAAGTTTCGTCATCTTGTCAGACTTTGAAAATCCTATCCATTCATCCAATCCTATCCATATAAAGCATTACAATTTAGTTTATTATTCTTATATAAATCTAGACGCTAAGCTTACTCTATATTTCACTTTTTTAACCAGAACAAGGCGTGACATGGTTCCAGCATCCAAATGGGACTAAAGCGTGAGTATAATAATATACTTTTGTATTATTTGTAGACGGAAAGAAATATTTGGGTATTTGACTACATTCAATATATTTTATTTTTATCTACTCAATAAAAAAAGGATTAGAAAATAACTCTAAAATCCCATTTTCATTGAGTTTTTAGCTTGAATACTATTTTTAATAACAAAATAAACTATAAAAAGTAATGAAAATGTTGTATGACGTCACAACTCAATATTTAGTACAAATCTTCATACAAAGCGCATGTTTTGACGTCCGATAAAGAGTAGCTGATTTGACTAGTTGTCAAGTAGCCACATTACTTTACTGGAGAATTTACATACGTACATTTTAGTTAAATCTACCTATTAAAATAACAAAAAAAAATCTAGTAAAGTCTGTCTGTAAAAAGTTACGAAAATAAATAATTGTGACATGTACCTTTATGTTACCATTTATTCACCATTAGATATTTTTCTAAAAGAACTCAATATTTGAATTGCTAAAAATGCTTAAATAAGTGCAAAAAAAAAGGGAATCCCACTCCATTCGTGAAGCTTATTGAGTCGAATTGAAATGAATGAAGAATGATTCAATTGTCTGAGGAATTGTTCACATCCTTTATCTAACAAAGAGTGATGTAGAGCGAGTACAACTACAGGCACAATAGAATAATTACCTATTAGCGAAAACAAATTGAATTACCTTTGACACATGTTGTTATTTGTGACGACTTAAAGATATGTTTGTTGAAACTTTTGTGACTGATGTTTCTGCATTGACAAACCTGGGGCCGTAGTATGCCGGTATCATAGTAGTAGAATATTAAGTATAATTACCAATAAATTAATGTAGATTCGAGTTGGCACCATCGACTAGCTCTAAAGGACAAGTATCCAGAGCCGTAAAATATATTACGAACAACAACAACCAACTGTTCTGACAATCATGTTTTGTGACTAATTATTGGTAATTATAATCGTAGTGAGATATAAGTTATGTTAATATTATGTGTTTGAATTATAATGAATATCCATAATTATAAAGACGGTATTTGTTAAGTATAATCAAATTGTGTTGGATGTGGTTGGTTTTGCCGCCATTACAGTTTGATTATAAATAGACCTGTCTGGTCATTAGAGAGGTTGATTCCTTTACTACTGGTCCGACTAGGACGTCACGCTGTCCAAAGTTAAGTATAACTTGTGTGTTACTGTAATTACTGTTCATTTAAATGTCTTTTTGTGTAAATCGTGTCGAATCGAAAGTAAATTAAAGATAATAAGTAGACTGATTCTCATGTTTCATTATAAATAATCACTGCTAACCATTTATTCTATAACACCGGCGTGATATAGAGTCACGTCTCCGCATTCAGTTTGCTATGTCGCTGTTCGCTGGTCGCTGATCGCTCGTCGGTGGTCGCTGGTCGCTCGTCGGTGGTCGCTGGTTGCTGGTCGCTGGTCGCTAGTCACTGGTCGCTGGTCGCTGGTCGCTGGTCGCTGGTCGCTGGTCGCTAGTCGCTCATCGCTGGTCGCTGGTCACTGGTCGCTCGTCGCTGGTCGCTGGTCGCTGGTCGCTCGTCGGTGGTCGCTGGTCGCTGGTCACTCGTCGGTGGTCGCTGGTTGCTGGTCGCTGATCGCTGGTCGCTGATCGCTCGTCGCTGGTCGCTCGTTACTGGTCGCTGGTCTCTGGATGCTGGTCGCTGGTCGCTGGTCACTGGTCGCTGGTCACTGATCGTTGGTCGTTGGTCGCTGGTCGCTGGTCGCTGGTCGCTGGTCGCTGGTCGCTGGTCGCTGGTCGCTGGTCGCTGGTCGCTGGTCGCTGGTCGCTGGTCGCTGGTCGCTGGTCGCTGGTCGCTGGTCGCTGTTCGCTGGTCGCTGGTCGCTAGTCGCTGGTCGCTGGTCGCTGGTCGCTGGTCGCTGGTCGCTGGTCGCTGGTCGCTGGTCGCTCGTCGCTAGTCGCTCATCGCTGGTCGCTGGTCACTGGTCGCTCGTCGCTGGTCAATGGTCACTGATGGTCGCTTGTCTCTTGTCTCTGGTCACCCACCGCTGGACGCTGGTCGCTGGTCACTCGTCTCCGACAATACCATTAAAAAAAATCTTATATTCATAATTTTGGGGGGTGTACTTGTTTGAGTACACTGGTCACCTAAAGGTTAAATTTTACAAGGAGGACTTTGCGATGTAAAGTGTTTTTGGCATTTCTTGAAAAAGAAATATTAGAAATAGAAATATTCTTTATTTACTTTGAAAACAGGTATACAAAAGATTGCATACCCACGGACCCTAGAGCGACAAACAACACATTGTAGGAGCTTATCAAGTATTTTAGGTGGTGTCCTGAACTATCTTGGGGCAAACCTTCCACTAAAGATGGTCGAGCCTTTTTTCCCATCACTTGTCGCAAATAGTAGCGGACAATGCTTTGACGAAACAAAAGTTGATCCCAAGGATAATTTTTGGATATAACATGCAAAACCCAGGCATTTGCAATAGCCATATCCATCTTACCATATAGGTACTTATAAATAAAAAAAATAAAAAAAAATCCACAAATGAAGAGTTCAGTTAAAATGTACATTATTAATTTAATTACCTCGTTTTTTTTAGTAAATTCACACAAGTAAAAGTAGACTTTACTCGTACATACCTACATACGACGACGGTTTCATATTTTTGTATTCAAATTTTTCGTAACGTGGCTCCGGCGGCATGCGTTCGTTAGTAAAATGCATAATGCATCATCCCACAGGCTCGCCTAGTCAAGGCAAAAGTGTTTTAAGAAAAATTTTACGTTTCAACTGGAGCGGAGTAGGCTATGGAATTGGGGAGCTGGGTAAACATACATAAAATATACCCGCTCACTGTTGTAGTTTGAAGGTAGTGTAATCGCATATTATTATCTTCTACCTAAAAATAAGCACAAGAAATTAAAATTAAATTTCTATTTCTAAATATGTTCACGACTATATTCCCCGAGGGGGTAGTCAGAGATATTCGGAAACCTCAGAACATCCACGTTTCACTAGTAGTACCGAAACTCTTTCCAGTGTGATATGGGAGTGAGCCCGTCGCCACTTGTACTGGACAGTAGAGTACAATACATGCCTCGAAATAAAAATAAAAACAAATCAAATTCTAATCAACAACAAAAAAAACAACGGGTTGCACTCCGGGAGTTCCGGCAAAAGTGAAAACTTAAGAGATCTTACGTCTTACGAATGTCACGTGAACTCACGGTCCTGACGCAAGTTTAACATGAAATCTTACGTCATCGTCTTACCAATTCTTGTCTTACGAATTTTCAATCAGGGTGACGTCACGGTCCTGACGCGAGTTTAACGTTTTTTACCCATCCCAAAAAGTGCACAACGCCGCTAAAGAAGTTTTCACTTAAAAAAAAAAAAAACAATTCTCAAATTTCTCTTAAATGGAGTCAGATAATGCCAATTGATGGGTATTTTTGAGGTTTTAAAGTATCGATGCCAATCGGCGAAGCTGGGACAGATATTTTCATAGATAATTAATAGCATGACATAGGTACTCTAAACTTTAGAGTCTAAAGCTATGGCAAGCCTCAAAACCTCCCTAGAGAGTAGAGACCTGTACACAGGACCAACATCTTTCTATTTTGATTCAAGCGGCATCATGAATTCCGAATTTCCTACATTTGTAGATAAAAAACGATTTTATTTTTTTATTTTTAACACTTTATTGTACACAAAATTACAGAAAAAAATAACAGAGTAGACATATACAAAGGGCGAGCTTATCTCTAAAGAGATTTCTTCCAGCAAACCCGCAACAGAGACAGTTGTAAAGTGTGAGGCAGACAAAAAGTGTACAGCACAAATGATAAAAACTAGATACTTAAATGGACGTTAATATATGTAAACATTATACATAAATAAATATATATATATACATACATACACATACGTATAAATAAACAAATAGATACAATAAACATACATAAACTATGGCTTACTTTAGAGAGTGATAGTGTTCATTCACTTGCTTTTTGAAAGACGCAAATGTTTGACAATCACGAATAACGGCGGGGAGTGAGTTCCACAACCGGGCAGCATGGACAGTGAAAGAGTAGGAGTAAAAGTCGGTGGAGTGGGTCGGGATTCTAAGTTGGGTACGAATATGAGATCGACATGGCTTGTCAGGAGGACGGGAGAAGGAGAAACGATCACGGAGATAGCTAGGGGATGTTTATTTTTCGTTTAAAGTAATTTATAGTCATTATAAATTGGTGTAGTAATATAAATAATTATGAGGCATAAGTCCCCGATTCTTGAAAATAGTTGTAGCGGCATATTATATTCTCACGAATAGTCATAAAGACTTGGGCGGTAAACAAAATGCTTTTAGTTTAGAAATTATTCGGTTTCTGGACTGCGGGCAGGCAAAACACAGTGAAAGCCTAATAATTTCTAAACTAAAAGCATTTAATTCACTAAATGACTTTGATTTGTTTAAATACAGGTAATTAAACCAATTAAAAGTAATTGAGTAAACAAAATGCTTTTAGTTTAGAAATGATTATACTCCGTTCAGGAATTAGAGCGACAAAATGTAAACAAAGAAACGTCACTGTCAAAGTGACATTACGTGGTCAGAAACCTTTGGTGCATTTTTTAAGAATAAAATTATGTCGGCACGGCATATAATAAATTGCGTTGAAATTAAAAATGTATTGTCTATCTATCTAAACTATTATAAAACTGTAACCGAAGTGTGTCTGTACATTGAAGATATTTACAAAAAAAAAATTACGACATGGTTTTTACCTGTCCCTGATTCCAAATCATCAATTTTTGGATTTTTTGTCTGTTTGTTTGTTTGTTTATTTGTTTGTTTGTTTGTTTGTTTGTTTGGGTGTTTGTTTGTTCGAGTATCACGCAAAAACTACTGAACCGATTTTGATGAAACTTTTTTTGTTTGATAGCTTATCATCTGACTTATAATCTGGTAGGAATTATGGTGGTATATAATTTATGTGGACGAAGTCGCGGGTAAAAGCTCGTAAATAATAAAACCAATCGTGACAATTTGAATAAAATTTTTAAATTATGTTATGTAGCCCGTTACTCTGTCTGTGTGGGCTTTTTTTGCTATGCGTAGCATCCGGGCATAGCGTACGGACTCAAACGAAGGTATTAAACAATCAATACACGCGTTTACGTTATTGTTTACAATAAAAAATGATTTTCATTAAGCAGTTTGTTAAAACGAACCAAAAGTCTAAAATATCTGATTGTTGCCAGACCACGAAATAAAATATTTACAGTCACGCTTTCTTTTAATCTAAAATAAATTATAACTTGCGTTTTTAAAATTTATTTTCCATACAAAATTAACATATCGTTTGTCGTAATCCTTTGCGAATAGAATAGATAATTTACTGTTATTCATTCCGGAGAAAAGTTTTCTTCCGTCTCGAGATGGAATTTTCTACACTGGTATCACCGTTGTTTACATTTTGTCGCTCGAATTCCTGAATGGAGATTAGGGTTTCACTTTCAACGTCTTTCTACCTTCTATGCACGCGCCTGCTTGGGCCCCAATTATCTCATCAAATGTCAGTGAAAACATAACTATAAGCATTATGCTCACGGGCTATATATTCCCCTAGGGGATAGGCAGAGATATTGAAGTTATACCATATTCAGATAATCCACATTTCAATAACGGTGTCCAAATTCTCAGTGTGAGAAATCGTGAGCCCGTTGCCACTTTTGATGGACAGCAAAAACAAAACATGCCTCGAAATCGAAGCGTGTAGCGGAAACACACAGAAACGAACGAACGTGAGAACGCGAAAATAACAGATTGCGTAATTTGTAGTCACTTTGAAAACTTGGAGAGAAGCGTAAGTGTAAGTAATCGTCGCATCGTCGTCGGGTGATGTTGGGAACAACATTGGTACTTAATTGAGTTTTCGAGCTAGCGGCAATGTTTGCCTGCTCGAGCTCGTACGCTCTAAACTGTCTGCACTTGACTCGATAGGCTCCGATTTGATGCACAATTTTACGATGTTCAACCCTATTTTAAAGATTGGTGTCACAAATTTTTATAGGGTCTTTCTTGATATACTGCCAGTTTTTCATCAGAACATCAAACTATATAGCTTCTCTATGGGCTTTGATTAAATTAAAATAGCAAGATAGGTGACAAGCCTACGGCGCATGGACCGCATAAATTGAGACCCCGCCGCCTAATTTACTTAGTCGCAATACGAGTGGCATTGTGTAATTGAGATAATTTTTCGATTTAAGGCGGTATAAAGATAGGTACTAAAATGCCTTCGTGTGCATTTACTCTTTGTAACAAATCATTAAAAAAGAAAAAAAAAAACAAATCATACGGCATTACTTTACACTCATGAAATTACTATACATGAAAAGCTGATCCATTGTTCGAGTACGTAATGCAAGAACGTCACCTATCTGCCGCTATTTTATTTAATTAAATCAAAGTCTACGGGACTAGCATTAGTACGTGTCTGCGAAAAAAAAATACTTTCCAATACATTTGGGTCGAGTAGATTTGCGGTCGCTGATAACTTTTTCCCGTTTTCGATACAGAAAGTTGTTCAGTTTGATGGTCTGATCATTCCCTTAAAAACCATTGGCATATTAAGAAAAACACTGTATACGTACTCCCACACATTCACACCATGTAGATCATAGGCCTGAGCACCAGCATTGTATAATTGTTAAAAAAAATCAAACGCAAACATTGCAACGCATTGAAGGTCTGTTTGAGTTTATGTCCTCTGTATATTTATTTCTGAAACCCATCCTTGTTGCCGATTGTTTTAACAAAGATTATTGATAAAATGAATGGAACGAAAACAGTATTCAGCGTTTATGCAAAAAATTAAAAGCTATACCTTTCATCAAACAGAGCATTAAAACAAATGGTTTGGTAGGCACTCCACCATTCTCATGTATGAATAATTCATGTATCTACACCATCTATAAAGCGGGGAGAGAAGAACATTTTACAAAACAAACAAATTTTATTGATCTCTCAGGCGCTGTTTGTACCTGTACAATAAAATATTTACATTTACTTCCCAGCACCTGGGCACTACTGTTTGGTAAACTATGAGATACAAGAGTACCTACTTTTCGAATGCAAAAAGGCATAATATGCCTAGATTTCACGAGTACAGTTTTTAGTCTGCACATCAAAGAAAGTGCGCGTGAGTGTGAGTTTGAAGTACTTACATTGCAATTGCTTCTTGGCAATAAATAACTCGTTTCAATTGATAATACAATTGTGGCGTACATCACTAGCTGCATGCGACGCACATCACTACTCAAGAACCTGCTCAGGCGCCAGAGACGACTGAGGCGCGGCGCGGGCGGCGGGGACCTCTCCTGGCCCCAGACGACCGGCGACCGCAGCAGAGCCACTCCGAACAGCTACCGCGCAGGACGTTACCGCCCGCCGCTTTCACTTACCTACTCGTGCTTTCGCTTTCGCTTTGTAATGTTATAGAAAGATACAGGGCTGATTAAATCCAATTGAATATCTAAGCTTTGTTTCGCTGATGAACGATCCCGGACGAGGAGGAGTCTACACACCCCACACAATCAGAGTAAACTAACCAAAATAAAATGATGTAAGTATTTCAAATAAACACGTACGTGCGTGACCACGAAAAGACGACCTTATAAGATCTTGCCCACATTTATGTCTTGTAGCTAGACTTTAAAGGTGGACTTCCAATGCTAGCGGCCGACGCGTCTGACGCGCGCGGCTCGCGGCCGACGGCCGATGCGGCCATACTAGTTACTATGAAAACGTATGGCGCCGCTTCCGATGCCAGCGACTGACGCGCGCGTCAGACGCGCGCGGCCGATGTCTATCGCATCGGCCGCGGCCGCGCGCGGCTATGCTCTGACGTCACACGGAACAAGAATGTTTGCCAGAAATATTACGAAGTTTTTACCGAAAATTTGCTTAATTTTTACTATTTTATTTGTATTTTATTATCTGCAAGGTCGCTCATCCACGTAGCGATAACACCATCTATCGAGCCACTTGAAACTACTTTTTCTTTTTTCGGAAAATCTCTTGCCTACATAATTATTAGCTAGAAAGCGATCCATGTAGGTACAGGTTAAAAAGCCAAGGGTCTCATTACTCCCAAAAATGTATTTTATCATAAACCCTGTAAAAAAAATGCATCCATATATTCTCTAAACCTATCAATCTGTCAATCAATCAAATATTCTTTATTAAAATATGTATTGTTTTTTTTTGTTTGTGTTTTTATGTTTTTGTTTAAACACCAAAACATAAAAACATACCCTAAATTTTGGGGAAAATACCCTAAAGTGATAACACTCTGCACAATAGGCACGCGTCAGTCGCTGACATCGGAAGTGAGGTCTGTCGTCGGCCGCGCGCGTCTGACGCGAGGTTCTGTCATATTTGACAGAACCTCGCGTCAGACGCGCGCGTTAGACGCATCGGCCGCTGGCATCGGAAGTCCATCTTAAGGCTACATTTTATCTTTAAACCCTAAACTAGAGAACTGTGTTTATGTTTATAGATGTCTGTACTTATTTATGTATCTATTTTAAAAGAGGTTCATTCTGTAGTTCGCGACTCTAATTTCTATCATCCGTCGTTGCTGGAAGACATCGTATATAGCTACATCGTTTTTAAATTATTCAATAACTTGAAAGAATGTCGACAACTTACGGTCTGACAGTTTCAAGTTCTCCGGGCTCGCTGAACTTCATTGTCCAGTGCTACTTCATTCTGTTTAATATCTAAAGGCCACTCCTCCCATTTCCAAGGCTCTCTTTCTTACAAGCAAACTTTTTCAATTAGCCATCCCGCTTCAATTGCGTGGCGCCGGTCGGAATTTTCCGTTTTCTTTGAAAACCTGTATGTTTTTTTATGAATTTTCAAAAAATAAGAAACCCACATCATAATATTGTATTGTGAAGAATGTTGTAAATTTTCATATTCTTCTGATCAACAATGTAAGAGTAAAACGGTTACAACTGGAAAAAAGAGGTTACTTTGGATTAGTTTTTCTTCAGTTTTATTAATTAAAATAGATTTCGAGAAAAACCACATCACTTCTCATATCCTTTAGATTGTTCAGTTTTGTTTTCTGCTTAAAAAGTGCCATAGTTAATGTATAAAATGGTTACAAAGTTACTCAAAACCGGGCGGACGCCCCTTATTAAGTATCAAGTAACAGGGCTAGGCATTGACCATGCTCATAAAAAACTGTTTCATTACATTCATCAAACATTTTTCCAGGAATTTTATTTTAATTATTCTGTTGCACAAGATTTTAAAATAAGTTACATTCCAAAATTATACACGTAGGTACAAGTAGGTACTCGTATAATTTTGAAATACCTATAACAAACGAAATTCCCAAAGCAGGCATTAAACAATGAAATGCCCGTTAACTGAATAAACCATTTCTTTTATTTCACGTGAACATTCTTTAGTTTTATGTAGAGTCAGATGCAAATTGCTGGATATACATTATTGATGTAAGTATATTTACCCAGACACGATGATGCACAAGATGAAGGTTACCCTGGTTCGCAGCTGCCGAGCATACGAAGAGGAGGAAGAACCCATGGAACATTATCCTTTGGGACTGCGATGTCCTGGCGGCTAAACGCATGTACCTCCTGGGAGATTGTTATTCAAAACCGGGAGATTACATGTTTCTGCTCCTGAATGGTATTACCTCCCTCAATCACCACGTTTTTGAAGGGTGAAGAAAAAAACATTTTGGGTCAACAAAAAAGATCCCATTGGATTGAAGTGTTGCTGGTTTGACAGCCCCTATAATAAGATAAGAAATATTTACCCCATAGATTTATATATTACTAGCGTAAGGATAGGCCCGTCAGAATATTTTACAAAAACCTTCTTCGTAGAATCAAAAATTTGCGCCATCTGTCATAACTCGTATACGAACTATATCGTGTCATATATTTGTAGTGCTCTAAATTTACATTTTTCCTTGCATTTTAGAGCCAACGAACTGGGGACAATAGTCAAGCTCATAGGCCATGTCCTTACGCTAGTAATATATATGTCTTTGATTTACCCACTTGTTTTTACTCTTAATCTCTCTTGAGCAAGCTGGCATCAGCTTTATAAAAATATGATGTAGGAAAAGTAATCATTAACCTTTCTACCACATACTCTACCCATCAAACTGAACAACTTTTACTATGGGAGCAAACCTGTCAGAGCAAAAAAATATCAACTGTTCCATCATCATCATCTCAGCCGATGGACGTCCACTGCTGGACATAGGCCTCCCCCAAGGATCGCCATAGCGACCGGTCCTGCGCTGTTCCATACTAAACTGTAAATATACTCGATGCACTCGTGTAATACCTGCTCGACTCAAACGTATGGATCAGTTGATATTTTTTTGTTGTCACAGGTTGGCTCCTATAGTAAAATTAAGTTGTTCTGTTTGATGGGTATAGTATGTGGTTTAAAGGTTAATTATACTTTTCCCTACACCCTGTATATTCCATATTTCTATCTTCAGCGGCTAGGTTATGCGTTGTCTGTCTGTCAGTCACGGAACTCTTTTTACGTCGATTCTACAACAAACTTTTTTTTTCTTTTAAGTTTTTTCATTGGAGCTTTTAACCCTGAGGTTATGTCAGCCCTTAAATTATTTGAAAGGCAAATTATGATTTGTAAAAAATTTTGGGACAAACTATTTTATCGATCATGTTTTGTCACGTGTAATGTTGGCCTTGTTGCTTTCTTTTAATACATTTTGCAAAAATACTAACCTAGGTAGGTAGATCATAAAAAAACTTTTTGTTTTTAATGCACAGCTTATTAAACAAATATTGTCCGCGCAGTTTGAAGACGAATTTTAACAACAACGACAGTTTTTTGCAACCGTTTCAGATTCTGCGCCAGAGAAAAATATAGTTTGCGCACTTTTTACGGCAGTCTCCAGTTTCATAAAACAAACTTTTTATATGGAATCATTTTTTGCTCCGTTGGAAATGTCTAGAACTCTAGAAAAACCGATTTAACGAGTTAAAAGAGTCATGCTGAAATAAATCTGAAAATGTCTGAAATAATTTATGCCCTGCAGTGGGTGGATACGGGTTGAAAATGATGATGATGATGATGATGAAAGATACCTACCAAAGAACTTTGGCGAATTTGGACCCAGCCATTTTTACGAAAACTAATAGCCCTTCAGGACGGCGGTCATAATTATTATAAACAGAATAAATTAAGGCATTTTTTAAAAAAACTTCCTCATCTCTAGAAGTCCGAGTTCAAAAGTAGAAATTACTAGTAAAATAGACAAATCATCCAAAAAGCAGTAGCAAAACGCAACCATGGCAGCTATTTTCATCTAATATTATTTCTGAGGTAGTTTTTGGACGTTACGGAACGTATTTGGCTTTATTGAACTGATAGTGCGTGTGATTTCGTTTGATTTCATTATCATAATATTGTACGGTTATCGTGAATTTTCATTAAAACAAACACAATGAATGCGTAGAAGATTGAGTGGGCTATCGAATAAGAAAGTTTATGAGTTTCACACATTTGATACAAAAGGTATCATAAGGAGAAATACCTTTCCCCCAACTTCTACAGATTACAACCAATTTCCTTTTGTGCTAGTTTTGTTTCACTCTACACGTATTACTAAGTTTCATTCATGTATGGGACCTATATGTCTGGGTCTCACATTATATTATGGCCTTCCGCCAAACTTCTTTTACGGAAACAAATCAAAAGTTGTCACGTTCAGGATTGGAAAGTTAAAACGGAGGCCTTTGCCCAGCAGTGGGATACTAAACAGGCTATGTAAAAGGACATACAAAACAATATTACCATAAAACTGAAACCAGCGCTCGAAAATGCTACTCTATAGGTCACGACAATTAGCCTAAACTTGTTCATCGATTTAATAGTTATCTCTGTGGATAACTGCCAAAATTTCGTACGAAATTCTACTGAATCATGTGTGCCTCGATAACAATTATTTATGAATCATTCCCTTACGCTCTTGATGAATAAACGGTAGGTAGGTGCTTATTTATGATTCCTAATGGTTATACTGAATGGTTTTTTAATGACTCTAAATTTTCAGTGGTAGTTCAGACCATCAAACTGAACAACTTTTACTATGGGAGCAAACATGAAATCGCACAAATAAAAAGAAACATGTTACTAACGTAATGCCTATATTCGACTCAAATGTAATGTCGGTTTTTTTTTTGAGATTTGTTCAATTGAACTACCCCTGAAAGAAGTTTGGCGAATTTGGACCCAGCCATTTTTACGAAAACTAAAAGCCCTTCAGAATGCCACCGCCGAGAAAACGATAAAAATCGAGACGTGCCTCTATCTTTATTATTTTACGTATGCCAGAAAGAGCGCGCATGACGTTTTTCTCGTTTAAACGCTTTGTCGTGGGTGGCATGCTAGCCATGCAGGACGGAGGTCATAATTATTATGAACAGAAAAAATTAAGGCAATTTTAAAATTAACATCCACATCTCCAGAAGTCCGGAATCAAAAGTAGAAATTACTAGTAAAATAGACAAATCATTCAAAAAGCTGTAGCAAAACGCAAACACGACAGCTATTTTCATCTAATATTATCACTGGGATACTTTTTGGTCGTTACGGAACGTATTTAGCTTGGTTGAACTGAGTGTGTGTGATTTCGTTTTCTTCCATTATCATAATATTGTAACGGTTATCGTGAATTTTCATTAAAATAAACACAATGAATTCGTAGAAGATTGAGAGGACTATCTAATAAGAAAGATTATGAGTTTCGCACACTTGATACAAGAGGCATCATAAGGAGAAATACCTTTCCCCCAACTTCTACAGGTTACAACCAATTTACTTTTTTGTTAGTTTAGTTTCATTCTACACGTATTAAGAAGTTTCATTCATGTTCGGGACCTCTTAGTCTGGGTCTCAAATTACATGGCTGTCCGCCAAACTTCTTTGGAAATTGTTTAAAAAATCACCTGAGTATTTTTGTATAAGTTAAGGATTTGGATATGTTATTAAAAAAGAATAACATTTATGCTATCTATGGCAATCCACTAGTTAGCGTTTAACACTCGGCAAAAGAATCGCATGTAACCGTTCAACCCGAAAAATTTCCCGCATCTAACCATACATAATAGTTTCAAGAAACCGCTTTGACGCTGCTATGTCAATAGACGCACCCGAAGACGCTGTGGGAGTGTAATAAATTCGTTTTCAGCTACGTAGAACTAAAGAGCTCAGATTATTTCACATCATTTACCCCTTTCATTCACGTTCTTTATAAAACGGGCATCTGCCTATGAAAGGGGATTTTTATAAAGCTGTATAGATTTTTAAAATATAAAAGGCTTTAAAGAATTTGGAAACTAGGTAAGATATTTGCTTACCCCGAAAACACATTAAGGTAAATTGAAAATGAAAGTTTTTGGTGTTCCGTATCTAAATTGTAAAAACGGTTATGGAATAACTGCGCTGCGCTGTCCGTATCTAAGTCGAAATTCGGCACAAAGAAGCTGCAGTTCAAAAACAGACTTGAAGCACAAACATAGGTAAACAAGTACAATAATTACTACCTAAACTTAGGGCGCCTTCAAATTTGCCGCAGTGTCGCGCGGTGGCAGCGCTGCTGCAGCGCGCTGCGCTGTCAAATTCATACAAATAAAAAAAACAGCCGCAGCGCTGCAGCCGCGCTGCTGCCGCGCTTTGTTAATTTGTATGAATTTGACAGCGCAGCGCTGCAGCCGCGGCAAACTCGGCACTTTTGAAGGCGCACTTAAAGTTTTAGAAGTAGATTTTTAGGGTTAGGATAGTTTAATAGTATAGTACCTCAATGAAAACAAATGAAAACCTGTAAAAAAACAAATAAAAAGTTACAGCAACTAAATTTTTTTGACATGTCATCAAAATTTTAATGTAATAATTATTATTATTACACATAAATTATCGTATTAGGTAAGTATTATTGTATTAGGCTGTTTTTGTGTTAATTAAACATTCATTCATTCACACTGCCTCCGTGGTCTAATGGTTAAGAGCATTGGGCTCTTGACACGGAGGTCGCGGGTTCGATTTCCACGGGGGATACTTAGTGATATGTTTGTCTGAAAAGATAGATGATTCCGTGCTTCGAATGGCACGTCAAACCGTTGGTCCCGGTTACTATCTCTGGTGGTAGTATTCGTTACCTACATAAAAACCACGTCAGAGGCCGTAAGGCGATCTGAAAAAACTCTGACACCAGGGCTATGCCCACACGATAAGAAGAATGCATTCCATTACGTATCCCAATTAATATTTTTGCTTATTTCTTCAATGTACACACGGCGACAGATCAACCTACCCAGTTGAACTCTATGTTCATGGACATAAGGTCGAACTATGGGTAGGTTGATCTGTCGCCGTGTGTACATCCACGGCAAGTTTAACATTTTATTATTATGTATATATATCACCAAAAGTAAAGTAAAAAATGTATTTGCATTTAACAAGTGATTGATTTTTCGCACATCAAAACAAATTTGGGTATGGAAGTCTAATTGTTCAATAACGGTATGAAAAAAAAGGGTTGCAATTGCAGCTATGGACAACAGAAGTAATGAAATGCGTGCGAGTTCCTCTTACTCAAATACTAGTGGTGGAGTGAAACGCTGTACTGTTAGCATTCATGCTCCAATCAAGCTCCGAGGGATGATATTGACGGAAAATTGGTACATTCACTGAAACGTTGCAGTTTTCTAGCTATTATTGTATTTTCAAATAGTGAGGTAGATTTCTTCTAAATCTTTTTGTAACGTGACTAGAGATAGTTTTGAAAAATAGCTGGGATTGTTACCGCAATTTTTCAAATCAGCGACGTAAAAGGAATTCATTTTCTGGTGGAAGAAGGAGTTATTGTGACTTCGATTCGTTCTATCTTTATAAACAAAATATAGTTAACTAGCGACCCGCCCCGGCTTCGCACGGGTGCAATGCTGATACAAACCTTCCTCTTGAATCACTCTATGTATTTAAAAAAGTAGTTTTAAAGATCTAAGCATACATAATAGGGACAGATAGCGGGAAGCAACTTTGTTTTATACTATGTAGTGATGAGTGACAGCAGATGTATGAAAGAGATATATGTTGCTAATGTGAGTGGAAGTACCGCACTTCGTATAAACCCTGTGGTTTCAGAAGTGCGCCTGAAAATATATAATTATTATAAAAATAATGTATTGAATAAATAAATAAAAAAAAAAAAGTGTCGGCAGAGGGCGCCCTCGTAGGACGTATGCTGATCAAATGCGCGAAATGCGATCAGTTGCGTCCTACAAAAAGGGTAGGTGCGGAGTACTCGAAACCGACGGGCATGTATGAAGAGATGTATGGATGTGCATGAGGCAAAAGAGGTATCTAAGGATCGTAGTAAGTGGCGCGCCCTGGTCTCTGCCTATCCCACTGGGAAAGAGGCGTGATGTTATAGATAGATAGATAGTGATGCATTGTATTTGTTTTGAACCACAATACTTGAAAATGCATAACCATGTTATGGTAGGTAATATGATTACGATGACGTCATAACCCAGTACCCAGGCAACCTTGTACTTTTGGGTTAGTTCCTTCTCATGTGCTACACCCTAGATAGTACGCATCTTGTTACTTGATGAGGTAGGGGTTCCCGAGGTTAGTGTGAGGAAGTGCCCTGCGACAAAACATTTTAAATTAATATTTTTAAATAACACCCCTCTTCTTTTTTGTGTTCGATGTTTGGGGTGGTTGGGGATCTACCTCCTAGTGGTCCACCCTGGGCAACGCCGCCACAGACTACAACAAGTTCGTGGTGTCGGCTGAACGATCCCCCACAGCGGTGGTAGGCTCCGCAGGGAGCCGCCTGGCTCGCGACCACCCTCCTGCCGGAGTCCGGCGCCAAGCAGCTTGCTGCGTTCCGTCGGTGTGCAGGAGTCCCAGCGCCATTGGGGAATGGGAAAAAGTCAGTTGCGCTACTCAGAACCGGTCTTGACCTCTGAGCAACACTGTACCGGGAAACTCATTTTGGAGGGTAGCGGGATCCGAAGCACGGTGACAGTCGTTGGCCGACCGCAGTTAGTAGGGGGCCCAAGTAGTGCGCTAGCCACGTGTGAAAGGCTGCCCCACACAACTTGCGAAAAATCCCGCAATGCTCCACCGTGCCAGTTGGCGACTGGAAGGGAGGACCCGGTGGCCATTGCGGGGGGGTTCGGGCGTCCCCGCAGTCTCCAAATGAGTTTCCCACCAGTCAGTCGAGCTCATGAGGTCTTCTAGGGTACCTGAGTGGCATCTCGACTTTTTTTCCACCTCTCCACCACTCGACAAACTATGAAAAACAAAGTCACAAAAAAGAAAATGGTTAGACAACGGCTGCACTTCCTCCCACTCAAAGTGCACCTCAGTAACATACGAGGTCTGCACTCAAATCTCGATCCGGTCCACCACCACCTCGAGACCGAGAAGCCACACCTATTCTTTTTAACGGAGACGCAGATAGCAACCCCGTCTGATACGGCGTACCTCAACTACCCAGGATACTCGTTGGAACATAAGTTCAAGAGGCGAGCTGGGGTCTGTGTGTATGTTCGCGACGACATTTGCTGTCGGCGTCTCCGTTGCTTTGAGGTTTCCGGGTTCTCCGTATTATGGCTTTTTGTAGACACCGGAATGGAGAAATCTCTCTACGTCGGTGTCTATCGATCGCACGACGGTGACCAGGAGACAACCAGGCTCATGGAGTATCTCACTGAGACGGCAGAGACAGCCCAACGAAGGTATCCAACGGCGGAGCTTGTTTTTCTGGAATGCCCACCATAGCGAGTGGCTGTTCCCGTTCCAGTTAACTGACCATGCTGGGAGAGAGGCGCGCAAGTTTGCATTATCGCTAGATCTCACCCAGCTGGTGAATCAAGCAACGCGGGTACCGGATGTTGATGGTCATACGCCCAATTGTTTGGACCTTCTGCTGACTTCAGATCCAGACAGGCACTCAGTATCGGTCTCTGCCCCACTGGGAACGTCCGATCACTGTCTGGTGAAATCCGTGTCGATCTGCTCTCCTCCCGATGACAGCCCTAAGGGCACGAGGCGAGTCTGGCGATACGGGTCGGCAGATTGGGATGAGATGCGGCATTTCTTTGCGTCTTACCCGTGGCGGCAAGTGTGTTTTTCTTCGAGTGACCCTGCTAGTTCGGCTGATGCGGTTGCGGACGTGATACGACAGGGAATGGAATATTATATTCCTTTCTCCGACATCTCACTCGGTCACAAAGCCCAACCTTGGTACAATGCGGATTGTGCTCGCGCTGAGGCTAAAAAAGAATCCGCCTACCAAGCATGGGTCCAAGCTCGCGACCGCAAAGTAAGAGCTCGTAGGGTTCGCGCGAAGAAGAGGGCCTTTAATTCTGCCGCCAAGTCCTGCAAACGGGTGATCCGGAGGGCTCGATTCGACCATGTCAGCCGCATTGGAGCCAAACTGGCATCCTACCCTTCTGGTAGTAAACAGTTCTGGTCCCTTTCAAAATCGGTCGAATCCAACTTCTGCCGTCCCACTTTGCCTCCCATGCAGAAGCCTGATGGGCTCACTCCGCAACTGAGAAAGCTAATTTATTTGCTTCTCTGTTTGCGAGCAATTCACGTCTGGACGCTGGTGTCAAACAGCCGCCAACCATCCCTCGTTGTGATTCTTCGATGCCGGAGGTCACAATACATACAAAAGAGGTCCGCAGAGCATTGCGTAGTCTGGATGTGAATAAGGCCAGTGGTCCTGATGGTATACCTGCAAGAGTGTTGAGATATTGTGCGCCTGAGTTGTCTCCTGTTCTAACACGCCTGTATCGCCTCTCTCTCAGAACAAGAACGGTGCCTAAATCCTGGAAGCTTGCGAATGTGCAACCGGTACCCAAGAAGGGCAGTCGTGCCGACCCCTGCAACTACCGCCCTATCGCCATTACTTCCATTCTCTGTAAAGTCATGGAAAGAGTACTTAACAGTAAGTTGCTGTCATACCTAGAAGACAATGATCTACTCAGTGATCGCCAATATGGCTTCCGCCGGGGGCGATCGACTGGGGATCTTCTTGTGTATGTCACGCACTGCTGGGGCGAGGCCATCGAGAAGCACGGTGAAGCACTGGCTGTATCACTTGACATCTCGAAGGCCTTTGACAGGGTATGGCACGCTAGTTTGCTGAGCAAGCTTCCCGCTTATGGCATCCCCGCTGATCTTTGCAGCTGGATATCTGATTTCTTGAGAGCACGGTCGATTAGAGTTGTCATTGACAGCTGCTCTTCTGACCTTATGGCAATTGATGCTGGAGTTCCTCAAGGGTCTGTTCTCTCCGCGACACTTTTCCTGCTGCACATCAATGACCTCCTTGTGTCAGGTATTGTTGGGTATGCAGATGACAGTACTGTCATGGAGAGATATGTATCTGGCGCAGGGGCCAGCGGAGATAAAATACGCTCGCAGAGGGAGGCCATGGTTGAGCGGACAAACTTGACTTTAAGTCTTGTCTCCCAGTGGGGTGACAATAATTTAGTCAACTTCAACGCCACCAAAACACAGGCTTGTCTGTTCACCGCAAAAAGGAGTCCGTTTAATCTGACTCCTACTTTCCGGGGTACATCTGTCCCTGTTTCCGACAGTCTTGGGCTTCTGGGTATAAGCTTGACCACAAAACTCAACTTCGGCGCTGACATCGAGTCTAAGGCTCAAACTGCGGCCAAAAAGCTGGGCATCTTAAACAAGGTGAAGCGGTACTTCACTCCTGGACAGCTCTTAGTATTGTATAAAGCTCAGGTCCGATCATGTATGGAGTACTGCTGCCACCTGTGGGATGGCTCAGCCAAGTATCAACTTGCCGCACTCGACTCGGTTGAACGCAGAGCCAGGAGGCTCATTGGCGATAGCAAGCTGGTGGAGGCCAAGCTTCATAGCCTAGCCCACCGCCGCAGAGTGGCCTGCTTGTCGGTCTTCTACAGATTGTACTTCGGTGAGTGTGCCCTAGAGCTGCATGAGCTCATCCCACCTTCCCCTTTCTACTATCGGACTTCCAGACGCACCGCGGGATATCACCCCTTCTTGGTTGACATCCCACATATCCGCACCAAGCGCCTTTCTGAATCTTTTATAATGCGCACAGCCAAGGAGTGGAATGCCTTACCTGCGTCAGTATTTCCGAGTACTTACAACCCGAATTCCTTTAAAGTACGAGTGAATAGGCATCTTCTGGGTAAGCTCGCTACATCTACGACCCCATCTTCGTCCTGAGGACTGGATTGAGGTCAAGAGCAAACCCATAGTTAATAAAAAAAATGTTGGGAAGCAGACCAGCTAAGTTTTGAATAAGTTTTAAAGAAGTGACGATGTTATAAAAAAAATTATAGAGTTGCCGCCAAGCGGCGGCAATCTAGACGACATTTTTTATCTATAGAATAATTTTTGTTTCTTTCTTTAGGTTAAGGTTATTAGTATTTGTATCATTTCTATTGTCATTATTAATAAAAATTTCTACCATTGTAGAGTTACAAAGAACTGTTCTGATTTTATGTTTCTGAAAATGTCGGTACAGTGAGCAACTCGCTCAATTTTCTCAAATTATATCTGGAGGCACGGCCCTGCCCTGGGATGAAGATGTCGGCCAAGCCTTATATCTTTATTTGACCGAGATGAACACTAACTCAGTTTTCATAACTTTTTAAGAGTAAAAGGGTTGTGAGTATGACGGAATGACGAGTAAAGTGGGGATGTGGTTAGCCTAATACTATAAGTCTGTTCAAGTGGGGCTACACAGACGGGTCGAACCTTGGGTGCGAATGCGGTGTTTCTCCTCAGACAATGGCCCATCTTGTGTCCTGCCCTTCCTGCCCGGACACCTGCACGCGAACCGAGCTTATGGACGCTGCCGATAATGCTATCCGTGTGGCGAAATACTGGGCTGGAAAGATTTAAATGACATGCCATCGACTCGATAGAAGAAGCCGAATACTGTATAAGAAACTATCACTTGGTTAGGCACCTCGTAAGACAACCACAGGAAGATATGAAGTAGGTAGTCCATTCTAAGCCGAAACTACATAAATATTTATAGTACCCAAATAGTACCTAATAACTAGATATCGGATAATCGGATGCATATTTACCTAAAATTGAGGTGTTCGCTATTATGGAGTGCACTTTCGTAACGAGAAAAAAAATGTTTTTTGTTAAATTATGTAATTTTAAGAAGTCGCTTTCTTGCTATGCATCCGATTAGTTATGCATTCCCGGACTTCTTGACATCCCGGGATTTAATATACCGAGAAAAAAAATATTTCTTAAATTAAATAGTTTTAAGAAGTTGCTAGTTGTTGTTGTACTATGCATCCGATTAGTTACGCATCCAGATAAATATTTAAAAATAATAATTTTAAGAAGCCGCTTCCATAATTTTATAGCCACAAATGAAGTTTAGGTAAATATGCATTCGAATATCCGATCTCTACTAATAACTCTACATAATAACATTATAATTTATTTGCACACCGACATACTCAATAAATATAGGAAAAGGTACAAAAGTAGAACATAGAACTTAATTATGTAGAATTACTGCAGTGAATAATTTTTTCCCATATCTACATATCTAATTATTACAGAGCTGCAGGTAGGTACAGTTATCTCAGCAACATCATACGTTTTCCAAAACATCGAAACACAAACATAACACCATAATAGTGTTGATGACGTGTGTAAATATGTCTGGAGGTGGAAGCGGAACTTTCATCATTACAGACCAATTTCCTTATAGACTTCTAATACAAAGATGGCTCATAACATTATGTAACACAATAAGGCAAAAATCCTGCGCAGTTTATATGTAACAATTATAATAATAATAGTAGTGCCAGTGCCTCTACGAGTTGGATCTGTGTTCCAACACAATTCGTCCTGGCTACGGCCCATCTAATACCTTCCGAATACAGTAACAATTATTACGATTATATTATAGTAATTTGCTATTTGATAAACAATAAATATAAATAAAATTATTTTTATTTTATTTTTTTGTGACGACTTTTTAGTTAGTGTATCAAAATATTCGTTTACTTTTTCTGCTTTGAGTTCCATTAGTTTTCTTCTGAGTCAGCGTGGTTATCACTAAATCGGTGAACGGTCACAAATAATCTGATCAGCCTGATATTTCTCCTCTCCATCTGTAGATACTTGCTATGTGCTAGCACCGCAGGCGCAGCTATTAGTTAAATTAGTACAAATGCTATAGAATGTGAAATTTTCGGGAAAGTCCCTCGTTCTGAGGCACCCTTAAATTTGTCGGAAAAAATTGCTGTTTAAGTTTACGGTTCATGTTTTTTTTGCTTTGTTTTAAAAACTGTTTTGGTGTGTAAATAAATAATTTAGTTCTGTACTGCATTGTGTTTAAACTTCGTCACTATGCTTGATGTTGCAAACTTTAAATGAAATAGCAGTGTTACTTCGCAACGGTAACTTTAACACGGCCAAAAAGTTTTACTGCACGCAAAAGCATGCTGCTTATTAGAATTCTATAGAGTAGTTGATCTGTGATGGACCAGGACGTCGACCTGCGGCGGGCTGTTCCCAAATCCGTTAAAGTGGTAATTGCTCAACTTTGTTGGTACGAGGTTGGTTTAAGGCCCACAATAGGTTTAAAGCCATTTCTCTTGTAAAGCATGAATTTCTCAGGATGACTGTTCAGTTTATATCGCTTGTGCGAGAAGCTGTGAATTGATAGGCCTTGAATCGACATGATCAGTGTCACAGTGAGTTCATTGATAAGAGCTTGAATGTGTTGCGGCACGTTTCGCAGTATTAAATTACTTTGTGCATGAGTTTGTGACATAAAAACTCCGGATTTGTTATTGATTTCTTTTTCTGTTGTAGCATAGCTTCATTATTAATTTAACACTGTATCATAAATTAGTAATAAAATTAATACTGTAAAGTGACTAGTGCGGTACCTAGGTACCTACCTTTGTGGATGCTGCTGTGAAAAATCAGAAGCCTATGCCCAGCAGTGGGGTATATAGGCTTAGATGAAAGTAAAATTAATAGATTAGGCGTGATAATGATTCGAATTTTTATCTGAAAATTGATCTGGCATGCATCACAAATTTCAACATGGTTGACCTACCTAACTTAGATGTATGTACCTTCAAAACACATTAATTTTAGATTTTAGTCATTTTCATCAACGAGGTTATAAAGTGAAAGTTATGTTCTCGGTACTGTAGTAATAATTTAGATGGTACCCATATGATATATCACGGGGTTTAACACTGGCAACCGTGCTAGATTGAATTTGGAACACGGGCCCTTAAAGAAACAAAGATTCAAAGCGATAGGTTTTTATTACATCGCTGGGCAAAATGAGGGATTGACGTCTTGTTGATAATTTCACGTACAAAAGAAAATACAACTAGTCTTCAAGTAACTACGCGCATTTCATTGTGAAAACCCTCTCGCAGCCAAGCTAGAGTGCAGAGCACCCACCACAGTACCTACAGAATTAGAGAATTCTATTTCTTCACTTTTTGTGCCGTACGTCGTAGGGCGTACGAAGCAACCAAGGGCTTTCTTTAGTAGAGTTTTTGTGGGTGAAATGTTAGCCGCATTTCACCGCTCGACATATAATTCCATCCTTCAGGAAGAATCCTTTAATGTGCTTTAATCTCACTTAAAGGAAAGTGGCCGCGGGTCGGTATACATCTAGGTAGGTATATGTATTTCATAATACAGGCAAGTAATTGATAATAAAGACATCAAGTTACCTTCCACTGTAGTGTCTGATTTCACGGTAAATATTCACCTTTTTATTCACAATTCCCTCTATTCATAATTCATGGCATCAGAATTCAAAGCGGAGAGCTCAGAGTTTATACAGATTTTAAAGATGAATTATGTAGAGTGAAAAAAGTGCATAGAGATAATGTCATATTAAATGAGAGAAAAATATCCCCTTTGTGAATATAGAAAGCTTAGTTTGAAAGTATTGCTTTTCTGAAGCTATGAGTAAAGTACGAGTTCCCATAGTTGAAACGCTTTTAAACGTATTGAGTACGTAAAACCTATGGTAAAACATACATTATAGAACGTCGTACACCCCAACTGATCTACAGGGTGTAACAAAACACCCTAGTAATACTTAAGGAGGTGCTTCAGACCATCAAACTGAACAACTTTCACTATGGAGCAAACATCGAAATCGCAAAAAAAAATCCGCTCTTTTATACAAAACTACAGTACCGTCTCGACTCAAATGTATAGGACGGCCGATTTTTTTTAATTTTTTCTCGACGTTGGCTCCATAGTGAAAGTTGTTCAGATTGATGGTCTGAAGCACCCCCTTAAGTATTACTAGGGTGTTTTGTTACACCCTGTATATTGCACAATAAAATTTTAAATAAAATTTGGGTTAACAATTCGTAATGGAATGTATTAAGACTATTTTTAGAATTTTTGTCTGTTTGTCTGTCTGTCTATTCGTCTGTTTGCTTATGCATGGTTTAAGGGCTTAACTTGTTTATCGCAATCGGTCTACTAAATCAAAAGTTATAATTCTTTACGAACGCATCACTAAAAACTACAATTTGGATGGGATTTCACAAAAGCATTAGTTTCTTTGTTGGATGAACATTTAGGCTTTATTTCATCGTAATTGGGTCATTCAATCAAAAGTTAAGTCAGTTGATCTGCGCGTACGAAGTCGCGGGCGCTGCTAGTTAAGGGGCGTCCGCCGGTTTTGAGTAAATTTGTAACCATTTTATACATTAACTATGGCACTTTTTAAGCAGAAAACGAAACTGAACAAACTACAGGATATGAGAAGTGATGTGGTTTTTCTCAAAATCTATTTTAATTAATAAAACTGAAGAAAAACGACTCCAAAGTCACCTCTTTTTTTCCAGTTGTAACCGTTTTACTCGTACATTGTTGATCAGAAGAATATGAAAATTTACAATATTCTTCACAATACAATATAAAATGATGTGGTTTTCTTATTTTTTGAAAATTCATAAATAATCATACAGGTTTTCAAAGAAAACGGAAAATTCTGACCGGAGCCGCGCAATTGAAGCGGGATGGCTAATTGCAAAAGTTTGCTTGTAAGAAAGAGAGCCTTGCAGATGGGAGGAGTAGCCTTAAGGGCTCTTACAGACGAGCGACACTTTGCTGTCGCAGTGGGTCGCAGATAGTCGCGCTCATACACTTTACGATCCTCCCCGCGACACACGGCCACCGCAAAGTGTCGCTCGTCTGTAAGCGCTTTAATTAATATTTTGACAAAATGTAACCTATATTATGGTAACCTTGATAAATCGATTCTACTCTCGATTCTAAACAAACCATTTTCTAGTTTTGCCCTTATTCATGAATACGTTGCATAAAAAAATATATACGGTTGAATTAAGAAAACTTTGAAGTTGGTTAAAAAATAGTAAGAAATGAATAATTATAGCTTCTTTTTCGAATAGTAAATAAAAATTGTAATTCTAAAATAGACTACATTATTGGTTTCTTTGGTACGGGTCTCTGGCTCTAACTCGAATCCCGCTAGGGACACTGTGTGTGATGAATACGAATATTTTACCCAAGTCTTAGAGGTCAAGTCTACAGGATGTAAAGTAAATACTTAGTAGATAACCCTACAACTGTTGGACCAGTGATCTAGGCGATCTAAGTGGAATAATGTTATAACATTTATAAGCCTAGGTTAGGTAATCATGGTTAGATGCTTTCTAGTTGCCAAGGGTGCACCTGACTTATCTGGGGTCTAGTACGTCACTCGGTAGGTAGGTACAAACTACAACACGTATACCTCATCATCATCTCAGCCGATGGACGTCCACTGCTGGACATAGGCCTCCCCCAAGGATCGACACAACGATCGTTCCAGCGCTGCCCTAATCTAACGTGCTACTGCCGCTGCCCACTGCTATACTCACCATCTTTTCGGTCCATATGTATACATATATTATACAACGTGTTAATGAATTAGCGCAAAACCTCATACACCCCAACTGATTTATAACAAAATAATTAGATTGAAACAATAATTTCATTATTTTCATACTTACAATTTAAAGTTATTCGCATTTTAAGTTTTGAGGCAAAAATGATTTGTTATCATTTCAGCAATGAATGAAAGCGCTTACGTACTCATGGATACATTTTTATAATCTTGTTTCGGTAGTTAAGTAGGGTGAGTGTGCCCGTGCGGTGGATTGACATCGGGTTGAGTAAATTAAAAATTTTGCAAACAAATTATTTAATATTTTGAAAAAAATTACCTATTCTGAAACCATGATAATTGGATTCCTCTCTCGATTCTAAACAAACTACTTTCTAGTGTTGCGTTAATTCATTAACATGTTGTATACTTAATAAAACTATTAAATAGCTTTTTAAATGATGTGTGGCAAAGTAACGCCTTAATTAATTGGAGACGCATTATAGAGGGCTTCTGTAATTTTACTTTCTTTATTTTAATTCTATTTTATTAACTTTGTAATTATAACATCGTTCAGAATTTTCAGTCTATAGGTACGGACTTACGGAGCTCTAGTAAAACATCAATTAAGGAATTACTGTGTAATTAATTAGTAAAATGAAAGCCATCTAAACTTTTGTGCTTAATTATGTCAATTTCTTAAAAGAGGAAATAAAGTGGAAAAAATAATCTGAAGTTTGTTCTTACATTTCGTACTTTGATACTTTCATTCTCTTTCGTGTAATTGGGAGAGAAAGAACAAATTACCAAGAGAAAATCTTCAAATTTCTTCATTTACTTTTGTAATAGGATAACAATTATTGTCTTTTGAATAAGTTTAATGGTTTTTAACGCGTTTAATTGCTTTTTACATTGTTTTTTTTTTATTTAAAAAACGAAATAGAATAGATGATGTATTCAACCAATAGCAACTAATAACAATGTAATTTATTTGATGAAATTATCGAAGTTTTAACTTCTCATAAATTTAAAAGTTACTAGGTACGACTATTACCTACACAAAAAACATTGGTATAATACGAAAATTAATTCAAAGAAAGTGAATAATCTATTTACAGAGTGTTGGGTAACAGTTGCACTAGTTTATAAGGGGTGATTTTACCCATGATACTGAACAACTTTCCCAAAGAAACCTAAGGAAATGCGCAACTTTTTTTTCGACTTGATTCCGTAGTAAATGCAATCAGCTGATCGAACGTTTGTATGAAAAGTATATATTTTTTTTTACTAATTTGTTATTTACGGAAAGTTGTTCAGTACCATGGGTACAATCACCCCTTAAAGTAATGCAACTGTTTACCCTAATACCCTGTACAGTCAGCAGCAATATGTTGTATTCACTTTTGTTCTAAGTCGCAGTACTAAAGTGTTGACAACTTGTTGCTGCTGACTGTACACAAGTAATATAAATAAATGTGTTAATTGACGATTTCTTGAAAATAACTTACGTTATACTCAATTTCCTAAGTTATGTTTAAACATTCTCAGACAGATCTAAGGCACTTTTAAGATTTAATTAAACTATTTCAATTAAATAGCAGAGCCCTACAACTAAAATTTCGATGTATGGCTTAACCTTCAAAGCCTTAATTTCGAGAGTTTTGCATGTTTGACTTTGATTTATGGATAAATGTATCCATACTCAAACGAACGCTACCAACTTTTTTGACTTAATCTACAAGGTGTAACAAAACACCCTAGTAATACTTAAGGGGGTGCTTCAGACCATCAAACTGAACAACTGTCACTATGGAGCCAACATCGAAATCGCGAAAAAAAAAATCCGCTCTTTCATACAAAACTGCAGGACCTTCTCGACTCAAAGGGATGACAGATTTTTTTAATTTTTTGTCGACGTTGGCTCCATAGTGAAAGTTGTTCAGATTGATGGTCGGAAGCACCCCTTTAAGTAGTACTAGGGTGTTTTGTTACACACTGTTTTATAATATCTACACTAATATTTACAAAACGAGGTTTTTGTATGTTTGTATGTAACTGTTGGTTCCAGAGATTACCGCCTACATACAAACCGATTAGCATAGCATATGCTCACGACTATTTCCCCCGAGGGGGTTGTCAGAGATATTCTGAAACCTCAGAACATCCACGTTTCACTGGTAGTACCGAAACTCAAACCGATTATAAAAATTCTGTCACTAATAGAAAGCTACACATTGGCCTCGATTCGGACTGTACCACGACTTAACTAAACTAAATTTATTCCTGTCACTTTCTAAAATAAGATTAAGAAAAGAGACAGAAAACCAACAGCTGACTTTAGTGCTGTCAAAGTGACGTTACACGCCCAAAAACGCTTTAAATAAGATGGCGTACATTATGATGGCATCTTATTTTGCGCATTTAACGTCACTTTGACAGCACTAAAGTCAGCTGTTGGTTTTCTGTCTCTTTTCTTAATCTTATTTTAGAAAGTGACAGGAATAAATTTAGTTTAGTTAAGTCGTGGTAAACTCCGAATCGAGGCCATTTCCCGATTAACATAGGCTATATCTTATTTTGATACTGGAACAAAATCGCAGTCAAAAGCTTGTCAAAGATAAAATAAACGAAATTGGAATTATCTACCCACGGTTCGCGCCTCGCCCACTGTAACTTTTAACTTTGGTCGATTCAGAAACTCTGGGGAAAATACGTAGATATCAATATTACGTTTAACTACACGATACCTACAGAACCAACCTTATGCATTGATTAATCAATACACGTGAGCCATAATAAATCCATCATGGGCCCGAAATTCGGGGCAAATCAGTGGTCAATTTGGTATTAGAGTTTTCAGGCTTCCTTGGTTAGGCTGAATATCGCTATAAATTATAGTACCTATAGAAGTGTTTACCAACTAAATAAACCTACAAATTGAGGTCATACTATTTTTATAATTATGCAGGTATTTATTTATTTGTCATTCTTTGTTCCCAACGTAAACAACGTTGAAACAAAGCCTGTTCCGTTTTTAATAGTTTGTTACTATATTGCATTCATTGTTTAACTGCACCGTTTTGTTTTTGCCAGAATGTACACCGTGAACAAACCCGCAGATTTATTCAAGTTTAAGCAATTACAGACCTAATTACTACAACACAAGATACTCTTTCGTCTTGTGCCTACAAACCCACAAACAAAGCTAAAACTTCCTAGGTTGTGTACAGAAGTTGAGGTTTTAATTAACATATCTGAACCGAGGAACTAAACTTGATGTGCTATTGTATTCCTGTATTGTGGACCTCCCCTTATGGGTACATGTGTTTCAGAACTAGGAGAGAACGTGCCTGCCCGTATAAAGGTGAAAATGGTTTGCAAATTCGTACACACACTGGCCGTTGATCCGAGTTAGTATTCGACATAGTTTGAAAGGATTAAGAGACAAAATTGCAAATGTGAAATGCATGTGAGCGACATTTCAATAGGCCTGTGAAAAGTGTTTAGGTTGAAACTGCTTAGTTTCTGTGAACAGTGAATTTTCTCACATGATTAGGGTTCCGTACCCAAAGGGTGAAAACGGGACCCTAAGCCTACGTTGTCCGTCCGTCCGTCCGTCCATCCGTCCGTCCGTGTGTCTGTCTGTCTGCCCTACCTATTTTAGGGCTGTAACGGTTTTTTTTAAGTCATATACCTTTCTGTTAGGATTAAGGTGCCACAATTACCTAGTAAGTCGCAACAAAGTCTCTTCATTAGAAGTATGATCTGTTAAAAAATTGTTACAGCACTTTAAGAAAATACTTTGCGTATATGAATAGGAAAATGGCAATCCGTTAAAGTGAAGCTGTGGAAAGTTGTGCAGTTTATGTGAAAACTTGTAGACACGATGTGAAGCTCTAGTGCCTAGCAAACTTGAGGACAAGTGCTTTGGACGTGACATCTTCCCATTTAGTGCCTAGAAATACTCGCCCTAAGTATACATGGAACTACATAAGAAATACGGACTATTCGTGTACGAAATATGAACGAAAATGAACGCTGAAAATATCATTACTAAAGCATGAGAGTGTTTGGAAATGGCTCGCATGCGATGCCGTAATTTGCTTCAGCATTTAAATTTACTGCAAGTAAAAGCGCTTTGGAGCTGCACAATTTGACGTTCTTTATTTTAATTTCATGTAAGGCAGTTAAATATCTAAATGGACAAAAAGTTGCTGTTTTGCTGACCTTTTTAGTTGCCGAGTGAATATCTAACCGTAAAAATTTTATGCAATTCCGCTGGTCGGTTGTTTTGGCAACAAGCGTATCGCTTTGGAATTATAAACTTCAAAATAGCACTTTTGTTGAGCTTGTGTTGTTTTCATTTCATATACGCAGTGTTATGTTATGTCGACATTTTTGAAATTATTATTTTGTTTGGAATATAAGCGGATTTTGCTTTTAAATCGGTTTACTTAGTTCAATTCCCAAATCTTCTTTCAAAAATTCATACGTTGTTTTGCAAGCAGATACACTAATCTGAGGTGATTAATGGCATCCAGAGTGTTTAATCTAGACACACTATCTGAATTGACTTTATTAGTATGAATATAGAGACTTTACTATTGCGAATATAAATAACACTAGATTGTACACTAAAAAAAAATTTGTTTACTTCAACCAACATCATGAATCCATATGAGCCTGTCAACATCATGACTTCTCCGACTAACGAATTTGGCTTGTTGTTACAACTAACCATCTTTTGTTTTTAGTAAACAATAATAACGTCATTTCAATTATTTTGGTGCTAGTTAAGTTCTTAGTTGGCTCGCATTTTTTTCAGTGTACAATGTATAGTTAGGAATTATACTTTGGTTTTCAACAAAGCATTCAATAAGTTCAAAATGTTTTACTTAATTAAAATATGAAATGTAAGTTCGAAGTATCCCACTGTAGTGCGACCACTTAGCATAGCATATGCTCACAACTATATTCTCCAAGAAGGTAGTCAGAGAAACCTACTATGAAAACTCAGTACAACCATATATCGCGAGTAGTACCGAAACTCTTTCTAGTGTGACAGGTAGTGAAAACCTTTGCCACTTATAATGGACATTGGGTAGGTACAATATGTGCCACGTAACTGAAGCATGCAGGTCTCCTCACGATGCCATGTTTTTCTTCACCGAAAAGTCTGTGATGTTACAAATCGTACACATAAATTTCGAAAAACTTCTTCTCACGAAAAAGAGAAGGTAAGGTAAAGCACAGAGTACTAAAACGAAAGTACTATGGTAAAGTGATACTATACTATTCTTCGGAAGATGGTGCGGATTATTAGAGGTAAGTAACTAGGGAGTAAACTTAAATATATGAATTTTATTTAGATTAATTGTACAATAAAGCGGTCAGCACAAGCGTCGTCAAAAACAAAGGTACAAAAACAGACATAAATCAGCAACATGCTTCGTCAAAACAATGAAATACAAGCTCAGTCGAATAACCCGCCCCTGGTCGATTCCGGCGCAAAGGAGCCCATAATATAAGCAGCGTTGCCTCGTTGAATTGCTATGGCTAGCCTTTGCACCAGAAACGTCCCGGAACGGGGGTCACAATTTCACTCCCTCAGTCGACGGCCAACCTCCGCAACGAAGGTCTTAGCCTCGACAGCCCAAACCCCCGTGGTCTCATCGGCGACAGGTACAAAAAGATAATCGGCCACCAGGGTCGAGTACGTATCCCATTTCAAGCCATCCGGCCTCTTGCCGTCGGCTCGGCTGAGACCTGGTGGTTCAAGAACACACGGGACGTTGGCAGATACGAGAGCCCTCCTGACGATATCGTTGAGGGCATGGTGGCGAGGAAACCTCCCTGAGCAGCGACGGCAACTAAAGCGTGGTGCCCAGTGAAAAATGATAACTTAAATGAGTTACATACTTCATGGGGTCTTTGAGACTATGGGACTAACTCTAAAATCGTAAGGAAAAAATCAGCTGTTTCGAACATTTTTGTCGAGTAGCTTAGCGATTGTCATTTTCTATGGAACAGCAGAAAAGTTGTTCAATTTGATGGTCTGACCCACCCTGTTTAATATTGTAACGCATTTAATTTTACACCCTGTACCTATTGTCTCTAACTCTTTGTAAAAACCCAATTGCACTGAGGTAATAAAATTGCGGCCACTTCATGCTGCAAGAAGAACTGGCTATTTTTAATAAGATGGTTAGAGATTTCCTCGCTAAATATAATCTGTAAATAAATAAATGCGCTTGCGCTGCTATTGCAATAGTTTGAGCGGACTTTTAATTCTACCATTGATTGTGTACCTATTTTTCTTAGTTTTTAGTGGTAAAAGAGTAGTCTAAAAATAAATAGTTCCACGTTATGATGTCCGCGTCAATACAGGAAAGCATTTACGAGAGCAGACGACGCGTGAACGATAGGCCGTCTACCTTTAACGGCCGCTCTATGTTTAGAAGTTTGTTATTTTAGTTGCAACGCGTGCGCGTGCGCTTTGCGTTTTAGTTTAGTTTTATAAAGGCGGGTACAGCTATCTTTAATGCTGAACAACGATTGGGCATACAAAGTATGATGCATAAAAATATCGAATGTTATATTATACTTATTAATTTCAAACTTTAGGTTTACCTAGAACAATAACAATCTATCTATCTATCTATCTATAACGTCACGCCTCTTTCCCAGTGGGGTAGGCAGAGACCAGGGCGCGCCACTTACTACGATCTTTACATACCTCTTTTGCCTCATGCACATCCATACATCTCTTCATACATGCCCGTCGGTTTTGAGTACTCCGCACCTCCCCTTTTTGTAGGACGCAACTGATTTGATCAGCATACGTCCTACGAGGGCGCCCTCTGTAAACAAAAACAATAACAATGTTAAACATAAGGAGACAACTATGTTCCGCTTCCCATACGATGACTTTTCGTAGTAGGTACTATTATTATAATAAGGTCTAATAAAAATAGCTAAAACTATTTTAAGGAAATGATCAGACCATTATACTGAACTACATTCTCTAAGGGGCCAATATTGAAATCGCAAGAACTGTCCCATATGAAACTGCAAACATAACTCGTCCGAAATGTATGGGACAGCAGTTTTTTTTTGCAATTTCGCTATATTGTAAAAGTATCATTAACCTTTAATACACATACTCTACCTATCAAACTAAACTTTTTTTTGTTCTGACAGGTTTGCTCCCATAATAAAAGTTGTTCAGCTTGATGGGTAGAGTATGTTGTTTAAAGGTTAATAAAACTTTTCCTTACACCCTGTACAGGTAGGTATTACCTTTAGGATGGCTGTTCATCACGAGAAGAGGCCTAGAGGCCTTTCCCTTGCAGCAGGATCAACAGAATATTACTTTACTTTTTAGGGTTCGGGTTTCGTACCCAAAGGGTGAGAACGGGACTCTATTCATAAGCCTTCGCTGTCCGTCCGTCCGTCCTAGCTTAAGAGGGCTGTATCTTTTGAACCGTATAGGTAGCCAGATGTGTCATTGTATTGGATTTGATGACAAATAATTTAAAAAAATGTAAAAGTTAAGGGGGTTCCCCACCATACAAGAAACCGGTTTTTACTAACGGTTTTTCTTCTTGGCTCTACCGTAAAAACGGTAATACATACAAGCCTCAAACTTGGTGTGATTACAGTTCAATCAAACAACAGAAAAACAAGTGACTGAGTTTCAGTTCAACAATAAAATTATTATAAATAAATAGGCCAAGTGTGAGTTGGTCTCACGCTAAAGGTCCCGGAAAAAACATAACCCTTGGTGCGCGAGTAGGTCGCCTCGCACTTAGCCGGTTTTTTTCATTAGTTAGGTATACCTAGGTTAAAATAATATGTGCATTCGCCTGATCTAAAATCAAATTAATTTTTCTATACATAACACATAAATGCTTTAGTCTGTACTAGGCTTTATAATTAGACTGTGCATAGATCAAAATATAGTTTTAATTCAATCATAAAAATGGTAATAGTTCCAGATGTAGTACGGTTATACATTTTTTCATGCTTTAATAATTTTACGACTTGAGGTACTACAGGTTTGATAGATTATAAAAAAATATGTTACGACTCGTGTACCCAATCTATTTAAAAGTTTTGTAAAACTTGACTATTGTGGTCGAATTATTTTTTTAGTTAAATTTCAAAGTGCACAGTTTGACAAAACGTCCTTGGAAAAAATGAGGGCGCTGCCTCCAAGGAAGAACGTCAAATTACCGTAATAACCTGGCAATACCACCATACAATAATATTAGTTCCACACTGTCACCGCGTCAAACTCTTTTTTGCCAAGCTTTCTCTATACAGGTGTCTCATCGAAATAGCAAAAAAAAACGCTTTTCCATTGAAAACATCAAGAGCTACTTGACCCAAATGTATAGAACAGCCTTTTTTGTACTTTCAAATTTGGTCCGATACCATAGTAAAATTTGTTGTTCATTTTGATGGTCTGAAGCAACCTGTTTGAGATGTAGGTACTAACTGATTTAACTTTACACCTGCGTATAAGCATAATGGCGTATTTTAATATTAAAATGAAATTATTTTTTCAATAAACGACTGCGTCGTCGAAATGTATTGGACCATTTAATAATACTCAAAAGAAAGTAAAATGATTTTTCAATTCATTTCAGATTTTATTTTCGAAAATTTTCAATAGAAAACTTTACTATCGAAAGGGATCGTCTGAAAACGTTTTCCAAACTTTCTTAATAATAGCATATTCGTTGGTAAAAAATTGCAATATCTCTATAAAAATTCAGCTTTTGTAGATACTATCAAGTACGGTTTTCCACTGATAGAATCTGTGGATTTAAACGAATGACTTTCGGTGCCAATTTTGTATTTTAATAAAATACTCAATGCGATTTTAGTCTGCCTAGAATTAATGAAAATTTTAGACAATCGGCGGTGATGGCGTGCGGATTGTGTACCATTTCTGAATGGTACATCACCGCCGATTGTCGATTGTTGATTGTTGATTTGATGGTCTGCCATCAAATGTTACAATAGAACCAAAAAAAAATTGTTGTTCCATAGAAAATTATGCCAATAGCTTCTCGACCCAAATATGTTTGGACAAACAATTTTTGAAGTGAAAACTTCTTTAGCAGCGTTGTTTGGGATGGGTAAAAAATGATAAACTCGCGTCAGGACCGTGCCGTCACGTGACCTGATCGAAAATTCGTAAGACGTAAGATTTTGGGTTGGGTAAAAAATGTTAAACTCACGTCAGGACCGTGACGTCACGTGATAATTCGTAAGACGTAAGATTTCGTAAGACGTAAGTTTTTACTTCTGCCGGCACTCCCGGAGTGCAATCCGTTTTTAAGTATCTTACGCACGCATTTAAGTTAACATCCTGCGTTATAATATCGGCGACCCTGCTTAATAATCCTTTTGCCCAACTAGATACTTACGATTATGGTAATCCCATAGGATAGGCCCGTCAGAATATTTTACAAAAACCTTCTTCATAGAAACAAAAATTTGCGCCATCTGTCATAACCCGTATACGAACTATATCGTGTCATATATTTGTAGTGCTCTAAATTGACATTTTTCCTTGCATTTTAGAGCCAACGAACTGGGGACAATAGTCAAGCTCATAGGCCATGTCCTTACGCTAGTAATATATATGTCTTTGGGTAATCTCTAATGAAACAAACTCTTTAGAATTTTTTATCTGAGCTGCATTTACACAAATTGTTAGCATTCTCAGTGGCACAATACTACAGTTCCAACCTTGCCACAAACATTGCCACTTTCTAAGTGGTGTAGAATTCCCTCTTTAATTGACCTGAAATGTTAACAAACCACGAGTGGCGTTGGCTTCCGCGCGATTGTCTCGTCTCCCATTAAATATGAGCTAATACAAGGCTAATAGGAGTTAAATAGAGCTTTTAAATTTAATTTAATGTAACGAAGTAAATTTCGTGAGTGTGAAAAAACTGTTTTAGATCAATAAAATTAAAAAGCACTGTAGGTAGTACACTGTACCTTTTGAGGACATAAAGTATGTAAAACACCGCTGCAAGAGGTAACGTTAATTATTGTATGCATAGTACGCCCTATACATACAATAATGCAAAAATGTGTGTGTGTGTTTGTGTAAATGCAGCTCACAAAGACCCTTGTAATATTTAAAGAGGTGCTTTAGATTGAATTATCGAACTGAACAACTTTCAGTATGGAGCCACCAATGGAACCTTTGAATTTATTCGGTATGTATTGTGATTATAGGTAAGGCCCTACATACTTTCAATTGAATTAATACCTAACATTCACGCATATACAGGGTGTAAGGAAAAGTATCATTAACCTATAAACCATGATATTATACTCTACCCATGAAATTGAACAACTTTTACTATGGGAGCAAACAATGTCAGAACGAAAAAAAAAACTTGTTCCATACGTTTGAGTCTAGTAGGCATGGTAGTTAAGGGCTCTTACAGACGAGCGACACTTTGCTGTCGCCGTGGGTTGCAGAGCGTCGTGGTCATATATTTTACGGTCGCGCGACCCTCCGCGGCGACCGCAAAGTGTCGCTCGTCTGTAAGCGGTCTTAGTAAGGGCTCTTACAGACGAGCGACACTTTGCTGTCGCGGTGGATCGCAGAGCTCATACATTTTACGGTCGCGCGACCCTCCGCGACACCCGACTGTGAGAGCGCTAACAGTAAATTTTTTTTGCGCTGACAGTTTTGACGTGTAGAGTATGTAGTTTGAAATTTAATTATACTTTTTCTTACATTCTGTATAACAATCTGGTATGAAATAATTTTATTCCTAAACTCGAACCAAAGCCCTAGCATGCATGACTTTAACCACATTAAGACGTATAAAACTTTATCAGAAACCAAAACAGATCTATGTTGAACTTTCAACAGTTTTACCGCGTTCACTAGCAAGTCAAAGTAAAACATTAAATTTGTTATTCAGCGCTCAAACTTAAACAAGTTGAGTAGAATTCGCAAGTTAATAAGGACACGGATGAGACAAGCGACAAGTTTTGCGCCTCTATTAGAAGTTCTATCTACTAGTTCACCTCACATCTAACCTGAGGGTCGTTAAATATGTAGTAGTTCATCTTTTTCTGAACAAAGTTCTTTCTACCGGGCGAAAGTTAAACTGACATAATTTTCCTGTCGTTTGTAGGAATGCATAAATTTCAACATTCTGGACAATGTCATCAGACGCGATTATGAGAAAGGTGTTTGAAAAGATAGGTATAAAATTCAGAGAAGCAGCGGACATTTTGTAGGTTGCAATTATTATGAGAAAAAGCTTAATTTAATTAAATACGGGGTTTGAGGGACGTTCAGACCATCAAACTAAACAACTTTTGCTATGGGACCAAAGGCAACGACGAATTCGCGAAAAAAATCGGATCTTCATACAAAAATGTACTCCTACTCGACCCCAATGTATGGAACAACAGATATTTTTTCGTAATTTCAACGTTTTGTTTCTATAGAGAAAGTAGTTCAGTTTGATGGTCTGATCATCCCTTAAAAAACCGTCAGCATATTAAGAAGGACTCTGCAGAGATTAAGAGAGAACTAAACTAAGTGATTGTTAAAATTGTTTGTGGATTGACGTTGTTTAGTGGAAAATATGAAAGTTGTGATTTGTAAATCTGCCACTTCAGTCTTTTGCGCCCAAGAGTTGATTCGATGGTATAGCAGTGGACCAAGCATGCCGATGCCGCCTCTAAGAAAATGAGTAAGACAAGATTTGCCTCCATCTTTGTTACTTTACTTATACCAAAATTAGCGTCTGTGACGGTTTTCTCGTATTGTCGTCGTCCACTAGCCCTGCTGGTAAACTCGACGCTCCTGTCATTCGATAACGGACCTCTATCTGCCTGAGTCACTTTATTATCATGATTAGCTGTTACTCGAACATTAAAGAGGTACGATAATAGTATGGTTTATAATTAAGAGGGCTATCGAAGTCCAGTAGCGCCCTCATCAAATTAATAAAGATTTCTCAATAAAGAAAGCCTAAATTAAAAAAGTGCTCAATAGACAAACTACAAAAGCCTTCAAGCCATTGTTATACAATACTTTTATAGGTTCTAAACATTCCACTTTTAGACAGTTTCGAATAAAAACAAAAGCAGCCGTTTTTTTTCTTTTTTCAAAAATGTGTATGTTTCGACCTTTAAAAAACCTATAAAAGTATTCTATGAAAATAGCTTGAAGGCTTTTGTAGTTTGTCAATTGAGCACTTTTTTAATTTACGTTTTTTTATTGAGAAATCTTTATTAATGTGATGAGGGCGCCACTGGACTCCGATTAACATCACAATAATAAAAGACACGTGCGTGAGAAGTTTGAAGTTAAAGTTTGTAATGCGTAATATACTATCCGGTGCTTCGGACCAACTAACTGAACGACTTTTACTAAGGGATTAATATTGCCATCGCGAAAAAACATACTGTTTCATACATAATATTGTGTCGAGTAGCCACTGATATTTCCAATGGATCCAATTTTTTTTTTCGCGATTTCCTTATTGGTCTCATACTAAAAGATGTTCAGTTTGATGGTTTCAAGCACCGCCTCAATTATGAAACGTTTTTTAGTTTGCACTCTGTATGTATGTATATCACAATTAAACAAATAAATAGCTTATTAATTTATTTTTATTAATTACGAGGAATAAAAATATAATGTCACCAGAATTTGGTATTTCTGAAACTGTTCAATGGGTATTGATTTAGACTTATTGTACCGAACTCTCATTTATCTGGATTAGTCAAGGATTGAATCTTTTTCTTTTATCATTAGTCTGGATTAAAAGTAAGATTGTTTTGCCTTACGTACAGACAACGGCTATTGACTATAAATTATTAAATATCGTGCATAGTTCATACATACTCGTACATAAACCCACACAGTCATGGTGTACACAGAAATTAGATCCTGATATACTTACCCACTTATCATTACCGGCGACCCGGTTGGTGTAATGGTTACCACGCCGGACTGCCAAACCAGGGTCCTGGGTTCGAATCCCGGTTCGGTCATGGATGTTTATATGTTTGTGCCGTTGTTGTATGGTTTCCATAATAAACAGCCTATTAATAGTGCTTTCTTGGGATCATTACAATGTATGTGCCTGTGAGCGTTATTTATTTATTTATTTATTTATTTATTACCCTTTCTCGCCTATTCAATAATTATACTGGTCGATTTCGAGTAAGTACACAATTACCAATAACTGCCTCCGTGGTCTATGGTTAATGGTTAAAAGCATTGGGCTCTCGACACGGAGGTCGTGGGTTCAATTCCCACGGGGGACACCTAGTGATATGTCACTTTGTGCGTTTTTCCCCAGTTGGTTAGGACAGTGCAGGTTGAATCAACTTGTCTGAAAAGAAAAATGATTTCGTGCTTTGGATGGCACGTTAAGCCATTGGCCCCGACTATACTATCTCTGGTGGTAGTAGTCGTTACATAAAAACCACATCAGAGGCCGTAAGGTGGTCTAAAAAACCTCTGACACCAGGGCTCTGCCCACACGATAATAATAAGAAGAACAATTACCAATCTAGGTGCTCTTTATGGATTTTGATATTTTGCATCTGTAAACAAAACCAGTCCAACAATCTATCTTCTGCCATAATTGAAAACAAACCCAAATTGATAAAGCTCTCAATACATACATAGTAGAGTGGCCCGCCGTCTGCGACGAGTCTTATTAAGCTTCCGTCTATGCAGAATTAGTTGCACAGCTGCGCTTCTGCCCGCGGCGTTACATGTTATTTGCTTGAATCATGGAGCTGCAATTCTAAGGACGTGACGTTTTCATATCTACATCCATACTATGAATAAGAATAACTATAGAAGAATAACTCTAAACAAAAGCAACATAATTTTTGGCACCTCTCGAAAAATGACAAGTTGTAAGTATGAGTTTTGGCGGCAAGTTTGGTGCCACTTTTTGAGCTTGATTTACATTTCTAGCATCCATAGTATCGGCAACATGATTCGAAAACTGTTCCGTGCCTGACTGACCGACAACGCACAGCCTAAACCACTGAAGATAGAAACATAAACTTGGAATATAATTCTAAAAAGGATGCAGGGTTGCACTAAGAAAGGATCTTTTTAAATCAGCCCCTAATGAAACCAAGCTCCACGAACGAAGTCGCGGGCTAAAGCCGTAAATATCCCGTGTATATCCGCAACAATATATGCTTCGTCAAAAAAACAATTTCCACACATCAAACATCCATACATCATCCTGTCTGTCTGTCTACGTTTTCACGACTAAACATCTGGAGTCCGATTTTGAAAGTCTCTAGAACTTGATTTTGATCTAATTTTTAACAGAGAAAGCATGCACCCTGACGAAAGACATAGTGATATTATGTATATCATTTAACGCACACGAAGTCACTGGTAATTGTAATAACTAAACTCTTATAAGATCAATAAAAAAAAAGAAAATGAAAAAAGATAAATGTTGGACCTCCCAGGATCCAAGCAGGAAGACAAAAAATGCCATACTACATGATGATGATGATAAGAAATCAGGTGCACAACTGCCAATAATTGTTTGATAAGGGTAGTATTTGTACGGAACGACAGTTAGCAAAAGTGTATTGCTCTCTTACTCGCACTTACTCGGAAAACTGTGCTAGCATATTGTTAGTACGAGCCCGTTTGTACGAAGTGTCCATATGATGGTTTCGGAATGGAATTACGAATCAGGTGGTAACAGCTGCCTGTATAGCCTATTGCCCGCAAAAACACTGCCAAATAAACCCTTACCCTTAGTCGCATCACATGACACCCTTGGGAAGAAATAGGTTGATTTATATACACCGGGAACAATACAGATAATATTTACATAGGTACTTTATATTCTTTCTCTATTCTGTTTACTAATGGAACTATATAATATCTTCTAATGTTTTACGTAGAATTATAATAATGACACGAAATTGTATAATGACAAAATACGCAAATTATACAGTTGCGTATTTGCAAAATACAAAAATTACAAGTTTAGAACTATTTATAAGGTGTAACAAAACACCCTAGTACGCAGAGTACTTACCTAATATATAAGGGGGTTTAAGATTAACACCATCAACTTGAACAACTTTCATTACAGAAACAGCATCGACTAAAAATTTAATAAATCGGCAGTCCCATACATTTGAGTCGAGTTGGTAGGTACTACAGTTTTTTATGGTCTAAGGTTTAGACCATTACACTGATTGTGGGTTGGTGGTTTAGACTCTAAATCACCCCTGTAAATAATAAGAGGATACACTAGTACCTACCGTTTTTTACATACAAACATATTCCCCTGTTTCCTCCCTGGATAATTATGAGTAATGACAATATAGCAAAAAAAATTACCGTACAATCTACTCGTATGTTACCTCTGCTATGTCACAGTATGTCCCAATGTTTAGCTTTTTCGCATAAATACAGACACAGCCAAAGTCTTACGCGAGTGGTTCAAATATACAATCCTGAGTGTCGCGAGGGTTTCAAATGTACGAGACGCAGAATAATTTTTCACCTCACTACAGTGAGGAAAATTTCAATGCGCCAACCTCATTTTTAGAATAATCGCACTGGCCAGCACGTAAACAGCATGAAAAAAAAACTTGTTGAGGCTGTTTTTCTTTATTGAATAGAAGGATTCTAATTTTAAAAACTCTTTCCACGTTGGCGGATAAAATGCACTTTTGCACTCAGATTTTGAATGATAAACAGAATCTTTACGAGTTTGTGAGGTGAAATAGTTATTTGTTATGCAAGGCTGCAAAGTTGCTTTTTGGCGCGAGTACTTGTATTGAAACCTGAGCAAGCGAAGGATTCTAGGATTGAACCACGAGCGAAGCGAGTCGTTCAAATATAGAATCCCGAGCGTCGCGAGGGTTTCAAAGGTACGAGACGCAGAAAAACGTTGCTGCCGAGCGAAACACAACTTTTCACCTCACTACAGCGAGGAAAATTTCAATGCGCCAACCTCGTTAATAATCGCACTGGCCAGCATGAAAATAGCATGAAAAAAAACTTGTTTAGGCTGTTTTTCTTTATTGAATAGAAAGATTCGAATTTTGAAAACTCTTTCCACGCTAGCGGATAAAATGCACTTTTGCACTCAGATTTCGAATGATAAACAGAATCTTTCCGAGCTTGTGAGGCGAAATAGTTATTTGTTATGCAAGGCTGCAAAGTTGCTTTTTGGCGCGAGTACTTGTATTGAAACCTGAGCAGGCGAAGGATTCTAGGATTGAACCACGAGCGAAGGGAGTGGTTCAAATATAGAATCCTGAGCGTCGCGAAGGTTTCAAAAGTACGAGACGCAGAATAACTTCGCTGCCGAGCGAAACACAACTTTTCACCTCACTACAGCGAGGAAAATTTCAATGCACCAACCTCGTTTTTAGAATAATCGCACTGGCCAGTACGAAAATGGCATGAAAAAAAAAACATGTTTAGGCTGTTTTTCTTTATTGAATAGAAAGATTCGAATTTTAAAAACTCTTTCCACGCTAGTGGATAAAATGCACTTTTGCACTCAGATTTAGAATGACAAACAGAATCTTTCCGAGCTTGTGAGGTGAAAATATAATTATCATCACAGGCCTTATTTCATGTGAGTAGATGTTTCAAACCGACGTTCGTGGTATAATAGATTTATAAAGAAATCAGTGAAAATTCTAAAATGTGGTCACCGGGTAAGCACGCGCGTCTTCGGTCGCCTGTTGAATGAAATTCTAGGAAGGTCTAGGCAAAATAACAATTTCCTCTGCAATATCCGCTGGCGATGGTTCTTATAGTGACCTGAATGAGAAATAGCGGGTAACCACTAACACGATTAATAGCTTCTCAATTCAAGCATTTAAAAATAAGAATAATGAGTACAATTTGAACGCTATTAAAAAGCTTCTGGACGCTTATAATTATAACACTCGCTATAAAATTGTATGCTTATTCTTATAAAAAAGATGAAAATGTTATACCCAGATAAATTATGGCGTTCAAACGTCCTGAAAATATAGCATGGTGCAAGCTGACCATAGTTTTGAAAGCCAAAATAAGACAAAATAGATATAGATTTTTATATTAGACAAAATTAAAATTACTAATATGTCAAGAAACGACGTATTTTCTTTAGTGATTTTTTCAATATAATAAAGCCTAAACATCTTTAATGTCGTGGTTCGTTCGGACGATGCTACTACTGGCAGAACATTTATATTTTTAGTGTGGCAATAATCTTAAATTGCTACATTCGTTTTCCTCTTAGATTTTCCTTAACAATTCACATTACTTTTTCTAACTATAATAACAAATGTGACCTCATTTATTGTCAAAGTGATTGACACGTTATTTAGACCTAATATGTGGACCCGGGTGAGAAATTGTAACAAAAACTGAAATATGAGGTAGGTAATATAAAGCTGCTGGGGAGCTGTTTCGTTTGGTGTGAGATAGGTTGCCTCTCCATTGACGCGGAGATAGGCGGCGGAGCGGAGAAACGAGGAAATATTAACCAATCAGGATTGCATAAAATCTCGGCCGAGCTCCTGATTGGACAATAATTCCTCGTTTCTCCGCTCCGTCGCCTATCTACGCGTCAATAGACAGGCACCCAGGGATATGCATAGCTAACTGCCCACCTACAGTAATGAAGAAGAACCCGAAGAAGAATAATATGAATTGTGTCAATAATAACAGCCGATGCTTTTGTGGCTTGTAGGTTAACTATCTGGTTATCTCTTAAATTGGGAAATTGATTGTTTCGTAATCTTTTTCGTAATCAGTGAAAACATGTACACGTACTTATGACTAGTGTCTACACACATACACTAACAAGAATCGTCAGCAGATGGGAATTTCACCAATATATTTATCCTGCATTACACTATTAATATAAGAAAACAGAAAACTGTAGCTGTTGGAAAATGTAAGATCTTCGGAAAGGGTAAGTTATTTTTCCTTAAAGAAACACAGGAACTTACAGGAAGTGGCACAGCTTTGCACACAATATATAAACACAGCCCAGAGCAGGCATTGTTAACAATGATCTACATTGTTGACACTGCAAGGTTGGACAAAGTCCGCATTAAATATAACAAATCATATTTCTACAAAGCCAATTTAGTAGTGCTGATAATGCCTACACAAAGTCAGCAATAATTGATCTCTACGGACTACGAAAATTGCCTGTACGGAATTTGCCAATGTCGCCAATTACGGGTATTTCTGAGAATTGAATCTACGAGAAACGTACTAGGTTAGGGATAAACTAGTGAACCTATGTAAGTTAACTTTTCGAAAAGTTTTCGTTTTTCAAAGTAGTTGTTCCATAATTATTTCGCCTTTCACAAATCGTAGTTGTTTTGATGAGTAGCTCCTTGGTCGAAGTAAGCGCATATTGTACCGAAAGATGTCTTAGAGATAAGAGGATTTACCCGAGGACGACGATTCAATTTTAGTGCTATGCAATACAATGTACTAAGCCGAGATCAAGTATTTGCTAAGTCTCTCTAAAGATGGGACGGTAGAATGTTTTTTAGGTGAATCTGATACAATTCCTGAAATACAAAGAAAACAAGGTGTGGAAAAGAAAATAAATAAATCATGTAAAAATGAAGCATAGCATGCATAGCATATTAATATGCTCACGACTATATTAACTCGAGGGGGGTGTCAGAGATATTCTGAAAACTCAGAATATCCATCCATCCTTCTAGAAGTACTGTCCAGTAGTGTGACGGGTAGGTAGATAATGGACAGTACCTCACTTCCCACCATTTATTGTACCCACAATATAGTATGTACCGAAATAGAAGCATGCAGGTTTCCTCACAAAGCGTCATAATCATAATCGATAGTATCGTATTGATACTATTCGTCAAACTCTCAATTTGCACAGAGTACTATAATTGTGAAATCGATAGTATCGATTATATCAATTTATTTAGTACGAGCTTTTACCCGCGACTTCGTCCGCATAAATTATATACCAGATTTTAAGTCAGATGATAAGCTATCAAACAAAAAAAGTTTCATCAAAATCGGTTCAGTAGTTTTTGCGTGATACTCGAACAAACAAACACCCAAACAAACAAAAAAATAAACAAACAAACAAACAGACAGACAAAAAATCCAAAAATTGGTGATTTGGAATCAGGGACGGGTAAAAACCATATCGTAATTTTTTTTTTGTAAATGTCTTCAATGCAATGTACAGACAAATTTGTGTTACAGTTTTATAATAGTTTAGATATTATGAGGAAAACTATCTATTTTTAAGCAACATTAGGTACACTACACTAACTAGTATCACAGTAGGTATCTAGTATTTTACAGTTTACTTAGGCCCGATTCGACCAAACGAGAGTAAATTTTATTAGATTAAGTATGCGGTTAGTCTAGAGTAACTGATTTTGCGTTTTACCAACCCTAATAATCTATGAATAAGTTGAGAGTAAATTTTACACGGCCAATTATGACGGTGTTAAGCTTATACCGAGACTAATGAAATGTCAAATTCACATAATTAAAAAAAAAATTAATGAAAAGAAACCTAACAAATTAAAACTGTATAACCTCACATTGCTATTAGTAAGGCAACAACGATCTCTTTCTTTAGGTGGATTATACATTCGTTCTTTTAGTATGGGTTTATAATAGTGTGGTAGAGCACAAATGAAGTTATTTCGGAGTAAATAACAAGAGTAAAATTGTTCCTTGTATACTCTTCTGTAAATCAAAGTTTGGTCGAATCCGGCCTTAATGGCATATAATATTTTTGAGTTAAGTAGAAAAGTGCCAATTAACCTAATTATTACATCCCAACTTTACGTAGTACATTAAACTACATTAGGGCCAAATACAAATGTTATCAACAACAATAAATATGAACAAAAGAATCCAATAACAGTCAATAAACGTTTCATGGCAAATATACTTGGCATGTAACTGCCGGTTTATGGTGGCGCGGGGAATGAGATTTTGTTGTTTGACATACTTTACTGCTGATCGGGTTCATTCCTCTCCGTATATCAATGTAGTGTAATGACGGAGGCGTAAATAGCGTAAGTATATAGTGTTGTCAAATACCAATACAGGGTGTAAGAGACAGCCTTCCGCTGACTGAAACGGTAAACTCAGACCATCAAACTGAATAACTTTCACTATGGAGCCTACCTCAGGAACCGCGAAAAACTCTGGTTTATACCTATCGCTTCTTTTTTTTTCTAGAAAATAAATACAGAGTGCAGTAAAACGCCCTAGTAATATTTAAAGGGGTGGTTAAGACCAACATTCACTATACAGAGCCAACTACGAAATCGCGAACAAAAATCACCTGTTTCATTCAAAACTGTGCCTTCACGACTTAAATGTATGGGACAGCAGATTTTTTAATTTCTTTGTATTGTCTCCGTCCGTAGTGAAAGTTGTTCAGTTTGATAGTCTGAACCACCCCTTTAAATATTACTAGACTTTTTTGTTACACCCTGTGTAACTACATAAACATATTTATATCAACAGTCGATTGTTTGGACATATTTGATAAAATATACACACATTAAGTACACAATAATAAGAAATAGAACTTACGATAGTAACTATTAAATAATCTGTGATAGAACACAATATTCATGTGCAAGTGTGAGTGAGTTTTCTTTCGAGACGATATTGTTTTAAAACTGTTTTCGTAGAGATTTTTCATAATTATGCTTCTTTCTTTGGTACAGTCTATAACATACATAAGGTCACGCCATTGTCCCAAGGGGGTAGGCAGAGACCACAGACCGCCACACGCGACGACCCTGACACACCTGTTTAGCCTCATTGACATTCATACATCTTTTAAATGCTTAAAAAAATTACAAAAACTATTCATCAACAAAAAATTCCCTTCAAACAAAAACGTATTATTTACTGAACCCATGAATTTACTATACGTATTATGGTTATGCGACGTTATTGAAACCCGCAATCTACAACGAAAGAATGCGAGAGTATACGAAATTCAAATAACCGACTTTATAACTCACTTACCTACTTCTTTTCCTGTACCTATTCTGTATTGGATTTACGGTAACAGTATATGGAAACAATTTTACGCTGCCTGCGCTGCGCCAAGCTTTAGTTCCAAGAAGGTTATCGATGGATGACTATGCACAAGCGTTATCGAAATGCATTGAAAAGTCGCAAAGCAGTTGTGTAAGCACTTAGTTGTAATATGTCTGCCCGTGGCAGTTTTGCTGGGCCTTTTGAAAAGATGAGAAATAGTTATTTTCTGCTCGCGGACTCCCCGGGAAGATTAATAATCCACTCAGCGGGTGGTAAGGATTGACCTTTGTCCGTGTCCCGTCACTCCAGACTTAGCCGTTTGTTTCTTTTAGTTGCACAAGTTTTTGTTTACGAAAAGTAAATCTGTGCTTACGTCGTACCGGGATAAGGATAAGCGCTTTGTGGAAGGACGAATTGTCTCAAAAATGTAATAAAGTCTTTGTGACTTTGTCAAAGAAAAGTCAACAATGTAACACTATTAACTATTCTGTGATGAAACTTTAACCACAGAATAGTTAATAGTACGTTAACTGGGAAAAGGTATCAGATTATCGGTAACGTATGCGAGGATTGACTATTACTATATATTTCATGCTATGGTTGTTGTAGGATAAAAAATCTGGGTTTTTTATCTTTCAGATACAATACCACTTCTAACTAACTACTAATGTTTATTCATCTAGGTTAGAAGTAAGAGTTTTCAGTGTTGTAAATGACGTTAAAATTATATAAAAATACTTAGTATACCTAATTATTTTCCAAAAACGCCACGATTAAAAGTATGTATTACACGAATATATTTCCCGAGGACCTCATCTTCATCTCATATTCTCAATCGATGCAGTGCCCAACAAAACCTTTCGCGCGTCAGTTTATTTTGGTAAGTTAAAATTTTACTCATAACATCACTTACACTGAAATTGAATTAAAAAAAAGAACATCTTTATAAAAAATACTTATGAATACGATATCTTTTCAATCCACCATTTATTTCTTCGAAGCAAAAAGAATTATCTTACAAGGCTGCCAATCATTGGGAACGTTTTTATACAATATTATTCCATTTGCGCCAGTACGTAATGTAACGCGGTTACTATATAATAGGAATAATTGGTAGCGATCGTTCGATGACAGTGAGTGACACTTTAAGTCCTTAGAGAAATAGAATCCATCACAGAAAGTAAGTTCTGTGAAGCCATTAGTTACATTTTCGCTGCTTTTGTGCTATGCTATTGATTGAAAGGGACGCCTTCTGTGGGGATCCCATCTAAAATGTGTACCTTTGCTTTTATTTTCGTTATCGTGAAAAAGTAAGGTTACGTGACTACTTAGTTGCCACTGACTACTAGTTACGCGAATGGAATAATAGGGATACACGTTTTACCTTTTGTTTGCAAATTGTTCTTGAGACTCGATATGTTTATTTGGAAAACTTGAGATCTCAACACTTTTAATGTGTAATGGAAATAAACGAGATTTAGATTACATAGTTGGTATACTGGCATATCCACTCCAGCACTCCCAGCCTCTGAACCTTATGAATTTTATCTTTTTGGTCCTTAAGTAGGTACCTAACTTAATATAAAATGTTGTTCAGTTATCGATCTTAAAGAAACAGGCGTCCTGGTTTTGCGTTCTCACCTTATACATGCTCCTCCTAATTCGACCAGGAGATCATATAGTCACACTCTTTATTTTTGACAAGAGCATTATAGCCTCAGGTGAAAACTAAAGCATACACCGAAGCTACTTTTGACAAAATTGGTTTGACCTAAGTTGTAATCTAAAGTTGTCAATAACTCTCCCTGTAACTAATTGTCAGCCTAGAGCATGTCTTCAAGTTGCAGTTAATTTTAAAACACTTTACTCTTTCCCTTATACGACTTGTGCGAAATAATATGCAATTAATAGATTCTAAGTCTTTATTCACTATCACATCAGCGTGGAAGATGGGCTGATGATCTTGAGAAGATAATTGGAAGAACCACCAGATCAAGATAATTCTTGTATTGTAATCAATGGAGAAGAGACTTGTAGGGGAACATACAGGATGATAATGATCCTCTCCTTAACTACGGTTAAGGATAAATTAAAACAAAATTTTTACTAAACTCATCTAAGATACAATTTACAAAAATCCGCCATCGCTACCACATCCGCAGACAACTTCGGTTAACACAACACCATTGTGTAACCTATAAGTCAACTCAAAGACCTGTCAAATAGAACCGCATGTTTACGCTACAGCACTCCGGCTCCGCGACAATACAAGCGACTCGTCCGCCTGCCGCGTTCAATTCATTCCATTCACGTACGTACACACTAGGATTTATTAAAAGGGGTCAGGTCGGTGAAAACGTCTGAAATATTGGCCACGTCAGGTAAATTTATAGGGATAATACGTTGTAGGTACGAGAAGCTCAATTTCGAAGAGTTTACTGTGATTTTTTTTATCTTAGAAAAATGGAGCACCCTTACCATGTAAAGCTGAGTTACAAAGTTTCTTCAAGTTTCATGTTTTCCAAGTTTGTCGGTTCTTTGTGAGATGCTTCGATACCTATATAAAATTATGATGGCATTTCGTGGTATCATACATTGTGAGAAAGCATAGAAAAGAATATAAGAACCTACGACGGTTTTTTCGGCTAACGTTAGAAGCAATAATGTATGTTTTCATCTATCATAATCATAATTATATCGAGGTAGCTGTGGGTGCTGGACATCTGTAGTAGTTCGGGCGCGGTGCGGTCGTCTGTAGTAGTTCCCCACAGTAGCAAAACAGAAGTAACAAAAATTCATTAGAAATCAAATTTAACGTGCAAGTTGGAAACCCTACAAAAACATCGATAGCGTACATACATAGCGCTCGGCCTGCGGCTCGCTTGGCGGCAGACTGACCGCGGAGACCAGGTCCACACTACGCGTGGGAGCGAAGCTCCGAAGCGTCCCTCCTGGAACCTGGTGGACCTTGTCTCCGGGGTTAGTCTGCCGCCAAACGAGCTGCAGGCCGAGCACCGGATATCCGAAGCAATTTTCATTGAAAGTTTCCACCATGGACCACCAACATGGGTGATCACAGTCAAGTTTCCACGTCAAATAGTTTACAAATTACAGGGGGGCACATATTAATAACGAGTTTCTTTTTAACTTGTGCTCTCTGTCTAACTAAAGTATAATAATACAAAATTTCATGAATTTCAGTTCATAAGTCATAACTTTAGAAACTGTGACAGTTTGGAATAGACCATTCGAACAGGCCTTTAAAAAATCGAATGTGCATGCATAAAAAGTTTTTCCAAAAATGCATGTCATTAAAATGACATTTTACATTTGGAATATAATTACGATACAATGGATCACTCATTGATGCCTTTTGTTTCACAGTTCGTGCCACTTTTGATCATTGAGGCCGAATGTCGCTTCCGGCAATCGTCCTCGATTTGGAGTTGAAGAAAAATCTACTCATTCTTTAAGTAACTGGGTCTGGGTCATAAAACTTTATACTCGCAAATTCAATCACTGCTCGTAAATGGGACACCATAAAAGTGTTGCTCCCTACATCGATACAAGGAACAGCTGATGAGACCGATTATGTTTATGGGGTACGCATTCCGCCGGCCTTAACGCCTAACGCCTCTAAACCTCCAGGCGTTCCAACCCAAAGTACCGCTATGTATCATTTTTATAGCTCCAGCCAAAGTGAATTTGCAGGCCGAGATAACTTGGACGTGTTAGTCATTTACATCTAATGTGGCCACAACTCATTTCCGAAGTTTAATATGTCGTCCTTGTCGGATAATTTTTGTAAATATGAGCATGAAATCACGGTTTCCCTCTGGAAAAAATTGTTCTTTTATAGCAGTAAGAAAATAACATCCAGCTCGGTATTATATATGTTGTGGACTGCATTTCCAGTCCTTGAACAATTACCTAAGTCTTGATGAATTGCTTCACCAAGTGGCCTGATGGAATGACGTTCGTACCGTGGAAATTCTTCTGAAATATCCGATGTACCACTAGTACTATCAGGTGACCAGAGGGCTGGCAGCTTCCTCGCATAACGCATTAGACAGGACATACAAAGAAGCAAACACTGCCAGCTTCCTGGGCACCTCCCGGCGAGCATCTCTTTAGAAGATATTGTTTTATAATAAGGTATAAATTTTTTGTTTGTTTTTTGTTTTTGTTTTTTTTTTTATTTTTTTTGATATCTATGAATAAATACACACAGAAAAAAATTCTTTCTAGAAACAAGAACCAAATTATGTTTCAATTGATATTTCTTAATCTCATATAGGTATATAAATGTCTTGGACTAAGATAATCCCATTAACGTTTGAAGAATGTTTAATTCTCAAAATTCAAGATTGAATTTCTTGTGACGTGAAATTGTATTACTGGGTTCGAAATTTATTTATCTTGAATCAAAACAGATTTGTTTCTCGTATTAAGAATCAGAAAGTTACTATTATTAAAAGAAATATTTGAATTTTTATACAAGAAATTAGTTTTCGGCTCAAAAACTATAAAACGAATCATTTTATATTTCAAACGAGTCTTCGTTTGATGCGCTGGTTTGATATAAGGAAATTTTCGAGTTTCCTTACATCGAAATGCGAAAATATCTTGACTCAAGTTTTTTTTTCTGTGCAGTTTTAGATACTTACTTTTATATTAAAACAGAAAAAGGTTTTACAAAAATGGAATTCTGTTACAACGCAAATAAATCAAATCAAATAGATTTACAATTATACTGCCTTAACGGTTTGGATGGGTCCGAGTATAACATTCGCTCGGAAACGCCGTATTAGGAAACGCCTAAATAAAAAATAATTACTGCGTATAAACCGGTACCTAAACAATAAAGCCCTTCAAGCCCATGTCATACTTACTTGTTTATGTTCCATAACTAGCGACCCGCCCCGGCTTCGCACGGGTGCAATGAATTCCTCTTGAATCATTCTATCTATTAAAAAACCGCATCAAAATCCGTTGCGTAGTTTTAAAGATCTAATCATACATAGGGCCAGACAGCGGGAAGCGACTTTGTTTTATATACAGGGTGTACAATAAAATAGGACAGCTACTTAAAGGGGTGCTTCAGACCATCAAACTGAACAACTTTCTCTATGGGACCAATATCGAAATCGCGAAAAAAAAATCTGCTGTCCCATACATTTCAGTCGAGTTATGTTTGCAGTTTTGTATGGGAGAGCGGATTTTTTTTTCGCGATTTCGATATTGGTCCCATAGAGAAAGTTGTTCAGTTTGATGGTCTGAAGCACCCCTTTGAGTAGCTGTCCCATTTTATTGTACACCCTGTATACTATGTAGTGATAGTGATAGTGATGTAAGATGTCGCACAGAATTTATTATAGTACCTAAAATACCTATGCCACCTTCCTCTACCTACTACTTGAAATACAAAAATAAACCTCAGTTTGACAACAGCGCGAGAGTGTTTCCAGCATGATCTTCATTGGTCAGTTTCACCTTACTTCGCTACTGAAATGCGCTATTTCATTTCAGCATAAATTTTTAATAAAACAGACTAAACATTAATCAGGTTGTACTCCGTATACAGCAAGAAGCTTTCCCGTCCGGAAGTTTCGAATAACATCCACTTAATTAAAGTTAATCTGAAATGGTGTTGCGCTGCGACATGATTCCATTAGCAAGCTACTGGCAACAGGCAACATGAACAATAACTATACTTATCCATAGCTACGTTATTGAAGTTGAACTGTCCCACATTAACCCACGTTTAAATTAATTGGATGTAAATTAATTTCATTATATAAATATTTCAAAGTGACTTGTGAATGCTGCGAAATTATAGTTACGAGTATGCATGTTTCTGGGAATCATATAGTGTTCACAAATACACATAAATGGTGGTTGGTTGGTTGGTATGGTTCATATGTGTTATTAATTATGTAAGTATACATATCATGTAGTTATAGGGCTGACTATGGGTTAGATTTGTAAATTTTAACATCTTTATTTTCTAGGCTAGACATAAACCAATTTAGACTGCTATTACAGGGCCACAAAATTCAACAACCTTTCAAAAACGCTATTTGCTGATGAAAATGTGTGCTAAATATACTCCACTATGCTGGACTAGGGAATATTTAAGTAGGCTTTATTGGTGGTTTGATAAATTGATATCATTCCGGCACAAAGTTGAACGCTAACTTGCCTCCAGCACAGATTTCTATGCTCCATCAGGCAAACAAATACGGACCAAAATTAGACACCTACGATTTGTAGCTGAATTTAAAAACAGCAGTATATCAAGAGGTCGTTAATTTCCAGGAGTACCATCACCGCTAAGTAAATGCCTTACGGGCTCTCTTGCAACGGCGTTGGTGTTGTTTAAAAGTGGAAGTTGCCGGAAAGAATTTTCAGCTTGGCCGTGTTCAAGCGAAATTGCGAAAATTTCCTGCCGTCTCTTAGCTGCGAGGAATTGCATAATGTTTTTCAATTTGAATAAGCTTAGACATGTATGCAGTCATGCAAGTATGGTTTCCACCATTGTCAGTCTGTAATCTACAACTGCATCTATGAAAATTAAAGCGTTTGTTCTATTAATCGTTTTTAGGGTTCCGTACCCAAAGGGTGAAAACGGGACCCTATTACTAAGCCTACGTTGTCCGTCCATCCGTCCGTCCGTCCGTCCGTCTGTCAGTCCGTCTGTCCGTCCGTCCGTCTGTCCTACCTATTTAGGGCTGTAACTTTTGAACCATAATAGCTAGATAGGTGACATTTTCTCAGATTATGCGTTATTACGGCGGATTTGTTAACAAATAATAAAAATGTCAAAAAGTTAAAAATTAAGGGGGGTTCTCAACAAGAAACTAGTTTTTATCAACGTTTTTTCTTCACGCTCTATAGTACATACAAGCGTCAAACTTAGTGTGATTATAGAGCAAGCTCTACAGAATAACAACAAATACTAAAAACCGGTCAAGTGTGAGTCGGTCTTGCGCTGAAGGTCCCGGACAATAAAAGTTTTTTTTAGTGGTTGTGTGGTACGGAACCCTCGGTGCGCGAGTAGCCCGATTCGCACTTGACCGCTTTTTTTAAATCTGACAAGTAATAAACATCAGATAATGAAGAAAAACGTAGCGGAAGTTAGAGAAGTCTGTCAGGATGTTAGTAGGGGCTTTCAGTTGTTTCTGTTTACCCCTGTACGAGACAGGCATATGAATATTATACAGGATGTAAAAAAACACCCTAGTAATACTAAAGGGGGTGCTTCAAACTGAACAACTTAGTTGCCCACACATAACTGCGACGTCGCGTCGCATCGCAAATATCTGCGAGCTCGCATGAATGCAACGCAAGAACTTCCGATTTGATTCGCACCGCGCATTCCTGCGATATTACATCACACTTGGTGACCACTTATTCCGCTGAGACAGCATAGGGGAAAGACGCCACTAGGTATTTTTAAAAGTTGACATTATTATTTGTGTGCACATTTATTTTAGCCTTGTATTAGGTTGGGAGCGATGCGGATTTCACCCCCTCATGCACAGCTCCATTACCTACGGAACCTATGAGAAGCGAAGTGGTCGCTATTATTTGGATTGTTGTTTTTGAATCTGGGGGCACGGTAGTGCCCGCGCCAAGTCGAGCAAAAAAGCGGCACAGCCGTACCATACCATCCTTTTCTCGAAGCAGTTCAGGTCATTTTCGACCCCCCTATACTTCGTTGTGGATAAAACTAGAAGTCTGCAAGCAGTAACCAAGCAGGACATTGTATAAATACGATATATTTCAAATTTCATTCAATTTGAACCATTTGTATAAGAATTATAACCAGTTAAAGTTTCTTAATTTTGTCACTGTTGTTCTGTCTTACAAAAGATCAAGAAGAGTTCTAATTTTGTGGCCTTGTACAGTTTAACAAACAAACTTACACTACATGCAATGAAAAGCAATATGGATGACTGTTTGAGAAGAAAGAGAAACTGTACTGAGTAAGTGCGACGACAGTATCCGCCATCAATTGCCATGTAAACTGCATACAATTTTTTTTTGTTCCTAGTTGCGCTAGAATTGGTGGTCACCTGAACCTTGCGCTTCACCGCACGAAATCTTCAAACGCACAAATTCCTGCGATGCGGCGTCGCAACGCATCGCATCGCAGTTTTGTATGGGAGCCCTTACTCTATGGAGCCAATTATACCCCAAAATACAATTTTTTACAGGAACTTTTGAATAACATCATAACTAGTACATTTTCGAAGGCTTTACTACACAAGACATCCTAGGCCATGAACAGTAGGTACTGTTACGTACAGGGATCCCCATAACATCACTGATTTCTACAGCGAACGTTCACGTGACTTGCCGGCTTAATTGAAACGTGTTTCCATTCCGTGCTGTTAATCAATATCGTATTTTGACACGCTTAATTAATTTAACTTTGTGAAGAAACATTTTAGGAATTTAATTAAAATACGAGGGAAAACAAAGTGTTTAATCAAAGAATCTCTGATAAATTCGATACTCAGCAATTATAATAATTGTATAAACGTACAGTTGTTTAAGGGGTCGTTTAAGCCTTTGCGAGTGATGAAACATGAGTTCTTGTGCACCCTGAGCAGCCAGCCTCGATACGAAGATAATCTTTCCACTACAGCTGCGTTGCACGTGTGTGCAATGAAAAAACAAGGTAATTGCCCGGCTTTCACATAGTCACGCGCCGTCTAGTGTATGGGCTACACGTCACTTTATCGCGCCGTTTTAAAGTACAATGATGTTGGCTTATGACGCGTCTATTTGTAAGACGTCATTGACTACAGCATGAATAAATTATTATGCAATATACAGGGTGTTTGGTGCATCGTAGGCCAAATTAAATTGGTGGGTAGGAGGGGTCTTTTGCTATCTCGCCACGCTCCCAAAAAAAACCCGCGTCATGGATTTTTTAAGTGACTTTTTTAGGAGTTTTCTCAAAAAAGTCCGAAAGTCATCATTTAACCTTGAATAAAAAAAAAGTTACAACTTTTTTTTGGAGGCGTGGCGAGATAGCAGAAGACCCCGCTATCCACCAATTTAATTTGGCCAACGATGAACCAAACACCCTGTACATAGCCCATACTCCATACTGACACGAAAGAAGAAGTTATTCAAATTGATCTTAAAAGTTCAGTAACAACACGTTGACTATAGCTTAATACAATCGTGCTATGTAGAGTACAGCTTCGTATAGCTTCTACCCAGACTGGTGTATTAAAATCTTTTATTTAACTACTTGTACAATACAATTTACAAATAAACAGTTATTATAATTACTTTACATTGCATGCGTTTCGTTAAACATAATAATTATATTAAACATTCCATTACTTTATATTATTATACTCAATTAACAAATACCTGCTATTATATTTCATTCCGTTTAATGTGGTTAGTCACCGTTTTGGCGTAGGCCTGCCAAAGCTCTCCAATAACATCGTTCTCTAGCCTTGTAGGTCGGTCCACCCTTTTGTATAAATACGTCAGTCTCTTTCTTTTTCACTCTTCCCACTTTCCTTGCCCTGTCTCTTGGAATCCATTCGTTGGTTCCCACTTTCCATCTTGCAGGTATACTATCCGTTCTAAGGCATTATCAATATCTCTGATGCGCACGCCACTGCGCCGTGTCACTAAGTATATCTTACTCCACCTCTGATCTTAGTAGTAGCAGCATCAGTAGATTCAGGAGAGATACACAATCACACACACTAACACATAAAAACATCCTCCGTAACTGAATGCTGTTCGAAATACGCAGTCGCTGTATTCCAAATCTGCTATGAAAATGCGTAAAAATAATTCAAACATACTACCTGGGTTTCTCAAAGGCAAGGTAGAAGGAATCTTTTGAATAAGCGCGTCTGATCCTCTGCTTTATTGTGGATTATAATAAAGGTATACCTTTATTATACCTTTAAGCTGTTACTCATAATCATAACCTTGCAAATAGGATAGTAGTCGATGAAATTCACTTTGTGCAGTAACTGGATACAAATCATGTCACCTCATGAGTTTTGGAGCTCATGACTGCGCGACGGTGCAGTATTGGTTGCCCAATTCTGGCAAGGTACTATTTAGCGACCTTGTTGTGTTGAAGTCAACACGATAAGCATAGCAGTATAATTGAATTGAATTGAATTGAATTGATAAGCAAGCAAGCATGCCACCTCTTTCTATTTATGACTGTATTTGCATCATCTCATCACGTTCCTGCCACATCAGCCACTATATTCACCAACAAATAGATACAAAATTTAACCCTTTCTATTCCAAAACCTTCGTAGGTTTTGGAAATAAAATTCGGTTGCTCGTGCAACCGATGCTATAATACTAGATAGTCGACTGCGATCACTACTCACATCTATCAAATCACATTACATCCTCGCAAATTTAGAAACACTCTCTAAGTCCGATCTCTAATTCCATTGAGCTCTTAGCTCATGAGTACCTACAAACCACGAGGTCTCGTGAAAGAACCCATTTTATTTCTTATTATGTTTGTGGAAGAGTTGATAGACAGGGCTTCTATCGTGAAAAACGTAAATGGATACGCACGCCCGATCCTCTCTCCATCTTTAATTTATTTCGCCGATGGAACCACTCGGCTTTTTAATAAACACACATGAATTACTTTCACTTTAGCCGCTGTGAGAGCCTGAATAAATAAATGAGTGTAGGGATGCCAAAAAGACAAATTACAGAACAAACAATTTAGTTTGTGTTATTCTCTGGACAAAATATATAGAATCTTTTCAAGGTTGACGATTTTTTTTAAGTGAAAACTTATTTAGCGGCGTTGTGCACTTTTTGGATGGGTAAAAAATTTTAAACTCGCGTCAGGACCGTGACGTCACGTAACCTGATCGAAAATTCGTAAGCATATATGTATATAGTTAGACCGTGACGTCACGTGACGTAAGATGTAAGATCTCTAAGTTTTCACTTCTGCCGGCACTCCCGGAGTGCAACCCGTTGTTTTTTCTAAATTATCACTTAAGTATCTGTTTTTGCTTTTATTCATTTTAATATTAGATGAGCCTTGCAAATTCTTTAGGGCTGGAGTTTCAAGGGTTAAAATTCCTCTAAAACAGTCATTATTCTTTAGAAGATGTAATTCAAAGGAGGAGATTTCTGTATCCTATCTCTATGTGTATCCGAAATTTAGACAATACAATCAAACCGTAGTCTGTCAACCCTAAGTGAGAGACCCACACGGCTCATCCGCTTTGTGCCCTGCTTCCTGGCATGCGTAATGGGGTACCCTACCGAAAACAGGGAAAGGAATCTTTTGTGCTAAATAAAAATGAATACAATAGTCACGGGCAGGATCTGCATGAGAAAGGTCAGGGTTTCAGGATGGATTAAAAAAACTCTTTCTCAGATCGTTCACATTGTTCAAATTATGGATTATCGTACCTGGAGTGTTATCTTTGAATTTCACACAAATGTATAAACTCAATAGGTTTTTTCTTTTTTCTTGTGGTGCCATCTATCCTATCGGAGGTTGGCTATCAATAGGGCTATTCGGACCTGAAGACTGCAGCCAACCGCCAGGATGTCCTTCTTCTACGGCTTCTACCAAGTATTCTGCTCCCCTGCAGAATATGGAGGAGTTGGTATTTATCACTTCTCTTAATGTGACCGTGGTACTATTGTTGCCGAGTTTTTATAGTTTTTAGGATTCCTACTTGTTCATCCTCTGCAGGACGACCCCGTCGCTAATTCTGTATGTCCATGATATCTTCAACATCCTCCTGTATATCCACATCTTTTGAGTGAGTTTGAGTTAGTGTCCAGGATTCAACACCATACCTACAGGAGGATGGAGAACACGTAACACCTTACAAGACAGATACGGGTGGAGATCTTGCAAGATTGAACGGTGACATTATGGTTCATCTTCAAAAATCTTTAACAATTTTATATTTCCGTATATTAATTAAAATAACGTCCATACAAAATAGCGCACTTTTGCTCTATTTTCAGCATCGTCTTCTCTTGCCATGAAGTGGTCCTGCGATCAAACACAAACCAAACACAATTAAGCATCCAGTCTAAATACTAATTTACGATTCAGAAGAATCTACTTTACCTACTTGAGACAAGTAGTTTTACTTCAAAAACATGGTCGATGTTGAAAGGGAAACATGAGGTAAACGTAAAATAGAAAATTGAGATAAAAACAGAGATCTAACAAAGTAGATTACTTCGTTGGCTACGAAAACATACGAAACTATCAGTTACTTCATTTCCTGAAAGCTTTCAAAATTCATGAAAATAACGTTGGTTGATTTCATTACAAAGGAACAAATTATTTTAATTTACGCTATTCCAGAACAAACGAATACTGGAATGAAATAACGCAATTTAAATTTTTACCTGTAAATGTTTTTATCTCTCTACGATATGATTATACTCCAACATGAAGCGGCTGAACTAATTTCCTGGATCGCATTACCTACTAGGTTTAGGTTTAGTTAGGTTTAAGTTAAGTCGTATTTATTCTGCGCTTATTTGTATTTAATATTTTCTACGAATAATCCCTATTTCTAATTCAGCAGATATGGCGATAGTAAAGACAAACACCTGTCAATTTGAAAGTTAAAAAGTTAGGTAAGTATGAGGTAAGTACATTTTATGATTTTGCCAGTATATAAACTGTTCATCTCACTTAATATTATAAATGCGAAAGTTTGTGACGATGTTTGTATGTTTGTGTTTCAATCACGCATAAACGGCTGAACGGATTTGGATGAAATTTGGCACACAGATAGAATGTGTTCTGGATTAACATATAGGATACTTTTTATCCCAGTAGTGGGATCCTGTGGGAAAAGTGGGGATAATTTACAATGATTTACCCAAGATTTACCACGATGACTTGTGCTGACAGATGTATTTGGGTAGATTGTAGTGGTAAATAGTAGTCTCTTTTTTCATCGCTCTTCACAGAACCCGTGTAGCGCATTCGGTAAATGGCTAGATTTTAAAACATGAGGTGAAGGTTCGATTCTTGGTCGAAATGATTTTTTTTTTTACAATAGGTACGCAAACATGATATCTCACTATGTTTGGATGTTTGGATATTTGTGGCTCAATCACGCCTAAACGGCTGAACGGATTTGGATGAAATTTGGCATGCAGATAGAATGTGTTCTGGATTAACACATAGGATACTTTTTATCCCAGCAATGGGTTACTGTGGGTCTCTGTGGTACAATTTCCAATGTTTTATCATGCTTACTAGCGCCGACTTGACGCTGACAGATGTATTTGGGTAGATTCCAGTAGTAGTACTTAAATAGTGGTTGCTTTTTTCAACACTTCTCTCAAGAGCTGTGTAGTGTAGTTGGGAAATGGTCAGGTTTTCGCGTAAAAGGTTGGAGGTTCGACTCTTGGTTGGGATTTTTTTTAAACAACTATTATCCATTTTTCAGCGGATTTGACAGAAGCAATTTGCTGACTTTCAATCGTAATAATATCCCGAGATTAGATCAGATCCAATTTTAGGACAGAACGTTTTCTTTGGCTTTTTTCTTATTTTAATACATACATTGTAGTGATCCCAAGCAAACACGGCTTTTTATTATGGAAACAATACAGCAATGGCACAAACATAATAACGTCCATGACCGAACCGGGATTCGAACCCAGGACCCTGGTTTGGCAGTCCGGCGTGGTAACTATTGCACCAAACGGGTCGTCAAATATAAAAAAATACTCTTTTTTAACCTTTTTTAAAGTTATTGTAGTATCGTTTTCATCTTAATAGATGGCGTAAGGCGTATTTTTAAAGCAAGTGTGCAACAATTATTTATTCCAAAACCTAGCTAGCAGGAGCTTAATTTAGTTGATTAAATTCCTGATCTCAAAGTTAATATATTTTTGACCATACTTGGACTTACTCGTAACTCACGCTCAAGGCGTCTCAGAAATTAGGTCTTACAGATTTGATTGTATAGTAACATACCGGGTGAATTGAAAAATAATTAAATAAATAACGCTCACAGTTACATACATTGTAATGATCCGAAGCAAGCAGTATAGGCTTTTTATTATAGAAACCATACAACAACGGCACAAACATATTACATCCATGACCGAACCGGGATTCGAACCCAGGACCCTGGTTCGGCAGTCCGGCGTGGTAACCATTACACCAAACGGGTCGTCAAATATTAACATTTTTCTTTCTTTTAACCTTTTCTATTTCTTATAGTATCGTTTTCATCTGAATAGATGTCGTAAGCGTAAGGCGTATTTTTAAAGCAAGCGTGCAACAATTCTTAATTCCAAAACCTAGCTAGCAGGAGCTAACAAATTGATTGAATACATCTTTGTAAGTAAGTATAATGGTAGTTTGAGCCCAATCTGAGCCAATTCTACATTATAATAATTTTGTTGCAGAAAATTTTTCCAAATGTTCGTTTTGTTTGATTTTCGGTTCAATTATGATTTCTTGAGGATTTGTGTAGCTTAACTATAGAACATAAATCTACCTACCACAATCTATGAAAAAATACCAACTTATCTAAAAAGTCCGTATAACACCACAGGTCGGTAATGTGCCTAGGCACTTTCATAATAGCTAAGTAAGGTTAGTGATTTACAAATGTGACTTGAAAATAAATTGTTTAGCAAGTTAACCATTTGCTTGCTAGAATATTATCTTTCTAGCTCTTGCCTCCACCATTGTGCGCTAGCCCGCGTGGTAGAGTATCCTCTATCCTCTAACGTAACGTAACACTAATAACCGACGAACAGTAGAAAAATTCAAGTGATGGATCAGTGAATGACTTTTTTTATACCTACATACTTACTTAATGTAGGTACTTTCTGATTTTGATTCAGCTCAGGTTTATGACTATTATCCTATTCTTATCCAATTATGGGGGCTGGCAAGCCAGCAACACATCAACCCAATGGTATCTTTTATGTTGACTCCTACTTAATATTTATTTTCTTCACCATTGAAAAACGTGGAAAATGAGAGAGGCAATAGCGTTCAGGGGAAGAAACCTGTAATCTCCCAGTTTTGAATAACCATCTCTCAGGACACACGTTAGCTAACTACGTTTAGCCACCAAGATAGCGCAGTCACACAGTATAAATATTCCATGGCTTCCTCTTCCTTTCCGCACGCCCGGCAACTGGGATCTAGAGTGAGCTTTATCGTGCCTGTGAGGCGTAGTACCCGGTGAGGGCTCCGACGATAGCACGAGCTTTGCTCCTGCTGTTGTTCAGTATGAACAGTGGGATTCATGGTGTTACTGATGAATTTCCTGCAATATTGCAGACTCGAGAAGCCAGAGCATTCTAGCCTGTGTATTTTATCAGCCCATTCCTTAATTGCCATTTTAAAGTTACATGCCAGGATTCCTAGACTTGGTTCTGACCATGACCTTCGTGATCCTTAGACGAGACATGGGACAAAATCACATGTCCACGCAGACGAAGTCGCGGGCAAAAGCTAGTTACCAATAAATACGCAATAAAATCGAAAATGATAGTCTGTTGTACACAAATGAACATCAACTGCTACGAATAAAGAGTTCGCTGATAAACTGCCCAAAAAGTCGATCAATTCAAAGTATCAATGCGTGCTTCACATTGTACCCATCAAAATAAATAAATTTAAAAAATTCCCCTTTTTTTAATGCAAATGCCTCATTAACACTCAGTTGCAGAAACGCTCATTAGAGTAAATCCTCCATTAAAGCTCTTGCTAGCTTTAACTACGTCAACAAGACAAAAAGTGACAGCAAGAGATTTAATGGAGGATTAACTTTAATGCGTTTCTGCAACTGACCGTAAGTTGGCATAAAAATGTATAACAAAGCTCCAAGTTTTGTATAAGCTTTTAACCCGAATTCAATTCCGATATCGAGAAAGCGCAAGCAGAATCAGTATCCCACTACCTTACCTACAACATAGTAACCGAGATCACAAATATAATGGGAAACGGAACCCAAACGCATGCATCTATATCTGGAGCTATAATATTGTGGCGTTTCCTATCGGCAACATGTCTAGTCTAGATGTTTTGTCCGCCATACGATCCGGAGCTCTGGATATTACTCATCGCAACACGGAAGCGCAGACAGGGACATCCGCGATTGCACCGTGCAGTCGTGTTTGTCAATGTCCCGTGATATATCGCCCGTGGTCTCTGCCAAAATCGCACACATGGTTGTTTACCTTTACCGCGAGTTTACTTTTATACCATGTTTGGGCTCAACCAAAATGTTGTTGCGTAACCGTAAATCGATACGAATGAATGTTTTCGACGTTGATACATTGCGTTTGGATTATAGTGAAGAATCTCCGTTTCTATTAGCAATCCGTCTTTGTTGAGATGAATTTTCGTTATTGGTGGACTACGTAGGGTTAAGACTGAGTAATGTAAAAGTCATTATCTTTTGGCTAAGGGCAGTGAAAGATAAACTTGAGATAGAAGGACCTTCAAGGCGACCGATCGTTTTTTTGTTAGTAGTCTGGATGTGACTAGAATATTATGATAGTTATGCCCTGAGGTGGTTAATGACGTGACCATATTTACATCTTCCACACCTACCTGTTGTAAAAAAAAGGGTAGATGAATGCATAACGAATATTTTAGTTTTATCTTCGCCTAAACTCGCATGTTCTGTAAAATTCATTACCTAACTTGCATACACCTACTTTTTATTTTTGATAGGATAATCCAAGTATTAAAGAAATGCTGATTTGAGTACTTAGCGAATTATATTTACATACAAAAACCTATGGTAGGTATTATACCTTGTAGAGTGGTCAGAAACAGCTAAAAAAGAAATTCTTTTAGTCCAACATTAACTTCATCCCTATTCGTGAGAGACTTTTGCCCTACAGTGGGATCCTACAGGCTCTAACATACTAGATTTTTTACTTTTGGTATACAGGGTGTTAGGGTAAACAGTTTCATTACTTTAAGGGGTGATTGTAGGTACCCATGACACTGAACAACTTTCCCTAAGAAACCTATAGGGAATTCGTTAAAAAATATTTGGACTTCCATACTAAATGCAATCAGCCGATCGAAGAAACCTATAAAATAGCAAATTTTACTATTTGATATTATCATACTTTTATATGATAGGTCGAAAACAAAATTTGCTAATTTCCTATAGATTTCTTTGGGAAAGTTGTTCAGTATCATGGGTACATCACCCCTTAAAGTACCCAATTGTTTATCCTAACACCCTATATAAAGTTTCAGGGTGGATTGAAGTCATTCCACGTTGAAAGGTGTTAAGAGGTAGCTAGTGTTTCTATCACAATACCTACATCATCATCATAGGCCTTTTCATCTATGCCTTTTTTCGACACTTACGCTCGTGGCTATCGCTACGCTACGCTATCACAAACATTATCATAGTGCAATATAATTTATATTTAGTTTTTTTTTCAAAATTGTCAAAATTACTCATTGTAAGATTTGTAAGTAAAGTAATTATCAGTTGTCTGATTCTAAGAATTTTTAATATATCCACAAATGTAGTGTTATGTCCTTGTCTCATATTTTGTGGTAATTCACAGAAAACAAATAGATGCCAGAGGTTGACTTCACCTGCCAAGGCCAGGTATCCCTTCAATATCTTTTCTCTTGGGTGTTTGGGGTAAAAACCATCGGGTAGAATCGCTGTTATAATTAATTACCTTTCAAATGATGGTATATTCAGAAGAAATGGTGAATGGTGATTCTTGTAAAACTGGTTATAAATCTGAAATCGAACTCACTTTGGTCACAGCCTGGACAATGCAAAAATTGAAATTGACGAGATGCCGTCAGAGCACATGCGAAACCAAAGAATATATATTCTTAGCGACAGCCAAGCAGCTCTCAAAGCCTTGAACTCCTATTATGTGAGCTCCAGGCTAATCCTAAACGGAGTAAAGACCCTCAACAAGCTTGGTCTACACAATACCGTGAGATTAGTCTGGGTCCCGGGGCATACCGGTGTTCGGGGTAATGAGAATGCTGACGAGCTGGCAAGGGCTGGGTCAGAACGAAAGATGGTTGGCCCAGAACCAAGTGTGGGAATCCCGGCATGCAACATAAGAATGGCCATTAGGGATTGGGCTGATAAAACACACAAGCTGGAGTGGTCTAGCCTTACAGGTCTACAGCACTCCAAGAAATTTATCAGCAATGCGACAACTCGTGTCTCAAAGTTCATACTGAACAACAGCAGGAGCAAGGCTCGTGCCATCGTCGGAGCCCTCACTGGGCACTACGCCACAGGCACGATGATGCACAAGATGAAACTCACCCTGGATCCCAGCTGCCGAGCGTGCGGAGAGGATGAGGAGACCATGGAGCACATTCTCTGTGACTGTGATGTCTTGGCGGCAAAACGCATGTGCCTCCTCGGTGATGGATATCCAAAACCGGGAGATCTTAGGCTTCTTCCCCTCAATGGTATTGCCTCCTTCATTGACCATGTATTTGAAGGGTGAAGAAAGTAAAAAGTATTGGGGCTAACACAAAAGATCCCACTGGGTCGAAGTGTTGCTGGCTTGCCAGCCCCCACAACAAGATAAGATAAGATAGTGTTTCTATCACAATACCTACATCATCATCATAGGCCTTTTCATCTATGCCTTTTTTCGACACTTACGCTCGTGGCTATCGCTACGCTACGCTATCACAAACATTATCATAGTGCAATATAATTTATATTTAGTTTTTTTTTCAAAATTGTCAAAATTACTCATTGTAAGATTTGTAAGTAAAGTAATTATCAGTTGTCTGATTCTAAGAATTTTTAATATATCCACAAATGTAGTGTTATGTCCTTGTCTCATATTTTGTGGTAATTCACAGAAAACAAATAGATGCCAGAGGTTGACTTCACCTGCCAAGGCCAGGTATCCCTTCAATATCTTTTCTCTTGGGTGTTTGGGGTAAAAACCATCGGGTAGAATCGCTGTTATAATTAATTACCTTTCAAATGATGGTATATTCAGAAGAAATGGTGAATGGTGATTCTTGTAAAACTGGTTATAAATCTGAAATCGAACTCACTTTGGTCACAGCCTGGACAATGCAAAAATTGAAATTGACGAGATGCCGTCAGAGCACATGCGAAACCAAAGAAATTGAACCTTAAATCTTCTTCTTAGGTAACTGCCAGGTAACAAGAGGGAGGGAGATAGGAGGGGGTGAGGTAAAATCTTGGTGGAAGGAAGGGAGTGTCAGTACTGTATGTAGTAATAGATACTCTTTCTTATAAGTACTGTGCTTTGGTCCTCTTTTCTATCCTTAGATCAATTGAATCATGTGTTCAACGGTTAGATTCACTGCAGAAAGAAAGTATCTACACTGTTATTTGAACTGTAATTATATAGGGTCCTTCTTAATATGCTGATACTTTTTTAAGGGGATGATCAGACCATCAAACTGATCAACTTTCTCTATGGCACCAACATCAAAATCGCGAAAAAAATATCAACTGTCCCACATAGAACTGCAATCCTACTCGAAACTCCAAATGTTAGGATAGCTAATTTTTTTTTCGCGATTTCGATATTGGTCCCAAGGAAGTTGTTCAGTTTTGACGTTCTGATTATCCCCTTAAAAAAAGTGTCAGTATATTAAGAAGGACCCATCAAAAACCGGTTTGAAAACAGACAAAATAGGTTCCACCCCCCCCCCCCCCCCCCCCCTTAAGGTACACATAATAGGCGGGCAGATTGATCTCGGAGACCAAGTCCACCAGGTTCCAGGGGGGACGCTTCGGAGCTTCGCTCCTACGCGTAGCTCGGCCTCGCAAAAATTACACTTGGAAAAGGACACGAGAGGTGACGGAGATGTTCAGGCAGTATAAATGAAATATTGTGGGTAACATTTATTAATAATAATTACCCCTAAATAAAATCACTACGTACAATCAGCTTAAAACTACACGAACAAGAAATACCTAGGTACTAACCAATCTTTTAACTTAATGAACCGATTGCGATGAAATAAAATCTATATGTTAATCCAAACTTAGCTCTATGCATTTGTGAAAACTTCATTCAAATAAGTTTAGTCGTTATTAAGTAAGTATTGAAAATTTAACTGAGAATGATTGCTAACCAACTTTAAATCGTTATAGATCCTAAATGGTCATTCGAAATGAAAAATATTAAGAGAAACCTAAAGATGATTTTTAAATACCTATTCAATGATACCCCACTTAACATAGTGGGTCAATTTTTTTTAATTTTTTTTTTACAGTATGACGTCTGGTTGTCGCCATACCTAATTGTCATTACTGTCATGTCTTTAGTGACACTCGCAGGATTAAGACAAATCGATTGACGTAAGAATCATCAAAATCGGCCCACGCGTTTGGTCTCTAGTGTGCCACAAAGGAACAAACTTACATACATACATAGATACATACATACATATATAGGCTGATAAACACATTACCCTTCCTTTGCGTCGCGCAGTCGGGTAAAAAGTCGGGTAATAAAAAGGCTCTTCGCTCGTGTAGGCTTTCATTATTTCAAGACCTTGGCCAGCTCTCTTTGTAAATAAAACCTTTTACATCGTAATAAAGTTATAATCCTCAATACCCGTACGATGCCATTCGGTCGATTTTCCGTATAAATTCTATTTAAAGGCGTTCGGCCGTCCCCCGACTCAATGATCGAACTTCGCTCATATTTCTTCTCTTTCGCAATTCAAGTTTGTTAATGAAAGACCCTTGTAACTTTAATCCTTGTAAGTTAGAAAAGTCATTTTGAAACAATTTGAAGGGCCGTTAAAAGGCCTCTCAAAATTTTCTTTTATAAAATGACGAATAGAGTCGAGTTTATACAATCTCAAATAGGTTGAGATATTTTCAACGTCATAGTTTTGAAAACAGTATAGTAGAGCAATTTTTGAAAGTCACATGTTCAAATCAGAAGTAGAAAATTTCAAAATTACTATGGAGATTAAACATCATCATCATCATCATCATCATTCGACCACGATTTTGAATCTCATGATTCAAAAATAGCACTTCTGGTTAGTTGCAATTGATGAACTCACGCGTAAATTGAAGAATCATCATCATCATCTCAGCCGATGAACGCTGGACATAGTAGGCCAAAATATAAGGAACTAATTTATGAACTCAAAACCAACAAACAACTAACGACCAAGAACGAACGTAACGATAATGAACATTTTGTACAATACTTACAATATACATTTATAATTGAAAAGGTTTTATATTAAGCTTTTGACACCTTGTAAAAGTACTTATTAGAATGTTACGTTCTTAAAGTTCAAAGAATTGTCATCCAGTTGTTCAATTTTCTACAATTTTAATTGTTGCAGGTAACAATTAAGAAGATTCCTATGTTTATTGATGATTGTTAACAATACGCTGTGTAATTCCTGATTCCAACAAAAATCTGGGCTGAGATAACCTCAAGCTCAAACAAAAAAAAGAAATTTAAGAAAATCTGTAACTGTTGTTTTATAAATAACTAGCGACCCGCCCCGGCTTCGCACGGGTGCAACTCTGATACTATGCATATATTATATACATATAAACCTTCTATTCGCCTTGATTCGCTCTATCTTTAAAAAAAAAAATAAAAAAAATTTGCTTAGTTTTAAAGATCTAAGCATACATAGGGGCAGACAGATAGCGGGAAGCGACTTTATTTATACTATGTACTTAGTGATGTATTATCCTACAAGCATCTGAATAATTCTAAGCATCCCATTTATTAAAATGTTTAAATAAAATAGCGGAAGTTTCTGTGTTTGCGATGAAAGCGAGAACCTTTAATATATTTATCCTCATTTGGGATGCATAATCTCGAAACCTTAATTAAGCCTCTGAAATCTGGCGGTCCGTTTAACCGCGATTACCATTGTGCTAATTTAACGTGTTTACTGTTAAATAAAACGCGTTGATCACGAAAAATATTGTATAAAATCGCCGTTTGGCCGTACACATAATCTCGTTTTACGTAAGTTATTTATCTTTACAATACAATATTTTTTATTTGCACACCAAAAGGATAGGAAAAGCAATATTGAACTCTTTTTTTAGTAGCCTATTTCATCCCACTGCTGGGCAAAGGCCTCTCCTTTAATCCTCCAACCATCTCTATCTTGGGCATACTCATGAACTCTACACGGAGTAAATAGGGTGCTTTCAGAACATCAAACTGAACTACTTTTACTATGAGGCTAATATTGAAATCACGAAAAAAAAATCTGCTGTTTCACACATTTTTGTCTAGTAGGTAGGTAGTAACCTGCATGCTTCAATTTCGAGGCATGTATCGTACCTATACTGTCCATTACAAGTGGCGACGGGCTCACTCCCCGTCACACTGGACAGAGTTTCGGTACTAGTGAAACGTGGATGTTCTGAAGTTTCAGAATATCTCTGACTACCCCCTCGGGGAATATAGTCGTGAGCATATGCTATGCTATGCTATGCTATGCTATGCTAGGTAGGTAGTTATTAAACATTTTTATGAAACGGTAGATTTCTTTTCGCGATTTTATTGTTGGTCCTATAGCAAAAGTTGTTCAGTTTGACAGCATGAAGCACCTATTTAAGTATGAAACGCATTTAAGTTCAAGTACTCTGTAGGTATAAGTGTACTTGCACCAATGGTCGATCGATTAAAACAAACCATTTTAGACTACAAAACATTACAAAATTCATGACACGAATACAGGCATACATATCGAAAACTAAATTAAGAACTAAATTACAGTGGATTCTCTATGAATCTAGTGCAAAGCCGTTTAATGAACAAAGTCGGAGTATGTCTAAATTGTCTAATACGTTCGGCCAGGCCGACCCATTACGTTTCACAAATAGACCATTAGGTCCCAATCCCTTTGCTATTTCAAAAGGATGGAGGGGTTAATTTACGAGCTCAAAATTTAAATCTACGGCCAACTTGTTTAATAGCAGCCTTTGGGTTAACTGTGTTGTTAAACTGTATCATTATGAAGAGGCTTAATGCGATTACTCATAGAACATTTAAGTCAAACTTATTACTTAGTGACATGTCACGTGTCTTACTTGACATGTTATTTCACAGAAACTAAAATTAATGTGAGCATTTCTGCAACTACAATTCTTAAACAGATTGTTGGTAGTAGCTGATGCTTCTGGCTACCCCGAAAGGGGTTACGGTCGTGAGTTTAAGTATGTACTTATGTATGAATTTTACTTAGAACTTAGATAAATCTGCTGTTGCATGCATTTGAGTCGCGAACTCGCGCTCGACAATGCAGTTTAGTATGGAAGCTGATTTTTTATTTGCTCCGATCGGTTTGCTCCGATAGTAAAAGTTGTTCAGTTTGATGGATAGACTCTTAGTTTAAAAGGATGCTAATGATACAAATTTCACCCTGTATAGGCTTATACATAATATATAGCTGATGCCCGCAACATGAACACCACCTAAGTGTTTAGGGCTGCAAACTCAATTTTGGGTTTTAAATACCAACCAACCTAATGATAGCCAACCGGTAGGCGATTGAAAATATCAATTAGTGTATAACCAAGTTAAAGAAACTACTAAATTAGTATTTAGAATTAAACATATATATTTATTGCACCAAAGTTTTGGTAAAGCAGACTTCGATTAAGCTCCAGTAACAATGCAAATATGAATCAATAAACAAACTAAAACAGAAGTTCCATTAAACTGTGCACACCGGGGTCGCGTTGGACTTGGAGCAAACGGTCTCCAGCGCCAGTTGTCCACAATTAATAATAGAGGTCTGCAAGTTGAATGCCACATGTTGTTGCATGGGCTTCTCGCCGCATGCATGCTGAATACAGATGAGCTTATTTATGTAAATTTGCGGCGCCTCGGTGTAGCGAATGACGCCCGGTTTGACTAATCCCCGACGTCATAAGTGATTGATGCTAGTAGTGACGTCATTTGGGGAGGGGTTTTGTTTTGCCCTACCGAATAGTCAAGCTGTGAAAGCATGTGTTGCATTCGGTGATGATAAAACTGTTTGCTTTGAAGGCTGTAATCTTCTTGCTCTTATAGGAGTAAATTTATTGTGGGCCCACAAACGGTTACGTTTATTGGTGGTATTACAGTTTTGACTTTTTTTGCTAAGATTCTTTTTCCTATTAAAACGGCACATGTAAAGCAATGCGTGTTAGGAAAATCTTAGATGTTAATACGAAAATAAAAAACCAACATTTTCTTACCGAGACAAGATGTGCGCCAATTGCGATTACGCGACACTAAGTTTGAATGTGGTATAGGTAAACCACTCTATAATCTAGAGATTATGAGAAACAAATCGACATGAGTCCAACTATAGGTACGCCAACATTTTTATGTTAGCCTATTTTCAACACTTAGACTGAGCATCTTCTTTTAAACGGTAATTCTACAGAGTTAAATCTTAAATTGGTTTTTCCGTAGGGTTTTTCCTCTAAGTTGGAAATAGCATTACTAGTTCGATGTTGATATTGCGCTTCACTGACGATAACGGGCGTTAAATTGAATGTTTTTCCAAAGTGTTCACTTAAGCAGTGAAATTTTATCAATGAGATATCAAACATTTTAACGAGGACCCGCGCACTTGTCGTTAAAATCTTGTTAATGGATCGTCGTTATCTCAGACATGATAATGTGCATATTATAGACAGTTTAAGGAGATCGGGAAGTACTTCAAACTGGGTTTAAACGATACAGGTTTATAAGGATGCGATAAAAGCTAACCAAGTTCATGGTTCATTATTGGATGACAACTTCATATAGGCTTATCTAATATTATTGTGGCTTTGTAAGTTGAATCTTTCGCTTTTTACAGGGTGTTAGGGTAAACAGTAGCATTACTTTAAGGTAGTTTCAGTCCATACAAACGTTTGACGCACAATACGCGTAGACGGGATTAATAAAAATAATATTTTATATATGGAAAAATAGTTTAAAAAATATAGATGTCGCGTATCAAATAACATTTGCAATTTAAAATATAATTTTGTATGAAAAATTTCAAAGCTTTATATCTTCGTAATTATAATATAAATTGCAAATGTTATTTAATACGCAACATCTAGATTTTCTAACCCATTTTTCCATATATACCAAGTTACGTATATTAATACCGTCTACGCGTATTGTGCGTCAAAGTTTTGTATAAAATTGACCCCTCTGCAACCGCCTTAAGGGGTGATTGTACCCATGATACTGAACAACTTTCCCTAAGAAACCTAAACCGGAAATTCGTTAATAAATATTTTGGAGTTCCCATATTAAATGCATTCAGCCGATCGAAGTTTAGTATGAAAAATCGAAATATGTTTTTGCGAATTTCCTATAGGTTTCTTTGGGTAAGTTGTTCAGTATCATATAGGTACAATCACCCCTAAAGTAATGCCACACGAAAAAAAAAAATCATTTATACTACATAGGTTCATACATTTCTTGCTAACATTTAACAACAGTACCTATTCAATGAAGGTATCACATGCACTAAGAACAAAAGTTTAAATTCTTCCATCAAGAGACCCGGATGAAACGAGCATTCCCAATTAGTGCACGATTCTCATTAAGATGCAGATTCTTGGCGCAGACTTTGATATCGCAGGTAGGACGTGATCAAGTTTCTGTTCATTTGCGTGTAACGTCCAATTATTCTATGGCGCCGTGATAGCTTAGGTGTAACAAAGGCTGGATTAGCATTTCATTTTAGATTTACCTATTAATATGTAATGTAAGTAGGTATCTAAATTATAAGAATCTATCTATCGTTTCAAGCACGTATCCAGACTTTTATTTCGGGGGGGGGGGGGGGGGGGGGCATTTAATTGTCGGGGGGGGGGGGGATATTCATAGAAAAACAATGAGAAAGTTAGTGCTGTAATCACTTTTCCATACAAATATATAATACGTGCCTGTATCGTTTCAATTTTTATTTAACATGAATATTTGTACCCGAGTCATGGATGTTTGTATGTCTCTATATTGTCTAGTCATCATAATACAATTCTGTCTGATATCGGTTGTTGAAATTCTACCGTCCTACCTTTCATTTTTCATTTGACAATTTTTTCTTTTTGTCTGTTTATTATTGCTTTGCATTCTAAACGACACCATAACTTTTTTTAATGTAAATAAAACTAGAAAATAAAAAGCCAATAAAGAGAAAAGAAAGAGTACAGGTAGTTTTTATTTACCTCTAGCCCATGCAGTAAAGTTTCGCTATGCGAAATGGCGAGTGGAAATAATTTTTCTTTTTTTTATAAATATAGAATATATAGATTATTAGTTATAATTTAGAGATAAATCCGACTACAAATATTTAACTGGTATAGCTTTCTGAGTTACTTATTTTATTACAGTGTATAGTGAATGAACATGCGAAATAAAATCACTAAAACAATATATCAATGTGAAAACGTGCGCAATATTGTTTATTCACCACATGTTGTGATTCATTCTGAATAGGTACGGAACTCATAATAGTTATGAGTCAAATATTATTATGAACTTCTCTAAAGTATCCCTAAGTATCAATAAAACCATTCAAGTGCGAGTCGGGCTACTCGCGCACCGAGGGTTCCTTACCACACCACCACAGAACACAACATTATTAACTAAGAAAAAAACTTTTTTTTGTCCGGGACCTTTAGCGCGAGACCGACTCACACTTGGCCGGTTTTTAGTATTTATTGTTATTTTTTTAAGCTAGTGCTCATTATAGATAATCACACTAAGTTTGACGCTTATATGTATTACCGTTTTTACGATAGAGCATGAAGAAAAAACGTTGATAAAAACTAGTTTCTTGTTGAGAAAATTTTTAACCTTTTGACATTTTTGTTATTTGTTAACAAATCCGCCATAATAACGCATAATCTGAGAAAATTTGAACGAAAAGTTACAGTTACATTTTTCAAAAGTTACAGCCCTAAAAAGGCAGGACAGACGGACGGACGGACGGACGGACGGACAACGTAGGCTTAGTTATAGGGTCCCGTTTTCACCCTTTGGGTACGGAATCCTAAAAATATACAGAATGAAAATTGACAAATTTAGCGTTAAGTCCAAAAGGAGCGGAGGTGTGGGTGTTTCATGAATAACGCAGGAGCGTCGCCGCCTTTGCCGTGTTCCTCCCGTAATAACGCCAAATTCTTTTTTACACGTTCCTCGATTTGTGGACCCGACACAATACCTCCATACTTATGGAACCCGAATAATTTTATCGTGTGATATTTTTCTCTGCGTCGATTTGTTACTGAATTTATATTGCTCATATTTCTTCTGACTATGAGTGAGAATGATCAAAGATATAAGTAAGAGATTTTTATCTCGAATTTGTAAAGCGTTGGTTTTTCAGGAGACCAGGACAGAGCTTTTTACTACAAGGGAAGGAAAAATCGAGACGATGTATGAAAATTTTTACTAAATACCCACAAGTGACGTCATCAACATTAAATTACTTTTTAGGGTTCCGTACCCAAAGGGTGAAAACGGGACCCTGTTACTAAGCCTACTTTGTCCGTCCTTCCGTCTGTCCGTCTGTCCGTCTGTCCGTCTGTCCGTCCGTCCGTCCGTCCGTCCGTCCGTCTGTCCTACCTATTTAGGGCTGTAACTTTTAAACCGTAATAGCTAGTTGAAATTTTCTCAGATTATGCGTTATTACGGCAGATTTGTCAAGAAATAATAAAAATTTCAAAAAGTTAATAATTAAGGGGGGTTCTCAACAAGAAACTAGTTTTTATCAAAGTTTTTTCTTCACGCTCTATCGTAAAAACGGTAATACATACAAGCGTCAAACTTAGTGTGATAATAGAAAAAACTCTACAAAATAAAAATTAATACTAAAAACCGGCCAAGTGTGAGTCGGTCTTGCGCTAAAGGCCCCGGACAAACAAATATTTTTTTTCTAAGTTAATAATTTTGTGTTCTGTGGTGGTGTGGCGCGAGTAGCCCGACTCGCTCTTGACCGGTTTTATTATAGTTCATTATGTTATTAAAAATAGTATTCCAGAAAAACTAAAAATGTGAGTATAGCGTTATTTTATTTTGAAATGTTTTTTTTTACTAAGAAGGTAAAACTTAAATATATTTTATGTAGTCATAAACATAAACGAAACGTTAACGTTAACGATAACGTTTTAATCATAGACGAAAATTCTGTCGCTTACGCTATTATAATTATATGATACTTGATAATTTGGTGTTTGTGATTCAATCACGCGTAAACAGCTAAACGTATTTGGATGTGGCACAATCATAAAAGTATACTAAGAGTTATTTAGCCTTATTCAGCTCAAAGGCAATTGTAAGAATTTTCTGGGACAAACTACGGTACAGTCGGCCGCAATAAGTTGTATACACTTCTGTTCTACGTCGTAGTACTAAAGTGTATATAACTTATAGCGGCCGACTGTACTTACGTGGATTTCCACGTAGGGGAGAGCGGGGCTGGAAGTTACCGAGGTTAGTTGTTCCGACTTCCGATAGATATAGCTCCGAGAAGAAAAGAGATATCGAAATGCGTGAAGTGTGGTGGACATTGATAGGCTCCTGCGCAGGTATGGCAGCCACTTTAGTTGAGCTTGCGCCGGCCAGGAAGTGCATGTATGCCAAGTGACCCTGCGACATGACCTGAGTAAGTATTTTCCAGTTTATACTTTTTGGTCTAACTCGATTAATAGTTAATCTATTTATAAGTGTGTGACCATTGAATGTAGAGAAAACGTTTGGGAATTGTTTTTGATGTCATCTTTTGAATTATTCCATATCTTGGCCATAATTTTAGGTGAACATTAAAAAAAGAATTTTGGGGTCAAATGTTCCGTTGCTAAGGGGCTGGTTGTGCCGCGCGAAAATCAACCCCCACTTACTAAATTTTTTAGTTTCAGATATTCCTGACATTTTGAAATGTTTGGAAGTAGACAAATGAAGATATTCACAGATTTTTCCCTGAAATCATTAAATAGCTTTTTTAAGAAGCTATGAAACGAAGGATTCTACAGGATGATGATATGCAGATTTCAGATATAATTTTGTTTTGATTTCGCATATCTTAATGCGTTTGAATTTTTTCTGTCTTTAAGACGATTTTATTTTACACTAGCGGCCCGTCCCGGCTTCGCACGGGTGGACGTCTAATCTTTTCTAGCAATAAATATAGCCTATGTTACTCAGGATGAATGCAGCTTTCTAATGGTGAAAGAATTTTTAAATCGGCCCAGTACTTTTTGAGCCTATTCATTACAAACATACAAACATACAAAAATAGGTACAAATCTTTCCTCTTTATAATATTAGTGTAGATTCATATACAGATTTGATTAGGATAAGTGAAACTTACAATAACTTATTAAAATTCAATAAAACCAGTATCTTATTTCATACTAAGTAACTGAAAACAGACCAAGTAAACACACGGAACAACCAGCCTCAACAAGGGAACAACCAGTCCCATTTTGGGGTTCGTTGTTCCTTTCCGACTTGTCTTAGAAAATCGATCCTGTGCTAAAAAGTATTAAAGCGTACGATAGATTATCGACATACTAATATGCAGCGATAAATGCCGCTTAAACTCATGTAAGACTCATATACATATGACTTATTTTTCATACACATTTTTCCGATTGTTTGAAAATCGGAACTATCAACCCCGCTCTCCCCTACGTGGATTACAGGCGAATGATTTCTCCGTTTTATTTTTACAATATGTAGGTACTACCAAAGAATAATAAACTGCTATGAATGAATAAATAGTTATTATAAATAGCATGAAACACAGCTTATGTCATATGATACTAGATCCTCAGAAGCATCGTACTCGTACATTTATATCTCTTTGATGCCATTTAAATTAAGGTTCCATACCTACGCGAGGTTTCATGAGAGACAAGACTGTTAAGTTTTGCTAAAGGTATGATATATTATTTTATAAAATAAAAAGACCTCTCTATGCTAAGACAAAGAGAGGTACGATCAAACTCACGCGATCTACAGTCACGGCTGCAACGGTGGTGCCTTAAAAAATGGGTAACAAAAATTTCATTTAGTATGCGAAGCCTTTCCATATTAAAATATGTATGGGCCGGCCACCGATCGTCGTCGGTAGATGTGTCTCAACCCTTATTGCCGTTATTGTGAAACATCCTTCTAGTTCATATAGATTTAGAATCAGTCAAGTCAAGTCAAGAAAGAGCCTCCCCGAGTGACGAAACCTGATTTCGTCTGGCGCACCCTGGGCAGTCAGCCTCGATACGAACATTGCTGACTGGCTAATATTTCCACTTCTGCATGAGATTGTCATGCGATATAGTTCATGCTCATACGAAAGAAGAAGAAATTAAGGCAATACAGCGGTTAACCTACTTTTCAGAATCCAAGCTGATTCTCTGGTATATAGGTACAGGGTTCAACTTATTATGCTGACACTTTTTTAAGGGGATGACCAGACCGTCAAACTGAAAAACTTTCTTTATGGCACCAGCATCGACATCGCGAAAAAAGAAACCGCTCTTCCATACAAAACTTCATTCTTGACACTGAATATAATATAATGGTTAGTATTAATAATGTTCTTTCATTTTGATATGACGTTTGTTACAAAAGTTAGTAAGTAAGCTGGTAGATGTCTGCAGTCGTGACGGCAGACCGCGTTTGTTTGATCTTATCTTCTTAAGTCTAAAAGACTGCTACGCTACGTCCCAGAGCTTTCGCAGTTTCATTTGAGATCCGACTTTATGAAGTATAAAACTTCTCAAACATGAACCTTCAAAATATAAGATAGAGCTAAAACATCGCCGCTTTTGCAAAGAATAAGTTCAAATTTGGCAAGAAGACGACAAATTTTCATTGCAGCCAGAGCCGGCAGGTGCGCGCACCGTGAATAAAGAAAACCTCTCTACAGAGAATATTTTTATAAGGCGAGTGTATCGTGCACAGCTACGTCTTAGTGGAATCACTGCTTACATTTTAAAGCTCTGTAGCATTTTAAATATCAGGAACCGGGTACTACGTCTTTTCATGTCTCAGTAAATATAAAACATTTTGTGTACATGTGAAACGGTGAATTTATGTTCGTAATTTATTGTATCCCAGCCTTAGTATGACAAAATACTTGTCATTTCAGTTAAATGTTTCTTAAAATAAGCTACTAAAAATTATGCCTCTTGCGTCTCAGGAGAGCTCAACTACGCCTAGTTACTGGAGCCCTGACTGGTCACGGTCCTTTTAACAAATATCTGTTCAATATTTTTGTCACCAAACAGTCCTCTATGCAGAGTGTGCATGGAGGTTAAAGAAAAGGCTGCTCATGTGCTGTTGGAATGCAGCGGGCTGGCACACTATCGGGCACAACACCTCGGATCACCGGGGTCCCTTCCAGAGGTCTTCGGCAGCATTAACAAGCTGGTGGGCTTCCAGGAAGAGTTGGGGTGGCAGGAGTAGTCATTCCCACCTAATGCAAAAAAGGCGCCTAAGTCGTCGAGTTGCGGAAAATGAGCCCGCTCAACCAATACAAAAACCAACAATAAAAAATTATGCCTCTAGATGTTAAAGTAATTTTTATCCCATTTAGTCTTTATTTGTAGTTCATAATCAGTACTGTTGATTTTTGACTCCAAATTACTTTAAACGAAACTAGTTGACGATAAATATCTCTTATTACAAAAAAAGATCCGAGGAACGAAAATATAGAAACAAAAAACAAAGTTTACTGTTCCAAAGCGTAACCTTTTGCGTGACATTGTGAAATTCTAAAGTAGAACAGTCGTGCCTGAGTACATTATAGTATACCTACCTAATGCCTAATGGGTCCCAAGTCCCGGCGTACAAAGGAAGCCACTTTAATATGTAGCATTGCATTTAATTTTGGGCCAAACCAACTACCTAAAATATTATGCTCTTTATGCGGAAAGGTTTGAAATTTTTTACATTTGTTATTTTTGGTCTCATACTATTCGTGACCTTCGGTGACAGCACAAATAAAGTCAGTTTAGTAACCCAGATTTGTAAAAATGTATTTTTAATGTACCTTTTGATAATTTAAAATAGAAAAGAGATTTTTAATAAAAATTGAATAGCAAATCATTAAAAGTGGAAATTAACAAATTCATATCATTTTAACATATACATTAGTTAAAAAATAAAACTTTATACCTAAACTAATACAACAAAAAGGATTTTCTACAGTAAAAAATACAGTTTTAGAAAGTAAAAAAGAAATAAAAAAAATGTTGATATATTAAGTATAACTAAAAAGAAAAGAGAAACATAAATTAAATAAACATTTCGTGAATACGTAAATCCACGTCCCAAAGATATATAGAATTCAAATTTTACCTCCAAAGTGGGAAAGCAGTGAAATGGTTTCAAGTCGCACGTGAATAAAGGTGTTGGCGTTGGTAACAGTTACCCCTCTACTACATATATCATAGGTATTCCAGCACTGGATTCAATTCCATCTTGGTCCAGTTCGAATCGTATAACACGACTTTGATTTTAGCCTTGGGTTTGCTGGTTTCCTTACAATTTTCCTTATACTTACTTTTAGAGAACCCATCTCTAGAGAGCTATAAATTGTGTATAATTGAATAACTTTATCTGTGATATCAATAAATTAGGTTGACATGGAGGTAATTAGAAATTATTGCGATTAGATAATTGTGCAGAGATAGACACAGATATCATATTTGGTACATATTGCTAAGATGTATACAACGTGTTAATAAATTAGCGCAAAACCTCATACACCCCAACTGATTTATAAAAAAATAATTAGATTAGAACAATAATTTGATTAGAACAATAATTTCATTATTTTAATACTTAAAATTTAAAGTTATTCGCATTTTAAATTTTGAGGAAAAAATTATTTGTTATCATTTCAGCAATGAATGTAAGCGCTAACGTACTGATGGATACATTTTTATAATCTTGTTTTGGTCGTAAGTAGGGTGAGTATGCCCGTGCGGTGGGTTGACATAGGGATCAGAAAATTTAAAATTTTGCAATAAAATTATTAAATATTTTGAAAAAAATTACATTTTATGTTGAAACCATGATAATTCGATTCAGCTATCGATTCTAAACAAACTACTTTATAGTTTTGAGTTAATACATTAACACGTTGTAGACACTCAATTATGACGGCCCGGGTTCGAATCCGCACGAACGACTTTTTCTAATTTACATAAGACCAACTGCTCTGAAGCTGTGATGGAAAACCTCGTGAGGAAACCTGAATACACTGAAGAAGAAAATTCTGATTCGTATGTGAAGTCTACCAATTCGCATTGGGCACGCGTGGTGGACTAACGCCCATACACCGTGGGACGTGTATAGGCTAATTAATGATGATGATGACGAGACACAGAGATAATTCTAACAGAGAAAGTACCTAACCTTACAGCACATTTGAAGCTAAAAGTTCAGTTCAATTCACGCTTTTGCTCAGTATAAGGGTAAAAGTAGGATTTTTGCTTCGTAGACATTAAAACTTTATAGACATTAAAACTTCATAGGCATCCTGAGTTTTAGACATTGACTCTAGGCATTTTGCTTCGTAGGCATGGTGCATTTTAGGTACTTCGCTCAAAAGGGAATTAAACGGCTTAATCATACGAACTGCAATATTTCGAAAAAAAAATGTACAATATGACAACAGCTTTTTCTTCATAATAAACGTATTTAACTGCTACGTTATATGAACGTGCATTTTAACAATTAATTTAATTTTAAATCGAACCCTTTTACGGATTTTTATTCGTGTACTTGGATACAGCGTGCTCGATACAATTATTGTGGATGAATGCATATTGAATCTAGTAGTTTGGGGCGTTTTATTAGTTCTCCGCTTTTATTTACGAATCCCGCATTTTTTATAATTTACTGCGTAAAATCCCGACTTGCTCAAAAATTTACCTGGTCACGCTGACTACAATACAGGGCAAATTTTTTATCACTGCAGATAACTTCACAACACTTGTATTTTACTCATCAAACTGAACAACTTTCACAATAGAGCCAAATAAATCGCGAAACAAAACTATTCCTATTCGACTCAAATGTACGGGAAAGCTGATTTTTTTCGTGGTTTCGAATTTGGCTCCAATTTTCATATATTTTTCTTTGAAAAATACATTATTATTTTCTAAGGAATAACTCATTTTTTTTTTAATTTCGATGGCTATTTTATAGCTCAAAAGTAGTTTATCCATCTAAACTGTAACAGAAGTGTATCTGTACATTGAAGATATTTACAAAAAAAAGATACGGTTTTTAGATGTCCCTGATTCCAAATCACCAATTTTTGGATTTTTTGTCTGTCTGTTTGTTTGTTTGTGTGTTTGTTTGTTCGAGCATCACGCAAAAACTATTGAACCGATTAAGATGAAACTTTTTTTTTTATAGCTTATTATCTGACTTAAAATCTGGTAGGTATATAATTTACGAGCTTTTACCCGCGACTTCGTCCGCATAAATTATATACCAGATTTTAAGTCACATGATAAGCTATCAAACAAAAAAAGTTTCATCATAATCGGTTCAGTAGTTTTTGCGTGATACTCGAACAAACAAACACCCAAACAAACAAACAAACAAACGAACAAACAAACAAACAAACAGACAGACAGACAAAAAGTCCAAAAATTCGTGATTTGGAATCAGGGAAGCCTAAAAACCATATCGCAATCTTTTTTTTGTAAATATCTTCAATGTACAGACACACTTCTGTTACAGTTTTATAATAGTTTAGATGCGGACGAAGTCGCGGGTAAATGCTCGTATTGTATAATCTAGTGTGTGGATTGGTATTAATATTATTAATAATTAAAAAAAGCCTTCTGTGCGATACAATTTTGATTTCTATGTTGCTTAGTGTTTTTTTTTTTATTGAGTATTTGGTATCAGATAGTCTTTTTGTTACTAAATGGTACCGGTTACAGTTTAAAAGAAGTGGGAAGTATTTATGAATGGGTCCATTCATAAATACTTCCCACTCCTCCTAGCAAAACTCCGTAAAATGACTGGGCTAATAAGACATTTTACAATCTGTTACTGAAATGAAAAATTATTTTTATCCACTCCGGTAAAGTCAATTATAAGTCTACACTGGAAAAAAAAGAAATTAAAAAAAGAAATGCAGATCAACAAATCTGCAACTACTAATATATCAGCAGCTGTTGGTCTTCCTAGTAAAATAAATCATGGAGTCACGTCGCAAGTTTTGCCGCGAGTGGTTGTCTTTCGCATGGTGTTCGCTCGGTTCGCAATTGAGCTTGCCACCAGGAGTGCGATTTTTGAATCTCATTCGCTGAGTTCAGCAGTTGAAAATGACAAAATTACTGTGGAGATGTGCATCTTTCTACTGCTGATTTGACTTTCAAAAATCATACTTCAGGAGTGCGATTTTTAAAAGTCAAATCAGCAGTAGAAAGATGCATAGTAATATTGACATTTTCAACTGCTGAACTCACCGAATGAGATTCAAAAATCGCACTCCTGGTCCGCAATCTCTTCTCAGCTGTTTTTTTACTGAAAAAAAAAATCCTGGAGATTGGGATAGATACTCTCACAAACTACTTGACACTGGCTGAAATGTAGTACGCACAAGTCAAGAGTCCATTAATTCGTAAATAAATAAAAACAACATTAATAACGTACAATCACATTTCGGCTCGGTACTCAAAAATTTTCTTTACACGACTTACAAAATCTTGTTAAAAAACTAAATCAACTTGAAGACATTGTTTAAAAACGAAACAAATGCAATAAAACTTATTGTTCAGGCAAGCTACAACATAATATAACCTCATTCATTAATTTAAAACATTCTCAATCAGGGCACGTATTTGCCTCGACAACAGAAAACGGTGGTATTGGTTCGAAAAGGAAAGTTTGCGAGTTAATAGTGTGCGACTAGAGAACTGGTTTCGGTATCGGCCGATTTGTGTCAAAAGTTAGAGTTCCAGTTAAAATAATAAACAACTTGTTCGAAAATTATTTATTAGGGAGCAATTTGTTAAATCATTCATATGATTTTTATGGTTACAGTGTGAAAGACGTATTGTATCACTACGTGTATAAAAAGTAAATTAATTCAAAGTATCAATACTATTGATATTTTGAATAAATTTACTTTTCCAGTTCTTGAGCTTTTGAGCTGGACCTTTGAGGGTGCCTTAGTATTTATGTTGACGAAGCATGTTGCAGATTTAGAACGTATAGGGTTAAGGTTATTGACGAAGCATGTTGCAGATATTAAATGTATAGGATTAAGTTTTTGACGAAGCGTGTTGCTGATTGGGTTCCTGTTTATATATTTATTTTTGACGAAGCATGTTGCAGATACTGACATTTTGCCTTTTTAACGAATCGTGTCGCAGATCTTAAGTTGGTTCTATCTTACGCATTTAGTTAATAAATATCGTTTGCTTTTACAGTATGATAATGGATTACTTAACTATTAGATATAAGTTTAATAGTTATATAATACTATTCTACATAATAGGTAATTCGACCTTATTATATTTAAAAAAAATAAAAGGTAAAAACAAGAGTTTATTGCAACCCAACATATCACATATCAGAATTAGCTGCTCCACACTAGACTGCAATATCTGCTCGACTCAAACGAATGGAACAGCTGATTTTATTTTGTTCTGATCAGTTTGCTCCCATAGTTAAAGTTGTTCAGTTTAATGGGTAGAGTATGTGGTATTTATAAGGATTTAAAATGTTTTTCTGCACAAAAAATTCAAATTTGCTGTCAGCAACTGTCAGTGACATATAGGGTTTTTAATAAATCTTAATTACAGACTATCAATAACATTTATTTTCTGCCATTGTACACCAATTTTTCTTTATGAACAATAAAATAATTTACTTAGGTACTTAATAAAAGATTTGGTTTTGAATATCCGTAGCGGATATTGAGTTTCGGTTTCGGCTGTTAAACGATGGGTCGGGCGGACTCTACCAGCTAACTCGAGTTTCAACAGATTGTGCCGCATTCGGCCCCAGGAACAATTAAAAGCAAATGCTGAGGCACAATACTGTTTCAATGTGACCAGAGATCCTAATATTGTTGAATGTAACACTGTGTAACATAGCCATATAATATAATCTGAACTTTGTATTCTCAAAATTGTGACAATAAAACTTTTTTATTTTTATTTTTATTTATTTATAATGTAAGCTGTTACAAAGGAATGTATAGGAAATTTGTGAACAAAACAAACTTTTAATGATAATGTTCACTGTTTATGTGGAAGGATAGTCGGGCGGCCATTTTGTAGGTTATCCCTTGGTTAACCCCTTTTTGGAAAGGTAATGAATTTGTCGGTCTATGTACCTATGTAGTATTCGTCTGTAGTACACTGAAAAAAATGCGAGCCAACTAAGAAGTATTTTCTCTTAATTAGCACCAAAATTATTGAAATGACGTTATTATTGTTTACTAAAAACAAAAGATAGTAGTTGTAACAGCAAGCCGAATTCATTTAACAAAGTTCTCTTAGTCAGAGAAGTCATGATGTTGACAGGCTCATATGGATTTATGATGTATGATTATCATAAACAAGATCTTGGTTGAAGTAAACAATTTTTTTTTTCAGTGTACGGTCGTAACTATTAAATAATCTGTAACTGTAGATCAAAAACTATTTAACTAATATACTCTTGTTTGTTAGAACATTCAAAGAAGAAAGTAGCTTTTGTTTTTGTTCGCAAATAATTGAAAGCTTTTGTTGTGCTTTTTCGGTGGCGCCTTACTACAATGCGTAATAAAACTAATAAAAAACCTAAGTCATATTCAAAGGGGTGCTTTAGAAACAACGACGCCGAAGTTGTCTCCATACTGAAAGTTGTGCAATTTCATGGTCTAAAGTTCTAAACCACACCTTTAAAATAATATTACTTGGGTTTTTCGTCGAAATCGAATTAATCGAAGGTTATCTATTTATCAAAAGGATTTCCTATGCCCAGCAGTGGGTTGTGTATTAAAACCTGAGCAAGCGAAGGACTCTAAGATTGAACCAAATTCGAATGGTTCAAATATCGAATCCTGAGCGTCGCGAGGGTTTCAAAGGTACGAGACGCAGAATAAATTTGCTGCCGTGCGCAACACACAACTTTTCACCTCACTACAGCGAGGAAAATTTCAATGCGCCAACCTTATTTTTAGAATAATAGCACTGGCCAGAACGAAAACAGCAAGAAAAAAAATTTGTTTAGGCTGTTTTTCTTTATTGAATAGAAAGGTTCGAATTTTAAAAACTCTTTCCACGCTAGCGGATAAAATGCACTTTTGCGCTCAGATTTCGAATGGTAAACAGAATCTTTCCGAGCTTGTGAGGTGAAATAGTTATTTGTTCTGCAAGGCTGCAAAGTTGCTTTTTGGCGCGAGTACTTGTATTGAAACCTGAGAAAGCGAAGGATTCTAGGATTGAACCACGAGCGAAGCGAGAAAATATAGAATCCTGAGCGTCGCGAGGGTTTCAAAAGTACTAGACGCAGAATAACTTTGCTGCCGAGCGCAACACACAACTTTTCACCTCACTACAGCGAGGAAAATTTCAATGCGCCAACATCATTTTTAGAATAATCACACTGGCCAACAGGGCCAACACGAAAATAACATGAAAAAAAAACTTGTCCAGGCGGTTTTTCTTTATTGAATAGAAAGATCCGAATTTTAAAAACTCTTTCAACGCTAGCAGATAAAATGCACTTTTTATCAGATTTCGAATGGCAAACAGATTCTTCACCTCACAAGGTGAAAAAATAATTACCTATATTTGTCGCACGTTGAATTTATAAGAAAGAAAGCCTCAATCCTAAACAGAACCAATTTATTTTCTTTTCCATTTGACGAAACTTGTTTCTAAGCAAATAGATTAGGAGTAAATATAGGTCAAATAAATATTTGACTAAAACTGGCTGATATGCATGAGAAGACTACAATGTAAGGGCGGTGATGTACAAAGGACAACGTTTTGAAGACTTATTAATTGCATACACATATCCATAAACTCACGACCATAATCCTTTTCGGGGTGGTCGGAAACTTTGCTACAACTACCAGCTGCCTTACTTGCATACCAGCTGCATTTGTAGCAAAGCTCAACTTTACTAGTTTAATAAAACATTAAAAACCTACAAAAATAACGTACCTACCTACGTTGCGCTTGCGCCTTTGTCCGTCGCTGTCTACCTACCACATAACTAAGATATTAATAGTGTTAGATGTTATTGTTTAGTAAGTATTTTAGAACGAACATTGTATAACGATCGATTTTTTCTTATTATCTTAAAACTGTTCTCATGTAAGTGACTGTATGTTTTTAATGAGAATAAAATTCTTTAAACCTAAGACTAGCTGCTACATGCGCCTTCGTCTGCTTGAATTTTTTATTTCTAAATATTGATGTGCTGTGATGTGATGTAATGTGATGTAATGTGATGTGATGTGATGTGATGTGATATAATGTGATGTGATGTGATATAAAAGATTATGTGTAAAATTGGCGCCCTAGACTCCAGGAAAGATACGTAACCTTTTAGTCTCTCGGAAAGAGATAGAACGCCCTCTACTACCAATCTCAACAAACAAATATTGAATATCACTAATATTAAGAAGAATCTTAATTTCGACGTCTCATCTAAAAAAATCTCGTATAAAACCAATACTCACTCCCACTATTCTTAACCCTGTCGGTAGCAGATATTTCCATTATACTCGGGATCAGTGGATACCCCTTTAATACTAGCGCTATAACTCCGCTAATTCGTATAGGCACGTAAAAGGAAAATTAACCCAGTGTTCTTAATTACGTTTTCGCATGCTTTACTTTCGCTTAAAAGGGTCGCTTTGTACACTGTTTATCCTCCCTTACTTTACTCGTTCAAATAAACCAAAGTTTTAATCAGAACATTTTCTGTTATGATTAACTTTAAACAAGTTGGTGTTAACTTTTATGTTGCTTTGATGAACATTTGTAATAAGTTAATGTTCAAGTTTCAAGTATACCTACTAAACAAGAGTATTTAGTATAATTATAACATAAATAATGACTGAATGAAATATACTTTTATTTTAGAGCCTACCGAGCCTATTGTGCTGCCCTCAATCGTATTTTTTTTATTTCTTAGCAATTAAACAACATTTCCAAAAAACAAGAATGTCACATTGTAATCCTAATTGGCTTTCAATTTATCGAAACATGAATGAAAGGATTATTATGTTTTGTGCTTGTAGCTATTATCGTTAAAACCTGGTCGGTTTTAAAGATAATAACTACAAACATGATAAAAACAAATCCGCAGTGACCCGATAAATTGACAATCAGCAATGACTACAATGTGACATTCTTGTTTTTTAACCGACTTCAAAAAACGGAGGAGGTTCTATGTTCGGCTGTATGTTTTTTTTTTTATGTATGTTCACCGATATTTTCGAAAATTGTGAACCAATTTAAACAATTTTTTTTTGTTTGAAAGGGTATACTCCCGAGGTAGTCCCATTTTAATTTTGTGAAGATCTGATGACGCGCTTCGGAGCTACACAATAGAACTCCTCAAAAGTTGACAGCAAATCGTCTGCGATTGAAACATTTGCTTCGTTTCAATATCTGAATCGAACTAACATATTTAATCACTGAAAGTTATGCAATAATATTTTTTTTTTACAAAAAATGTAAAAACCGACTTCAAAAGTAAAAAAGTAAGAAATAATATTTCAGCCTATGACTTTTACGTTGAAATCTATAAGGAAATTAATTTGGTTTTATTGGAGTCGGTGTCAAGCCAAGCCAAAAAATTACAGCAAGCCCAGTCGCCAATCGTACCGGCTTGACAGCGACTTCGATAAAACGTTAATAAATAAAAAAAATACGATTGGGGGCAGCACAATAGGCTTGGTGCAGCCTTAAAGCAAACACAGACACAGTATAAAAAAGAAAAGAAAAATTAATAAGGCGGCCTTACTGCTAAAAAGCTGCTTCTTCGACACAACCTCAGGGTAGAGGTAGGAAAAAGGTTTCAAATATACATAGAAAACTGCCCGTTAAGACCTATGAAATAATGAAAAGGAATTCAAGGACGTTTCATTTTTGGAATAAAATAATAATATGTTACCTATTATTAAGTAGTGAAAGTAGGGCAAACAAACAACAAATACACTTTCACACTTATATTTAGTTAGAATACTCACGAACAAAGGCGGCAGTTTTAGAAGGCCGAATTTAGGCCTATAGGAGTGCACATCAAATTAGATTTTGTAAGAATTGATAAAATATTCATTCATAATTTCTCGCATTTTTCATTAGCGATTCGCGATTTCGATGTTGGTCCCATAGAGAAAGTTGTTCAGTTTGATGGTCTGATCATCCCATTAAAAAAGTGTCAGCATGTTAAGAAGGACCCTGTATAGTTTCATAGCACTGGTGTCCCAATTTTTTGGAAAACTGGCTTTGTTCTTTATTTCCCCCTAACCCGACCAGTGCCTGAATATGAATTATGCATGTGAGTGGAAGTGAAAAAGGTAGCTATTCCTACTCCTAGAACATTCAGCGCGGCAAACTCTGTGGTCTTCCAGTACTTGGAAGAAAGCTGTAGTGTACTTTGTGTGACACATAAACCGAAACTAGGTCTCTGTGGGTAAACTACAAAGTGATGACAATGAATAATAGTGCCACTATCCAAATGTACGTTAATACAAATGGTACATTTGGGAAAATGTACAAGAGTCGTTTATGAGGTTATCATTTTAACTACAGGGTTTAAGTACAGTTGCATTATTATAGGGTTATTGTACTCATGATACTAAAGAACTTTTGTCAAGGAACCTATAGGAAATTAGCAAAAAAGATCACAAAAATCAATCTTTATCTGTAGAACCCTGGTGTCAGAGTTTTCCTCCGTGGTCTAATGGTTTAGAGCATTGGGCTCTAGATGATATGTCACTTTGTGCGTTTTTCCCCAGTTGGTTAGGACATTGCAAGTTGAATCAGCTGATTGTCTGAAAAGAAAAATGATTCCGTGCTTCGGATGGCACGTTAAGCCGTTGGTCTCTTCTACTATCTCTGGTGGTAGTAGTTATTACATAAAAACCACGTCAGAGGCCGTAAGGCGGTCTGAAATAACTCTAAAAAATATCAATTATGTGTAGGTATATCTTTATAACCGGCGATGTACGACAAAATGGCCGTTATATTTTTTGATTACTTATCTATCCTAAAAGTTTCAGAGGCGAAACCACTTTTGTAATAATTTTTTGCACAAAAAAAATGTTTATTACTCCTCTCTTTTTTATTTCGTAGACGCTATTTTCAAATAATATAGCCTATGTCACTTTCACAATTTTTACGAATCTACAGGCACCTCAAACTTTAAAATCCACCAAGCCGTTTAGGCTGTAGAGCGTGACAAAGAAATAGATATACAAACATACATACATAAATATATACATACATACGGTCGAAAAACATAACCCTCCTTCGACTGCAGACCACTGATCGTCCAACCCCAGGATTTCATTTGTTCTTGTGAAATTAGTAATAATTTATTATTCACAACATAAGGTCAGACTGGAAGTGACAAGCTAAAAATCATAGAGAAAATGTACCTAATTGAGTGAAAGCCAAAATCTCCTTAACGCTTTGTTATTCTAATCCTTACTGGATCCCCTGTAGGAGCCATTAAAAGACGTGGGTACAGTTAATCCGTTTATAACAATTAGGTACACTAGACTTTACGATGTTTTTGTTGTGGATATAGATAAATACATTATCGGTAGAATATAGAATATCGACTCGAATTAGACTACTTATATAGGGACTAGTTACGCGTGTCATTCTACTAACAAACATTTCTGCCACTTTTTGCGGGGGACGAGGTAACATGAAATCCGCAACTTTGGATTTTATTCTCCATAACTTTAGATTCTAATTTTGAATGTTAAAAATCAAGAAAATTAGTCTCGTGTGAACCCCAAACGTTCTAAGTTCAAAATTATTGGTTCGCAATTATAGGCTATCTCGTTTAGTGATAAGGTATAAAAGGAAATCGCCCACGTGACGAACATTCCACGTTTCAAATCGTTAAACAACTAACGAATGAGTATGATATCTACAATTATACACAAAATAGGAGCAATATCATACTTCTAAAGGAAATAGAAATTATCCTATTTTATCGTCGCATTTCTTATAAAATTCAAATTCTAGTTTGTAGTTTTGAGGTTATGTAAAATTAGGATGGAAGGTAGGCCCTAAACACACGGGGCGTTTGACGGCGCAGACGAGACGACGCGCTTTTTTCATGAACACGCGTTTACGGCGACCTAGAGATAAAAAACCTGTTTATTGCATTTGTATTGATACAAAAGCGATACATATTCAATCGTGTGTGTTGTTAGTATGTAAGAGCGTTCAGGGTACGGCAACAATTAAAGGCCTGGCCTGGCCTTCGCCGTAATACCACTGGTTTGGAACCAGAGGTATTACGCGATACTGCGTTATGAAGCTGTTGATGAGTCTAATCAAAACACGGAGTTAAATGGCAATAAATACGCGCCACAACAAAATGCGCGCTGATACGTCAATACACGCGTCTGTATTGACTTCAGCGCGTTGCGCAACTCGCTTCCATTAAGCCATTTTGAATCTCGTGTGTAGCGCGACCAGCGCGTTAACACGCGTCGACTATGCGTAGAAAATACGCCATGTGTATGTATAGGCCCTTTGCGTTCTTACAGACGAGCGACGCTTTGCGGTCGCCGTGTATCGCAAAGAGACGCGCATAGGATACGCGCTCATAGACTTTATTTTCGCAGTGGGTCGCGCGACCCTCTGCGACCGCAAAGTGTCGCTCGTCTGTAAGAGCCCTTAGATTGTATAGAGGGTGCGAGCTACGATGTACGATGAGTTGAAAATGTAAGATAATAAAAATACTGAGTAATGACAATCATTTTATTGTTTTATTCATTTACATTATGCGTATTTTCTGTTCTTCCAAACATTTCTTGCAAGTACTCAGCCGATTGTAGAATCTAGAATTTACCAAACCAAGAACTCTCTTCTAGGTTTCATCTAGGTTTGCCCTCTTTCAGCGCAAAGATCTTATTTTTACAATGCACAGGCTAAATATCAGATGCACGATTGAAGTAGGTATCTATTCTTGCCGAAATATTTATAACACGTAGAACATGTAGTAGTTATTCGTTCGGTAGAAATTAAGTTTTACACTACGCTACGTCCAATAAACTTCAACATTCATCGCTTTGACTGGGTATTGCTAGGAACAATTTATTTCCTTTCTCTTGCTCGATTTATGTTGATCTTCATCTTCAATGAAATGATAAAACACGGTAATCCGTGCGTAAATTAATATTTATTGCAGAATAATATTTTCATTATAAAACTGACATCATAAAAAACAAAATTCAATGTCATGTGATGGGACTATGACAGGACAGAAGTCCTAAAAGAAAAATGTTACATCAGTGACAAAAAAGATTTTATTCAAACAACACATATTTTGATGGAATCAAGAAGTTTGAATGGTATATGCACGGTATATTTTAATCTTCATGCTTGTGGTCTTGAATTAAAAACTTTTCGCTTACGCTGACTTGGTCTATTCAGAATACTGTCTATTCCATAGTCTATACTATAGACTGTGGAATAGACCACAAGCATGAAGATTTTACGTAGTACTTCCCAGGTACTTCCTATCTCTATGGAAGATTAACATACATTCTCAAGCTGTTCTCAAGCAGTCACTCAAGCTTTTCTCAAGACTTCGTAAAGAGTTCATAATGTTGTTATCGACGGATCTAGTCGTTATGTATCTAATAAAAATTTTAATAAAAATACCACTAACAATTTTTACCATCTGAACGGAGAAGAGCTATTAAATTACATAATGAATTATAACAATCATCTCATGCCTATAATCCTTATAAAAGGCGAAACGGGATCTGTCATTTTCCTTTAGCGTAAATGCACATGATCAATTTGTCTTATACCTAGGCAGAGGGGAAATGCTACCGCAAGGCCAGTACTTAGAATAAGTAGTCAAAGGACGTATCAAACGGTGAAAAAAAACTTAGTAGTAAAGTAAGTATATTGTGTTTTTTTTAATATACTGACACTTTTTTAAGGGAATGATCAGACCATCAAACTGGACCACTTTATGTATGGAACCAACATCAAAAACATAAAGAAAGTACAGCCGTCACATTCATTTGCATCTGCACTATAGTACAGCATAATATAGTGCATTGCAGTTTCATATGCAACAGCTGATTATTTTTTCGCGATTTCGATGTTGGTCCCATAGACAAAGTTGTTGAGTTTGATGGCCTGATCATCCCCTTAAAAACCGTCTGCATATTAAGTAGGATCTTATTTGTGACAAATATTTACTTTAGCAGACTTTACTAGAAAATAGCAGACTTTAGAAAATGCGATAAATCGAACTCTGCTAGATTTAACTAAAATCGACTAATAACAACAAATTTTCTATTGAAGTCAGCTAATATTTATAGTTTTCAAATCTACTAGATATTGTTCTCCGTGCACCCATTATATTAAAAATATGTTATTGAACTAAGTTATTCTTTTTTCATTTATAAAACATAAAAGAGATAATCTTTTGGGAATTGGAAATTGAGAATTTCGTATAATAACGAAGGCCGATATTATTTACTCGTGAGTTTTTCTCATGCATTTCCAATGTTGAATTATTAAAACATTTTATTCTACCCCGAGATCGTTAAAAGGTTAGGGTTGCACCATATTAACTACAATAATAGTATTTTTATTTAAAAAACAAAATATAGTAAGTATAAATGTCATAAAACCAATTTTTAGGGTTCTGAAGTCAACAAGGAACCCTTATAGTTTCGCCATTTCCGTCCGTCTGTCCGTCTGTCCGCGGCTTAGCTCAGAGACGGTTAGTACTATAGAGCTGTAATTTGGCATGGATATACATATTAATTACGCCGACAAAGTGGTAAAATAAAATTTTGAAAAATATTTTTTTAGGGTACCACCCCTGCACGTGATGTGGGGAAGACATTTTTTTTTCTCGCCCACCCCACGGTGTGTGGTATCGTGAATAGGTCTTTTAAAAAAATACGTGGGTTTGGTTAAACCATTTTTCGATTTAGGGATCCGTTAGCGAAATATTATTTTGTTAGAGTCACGTGTCGTCGTCCCCTGCCAGCTAAACGGTTGTTTCTGGATATGTGATAAAATTCATGGCAGTAGTATATATAACGAAATTAAAAGGAAAACTATCACCGCTAAGTAGGTTTTACAAGTTTTCACTTTTTCGACTTTATTAGCCGTTAAACGTCAGAGACGCTTAGTACTAGAAAGCTGTAATTTTGAAGTGTTTAAAGTCCGTATTGAAATATTCTTCATTACCTTTGAATGTTGATAATGTCGTTTAAGTACAATTAAAGTAAATTATGTACGACCCCCGCTCCAAAGGCCCTATTTAATAATCGTGACAATAATTGACAATTGACAATGACAATTCAGAGTACATTGCTGAGAATGCTATTACACATGAAGCACTGCAAGTTTAGCGTTATTAGTACCTAACCAGCAATGTACTCTAAATTGTTATTGTCAATTGTCGCGTTTATTAAACAGGGCCCAGGCCCTGTACCCGGACTTTCGATGTTCGACATATCGCCACTGTTTCGGTCCGCACTTCATTGTAATAGAGTTGACATTGGAATAGAAACGTTCACGCAATTGCGAAATTCGAATGTGCGGGTAGAGGCCCAGGAGTGCGATTTTTGAACATCATACGAGCGACTCGGCAGTAGAAAATGTCAAAATTAGAATGGAGATTATGCATCTTTATACTGCCGATTCGCTCGTATGATGTTCAAAAATTGCACTTCAAGTCATTTCTTGTTCAATATATTGCTCTAGCCATACAGCGTGGAAACGCTACGAGCGTATGATGGGCACATAATATATGAACCAATTAGGTTCCACTCGAGGCCGGCTCATCGATTGAACGTACTCTTAATTACTTATAGTTTTTGACATAAATTTACCGTTTTTAATCATCATTGTTAATATTTTCTTATCTGTATAAATTGGGATTCCAGTAAAATAATTTTATTTCATAATATTCTCAAAGATAAAAAAAAAACTGAATGAAAAAAATTGCTTTCTCATTATTTCTTTACAATTGCAATAAAGGATGTAATACTTGAATCTCTAATACTTTATAAAACCAACGGAATACTACCAAAGGTCAGAAAACAAAGAACACCTGAAAAAAATTATGACTTGGATAAACCGCGGCCTTACACAACGGTTCCGGCTTCCGCTCCTAAAAATACCCAGAATTCACAAAAAACCCGACCGAAAAAAGGCTTTGCTATCCTCGCTTATTAATTTCTACAAACACTTTGTAACCCTGACCCCTTTTTTAAACGAAAAATAAACAAAAACACATCAAAAACTTAGACGGATGTAAAAAGCTCGAGATGGGGCAATCTATTAAACCCTTTAATCTGATATCATCAATAGAAGTAATATGTTTTCCGCCCTCCTACAGGCTTTTAGGGGTTGAATTTATCTGTGCTAATAAATTACGGTGCCTACCGAACACCGTACAGCCTTGCTTAAATAAACACGACGTTCGCACCACATTTTTCATTCCGCCACGCGTCTCGGGACCTCGAGGCATCTCTGTGCTCGACACTATGTCCGTACCAAGACTTTACGAGTCAGCCTATTCATCACACCACACACGCTTTTTTTTTAACTTGTTTTAACCGACTTCAAAATAAAAATCTACTGTTTGACCCTATATCAATGTCGGTCATCTACAGATTGTACTTCGGTGAGTGTGCCCAAGAGCTATATGAGCTCATCACGACTTCCCCTTTCTACTATCGGACTTCCAGACGCACCGCGGGATACCATCCCTTTTGGTTGACATCCCACATATCCGCACCAAGCGCCATTCCGATTCTTTTATAATGCGCACAGCCAAGGAGTGGAAGCCCTGCCTGCGTCAGTATTTCCGAGCGCTTACAACACGAATTCCTTTAAAGTACGAGTGAATAGGCTTCTTCTGGGTAAGTTCGCTACATCTTCGACCCCATCTTTGTCCTGAGGACTAGATTGAGGTCAAGAGCAAACCCACTGGTCGTGCTGGTGTTAGTTTTTTGGGTATAGAAAAAAAACTATTCAAGTTAGAGCCACCCTGATAATTTTCCCGCCATCTACACGTTATTTCTGATGTTCATGATTTTTTTTCAGATCTTATACGGCTATATTTTTTGAAATAGAGGTAGGGACAGCAATTGTTCGGATTTAATTGAAATTTTTGTTAAACAAAGTTTTAATAAAAAAATTGAAAAGTATATTTTTAGACTCGTATTTTCGTAATTTCAATTGATACCCCACAACATAGGGTAGCAAAAAATTTTTTTTTTATTTACCCTCTCTACCTCCCCAAATTGCCCCCCAATATAAAAATTAAGTTTTTTTTTGCTTTATTTATGAGATTGGACCAGCAATTACTATATCTGTACCGAGTTTCTAGTTTTTCTGACTAAAAATAAAAAAATCTATGTCTTTTAAGTGGCAAAATACAAAATAGAGTAACTACTAATTAGAGAAAGATGTGAATAGAAAGAGGATAAATAGTGACAAGGATTGAAAAGGGAATACTATAGTATCCAGGGGAGGGGGATAGGTGGAGTTTATCCCTCCCCGAAATCCGAATATGGAAAAGTGATTACAGCTATAACTTTTTCATCGTTTTTCAATGAACCCACCTGAAACTAAAGTCTGGATTGCCATGAATTGTAATAAAATGATTGTCTATTCGTAGTCGATTCCGTGAAAAACTAACTGTACCTACCGATTAAATAAACACGACATTCGCTTTGATGATTCTCACTCAAAGGGGATCTCAATTTTTATTTTATGTAGGTAGCCTGTTTTGTGTCCCACTGCTAGGCAAAGGCCTTTAGTTGGAATATTGTGTGTGCATCTAACACAAAAGCATTTATTTCATTATATAAAAAACCCGTATGCATTAAAAAACTATTAACTGAAAAGAGAAAAACGAGCTCTATAATCACTAATCAGCTATAAGAACACTAAGCAAATATAATTTGAATGTTATTAGGTAGGTATCGCAAACGGGGACAAAGAAGAATTATAAAACCTTTGGTTTGTCCCCGCCTGCAATACCTACCTAATAACATTCAAATTATATTTGCTTAGTGTTGTTATAGCTGATTAGTGATTATAGAGCTTGTTTTTCTCTTTTCAGTTAATAGTTTTTTTTATGCAGTCGGGTTTTTTGTTTTTCGTAATAATTTAGTTTATTTCATACATTTTAGTCTTGTGTCAAAATGGTAGCATAAAAGTACTATAATATATTTGGAATTGTCTGTTTACTAGCTTTCATTTGATACCCATATATATATATATATTGTATTTTATTTCACAAAAAAAAAATTTTTATTCCCCTCCTCTTTATAATTCGCAGACGCCATAACAAAATAATATAGCCTATGACACTGTCACGATTTTCACGAATCTAACGACACCTCAGACGTTAAACTCCATCAAGCCGTTTAGGCTGAAGGGCGTGCCAAAGAAATAGACATACAAACATACATACATACATACATACATCTTTTATAATGCGCACAGCCAAGGAGTGGAATGCCTTACCTGCGTCAGTATTTCCGAGTACTTACTTACAACCCGAGTAAAAAGTTGCTACGCACGTTTAAAAAATAAAACATTTTAAAAGTGATAGAGACAGTGCAAGTGCCCTATCGTTTAAAATGGTTTTATTTTATTTGTCGGTTTGTTTAATTTCTCAACTACAAAATATTTAAATTAAGAAAAAATTTAATAACGGCATTTTAAAGGGATTTTTAACTTTTATCTATCTAGTACATATCTAGTAGCTACTGCTCGCGTCTTCGTTCGCGAGGATTTCAGGAGTGAAATTCATTAAGCGTCACATTCAAACACATCGACGAACTCACATCCTTCAGATCGTCGGAGGTATTATATGAGTTTGACACATAAAATTGAAAGCTCGCCGATGTTTCAACGACGAATTTAAGGTTGTGATGATGTTTGCGCTTAGTGAATAGCATTGCTGAAAACTTCAAAACCCCGTCGTACCCCTTTAGGGGTAGATTTCAAAAAATCCTTTCTTAGTGCACCCCTGCGTCCTTTACATAAGAACATCACAGAGTACTATTAATTTCTACCGCAAATATGTTACCTTAACTTTCTGTCTTCTCTCTTCGGTGTTCGGTTTAAGAGGGCTATCACTGTCCAGTTCATGTCAGTCATTCAGTCAGTTTATAATTTATACTTAACTAAGGTAGGTAAGTATATAATATATTTTTACAGTTTTATCATTATCTATACCAAGATTATAAAGAGGAAAGATTGGTATTTTTAGGTGTGTATGTTTGTAATGAATAAACTCAAAAACTACTGTGCCGATTTCAAAAAATCTTTCACCATTAGAAAGCAACATTCACCCTGAGTAACATAGGTTATATTTATGGCTAGAAAAGATTAGACGTCGACTCGTGCGAAGCCGGGACGGGCCGCTAGTAAAATATACAGATAGATAGATGACGTCACGCCGCTTTTCTAGTAGGGTAGGCAGAGACGCGCCATTTACTACGATCCTTACATACCTCTTTCGCCTCATTTACATGAGTCGAGTAGGCATTGCAGTTTAGAATGGAACAGCTGATTTTTTTTCAGTCCGATTGGTTTGCTCTCATAGTAAAAGTTGTTCAGTTTGATGGAGTTTAAAAGGATGCTAATGATATCAATTTCACACTTACTCGTACACCATACTTACTCGTACCTGTCGGTTTTATCAATTTGATCAGAGTAGGTATCTCTTTTGTATTTTTTATCTCTATCGCACCCTTAAAACTTGGTTGATCATGTGTAGACAACAGATATTCATCTTTTTTAGGGTTCCGAAGTCAACAAGGAACCCTTATAGTTACGCCATGTCCGTCCGTCCGTCTGTCCGCAGCTTAGCTCAGAGACGTTTAGTACTACAAAGCTAGAATTTGGAATGGGTATACATATTAATCAAGACGACAAAGTGATAAAATAAAATCATGAAAAATATTTTTTTTTTACGGTACCTCCCCTACACGCGAAGTGGGAATGGTTTTTTTTTTCTCGTCTCCCCCTTAGTGTGGGATATCGTTAGATAGGTAATTTAAAAATATTATGTGTGTGGGAAAACCATTTTTCGATTTAGGGATCCGATAGCGAAATATTAAGCATTAAAGTGAAAATTTCTGTTAGAGTCAAGAGCCCCCCCCCCCCCCCCCCCCCCCCCCATCCCCCCTGCCAGCTAATCGGTTGTTTCTGGATATGTGATAAAATTCATGGCAGTAGTATATATACCGAAATTAAAAGGAAAACTATCACCACTGAGTAGATTTTACAAGTTTACGAGTAATAGTCGATCAACTTATAAAATGTACTTTTTAGACTTTATTAGCCGTTAAATAGTAGTATAAAACAAAAAGCCTCCTTCTTAGTCCATATTATATTGTGACGGGCAACTACGGAACCCTATCCTGCGCGTGGTCCGACACGCACTTGGCCAGTTATTCTATTGTTAACGTATCTTTACTCTTAAAAATTGCTCTGAAAGTCTGCGTCACATTCTAATACTCTAATCACAAGGCGTCGACGATACATCACCTTCCAATAATGTCTGCGAGGGTAAAATATTCAATTATTCATTCTCGTTCAATGACAGACCTGTCTCCGAGCTGTTGTCATTTAAATTTAATGGCACAATTAAAAGTTTCTAGACACTTTTTAGTTATAATGAGTGGTGGTACAACGTTATAAGTTCGTAGAATGAGGCTTTTAGAACAAACCGCAGAGCAAAGTGTAATAACCTCTGCTCTGTGGTAAATAACCTTGTTTTAAACAATGGTTTTGATCGTTTCGAAGAGAGTTAAAAATTTACTTGACTGTTTTTGACGTTTGCTTTTACTTTATATTTGGCTTTGGGAATATTTATTTCAGAATTTTTTTTTTTTTTTAATTACTCTTGACCACAAACACAAACTCATAAACACATATTTATTAAAAACATAATTGGCAGGATAATACATTTTAAAACGTTATAAATTCATTTTTTTTAAATGTATATTTGTTCTGCCAATAATATTTTTTTATATTCTGTTTTTTTTTTTTATTGGAGCTTTTAACCCTGAGGTTATTTCAGCCCCAATTTAATTTAATACTTATAAGAGAAACAATTTGCGCAATAACTTTTAAATTATATTGTTTCAGTACTTGTTTTTTGATAAAAAACTTAAGTACAATAACCTATAACTTTCAGTTAATTCATGTAAATATGATGAATACCAATAATATACCAAGCAAAATTTTTAGAAAATAAAAAAATGCTACGGTTCTATTAAAATTATTCAGTGATATTTAAAAGTTGTACTTACTGGATGTAACAAAACACCCTAGTAATATTTAAGGGGGCGCTTCAGACCATCAATCTGAACAACTTTCACTATGGAGCCAACTTAGAGAAAAAATAAAAAATCTGCCGTCCCATACATTTGAGTCGAGACGGTACTGCAGTTTTATATGAAAGAGCGAATTTTTTTTTCTCGATTTCGATAAGATAAGATAAGATAAGATAAGATAAGATAATATTTATTTGCACTGAAAAGGGTGTTGTTACAGGATGTTATTATAGTTACAATTAGTACTCCTTATTCAACTATATACAAATAGCATGCAAAATGTATTTTACAGGTTTAAATTTATTTGAGATTATAATGTCTGAATTAAGAAATTTTAGATTATATTAATGTCAATACGAATCAAATTTTTAAAGTCGCTACACCATTATAATACAATTATTTAATTTATAATACTATTAATCTCAGAAGATAGTCATTAACAGAATAAAATGTGTGCTGCAGTAGCCAATTATACAGACTCGTCTTAAACCTATTGAACGGTAACTCTTTTATCGACTCTGGCACATTATTGTAAATAGTTATACACATAGAATAACAACTATTTTGAAACAGCGCAGATTTTGGACACACATCCATTACTAGTTTGTTCGAGTTACGTGTGTTTCTAGGAAAAAATTCTCTTGCCGTTTTGAATAATTTAGAATTTTGTTTTACGAACTTTGCTACCTCAAAGATGTACAGACATGCGAGCGCTAGAACATTTAGCTTCCTGAAAAGGGGGCGACAAGGTTCATCAAGGTTCGATGTTGGCTCCATAGTGAAAGTTGTTCAGTTTGATGGTCTGCAGCACCCCCTTAAGTATTACAAGGGTGTTTTGTTACACCCTGTACTTAATGTATTCGTTGAAATTCTTACTTCAATTCAATTTGTAAATTTAATTTGTGTTTATATTTTCTTACCATATTCTGAGTTGTTTTGTAAACATAATAATATTTTGTAATCCTCTATTTTGAACCATAGTACTCCAGGCATTTCCTTGTACGGATCCGCAAGTAAACCGTATGTGTTTTTATTGTATTTTGTAATGTTTTATTATTATAGTTTATATTTATTTCATTTTGATTATATTAATACACTAGAAGAAGAATACACTTACCTATCTTCGTTCTGTTTTTCTTTCGAGCAACACTCCGCTCGGCTTTTTTCGTTTGCCAATTCGGCTACCTAAGGTTTTGTGGAAGAATTCGCTCTTTAGCGATAAAACCGCGTTATTTGTACCTACTTGTAAATCTTTATTCATGAGTCATGGATGTTTGTATTTATATATGTATTCTATATCGTTGTCTAGTCATCATAATACAAGTCCAGGCTAGATTCTGGTACTTTAAATGTGGCTAGATAATTTGTGTGACATTGTCCAAGATATTTATTTATTTATTTATTTATCATTCTTCAAAATGTCTGTTTTATTTAATTTTAGTGTGAAATGTGAAATTGAATTGTATACAATGTCGTAAGTGGTAGTAATATTTTACAAAGTTATTCTAACTATTTAATTAGTTATATTTTAGTTATTTAGTTATTTTTAGTTAGTTATACAGTTATATTTTATTGTTATTATTTTATCCCAATAAAACAACTTCATAAATTTAATTAAAAAGTTTGGTTCATATCTATTTTTTTATTACCCACTTGCGCAAAATAGAGCTTCTCCCTACCACGAATCTTTGAAATTATATTTGTAATCCATTTTGTACTTCACAAAGACATAAATATTCAATTGCAGTCCATATTAAGCATTGAAATGGCCATATATCTGAGTAGTAAGCCCGAACAGGGTGTCGGTGGTTTATCCCCCCATTTATCTTAGTGCATTGTGGCCCATTTAGAATCATGCGCAGTCATTCTGCAGATATTTAACAAGCACTCCGTATAAGTTAGTGTTCTACTAATAATCCAGAAGGATAGTGTTAGCTTTAATCCCGTTAAGAGGATATATACCCGTTATCGCATTCCATACAACGTTAGTTTAGTTCTATTTCGAATATTAATTGAATTAATTGATTAATATTGACAATATGATCTCACTTCGTATATATTATGACGGGGAAATTCTCTTAATAAAAGATATTTTTATTTTTAATCTCGATAAAGACCATCTTGTTGGTTTTATTTTTAAATTTTATTTGAATTTATTCGTTTCTTTTGACAAATTTCCTAATTTTTTTCGTCTTTCCCTCTGGCCTCGCATGAAAGTGCAGCTGTGAAAAGTGTCAAAAAAATTACGGTGACAAAAAAGCGCCGAACGAAAAATAATTAAAAACAGTTGCGTTCGAGAGAGGGGCGGTTCTCACGATATTGGTTTTGATTCGGTAACGGCGATTTTTTCTATGCTTCAGGCATAACTATTTTCAAATCAGACAGTAAAAAGTCTCAAACCGTCAGTTGCAGAAACGATCATTTAAGTTAATACTCCATTAAATCTCTTACTGTCACTTTTTGTCTTGTTGACGAAGTAAAAGCTAGCAAGAGATTTAATGGAGGATTAACTCAAATGAGCGTTATCACGTGATACGTGAACAAACAAACAGACAAACAGACAAAAGATTTTGATTTGAAATCAGGGACACCTAAACACAGTACAGAACAGACAGATACCTAAACTTCTAAAGTTAATCATTTTAACGGGTTCTTTACCTTAGATGAAAGTAAATGTTTTTAGCTTTTTTATTGATTTTGGAGTTCCTGATATTAATAACCGCGTATATAACTCTCAAAAAATTAGATACACTAGAGTAGTAGGTTATACAACGTGTTAATGAATTAACGCAAAACCTCATACACCCCAACTGATTTATATCAAAATAATTAGATTGAAACAATAATTTCATTCTTTTTGTAGTTAAAATTTAAAGTCATTCGCATTTTAAGTTTTGAGGCAAAAATGATTTTCATCATTTCAGCAATGAATGAAAGCGCTAACGTACTCGTGGATACATTTTAATAGTCTTGTTTTGGTAGTAAGTAGGGTGGGTGTGCCCGTGGGGTGGGTTGACATCGGGTTCAGTAAATTTAAAATTTAATAAAAAAATTATTTAATATTTTGAAAAAAATGACCCATGTTGAAACCACGATAATTCGAATCGGCTCTCGATTCAAAACAAACTACTTTCTAGTTTTGCGTTAATTCATTAACACGTTGTATAGTTTATATTAATGTCATAAATAAAGTTCATTATTCCATTAAAATCTTATATTCCATAGCTAATACACACCACATATGCCTTGTATCTTTTATTACACCTTCTTAAATAGGTGCGTGTCGATAGACCATTAATCATAGTGTTACCGAAACTCATGTTGCGCGCTTGTTGGTAAAATTATGATCATAAAAAAGTAAGAGCAAACGTTCCTCGAGTAGCGTTGTATCTTTATTTAGGATTCTTCTTTATATGCTGACGGTTTTTTAAGGGGATGATCAGACCATCAAACTGGACAACTTTCTCTATGAGTCCAAGGTCGAAAAAATCATGTGTACCATATAAAACTGCTGACAAAAATGTATTATTTTTTTGCGATTTCGATGTTGGTCCCATAGAGAAAGTTGTTCAGTTTGTTGGTCTGATCATTCTCTTAAAAAGAGTCAGCGGTTTAAGCTGGACCCTGTACTTATACAGGCTTAATAATATAACTTCATCTAACTGAACTACTATAGGTACCAACTTTCACTATGAGACCAATATTGAAATCGCGAAATAAAAATCTGCTGTTTCATACATTTGGGTTATCATTGACGTTTTCTATGGAACAGCAGATATTTTTTCGCAGTTTTAATGTTGGCCTCTGAAAGGAACTGAAAGTTGGTCAGTTTGTTGTTCCGACCCCCTTAAGATATTATGTACTTAACGAATTTTATTTTACCCCCTGTATACAGGGAACCGCTTCCGAAAACTAAAAGGGGTGAAAATACCCATCAATATGAACAACTTTTACAATGGAACCATCTACGAGACCTCAAAAAAAAATCTGTTATCTCATACTAACATATTTATGAGATCTCATAGTTGGTTCTATAGTAAAAGTTGTTCATATACAGGGTGAAATTGATATCATCAGCATCCGTTTAAACTAAGAGTCTACTCATCAAACTGAACAAATTTTACTATGGGAGAAAAACGATCGGAGCAAAAAGAAAATCAGCTGTTGCATACATTTGAGTCTGTTTGCTCCCATAGTAAAAGTTGTTCAGTTGGATGGGTAGACTCTTAGTTTAAAAAAGGATCCGGGTAGGCTGCCTGTCCACTGATGCGAGCTGGCTGGGCGAGCTGTGTAGCTGTGTAAATATTAACCAATCAGGAGCTCGGCCGAGATCGGCCAGCCAGCTCGCATCAGTGGACAGGCAGCCTGATGATATTAATTTCTACTTGTAGATGGGTACTTTCACCCCTTTCATCTGAAATTTTCGGAAGCGGTTCCCTTACACCCTGTAAACGAGTATCTTTACTTTTTTGTAGCTATTTCTATATTTAAAATAATGACGAAGATGTTATCTTATAACGAGGACTTGCGATGAAGATGAAGGTGTACTGCCCGAGGCCTACAAACAAGCAAGATACGGTTTCTTATGTTGTTTATTATTTCATTAACCAAATTAATTTGTAACTAGAGTTTACCAGCGACTTCGTCGGCATATATTATGTACCAGATTTTAAGTCATAACATAAACTATCAAATTTTTTTGTAATTTATGCCTGCCTAGTTTATGTTTACGCAAAAATGCAAATAATTTTTAGCTCCAGAAAAGTGTTTTTTTTTTTTTCAAAATAAAAATTTGGACAAACTTAACTTTGCGGTGGAAAAGTTTTTCTCCCATATATCGATCTATACTAAGAGCCTGCTAATAGCAATAATCTCCTTTATTCATAAAGGAGATTATTGCTCTCAGGGTCATACCATGGTTGATGCTCCCAATTGAAAATGTAAGTTTGTAACCGAAAAATATGTTTTTATGCAATTTTTATGTGATATGACTACAAATTAACTATTTTCGAATTTTTTCCCTTACTTGTGCTTTGAGACCTAGCTTCTTGCCAAATTTCATGATTCTATGTCAACGGGAAGTACCCTATAGGTTTTTGTTTGCGAGCTGCTAGTATGAAAATTCGATAACAAATGTTCGTATCTTTTGATTGAGTTGACTTGGAAGCATGAATTTTTTACTCCACCAAGGGACCGGAGATCTTAGTATTTGTTATTAATTTCAACTTGATACCTCTACCCGTTTCAGAGAAAAAGGGTCTTGACAGACAGACAGACAGACAGACAGACGGACAACAAAGTGATCTTATAAGGGTTCCGTTTTTTCCTTTTGAGGTACGGAACCCTAAAAACATCAAAATCGATTCAGTAGTTTTTGCGTAATGCTTTTACAAACAAACAAACATTACACCATAATGTATGTGCCTGTTAGCGTAATTTTTTTAATTTTTTTTATTTACAGTTTTATAATAGTACGAGTTTTTACACAACGATTTGGAGTCAGGGACATCTATAAACCATATCGTAATCTTTTTCTTGTAAATATCTCCAATGTACAGACACTTCTGTTACAGTTTTATATAGTTTAGATAGATACCTAGTCCATAGAAAAATGTTTTTTTTTATAAAGAATCAAGTAGGTAGATATGTCAATATTGTAAGTAAACTGTACTTTACAGCAGAAACTAACGATACCTTCATAATTACTAATTAGCTGAGCAACGTTAAAGTGGTTGACCGCAGAATGAACCCACTGAGATCAAAGGTGTCCAAAAAGCCATTTAACAAATTTCTGTCATTTTATAGATGTAACACCACTAACCTTACATCTCTTTTCATTATTCTGTTAATTACTAAGGAAAATGTTTTCTTTTATATTCCATACTCTCTCAAAATATATTTAATAACATCCCTGAGATGAAGTCTCCTTTTCCTCGAAAAAGTCAGAGAGAGTTGGGTCCTAGGTTGTAGGGTACGAAACGCCCAAACGCCACTGGAAAGCCACTACCAGTGACACTGATGCCAAGCCAAATCACAAAGGCTTTCACAATAATTTCATTTTAATATGTGTCATCTAGCATAAAGAATTAAACATTTAAAATAGGAAAACATCAATTATTGAATTGCATTATGTGATGCAGTAACAACGGCATCCTGGAGATGATCTCCAACAAATTGGACTGCCCGATTTTAAAGCACTGGGTTGGTGTGCTTATTAAATAGACTTGTCTATTTGCTAGGCACATCAACACATTGTGCAATATATTTTTGTACTTATTGGTGTCATAATTGTATTTTATTACTGTTTACTAACATAGTTTGTAAGTTTTTACTGTAAATTTAATTATTACTAACAAATGGACCATGCAAAAGTTGTCTGTAAATAAATGATTTTGATTTTTGATTTGATTATGCAGGATGTTAACGTAAATGCCTTACATACTTAAAGGGATAAATACTGCCCTAGCAGTGGACATAACCATTATCTATCGGCGTCATCTAAAACCAATTAAATAATGTTTATTTTATAAAAAACTTTGTTCATGCCGCTATTGCCACTAATGAAGAACACTATAAAAACAAAGAATACTATGGTAATAAAACTTTCGTAATACTTTCTTACAACAACGCCGTTTTCAGTTTAAAAGTCAATAGAACACATTTTAAGACGTGTCTTAACTTCTTAAAAAGCTAAAGTTAACCTTATGAATGCTAACTACAGGTACTGGATTCCTGTTGTCTCACGGGTAACCTACATAACACACATATATGTCACGGGGCGGGCGGGACAAGCGGCGGCTCTGCCTGAATAATTCATGAGACATATGGACCTAAAGCAGACTGGATTTCAGACGGGAATTTTAAAATATCTATACGGAGCTTTAAAATTGAAAATTCTTTTATAAAGCCCCAATATAACACAAGTCTTCCCCCCATGGATGTTTGTTTCGCTCACAGGGTTAGATACGAAAACAGAAGGAATGTAGGAATATTGAAACACTGATACAGTAGTACCTGATTTATAACTAAGTTCCCCCGATGTACCTGAGCAGTTGAAAATTTTTAATAGCGCGCGAAATTATAATGACCAATCAGGATGTACCACCTTCAATACCTTGCTGCTATTGGCTAATTATTTTCGTGCTCTTTCCGCTGCTATCCGACCTTGCACCCTTTGATTACTAAACAACTTCAGGTTTTGTCGGGAGACTCTGCGCAAACGAAGATTGACCTTTCCTGGTCGAATGTAAAGATCGCAGTTACAGTATAAGAAGTCTTATAGTGTGTCACAGTTTTGTTTTACCGACTTCTTTTTAAATAAATATTTAATTAAAAGATTGTAGCCTCAGCCAGCAGCCTTCATTTACCATCATTAACAGTATGATAATAATATAATATGTTCCTGTCCAATTATATTTGTAGCAATCAGTTATTATCGTTGTTCTTATCCTCATCATCGCGACACTTTAAAGGACACAACTTTATCAAACAACAATAAAATTTATCAATCAAAAACCGGCTACGTGCGAATCGGTCTCGCGCAACAAGGATTCCGTGCCACCACGACGCAATGTTCTTACGAAAAAAAAATTGTTTTCTCTGGGACGTCTTAGTGGGAGTCCGACTCACACTTTTTAGCACTATAATCACACTCTGCCTCCGTGGTCTAATGGTTAAGAGCATTGGGCTCTCGACACGGAGGTCGTGGGTTCGATTCCCATGATATGTCACTTTGTGCGTTTTTCCCCAGTTGGTTAGGACATTGCAGGCTGAATCACCTGATTGTCTGAAAAGAAAAATGATTCCGTGCTTCGGATGGCACGTTAAACCGTTGGTCCCGGCTACTATCTCTGGTGGTAGTAGTCGTTACATGAAAACCACGTCAGAGGCCGTAAGGCGGTCTGAAAAAACTCTGACACCAGGGCTCTGCCCACACGATAAGAAGAAGAGACACTAAGTTTGAAGCTTTATTTGTATTTATGACTATTTTTCTTCAATTTTTTTTTTTTTATAGAAACACGTTTATTGTGTGGGGATTATTAATTTATGTTGTTTTTTATTATTTGTTAGCAAATCTGCCGTAATAACGCATATTATATGAAAATTTATCAATAGTCTAGCTATTACGGTTCAAAAGATACATCCCAGGACGGACGGACGAGACGTCGTAGTGATAGGTTCTTATTGCTTATACCCTTTGGATACGGAACCCTAAAATGAACGTTTAAATCTCATAATCGTCGTATACTAGTTACTTTACTCACGATAATCATCATTTCAGCGAACAGAATCGATGATGCCAAGGTACCGAGAGAAACCTAGATGCGAGCATTCAATGCCCGATTTCCAATGTTCACAAAAACATACTCAGCTTATTGTATGAGTGTGTAATGTATAAGAAAATTATATGAAAAAACACTTTATTAAAATTATAAACCAATTATGATTTTAATGACGTTCATATATCTTTCAACACAAAACCTTTTATCCACAAACTTAAGTATCGTAAAAGCGCAAGATTTTATGAGTTTCATTAGCCACTCTGTATAAAAGTTTTTATGATAGCAGAATCTATTTCACGGCTGTAAAACTGTAATAAAGCTGCGTTTGTGCTGGTGTCGACATGTCGCCTTGTGTCACGACTGTCGACATAGACAATTATGCTTTATAGACTTCTCACATGAACATGGATTCACTTTGATATTAAATATAGTGCAACAAACTTAGATGAAGGAAAATAACAGCAGCTCACCGTTCACATGAACTATTCTTCCTACTCCGGAAAATCTACGGATTTTTGTATGAAGTAGGTTGCATTCATTGCACTTTAGGTGATAATTTGGAATATAGTAGCTAACATACATGAAAAACATAAATTCTCAATAATCCCCAATTTTTATTGAGTATTATTGAATAATTAAGACATTTACATTAAACTTAGATAAACAAAAAATGGAAAACAGTAACTGGTGACTTTATACAGGACGGCTTCGTTCAATTCGTTTTACACATAACAATAATAATCCTCGGTTAATATCGTAAATTTAGAAGATATTTAATATTTTGTAAGTATTCAAAAATAATAACCTCAAAACTAAATTATTTACCGTTTGTTTGTACACATTCAAAACTTGCCCTTTGTACATTTATATCGATTTTAAGGTATTTCTTAGGATCCTCAGCCTATATAACCATGAAATCTCGACAAAAGTGTCATAAACAAACAGTAATAATAATAACTTGTTGCCAGAGTCGATCAGACGTGCTCCCTCCTTGAGTGTTTTTAAGTCGAAAGTCAAAGATCATTTCCTTGACCTCTGATTTCTTTTCAACTTCATTTTTATTTTGTTTTTCTCCTCCTACTGTTGTTTCCGTGTTGTATGTAGTACTCACCTATTATATAGTTGAAGAAATATGTATGTATGTATGTATATATTTTAGATTATTTTATTTTTAAGTATATTTATACTTTCATTGTCATTCTGGATTTCTTTCTTCTCTTGATCTACACCGCCTACCTATTTTTCGTTTTTGTAATTCCTCTACCCTAAGGTTGTCTGGAAGAAATCGCTTTTTAGCGATAAGACCGCCTTATTTGTACGTAATTGTAATTCTTTATCTTTGTTCTAATGTATATTCTGTTTTGGTGTGCAATAAAGTATAATTGAATTGAATTGAATTGAATTAATATTAGTTAAAACACAATTTACTAAAGTGTTTTTAATGCAATCTCAAACCGTATTTTTCCTAGAATATCCGTGTTTTTGTATTGATGCATTTCACAATTTCCTCTCCCTGCCTTAAAAGTCTGGGTGTAACAGACGGTAAAACAATACTTAAGGACGTTCTTCTTATAGAAATAATCTTACTAGATTGGGATTGAGGAAAAGTTTTTTAGTACGCCATAAAAATATAGCCAGTTAGTAGATTTTTTTTAATGAAAGATTGTAATTTTTTCTCAAATTAATCTTTTAGAATCACGTTCATAAGTATTTCATCCTTTTGTTACGCAGTTACACTCTGTGAATAGGTAGTCTATGTCTGTCGCACATTGCCACCTTTCTTTACATTTTTCATTTACTTCCACACACGTGAAGCACTTTGCAGGTTCCAGAGACGCTGTTTGAATACGAAAACAGTTAAAAACTGTTCTTTAGCCCTCGTTAGCAGGATTTCCTTCAAAAGATGCTAGGGATTTGTGTGACACAGGGTTAAAGGGAATAAATAGAACTAGAGATAAGGCCATAAGATTTGATGTTCTAATTTTGAAAATACATGTGCAGAAAGACAGCACGAAATGACAGAGTAAGACCAAAATAGAGTTGTCTTGCACAGGTGGAAAAAAGGTTAATGTTGTGTAGTATTAGGAAGTCAAGTTTCTTGCAGCAAAAAGAAACAGGATTGGTGAGTACTATAAGGACAAGAGCGATCATCTTAAACAGTATGTAGTATGGAAATAAGCAGAGTCATGCGTAATTAGAGAACTCATACTAGACGGGCTGATCGAAATCGTCGAGTCGAAGTACATACAATAATACCTGATTAGTCTCACATGTGGCAGGGCAATGGAGAGGGTTACGCTCGGAATTTCCCTGCGAGAACGAATTAGAAATGAAGAGATCTGCAGAAGAACCAGAATAACAGACATAGCCCAAAGAATTGCTAAACTAAAGTGGCAGTGGGCGGGGAACATTGCTCGCAGAATCCTAAATATGTGAGCTTTTAAGTGTTTCCAGAATCTGATAGTTTCTAAGATTCCTACTAATATTACCTGTATATCCTGTGAATACCTACCATAAATTGTGAAAGTAAATACTCGTAAATAATGATATCTGGAAAGAGATTTTTTTCGAAAAAGAATTACATATTGTGTAATACTTACCTATCTATCTATACATATAATAAAATTCGGTCGGTCGGCTAGACCGATTTAGGAATCGGTCTCCGAAAGGAGTTAAACAGGAACATTTTTTTTGCACACAACCAACAAACAACCTCTCATCTACCAGCCAAACCCATCACCTCCTTCGCCGCCAGCTACCTCAATCGCACGCCATGGACGCCTGGAGCAGCTGCAAAACTTGCTGCCACAAAAAAGCCATGGAGCGCAAATATTTTATGTTCATGTCGCCGCAGAGACCACAGAGGCATAGGGAGCCGAAGCTAAAAGCTTCATTGCTGAAATTGGTCGTCGACTTTGGGAGAGGAAATGTGACCTCCGCTCCGGGTAGTTCCGGGCTGGTCATACATAATGTCTGCCGAAGAAATGACGACCAAAAATGTAGACCTCAAACTGGCAAGTTATGGGACGCCATAAGACTTGAGGATTTGCCGATTTTGAATTAGTATTATTTAGGATCAAGCAGATTCCTTTTCATGGTACCTACCTACTCTCTGGGGTAATTTCAACATAAACTATGAATGAGTAACTGTGTAGGGGTGTGTGAGTGTGATATACGTACTGTTTTTTATTTCCATATATGTATTTCTTTTTCTTTATATTTTTTTTCTTTCTCTTAATATTACTAAGAGCTTCTTTGCGCGCACGAAGTCGCGGGCACAGCTAGTAATAAATATTTTTGTAAAGTACGTTATTGTATAATTATCTAGATACCCCACATTCGTATCGCTTCAATAATTTCGGGCTTGTTAAAAAATAGATAGAATCTCAAATAGAGATTGCGTTGCGGGTGGTGCGGCTCGTATTTGGCCAGACACATCTTGCTCGGTACTTCTATTCTACAGGGTGTAACAAAACACCCTAGTAATACTTAAGGAGGTGCTTCAGACCATCAAACTGAACAACTTTTACTATGGAGACAACGTCAAGAAAAGAAAAAAAATCGGCTATCCCATACATTTTAGTCGAGACGGTAGGTACTGCAGTTTTGTATGAAAGAGTGGATTTTTTTTTCGCGATTTCGATGTTGACTCCATAGTGAAAGTTGTTTAGTTTGATGGTCTGAAGCACCCCCTTAAGTATTACACCCTGTATAGAGCCGATGTAGGTAGAACGTCGCTTGTTCCAATGTTATGAAAGATAACCACTGACCGAGTTGCGTTATAGATCTGTTATTGGGTGGTCGCATTTCGGCTACAACACCGGACTACAACGATGCTCCAATTGTATGGTGGCTCATGATTGTGTTTTTTCGGAAAAACAACACTTGAAGTCACCAAATATTTATAATCGTATAAAGTCAACAAGCAGTTTAATCAAATTAAAGATTGAAAAATTCAGTCTCGGGCGGGACTTGAACCCGCACCCTTCCAAACATGCTACGTTGCTTCGCAACATGGCTGTAACATGTTCAAAATCAATAATATTTGAAAAAGCAGTTTAATGTAATGTTCTAGACTAGATCTATTATTAATTCATAAGAACTTCAGATCTGCGACACGCTTCGTCAAAAAGGAAAAATGTGTGTATCTGCGACATGCTTCGTCAAATTAACAGGAACCCGATCACTAAGACGCTAAATTTGCAATATGCTTCGTCAACATAATATATAGGTAGACTAAGGCCCACTCAAAGGTCCAGCTCAAAATACTTATGCCAGCTTACTGCTCCTGTAACATGACAGGGGTGAGAGCGACACAGGTCACTTCTAAACGTCAAAGAAGTTTGGCGGAAGGCCATATAATTTGAGACCCAGACATAGAGGTCCCATACATGAATGAAACTTAGTAATACGTGTAGAGTGAAACAAAACTATCAAAAATTTAAATTGGTTGTAATCTGTAGAAGTCGGGTGAAAGGTATCTCTCGTTATGATACCTTTTGATCAAGATGTGGAAGTTTTTTTAAAAAATGCCTTAAATTTTTCTGTTTATAATAATTACAACCGCCGTCCTGAATGGCTTTTAGTTTTCGTAAAAAATGGCTGGGTCCAAATCTGCCAATCTTCTTTAAGTGAGATACTATGAAGATAATCGCCATCTCAATTAAATTTGACGTTTAGAAGTGACCTGTGTCGCTCTCACCCCTGTCATGTTACAGGAGCAACCCTGGCTCTATGGTCTCCATGACACTAGCAGTTTAATTGCTATTTAGACTAGATAATGAAAAAATCATCAACACTTGCCACAATTTTAGAACCACTGACCATCTGCAAATTGTTCATTTCATTTTAGTAGAGTTTGGTAGAGTCGAGACAAGGAACCGCATTAAATTCTGACGACAAAGATTAGGAAAGCAGTTAATAAAAATATCATCATCTCATTATTTGAAGGGTTCTGCCCACACGATAAGAAGAAGAATTATTTGAAGAGCTACGCTCTTGAAGCAGGAATCTTTCTTTTTAGCTAGTACCTTGATTTCCTGATATGTTCCGAATAAAAAAAAAACCGGCCAAGTACGAGTCGGGACTCGGGCAATTAGTGTTCCGTACTACCAGTTGTCTAACATGGGTCATTGATGAAACCCACTTTGAATTAACACTTATTTAGTATGTGGTCACATAGTAACTGAAGATCATTTTACACTGGTCGCCTTGTTGTTAGTTTATTGGGTATAGAAGAAACACTGTCCAAGTTAGAGCCACCCTTATAATTTTCCCGCCATCTACACGTTATTTCTGATGTTCATGATTTTTTTCAGATCTTATACGGCTATATTTTTTTAAATAGAGGTGGGGACAGCAATTTCTCGGATTTAATTGAAAATTTTGTTAAGTAAAAATAGTTTTTATAAAACATTTGAAAAGTATATTTTTAGACTCATATTTTTATAAGCTTTCAATGGATACCCCACACCATAGGGTAAAAAAAATGTTTTTTTTTTAATTTACCCTTTCTTACTCCCCAAATTGCCCCCCAATGTAAAAATTTAGCTTTTTTTACTTCATTTATGACATTGGACCACTAATTGTTATATCTGTACCGAGTTTCAACTTTCTATGTCTTACGGTCTCTGAGAAAAATGCCTGTGACAGACGGACGGACAGACACCGAGCTGATTCCATAAGTGTTCCGTTTTTCCAATTTTGGTAGGGAACACTAACAAGGTGCTCATATTGTAGTGGTACTTTGGTGATTGAAACCGCACAGTCAAGTCAGTCTTTAAATGGTATGACCATAGTGTTCAACTCGAGCAGCTCCTTGCTTTGGAAGACACGTTATAAAGTTAGTCCCGAACAGTACCGTTCTTCTTATCGTGTGGGCAGAGCCCTGGTGTCAGAGTTTTTTCAGACCACCTTACGGCCTCTGACAACGCAAAAAGTGACATAGGTGTCCCCCGTGGGAATCGAACCCACGACCTCCGTGTCGAGAGCCCCACGGAGGTAGTACCGTTACATGATTTATTTGCACTAAGCATTTATAAGAAGTCATTTTAGGCTTGTAAATTCTGTGACAGTAAGTTGACTTAAATATCCCTCCACTTTATTACGCACTGGACCCGCGTGTTTGAAGCTGACCTTACTCCTTCTCGCTTTTATTTGTGTTAGAAAGCCATTGTCCTGCAGTAGGTCATTGTGGGCCATTGACTTACCAACTACTGGAACTAGGGCCCGCGCTTAAAAGTGTCCGAATCAAAAGAGCACCAAAACGTAAAAAGAGAACCAATTACGCGGCAGTCTTAATTTGATCGGCTGACTTCGCGCATGCACCGTGTCCCGATAGGGGGAGTGGGATGGAAAAGATTTTCAGCATTTTCAATGTTTTTAGGTAGTTTATATTACTACACTCATTTAGGTTTGTGTAGTTTAATCTCGGACACTTTTTTCGAGAATTTTGTACTAGACCCGGCGTCCATAGTATTTTAAGTCAATGTTGTAGGCTATGACCTACTTACTTTTATTAAAAAACTAGCAATATTACTTCAGCTCGTAAAATATTCTATACAACATTCCTAAGAGGGTTTTGGAAATAATATAACGAATATACTAAAAATAATAATCAATTTAACGTTACTTGTTTATGCAAAATTAACATTTTATCGGACTGGGTGGGGGGTGGGGGGAGGGTGTGACGTAATGAATTGATTAAGCGCATTCAAGTGAGAGCCACTGCCAATTCATTGTGGAACATATTGTGAATGATCAAACAGCACTCTATAATTTACATCCAGTGCCGGATTAACCATATAGGCAAAGTAGGCACGTGCCTACGGGCCCACCACCGCCGAGGGGCCCCGCGGCTCGTGAGAAAAAAAAATCGTTTTTGTATTTGAATTGATTAAACAGTTAAGGAAAGATAAAAAAAAAAAACATTTTCATAACGTTTCCTTTAATGATATCCCACATAATAATTTTAGAATAATTAAAACTTTTGACTCCTAAGCCAATTATAATAACAAATCTTTTTTTTGACTGCACTCTTCTAATTGGGCCCTTAATTGATATAAAAAACGAAGTTTCAGCTTCTTATAATATATATGAATTTTATATATTATATAAAAATCTCTTTGTCTCCAAGATAAACGAGTTTACGAGTGTTACAGACAGATAGACGGACAGACATCGAGGTGATTGAATAAGTGTTCCGTATTCCCAATTTTGTTATGGAACACTACGCAGACTACACTATAGGTTTTGGATCGTGTTGCAACATCCGTCATTTAAGTAGATATGTGCTGTTTTATTGCGACCACCTAATCTGGCGCACACTGGAAAAAAATCATTGTTACGCCCATGGGCAGGGGGGCCCCGAGACTTGCATTGCCTAGGGGCCTCTGCATGGCTTAATCCGGCCCTGTTTACATCAGTAGTGTATCGAATTACTAATGAGACTGTATTATAATTGAGTTGTCAACTTTGCAATGATTTCTCACTGCATATAATACTGTCTGCATATGAATGCTGCTCTAATTGTTAAAAAATATCACATTTGATGATGATTGATACCTACTCTGATATGATTACATACGTATCATACGTAGGTAATCGTATCAGAGGCCGTAGCATGATGCGCGTGATAAGACTATAATTATCACACCTTTTATCTCGTTCGTTTGCGCGCAAATAGAAAGAGAGCGAAGGCGCTATAATATAGCGCTATATATCACGCTACCGTACAACGGCCGCCGCAGCAAACAAGCTTGCCTTTTTCCATCCTTTTTCACAAAAATACATCTTTTGATAACCAAGTAACTACACAATAATTGAACCTTTTCCTTCGTCCAGCGTTAAGGTTAAGGATTTAAAAGAGTTTGTGATGTGGCAAATTGTTAACAAAGATATTGCTACTGGCTAATAATACACAAAGAAATTGCATATACCTATTTCGAGTTTAATTTGGTGTACCTCGTCTATACTACAGGGTGTAACAAAACACTCTAGTAATACTTAAAGGGGTGCTTCAGACCATCAATCTAAACAACTTTCACTATGGAGCCAACAGCGAGAAAAAATAAAAAAAATCTGTTGTCCCATACAAAACTGCAGTACAGACTCGACAATGTACAGCGAAAAATATAGTGGTTTCTCAATTTTTTATGTCACGTAAACATAATGGATAACCTTTCGAATCCCTGTACGGATAGGGCCTCAACAGGGTACAATTTAACACTGACAGCAATGTAAAAAAAACAAAAATTAAACTAAGGAAAAAAACCTTTTCACGAACCAGAGTAAATTCTCAAATAAACGTCGCCATAAAGTCCTTGCTTAATTTCATATTTACAAAGAGTAACTGAGATAGCCTTCGTAGCCCGTCTTATTATGTAGTTTTCAAGGTGTCTTTTTTAAGTTTAGCTTATTTCTTTTTTACAGCGCTGCTCGCAAATTCTAAGATAAGAGTTACACTGTACCATTACTTGTGCTTTGTTGCTCCATTCTAATCTTAGCAGAAAAAATTTAAGCTTTGCAATAAGTACAAAGAATATTTAGTGGTGTTGCAGTTGACAGCATAATTATAGAGTTTAATAATCTGGATTTGTTTCTATCTTTATGATTATGAATGATACTGATAAAACTAAACAACATTTACTACGAGACTAAAACAAGAATCACAAAAAAGCTGGAGTGCGATTTTTGAATCTAATTCGCTGAGTTCAGCAGTTGTAAATGTCAAAATTGCTATGGAGATATGCAACTTTCTACTGCTGATTTGACTTTAAAAAATAGCATTCCTGTAGTATGATTTTTGAAAGTCAAATTATAAGTAGAAAGATGCATATCTCCATAGTAATTATGACATTTACAACAGTCGAACTCAGCAAATGATATTCAAAAATCGCACTCCTGTTCTCCAAACAATTTATCATCGGATTAGTATTAAGAACAAACATACTTATGTATATACTTCAAACTAGTTTGTTTTTGTTTAGTTTGATGATTGAGATCACGCACCTTTTTTTCTTTGGCCCATGGTATCATAATACGAGTATAATACAGAAATCATTATTTGTGTTCTTTAATTGTGCATAAGGTAGCATAGGGGTTGCATAGGTACATCCTTTATACAACAATAGCGTCTCGGACACATCTATGACAGGGAAGCCATTGCATAATAATTTGATTGATTATTATACAATAACTGACCCATTGTATAAATTACTAGCGGCCCGCCCCGGCTTCGCACGGGTCGACGTCTAATCTTTTCTAGCCATAAATATAGCCTATGTTACTCAGGGTGAATGTAGCTTTCTAATCGTGAAAGATTTTTTGAAATCGGCACAGTAGTTTTTGAGTTTATTCATTACAAACATACACACCTAAAAATACCAATCTTTCCTCTTTATAATCTTGGTATAGATAATGATAAAACTGTAAAAATATATTATATACTTACCTACCTTAGTTAAGTATAAATTATAAACTGACTGAATGACTGACATGAACTGGACAGTGATAGCCCTCTTAAACCGAACACCGAAGAGAGAAGACAGAAAGTTAAGGTAACATATTTGCGGTAGAAATTAATAGTACTCTGTGATGTTCTTATGTAAAGGACGCAGGGGTGCACTAAGAAAGGATTTTTTGAAATCTACCCCTAAAGGGGTACGACGGGGTTTTGAAGTTTTCAGCAATGCTATTCACTAAGCGCAAACATCATCACAACCTTAAATTCGTCGTTGAAACATCGGCGAGCTTTCAATTTTATGTGTCAAACTCATATAATACCTCCGACGATCTGAAGGATGTGAGTTCGTCGATGTGTTTGAATGTGACGCTTAATGAATTTCACTCCTGAAATCCTCGCGAACGAAGACGCGAGCAGTAGCTACTAGATATGTACTAGATAGATAAAAGTTAAAAATCCCTTTAAAATGCCGTTATTAAATTTTTTCTTAATTTAAATATTTTGTAGTTGAGAAATTAAACAAACCGACAAATAAAATAAAACCATTTTAAACGATAGGGCACTTGCACTGTCTCGATCACTTTTAAAATGTTTTATTTTTTAAACGTGCGTAGCAACTTTTTACTCGGGTTGTAAGTAAGTACTCGGAAATACTGACGCAGGTAAGGCATTCCACTCCTTGGCTGTGCGCATTATAAAAGATGTATGTATGTATGTATGTTTGTATGTCTATTTCTTTGGCACGCCCTTCAGCCTAAACGGCTTGATGGAGTTTAACGTCTGAGGTGTCGTTAGATTCGTGAAAATCGTGACAGTGTCATAGGCTATATTATTTTGTTATGGCGTCTGCGAATTATAAAGAGGAGGGGAATAAAATTTTTTTTTTTTGTGAAATAAAATACAATATATATATATATATATATATATATATATATATGGGTATCAAATGAAAGCTAGTAAACAGACAATTCCAAATATATTATAGTACTTTTATGCTACCATTTTGACACAAGACTAAAATGTATGAAATAAACTAAATTATTACGAAAAACAAAAAACCCGACTGCATAAAAAAAAACTATTAACTGAAAAGAGAAAAACAAGCTCTATAATCACAATCAGCTATAACAACACTAAGCAAATATAATTTGAATGTTATTAGGTAGGTATTGCAGGCGGGGACAAACCAAAGGTTTTATAATTCTTCTTTGTCCCCGTTTGCGATACCTACCTAATAACATTCAAATTATATTTGCTTAGTGTTCTTATAGCTGATTAGTGATTATAGAGCTCGTTTTTCTCTTTTCAGTTAATAGTTTTTTTATGCATACGGGTTTTTTATATAATGAAATAAATGCTTTTGTGTTAGATGCACACACAATATTCCAACTAAAGGCCTTTGCCTAGCAGTGGGACACAAAACAGGCTACCTACATAAAATAAAAATTGAGATCCCCTTTGAGTGAGAATCATCAAAGCGAATGTCGTGTTTATTTAATCGGTAGGAATCGACTACGAATAGACAATCATTTTATTACAATTCATGGCAATCCAGACTTTAGTTTCAGGTGGGTTCATTGAAAAACGATGAAAAAGTTATAGCTGTAATCACTTTTCCATATTCGGATTTCGGGGAGGGATAAACTCCACCTATCCCCCTCCCCTGGATACTATAGTATTCCCTTTTCAATCCTTGTCACTATTTATCCTCTTTCTATTCACATCTTTCTCTAATTAGTAGTTACTCTATTTTGTATTTTGCCACTCAAAAGACATAGATTTTTTTATTTTTAGTGTTCCGTACCAAAATTGGCAAAACGGAACACTTATGGAATCAGCTCGGTGTCTGTCCGTCCGTCTGTCACATGCATTTTTCTCAGAGACCGTAAGACATAGGAAGTTGAAACTCGGTACAGATATAGTAATTGCTGGTCCAATCTCATAAATAAAGCAAAAAAAAACTAAATTTTTATATTGGGGGGCAATTTGGGGAGGTAGAGAGGGTAAATAAAAAAAAAATTTTTTGCTACCCTATGTTGTGGGGTATCAATTGAAATTACGAAAATACGAGTCTAAAAATATACTTTTCAATTTTTTTATTAAAACTTTGTTTAACAAAAATTTCAATTAAATCCGAACAATTGCTGTCCCCACCTCTATTTCAAAAAATATAGCCGTATAAGATCTGAAAAAAAATCATGAACATCAGAAATAACGTGTAGATGGCGGGAAAATTATCAGGGTGGCTCTAACTTGAATAGTTTTTTTTTCTATACCCAAAAAACTAACACCAGCACGACCAGTGGGTTTGCTCTTGACCTCAATCTAGTCCTCAGGACAAAGATGGGGTCGAAGATGTAGCGCACTTACCCAGAAGAAGCCTATTCACTCGTACTTTAAAGGAATTCGTGTTGTAAGCGCTCGGAAATACTGACGCAGGCAGGGCTTCCACTCCTTGGCTGTGCGCATTATAAAAGAATCGGAATGGCGCTTGATGCGGATATGTGGGATGTCAACCAAAAGGGATGGTATCCCGCGGTGCGTCTGGAAGTCCGATAGTAGAAAGGGGAAGTCGTGATGAGCTCATATAGCTCTTGGGCACACTCACCGAAGTACAATCTGTAGATGACCGACATTGATATAGGGTCAAACAGTAGATTTTTATTTTGAAGTCGGTTAAAACAAGTAAAAAAAAAAGCGTGTGTGGTGTGATGAATAGGCTGACTCGTAAAGTCTTGGTACGGACATAGTGTCGAGCACAGAGATGCCTCGAGGCCCCGAGACGCGTGGCGGAATGAAAAATGTGGTGCGAACGTCGTGTTTATTTAAGCAAGGCTGTACGGTGTTCGGTAGGCACCGTAATTTATTAGCACAGATAAATTCAACCCCTAAAAGCCTGTAGGAGGGCGGAAAACATATTACTTCTATTGATGATATCAGATTAAAGGGTTTAATAGATTGCCCCATCTCGAGCTTTTTACATCCGTCTAAGTTTTTGATGTGTTTTTGTTTATTTTTCGTTTAAAAAAGGGGTCAGGGTTACAAAGTGTTTGTAGAAATTAATAAGCGAGGATAGCAAAGCCTTTTTTCGGTCGGGTTTTTTGTGAATTCTGGGTATTTTTAGGAGCGGAAGCCGGAACCGTTGTGTAAGGCCGCGGTTTATCCAAGTCATAATTTTTTTCAGGTGTTCTTTGTTTTCTGACCTTTGGTAGTATTCCGTTGGTTTTATAAAGTACTAGCGGCCCGTCCCGGCTTCGCACGGGTGGACGTCTAATCTTTTCTAGCAATAAATATAGCCTATGTTACTCAGGGTGAATGCAGCTTTCTAATGGTGAAAGAATTTTTTAAATCGGCCCAGTACTTTTTGAGCCTATTCATTACAAACATACAAACATACAAAAATAGGTACAAATCTTTCCTCTTTATAATATTAGTGTAGATTATAGTTAACTTAAGCTCATCACAAACGGCCGCTATAATAATTATATTGCTGTACTTTTCTAACGCACGCAAGTTGCTAATCGATCCCTCTCACTCACACGCAGGAACGAGACGGGCTTATGTAATTTTGCGTGCGTAAGAAGAGTACAGCAACATTATTATAGTGTGTGTCTGTGAAGACCGTTAGTTCCAAAAGTCTTTTTGTTTGCTGTTGGTAAAAGTTCCATTTTTTTCAACCCTCGTTTCGTTGTATAGGTCAAATAGCCCAGTTATTTTACGGACTTTTGTTAGGAGAGGTGGGAAGTAATTATTAATTGGACTTTTAGTTTGCAACCGGTACTATTTAGTGACAAAAAGACTATCTGAACACAGGAGAGGTGGGAAGTAATTATTAATTGGACTTTTAGTTTGCAACCGGTACTATTTAGTAACAAAAAGACTATCTGAACACAAATAAAAAAAAAATCAATCGCTACGCAACATAAAAATCTAAATTTTGAGTCCCAGAAGGCATTTAAATTAATAATATTTATACTAGGTTTGAAGTATGTATAATGATAATGCCTTAAATATGTGCAAAAAAAAATACCATCAGGTTTTTTTACAACGAGATAATACCAAAATTTTTAATTTGGAACTGTTGCTGACGAGATATTTTTTTTAATTTTGGTACATTTCTGAGCTCAAATTGGCTCTTAAATACTATACCGAAAAAAAATACCAATTAGTAATTAGTCCCGGCTTAAACCGTAAAATGACTGGGCTAAAAATATAATTTTTCTTTTGACTTTTCTAAACAGACTTAAGGTTAAAAATGCACAGCAAGAATAATTAATTCCCTCAACATTTAGAACTACTTAACACTTTAATTATTCGGCATCATTTAAGATCTAAAGTTTACGATGAAAGTAACCCTGAACTTACAAGTTCAGGGTTACGCGACTAAGAACCTGTGAAACTCCTAAACACTTAATAGATTTAACTTTCAAACCCAAATGAAGATCTCGAACTTATTTCATACTTTGGACTCATCAGACTCGTTAATTAAAGTACCTGTAATTAGTAGGAGCACTCCGAAGTGCGTACATATTCAAACGACAAAGTTAATTGGTATAATGTGACTATAAATGGGAAAAGTTAACTCATTTGGTAGCTCTTTGGCGGAAGTCGCGTGTCTCGCGGGCAGGGTGGCCGGTTGTGATACTCTTCAGCAGTTTTCCAGTCGGCAATTATAAAGTTTGATTCTGATTTGTTAGCTCTTGAAAACCATAGTAAAAAAAAAATTTCTATCTACATAGTTGTGTAATTCGGCAGTCACGATTGGGATTGAAGTCGCGATCGGGGTAATCGTACGTCGATGAAATGACGTCAAAAAGCTATCTAAATGATATTATTTTTGAATAAAAAAAATTTTGAATTTTTGAATTTTGATGTAGTGAGTGAAAGGGGTTGATTTTATTACTAACAATTACTAAGCTGCAATGAGGTAATTGTATAGAGTCTATACATGGCATTAGACTGTGCATTAGATATAGACTTACCACAGATTATCTGCCATTCGCCTCGTCCTCGTTGCGCGTTTTAGCAGCTTCCTTATGTACTACATTATGTTTCCGATAATAATGAAGAATAATTATAATTACATTATGATACCTACTTCACTAATCAAGTCATCATTAAGATTCGTCAATCAATTAAGGCTCAATTTATTATTAACCTACTGTCTAATGGTGTTTCAAAAAGTTCAGATTCTCCAGTTCTGCATTATCTAGGTATTTTTTAGAATAATTGACCGACCTGTGATGTACGCACGGCGACAGATCAACCTACCCATAGTTCGACCTTATGTCCATGAACATAGAGTTCAACTATGGGTAGGTTGATCTGTCGCCGTGTGTACATGAGGGTACGAACATTGAAGTATTTTCTTTTCTTGTCGTTTCATGAACAGAAATTTATTTTTTTCTAAATTTAATTGCCGTTCAGTACGAATTCAATCAAACATGTTGATATAATAGTAGTATTAAGAATGGTAGTAAGCAAACAATTAAGACTCTACCCGAATAATAAACTATTTTTTTCTTTCTCCGTAATTAAGGTAGTATAAGTTTTGTTTCTTTTTTAGGGTTCCGTACCCAAAGGGTGAAAACGGGACCCTATTACTAAGCCTACGTTGTCCATCCGTCCGTCCGTCCGTCCGTCCGTCTGTCCTACCTATTTAGGGCTGTAACTTTTGAACCGTAATAGCTAGATAGTTGAAATTTTCTCAGATTATGCGTCATTATGGCGGATTTGTTAACAAATAATAAAAATGTCAAAAAGTTAAAAATTAAGGGGGGTTCTCAACAAGAATCTAGTTTTTATCAATGTTTTTTCTTCACGCTCTATCGTGAAAACGGTAAGACATACTGTAGTGTACTAGCATTGATATATTTACATAGATATACAGGGTGTTTGGTAGGGAGCTGTACATACGCCTAGGGTAGAAACTAGGAAGGGTCTGCTACCTACCCCCGCCCATTATATTGACCTTGACCTCAAGGTTTTATTCTAATGATTTTTTTTTATTTTTTTTGAAAAATTCGATTTTTTTGACTAAAACTACCTGTAGCTCAAAATCTATCCAGAAGAAAGGTCTGCTAATGGTCTTGTTTTAATCTTTAGGGTCTTAGTGTACTGTAAAAATTGATTTCACACCAAAAAATTGTAGAGAAGAAAAGTTATGGGGCCTGAAGTACCGTAGTAAGGTAAAAAAATAATTTTAAGGGCAACTTTCTACGGGTTTTAAAAAAAAAATAACAGGGTTGGAGTTCTTCTGATTTTTTTAAAACATCCCCAGTCCATACCCTTTCTAACGATATGCTAAAAGTGTTATTATCACTTGTAGTTCCGAAGTTATTAGTTAATATCCGCAACTAGGGCACTTTAAGCAAAAATTTCAACTAATGTAAATTAAATGTGTCTGATCGTAAAAGGATAGCAAATGAAACGCAAATTTGTTAAATGACTAATTTAATTACAAAATTTGTTCAAATTGGTGACCATTAACTTGTAAACATGCTCGGCACCTCTTCCTCATCTCCACGGTCACCGTGGCAAGCAGCATTTCGTCGCGCATCGTATTGAAAGCGGCGTGGATCTTGGTTATCAAAACCTCCCTTGTTGGTACTTCCTCTGTGTACACCAACTCTTTCGCCCTTCCCCAGACGTAGAAGTCAAGCGGGGTAAGGTCAGGCGACCTTGGAGGCCAGGGAATTGGCCCGCCACGACCAATCCAAGCATCAGGGAAGGAGTTATTTAAAAACTCCCTCACTGCTAGGCTCCAATGGGCAGGACAGCCGTCGTGCTGAAAGACTATGGGCCGATCTTCGTCAAACACATCTTCCACTAAAACGGGCAGTTCATTTTCGAGGAAATGTAGGTAATTTTCCCCGTTTAAGTTGTCTGGCAAGAAGTGCGGCCCTATCAAGCGATTGCCGATGACGCCTGCCCATACGTTCACGGAGAACCTTCTTTGAAATCCTCTGTGCCTCTTCACTCTTGGGTTTTGCTCTCTGGGTGCCCAGTAATGGAGATTGTGGTAGTTCACAATTCCCTCCCTGTCAAACTTTGACTCATCGGTCCAGAGTATACTCCGCAAAAAATGTATGTCCTCCACGTCCGTATGGAGCAAGTGGCGGCAAAACTGCATCCTTCGTGTGTAATCGCTTTCCTCTAAGCCTAAAACAATAAAAAATTCAATGTTAGCGTTTTCCCTATGAATTGGTAGCGATGTAACATTGATTGATATCTCTGTCTTTCCATTTCTCTCTCTCTCTCTCACACACATGCTCACGTTCATTTTAAAATTGCCTAATTTACGTGCTAGTTCATTACATGAGAGCTAAAAACAAAAACTTAATGTAAAAAAAAATACCTTGTACAGGGGTGTAGTGGAAAGGATGACTTCGATTTTCCCGGAGAACAGACCAGACTTTCCAAAAGCTTAACCCAAGTGCCCGGGCTACGGTTCTGATGCTTCTGGTAGGATCTTCCATAAATTGGGCCAATATCCGTTCGTCATCAGTCACATTTGGTTCAAATCTGTTGACACTTGGTTCTCGGAAATTTAAATTTCCGGTTTGTCGTAGACGCCGATAAGTAGAGCTAAACGTCTGGTGGTTGGGTACTCGTCGGTCAGGATACCGCTCTTGATAAATCCTCCGTGCCTCGCGCCCATTGCAATTAGCCATTCCATACACCAACAGCATGTCGGCATACTCTTCGTTAGTAAATCCAGGCATTTTACCAACAATAAACGTAACCGTAGGTAAAAAACAACAAAACTTAACAAAAACGAAGTAATAACAAACTCAACAACGAAGTAATAACAAACTCAACAAAATTAACGAAAACAGTGGAGCGTCGTAAGGGCAAGTACGTAAGTTAGCTAAGATGGGTAAATCTCGACTGACAAAGAGCCCAACACAGAGCCCAACGAGTTACCTGTCCCCGTCGACACGAGAGTGAAAGAGACAGAATACCTGTTGCTCTCGTGTAAGAGTGAGACAACAAATTTTACCTGCCAACTGTGGGCCAAACTGGTTTAAATTCCGGGAATTACAATTGTCTTACAAAGGTAGATTCGTGGTGGTAAAAGTGCCCTAGTTGCAGAAATTAGTTAATAACTTCGGAACTAAAAGTGATAATAACACTTTTAGCATATCGTTAGAAAGCGTATGGACTGGGGATGTTTTAAAAAAATCAGAAGAACTCCAACCCTGTTATTTTTTTTTTAAACCACCTAGAAAGTTGCCCTTGAAATTTTTTTTTTACCTTACTACGGTACTTCAAACATTTCTTCTCTACAATTTTCTGGTGTAAAATCAATTTTTACAGTACACTAAGACCCTAAACATTAAAACAAGACTTTTAGCAGACCTTTCCTATGGATAGATTTTGAGCTACAGGTAGTTTTAGTAAAAAAAATCGAATTTTTCACAAAACAGAAAAAAAAATCTTTAGAATAAAACCTTGAGGCCAAGGTCAATATAATGGGCGGGGGTAGGTAGCAGACCCTCCCTAGTTCCTACCCTAGGCGTATGTACAGCTCCCTACCAAACACCCTGTATAATGTTTGTATGGTTTAATAACTAGATAGAATAAGTAACTATATGTAGGTATATGAATATCTATAAGGTGACGCTCGCGCCGTCATTCATGTACTTTTTAGTTTGGAATAAACGATTGCTCGGACCGGTCGTCTTTCATTTAATAGCATACACTACACGTGGCGCAGTCGAAACAAAGAACTTACCGGCTTCTAAAAGTGATTCGCAATGTCTATCGGGAAGTTGAGTGATTTTAACTTTATTAGTGGATCGTGGTCGACGTATGTCGAGCGTTTGGAACAATACTTCGTTGTTAACGACGTTGAGGCAGCTCATAAGGTGCCGACATTGATAGCTTGTGTCGGTGACGCCACGTACGAGTTAATGACTGATCTATGTTCACCGAAAAAGCCGAAAGAATTTAAATTTGACGAGCTAGTAGAATTATGTAGTTCGAAACCATATTCAACCCACGCCGTCATCGCTGGCGGAAAGATTCAAGTTTAGGAAACGGATCCAAGGAACAAAAGAATCTGTGGCTCAGTTCGCAGCCGCACTCAAGCATTTAGCAAGAACATGCGAATTTAAAGGCAATCTCCAAGATAATCTTAGAGATCAATTTGTATGTGGCTTGCGGGACGAATCCACACGCCAGCGATTATTTTGTGAAGTAGATCCAACATTCCAGACGGCATACGCTATAGCGATTTCATTAGAGACAGCGGCTTATGACGCGGCGGCGGTCGAGCAATGTACCGGGCAGATGGAGGGACCGGTGTATGCGGTACACGCGGTCCAGCCTGGGTTTTCGGGCACTTGGCGCTCGGGAATGCAGCGTAACGATGGTCTGAAAAGCAGAAACGCGTTTCCTTTCGACAAGCAGCAGCATTGTGCGTGTTGTGGAGGGAAGGATCATCCAATCGAAAAATGCAAATTTCGTGATTACGTGTGTAGGATGTGCTTAACACAAGGGCACTTAAGGCGAGTATGTCCCAACGTGCAGCGGACAAGAGATAATACGGAACAGGTCCTGCGGTTGGAGATGGAGGAGCGGCGTCAGGCCACAGGCGGAGCAGGCAGATCAGGCAGCTCGTCCGCGTGCTCGTGCTCGTACCAGGGCTTTGATGATGAGGAAAGTGATGAGGATTACGAAGGTGAGGGACGGAGTGGGCTGTACATGGTGGAGCAGCACGGTAGCGAGCCGGTCATCGCCGACGTTGAGGTGGCAGGCAGACGCCTGCGCCTGCATGTGGACACTGGCTCACCTATATCCTGCATCAGCGATGTCATGTTCAAACAGCTATATACAAAGCAGCCACTCGCTCAAGATAAATATGATAAATTGAAAGGATACGATGGCCAACCGTTAAAGTGTTTGGGCTATTTTCATGTGAGCGTTTGTTTTGGCAAGAAGGCAAAAGTGCTTAAATTGTACGTGATTCATAAAGGTGGAGTTCCTTTATTAGGCCGTGAATGGTTGAGAGAATTACAAATGGATGTGGTAGTAGCGAACTCATTGCTGTCAGTGCGCGGTGACAATACGGAGTGTAGTGAGAGTGATTTGATCAACAAGAAAGTTAAGATATATCCGTCAGTGTTTAGTGGTAAGCTTGGCGAGCTGCGTAGTCAGTGTGCGACGCTGCGCGTGCGGCCGGGAGCGCAACCGGTATACCGGCGCGCGCGACCCCAGCCACTGGCGCTGCGCCCGCGCGTCGGCGCTGAGCTGCAGCGCATGCAATCCGCAGGTATTATCTCACCGTTATCATCCTCGGTCTCGACTTCGTCTCGTCACGACACAACGGGGGAGACACCAGCCAGATTGATGTTAGGTAGAAGTCTAAGGACACGACGGGACTTTTTAAAAAATTGTTTTTTAGAGACTGTTAAAAATAGATTACAATATAGGGCTTTACATAAGGAAGGGTTAGAACGGCACTGGGAAGAGGACGATCAAGTGTGGGTGCGGGATTTTCGGAGGAACAGGAAGTGGATAAGAGGCATTGTAAACAATAGGAAGGGTAGTAACGTCTTCGAGGTCGAGACTGAGGATGGTTTCAGTGGTCTCGTCACGCGGACCAGCTGCGCTCATGCTCGGCGGCGGCGTCGGGGCGCGGGGGCGGATGCAACGCGGGGCGCATCGTCGGACCGAGCCGGAATCTCGATGTTTCATTGGAAGCTGCTATGGGAGATTGCACACTTCAAAATTCCAACCAAAATGTACGACGGTGGGCTACTACGATGCCCCCTGTGTCGGCCTCTGACCCCAAGCGGGTACGCAGACCCGTACTCGTACTGCGATACGGTATAGATTATTAAGTAAAATATACATATAAGGGTCATTTTGATTTGGTGCTTAACGTTAACTTAAAAGGAATGACTATAAAAGTGTAAAAGTAGAAGGGTGGTGTAATTTCAATAATGATGACACACGACGACGCATCGGGTTGTAGGTAGGTACAGGGCCGGAGTAGGCTGGCCGCGCATAGGTCGAGTAACGTATAACGTCGACGTCGCGCGAGCAACTTGTGTGGGTTTTGTGTAGCTTGATGTGTCGCCGTGTGTACATTCAGAACAACAATTGTAAGGGGAGATGATGTAGTGTACTAGCATTGATATATTTACATAGATATATAATGTTTGTATGGTTTAATAACTAGATAGAATAAGTAACTATATGTAGGTATATGAATATCTATAAGGTGTCGCTCGCGCCCTCATTCATGTACTTTTTAGTTTGGAATAAACGATTGCTCGGACCGGTCGTCTTTCATTTAATAGCATACACTACACATACAAGCGTCAAACTTGGTGTGATTATAGAGCAAACTCTACAGAATAACAAAAAATACTAAAAACCGGCCAAGTGTGAGTCGGTCTCGCGCTAATGTTGTGTTCTGCGGTGGTGTTGTACGGAACCCTCAGTGCGCGAGTAGCCCGACTCGCACTTGACAGGTTTTATTGTTCTTTCTTCAGGTTAAGGGTTATATTTATATAATTTCTATGGTTATTATTATTAAATCCTTCAGAATCTAGGTTATTGCACTGTGACTAAGCACACTACAGGTACAATATATGTATTGTTTTGGGAATGGCTACTCGCAGTGAACGTGAACATGAATTTAACATACCAGTAAGTTATTATTTTATACATATTTTATGACAACGACATTACAACTAGACTAGGTTGGGTATTTTAATGTATAAATGATAGCATCACCTTGGATCGGCTGATGAAGTACAACGTAGGTTTAACGTTTGATGACCTCATTAGTATGATTGTTGTGGAGTTACGTGGCTAGAGGATTCACTGGAGGACAAGTTTCGGCATGAGGGTTAGGTGGTCACGTAGCTTCGTGGTGTTTTTGTGGTGGCTCGAATGTGTGTTTTTGTACAAAAACAATCCTTAAGATCACCTAAATATCTATTACCGAACAACGTCAAGTTAATTTAAACTGGAGAGATAAAAAAATCGGCTGTCCTATTATACATTTTGGTCATTGAGATCAACCATAGACGTTTTTGGAATCACTGTTTTTTTCGTCATTTTAGGGTTGAACAGCAACATCTGGCAGCACCGCATCGCCTCTTTCTGTCGCTCCATTCTTTTCGACAGAAACTCAGGAACGTCATTTGCTAGAGCAATAGAGTAAATAAGATAGACGGAACGCGATCGCCCGGTGCGGTGCTGCGGCATGTGTTCGCGTTCCGTCTGTCATATTTGCTCTAGCAAATGACGTTCCTGAGTGACAGAAAAGGATGGAGCGACAGAAAAAGGCGATGCCGTGCTATCAGATGAGGTTCAACCCGTTGGTTACACTTCGAAAATTGTTCAGTTTGATGGTCTGAAGCACCCCTTTGAGCATGCAACGCATTTAAGTTTAAGCCCTGTATGGAAGCAAAATTTAAGGGTGTACTCAGTCCTGGATTTGTCAATAAGCCATATAGGCCGTGGCCTAGGGGCGGCAGCGTCCTAGGGGCGGCAGATTTCAGAGCACGCTCACTCGATTTCAGAGGGTAAAAATCAAACAAGTTCAGTGGTTTTCTCATGGAACACACAGTAACTAAAAATACCAGTCGTAGTGAAGTAAAAAATTCGTGCTCGCTTCGCTCGCTCCAGGATTTTGCGCTGATTTTCACCGTATTGCAGTAAAATCTCGAGCTCGCTTCGCTAGCTTCTGGCTATGATTGTATCACAATGACGAAAACGCATTACAGTAAAATCTCGAGCTCACTTATAATAATAAATAATAATAATAAAATATTTATTTAATCAAGTAACCAGGACTCAGAGTTAGTATGTTCTTATTCTATATTAGTAGGAATACATAAAAATAAATTAAATTAAATTAACGGGTACGTCAGCTGGGCATATTCGGAATGAGTCATCGCTGCGCCATTCCATTTGAGATAGCGCAGCAATGAGTCACATACGCGCAGTCCAACCTACTTGCGATCATGGCCAGAATGCTGTTGGGGCTGGCCCGCACCCTGCGCACCAGGGACGCGCATCTCTTGCGCATTGTGGCGTAAAAGCAATTTGTTCAAGCTTCGGCGAACATCCCTGATGCGCTACAGAAACGGGGCAACCCCATCAGCACTCTGAACGCATTATTGTACTGAACACGAAGGGCGCTGTATGCCTTTTGAGTATATGTAGCCCATAGGCTGCACGTATAAAAAGATGTACAGTATGCTCGGAACAGTGTAATTTTAACCTTTTTTGAGCAGCGTGCAAACCTACGAGCTACCATGTTCGCTCTCACAGACAGCGCCCTCCGCTCCCTCTCGATGTCTTCATCGTCTTTGAGGCCTGGGGTCAGTATATGTCCCAGATACTTAAACCTGTGTACTCTTTGTAGTGGCACGCCATAGAGTTTTATAGGTGGTATTGTAACAGGAATTTTATTTTCAGCCCCCAAAGACCATGAATTCACTCTTTTTTACATTATATAATAGTCCATGACTCGTAGCGAAGGCCTCACATGTAGCCATTAGCTTTCTCAGTCCGCAGACCGACGCACTCAGCAATGCCATATCGTCTGCGTAGCTTACGTTATTGACACAGACGCCGTCAATATGGCACCCGATTCTCATGCTGCTGAGCTCGCCGATCAGCTCGTTTACGTATAGGTTGAAGAGCGTTGGTGAGCTCAACCCTCCCTGCCTCACCCCGCACTCCAGCCCATACGAACGCGAGAAAACTCCAGCCCATCGTACGTTATTGACCTGGCTTCCGTACCAATATTTGAGGATATTAACAACTTCAGCCGGTAAATTTGAGCTTTCTAGCTTTTTCCACAATATGTCGTAGGAAACCAGGTCAAAAGCTTTAGATAGATCGAGAAAGCAGGCATATATAGGTGTGTTTCTCTTAACATAATATGAGACGGCATGCTTAACACTCAAAACAGCACTTTCAGTTAACAGTTCAGATCTGAATCCGAACTGGTTATCATGCAGATTTATGTGTTTGTTCAGTTGTGTGTTAAGCAAGCCGTCAAACACCTTTGCGATAACGGTAGCTAAGGAAATAGGCCTATAGTTACTTTTGTCGGCGAGGTCGCCGGTTTTGTTTTTCACTATAGGCACCACTACAGTTTTGATCATGTCGTTAGGCATGTATCCGTGGCTCAGGCAGAACCCGAATAGCATAGTCAACACTCTGGGCACATGTGGACCCCCGTATCGAAGATGCTCAATGCTAAGGCCGTCATGGCCTGGGGATTTACCTCCTGACATAGCTTTTATTGTCTTTTTTGACGTCTTCTGATGTAACTTTTAAACCCAGCTCCATGCCAGCCTCAACACTCAACATCGCCCCCGAAGGCCCCAGCGGTGATTTGACATAAAAGTGGTCCTTAAAGAGTTCAGCTATTTTCTCTGGCTCACACGCGCCACCGACACTCACGGGGAGGCCCGGCTTATTCTGCAACTTATTTGTACACTTCCAAAAATTACGGAATTACTTAGCTTCACTCGCTCCAGAATTCAGTGAAATCTCGACCTCGCTTCGCTCGCTCTAGATTTTGGATCCTATGTTTTCATAGTGAATTTAAATCTCGAGCATGCTTTTCTCGTTCCAGAATTTAGGTCGTAAAAAATTCGAGCTCGCTTCGTTCGCTCCAGGTTTTGAATTTTGTTGCAACGACCTAACTTGGGCCTGGCCCCTCCTCGGAAAAAATCATTGCTACGCCCATGGGTACATGGGGCGGCAGAAATAAAGTGGCCTACACTCATAAAAAATGTAAATCCGGCACTGGGTGTACTCCTAAACATACAGACAAATGAAAACGTAAACCTCAGTTCGCAAAAGATTCGTAAATAACTCACATACCACATTAAATAATAAATGTTTGTTATCCGTTTCGCATACGGCAACACAGACACAGATTGGCTGAGTTCACGAGTTCTTTACAATCACCCCTTTTTGTGAAATTACACTTGTAACGTGACCAGACTGCAAATGTTCAGTACGATCCACTATAAGATGTCTCGTAACGTACACAATTTTCATATTTATGTCGTATGCATAAAGGTTTTGTTAATAGACTTTTATTTTGGAGTAAACTAGGAAGCAATCAAGGGGAGTCCAGGTTTCTAATACTTACTGTAATTTTGTTTTAATTTGATAGCTCCAGGATTAACTCGTTACCTTGTGTTTGGGGAGTCCCGCAATATGGTAGATCCCTATTGGATTTGTTTGGAGCAAGCAATTAACATGACATAAATAAACATAGTATTTGGAAACTTTCTAACAGTTTATTGTTCACGCAGAAATAAAGGTTGACATTGTATTAAGCGCAAGCTTAGCCTTAGTAGGGATTTATTTCGGTAGATGACTGTGAAAGTGACAGTTAGGTATTAGGTAGACAGTGAAACTTTGTGATTTTAGAAATGGTGGTAAAGTCATATAAATAGATAATAATTTATCTATTCTATATGAATAGATAAATTATTATTACTACTTACTTATTACTTTACCATTTAGGTAAAGTAATTTTTATTCATAAAATATTATTAAAACTGGTGATTTTATTTATCTGCAGGATATACACGCTGTAACTTTTTCGGTTTGCATTTTTTACAGTGGTTAATAAGAGGATAGGCGGCTAGGTACCGTTTTTTCCATACAAACGTATTCCCCTGTTTACTCCCTGGACAATGACACTCGAGCAAAACATTTTTTACCATACAATCTATTTTACCACGCTATAAATAAAAATAAATAACGCTCACAGGCACATACATTGTAATGATCCCAAGGTAAGCCTTAGGCTTTTTGTTATGAGAATCATACAATAACGGCACAAACATATAACATCCATGACCGAACCGGGATTCGAACCCAGGATCCTGGTTTGGCAGTCCGGTGTGGCGACCATTACACCAACCGGGTCGTCCTATGTCCCTATGTTTTGCTTTTTAGCATTAATTAATTACTGTAAGAACTACGGACCGTCAAAAATGACCAATTTTACCGCCAGTTTTCACACATCCAGCAAACAAATTTGACGAATATAAAAAAAAATAGCAAAACATACAGACATAATCCAAAGTATTTTTCATATTATTCTTAAAAGAATTATTAAAATCTGTTTAGTTTTGGAGGAAGAAACAGGGGAATACGAAAGCTGCAGTTGTCTCTTTCGCATTCTAGTCGGCGGAGTGTATGGGTGGGGCGGATCGAATAAATACGTATAAATTCGAAAAAGTGACCTATTCTCCAAATTTCCATTTCAGCCCGCCTATCCTCTTAAGTCCTCTACATTGGTTACGAATCTATAATAGCCACAAAAAAATTTTAGGTTAAAATTTCGAAGGAGCTAAAATATAATAGGCCACTTTCTGTCAGTGTGTGTTGTGTGTTTCTGTCGTTCTGTCTGTCTGTGGCGCCCCCGAGCGCGAGCGGGGTGAGTGGAGTGGCTTATTCGCAAAAATAATTGAACAAACTTGTCATGGGCACTTATCTAACCGTACATCAAACAAAGCTCTCAAATAAAATAGCAACATAAAAGCAAAACACAGTTTAAAATGAAAACGTATTTCATTTTTAAACTAGAATGTTGAGCATAAATAAAGGTGGATTTAACGAACCAAGCCATACCAGATTGATCTGGTTGCAACAGCTCACCGCATCTGAATATATAGAAAATACTTTATCGATGAATAATCTCATATATCGGCATTGAAAACTAAGCATTTGAACCGGTCTAGTCTACGTGAAACTGTTGGATATAGTTTTTAGATGGGTTTTATATAGGTCTTACCGATAGTTGAATACTATAGTTAGCTAGTATAGTTTTCTCAATTTTCGTATATTTTAGGGAAAATGCAGTGTTTAGCTATTGATTATACCACAGAGTAGTATCAGGAAGTACGAATAGGTCACAGATATTATAGTAGGTAACTAGATGAAACCATAGCGTGGCCGACTGGCCGCACTTGGAACAGCAATAGTGTGTCTTTTGCATACTACAAGACAATTTGTTAAACAAATTGTGTGTTAAACAAACTTTGTCAACATTTCATAGGTACGTATTGTTTAATTATGTTAGTAGGTATTTTATATATATATATTTTTTAACATCTCTAATGGCTCTGGATTCTTGTACTTTCGAGCCATTTGTGATAGATAGATTCGATTAAGTATAGATAAAATGACGATAAATCTGCTGTCGATTTTTTGCTGCCAATATCTTCATAATACCTACCTACAAGTAAACTTGATCCACAACTTATGATCTATTGTCAGTATATATTTGTGATACCGGTTATGCTGATCGATTTACGCAACTTTTTGGGACAGAATCCGCAAGAAATCATTGCACAAATATAACTAAAACAAATTTTAAATATCATAATATATATTTTAATATCGAATACAACAATCAACCGGTCCGAATAATGGAGGCAAGCAAACTCCACTATCGATAGTATTGCAATTGCACTCCTTCAATAGTACTATACCATAATATTCCGAGAAAACGATGATAGTATCGATAGGCCGATAGTCTTGCTATCGGTCGGCTAACGATAAAAATCAATATGCTATCGATAAATATCGATAACCTATCGATAGGCAACACTAAAAACCACTTCACCTCACTTCACCACATTTTCTAGAAAATTATCTCTGATAAATCAAATCTCATTTTGTCAGTTGTAATTACCTATCAACCGACCTGTCACTCCTGATTCCGAATTTTATATGTTTTAACTTTTGTTCATCTTTTGAACAATTTTGTCTATAACTATATTTATTGGCCTATTCTATTATAAATCAGTCACAATTTGCTTTTTATTATTTAAGTGTTGATTTGCACACAAATTATTATAATAATTATACAAGCCACAATTTTATAAATAATGTGTTGTGCCATGGTTGTGCCAGATACTTCCTGTAAAATAGTAGCTTATCTATAGCCAGATACGGTGTTCCGCTGTGACAGCGGTCTTCCGGAATAAGCGGGCTTCAAGTTCCTGTATCGAATAAATTATTTTGATAGTTTTGAAGTTAACAAATATAGGTGATAAGGTTACCTGAGACCAAAAGAAATGGAGCCTACTTAGTTACAGTCCAAATCAACTGAAAGCTAACTTACCTATAAAGTTACTGTGCGTCAACGATATCTATGTACTTTAATATCAATGCTCTAATTGTACATATTTATAGGTACTTTTGACGGTCAATTAGAAACATCAAGAAGGCCCAATTCATACCGAGATGGCAGCGGAAGGCAGTGAAGCGGTGAGCAGATTCAGTAACGAAAGATTTTAGCCCTTTTCTTCATTGCTAAAATACACAGTATCATATTTGAAGGGTTCAAACCCCTGAAATGATACTACGTCGCTAGCCATATTATAATTATAAGCTACTACTCGAACATTCCACTAATCAAACTGCCACTGTCATCTCGGTGTTAATTAAGCCTAAACGTATACAGGGTGTACAATAAAATGGGATAGTTACTTAAAGGGGTGCTTCAGACCATCAAACTGAACAACTTTCTCTATGGGACCAATATCGAAATCGCAAAAAAAAATTCCGCTCTCCCATACAAGACTGCACAAATAACTCGACTGAAATGTATGGGACAGCAGATTTTTTTTTCGCGATTTCGATATTGGTCCCATAGAGAAAGTTGTTCAGTTTGATGGTCTGAAGCACCCCTTTAAGTAACTGTCCCATTTTATTTTACACCCTGTATAATACTGAATTGTGGTGAGGGGGCGTGATTGAAATACTGCTATGTTATATCCATAGTATATTCACTGTCTGACTCTCTACCTTCTTCTACCACTTCTACCACTCTACTACATCTTATATACTAAACTAATAACTATCACAGAACATGCTTATCTTTACTTAACATTATCTTATTCTAGAACGCTGCCTATCTACCTATGCCACTATCATAAATCCTTATCCTTATCTAAACATGCTCTTAACTTACATACTAGCACGCACATCGCGTGCTCTCTCCACCACATCTCCCCTCTTTTGGGAAAAAAAAATTTGAATTCATGCCAAATTTTTTTTTAATATCTTACTAAACACTTTTCTTTAAAACATTCGCCTGCAAAAAAGTTTTCAACAATTTCTCAAACTTTAAAACTTCAAAGACAACTTACATTATCCTAAACAACTTACATATTACTTACTTACTTACTTAGTCCTTACTTATTACATTAGTTTGTCCCCATTTGTAATTAAAAACCCTTTTATTTTTCCCCATATTAAGTAAACACATTAAATGGATACAAACAAACAGATCATAAGTTAAAAAAAAAAACAATTACCAAAAACAACGAAAACAGTTAGTATAAAATTGCTTACGACTAGGTACATCCTCTCCTTGATAGCAGGCTATCAAGAGATTTTTATGAATTTAACATTAGCTCGAGCCCTTTAACGAAAATTTTAATTTTATTTAATTTACCTATATTGAAAACCTACCAAGAATATAAAAACACCTCTAGTGACCAGCGGCCGACAAAATAAAACAATAATCTATTTGAAAAAAAAACAACACTATACCATATCTAAATGCCTATCTATCATAAATCATATCCACTCCAAATCTGTCTCTTACCACTTCATAATATACTGTGTGCGACTCTCAAACCTCAACCAAATAAAACATCATCACTATCACCATCATCTAGCTAAAACTCCTTCAATTCTTTTTCTATCTCAATTCCGCAATAACTCCATTACAATATCAATATCTCAAGTAACTCCCAACTTTATTAGCTCAATTCTTTAACAAAATAATTCAAAAAAACTCCTTCATTCAATAACGTACCATCCTTCAATAACCTTAACCCTTCTTCAAGAAGCTAACGCCACAAACATCGTCATACAATAGTGTACCACCCTTCAATAACCTGAACCCTTCTTCAAGAAACCAACGCTACAAACACCTTCATAGAATAGCGTACCATCCTACAAAAAACCTGAACCCTTCTTCCAATAGTAGCCCCCCTTGCACATACAACAATCTTCTTGACTCCTTATCCTTTGCCTATATCTTTCTCACTCTACCAACATGTCCCTGAAAACTCAACTGGAACATTCACCATCAACTAATCAACCAACTTCTGAGTAAACCGCTACTCGAAACTCTAAATACCCATTCAAGAGAAAAAAAAAACAACTTCCTGCTAACACACTCACACACTCTTTATTTACTTTGCAATATGTCCCTTAGCACAGTCCCTCACGAAGCCCGCTCTGGACCATCATGATCGGGTACATGGCCCGACATTAAACATATCTATAAACTTCTCCATAAAACCCTTCTTCTAATTCATTCCTAAACTGTTTCCTCTGACTGACGAGATCTAAAAAGATACATTTGGGTGATCAATCCATTTGCTCCTAAAAAACCTAATAAACCAAAGTACTCCTCTGCCCTTCACTCACTTGCGTTACTTCCAAATACATGATACAATACGGAAGGTATTGAACCGAAACTTTCCATAAAAATACCGCACTCTGTTCATTTCCCAAAAAAAAAAAAACACTACTTTCCTTCAAAGAACACACCAATATCCCAAAACACTCTCCATATTCCAAACCTCATACGGTACCTACCACTAGCAAACAAAAAACTAGATCCGCATAATAATCTGCCAACTCCAAATAAATACAACCCAACAAAATCAAATCCCCAATGTCAATTCTATCTACCTTCACACTACCCTGACCTACAACATTACCATGCTAAAATCACTCATTTCATTTCACTTCATCACCATTATAACAACGTTCCCGCAAATACATCATCTTACCCCACAAAAATATACCCACGCTCAAAAAACACTATCTTAAACATCTGCCACCGCTTTCATATTGTCGTCTACAACACGACAAACCTAAACAAACGCGTCTAAATCAACCTTGACACGGAAAAAAAAACGTTATACTGCCTATTCATACATTCTACCGAAAATGCTGACGATCAAATTCCTAAGTACGCTCGCGACTAACCAAACTGCTTGCCGCGCAATTAATCCCTAGACGTACCGTCGCCGTGATTCCTCACGTAAACACAAATTACATCCACGCCGGGCTCTCGCTTTACAATAATTACCAACAAAAAAAAGAATAATAACCCCAAAAAACATATTTAAAAATCAATTCAGTCCCATCTTCAAAAAACATAACCAGCATAAAACCCACTTTCTTGCCTCTCTCTTCATTGACAACACTCACTCGCTCCGTTTGGCAATCAAAAACGCTGATGCTCGAACTACTCCTCCGTTCTCCTGAACTCTTCAACTCGCAGACTGCCTGCTGGACGGCCAACGCTGCAGACTGCAGACATCATCAAAAATCCTTGCCTTGGGGGCAAGGAGCTGCTCGTTGCGGAATCTCGGTATCGGGACTCGACGCACCCCAAAACAGTCTCTTCTTTAAGGCGGAGGCCTTAAAGCACCAGGACGTTGCAGTCACCATCGCGTTGTATCGTCGCACGTCTCACCGGACCTCCCACACGCAGAGTTTGACTCCCCTCGAGCCAACCGCCCGGCTCCAGTGTCACGGTCGCCATGAATTGTGGTGAGGGGGCGTGATTGAAATGCTGCTATGTTATATCCATAGTATATTCACTGTCTGACTCTCTACCTTCTTCTACCACTTCTACCACTCTACTACATCTTATATACTAAACTAATAACTATCACAGAACATGCTTATCTTTACTTAACATTATCTTATTCTAGAACGCTGCCTATCTACCTATGCCACTATCATAAATCCTTATCCTTATCTAAACATGCTCTTAACTTACACGCACATCGCGTGCTAGTATGCTAGCTAGAAAATGTAGCTAGAAAACTCATAACATTATTTCAATTTACTTATAAGAAATACGAGTTTGTTAAAACGGCTGAATAAATTACTATCCTTAAACCCTAAATAATATTATCAAAGTTAACCCTAGAAAAAAAAATACAATGAAATAAACTGTTAAAACACAATATAGTATACGAAATATACAGCTAACTCATAAATTTAGTTGAGATTGTTTTATTTATGAGCTTGAAATATTCGGGGCAAATTAAATTATGAAGCGCTGTACGGTACGCTCTTGGCCCTGCCTCCCATATGAAAATTTAACGAATGACCGCCACAAAAGGAAATTGCAACCACGAAACATACGTGTGAACCCTTTGCCTGGATTTGGTTTTATTTAAAAAACAAATTGCAATATCTTTGACGAAATTGGGGACCGTGTAAAGACGGGACAAAAGCATAAATGTAAATGAACCTAAACTACTTATATTCACTGTTAGTTTTAGGAAGAAAAAAAAATGGATTTTTGTAAATTTTTCCATATTCTACAGGATGTAAGTGACAGCCTAGCAAATACTGAAACGGTGAACTCAGACCATCAAACTGAACAACTTTCACTACGGAGCCTACCTCAGGAAACGCGAAAAAAAATCAGCTGTCCCAAACAAAACTGCTGTAGGTACCTACCCGACTCAAATGTATAGGGACAGCAGATTTTTTTTTTCGCGTTTCCTGAGGCAGGATCCATAGCGAAAGTTCTATTTGCGTATTATACCGTTTCAGTATTTGCTAGGCTGTCACCGTCATTGACCGAAATGTTAGAGGCAAATGGACATCGAAGTATACCGTTATTCTTAAGGTTCTTATAAGGTACGGAACTCTGAACATATTCATGAAAAAAAATTTTTTTTGTTATTGTCACAACTATATTACTTTTTGCGATTTTACGTTCATTATTCAACTTAATTGTTTACACTAAAATAGAATATGGAAACTAGTGCCTATTATCGCCTTTGTGATTGCCGATGTCTTCTTGCTTCTTTTTCTAAAGAGTTTGGTACATACCTACCATATGAATACCAGCAGCAGATACAAATTGATATGTCAACTTGCTTCTTCAGATTCATTCATTGTGTTTGCGCTGAATTTTTGAACTAGTTTTGAGCATGATTTTGTTATCTTCGGTTCTAATCGACTACTGTGCAAACGGTGTAGGTAGCAACAGCAGACATGGATCCGTCTAGTATACTCAGCCCCGCATAACTTGACCACGGCCCTGTTTAGAATACGTGTGAATAGTAAATTTGTTTAAATAAAATACTCGTCCATTTTCCCCGACCAAAAGTAATGGAAAATGCAAAATAACCACAACGACAAAAGCGTGTTTCTTAAATTTATGATGATGACCAACATTCGACAACCCGGTTGGTGTAATGGATACCACGCCAAACTGCCAAACCAGGGTCCTGGGTTCGAATCCCGGTTCGGTCATGGATGTTATATGTTCGTGCCGTTGTTGTATTGTTTCCATATTAAACAAGCCATAGTGCTTAACTTGGGATCATTACAGTGTATGTGCCTGTGAGCGTTATTTATTATTATTTATTATTATTCTATGTAAAATGAAGTTCAAATTGTTCATGCTTTTATATAAATTCTATTACAGTCTGACCACAAGGGCTACTGAGTTGAGAGTGCGAGGGCAGAGAAGCCCGCTCCTCTGCCTGCGTAACACGACAGAGGTGAGAGCGACACGGTCACTTCTAAACGTCAAATTTGAGTGAGATACTATAGAGATAACCGCTAATTTGACGTTTTGAAGTGACCTGTGTCGCTCTCACCTCTGTCATGTTACGCTGGCTGGAGTGCAATAGGCTACTTGACAACTAGTCAAATCAGCTACTCTTTATCGGACGTCAAAACATGCGCTTTGTATGAAGATTTGTACTAAATATTGAGTTGTGACGTCATCAACATTTTCATTACTTTTTATAGTTTATCTTGTTATTAAAAATAGTATTAAGGCTAAAAACTCAATGAAAATGGGAGTTTAGCGTTATTTTTTAACCCTTTTTTTATTGAGCAGATAAAAATAAAATATATTGAATGTAGTCAAATACCCAATTCTCTAAGCGTCACATCGTTGTCAAAAACATCGATGAGCTCACAAATGTTCCTTCAGCAAGCATATTCTCTATCTTTACAACCTAAAATTCGTCATTGAATCATCGGCGAGCTGTCAATTCGATATTCGCTAAGATTATGTCGTTTGTGTCAAATTATATAAAAACTTCGAGGATCTGAAGGATGCAGGAAGGATGTTACATTTGTGAGTTCGTCGATGTTTTCACAGCGATGTGATGATTAGAGAATTGTTCTCCCGATCCTCGATGTTTTTATATCAGTTTGAAACCTTTGCAAATGCCGAATTGATTAGCGAATGCTCGCCGATGTTTCAACGACTACGTCTACTCTACGTTGAAAATCTACTACCGCTTAAAAATCTTGGTTCAATGGATTGTACTCGACTTTTTATGTGGTTTAAGGGTTAATGATACTTTTCCTTACATCCTGTATACAGGGTGAAATTTGTATCATTAGCATCCTTTTAAACTAAGAGTCTACCCATCAAACTGGACAACTTTCACTATGGGAGCAAAAAGATCGGAGCAAAAAAAAATTTGCAGTTCCATATTAAACTACACTAAACCAAACTAAACTGCAATGCCTACTCGACTCGAATGTGTGTACGTGTGTGTATGTGAAAATATGTGAGTGACTGAATGTGTGTTTCTTTTTTAAATTTAATTTCATTCATTTAAAAAAAAATCTCTTTTTTTTTAATCAAACGCTACAAGCAGGCATGTACGTACACCTTGGTCTATGGTGGACTACGGGTAGTAAATACTTCTTACAGTTCACCTTCTTTTGAAGGTGAACCACGGGTAGAAAATACTACCCGTGGTACACCTTGGTCCACCTGGGTGTACCACGGGTAAAAAGTTCTACCCGTATTCCACCAGGTGAACCAAATTAGGTGTACCACGGGAAATGCCTGCAGCTGATTTTCTTCCATAGTAAGCTCCGATCGGTTTGCTCCCATAGTAAAATATGTTTAGTTTGATGAGCAGACTCTTAGTTTAAAAGGATGCTAATGATATCAATTTCACCGTGCATATCATACATGCTACAATACCACATAATGTACCAGGGCTGATTTAGACGGAAAGAATAAAATCGAAGGAGAAGAAAGTCTTGTTCCCAACAGAAACAAGGACAAAAATCAGGCGAACTTTCACACTAAACAAATAGGATCAAAAATAGGGCCTTTCATAGCACGTAAAGCAACAAATAAAGCCCCACTTAATTCAGATCCGACTGGGAAATTTATGCCGCGTAGTATCTCTTTAATGCGGGGGTCGTGACAACGCGTACATATCAACTCTCCTCCGGCGGAATGAACGGCAAGTAGCTTGAATCAACAGTCAACACCCGATAGATAACATGGAGTACCTATTTGTTACTAGGAAGAGTTTCGTAAATAAATATACAGGGTGTAAAATTAAACACGTTACATTCTTAATAGGGCGCTTTAGACCACCAAATTGAATAAATTTAAGAGGATAGGCGGGTGAAAATGCTAATTTGGAGAATAGGTCACTTTTCCGACTGTATACCAGGAATGTAGGCATAGATAAGCTACTATATGTAGGTGTCAAGCCAAGCCAATAAAACAAATGCAAGCCCTGTCACGAATCGTATCTACTGGCTTGACAGCGACTTCGATAAAACTATTTAATGTTCTTATGACGCGAACGAAAAAGTCATCAGCTGCAATATTATTTTTTAACTTTTTAGTTTTTTTGAAGGCAGTTTTTTTTTTAATTTAGATAAAAAAACTCGACAGATCGTGAGATCCTGTCAAAATTATGTCAAGATTGTGCCAGCCTTTTTTTTAGAGGCCAAGGGATCGAGCCCATACCACGACGGAAGCAGTTGCAAATTTTCGATTAAAATGATTCGTAAATAATGAAAGAAAAGATGCGTTGGCATCTTTTTGATGGTCTTTTCCCTCTTCATTTTTGTAAAGAAACACCTATTGAAATTTTGATCTTTATTCGCGCAGACCGTAGCGCCATCTATCAATCCCCAGGAAAACCAAAAGAGAAATGCTCAATTACACAAATCCCAAAAAAACTAGAATGACATTTGCACATTGCACTTGCAATCTACAAAATTACGAATTTTGTAGTTTTACTATTTTTAAAACCGTCAAAAGTAATAACTACGAACCTGTAACATAGTAATCCGTTAAGTTTATATCGACAAAGAATGCAATGTGACTGTTATTAGCCATAAAATGTACCATACATTTTAAGGTAAACTAAACCCTATAAGTTTTAAATTATCAAATCGACGTTATGAAAACAAATTGGTCGGGCACTGAATTTGCTCACGACCAAAGGTATTTCATTTAGAGCTAAATAATTAATGTATGCAACATTTTGTCCAAAAACGTGTAACATTTTATCTTAATTTAGTTCAGGTAGCAAGGTATTGATATTTTGGCGGAGAAACATGACTTATATAGTAGCTTATTTACTAATAGCAGTTTCCAAACACGCATCGTCAGTAAGTATCAATTTGAATAAGTTAAAGTATAGCTGGACAGTTGAAATTTTTACAAAATATTCATTAAATATTATGGTGGATTTGCCAACAGAATAAAAAAAACATTCTAAGTTTTTTGTTTTTGCTCCATCATAAAAATGGTAATACATATAGGTACGTAAGCGTCTAACTTGGTATGATTATAGTAAGTACATAACTCTAATCCCAGATAACATTTTTTTCGGTACATTTGCTCGTATTGTGATACTGAAGCATCGGTGCGTGTGTCCCACTCGCACTTAACAGATTTTTAAAAATAAATTGGTCTAAAAGATTTTGTAAATTGACCCTATAAAACCTTTTGTTTTTGAAACTCTAAAATCCGTTCTTATTCTATACCTACCTACTTATTATATATTGTATATGTTGATTAATACGATTAATTACATGAATATTAACAGGATGATGTCATTTAAGTAAATAAAACAACAAGAACTCCATATTTTTTTAACTGTCACATACATGTTTATCTTTGTGTGTATGCATAGTACGCAATGAAAACATGGACTGTCGATGGCAGAGAATTAAAAAGCAGCTTTTAATCATTCGAAGTTTACGCAATAAAGTAGTAATATGAAACTAGGGCACAAGTCCAACGTTGCGTGAGTACAAGCGTAGTGTAAACTGTAGAAATAAAGGTTATTTTCAGTGTTGATTGCATGTCACACACTACCAACTTACATAGTAAAGTAGTTAGTTGCTAAATGTCATAGTAATGACTAACATAGAAACTGCCTAACATGTATACATGGAGAAATACTTATTAGTATTTATGGGACAACTACATATTTATTTTAGCAGACTTAACAAGAAAATGGAAAATGTTAATAGAAAATTTGTTGTTACAAATTAAATTCTGGTAGATTTTTAACTTCTTCTTATCGTGTGGGTATCGCCCTGGAGTCAGAGTTTTTTCAAACTGCCTCTAACATTGTATGTAACGACTACTGCCACCAAGAGACAGTAGCTGGGACGAACACGGCTTAAGGCATCCGAAGCACGGAATCATCTTTCTTTTCAGACAATCAAGTGATTCAGCCTGCAATGTCCTAACCAACTGGGGAAAACCTAGAAATTGATATACAGGGTGTAACAAAACACCTTTGTAATACTTAAGGGGGTGCTACAGACCATCAATCTGAACAACTTTCACTACGGAGCCAACGTCGAGAAAAAATAAAAAAAATCTGCCGTCCCTTATATTTGAGTCGGGACGGTACTGCAATTTTATATGAAAGAGCGGATTTTTTTTCGCGATTTCGATGTTGGCTCCATAGTGAAAGTTGTTCAGTTTGATGGTCTGAAGCACCCTAAAGTATTACTAGTGTGTTTTGTTACACCCTGTATATCACTTCGTGCCCCCCGTGGGAATCGAACCCACGACGTTCTTGTCCAATGTTCTTAACCATTAGACCACGGAGGTATTAAGTACATAATGTTTGCCTGAATTAAATAATAAAATAAATAAATACTACTGTCATTTCATAGAGTGCATTCATTTTGTATCTAGTTTTTTTAGTGATTGAGGGTGCTAAACAAATAATTATAAAAAATATTAAAATAAGTATATAAATTGTATTTTTAAAGTCAACAATATACTTTACTTTAACTTTAAAACTTACACATACGGATATTTACTTTTGAAGCACGAAAAACTGCATTCGAATTCGAATATGCAATTAAGAGGTGTCAGGATTGTAGCAGGTGGCTACTCGTTAAGTCTACGTACCTCAATAGAACAGAAGCGTGAGTATAATGTCCTGGAGTGCGATTTTTGAAACTTATTCGTTGAGTTCAGCAGTTGAAAATGTCAATATTACTATGGAGAAGTGCATCTTTCTAATGCTGATTTGACATTAAAAAATCATACTCCTGCCGCCGTAGTATGCCACCGTGATGCAGCGCTTATCACAACTTCGCTCTCTTTCTATTTGCGCGCGACTGAACGAGATAAAAGGCATGATATAGCAATATCACGTGTAACATGCTAGCTAGGCAGGAGTGCGATTTTTGAAAGTCAAATCAGCAGTAGAAAGATGCGTACCTCCATACATTTTCAACTGCTGAGTTCAACGTATGAGATTCAAAAATCGCACTCCTGTATTATTTTAATTTGAACAAAGAAAAAACCATAAACGATTTACAATTAAATTCAGTCATTTATTTTATTACACACAAAAACAAAAATACTCGTAAGTTCATTCGTTTTCATTTCAAAATGATGTAATAGTACACAGCAGTGTGAATTGCAATAAAGTGCAGGTTTTGGTAAAACAGTATTGGCATCGTCTTACTTAAATAGACGCGAAACATCGGACGAGTTGAAAATTCTGTGACCTAGTTCACTAAGAGAGACTAGACTGTCTAGAAATAGTCATATATTTGAGCTAAACTTGCCGAATTCAGGAAAAATTCAAATAAAACCAGTCAAGTGCGAGTCGGGCTACTCGCGCACCGAGGGTTTCGTACCACATCACCATGTTGTCTCCATAGTGGAAGTTGTTCAGGTTGAAGGTCTTAACTTAATCCCCTTTTTTAAATACTACTAAGGTGTTTTGTTGCACCCTGTATATTTCTATTTCAAGACAAACAAAGAATGTTTTGATTTATATTTCGGTGGTACGGTGTCTAGTTTAGTACAGCAGTAACCCAGACGAGTATCGTAAGGCGACTAATACCTGCAGACATCGTTAACATCTCAGATTCCCTCACGGTATGGCTAACGGTTAGTCACTGTCTAACTAAGCCACACTGTCACATCTGACCCCTTCCCAGATCGTTGCAGTCTCCCGTTTCATCCGATTCAATAGGGTAATGACGAGAGAATGCATCTGTGTACAGTACACAAACTTAATGCACTTATATAGGATGTAAAATTAAATGGGACACTTATTTAAGACCTTTTCAGACCATCAAACTGAAAAACTTTCTCTACTGGACCAAAATCTAAATCGCGAAAAGAAATCTGCTGTCCCATACATTTCAGTCGAGTTATGTTTGCAGTTTTGTATGGGACAGCGGCATTTTTTTCGCGTTTTCAGTGTTGGTCCCATAGTAAAAGTTGTTCAGTTTGATGGTTTGAAGCACCCCTTTAAATAAGTGTCCTATATTAAATTTTACACCCTGTATATTTATGTAAAGAAGACTAGTAAATTATATATAATAGTAATTAGATGTATTCGGATACGATATTAACCTAAACTAAATCTTTCGCAAGATTAATGTGGACACGTCTTAATAAATTCATTTATTTTATGAAACAATCCCAGGATCATCGTTCCGAAATCCCGGTATTGCTAAAAGTTAGATCGACATACAAAATATTGTAGAACATAGACATTGGAACAACTCGGTCAACTCGGACAGCATGAACAACTCTGACCATTTGGTCAACTTGGACAATGTTGAGTGAGTTGACAAAGTTGTCCGAGTTGACCAAGATGTTCATGTTGTCCGAGTTGTTCTGTCATCGAAAGTATTTAATTGAGAAACATGAATATGAATGTTTGTACCCAAATACAAGTACAAAATCATTTATATATGATACACAAGTATAAATTATATGATGGTACATGCATTAATCACTGTGATGTCTTTGGTTGTTTATATCGAAACCCATGTCATTGGTTGTTTGTATCTATACCAGATGATGTTTTTTTTTACTGTTCTGGAACTTTCAGGGGTGGTTCAGACTATCAAAATGCACAACTGAAAAGTTGCAATGCTATGGAAGCAAAACCTGAATTCGTAAAAAAAAAACAGCTGTCATCATTTTGAGTCGAGTAGTTCCAGTTTAGTATGGAGATTTTTTTGCGATTTCAGGTTTGCTACCGTAGTGAACATTGTTCAGTGTGATGGTACCACCCTACCACCCCTAAAAGTTTCGGAAAGGTCGCCGGTATAATAATATGTATTCTAAAACTTTATTGTTGTAAGTATTGTATCTGTTTATCAAAGGTCACTGGGCACCTTAGTATGAAACCTATACCCACGACCTACAGAAAAAAAAGTATAGATTGTTTAGATAAATGTCTCTAGTTCACGGATATATATGTCGCATTAATGTAGACCATGGGATTCAGGACAAAAACTAATAAAGAAAAATGTAATATTTTGGTAAATTTTTTTACATTTTGAACATTTTCGTACATAATGGACATTTTTGGACATTTAGTACATTTTAGTATTATAGTACATTTAGTACATTTTCCCACGGTTTTAAAAATAAATAACTACATAAAATTGAATGTGGGTTAAAACTAAACATTTTAAAACCAATTTGGTTTTTGTAGGAAAAATTTAGTTAGCTGGGTCAGATTCCGCCCAATGACCTTTCATAACATAACATAAGGTAAATATTCTTTAATATTTTTTTCATCGAAATCTGTTCAGCCGTTTCTGTGTTATTAAGTCACAAACAATGCAATATCGTCACAAAATTTCATAATTCTAATATTTTTTTGGAAAATTAAATGAGAAATAAAAGGGAATGGAAATGGAATATAGGAATTAAAATCAATCTAACATTAATTCGTGTACAATGTTTTATTGTTTACGAATAAAATGAAATAATTTCAATAATATGTCAAACAAACAAAGCCTTGGTCTGTAACCTAGATTTTATAAAGCAGTAGGTGACTAAACCGGATAAGTACAGTGACCCAGATGTGGAAGAGTGTAGGGCAACAAAACGAGCTGGAAGCATAAATCGTTTTCACGTTGGGAAAAAAATTACAATTGTAAATTTTTTATACGATTAGTGTATTTAGTTCCGCCGAAAGGCGGTCTGAAAAAACTCTGACACCAGGGCTCTGCCCACACGATAAGAAGAAGATTTAGTTCGACCCTAAATACCGGGTCAAAAATGCGTCAATCTAGAGTCCAACAACGGTTTTTTTATGGGGATAATCAGATAATCTAATTGAACAACTTTCTCTATGGGACCATACAAAACTGCAAAGTGCAAACCTAGTCAACCCAAATATATAGGACAGCAGATTTTTTTTTCGCGTTTACTATATTGGTCCCTTTGATAAGTTATATGTCTAGATAGACATTCAAAGCTACGAACGCGTCGAAAAAAATATCACCGAACTCTCGGTGATAAATCGTGTCGTTATAAACGCACACAAAGATAAGTTGTATATATTACACCTCACGCCCAACAACCTAAGAAAGTTGGCCACTTTTGTTTCACACGGTAGAAGCGTGAGGCTAAATCTAGACATAAACTAACTAACTCATCTAAGGTTGGTCCCATATATAAATTTATTTAGTTTTATAATCTGACCAACCCCTTAAAAAACGTATGCATATTATTAAGAAGGACCCTGTATACGAGTAAAGCAAGGATTTTTTAATTATTGACAAAATTCATAGCTAAAAGCATACGTACGTTATTTAACGGTTTTTTTATAAATAAAAATAAAACAAAATCTGTAAAACGTTCTTTTTCTTTCAATTTTCATGAGAGAAGTGCGAGATAAACGATCTTTCTAGAGCCCACCTATTTACATAAAATGAAAAAGAAATCTGCATACATTTACCACTCGCACCTTATTTCGCTTCGCATTACTTTGCAGAAAGCGTGTGTCCGCCCCTCGTGTCGTATCTCAAAAAATTGTAGCTGACTACGTAGCTCGTAGCGCTGCTACGGTGCTACGGCGTAGTGCTGAGCGGATGAAACTGCACGAATTATGGGCCAAATTTATCCAACGTGTGAGAGACATCTTGCTCATTTAACTTTCGTTTGACATAAAAACGGAATGAGAATGCTGCATTGGGTCTTAGTACTTTTTCAACACACTTGCTCATAAAATGGCTCTAATTTCACCGCAATTAGGTACATAATGACACCTATAATCAAACTGTGACTTTTTCATTACTATTATTCACAAGTGAGTTATAGTTTTTTTTTATTGGTTGAGTTGCTTTGTTCTAAAAAAATGTTTCGATACAAAAAGATCGTGTTCAATAGTACAAATAAACTAATTGCTCATTTCATGAAACTTCGTATTTAAATTGATAATTTCAACTTGTACGTTTTTAATAAATAAAACTTTCACTCAAATGTAACTTTTGTTTTCTCTGTAACAAAGAAAATTATGAATTTCCCATTTTGTACGTGGCTAAAACGCTATTCGTGAAACGAAAAAAAAAGAAACCTTATTCTTTTTAGTCTATGGACGAATCGCCATTGTTAGATGCGCGCGCATAGGAAAACTTATTAATTTTTCCCGCCATTGCGAAAAATTATTCACAACTCGTTTTCACTGTTGAAATTATAGTTATTTTTAGTATTATTTTCTTCACAAGTGTGTTGAAAAACGTCGAATGATACACGTGTGTATTGATGATTACTGTCCTCGGCTCTCTTAAGATTTCATTTAATCACCAACATTACACACTTGTACCGTAATTTACTATTATCTCGAGATTCGGAGTTAACAATTTTTATCATTATTTACTAACTTAGCTATTTGTCCATTTTCATCGGTTCAAATAAAAAACAGCTATGTAAGAAACAGCTAAAACAAATGAAACATTATCGAACTACGAGTAGTTCTTGACATGCATAATAATACAAAATGTCACATAACTCGATAGTAGTATTTAAAGGGGTGGTTTATACCATCAAACTGAACAACATTTACTATGGAGACGAAGTAAAAAAAAAATCTGCCCATACATTTGAGTTTTGTATGAAATAGCAGACTTTATTTTTTTGTACAGGATGTAACAAAACACCATAGTAATCATTAAACGGAACATATTTCACTATGGAGCCAATATTGAGAAAAAATAAGGGCAAATTTTTTAATTTTTTCATTCTCTATAGTGAAAATTTTTTGATGTGACAACGCAGTGTGAAAGTTAGTCAGTCGTCATCTAAAGACGTTTGAACCACCCCTTTGAATACTACTAGTGTTTTTTTACACCCTGTATACAAATAAAATTAATGTACCTACCCGAAAATGTTTTTGCAAATTTAAGGAATATCTTGAGAGACTTTCATGATCTTGTCTTAAGTTTTCAAGCAGAAAATGAAGCTGAAGTGAAATCTTTAAGTACATTTTAACGATAGGGTATTCAGTATCTTGTACTTAATATCGCTTCGGGATCGTTAATAATGTTGACAAAACGCTCGGCTTAACTCACAACCGTACGGAAAATCAATTACGCACGGAGATAGCAATTAAAAACAGATCAGACAGTCTACGAGTTTAAAATAATTACTTATATTGTTGAGACGATAACATTGTCTGTTTGTTTCTTAATAAAATTACCAAGAGTCGCGTTGTAGGTCTGCTATTGGGTAGTCGCGTCGCTCGTCCATTGTTGGTTGCTCCTGGGCCTCCAATGGTGGCTAATGATAGTGTTTTTTTTTTTTCGAAAAACAATCCTTGAAGTCACCAAAATACATAAACTATCTTACAACGTCAAGCACTCTTGCTACATGAACTAGACATTGGCAAAATCAACATAAACAAGATGGCAGCCATTTTTTTTTTAAATAAGTAGGATAGAAAATTGCCAAGTCTTTTATATTCTATCCATCCACTTCTATTAAACGAGCAATATTTATTTGTTACAAGGTCCAACTTAATATGCTGATGATCGCAACTGAATAACTTTCTCCATAGGACCAACATTGAAATCGCGAAAAAAGTCAGCTGTTCCATACATAACTGCAATCTTACTCGACCCAAATGTATGGGACAGCAGATGTCTTTAACAATTTTTTTTCTTTATCTTTCTTTTCTTTTTTTATCTTTTACCTTTTTTTTCTTTTCTTTTTTTTTCTTTATTTTCATCAAACTGAAAAACTTTTACTATGTCGTGACTCGTAGTGTAGATAATTTTACCAATGTTTACTATAAATAGCAAAAGTGCTTGACATTGTACAATCACTACATCCCTAATATTATAAATGTGAATGTAAGGTTAAAACTACTGAACCGATCATCATGAAACTTTGTACACATATTCTTGGAGGTATTAGAAGTAACATAGAATACTTTTTTTCCACATTCCACGCGGACGAAGTCGCGGGCAAAAGCTAGTAGTAGTATAATGCACTACGCGGGAAAAAAGAAATCTGAGCGCCATTTCTCATAAATATTTATCAAAATTTTATTTATTTTTTCCTCCCAAGTGTGTTGAAAAACGTATGATGTGAAACGCGTGTGCGTTGGTCATTACAGTCTCGACTCGTTTACAGCCCTCGCCTACTGCTCGTGCTGAAATCCAACCACGACTCTAATGACAATCTTAGCTCTCTTGTATTATCCTACTAATATTATAAACGCGAAAGTTTGTAAGTATGGATGGATGGATGTTTGTTCCGCTTTCACGCAAAAACTGCTGAACGAAACAAAGTCACATCCCGCTGTCTGTCTGTCCCTATGTATATTTAGATCTTTAAAACTACCTACGCAACGGATTTTGATGCGATTTTTTTTTAATAGATGGATTGATTCAAGAAAATGGTTTATGGGTTTATAATACATGCATGTACCAGCATTGCAACTGTGCCAAGCCGGGGCGGGTCGCTAGTAATTAATATTTTGTGACCTCCAGGATTGTTTTATGCACAAAAACACACACTTGAGCCACAACAAAATGGAGGAATCCTGTGGCAAGCCGGGGAGCAGGCGACCGCCCAGTAACAGACTTGCAACGCGACTTCTATACCAAGACTTTACAACACAATATAATTCTCAGTGCACGGAACACTTTATTTGCACACCAAAAACATAAACTAATAATATTAAAAGCAAACTAAAACGCTTACTTTAGTCAACTACCTAGACATATTAATGTAAAAAAATTGTATGGTAAGATTGTTATTAAAACTATGCAATGTACACGTGTGTTATATTTAAAGATAATCGATTATAAACAAATATCAATATACAGAGTGAAATTGATATCATTAGCATCCTTTTAAACTAAGAGTCTACCCATCAAACTGAACAACTTTTACTATGAGAGCAAACCGATAGGAGCAAATAAAAAATCTGCCGTTTCATACTAAACTGCAATGTCGAAGCGCGAGTTCGCGACTCAAATGTATGCAACAACAGATTTTTTTTTTGCTCCGATCGGTTTGCTGCCATAGTAAAAGTTGTTTAGTTCGTTGGGTAGAGTCTTGGTTTAAAAGGATGCTAATGATATCAATTTCACCCTGTATACACACAAAGTTGTGTGGTATGATTGTTTCATAATTATGTATGTGACAATAGTATATTATTGCTATTGTTAATGCAAAAGTGGGTCAGAGTCGTGATGCATATGTAATAATGTTATACAACTACATAAATATGAGGTCCTTTGTCTACAAAAAACCGAGCCTGATTTGGCAAACATTAAAGATTAGCAAGGCCATACACGTTCGCATTACAAAGCCTGGTGTTCGGGCAAAATCGGATTCGTCATAAAAGTGTAATAATAGTGGGTTGGGGTGCCGCAAGCGGCAAGCCAACAACGGGTGACCTACTGTAGGGCGCGCGCCGCCGACGCGGCAGTCTTCTCCGAAGCTTTCTAATGACCTCAGGCGTCCTGTGTTGCGCGCCACATATCTATCAACACCAAACAAAAAACTAAAACGTGATTGAAATTCCTTCTACATGCGTGTTCCGACTGTAGAGACAGGCGCACTTCGTCCCTCGTTGACACACTGAGCGAAAATGAACTCTAAGATGTTCGCCATAGCATCGTAATTGGCTTCCAGTGTCAAAACTACGACTAGGTAAGTGTTTTAATTCGTTTTATAATTAGAAGGGAGAGGACGGGCAGTGAGTGAAATAAACTTTGTGAGGGTTTTTGCTGTGGCAAACTTTGAGATAACCTAACCTCATTTTTGCGGCTCTTGACTTTACTATACGTAAGCAGGTAAGAATTTAAATGACGCAGTGGTTCAATATTAAGCATTAACTAGAAACATACATTTGATACGCAAAATTAAGCTTAAGATAGTAACAGTAGAGCCTAATTTAGAACAGGATTATGTACTTAGTTCATAAAGGCATTAAAGATTAAAACACCAGCCGAATTTATTGGAATAATCCAGTAATACAATTGTGTTTTGTCTGTATTCAATATTAATGTATTGTGAAACCTAATATAAATGTATATCGATTGTTTAATCAATATTACACTGTATCTACAAACGTGTGTGTTAACACGATAATATATCAAAGAGATTCCGTTCGTTACATAGACAAAGCTTGATTGAAAATTAATTATGTTGTGATACTGGCCCAATTATATGGTTACTCTATTATACACTGTCATTGTATAGGTATGTTAATGCAAATATGTTACACTTTTATTGTGAATTGACATCAATACGTCGAGCAGTAGGGTTTCATTTCCCTTGTTCGGATGCCAGTGAATATGTAGGTAAATGTCAGATGTCATCGGTTATCTGCGCCATTTTATTTTTCTCTTATTCCCTGAGCTTATACCTGTGCGCATCCCTGTACAGTCAGCAGCAAAAGCCCATAAATTGCTTGGTAAATTGTTTTATCCAATAAATACTTGTAATGTTTTTATTAATTCTTAAAACACTATAATTAAACAAATGAGCATATAATATCATTAAACTAATATACAAGGTGTTACAAAAATACAAATAAACATTTAAGGGGTGGTTAAAACCATCAAACTGAACAACTTTCTCTATGGGACCAATATCGAAATCGCGAAAAAAAAATCGGATGTTCCATCATCATCATCATCATATCAGCCGATAGACGTCCACTGCTGGACATAGGCCTCCCCCAAAATGGGGAGATTTGCCATAATCGCCATGATTCGATGCGTTTGCGATGTTCCATACTAAACTACAGATCTGCACGAGCTAAATGTATGCGACAAAAGATTTTGTTTTCGTTATTTCGATGTTGGTCTCATAGTAAAAGTTGTTCAGTTTGATGGTCTCACCAACCCCCTTAAAAGTTCGAAATGTTTATTTGACTTCTGTAACACCCTGTATAATTAGACTAAACAAAGTATGTATGAAAATTACATAAAGGAAAAAATATATTTTAAATGGTAGCTTTCGGGCATACCTAGTCCAAAAGTTCCCATTACGCTAGCGGCAATTGTTATGTATAACTTATGTATAATTATGTTTATATACCTACTTTTAATGTAGTATAAAGTACTTTTAATGTAGTATAAAAATCTTTTAATGTGGTGTAAATGTAGAATAAATTGAAATAAGGTTTTGAAATAATATGCGTATTATCATATCACTTTATCCCTCTTTTTGTTTGTGTATCAAAGAGTTTCAAACACGACGCGAATAGTAAACGTAAACATAGTCGTTAGGAGAGGGTGGGGCTATTACGGACGGTTAAGGAAAACTTGTAATAAAACAAAAACTTTTGCAACAATTTAATATATCTTTGCTATTTATTTATCTTTCGAAGTTAGTGTACAAAATAAATGTTATAACTATTTAGGCACTATTTTATAATTCTGCACACCCTAGTTGACCATTAAAGACTTATTACAATTGTATCGTGCTTGCAAACCAGTTTTCAGTCTTATTTATGGCATAAATAGATAAACAAATTAAAATGTAATAATTTATTTGATTTATTTACAACAATTTACAATATAATAAACAAAATAAACTATCTAAGAGAAAAATACAAAAAAAGCATTTATAAACTTAATCAAACAACCCGCCCAGTGGACCCAGATGCAAAGGTGCCCATAAAGCTAGCAGCGTTGTATTGATATGGCCAACCTTTTCACCAGGATTGTCCCGAAGTCTTAGGATTGGTAACCGTTAATATGGTATTTCATCTCGAGCGCATCTCGCAAGCAGTTCGTTAGTTCATTGGTTCCCTCAGATGGCGGGGGACAGCAAGTTAACCACTAACTTGCCTTCACCGTGGTGGAGTTTGGCTTACACTTACCACCATCATCCTTTTATTTGATTTCTATATAAAATCTTGGACCAGTTGTTGCCTTTGATAGGAAATGTGATCGTGCAACTGCGATGGTGTAGAAAGGAGGGACAGACTAGTAGATAATACAGAGGCGTCTACAATGCTCAGTGTTCATATTTACCCGACTCTCCCAATTGTTTCAAAAATTTAAGAGAAAGCTATTTACGACTCCATTCCACACAAAGCCTCTGAACTCATACGCCCACGGAAATTAGGTGATTCAGAGCTAAAAAAAAATGCAATGAACCATCTTCTTGATATTTTTTTTTTTTTTTATTATTATTCCTTTATATTATAATTATTTATCTATCGCCTTCTTTGTGACAGCATTTATAGCTATTTTTTATACCAATTTTTAATATTTGCCATTTAAAAATAATATCTTAACTATTATAAAACTGTAACAGAAGTGTGTGACAATGAAGATATTATCAGAAAGTTACAATAATATAAAAAAATAATTTTATTATAAAAAACCAAAATTAAACTACCTACTCACATAATTCACTTCAGCGACATGCGTCGTCAACCATCTTAATAAAAACAAAAACTGCTTCTTTTGCTTGCTTTTTTACAATAATATGTTTTTAGGTATCCCTGATTCCAATTCACAAATTTTTGTATTTTTTTTCTGTATGTTTTATTGGTTTGTTTGTTCGAGCATCACGCAAAAACTACTGAACTGATTTTTATGAAACTTTTTTCGTTTGATAGTTTTATAATCTGCTTAAAATCTGGTATATAATCTATGCGAACTAAGTCGCGGGTAAACACTAGTAGTATATAAAATTCATTCGTTCATTGAATATGACGTTATAGTGTAACTCTTTGTATTTTCCTTTGTCATTCTATATAACTACTAAATATTCAAAGCCCTTTTCAATAAAAGTCTGACTTTCATTATTAATTAGTTTTTTTTACTGTCCGTATAGCCATGGTAGGTAATACAAGTTACTCAATTATTAATATTGACTAAAGACATTATAAAACCCAATTATTTTGTTTGTGTTATTTTTTCTTTCAATTCGATTAATAAATAATCTAATAATTATAGTAAAACGGTATAGTAAAGTAACGTAATGTAAGTACTACTACATCTACATCACCCAAAAACATAAAGTTATAAACTGTACGATTCCACTGTCAGGCAAAGGAGGAGGCCTCACGAATTATGGTGAAAGGGGGAGTAAGCCATACTCCACCACGGTGGAGGCAAGTTAGTGGGCCACTTGCTATCAGGGAATTTTCAAATCGCCTTAATATGCCCCTGACCTGCCTTAACGAATAGTTACACCGCCATCTGACGAAACTATCCGTGACTAACTGCTGAATGTGCCTTCCGAATCACGGAGACGCTCGAGATGAAATACCGCATAAAAGTTCACCTTTTTTTTTTTTTGTTAACTCTGGGTTTGCTCTTGACCTCAATCCAGTCCTCAGGACGAAGATGGGGTCGTAGATGTAGCGAGCTTAGATGCCTATTCACTCGTACTTTAAAGGAATTCGGGTTGTAAGTACTCGGAAATATTGACGCAGGTAAGGCATCAGGCAGAATTTTTTTAAACATGAAGATGTGTTATGATTCTGGTACTTTAAATGTGACTAGATAATTTGTATGACAGTGTCCTAGATATTTTTATTTATATTTATTTATATTTATAATATTAAGAACTTATTACTTATCGTACCTACTGCAAACATCTTTATACAACGTTTACAAGCAAGAATCATACATATTAATGTTACGTTGTATTTGTAAGCTCACTGTGTACAAGCAAGCATGACCTGATCACCGTTTTTAAAAGTCAATATTTTTCACAACATTTTCAGAAGCAAGTTTTTAATAATCACTTTGTAACATGAAACACTTTCTGAATTCGGAATTTTTCGTCTGTGTTCTCTGTGACGGCCAGGCTTCCGAATTAATTTTCCCGGATCGCATAGAGTGATGACGTCACTGGCGGCGACAGTCATGTTATATAACACGTTATGTATGTACTCCGTTTGCATATTATAAAGCCTTTAAGAGGAAAGGCGGGTACCGTTTTTTTCATACAAACGTATTCCCCTGTTTTCTTTCTGGATAATGACGCTAGAGCAAAAATTTTTTACCATAATACAATCCATGTTACCTCTGCTATGTCCCTATGTTTTACTGTATGAACTAGAGGCAATCGAAAATTAACAATTTTACCGCCCGTTTTCAGACATCCAGTAAACAAAGTAGAAAAAAAAACAGCAAAACATACATAGCCAAAGTCTTTCTCATACTATTCTTGAAATAAATTCAAATCGGTTTAGTTTTGGAGGAGGAAACGTGGGAAAACGAAATGTTGATTTCGTCAATTTTATATAGATAAAATTGGTCCAAGCTGCAGTTGTCTCTTTCGCACTCTAGTTGGCGGGGTGTATGGGTGGGGCGGATCGGACAAATACGTATACATTCGGAAAAGTTACCTATTCTCCAAATTTCAATTTCAGCCCGCCAATCCTCTTAAATGGAGAAAAAAGCACTCGTGACGTCATAGCGTAACTCATGCTACTCGACATGACGGCACACACTTTATTTTCTTGATATTAAAATACTAACATTTTGTTAAATACTAGTGCATTTAAATGGACTTGATAATATGATTTAAAAAATAGAAAAACGTATACTACTCTTTTTAAAGCGAAAGCTAGCCCAGTTTGGTTGTCGACCAACCAAACTGGGCCAATGTTATTGTAATTGCTCAAACCGGCTTCAGGCCTGCTGCAATGGCCCACCCCTTTTCACCCGCTTTTGTAAAAGAAGGTATAATACCCTGCAGTGGAATTTTTCAGGCTATAATGTACCTACCCCAGTGGGAGACAGGCGTGAGAATATGTATGTATGTATGTATAATGTACCTATACTTACCTACATACGGCCATTAGAGCAACGTATCTTTATGATGTATCTATGATTTCGAATACAGATTCCACAATCGTTTTTTTAATTGAAATTACATAATCTAAACTATTATAAAACTGTAACAGAAGTGTGTCCGTACATTAAAGATATTTACAAAAAAAAGATTACGACATGGTTTTTGTGTCCTGTCCCTGATTCCAAATCACAAATTTTTGGATTTTTTGTCTGTCTGTTTGTTTGTTTGTATATTTGTTTTTTTGGGTGTTTGTTTGTTCGAGTATCACGCAAAAACTACTGAACCGAAATTGATAAAAAACTTTCTTTGTTTGATAGCTTATCTTTGACTTAAAATCTGGCATATAATTTATGCGGGCGAAGTCGCGGGTAAAAGCTCTTTATCTTATAAAACTCACTACAATAATGTTGTTGTACGTAACTGTAAGAAAGCTAAGACATACGTCTGCATACAAACACATACGTACAAACAATTTACTTCTAATTAAATTGTGAGACTTCATTGCCTTGACCTTTTCTCTCATGGATACAAATAAGGTTAAGACATTGTTTATATAAATGATCCTGTAGATCCCATCTCAACCTACAATTCCCCTTTTTGTTCGTATTTTATTCAATTTCCACTTTATTCTGTAGATCCTAGAGTACAATTCAGAACGTGCATAGTGCAGTGCTTTTAACTGCATATTTTAAAAACCATTTTCAATTATTTAATGAACATGAAAGAGGCTATTAAGTTTTACAACAAATTTTTTCTGTTTCAGGTTGACATAAATAATAAACAACAATAATGTAACTATGAAAAAGATTTTATGCTACAAGACAAGGAAAAATGGGTGTGATACATTGCAAATTATTTCATTATTACTGGTTTTACCCTCCATTCTGCGAGCTCAAAATACCCTGGGGTGTCCCGACTTAATATGGAGTAATAAATGTTCGTGCTATACTTTCGAGGATGGTGAGATTATAATGTTTTACTTTTGAACAAATTAAGAATTTATTGTTATCTTTTGTGGCAATGAGGAAACATTGAATATCTGTTGAATATACTATTTTTCGTCAGCTAAGAAAACAATTGACTCCTGAAACATAGCTGTCATTTCATACAAATTGGAAAAACTGTCAAGAAGAGGCAAGCATGTGCGATACTGAGTGCGGGCGAATGGGATAGGACTATTAGGCCAGTCATTTTACGGAGTTTTGTTAGGCGGGGTAGGGAGTAATTATAATTGGACTTTTAAAATGTAACCGGCACCATTTAGTGACAAAAATACTATCCTAGACCATATTAAAAAAATTGCTACGCAGCATAGAAGTCAAAATTGTGTATCCTATAAGGCTTTTAAATTAAAAATATTAATAAGTACCAATCACACATTTGAATTAGACTTAACAATATACATTATTTTTGAGCGAAGAAATAGTAATTAAAATTTAAAAAATGAGGTATTTATTAGAAAATACGAATGTATTTTTCAAAACCTTTTAAGTAGACTAAAATGTTTGAAGTATGTACAATGGTAAAGCCTTAAATATGTGCAAAAAAATAATTTATTTCACACATTTTTTAGAACGAGATAATATCTAAATTTTAAAATTGGAACTGTTGCTGACGTGATTTTTTTTTTTAATTTTGGTACATTTCTAAGCTCAAATTGACTCTTAAATACTATACCGAAAAAAAATCTATTACTAATTACTCCCGGCTCAAACCGTAAAATGACTGGACTATATACTTCCAAAGGAAAATATACTCTATCGTTATCTGTTGTTTGCCTCCGACTGCCCAGCAGGGGTTTGGTAAAAAATTTGTGGGAGGCAGGGAGTGACCGTACTGTATGTAGTACTAGATACTCTTCCCTAAAAGAACAATAATTCTAATAGGTTAATAAAAGCGGTCAAGTGCGGGTCGGGCTACTCGCGCACCGAGGGTTCCGTACCACACAACCACAGAACACAACATTATTAACTTTGAAAAAAAAAACTTTTTCTGTCCGGGACCTTTAGCGCAAGACCGACTTGCACTTGTTGTTATTCTGCAGAGCTTGCTCTATAATTACTCTAAGTTTGACGCTTGTATATATTACCGTTTTTACGATAGAGCGTGAAGAAAAAACGTTGATAAAAACTAGTTTCTTGTTGAGATACCCCCTTAATTTTTAACTTTTTGACATTTTTATTATTTGTTAACAAATCCGCCGTAACAACGCACATTCTGTGAAAATGACAACTATCTAGCTTTTACGGTTCAAAAGTTACAGCCCTAAATAGGTCGGACAGACGGACGGACAGACGGACGGACGGACAACGTAGGCTTAGTAATAGGGTCCCGTTTTCACCCTTTCGGTACGGAACCTTAAAAACGAAATAGATTGAAACATTTGACTGTGGCTGGTGGATTTAGTCGCCATACCTTAGCAATTTAAACATGCCCTGGTCTTTTCAAACCCGTATGCTACGAAATTGTTTCAATCTATAATGTGATAAAAGCTAAACAAGCTTTCGGGTTACAATCGAAATCGTTCTCAAATAATTAATGTCCCGAAATAAGTTAGGTGAACAATTGAGTAGAATTTATCCAATATCTGGGAATCGCCTTGAAACTACATTTATTAAGAGTAGGTGTTTCCTTCTCGTAATATTACGTTTCGTACAATAATAATGAAGTTATATGAAGTGGGAACGTACCTTACTTAACGCTATAATAATAAAATAAGTTGTTATATTTTTCACAAAGTAAAATTGAAAACATTAAATATTTTTACAGGTGTTTTTCTAGATTGCCAAGACACAACTCTCAAAGACGTAAAGAATGCTCTCAAAAGTGTTTCCAACATCCATTCTTTGTCCATATACGACCTAGATGACAGCCGAGATGCCCTGGGCTCCCACTTTGTACCCCAAGGACTATGCATCAAGCACGTTCACATTGCCAGAACAAGCATCAAGGACATCGGCGATGACACCTTCATGCCTTTACGAAAGTGCCTTGAAACACTAAGCATCGTCTCCAGCAAAATTAAATTTATGCCACAAAAAGCGTTTTCCGGAATGCTTAAACTTATCTCTATCGACTTGACCTCAAACCACATTGAGGACATACCAAGCTACAGCTTCTACGGTCTTCCGCTGATGAAATTGAACATAAAAGGAAACATGATACGCGATATATCAGAATCTGCCTTTTCTAGTTTAGAACTGTCCCTCTCGGAAATTGATTTAAGCGAGAACAACCTCACCATGTTTCCGATATCTGCACTCGCAAAGTTGAGACATCTCCGCTCCCTGAGACTTGCCTGGAATGAAATGTACTTTTTCCCTACGGTCGAAAATTCTGATTTGATATCCCTCGAATATCTTGATTTGAATTCTAACAATTTTGAATTTATTTCAGAAGACTGCCTTAAATTTTGTCCGTCCCTTACAATACTCTCATTTCATTTTAATTTTATTAACAACATTCACTATCGAGCTTTCTATTCTTTGGTGAATTTAAAATCCCTAGATTTAAGTCATAACAGGGTTAAAATATTAAATCCCAACCTGTTTCAGAATAACAAACATTTAGAATTTATCAATTTAGGTCATAATCACTTGCATCATATCAATGGCCTATTTTGTAATCTGCCGTCATTAAATGAAGTATTTCTAAGTCATAATAATATTTTGGATGTGCCAATAGATTCATTTCATAATTCAAGTAAAATTAGTGCAATATACTTAGATATGAACTGCATAAGCAATATGCATAGTGAGAGTTTTAGTAATTTAGTGAACTTAGCTAAGCTACGATTAGAATTTAATTATCTAAATAAAGTGCCACATGATATTTTTATCAATAATAGAAATTTAAAAATGATAAGACTAGACAATAATAACTTTTCAGACTTACACAACAGCACGTTATGGTCCCTAGTAAATGCAAATGAAATCAGAATCAATAATAATAAATTAAAATTTATTTCTAAATTTCATTTCGCTCATTCATTGAAAGTAGAAGACATTTATTTAAGTCACAATAAAATCAGCTTTATAGAACCTGGAGCTTTTATGAAAATGACAGATTTAAAATATCTAAGTCTAGAAAATAATAACCTTGTGGACATTAATGACATTTTACCAAAGTTAAGCTCAAACTTGCTTACTCTTCACTTAGACTCGAACTCGTTATCATTAATAAACAGTTTTATGTTTCAGAGTCACGAAAAGTTACGCCATTTGAGTTTGAAGAAAAATCGTATAAAATTTTTAACAAAGGCAACTTTTAGGAATTTGACTCATCTCGGACGTCTTGAGTTGAGTAACAATGAATTTTCTGTTATAGACGATTTTTCTTTTCAAAACTTAGATTCGGCACGTTTTCTGGAATTACAATATAATTTACTGCGCAATATAACGAATTACACTTTTTTCGGATTAACTGAATTGGAAGACTTGGACGTTTCACATAATAGAATAATGTTTATCTCAGACATGGCATTCGATACTCTGAAAAAGTTGCGAAGCCTCAATTTGTCATTCAATCCTCTGAAGATGCTACACAAACAAATTTTCCAACAAGGCTTACCACTAAGCTCACTTTATTTGGACAACTGTGAAATACAGCTGATAGAAAATGGGACCTTTCACGGATTGAACAACCTTAAATCGCTTTCACTTAAAAATAACTCCCTAAAATCAACCGATTTGTTGTCAATCGACGTTCCAGGATTGAAGTATTTGTATCTGTCCCACAACGTTTTAGACTATTTGCCTTTAGAGTCCTTTGCTCAACTTCCCCTTTTGGAAATATTATTCCTCGAACACTGTAACGTAGAAAATATTGTTGAAGGGACATTCGCATTCAATAGAAACCTTTTGAGATTGAACCTGGCACAGAATATTATTAGCACGATTCCGTCGACATTGTTCGATGCGCAAAACTCTATTTCAGAATTGAATATAAGTAACAATTTCTTGGACTACGTGCCGTACAATACGTTCCACAACTTGACACAAGTCGAATCTCTTGATATTGCAGACAACCTATTACCGAGGATAGAGCTGAGTGGTTTTGAAAAGTTAACTAAACTAAAATACTTGATTCTGAAAAAGAATGAGATTAAATCTCTAACAGCGAGGAAAAAAGTTGAATACAACGAATTAATATTATTTGATATCAGCTTTAATAGATTAGATAGTATACCTCAATTTATATTTGATATTTTTCCCAATATACAAAACCTTAATATTTCGTATAATGAAATTGTTCATTTTGAATTTTTGATGTCTTATAAAAAAGTCGGAATTACTTTAGTTAACATAGATCTAAGCAAAAACCCTGTGGTTTCTTGGACCCCTTCTAGAAAATTAGACAATAATACACTTATGGCAACCCTGTTTGAGCTTCACATTAGTGATACCAACATGACTAACATAGAAGAAGCCACGTTTGAATCGTTCACAAGCTTACATCAACTTTATTTAACGTTCAATAAAATTAGGCGCTTATCAATTAGTCCATTTTCTAACTTGGCGTATTTAGAAAACTTAGATTTAAGCCATAATAGAATTTCACAACTTAAAACAAGTAATTTTCGAGGTCTCACTAAGCTTAGAACGTTATGCTTGGCAAATAATAATATTGAATCTATGGAATCTTTTGCTGAAGACTTAAACAATTTGAAACTTTTAGACCTTTCACATAATAAAATTCAAAATATTCTAAATGAAGATTTGATAAATTTGAAAGAGCTCACTGTTTTATATCTAGGGCACAACAATGTAAAATATATATCAGTTACAGCTTTCAGAAACCTTAATAAAATAGTACAAATAGACTTAGGGCACAATAAACTCCAAATGATTCCGATAGAACTCTTGAATTCAATAGAGAATCACATTCAAGATATATCATTAAAAGGTGAGAGTCATTTTATTAATATTTTAAATCCAGCATTTGCCCCGAAACAGCATATTCATTAAGTGTGCATTTCACCGCATATAAATAGTGTTTATTATTGGCTACGTTGAAATATTTACATTCGAAATAAGTAACACTGCACTGGTTTTAAATTTAAATAAAGATGAATTAAACGAAAATGTGAATTTTAAACAGTCTCATTCATAGCATGATTGTGACAGATTTTTTTATTTATAAATTAATGGCGTTTTGCTTGTAATGCAGCAATGCATTTCTGCCATGTCAAGGGTTTATCTCAAGGATTGTTTTTTGCGCAAAAATACCATTGAGATAGAGATGGTGAAGCCTCGTGGCAACCTCAAACGTGCGAACACCACGCGAGTGAGATAACCACTCGTGGCCAAACTTACAAGGTGAGTCGACAGAATTATTAATACCCTAACATTTCAGATAACGTCCTAATATGCAGCTGTCAGAAAAACAATACATGGGTATGGATACAGGATCACCCGAAGATAATAAAAGGGGACGCGGTGACGTGTCTTAACGACGATTATCCGAAGGAGAAGTGTAATGTGCCAGTCATCTCGCAATTGTCGGTAGACAAGCACAAAGACAACTCGGTGTCTGTGTCCTGGTTCATACGGAACAGGACTGCAATCAAAGCGCTTCAAATTCTTTATTACGGCGAAGATGTTAATACGGATGTGAGTTGGTTAAATTTGTTCTTTTTTGTTCCATGGCTAATTCTTATTTTAAAATAACTTTACAGACAGCGTTATATACTACATACAGCTTGCATACAGCGCTATATACTAAATGTTAAGAGACTTTTAAGAGAATATATAACTAGCATAAAATTGTATCAAAATAGTTTGATAAAGACTGTGTGTCCGTGGCAAAGCATACACCCTTATTTATGCCTTGATCCACAATAACGTGTCATTTATATTTTATTGAGGAATAACATAGAGTGAATAAATTATGGAATAATAATATAGTCAAGATAAACGTTTTGAGATTTAAGCACCAAGTTGTATCTTTCCATACTTCTTTAATTTCATTGCAATATCTTTCGTGTAGATCATTTTTATTATTATAGAGATAACAATTAATATTTCAATAATTATCTCTGTAAATAACCTGTACTAAAACATAACCTATACTTATACATCAATTTAGGTTCTTAACAATTAAAATTAATTTATTTTTTTAGGTCAAGCTGAGATATTTAGAAAAAACTGAAGTTTCAACGCATATAACAGACCTACACCCAAACACAAACTACGTAGTATGTATCGTCACTCTTTACGATGATCTCCCGTACGATGAACTTGAAGACGATCTAACGCTAAACGTAACCACTGAAGTTAACGTTAACGTTACGGCAAGATTAACTGAAGACGTCGTTGAGGCGATACTAATGCGATCTCCTTCGAGCGAATGTATCTCATTCAATACATTCAGGAAACCTCTCACGGTGAAACTGAGACCTAATAAAGTGTTTGATATAACAACAATATTGAATAGACGAATGGGTTTGATCGTGGGATGTTCTTTGGGCTGTGTAGTGTTCTTTATAATGGTCACGGTTCTGTTGTACACCAAGATTAAAGAGAGAAAAAGAATTGCAAAGGCTGACCCGTCTGTATGGGCGGAAATGAACGATTATCATTCTATGCATAGTAAGGAGGATATTTTAGAAAATTCGACTTCTGCTTCTACTGATAATATTTTATTAGGAATGACCAAAAATCGTAATATTTCGATAGAACGCTAATATATTAAAATCTTAGTGTAGAATTTTACAGGAAATATGTTTGTCAGAGCATCAATGCAATAATAATTAATGATTAATTGACGGAAGTAACCATTTTCCAACTTAATCGCAGTCGTGATTTGATCTCTCGGTTAACATATTTTACAAGTAAAATCATTATTTTTAAGAAAATCTTCGATTTGTTATAGATTTTATTAGATTGTAAAATTCGAACACCTAAATAGAACAATGAATTCTAAATTACACGTTATTTTAGTACTTTTTAATAGTTTTTAAATAGATGCTTCGACATTTATGACTGTTCGCTTATGAATAGCTTATTAGTGTAGAAGTAGGTAAGGTAGTAGGATTATAGTTAAACTTAATTGTAGATATTTTAAATTTTTTAATACCCTAGCCCTTAAATATAGAATACATTTATTGAAATGGTTGCCAGTTCGTTTTTTTGTTTGGCAAATACGTCTTCCTTACTTCTGCGCTCAATTCATATCTCCTGCTGACGGCAAAAAGACCCATGATAATTATATGTCCGTACATTGTTATCTAAAGCAAAAGACAATGCGGGTTTTGTATGAAGGTTGGCGCTTTATTTTACGCCGTTGTTTTTGGCGCGGCCAGCAACTAAACTTGAATATTTTATTTGAGAATAAAGTAACAAACAAAACATATTAACATGTATATCCCTAACCTCAGTCCGGACGGAGATATAAAGGCTAGAAGTTGAAAATATTTCCATTACGTGCACTTCAAGCCCTTATATCTCAGTTCGGACTGAGTTCCTTCTTACCTTTATTCTGAAATATAATATTCAAGTTTGATTCAAACCCCCCCGTTGTTTGTTGTTTGGTTTGTTTGTTTGTTTCAATGTATGTGCCTGTGAGCGTTATTTATTTTTTTTTTTATTTATTTATAGATTGGCCGTGCTAAAAAAAAGAAAAAAAAGGCGCCATTTTAAGGCATAGGCTTTTGCAACCATACTAAACCCACAATATAGTGAGACAAACGTTTTTTTCTTGCGATTTCGATGTTGATCCTGTATAGAACATTTTTCAGTTTGAGGGTCTGATCTTCCCTTGAAAAAACCGTCAGCATATTAAGTTGCATCGTGTATCATACGTTCTCTCTGACTACCCCCTTGGAGAATATAGTCGTAGCACATGCTGAGTATCATCGATTAACCCAGGCCACCAGTAACAAATATTGTTTTTGGAATCCAGGGCCCTATTTAATAAACGTTACAATTGTAATTTACAATTACAATTCGGGGTACATTGCTGATAATGTTAGTGACACATTACCTAATACATGTTTACCGTCAATAGTAACCAGCAATGTACACTGAATTGTAATTGTAAATTACAATTGTAACGTTTATTAAACAGGACCCAGAGCGTGGCGTTCTTTACTCACCTTCCTAGTTACCCCTACCATAGTGTAAATAAAATAAGTGATGAAGCTCAGTGGTCGCGGCGGGTCTATACCCGCGCGGCGTGCGGGGTACGGCGGGGGACGGGCGTACTATAACTCAATTCGATGTTAGGGTACACGCGCAGGCAGCGCGGGCCGGGACGCGATTATTTACACTATGCCCCTACATTCGATTGACATGATGGCTGTTTCATTTAATACCATGTCTACTGGGTATATTTGGTTTCGTTTATGACTCACTGATAGAACACGAAAATCAAATCTAAAGTAAAGTTAATAGATTCTTGAGATTAATAAATAAATAGTTAACATTTTGTTTTAGTTCTTTTATAAGACACAATCAGCAGCAATCAATGTTTTATCACCAAAAGGAATCAAGCTTTTACACCTGATAAAAACACGGCAGTTCTTAAGATAACTACTAGAAACACTGGTTTTAATTTTAATTTTTGCTCAACCTTTTGTGGAAAAGTGCCGAATTTCTAGGTCAAGAGTTTTAGGTTGTTCAATGATGAGGAGACATCCACAGACAAAGGCAGTGGGTACTCTATATGTACGTTAGGTACCCTCTCAAGAACTAAAAGCCATTTTATATTTTCTTTTAAGAAATTACCAATCAATCAAACCGTGTCTATTAGACCACCTTATTTGTGACGAAAGTAAATTTCTATGAACTGATGCTAGTAAATTATTTGATAGATTAAAGTGAAGTTGATTTAAATGCTATTTAATCAGCGAACTAATTCGCTGTATTTTATATTGACAATAGTCTAAGCACACTACAATAAAATAATTATAATTCGGGTTATTGTCAATCGTATACAGGGTGTTAGGGTAAACAGTTGCAATACTTTAAGGGGTGATTGTACCCATGATACTGAACTACTTTCCCTAAGAAATATATTGCAAATTCGCAAAAAAAAAAACGACTTTTCATACAAACGATCGATCAGCCGATTTCATTTAGTATGGAAAGTAAATTTTTATTTTGTGCTAATTTCCTATAGGTTTGTTTGGGAAAGTTGTTCAGTATCATGGGCACAATCACCGCTTAAAGTAGTGCAACTGTTTACCTTAGCACCCTGTATACTTTTTCTAGGAAATTGATAATGAAGCCTATCTACAAGGTGTAACAAAACAACCTAGTAATATTTAATGGGTAGTTCATACTAAACAACTTTTACTATCGAAAAAAATCTGCTGTCCTATTAAGTCAAGTAGGTACCTACTCAGTTCTCGATCTCCATAGTGAAAGTTGTTTAGTTTTATGATATAAACATCCCCGTTAAATATAACTAGGGTGTTTTGTTACACTCTTCGATCAAAGTAAAATGAACGGATTGGCCTTACGCGAACATTTCAAACGATTGCTAGTCAATATTGCCTTTACTTTGAAACATCAGGTATACTCTGAAAGCTGGCATAGGTTTTAGTTTAAATCCTTTGGGTATACTTCAAGTACGTACCGAGATGACAGACCAAGTGTACTACTTTGTATGGATCACGTGCCCTACTTTGTGTGTTACAACTAAATGCGCTTTGGGCCTATCCATTCATTAGGTACAGTCAAGAGCACATCAAGCTTTACACTTGCAGTTCGATTGTAACGCTCATGGCGCAGTAAATAAGAACGGTACAAAGTCCAAAGTGTCAAGCTTGACGTGCTCTTGACTGTATTACTTGGCTCAAAGGTACAGCTGTAGAAGTTTTGTGAAATATCGATTTGTTTAATTTTATTTTTGATCTCGCTAAAATTCATTAACTTTTTCTGTTGACTGTACAATTTTGACTGAGAGGTAGAAATGACGACCAGAATAAACGAGCAAATTATAAGTGGATGATAATTAGGCTATGCATATGAATGACGATAATATTTTCACAAAGTGGGTCGTTATTATTTCTGACATAACATTAGTGGTTTCTAAATATAAATCTAACGAACATAAGTAGATATTTATCAAGCTCACCCATATTTACGCATACCTCCGAACTTATGGTATTTTCTTTTCATTCTCGGGAATGCAGGTTTCCTCACGATGTTTTCCTTCACCGCCGAGCTAGTAAATGATAAATACAACCGTACATAAATTCCGAAGAACTTAGTGGTACAGGCCAGGAATCGAACCGCGGCCTCAGTATTGAGGCGCTAGCTCTCTTCCGTATGGGCTATCATCGCTCCTTTAAAGTAGGTATAGTATCCGGCAAACAACTTGAACAAATGGTGGGGGTACGGGGTCGCACCAGGTACCTTAAATTTTATTTTAGGAGCGAGAAAAAAAACCTTGATAAAAACAATTTTTTTGTATGAGGAACTCCTTAATTTTTAACCTTTTGTCATTTTTATTATTTGTTAGAATCTGCTGTAATAACATGACAATAACGCATATTCTATGAAAATATCAACTGTTTAGCTAATTACGGTTCAAAAGTTACAGCCCTAAATAGGATGGACCTTAGAGTATGTATAAGCAGGTAGGACAGACAGACAGACGGACGGACGGACGGACAACGTAGACTTATGAACAGGGTCCCCTTTGGGTACGGAACCCTAAAAAGTCGAGATTCTCAAAAATTGTATATACTTATTTGCCATCAGATTCTGCATGGGTAGCATGCTTAGACAATTTATGTAGGGACGAGTTACGCGTGTCATTCTACTAAGAAACATTTCTGCCACTTTTTGCGGGGGGCGAGGTAACATGAAATCTGCAACTTTGGATTTTATTCCCCATAAATTTAGATTCTTATTTTGAATGTTAAAAATCATGAAAACTAGTCTCGTGTGAACCCCAAACGTTCTAAGTTAAAAATTATTGTTTCGCTATTATAGGCTGTCTCGTTTAGTGATAAGGTATAAAATTGGGTGTAAATGCACAAGATCAATTGTTCTTATACCATGGCAGAGGGGAAATGCTACCGCAAGGCGAGTCCCTATATAAATTGTCTAAGGTAGCATGACAACCCGCGATAGCCGTGATACGGCTTTATCACGTCTTTTATGTCGTTCGTTCGTGATAAAGTGATAAAGCCGTATCACAGCTATCAAGGGTTGTCATGCTACCCATGCTGGTAGGTATACCTTTTATATATATTATCTAATGTAGACCTCAAGACAAGTGAAGTCTAAAATCCTTTCCTCACTCCTTTAGACCTTAACCTAAAACTGCCCACACAGCTTCCAGGGCCTCAATTGCGCAATTTTATACGGTTTGGTTTGTTTTGGTTTTGGTTTAGTTTTGGTTTAGATTTGGTTTAGCTGAAGTAAAAAAGCTATCGCGATATTTTTTTGTGAACGTTTAAATCGCACAATACAGAAAATTCGATCGAACGGACATCAAACGTTACGCCAACGTATCTTCCGAAATAAAGCTAAATCGTTACCGTTAATATAATTTGCGCGATACGAATTGTGCATAACGTAACGTTTTTGGTTGTGGTTTTGTTTTGGTAGTATCGTTCAAACTTAGGGCGATTGAGGCCCTGATACGGTGTCATCGTCGAAAGTAATATAAATAACGTTTTTTTTTTATTTGTCTCAAAACAGCAATACACAAAATGACACAAGAAATATAGCAAAGTATTAATTTAAGTTTGGAGACAGAAAAGTCTATGACTCAGCATGATGGAAGTTGACGAAATCGCCAACAACCGCTGTTATTCTGTCATAGCCTGATTTAATAATGCTCATCAGATATCTTCGTATTTCGAGATAGAAAATATGGTTGCAAGCGAGAGCGAGCGTGACAGCTCTTAGTTGCCGACGCACATTGTTAAATTAGTTATCTGTACCGTCAGTTTGACTTTCCAGTACAGTGAAGAGATTTGCTAACCCTGTGCTAACCATATAAGCTGATTTGATTAGCCAGGGTGCGCCGGACCTATAGGGTACTTCCAATAGGGTTGCCAACCTAGTCAAATTGAATAGATATTATATTAATAAACTCTCTATCGAACGTCAATTTTAGGGTTCCGTACCCAAAGGGTGAAAACGGGATCCTATTTATAAGCCTATTTATTTTCTGAACCATAATAGGTAGCCAGTTGAAATCACAGAATATGTGCTATTGTATTGAGTTTGATGAAAAATTATTAAAAAATATATGGTTCACAAGAAACTAGTTTTTATCAAAGTTTTTTTTTCTAGCTCTATCCTAAAAAAACCGGTCCAGTGTGTGTTGGGCTCGCGCTAAAGATTCCTGAGAAAACAATTTTTTTGGTTATATTGTATGATTGTACGGAACCCTCCGTGCGCGAGTCCGATTCGCACTTGGTCGGTTTTTTTTATAATTTATCCTCTTATTAAAAAATAATATACTGAAAACGAGAGATGAGCGTTACTTTTAGACCAGTTTTTAATGGGAATATTTAAAAAATTCATGTAGGCAAATACCCTAAAAAAACTAAATTTAATTATTAAATTTTAATCTTCTATTTAAAAAAAATATGTGACAGCTGAATCACTATTCGTTTTTCGACGTTGTCTCCATAGTGAAAGTTCTTCAGTTTTATGGTCTAAACTTTTGTTACCCCTTGTATAGAGAGCTTAGTGGCATAACTAAACTAAATCTTATAGTGGCCCTTTTACATTGTAAGATCTTGCCAAGGGCCTGGACTTAACAAACAAAAAAAGTCTGTTAAATGCGTGTAAAAAAGCTCGGCTTTATAATAATAAAGGTTCGATTCCTGGGACATGTTCAAGCCTCTTGCCAATCTGCCAGCAAGTACACTACAGTTACACCATTGTCTCTAGAAAAAAACAACGTGTTGCACTCCGGGAGTGCCGGCAGAAGTGTAAACTTTAACATATAAAAGTACTATCATTTATGTGGTAAAATAAAATATTCATTTATTGCGCTATCGTACACAAACATGAAAATCTATGCCGCTTAAACGAAACAGCAGGAACAGGCATACATTTTCGCCGTGCGGTAGAAAGAGAAGGGGATATGTCTGACCAATTTTCGATCAGGAGTGCGATTTTTGAATCTCATTCGCTGAGTTCTTTCTACTGCTGATTTGACTTTAAAAAATCGCACTCCTAAAGTATGATTTTTGAAAGTCAAATCAGCAGTAGAAAGATGCATATATCCACAATAATTTTGACATTTTCAACTGCTGAAAGCAGCGAATGAGATTCAAAAATTGCACTCCTGTAGGTCTAGTATGATTTCTCTACACGCGCGCGACGCGCCTTCGCTGCATACAAAATAACCTGTTCCCGCGCTTTTCGGAGAGTGAAAGCCACGCTTGCAGCGACTTGTAGTATGGGAAAAACTCGAGTCGCGCGCAAGTAGAGAAATCATGCTAGAGGGTCTGATCAGGGTGACGTCACGGTCCTGACGCGAGTTTAACATTTTTTACCCATACCAAAAAGTGCACAACGTTCACTGCAATAGCTATGTTTATTACTTATTGAAATATACCTCAATAATAAACCCGTCACTATAGACGTGACAAATACCATCAATATGTGAATAATTCGATATGGAACTGATATATCTATGACGTTCGTTTGAGCAAACAACCGGACAGATGGGCAGTTGGACGTACTAATTGTCATCTAAGTGCACTGCCCGGGAGAAATGATCTAATAGCTGAAGCACATAATCAAGATGCTTATTGTCCCTTATGCTCAGAGCTATAATGTAACTCGTGTACGAAATTCTATTAAATAACTGTCCAAGTGCGTATCGGACCACGCGCAGGGTAGGGTTCCGCAGTTGCCCGTTACAATATAATATGGACTTAGACGAAGACTTTTTATTTTATACTAACGGTTTAACGGCTAATAAAGTCTAAAAAGTACATTTCATAAGTTAGTCGACTATTACTCGGAAACTTATAAAGCCTACTTAGCGGTGATAGATTGCCGTGAATTTTTTCACATCTCCAACTACAACCGTTTAGCTGGGAGAGGGGGGGACACTTGACTCAACCGAAAATTTTCGCTTTAAAGCTTAATATTTCGCTAACGGATCCCTAAATCGAAAAATGGTTTTCGCAAACCCACAATATTATTAAATGACCTATCCAACGATACCCCACAACATGGGATAGACGAGAAAAAAAATTCATCCCCAGTTCACGTTCAGTTCAGGGGACCCTAAAAAAAATTTTTTTCAAGATTTTATTTTACCACTTTGTCGGCGTAATGAATATGTATACATATTCCAATTAACAGCTTTCTAGTATTTAGCGTCTCTGAGCTAAGCCGCGGACAGACGGACGGACGGACATGGCGAAACTATAAGGGTTCCTTGTTGACTTCGGAATCCTAAAAATTGAAGTGCGTCAAAGCAATTGGGTGCATGAAAATTTTTCAAAAGTTGTAATGAAAATCCACGTATGTGATAGTATGTTAAGGTACCCCTTAAAAATTCTTTTTTTTCTTCAGCTTATAACAAACTTAGCTGTTATCCGCGACATCTTTTGCGTGGAATTTGTATGCATATATTCTTCCATAAGAATTATTAATATTATAATATGATTCTTCCTCGAAGGTCAAGCTATCTCTATCGAAATAGGTGATAGGACAGACAGACTGGGACACTTTTCACATTTATGATATTCGTATGGCCATACAAGAAAGCATATTATTGATAAAAATTGTTTCTTTCATTACCTATTGATTGTTCAGAATCAGAAAAGACGTGTGCTGATCTACCATTCCTATAAGAAGAACATAAAACGAATAAAGTTTCTGCCCACCTCGGGCTTTATGCACATATTCACGACTATATAATATAATTCAATATAGTACTAGTACATAAAGATGGAGTTATTTCGCTCGGTAAAATTTAAATCCATTGAGATTAGTTGACGATACGCTCTAATACAGTTCCTTAGGACCTTTATTATAGCTCCTAAGTCTACGTTATAAAGACGAAAATGCCTTGAATTTAAGGTCTCTGTATATTGATGGAAGTAGGTGGAAGTGTAGATATCACCAAGTAGCTATGATTATTATTAGTCAGTGCGTGGAGAAGGCTTAGCGGTTTCATTTCAATCCTTATGAACCCGCATGCAAGTGATTTATGTTGCTGAAGGATTTAATTCCAATTACGGTCTTAATAAGCAAACCTTTGTGATACATTGTCAAGTGAATTATTCCAGTGTCAAACTATCATCATAATTATGTTTTCATGTTTTTAGAATCTGTACCTCAAAACGCTCAAACCTTATTGCGTTGCATTGCCCTAGCAGGGTTCATTTGTGTGAAACTATATAACCTGTTTGTAACATTCATTTATGTACCACATGATGGCAATTAATGAAATGAATCTAAGTATACGAATTCACAATAACCCTCCTTCTGGCGCAGTCGGGTAAAAAGAAATTGACTTTCAAACAAAGCCGCGTCGGTTTTCAATTTGAATAAAAAGACGAAAACAAATTAAATACTTGTAATTAGAAAGAATTACACGAATTACGCATGCAAATTTTATTATTTTAGAATTAATATAGATATGTGGTCTGAAAGAGGATGTAGTGACAAAAATAGAGAAAGGTATGTTGCGATGGTTTGGTCATGTGGAAAGAATGGATGAGAGCAGATTGACGAGAGCAATTTATAAGGCAAGCGTAAGTGGAAATGTTGGAAGGGGACGGCCTAGACGTACGTATACGGACCAAATTGGCGACGTGCTTAAGAAGGGCCAGGTCAGATCTACCCGAAACCGACGAGCATGCATGAAAGGTCTTATGAATGTGGAGGAAGCTAGAGAGGTATGTCAGGATCGTAGCAGGTGGCGTTCCGTTGTCTCTGCCTACCCCAGTGGGAGACAGGCGTGAGAATATGTATGTATGTATGTATGTATGTATGTATGTAGAAAGATTTTGGTGACAATACGATAAAGTTTTATAGCATACCACCAGAAATGTGCGAGGTAGCGAGATGTCAGCAAGGAATAAATTCACCAATAGCACGCTCACTCGATCGCGTCACAAGAAAATTGAAGCAATTCCATTAGCTCGCTTTTTCTTCGCTCACCGCCTCGTATCGAAAGAAAGAAAGAAAGAAAATATTTTTATTTGTATGCACAACAAAACACTGGTAAATACTTACTGGTATTTTGGTCGCCTCGCCTTACGCGTACAGCTCTGGTAGAAAGTCAGCCATGCTGTTCTCTTGTGGGCGAAATGATAGCGACATATTGACACTTCGTTCCACCCTGAAACATTCAAACCTGCGGGTGTTTTTTTTAAAATAATTAATGGACTCTTGCTAGTACGTTAGCACTGCATTTCCGCCAGTGTCAAGTAGTTTATGGGAGAATCTATCCCAATCTCAGGGATTGTTTTTAGTCAAGAACAAGCAGAGATTGAGGATTGCGGAGCCTCGTCGCAGGCAAAAACACGACGCGCGAAAACAACGCGAGACAAGTGCTTGGGTCAGAACCTGCAACGTGACTCCCTGGTGTTCTTTGCTACAACGCACTCATTCCATCGATATAATGGCATATCTGGCAACATCGAAAGATATAAGGTTATGAGCGTAAGTATATATGTATTTGTTATATACGAATGGTTTTCAGATGTTCTGTTCATATACCACATGTATGTCTTAAGTACAGGCGTTATCAAACTGTGATCTACACATAGATGATTAAAAAAAAATGTATTTTCAATACACAAGCGCGGCGAACCAAAGTGGCTCTTGGCCACAGAATAGATATTTTAAAATATGCCACTCTTGTGGTATTTGCTGCCAGTCCCCGTTTGCATTAGGATATAAATCCTTGCGAGCTGACTCGAAACTACCTAAACGCACTAAAATAATAGATGGCTGAAGAAAGTAAAATAATACAGGGTGTAAGTGACAGTCTACCAAATACTAAAACGGTGAATTTAGAGCATCAAACTAAACCACTTTAACTATGGAGCCTACCTCAGGAAACGCAAACCGCGGAACGCGTTCCGTCTACCTCATTTGCTCTAGCTAATGACGTTCCTGAGTGACAGAAAAGGATGGAGCGACGGGAAAAGGCGATGCCATGCTGCCAGATGAGGTATACCCTGTCATACTTTAACAAAAGACCGATTTCATAAAATGTTTTTATTAAAAAGGCAGTCATGATCATATTACGAAATGAAAACTTGATAAATGGGATTAACATTACATTCAATCTAGAATAATGTAAATCAACAAAGTGGATACCTGCTTTTATTTCAAAATGAATATCGATATTATTCGCAATTTACATTAACTCTTATCCAATTAGTAAAAATAAATAGAGCGTTATTTTAATGGTAATATCATTTAATTTAAACTGCGATGTGATTATGTAAAGCTAGCGAACCTTAATTTTAAGGCAAAATACGTAGGCTTTTACGTAACTTTAGTAGGGCGTAATGAAACACATGCTTGGAATGCTTCTGTAGTTTTCCGAGGCTCTTCACTTTCAGCGCAGCGGGGCAGCTTACATATTTTCATTTTCTGAAAATTTTTAAAATATATATTTATCGTAGGAACATCATTCTCCTGTGGATTCGATGAAAGATTTAAACAACAAGTAGATTTCGGTGAAAATATTTTTGTTTGAAAGCATTTTAAATCAAACATGATACAAAGCTTTCACTCAGCTGTGTTTGAATATAATAAGATTAATAATTTTACCTACCACTAAAAGTGATGTGTAGTATATTTTGGCCAAGTCTGAATCGACCCTAACGAAGACTAATGTAGGTCAGAGAGCTTTAATTATTGAACGAACTAAACCACAATCAATGTTTTCCTAAACCTAAATCTAGGTCATGATTTAAATTATGTATGAGGTTTGCAACTAGGAAATAGCGTTCATCAGAAACAAAACTGGTTCAAAACAAGTTCGATTGATCGATGTTAATGAAAAATATAACTATAGATAAAGTATCCATCTACCATAAAAGAGCACTTCACAATACAATAACTTATCAGAATCGAAACGGCATATTTTACAACCCTATTCAGCAAAATCTCCCTTGAGTAATGTGGGTCAGACCCATTTCCGCAAATAAATTCAGCTTTCAAAATAAATAACGTTCCTCCCCTTGGAACAAGGAGAGGGACATTATTAAGTCCCGATGTTCTACTACAAGTACGTTAAACAACGTTTAATCACGAGTCACGACTAACCTAAATCGAGATATCCAAAAAGCAATTAGTATCTAGAAAGGTAGGTAAGACAAGATCACATTTTCCTCAGTGGGTTGCCATCGCAACGAGTCATTTACAATTTGAGACAAAACATAAATTAACAAACGAACCAAATAATCAAAAGGATAGTAAATAGATTGTAATTAATACAGTAAACAATCCTTTTAATTGAAGGCGTGAAATAATTGTTTTAATTTCAAAGTAATAATTACAAGGTTCAATTATTATAGCCGATAAATACTGTATAGATAATTAAAAAGCTGAAGCTAGTAAAATAATCTTAACATACATAATTATATTTATTAATTAATGATATAGGGTTAACGGGAGGCCATCAATAAGGGGAGGCCTTCGACCAGCAGTGGGTCACTGAACGGGAGATTTTGGGTTTTACTTTGTAAATTTTAATGATATCTTTTTGAAGATAAGCGCGCCCTTTGTTCTTTCTACTTTGTTGTATGTGAATGTAGGTTTAATAGTTACAAACATTAAAAAAACTTTTTGGTCTACATTAATTATCAAAAATGCTAACGATCGTGGTTACCTAAGCTTTGTCGGTGTTGCTGTTAGCTCATATTTCAAATATTAAACAAGACAAACAAAAGCCCGTATGTCTTATTGTTTCTGCTTAGAACAGACCATCCCATTTCTTCCCATAAACATAGATTATGTCGTACGAGGTGACTTAGAGATAACGTTTCTACTGCAAGTGTTTTTGTGGGTGAAGCCATTCCATCCTCAATGAAATTCAAGGTTCAAGGCGATTGTAGCAATGTTTCAGAACACCCCCAGAGAGAAAACGATCGTGACTATGTGATTGTATAACCCACTTGAAACCGAACATAACTCAAACATAGCAACAGATGCAAATGCCACACTTAATATTTGCTTACGAAAACACATTAGTACTCTTAGCATATATGACGGTACGTGATATCGGTGTCGATCTGCTATCTCCGCACTTTCGGATAATGGATTCATTTGTATTCAGGTTGCAAGTGGGCACTGTAACGAACATCGAGGGAGCTGAGCTGACGCTCGGTACAATTACCACTGTTAATATTTACCAACTGACGCCGAGGACTAATTGCTACGACTCTACTGTTGCGCTTAGCGGCGTAGATACTCGCACTAGATGGGGGACACAGAGCTGTGCAGAGACATCACTCCTTCTTTACTTTATTTATCATTTTTATAACACGTTATTTTAAATAGAGATTCGTCCATGTAGTATTTTTTATACATTAATTGCTAGGCTATTGATAAGCGTATACATCGAAATCGCAAAAAAAGAAATCCGCTCTTTCATACAAAACTGTAGTAAGTCTCGACTCAAATGTATGGGATGGCAGTTTTTTTTTATTTTTTCTCGACGTTGACTCCATAGTAAAAGTTGTTCAGATTGATGGTCTGAAGCACCCCCTTAAGTATTACTAGGGTGTTTTGTTACACCCTGTATAAGTGGCATTGATATCACTGGCACCCTGAACAACTTTTACTATTAGAGCAAACCGATCGTAGGCAACAAAAAATCTGCTGTTCCATACTAAACTATCATTTTTACTCGACTCTATATTAAACAGCTGTTTTCTTTTTTGATACGATCGGTTTGCTCTCATAGTAAAAGTCGTTCAGTTTGATGGACTATGCCTATGTTACCAATTTCACCCTGTATACGTCCACTACAGGGCACATGCCGACCCTCATAGAGGGTGTTTGGGCGTTAGTCTACCACGCGAGCCCAATGTGGATTGATAGACTTCACACTGAACCACGCATCGGAAATTCTTCTGCAGCATTTCCTCACGATATTTTCCTTCACCGTTTGAGAGCAGTCGGTAATACGTAAATAAGTTAGAAAAACTGATTCGTGTTGTAAGACAATAATAATAATTTTAAGATCCAATGATTTGTTTTCCGTTGATCAATGCCGGCCGCTTCTATGTACGCTATCATCGTCCACAGAAGCGTGTCACTGGAGAGTTACTTCATAATTATGATTATTACTGAAGGCTAACCTGATGATAGAAGGTAACCGTTACGAGTACTTGTATCAAGCATTGGGATGCGGAAAAGCGTTTGTCCAGAACTCAGATCAATCCCAAGGAAAGAGCCTCCCCGAGTGACGAAACCTGAGTTTATCCGGCGCACCCTTGGACAGTCAGCCTCGTACGACACGACAACAAGAAAGAAGAAGAAGCGGTGGAAAAAATTCAATATCTGCCCCCATAGTATGTTGCGAGTGATAGGGCTATATCACGCCTTCTATCTCGTACGTTCGTGCGCAAATAAAAAGAGAGCGAAGGCGCGATAGTGCTCTATCACACTGTCATACTACGGCCGCTGGTGTAATATGTATTGTATATCGTGTAAAGACCTACATGTATTGTTTTAAATGTTGTGGCATGCCACCTACGTATGTGCCTCCCTAAGTAACTTATTAGTTTCATGATGCAGAACTTAGTTTGTTAAATTGAGACAGACTGTTTCCTTTTGCATAAGATACTGATATAATAAACCTACTTTATTTATTAAAATGAATAAGCATTTGACAACGATATTTATTGTTCAATGATTTTGTTTTCAATTCGAGTAAGTATCTAGTCTTTTTTTTACGTAGCCTGTTCGATGTCCCACTGCTGGGCAAAGGTCTCCCCTTTTACTCTCCAATCCTCTCCAGTCGAGTAGTCTTATGTGTTGTTTTTGTTTTAATTAATAAACATCATTTAATAACCCGATTTAATCAAAAATGATGTGAGATTTGCAAGACAAGTATAAGAATTTGCAAAAAGAGACATCCGAGACGACAATGATGGGTGACCTAGATAGCTTAGATTGCCAGTTGGAATTGACAGCTGCCATAATCAGAAAATAACCCAGCTTCTGATTATTCCTATGAATACTCCGTACTTTTCACGAATAGCCTCCCTAACATGCGCTTGCATCCTACTAATATAATAAACGCGAGAGTTTGTAAGTATGGATGGATGGATGTTTGTTCCGCTTTCACGCAAAAACTTCTGAACGGATTTTGATGAAATTTGGCACACAGATAGGTCATGGCCTAGATTAAGACATAGGGTACTTTTATCCGGGTAACGCAGATGAAGTCGTGGGCATCCCTTAATATTATAAATGTGAATGTAAGTTTGTTTGTTAGGCTTTCACTCGAAAACTACTTAACCGATCATCATGAAACTTTGTACACATATTCTTGGAAGTATTAAAAGTAACATAGGATACTTGGGGTTTTCCATTCCAAACGCCATGCGGACGAAATCGCGGGCAAAAGCTAGTAATATTATAAATCCAAAAGTTTGTAAGTATGGATGGATGGATGGATGTTCCGTTTTCACGCAAAATCTGCTGAAGGATTTTGATGAAATTTGGCATACAGATAGACCATGGCCTAGATTAACACATAGGGTACTTTTTATCCGGGTAACGTAGACGAAGTCGCGGGCAACAGCTAGTCTTTATATAAAGTGGCATTTCTAGGATGTATTGTGCTGCATAGAGCTGTGCATGAGAACGTACCTTTAGCAGTGACGTAGCAAACGTAGACGTAGCCTGCCAGGATGAGAAAATTGACTTGCCTAATTAGCGGCACGTATGACACGCTAGCTGAATCATACCTACTCTTACTTTGATGTTGAATTACCTAAGTCTGTTTCGCTTCGTTTCACTGGAAAATCTGTTTGCTTTATTTGAATTCCACAAAATCAAATAATTAAAGCTTGTTCGGGTTTTGCACTTCTCATGTTTAGTGAAAAGCATTATTTAGTGAAAACGAACCAAGCTTTAGTTAATTCAAAGCGAGATATGAATGTTCGTTTTGGCATGGAATTGGGTAGCTAAGGTACGACAAAAATTATGTATTTCTTTGGTAAGAGCAGAGCACATTTTTCCAATACGTATTCTCAAAGCAACAGTGTTCTTTTTGTTTTTGAGCTCGTTTCACAGTATTGCTGCTGAACTTTGAGTTATTTGTTATACAAAATACCTGGCATCATTTACCAGAGACCAGGAGTTTGGTGAGTGCATGAGAAGTATTTGTTCCGAAATGTTTTCCAAATCAGAAGCCGTAGCAATTAGCATGTTGCGCATGATACGGCTAAGTATATCACGCCTTTTATCTCGTTCGTTCGCGTGCAAATAGAAAGAGCGAAGGCGCGAAAGCGCTGTTTCACGCTGCAATACAACGGAGACCTATAATATTACCTAACCTTGAACCTATAATTTATTAAAAGAAAAGTAAAATTTTACGTATGAGTGACCCACTGAACTGAACACCGTAGTAAATGTTGTTCAGTTTGATGGGTAGAGTATGTGGTTTGAAGTTTAATGATACTTTTCCTTACATCCTGTATAGGGTCTTTAATATACTGACGGTTTTTATGGCGATGATCACACCATCAAACTGATCAACATTCTCTAGGAATTAACACTGAAATCAAGGGCGTCGCCAAGGGGGGGCAGGGAGTACTGCTGCCCCCCCCCCCCCCTCTCCCCCCCCCAGAGATCTAAAAAATGTAGCCAACCTCAAAGCAACCAAAGTCCTAAGGCCGTGCAATCCACTTACTTTGCCGATAAATCCGGCACGTCCGTCCTCGCGCTACAAGTGTAAAGCTTCTTGCTCTTAACTGTACCTACAATTTATATTTTTCTCATCCTCCATAATATTAACTTAACCCTAACACCCTTTACACAATCACCGCTCTCTGTTCGTCGATCTTCCTCAACAAATACTAATAAAACCGGTCAAGTGCGAGTCGGGCTACTCGCGCATCGAGGGTTCCGTACCACACCACCACAGAACACAACATTATTAACTTAGAAAAAAAACTTTTTTTGTACGGGACCTTTAGCGCAAGACCGACTCATACTTGACCGGTTTTTAATATTTGATGTTATTCTGTAGAGCTTGCTCTATAATCACACTAAGTTTGACGCTTGTATGTATTACCGTTTTTACGATAGAGCGTGAAGAAAAAACGTTGATAAAAACTAGTTTCTTGTTGAGAACCGCCCTTAATTTTTAACTTTTTGACATTTTCATTATTTGTTAACTAATCCGCCGTAATAACGCAGAATCTGAGAAAATTTCAACTATCTAGCTATGACGGTTCAAAAGTTACAGCCCTAAATAGGCAGGACAGACGGACGGACGGACAGACGGACGGACAGACGGACGGACGGACGGACGGACGGACGGACGGACGGACGGACGGACAGCGTAGGCTTAGTAATAGGGTCCCGTTTTCACCCTTTGGGTACGGAACCCTAAAAAAATAATAAACTCAAATCAATTAAAGATTGAAAAATTTTAGTCTCGGGCGGGACTTGAACCCGCACCCTTCCAAACCGGGGAAGTGCGTTATCCAATTTCGCTACCGAGTCCACTAGCCTGAGAACGAAATTTTCAATCTGTTGCGTCTTGAGGGGACGTGAGCGACATCTACTGGAAGTTATTACAAACTAGCCAACCTGCAAGTCCAGCATTACAACTGGAATTCATACAGTATAGATGACACACCCTGTTCCAATTTCAAATATAAACAATAAACATAACATATATATATAATAATAAACTCACTCTCACAATTTGAAACTCGAAAACTACTTTTGATAAAACTAGTGTATTTTAGTACAAAGCATAACCGAACGTGAGTTGTAAAAAATTTGGAATATAGCCAAACTCCACCATTTAAAAGTTGCCCAGGGGCGACTGTCTGAAAATATCATGCCTTCCATAATACCTACCGTTTTACTATTGCTATCCTCGCTCCCGCAGATTGCTTTCTGATACAGTTTCGCCATAAACTGATTGGTATTGGCTTCTATTCTATTCTAAATTGACTTAAATTCATGACAGTGTTATTTATGTTTGTTGTTCTGAAGAATATTATACAAATACATTTTCTTTGCAAAAACTCTACACTCATAATTACACAAATTAGATTCCAATATGACGATAATACATTGGAATCTATGTAATAATTCTTTAGATTGACTCTGTAACTGGCTGATTGATTTGTATTGTTTGATAATTGTTGTACATACCTAAGTTAGAGAGCAAAATAATGTTTGCCATAATTTGCAAAAGACGTGGTGATCAAATGGCGAGAATCCATGCCTGCCATGCAGGAGGAGATCGTTCGATCCCCGTAGGTACAGGAGAGCAATCGCGCTAAATAAATCTCAACTGAACCATGATTGGACCGCGTGCGAACCACAACTTTTAAAACATTCGGTATTGCGCTATTCATCTGACAGCCGTTAGAACCGTTTTGACTGATCGTTCAGACGTTAAAGGCTGCCAGTCCCATATAAGAGTTTCACGCGATGCGAAATTCAGCACAGTTAAAAAACACAGTTAAATAGTAATTGGATTGCAATGTGATTAGAACTGAAATTGGATTAGGATTGAACTTGGATGTTTTAAATTAGCGCTATCGCCTTCCAGGTCGACAACACCACTGGCTTTTCGGTGAAGAAAAACATCGTGAGTAAACCTGTAACTGCATGTTTCAATTTCGAGGTAATTAATGTATTGTATGTACCCACTGTCCATTATTATTGGCGACGGACTCACTACCCGCCACACTGGACAGAGTGACGTACTTCTAGTCAAACATGGATTTAAGTACTAAGTTTTCAGAATATCTCTGACTATCACTTCGGGGAATATAGCCGTAAGCATACTGCATACATGCATGCAATTTTGGTAATGATACAGTATCTTGTGCGGCAGAAACTTTGGTACGATCGTCGTAAAAAGTTAGTGTACTAGCAACAAACTCAATACTTTATGGCACCAAACCTTGGTTGTTTACTCTGGAAATTCGGTGCAAAGCTCTCAAACTATAACAAAATGACACTAACAAGTATAATTTATGTATGCCATTACTTTTGAAGCGTAAAGCCTCACTTCCAACAATAACGATACGTCTCTTCAATGCTTATCTCGCAAAGTTTATAACAAACAAAACATTCGCACTTCGATATACATCTAATGAAACATCTTTACCACGGAATTTGTTATCGCTTGGTGTACAGTCTGGAAACAAAGTGTTTGTTGGGCTTTTATCTTTGTGCTTTATGAACAATAACAGTCACCTGTAGGGCTAGCAGGCTATACACGACAAAGCGACAAAACGAGATAAACTTGTAGGCGCATCTCCATCTTTTTTTATTTTTTCGGGGATGGCAATGTTAGGCCTCCAGAAAGAGTTAATGACTCAATAAAAAATGATTCCTAGCCTATTTATAATAGTTCAGTGCATTTTCTTCGAATGTATGTAGTTTAGTATAATTAGTATAATCACCAGTACATTTGTGAACAAAATCATTCAAATTACCAACCTAAATCACTTCTAATTGAGTTCAAATATGATTTACTCTGACAAAAACAAAAAATATGACCACATATATATCTATATGGGTGAAATATATATCTATAGGGTGAAAACTTAAATGCGATAAGATCGCCTTTTTTTGTGCATCTTATATTTTTTCTCTATACTTTATTGCTTATTTATGTTTTGGTGTAAAATAAAGTATATTTTATTGATTGAAATGCGATACATATTTATGGGTGTCCTACAGTAGGCCATCAAACTTTCACTACGGAGCCTACATCGAAATTGCGTTTTTTTTATTATTCCATGGAAAATGTCGATGGAGGGGTGATCCACCTAAATACGTGATTTTTTTTTTTTGCAATTTTGATATTGGCCCCATCGTGAGAAAGTCTGAATAAAGCACTCCTGAAAAAATACGTAACGAATTTAACTTCACACCCCTTCTAATTAATTTTGACCAGAGATATTATATTTGACGTATTTTTCAAGTCCGTTCATTTTTCAAACATCGTTTAGTTTGTTTACTCTGTATTAATCAACGTTTACATTATAACCCAGACAAAACTTTATTTTTAATGTACCTAAACGAAAGTAAACTAAATTAATTTCAATATGATCTGATTAGTTAAGCTGATCCTTGGAGCAAGAATAGCGCTACCTAGCCTCTAGACCTTTGTATTTTATGCCTTTTCGCCTATGGTTTTACATAGGTAGGTACTCGACCTATGTAAAACCATAGGCGCTTAGAATCTTTCTTTATAACTCACCACGAGCCAAGAGATTTACCGTCGAATGTATGAAAGCAGTATAAGGGATTGATGAGCACCAGCAATTACAAACTCTTCTTATATTAATAGATACATGCACAGTATTCACATACGTACAATACATATTATGTACATAGAACAACATTTTTAATTTGCTATTTTTATCAAACTGAATACTTTTATTCAACATTTCAAGAAATAAAATGATAAATAAACTTACGAATTACAAAGGTTTCACTACAAACGTTTTTTATATCAAAGGTTTTGTAGCCTGTTACTTTTTGAGTGTACCTAAATGTACCTTTCGTCTACGACTGTACCTGGCTTCTGTCGCAAATTACATCGAAACAAAACGTACAAAGACAATAAATATCTCTCGAAAGTTGGGAGATTCGTAAATTTAATAACGCGCCAAGATTGTATAAGACGTCAGTGTCTATGTTGTAGATAAAACGCAGCAATAAAGGTATTACAAGAATTTGATCTTTTGTTTTTATTGAATGTAAATAAATAAGTGACCAAAACCATCGCAACATACCTTTCTCTATTTTTGTCACTACATCCTCTTTCAGACCACAGCGTTCTCTAATAAAACTATTTTTCAATTTATCCATCACATTTACACCACACATACACCTCAATGAGCGCATTTCCACTGCGTTAATCCTACTTTCATGCGTCTTCTGCCATACCCAAGATTCACTTCCATACATCAATGTCGGGACTAACACTCCATTATGAACTGCCATCCGTGCCTTTTTGGACACGTGTTGGCTTTTCACAAAGGAGTTCAGAGCTCCATTTACCCTATTTCCGGCATTCACTCTTCTCTCAATATCACTCTGACACTTACCGTCTCTGGTAAACATGCATCCCAAATACACAAACTCATTCACCTGTTCCAATTTTTCATCACCAATCATAATACTACATAAGGTACGGTCGTCATTATCATTCCTCTCTAACACCATAACTTTTGTCTTACTTACATTCACTTTCATTCCTTTCTTTTTAAACGATTCATTCATGCAAGTCACCATCGCCTGCAAGTCATTCGCCGACGATGCAAGTAGAACTTGATCGTCGGCGTACAACAGACATTTGACCAGCAACTCATTCATTCTTAATCCACATTCACTCTCTTTCAGCTCTTCCAAACAACTGTCCATGAATAAATTAAATAGCCACGGGGACGCTACACATCCCTGTCGGACCCCTCGAGAGATGCCGAACCAGTCAGTATACGCCCCGTTAATCCTGACACAGGCACTGGAATTCTTATACAGAGATTTCAGCGCCTATACCAATTTACTATCCACTCCATACATGCGCAGCGTGGACCACAGTTCATTCCGAACCACTCTATCATAGGCTTTTTCTAAGTCCACAAAAGCGCAAAAGATCTTTTGGTTTTGAGCCAAAAACTTTTCGCTTATGGACCGTAATGCAAAAACCTGGTCCGTGCATCCCATTCCTTTTCTAAAACCTGCTTGTACATCCCATATCTTTCGTTCAGTCTCCTTTAACACTCTATCAATTAACACTTTCGCATACAACTTACCAACCACACTGAGGAGGCTAATGCCGCGGTAGTTTTTGCATTCCTGCTGTGACCCTTTTCCCTTATAGAGCGGAACAATTACAGCCTTACACCAGTCCATTGGGACCCGACCGGATTTCCATTTCCAGCACTTATTAAAGAATGGATGAGAGCAGATTGACGAGGGCAATTTATAAGGCAAGCGTAAGTGGAAATGTTGGAAGGGGACGGCCTAGACGTACATATACGGACCAAATTGGCGACGTGCTTAAGAAGGGCCAGGTCAGATCTACCCGAAACCGACGAACATGCATGAAAGGTCTTATGAATGTGAGGAAGCTAGAGAGGTATGTCAGGATCGTAGCAGGTGGCGTTCCGTTGTCTCTGCCTACCCCAGTGGGAGACAGGCGTGAGAATATGTATGTATGTATGTATGTATATGTAAATAAATAAGTATTGTTAAATATCGGTACATTAAAAGGATAGGCGGGTATCGTTTTTTCCATACAAACGGTATTCCCCTGTTTCCTCCCTGGATAATGACACTAGAGCAAAAATTTTTATACCATGCTACTTCAGCCATGTCCCTATGTTTTGCTTTTTTGCATAAATTAATTACTGTAAGAAGTAGGGACCTTCAAAAATTTCCAATTTTACCGCCCGTTTTCAGACATTCAGCGCAAAACATACAATCATAGCTAGTCTTTCTCATATTAATCTTGAAAGAATTATTAAAATCGGTTTAATTTTAGTGGAGGACATAGGGAATACGAAATGCTGATTTCGTCGATTTCATGTAGATAAAATCGGTCCGAGCTGCGGTTGTCGTGCGGAATCGTAGCATATGGCTATAAGTTGACTCTGCCTCCCCCGGTAGCACGTATGGGTGTGAGCTTATTACTCCAGTCATATCTTACACTAGAAATCGGTAAAATCGCAAACTAACGTCTAGTTCAAATTTTTTAATATATTGTTAGGACCACTACCAGTAGCGTATATCCAAGTTTGCAGCTTCGAAAGACCTGTGCTACCCTGGAAAGCAGGAGACACATTAGAACGTGACCTTTTTGAGGCAAACAGACAGGCCTGTGTTTTAGTGGTATTGAATTCAACCAAGTTGGCAGTAGGTGCCTCATTTGGACACTGACGTCAAGGTCGAATTCGTACGCTCGACCATGGCCTCTCTCTGGGACCGGATTTCATGGCCGTCGGCCTGTCTAACAGGCAGATATCTCTTGGTGACCGTGCTGTCATCTGCGTACTACTTGTTTTGTAGAAAAGTTTTTCAGGTTTAATTTGTTCCTACAAAACTTTTTGATACGACTAATAGATTTCGAGATGTAAGCAAAAAATAAAAAAGGGATTGTTTTTCAAGTGCTGCAAAGTTAGCACAGGTCTTTCGAAGCTGCAAACTTGGATATACGCTACTGGTAGTGATCCTAACAACATATTAAAAAATTAGAACTAGACGTTAGTTTGCGATTGACGATGTTCGATATGACGGGCCTTATGTGTAATTTACAAGTGTGAGCAGATTGTAGTAAGGGGTCTCCCCAGATGTACATAGGTATGTTGTTCAAACCATGGGCGTATTTAAGAAGGACCAACTGAAAATTGCACTTGAATTGTATGGAGCAACTTGACTGATGTTGTGGAGAGGCAAGAGAGGTGTATCATATCCTCATCCATCAGGATCATAATGCGAGACGATCTATTGTCATTGCCAATGACATTCTATACACAAGGACTTCGCATCTGCGCGCTTTAAACGGGACCGCAAAAGTGTGCTTTAGGCCACTCCTCCCATTTGCAAGGCTCTCTTTCTTACAAGCAAACTTTTGCAATTAGCCATCCCGCTTCAATTTCGTGGCGCCAGTCGGAATTTTCCGTTTTCTTTTGAAAACCTGTATGATTTTTTATGAATTTAAAAAAATAAGAAAACCACATCGTTCTATATTGTATTGTGAAGAATGTTGTAAATTTTCATATTCTTCTGATCAACAATGTAAGAGTAAAACGGTTACAACTGGATAAAAAGAGGTGACTTTGGATTCGTTTTTCTTCAGTTTAATTATTTAAAATAGATTTCGAGAAAAACCACATCACTTCTCATATCCTGTAGATTGTTCAGTTTTGTTTTCTGCTTAAAAAGTGCCATAGTTAATGTATAAAATGGTTACAAAGTTACTCAAAACCGGGCGGACGCCCCTTAAGGCTCCTCCTCCCATCTGCAAGGCTCTCTTTCTTACAAGCAAACTTTTGCAATTAGCCATCCCGCTTCAATTGCGCGGCTCCGGTCAGAATTTTTCGTTTTCTTTGAAAACCTGTATGATTTTTTATGAATTTTCAAAAAATATGAAAACCACATCATTTTATATTGTATTGCGAAGAATATTGTAAATTTTCATATTCTTCTGATCAACTATGTAAGAGTAAAACGGTTACAACTGGAAAGAAAGAGGTGACTTTGGAGTCGTTTTTCTCCAGTTTTATTAATTAAAATAGATTTCGAGAAAAACCACATCACTTCTCATATCCTGTAGATTGTTCAGTTTTGTTTTCTGCTTAAAAGTTCCATAGTTAATGTATAAAATGGTTACAAAGTTACTCAAAACCGGACGGACGCCCCTTAATTGTTTTACATTACTGCTTAGTGACCGATGACATTTGAAAGGATTGGAATGTCAACAGCAATGTATGGCAGCGGAGCATAACTGAAGCATATACTAAGGTGACATTAGAGACATGTGCTAATTTTGAGTTTTGTTATTGTATAATGCGGTGAGTCCATTGGTCACTGCCTATTCCTGTTTAGCCCCTGTTTTTGGTCTTTCGGAACCAAAACGCAAGAAGCTCTATGTCTTCAAATTGTCTAAGACAATATGTAACGTACCATACCACTCAATGTTAGTGTTAGTTAATACATCGATGTAGGACATCGTACATTACTAGGTAATGTTAGCAGAGTCAACATGGAAGGTGTGGTGCGATAGAGAGGCTGAATATTAATTTGTGTGCTGAGACACAGTAGATTAGGGGTGCTCGAGCTACTGAGCTATGTGCATTTAACATTTATATACCTTAGTATGTAATGGATATTAGCTTAAACATATTTTTTCTACCGTAACAATAAATGTATAATTATTATCGCTATACAGGGTGAAATTGATATCATTGACATCCTTTTATAAACTAAGAGTCTACCCATCGAACTGAACAACTTTACTATGGGAGCAATACGATCGGAGCAAAAAAAATCAGTCGATAGTTCTTTCGACGAAGCGTTAAGCGATCTATGATTCTTTCGATCAGCGTTAAGGAAGTCAATAGTTTTTTCGACCAAGCGTTAAGCGATCAATGATTCTTTCGACCGGCGTTAATAAAGTCAGTAGTTCATTCGACCAAGCGTTAATCGACCAGCGGAAGTTTAGAATGGGACAGCAGATTTTTTAGTTACTCCGATCGGTTTGCTCCCATAGTAAAAGTTGTTCAGTTTTATGATTACACTCTTAGTTTAAAAGGATGCCAATGATATCAATTTCACCCTGTATACGAAATTGGCATAAACTACAAAAATTACGTTATTTGTATCGAATAAGTAGGCCACGTTAGGCCGCGTTCAGACGACCCGCATCCACCCCACACCCGTCCCGCACCCGGCCCGCACCCGCCCCGCGTTCACCCTGCCGTCCTAAAATGCATTGCTTGCAATTTGAGTCTTATGACACGATAATAAATCTCGTATTGTATTTTGACGAGCGATCGCGGGGCGGGCGCGGGACGGATGCGAGGCGATCTGGACCGGATGTGGGGCGGTTGCGGGGCGGGCGCGGGTGCTCTAAAATAAATCTCGTATTGTATTTTAGGGGAGCACCCGCACCCGCCCCGCACCGACCGCTCGTCAAAATACAATAGAAGATTTATTATCGTGTCACAAGACGTTTAACATTTTTTACCCATCCCATAAAGTGCACAACGCCGCTAAAGAAGTTTTCACTCCAAAAACTCGACCCAAATGCATGGAACAGCTGACATTTTCTTCGTGATTGAGAGAAAGTTTTTGAGTTTAGTGGTCTGATCATCCCCTTAAAGACCATCAGCATATTCTAAAAAACCCTTATAGTGTTTTAAAAGAACCATTATTTCACTAGCAATTCCGAAAAACATACAAATGAATTTATAACCTTGTCCTTTTTGAATGTTTTTGAGCGACATTAATTCTTTGGATTTGCGTTGATGGTTGCTATTGTGAGGGAGCTTTTTGTGTAATTTATGATATTCATTAGTCTTGTTGAATACGACACTTTGGGAGACGCGGTCGACGGTGACACTAATTGTAAGGATACCCCAATTCGTTACAAAAATAAATTCTTTGAAAAATATTAAATTTTATACTTTACAATTTATTTTTGACGTGATCATATTTTACTTAGAAAAAAATCGATTACCTAGAGAACGTCGGTGGCGCGGTGTGGAGAGTTTTGAACACTCAATCCTCAGAGTTCGAATCCGCACGATCTACAGGGTGTTAGGGAAAACATTAATTTAAGGGGTGATTGTGCCCATGATACTGAACAACTTTCCCTAAAAAAACTATAAAAAATTCGCGAAAAAAAAATCGACTTTTCATACAAACTTTCGATCAGCTGATAGCATTTAGTATGGGAACTTCCTAGAGGTTTCTTAGGGAAAGTTGTTCAGTATCTTGAGTACAATCACCCCTTAAAGTAATGCAACTGTATACCCTAACACCCTGTATATGCCATCATACTAATGAGTTTTTCTAACTTATTTAATGTAATATCGACTGCTCTCAAACGGTGAATAGTATAAGAGATAGACGTACTTTTTATTATCATCAGCTGCAGGGCTGATTCAGTACTCATAGGGTGTAGAGCATTACTGTGATGGGGATTCAAAGGTCCGACCTTTGAATTGCTGTATCTCCTAAAGATTGTTTTTAAATAATGCACGGCCTAAACCACTGAGGAGAGAAACATGCAATTTGGAAAACGTATTTTAAAGAGGATGCAAGGGTGCACTCAGAAATAATTTTTTAGAAAATGGGGTATTCGTGTTTTCCAAAATCCACGCAGACGAACAAATTATTTAGCCAGCCCAGCAATAAAAAAAACACGTTTAATTTACACAAATTTAAATACTGCAATCCTCCATGTTAACCGCAGAATGTCTTGTAAAACATTTTTTTTACGTTTTTGCCAAAAATTACGCCTGGCTGGTTAATTAGTGGCGGAGACAGTACCAGCTGCTGAGAAATGCTCGCAATTGCGGTCGAGTTATGAGCCTCGTTTATTTTTAGTCGCGGAAAACATTCCTTCATTTCCCTATCTTAAGAGTATTTCAACCGTAACGACTAGCTGAGACAAAAAAAATGGTTTCCTGGCTACTTAGTTTTAATTACCCCGCGTTTTAGTTTTAAACGTAGCGAATACACGGTTAGAATGAATGAATCTTTGACTTTCTTTTTTTTCGAAATAGCTGTTGCTTATGACTTCGTCTGCGTTAACATTAAAAAAGTATACTATTGTGTTAATTGCCGAATGCTCTCAAATGGTGAAGTAAAACACCGTAAAAGATAGCGTTCAGACGACCCGCACCCGTCCCGCACCCGGCCCACACTCAACCTGCGCTCTCCCCGCTCTCACCCCGCGTCCTAAAATGCATTGTTTGCATTTTGAGTCTTATGACACGATAATAAATCTTGTATTGTATTTTGACGAGCGGTCGCGGGGTGGTTGCGGGGCGGGCGTGGAGCGGGCGAGGTGCGGGTGCGGGGCGGGTGCGGGTGCGGGTGCTCCCCTAAAATACAATATGAGATTTATTATATAGCACCCGCGCGCGCCCCGCACCCGCCTCGCACCCGCCCCACACCCGAACCACGCCCGCCCCGTGACCGCTTGTCAAATAAAATGCGAGCTTTATTATCGTGTCATAAGACTCAAATTGCAAGCAATGCATTTCAGGATGCGGGGTGAGCGCGGGGAGAGAGTGGATTGAGTGCGGGTCGGGTGCGGGGCAGGTGCGGGTCGTCTGAACGCGGCCTAAGGAACCCTGTATTCGCTGAAGAAGAAATTCCAATGCATATGTGAAGCACGCCTGGTGATCTAACGCTCATACATCCTCCCTGAGGGTAGGCCTGTGCCCTGTGAAGGGTTCAAGATTTACTTCTCGGTAATTATGTTACTCAGTTATAGACTATACATATATTTGTTAGTACGTGGTACCTACATCGATCGTTATCTTATTACTATGATTGTGACCAGTACTACGATTACGGTGTAGAAATTCTAGAATCTTTGTAGCGACAAAACAATATAGAAAAAAAATATATTTTAAATTCTGCGTCATAAAAATTCTAAATAGCTAGCGAGCAGCTAAACTTAGTTATTTCATGCAGCTAAGAAGAAAAATAAGCCATATTATAACATCTCAGTGAATTTTATAACTCGAGCTACAGTTAAAGTATAACTAAGCACATTATACTACACAGGAGTGCTACGGCGTAGCGCTCCGCTACGAGAAGGCTACGAGAATATTCCCTGACACGTCAAGCGTGTTATTGTACAGAAGCAAGTTAGTATTTTAGTAAACGCTTAAGGCGAAGATGAATTACAATAAGAACTTTCAGAACTAGATATTTTCAGTTCTGAGTCATGTCATGCTTAACGTATGTGGTACACAGGGTGTAACAAAACTAGAAATATTTAGTAAATGTTATGTTTATTATTTAGGGGTGGTTTACACCGTCAAACTAAACACATTTCACTACAGAAACAAAATTTACAAAAAAAAACTAAATATACCTACTAGCAGTTTCATACAAAACTGCAGTACCTACCCTACTGACTACTCAACTCAAATGTATGGGCCAGCTGATTTTTAAATATTTATTTGACAATATATTTATATATTATTTATATATATTTATATTTATATATATTTATATATTTATTTGACATAATATTTATTCTACAAAGTGAAAGATTTCAGTTTGATGATCTATACCACCCCTTTAAAAATACTACGGTATATTATTACACCTTTTATTTGTACATCGATCGTGAGAAAACCTGCGTGCTTCAATTTCGAGGCATGTATTGTACCCACTGTTCATTAGGCGTAGAAAAGAAAATAAAAGTTCAGCTATCCCGTAATTATTAGGTTAAGTACATATGTACCATACAATAGTTAAAAGTTCAAATTCTAGTACCAACGATTAACATATTAAAATAAAAATTATACAAAAACAAGTTTGCCTAGCGCATCGCCTTGGAGTATGCAGCTAGGTTAATCAGATGCTAGAATACTAGGAACCTAGGTAGGTACTAACACAGAGTACTGTATAAAGTAAAATGTAAAGGTTACACCCTTATCTACGCTTAGCTTAAATGAACCCAAATGAAGAAGCATTTTGATGTTTTGTAAAAATAAATGCACAATGGAGAAGTTGCTGCATTTCATTTTTTTATTAATTCATAACTAGCTTGCACACGATTTCATAACACCTGTACAGAAAATGTATATTCAGTCTTCCCCTGAAAAACCAGATATGAAACTACCTAGTTCAGTTCTTTTTTCGAGTGCTTGTGTTTACGAGACGATTCTCATGTTTGATGGAAGTCGGTTAACTACGATTAAACACCCATTTTATTTACAAGTCATTCATTATACACTCGACTTCATATGCTTACCTAGAAAATGTCTATTTAACCTTCTCTTGAAAAACCCGGTATGAAACTGGTACTATTTTTTTTTTCGAGTACTTTGTGTCGTTTATAAGATGTTTCTTTCCGATGTTTGATGGGAATTGGTAACCAAGATTTCAACTCTCATATTATTTGTGAGCTAATTCCGAACACGCTAGCACACCGTTTAAGAAAGAGTATCTATCACAACATACAGTACGGACACTCCCTGCTTCCCACCAACTTCTCCAGTTACCTCGGCAGTTAACTAAGAACAAGACTTAAGGTTCGATTTCTTTGGTCATCTTGTCTTTTGTTAGCAGTGTCCGGGTTGTGACGCTAGTGCTATCTGTTTTGAGTGCCATAAGGTCCTCGAGAAGTTGGAAGTACCGAGATTTGACTGACAGCAAACGCTAATAATAAATAAATAACGCTCACAGGCACATACATTGTAATGATCCCAAGTAAGCCTCAGGCTTTTTGTTATGGGAATCATACAACAACGGCACAAACATATTATATCTAACATCCATGACCGAACCGGGATTCGAACCCAGGACCCTGGTTTGGCAGTCCAGCGTGGAAACCATTACACCAACCGGGTCGACAAACTATGAGAATGAGAAAATAATCTTGAGATGCTGCCAAAATATCCATCAGATACCCTTCATTACGTTTCAACGAGACCTCTAGCGTACAACTGGCGTGTTTTTGACAAAAAAAAAATTATTTGCCGTCTGGACAGGGAATGTTGCTAGCCTACTGGGCACCAAGTCTTGCAGTGAGTCTTGCAGTGATGCACTGGAGTTATTGTTTACCTGAAATTTTTATGTTTAAATTATTTTGAGATTGTAAAAATGCGAGATTTCAAAAACTCTCATATTAAATTCTAATTATATGTGTTCGTATCCATGTTGACAGGACCACCACAATTATTTGCGTGCCCTTAGCAGACCTTTGATCCCTTTTCCCTCTCACCCCGAGACTTCTGCGAGCTGAAGTGGGATGCATATTGGCTCGTATTAATTTAATCCTTAGTACCTGTGAATAAGCTTGACTGTATCAACGCTATCTGGAACATTAAAATTAATGTTCTGAACTATTTTTTTTTTCATAATAAATTAAACCATAGAATATGCACTGCCTCCGTTCCCAATCCAATAAAAGAAACGGCAAAACGAAAAAATATAGATTTTGAGAGTCTAATCGTAATTTTGTTACAGATTGAACTATCATTGATCAAAAGCCATAAATTATACATTTCTTGACGGACCTTTTATCCAAAAATATAATAGAAATCGTTAGATCGTTTTCAAGGAACAATAAACCTGCTACCTTATTAGATGAAACAATGTTTATACAAAAAAGCAAAAATATGGTATGATGAATAATAGCAGTTTGAATTGTTAGAAAGAAGCTATTGAAAAGGAATGAATAGGAAATATATCACAAGTGCACTATGCACTTGTTATGTTTACTATTCATTCCTTAATTTACAGGTTATTATTATACATAGATTTCTTAATGTGCGTATAGCACAATCTTAGATAATTGCGTGATAAATTAGAGTAGTACATTTTTAACATTTTTTACAGTTACACACAACATACTTGGTTAAATGTTTTTTACCCGACTGCGCCAGAAGGAGGGTTATCTACAGATTATGCCAGGTTTCCCATTCAAGAATTTGTCTGATGTAAAGTAATGAAAGACGAAGATGAAAATGTTTGTGACTACCGAATCCGAAGTTTAAATCGTTCAGCAAGAAAATCGCAAAAAAATCAGCAGGTCACTGAATTACATTCTTATCCACATTTTTAAGGGACCGATCGCGCTAAATAAATCTCTACTGAAAAAACGACATTGAGTCGCATGCGAATCACAACTTTTTACACATTCGGTATCACGCTAATAATTTGACAGCACATGACAGCCGTATGACAGGTCGCTCAGACGTTTCAGCTGTCAATCACATAGTAAATAAGTCAAGGGAGTCACGTTGCAGGAACCGACCCGAGCACTTGTCTCGCGTGGTTTCGCGCGTCGCGTTTTTGCCTGCCACGAGGCTCCGCATTCCTCATTCTCTTCTTGTTCTTGACCAAAAACAATCCCTGAGATTGGTATAGATTCTCCCATAAACTACTTGACACTGGCGGAAATGCAGTGCTAACACACAAGCAAGAGTCCATTAATTATAAATAAAATAAATAGTCAAGTTTACTATGTGATTGACAGTTGAATTGTAACTGGATTGAAAATGTAATTAGAACTGAAATTAAATAAGGATTGAACATCGATGTTTAAAATTTACCCCAGTCATTCTTACACAAAAAATAGCTAAAATTACAAACTAACGTCTAGTTCTGGTTTTTTAATATGTTGTTAGGACAACTACTACTAGCGTATATCCAAGTTTGCAGCTTCGAAAGACCTGTGCTAACTTTGCAGCACGATACGACTAATAGACTTCGAGATGTAAGCAAAAAAACTAAAAAAACGGGATGGTTTTTCGAGTGCTGCAAAGTTAGCACAGGTCTTTCGAAGCTGCAAACTTGGATATACAGTACTGGTAGTGGTCCTAACAACATATTAAAAAATCAGAACTAGACGTTAGTTTGCGATTTTAATGTTCGATATGACGGGCGTAATTAGCGCGATGGGGCTCCAGATTTCTAGTGTAGAACTTGTTCAGAACCATAGTCGCACCTTGGACACTTAACTGTCATTTCAAACAATTGGAAAATTTTTAAAAAGGAGGTAAGCATGTGCGATACTGAGTGAGTGCAAACGAGAAAGGAATACGCATTTGCTTAACATTGGTAACTGCCGAAGTAATCAGAGGGCAATAGAGGGGGTGAGGTAAAAAGTTGGTGGAAGGCAGGGAGTGTCCGTACTGTATGTAGTGAGTGTTCTCGATGTTGGCCCCATAGTGAAATTTGTTCAGTTTGATGGTCTAAAGCACCCCCTTAAGTATTACTAGGGTTTTGTTACACCCTGTAGATACTCTTTCTTATAATGTACCATAGTCATGTATATTTTCTTTGCCATAGTCCAAAATACCTTTCAAAATATCCTATTTATTTACGTTGTATACCCTCTAGTTAGACGAGTGGTCGAGTAGGTACAGCTTCGGATAGCAGTATAGGACCCGCCCTCCGGTTTCTCGTTAAAATTTTACATGCACTTGACGGGCCGACCTGGCTTACGTTAATTATGAAATCTCATTTCAGAGCGAACCTACACGTTTGAGTAATGGTTCCCGAAATGAGAAGTGTTCCCGAACATAAAAGTTTCAATTAAGCTGCGAATTTAGTAGCGGCAATTACTAGCGGTTATTAAAATTTGTCCTCAAATTGTTGAAGCTGTTATGTTTGTTAAATTAAAATTTAGTTTTGTTCGAAATGAAAGCTCTCGTTTTTGTGAATAATTTCAAAGTTACCGCGTTAAAATAGTGGTTATAAAGATGACAGAGGTTTTCGAATTAGACTTGTGTTCTTGATTCTTAATCTCGTAGGTGGAACCGATTTTATATTCATAATTCATTTATTCATTGCAACTACTATTAATTGCTCATACTTAGTGTAATGACCGACTGCTCATTAACGGTGAAGGAAAACACCCACACACCCTCCTTGTAGCCCTGTGCCCGGCAGTGGGACGTTTAGAGGCTGATGATGATTATGATGAGTATAGTTAGTGGAAACAGCAGTCTGATTAATCTTCTTGAAATATGATTTTAAATACTGCCACCAGGGCTCTGCCCACACGATAAGAAGAATACTGCCTAGGTATTTTAAAATTGACAATCATAATTTCCATCGAACTTATAGATTTTAGGCATTTTATTTCAGAAGAAGAAAAGATAATGTCACAAAGATTTGTACACTGAAAAAAAAATTGTTTACTTCAACCAACATCATGAATCCATATGAGCCTGTCAACATCATGACTTCTCCGACTAAGAGAACTTTGTTAAACGAATTCGGCTTATTGTTACAACTAACCATCTTTTGTTTTTAGTAAAAAATAATAACGTCATTTCAATTATTTTGGTGCTAATTAAGAGTCTTAGTAGGCTCACATTTTTTTCAGTGTACTCAGCTGAAAACTTCAACAAATCTTGTCGTCACCAAATGTCACCAGTCTCTCTTGACCCTGAACTTAGCCTTGGAACTCACTTCAACTCAAACTCTCGATGGTCTGATGCGATTTAAGGAATTCTTTATAATCAAATTTATTGTTTTATGTTATACTTACACACACACTTCCTAACCGCAACTTCTGGGATAATCTAAAATTCTAAACTATTATAAAACTGTAAAAGAAGTGTGTCTGTACATTGAAGATATTTACAAAAAAAAAATTACGATATGGTTTTTACCTGTCCCTTATTCCAAATCACAATTTTTTGGATTTTTTGTCTGTCTGTTTGTTTGTTTGTATGTTTGTTTGTTTGTTTGTTTGTTTGTTTGGGTGTTTGTTTGTTCGAGTATCACGCAAAAACTACTGAACCGATTTTGATGAAACTTTTTTTGTTCGATAGCTTATCTATCATCTGACTTAAAATCTGGTATATAATTTATGCGGACAAAGTCGCGGGTAAAAGCTCGTAATAGTATAAATATCAATTTTTTTTCAGTAAATAGATATTCATCTACATTGGACAATATCACGTGTAAAAATAATATTATGCATTATTTGTAAAATACATGACGTCAAAAAGGTTTTTATGAATTTAAACAACTTAGAAGCAACAGGGTAACCCGTAACCGTATTTACCTAAAATCAATTTGTTCGGATCTCAGGGCTGTCACCACCAGATAGATCTGCTTTAAAACACCTACTTTGCATTAATTCCTAAAATATCAGCCTCTTAATCTTGTCTTAATCACATCCAAACTTATACGATAAAAACGTCAGCGTAACCGCGGTATTAAACGATATTTTACTTTAGATGAGGGTATGAAGGTTCACATTATTTTGTACCGCAGACGTATAACTTCCGCCGACTACCACAACATGATAGATGAGCTCTCTGGGATGATTCCCTTTTCTTCACCCAAATTTTTCAACTTAAGGGCCTATGTCGAAAAATAATTTAAGCGAAACGGGCGTGTGATAGCTTATATTACTGCCAGATGCAAGAGAAAGAGATGGGGCGGCGTGCGCGCCTGGAACGAATCAAGCGAAAAAACAAACTTTATTTAATTGTGATAGTACTATTTATGTAAGTTCAATTCTGCTGTAATCAAAACTTAGATAATAGCAATCTCTTTTTTTTTAAATCAAGTCTCATGTTTCTATTATTCACAGTTTAGCAGTTACAAGCGTTTATAGACAAAAACGGAGGCTACTTTGGCTTGTTTTTCTATAGAGAAAATTTGTCTTAATCGTGTTTTGGCTCTAATCAAAACTTCAATTATATGTTCAATTTACACATATCCGCAAATCATACTCCTACTGTTAGTACTTCATGATATATGGAACTTTGAAGAATCCTATTTTTTTACATAGCCCCTTAAACGATAAGGGTGCTCCATTTCCCTGCCTGGCTGTAATGATTTATATTAAGATACCTGCACAAGTATGATGCATTCCTTTTGTGTCGAAGTAAGGACGGTATTAAATTTTATGAGGAAAGGTTTTACTTTACAGCGAAGCGATGAATGAACAAAGATTTAGATTTATATTCACTTTTCTCGGAAGAAACTTTGACGTTGGATCAGAAAATACTCAACTTCATCAGAATTTTCCAGACTGCTATCTAATATTGCTACTAACGGATGCTGAGGCGATATAATGTTTGACAAACATAAAATGAACAAAGTAGTAGGTACAAAGGGCGATCGTGTCACTAAAAGTTAAAATATAATCCAACCAACCCGATCAGCATCGCGGTCTCAGCGCGGTCGCTCTTTAGGCTGCCTGTCCATTGATTGAAAGCTGCCTGGCGGAGCGGGGAAGCGGAGTTTTACGAACCAATCAGTATTGCATAAAATCTCCTAATTGGTTAATATTTTCCTCGCTACACGCACCGCTCCGCCAGCCAGCTCGCGTCAATAGGCCGGCAGCCTTATTCAGGAAATAGACGATGCCTATTGAAAAATTTACGATGTCTAGTAGTTTATTCTCAGTAAGAATCTTAATGGCAAAGCGAGCATAGTGTGGGATGCCCTCCAGCCACTGGATCCACGACACAGCCCGGACATTGCATACAAAAATTTTAAATTAACAAAATGACGTCAGCACAATATGTGAAACCAAAGCAACAATAAGTCTTCTTCGTAGGTAACTGTAACGAGTAATGGACTAAGAGCTGGCTACGAGTTTTCAAAATGATAAGGTGCAAGGACAATTTTTATGTAGATACATTCCTTACTAGCTGACAAGTACATTGCACTGACTGGCAGAAGTCTACCCCGGGGAGGGAAGCGGGGGCGGGCGGTCAAAGATGCCAATTTTTAATCAAAATAAAATCATTAGGTGCAAGGCTGAAATTTTGTGTAGTTATAGTTTTTAGTATTAGAAATAGCGTAAAATTATTGGCAGAAGTCCAGGTCGGGGATAAAGCATCGGCAGAAGTCGATGAAGTTGTCAAAAATTATTGAAATTTTAATGATAAGGTGCACTTCTGCCAATTTCGTTTTTATATAATTGATGGCTTCAAATAGCTGTACACAAATTGGCAGAAGTCTAAATGGTGGCTAAGTATACGAAAAAATGACTTTTAATTGTGGCATTCTTGTACATTTTCTTATAATTTGTTCGACCAAGTATTGAAAATGTTATAGTATGTTACATATTTGTAATCTACTCATAAAGCCCTTTCATTTGATACCCCACATGGTATGTTTCAAAGAGAATTGTTTTCTTCTTTTTACTGCCATCTCTTCATGACGTCACAGTTTCGACCCCCACAGTCTGAGCGCATGTCATCTCATATATTTGTGTTCAGAATTTCGTAAAATCACTGTGGTGGTATAAGTAAAGTACAGTTTTTGGTCAAGAGATCAACGAGCCTCCAGTGCTGCCCTCAATGTTATTTTTTACTTTCTAGATAATTAAATTTTTTTTTTCAATAAACAAGAATGTTTCATTGCAGTCATTGTTGGTTTTCGATTTATAGGAACATTACAGACTGCTATGTTGTTTGTTTGCTGTTACTATAGTGAAAACGCCAAAAGTGGCCACTTTTGGTGTTTTTAAAGATAGTAAGTATACATTATAATAAAAACGCAACAACGTCAAGTCGGCATACATTATAAAAACGAAACACCGACATATCCGTAATGATCCGATAAGAGCGCTTAGAGCGCTTACAGACGAGCGACACTTTGCGGTCACCGTATGTCACGGAGGGTCGCGCGACTATCGCGTGACCGTAAAGTGTATGAGCGCGACGCTCTGCGACCCACGGCGACAAAAGTGTCGCTCGTCTGTAACTTTAGTGGTAGGTATGTTTCCCTACTCTGAGAACATTATATAAATATTAAAACGCCGATAGTTTCAGTAACATTAACAATAGTTCTGTAAGAGTATACATACACAAAATTATACAGGGTGTAAAATTAAATGAGACAGTCACTTACATTAAACTGAACAACTTTCTCTATGGGATCAATATTGAAATCAAAAATCTGGTGTCCCATACATTTCAGTTGAGTTATGTTTGCATTTTTGTATGGGACTGCAGAATATTTTTTCGCGATTTCAGTGTTGGTCCCATAGTAAAAGTTGATCAGTTTGATGGTCTGAAGCACACCTTTAAGAATCTGTCCCATTTAATTTTATACCCTGTATACAGGCTATAACTATCTGTTGTATTATTATCATACATAATGCTATTGATATCATTGGCATCCTTTTAAACTAAGAGTCTACCCATCAAACTGAACAACTTTTACTATGGGAGCAAACCGATCGGAGCAACTAAAAAATCAGCTGTTGCATACATTTGAGTCGAGTACGCATTGCAGTTTAGTATGGGACAGCAGATTTTTTAGTTGCTCCGATCGGTTTGCTCCCATAGTAAAAGTTGTTCAGTTTGATGGGTAGACTCTTAGTTTAAAAGGTTGCCAATGATATCAATTTCACCCTGTATAACTGTATAATATAGGGTCCTTTAATATGCTGACACTTTTTAAAAGGGATGATCAGACCGTCAAACTGAAAATTTTTCTCTATGAGACCAACAACGAAATCGCGTAATAAAAAAATCATCTCCTCCATACAAAACTGCAAACCTACTCGAGCCAAATGTATGGGACAGCTGATTTTTTTTTCGCGATTTCGTTGTTGGTCTAATAGAAAAAGTTGTCAGTTTGATGGTCTGATCATCCCCTTAAAAAAGTGTCAGCATATTAAGAAGGACCCTGTTGCTATAGCAACTAGCAAAGTCTAGTTAATTAATTACTAGTTCAATTAGCAAATTTCTGGTTAGAGTGGCTAAATATTTTTCTCAGTGTAACTTGGCACCTGAGAAATGCACCAATATGTTCTTATCTCCCCCACTTGGCCCCTTGCCTTTGCATATAATTATAGCTGACTAATAGTATAAATAATAAAAAATCAAATTGCCGGAAATGCACTTTATTATTTTAATTTCAATTAATTGCTTTCCGTTAAATAAACTTCTGGTGATATTTTCATTATTTTTGTATGTATGTGTTTTTTGTATGTATTTTTATTATTTTTTTTACCTTCTGGAAGTTTGCATTCAGTTTTTTAAGGCATAAGAATATAATAACAAAATTGCCGGAACTGCACCTTGTTCTTCACCAGCAAAATTTTTCAACAATTTTATCGACTTCTGGCAACGTTTACTTATACCACAATGATTTTGCGAAATTCTGATCACAAATATATGAGATGACATGCGCTCAGACTGTGGGGGTCGAAACTGTGACGTCATGAAGAGATGGCAGTAAAAAGAAGAAAACAATTCTCTTTGAAACATACCATGTGGGGTATCAAATGAAAGGGCTTTGTGAGTAGATTACAAATATGTAACATACTATAACATTTTAAATTTTTGGTTGAACAAATTATAAGAAAATGTACAGAAATGCCACAATTAAAAGTCATTTTTTCGTATACTTAGCCACCATTTAGACTTCTGCCAATTTGTGTACAGCTATTTGAAGCCATCAATTATATAAAAACGAAATTGGCAGAAGTGCACCTTATCATTAAAATTTCAATAATTTTTGACAACTTCATCGACTTCTGCCGATGCTTTATCCCCGACCTGGACTTCTGCCAATAATTTTACGCTATTTCAAATACTAAAAACTATAACTACACAAAATTTCAGCCTTGCACTAATGATTTTATTTTGATTAAAAATTGGCATCTTTGACCGCCCGCCCCTGCTTCCCTCCCCGGGGTAGACTTCTGCCAGTCAGTGCAATGTACTTGTCAGCTAGTAAAGAAGGTATCTACATAAAAATTGTCCTTGCACCTTATCATTTTGAAAACTCGTAGCCAGCTCTCCGTCTATAACCAGTGCGCGGTGACCAGAGGGCGATAAAGGGGGTGAGGTAAAAAGTTGGTGGGAGGAAGGGAGTGTCCGTACTGTATCTAGTAATATCTCTTTGGTTTTACTAGTCTTGGAAAAAAAATCAGAATAAAATTTAATTCAGAATAAAATTTGTACTACCTAATTAAAATATAAATCGCTAATATGAGAATTCTGAGTAAAGTCCACCACCGCAAACTTCGAAGGTTTGATCGTATGATTGCGATCAACATTTAAAATAATGATCGAAAGAAAACCGCAAGCAGCCACTTCCAAACTCTGAGGTCTAACGAAAATGTCGATGTAACAAAAGCCGAAGCTTTCAACAATAATAATTAATAATCGAGCACAAAGGAACGTCTTTGAATTTAAAAGCCTTCAGCTGCAAAATTATTGTGGTATAGGGTTGATTTTAAACCCCTCCATTTTTGGGATCTATTATGTAGTTTAATAGATACATAGCCAAATTTTCTTCATAATTAACACCGGCCAATATACCAACTCTAGATACTGGCAGCTCCATCAAGCGGACCCATTGGGGTTTGGACTTTGCAAGTTACCTGTGATGTTCCTGACAGAATATTATCAAGTCACGTCAACACGCATCTGACTTGGTTTATCGAATACTGCCACAAGCCAAACGAACACGTATAATATCGGCGGTTGCAGAGGGGTCAATTTTATACAACACTTTGACGCACAATACACGTAGACGGTATTAATATAAGTAACTTTGTATATATGGAAAAATAGTTTAGAAAATCTAATTGTCGCGTATCAAATAACATTTGCAATTTATAATATAATGACGAAGATATAAAGCTTTAAATTTTTCATACAAAATTTTCAATGCTTTATATTTTCGTAATGATATTATAAATTGCAAATGTTATTTAATACGCGACATCTAGATTTTCTTAACTATTTTTCCATATATAAAAAACTAGCTGTTGCCCGCGACTTCGTACGCGTGGACTTAGGATTTGTTTTTGTTTTTTTTTTGACGCACTGACTTGTTTTTGTGACTTCTGAAAGAACAGAACACCCCTACTCATCCCTCTATGCACCTCCTACTCACCCTTACGTGCCCCTCCCTACTCACCCCTATGCACCCCGTACTCATCCCCTACGCACCCCTACTCATCCCCTACGCATCCCCTACGCATCCCCAACTCACCCCCACGCACCCCCTACGCACCCTTACCCCCTATATGCACACCCTACTCACCATTTACGCACCCCCACGAACCTCCTTACGCACCCTAACGCTACCCCTACGCACCCCAACGTACCCCCTGCACACTCCTACGCACCCATACTCATCCCCTACTACGCACATACTACTCATCTCCTACGCATCCCCAACTCACCCCCTACTCAGCCCAACGCACCCCCAAAGTACCCCCTTCAAACCCCTACGCACCCCTACTCACCCCCTACGCACCCGTATTCGCCCCCTCTATGCACCCCCTACTCACCACTTACGCACCCCCTACTTACCCCTACGCACCCCCTTCATACCTCCTATACACCCCCTACGCTCCCCCTACTCAGCCCCTAAGCAGCCCCTACGCACACCCTATGCACCCTCTACTCGCCTCCTCTACGTCCCACTTTCACACCCCTACTCACCCTTACGTACCCCCTACTCACCCCCTACGCACCCCGTGCGCACACCCTACGCACCCCCTACGTACCCAGTACATACGTCGTACGCACCCCCTACGCACCCCTATACAACCCGTACCGAACCCCTACTCGCCTCCTACGCAACCCCTACGCACCCCCTAGCCCCCTACTCGCCCCCTCTACGTACTACTTTCGCACCCCCTCCTCACCACTTACGCACCCCCTACTCAACACTTACGCACCCCCTACTCACACCCTACTCATCCCCAATTAACGTCCCAAAAAACCATAAAAATGAAGTCCATAATGATATTTAGACATTTCAACCCCATCGCACCCCCACAGGGGATGATAGTATTTCACGTCCGCCACGTTGGATTTTAAAATCATTGTTTTTTTCGTAATCAGCGACCCGATAAACCATACAAACAATACCCATCTCGATTTTCAGACTTTGTCACCCCATTTCCCCCTTTCAGGGGTTGAATTCTGAAAAAAACTGAAACACGTGTTTACTCATTTATTAATAGGAGTACTCCTGTGAAGTTTCGTATAAAATAGTCTAACTAATCTTGTTTCCCCATACAAACTTTGGACCCCCGTTTCACCCCCTTAGGGGATGAATTTTGAAAAATCCTTTCTTAGTGCACCCCTAGACCTCATAAGGAACCTACGTGCCAAATTTGGAATCTCTAGACCTAGCGGTTTGGGCTGTGCGTTGATATGTCAGGCAGTCAGTCATTCAGTCAGTTTCTTCTTTTATATATTTAGTATTAATTCCGTCTACGCGTATTGTGCGTCAAAAGTTTGTATGGACTGAAACCACCTTAACGAATTCAATTAGTAGCCCAGTCAACTTACGGAGTTTTGTTAGGAGAGATAGGAAGTCATTATGAATGGGACTTTTAAACTATAACTGGGACCATTTAGTGAAAGGACTACTCGAAAATAACTTTAAAAAAATTGCCACGCTACATAGAAACCAAAATGTTAACTCCCGGAAGGCTTTTAACTTAATAATAACATAAAAATGCCTTAAAAATGTACAAAAATTTTTTTTTTTAATGAATCCTATAATTACATTGAGTCGAGTCGGTACGGTACTACAGTTTTGTATATGAAACACCTGTTTAAAATTGTTATTTTACTTTTTTCTTGGCTCCATAGTGAAAATTGTTCAGTTTGATGATCTAAAACACCCGATTTAATTTTACTTGGGTGTTTTGTTACACCCTGTATAAATATTGCAAGTTCTGAAGAGCAACAGAACTCTGCTCAATTTATTACGATGAGCAGTATTCAATGTTTATTTACGAGCTTAAAAATGTTGACGAACTCTTTTGTAGCATTTTAAAATTACAAGGGCACAATCAATTTCATGCCGACGAATCATACCAATGTGCCCATAAATTATGGAACCAATGAAACACACATAAATAAATTTCAATGTGCAAATCTTGCTAAAACGTCCGTATACAGATATATAGGGGTCGCATCACATTTATCTTCCCTTCATTTGTACAATAGTACGTATTCCGCAAATGTTCGCTTTTTACAAAAATCCCCCAAATAAGCTTATTTGAGGTGAACATTTGGATGCCATTAACATGATTAAAATTAAAGCAGCGGGGCTTTAACAAGGTTAATTTAAATTTGTGTAATTTTAAGGTACGATCAAACCATGATTAATTCTACGTAGTGTGTTCGTATCCGCGTTCCCATTACGGATTTCTGACAACTGAAATTCCTAATTTACTAAGGATTTGGATCTAAATATTCGTTGGCACATCGAGCCTAAAACCTTGAAAATATGCGATATTATAATTAAAGCTTGCTAATAATGCACGCTTAAAATAAGTATTGTTGTCACATTCAGTTGATCCTAAAACCTTTAATATGACAGGGTGTAAAATTAAATGGGACACTTACTTAGGGGTGCTTCAGACCATCAAACTGAACAGCTTTCTCTAATTCTGAATTTTTTCACTGTTATTTAATTGAATGAATGTTAATATTTTAATCTAGTAATGTTATTGAATTGAATTTGTATTTCCTTTAAATGTGATAAATATTGTTCTGTGTATTTAACTGAATTAATTTTAAAGTTTTAATCTAATAATGTAATTGAATTTAATTTAATTTGTATTCGCTTTAATTGTCATAAATTTTGTTCTGTGTTCAGCATGCTGTGCCCACAATGGGTATCATATGTTGATCTATACTCTGTTCTGTAACACCTTTTATGTACGATATGATTCGCATGAATAAATAAATGAATTTGACCGTACCCAAAAGCTAGATATTATTTTACCCGTATATTCATTATACAAGCAAATAAATCAAAGCCTCAAAACATTTTTCCATCAAAGCTCTTAACTGAGATACGCTAATAAACTTGTGAATAAACGGCAAATTTTTTTGTTTTTTAAATTTCGCATGCAGCAAAAACGTCACAGCGGAAATTGTATAGGAGTGAAATATCGCGCACAGCTGCAGTGGCTAATGAACCCGTTTCATGTTGCTAATATTGCGCATCTTGTTGGTTGAATTGAAAAATTTCATACTATTTAATTACGTTTGCTAGCTTTCTCGGCTTACTTCATTTAAAATGGTTGCATTTTTTGAATACTTAGTATTAACCTTTGTTTACCAATTTACTATTGAAATTGTGCTCGCCCAGATACTTAAAGACTTTTTTGAATAATTAATTAATTAATTTTGACTAAAAAACCAATGAAATTTTATGTCTAAATAGAATAACAGCAATGTTAAAAATCTACAAAGTAACACTTATTAACTATAAACAATGCTGGCAGGCAAAATTGTTTTAATCCACCACTTTAACCGCAATCAGAAGATACAAACCAAAAGAAAATACGCTCATTGTGTTTAATATAAGAACCAGTACCAACATCGGTGTTAACATATTATATCCAGGATTGGGACTCTTTTATCCAACGGTACTCTAATCTAAAACCTTTGGATTGGCAGTTTAGTAATCACATCAATGAGATTATCAACTAACAAGTAAACAGCTCGATTACCTATAGCTCAAAGAATTCCAAACAGATCAATGCCTGTATTCTCTCATACATTGTTGTAGCTAACCTACATTATAGACTCTAAAATAGCGTACAAATTCCTATAGAAAAATCCAAAGCGGAGTACAAATCCTTCTCACAACAGTATTAGAGTAAGAACGTTTCGAAAAATCATAGCCGTTTGTACATCTCAACCTTTTGATCTCAGCTGGGTTCGGACACAAAAGTTCCTCCCGGAGATCAACAATAGGCTTGCGGCAAGATTAATCGACCGAAGAAGCCCCCTAAGCTGCAAGAAACAATTTTTCATTTTTATCAAAATGTTGAGTAGGATGTAGCGATTGTCTGTGAAGACGCAGCGGTTATTTTTAACAGCATTCTGGTTTATTTATTGAATTTAGATGTGAATTTTGGTCGGATTTAGGATGAATAATTGATATCTGATGCGTGCAATACAATATACAAATCGAAATTGTAATCAAATGTTATTGGTAAATAATTAAGTTGAGTTTCACACAAAATTTTCAATTGATTGCAAATTCATGTTTATTCTATACAAATGAGTACGTTTATGGTATTAACTACATTTGATGAAATGATTGCTCTATTATATTAAATTCTACTACTGCTGAATATTCGAGATCGTGCCTCGATGTGATATTTTTTTCGGTCACTGGCCCATCACTCATTCGCACTATTGTAAGCTATACAACCAGCTGCGAGTAATCATGAGAAAGCACTGGAAAAAATCAAATTTTATAATACTTTACATGCGAAGTTTGCACACAATAAGATAGTCTAACAAAACTTTTCCATGATTTGTCTACAGGATCGAGAGTCTCAATAATACAGGGTGAATTTGACAGCATCCTTTTCAACTAAGAGCCTACCCATCAAACTGACCAACTTTTACTATCTTAGGAGCAAAGAAATCAAAGCAAAAAAAAATCTGCTGTTGCATACATTTGAGTAGACTAAGCACTGCAGTTTAGCATGGAACAGCTGTTTTTTTTTTGATCCGATCGGTTTTCCCCCATAGTAAATGTTGTTCAGTTTGATGGGTAGACACTAAGTTTAAAAGGATGCTAATGTTATCAATTTCACCCTGTATACACGTAAAAACAATAGGAACTTACCAAATACCACACGTAATTGTTAAATAGAGTTGAGCAGATGAATTTTAAATAATCTACCAAATCGTTTAGTTTCTTCAGTTCTCAATGAGGGTGGCAATCCATCACACAGTATTTGCAGTTTTGCGTTTCAATAGCCTGCCTCTAAAGTAGTTGTTGATTCTATGTTTGGAATTTGCCTTACAGTACTATGCTCTTAATTTATACACTATATTTTTTAAGTCAAATGTAAACTGTCTGAATAAAGGGCTTATTCATTCATGAATAAAGGGCTTATTCATTCCTGAATGAATGATCATTCATTCTTTTATTCATTCATTCACTATGCTCTGGTACCAATATCATCATATTCATAATATCTTTATTCATAATATTCATGTTTTAAAAAAAAAAAAAATTAAAAATCGGTTATTTGTCGTGTACACACGTTACAAGTTTTCCCTGAACATCGCGTTAAAAATGACCCATATCTTAGTTTTCGGACTCCTCAGATTTAGCGAAAGTCCACAATTAGTTATCATTACGCGTCAAGCCCCATACGATGGCATAAAAATCACTGGCACTGGACATCCGGTTTTTTGAAAATTTTCTTTGTATGACATTTATCTGAAAACGGGGCCCCCAGTGAACGTACCTGAAACATCTCAGATACTTTTTCGGTAATCTCTCATGGCCCCCTAGCCCCTCAGCTATTCAATTTACGCCGTGAATATGAGAGCATTCAAAACCTCTGAGCAGGCTGGTCCGTGATTCGAGGTCCTCACTAAGAAACATAGTTTGCTCTCGTATTTGATGCTTAACGACCTGTTTACTTTTACGAAAGATTCCATTTATTATCACACGTTAATCTTTAATAAATAGATGGAGTTTTTTAAAGATTATGTCATTACTTTGTGTAGGGTAGTTGGGGACACATTGCCATGCGATCAAAGTTCGGGGTAGGTCGGCCACGATCCCACGTTTAATTCAATTTGGAATCCCGCCAGATTTCGAACTTGCTGGCAGCGTGTCCTTTAAATAATAGAAAAGCCGAGTAACATGTAAAAGTGAAGCCTTGTTTAATATTATAATGCAATGGTAAATTGTAATTACTTGTCTTGAAAAAAAGTAGACGGGTTGATATACTTCGTTATTGAACCAAATATATTAAAAGTAGCATTATAGAATACTGGTATAGGTAGCTGATATGAAAGAATACAAAGAAGAAACGATAAAGAAAAAGATAAACGAAAAACGAAAAAGATGTAAAAATTTACTTACTTTATTTACGGGATGTTACTAGAAAAATCCTGACACAAGACCTGACATAGCCCAAAGAATCGCTACACTAAGGTGGCAGTGGACGGGGCATTGCTCGCAGAACCGATGGCCGATGGGGCCGAAAAGTTCTCGAGTGGCTACCGCGTACTGGAAAGCGCAGCGTGGGTACCGACGACCTGGTGAAGGCGGCGGGAACCCGTTGGATGAGGGCAGCGCAGGACCGGTCGTCATGGCGATGTCCAGCAGTGGACGTCCATCGGCTGAGATGATGATGATGATGACTAGAAAAATCGTAGTATTACAAAACTGCAATGATACTCGACCCAAATGCATTGGACAGCAGATATTTTTTTGCGATTTCGACTTTGGTTCCATAGAGGCAGTTGTTCAGTTTGATTTCCTGATCATAGCATAAGAATAGCATAAGCATATGCTCACGACTATATTCCCCGAGGGGGTAGTCAGAGATATTCTGAATCTTCAGAACATCTATGTTTCACTAGTAGTACCGAAACTCTGTCCAGTGTGACGGGGAGTGAGCCCGTCACCGCTTGACTTGACTTGTCTGATCAATGATCATTATACTACTTACCCTTTAAAAACCGTCAGAAAATTTTATGAAATTGGACCCTGTATATCTTAGTAACAGTAAAAACGTAATTTCCCGTACATCAACTAATATTTCCACTACAGTGTAGCGAGTGGAACGTGAAATACTTTTCGCATGACGACACGGCTGCTCGGCCGACTGTTATGTTTTGACAAAATGTTGTGATTTTCCAGTAGGTTATTATTGTTTCCAATACATTTTATTGTTTCCAATACGTTTTATTTGGGGAGATTTAATATTTATTGACCTATTTATCTTTTCCACCTATAACTGGAGAACGTCAGATTAGATTCTATAGTTTTATTTTATACGAGCTTTTACCCGCGACTTCGTCCGCATAAATTATATACCAGATTTTAAGTCAGATATTACGCTACCAAACAAAAAAGTTTCATCAAAATCGGTTCAGTAGTTTTTGCGTGATACTCGAACAAACAAACACCCAAACAAACAAACAAACTAAATTCTTTTTTCAAAAATTTACAGTTTTGTAATAGTCAAGATGGAAGTAGTTCTAATTTTTTCAACCTACTGAAGAACTAATTCGGATTGGGCAAGCGTGGTGGACTACCTCCAATACACCCTCCCTCCTTGAGCGTAAGCCTGTGCCCTGCAGTGGGACGTACAGGGTGTAAGAGACGGCCCTCCGCAAACAGAAACGGTGAACTCAGACCATAAAACTGAACAACTTTCACTATGGAGCCTACCTCAGGAAACGCGAAATAAACCAGCTGTACTCTACAAAACTGCCGTACCTACGCGACTCAAATGTATGGGACTGCTAATTTTTTTCGCGTTTTTTGAGGTGGGCTCCATAGTGATGCCGTCAGTAGGTCCAGTTTGATGGTATGAGGTCACCGTTTCCGTTTGCGGAGGGCTGTCCTTTACACCCTGTTTTGTCCTTTACTGTACCTATAGGCACGAGCACGAAAAGGCTGATTATTATGAGTTCTAATTTTTATCTCAAATAAGTACCGACAGTTTTTTTGGTAGGGGAATAATTCAGGCGGGACATACAGACAGACAGACTGAATGGACGGAAGTATACTTAATGGTTCCTCCTTTGACTACGGAACCCTAGAAAGATGTTTTAGCCAACTTATTTTTAAATTGTATTCATGCTCGTTATTTTTTCTTTACAAAATACTATATAGATACCTACTTAACGATATTTATGTAGCGAGCGACTTACTTGACTTTTAATAAGGATAACGTGGTAAGCATTATTCTTGTAGAATAACATTTTTCCCAAATTTTAAAACGTTTCTTTAAAAACATAATAGTGTTTACGGAATATTTTTATATTTTTTGCCTTAATAGCTCTTGAACATTATTATTCTCCGACTTGTTTAAGTTGTTTAAATCGTTACGAATTCAGTCACGATTCGCAAGATTAAGCAGCAGAAGTCAAAACAAAAATAAAAACTTAATTAAAACTGGAAGAACACTCTCATTGCTTCACCATGTTTTCACAAACAAGACGTGATGTTAGAAATCGTGCCTTAAATAGACCACGTAGAATACTTTGTAGGTTTCGAGTTACTAACAAATGTTTTAACGTTTCGATACAAGTGGAAGTGCTAAATCTTAGGACGTAAATCACGCTGCAGTATAGCCTCTCGTAGCTATTCGGAGAATAAATTCGTACCTCCGTTTTGTGAACGCTACCTCATGAAATATTGTAGGTCGGTATACTTCTGTTGCAACTGAATAATAGAAACCCAGACCCTCCGTCTGGGTAAGCAAGTGAGGGACTGATGTCAGTGTAATAATGTATTAAGTGGAATAGACTTTTAGATAGAGTTAGCAATAGGGGTGCTATAGATATTTTATAGTGGAAGAATTGGATATCGATTTTGTCAGCCTTTTCAATAAATATTTATTTACGAAGAAAAAATTTAAGTTGTGCGTTTTTCTGAAATTTTGAATCTCCAAAATATAATAATATTTACAAAAAGAAACATTCTTTGTTAGATTGCGGTACCTTTTATCGTGTGGCGGATGTAGGTATGATGGATTCCTAATTGATTTCCACTACGGTGACCCCTGCTAATGTTTATAATAGAAAAGCAGTCATGATCGCAGGATATTTTGAGGTGCATAAATGTAAGCGCTAAACACAGGTGCACCCTTTAGTACTTACCTTCCTATATCTGATGGATCGGGTTGCTGATACGATCAGATGTGGGTTTATGCAGTGGCTATAAGCGGCAGCCACTGATTGAGCGTCAAAGATGTTTAAGACGCCTGAAGGAATGTCGCCTCTTATCTTATCTTATCTTGTTGTGGGGGCTGGCAAGCCAGCAACACTTCGACCCAGTGGGATCTTTTGTGTTAGCCCCAGTACTTTTTACTTTCTTCACCCTTCAAATACATGGTCAATGAAGGAGGCAATACCATTGAGGGGAAGAAGCCTAAGATCTCCCGGTTTTGGATATCCATCACCGAGGAGGCACTTCGAACACTGACTGGGTAGGAGCTATTTGAAGCCAAACACATGTACAACGGCATGTATTCGTTATGGGTATTATGGGCAAACTTTACTAGTTTGAGGACCATGAGTAAACTGTTATACTGAATAACATGGAAGAAAATTTTTCTGTCAGCAAGTGTATTATTATTAGCAATCAAAACTCTTGTAAAAATATTGAATAAATATATTTGTATATTTGTTTACATACTTTTCTTATACAGTGATAAATAATAATACCGACAAACGAATAAACATCTCAAAATTTACATTATTGTTAAAGATAAAATAAAAAATGTAAGCATAAAATTTATCGTTTAGAAATAACAAATAATTAAGTTAGAAGAACCTCAACATTGAATAAGATTAGAGATCAAAAAACGACCTGAAAAAAGATGAAGATAAATAAAATACAAAGCGAAGCGAACCTGCGGCAGGCGCGCGAAGTGACTTTGAATTTCAAAAACTCTTTGATGTGCCGTTTCGTTCTAAAATTGTTGGATACACATACAAACCTCTCCTTTAGCACTGTTTTTTCGTGCTTATATCAATACATAAATGAAATAACAAGCGCTGTGGTCTGTACATTTGTAATTTACTTTTTGATACGAAACAACGAACGTCGTTACGCTAATTATAAAAAATTCTACAGGTTTCTAACTTCATAGGGCTATTTTTTTATTGTCTTGTCATTCCAAAGCTTCTTTTTACTGATGTTTAACTATCATTTATGCCAAATCTTTAGCTATAAGTATCAGTTAACGAACGATGCGGTGCTACTACAACAATTAGAATTTTAATTTATAGTGACACAACAATAGGTAACTATTGTTCTTTGGGATTGTTTCACTATAATGATGCACTTTTGATAATTATCTCATAATTGAGTTTGGCAGTAGGTGTATTACTGCCTTTTGGATCTCTAGAAAGTATTTGCGGTTTTGCCATGGTTTTGAATTACTGTGTAATAGGCGCCGAATGCGAATTCAGAATATGAAATGGAAAAAAAGGTTACAGTGTTTTGCCCGTAAAACATTTCAAATGACACCAAATCCCTTTGCCGTCTGATATTTAATTATTCTGTAGTACATTTGTAATATTATATTCATAGAAACGAGTAGGTATACCATACGTACAAATATGGTAGGTAGTAATTTACGTGAGCCATGTGTGAGCAAAGGGAATTTCAGAACTGGTTATCAAGGGAATTATTCATCCAAAACTTTAGACAAAGGATTCGTGTTTGTAAAAGTTACACAACTTTGGCATCACACCGTGTTACGGTTTAACTTCTACGATTATGGGATTGTTTTGATGTAAATTTCTGAATAATATTATTGTTTCTTTCTTCATATTGTTTGCCTTTTGTGCTTTTCTACTCTGTTGGATAAATCGATAAGAAACCTGGAGAAATTTTCGCTTTTGCAAATATGGTGGCATGGAACCCTCGGTGCGTGAGTCCAACTCACAGATGGCTAGTTGTTTAGCAAGCCTAAAAAATCGGACAAACCCTAAAATTGTTTAAATAGGTTTGAATGCAACGTAACTGGGAATATACGGACGAAGGAAGGTATCCTAAACTCTCCGCTCCGCTACATTTAGGAATTGATATCGAATAGTACCTACGATTAAACTGTAACGCAAGGAATTTGGGATACAGTTGTTTGCCTAACCGCCGAATGAAATAGGTTGTTAGTTTAGTAAGTTTAATTGTGTTCACCAATCAATAACCTTAGTCAATAACTTACCGACATAAATACTTCACAGTGAAATTAGACATTTTAAGTTCATTATAATTATAACTGGCAGTTGTAATAGAGTTTCTGACCACCCCAAATGGGACTGTCAATCTATGTAAAAAACTCTAAATATAATGTCGATTTGTCAGTTGGCAAAATTTCGTTATTTCGACAATCACGTGATATTCTTCATCTGGTGTAGGTATCAGTGCCGCCCAAAGTGAAGATCCAAAGTCTCTGCCTACCTCTCTGGGGAAAAGGCCAGAGTTTATTTACACGAAATTTTTCATTTACTTTTTACTGCAAATTTTTTAGATTTATTTACAAAAAAAAATATGTGGTCTTGTCGCACGAAGTAAGGTTTCTATTCTAGCCTGTAAGAACACAGCCGAACGTATACGACAAATAACACATAGCACATTGTTTATGTGTTGTGTCTTGTCTACTAAATTGTTTGACTGGATTATTAATATCTTCAACAATGGACTGCTTGTATTATAAACATGGTACAATAATATACTGCTCCTGGTATTCTCTTCCGATCACGTGACTGACAATGTGACTGACGCAAGTCTACGTCATCATACCCTTTTAACATGTTAAGCGGCCATTTTTTTGTGAAGTATGCTTGTGTCACTCTGGGAATAGAAGACCTTGTTTTTTTAGACCATGTATTATAAATAAATAAAGAATATAATTTATACATGGCAATACTATGTCATTAGTCAATCGAATCTAATATAAAAAGCATATAATATATAATATGCTTCCCCAATAAGTAGCTCAAACTACCCAAATATCCTGGTTTTTGACATTAATTAATTTCCAAACGTGGCTTGTTTACAAAGGGTTCTAAACTTGTATTTAACGTCGGGTTTACGCCAATATACCAAAGTGTTACAAAGTGCAATACATTTTAGAGCAGTTTTACCGCATCGTAATTTGTACCAGTACCTTAGTGAAGTTTATTGTATGCAGAAAACGTAGCTCGTAACGTAACTACGTTTCAATCGATCTCTCGAAACAACTTAAGTAGAAGTGTAAATGACGTTTTATCGTGTAGCGTAACTAGTTTCTCGAAGAATCATTCCCATTCGAAGCTTTGTAGATATAGAATTTTGAGTACATATCGTGATAAAATCTGTTTTCTAATAAAAAATTGTACAGGGTATTAAATGTATTTTCGTCCGCTCCAGTATAGGCTCCGATTTCAGGAAAAAGTGCGATCCCCTTTTATCTCGACGAGTTGTGAAGATATGATATTTATAAAGAGCTCAAAAGACGCGTATTTTCGAGGTGCAAAAAGAATTATTCGAGAAAGTCAAAAACGAAAAAGTTATGGCCGAAATAGCGAAAAAAAAACACTATTTTCCGAATTAAACATTTTAACGGGTTCTTACCGCGTTTTGGTATTTGTGAGTTTGTGTGTATCGGGAACTCACAAATACCAAAACGCGGTAAGAACCCGTTAAAATGTTTAATTCTAGATTGAATAATAACCGCGTAACTCTCAAAAACTGTAATATTTTCCGAATTTTTGATTTTGGCGCTCGATATTTTGGAAACGAAGAATGATATAATAAGTTTGAGAAAAATTTAGTCAGCTACAATTTGAACCTAAAAAAAAGACGAACGGGTTAAGGGTTTGCCCTGTAGCCTAACCTTTTTGAAAAAAGTCAAAGTACGACAATATTTTTTCGAATTCCGTAGACTCATTTCCAATGTGCTCGATAGTCGTGTGAGACACGAAATCTGTGAATTTTTTTAAGATAATGGTCGGATCATCGAACTGAACTTTCTTTATAGGGCTAAAATAGAAATCACGAAGAAATCTGTTGTTCCATATAAAACTGCAAACCAAATTGACACAAATGTATGTCTTATGGCTAAAAGGCTATTTTTCTAGACAACCTTTTCAATTTAATCCTTATCCAATTCAAATAGAGTTGTATAATAAATAGCGTGCGCGAGCGGGTTATTCGCTGTCCACTGGAACAATTATCTATTATGCACATTCATTTAAATAAGTACAACATTTTATTGATCAGTGCGCAATGGGAAAATGCTCGAGCACGGTCGACTAGTTCTCTTTAGTTTAAAACATTGAAGTTCAATCGAAGTTCGATTGCGACACATTGGCCGTCGATCAATGTGTCATAAGTTCATAACCCTAAGGAAATACTAACAGAAAGCGAAAAGCTTTCAAAGAACTTCTAATTAATAAAAATGTGTGTTTAATGTAACAAACAGTTAACAAAGAACGTGCGTGGTTACTAACCAAACCTTTGATAAATCCAAGAAAGGAAGATGCGGCTAACTCTTTTCGATTGTTGTTATTTTGAGTACTAAATTGCTATATTTTGACCGAAAAACATTAGGATCGACCGGTATTAACACACGATCAGTCCGGTAAACACCACTGCTGGGTATAGGCGTCTTCATAGCCACGCCACGCCCCAGCTGTCTCATTAAATGGTCTCATCCACTGTTTGCCGGCTACTCTACATTTATGTCATCCGACTATCTTGCTGCTGGTCTGCCCACTGACTCCCCCGAGGTAATAGCGTAATTTTATAGTACTCATGTACTTTAATCATAAATACGTATTTATTGAAAGATCAATTGCTTACCCGCACTTGTTCATAATAATTCATAATTCATTTATTGCATAGCCACATGGTTGTCTTAGATCTAAATACATTGGTTATAGTCCATTAGACATTTCGCACCGCACCCCGTCGGGGCACTGCAATATTTGAGAGAGAGTTTGAGATAACATTTTCAATTATTACAGAATTCAAAATTAAATAAGATACATGTCATGATTATTACTACCTATAATAAGAACTAGAAATACAATACATGTCATGATTATTACTACCTATAATAAGAACTAGAAATACACATGTCAAGTTTTTAGAGTCGGTCAATGACCATAAAATATCATGCTCGCATGATTATTTATCACGACGGGCTGAATCATCAAATTCAAATTGAAAATACTATTATTCAAAATTTAATTTTTATAAATCACTTTACATTTGAATTTCTTTTCTTATCTTTAATTCCTATTAATAGAGTCTCAAAGGGGCCTCTCTACGTGTTGGACCTGTGTCCCCACGCAAGCCTTCCAAAAGTCCGGGCTACGACGGCCCGAGAAATACTTTCTGAGATATAATAATAATCATCATTATATTATAATAATAAATAACATTCCGCTCTAACATTATTTAAATAGATGATTTAACCACGCTGAATGAATGCTTCAATATCTACTTTTCAAACAATAAAATAAACTTGTATGATCGGCACTGAGAAAACCTCTCGTTTTGGCACTATATAGGTTGTAAACTTAAATCCGATATAAACAAAGGGGTGCTTCAGATCATCAAACTGAATAACTTTTACTATTCATTCCAACCAATATAAAAATCGCGAAAGAAATCTGCTAGTCTATAGAAAACTTCAACGGCTACTTGGCCCAAATGTAGGGAACAGCTGATTTTTTTCGCGATTTCGATTTTGGTCTCATAAAGAAAGTTGTTCAGTTTGATGGTCTGAAGCACTTAACGTGTTTTAGTTTACAACCTGTTTATACCGTATCTTCCCCATTTTAGTAGAATCTGCGGACCCGTTACATAAATAAAGCCCGGTGCCATTTCTAGTGTAATTTCTGTTTATCTTTCTAGAACAGCATCTGCTAGATGGTCACGTCGAGATTGCAGGCTTGTTTGTCTACTCGAGCTAAGGCTTGGTACAGATACACTCTTGTATTTCCTTGCTGGGGGCATCATAGCTTCATTGTTTGTCTGATATGCTTCAGTCAGGATTCGCAGGACATGAAACAACAAAAGACAAACTGTATGGCTCTTTGTCAATAGTTAGTTCATTAGCATAGCGACATGGTATCAAATGGGTCAATCTGAATAATGTCTAGTCTAAGAATCAGATTAATCTAAAATCGAATCGACATTTTTTCCAAACATAGAGGTATCTCAAAGTAATACAACATTATTTTATTCATGTACAATTATTCTAATAAGATATTCCATTATTATGATAATATCGAAGTATAGCCACGGAATATAGTTTACTATTATAAAACTGTAACAGAAGTGTGTCTGTACATTAAAGATATTTACAAAAAAAAAATTACGATATGGTTTTTAGGTGTCTCTGATTCCAAATCACAAATTTTTGGACTTTTTGTCCGTCTGTTTGTTTGTTTGTTTGTGTGTTTATTTGTTTGAACGATCATCACGCAAAAACTAATAAACCGATTCTGATGAAACTTTTTTTGTTTGATAACTTATGATCTGACTTAAAATCTGGTGTATAATTTATGCGGACGAAGTCGCGGGTAAATGCTTGTAATTTATAAGAGTACAAGTAAGTATAGCATCAATAATTGCAGAGATAATCAGTAAGGTCGCGTAAGGTAAACAACTAAATCTCACCACAAAGGTTCATTTTTCGGGTGTGGTTCTTAAAATAAAAATTTTAATGTTGCTAATATCATGTATTTCGGTCCTAAAACTGTATTGTACCGAACTGGTAATGCAGTAGTGCCACTGCTAGTTATTTACCCAGTTTCGGTGCGAAGGCTAGACTTATTGAGTTTGCTACTCTATTTACTGCTGTGAATATTTGATACCGCAAGAGTAAGAATTGTATATCGTGAATGTAAGTGGTATCTGCCTACCCCATTTGTACACTGGCGTGAGTACACTTAAATGTGGTAATCTATGTATTATTTATTACTCAAGTCAAAGATTGAATTTGTCTCTGACGGACTTGAACCCGCAATCTGCCTGCCAAACCGGTGTGTTACCGTCTAATTAAGATACCGAAGCAAAATACCTAAGTCACAAGTCACTACGTTTTACCCTTAAGTGTTGAAATAACACCCTAAAAGACAACACAATAAACACAAAAATACTAGTAAAATAAATTTATCATACCCAAAGTAAATACTACGGCCTGCCCCGTCTCAAGGAATATTTCCGCGTAATGGTGTAAAATGGGGAAAATAGGACATTTGTAGGTCACTAGCATTTCCTGCGGCTTCACTCGCTTGGGAAATGGAGATGTCAGATAAATATGAAGTGATTGAAGTTGGTTTATCTTTGATTAGTTTCTAATCAATCGATTTCAGAAAGTATCTACTAAAACCATTAGGTAGCTAGTTAACAGGTGATCCGGAAATTATTCTTTAACAAACGTAACATTCTATTAAACTCGAGATGTGCAAGCACAAACCTCATTACCTATTCCGTGCCTCAAGCCCTACTAAAATCGGTTTGCTCCCATAGTAAAAGTTGTTCAGTTTGATGAGTATACAGGTTAAATGATACTTTTCCTTACACCGTGTATAGTTAACATTTATTTACAAAATTTTACATGTAAATAAATAAATAGTACCTAGTAGTAGTAGTAGTATACTATGAATAAAAAAATATTAAATAAATACAGTGTTTTACTTTAACATCAAAACATCGTTATTTTCCGCCATCAAGAGGATACCGCTCGTGATACCGGACGGTTGATGTGTCGCGGTCACATGCTACAATTAATATTCCGTCGGAACCAAGGACGCCTTTGCGGGTTCTTTCACTTAGAAAAAAAAAATTCTGAGTGAGATTCCCAAAATAATTTATTTTTCTTCTATCTAAGTACTACTACATTCAAAACGTGTAAATTGTAGCAAGGTTCACTCTAAGCATAGATACTAGAGTTCGCGATAAAAACGATGTGATGACGCCCGCTATATCGAGTTTTCATCCACCGCGGAACACTGCTAGTCCTGACCCTCTAGCGTGATTTCTGTACTTCTTTCTTTCCATACTACTCGTCGCGGCAACTGAGGCCGTAAAGCGCGGGCAAGTATAATTTTCTATGCAGCGAAATCATACAAGAGCTGTGGAATCAAGCCCATTGCATTGACATCTTGAGAGATTCCGAAAAATATCAATTTAATATAAAAATACCTACTCATTACCTCCTTAATTTATTTTCTTAGTAGAGACAGATCGTTATCGTTCAATATGGGCACCGGACGATTTCAATATGCCGCATATTTCAAATATCGTGACGTCGACCGAGCTCCGCCCCTATCCCGCCGAGGAGGTAATCAATTAAATTGCTGGAATAAAATATTAAATTAAATTCCTTTCCTTATTATCGTCGCTTAGGAGGTCCGCGAATTGCTGTGATTTTTTCCGACTTTTTTGAGGTTTCCTTTTATAAATTTGTGTAATAAATATCGGGTATAATAAAAGTGCTGGTGTTTTTGATAGGCTCTTCTGATTAAATTATGGGGCAGAGGAATGACAACTTCAATACTCGGAGTAGCCTTGACGTCTCCTTCTCTTTATAAACTAAGCATTAATACGCTATAAAAGACCTAATTGAGCCTTCTCGTTTTTATCATCAGGCAATGCAGGACACAGGCAGGGAGGATGTATGGGCAAACTTACTTTACTTACTTACTTGCATGTTTTGCCCCACAAAGTCCACATATGTCCAATACGGATTGGTAGACTGCACATACGCATCAGAATTTCTTCTTCAGCGTATGCAGGTTTCCTCACGATGTTTTCCCTCGCCGTTTGAGAGCAATTGGTAATACTTAACATACATTGTATATTGTACAAGGCATGTCGTCTGTGCAGATTCGAACCCGAACCATCATGTGTCCACCTCTCCACCGACGCTCTTATAAAATCACATCTAAGAACAAAAAATTTATACATTGCCACACTGATGCATCAATGTGACGACATAATAATTATTTTTTCTTAATCGTCAATTCGTCTAACCAAATTTCTGATTAAAGCTACGCGATACACTTTGTCGCGCAAAATAAGGCTGTGCATGTTGCTTGGATCTTTAAGGGGCGTCCGCCCGGTTTTGAGTAACTTTGTAACCATTTTATACATTAACTATGGCACTTTTTAAGCAGAAAACAAAACTGAACAATCTGCAGGATATGAGAAGTGATGTGGTTTTTCTCGAAATCTATTTTAATCAATAAAACTGAAGAAAAACGACTCCAAAGTCACCTCTTTTTTTCCAGTTGTAACCGTTTTTACTCTTACATTGTTGATCAGAAGAATATGAAAATTTACAATATTCTTCACAATACAATATAAAATGATGTGGATTTCTTATTTTTTGAAAATTCATAAAAAATCATACAGGTTTTCAAAGAAAACAGAAAATTCTGACCGGAGCCGCGCAATTGAAGCGGGATGGCTAATTGCAAAAGTTTGCTTGTAAGAAAGAGAGCCTTGCAGATGGGAGGAGTAGCCTTAAGGAGCGCGCTCCATACAAAAGAAGTCTGGTTATATTCTCAATACTAACCAATTAAATTCAATGATATTTTTCAGAAACAATCTAAATACGAATCTCTATGTTTGTATGAAATCAGATTTTTGGTAAAATACAGTTTTAAAGTTACATTGCCTCAAAGAATTTCATACAAATCTTAAATTAATCCTAGCATTGAAACTGTATATTTTAATGAAAATTTGACAACATACAAGCTCGCGTGTAAATTCTCTATGATACAAGCCAATACAAGCATACAGATTAAGTTTCTGGATTGTTTCTGAAAAAAATCATTGAATTTAGTGGTTAGTATTAAAAATACAACCAGACTTCGTTTGTATATGGAGCGCGCTCCAAATTATATAAGTAACCTTAAGGTACTTCCAACTTGGAGCATGATTCGCTATAATATATGGACGAACGCGGGATTCCGGTAGGAATTTAGCCGTAATCTTTGAGGAATGAGATGAAGTTTTGTGATCTTTCTAAAAATAAGAAATCTATATCTTTCTATATGTCTTTGATAAGAAGATACATTTTCATATTTTTTTGATATAAAATGCAACAGTTGGTTACGACATGGTTACAACTTGGAAAAATTATTTATCTTCAATTCTTTTAATTAAAATAGATTTCGGGCAAAACCAAATCTCTTCTCATGTTTTATAGATTATTATTATTAGGTACTTTTTTTTCCGGTAAATACAGGGTGAAATTGATATATTAGCATTCTTTTAAACTAAGAGTCTACCCATCAAACTGAACAACTTTCACTATGGGAGCAAACCGATCGAAGCAAAAAAAATATCTGCTGTTGCATACATTAGAGTCGAGTAGGCATTGCAGTTTAGTATGGAACAGCTGATTATTTTTTTGTTCCGATCGGTTTGCTCCCATAGTGAAAGTTGTTCAGTTTGATGGGTGGACTCTTAGTTGATAGGATGCTAATGATATCAATTTCACCCTGTATATATGCCAAATAATAGTGTAAAAATGGTTACTAAGTTTCTCTGTATTTTCATGGATTCATAGATTCTTTATTGTACACAAAAAACATAATTATGAAAAAAAAAATATAATTTTATTTTCAGGAGTTAAATGCCTTAACATAGAGAAACAGAAAGCTAAAAACTTTAAAGACTATTTATCTTGTATGGACAGGCAATGTTGCTAGTTTTCTACGCTATACAATATCGAAAACAAATATTAATATAAGAGCAGCATTATCATCAACGAGAAAGACAAAATATGTGTACACAAAAAAAAAATAAGGCTGTAATGTCTGATGAGGCTGATGAGCAAGATTAATGAAGCAGAAAGACTTTGATAGATCGTGGTTTTAGCTAATAAATGTCTCAAGATACCGCGGGGGAACAACAAATCATTATACCTACTTAATCAAATGCCCATAGCATTAACCTTCTTAATCTTAGGGTGATTCAGGTACACAGGTTGTAAGGAAAAGTATCATTAACCTTTAAAACACATAAAGAGAGAAAGAAACAAAGAATAGGTAGGGTATTTATCTTTATTGATTTTTACATAAATATAAAATATACTGTAAAAATATCAAAATCATGAAAAAAAACATCACTTACAACTTTTGTACACAAACGATATTATTTAATTATGCATTTAACACTTTTGTGTATATTATCAGCTTAAGTGTTTTAAAGGAATTTACTGCTATTGTATTAAAAAGAGACTAGATATTGTTATTTTCTTTATTATTAAGCAAATTAAACATTAACTGTAAGTATTAACTATCATTACTTAATATAATTGAGAACCGAAAGTTTCAAAAGCCATAAGTAACAAAAGTACTTAGTTTGTCAAACTTAAGTCAAATGTTCTAAATCTATTATTTGTTGTTAATTAAGGTAGTAAATAACAGTCATTACTTTTGTTGGCTTCAACTTGATGTCACTTACTATAAATGTACATATACTGATTAGACAGAAAGAGACGGAATTACGGCATTTGTGTGAGTTTAAACGGTAGAGCATGCTCATTTAACACATTTGGCAATAAAATGTTAAAATATCAAAATTTTGCACTTAGCACGTTTGTCTTCTAGTCCATCGATGTATTGAATGGATTGTAAGTAGATTCTAGAATTAACCTTTTTTATTATTCTGAACTTATTAGAACTGATTTAATTTCACGTATTTCTTTAAAAAATCGCTTTCTTGGTTGGTTCTTGCTTTTTGGTGTGCAAATAAAGTATATAATATACAGGGTGTAACCAGAGATAAACCATCCCATAAATATTACTAGGCTGATTTGTTATACCCTGTTGTTGTAGGTATTAGTTTCGCATAACATAAATTATTATTTTTCTTACATTCTGTAAATGAGGACATTCTTAGCAAAAGGATTCATGAGTAATAATCGTTATTTAAGTAGGTTGGTATGTAAAATAATTTTAATGGTACCATGTCTGTGTCAAAATTTCCAATATCAAATCAAAATACTATTAATTCACGGTTTAACTTGTTAATTATTTCGATTGTTTGAGTTTTCGGTGTGTTCCAGTGTGTCCTTTGTGTAGGTAGTTTGTGAACAATATTAATTTAAGTTTACAAGATTTATCTATGTAGGTGTCTATTTGATTTCCATTATGGACTTTATAATTTTAAGTACCTACTACCGATATGTTACCCATAGAGAAAATAAGCGCTCCCCCATGTTACCGTAGAATTCAAAACTTACCTAAAGTAATTTTTGTTATTGAATGCAAAAGAAAAAAAAACTCCATATTGTTTTTGTTTATTTTTGTCAATTGTAGAAGTTATGCATATTTTTATTATTAGGTATTTGTCACCTTCTTAGTAAACTTTAAGGATTATAAAGATTTTTTTTATATTCTATAGAAGAGCCAAAAAACGTAGGTACGAGATACAAAATTTTCGTGTTTTATTTTCAATAGACATTCTTTTTATAAATATTTTGATGTACAACAGGACAATAAAATCGTATGCTTATATATTTGTAGTATTTACTTTACTACGTAAAAGTCATGTTTTCGATTTTTAGCAGATTTGCGTAAATATATAAACGTTAATGTAGCAAATTTTTGCAATTAGGTATCTAGGTAGTAGGTATATTAGTTTATTTTATAACCATAGTATGAGACTTATTTAGTTCCCACAGATGTGATGTGATGTTCACACAATGTTCTCTCTTAGCATTATGTAGTGTTTCAGGATAAAGTTATGTTTAGTGGTGATAATGCGGTGATAGGAGCAAGCCTTTCGTCCAAAAACAAAACAAAACAAAAGAAACTTTATCACTTAGCCGCCTCACACCCGAGGGATAAAATGAGAAAACGTTATGAAAAGTTTGAATCTAGGCAGATTTGACATTCGCAAGGACAATATGAAATAACTGGCCAAGTGCGTGTCGGTGCACGCGCAGGGTATGGTTCCGTGGTTGCCCGTCACAATACACGTACTTAGAAAGGGGCTTCTTGTTTTATACTACGGTTTAATGGCTAATAAAGTCTAAAAATTTAATGTTTTAAATCAGTCAACTATTACCCGTAAACTTGTAAAGCCTACTTAGCCGTGATAGTTTTACTTTTAATTTCGTTATATACTATTGCCGTGAATTTTTTCACATCTCCAACCACAACCGTTTAGCTGGGAGAGGGGGGGGACACTTGACTCTAACAAAAATTTTCGCTTTTAAGCCTAATATTTCGCTAACGGATCCCTAAATCGAAAAATGGTTTTCCCACACCCACAATATTTTTAAAAGACCTACAAACTACAAACTACAGACCTAAAAACACAATACGGGATAGAAGAGAAAAAAAAATTTCATCCCCACTTCACGTGTAGGGGAGGTACCATAAATGTTTTTTTTTTTCAAAATTTTATTTTACCACTTTATCGGCGTGGTTAATATGTATATTCATGCCAAATTACAGCTTTCTAGTACCAAGCGTCTATGAGCTAAGCCGCGGACAGACGGATAGACAGACGGACGGACAGACGGACGGACATGGCGAAACTATAAGGGTTCCTTGTTTGATTTCGGAACCCTTAAAATACAAAACATTACTTACTCTTTTTTACACTCGATTTTCGTAAATTCTATTAGCAAGAAACATCCGTTCCAGGCTATATATTAAGGGCGTTAAAATTTTCCAGGCCGAAGTCATGTTTTCGTAATGCGTTTTTAATGTTCTCATATTGCTATAAATCACCATGGCTACCCCTGGTCCAGATAGCTTTAATGGTTTATTAAATTAGTTTATAAAGCTTAGCTCATAATATACCTTTTAATAAAACCACAAACGAGGCCTTCCATAGAATAAAATTATTTAAATTAACTTTGTAATAATCGTTATTGGATCGTGGAAAAGTGTTTATGAAATTAAAAATTTTGAAATTGTTTGGCAGGGATATTATTAATAGATCTATCATTATTTTAATTTAATTTCTTTAAAAGGTTTGCTAACGATACATTCACGAGTTTTTACATTTTATCCAGCATACATACTGTAGTTATCAAATCAAGCGCAAGTAAAGAAAAAAGTTGATGTCGTACGTATCGCATCAAGAACTCAAAACATTTAGCGGAAGAAATACAGGATTAGCAAAATCTCCATCGACAAGAGCATAGCTCTGAGATAAGATGAGAATGATTGATAATATACTGTAGAGCACAGGCCTACCCTCAAGGAGGTATCGGCGTTAGTCAACCACGCGTGACCAATGAAGATTGGTAGATATCAATACATACATCAGAATTTCATCAGCATTTTCTGGTTTGCTAGCGATGTTTTCCTTCACAGTTTGAGAGCAGTCAGTATTGAGTAGGTATATACAAAAATTCTGCGATACCTACTACCGGATATCTGAGTTTATATTCACGCTCGCAACTGAAATTTACTTTTGAAGATCGTCTGTTTACCTACACGAAATACTTTTCTAATTTATAATTATGTTTAATATTATAAAGATAAATAAATGCTTTTGCGAATTTAGTATTTTTACTATACGCCTAAACGGTCGTGTTGTTGCGAAATTATTGATTGGTACAACAAAAATAAGACAGCTAATGTTACTATTTCGTAGTGAGTGTAGTACTTAGGTATTTATAGTTACTATAGTTACGTTACCTCGTTGTGCAAGATCCAGTGTTGCAAACTCTAACAAGCGAGCTTATAGTGCATGTTGATTGTTCTAGTTCTGTTTTCAAACCGCCAAGAAGGCCTGACTTGCTCTATCAGAAAATCCCCTTTCAACTAACAGATAAAAATGCTAAAAATATCCTCAATGCCTTCCATTACGTAGGTCCTAAACGAACCCAATTAATAATTTTGTAAATGTCTTCAATGAGAATCTGAATCAGAACTTTATTTGTAAGAACATAGGTGCATTCAGGTGACATAATGATACCAATAGAATACATTTTTATTATACGAGTGTGATTATGAACTTTTCCTTGATCTTCTTAGGAAACAATGTCGTTAGTTGATGGTTCTACAAGACCTCCTGAACTCAATTAGCTGTCAATCAACATTTACATTTACACAACACTGAATAAGAATAAAATCGGTATTTGTAGAATTTGGCTATTCTAAGAATAATGTCAATTTGACGAATTGGACAATTTTGTAGAATTGCAAAAATCGGTTCTACATCATGACGTTGCAATGAGTGGACCTAGGAGTGGACACATCAAACTGAACAACTATTAATATGGGAGCAAATCTGAAACTGCTAAACAGCTGTTCATACGTTTGAGTTGAGAAGGCATTGCAGTTTATTATGGAAAAGCAGACTTTTTTTTAAATTTTATTTTTGCTTCCATATTTAATGTTGTTCAGTTTAATGGTCTTTACCACCCCTTAAAATTAATCGACTCATTTGAATGTTACCCTTTAGAATTGGTCATTTATAAACTAAACCAAGTCAAGCTCCCACATTCACTCACGCTGGGCATACATCTCCATTTTATTTCCTCATTAGCTGTACCACAGAGTACTATAATTTAGTAAGCTGTACCTTAACATAACGATATCAGTAGGTATCACACAACTTTTTGTTTAACAAAATATTCACATGATATTCTAGAATTTGTACAACGTAACCATAACAGGCAGAGCCAGAAAACGTTTGCGAAATACCTTTTGTATTTGCTCAGTGCGAGTGCGACGTACCATCTAAAGCTCATAAATCGATGTCTTAGTACGAAACAAAAGCTGAAAGTTTCGAACAAAATCTGCACGATTGAAATATTTGTCAAAGCAGCAGCAGCACGAATAGCCAGTCGCATTCTTTATAAAATATGAGTGGAAAGTTGAATGGTTTTCAGGGACAGTTTTCGGGCTCGCCGCGTCGAGAGACAACTTCTAAATTGAATCACGTATAAGACTTAAAAGTTAAGCGGTTACGTTTTCGTTTGAAACCACTTTTTATGTAACACTTGTACGTGATTTCTTTCGAAAAGCACCCTCTTTTTAACTTCCTGATAATGCTTTTTACTTGTTATCTTTTTTAATAATATTTTTTTTAATGCTGTCGCCAATATTCTCCTTACAAAGTGTGGCGATATTGCTAAACCAAAAATACTGCATTTATATTGTTGTACTTGTATATAATTTAATTATGTTATCCACGAACTAAAAACGAGTTTACCAATTTGCAACATTTTTATTTTATTAGGAGCTGTACAACCAATATATAGGTAGGTACTAGGTAGGTAGAATGGAAAGAACAATTAGGTTTGTACAGTCACGTTCATTGATATAAGGATACACGTAGATTGCACGTAGAGGTATTCTTTGTATATTTTACGTGACGTCGATACAGAAATGTTTTATATTTTGGAATATAAAATGTATCCCCGTAATCTTATCATTTAACAAGCAAACGGATATCTACATTTTATTAATTGGGTTTAATTTCGTACGTTGTATACCTACAACTACATATCAATGAACGTAACTGTACTTATACAATTATCACTAAATTAGAAATCAGAATCAATCCCAATGCAAATTAAAATAAATTCAAATTTTCGAAGAAAACCACAAATTCTTTGAAAAGAACTTTGGCGAATTTGGACCCAGCCATTTTTACGAAATCTAAAAGCCCTTCAGGACGGCGGTCATAATTATTATAAACAGAAAAAAACCTGTCAAGTGCGAATTGGGCTTCTCGCGCACCGAGGGTTCCGTACCACACCAACACAGAACACAACATTATTAACTTAGAAAAAAAAAAATTTTTTGTCCTGGACCTTTAGCGCAACACCGACTCACACTTGGCCGGTTTTTAGTATTTGTTGTTATTCTGTAGAGTTTGCTCTATAATCACACTAAGTTTGACGCTTGTATGTATTACCGTTTTTAAGAATGAGCGTGAAGAAAAAACGTTGATAAAAACTAGTTTCTTGTTGAGAACCCACCTTAATTTTTAACATTTGACATTTTTATTATTTGTTAACAAATCCATCATTATAATGCATAATCTGAGAAAATTTCAACTATCTAGCTAGCTATTACGGTTCAAAAGTTACAACCCTAAATAGGTAGGACAGACGGACGGACGGACGGACAGACGGACAGACGGACAGACGGACAGACGGACGGACGGACGGACAGACGGACAGACGGACGGACGGACAGACGGACAGACGGACGGACGGACGGACGGACGGACGGACGGACGGACGGACGGACGGACGGACAACGTAGGCTTAGTAATAGGGTCCCGTTTTCACCCTTTGGGTACGGAATAGGGTCCCGTTTTCACCCTTTGGGTACGGAACCCTAAAAAGTACAGAACGTTTCCACGTATTCTGCGTGAAAACTGTGGGGTTATTGTATAAGTGTGTATTTTTGACAAATGTGTCGATTCTGGCTCTGCGATGTTGAAACTTTTTACAACTTTTAACAGAAAAATTCAAATCAAAATCTATCTTAAACCTCGAAAAAATTCTGATGAAGTTGACTAATCTTTGAATCGTAATTAAATAAGCATAAGCATAAGCATATGCTCACGACTATATTCCCCGAGGGGGTAGTCAGAGATATTCTGAAACTTCAGAACATCCACGTTTCACTAGTAGTACCGAAAAAAAAAAAATCGTAAATCGTATCGTAATTAAATGTTGACCGCATATTGCTATAAATGTTGGTTTTATTTATATATGCATAACTTATTACATAAGCTTGTCCTGATGATATGTACAATTTACGTGAAATCACCAATTCTGATCAAATAACATCATTCATCATCATCATCATTTCTGGTCGTTAACTTAGAAAATCACACCCTAATAAACCACTGCAGGACGTAGGGCCTCCCCCACAGATCTTTTAACCGCCAACAAACCCTTATCTTTTTATTACCAATTTGTATTAATTTTATAAGATAGAAGAATGTAGTGTCTAATCCATATACTAGAGGAACTGACAGCTGACAGAGCAAGATGTACCTAGCGGCGCCACTGTATAATAGAAAGAGATACGTGACGCGAGGCAATAGAACCGTTTTTGGGAACTTGTCGGCACAATCGACTGGGTAAGTATTCGTGCTCTGTGAATAATTAGTGAATCTGAAGTGAACTCGTAGATTATTTTGTGAAATACACTAACACTATTTCATTAAATTACCTACGATTTCACGTTAGATTCACAATTATACACAGAACTCGAAGTTTTAGGGTGCCGATAAGTGCCGACAAATGCACAAAAACGGTTTCATTTGACAACTCATGTCAGTTACTCTATTCCGACAGGTATAATAACTTTATGGTCTAATCAAATCAACAAAGCACTAAAACAATTGAAATTATAGCAGTATGCCATCATAACATAAGTAAGTAAATAATAAAATGTCATGTAAACGTTTACACTACCATGTTTGTGATGCGTTGGCTATCAAAATTATGTTGAATAGTTTAATAAAATTTATAATTATCGTTCATTTCACTGCTTGATTGAATTTGAAAATTAAATTTTACGCAATATTGTTATATTTTATGTGGCAGCCAATGATATTATATACCAAACTGAAACAGATATGTTACTAGCGCGCGGAAAGTAAAGCCTCGAAAACGTCCTAATTAGGATGTATTTCAATAGTCCGCGTCAAACAATACTACGTGCATGACGGCTATGGCGCGGCACAATTTTACGCGCCATTTTCTATGGAGGTTAACATATCTCGGCAGCTGAAAATGTAGGTTTTTATTTGAATTAATTAAACTGCTTAAGACTTTAGTCTTTGAAGATTCGTGCTTTCTCAAATATTAGGTGTATTTAATTTTGGTGTTAAAAAATTTAATGAAAAATAAACTTTAATAAACATTATTTCATATAATTAGTAGCTCGAGTTTATGTGCAGAACTATTTCATTCATGCTAGCACGTCTCAAAGGGCAAGGCTACTCAAAGGTCGAAAATAAAATAAATTAACATCTCGGCTTTCAGTCGCACTTCCGAGGTTTTAATTCTCCACTTACGTACTTTAATGGGACAACTTGGCAAAGGAATTAAGTTAAAACGACTTCGCTGAACGTATCACAAGAACAGAAATCATAATGAATTTAGCAATGTGACCGAAAATACTGCGTATAATTTAATTTGGAACGGCTCCAGCCTCTACGGACAAATAATTTAAACGGCACGGAAGTTTAAGCTGAAATAAAGTATTAAAACGAGTTTTATGGAGCTCACTTATTTTGAATGATAGCCGGGCTTAGCCACTTATAGCATTAATTTTCTTCATGGATTAATCCAGTTATTTTGGGGCTTTTGGGTCAACCAATGAACGATTACATCATCCGATCTAATCTGCTTTTAATTTATGGTGGAGTGTCGGTATACCTAGATACCAACCAAACCAACAATTCAACAAGCAATAGTAGGTGCAAAACAGCGCGTGTTCAATTGCAAACAATGCAAACGTTGAAAGGAACGAATCAAAACCTAGCGTTGAATTGCAAGCCACTGTGTTCTGACGGAAGAAAAAAGCATACGAGAAGCGAGCGGTGCGGAAGAGCAAAACAAGCTCAGCGTGAGCGCGGCGCTGCTGTCAGCACTTCTTGACAAGCCACCACGCGCCAAAACTCCTGACAAACTGCCTCGGATTTTATCATACGCCATTCTACTCCACTCGACTGAAAACAAACAAAATATTTGTTTATTACGCATTTTAACCAGTCACTAGCTCCATGTACGAAAAACTATCGCGCTTCACAAAAACAAACAAAACTGTAAACCCTTTTTTAGCAAGAATAAAACGTGCTAACATTTTTAAGGTTCTGTTTTTTTTTCGTTGGCTTCCAATATTCCTAAAAATTATTGTTAAAATATGAAATCTATCAATGGTAAATTCTCTACGATTCGATATAAAACAGGATGAAAAGAAATTTATGGTGTTTCAACTACAAAGACACGTCATATAAGTGCAAAGGAAATCAAGCGAACTAATATTTGACAGGGACATAAAGAGTCCATTTGTAGCGAGTGACGTGTTGAGGGTCACTAACATATAGCAGCCAGCACTTAGCAGGGCGCTAAGCTGGCAGGCGTGCGCCCCACGCCCCGCCGCGCCGCGCCGCCCGCCCCTCTCCCCGCCCTTCTACTAACAGAATAAGTACATCATTTTTATGTCTCTTAAGTGAATTTGTTATCTGATTGTACTTAAGGACCAGTAATAAATGTCAAGTCCTATTTCTTCTTTTTGTCCCAGAGATAAGCGATGCCTACTTTCCTTAATATAAATTTTCCTTAAATTTTGTCGTAGCTAGAGATTCAGCTATATTAAATTTAAGTTTAAATTATAGAATTTATGAGTTGATATCGCAAAATGGCTGGCGATGAGCCAACTGTCGATAACATTGAAATCTACCTGTCTCCGATGTGACATTACTGCGGGCGTGAATTTATCGAAAGTTAGTAAGTATTTTATAGATAGGGTGAGTTCTTTCAAGTATACAGGTGGCACAGGCGAAGCGTATGTCACCAGCAGCTGAAATCTAATTTTCAGGTTGTCCGGAAGCCGAAGGTAAGGGGCGCTCTGATCGTACGCCGGCGGCCGGTGCCGGTGGCCACTCCCGTCTAGATATCGAATTTAGCCCTAAACTCGCTGCGGAAATTGATTTCGAGTGTTCGCCGCAATGTTACGTTGGCTGTCAATAAGCTTCACTATTCAATGATTTAGCGCTATTCCTCTGGATTATGAAAGTTAATTTGTACTCTTGTACTCTTAAAATATTCCGTGTTTGTACTGATTTTATACGCAATCTAAACCAATTTATGTCATTAGATAGAACCTAAAACAGATTAAGGTATGCCTAAGTCTGTGGAATATAACAAAATTGCCTGTCTAATATAAACTGTCAACAACACCCATACTAGGCTGTCTACTTTCCCTTTGGCAGTTTATTAGATTTACAGTTACGCGCGGTATTCGTCAATCCTCACAAAAAACCCAATATCTACGTCTACCAAAGCGAAAACACGGCGACATAGAAGACTAAAGAAAAGATCAATGATGAAAGATTTTTCTACTTGAGAAAAAGCAATATGTCGCTCGACGCACATGTTTGCAAGAGTGCGCGTTATAAAACAGGCCTACGTCAAAGAGACTCCTTTTGGAAATCAATTCGTAGTTTAACATTGGGAATGTGGTGCCGGTTTTTGTCGCGGCTGCGGTGACATATGGGCTTAATATGTAACTTGTGCGATTGGCCATGAGTGATCTATCGAACCGAAACCGAACGAGCAGAGACAAAGGGAGTGATTTAAACAAACCGCTCCCGGCCGCCTAACACTGAGTTACATCGACCACATAACACCTGCAAATTGTAACTGCTGTGAGAAACGTACACAATACATAAATAAAACTAGTCATGTTGTCAGAAATCTAATTTATTAAAGGCGAGGTTGAGCAGGGTTATCCAGTAGATCAATCAACTAGGACGTTTTAAAGGCTCCATGTAAAATTTGCTTAGGGAAGGCTCAACACATTGAGTGAGAGCGTAAGTAGGTATAATATTCTAACTAAACATTTAAAACTTCATTAAAATATGTTTACTTACAATTTCAAATACTTACTTTAACTAAAACAACTTAGGACCACAATCGATAATTGACAAAACGCAGAAAAAATGGTCTGGAAGTTAGATAGTTTCTACGATAAATGAATAGTGGCAGAAAGCTCTCATCTGATATTTCAGGACAAGTTTTAGTTAAAAAGTACCGAACATAAATGAAACTTTGCACTTTAATAATAAAAAATTTAGAATTTGAAGTTCAACAAAACAAAAGATACGACCACACCGGTAGCAATACCTACTGATTTTTGACTGCCTTGAAAAAAAAATCTGTAATTTTTACAATTGAATTCGAACTTTTAGAGTTGTTATTTTTTTACAGCTTTTACCTTGTTTAAATTATTGATAGCACATCATTTGTAAGACTCGTAGTTTTTATAAAAAAGACTGAATCCAGATTCGACATTCTTCTTTTATCAATATGGAAAACTAATTAAACGTGGTACCGTTAGACATCGCATTCAATTTAAGAAGGTCCCTCGCCAAGGAATGCAACGTTAATAGGGATACCAACAGGTGGGAGCGAGTCACGAATTGCGATATAAATAATTTAAGACCATTACACACCTACTAGGAACTTCATCCGAGACGGCGGCGACGTGAGGGTAATCTGCTACTGTTTGTAGTACCAACTTTCTTCAATATAAATAAATAATAAATAAATAAATATCTTGGACAGTGTCACACAAATTATCTAGCCACATTTAAAGTACCAGAATCTAGCCTGGACTTGTATTATGATGACTAGACAACGATATACAATACATATATAGATACAAACATCCATGACTCGGGTACAAATATTCATATTCATCATACAAATATTTGTCCCTTACGGGATTCGAACCCGCGACCCTCGGCACAGCAGGCAGGTTCACTACCGACTGTGCTACCGGGCCGTCGTATATATACTAATATGCTCACGAATATACAGAATGTAAGTGACAGCCTAACAAATACTGAAACGGTGAACTCAGACCATCAAACTGAACAACTTGCACTATGGAGCCTACCTCAGGAGACGCGAAAAAAATCAGCTATCCCATACAAAACTGCTGTACCTACCCGACTAAAATGTATGGAACAGCTGATTCTTTTTCGCGTTTCCTGAGGTAGGCTCCATAGTGGAAGTTGTTCAAACTCCGAACATCAACGTTTCACAGTACCGAATCTGTGTCCAGTGTGACGGGGAGTGAGCTCATTGCCACGTATAATGGAGGTAAACGGATGCACGAAAATGAAGCATGCAGGTTTCCTCACGATGTTTTCCTTCACCGAAAAGTCACTGGTGTTACAAATCGTACATGAATTCTGAAAATTTCTTCTGCATGGCAGGTATAAGTACGCCACTAGATCACAAAAACTTCACCGAGTGTTTAGATAAAAATAGCTAACAGCAATAAAAATACAATGTTTGAGACTATTAATAGAGGAGCCAAAGCGGTTTTGTAAAAAATCCAGGGAAGTCATTTCGACGAGAGATTCGGGATAACATCTATTGAATTCTGTACCCTAGTACCCAAACTTTATCGCTTTCTATTAACAGCCTGCCTTATGATTTACGACGTCATATAACTATAGCTGAATGATATACGTGAGTATACAGGGTCAAACTAAATATGCTAGCGGTTTTTTACGGGGATGATCACCTAACAGAACACCTTTCTCAATGAGACTTACATAGAAATCACGAAAAACATCAGCTGTCCAAACATTTGGGTCGAGTAGGACGGCAGTTCTGTATGGAACAGCAGATTTTTTGACATTGGTCCCATGGACAAAGATAATCAGTTTGAGGGTCTAATCATCCCCTTAGAAACCGTCACCATATTAAGAAGGACCATAATATTTATGAGAAACTTCAAAAGATCGCGAAAAACTATTGAAAGCCTCAAACACACCTATCGTAACGTTAGCGTAACGCACCATTTAAAAAGTCAACAAAAAGTCGTTTAGAAGTACTTTTCTTTCATTGTTTCCGCGTACGGAGGGCCCTCCAGACTCGAGGAAATTGACAATGAAGGTAAAGTTTATCTTTTGCCGTCAGCCGTTTGAGGGCCAGCTACGTGACCCGGCTGCCTGATTCCATTACCGGCCCTCGACAATGCCGGATTAAAAGTCGAATTTTTATAGACCCAACGAGCCGCCTATTCAATCGCGAAATCAATAGGTTACTCTCTAAAAAGGTTATTTTAAAATTTTTCGTTGAAATTATTATGTTTTTCATACAATAGAATGAGATTTCTAACTCCAATCACCTAAATTTTGAAATAACTTGCTTTTCGCAAACTCGCATCTTCACGCCCCGCGCCGCTATTTGGTGCCTTGTGGGCTATGGCTGATGTTTTTACTATGGTCACAGGTAGGGTCACAGATTATTTAATAGTTACTACCTGTAGAATACACCTTTCTACTAAGGGTTGGTTGAGGTTGATGTATATAATGAAACACAGATATAGCCTTCACTAGTGAATGTGACTGGCACACGTCCGCGCAGCACGGCGGTCGGTGCACGAATACCGAGCGAATGCACGATAGATATTCACCACAGACCGCGTCCGCCGATAGATGGCGCTACCGGCGCTTTCCACATTAACTACTCTTTATTGCTGTACACTACATCTCTTTCTTGTTTTAATTTATTTTTTACCTTTACTCGAATCTACCACCGCTTCGGAATGTATAGCCCGTGGAGAAGAAGCGGCGCAAGAAACTCCACAGTTTAGCTAATCTCTTAAATCTTATTACAATACAGTGTTGACTGTTATCAAAGCTATTACATCAAACAAATTACGAATTACTTACTGAGACTAATTTGTTTACAGAAAATAGATATTTATCAAATATTGATCTGAAATTGTCAAACACCAAATTCAACGATAAACAATGTTTATGGAAATTACAATCTCATTATATTAACACATTTGAGTTATTTTTACTTCTGTTCTATACTATCCCTTCCCTGTAAAAATATTTTTCTATTGATAGGTAGGTAAGTAAACCTACAAAAATAACGTTCCATAGATCTTTATTATCTCTTATTTATTTATTTTGGCTAACTACTAGTCAAAGTCACTGCTTCAAGATCGTATCCATTTCCGTTTTATCAAATTAAGGAGGTAAGGACAAAAGAGTGAATCTGTGATAAGCACATACACTTATGCATTCAAAATATTCTGGCGGGTGCCAGCCATTGCAATAAAGCACTCACAGCTATTTTATTTGCATGACCCTTTAGCTTTTGCTAACAATTTGATAGTTGCATGGCTCTGTAACCCATATCATTTTATTGTTGCATGATATTTTAGCTTTCGCTAACAACTTCATAGTTGCATGGTCTTATAACCCATATAATTTTACAGTTTCATGAATGCTGATATAACGCTGACTGACAACAATATTAAGTAAGGTACACTAGGTCGCTTTCGTTACCAGCTATGTTCAGTAGTTACCTTTAGTTAGTCGACTAGACTAGTTTTGAGAAATCAGTAGTTTCAATTTAATGGACCCGTTTAATATGTAGATACTATTTTACGAACCATACAGTTATATCATTTGGTAGGCTTTTAAAAAAATAATGCTATTTTTAATTACAATTTACATGAATTAAGTGCAACTGTTGTTTAAACTTAATTGCCTGGCGTCATATTATTACAGAACTGCAAATCATTTTGTTTTTTGACTTGCTTGCACTGAAATTATGTTCTTTATTTAAAATATTATGAATTTATGATTAACCGATTTGGTTCAAGTACAGTATAGTATACTTTAACACATACAAATGATTAAATTAACAGTGCAGTGCCTGCAGTGATTAGGTAAGATACAGATTTTATCTATACAAAGAAGAAAGTGCAGTAAGTCATTAATTCCTTTAGAGTTATTCATAGCGTAGCTACTCACAATAATTAATGTCAATGGAATGACCAACTACAAGCTGCTATTAATTACTTATTTGACTTGTCATCTGAATGACCAACTACGAGCTGCTTATAATTATTTATTTGACTTGTCATTTGAATGACCAACTACAAGCTGCTGATAATGAAATAACAGTTTTTTTTTCAATTGAATGACCAGCTGCAAGTTGCTAATAATTATTTTATTTATTTGACTTGTCATCTGAATGACCAACTACAAGCTGCTGATAGTAAATTTGATAGCATTTGATGCCCAGCTAAAAGTTGCAAATGTCAATTGAATGACCAGCTACAAGTTGCTAATGTCAATTAAATGAACAGCTGAAAGTTGCTAATGTCAATTGAATAACCAGCTACAAATTGCTAATGTCAATTAAATGACCAGCTGAAAGATGCCAATGTCAATTAAATGACCAGTTGAAAGATGCTAATATCAATTGAATGACCAGCTACAAGTTTCTAATGTCAATTGAATAACCAGCTAAAAGCTGCCTATGTCAATTGAATGACTGAATGACCAGCTACAAGTTACTATGTCAATTAAATGACCAGCTGAAAGATGCCAATGTCAATTGAATTACCAGCTACAAGTTTCTAATATCAATTGAATGACCAGCTGAAAGATGCTAATGTCAATGGAATGACCAACTACAAGCTGCTAATAATTACTTATTTGACTTGTCATCTGAATGACCAACTACGAGCTGCTTATAATTATTTATTTGACTTGTCATTTGAATGACCAACTACAAGCTGCTGATAATGAAATAACAGTTTTTTTTTTCAATTGAATGACCAGCTGCAAGTTGCTAATAATTATTTTATTTATTAGACTTGTCATCTGAATGACCAACTACAAGCTGCTGATAGTAAATTTGATAGCATTTGATGCCCAGCTAAAAGTTGCAAATGTCAATTGAATGACCAGCTACAAGTTGCTAATGTAAATTAAATGAACAGCTGAAAGTTGCTAATGTCAATTGAATAACCAGCTACAAATTGCTAATGTCAATTAAATGACCAGCTGAAAGATGCCAATGTCAATTAAATGACCAGCTGAAAGATGCTAATGTCAATTGAATGACCAGCTACAAGTTTCTAATGTCAATTGAATAACCAGCTAAAAGCTGCCTATGTCAATTGAATGACTGAATGACCAGCTACAAGTTACTATGTCAAGTTGCTAATGTCAATTGAATAACCAGCTACAAATTGCTAATGTCAATTAAATGACCAGCTGAAAGATGCCAATGTCAATTAAATGACCAGCTGAAAGATGCTAATGTCAATTGAATGACCTGCTACAAGTTTCTAATGTCAATTAAATGACCAGCTGAAAGATGCCAATGTCAATTGAATGACCAGCTGAAAGATGCTAATGTCAATTGAATGACCAGCTAAAAGCGGCCTATGTCAATTGAATGACTGAATAACCAGCTACAAGTTGCTAATGTCAATTAAATGACCAGCTGAAAGATGCTGATGTCAATTGAATTACCAGCTAAAAGTTTCTAATGTCAATTGAATGATCAGCTAAAAGCTGCCTATGTCAATTGAATGACCAGCTGAAAGATGCTAATGTCAATTGAATGACCTGCTACTAGTTTCTAATGTCAATTGAATGACCAGCTAAAAGCTGCCAATGTCAATTGAATGACCAACTACAAGTTTCTAATGTCAATTGAATAACCAGCTCAAAGCGGCCTATGTCAATTGAATGACTGAATAACCAGCTACAAGTTGCTAATGTCAATTAAATGACCAGCTGAAAGATGCCAATGTCAATTGAATTACCAGCTAAAAGTTTCTAATGTCAATTAAATGATCAGCTAAAAGCTGCCTATGTCAATTGAATGACCAGCTGAAAGATGCTAATGTCAATTGAATGACCTGCTACAAGTTTCTAATGTCATTTGAATGACCAGCTAAAAGCTGCCAATGTCAATTGAATGACCAACTGTACGTTGCTGATAACTGTTTGTTGTACATGGCAAAGGACTAACCATTAACATTACAAGCTAACAATATGAGAGTAATCACCCTGACCATTTCAAACCTCTTAGCTATTAATTGGAGACATTTTCTCTTTATTAAGCACTAAAGCAAGGAGGTATGGTTCAATCGGCGCCTTAGCAGTCGTCCTGTTGAAGGCTGGTTTTTCTGTGACATCTAGGAACATACAATCTGCGAACAAAATTGTTAACCAGTATTATCGGTTTGGTTATGAATGTTATGATGCTTGAATATGATATAGTTATTAATCTTCTCTCAACTGAGATGAGCGTTTCTTGTTAAAATGTGAGTAGGTATTTCAAGAAATACTAAATTTAATATGAAATCACCTGATCATTTTCTGATCCTTTTTGATACTTTTTGTAAATAATTGTCTGAATTAACATTGATCCTTAAAATATAAAATTCCTTGCTCAAATAGCCAAAGAAACTAATTAGTTTCGCCTGGAGTGATTACATCCATAATTATGACATTAACAACAATGTTGCAAAGATAAGATCAACGTAATGTTACCGAATTGAAGTTCTATAAAGTATAGATTACGTCAAACAAGTCCCGGTAACAAATAGGATGATGATGATGATTGGCAATTATGTTGGTACTATTGATGTTTGTATTGAAATATTTTCATGAACTAGTACCACCAAATAAGCTCCGAATGTGTTGTATATTATTATTGTTCTCGCATACCTACACTGAGAATGTCCAATAAGTAAAACGTTTAAAACGTAAAACTTTGGATTTCAACTTAAAGTTTTTGTGACATCAGAATGTTCGTTACGCCGAATGTTCGTTACGTCGAATGTTCGTTACGCCGAATGTTCGTTACGCCGAATGTTCGTTACGCCGAATGTTCGTTACGCCGAATGTTCGTTATGCTGAATGTTCGTTACGCCGAACATCCGTTACGCCGAATGTTCTATACGTAGAATGTTCGGTGCGCATAATGGTAATAAGTAACTTTTATTAGAGACCATGACAACTACGAAGTACGACAATTACTTAAAAATGACAATGCGTCAATATAAGTATAAAAAACAATTGGAATAAACTCACTTGGCATATCTTGGTTACCTAATCCTGTTCGTCTCGAATCAAGACACTATTCTTAACCTTTGGTATGCCAGAACGCGGATCAGCATGATGAAAACCATTTATTTCTATTGTGTCTGGTTTTTCCGGCATACGAGAGGTTAATGGGCGTATTTTGGATACCTATTAGGCCATAATGACGGACTACAAGCATGCATTAGTATATGCTCACGACTACACTCCCCGAGGAGCAGTCAGAGACTCCAAAACCCCAGGACACCTGTAGAATACACATTTCTACTAAGGGTTGGTTGAGGTTGATGTATATAATGAAACACAGATATAGTCTTCACTAGTAATGTGACTAGCGCACGTCCGCACAGCACGGCGGTCGGTGCACGAATACCGAGCGAATGAACGATAGATATTGACCACAGACCGCACCAGCCGATAGATGGCGCTACCGGCGCTTTCCGCATTAACTACTCTTTATTGCTGTACACTACATCCCTTTCTTGTTTTAATTTATTTTTTACGTTTACTCGAATCTACCACCGCTTCGGAAGGTTAGCCCGTGGAGAAGAAGCGGCGCAAGAAACTCCACAGTTTAGCTAATCTCTTAAATCTTATTTACAATACAGTGTTGACTGTTATCAATGCATTAAACAAATTACGAATAAGTTATTGAGACTAATTTGTTTACAGAAAATAGATATTTATCAAATATTGATCTGAAATTGTCAAACACCAAATTCAACGATAAACAATGTTTATGGAAATTACAATCTCATTATATTAACACATTTGAGTTATTGTTACTTCTGTTCTATACTATCCCTTCCCTGTAAGAATATTTTTCTATTGATAGGTAGGTAAGTAAACCTACAAAAATAACGTTCCATAGATCTTTATTATCTCTTATTTATTTATTTTGGCTAACTACTAGTCAAAGTCACTGCTTCAAGATCGTATCCATTTCCGTTTTATCAAATTAAGGAGGTAAGGACAAAAGAGTGAATCTGTGATAAGCACATACACTTATGCACTCAAAATATTCTGACGGGTGCCAGCCATTGCAATTAAGCACTCACAGCTATTTTATTTGCATGACCCTTTAGCTTTTGCTAACAAGTTGATAGTTGCATGGCTCTGTAACCCATATCATTTTATTGTTGCATGATATTTTAGCTTTCGCTAACAACTTCATAGTTGCATGTCCTATAACCCATATAATTTTACAGTTTCATGAATGCTGATATAACGCTGACTGACAACAATATTAAGTAAGGTACACTAGGTCGCTTTCGTTACCAGCTATGTACAGTAGTTACCTTTAGTTAGTCGACTAGACTAGTTTTGAGAAATCAGCAGTTTCAATTTAATGGACCCGTTTAATAAATAGATACTATTTTACTCAACCTATACAGATAAAATGCTGATACCTAAATAAAATAATAATCGTAATAATTTTATTAAATGTTCTTTGACCCACTTTAATGCTGATCTTTGACGGTGTTGCAATTACTCAAAAGATTCGCAATTTAATACGCAGTCACAATTTAATGTTACGGGCAAGTAAAAAATCAGAGTCCACACATTACTGTCGCTCTCATTTAGGGCTCTATGTCACGAGCACAATTTCAGCCAACGCCCTGTCTTATTCATCTATTTCCCCTTTTGTCTGTAAAAAGTTCTACCCCATTAGGTATGCTATGCTTCGATTGTTCCTAATATTGGAATACATTTTTGTGGTTGAAAAGCTTGTCATTCTCTCACCATTTGGTAAGTCATTCCGTCCATAAACCAAAAATAAAAAGAAGTCTAGCCTACTAAAACAGTATGCTAGACTAGAAACTTGAGATTTGATTCCGCTATCTTGGTACTCACGAATATTGTTTTAGCAAAGGGTCTGATGGTGGTCTACCCTATGAGTTATTTTGTCTGCTATACATAAGTATTCAGTCACTAAAGCAGTATTCCAAATAAATTTTATAAATTGGCATAATATTTCCTGCCGTTCAACAGTGAATAAGTTATTATAATTAATTTCCCTTATACATACATACATTTTTATAACAATAACAATAAAATAAACTATAACCAATTTAGCAATTAGTTGTTAGTTACATGTAACGTCATGAAACTCATGAAAATATTGTCTAATGTAAGGTATACTTAGGTATGTATCTGAAACATTAGTTACTTACTTATTATTTAAACACTAATAATGTTTTCCTTTTACGAAACATACAGTTATATCATTTGGTAGGCTTTAAAAAAAATAATGCTATTTTAAATTACAATGTACATGAATTAAGTGCAACTGTTGTTTCAACTTGATTGCGTGGCGTAATATTATTACAGAACTGCAAATCATTTTGTTTTTTGACTTGCTTGCACTGAAATTATATTCTTTATTTAAAATATTATGAATTTATAACTAACCGATTTGGTTCAAGTACAGTGTAGTATACTTTAACACATACAAATGAATAAATTAACAGTGCAGTGCCTGCAGTGATTAGGTAAGATACAGATTTTATCTATGCAAAGAAGAAAGAGCAATAAGTCATTAATTCCTTATATTAATGTCAATGGAATGACCAACTACAAGCTGCTAATAATTACTTATTTGACTTGTCATCTGAATGACCAACTACAAGGTGCTGATAATGAAATAACAGTTTTTTTTTTTCAATTGAATGACCAGCTGCAAGTTGCTAATAATTATTTTATTTATTTGATTTGTCATCTGAATGACCAACTACAAGCTGCTGATAGTAAATTTGATAGCATTTGATGCCCAGCTAAAAGTTGCAAATGTCAATTGAATGACCAGCTACAAGTTGCTAATGTCAATTAAATGAACAGCTGAAAGTTGCTAATGTCAATTGAATGACCAGCTACAAGTTGCTAATGTCAATTAAATGACCAGCTGAAAGATGCTAATGTCAATTAAATGACCAGCTGAAAGATGCTAATGTCAATTGAATGACCAGCTACAAGTTTCTAATGTCAATTGAATAACCAGCTAAAAGCGGCCTATGTCAATTGAATGACTGAATAACCAGCTACAAGTTGCTAATGTCAATTAAATGGCCAGCTGAAAGATGCTAATGTCAATTGAATTACCAGCTAAAAGTTTCTAATGTCAATTGAATGATCAGCTAAAAGCTGCCTATGTCAATTGAATGACCAGCTGAAAGATGCTAATGTCAATTGAATGACCTGCTACAAGTTTCTAATGTCAATTGAATGACCAGCTAAAAGCTGCCAATGTCAATTGAATGACCAACTGTACTGTTTGTAACTGTTTGTTGTACATGGTAAAGCACTAACCATTAACCAGCTACAAGCTGACAATATGAGAGTAATCACCCTGACCATTTCAAACCTCTTAGCTATTAATTGGAGACATTTTCTCTTTATTAAGCACTAAAGCAAGGAGGTATGGTTCAATCGGCGCCTTAGCAGTCGTCCTGTTGAAGGCTGGTTTTTCTGTGACATCTAGGAACATACAATCTGCGAACAAAATTGTTAACCAGTATTATCGGTTTGGTCATGAATGTTATGATGCTTGAATATGATATAGTTATTAATCTTCTCTCAACTGAGATGAAATGTTTCTTGTTAAAATGTGAGTAGGTATTTCCAGAAATACTAAATTTAATAAGAAATCACCTAATCATTTTCTAATACTTTTTGTAAATAATTGTCTGAATTTACATTGATCCTTAAAATATAAAATTCCTTGCTCAAATAGCCAAAGAAACTAATTAGTTTCACCTGGAGTAATTATATCCATAATTATGACATTAACAACAATGTTGCAAAGATAAGATCAACGTAAGGTTACTGAATTGAAGTTCTATAAAGTATAGAATACGTCAAACAAGTTCCGGTAACAAATCGGATGATGATGATGATGATCGGAAATTATGTTGGTACTATTGATGTTTGAATTGAAATATTTTCATGAACTAGTACCACCAAATAAGCTCCGAAAGTGTTGTATATTATTATTGTTCTCGCATACCTACACTGAGAATGTCCAATAAGTAAAACGTACAAAACGTAAAACTTTGGATTACAACTTAAATTTTTGTGACATCAGAATGTTCGTTACGCCAAATGTTCGTTACGCCGAATGTTCGTTAAGTCGAATGTACGTTACTCAGAACGTTCGTTACGTCAAATGTTCGTGACGCCGAATGTTCGTTACGCCGAATGTTCGTTACACCGAATGTTCGTTACGCCGAAAGTTCGTTTGCCGAATGTTCGTGGCGTCGAATGTTCGTTACGCCGAACATCGGTTACGCCGAATGTACTATACGTAGAATGTTCGGTACGCATAATGGTAATAAGTAACTTTTATTAGAGACCATCACAACTACGAAGTAAGACAATTACTTAAAAATGACAATGTGTCAATATAAGTATAAAAAACTATTGGAATAAACTCACTTGGCGTATCTTGGTTACCTAATCCTGTTTGTCTCGAATCAAGACACTATTCTTAACCTTTGGTATGCAGGAACGCGCATCAGCATGATGAAAACCATTTATTTCTATTGTGTCTGGCTTTTCCGGCATACGAGAGGTTAATGCGCGTATTTTGGATACCCATTAGGGCATAATGACGGACTACAAGCATGCATTAGTATATGCTCACTAGTACACTCCCCGAGGAGCAGTCAGAGACTCAGAAACCCCAGAACACCCTTGCCCCACCAGCACCGGAACTCCGTCCAGTCACGTGTGACGGGCGACTGGAGCTACGGACTTGAATAAATTCTTTCAATCGTTTAAAGTAATAAGGAATGATTACGTGACCTTAAAGGTTGATGTCCACAGCTGGCGCTGGCGTACATTTGTTCATCCTAGGCGCCGCGCCGTCCCGTGTTGTCCCACACCTCCCTCCTGTCTGGTCTCCCCTCTTTCCTCCAGCATTCGATGGTCGACATGTGGGAAAAGAAATACAGTATGTAGATAATTCCAAATAAACGATTTAAAATCGGGACAAAAAACTATTTTTTCTTTTCTTTTGAAATATATTTTTATCACGAGGCAAAGGCAAAAACAAAGCAATGCTAGCAGAAACCAGATAATTAAGTTAATTCCAAATAAACGATTTAAAATCGGGACAAAACTATTTTTACTTTTCTTTTGAAATATATTTTAACACTGTGTAACTTTTTAGGCAACAAACAAAGCAACGCCAGTAGAAACCGTCTTCGATTGTGTTTAAATAACTCGCTTAGCTTCCTTAACTGGGTGTCCTTAACTGGTGGATTTTATTTCGTTGGCACCGTTTGTATTTTTTAATTTTCAACCCTCAACAAACTGATAAACACTTTACTCACGTGAATTTCGAATCCCGTCGTCGCCAATGTAGAATACACATTTCTACTAAGGGTTGGTTGAGGTTGATGTATATAATGAAACACAGATATAGTCTTCACTAGTAATGTGACTAGCGCACGTCCGCACAGCACGGCGGTCGGTGCACGAATACCGAGCGAATGAACGATAGATATTGACCACAGACCGCACCAGCCGATAGATGGCGCTACCGGCGCTTTCCGCATTAACTACTCTTTATTGCTGTACACTACAACACCCTTGCCCCACCAGCACCGAAACTCCGTCCAGTCACGTGTAACGTGCAGTGAAACTGGAGCTACGGACTACGAGGCCCTTTTATATTTGCGGAATGCTTTGAATAAATTCTTTTAATCGTGTAAAGTAATACAGAATGATTACGTGACCTTAAAGATTGATGTCCGCAGCTGGCGTACATTTGTCCATCCTAGGCGCCGCGCCGCGCCGTCACGTGTTGTCCCACACCTTACTCCTGTCTGGTCTACCCTCTTTCCTCCAGCATCAGCATTCGATGGTCGACATGTGGGAAAAGAAATACAGTATGTAGATAATTCCAAATAAACGATTTAAAATCGTGACAAAAAACTATTTTTCCTTTTCTTTTGAAATATATTTTTATCACTGTGAACTTTAGGCAAAAATAAAGCAACGCTAGCAGACACCAGATAATTAAGATAATTCCCATTAAACGATTTAAAATCGGGACAAAACTATTTTTACTTTTCTTTTGAAATATGTTTTAACACTGTGTAACTTTTTAGGCAACAAACAAAGCAACGCTAGTAGAAACCGTCTTCGATTGTGTTTAAATAAATCGCTTAGCTTCCTTAAAGGAACAGTGTAATTTTATTACGTAGGCACCGTTTGCATTTTTAAATTTTCAACTCTCAACAAACTGATAAGCACTTTACTCACGTGAATTTCGAATCCCGGCGTCGCCAATGTAGAATACACCTTTCTACTAAGGGTTGGTTGAGGTTGATGTATATAATGAAACACAGATATAGCCTTCACTAGTGAATGTGACTGGCACACGTCCGCGCAGCACGGCGGTCGGTGCACGAATACCGAGCGAATGCACGATAGATATTCACCACAGACCGCGTCCGCCGATAGATGGCGCTACCGGCGCTTTCCACATTAACTACTCTTTATTGCTGTACACTACACTACCTACCGAAACTATGGTGATATTTTATGTAGTCCCTTCGGTGATCAATTATTTCAAATACAAAAGACGGAGAAAATAAGGAATGGGCATTTTTCCTACTTAACTGCAGAACTAATAAAAAAGCGATAAAGGTAAGATAAACTGTAAAAGACCTGATTTTTAAAAAAGGAATGTTTTTTTTTTGTTTTTACCAATGCAAGGCTAAATATTGGTACATCGATGTTTCTGCACGCGAACACTTACTCGAAATAAACAGTATATCAGTGTGATTAACAAAACCACTGCAGCCTTACTGCAGCAGATCATCAGTCGGCTATGGTTTTGCGGCGCGCGGTTGCACTTTGTTTACTATAAAACAAATAATGCAGCATGCAACTCACTCGAATTTATCTGCTGCAGTATTGAACCTCTGCCCGACCACCAGAGTTAATTCCATACATAATTTCACTTAATTCAACAAATTTCAATACGCTGACTCACGGGGCTACACTTGTTAAGTATAATACCTACTTGAATGTCAATTACGGTCACGGCAAAATGTTCTCCATTAGCATATTTATTCGATAGACTTTGCATACTTTTATGGTTGTTTTTGCTATCTTTGTTATATAAGCTTTTGGAATTTCGGCCGTCGTAGTATGGCAGCGTGATATACGCGTGATAAGGCTATACGCATAGATTTATATATTACTAGCGTAAGGATAGGCCCGTCAGAATATTTTACAAAAACCTTCTTCATAGAAACAAAAATTTGCGCCATCTGTCATAACTCGTATACGAACTATATCGTGTCATATATTTGTAGTGCTCTAAAACTGACATTTTTCCTTGCATTTTAGAGCCAACGAACTGGGGACAATAGTCAAGCTCATAGGCCATGTCCTTACGCTAGTAATATATATGTCTTTGGCTATACGCCTTTTATCTCTTCGTTCGCGCACAAATAAAAAGAGAGTAGGCGCTATATCATGTTGCCATACTAGCCCAGCTGACACAAGATTTCGTTATCACAAATCACCAAAGAGATTATACCTAAAGGCAAAAAAGTAGACAGCCGCATAAATACAGATATCTATAGTTCCGTCTCCTTCTACTATTAAAGGTACGTCATAAGACAAAAGAGACTAACTACAATCGTAAATGGATGCGGACTCTATGCTTTAGAATAAAGAGATCCTTCCTCTGAGCAAATCACCTATAAAACTCTTATTATATTCCGTGCTAATAATATACTTTTTTATGTCGAAGATGGAGTTGGAAGTCGATTCATGCTACTTTTTCAATATGGCTACGCAATAATAACAAATATTATGTAACATAGTTTAATTATTGTGTAAAAAGTTTGAGATACCGTAGTTGCCGTAGTTCCATTTTGCATTATGTCGGTCGGTATTTTAGTTCGGTTAGAACTGAAATTAGTCTTTAAATAAAATGGTATATCACAGTCATTCAGCATGTCACAGTCATTCGCAAGTCCGACTATGTTATTTACACAAAAATAAAAATACAATACAAGTGTTCATTTACTCGACTGCAACATAAAATATAAACAATGTCGCAGCCATAAAAAGTTTTGAAACTCTTGAGTGCTTTGAAAAATGAACGAACTCAGAATGCGCATAATTTTCAATTTTCATCCGAGCTCAAGAATTAATCTTCCGATTTTGCTCTTTTCAGCGACTTTTAGTAAGACGAGAAAAGAATTTGCGTATCTTATTGCACGCCATTGTTCGCCGCTTATTGAAGAGGCCTGAAGTGAAGACAATTTATTGCTGTATCTTTGTCGTCTACTTATCCAATCTTATACGGGAGTTGGCAGGACCGGCTCGAGGAGGAACGCGTATGACACATTTATTCAAACATTAGAAAACAATAGGTATTACTCAACCAATAAAAACACACCCGCTAAGTGCGAGTCGAGCTACTCGCGCACCGACTGTTCCGTACCACACCGCCATACAACATAATTAACATAGAAAAAAGTTTTTTTTTCTCCGGTACCTTTAGCTCGAGACACACTTGGTTTTTTAAGTTTTTTGTTTATTGTTTTTTGTTATACTCATAGTCTAAAAAAACAAGGTCTTCTATTCCCAGAGTAACACAAGCCTACGTCACATAAAAATGGCCGCTAAACATGGTAAAATGGTATGATGACGTAGGCTTGTGTCAGTCACGTGGTCAGTCACGTGGTCGGAAGAGAATACCAGGCGCAGTATATTATTGTACCATGGTTATACTGTAGAGCTTGCTCGATAATCACAAGAATGGTCAACCGTGACCCAGGCCCGACAACAAAGTGACCTATCCCAGTTTTTTTTAGTTTGTTGCTGTTTGTTTGTTGTTTGTTTTGTTTTTTTTTTATGTTGTTTTTTTTTAGTATATCTAAAATATATAATTTTTTTTTCAATTTGTAACATGTATGTTTTTTTTGTATTTGTTGTTTGTTTTTTCTAACACCTAAATATTGCCTGGTGAATTTCTCCAGGCGCAATACTAAAAAACAAAACTTTTCACACACTTCCAGCGATTATATCTATTAAAGACTCTGCAGACGCTTGTATTTATTACGGTTTTTTTACGATAGAGCGAGAAGAAAAAACGTTGGTTTGATGATCTGATCATCCCCTTAAAAACCAACATTATGTTAGTATCATTAAATATACCTTAAACAAGGTGTTACAAAAGTAAAAATAAACAATTAAAACTTTTAAATTTCACTGTGGGATCAGCTGTCCCATACATTTAGCTCGAGTAGATTTGTAGTTTAGTATGGGTTCATCAGTTTTTTTTCGCGATTTCGATATTGGTTCAATTGTGAAAGTTGTTCAGTTTGATAGTCTAAACTTTAGACCCTAATGTTATAACCCTTAAATGTTTATTTGTATATTGTATACAAATTGTATATTTGATGATGCTAAAATCCAATAATAATAATACGTTATTTAATAAAGTCTTTTCAAGGTAACAGATGGTAGTAGATGAGTCAACATGATTATTCAGTGACTGAATACACACTAAGACCGCTCCTGATCGTAGGCACATTTGACGCTCTTTCACATGCAAATGTGTGAGAGAACCGCGAGTATGTTGAGCTCAGAGTCTCATCTCTTCGCACACTCTCGCCGAATGGATGACATGAAACACGTTTCAGATAATGCATACGATTTGATTCTATTTAATGTTGAAATGGAATCAGCGCCTTGAGCGTCCTCCATGAAAGTAATAGGCATATTGACTATGGATCTTGAGTTGCATGGGCCTTATAATTTAATGATTGTTATTTTTTGTTGGTACTGTAGCTATTTCCAAGGATTTTTTTTCAATTCAACGTTTTTTTTCAGGTCTTTTATTTTATTTGATTGAGGAATGCTTCATGACCGTGCTTTGAAGAGTTCATCTAGACTCTAGATGAAAATAAAAACGACGAACTATTTAAATTTAGAGAACGATATTTTATTTTTATTTGTAAGAAAAATTAATGATCGAATAAACCTGTTTAGCACTTTTTGTTTTTCGTAATCACAATATAAATTATATCAGATCTAAAGCACTCGCGACCTTGGAACATGCCCGCGACCCCTCTGGAGGTCCTATACTTTGAAAAACACTGACCTAGAGCGTTCGCATGGATAACGTGGTCTTGGAAATGAGAATGTACATTGGTGTTTGTTACTCAATGAAGCTATGCTTTACTGGGGACTTTTATTTACAACAAGATATATAGAAATAGATACAAATAACCCTTACCCTAAAAACAAAAGAAAAACAAAACTTATACCTATTATAAATAAAAAATGTCCTCTAAATTGCTGCCGCTGCTGCTTTACTTAAATTTGATATACTTTGAAATCAACACTAACACGACATCAGTATTATTTTATTAACTACACAAAAGAGAACAACCTTCTTTAAAAAAAAAACTTGAACTTGAAGACTACGTAAGGCGTTATACACGTATATAACAAAAAACCTAGGAGTAGTTTAGGCCACCAAATTGAACAACTTTCAGTATGGAGACATGTTTTATAGTACTGCTGAATGAATAAACTTGTTATCTATCTATCTTAAATCCAAAAATAATTATAAATCAGCTTTGCTCAAGGAGGTAACTACTGTAGTTTTGTATGAAACAGCAGATTTTTTTATTTTTTGTCTATTTTGGCTCCATAATGAATGTTGTTCGGTTTGATGGTCTAAACTTTCCCTTTACAATATTTTGTTACAACCTGTATAGCTAAAATTTCACATAATACAGGGTGTAACAAAACACCCTAGTAAGGGGGTGCTTCAGACCATCAATCTGAACAACTTTCATTATGGAGCCAATGTCGAGAAAAAATTAAAAAATTCCGCCATCCCATACATTTAGAGTCGAGACGGTACCTACTACCTACTACAGTTTTGTATGAAAGAGAGGTTTTTTTTTCCGCGATTTCGATGTTGGCTCCATAGTGAAAGTTGTTCAGTTTCATGGGCTGAAGCATCCCCTTAAGTATTACTAGGGTGTTTTGTTACACCCTCTATAAATATCTTGGATATTGTAAATACAGGATGCATTTTGTTATACGCATGCATTGTAAGTCCCAAGCTTGAAATAGTCGAGAATAAACAAGAGCGATCCCTACAATAAAGAATAAGTAAGTAACACAATGAAATAACTTAAAAGCAATCCAATTACCCAGCTTGTTCGTCTGTGTACAAAACTTTGCTAAATTAGTTAGTTGACTTGTTACCTGCCGTTATTTCTTATTAAATTATGGTAGAATGAAGTTGTATTAGACTTTGGACGAATAAACGTTAGAAATAAAAATAAATGGACCGACATAACCTCAGGGTTAAAACTTAAAAGTTCAAAAAAAGAATTAAAAAAAAATGACGCGTTTCATTTTTCCCCGGAGGTAGGCAGAGGTTACGGCCCGCCACACGCTACGATTTCGACCAAATACATTCATTATAGCTATGTTAAATCTCTTTGATTTCAACCACATATCAACATACTTCTCTTGCCTCATACACTTTCATACATATATATCTTCATGCAATTCCGTCGGTTACTATCTAGCGTTACTATGCTACGCACTAGTTCTTTTCGGAGAAGACCATTTATTTGGTCGTGGTTACTTCTCCTCGGACCCTCTCTCTCTCTCCACATTATAAATTTCTTATGTACCTGGTAACATAAATATTATAAGGTCCTTCTTAATATGCTGAAAGTTTTTTAAGGAAATGATTAGACCAACAAACTGAACAACTTTCTCTGTTGGACCAAAATCGAAATCTCGATAAAAAAATTGGCTCTTCCATGCAAAACTGACATGGGTCTGCTGGAAGAAATCTCTTCAGAGATAAGCTCGCCCTTTCTACTTGACTATTATGCTGTATTAATCTGTATTTCCGTGTGTACAATAAAGTGTTAAATAAATAAAACTGCAAACCTAGTCGAGCCAAATGTATGGGATAGCATTTTTTTTATCGCGATTTAGATGCTGGTCCTATAGAGAAAGTTGTTCGGTTTGATGGTCTGATCATACCCTTAAAAATGTGTCAGCGTATTAAGAAGGACCCTGTATATGTATACTTACTTTAAATTGTTTGTTTTATTTTTGACATTAATGATTTTAAATTGTATTTCTTTTTCTGTTTAATTTTCAGATTTTTATTTTATAATTTACTTATTAGTTTGTTTCAATACCTATATATTGATAACAAACCCAACAAATCCATACCTACTATTATATGAGTCAGTAAAAGTCAGTATTTCTATTAAAAAGTACATTATATATTCAATCCAAAACATTTAATTAAAATGTCGAAACAAACAAAGCATGTCAGCTATGAATAAACGGTTGTTAAAGAAAATTAATTCATTATATTATAACACGACTAATTTAATCATTTCCCGTGTAAAGTAAAATTAATGAAAGATACAAAGAGAATAATTAGCGTACAAAAAGCTAACACGGGATGTATTACGAGGAGTAGAGGAAACTCGATAACAAGTCCCAACTCCCGCTGAACCAACATTGCAACTAATTGATTTCGTAAACTTGTTTTATTTAATTGCTCCCAACGGCTGCCTCGGAAGTTACGACTTTTTATTTACTGACGAATTTCACAATTTTGGAAAAATTATCTCTGGGTTCCAGTGAGCTATTTAAAAAAAATTATGACTTAGGTATGAACGGTGAACAAATTGATGCCCAATGATGGAAGTCCAACGTCCAGGGAGACAAAACTATGAAATATATTTACAAAAAAACTTGCAAAAGATCTAATAAATCTGTAAAATAAATTGCAAAAAATCGATAAAAGGGAAGGAGTTTGGGAAACCTTTGCCTCGAATAGAATGTTGGACTACGACTAACCACTTAAAATGGAGATAGTACCTAAATTTCGGCAGATTAGTAATTCTATGGATTAATGTGGGTGTGACACGTTAAGACGGATAGACCGGACGATATTAATTGGTTTCATGTTACAACGGAACCCTAAAAACAAAAGAAAATATTCATACTTGAGGGAATAGTAAAGACCATTTGTGATCTGTGGTAAAGACATTGGAAACTACGCCAATAGCACCCGTCCTTGTGCTTGTCTTCGTGCATTACCTCTGAAGTAGGTAGGACTAATTTTCTTTGTCAGTGGTTCGTCGTCGGAATCACGGTTCTAGTATTCCGAGAGATAAGTGTACTTTTTGCAACCATCAGCAGCAAGGCTGATTCAATGTTTATGGGGTGTAGAACATCTCTGTGATGGTGATGAACCAGGTCTGTCTGCATAACTCCAGTCGGTTCAGGAGTTACTGATGATTAAAGGTCTGTAAAAAATTAACGATCAGTTGTACGGCTGATCGTATGTTATTGTTGTAGTATGCACTTTAGCTATGTGAACAGTACAAAAACTGACATGGTTCATCAGTCAGTTTAGGAGATACAGCCTTTCAAAGGTCGTAGCTTTGATTGGCTATATCTCCTAAACCGACTGACAGAACTTGACAGTTTTTATACTGTTCACATAGCTACAGTTCATACTACAATAATATCATACGATCAGCCGTGCAGCTGATCGTAAATTTTTTACAGGCCTTTAATCATCAGTAACTCCTAAATCGACTGGAGTTATGGAGGCAGACCTGGTCCATCACCATCACAGAGATGCTCTACACCTCATAAACACAGAATCAGCCTTGCTGCTGATGGTTGCAAAAAGTACACTTAATCCTTCATCGGTTTTACCAGAACTACTTTTACTTTAGGGTGTAGAGTCTACATAAAAAATATTGGTACTCTACAGGCTGTAGAATGTTGAGTCAACGGGAAAATAACAAATTCATATAAATTTTTTTCAATTTTAATTTCCTACCGGGCCGTGCTAATACTGACTGCTATTTCTGTTTCATGTTCTAACAAATTAGTTTTTATTTGCCAACATCTTGTTTTTCAAATGAACTTAATATAAAAGAGTGGCAAAGGTCTTGAGACAAGCTTGGCAGTATTATTTAGAAGGAGGGCCGCTGGCATCGTTCCAAATTGAATAACAAAGTGGCGATTATGCGACAATACAATAAAAAAGAAAAAAAGATGTTCGGTTTGCTGTTGACTTCCTAAAGAAAGCCGATATTATGGTCGTTATTTCATTAAACTTTCAATTTGAGAATGATTGGAGACATTTTCTTTTTAACTTCAACGTTTATGAGTGCAACATTTTGTTACTCAAATTGATTTATTCAAATAAATTTAGTTATTCGTATTATTTTATAACAGAACAATCAAGCACATACTCGTAACTGCATACCAAATAGTTAAAACTCAATTCGAAATTAACAAAATATCAACGAGCACGGTTGAAATGTTTTGCTGTATTAAGACTTACCAGCAAGATTACATTTCTACTTTTCTACCTTTGAACTAGTTACAAAAACAGAAGACACGTAACATACCCTCCCTTTACGTTGCCAACAGCTAACAAAATATAAAAAGGCAAAGTTAACGTAAACTTTAAGCTCATTGGCAATTTCCTTCAAGTTCTTGAAACATCCACTGGCACTGACAAAGAAAAACAAACAGAGAGGTCTCTTTTGTGGAATTTGATGTCGGCATCCTTTAAGAAAAATCATTATTATTGTTGTCTCGTCCTCTTTCAAAAAGCAATTACTTGGTGTAATGAACGTCTCTGGAATTTAATGTTCTAGTTTTGGAGGTACCTATCTAATAACATTGCCATTCGATACATCGGAGCGTATAATGATTTCTTCTGTTTTTATCTATAAGTATTGAAATAATAAAGAAATACAAGCATAATGGTGTATCTTAAATAAAAAGGAATAAGAACCATTAGTTTGTGAAGATATGTGATTAGTTGATTGGGTATTGAAAATTCGAAATTCTAGTTAAAGTCTCTAGATTTATCTGTGACATGATTTGTAACTCCTTGGGTTGTTACTCTGTGTACAAACAATGCGGAAACGATGTCGATGTTTAGATCATTCAAACTTTGTCATTTCGAGGGGGAACAACGCCCTTTACTGTGACAGGACTGCATTTGGCTACCCACTTCATATCTTTGTAATTTACAATTATATTCGTATGATTACGAAGCTTAATTACTACCAATCCAATAGGCACGTCGCACTGAAATAAGTCGATATTATACATCATTAGTCTACACGTAGTACCTTTTATGAACTATTTCCGTGTAAAATCGGTAACCTCGTTTAGTTACCGCTGTTTGCAAAGTGCGGGGATATTAGTCTGTGTTGCGGTGTGTTAGGGTTCAGTTTTGCTTGTATGTGAAGAAGCTCGCGTGCGAAACCCACCAGCCCCTCCAATTAAGGGGCAGGCAAAGTGCGACGAGTACACGTAAGCAGGTCGGGCGATATCATAACGTTTACACACGACTTTTAAACGAGACTCCGGGTTTATGAAGCTTTTTACTTTATTTCCTTTAACTTTACACCGTCTGCGAAAAGCGTGTCGACGCCAAAAGAATTTCATTCGTTTCAAAACGAATCAACTTTTCGTACTTTACAGTGCCAGTACAACATTATGTCTGCAGATTCTTGATTCGTAGATTAAACGTGGAATTAACAGATAAATAAACGAGTCCATTAGCTCGAATCCAGAACAGTGGACCGTAATTACAGAAGCGAGGATTCTGTTAGATTCACGGAATGCCAGATTAGGGGTAATTAAGTCTTGTGGGAGTGCAACCCAGAGAGGACCATTATATGGGATAATGAGGTGTCCAGTCAGCCCTCTCTTGTAATATGTAAATTGAATTTTCTATTTTCCTCCCAAATAGGCATCTAGTTTGTTCAAATAGCAGTTACACGTGAGGTTTTCCTCGAATTGCGTATGAAAGATTCAACTTTTCCATAGAGATTGTATCTTTTTCATCTTTTTCCTTCTTGTTGCTTTGAATGGAGTTTTAGACAGATGCCAAGACCAGTTACTATCGAGAGACAATTTTGTTAAAGACAGTATTGTTTTGAAGCATTCGATTCGAAAGTAATAACTTTCAATAAATATTTGCATGTATTGTATTTTATAGCTGAATAGATGATAATATCCGAGATCAATTTTATGGACCTATTAGGCAAAACATTTTTTCATTTCAAAGTATAGACGTAGGGAATAGTAGGAAATAAAAAAATTACAAAGAAACTGTACTTTATTAACATATTCGACCTTGGCACATAATATAGGGTCAAACTTAATATGCTGATGGTTTTTGAAGTCTTTGACTGCCAAATGACCGACAAACAATGGAAAATCTATTGTTATTGTGACCCGACGGCGTTCAACGTGTTAAAAGGATAATCAGACAATCCAACTGTTTAACTTTCTATATAGGACCAACACCAAAATCACGAAAAAAATACAAAACTGCAATTGTAATCTACCAACACTTATAGGACAGATGATTTTTTTTTTCGTGATTTCGATGTTGATCCCATAGAGGAAGTTGTCCAGTTTAATGGTCTAATCATCCCCTTAAAAAACCGTTAGCATTTATGAACGGACCCTATATTATTATTATCTAGTAAGAATCTAGTCCAATCTATTACAGGCAGCTGTGAAAACAATCACTCCGTGTTTATTCTTTTCATGTTTCGGATTTAAGGGCCTATGTGTAGTGTCTGTGCGAACGCGTAGTGAGTCACTGGCCTGCCGGCCGTTGTCGGGTACGGACGTGCGCGCTCCGCATACCCTACCTGCCCAGTTATCAACAGTAAATGTGTACTTATTTAGCAAACCCTACAAAGTGGCGACGACGGGATCTTATTTTACGTAAGTGCACACTGTATATTACCCGGTTTTGAAATAAAAACAACGGTGAACGTCATTTCATTTTGAAATTAAAACGAAGTTATAAAACATATTTCAAGCAGCAGAGCAGCATAATTATGTTCACGACTGTGTTCCCCGAGGGGGTTGTCAGCAATATTCTGAAAACTCTGAACAAAGTGAATATCTATTATCAAAAATAACGTTCTATTTTGATTTAAAAGAACAATAACGATGATTCATTATAATTTATCCACAGGGGTTATCATGGTACTCTTTTACTTTCACCGTGCTTAATTAAATATCCACGGAGGCTATCATGTATTCACTATGCCTATTTCATTGGTTATCATATCAAAAAAACATCCGATTCTTAGTTTATGCTTTGGTTTACAATATATTACAGTGATTATTTTTCTTTTCATGAACGATGACCATCTAACGCTGGAGGAAAAGAAGAAGGAGACACCAGGAAGATGGGCGGCTGCTGCGATCGAGCTCGAAAGAATATACCACAAATCGAGCACCTGTTCGAACGAATCCTTAAGGTCATGTACAATACATTACATACATGTTTATATAATAGCTTTACGCTCAAGCCATAATCCTGCGGGATAGGCAGAGACTACGACAATGACTATCTCATAATACGAAGTTATTCAGCTAGATTGAGGAGTGTGTATACCTATCTATGCAAGCCGCTTGATTAGGACCTCGACTTAACAGTTGACACCGTCTGAGGATCTAACAAAGTCCCTTCTTACGAAATCTCAGAGTTTGATATAAGAACGAGATAAGAACATAAAATCGTAGGAGTATCATAATCGTGACTCTGTCTATGTTACCTACCTACACATAACTCGACGGAGTAGCGATTTGTACCCTATGGCACTCGCGTACCGTTAAAGGTTAAACTGAAGGTCGGTCGGTCGGTCAGTCCGTCGGTCGATCGGTCGGTCGGTCGGTCGGTCGGTCGTTCGGTCGGTCGGTCGGTCGGTCAGTCGGTCGGTCGGTCGGTTTGTCGGTTACGGTTACGGTTGTGGTTAAGGTTAAAGGTCAGATATTTACGAGGACTACTAATTGTCTGGTTACAATGATAAACAGTATAAATTATAGAAAACAGGCAAATAATAACATCTCGAATATATAGTGTTATTATAAATATGATGTAGCGCTGCGTACGTATAGATACTCGAGTGGGTAAATCGGTGCAAAACAGTAGCCAATGCTCAGAAAATTGAACACAAATACCTACCGGATGACATAAGGTTTCCGCATAGGTATGTCAGTGTAAAACTATTTTTATATTCAATCACAATCAATATTGTTTGTACCTTGTTATGTTAAGGAGTGACTTGCAAAGTTGCAACTATTTAACAAGGGGGCAAAAAGGGATTTCTTGCAAATTTCCGTTACAACTAACTATACTATACGTCTAACTTAACGATTCATTATGAATTTAATTCTAAATACGCTGTTGAATATGCTATATCTTTTGCACCGATAGTCACTGACTTGACTACGTACGTAGTCCAGTATAACATAATATACATACCACTTTATACATACCTACCGCATATTAGGTTCCAAGCGCGAGTCACGCGAACTAAAAGGCGATAAGTATAAAGTGCCATGTAGGTAAAACTACAGTAGTTAAAGGACCATGCAGTGATTAAACTGTTAGTAAAAACTAAAAGGTCAAGCAGATGCATAATACATGCAGGGATATGCACGGCCATGCAAAGTCATGCAAAAATATACAACTGCAATAGTAAAAGGACTATTCAATAACTAAGTTGTTAGTAAAAACAGAAAAGTCATGCAGTTACATACAATGCCATGCTAGGCCGTGCAAAGCCATGCAAATATATGCAACTACAATAGTTAAAGGACTATTCAGTAACTAAGTTTTTAGTAAAAACAAAAAGGTCATGCAGTTACATACAAGGCCATGCAAGGCCATGCAAACCCATGCAAATGCAATGGTGACAGGACCATGCAGTTATTAAACTGTTAGCAAAAGCTAAAGGGTCACGCAATTATAAAATTATATTGGTTAGATAACCATACAACTATCAGGTTATTAGCGAAAGCTAAAGTATCATGCAACTATTAAATGATAATAATTAGGTGTGTAATAGAACCATGCAACTATCAAGTTGTTAGCGAAAGCTAAAGGGTCATGCAACTATACAATGATATGGGTTACAGAACCAAGCAACTATCAAGTTGTTAGCAAAAGCTAAAGTATCCTGCAACTATAAACTGATATGGGTTATAGAACCATGCAACTATTAAGTTGTGAGGCGAAAGCTAAACTATCATGCAACCATACAACTATCAAGTTGTTAGCGAAAGCTAAAGTATCATGCAACTATAAAATGATATGGGTTACAGAACCAAGCAACTATCAAGTTGTTAGCGAAAGCTAAAGTGTCATAAAACTATAAAATTATATGGGTTATTATTATAACCTCATAATATCCTCCTCAATATATACCTCCTTATTATTATAATCATGCAACTATCAAGTTGTTAGCAAAAGCTAAAGGGTCATGAAAATAAAATAGTTACTGTACTAATATTATATAATTATACATGGACTATAATAGCAGTTAAAGGTCCTTGATTGCAGTGGCTGGCGGTTACGCAGAATATTGTAAGTGCCTAAGTGTATGTGCTTATGACAGACTTACTCTTTTGTCCTTACTTCCGTTGCTTAAAAAAAAAGGGAAAGGAAGGGAAAGGATAGGAAGGAACGAGATGAGATGAGGGGAGATCGAACAGAATCAAATAAAAGGAAAGAAAGGGAAAGGATAGGAAGGAATGAGATGAGATGAGAGGAGATCAAACAGAATCAAATAAATTCGAGTGAAATTAAATGAAATCAAATCAATTCGAGTGAAATCAAATGAAATGTTAAAATCTTTTCATTGAAAGTATATGGTCAAATTTATAGTCCTAAAGTAGTTTTGGGTCGTCATATTGCGTGCAAATATTAATGTGACTTTAAAACATTATTTGAGCATCCGGTGCATATCCGAGATGTTGACGAAGCCTGAGGGAATTAGTTAGTCTCCTTTTACGACATTCATATGTTTGGTGCTATTCTAAGCCGGACATTACACGGTCATTCATACCTACTTAAAAGTGTCATTATGATACACAAAATGCAAAGGACCAAATAAAAATAAAAGCTATGTTTATACTATCGAAACTATTACAGGCCATGAAAATTAGTCAAAATTGGACAATTACCAAGCAGAGACTTTCGGGTTCAAATAATCCTAAACGAGCTATAAACTAGCCATAGGCAAATCTAAATGTAAAACTAAAAACTATGGGCTATTAAATGTCTAGAATAAATAAATATTGGACATAAATATAAAATAAATAAATAAGAGATGATAAAGATCTATGGAATTTGAGCAAATACTAGAGCTATATTTTATGCTGTCAAATGGAACATTTGTAGCAATTTAACGTGACCCAATAGTCTTTATGTACTAAAATGCAATGATAAACAGCGAAAACATAGACTAAACACTTAATTCTAATTTGCAACGAAATTGAACACACAAGACATACAATTAATTATGCAATATTCCTGTACCTATATTGGGTATTTTCTGAACACCTTTTGTTTATCATTCCATAAAGGTTATTGCAGAAACCCGAAACATGAGGCAAGCATTATAGCTATCTAGCCAATAATAATATACTACTCGAAATCTGTCCACAGGTACAAGGAGCGTATCACAGTGAAATTGATTTCGACGCTAAGTGCCATAAGTGGATAACGATATTCTAATAAGACATAATCAAAGTTTGTTTAAGTACTCGTAACAAATTATTTCGGAATTGCCACTCTTTTCAAGCACCACCAATATTGTCCAAAATAAAATGTTTATATTATAGCCAGAGAGTAAATCCAGGTATAAGTCATACTTAATGAAAATGTTTTGTGATCAAATCCAATTACCTACTGAAGTAAAAATTGGATAAGGCATGTACGAGTACCTAATAAGTAATTACGAGTAGTCTTGCTAATACATTTGTAGTTCAAAAGTACACTTTTTATAGTAACAATGTGCAATCTCACGTTGGTTTAATAAAACCAGCTTAAATAAAATTTATATTTTTACATTGTTCTACGTACGGTTACACCTAGTTGGATTTTATATAAGTACCTAACAAAAATAAACTTAAATACAAACTTAACAAATGTAACAAAAGTACATAAACTGTACTATCCTACCATAGTTTTAAAAAAGTACTTAGAATGGAAGTTGATTGCGATTTGTCAATCTTATCTTGCTGTTTGCTTAACCAATCCTCACTCCTGAAATAATGATCACAGTTCACAGGTCAATTAAATTAAGGTTTATTAATTTAATTAATAGTGTGTCATATAAAGTGGGACTAGACTTTCAATTTTACGCAATAAAACTAAATGTTGTAATAATACAAATGGTAGTTAAAATCTTGAAATATTATGAAAAGGAAAGGGATAGTCTAGACTCTAGAGTGGTAAGCTAAAGTTGAATGTAAATACCTATTGGGCTCAGTATTGGCACAGAGTACTATGGTAATGGAAAGCTTTTAGTAACTATTAAAGAAATGAAATTAAGCAGTAAGAAACGGAACCTTTAATAATCAAAGATTATCAATCATAACACATTATTATTGTTATGTTATAGCGATGTGCATAGTGGAGTTTCTTGCGCCGTTTCTTCTCCCTAGCGAAGCACCTTCCGAAGCGGTGGTAGATTCATATAGAAATATATAAAATATTAAGAAAATATAAAATAAATGCAAGCTGTAGTACTACTGACTATATAATAATAATTATATTAATATGTACCTGTACTGCTTATAGTTTTGATATTAAGTGTACTGTTACAAAATACATCTTAAATTAAATTAAAATAAAGAAGGGATGTAGTGTCTGTGCGAACGCGTAGTGAGTCACTGGCCTGCCGGCCGTTGTCGGGTACGGACGTGCGCGCTCCGCATACCCTACTTGCCCAGTTATCAACAGTAAATGTGTACTTATTTAGCAAACCCTACACTATGTCGAAAAATAATTCAAGCGAAACGAGCGTGTGATAGCTTATATTACTGCCAGATGCAAGAGAAAGAGATGGGGCGCCGCGCGCGCCTGGAACGATTCAAGCGAAAAAAAATTAACAACACTTAACCACCACCACCAAACTTTATTTAATTGTGATTGTACTATTTATGTTTCAATAGCAATTCAATTCTGCTCTAATCAAAATTTAGAAAATAGCAATCTCTATTTTTAAAATCAAGTCTCATGTTTCTATTATTCACCGTTTAGCAGTTACAAGCGTTTATAGATAAAAACGGAGGCTACTTTGGCTTGTTTTTCTATCGAGAAAATTTGTCTTAATCGTGTTTTGGCTCTAATCAAAACTTTAATTATATGTTCAATTTACACATATCCGCAAATCATACTCCTACTGTTAGTACTTCATGATATATGAAGCTTTGAAGAATCCTATTTTTTTTACATAGCCCCTTAAAGTTCGATTTGTAACATAATTGATGAAATTGGAAAAAGGTATCCAATCTCCAAACGGCATGTGGATATTTAACCGTTTAAAAGCCTTTGTACCGTTTCAACTGTGAACGGGTCACTAAAAAACGCACGTGTCGGTTTGGTCGCGAACAGAAATGAAAGAAACCTTCAATTATTTCCGTGTGGCAACCCTATCCTGTCGGCGAAAGAGTCGTACACAGTAGCCAAATAGCGACAAAAATTCCAATAGCGTGTGTTGGCCTCGCTACTTTGCGTGCAACACGATTTTGGGTCACACGAAAACGCCACGAGCAGAAAAAAGGGGTAAAATCAAATATTCATACCTTCGTTGCCCGCTGCTAAATGAGACCAGAACAGCAGAACCAGTTGTTATCATTTTGCTAAGCTTAACATTTTTATAAATTACCTATCTACTCTAAAAAACTGTTTGAGAATGTAACAAAAAATATGTACAAAAGTATTAAAAGATAAATAATAATAAGTATAATGGACTCCGGTGTTCATAAAGACAGAACAATAATTTAGATTAAGTCTTTCTAAGATATTGTAAATTTCATTCTTCGTTGAAGTCAAAACAGAAAAGAGCTCTGCGTCTCTAACGTAGATCTTTCGAAAGTTTTACGGTTTATAGAAGGAAACTGATCTAAAGTACTGGAAAAACTAGGGTTACCGCCTCTCAATATGCCGCAACTATAGGGTTGCCAGGTTCAAAGAAGTCGTTTTTTAACCTGGCAACCCTATAGTTGCGGCAAATTAAGAGGTGGCAACCCTAGTTTTTCCAGTACTTTAGATCAGTCTCCTTCTGATGGCACCTCATTTACTTCCCAAACAGATAGGTGGAAAAAGTTATACCAAAAATCATAATGGAAAAGGTACTTGCAGCAAGAGTTTTCTAGGCAACTTGGCGGCGGCGTTGAATTAACCCCTGTGTAAACATACATTAGAATCACATTTCGTTCACCTATGAAATAGGTGCATAATTTTACGGTCGGATCTCGGAATTATATGTATATCTTCTTTAATCTCTAAACAGTATAGGTAAAACAAAGTCGCTATTTCTGTCTATTTGTGCTCGTTTTTGATGAGGTTTTTACCATCATTTAGTTTCTTCTATAGAACATTTATTTGGATACACTAATTAATACTACATTTTATCGCTAGGGTCGCTAGAATTCTTATAAGATTCATTTAACATTGCTGACTTGCCTTTTATAAGGAACAGAACAAAGTCTCGAGTCTCAAAGATCTATAGAGTACCGTTACTGCAATATAGAGTTTTGAATCCGAGAACATTTATTATTTATCGCCCTTTATGATCTGGATTATATTGAAGAGGTTTCGAATATTTTATGAGGGATTCATCATTGTTTGTAGCTGATTTTCGTTCTATTTATGTAGGGGAGATTGCCGTAAAATAGCACCATGAAGAAAATCTGTACAAACGGAAAGGGGGAAAAGGTTGTTAAATACCAACGATATTAATGTCTCTATTACCTAATTTCGAAAATAAGGGTTAACGATAATAGACCTAAAATTCAATTCAATTCAAAAAAAAATATTTAAAATAATATCATATAGATGACTTTTTGACGTCATTTTTTGACTCTACCACCGTGTCGGAAGGTGTTCCGTTGAGAGAAGATGCGGCGAGAAACTCTACAACACACATCTTTTAAACAAAACAAAATGTACAAAGTACAATTAAAATACAATATTGCATTACATAGTGTAAAATTGTCAAGACCAGACATTTTAGTCATTCAAATAATCATCGAGTTTATAGTAACCTTTTTTACAGAGGACTTGTTTAACATGGGACTTAAACTTTTTGTCTGGTAAGTTTAGAATATCCTCTGGTATCTTATTATAAAAGACCATAAAATGGGAAATTCATGGGTATTCTGAGTAGATTCCACAATATAACTTGCACGTTGCACAAAATACATAAAATTTATAAGCTGATGGTAACTTTCTCTTTGGGACCAACATCAAAATCGCGGAAAAAAAAAACATCAGTCCTACCATGAGTTTTCACTCTGCGTCTACTGTTGTTGCGGCGCTTATTTTGTATGACAGAAGATTTCCACGTAACCACTAGGAGCGCTATACCAAATTCAATACAAAAACTGAAAATTACTACAGTAGTTTTACTGTAGTATACTACAATGTAAACTCATGATAGGCTTACTACTGTCATTCGGGTCGAGTAGGTCTTGGAACAGCAGATATGACTTTTTCGTGATTTTGATGTCAGTCCCATAGAGAACTAGTCCGAGATCCGACCATAAAATTATGCACCTATTTAATAGGCGACCGAAATGTGATTCTAGTGTATGTTTAAACAGGGGTTAATTCAACGCTGCCAAGTTGCCTAGAAAAATCTTGCCGCAAGTACCTTTTCCATTATGATTTTTGAATCTGCCGCAACTATAGGGTTGCAGGTTCAAAGAAGTCATTTTTTAACCTGGCAACTCTAGAGTAGCGTCAGACTGAGAGGTGGCAACCCTAGTTTTTCCAGTACTTCAGATCAGTCTCCTTCTGATGGCACCTCATTTACTCCCCTAACAGACAGGTGGAAAAAGTTATACCAAAAATCATATTGGAAAAGGTACTTGCGGCAAGATTTTTCCAGACAACTTGGCAGCGTTGAATTAACCCCTGTTTAAACATACACTAGAATCACATTTCGTTTGCCTATGAAATAGGTGCATAATTTTACGGTCGGACCTCGATCTTGTTCAGTTTGATGGTATGATCATCACCTTAAAAAACGGTCAGCATTTCGTCAGCAAAAGGACCATCCTACACCACATCTTAAGGCAGTGACATACGGGAGCTATTTCATTCCTGTGTATGCGTCAGAATAGTAACCAAGGGCCTAGGAATTACTATTCTGTACTGTATATGTACAGTACAGAATAGTAATTCCGCCAAATAACTTGTCCGTGTGGTGTCGGCTAAGAATAGCACCACCTCATTTCTAGACTTAGGGATCTACCGGAGTATGGGCAGCAGCATCCTCTGAGTACACACATTCAATCCAACTGCGATCGCCAACGCGCCTGCGAAGCGTGGCAATTAAGGCAAATCCCCCCATTTTGAGGGAGGCCTATGTCCAGCAGTGGACATCTATCGACTGATATGATGACTGTACGTAACTCTCGTGTGAGACGCCCTTTAATTTCATTTCTAAAATCTGAAAACGTGTGAGATAAACGACAATAGGAGTTTAGGCGGGCGGGCACGGTGAACAAAATCAGTTTGGTACACCCGAAGCGTGGCGTGGCGTGCTCACGACCGGTTGCGGTCGCCATCCAATTTGCCTTTGAGCTCACGTGCAAAAGCCAAACGTTTCATACCTGCGCTCTGCCTGCATTATACTGTCAAGTAGTTCAACTTTGTAACGAGACTGGGCTAAAATCATTTTATTTGTTACCTAGTTTTTGTCTTTAGACGAAATTAAGCACCTAGTTTTGCTTTGTTAGTGTTCGATAAAATGAAAAACCTATAATCAGGCAGTAATATAATCAAATTGTTACTACTTATTCCTACTGTTTCTATGGAATCGATAACTTGACTAACAAGTTCAATGTAACCTTTTAAAATTCTTAAATTATCATCATCATCAAGTCCACCACGCGTGTCCAATAAGGGATGCGTCTTAAATTTAAAACATAATAAAAAAGAGTTTATTATCACAAGAACAGAACAATATACCATGGTGTATACATCTATTAGAGCATTAAAGGTATCATTAGAAATGGCCCTGAATTCCAAAAAAGGTAGGACTGACTGAAGACAGTGCGATTCCTTTACATTTGATGATGATGATGATGCTTCAAGGCCGTCTTCGACCGCAGCGACTGATTATGGCTGTTGACTTGAGAGCTTCGTTGATGTGGTCTCAGGTGGCTGATGTAGCCTATCTTGGCTTTACATTTAACTATCTCCTAAATCGCAATCGGACGTGTCTTTTTTTTCCTTATGAGTTTCAACAGACAAAACGCTAGACTGTTATTCATGATAAAGTAAATGCAAACTATTTTCATTACAGTGAGAAAAATTTTCCGGAAAAATCGAATTAGAGAAAACCGGAATAATCCCCAGCGACTTGGATGCGGTCATGTCAGGCGATTGGACATGGTTTTTGCGTCCGGTGTCCGGGTCCGGAGAGTCGCGTCGCCTGCAGTTCCGGCTTTCCATCCTTTTTGCTTCCTAACAAACTTCGCTGCAGATTCCGGCTGAGGTTATTTTATATGTTTTATTTGGACCAAAACTTCGTTTGAAGTTTTATGTCAATACATTTATTTTTTGATTAGTTTCTGCTTCCTGATTTTCCTGAAACCTTTATTTACCACTATTAAACCATTATTGGCTCCGCTTATGCCCCTTTTGGTACTACTAGCGTAATGAAATTAATAAAGATTATGGTGACGGTGTTGTACTGAATAACATTCTCTGTGGGACTAGTAACGAAATCGCGAAGAAAATTCTGCTGCCCCATACATTTCACACAAAGGGCAGTAGGTACCTACTGCTTGGCATAGGCATACAACTATAAATTTAGTGCCATTTATAGACTTGTACTATTAGTCCTAGTCACTTCCTATCTTTGGGCAAGGGAGACAGAAGGAATGGGGAACGAGACAAGCGAGAAGAAATCTATATGAAAATTTCTCTGACTGAATCGACTATAGAGCGCTGACGGGTCATTCCAATATACAATATCCCACCCGATGAATGTATTCACTAAAATCAGATCCTTGTTTACAACTTCATACTATTAACAATTTCTTCGTTGGTTGCACTTTCAGGTCAACATCAGATTCATTTCAGGTTTGGAGAGACTTTATTTTTATAATATCATGTGTCACCTTAATATATTATGTACAATGATTTTATATGTTATTACCGATTATGTACCTACCCATGTGATTTCTGACATTAAATTAAATTGAACTTGTAAAATAGTTAGCTGTATTAACACAAACCATGTGTCATAGTATTTTGAACTCTCTTGACGTATTGTTTGAGTAAATTATTAGTCCATGGCCTCGTAGATATTTACTCGTGTGACACAGAGCAGGGTGGGTCTCCGTCGGGTCTAATAACGTACCTTGTCTTACATACACAAGCACTAGGTGTTACTAAATTGATATGCAATGCAAACAATACCACTACTGGACTTCAAAATGTTAAACCCTTTCTACGCATAACTTGTATATAAATTTGTAGTTTTCATCTGATTTTAGACGTAAAGAAGATTCGACTTACAAAAAATTTGCATCTAGCAGACTCTTTGTAAAATAATTATGTTAGCAAATTAAACGTACCTAGTGACTTCATATCTCTTTGATATTGATCTTTATCTCGTCTTTTTTAAAAGAAACACAGAGGATTCTCAAGGTTGTTCAACGCAAAAAAATCAATATTATCATAAATGCTACTGGCTAACTGATATAGATCTACCTATATCTACTATACTATATCTACCTAGCCCTCCTTCTTTGATGTATACAAGGTGAAATTGATATCATTAGCATCCTTTTAAACTAAGAGTCTACCCAGTAAACTGAACAACTTTTACTATGGGAGCAAACCGATCGGAGCAAAAAAAAATCTGCTTTTGCATACATTTGACTCGAGTAGGCAGCGGTGGCGGGTGCAGTTTAGTACGGAACAGCAGATTTTTTTTTGCTCTGATTGGTTTGCTCCCATAGGAAAAGTTGTTCAGTTTGATGGGTAGACTCTTAGTTTAAATGGATGCTAATGATATAAATTTCACCTTGTATACATCAAAGAAGGAGGGCTAGGTAGATATAGTATAGTAGATATAGGTAGATCTATATCAGATAGCCAGTAGCATTTATGATAATATTGATTTTTTTGCGTTGAACAACCTTGAGAATCCTCTGTGTTTCTTTTAAAAAAGACAAGAAAAAGACCAATATCAAAAAGATATGAAATCACTAGGTACGTTTAATTTGCTAACATAATTATTTTACAAAGAGTCTGCCAGATGCAAATTTTTTGTAAGTTGAATAGTACCCTGTATATACCTTGAGTCTTTCAAGCTTCAGAATTCTCAGAAACTTCTGCTGCATGTGCGGTGTATATCCACAAACTACGACATGCTTCTAGTCTGCCGCGTGCCCAACCATCTTTGAGGTAATTGAGGTAAACCATTAAGCGACCGAGAGTGTCCCTTTCTGGGCAGTCTAAAATAGCAAGTATTCAAGGTGCTCATATTGACACGGAACTTTTTGTGATAATCTAATAATCATTCATCTTAAAATGTTTAGTAGCAAAAGTTTCCGGTTATATAGTTAACTAGATCGATAACTTAAGATTATGCATGACTGTACTAGGCAATTTTTAACTAACCTATTATTTTGTTTCTGTTATCTGTTATCGGTATATCCATTGTCTGCGAAATTAATTAGGTAACTAAATTTTAAGAAGCAGAATCGCTAAGAACTGCCAAAACGCACCATGTCGATGTAATACCGATAGAATTGGGTAAATTCTGGTATCAAATCAGCCCACATCAACCCACTGCTGGGTAACTCCATTTCATTTCGCAATCCTACGCTCCTGTGCCAATCTGATCCATGTCCGACACGCAGCCCATACAATGTCATCTGACCAACGCATCGGTGATCTACCCACGGACCTCCTTCCTTCTCTTTGCCACCATATTTCGATATTTCCTTGGTCCACCGGCCGATTTCCCTTCTAGCCAAATATTCACTTCAACATTGTAATCCGGTCTCCAATTCGGGTAGTTACATAATAAGACCCCTGGTCAGTAACCAGGAATATATTAGTCGGTTGTTTTCCAACCCAGCTATTTTCATAATGTTCAAGTTAGTATGAATTTTCCAACTGGATTACAACTATTATTTCAGGGCCGTATAATAGGTAGACTGCGCAATTAGGTTAGGCAAAATAAACGTTAATGTAGGTTAATGCATAAGCTCTGTCGACTTGTGTTTGTCATAATAAGGCCACATACAACGTGTTAATGAATTAACGCAAAACTAGAAAGTAGTTTGTTTAGAATCGAGAGCAGAGTCGAATTATCATGGTTTCAACATAGGTACTTTTTTTCAAAATATTAAATAATTTGTTTTTTAAAATTTTCTGAACCCAATGTCAACCCACCGCACGGGCACACTCACCCTACTTACTACCAAAACAAGATTATAAAAATGTATCCATGAGTACGTTAGCGCTTTCTTTCAGTGCTGAAATGATAACAATTCATTTTTGCCTCAAAACTTTAAATGCGAATAACTTTATATTTTAAATATAAAAATAATAAAATTATTGTTTCAATCTAATTATTTTGTTATAAATCAGTTGGGGTGTATGAGGTTTTGCGTTAATTTATTAACACGTTGTATATAGGGTGATTTTTAATAGGTCTGTATGGCTTAAAGGGGAAAGAGTACAGCCCATTAGAAGTCTAAAACTGTATGGAACCCCTGGTCGACAATCACTGGTTTCTTTTTTTCTTTTTTAACTTTTTTTCGAAAATTACCAAAATTTAAGGTAAAAGCATAAAAATAAAAATAAATGCTTATTGCATGCATTTTTTTTTTACGTTTTCTGTTTACTGGATAAATTATTCATAAACTAAAAACAAAAAATCTCATAAGTTACTTCAAATTTTAAAGTTATTTTTCAGGTTTTCGACCAGGGGTTCCATACAGTTTTAGACTTCTAATGGGCTGTACTCTTTCCCCTTTAAACCATACAGACCTATTAAAAATCACCCTGTATAATACTTTTTTGAATTGCTAAACTTAAGTGGCAGTGGGTGGGGCACATTGCTCGCAGAACCGATGGCCGATGGGGCCAAAAAGTTCTTGAGTGGCGACCGCGTACCGGAAAGCGCAGCGTGGGTAGGCCCCTCACACGGTGGACCGACGACCTGGTGAAGGCGGCGGGAACCCGTTGGATGAGGGCAGCGCAGGACCGGTCATTATGGCGATCCTTGGGGGAGGCCTATGTCCAGCAGTGAACGTCCATCGGCTGAGATGATGACGATGATGATGACATATAATACAGTTCCGTAACTTTCCGACTGACAGACTGACAACGCGAAGTATCACTGAAGATAGAAACAATGACATTTGGAATATACAGGGTGTAACAAAACCACCCAGTAATATTTAAAGGGATGGTTTAGATTAGACCATCAAACTGAACTTATACTATGGAAACAACGTCGAAAAATATCAAAAATCTACTGTCCCATACATTTGAGTCGAGAAGGCGTAGGAGTTGGTAAATTTTGAGTTTTGAGTTCGAGTCGGATTGCAGTTTTGTATGAAAAAGCAGATTTTTTCAATAAAGTCAGGTATAATGTTCAGTGTTCACTGGGTATAATGCTTTTTATAAGTCCTTTTTTAGGGTTCCGTACCCGAAGGGTGAAAACGGGTCCCTATTACTAAGCCTACGTTGTCCGTCCGTCCGTCCGTCCGTCCGTCCTACCTATTTAGGGCTGTAACTTTTGAACCGTAATAGCTAATAGTTGAAATTTTCTCAGATTATGCGTTATTACGGCGGATTTGTTAACAAATAACATTTGTTAACAAATAATAAAAATGGCAGAAAGTTAAAAATTAAGGGGGGTTTTCAACAAGAAACTAGTTTTTATCAACGTTTTTTCTTCACGCTCTATAGTAAAAACGGTAATACATACAAGCGTCAAACTTAGTGTGATTATAGAGCAAACTCTACAGAATAACAACAAATACTAAAAACCGGCCAAGTGTGAGTCGGTCTCGCGCTAAAGGTCCCGGACAAAAAAAGTTTTTTTTCTAAGTTAATAATGTTGTGTTCTGTGGTGGTGTGGTACGGAACCCTCGCTGCGCGAGTAGCCCGACTCGCACTTGAAAGACAAAAACTACGTGAATCCAACCAAATCACGGTACGAATAACTTTTTCCGATGTCGAATATCACCATCCATTGTTTTCAAAACTCTAGAACAACGTAGGCCCTTTTCTGAGCTACATTCCCAAATCCCGACGTTGACGTCAAAAACTTTCTCACTCGTCGAATATTGAATTTCACGGAGGGAAAAAATTTGGCGGGCGCTACGGAGAATTTTAATGAGATACCGCTGGCCTAGGGCATATTGTTTTGTCAAGTGAAATGAACGTTCACACTGCGTTTTTCAATACAAAGTCTGACATTTATAATGGTGTTTGGTACTTATGGGTCTGCTTTTGCCCCATTTTAAGAAAACAGCATACCTATATGTGCGTAATGCAATAAAAGAAAATTATATTAACATACATGCGATACTATTAAACGAGCAATAGGTATTTTTATTTACACCTGTAATTGTTCTAGAAAATACCTCTAACTAACCTTTATATGCACAACAAAATCATATAGGAAACAAACGAAGAGTACAAATGGCGACCTAATCACTAAAAGGGTTGTTCTTCGCAGAGCGAATTTGACACATTGTATAATTAATACTTATTTAAATATCTATCCTAGGTATAATAGGAAAATTTATTGGCTCTTTTCCCTAATGGCACATCTCATGAGCATCAAACTTTAGCCATTTAATAAGAAAACTGCCGTTTGCAGGCGTCCTTCCGCTCTTCTAATCAACTTAATGGCCGGTTCACACAGAGGCGGTTTTGCGGGAAAGCGGGCCGGCGGCGGTTTTGCGGAAAGCGAAGGCGTTCCGGAGCCTGCCACACAGGGTCCGGGCGGCGCGGTAGCGGCGCGGAGGCGGCCGGTGTGACATCCAAAGCGGCGGCGGGGCGGCGCCGCTTTTTTTTTAACGGCTCTGGAATCGATGACAGTGTTGCCAACCGTACGATTTAAATCGTATTTATCAAATTTTTTGACCCTGATACGATGTACGATCTCATATTGGAAATCGTACGCAAAACTAAAGCTCTATTCATATTTGACGGGACGGGACGATGTTAGATTTGAGAAAAGTGGCCGCCATCTTGAACTTTTTTGTTTCTCAACCGATTACTTCCAAAATCGATATCTGGGGGTCCGCGTGGACTCCGAACACGAATCCGATGTCAGATTTGAGAAAAGTGGCCGCCATCTTGAACTTTTTTGTTTCTCAACCGATTGCTTCCAAAATCGATATCTGGGGGTCTGCGTGGACTCCGAACACGAATCCGATGTCAGATTTGAGAAAAATGGCCGCCATCTTGAACTTTTTTGATTCTCAACCGATTGCTTCCAAAATCGATATCTGGCGGTCCGCGTGGACTCCGAACACGAATCCGATGTCAGATTTGAGAAAAATGGCCGCCATCTTGAACTTTTTTGATTCTCAACCGATTGCTTCCAAAATCGATATCTGGCGGTCCGCGTGGACTCCGAACACGAATCCGAAGTCAGATTTGAGAAAAGTGGCCGCCATCTTGAACTTTTTTGTTTCTCAACCGATTGCTTCCAAAATCGATATCTGGGGGTCCGCGTGGACTCCGAACACGAATCCGATGTCAGATTTGAGAAAAACGGCCGCCATTTTGAACTTTATTGTTTCTCAACCGATTGCTTTCAAAATCGATATCTGAGGGTCCGCATGGACTCCGAACACGAATCCGATGTTAGATTTGAGAAAAGTGGCCGCCATCTTGAACTTTTTTGTTTCTCAACCGATTGCTTCCAAAATCGATATCTGGGGGTCCGCGTGGACTCCGAACACGAATCCGAAGTCAGATTTGAGAAAAGTGGCCGCCATCTTGAACTTTTTTGTTTCTTAACCGATTGCTTCCAAAATCGATATCCGGGGGTCCGCGTGGACTCCGAACACGAATCCGATGTCAGATTTGAGAAAAGTGGCCGCCATCTTGAACTTTTTTGTTTCTCAACCGGTTGCTTCCAAAATCGATATCTGGGGGTATGCGTGGACTCCAAACACGAATCCGAAGTCAGATTTGAGAAAAGTGGCCGCCATCTTGAACTTTTTTGTTTCTCAACCGATTGCTTCCAAAATCGATATCTGGGGGTCCGCGTGAACTCCAAACACGAATCCGATGTCAGATTTGAGAAAAGTGGCCGCCATCTTGAACTTTTTTGTTTCTCAACCGATTGCTTCCAAAATCGATACCTGAGGGTCCGCGTGGAATCCGAACACAAATCTGATGTCAGATTTGAGAAGTTATCAGTTAGTCAGTTATTGATTTTGGAAGCAATCGGTTGAGAAACAAAAAAGTTCAAGATGGCGGCCACTTTTCTCAAATCTGACATCGGATTCGTGTTTGGAGTCCACGCAGACCCCCAGATATCTATTTTGGAAGCAATCGGTTAAGAAACAAAAAAGTTCAAGATGGCGGCCACTTTTCTCAAATCTGACATCGGATTCGTGTTCGGAGTCCACGCGGACCCCCAGATATCGATTTTGGAAGCAATCGGTTGAGAAACAAAAAAGTTCAAGATGGCGGCCACTTTTCTCAAATCTGACATCGGATTCGTGTTTGGAATCCACGCAGACCCCCAGATATCGATTTTGGAAGCAATCGGTTTAGAAACAAAAAAGTTCAAGATGGCGGCCACTGTACTCAACTCTGACATCGGATTCGTGTTCGGAGTCCAGGTGGAGCCCCAGATATCGATTTTGGAAGCAATCGGTTGAGAAACAAAAATGTTCAAGATGGCGGCCACTTTTCTCAAATCTGACATCGGATTCGTGTTCGGAGTCCAGGTGGAGCCCCAGATATCGATTTTGGAAGCAATCGGTTGAGAAACAAAAAAGTTCAAGATGGCGGCCACTTTTCTCAAATCTGACATCGGATTCGTGTTTGGAATCCACGCAGACCCCCAGATATCGATTTTGGAAGCAATCGGTTTAGAAACAAAAAAGTTCAAGATGGCGGCCACTGTACTCAACTCTGACATCGGATTCGTGTTCGGAGTCCAGGTGGAGCCCCAGATATCGATTTTGGAAGCAATCGGTTGAGAAACAAAAATGTTCAAGATGGCGGCCACTTTTCTCAAATCTGACATCGGATTCGTGTTCGGAGTCCAGGTGGAGCCCCAGATATCGATTTTGGAAGCAATCGGTTGAGAAACAAAAAAGTTCAAGATGGCGGCCACTGTTCTCAACTCTGACATCGGATTCGTGTTCGGAGTGCACGCGGACCCCCAGATATCGATTTTGGAAGTAATCGGTTGAGAAATAAAAAAGTTCAAGATGGCGGCCACTTTTCTCAAATCTAACATCGGATTCGTGTTCGGAGTCCACGCAGACCCCCAGATATCGATTTTGGAAGCAATCGGTTGAGAAACAAAAAAGTTCAAGATGGCGGCCACTTTTCTCAAATCTGACTTCGGATTCGTGTTAGGAGTCCACGCGGACCCCCAGATATCGATTTTGGAAGCAATCGGTTGAGAATCAAAAAAGTTCAAGATGGCGGCCATTTTTCTCAAATCTGACATCGGATTCGTGTTCGGAATCCACGCGGACCGCCAGATATCGATTTTGGAAGCAATCAGTTGAGAATCAAAAAAGTTCAAGATGGCGGCCACTTTTCTCGAATCTGACATCGGATTCGTGTTCGGAGTCCACGCGGACCCCCAGATATCGATTTTGGAAGCAATCGGTTGAGAAACAAAAAAGTTCAAGATGGCGGCCACTTTTCTCAAATCTGACATCGGATTCGTATTCGGAGTCCACGCGGACCCCCAGATAACGATTTTGGGAGCAATCGGCTAAGAAACAAAAAAGTTCAAGATGGCGGCCACTTTTCTCAAATCTAACATCGGATTCGTGTTCGGAGTCCACGCGGACCCCCAGATATCGATTTTGGAAGCAATCGGTTGAGAAACAAAAAAGTTCAAGATGGCGGCCACTTTTCTCAAATCTGACATCGGATTCGTGTTCGGAGTCCACGCGGACCCCCAGATATCGATTTTGGAAGCAATCGGTTGAGAATCAAAAAAGTTCAAGATGGCGGCCATTTTTCTCAAATCTGACATCGGATTCGTGTTCGGAGTCCACGCGGACCCCCAGATATCGATTTTGGAAGCAATCGGTTGAGAAACAAAAAAGTTCAAGATGGCGGCCACTTTTCTCAAATCTGACATCGGATTCGTGTTCGGAGTCCACGCGGACCCCCAGATAATGATTTTGGGAGCAATCGGCTAAGAAACAAAAAAGTTCAAGATGGCGGCCACTTTTCTCAAATCTAACATCAGATTTGTGTTTGGAGTCCACGCGGACCCTCAGTTATCGATTTTGGAAGCAACGGTTTAGATAGAAAAAAGTTCGTAACGTTCTATAACAAAAGGAAAATAAAATAATACGAGTGGCACAAAAGGACTAGAATCCAGTGCCGTAAAGCGATTAAAAAAAAAGTCGTGGAAAAAATACAAAATGACAGTGCGGTAAATACCGCCTCCGGACCGCCTCCGCTCTGTGTGACACCTCGCATTGAATACAATGGAATACAGCGGCCGCGGCCGCCTCCGGCCCCGCGCCGCCGCCGCCTGTGTTCTGCGCGGTACCGGGCGTACCGCGCCGCTCCCGGCCCGGTTTTCTGTGTGGCAGGGTGCATATAAACTCGTACATTACAACAATCCCGCCTCCGGACCGCCTCCGGAACCGCTTTCTGTGTGAACCGGCCTTAAGTGTTGTAAGCCTATTATAAATGTGCTAGTTTTTTCCCGCGACTTTGGTTTTGTGGTGTCACGCACTTCATTTCAATGAGACTGTTTTTGTTTTTGACTTACTTTTGCAAAAAAGTTTATTCCGAGAGTGCAAATGCGCGCTGCATAGGTGGTTACAAACGAAGTCTGTTGACATTTTCAATACTTACTATCCAATTAAAGTCAATGACATTTTTCAGAAACAATCCAGAAACTAATCTCTATGTTTGTAAGAAATCAGATTTTCGTTAAAATATATACAGTTTTTGCTAGGATTTATTTAAGATTTGTATGGAAACCTTTGAAGCACTGTTACTTTAAAACTGCGAGGATCTTCTCCAAGAAGATTGGCTATGTAAGCCACATGAGAGCTCATCAACGCAAACAACGGAGTTGAAGCAGTCGCCGTGGCCGAAATCGGTCAGGAGCAATCAATCAATCAATCAATCAATCAATCACTTTAAAACTATACATTTTAACGAAAATCTGACTTCAACTTAAAAAGTAGATGCACATAATACAGATTTTTTCCAATATTTAGGCTTTTCTTTGAACAAAGGTTTCATATGTATTTGATAGAAAAATAAGAAATATGATCTAAGTATAGCAAATAAAACCGAGATATTGAAGAATATTGCTACACTTTTCAATTATTTGTATGTCTTTCAAAAAACGAGAAAATAGCTTCTAAAAACCAGTAAAATATGGCCCGAGCTAGCGTTTGCCTATGGGGACGGTCTTATCTATACAGTTCTAATTTATATTCTAAATTGCGATTCTTAGATTAACGCTAAGAACAATAAAGATTAAATTGTTACAACGACGTTTGACCTGAATAATTGAACACACAAATATTCCACTGGCGCTGGAGTCCGTCGGTTTTGATAAAGCGTTCTTAACAAATTAATGCTCATGCGACTCAGTTTATATCAAAATAGGTCATGTTTTCACGCAAGCTTACAAGTCAATCTAATCTAGATTATTATTAAGGCTATAAGAGTCCGGCCACATCACCACGGCCGGCGCGGCGCTGGACCTTTTCACGGCGGCGCCGCCGCGCCGTACCGTGGAAATTCACGGTACGGCGCCGTGTCGCCAAGATTCCAAGATACGCCGGACTACGGAGTCCGGCGACGTGTGAAATCTGATCTCAACGCTTCACCTCTCGATGGACATTGGACAAACAAAAAAATAAAATAAGTAAAAAATGTTTTTTAAGTAAAACGATTTTAATAAAACTGCACTAAACGGTAAAAAATAATTTGGTAAATTTTTGTACTATGTTGCACCATACTGTTGTTAGCTTGTTAGCTCGAATACTATTTTTAATAACAAGATAAACTTTAAAAAGTAATGAAATTTTTATGACGTCACAACTGATTACTTAGTACAAATTTTCATACAAAGGGCACGTTTTGACATCCGATAAACAGTAGCTGATTTGACTAGGTGTCAAGTAGCCTATTATAGTTACCTATAGAAGTTAAACTATGGTTAAACCAACATGAGATTGGTAGGCGTATCTTGACATTTAACGCGGGAATTTCGTTTCTTTAAGGTACTATTATTATCTATTCATATGCCGGTACTTTTCACGACACCACAGAATAAGAAAGAATATCTAGTATTCTAGTATGTACTACATAACGACACGTGAATTTCCAGGGTACGGAAGGCACCATGAAATAGTACAGCGCCGCGCCGTGGTGATGTGGCCGAGCCCTTAAGTATTTATTTTTTAAGTAAAAAACATTTTACAGTCAAGCAAAAAAGAGCTTGACGTGGTGACAAAGTCCCTATTATGGTATATCACTGTTTATACCTACCATTATGATTTTTATTCAAGAAAAATTTTAAAACCTCGGTGAAATGTGGATTCAAACTGCGTTTAAAATGATCAAGCTAGTGGGTAAACAAGGTGACTCAACCATAACACGGAGCGTGGTGCTAAAAGCGAACTCCCGCTGGATTTCGTGAAGCTTGTTAACAGGAACTCTGTCGATTTTATCGGGAACGAACGCCGCCGGTGGGAACACGACCCAAGTATTAACCCGTCAAGATTAAACTAGTTGATCTATGAAATTTGAGGGAAACTTTGGCTGAGATTTCCTGACAACTACCCATATTTACAACAATAGAGTCTGTTCTTTGAGACTATGGATGCTATGGGGCTGTGTTTACTCGTAGAATAGGCAATCGAGATTTTGTCGCATGCCCCTTGGGATTGTACTAGGTAGTATGACCTAGTACAATAAGTAAAATCTGTGATCTTGATACGGTGTTTGATCTGTAGCTGGTTCACCGATTCATTTGACCGCGGTATTGCCCACTATGGTTAGTAAGTACACTGAAATAAAACCGGTCAAGTGCAATTCGGGCTATTCGCGCACCGAGAGTTCCGTACCACACCACCACAGAACACAACATTTTAGAAAAAAACTTTTTTTTGTTTGGGACCTTTAGCGCGAGACCGACTCACACCGCCGGTTTTTAATATTTTTTGTTATTCTGTAGATTTTGCTTTATAATCACACTAAGTTTGACGCTTGTATGTACTACCTTTTACGATAGAGCGTGAAGCAAAAAACGTTGATAAAAACTAGTTTCTTGTTGAGAACCCCCCTTAATTTTTCGTTCATCGTAAAATGCGACAACAAAGACACATTTGAATGTAGTGTAAATTTGGCACTAAACAATGTACTTGGATGGATGCAAAATAATAATGTGGGAATGGAACGTAGGGAAGTCTGAGTGTAACGGAATGCAGATGATGTGAAAGAGAGATGACAGATATAATGCAGTGTTGTGTGATAGGGATACAGGATGCAGGACGAATGACAGGTCAGGTAAGAAAGGGATGGGAGACAAGGTGCGTATGTGCGAGAGAGAGGAAAGACAGGTGACGTAGTAGGAGGCTGGGAGGGAGGATGTCTCTTTGATTTTCAACATGGACGGACGATGGAAGTGCTTAACGAATCCGATGTTAAATTATATCTATAGTAAGGCCAATTTAATAGGCCACATTTGACATTTGAGCGAGGACGATTTTTGAAAATCATACGAGCGACTTGGCAGTAGAAAATGTCAAAATGACTATGGAGATTATGCATCTTTCTACTGCCAAGTCGCTCGTATGATTTTCAAAAATCGCACTTCAGTTTCAGCTTTATAGTGAGGTGACCTGCTTAAAAAGTGAGTGATTCGATTCAGACTTCAATTTCTTCAATTCAGTTATTATGAAAAGGTACTGTAATTTTATTTAAAAAATCATCAGTCGAATCCCTGGCCCATTATTATTTTCTATCGTAAACAAATCGTTTAAGGATCATAATAAGATACCTACTTACATACCTAATTTATCGAACATTTTTGTTTTTCAACCGATTGCTTCCAAAATCGATATCTAGGGGTTCCTGAGATCTCTTAACACGAATCCGATGTCAGATAATTACTTTGTTATAAATCAGTTGGGGTGTATGAGGTTTTTCTCAAACATGCTTGGAAATGTGAGCATTATTTTGACAACCTTCTTCGAGATAAATCGAAATTGCTGTACTGGCCAAATACATGCGCGCAGCGGCCGGCAATGTTTGTATGAAAATCCATATCTGTCGTGTTATTTAAAAATGGAACGATCTTTTTCTCCGAAACATGGCGACCAAGGAGGTAACTCATCAAAGGTTTTATTTAAATTTCGAACTGGCTTGCAAATAGAAAGCTGTTTATAGAAAAAAAAAAACAAATTGTTGTTCGTTGTTCGTCATTGATTTTGAAAAGAGTTTTAATTTTTGCGAATTATTTGAGAAAATTTACTGTTTTAATTTCCGCGCATTATTTGAGAAAAGTACTATACATGCCTTGGCCACAACTAGGCATTGATGGACTTACGTATGTGTGCCTCGGCTTCGTCTCGGCCCACATTTACACGTTCGTCCATCAATGCCTCTGTTGCTGGCCGATGCAGTAATGTACTATTGCGCTAATTCATTAACACGTTGTATAAGTACCTTTTCATAATAACTGAATACAATTCACATTTATGATTGAAGTCTGAATCGAATCAGTCTTCTTAAGCAGGGCACCTCACTATGAAGCTCAAACTGACAAATGTCAAATGTGGCCTATTAAATTGGCCCTACTTTAAAAAGGTGTATTTTGTGGAAGATAAATATAAAAAGTTGATCATTATTATCACAAAGTTTGGTTTTACTTATAAACATCCCACAATAATTTGAATGTTAATATTGGCAAAACTAAAATAATGCAAGTTCATTCGTATAATTCTCAGCCTTTACCAGTACAAATATACTCATATAATACACGCGTAGAGGAAGTTGACAACACCACATTTTTAGGCATAAATATTGACAGTCATCTTAATTGGAAACAGCACATTGACATAATTTGTAAGAGGCTAAATCGTTTTGTTCATGCTCTAAGAAGGCTTAGGCAAACCATATCAACGGAGGCGGCACTAACAGCTTATCATGGGCATGTCGCTTCTGTGCTGAACTATGGCTTACTTTTGTGGGGAAATTCGGTCGACATCAATAAGGCCTTTAAACTTCAAAAAAAGTGCATTCGCGCCATTAGTAATGCATGGTATCTGGATAGTTGCAGACCACTTTTAAAAAAAATCCGTATTCTTCCTGTACCATCTATGTACCTAAAGCAAGTTTGTCTTTTTGTTAAATCAAATCCAACCTACTTTAAAAAACGCAGTGATGTGTCCACAAGGCATATTAGAGGTCAGTACATCAATCTTCTCTATCAACCTCCTTCCCGTACATATATTTACGAAAGAAACGCATACAACATGAGCATTGAAATTTACAATGGGTTACCGGATAGCATAAAACTGCTAGATGGGAACATATTTAAATCAAAGTTACTACCCGTTCACGACCAGTTGGCCGTCGATGACCGTTACAAAATTTCCTCACAGGCACATAAATTGGTCCCGTCGACAAAAAATAATATAAAAGGCAAATACAAATTTAAAATTAAAAGCGATATTAGTGACCGGGACGGACGTACCATACGTGATTGCGTTGCTAAAGGTTATAAAATTGCGTTTATTAGGGTCTCTTAGGGGTGCGGTGCGGGGAAGCGGGAAGGGAGGTAACGGCCAACTCGAAGTGAATGACTAGTAAGTAGTTGGCTTTTGGAAAATTGTTTCTATAGTATTAATGAATACTTAAATCATAATGTAAGTACATCATTGAATGATAATATAATTAATATTTTTGACTATTGTACAGTACGACCGTAAAGTCTAGAAATTAAATAAATCGGAACTAAACTTTTTCATTATCATGACAACATTATGGAAAACGTCAAACTGTCAATCACCAAAATTTCAAATGTATGTTTATGCATTTCAAATAAAAATTTACCGTAAAATATTTGAATTTGTCCTAATTATTATTACTAATGGATAAAGTAACAAAAAGTGGTGCAAGTTTAGTAATTTACTACGTTATTTTCTGTTATGTTTGGAGGTATATCAAGCGGGGAAAATTGGAATAGATTGGATGTTGTTTTACAAGCGATTTGCTGATATGGTAGGTATTTATTTACTCTCATGTTGCTTTTTAACAATAGTTTTCAGCGTAATTATATCAATTATCGTCAGTTATCATCTGCAAAATAATCATTTAGGGCATTTTCTTTCGAGTTTGGTTCGTTTGGGGTTATGATCGTTTGTTGATAAAACTGACGTTATTGTATGCGTGGACCGCATAATTTTGATCCTTGCATGTCATTCCTGCATGTTTAGTTTATCTTCACTGCGACTAGTTAATATTTTATCGATTGCCTACTTTTTTTTTATCGTTTTCAGGAAAACATTTATATCGCAAAATTTTTCTGTCCGGAATGCATCGATAAAAAAACTGCCATGCCTAGAAATAGAAATTTTAAATAGAAGGAATGTAAAATATCAGATCTACGAAAATACGAAAATAGTAAACATCGTATTCAAAAACAAATAATTTGAAAGTACAATATAAAGTAATATGCGTTTTCATTATTTTCTTCTAGAACTAGAATACAGGAGGCGTAGCATGTTACACGTGATATGGCTATATCATGCCTTTTATTTCGTTCGTTCGCGCGCAAATAGAAAGAGAGCCCAGGTGTGATAGCGCTATATCACGCTGCCATGCTAGCCATGTAGTTGCCGAAATTTAAAATGTATATTGGGTGTAAAATTTAGCTGCTGTCATAGCCAAATTTAGCTAAACATAGATAACGTTTTGCATAAACTTTCGGAGTAAATACAGCAAGTATCAAAATTGTTTAGGTCGTAGTGTAGTGTTGCCGTGTAAAGCGACAGTGGCGCCCTCATTTAATTTCTACTCTTTCTGGTCGGGCTGTATATGTATAATGTAATTAGGATGACTTTTGTAATTTATAATGTAGCTCGACCATATTTTAAAAATTTGTACACCCGCACGCAGGTTGGACTGTCATAAAACTTGAACAACTGTAACCATATTCTATGCAAATAAATATTTGATTGATTGATTGATTGATTAATTTTTAACTTTTTGTCATTTTTATTATTTGGTAACAAATCCGCCGTAATAACGCATAATCTGAGAAAATTTCAATTATCTAGCTATTGCGGTTCAAAAGTCACAGCCCTAAATAGGTAGGACAGACGGATGGACGGACAACGTAGGCTTAGTAATAGGGTCCGTTTTCACCCTTTGGGTACGGAACCCGGAACGGTAAAAAAAGGTTTATACGAGTAAGAAAAAACGGTTTGTTAAATTTCACCGAACTTAGTACGTGTACCTACATAACGTAGTACGAGTACGTAAGTAGTACGTAACCGCGGTAGTCATTATAGTTACTCTGCGATATTATTATTAGGACGACCGGATAGCTCAGTCGATAGTGAACCTGTCTGCTGTGCCAAGGATCGAGGGTTCGAATCCCGTAACGTAAGGAACAAATATTTGTCTGATGAATATAAATATTTTTGACCAGAGTCATAGATGTTTGTATCTTTATAATGTACTAGCTGTTGCCCGCGACTTCGTCTGCGCTACCCGGATAAAAAGTACCCTATGTGTTAATCCAGGCCATGGTCTATCTGTATGCCAAATTTCATCAAAATCCGTTCAGCAGTTTTTGCGTGAAAGCGGAACAAACATCCATCCATCCATCCATCCATACTTACAAACTTTCGCGTTTATAATATTAGTAGGATTGTATATCGTTGTCTAGTCATCTTAATCTATGTCCTAACCCAGGCCAGGCTAGATTCTGGTACTTTTTTTGTCTCTTTAAATGTAACTAGATTTGTGTACCAATTTCGAAGTATAGATCCAAAGGTGATTATGATTATCTTCTGTTGTTCACGTCTAAGTAAAAATCTTTGCTTGCAGTAGACATGACTATTGAAACTGATAACAGAAGAAATGCAAGTACCTATAGGTAAGCGAGGTTCCGTTTCAATAGGAAAAGTGTCACTTTGAACCCGCCGCGCCGCGCCGGTATCATGTCACAAGGTAGCGCCTTTTGTCCTTTAGTGTTGAACTCAAAGATAATTCTGCTTATATTAGGCCGGCTTCTTAGCTGAGTAGACACCTGGCCTACATTTTCAAAGAATTCATTGGCCCCGATTCGGACTGAGGCACGACTTAACTTAACTAAACTTATTCCTGTCACTTTCTAAAATAAGATTAAGAAAAGAGACAGAAAACCAACAGCTGACTTTAGTGCTGTCAAAGTGACGATACACGCCCAAAATAAAATGCCATCATAATGTACGCCATATTATTTAAGGCGTTTTTGGGCGTGTAACGTCACTTTGACAGCACTAAAGTCAGCTGTTGGTTTTCTGTCTCTTTTCTTAATCTTATTTTAGAAAGTGACAGGAATAAATTTAGTTAAGTCGTGGCACAGTCCGAATCGGGGCCATTATTTGCTTTAAGATATGAAATGAAGGCCATAATAATAAATACAGAGATGTTGTTTTTACACTTGATTTTGAATGTGTCATAATTATATACAACGTGTTAATAAATTAGCGCAAAACCTCATACACCCCAACTGATTTATAACAAAATAATTAGATTGAAACAATAATTTAATTATTTTGATAGTTAAAATTTAAAGTTATTCGCATTTTAAGTTTTGAGGCAAAAATGATCTGTTATCATTTCAGCACCGAAAGAAATCGCTAACGTACTCGTACGTACATGAGATGGATACATTTTTATAATCTTGTTTTGGTAGTAAGTAGGGTGAGTGTGCCCGTGCGCTGGATTGTCAGCGGGTTCAGTAAATTTTAAATTTTGCAAAAAAATTATTTATTATTTTGAAAAAAATTTCCTATGTTGAAACCATGATAATTCGACTCTGCTCTCGATTCTAAACAAACTACTTTCTAGTTTTGCGTTAATTCATTAACACGTTGCATAACTAGCTTTTCCCGCGACTCCATCTCGGTGGAGCATAAAAAGTATCATATTTTATCTGCATTCAAAATTTTACGAAAATCCATACACGTTTTATAACATTCGTGAGATGAGATGGTAGGTAGGCCTTTAAATATAGTTTGAAATAATCGTACCTATATTATTAGGTCCTACCTATTAAATAGGTATTTTATTAAATCTAGCTATAACACTTTAGATAGGATTGTATCTATAAATATTATCAGTTAGTTACTGCGGCATCTAATAGAGGGCTTCAAAAAAGCTATCCTTATTCCAGACTACTCCCATTTAACATCCGAATTTAATAACTCATATTAATATTATCCAACACTAAGCTCTGGTCTGAACGTGTGAATCCTAATACAATAAGAGGTCAAAGGTATAAAGGATACATTAAATAAATGATTATACCCAAAACCTTTCCGTTGTTCAATTCAAAGCAATGATATATAATTTCCCCGAACAAATGAAACCCAAGTGTTTAAACATAAACCATCACACAATATAATAAATGCCATCTAAATGTTTTGTCTTTACAGAGCGTCAGTGGTGCGTTACGGAGAGGTATGGACACCCAATCATCAGGGTCCAGGTTCTAATCCGGACGAACGACATGCAATGTACTGAACAACTAAACTGAACGGTGTGCTGTCAAAACAAGATTCATTCATTTCAATCGGTCATTCGTTCACGAATGTAGTGCTATATGAGTGAATCTTATTACTTAATCTTCCATTGCAGCCACTATGGCGCTCTTAAGCAGCTACTATATAGGTCTTCTGAAGCTAAAGGCTGCATAAAATTGTGCCAATTTGGCTATAGTGCTGCTGCATAAGGCCTGCTGAGCACGCTCTATAGCTTACGCCTAGCAGCTTAAAGCAATTATTGCATGGGCTCTAAAGCCTTCATGCAGCAAAATTGTGTTTGTTGGGTAATGACTTTCTCTAACTTATGTACGTACGAGTAATACCAACTGCTCTCAAATGGTGAAGGAAAACATTGTGAAGAAACCTGCATACGCAGACGAAGAAATTCTGAGGCACATGATGTTCTACCAATCCGCACTGGCCACGCGTGGTGGACTAACGCCCATTTACACCCTCCTTATGGAGTGAAATGTTTGAAAAGAAATTTGAAAGTGAAAAAAGATGGACACTTCATGAACCCCCATCACCTGGTTCATTTGCCTTTTCTTTTTCTACTCTGGTTTTTTATAATTTCTTTATTAATTATTTAAGTTGTTAAGTTCTGTGCTTTGTTTTCTCTCTATTGGTCCTTAATAATTATGTTATGTTAATTCTAACAAATCCTACACATCCATATCATCCCAGGCAATACAAGCAGTAGAAACGTTTAGTAGCAATTTAAATGTATGTCACGACCATTGACTTACCAACTAATGGACGCCAGGTCTAATAGAATTTACTCGAAAAAAGTGTCCCAGATGACCCTACATAAACGTAACTACTTGTCAGTAATATGAACCAACTATAGGAATTGAAACTGTGGAAATTCCTTTTTTATTTTGATTCCGTAGTTTTTACAAATTCTTACAGCACAGCGACACGGCATTATAGACGCCCGATCACACAAAGACTGGCGTGTAGTTATTACACTTTATACGTTTTGTTACTCTTTTGGTTCGGACACTTTTGAGTGCGGACCCTACGTTCAGTAGTTGGTAAGTCAATGGTCACGACCAAAGATTATTATTTCTATGGTCAGAACACGAACGAAACCCATTCTAAACGTGTGCCTACCTCCATCACCTTCATTTAAAAGTTGAAAATTCGTATGACGTCATAATCCTATGGACACCCGCTGCGTCCGCAAATAACGAAATATTATTCCGCATCGGAAAACTTTAATCCAGCGGACCGTTTCATCCGTGCTATGGGTCGTCGAGCACCTGTGTTTTGTTTATACATATATTTATCATTGGATATTATGGACGGACGTGAGAATGTTACTCGTATGTAGATAAAAAAGTAAAAAGAATACCTTGATTAAGGAATTTAATTTACAAGGTACGCGCCGACAGATCAACCTACCCATAGTTCGACCTTATGTCAATGAACATAGAGTTCAACTATGGGTAGGTTGATCTGTCGCCGTGTGTACATACAGGGTCCTTTTTAATATGCTGACACTTTTTTAAGCAAATGATCAGACCATCAAACCGAACAACTTTCTGTATAGCACCAACATCGAAATCGCGAAAAAAAATCAACTCTTCCATACAAAACTGCAAACCTACTTGAGCCAAATGTATGGGACAGCAGATTCTTTTTTCGCGATTTCGATGATGTTCCCATAGAGAAAGTAGTTCAGTTTGATGGTCTGATCATCCGCTTAAAAAAGTGTCAGCATATTAAGAAGGACCCTGTATAATAATTTATGTTATGTCTAAAAGCCGAAGTTCGATTACACCTAGTTTTTACCAGCTACAACTAGGTGCTGCCGATAGGTTAGGTTAGGTTAGGTTTTCGTTAATAGCCCCATTGTAGCCGGCTAAAACTAAGCGTATATACACTCACGAACATAATCCCTTTCGAGGTTGTAAGGGGAAGGTAATTTCGTGCTATAATTCTAGGGTTCATCATCATTATCATTATCAGCCCGTATGCCCACCCACAGCAAACATAAGCCTTCTCCCCATTTTGCCATGGTTTTTAAACGTAGCGTCGTTGGACGCATACGATAATATACGATACGATCATTTGCCAGGCTGATCGTATGTTATTGTTGTAGTATGAACAGTACAAAAACTGACATGGTTCATCAGTCGGTTTAGGAGATACAGCCGTCCAAAGGTCGGAACTTTGACTGGCTGTATCTCCTAAATCGACTGACAGAACTTGACAGTTTTTGTACTGTTCACATAGCTACAGTGCATACTACAACAATATTATACGATCAACCGTGCAGCTAATGGTTAATTTTTTACAGACCTTTAATCATCAGTAACTCCTAAACCGACTGGAGTTATGCAGGCAGACCTGGTCCATCCCCATCACAGAGATGCTCTGTACCCCATAAACACTGAATCAGCCTTGCTGCTGATGGTTGCAAAAAGTACACTTATCTCTTATACCTACTATAGAAACATTTTTATGTAAAGGTCAAAAAGTACACAATTAACAAAAATCTGAAAAATATCAAGTAATAAATAAAAATGCAAATAAGAACAATTACGCAGCGTACTCAACACGAAAATTAGGCACAAAAAAAACTAAAATTTCCATATAAAGAGATATATTTGGCGTCGACTGCAAAAAGGCGGTTTTCAAGGAAAATATGCTAATCTAGTTAATTAGTGGCGTCTGCTGTCCTTCCGTTCTCAGAGTGTAGAGAAAAATACGCTGGCTGCGCCTGAGTTATAGCTCGCATTAATATTGTCCGCACTTCCGCCTGCCAACCGCCTATTTTCCGGTCTCTAAAGCTGCCCATTTCAAATCACTACGGATCAGTCGTGCAGTCAAGAGTTTTATTTTTTACTTTAGTGGATTCTTTACAATGTTAACGAAGTTCGAAGCTGTTCATTTTTATTATGTTGGTAACTAATGTCTTTGCTTCTACCGTGTAGTTCTCGGGCTTAGAATAAATAACATGCTCATAGGCATGATTACATTACATTACATTGCATTGGCTCCTACATTGTATGTATATGTAATGATCCCAAATGTAAGCTCCTAGGCCTTTAGGCTCTATATTATGGAAACCATACAACAACGGCACAAAGATAGTATAACATCCAACACACGAACCGGAATTCGAACACGGGACCCTGATTTCGCAGTCCAGCGTGGTAATCATTTATTATCATTTCGCCAACCGGTCGTCAGAATTAACCACTTGTGTTCACTACATTACTTTAAGACTATAGAGTATTGCGATGGTTTCTTTCTTTCACAGTGTTTGTCCTCAATTGGAAACGCACCATGCTTTATCCCACATGATCCCTCATTCTATACTGAAACTATTATTGATTTTTATTAGGGATGCAACGATTCGGCCATTACGATTACGATATGAATCGTTATTTATTACGATAACCAAATTTTGTTGAGATTATCTCCAGAATTTTATTAGTTCTCATAGTGTTTCTTTACATTCCAATGAAGGATAAATCATTTAAAAAAAACTTTTAAAAATTCCAAGATTTTGTAACTTTTTCTACTAATTTCAAATCGAAGTCAAAGGTTCACTTGGTCAGGATTCAGATTTTTAGATGCGTATAGGCCAATTTGCTTTGAAAAACACAATATGGAACATGATTCTGCATATAACCTCGTTCATCAAGCGATGTGTCGTCGGATTTACGTGGGAGATTAATCTTTTAAAATGTGGATGAGATATCGCGAGAACGAGAATGTATGTAATACTTCAAACCGAAAATCAAATCATAGAACTCAGAAAAATAATAAAATGAGAGTTAAATCTGACCTAAAAAAAAGTCAGATCTAGCCAAGATTTAGTTCGAAATGAGCTAAAATGGCATCGAGAGATCAGATTATTCTAAAGTTGCTTTACAGTTCTCGAATCTAGTATTCAGGTCTGGTATTTGTCAAAAAGTGCAACCCGATTGACGTTTTCAATTCGATTTACTAATCGTACGATGTCTACTACGGTGCGTTGCATCGTTATTAATCGTGATTATTACGATTACAGATGGAAAACGATGCACCGCTTCGTAATCGTTTCCTAATTTTTTTAATCCTAATTTTTATGCTAAAACCATTTTTTTCCCCAATCCCATCCTTTGAAAACCCTGCTTATTCAAATCCAATCTTGTCACAGAGAGTAGACGCCTGTCCAATCATTTACCCAATCTTTACGCCATTATACTTATATTATAGCACAAGCTATCTAGGTATAGCAACTGCGAAAGCCGAGCATAAGCAGTACAACTGCATCACTCAAAATCATACTGTAATTGGTTTGTCGAAGGACAAGTCCTTAAAAGGAACCAATTACAGCTCTATGTCCTGCCCCGTATACCCTCACCTTGTGGTGATTTCGACAGCAGTCAAGGAAAGCGACGTCTTTAGCTCATTGATCTGTGACTTACGCCGTAGCAAGCAATCGTTCATTAAATTTGTTAGTCAAACCGTGATACGCAGTGAATAATGGGGGAAATTATACACGTGTAGACACGGCGTAAATTTAGAAGTGGAGTACCTTTCATAGAAGAGTAGAATTTTAAACCTGAATGATATAAGAACTTTATAAAAATTTATTAGGAAATTAGGTACGTTAACTGGGATAGTGATTGCTATAATAGTACATTTCCGGTGTTTAGGTGACTTAAGCCTAACGTTCGTAGAATTTTGGGCATGATCTTTCTCTAGTACCTATTATGATTTACGGCACTCGTCTACGAAAATATAAAATAAAAATCAATTGTTTAGAGCTTTTTTATTCGTTTCTTTTCGTAATTCCCTATTTCTTCTTCACTTCTACACACACACACGCACACGACACCTAACTTTCATCTAAATACTTACAAAACAAATACGTAGTCGTAAAAAAAAACGGGTTGCACTCCGGGAGTGCCGGCAGAAGTGAAAACTAAGAGATCTTACGTCACGTCACGTCACCGTCACTCACAGTCTTACGATTTTTTTATCAGGGTACGTAACGTCACGGTCCTGACGCGAGTTAAAAATTTTTAACCCATCCCAAAAAGTGCACAACGCCGCTAAAGAAGTTTTCACTTTAAAAATCCGCAAAAATGCAAAAATTACGTTCCAAATAGGTTCCAAATGAATTGTTACACCCGATATCCCCATCCCAGGTTACAGGAAAACAACCCTTATTTCTTACTTGTGGCGTACCATTTCAATCTCAGAAGCTCATCCCGACCATCGCTCGGCTCTTGAGAAAATTACGCTTCATAATTCATTCAGAGCGGATTGTACGGCTACAACAAGAGTTAAGATACAATTTGAACCTTATTCCATCTGAATCTAGTAAATTTATCTTTATTTTGGGATTAGCTTTTGCCCGCATGGATTTCGGAAACTTCAACACCCCGTTGCACCACTTTAGCGTTTGATTATTTTCGAAACATACCCATCCTGTGTAGAATTGATATTCTAAAAATATTTCTATCTATATTAGTTAAGAATAGGCGTTGTCTGTCAGTCAGTCATTCAGTCAGTCAACTTAAGATTCAGATCACCAAACTAAACAACTTTTGCTATACCCATGGTAAAAGTTATTCAGTTTAGTGGTCTCACATTGAAATCGCGAAAAACAAAACAGCTGTGTTATTATACAGGGTGTAACAAAACACCCTAGTAATACTTTAGGGGGTGCTTCAGACCATCAAACTGAACAACTTTCATTATGGAGCAAAGACTGAGAAAAAAATTTAAAAAAATCTGCTGTACTATATAAAACTGCAGTACCGGCTCGATTCAAATGTATGGGACATCAGATTTTTCAAATTTTTTCTCAGTTTTGGCTCCATAGTGAAAGTTATTCAGTTTGATGGTCTGAACTCTGAAGCACACCCTTAAGCATCACTAGGGTGTTTTGTTACACCCTGTATAGAAAATGTCAACTTGACCAAAATGAATGCAACAGCCGATTTTTTTTAAGTGAAAACTTCTTTAGCGGCGTTGTGCACTTTTTGGGATGGGTAAAAAATGTTAAACTCGCGTCAGGACCGTGACTTCACGAAACCTGATCGAAAATTTGTAAGCATAGATATAGTCAGACCGTGACGTCACGTGACGTAAGACGTAAGATCTCGCGATTTACACGCCTTACTACTAATAGCCCAACCTTAGCCCAACCAACAGCGCACTAAATCTTCCAGCGTGATGTTTTCTACTAATTAAATTTACAGCAAAATAACACGCATCCCTCTTGTCCACTCCACTCCAAGCCCGTCGACTCCTTACCACAATGTGAGTGGCAGACGCCCCACATATTATACAATACCACGCACAACCACAACTAGGGTTGCCAACCGTACTTAAAAATAAATTATCGCACGATATTTTATGTCGATGTACTTTGTACTTTTGAATAAAAATACCTCAAGTACGCAATAACCCTCCTTCTGGCGAAGTCTGGTAAAAATACTGAATTTCAGCCCTAAAATCACTATCTAGTTAAATAGCATAAAAATATTAAGTATTTCATTCGTAATTAATACTACGACTAAAATTTCTAAATAACTTTAACAAACATGCCATTCCTGCCAATTCACTTCAGCTTTCAGTGATAGAAGTTTTTCAATGATGAAAGGAAATAAAGGACAAAAGGAACTGTTTAATAATATTAAGCTATTACATTTTTATTCTAAATCTAAATCTCGTTAAAATGTTTGAAAGCACAAAACTACTTCTTTAAACATTTTTATAAAGTGCCCTTTTTATAGGTCTGTACTTTTATTTACAATCTCTATTTATCAGAGATACTATTTTTATTTAGTCTGTTCTGTGTCCTAGTGCTGGACCAAGGCCTCCCCTCTTCTCCTCCAATTCTCCCTATGCAATGCAATCTCTGGCCAACCCTTCAGGAAGGTATTCAAGTCATCGCTCCATCGTCCTCCATCCTGGACCTTCCCCGACGTCAGCAACCATCTTGTAGAACCCATTCTGTGGCCATCTTGGTCCACCTTTCAGGATGCATGCGGCAAATATGTCCCGCCCAGTCCCAATTCAGCTGAGCTGTTTTAAGTCTACGTACCAGTTTTGGAGCGCAGCAATGCGCAAACATTGGCACAACCTTGAAACATCTGCGAGCAGGCAATTTGGTATTCGATAAGGTTATGTCATGCATGTGTCATCATAATATTATATACTAATTTTAAAATAATGGCGCCCATCTTGGTTTAAGATGATTTAGCCATTAGATATATTATTATACCTATTTTGCCAAAATGTCTAAAGAGTTTATGTAGCAAATTTTTGCTACATCAAGCATTTGCTTGATGGTGCCTTCTAGGGTTACTTTTAGAAAAGAACACAATCGTGAGCCACCACTGGAGCTTCGCTGTAGGCCGGGGAGGGGGCAACCGACGACCAACGAGACCACCCAATAGCAGACCTACAACGCGACTCCATACTTCTATAATAAAAACATCGACGATTTGTGATCTCATCGATTTTTTTAACAGCGATGTGACGCTTAGAGAATTGTGTTTCGTAATCGATCGGCTAATTTTACATCTAAAATGCTATCTCCAATATTTTATGTTCGCTAAAAAGTTGGTAACCCTAACCACATCCCCCCAGCGAGGTTGGCAGAACATTCCGTAAATCAGAGGTACCACTTGTACCGCGCATAAGATTTATGTGCAAATAAAATGACCACACGTAGTCCAGCCATCGCACGGAATTATTTCAATTTAACGCCATCCACGCAGTAAATTAAAGTAAACTGTTCGCGTACAAACGATTGTATCCTCGTTAAAATTATTAATTAATGGACACCAGCATTTTAACTGGTCATAACCGATATTTTATGTATTAACACTATCGATTCTTTTACAGTAATAAATTTTCGCTAAATTATTTTGATTTGCAATAAACTGGTCGTCGATGTTACCGCTAGCGGTAATTAATACGGATTTAAAAAATGAGTGCATTGGCAAAGGAATTTACCACACTTTTATCGTAAGTAATTATCTAATGAATGACTAGATAAAACAATGGTAGGAACCTACATAGTAACAGATGGTAACAGTAACACTTGACTCCCAAAAAACAGTGACTAAGCAAATTATGCGGGTGATGCTGATCCGCTGTCATGATGTTTAAAAATATTTGAACCTCTTTTCCAAAAGGTTATTGGCTTTCTGATTTATACTCATGTAACTGTTGGTTTTCCAATAAAATAAAAATAAAATGAAAATAAAATAAAAACATTAATAATTTACAAGTTTAATAAAATTTTGCTAATTTATTAAAATTGTGGAAGTGTAACAGTCATCAGCTATCTAATTGGAATTTCACTAATCGTTCTGATTCAGAAAACAGTCTCTTAGCAAGCTCCTTGTCTTGGGACAACTTGGAGGGTTTCCTCTCCCGACAGTCACAGAAGTATTTACCACTCACACACTTCACTTCTGGAGACACCGACAAGTATATCGAAGTCTGCGCAGCTTCCCATGAACTTTGGCACATGAAGCCTATGCCGTTCTTCACAAAGCTACGAATAAACGAATTAGATATATTTCTAAACAAGTTAGTAGATGCCACGCCAGGATGCAAAGAGTTCACCGTCACGCCCGTGCCTTCCAACCTCCGACTGAGCTCCAAGGACATCAAATTTAAAAACAGCTTGCTATTCGCATACACTAAATAGTCGCTCCAATATTTCTCCATGTTCAAATTTTCGAAATCCATCTCGCCGTATTTGTGTATCACAGAAGACACGTTCACTATTCGGCTGGGAGCCGAGGATTTCATCAGAGGCAGTAGTGAGCACGTCAACAGGAACGGTGCGAAGTAGTTGACCTGCATTCCGACGTGTAGGCCGTCCGCTGTTTTATAGTTGCCGAGTCCACCGGCACCGGCATTGTTGATGAGGACATCGAGGCGTTTCTCCGTTTTGAGGATGTGAGCGCAGAACTCGCGGACGGAGCGAAGAGACGATAGATCTAGCTGTAGGCAGTGCACATCACTGTTGCCAGAGAAGCTGATGATTTCTTCCTTGGCGGTGGCCGCCCGCTGGACGCTGCGGCAGGCGAGTATCACGCGCGCGCCGCGACAGGCAAGGTCCTTCGCTGTCTCCAAACCTATGCCACTGTTACCTCCTGTTACAACCACCACTTTCCCCACCATATGAAGACTCGACCGACATATTCCGACGGTCAACTTGTTATACACTTTTACAATACCGATAATTATGACAGTCACAAAACATACTGACCACAATATCATGATTTAGATCACGTTGCTAAACTTATTAGTTCTTGACTCACACGCGAGAAACAAACTGTTATAATTTTTGATAAAGAGGTCATTCGAATGGAACACGATAAGCGACGAATGTCGTATCTATATCCATTCCAGCGATTTAATTCATAGATTAAGTACACATAGATTATAAGACGTTTTTACGAAAAAGACGTATAACCTGTGTTCGCAGTCTTTACTACACTAAAGTAAATAATATGTTAGCAAACGAAAATATTGCGTACGCGTCGCACGAGTCGCGACGAGCGAGCGCTGAACCGTCATATTGCGCAACGATCCATTCAAGTACCGTAATACTGCTCACTAAAACGCTTGTGTTTTTGTGAAAGTGTATTATAACGGTATAGTAGAGGATTCTCTTCATACATTTTGGCTATAATTGTGCGCTTCGGGTTAAAAGCATCAAATTTCTACCATGGATAGGATGTTCCTTGGTGATCATTTTCAGATGTGGAGGGAAGTCTGATTCGTCCCCTGTGCGCGGGGGGAGGGGGGTGAAGTACGTATCTGGGTCATTGTTTTCATTATTATTTTACGGATCAGTTAATGCTACTAGGGCTTGTGTGGTATCGTTTTCGAGTAAAACAGATACGAGGAATTCATTTTTACTGCATAATAGGCATATTTCCATACAATAAAATAATGTTTTACACGAAAAAGTAAAAACCATTGCCTTGATTTTTTTTTTAAAACATCTATATCTTTGGAAATCTTGATAAATATAAGTAAACAAAATTAAGCAAATAAAGGTTATTTAGTCTAGTTTATAAAAACATATACTTGTTGGACACTTATCATACAACAACTACAAGAAAAAAATTCATTTACGCGTCGAGGTAAAGCAGCATAATTCGTTTACTGCGGATTACGAGTGATGGTTTGGAGGTAAACATAATATGTAACTTTATAATTTCGATAGCAAACGATTATTTGTTGAAAATTAAATAGAAAAATAAATTAGACATAGTCTTAATTGGATATAATAAGAAGCGGCAACAATTTTAAAGGGATATAATTCGGAGCGCGCTCCATACAAACGAAGTCTGGTTATATTTCTAATATTATCCAAGTAAAATCAATGAAATTTTACAGAAACAGTCTACAAACTAATATCTATGCTCGCTCTTGAAATACATACATACATAAATTCACGACCATAATCCCTTACGGGGTGCAAACTTTGCTACAACGACCAACAACAATGTTAAGCGTGCAGTGCGTTGTAGCAAGGCTCACTTTGACCATATTGAACATTTCACGTTGAAGGTTTCACGATGAAATGACGTGTCAGGTGATGACAGGGGGCTAATCTCTCGCCCACAAAACACTGCCAAAAACTTTATCACTTAGTCGCCTCGTGCGACACCCACGTGAAGAAATTGGGTAGTCCATCCTAACCCGGCAGTTTCACAGACAGTCAAAGCTTTAACTAATGCGGTCATACATCAACAATACAAATCTTTCTATTAGGAATTGAATCCTCACTTATTTCGTTTGAGTTCTTCAAAGGCCCTATTTACTTCAGGCTTAGTGTAAAGATTTCCAAGTGTCCAAAGCCGTTCTTTTCCCCTTGCCTGAAAAGAACCACATACCGTATCATACCGGTTAAACCGATACTTAGTTTTGCAGGCCAGTGTATTGGCCGATACCTGCATTGTGTCAAATTCATTGACACCACCAATTCATGAATACCCTACCTTGTTATTTATCGAAGCTTGAACCAAAACCGAAAGCAAATCCATAACTCAGAGAGAGCTAATTTACTGAAAAACCCCACCACTAGTAGGTTACTCGTACGATACATCAGTGTCTACGGTTGCATATGATATGATCACTCTTCTACGTCCTTTTGGCATTGAATCTTCCAAGTGTAAAAAGTTACTAGTGTCAGCCTCCTCGGGCGAACATGGGGCCAATTGACTCAAATCTGAGGCAGCGGCAGAACAAAGAATTTTACTCCCATTCGTTGCGTCGATTTCTTTTTCTGTTGCCTCTACACTGGAAGAACTGATTGTTGTGACAAGAATGAGAATAATTCGGTTCTATTTTCATATACTCGAAGAAATAAAATTTCTCTCTTTCTTTCTTATACACTTTTTTTGGGCATTGCATCCGTAGGAGGTACAAGGAAAAGTGTGGCATCTATCTGCTCTCTCATGGCAATTTTGACGCGACAAATCGGAATAAAGTTGTTTGTTCATTTGTGTCATTTTGCCTCATGATCACCCGAGCGAGGAGGCTGACACTCGTATATTCTTACATTTTTATAGATGTTGCGTGAAAAGGGGATTAGAATAATGATTCGCACCTCAGTCAAAAAGCCACTTGCTGGCTTTGCGTGGCTTTTTTCAGTAAATTAGCTCTCTCTAAGTTGCTTTTGGTTATAGTTAAAGCTTCCGCTAAATAGTTAGGTATTCATTTCATTTCTTTAGGGATGGACTGGACGAAAGATACAGTCGAATCGCACTCAATTTAGAGTAGACTACACTTCCCGAGGCAGAAACTATATCTGCAGTGCTAATAATGTCGTGCTGCTTTACAAAAGATGTTGGTAGGTACTGGACGGTGCATTTACACCGCAGCTGCACTCCAAATTCTCAGCGCTATGATTTTAAGCCGGCAATAATTGCCGATTTTCCTATATACTTAACAATTATTAAATGTTTTTTTTGAGGAGCCTAAGCTCCTAGCGCGCTCCGAATTATATCCTCCTAAGAGGATAGATATAGGAGAGGGAGCGCGCTCCATAAAAACGAAGTCTGGTTATATATTCAATACTAAACAATTAAAGTTAACGAAATTTTTCAAAAACAATTTTTTATTTATATTATTAATTTATTATCAACTAATCTCTATGCTTGTATTGTGCCCGATTTTCTTTCAATGCTAGGGTTAATTTAAGATTTGTATGGAAATCTTTGAGGCACTGTAAGTTCGAAACTATACATTTTTACGAAAATCTGAGACAATACGAGCATAGATATTAGTCTGTAGACTGTTTCTGTAAAATTTCATTGATTTTACTTGGATAATATTAGAAATATAACCAGACTTCATTTGTATGGAGCGCGCTCCGAATTATATCCCTTTAAAATTGTTGCCGCTTCTTATTATATCCAATTAAGACTATGTCTAATTTATTTTTCTATTTAATTTTCAACAAATAATCGTTTGCTATCGAAATTATAAAGTTACATATTATGTTTACCTCCAAACCATCACTCGTAATCCGCAGTAAACGAATTATGCTGCTTTACCTCGACGCGTAAATGAATTTTTTTCTTGTAGTTGTTGTATGATAAGTGTCCAACAAGTATATGTTTTTATAAACTAGACTAAATAACCTTTATTTGCTTAATTTTGTTTACTTATATTTATCAAGATTTCCAAAGATATAGATGTTTTAAAAAAAAAATCAAGGCAATGGTTTTTACTTTTTCGTGTAAAACATTATTTTATTGTATGGAAATATGCCTATTATGCAGTAAAAATGAATTCCTCGTATCTGTTTTACTCGAAAACGATACCACACAAGCCCTAGTAGCATTAACTGATCCGTAAAAGAATAATGAAAACAATGACCCAGATACGTACTTCACCCCCCTCCCCCCGCGCACAGGGGACGAATCAGACTTCCCTCCACATCTGAAAATGATCACCGAGGAACACCCTATCCATGGTAGAAATTTGATGCTTTTAACCCGAAGCGCACAATTATCGCGGGAAATAGCTCTACTAGTATTAAGTATAACTAAATATAGCACCGGTAGAAAAAAATATAATTTTGCCAACAATGTTAATTAAATAAACGATGTATGATAATATTGATAATGAATATTGATCAAAATTGACTCTATTATTCAAGCGTGTTTCTTAAATTCGCTTTTATAATCTGTCATGTCGATATGAACTGTACACACGGCGACACATCATGCTATACAAAACCAAACTAAACTGGCCGCGCTTAGGTCAAGTAACGTATAACGCCGCGCGACCAGCTTATGTTGGTTTTGTATAGCTTGATGTGTCGCCGTGACTACAGGGCAGCTATTAGTAACATGTCTGTAATTAAGTCTTCATTAAAACGCCTTGACAAATATTGTTACTAAACCACATAATTAATTGTTCTAGATCTCCAGGCGCATTAGCTCTTTGAGACAAAATATTCATAAACGTACAATTTTCCTGCATGTTATGTTACCTAATATGTATTTTAATAAGTAATCACTGATATGTTAAATTTCCTCTGAGACCGAAACTGTATTAACGGTGTTAACCCAGTTCACTATTTAAAGTTAGATGTAACGTCAAAGTCATCTGAAGTAATAAGGGATTGTTAGTAAACCACGTAACTTAATACGTTTAAAATAATTCACTCAATGGATCAGCATAGCCATTCAACGAGGAAATGCGGCCAGCGTTCTGGGTATCTAGTACCTACCTACCCTTCCGCAAGGACAGAACCTGCACCACATTCTAGTTTAGTTTAACTTTATTTGTAACTATCGGCCCGTCCCGGCTTCGCACGGGTGGACGTCTAATCTTTTCTAGCAATAAATATAGCCTATGTTACTCAGGGTGAATGCAGCTTTCTAATGGTGAAAGAATTTTTTAAATCGGCCCTGTACTTTTTGAGCCTATTCATTACAAACATACAAACATACAAAAATAGGTACAAATCTTTCCTCTTTATAATATTAGTGTAGATGTAGATTTTATTTAATGTCACTATTTTATGTATCTGTCGAATAAATATAAATATCTTATTTATTTATATTTTGTAATTTTATTTAATGTCACTATTTTATGTACTTATCTGTCGAATAAATATAAATATCATAATCAAATAATGTATTATTTGTTAAAGTGTTATTCCTATAAAGTTTTATTCCTTTAAAGCAGTCCCGGTTCACGTCCAGTTGGCCGTCGATGACCGTTACAAAATTTTCTCACAGGCACATTAACTGTTCCCGTCGACAAAAAATAATATAACAAGCAAATAAAATTTTAAAATTAAAAGCGATATTAGTGACCGAGACGGACGTGCCGTACGTGGTTGCGATGCTAAAGGTTATAAAATTGCGTTTAATAGGGTCTCTTAGGGGTGCGGTGCGGGGAAGCGGGTGGGTAGGGAGCGGCCAACTCGAAGTGAACGCCTACACTCGCACACAGAAGTGCGATTTTTGAAAATCATACGAGCGACTTGGCAGCAGAAAATGTCAAAATTACTATGGAGATTATGCATCTTTCTACTGCCATGTCGCTCGTATGATTTTCAAAAATCGCACTTCAGGCTTTTAAGCCTTTATTCTTACCCTTACTTCATCAAGATTCCTTCTTGCCTTCATTTTTTTTGAGTGGCACATATTATTTTCTCTTCTTGAGAAAGCATATTAACGTCATGTGGTTTCTGACGGTCCCCTGAGGTCTCCACTGTCGCGTTCTATTTAAAGCTGCGCAATTTGTCGCATCAGATCACATCAAACGATCTCATTAAGCCGGGACTCTGGCGAATGGTTTGATAGCACCAACCTTCAGACTTCAGCATTCTGGCTTAACAAAAACTGAATTATTAAGCAGCAACGATTTTTTAACTTTAACTTAAATCGACTAGGTAGTTAGTAAAATATGTCCTATACCTACTATAATAGGCTTAGGTACTAACTATTTTATTTTATTTTTATTTTATTTGATTAGATAAACATACAGCTTTAATATTTACACTTGGTTTACAACTATCAGATGAATTGAAAAAAGCTTTTAAAAACCTAAAGTAAAACAATTGTGTACCTAAGTACATAATACCTTAGGTAGACTTTCATACCTTCTCAAGAAAATTAAGGCTTTTTATAAAAGTTACGCGTTAATTAATTATCCATGTTGTCTCCTGTAAACCGAAACTCGTCAAAAGCGATGAATTGCTTAGTTAAGTATAAAAGGCTGTTATAATTAAGGGATCTCCACCTAATTAGCGTTCTAACGAATCGAGTTGAGCGTCCCCCGCTGCGCTTGAATGACTGAAGATGGCTTTGTTGCCTTTTTACCCGACTGCGCGACGCAAAGGAAGGGTAATGTGTTTATCAGCCTATATATGTATGTATGTATCTATGTATGTATGTATGTAAGTTTGTTCCTTTGTGGCACACTAGAGACCAAACGCGTGGGCCGATTTTGATGATTCTTACGTCAATCGATTTGTCTTAATCCTGCGAGTGTCACTAAAGACATGACAGTAATCAAAATTAGGTATGGCGACAACCAGACGCCATACTGTAAAAAAAAAATAAAAAAAAGTTGACTTACTATGTTAAGTGGGGTATCATTGAATAGGTATTTGAAAATCATTTTTAGGTTTCTCTTATTATTTTTCATTTCGAATGACCGTTTAGGATCTATAACGATTTAAAGTTGGTTACCAACCATTCTCAGTTAAATTTTCAAAAACGACTGAACCTATTTGAATGAATATTTCACAAAAACATAGGGCTTAGTTTGGACTAACATATAAACTTTATTTCATCGCAATCGGTTCATTCAATCAAAAGTTATGTGTATTTAAGGGAATATAATTCGGAGCGCGCTCCATACAAACGAAGTCTGGTGATATTTTCAATACTAACCAATTAAAGTCAATGAATGATGATTTAACGTATCAAGAAAAAATGCGCCTTATTGAATCATATCCGGTGACTTTGTCACGACAATTTATGTTTCGGTTAAATGCATTTTTTAGACTTCTAAAGAAAGACATCAATCCAATCTTAACTCGAAAAGTGGAAGATTATTGGTGGCGAATAGAGTTCCAGTTGCGTGGTAGTCCACATGTACATATGGTAGTATGGTGTCAGGACATGCCTACATTTGAAAGCCGCGAAGGTATCGAATTAATAGATAGTGATGAAACTGATACAAGATTTTCTGATGAAGAATTCGAACGAGCTCTTTCCTCTTTGAATATTCAGCAAAGACAACTTTTCAGAAGAGTGTCTCAGAAACTTTTAAACGATGATAATCATCCTCTTAGAATGTTTGTTACTGGTGGAGCCGGAACTGGAAAAACGTTTACGCTAAAATTAATCGTAGAAGAAGTAAGGAGGCTCCGTAGCAATCGTTTGCATGAAAAAGCTATCATCGTGACTGCACCTACTGGTATAGCAGCCCGATTGATAGGTGGAAGTACCCTTCATTCAACCTTTACACTTCCAATAGAAAAGGGTAGACCAGAAAGCCTGCGACCTTTAACTGGCGAACGCCTTCAAAGAGAACGACAAAGATGGAAATCTATAGATTGGGTGATAATAGATGAAATTTCTATGGTGCCTTACCTAACGCTACGGAATATTAATCTACGCCTTCAGCAAATCAAACATAATGATCTTCACTTTGGTGGTTGTAATATTATTTTATTTGGCGATCTAATGCAATTGCCACCTGTGTCCAAAACAACTGGCGGGGCTTATTGCTTTCGTCAACCTGCTACCTTAACTGGTGAAATCAACCTCTGGCATCTATTTGATTTCTGTGAATTGCCACAAAATATGAGACAGGGACATGACACTACATTTGTGGATATATTAAACAATCTTAGAGTCGGACAACTGACAATGCAGCAACTGGAGATATTAGATAGCCGACGAGTAGACGTAGACGATCTCAATGAAATCATTCGAGTTTTTCCAACTACTAAACAGGTTGATGAACATAATCAAAAGATGACATTTATATTAGAAAAGACTACTAAACTATACAAATTACAAGCAGTAGATATATCAGTAGAAACGAAGACATATGGTCAGAAAGCGAAAGATTTATATGTTTCTGATGATCCGAACAAAACTGGAGGCATCGTTAAATGTTTGACAATCGGGTTAGGATCTCGAGTAATGTTGCGAAGAAACTTGAATATTAACCACGGTCTTGTCAACGGAGCAATGGGAGTTATAAGGAAAATTGAATGGCCAGCTCTTCGGAGGGACCAGATGGAACCCGGAGAGTTGCCACAGGCTGTTTATGTGGAATTCGACGACAAAGCTATTAAAAACAATGTCCCTGGAGTAGGAGTCAGAATCGAACCATCAACGACAGAATTCGATGCACTTCGGGGACAGGGCAAAATAGAAAGAAAAATGTTGCCATTGATATTGTGCTGGGGTGTTACTGTACATAAGTTACAAGGCACTACTTTGGACCGAGCTGTGGTTGATTTAAGTTCACGCATTTTTGCGGAAGGTCAAGCCTATGTAGCCTTGAGCCGAGTTAGGTCTATAGATGGACTAATAATCAGTAGTTTAGACCATCGCAAGCTACTTAATAATCCCCACGATATTAACTCCCTCAATGAAATGACAAGATTGCGAAATTTACCGTCTTATAACCCTAACTAAAAAGTGTAAAATAAAAAAAATAATTTAAAAAATAAAAAAACCCGACTGCGTAAAAAGTTAACTTTAAATAAAAACTGAAAAGAAAAAAACAAGTCCAGTAATCTAGAATTCAGTTTAGTAATATTGAATAACTACACCAATGAATGAAATAGTTTTATCATCGATAGGTAGATACATATAAAACAAAAAATAATAAACTTTAATGCGGAACATAGTGACTTTAACAGTCGGGACCCATTAAAAATTCTAGACCGGATCAATTCCCAATAATGGGTCCCGACTGTTAAAGTCACTATGTTCCGCATTAAAGTTTATTATTTTTTGTTTTATATGTATCTACCTATCGATGATAAAACTATTTCATTCATTGGTGTAGTTATTCAATATTACTAAACTGAATTCTAGATTACTGGACTTGTTTTTTTCTTTTCAGTTTTTATTTAAAGTTAACTTTTTACGCAGTCGGGTTTTTTTATTTTTTAAATTATTTTTTTTACATAGGTATACAGGGTGTACAATAAAATGGAACAGCTACTCAAAGGGGTGCTTCAGACCATCAAACTGAACAACTTTCTCTATGGGACCAATATCGAAATCGCGAAAAAAAAATCCGCTCTCCCATACAAAACTGCAAACATAACTCGACTGAAATGTATGGGACAGCAGATTTTTTTTTCGCGATTTCGATATTGGTCCCATAGAGAAAGTTGTTCAGTTTGATGGTCTGAAGCACCCCTTTAAGTAGCTGTCCCATTTTATTGTACACCCTGTATTTCTGAGTAATTTCGATACGTTTTTTCCACTCAGACGAAGCCACAAAAAAAAAGGGAAATCCGAAGTAGTTGTATGCTCTGTGGCTGTGTTTGGTTTACAAATTATTATAAGCACATTATAGTCTATAAAAGGAGTTAGTTTTTACAAATAAAAGTAACAACCTCGAAGTAAATCATGTGATTAAATTTAAAGAAGCACGAACCATATTGTCCAACCGATGATGTAACGTTATTAAAATATTTGCTTGCTGAGTATAACATATTGAGGACTACTAAACTCACAAGTTGTTTATTTGCAACAATTTGATTAGTATACAGCTAGCACGGCCTTGCATCGAAAAATACTTTTAGCCGTCTGTCGTTTTCTTTGCTTCCTTTGTAATTGTAATTGTAATTGTAATCTTTATTGCATCCTTGAGGTAAAATTTACAGGTCTTAAAGATAGGTATAGTACATCTCAGGGACCCTGTTAGGGCACAGCAATTGTCCATTATAATTGTTAAAAAATAGATGTAATTGAATTTAATTAATTTGAGAATACAATAGAATAAAATAGAATAAAAGGCGACAATAATAATTGATTAATAATCTACGTCAAATTGAAGTAATATAGTAGGAAAAAATAATAGCATTGGTAAGATAATGAATAATAGGTAATAGTACAATGTCATCTTAAAGTATGGTTAAATTAGGTACTAACATAGAAATGTTCGCAAAACAGTCAGGTTCAATACATTCAAACTATGATAATATTTAAAAAATAAAAATAATGTCAATTTGATATAAGATTAAATTAAAATAATATAATATTAGTTTAAATGATGTCAAAATTTCTTGTCGTCAAAAAATTCCTTTACTGTATAATAGCACTTTTCAACTAGTACGGACGTTAGCTTTTGTTGAAAAATATTGTCTTTACTTTCGGTTTTTAGGCTTTCTGGGATTTTATTATATATGGATGTCAATCTATAATTTGGGCTGTGATCAAACATTTTTAAATTGGATTTGGGCAGCATTAATTGGTTTTTAGAGCGTGTATTATATCGTAGGGGTTTCTTTTTCCTAACAAACATTGCTGATTCAAGAATGTAAATAGACGGGAGTGTAAGTACGTTTTGTTTGACGAAGTGTGGTCTACAGCTTTGCCTGCGACGTATGTTTGCAATAATTCGGATGCATTTCTTCTGCATAATAAAGAGACCATTTGCGTCAGTACTGTCGCCCCATATTATCACTCCGTATCGCAACCATGCATATCCATACATTCGTATTAGACTTGAGGACACTTAGTGCATATATAAATTTTGAAAATTTGGCTTTTATACGGTCAACGTGATTTTTCCAATTGAGGTGTGTATCAATAGTTATTCCTAATAAATTAAATTCACTAACTTCGTCGATACCGAGAGTTTGTTTTACTGTGTTTAAATCAAATGGTTGCTTTTTGTAGGTCCTGAATTGTATTAATTTTGTTTTAGTCAGATTTATTTCGAGGTTATGATCTTCTAACCAATTTTTTAATTATTGTGAATGTGTCATCTATAGGGGGGATTATTTGGTTTTCGTTTGTTGCTTTGAAGAGCAGGGAAATGTCATCTGCGAAGAGTATGCAAAGGGGATCCACTACTTTAGGTAGGTCATTTATATAGGCCAAAAAAAGTTAACTTTAAATAAAAACTGAAAAGAAAAAAACAAGTCCAGTAATCTAGAATTCAGTTTAGTAATATTGAATAACTACACCAATGAATGAAATAGTTTTATCATCGATAGGTAGATACATATAAAACAAAAAATAATAAACTTTAATGCGGAACATAGTGACTTTAACAGTCGGGACCCATTATTGGGAATTGATCCGGTCTAGAATTTTTAATGGGTCCCGACTGTTAAAGTCACTATGTTCCGCATTAAAGTTTATTATTTTTTGTTTTATATGTATCTACCTATCGATGATAAAACTATTTCATTCATTGGTGTAGTTATTCAATATTACTAAACTGAATTCTAGATTACTGGACTTGTTTTTTTCTTTTCAGTTTTTATTTAATTAACATTTTGTGCGTGACGTTATAGATACCTACTTGAAGATATAGACTTAAAGCAACACGGTTCCCGTCAAATTCAACGTTTTTTTATCTCTCGCCTGATACTTTATTAACGACAACATTTATTTATACGTTTTTGCGGTTTCATAATTGTCAGGCGCTTGTATCAACGAAACGTTTACGAAATTAACTAGTAAATCGTTGCGTTCTCTTCCATTCCTTACACGTACATCTGTTTGTAATTACATTAAAATGCACCTACATAGAAAGGGATTTCATACAGATTGGTATTCTCAACGAGTTGGTAGATATAACTAGGTACCTTACCGTTCTCTAACTACTTAATTAAAGCCACACTAACATAGTAGTAAATGCTCGATCTGACAACGTACACAGACAAACAACTCAAACCAATTATCTTTCTAACTAGGTAGTTTACTAGTTTGTTGTTTTCTATAATACAGGGTGAAATTGATATCATCAAACTGAACAACTTTTACTATGGGAGCAAACCAATCGGAGCAACAAAAAAATCAGCTATTCCATATTAAACTGCAATGCCTACACGACTCAAATGTATGCAACAGCAATTTTTTTAGTTGCTCCGATCGGTTTGCTCCCATAGTAAAAGTTGTTGTAGACTCTTCGTTTAAAAGGATGCTAATGACATCAATTTCACCCTGCATAAAGAGAGGGATTTTAGCATCTATCATTAGAAAAAAAGTTGGCGCATTAAAGGTGCGATTAAATTATTTTACATTTATTAATCGGGCCCGATTAAATGAAATATATAATCGCACTTAATATAATATGCCTATCACCGATTTTAGAAAAAAAAATTACCTACTGTAGTATACCTACCTAACCAAATAATGAATAATCTATGTAGAGTAGGATTATACTATTATTATACTTAAATACCGCAGATGGCTGCCACATAAAAAAAAACCGGCCAAGTACGAGTCGGGACTCGGGCAATTAGTGTTCCGTACCACCAGGGTCATTGATGAAACAACTATAAATTGACACTTACTTAGTATGTGGTCACATAGTAACTGAAGATCATTTTACACTGGTCGCCTTGTTGTTAGTTTATTGGGTATAGAAGAAACACTGTCCAAGTTAGAGCCACCCTGATAATTTTCCCGCCATCTACACGTTATTTCTGATGTTCATGATTTTTTTTCAGATCTTATACGGCTATATTTTTTTAAATAGAGGTGGGGACAGCAATTTCTCGGATTTAATTGAAAATTTTGTTAAGTAAAAAGAGTTTTTATAAAACATTTTAAAAGTATATTTTTAGACTCGTATTTTTATAAGCTTTCAATGGATACCCCACACCATAGGGTAAAAAGAATGTTTTTTTTTAATTTACCCTTTCTTACTCCCCAAATTGCCCCCCAATATAAAAATTTAGCTTTTTTTTACTTCATTTATGACATTGGACCACTAATTGTTATATCTGTACCGAGTTTCAACTTTCTATGTCTTACGGTCTCTGAGAAAAATGCCTGTGACAGACGGACGGACAGACACCGAGCTGATTCCATAAGTGTTCCGTTTTTCCAATTTTGGTACGGAACACTAAAAATGACAACTACCATTACAACTAGTGCCCGTAGGCACCTCTATCCTAGAGATAGTTAAAAAGTAAAACAAAGTTATGTGTACCTACATCACATAGGTTACTTTTTAAATGTTATTTTTTTTCTTATTTGTCTTTTCGTGGAAGTAATTATGTAGGACCTTGTACGACGCAAATAAAAATGACTACATGATGGAAAAATACGTTCATTACAATGAATGACATTAGTATTAGGTACCACAGTAGGTACATGATAATTCCGCCATTGTTTTTAAAAATGAAGACGGTACAGTTGGGAACCAAAGTTGATAAACATTTTGATATGAGAATATAACGTTGCCGACCATACTTTTATGTATACCTAACACCAATGGACGACATTTCATTTTAGGAAAGGTACCCTACCAAAATTCGAAAACTGTTTAGAGGTTATAACATAAAAGGCTAGGCATATACAAATTAACTACTAATATAATGTATTTGAGGGAGACCTTTGCCCAGCAGTGGGACAGAACAGGTTAAAAAATATAATGTACGAGCTTTTACCCGCGACTTCGTCCGCATATATTATATACTTACTTACCAGATTTTAAGTTAGATGATGAGCTATCAAACAAAAAAAGTTTCATCAAAATCGGTTCAATAGTTTTTGCGTGATACTCAAACAAAAAAACACCCAAACAAACAAACAGACAGACAAAAAATAAAAAAATGGTGATTTGGAATCAGGGACAGGTAAAAACCATGTCGTAATTTTTTTTTGTAAATATCTTCAATGTACAGACACATTTTTGTTACAGTTTTATAATAGTTTAGATTTACTTTCAAAACCACAGCTTTCAAAATAAAAAACCTCATCAAAATCAGTTCAGCCCATCGTTTTCTAGAACAGTCGTAAGTAGAACTCAGTCGTAAACCGACACAAAGTAAAGTACACTACTAAAGTTTCCTTACTTTGATCATCAGCATCACATACATTGTTATGGAAGTATTTTGTATTCAGCAAAATATTACTAAGTCAATTTATTAAAAAAAATCGTTGTCATGGTCATACTCGACTGGCGTATCTTATCATTATCACTCACATGTTATATTCATTTAATCGGTTTTTATCTACCTATACATATATGTAAAACTTTTTGTATCGGCTGTTTGATGTTTAAACAATTTAGTTAAACATTTGTAATTTGCAACTCCTAGTTGACCTACACTCTTATAATAAGTACCTACTCTTACTAGGTATGACCGGCTTGCGATTGATGTGTAGAGTAGAATAAAGTAACAGCAAACTTTTGTTGCCAACTACGTATCTGTTATTGAATGTTGTCCAAGTGTATGGAGTATTGAGTCACGCCACGGCGCAAACTAGCACAGAAACAAAAAAATTGATCAGTACTAGACGGACTATCAAAATAAAAAAAACGAGTTATTTCTTATAGGCCCTCAGTGCTAGTAAAACGTATTTGTCACACAATGATTTTCTTAAGTTTAATTATAGTTAACTTTTCTATACTTGCTGCATTATCAGTTTATTTAAAAACGACATGCGGTATTAATAAATGTAGTAAACACATGGTGGGGAAAGTGGTCATAGTGACAGGAGCGAATTCTGGTATCGGGTATGAGACAGCTAAGGATTTGGCCGACCGAGGGGCTCGCGTCATCATGGGCTGCAGGCACGAAGGTCGTGGTACAACAGCAAGAGATGAGATCATCAGAGACACGGGAAACAAGGACGTCCACTACCGCAACCTTGATCTTGCATCGCTATCTTCCGTCAAAATATTCGCCGCAGGAATACTAAGCACAGAAAAACGCCTTGACGTCTTGATCAACAACGCCGGTGTCGCCACAGGAGAGAACGTGAAGACAGAAGACGGTTTACTGTACGGTATGGCGAGCAACCATTTTGGGCCATTCCTCTTAACAAATTTATTATTACCGCTGCTCAAACAATCAGCTCCGAGTCGCATAATCAACGTGTCGTCAATGGCATATAGAATGGGTGAAATAGACTTCAGTAACTTAAACATGGAGAAGGAGACGGACAAAACGTTCAAGATGAGCAAAGTATACTATAACTCAAAATTGTGCAACATTCTGATGACAGTTGAATTGGAAAGAACATTGAGAGGCACAGGTGTTACTGCTAACTGTTTACATCCAGGAATGGTTGCAACTGACATAGTGAAATTCAAGTACGCTTCAATGGTTAAGCCGATATTTACAAAGTTCTTTGTGAAGTCACCGTGGGAAGGTGCGCAGACTCAAATATACCTTGCTGTTTCTCCGGCTGTGAGTGAAGTGAGCGGTCGATACTTTGCTGATTGTAAGGAGCAAAACACAACTAAAGTCGCACAGGATACCAAGCTGGCCCAGAAACTATGGGAGGAGTCTGAGAGATTAGTCAATTTAAATAATAATGTATTATAGTCTTATTATAGTAGGTAATGTTTAAAATCAATAATATTTGAAAAAATTACAACATAAATATACTTACCTACCTAACTGTGTAGTTTGTCAGCATTAATAATTATTTTAGATAAGATAAGATAACTCATTATTTCATCGGAATGACGAAGGGAAAACAGAGACAGACTAATTAACAAATTAGTTTCTGGTCAACCAGAAACGGAATGCAATCGTATGCTTAGGTATCTATTATGTATGTAGTTATGTAATAACAATTATTATTGTCCTTCCTGGTTCAATAGTTGTAAACAAACCTATTAAATTGTCAAAAGGAAAATACCGATTATTGTGATTTTAGTGATTAAGTTCAACATTGAAATATACATTTGTTGTTTGTTCATAATGTGTTTTTTTGATATTTATCGTTTACACAAAAAATTATATTATTTGAGAACAAAGAGATAAATAATGTGTCTTTTATTCGAATAGGTAAATATTAGTGTTTCCTCTTATTGAGTTTATGTTCTGTAATACAATATTAAAATTAGTCTTGCGGTTTCTCATAAGAAATGACTTAAGCCGAAATAACGCAATCATAAGATACTAGACAAAATATTAAGACGAAATATTAGGTACCATAAATCATTTCAGAGTTGGCAAAGATCCCTATATTTTGTATTCAAGACTTTGGTCACTACAAAATATTATGTAAGTTTAAGCAAAAGTTACGGAAGTAGCACTCAAAGAGAAGTCGTAGTATCGAAAATATGAAACATGGTGACTCTGCCAATACTCAACTTTGGCGCACAAAACTTTAGACCTCTTACTAACTTTCAAAAATTTCACAACGCGAGTTGAGGAATACCATTACCAGTCGAGACGCGTATATTAAGTGTAAGTTTAGCTATTAGGCTCCCACTGTAGGGTAAATTCCTCCTATCACGAATAAGGATGAGATGTGAAAAAAACTCCACCATACACGAATTATCAAGAGCCTGATTAATACGAGCACAGAGTACTATAATGTTTATACACCGCCGTCTGCGACGGAACGATCCGGGACCAACTGGTTTTTTTTTTCGGGCATAGGCCCACCACACATTTCCATCGATGTAACTCCTGTAAGCCAGGATCAACAGCGGCGACCATTCACAACACTAGACAATGAAGTCCAGCGAGTCCGGGCTATGACTAATCTGTCTTGGAACCTGCAATGAATCAAAGAAGATAGGAGCAGGAAAAAGAAATATCCGACTTCCCTCCATTGCAAACGGGAGACAGCAACAAGAATAAATCATGGCTATTAAGAGCCAATTCCAGAGATAATTTATGGCAGTGTTGAAGACAGACCCTGCCGCAAAAGCACCAAAAATAAAAAATATTACAATTGGAACCTAACATTGTACTGAAATTATGACCTATTTTGCTTCCGTATGTCAAAAACATCTGAACGCACGGAAGTTATCCCTAGTTGCGACAAGATCGATGTAGTAAGGGGACACCAGAAAACGATTTTATTGAGTCAATCATGATCTGGCGCTCGGCGTACCAGAGCTCATACTCCCAAAGAATATGATGAGCGGTTTGTTGACCAACAGGTTAACGTACCTCCGAAGCACGGAGTTGCTCGTGACCACTATAACTGTTATCATCATCATCATTATCTCAGTCGATAGACGTCCACTGCTGGACCACGGCTCCACCATGAATCGCCACAACGACGGTCCTACACTGCCCTCATCGAACGAGTTGCCGTCGCCTTCACCAGTTCGTCCTTCCCATGCTGCGCTTTCCGGTACGCGGTCAAACGGTCATCATCATCAACATCAACCTATATTATACGTACCACTGCAGGACTCAGGCCTACACCAACTATTAAGTAATCTGTGCCTACACACAGGGAGGGTGTATCAGGTGTATGGGCGTCAGTCCACCACGCGTGCCCAATGCGTACTGGTAGACTTCATTTACCATCAGAATTTCTTCTATAATCTTATAACGTTTAGTTCATAATTATGCCTTTGCGAACTTTTAACCGAGTCAACAAACTGAAAGAACTTTTATAAAAATATTTTCTAGAATCAAGCTTTCGTAAGCTTTCTAAGAAATAACAGAGAATTATTTGCCTACCTTAATATCAACCTCTCGTAGATACCTACCTACTGTGGCTACTGTTTAAGAGGCAGAAACATTTCGAGGCAGAGAGTAGTGCCTTTGGGCATTACAGTCTTTTGTCGTGAGAGCGCTGGAGGAGACGTCAGACGACGCCGCGCCGCGGACCGTCCAAGGAATTCGATATAGCGTCAACTCAGCCGTGCGGCCATTGTGCACTTTTATTCGCTATTGTCAGTCTGAGCGTTGCCACTTCCCCGTGCTCGGATGCCTGCGGTATCGTATTTTCTTTGGCTAGAGGGATGGGATTTTTGTTATTTCAAAGTTCAAGGCAGGTACTAAGTTATAGGTCGGTTCAGTCCTAGTCATTTTTAATAGAAACAGGTACGTTCGTTACTTATTTTCTTACTTAGTACCTAGGAGACAGAGCTCTGCTTGCTGAAAAAAAGTTTTCCCAGTCATGAGACGTATCTAGATTTGCCCCCTTAAACCCCTACTCTGAAAATTTTATCGAAATCGTTAGATCCGTTTTTTAGAAAACGATTACAGGTATACAGACAAAATGATGCTCTTGTAAAGTATTAATTGTAAATTTAAAAAATGCTATGTTTGGATTTTGTAATGCATAAACAGCTGAACAGATTTGGACGAAATTCGGCACACAGATAGAATATATTCTGAACATATCCTTTTTTTAAGTCAACGCAGACAAAGCTACGGGAAAAGGCTAGTAAATAAATCTGATATACAGGGTGGCCGGGGAGTTGACGTTCAAACGTAAAATTTAGGTCCGGTATGTCGTGGGGTATCCGAATCACCCCCATGTATGTTCCGCGATTTTTTATAGTTTTCGAGTTATGATGATTTTTCCGATTTTTTGAGGAAACTCGACATGACCAGCTTAAACAACTTCTAAAAAAAAAGTGTAAGACTTTTTAGAGATTCTTTTTTTGCACCTTAATCTTCATGAATTGTGCCTTTATTCAAAACATCATCAGCATCGTAACTTTGATAAAAGTTATGAAAATATTGGTCTAAAGTTAAAAATTTGCGATCCGTGAATTATGACTAAATTTTCAACTTTTAATTAAAACTCTAAACAGGTGACCTTATGATTTTTTAGCTAATCCAAAAAATGCGGCCAACTCTCAGCTTTGATAGTCATAAATAAAAAGTAGTACTGAAGAGGGCTAATTTGGCTAGAATTGATCTTCAAAGACAACAAGGCGGAAAACTCTTAAAAAATTTTTTTTTTTTTTGCCATAATTATCACGCCTAAGGCTAAATAATGATTAAAGAATGCTGGAAACCGAAACGGCGACGGGTTATACCGAACTCTTACCGGCTAAAACCCCACCGTGTTCCACCTCATCGCATATTGCCGTAGAGCCTGAGGGCCCGTGAGGAATCTTCCACACTCTACGGCGCAGCGACCAACCTTACCAGGTCTCATCTCTGTTGGCCTTGACAAGCCTACAGGCCTTTAGGTGGTGCGTGGAAACACGCACACAACCACTTCGAGTCCCTATGATCGGACGCCGGACCCCCCAGCCCGACGCCCAGAGACTCAAAAATTACGGGGGAGGCAGACCGCGAGCAAACGCAGCCCGTCTGCGCCCCGTGCGTCTTTGGCGGATCGGGAGTTCAGAAGTCGACTCCCTCTCCCTCTCCGCCGTCTCCTTCTGGAGCATTACTGCCTCACAGAAGGAGAGAACCGCGCGCCAAGACGCCTCACTGTCGACCTTAGCGCGAACCATGGCCGGCAGCGAGAGGTCTGAAACTACCTGGGAGTGCTCACTGCGCTCTCCCGCCCACGCAGGGCACTCCTGCAGCACGTGCTGCGCCGTCTCGTCGAGACAGCCGTCGCAGTGGTGGCACCCGGCTGTCGGCTCCCTCCTCCTAGGTTAGGTTAGGTTAGGTTAGTGGTTGTGTGCGTGTTCCCACGCACCACCTAAAGGCCTGTAGGCTTGTCAAGGCCAACAGAGATGAGACCTGGTAAGGTTGGTCGCTGCGCCGTAGAGTGTGGAAGATTCCTCACGGGCCCTCAGCCTCTACGGCAATATGCGATGAGGTGGAACACGGTGGGGTTTTAGCCGGTAAGAGTTCGACATAACCCGTCGCCGTTTCGGTTTCCAACATTCTTTAATCATTATTTAGCCTTAGGCGTGGTAATTATGGCAAAAAAAAAAAAAAAAATTTTTAAGAGTTTTCCGCCTTGTTGTCTTTGAAGATCAATTCTAGCCAAATTAGCCCTCTTCAGTACTACTTTTTATTTATGACTATGAAAGCTGAGAGTTGGCCGCATTTTTGGGATTGGCTAAAAAATCATAAGGTGACCTGTTTAGAGTTTTAATTTAAAGTTAAAATTTTGTCATAATTCACGGATCGCAAATTTTTAACTTTAGACCAATATTTTCATAACTTTTATCAAAGTTACGATGCTGATGATGTTGTGAATAAAGGCACAATTCATGAAGATTAAGGTGCAAAAAAAGAATCTCTAAAAAGTCTTACACTTTTTTTTTAGAAATTGTTTAAGCCAGTCATGTCGAGTTTCCTCAAAAAATCGGAAAAATCATCATAACTCGAAAACTATAAAAAATCGTGGAACATACATGGGGGTGATTCGGATACCCCACGACATACCGGACCTAAATTTTACGTTTGAACGTCAACTCCCCGGCCACCCTGTATATAAGAGTGCCTGCTACGTGAAAATGATAAAAATTTTCTTTTAGATGAACCTGCATTATACATTTGCTCGATCGGTGCATAGGAATATCGTATAAGAGCGATTATAGCTACAAAACAAATTAGTACAATGCACGTACAATGTATTATTAGGCCAGTATTAGGCCACCTTGAGGCCACCTACTGCCTAAGAAGACGTCTATGGCTATTTCGTTTCAATAAAAATTCTTCGTCTATGACTTTATATGACACATACATGACATCAACAGCCATGTCGACGACGTCAATTAAATTCATAAACACAGTCGGTATTCGATAAAAAACTGATAAAACCAAGGCGTAAATCCGAAAGTGATTTATTAAAATAGTGTCTTAAATGTGGTCACCATGAGCTGCGCGGAAGACAGTGTCCGCACCGACTGCCCATCGTATTTCTGGAGTTGCCTTACGCTGAGCCAGGATTGCCCTTTCTTCACCACAATTGACCCGAAACTCTACTACTTTGCTATAGGGCTTATGGTCATGTACGGCACATTCTTCTTCATGGCTCTTGGCGATTTGACATTCTACTGGTCGCTCGATAAGTTGCAGAATCAAATAGACTACTACATAAACCTTGTAAGAGTCAAAGTGCGACATGTCCAACTCGATCAGCGTAGGTTGTTGACGACCCACGAGCGGGCTCAGAAGCAACTGAACAAAACCCAGGTGTGCAGGCTCATGGTGACCGCTCTGCGAGGAGCATTAGCATCTAATGACCCCGAACGGTTCGCTACGCTGACCAGCAAGATGGAAGAAGTAGACGCTTCCACGTCCCATGCTGGAACTTGGAGCGATTTGCAAAGTGTTATCGACTTTTGAAACCCAGTGAACCGTTCTGTCAATAAAATACGAGTTTACATAGCGTAGCATATTTTTTATTTAACGATGTTTGTTTGTGAAGGCGTCTCGATCACTTTTAGTATGCGAGTTATTATGCTCGACTGAACATAAAATACAGTTCAAGAGACAATCACTGTAAGTCGAGTCGGAATATTCAGACATGCTTACTGTACGAAGCAGGGCCGTAGCTAGGGGGGGGGCATCGTGGGGCAATGCCCTACCTTAAAATTCCAATGCCCTACCTTAAGAATTACCCAACCAATTCTATAGTCTTTACAATATGGGCAAGTGGGGCAAATTCCCTTACAACATTGACGTTACTCTAGCCGCAATCGCGCACGTCTTACGGCTGGGAAATTTCGAGCTTGCTTCACTTGCTCCTGGTTACTGATTTTGTTATATGAAACGGTAAAACTTATTACAATTTACTCTCATCTCGTCGTGAAATTTCAAGCATACTCTCCCACTCCAACTCAGACTTGAGTAAAATGTTTGGAACTGAACTGACAGAATTTTGATTAAAATAAAGTTCAAGTGCTGTGAAATTTCGGTCTCGCTTCAGCCTTTAAATGCTGTTTTAAGTGAACTCGGATGTACACTGTTTTGAGTCTTGCAGCATTTTAATGGTGTTATGAGCATAGAAAAGGCAGGCTAATGGCACTCATATCAATACCGTTTTGAGTCTTGTAGTGAGAATCTTCGAGCTCGCTTCGCTCGCTCCAGCCTATGATATGAGCGTAGCTAGGCTAATAGAACTCATACCAACACCATTCTGAGTATTGGAGTGAGAAATTTCGAGCTCGCTTCGCTCGCTGCAAACTTTAAATGGTGTTTTGGAAGTAGGTAAGTGTAGGCGAACTCAGTATCACCATAGTTTTGAATCTTTCCTATAGTGAAAATTTCACAGACACTGAATTATGTTACTCATCCAAAAAACTAGCCTTTGCTTCCGCCCTACCTTAAACCCCCTATGCCCTACCTTCAATCCAGTTCTAGCTACGGCCCTGGTACGAAGTTTTCATTTTTCATTTATTTACTTGCAGTAACAATATACCTACATTGTGTCGTTAGCTTGTTACCGAACTGGATTGAACGAGGCAATAAGGTTATAACATGGTTTTATAGATGCACAAATAGTGAAGTCACAATTAGCACCTATAATAATGACTCTTCATACCTACTCCATTCCAGATAGGGGCGAAAAGAAGGTAAAAAAGATTCTTTATAGTACACACTTTAAAGAAATTATGAATATTGTATCAAACAACAAAATGGCGATGTTGAAAGACCTAAAGAAGCAGTGGTGCGCACATGTGGTTCGCCTTTGTTTCAATGAAGCTTTTTTAAAGACTGTTATGAAAAAAATCCGTCAGGTGGCGCTAGTAGTAGCCATATTGACAATTAAAAATAACATTTTTAAAAATTCTAAAAAATTGTACTAAAATTATTACGACTTCATTTAAATCGTTACGATCGTCATCGTATTATTAATGTATGAATAAATTTGTCTCTAAACTTGTAAATCTAGGAAAATACGTTTGTCAAGCATTAGTTTATTACTGTGGCAATTTTTTTTAACAGACTTCAAAAAAAGGAGGAGGTTCTATGTTCGGCTGTATGTATTTTTTTTAATGTATGTTCACCGATATTTTCGTCAATTGTGAACCAATTAAAAAAAATCTTTTTTTGTTTGAAATGGTATACTCCCGAGGTGGTCCCATTTTTTTTAACCGACTTCAAAAAAAGGAGGAGGTTCTAATACTATGTTCGGCTGTATGTTTTTTTTTTAATTTATGTTCACCGATATTTTCGTCAATTGTGAACCAATTTCAAAAATTCTTTTTTTGTTTTAAAGGGTATACTCCCGAGGTGGTCCCATTTTAATTTTGTGAAGATCTAATGACGCACTTCGGAGCTACACAATAGAACTCCTCAAAAGTTGACAGCAAATCGTCTGCGATTGAACCATTTGCCTCGTTTCAATGTACCCTTTGCGTATATAACTGATATCTGAATCGAACTAACATATTTAATCACTGAAAGTTATGAAATAAATTTTTTTTACAAAAAAAAGTAATAACCGACTTCAAAAGTAAAAAAGTAAGAAATAATATTTCAGCCTATGACTTTTACGTTCAAATCTATAAGGAAATTAATTTGTTTTATTTTGACTTTTGAAGTCGGTTTTTCCTTTTTTTGTAAAAAATTTTTATTTACCAAAACGCCTCATTGATATAATCAAAGAACATTATAAGGGGGTTTAGAAATGCAAAGTAGGGCTTTTGCTTAGGAGATGACTGTCACCACGTATCTTCCCACTCACGCTGCTACAACTACTTATGCCCTCTCGCTCGCACCACGCCGCGCACCTTATGCAAATCATTGCATAACCGTGTGGCACGCGTTCCACGCCTAATTTGCACTTCTAACTTCTCTTATAATGTTCTGTGGATATAATCGTCACGAGATAATGATGACAATTAGGCGACAGACTACAGAAGACTAATAGGTTTTTATTCACACACGCTGGACGCAAGACGGAGCGTCATACGGCAGCCCGTCATTTGTGAAGCAAGGAGTTGTATGAAACCGCACGTAGGAGCATACACGGTGACGCATCGCCACTGCGTCAATTCAGCAGCCGTCACTGCGGCGACGTCGCATGGTATGGCACACGGGTGATGCAGTGACGTGCGTAATGTTGCCAGCAGATAAACCATAAAATGACCTGAAGCTCTGCATTTTCGATTAAAATTATGAAACATTGTAACATCATCAGCATCATCATCTCAGCCGATGGACGTCCACTGGAGGACATAGGCCTCCCCCAAGGATCGACATAACGACCAGTCCTGCGCTGCCCTCATCCAACGTTTTCCCGCCGCCTTCACCAGGTCTTCGGTCCACCGTGTGAGGGGCCTACCCACGCTGCGCTTTCCGGTACGCGGTCGCCACTCGAGAACTTTTCGACCCCACCGGCCATCGGTGCAATGTGCCCCGCCCACTGCCACTTAAGTTTAGCAACTCTTTGGGCTATGTCAGTTACTCTGGTTCTTCTGCGGATTTCTTCATTTCTGATTCGATTTCGCAGGGAAACTCCGAGCATAGCCCTCTCCATTGTCCTTTGGGTGACTTTTAGCCTTTTTATGAGGCCTTGAGTAAACGACCACATCTCTGTTCCATATGTCATCACTGGCAACACACACTTTCGTTTTAAGACACTGCGGACATGAAGTGCGATTTTTGAAAATCATACGAGCGACTTGGCAGTAGAATGATGCATAATCTCCATAGTAATTTTGACATTTTCTACTGCCAAGTCGCTCGTATGATTTTCAAAAATCGCACTTCTGGACAGGCGAACATTGTAACATATTGTAAACTAATTGCTGGCCGCCATCTTGAACTTTTTTGTTTTTCGACAGATTGGTTCCAAAATCGATGTTTTTGCCATCTCCAAACACGACTATGAAGTCAAAAATTCAAAAAAGTGGCCGCATCTTGAACTTTTTTGTTTTTCAATCTAATACTTCCAAAATCGATATCTGGGGTTTTCTGCTATCTCCAAACACGAATCTAAAGTTAGAAATTCAGAAAAGTGGCGCCATCTTGAACTTTTTTGTTTTTTAATTGATTACTTCCAAAACCGATATGTAGGGGTTTCTGTGGTCACCAAACACGGGTCCGAAGTCAACATTCAGAAAAGTGCCCGCCTTCTTGAACTTTTTTTGCTTTACAACCGATTGCTTCCAAGATCGATATCTGGGGGTTCCTGCGATCTATTAGCATGAATCTGATATCAGAAATCTGAAAATTGGAAGGAAAACAAATAAAGTTAAAAAACAAATAAGATCATCTTGAATTTAAGGCGGTGTCCTATTGCCATCGCACGCGCGATGGTGCGATGCGATCTCATCGTCCGAAGAAACCGATCGCGCGATCAAAAAACGTGTGTCCTAATTTGGTGCGATGCGATCGATCACCCTCCCTTGCTTCGTGTACCTGCACTCAGCGGGACCCCGTGTCCTAGAACGATGCGAGTGTAACTGGGATTTAGTTCCGAATTTGTCCTATCGAATCCAATTAGAAATAAAATTTGTTCCGTCGAAATAATAATAATAAATAAATAACGCTCACAGGCACATACATTATAATGATCCCAAGGTAAACCTTAGCCTTTTCGTTATGGGAATCATACAACAACGGCACAAACATATAACATCCATGACCGAACCGGGATTCGAACCCAGGACCCTGGTTTGGCAGTCTGGCGTGGCAACCATCACACCAACCGGGTCGTCAAAATGGAAGAATTAGATCCAGAGCCACCAACGGTCTAGGGCCTAAACGCATAGGAAAGCTGGATTCAGTCTAGCTCGAAAATAGACACTAAAGTACATCATTTAGCCTCGGTCTTATGACTCAAAGCTAGAGCATGGACACCGGTTTTCGATATTACCGAAAAACCGGGATACCGGGCCAAATATGCGGTATTGAAAAATTCGGTATTGGAGCGACAAATACCGGTTCTTCGATATTAAATAAATTAAATTAAAATGTAAAATATTATTGATTTTAAACATGTTACAGCCATGTTGAGCTATTTCAAATCAAATTAAAGACAACAAAAATTTTGTCTCGGGCGGGACTTTTTTTGAAAATTTCGTTCTCTGGGTAGTGGGTGAAGTAGATTTAGTGGGTTCGGTGGCGCAATTGGATATCGCAATTCCCAGGTTTGGAAGAGTGCGGGTTCAAGTCGCGCCCGAGACTTTATTTTTCAATCTATAATTTGAAATTAAAATTCTGAAACCTCAGAATATCTACGTTTCACTAGTAGTACCGCAACTCTGTCCAGTGTGACGGGGAGTGAACCCGTCGCCACTTGTGATGGAAAGAGGGTACAATACAAAAAAAAAGATATTTTATAAAATAACTCCGATTCATATTAATTAGGTAGTTGCGGCTAAAACTCGCTACTAGTATTAGTATTTATTCTGTGATAATGGCGAATCCCGCCAAGCGTAGCGACACCACTGTGATGTAAGAGCTGCTCGCCATCGTGCAAAAAAAGTTGAATGTGAATGTGCGGCCGCTTTTTTGAAATTTTGACTTCAGATTCGTGGTTGAAGATGGCAGAAAACCCCAGATATCGATTTTGGAAGCAATCGGTTGAAAAACAAAAAAGTTCAAGATGGCGGCCACTTTTTGGAATTTTTGACTTAAGATTCGTGTTTGGAATTGGCAGAAATCCCCAGATATCAATTTTGGAAGCAATCGGATGAAAAACAAAAAAGTTCAAGATGGCGGCCTATTTGGTTATACAGGTTGTTTATGGTCAGTAGTTGCATTACTAAAAGGGGTGAAACCTAAATAAAATTCATAAAAATTTTTTTGGTCTTCCTATAGTAAATGCAAGCAGCTGATCCAATATTTGTATAAAAAGTTTAAATTTTCATACAAACGTTAGATCAGCTGACTGAATTTTGCGGATTTCCTATAGGTTTCTTCAGAAACGTATTTCAGTGTCATGGGTACAATCACACCTTAAAGTAATGCAACTGTTTACCCTAACACCCTGTGGTTCAGTCAGAGCTCAATCAATTAATATTTTTGCCACCTTTGGTAAAGTGCCGCCCGGTGCCCGGGGCATTTGCCCCCCCTCGCTATGCTACTAGTGAGCACATACATAACAGACGTTTTCTTATTTTTCCATCAACTCCGATAGTGTGAACTAAAATGTGCCTAAGTATGTGAGTATACCCGGTGACATAAGTGTTTCGAATTTTTTATAAAATGATCACGGTCTGAAAAGGTTTCGTAGCCCTGCTTCTGTGATCTTCTTTTTTTCGTCTTTAATAAAAATGGAGTATAATTGTTTCTAGCTCTAGACAGGTAGTTCTGCATAGGTATCAAGTGGCATCGCACGCAACGATAAAAATGTTATTGACTTGGCGAGTTAAATACCTACTCGATAGTATAATAATTACCTACGCAACTAACTTGCCTTCACAAATTCGTCTTTGGATTATGGCCTACTCCCTGAAAACAAATGTTTGGGAGATAAGGCCTGTTCCCAGCCATTGGGATGGTAATATAGGCTGGTGATAATGATAATGGTCTACGACGTATCACGTGTCACATAACCATAGGACAGGGGGCGTTAACCTGCAGTGCTAACACACTACACTATTCCTAGTGGTTACCCTGTTAACATACACCGGCACGAAACTGAAAATGTATTTTCCTTTTCATCGTACTCTAAATTAGTATATCCACTACATTTTTCTCTTTCAGGTTATGTCTACAGTCTTTGAATTTTCTCAGAGAATGTTAACAAGGTTCTTGCATTACTGAAGCTAGGAGGCCGCTACAGTATGCCACAGTTTGCTACATTACAATCGAGAATTGCGATTTACCTACCTCTGATAGTGTGCACGACAGAACATAGAACGATCATTTGTACATAGTTTTTTTGTCTCAATTTACTTTACTTTGTTTTGATTAGTTATAGGATAGTTATTTTGTATTGTTTCGCTTTAATAAAGTCGTAATTTCTTATTAGGATTAGGGCCTAGTACATAAGTTATGTAAATAGTTAGAATAGGGCTTGTATTTCATTGTTTAAGTGATTTCTCTTGAGATTCCTACCCCAGTTAGATAGGTACACATTTCCCTAGTTAAATTAGCACATAGTTTCATCAGATTTTAAAGTAAATAACACGATTAGCTTACATAATTCCAGTTAGAATTTACCCTGATTAGACTTAGTATCTCATTAAAAGGTAGGAACTTGAGAGAAATCAACGATAGAAAGAGACAGTGCAACTGTCCCTGTCGGCGCATACAGGCGAGCGAGGGGGGCCCCGACTCCCGCGAATCCGCGGTATGAGGAAGCGGGGGACGGGGTCATATAAATATTGAAATCTTTCGCGCGCGCTCCTCACTCTGTTTTGCGCCGGCAGACGATGAGAATGATATGTTTGGATGTTAGAAAATAAGTAAGTAAGTAATGAACATTGTTTCTTTGCTGTAAAATGTAAGATTGAGATAGAAATAAAGAGATTTTAGTCAAGGGGAAGAGTGCGGGGTGAAGGGGAGTGGTCGCTCGAAAATCGTATAAAAGAAGCGCCGATTCGGCGCAGATTCAGTCCGGATCCAGCACTCGAGAAGAAAACATCTTGAAGAAAGAAAACTCTCTGCGACCACTAGCCCTCTCTGCCCCACCCTCCAGCCTGGCTCACATTCGGAAGATTTCATCGGCATTTTTATTGAGAAGAAAGAAACCCCTACTTACAGTCCACGCTCCACATTTTGGTCCTTCAGAAGCCGAATAAAGAAGAACCTGCGAAGAAATTTGAAGAGATTTTGAAGAGATTTTTGAAGAATTGAAGATGCCGATTACCACACGCAGCCAGTCTGGTAGAGAGGGCGACGGGTCGCAGACCACGTCGCGGAACGCGTCGAACCCAACCACGAGCGCCGAGTCAAGCGCCACCGGGTCCGGAACCACCACGACGGCAACGAACACGACGTCGTCGGGCACCGCCGCTACGTCGTCGGGCACCGCTGCGACGTCGAAAGAGACAATGAAGCCGCCGTCGAAAGCGCCGTCAAAAGCGCCGTCGAGAGCACCGTCACGTCGTTCTACCGCCTCCCGCAAGAAACTCCTCGCGGAGCTGGAGGCCAGGGAGCGCCTGGCGGAGCTGGACAGAGAAATCGCGAAGCTTCGTCTAGCGAAGATCCATGCAGAAGCTGAATCGTCGGACGAAGAAGAAGAAGAGAACCAAGAAAAAGAAGAATCCTCCGTTCGAGTCGAAGAATGGTTGAAGAAACAAGAAGAAGAAAGAAGAGCGACGTCACCCCCGCCCCGCACGCAGCGGGAAGCGCCACGGAAGGATGGACGAGGACAGGGCGATCACCGCGGTGATCACCAGGGCAACGAAGAGCCCCGGCCTGCGCGTCAAGACATCTCTGAACTGGCGGCGGCCATCACCCAGGCCATGAGATCTGTTACGAGGGAGGCGCCGAAGTACATTCAAGAATTACCCATCTTCAACGGACAATCGAACGCGTGGCTGCCATTCAAAGCGGCGTACGAAGACACGGCAAGAGGATTCTCCGACACCGAGAACATAGCAAGACTAAGAAAAAGTCTCCGGGGCATCGCGCTAGAAGCGGTCCAGAGCCTGCTCCTATCCAACCCGGAGCCGAGCGTCATCATCGCCACGCTCGAGAGAAGATTCGGTCGCCCTGAAGCCATCGTCATGGGCGAAATGGAGAAGATCAGAACACTTCAGAAGGTAGGAGACAACCCACGCGATCTCATCGTGTTCGCGAATAAGATAGCGAACATCGTCGCGACCGTAGAAGCACTGAAGAAAATCCATTACCTGTACAATCCCGAAATGGCGCGAAACGTGATTGAAAAATTGTCTCCGATCATCAGAAGCAAATGGTTCGACTTCGCCGCCCGAAACAAAGAAGACGTTCCTGAGCTGAAGCGACTGGCCACCTTCCTGAACGAAGAAGCAGACAAATGCGGCGCCTACGCTTCACTTGAGACCGTCACAGAGGAAAAATCGAAGAAAAGACAAGAAAGAACATTCAATGTGAACACGCTACGCTGCCCAGCCTGCAACGGACCACACAACCTACCTGACTGCAAGAAATTCGTAGCTGCCAGCACGGACGAGCGGTGGGAGATAGTGAAGAAAAGTCGTGTTTGTTTCCGCTGCCTGCGCAACAACCACCGCCACGCCGACTGCAGAGCCAAGGTATGTGGTCATCAGGGTTGCACCATATCGCATCACAAGCTTCTTCATCAGTCGAGACCGAAGATCGAAGAACCACGTAGCGAAGAACCACCGCGTCGCACACAAGAGCCGCCGCATCGCGAAAAAGTCGGCTCTACGTACGAAGACACGAATAACACGGCGAGCAACGGCACCGCACGGCGCGCTTATTTGAAAATCGTTCCTGTAGTTCTCACCGCAGCCAACGGGAAGGAAGTAGAAACGTTCGCGCTACTCGACGAGGGCTCTACAATCACCATCATCGACGAGAAAATTACACAAGAACTCAACGTCGACGGGCCCACCGATCCAATGCGCGTCCGTGGTGTGAGCGGGACAGAGCTACAGTTCCAGAAAAGCAAGCGCGTCGACCTGAAAATCCGCGGGAAATACGCAGACGAAACTTGCGATCTACGCGGGGCGCGCACCGTGCGAGGGCTCGACTTCGCTACACAGAGGGTCGGCAGAAGAGACATCGCAGATTGCCCGCACTTGAATCAGATTCAAACCGAGCTCGTATACGAAGAGGCGCATCCGAAGCTACTCATCGGTCAAGACAACTGGGATTTAATTATCTCGGGCGCGGTGCGAGCGGGACGGAAAGATAAACCCGTCGCATCGTACACGAAGCTGGGATGGGTTCTTCACGGCTGCCGCTCGTCTATGGCGTATCCAGTCACCTTCTGCGGTCACATCAGCCTCGAGGAAGACAGCGAAGTCAGCATGGAGAAGATGATGAAGAGTTATTTCGAGTTAGAATCCATCGGGATAGAAAAACGAATACAGAAGAGCGATCCAGAGCAGCGCGCATTGAAAATATTGAACGATACGAGTCGACGCCTGCCCGACGGACGCTTCGAAACGAGACTTCTATGGAAAGAAGACGACGTGAAGATTCCAAACAACTACGAAAACTCACTCAAACGGCTGCACAATCTAGAGAAGAAACTAGACCGAGATGAAGACCTGAAGATGAAATATGAAGAAAGAATGCAAAACCTCTTCACTTCGGGCTACGCCGAGGAAGCAACTTCACCGCCGGTACCAAATAAAACATGGTACCTACCCCACTTCGCGGTCATCAACCCCGCGAAGCCGAAGATAAGGGTCGTGCACGACGCCGCTGCGAAGACCGCCGGACGCAGTCTGAACGACATGCTGCTCTCCGGGCCAGACCTACTGCAGTCGCTGCCGGGAGTCGTGATGCGCTTCCGTCAACATCAACACGCCGTGTCAGCCGATATAAAAGAGATGTTTATGCAAATAAGGATTCAAAATGAAGACAGAGACGCACTACGGTTCCTATGGCGAGGCGACGAGAGAGGCAACGGACGACCGCGAGAGTACCGCATGACATCGGTGATCTTCGGAGCAACGTCGTCACCGTGCACCGCGCTGTATGTGAAAAACAGAAACGCTTCAGACTTCAAAGATATGTACCCCGCAGCCGCGCGAGCCATCGAGAAAAATCACTACATGGACGACTACATAACAAGTTTTCCAACCGAAAATGAAGCGAAAGAAGTATCGAAAACAGTCGACTACATACATCGGCAAGCCGGCTTCGAGCTACGCGGATGGGTGTCCAATACAACTTCGGTAGTACAGCAGTTCGCCGCCGACCCGGGCGGCGCCACCGTCGCCATCGGCGGGAGCGAGACAGAAAAGACACTCGGTCTCTTGTGGGACGTCAAGACAGATTGCATCGGTTTCAAGCTAAACACACTCAAGACGCCTAGAGAAGTTCTCAGCGCCGAGCGACCGCCGACAAAGAGAGAGGCATTAAGCATAATAATGTCTCTGTTCGACCCACTGGGACTCGTCTCGCCTGTCACAACCCCGGCGAAACGAATAATGCAAGAAACGTGGCGCTACGGGACAAGCTGGGACGAACCGCTGCCGGTCGAGCTACAGAACAAATGGTACGAGTGGCTACGAGTGCTACGAAACATAGAAGAGCTACGAATCCCGCGCTGCTACGACGCCGAGCCGGCGAGCGCGCGCGACCTACACACGTTCGTAGACGCGAGCGAAGAAGCCTACGCCGCCGCCGTGTACTGGCGGATCGAACGAGCCGACGGGAGCGTGCAGGTGGCCCTGGCTGCGGCGAAGAGTCGAGTCACACCACTGAAACCCATCTCCATCCCTCGGCTGGAGCTGCAGGCCGCACTGCTGGGCGTCCGCCTAGCCGAAACCACCGCACGCGAGCACGATTTCGACGCGAGAAGAAAGTACTATTGGAGCGACTCGCGGACGGCGCTAGCATGGATCCGGTCAGAGCCGCGCGCGTACAAAACGTTCGTAGCGCACCGCCTGGCTGAGATAGAAGATCTCACGAAGAAAAACGAGTGGAGATGGCTGCCTACGGCTGACAACGTAGCCGACGACGCTACGCGCGCTACGCCGGCCGGTTTCAACGCTACGCACCGATGGTACAACGGGCCGAGCTTCCTGCGCAAACCCGAACGAGATTGGCCGCAAGAAACGAAGATAGAATCACCGAAGACAGGAGAAGAGAGGGAGACATGTCACGTCACCCACCAGCGAACTGACCACGCTCACCTCCCTCGAGTCGAGCGCTTCTCGTCGTTCACACGCTTGCTACGAGCTACGGCACGCGTGCTACAGTTCGTAGACCTATGTAGGCGTAAGAAAAATGAAACAGTGTTGGCTACGAAGCGAAAACGAACGCGAGAAAACAAGAAAAACGACTCCGATTGGAAAACTGATAAGAAGACTGATAAGAAAACACGCAAGAACGAGACGACACACGCGAAGAAAAGAGATAGCAACATCATCGGAATCGAGGCGCACTATCTCATTCGCGCCGAAAAACTGTGGTGGAAAGCGGTACAAGAAGATTGTTTTTTCGAAGATTTACGTCGAGTGAAGAGTGGCGCGGCGCCTCAACCTGGAGACAGGCTATCGGCGCTATCAGTAGTGGTCGGCGAAGATGGAGTTCTGCGCCTCAGGGGAAGAATCCACGCTTCGCCTGACATCGACGAAGAGACGGCCAGCCCGACTGTACTCGACGGGAAACATCTTTTTACGCGACTGTACATACATCACGTACACGAGCGGCTACACCACGGCGGCATCGAGATGGTAGTGAACGAGCTACGACAGAGAATGTGGATACTGAAAATACGACCGACGGTGCGTGACGTCATCAAGCACTGTCAGCGCTGTAAATTGAGAAGAGCGAAGCCTACGTCCCCGGCGACCGGCGACCTGCCCCCGGCGCGTGTGTCTCACCACGCGCGGGCCTTCAGTTTTACAGGCCTGGATTATTTCGGGCCAGTGGAAGTCACCGTCGGACGGCACCACGAGAAGAGATGGGTCGCGCTCTTCACCTGCATGACATCACGAGCCGTACACCTGGAGGTCGCCGCCTCGCTGAGCGCCGACTCGGCGATCTGCGCCCTACGACGGTTCGTGGCACGAAGAGGAGTGCCTAAGGAGCTGTGGAGTGACAACGCAACGTGCTTCAAAGCTGCAGAGAAGGAGCTCGCCGAGGCCGCGCTGGCGGCGATTGGCGAGGAGGCGACGGCGCGACGCATCGCCTGGCGCTACGTTCCCCCGGCCTCCCCCTTCATGGCCGGCGCGTGGGAGCGCATGGTACGCACCGTGAAGGAGGCACTGCGCGTCACACTCCACGAGCAGTACCCTAGCGACGAGACACTGCTCACCCTGATCGCCGAGGCAGAGAACACCGTCAACTCCCGCCCACTCACCCACGTGGCGGTGAGTCCAGATGAACCGGAGGCGCTCACACCCAACCACATCCTGTTGGGACCCAACTCGCACGTCCCACCACCTGGCGAGTTCACCGCAGACGACCTCACCGCGCGCAAGCACTGGCGGCGCGCACAACGCCTGGCAGACGTCTTCTGGAGCCGCTGGGTCAAGGAGTACCAGCCGCTACTCCAACACCGGCGGGAGCCTCGCACGACCGGCGCGCCACCCGCTGTCGGCGACCTGGTGCTCATCTGCGACCCCAACCTGCCGCGCAACACATGGCCGAGAGGACGCATCATCGCAGTCTACCCAGGGCGAGACGGCGAGGTGAGGATCGTGGACGTCGAGACCAGCAACGGGCACGTCCTCCGAAGACCGACCAAGAGGATCGTCGTGCTACCTGTTGAATCGCAGAGCTGCGACGGCGGGAGAAATGTGCACAACAGAACATAGAACGATCATTTGTACATAGTTTTTTTGTCTCAATTTACTTTACTTTGTTTTGATTAGTTATAGGATAGTTATTTTATATTGTTTCGCTTTAATAAAGTCGTAATTTCTTATTAGGATTAGGGCCTAGTACATAAGTTATGTAAATAGTTAGAATAGGGCTTGTATTTCATTGTTTAAGTGATTTCTCTTGAGATTCCTACCCCAGTTAGATAGGTACACATTTCCCTAGTTAAATTAGCACATAGTTTCATCAGATTTTAAAGTAAATAACACGATTAGCTTACATAATTCCAGTTAGAATTTACCCTGATTAGACTTAGTATCTCATTAAAAGGTAGGAACTTGAGAGAAATCAACGATAGAAAGAGACAGTGCAACTGTCCCTGTCGGCGCATACAGGCGAGCGAGGGGGGCCCCGACTCCCGCGAATCCGCGGTATGAGGAAGCGGGGGACGGGGTCATATAAATATTGAAATCTTTCGCGCGCGCTCCTCACTCTGTTTTGCGCCGGCAGACGATGAGAATGATATGTTTGGATGTTAGAAAATAAGTAAGTAAGTAATGAACATTGTTTCTTTGCTGTAAAATGTAAGATTGAGATAGAAATAAAGAGATTTTAGTCAAGGGGAAGAGTGCGGGGTGAAGGGGAGTGGTCGCTCGAAAATCGTATAAAAGAAGCGCCGATTCGGCGCAGATTCAGTCCGGATCCAGCACTCGAGAAGAAAACATCTTGAAGAAAGAAAACTCTCTGCGAAGCCCTCTCTGCCCCACCCTCCAGCCTGGCTCACATTCGGAAGATTTCATCGGCATTTTTATTGAGAAGAAAGAAACCCCTACTTACAGTCCACGCTCCACAGATAGGATTTACTATTAAATTTAGTATGGTGCGTTACGTTAAGATGGAAGCCGGATAGAGTTCTCTCACATAAGTAAATCCTTTTTATTTCGCGTCTTGTACAGGGTGTATCAAAACACCCTAGTAATACTTAAGGGGGTGCTTCAGACCATCAAACTGAACAACTTTCACTATGGAGCCAACATCGAAATCGCGAAAAAAAAATCTTCTCTTTCATACAAAACTGCAATACCGTCTCGACTCAAATGTCCCATACATTTGAGTCGAGACGGTACTGCATATTTTTTTTATTTTTTCTCGACGTTGGCTCCATAGTGAAAGTTGTTCAGATTTATGGTTTGAAGCACCCCCTTAAGCATTACTAGGGTGTTTTGTTACACCCTGTATACGGTGGACGAGACGGAGGCTGATAATGATAATATTACAAATCGGTTTTGTGATTTTTAATTATTTACTTGCAGTAACAATATAAAAACAAAAATTCTGAAAATGTTTAAGTATCCTGAATGCCCATTTCGAAACAACCAGTGTCTAGTTAGCAGAAAATGAATCAGAACTGAATTTAAATTTACTCACAGCAGCACTTTAAGTACACACGGCGACAGATCAACCTACCCATAGTTGAACTCTATGTGCATGGACATAAGGTCGGACTATGGGTAGGTTGATCTGTCGCCGTGTGTACATCTCTTCGAGTAAAACCGCTGATCTCAATTGCCATTTCGAGCTGAAACGTAGGTAGGCACAATAGTAACACGTTTTAGATATTAAGTCTCGCTGCTACGTTGTATTATCAAAAAATTAATATACCGACTTATGTTATAGTTACAGGGTGTAAAATGCGTTACATACTGGTTGCATACTGAATATGAATATTTGTACCCGAGTCATGGATGTTTGTATTTATATATGTATTCTATATCGTTGTCTAGTCATCATAATACAAGTCCAGGCTAGATTCTGGTACTTTAAATGTGACTAGATGATTTGTGTGATGTTGTCCAAAATATTTATTTATTTATTTTTATTTTATAGGGTTCTTTAGATTTAGACCATCAAACTGTATAACTTTTACTATGGGACTAACATTGAAACCGCGATAAAAAATATGCTGTTCCATAGATTTCAAAATTGCTCCTATAGAAAAAGTTGTTCATTTTGATAGTCTGAAGAACCCCTTTAAGTATGTAACGCATTTAAGTTTACTATACACCCTATTCATAATTTAATAATATCACAAATACTTTGATCACAGCTTTGACGTACCTAAATTTTTGACTCCGCGTGGAAAATGCGGCTGGTAACTCTACAATATGTGAAGAATGCCGCAATAAAAGGGAGGCCTATGCCCAGCAGTGGGTTGATGTAAGCAGTTTTTTTTGCAAATACGTAATATACATCTATTCATATGCAACAGTTTATGTATAGTACCTAAGCTTTTTTACAGGGTACTTTGCTTAACATGGGCCTGTTAAACTTTTTGTCTGGCAAGTTTAGAATATCATCTGGTACATCTTATTATACTTAATAGCTTTCAGAGAGAAGAGGCTTAGACTATTTTTTAACCGACTTCAAAAAAAAGGAGGAGGTTTCTCAATAAATTCGACCGTATATACAGGGTGAAATTGATATCATTAGCATCCTTTTAAACTAAGAGTCTACACATCAAACTGAACAACTTTTACTATGGGAGCAAACCGATTGGAGCACAAACAAAATCAGCTGTTGCATACATTTGAGTCGAGTAGGCGTTGCAGTTTAGTATGGAACAGCTGACTTTTTTTTTGCTCCAATCGGTTTGCTCCCATAGTAAAAGTTGTTCAGTTTGATGGGTAGACTCTTAGTTTAAAAGGATGCCAATGATATCAATTTCACCCTGTATATATATATTTTTTATGTGTGTTCGCGAATAACTTCGTCGTTTATGAACCGATTTTGATGATTCTTTTTTTGTTGGAAAGGAGATATCCCAAAAAAGGTCCCATGATAAGGAAACCAGAATCTGATGATGGGTCACAGAGAAATCTAGGGGAACCTTCGAAAATCGTAGTGCCGACTAGTGCGTTTGTTAATTTTAAGCACTACTATTAAATCGAACTAATGAATTCACCACTGAAAATTGTGAAATAAACAAAATTTGAACAAAAAATTAAAACCGCCTTAAAAAAAACTAAAAAGTTAAAAAATAATATTGCTGCCGATGACTTTTTCGTTCGCATCATAAAAGAACATTAATTTGTTTTATAGAAGTCGGTGTCAAGCCAAGCCAAAAAACGAATGCAAGCCCTGTCGTCAATCGGCTTGACAGCAACTTCGATAAAACAAATTAATGTTCTTATGATGCGAACGAAAAAGTCATCGGCTGCAATATTATTTTTTAACTTTTTAGTTTTTTTGAAGGCGGTTTTAATTTTTTGTTAAAATTTTGTTTTTAAAAATGCACTAGAACGGATGCATGTTTGCATAAAGTAAAGTGATTCAACGACCTAAACTATCTTATTTCGGGTGAAGTATGTATAAAGTTTAACGAATTTTGCGACAGCAGGAACTCTCTGGTTAAAGTTAAGCAATTAAGAAGAGACTAAGCGAGGAGATTGCATGAAGCGAACTTCTGTTTTCCGTTCCGAAAACTATCTTCATTACACTAGATCTGTGAATCTGGAACACGGGTTAGGGCGATGTTTTGCGACCACACGTACACAATAGGTGCTATGTCTAGAACGATACTTAGATAGCGAAACAGTTGGAGCTAGTCCAACCATTTCCTACCGGATTAAATGCTGACCACTTCCATTGCAGAAGATATTTCGACAAAAATGGATGTCAGTAAAGTTTAGTACAGGTGTGTTCGAGGCCAATCGGACTTCACTTCCGAGTCTTCCGATCAGATGCCTTTCCCGGGAAAGTTTTTTCGTTTCATATTCAGACATAAAATGTACAAACTTTTGCCCTTCCAAGCCTCATCCAGCTTCAGTGCTGAATCATTGATCAAGTAGCTACTGGGTACCGTTGAGATGGTAGCCACGACATTCGTCAAATTCTTCTTTCGTCAAATTCTTGTTTCGTCAAATAATTATAATTTGGCCACTGTTTTGTCACCCATTATGTGATGTACACCGTGGACTCATATCGGGGTCGTTTTGAACCATAAAGGAGGTAATATTTACGAAGTAACTCTTACGGTAATCTGCAGGTAATCTGTGGTAATATGCCATCAGTAGTAGAATAAATTACGATGATAAAATTGTGACAACAATAGACAAAATATTGTAAATCTATCCGCGTACCCCCTACGACCAACTGGAGTACCCGTAGGGGTACGCGCGTACCCCAGTTTGATAAACCCTCCACACGCGCGCGACGCGCCTTTGCTCCATAGAAAATAAACTGTTCCGCGCTTTCGACAAGTATTGTGGAATGAAGCCGAGTTGTGCGCAAGAAGAGAAATCATGCTAGACGTGCTCTAAGTTTCTTGGGTCCTTGCACTAGTAACATTAATATGATTGGGTCCTTGTATAGAAAATTTTTTAATCTATAGCCCGCTTTCCTCTCTTGCCCAGAATTCTCGCCGAGAACTCTCGGCGAGAACTTTCAAGGAAAATTACTATGGCTTACGACGCCACGAGAACAATGAAGGGCATCCACACTCTCGTTCTCGGCCTGTCTCGCCCGTTCTCGGCGAGAATGAAGAGCCGGCATAAGGGTCTTTTCTATTTCTTTACGAGACGCAAGTTAAATCTTCTCCAACAAAATAAAAATAAAGTCGTACTTTTCTATTACAATCTCCTTAGAATTTAAAGCCATTAAAGCAAACACAATTCGAAATTGAAAGACATGACATTTGCATGACATTTCAATCTTCGACTATTTCACCTATTTCACGCATTTCACGACCAACATTTATGTTCCTTGTTCACGACTATTTGCCAGTATCAGCCAAATTGAAAACGCCATTGCTTAGTTAAACACTAAACACCTACCAAATACTTACGAAGTGTTCAGGAAATAAATGAAGATGCTGGGAAAGAACTTGGCTATTTTGGTGATGAGGTCGGCTGTAAAGCCTTACGTAATAATTCAGAGGCCAAACGTCGTACCAACACGCAAATTTTGTCAAGTTGGTCACATTATCGTTATACCGCCTAGAGTATACATTTCTTTTGGGGTAAGTTCAGTAAGCTCAAGTTGTGAGTTAGATACGGGAATGACTGAATGCGGTCAGTGGGTCATTTTAATGCGTAAATAATAGAATAGTGATTCCAGGTTCCAAATTTTTAGGGTTCCGTACCCAAAGGGTGAAAACGGGACCATATTACTAAGCCTACGTTGTCCGTCCGTCCGTCCGTCCGTCCGACCGTCTGTCCTACTTATTTAGGAACTTTTGAACCGTAATAGCTAGATGGTTGAAATTTTCTCAGATTATGCGTTATTACGGCGGATTTGTTAACAAATAATAAAACCACCCCGAAAACGACCCACTGACCAAAATTTCAAAAAGTTAAAAATTAAGGGGGGTTCTCAACAAGAAACTAGTTTTTGTTCAACGTTTTTTCTTCACGCTCTATCGTAAAAACAGTAATACATACAAGCGTCAAACTTAGTGTGATTATACAGGAAACTCTACAAAATAACAACAAATACTAAAAATCGGCCAAGTGTGAGTCGGTCTTGCGCTAAAGGTCCCGGACAAAAAAAGCTTTTTTTTCTAAGTTAATCATGTTGTGTTCTGTGGTGGTGTGGTACGGAACCCTCGATGCGCGAGTAGCCCGACTCGCATTTGACCGGTTTTATTGTATGGAACCGCACGAGTGACTACCATGCTGCCCTACTCTCAAATGGTGAAGGATAACTGCATACGCTGAAGGGCCGCTGAAGAAAGATTTCTGATGCGTATGTGAAGTCACGGTGGACCGACGACCTGGTGAAGGCGGCGGGAAAACGTTGGATGAGGGCAGCGCAGGACCGGTCGTTATGGCGATCCTTGGGGGAGGCCTATGTCCAGCAGTGGACGTCCATCGGCTGAGATGATGATGATGATGATGATGATGTGAAGTCTACTACCAATCCGCATTGAACACGCGTGGTTGACTCATGCTCATACGTCCTCCCGGATAGTCCGACATCCGACCGTAAAATTATGCACCTATTTCTTAGGCGAACGAAATGTTATTCTATTGAATGTTTACACAAGGGCTAATTAAACGCCACCAAGTTGCCTAGAAAAATCTTGCCGCAAGTACCTTTTCCATTATAATTTTTGCCACCTGTCTGTTTGGAAAATACTTAAATTAGGTGCCATCGGAAGGAGACTGATCTAAAGCAGTGGAAAAACTAGGGTTGCTACCTCTCAATCTGCCGCAACTGTAAGGTTGCCAGGTTCAAAGAAGTCATTTTTCAACCTGGCGACCCTAGAGTTGCGGTAAACTTAGAGGTGGCAACCCTAGTTTTTCTAGTTCTTTAGATCAGTCTCCTTCCAATAGCACCTCATTTACTTCACAAACAGACAGGTAGAAAAAGTTATACCAAAAATCATAATGGAAAAGGAACTTGCAGCAAGATTTTTCTAGGCAACTTAGCGGCGTTGAATTAACCCCTGTGTAAACATACACTAGACTCACATTTCGTTCGCCTAAGAAATAGGTGCATAATTTTACGGTCGGATCTCGGTCTAGCAGGGTAGGCCTGTGCCCTGCAGTGGGACGCATAGGCTGATGATGAGGAAGAAACCTATTTCATATTCATATATATATCATCGTACCTTCTTAATGAACCACTCGATTTCATTCCGGGGTTGAGTATGAGTTTCCACCTATCACCACTATTGAACTCTATGTCCATAAACATATAGTTCAACTATGGATAAGTTGAGCTGTCTCCCTGTGTCTGTGTACTGTTTATCCAAATTATCCTTTTGGAAAATATAGGTCATTGATAAAAAAAATTAAGTACTAGTCATTTGCTTCGAGTTGGCCGCTCCCTCCCTTCCCGCTTCACCGTACCGCACCCCTAAGGGACCCTATGAAACGCAATTTTATAACCTTTAGCAACGCAACCACGTACGGCACGTCCGTCCCCATCACTAATATCGCCTTTAATTTTAAATTTTTATTTGCTTATTATATTATTTTTTGTCGACGGGACCAGTTAATGTGCCTTTGACGAAATTTTGTAACGGTCATCGACGGCCAACTCCAAACAAACGGGTAGTAGCAATTGTGTTTCTTAAAAAAATCGTTGGTTTCTACAGGAAAAAATGTTACACGGCTTATTTATGGTAGCCAGCTGGCTGACCCCGATGATGTGGTCCCTTACACAACTGAAAGTCTGGCGCCGGAAGTATATCGAAGGTTGAAAATAATCCTTGTAATGCGACAATAAATAAATTTGGATTGATATTTACTTTGTTTTTCTTTCATAGTCATAGGACAGAGGCACAGGACACAACCTTTACGAAATATAAAGTCGAATTTTCCTCAGGTTTCTTAGGGTAATGCAACTTTAATGTAACTGTCTACATTTACACCCTGTATAAGAAAGTCGCAAGTCCAAAAGTACAACACGCTTAGTCGCGAATAGTACAGGCTTTAGGGTCAGCGCACACCTGGAACTGTTCGAGCAGTTTTCATTAATCAATTGATAACTAACTCAATTCAATGGTAATTGCAATAGAGTTGAAATTAGCGTGCAAGAGATCCCTGTCCCATCAGAGACGTGTTCGTATTATTGCTTGCACGCAATTTTCAACTCTATTTCATTTCTAATTGAGGTCATTATTGATTAATGAACGAACAGTTCTCCGTTAGGTGTGCGCTGACCCTTACACAACAGAGAAATTACACGTCCCTTCACATAACACTCCAAAAAAGCAACAATTATTACCTACACTTTACATCTAAAATAAGTCCGTAGATTGGTTTATCATAGTTTGTGGATTGAAGTTAAATTTTCTAAGATACATAAATGAAACAGCAAGTTTGTTTTGTTTTAGATTTATTTCACACAATCAAACATACGTCCCTAATAAATTAATCATTAAAACTATGAACTAACCTATTTGTTAATTTTATACACAGCTCCAGTTTTAACTCGAATCTGTTTTACAAAAGCATCTCTTAAATCTAATTTTAATTTAAATATTAGAAAAGAAAGAAAGTTACAAAGTAAATCGATCATTTACACAATGCTAAGGGATTTTACGGCCCTAATGTCGGCAGAAAAACAAAGAAAAAAGGTACTTAGTTAAAACGAAAACTTAACATAAAATTAACAAACACAGCCATTAAATCAATAACATTAATATCACAATTCAAACTTAACGTCAATTCAACGCTTAAAAATAAATAACAATAACAAAAAACAGAAACTAACAATAAAAACAATAATGCTTAATGAATACCTTATCCCCTTGGACAACTGTGTATTTGAATAGTAATAAATTGTATTGATGCACCACTAGATACAATAAAACAGTAATAGTTATTTGTGCAAGCAAATTAACAATGATTGTGGACAGACTACGTTAACACAAACAATAATTCTGTTGATATTTTGATAAAGATAAATAATGAGATAAAAATGGGGGATAAAATATTCACTAGGTCTGTTGAAAACAAATAAGTCGTGATAGTAACTCTAATACTGATGGAATACTCTACATTAACAAAAATTTTATTCATTTTTGTTATTTGCAGCCCAGAAAGTAGTAAAGGGTTACTAAATCACGAACATTACAAAGAAGTGCATTATGACAAGGTTCTTAATATAAAAACCTCACCAGAAGGCACAATACGTGACGAATAATGAAACAATGATCAGGCACTTGAGGCTTTAAGGCACATTGTGATCCTGGAATCAATTACTTACAATTACCTATTGGAGATAATAAAAAGTATTACAATTAAACAGAAAACCTGAATGTATTGACATTTTTGAAATTATGCAACAGGTAGTGTTTAACTAATTTTATATAGTATTGTCTGGTACTATTTATTTTGTGCTAGTTGTACTGAAAGCGGATATCAATAAACAAAACAAAAACTCAACTTTTTACTAACAATAAACTAAGAGAGCCATTGTTTTTCGGAATTTTTTTTTTACTTATTTTGAAAGTTACAATAGTTTTAAAGATGCTGCTTATTAAACTAGGTACTACGTTCTTTTTAGAAAAGTTATGACCAAAATCTTATGGTTTGGACTTCAGATAAATTAAATTCTGGTGTTTTGTTACAAATCTGGCTCTAGAGAAACTAAAATTATGAACAAAACGAAAACTCAATAGCAAGTTAATGAACAAACGAAATCGATGTTTCGATTTATATAAAACCCGCGCTAGGTAATTACAGTAACAAAACGTTAACTAACAAGAGCAAACTTAAAAACGTTGCGTCATATTTCGACTCAAATTTAACAAAAAGTAACAAAACAAAAACTCAAGATGAAACAGTTGCTTAAACAAAATTAAACCTTGTTGTTTTGGTTACAAATCGACATAAGTAATTTAACAAAAATCAAAACATAAAAACATTTGCAACTATAATTGAATCGACAACAAAATGAAAAACATTAACTCAGACAGGAGTTAATTTTAATTAATAACTGAAATGAAACAAAAGTAACGAAACAAAAATTCAAGATGAAACAGTAACTTTAACAAAATGAAACCCGTTATTTTGGTCACAAATCGACGTAATTTAACAAAAATCGAAACGTACAAATATTCGTTGCAACGATAATGGAATCGGTAACAAAATAGAAAACAATAACTCCCGTCTGTTTTTTTAATTAATAAGTAATAACTGAAATGAAACAAAAAGTAACAAAACAAAAACTCAAGACGAAACAGTAACTTTAACAAAATGAAACCCCTTGTTTTGGTCACAAATCGACGTAATTTAACAAAAATCGAAACGTACAAATGTTCGTCGCTACGATAATTGAATCGGTAACAAAATGGAAAACATTAACTCCTGTCTATTTTTTTAATTGTTAACTGAAATGAAACAAAAAGTAACAAAACAAAAACTCAAGATGAAACAATGACTTTAAAAAATGAAACCCGTTGTTTTGGTCACAAATCGAAGTAATTTAACAAAAATCGAAACGTACAAACGTTCGTCGCAACGATAATTGAATCGGTAAGAAAATGGAAAACATTAACTCCTGTCTATTTTTTTAATTAATAACTGAATTGAAACAAAAAGTAACAAAAGTAACAGAAGTTTTGGTTTGTTGAATTTTAACTTAAAACATTTTAGTGGTACTGTATGGGATGTAAACTAATCTTACGTTAATTTTAAGTAGGTAAAGTCACAAAATGAGATAAAAAGATATGAAATAATTCGAAAAATTAATATTGTTATCCTGTTTTCACAACAGGGCAGAGAATTTACGGCAGCTTTGGAAAAAATTAATGCCCTTCTCTATTCAAGTACAAATTTTATTACTTTACGAAATAATAACTTGTATTTTTGTATCTGTGTACTAGTAAAATGAATTAAAAAATGTGTCAACCTTCCAATTTAACAATAAGTACCAACTAAACAAAAACTCAAGGTATAACATTTACAGATTACTGAAAAATTGGATTCTCAATGCCAAACATATTCTAACAAGACAATTTTATAACATTTTGTGAGTAACAAAAGTTTAGCCCATAGTGGTACGGAGTATGTTTGGTTATTACGTCCAGCTTAAATGAAAACAAGAGTAACAAAACAAAAACTCAAATAGTAACATTAATGTAACGAAAAGTGTCATTAAAAAGCTAATGTAATTAAACAAAAACACATCAAAATTTACTGAAATGATTTGAAGTAAACCAGCTGTAACTATATTTTTGTTAGTGAGCCCAGCTTCAAAGGTTACAAATCATATCTTAATCTGATAACAAAAACGAGAAACTTGGTTACAAAGTGTTACTTTACAAGAAAAACTTTGTCGTCATTTTTACTGCAACTAAAAGGAAAGATAATCTTACTTTGTGTAACGAAGTAGCAAATAAGTAACAAAACAAAAACTCAAGATTTAAATGGTAACATTAATAAGGCGGTAACATTACAACAAGGCTTCAGTAACAAACAAGAAACAAAAATTCAACCAGTCTCAACAAATACGTTAACCCAATTTTACCGAAAAAAGAGCAAAGTAGACCTTTTTGTAAAAAGTAACAAATTTAACGACCAGTCCAGCTGGTTGTAACTCCGTGATAAAAGCCAAGTCCAGCTTGGCATAATATTAAGTCAACACGTTTCGTAACAAGATAACATAAACAAAGTTGGTTTTTCCATTGATTACTTTCAAAGATTACGTGGAAACTTAAAAAAGAAGTTATAAGAACAAACGTAACATGTGAAACAAAAACTTGAATCAACAACACCGAACATTAAGGGCACTTAACAAAAACTGTTTTGTTTCTGAATAAGTTGCACTTAAAAATACCTAAATTATCTGTAAAACACTCAGTTAAATCCTACCAGAAATAAGTCAGAAAAGCCCTAAAATTACCAACTAATTACCGCAAACACGTCACAAGGACTTAACTAAACCTAACTAAGACTATCCTATCTTTGGGTATCTAGAAGAAAATGGTTTTCTTTTACGAAAAGTTACCTCCATGATGAGAAGAGTGGAGTGGAGTGGATGTGGTGCTACTGCTGTCAAAATTGAAGCGACGCGACAGCCGAGATGTCGTTGAGAGAGATGTCATCATAGTGTTATGCTAAATGTTGTTGTTGTACGATGCTATAATTTTTAAGAATTCGTGCCCCACCTAGAACAAATGAAATAAAATATTAATAAACAAAAAAATAGTAAAGCTGTGGGTGAAATCTCTTATACTCAGTCAGATTGAATCATTTAAATGAAAATGTTAACTTACCATTTAATCCTTTTGTTCGTACGTTTTGTTCTAATTATGCCTTTTCTTTTAATTGAAATATCTTGCTTCAGTCACAGCTTTATGGCTCTTTAATCAGCTGAATCACACGTCACTGTTTTCAAACTTGAAGCGACAATTCGTCAGTTTGTTTACGTTGACCGATACGACGATAGTAAAGGTATCCACCGGGGGCCCCGAGACGTCGGACCCCCGGGGTTCTTCACTCGACCTCGTTGAATTCGGATATGGTCCGTTACTGCCGTTCCACACCCTTATATATGATTCCCGAAATCCCTCCCTTAGACCCCGTGGGAGCGCGCGCGCACGTGGGCTCCTTGCGTAAGCGCACACAATAGCTCCCTTTTCTTTGTCCGCCATTGATTTCAAATCCACCCTTCTTACGTCTTGCCTTCTATCTGTAGTTACCTGTTAGGGGAGAAATCCCGCTCTATGGGAATGTACGCAATCATAAGCCGAAATTGAATTACTGTACACGATTAACGTGTGATTTTATAAGGGGGTTGGCGAGTAGCGACTTTCTCACGGTGAGTTACTTATTGTCATGGTAATGATTGCTAACGGACAGTTCTGTTATTGCGCAATATTCTTGGTCCCTTGTGAACTGTAGAAATTGAAATCCTGTCCAATCTTATCAGCTGTAGTGTAGTGTCGATCGATGGCATGCCATTGAGTTTGACAAACTTAAAGTTACTTACTTAGTTACTTACTTTTTACCTAATCTTAAAGTTCATAGGGTCCTCAAACGAGAACTAAATCGTTTTTAATAGCCTGTTTGCACCTCTAGGATCGAGAGGACCATTGCGCGAAATCAAAAGGTTTCTATTTCTCTCTCTAGCAACATTTTCTCGAAAAACGTTTAGGAAATAATACACCACCGTACGTGAACCCTTTCTAAATAATTTCACAACATTTCTAGCATTTGCAAAATACTTCATTCACATACAATAATTTCACAACATTTCTAGCATTTGCAAGCATACAACTTCCTTTACATATAATAATGTTATTCTTTATTCCCAAAAACAATAAATGCAAACAAAATTAATATTCGCACAGAAATCTGAATCAAGGGTGAGGGTTCTGAAAGTTAACCCTGTACCTATGTTGTGCTCAAAGTCATTAATTTGCGGGCTCTACAAAGCGCGGCTGGCGATTGACTTGCCCCAAGTGTTTTGCTGCGGAACAAAAGATCTTTTCAGCGATATCGGAGAACGTGCTTCGCTTAAAATAATGAGACCTTTAATTTAGTAAGGTAAAAATGGTGTACTTATTGGTACAAACGTTTCTAACAAATTGGTAAAAATGATTTTATTATAGAAGTTGTAATGTAAGCCAAAAGCTAAATAAACTTTTAATTAGTCTTTCGTTGAAAGGCTAATATAAACAGGAATAGATCCATCCACAAGTACTAGGTGTTTTTAGCCTCACGATTGTTCAGTTTTTGTTTTTCTCACAGCAAAAAATGTTCTGTATTTCAGATTTATTCAAATAGCCAGAAATATTTATTTCAACACGTCACCATGTTCATTCACAATTTATAGTTGAAAACCGCAGAAAGTTTTTTTATGGGATGGAAAGTGGTTGCGTTCAGTTCCGAGGTCCATGCAGTGCAACTGTGCAACCAGGTGCATTTCACACTCCCGATGGCTCCCTTTCCCACGGTTGTATACAATACAAGTGTAGGTACAGTGTAGTGCTGCAGACACAGATTGCAATTGCATCCGGTGAATCTTACACCCGTTCGAATAGCCTACTTTTAGGAATGAGTTTATTTCTATAAACAAAAAAATAGCCACTTTGTTTAGATAAATATTTTATCGTAGAATCTCAAGATTTAGATCTATAACAAAATTAGAATTCGTATTTACATTTCTGTGAAAGGTGAATTGTATTTATATTTGATCGTTTTGTAGGTACTTATTTGGTCGCCTAAAATCTGTTTCTTGGTTAGTCATAGGAGTAAAAATTTGCATATTCCTAGTTCTTAGATAAAACCAGGAGTGCGATTTTTGAATCTCATTCTTGGAACTAAGCAGTTGAAAATGTCAATATTACTATGTAGACGTGCATCTTTCTTCTGCTGGTTTGACATTAACATATCATACTCTAGAAGTGCGATTTTTGAAAGTCAAAACAGGAGTAGAAAGATGCATATCTCCATAGTAATTTTGACATTTTTAACTGCTGAGCTCAGCGAATGAGTTTCAAAAATCGCACTCCAGAAGTGAACGTATGTAGTTGTGAAGTAAAAACATTCCTGTCTCCAATGACATCAACTAAATAAAAAAAATTTAATCACTTGATTTTATTTTTGTCTGCAAACAAGGCATCTGCTGAAAGAGATCTTGCAGTTTTATTGAGAGAGTGAGTAAACCATTAGGTATACAAACCTAACAAAATAGAGCTTTAACAAAGTTTAACCAACTCATTAAGCCCAGTTACAAAACGTTTTGTTGCGTTAATCACTTGCTAATCACGTCTAATTACTAGCGCTTAACTAGCGGTCAACTGAAAATAGATTACAGTAATAAGGCTGTCGATAATTACAACTACTATTACCGGCATCTAACCACACTGAAAAGGAAACTAAACGGTCCAGTGTTTGTGGATGTACTATTATCTATACAATGTGTTAATGAATTAACGCAAAACTAGAAAGTAGTTTGTTTAGAATCGAGAGCAGAATTTATCATGGTTTCAACATAGGTAATTTTTTTCAAAATATTAAATACTTAATTCGTTTGCAAAATTAAAAATTTAGTGAATCCGATGTCAAACCAGCGCATGGGCACACTCACATTACTTACTACCAAAACAAGATTCCATGAGTACGTTAGCACTTTTATTCATTGCTGAAATGATAAGAAATCATTTTTGACTCAAAACTTAAAATGTGAATAACTTTTAATTTTAATTATCAAGATAATGAAATTATTGTTTCAATCTAATTATTTTGTTATAATTCAGTATAAATCATCAGGGGTGTAGTGTATGAGGTTTTACGCTTATTCATTAGCACGTTGTATATCTACAGGGTGAAATTGATATCATTAGCTTAGACTCTCAGTTTAAAAGGATGCTAATGATATCAATTTCACCTTGTATTCTGTAAATAGAGAAAGATTTGGTCTGAAAGAGGATGTAGTGACAAAGATAGATAAAGATATGCTGAGATGCTTTGGTCAAATGGAAAGAAAGGAGACCTATATCGGGGCGTCTCATTGAGACCTCTAGTGACTGCAGAGCTGGCAGTTTCCTGGCACAAAGAATCAGCCTCACCATCCAGACGGGGAATGCCGCTAGCCTGTTGGGCACCATGTCTTGCAACGACGCTCTAGAGAGTGTGTATTATTGGGTCCGGGCCCGTGCTCCACCTAGGTTCTCCACCTGGGTGAAGCACGGGATACTAACAGGTCCTCGTGCTCCACCTGATAATATTATTGTACAGTCCGTGACACAATTAAAGAGGCCCTTGTCAATAAGGTAGCCGTAGCGGGAATTATTTATAATTTTTGTGTTTAGCTTGTTCTTTGTTGTATTATTTTTGTCTATTAAATATTATTTTAGTCAAAAAATGGATGAAAACGGACGTAAGATTTATAATTTTTAAGGCAAGCGTGACCGGGAATATCAAAGGGTACGAAAATTGTTGATAAATAAGGTCAGGTAAGAGGTACCAGTACCTAACCGACGAGAATGCATGAAAAGATGTTGAATGTCGAGGACGGAGAGAGGTTTGTAAGGATCATAGCAAGTGGTATTCTGTTGTCTGTGCCCCAATGGGAGACAGGCTTGAGAATAATGTAGGTTTCTAAACTAAATTATACTATAATATAACTGTAAAAGAGATGTGTGTCTGTTAGATATCCTTTTAGAGCATCTTTAAAACCAAACATTTCGCTACTAGTGGTTGAACACTTGACTAACAGACAGATTGACGCTGGAGTTATAGTTTAGTTTAGGTGATTGTATTTCAGATTCTTAGTAAGTCAGATTTGGGAAACAAAACTGTGCGATGTCTTTTAAAATAACCACGAATCCCTACACTGGGTAGTCTGACATTAGGCCGTTGTTATAGAATCTGACCCGAAATACTGTTGGACCTTGTCATCATAGCATACCTACGCGAAAGCGTTTAACTTTTTGCTTAATTACTTCTTTAATAAATAGTTCAAAAATTAATTGGCGTTTGGCTAGTATTAATATGTCGTATGTATGGCGTATGTTGGATTAAAAACCCGTGGTGGTCCAGTGGCGAGTAACCTTGCCAGCCGTGCAGGAGGCGATGGTTCGATTCCCGTCCAGGCCGACTCGTACCAATGAGTTTTTCGGAATTTATGTACGATTTGTCACACCACTGGCTTTTCGGTGAAGGAAAACATCGTGAGGAAACCTAAGTACATGCTTCAATTTCGAGGCATGTATCGTACCTACTGCCCATTACAAGTGGCGACGGGCTCACTCCCCGTCACACTGGACGGAGTTTCGGTACTACTAGTGAAACGTGGATGTTCTGAAGTTTCAGAATATCTCTGACTACCCCCTCGGGGAATATAGTCGTGAGCATATGCCAATATATTAATACAAACCTACACTACAAAATGTCTGAGAAGTGTAGGGAAAGCTGTCTTCATAACTGATTAGGGCAAGCTTTTAGCCGTGTAGACACTAATTGCGAATAGAAAACGATTAATAATACACGTTTACTTTAGATTTAACCGTCTGACATGTAGGTCCGACAAAGTCCGACAAGCTATATTGGTTTGTTTACGTTACAGTTACTCCCATTAGCCAGTCATTTTACGGAGTTTAGTTTAGTTAGAAGGGGTGGGGAGTAATTATCACTGGGACTTTTCAAACTGTAACCGGTACCATTTAGTGACAAAAAAACTATCTGAAACATATTTTAAAAATTAGTTACGCAACATAGAAAATAAAATTGTATCTCCCAGAATAGCCCAGTCATTTTACGGTTTGAGCCGGGAGTAATTACTAATTGGTATTTTTTTCGGTACAGTATTTAGGTTTAAAGAATATTTATTTCTCAAAAGAAATTTACATTTCACTTATATGAGAAACCAGTGAGAAACAAAGTTTATGTCTTACGTGCTAGCAAGGAAACATAATTAAGGTAGGTACTTATAGTATTGTGCTGCGAACTTATAATATTTAATTAATGAACTAATGATCCTTATTACAAAGCTTTAAGGTGGTAACTAGCTTAAAAATAGTAGGGTAGATGCGAAACATTTTTATGCATTCGACTCGACAATAACACAAAAGGACCCGGTCTTTAGAAATCGGACATTGCAAGTGGTTCTAAAACTTTTTGTTAGTAAATCCCCAATGTTGTTTTAATAAATTGTAATTACTAATCATTAATAATGTGGATTTAAATGATAAAGTTTTTAAATTAAATACCTATATTTCATTTATTTTAGAATATTTTGGTTTTATTTGTTATTTTTATGTATGAAAAATTTTATTTTTCTTTTTGTATGTTTTTTGTGGTTGGTACGTACTTTTTGTTTTGTTTTTGTTTTATATATATTCTTTTTTTATTTTTTACTGAATTTTATTTTGTAAAAATAATTTTCTGTTAATAATTTTAAGCATTATTATTTATTTTGTATGTGGTTGTCAATTTATTTAGTTTTCTTCGTATATTTCCATCCAGTTTTGTGTATTATATAGTATATATTATATTAGATAATTATGTTTTACTTCAAACTGTCTAAGAATAATTTTCTGGTATAAATTTTTTAAGTAAGTTTTTGAACGCGGTTGTCGATTTAGTTTGCTTTATTATGCGTGGCAGGTTATTATATAGTTTTGCTCCCTCATGCATAATATTGTGTTTGCCATAGTTAGTTCTCGGGGCCTGTGCGTATAAATCATTTGCATTTCGAAGTCGTCTTTTGGTAATTTCATAGTTATTTGTAAAGTTTATTTCCGTGTTGATTTCTTTATTTATTATTTTTTTTATTAGGATGCATGTATTATATATGTATGACTGTTTAATATTCATAATTTTGGTGTCCTTGTATAGTTGTTTTGTGGGTGTCAAATAGTGATAGGAAAATAGAACTTTAATCAATTTGTTTTGGGATATTTGGAGGTCTTTTAAATTTGATGGAGCAGCAGTACCCCATATTTCAATTAAATAGTCAAGGTGTGGTTTGACGAGAGAATTATATACATTGTAGCGAATTTGACGTGGGAGACAGCTGGCAATGTTGCGTAATGCTCCGGTGAGACATGTAAGTTTTAATCGAACGTGTTCTATGTGCGCATTCCATGAAAGTCCGTGATCAAGTATCAATCCCAGGTACCTTTCTTCATTTTTTTTGTGAATTATTTCATTATTTATAGTAATGTCTGCATGGTTTGGTATTTTTTTGTTTTTTGCTGAAAATATCGTATAGCATGTGTTGAGGATTGTAAACTCCTTTATTACTTTTATTATTTACTTTTATTTTAGCTCTATGAAAGTAGTAGTTGTTTTTTTGTCTTGCTTTGAAGTCTGTCGCCTGCTGTGCCGTTTTTTCGCCCTTTTCTGTAAATTTTTCGCTAAAAACACGAATTATATTGTTTCAAGAACGCGGCCTTTTATTCCATTAGTTAAAATCTACAGTCCGCTACATTTTGGTCCATTCTTCGCCGTTCTTTTTTTCTTGGAAAAATATAATTCTAGATTATAGTCGAAAAATGGTAAAAACAAGGTCGCAGCAGCAGCCGCAGCTCGTCGGGGTTCCGGGACCCCCCGCGCCTCCTCCGCCGGCAACGGGTAGTTGTGCGGCTTCCGGCGTATCGTCGCGACCGTCGTCGTCCGGTTCATCGAGGACGGCAGCGCGCAGGCTCGCCTTACAGGCGGAGCATGCCCGCCGCCTTGTTGAACTTGAGAAATCGGCGATGGACCTGGAGCTCCAGGCGAGTCTTGCTCAGCTGGAGGTGGCAGACGACGGCGCGGCAAGCGTAAGATCGTGGCTAGAAACTAATAAGACTCTCCTGTCGTGTGTCGAGTCTGTTTCGCAGGTGCCGTTCTGTTCTTCTACGGTGGCAGAGCCGTCAGGCGCGTCCGCCGCCCCTGCAACCTCGGCGCCAGCCGTTGCAGAGGCGCCTACGCGTGCGCTACGTCCTGGCGGTCTCTCTAGTATGCCCACTGTAGCGAACATGCCTGGCGGGCTTACCGGCGCGTCCCGCGCCACCCGTCATGGAGGCTTACCCCCTGCCGACCAGGATCGGCAGGATGGATTTTTAGAGCTTGCCCATGCCATACAGGGCCTCTCAGCCCAGAAGCCAAAGGTAAGTCTACCCAACTTGCCTTTATTTGATGGAAAGGGTAATGAGTGGCTAATTTTTAAGCGCATTTTCGAGGACACGAAAAATGCTTTCACACCAGTGGAAAATTTAGCGCGTTTGAGCCACGCTCTACGTGGCTCCGCTCGGGAGGCCGTGTCTGTGCTCCTAGTCGCTGCTCATGACCCTGATCTAGTTGTCGCTGCCCTAAATAGCAGGTTCGGGAATAGTGAGCACATTTTGTTAGGAGAAATTAACCTAATTAAGGCCTTACCCAGGCTTCACAGTTCTGAGCCCACCTCAGAACTGTTAGAATTTTCCTGCAAGGTACGTAACTGTGTCGAAACTATTAAATTATTGAACCATTTCGAGTATTTGGCGTCTCCTGAATTATCTCATTCTATTCTCGGTAAGCTGACGCCTGCCTTGCGGGCTCAATGGACTCATTTTGCAGCCGATAGAGCCCACCAATCAGCCTACAAACTCGAATTATTGTCCGACTTTTTAGTTCATGAAGCCGAGGTGAGAAATAAATTTGGTTTCATGACAGATAGTGACATTCAAAGGATCCATGCCACTAACAGTTACGTTAAGGTTGATAATAAAAACTCTTCGCATTTCTCTCAAGGCAAAAAGGTTAAACCGCCATCTAGTGGTGAAAAGCCGAACAAGTGCAAGTACTGTTTAGCTAATAGTCATGGCGTTGATAGATGTCCTAAGTTCTTAATTCTGTCCGTAGATGAGAGATGGCGTTGGGTGAAGTACCAAAGAGTTTGTCATCGATGCCTTAAGAGAGGCGGTCATAGGTACAGTTCCTGCCAACCCGAAGGCGTCTGCGCTGCTGAAGGGTGTGCTAGAAACCACCACAAGCTTCTTCACGCAGTCCAGCCGCCGTCTGTCCCTCCACTCTTGCCGCCGCCGTTGCTGTTTCGAAACAAATCCCCTCCGGTAGGCTCAAGTTCGCCGCCCTCTGACAACGATGCAGGTAGTGACAGAGAGGTAGTGACACACGCTTCTTCTAGTTCAGGCAATTTATCTTCATTTAAAGCACTATTAAAAATTATACCAGTAATAGTCAGCGGCCCTGGTGGCAGCTTAGAAACGTTTGCTTTATTAGACGACGGTTCCACCGGAACCTTTATAGACTCGAAGGTGTCTGAAGCAATAGGTGCCCACGGACCTAAAACGTCTCTGAGAATGGACTGTATTAACAGTCTGTCTAAGGAGGCTGAGATCGAATTTGTGAGTATTGATATTAAGGGCAAGTTTTGTAGTAAGTCTCATAAAATTCGGAATGCCCGATCAATTAAAAATCTAAATTTGAGTCCGAGTCATTCGATTAGTGTCGAGGAGATTAAACGATATCCACATCTTGCCGATCTGTGCGACATACTTGCTCATCAAAATGCGGTTCCTATGTTGCTAATTGGAATAGACAATTGGCACCTGATTATTTCGAATGAGACTCGTCAAGGTAATCGTTCGCAGCCAGCCGCGTGTCATACAGCGTTAGGTTGGGTATTGTTTGGCCTCGCTGGTAGTAGGACTAACACGGTGGATTTCGTAAATCATTGTACGGCTTCGAACAAGCCTGATGACGTCAGCACTCTTATCAACGATTATTTCAGATTAGACTCGATAGGAATTACAAAGGAGACTCCACGCTCGAGTTATGACCAACGAGCTCTGCAAATTTTAGAGAGTACCACACGTCATTTACCCGATCGGCACTACGAAGTAGGTTTGTTGTGGCGTAGCGATGATATAGAGATCCCTAAGGGTAGTTTTAATGTAGCTCTAAACAGATTTAAAAGTTTGGAACACAAATTTCGTCGGAACCCAGCATACGCAACACTATATCGTCGCAACGTTCAAGACACTATAGACAAAGGTTATGCAGAGCCTTGTCTACCAGGTCAGTCATCATCATCTTCAAAAAAGATATGGTATTTGCCGCACTTCGGTGTTACTAATCCGAATAAGCCTGGTAAGCTCAGAGTTGTGCATGACGCAGCGGCAACATGCAATGGTGTAAGCTTAAACTCTATGTTGTTATCAGGGCCAGATCTTCTTCAACCGATTTTAGATATATTAGTGCGCTTTCGCGAGGGGCAATACGCCTTATCGGCTGATATACGCGAAATGTTTCCACAGTTGAGAATTCGTGATGGGGACCGAGATGCACAAAGGTTTCTATGGCGCGCCTCTCCTGACTCACCAGTTAGCTCATTTCGTATGGCATCAATGATTTTCGGGGCAGCTTCGAGTCCCTTCACGGCATTATACGTGAAAAATAAAAATGCTTTAGAGTTTAAGGATAAACTCCCTAAGGCAGTCGATGCAATTCTTAATAACCATTACATGGACGATTATCTAGGTAGTCTGAATAGCGTTGAGGAGGCAGCCTGTATGGCCCGTGACGTAGTCTATATCCACAAACAGGCAGGATTTGAAATGCGTGGCTGGGTATCAAACGAAAAGGAAGCTCTTCGTCTCATATCTCCCGATTTGCGTCATCAGGGAAATTCGGAAGTTAACTTAGGATCGTTTCCGGATAGTGTCCGCACTCTAGGGTTAATTTGGCAGCCCGCGACTGACACTATCGGTTTTAATATCAATCCTACTCATGCTGTTCCGGATAGAATAACAAAACGCACCGCCCTGTCGCAGTTGATGCGAGTTTTTGACCCACTGGGGTTATTGTCAACACTGACAATCAGAGGCCGCATTCTGTTTCAAAACGCATGGCGAAAAGGGCTTGAATGGGATCAGGAGCTTCCACATGAAGAATGCCTTAAATGGAGACGGTGGTTTTCAGACGTGGAATCGGCCGTCTCGAGTGTAAAGTTCCCTCGATGGTATCTTGGTAAACCTTTTCCTATTAGGCGCGAGTTGCACATTTTTTGTGACGCCAGCGCAGATGCATATGCTGCCGTGATATATTGGCGATTCACGTTTGCTGATGGATCCGTGCAGCTCTCGTTAATTTGTAGTAAAGCGCGTGTGACACCGCTAAAACCGGTGTCTATTCCAAGGTTGGAGTTGCAAGCTGCCCTTATAGCCGCTCGTCTAGCAGCTTCAATCGGGGAAGCACTTACATACAAACCGGATCAACGTTTTTTTTGGAGCGATTCAAAGAACGTTTTATGCTGGCTGCGCAATGATGCGCGTTCCTTTAAACCATTTGTAGCTCACAGAATCGGGGAAATTACCGAAACTACTGCAGTTAGTGAGTGGCGGTGGGTACCAACTTCATTAAACGTGGCTGATGATGCCACCCGCTCTCGTTCTACTCCGCTTTCGGTGACCGACAGATGGTTTCAAGGTCCGGATTTCTTGCTTTTGCGTCGTAGTGAGTGGCCTTCTGAATTTACATCAGTCGATCCCGAGCCGATTCTTGAATTAAAGTCTAACGCGGGAGTCAATTGGCTAACAGTTTATCAAAACGAAACGGCAGCCAGGAAGAGCTCATGTTATGTAGTAGCTAATTGTATTAGGTTTAGTTCTTGGTTACCGTTTCTGCGCTCCACAGCGCTAGCACATAAGTACATTAGAAAGTTACGATTAAATGTATTACAGAAAAAAGGTGTACTCACATGTAAAATTTTGTGGTTGGAAAACTATGTCACTTTGTACGAATTAAGCCAATCCGGCAATCGCACTCCGTTCTCCGCTACAATAACTGCTGAGGATCTTGATCTCGCTCGTTTGCATGCCTATCGTTCTTGCCAGTCAGATTCTTTCGAACGAGAACTTAAATGTCTGCGATCCAATGAACCGTTACCTCGGGAAAGCAAATTACATAAGTTGGAGGTTTTCTTGGACAAGGATGGCTTGATTCACGTAGCTGGCCGAATTGATATGATCAAAGACGTCGGAGAGTACGTCAAACGTCCAATCGTACTAGATGGAGAGCATTGGGCCGTACAGCTACTTATTTTGTACTATCATAAAGAGGCAGCACACGCCAACAGTGAAACAGTACTAAATGAGATGAGACAACGTTTTCACATTTTTCGTTTGAAATAATAAAGAAGAATAAAGATTATAAAGAAGGTGGTCCACCAGTGCAAATTTTGTTCGATCCGCAAAGCAGCTCAGACTTCTCCTCCTACCGGTGATCTTCCTTCAGCTCGACTTGCACATCATAAAAGGTCTTTTTCCTGCACTGGTATAGATTATTTCGGACCAGTCAATGTGAGCGTCGCAAGACGCACCGAGAAGCGCTACGTAGCACTGCTCACATGCCTCACGACCAGAGCGCTTCATCTTGAGGTAGTGCATAGTCTTTCTGCAGATTCAGCCGTGATGGCCTTAAGACGATTTGTAGCCAGGCGAGGAACTCCATCGGAAATATGGAGCGATAATGGCACCGCGTTCGTCGGCGCTGCCAAGGAATTGAGAGAACTGTATGGAGATCCTGTAACTACCTTCGCCGCGAATTCCGGAGTCAAGTGGCGTTTCATTCCTCCTCGAGCTCCTTTCATGGGTGGAGCATGGGAGAGGCTCGTTCGTTCAGTTAAAACCGCACTTAAAGTAACCCTCAAAGAACATAAGCCACGGGACGAGCTCCTCTCTACCTTATTAGCAGAAGCTGAAGCGCTTGTCAACAGCCGGCCGTTAACCTACGTCGCTACGGACGCTAATGAGGAAGCCTTAACCCCGTGCCATTTCCTGTTAGGTTCATCATCGGGAGCCCCCACGGTAGTCACCTTGTCCGATAGAGATTTATGTGGCAGATCTCAGTGGAAAAAGGCTTTGAGATTATCCGACCACTTTTGGCGTCGTTGGGTTAAAGAATACTTACCAACTCTTATTCCGAAGCAAACCGCTCCTACTCACTACACAAATTTGAAGATCGGAGACGTGGTGGTAGTGGTAGACTCCAACCTCCCACGAGGAACTTGGCCCAAGGGCAGGATTACGGCCGTCTTTCCGGGTCAGGATGGAGCGGTAAGGGTAGCGGAAGTAACCACAGCCGCCGGAATATTCAAGCGGCCTTCCAGGAAGCTAGTGCGATTGCCGGTGGACTGAATAGCTTTTAGAATTTCAATTTGTAACGCCACTGATTTTTCTGTAGTTTTTGTAATATTTCTGTTTACCCCCTCAGGGAATATAGTTTCGGGCATGCAAAGCTTGTTTGCCTTTCATGTTACTTCGTCTCCTCAGGAGGGGGAGCATGTTGAGGATTGTAAACTCCTTTATTACTTTTATTATTTACTTTTATTTTAGCTCTATGAAAGTAGTAGTTGTTTTTTTGTCTTGCTTTGAAGTCTGTCGCCTGCTGTGCCGTTTTTTCGCCCTTTTCTGTAAATTTTTCGCTAAAAACACGAATTATATTGTTTCAAGAACGCGGCCTTTTATTCCATTAGTTAAAATCTACAGTCCGCTACAGCATGTTTTTGAAGCATTTATAGTAAGTAAGTTGTAATTGTACCACGAATACAATCTATTTAGGTCATTTTGAGCCTCTGTTATCAAGTCATCTATTTGGTGACCAAAATAAAACAAACAGGTATCATCGGCATATAAGGTCAGGTGGCCTTTTAATGCAATCTGGTCTATGCTATTTATATACGTCAGAAACAACAGAGGACCCAGAATTGAGCCCTGCGGGACGCCGCATGTTATCAATCTGGGTTCGCTCTTGCAATTTTCTATTTGAACAACTTGATGTCTATTTGATAAGTATGATTTAAAAATTTTAAGGGCTGTACCAGTGATACCTATACTTTCTAATTTCTGTAATAAAATGGAATGGCTGACAGTATCGAACGCTTTTTTTAGATCTATAAAAATACCAAGTACTATATTTTTCTTGTCAATATTGTTTTTAATTTTTGTCACTAGATCTATAGTAGCAGCCAGAGTATTATGTTTTGAGCGGAAGCCATATTGTCTATGTGATAAGAAGTTTATTGAATTTAGATAGTCTAGGAGTTGTTTATAAATTATTTTCTCAAAAATCTTTGATATTACTGGCAAGACAGATATAGGCCGATAGTTGCCTGGGTCACTTTTCGTGCTCGATTTATATATAGGTGTTACTTTTGCAACCTTCAGTGTTTCGGGAAATGTTCCATTAGGAAGACATTCGTTGATACTGTCAGTCATTTCCCTTGTAATAAGATTTTGAATACATTTTATAGTTTTTGTGTTGATATTATCTATACCTGAACTCGAGTTTGAATCTAGTTTTGAGATTATTTTTGATAGTTCCTCAGTAGTACACGGTGTAAATTCAGAAAGCCCCTTTTGATTTGAATTACATGGAAGTACTGTATTTACGGTATTGTTATGAAATTTTTGTGGAATGTTATTGGCCAGGGTAGCACCTATAGATGAGAAATAGTCGTTAAAACAATTGCAAATATCTTTTTCTATATTTAATTTAATATATTTTTCAAGGTCGTTGTAGTTTTTGTTATTTATTTCTATTGGGTTTTTCTGTATACATTCATATAGTTACATACATACATACATATTCTCACGCCTGTCTCCCACTGGGGTAGGCAGAGACAACGGAACGCCACCTGCTACGATCCTGACATACCTCTCTAGCTTCCTCCACATTCATAAGACCTTTCATGCATGTTCGTCGGTTTCGGGTAGATCTGACCTGGCCCTTCTTAAGCACGTCGCCAATTTGGTCCGTATATGTACGTCTAGGCCGTCCCCTTCCAACATTTCCACTTACGCTTGCCTTATAAATTGCTCTCGTCAATCTGCTCTCATCCATTCTTTCCACATGACCAAACCATCGCAACATACCTTTCTCTATTTTTGTCACTACATCCTCTTTCAGACCACAGCGTTCTCTAATAAAACTATTTTTCAATTTATCCATCACATTTACACCACACATACTTCTCAATGAGCGCATTTCCACTGCGTTAATCCTACTTTCATGCGTCTTCTGCCATACCCAAGATTCACTTCCATACATCAATGTCGGGACTAACACTCCATTATGAACTGCGTAACATATAGCCTTATACTGAATCTTCTGTTTCCGGGTCGGTATTCTTCTTTTCAGCTCCAAGTATAACTGCTTATGATCAGACATTGCGGATTCGATGACTGCTAGATGGAAGTTGTCTTCGTGCAAATTCGTGCAAATATGATCTATGATGGTTTTTGTAGTCGCTGTCTCTCTTGTACAATGTTCTTCATTAATTTTATTTATTATTTTGAAACCAGATTCTTCCAGCATAGTTTTGTATTTAATAGTAGAAGATTCCTGACTCAGAAGATCTACATTAAAATCTCCTAATACTATGGTCCGTTTTGTTCGTTCTAGTTGTTGCTCGTATGTTGTTAGAAATTCGTTGAGTTTGTCTCTTTCTGGTTTGTATACTACTCCGATGTCTATAGAGAGTTTATCTATATGAAGCCATAAATAATTATTTCCTCCGATGTAGTGCTTTTCTTTGAGAGAGTGTTTAATATCATTATGGATATATATAGAGACTCCACCTCCACGACGATCCGTTCTATAATCATAATAATGGGTGTAATTTGGTATGTGATATAATTGGGCATCATTTTCAGATTTTAGCCAGGTTTCGGTAAGAACAACTATATCCAAGGTATTGGTGAAAGATCTAATAACACATAGCAGCTCATCAAATTTTCCCTTTTTTCGGATGCTACGAACATTTGCATAAAAACATTTCAAGGATCGGTAATTTGAAGATATTTGTTGGTAGTTATCCAAGACTTGATAGGTAATTAAACTTGTGTCATTATTAGTACATGGTGAGTGCGACGATGGTTTTAGTTTGAGTTTTTTGGTTGCGACTGAATTATTTTTGGTATGCCCTTGATATATTTTATAATCAGGTTTTCTTCACCCTTTTCCTGTCGTATCTGTAGTTCTTCTTTTAACTCTTTAAGATATTTTTGTTCATATGGTGTTTTGTCAGAGTAGATTTTGACTGCTGTAACTATTTTTGATTTGTTTCGTAATATGTTAAAAGCTATCTGATCAGATTCAAAACGTACTTTTACGGGACGAGTCTTCGTGGGATCATATTTTCCCAATCTAAAGATCTTGATCGGGTCTGGGCAGTCTTTATAGATGGTTTTAATTATTTCCATTACAGCCTTTTTGTTATTTTCATATTGATTGGAAGTTTCGGCTTCTGGAATACCCGTAATGATGATATTGTTTTTTCTTTGGTGGCGTTCTTGAAATTCGGCAAATATTTCATCAGATGAGAGAGATGTCACGAGTGGGGCACGCGTTATATTGTTGAGATCAGTCTGTAGAAAGTTGACTTTAGTCTCAGTTGCAAGAGTGAGGCTTTTGACATCTTGTATCTCAACAGTTCCAAATTTGAAATTTTGGTATTATCTCGTTATGAAAAAACCTGATGGTAATTTTTTTTGCACATATTTAAGGCATTATCGTTATACATACTTCAAACATGGTGTAAATATTTTTGTCTACTTAGAAGGTTTTGAAAAATACATTCGTATTTTCTAATAAAAACCTCTTTTTTTTTAAATTTCAATGCCTATTTTATTTCTAAAAATAATGTACATTGTAAAATCTTATTAAAATGAGTGCATTAATATTATTAATTTAGAAGCCTTCTGGGACTCACAATCTTGATTTCTATGTTGCGTAGCGATTTTTTTTTTAATTTGTTTTGAGAGTCTTTTTGTCACTAAATAGTACCGGTTGCAGATTAAAAGTCCAATTAGTAATTACTTCAAATTAAAGTCCGTAAAATGACTGGGCTAGAAGGCTTTTAACTAATTAATATTATTAGTATTATTACCAATGCCATACCATTATAATTAGATTTAACAATGTAAATTATTTTTGAGTTATAAAATAGGCATTGAAATTTTAAAAATGAGGTATTCATCAGAAAATACTAAATTTTATATTTTGGGCTGTTGCGGACCTTTTTATTTTACTTTGGTACATTTCTAAGCTCATATTGGCGCTTAAATACTATACCGAAAAAAAATATCAATTATTAATTAGTCCCGGCTCAAACCGTAAAATGACTGGGCTACATAGTGACCCAAACAGTGATTGTAGATTAGTAAAAGAAAATACATAAATCAAAGTACGTATACAGTACAGGGTGTAAGGAAAAGTATCATTAACCTGTACCACATACTATACCCATAAAACTGACAAATTTTTATTCTATGGGAGTAAACATGTAAAAGCAAAAAAAAATGTGCTGTCACATACATTTGAGTCGAGTTCGGCGACTACGTGCTGCAGTTGAGTATGGAAAAGCCCGTGGGAAAAGCTGTTTTTTTTTTTGCGATTACTGTTTTACGCTAAAATTATGCTAAAATTGTAATTTCATTTCTTTAGGTGCACAGATTATAAAAATAGTACCTACTAGCCTACTATCCTCACAGAATAAATAATTTTAATTACACACTATTTTATAATATACTTAATGTATTCATAATATAATTACTATCATAATAGTAAATAGATATACAACGTGTTAATGAATTAACGCAAAACCTCATACACCCCAACTGATTTATATCAAAATAATTAGATTGAAACAATAATTTCATTATTTTTGTAGTTAAAATTTAAAGTTATTCGCATTTTAATTTTTGAGGCAAGAATGATTTTTCATCATTTCAGCAATGAATGAAAGCGCTAACGTACTCGTGGATAAATTTTAATAATCTTGTTTTGGTAGTAAGTAGGGTGGGTGTGCCCGTGGGGTGGGTTGACATCGGGTTCAATAAATTTAAAATTTTACAAAAAAAATCTTTAATATTTTGAAAAAAATTACCCATGTTGAAACCATGATAATTCGATTCGGCTCTCGATTCTAAACAAACTACTTTCTAGTTTTGCGTTAATTTATTAACACGTTGTATATTATGTAGTTCCGTTATTTATAAATAAGGGGAGAGTCGTTCGCTATTTCCTCTCTTCTCATATTCCTGCCATACGCTATACAGGGTGTAAGTAAACTGAAATACGTTACATATTTTAAGGGGTGCTTCAGACCATCCAACTGAAAAACTTTCGTCTTAAGACCAACATTGAAATCGCGGGATAAAAAAAAGCATTTCCATGTATTTGGGTTGAGTCGCTGTTGACGGTTTCTAAGGAACTTCTCTGATAATTTTTTTCGCGATTTCAATGTTGGTCTTATTGTAAAAGTTGTTCAGTTTGATGGTCTGAAGCACCTCCTATAGTATGAGACCTTACGGTTTACTTAAATACAGGTTGTTGATTTAAAATGCCAGGCTTTTTGAGAAGGCATTCAAATATCATTCCTGAAGCTATAATGCAGGAATAAAATTACAATTCCTTAAAAACCTCCCACAAAATTATAACGTCAACCTCACATCGGCCGAAGACACCCGTGATATCTAGCGGCAATTTAAACAGCTGCCTGTAGCTTACAGTGCGCCATAGCTCACACGTGCACCACAGCTCGGACCCAATAAATTGATCAAACAGTAACGACACAAAGCTATACTTTTACGTTACACTATATACCTAGTACATGCCGACAGACGTGCGCACCAAAGGCATTGCAGTTTGAAATCCCTCGAGTCGTTTCTAACGCAGCCTCTGTCCACTACCGATAAGAGAGGAAGCGTTGAAATGACTTAGAAAAAATCCACCAAGAGAACTGCTTCATTTTCCCACCTTCGCTGAGCTCATGCAGGAAGTAATAATAATATTGTATTTATATCGTTACTACCTACTGGTTGGCTGGCTGGTTATTTCGTCAGGCGCACCCTGGGAAATCAGCCTTCTAAACGACCATTGCTGATTGGCAAATGTTTCCATTACAGCGTGACGTGAGAGTGATTGACATGCGATATACTCATATTACAGGGGCCGACTAATGATCAGACCATCAAACTGAACAACTTTCTCCATGGGACCAAAATCGAAATCGCGAAAAAAAAACAGCTGTCTGTCCCATACATTTGCGTCGAGTAGATTTGCAGTTTTGTGTGGAATAGCAGATTTTTTTCACGTTTCCTGAGGTAGGCTCCGTAGGGAAAGTTATTCAGTTTGATGGTCTGAGTTGACCGCTTCAGTCTGTGGAGGGCTGCCCCTTATACTGTATCGAGTATACAGACACGATTGAAGAAGATCGCTACTGCTTAATCAGTGTGATGGGGCTCGGACGTACTTTCCAATGGTTTTGTTAAGATTTCCCCGCGCAAGGCGAAGCCGAGCGCCTTCTCAATTATTCACACACACTCGCTTTCTGGCCCCGGCTCTTTTCATAAAGGACAATGGCGGATCCAGGTCGAGCGAACAACAGAAAGATTGCAAAAGTACACCGTAAGGCAAGGATATGAGGTGAACTTTAATATTAAGCGTCTTGAAAGAGGTCTCCGGACGCCATCATTACGTCGCGTCGCTTTACTGATAAAAGATGACAATAGCACGTTTAAAAAGTAATTGTAACGCGATATTTCGTAATTTACGAAACATCTTTTTATGTCTTTGCGAAGTGTTTACTCTGAAAATAATAAAAAGGAGACGGATGTTTTATTGATGTCAACAGGCCTTCTTCACTTTATGTGACACTTGATGTTTGTATATCTCCTACTCAAGTTATTTCTAGACAATTTCGAGATTATTTTTTATATTCACTTCTACGAAATTGTACTATACGAGCTTTTACCCACGACTTCGTCCGCATAAATTATATACCAGATTTTAAGTCAGATGATAAGCTATCAAACAAAAAAGTTTCATCAAAATCGGTTCGGTTCGGTTTCGTGATACTCGAACAAACAAACACCTAAACAAACAAACAAACAAACGAACAAACAAACAAACAAACAAACAGACAGACAAAAAATCCAAAAATTGTTGATTTGGAATCAGGGACAGGTAAATACCATGTCGTAATATTTTTTTGTAAATATCTTCAATATACAGACACATTTCTGTTACAGTTTTATAATAGTTTAGATTAGTTCATAGATTTATATAATATATATGTCTTTGGATTAGTTACATTTAGTTTCGATTTACAGAGATTTGTGTTAATTATAATTAGGTACCTACTCAAGATATTATAAGGAGTCCTGAGGAAATACGATTTATATTATGCGCTATTGTAAAAAAAAAACAACAGTACTCCGGGAGTGCCGGCAGAAGTGAAAACTAAGAGATCTTACATCTTACGTCACGTGACGTCACGGTCTAACTATATCTATGCTTACGAATTTTCTATCAGATTACGTGACGTCACGGTCCTGACGCGAGTTTAACATTTTGAACCCATCCCAAAAAGTGCACAACGCCGCTAAAGAACTTTTCACTTCAAAAAAAATTACTATTATCCACCTTGGAATTACTAAAACTCATATAACCTACCTCTGGTATGTTTTTGCTTCTATCAGCTGTTTAAATGCAAATGTAAAGGAAAATACAGTAAAACCTGGGTTGGAATAACCAGAGGGTCCTTTACAAACTCACCCTTGTAGGGGGCACGATTGAATGCGCTATTTTTATAGCGCGGGTATAGTGCTACCTACCTTCTCCTTCAGGTGCAGACTACAGTGTTGCCAGAAGGTTACTTTTGTAACCTTTTAGGTGATTTTTAACTCCGTCAGGTTACCTTTGGGTTACACGACTGAAAAGGTTACTTTTGGGTGATTTTTCTGAATTTGAAGAATCACATTTAAATTTACATGAAACGGATCCTTTTTATATTTTTTGAAATGTTGCCGCAAAGCGTCGTTCGTAACGATTAAATGAGTTTTACTCCAAAAACATTGTTTTCTCATTCGCACTAATGGTCACCAAATCTGAGACCAAATCAATAATGACCAAATGCAACTCGCTCGATCAATGAATCTGATAAATTACGAAAAAAACTGGTAAAATGCAATAAATGGAAAACACTTCTAAATTAATTATCTTATATTAGTCTGTTAATACATCCAATATCCTGTCTATCAACTTTTAATACCTTATTAAGTTATTACCTACTAGGAAAAAATATATAAGGTTACCTACTTTTCATAAAGGGTGAAGCCAAACAAGGGTAATTTTGTGAGTTGTGAGTCGCGTATTTTGAGTCCGTTCATATAAAATCCGGAAATGAATTGTCTATGACCTCAGCCTTTATACAACGTGTTAATGAATTAACGCAAAACTAGAAAGTAGTTTGTTTAGAATCGAGAACAGAGTCGAATTATCATGGTTTCAACATAGGTAATTTTTTTCAAAATACTTAATATTTTTTCCACCGCACGGGCACACTCACCCTACTTACGACCGAAACAAGATTATAAAAATGTATCCATGAGTACGTGCTCAGTACGATCAGTGCTGAAATGATAACAAATCACTTTTGCCTCAAAACTTAAAATGCGAATAACTTTAAATTTTAACTATCAAAATAATTTAATTATTGTTTCAATCTAATTCTTTTGTTATAAATCAGTTGGGGTGTATGAGGTTTTGCGCTAATTCATGAACACGTTGTATAAAATGGACTCTAATTACGCTCGTTCGTCTTCACCCTAAAAGATTACTTCTGGTTACTTTTGGCAAAATCCGGCTGGCAACACTGTTCAGGTGTGCTTTCGAGAAATCCTCTCGGATCTGAGGTCGCGTACGTTTCCCCGTTTTTATTGCATATTGAGACGTAGTTCCTCTGATATATTCCCAGAGTTATAGAGGTCCCGGCCTTCCAACTATTTCGTGCCAAATTCCGCGGCATCCAATGTAGCCGTTTCATTCCAACTTTGCAATTGAAACAATCCCACTGTAATGTTAGATATACAAACTTACTTAAAAGTGTGTGCTCTAAGTAGGTCTAAGTATATACCTACTTACTTAGATCACACTAAGCACTACAGCATAGATTTATTATACTGGCTCACTACAGGGTGGCACATCGAGATGGGTCAGTTTGGAGACCTCCGAAACTGTAAGTATTTCATACAAATGTTCGATCAGCTGATTGACTTTAGTATGGAAAGTCCAAATTTTTTTTTGCGAATTTAATTTTAGGTTACTCAGGGAAAGTTGGTCAATATCATGGGTACAATCAGCCCTTAAAGTAATGCAACTATTTACCCTAACACCCTGTATACAGGGTCCTTCTGCTGACACGTTTTTAAGGGCAGACAATTCTTGACAATTTTACACTATGTACCTAATGCAATATTGTATTTTAATTGTACTTTGTACATTTTGTTTTGTTTAAAAGATGTGTGTTGTAGAGTTTCTAGCCGCATCTTCTCTCAACGGAACACCTTCCGACGCGGTGGTAGAGTCAAAAAATGACGTCAAAAAGCTATCTATATGATATTATTTTGATAAAAAAATTTTGAATTTGAATTTTTGGAAATGCTCAGACCGTCAAACTGAACAACGTTCTCCATGGCACCAACATCGAAATCGCGAATAAAAAATCTGCTATTATACGATAAATCATGCAAAGCATTTTTGGTAGTTCTAGCAAAGTTGTTTATTTATAAAGCTACATTTCCAAAAACAACGTTTCTATATTGAATCTACAATTGTAAGTTGTTTCAAGAAGATGGCAGGTATCTGATATCGTGGGAAAGCAGTCGAGCAGCCCAAGGTGCATCTGCAATTTACTTTTATTCACCATCTGCCTTCACAGAGAATTGCACGATTTTGGCGCCTCTCTAAAGGAAGCTTCTACGATTGCAAATTGCAATGCGGGGTGTACTTAACTGTTCAATAGGTTTTTTACTTTTATATCTCAATGCCTAGGGATTTCAATGCTTAACGTTTTACTCGTGGAAATACAAAGGAATGTTTGGAATAGTAAAACGTTTTTATGTAGGGTGTAAAAGACACCCTAGTAATATTTTATTTGGTTTAGATTAGACCATCAAACTGAACAACTTTCATTATGAAAACGGCGAAAAAAGAATATCGCTGTCCATATAAGTAGGTACTTTTGAATCGAAACGGTATGTACCTACTGCCGTTTTTTTTTTATGAAACAGATTAATTTTTTTTCGCTATTTCCATGTTGGCTCCATAATGAACAGTTGGTTGGTCCAATCAAAACGAAACCATCCCTTTAAATATTACTTCTAGGGTGTTTTGTTAAGTACACCCTGTAGTCTATATAGATACCTACATATTAAAATAACTCTGTAGATGCTGAGTAAAATATTGTCCGATAATAAAGACCTAAGATTTATTTTAAAAATCAAAAACCATTCAATAAGGAATGTATTCTTTTGTCAAATCTTTTTTTTTATCAGCCCTTAATCTATTTCCTATTCCAAAAAAGCAAGGTCAACTGTTTCCATAATTAATTTCCAATTGTTATTCCGCTCCTCTTCCTGTCAAAGTCACAATGTTGATTTTTTACCCAGTTCAAAATTCAAACCCGATTGGGAATTCTGGGGAAAGCAGAATTTCCATAATAAATAGGTGTATAACGAGACGAGTTCCGTATTGAAATCGAATTCGTCGTCTTGAGATCGTTATTGTAAAAGCATTATCTGGGATCGGGAATCGACTCTGGAATATAAATGTAGGGTTCGGAGCGGACGTTTGGAGCAATATGTCACGCGGTCCGTGGTGGCTCTGCCACAGAATACCTATTATCTCCTGTCTATCACTACACACTCTGCAAACTATTAAAGCTGACAATGGAGTTTAGCGGACGATGTAATTATAAATTTCTGAGTGAAATTGGTAGGTATTATATATGCTGATAATGGTGTTCCCATTATACTTAGTTAATTTGGTCAACCCAGTTGACGATTAATAAATAATGTACTTACCTAAGTATTAGGTAATAAGTGGTTGATGCATTTACCGTTGTTTATCTTATTTACTTACCTATATTTGTTTGCACTTTCTTATTTAAATAAAATATTAGACTAATTAGTTCCTGTTTTTTTGTAATGTACACACGGCGACACATCAAGTTACCCAAAACCAAAATAAGCTGGCCGCGCGACATTATACATTACTATGCCGTCGCGCGGCCAGCTTATTTTGGTTTTGGGTAGCTTGATGTGTCGCCGTGTGTACATAGGTAGGTACCTTGATTTTGATTTATAAATAGTGCCGTTTACGATGCCGGTTATTATTATTATGGAATTCCCATAGGTACAATCTCCACGCTCCACCGTCATTTTCACGTCAAACAAGTTTGTGTGCTTTATACTTGGTTCTGGATATTCTTTGGCAGTAGGTATGTAGCATAAAAAGTTCACATCCATGTTCCCCGAGGGGTTAGATATTTACCTACCTGTCTAAAAATAAATTTCAATAGCTTCTTTATAAAATTGGTCAGTCATTGGCCTCGATTCGGAGTGTACCACGACTAAACTAAACTAAATGTATTCCTGTCACTTTCTAAAATAAGATTAAGAAAAGAGACAGAAAATCAACAGCTGACTTTAGTGCTGTCAAAGTGACGTTAAACGCCCAAAAACGACTTAAATAAGATGGCGTACATTATGATGGCATCTTATTTTGCGCATTTAACGTCACTTTGACAGCACTAAAGTCAGCTCTTGGTTTTCTGTCTCTTTTCTTAATCTTATTTTAGAAAGTGACAGGAATACATTTAGTTTAGTTTAGTCGTGGTACACTCCGAATCGAGGCCATTATCATCTTATTATTATTTTTAAAGTGCGAAAATATGACGACAATCACAGCATTCCTAATTGTCGATCGTGGAGGATAATTCAATGATTTGTAATGTGAACGCGTGCCGCCCGCATCCCGACCCGATTCGAGTCCCGACCCGTAGCTTCAAAGACAATGTTTTGTGGAACTCTTTCACACGATCATTTTGACACACTTTTTATTGATTGAACCCTGATTTGATTATGTTCGAGGTTACAACTCATTTCCCTCATTTACGATGTCGGTGTTTGATGTTTTTTTTTTGCTACGGTGAAAACAGGAAATTGGGTAAGAATTATTTATATTTATTGTTCAAACTTGGATGAACACTGTTTACTCTCAAAACATGAATTCTAAAATTCTGGCTAAAAATTAATGAAGGTATGATTATTGTAGCAAAAAGTCAAGTAACTATGTTTGCTGGTGGTTGCTGGCGAAATATAATTTGGACATGAGTAGGTAGGTACCTAGCTTTTATACAGGGTGAAATTGATATCATTGGCATCCTTTTAAACTAAGAGTCTACCCATCAAACTGAACAACTTTTACTATGGGAGCAAACCGATCAAAGCAAAAAAAAAATCAGCTGTTGCATACATTTGAGTCGAGTAGGCATTGCAGTTTAGTATGAGACAGCAGATTTTTTAGTTGCTCCGATTGGTTTGCTCCCATAGTGAAAGTTGTTCAGTTTGATGGGTAGACTCTTAGTTTAAAAGGATGCCAATGATATCAATTTCACCCTGTATAATCATTTTATTGGTCTATGACTTAGACAAAAGCCAAGACCAATAATTTATTAAGGAACTAGGTATTACCTGACGAATGGATATTAGTAGGTGAAGGCCAGTAATTTTACGACACGGTAAGGGGTCGAAGCTATCTGTATACGGACTTCTTTCTACCTACTAGGCCACATTGCAAACTTTGGTAATTAGGAGCACAGAACACGTGCTTTATTCACTTGTACATTTCAAGAAGATTATGTTTGGTTAATTAAGACACAATTTATAACGTAGATGTGATAGTATGTTAATTAGGTGCTAAGACTATTGTTAACTAGGTACCTACGTAACAACTACATTATACTATTTGATAGGTACCTACATAGATATTTGAGAACATGGTAGGTTCGAAGTTCTGTCCAACGTAATGCCTACACGACTTTGATTTTAGGCAACATGATGTGTTACTAATGTAACACATGTTGTAACGATATGTAGCCTACTTACATACATACGAGTAGGTACGGAACTACCTACCTTTGAAACCTTTTAGACCTTTGTCTTTGAAGCTTAGTGAAAAGTGTATCTGTCAACAAATTGGACGATACAACTTTTAAGATGGGATCTGAAGGTGTATGTAGATTCTGCTTTGCATAGGTATATGTATAGCAAACGAATCCAGTCAAAATTTGTCAATGAAATTATAATTTATTACTATTTATTTTTATTTAATTAATACTCTTAAATTTTTTTTAACTTTTACCTTATGTAGGTACAGTCGGCCGCAATAAATTATACAGGTGTAACAAAACACCCTAGTAATACTTAGGGGGTGCTTCAGACCATCAAACTGAACAACTTTCACTATGGAACCAACATCGAAATCGCGAAAAAAAAATCCGCTCTTTCATACAAAACTGCAGTACCGTGGTACCGTCTCGACTCAATGTATGGGAAGATTGGGAAGGCAGATTTTTTTATTTTTTCTCGATGTTGGGTCAATACTGAAAGTTGTTCAGTTTGATGGTCTGAAGCACCCCCTTAAGTATTACTAGGGTGTAAACCCTGTATACACTTTAGTACTAAGTACGACGTAGAACAAAAGTGTATATAACTTATTGCGGCCGACTGTACGTAATAATTTTACTTGCATTATATTATATGGCACATTCGGCAAAGACAATGCCAGGTTTTCATAGAAACTTAGGCCACCAGTGAACACATATGAAACTATATGGAAATAATAATATGCAATGCCAATTATTAAAATGGCAAAGGAAAAGGTTTATAGAAAGATCGTGGTTTGCAATTCTACTATGCGCAATATCCTATATTTTATTTCTAGTTGTACCTGTTTTCGGGAATAATAAATGTAATAAATAAATAAATTCATAATGATCCCGGGATCGGTTAGGAGGCTTTTTATACTTAGAAAAAGAAAGAAATCATAAATTACGAAAAACTAAAAACCCGACTGCATAAAAAAACTATTAACTGAAAAGAGAAAAACATGCTCTAATCACTAATCAGCTATAACAACATCATCATCATCATCTCAGCATACCAATATTGTAATTATTTACAAAAAAAAAATTGTTTGTACCCCCTCTTTTTTTAATAGGCAGCCCTATCAAAATAATATAGCCTATGTCACTCTCAATTTTTACACATCTAACGACACCTCATACGTTACGTTAGTGGTTACTAATAACGATGAGAAATATTCTAATTTAAAATAGGTTCAAATGTGTCGTTTATCGATATTCATTGCCGAAAGAATCTTGTAATTGTTGCGTTTTATAAAGAGGATAAGAATTTAATAAGGAGAACAAAATCTCTGCTATCTTTCACCCAGTACCTAAGTAAGTAAGGGTGTTGTGCTTGTGGTTGGCACAATGTTGGTTAGCTAATACAAAACGTGTGACATCAATACGGGCGACACGTGCATCATCCCACATCGCCAAACCACTTTCGTTAATCGTTCTCGGTTTACTAATTATTCCCTTATCTCTTTATTTATGCACGACTGTTTCTAATATACCATTTGATTGAAAGCCGTGCGTTAAATTACGCTCCATTTTAATTAATTTAATGGCAGGAAAAGATGTTACAAAGTGTCACTCCAACATGTGAGGGTGGATTTTACTAGGAATGTGTGATGGCATAAATTGTATACCTTAATACCTACCACTATGCATAATCGAACAGCTCAGAAACGTTGATAGACCTATGTCTATGTATGAAAAATGTTTAATCGTGAAGTGTAGCTGTAGAATACACATTTCTACTAAGGGTTGGTTGAGGTTGATGTATATAATGAAACACAGATATAGTCTTCACTAGTAATGTGACTAGCGCACGTCCGCACAGCACGGCGGTCGGTGCACGAATACCGAGCGAATGAACGATAGATATTGACCACAGACCGCACCAGCCGATAGATGGCGCTACCGGCGCTTTCCGCATTAACTACTCTTTATTGCTGTACACTACAGTAGCTAAATTTACTGTTAGTGGAAGTATACAGGGCCTTAGCTGTGAGTAAACTTTAGTTTAGTCACTGTGGCCGATAACGGTCATGATAATGATGACAGTGTAAAAAAATTTTTTTTACTTAGCGTTACACAGATTGTATCAAAACACCCTATTAATACTTAGGGGGTTCTTCAGACCATCAAACTGAACAACTTTCATTATGGAGCCAACATCGAAATCGCGAAAAAAAATCAGCTGTTCCATACATTTGAGTCGAACTGATTCTGCAGTTTTGTATGAAACAGCTAATCCTTTTTGCGTAAGTAAGTACCTAATTTCGATGTTGGCTCTATAGTTAAAGTTGTTCAGTTTGATTATTTGAAGCACCCCTTAAGTGTTTTGTTACACCCCGTATAGTAGTGACGCTTTAGTTTAGACCATGAAACTGCAACCAATAGCTACTCGACCCAAATGTATGGAACAGCAGATTTTTTGTCGCGATTTCGATATTGGTCCCAAGTTGTTCAATTTGATGGTCTGCACCACCTGCATTTAAGTTTACACCCTGTATAGGGTAGAAGAAATTAGGGTTTAGTAAACAACGTGAACTAGCTAAACACCTGGTCCTAATTTAGGTAGCTAACCACAGATTAAGCCACCTGCTGCGGGCTGCAGTTACCTCACAAACAAATGAATATACCTACCAACACAACATAGATAAGGTGGTTTAGTCGTGTCTTGTGTCGTGCTCCATACAAATTAAAAGAAAACAATTTGATGATTAGAAATGTAAAATTTAAACTATTTTTATATACAGGGTGTAACAAAACACCCTAGTAATACTTAAGGAGGTGCTTCAGACCATCAAACTGAACAACTTTCACTATGGAGCCAACATCGAAAACGCGAAAAAAAAATCAGCTCTTTCATACAAAACTGCAGTACCGTCTCGACTCAAATGTATGGGGCAGCAGATTTTTTTTATTTTTTCTCGATGTTGGCTCCATAGTGAAAGTTGTTCAGATTGATGGTCTGAAGCACCTCCTTAAGTATTACTAGGGTGTTTTGTTACACCCGGTCCTTCTTAATAATGCTGATACTTTTTTAAGGGGATGATCAGATCATCAAACAGATTTTTTTCCCGATGGGACCACCATTCATCATCATCTCAGCTGATGGACGTCCACTGCTGGACATAGGCCTCCCCAAGGATCGCCATAATGACTGGTCCTGCGCTGCCCTCATCCAACGGGTTCCCGCCGCCTTCACCCATTAAAATCGCGAAAAAAAATCATTTGTTCCATAAAAAACTACAAACTGGCTCGAGCCAAATGTATGGGACAGCAGATATTTTTTTCGCGATTTCGATTTAAGTTATGATAACGGTTTTTAAAGACGATGATCAGACCATCAAACCTAATTATGTATAGATACCTAACTACAATTTATGTAGATCTAACTTGAGTTAACATTTTGTGTATCGATTTGAGTTGCATTCAATTTATACCTAACATAGGTACCTATAAGTAATGATGTTGTGTTGTAATGGGAAAAACATGAATGCAATTACATTACCTGTAGGTGGGTCCCCTATTTACCTATTATGTAACACTTACCTATAGGTAAGGTACCTATTTACCTGCTTATTACCTAGGTATTTGTTATTCATAGTCATCCGTCATCAGCCAGCAATTCGCACGAAGAAGTTTGCTTCTTCTTTTATAATGCGCACGGCTAAGGAGTGGAATGCCCTGCCTGCGGACCTGTTCCCTGAGCAATACAACCTGGGCCTCTTCAAGGCGAGAGTGAATAGGCATCTTTCTAGGTAAGCATGCTACATCTTCGGCCTCATCATCACTCAACATCAGGTGAGATTGGGGTCAAATGCTTACCTATCACACATAAAAAAAAAAAAAAAAAAAAAAAAAAAATCTTACCTACATTATGCCTACATATAAAAAAGTCATCAATACTTATTAAGATAAATTTTACGTTAACCTCTACTCATAGTCGAACTCATCCGTTACCAAAATTACCTTCTCAATATCAACAGTTTCCGCAAGAAAAAGATCAAAACCGTTAAATAAATCCAGCTAATCGCTGCACCCAGGATCCTCGCATTGTCCAGACGCTCAATACCTTCATTGTCTACAGAAGGTGCCTTTCACTCAACAACAAAACGTCGTGAACGCCATAAAAGTTCAAGCTACTTTTAATTCAAGGGAAGAACAGTTTAGGATCAGATTGTAACGAAGGGTGGTATAGATAACATTGCACAAAGGTAGGGACAAGATTGATGTAACGGTCGCCAACTTGGCGCACGTGCTGAGGCCGGCTGCAGACTTGTCTTCAACAGATACAAAAAATAAATAAACGACGCGAAGCAAACGTCTTATGTTAAACACTATTTTGTACTGGTGAGCACAGAAAGCTAATTAATTTGTACTAGAGTGCATTTACAGTTATTTTCGTAAGGAAATAATATGTACCTAAAGATAACCCTGATTATTTTAAGAGTGCCAACATACCTTCTTGCCATACTTGGTGCTATACAAATTAAGTCAAAATTATCTTTTTATCGGTACAAAATACAAATTTCTCTTCTCTGAAACGCTATGTACTTACATACAAAGTCATTCACTCATTGGCCATGTACGATCTTTAGAGACAAAATTGACATTGGAATTTGTAACTCTTTCCCCGTGTGAGTATATTAGTCTTCGTGTTTTAAAACTTGTATCAAATAGGATTTGTTTGGCACCTAATTTAAGTAAGAAATAACGAAAAATACTCGCGATAAAAGTGTTTGAGAGCCTTGGATCAAATTTCTAAACCGCAATCGGTTTAGTATATGGAACAGCAGATTTTTTTGCTACGATCGGTTTGCTCCCATAGTAAAAGTTGTTCAGTTTGATGGGTACTCTTAGCTTCAAAGGATGCTAATGATATCAATTTCACCCTGTACAAAGTGCTTATACAGTAGGTAGATATATTGTAAAAAGGAGCCTATAGGTGGGTAGGTACCTACCTAACATACCCATTTTTTTTTTATACTTACCTACTCATGGCACCTTAGGAGAAAAAAAATATTGTAATACTTTTGTAATCAACTGTACACAGAGCAAAGCTTAGGACAGTATTGTAAATTTTTTATAAAGGTAGCGTACGAAGTACTGTGTAAATGGGTTCGCTCAATGATAAAGAAGACTGCGTGAATAAAGGTAACGCTTGCATTTGTAAAAGACTGAAAGAATTTATTTTGTATTAAGTACTTAGATCTATTTTTCTTTGAGATTTATTTTATTGTGCGGCCGTTGGTAGATAACTAAATAGGTATTATATTTTTATGAAATACCTACTAAACGTTTTTAGGGTCCCGTCCCTCAAAAGGAAAAAACGGAACTCTTACCTATAGGATCTCTTTGTTGTCCGTCTGTCAAGACCCCTTTTCTCAGGAACGGGTATGTGTCAAGACTATCAAGCAGGAAGCTGGCAGAGGAGTAAAAAATTCAAGCTTCTAGGTCCCAATAGTGACCCACATTCACATTTCAAATTGGTTGATAATATCCCAAACCAATACCCCAACCCTATGCCCAACCCCAACCTCCCAACCCCTTTATAGTTGGTCTAAACTGTAGACCATCAAAATGAACAACTTTCACTATGGGACCAACATCGAAATCGCGAAAAAAGCTGCTGTCCCATACATTTAGCTCGAGTAGGCATAGATTTGTAGTTTAATATGGAACATCCGATTTAATCAGTCCCTGGCTGCCTTATCCCACTAAACTCGTTACTGTGTTCAAACTAGTCACTATTTTTAGCTGAAATTTGGCATGAACATATTTCAGTAATGTGTCTATCGACCGACGTTAAGTTTATTACTGAAATATTGGAAACTAACAAAAATAAAATTTATTAAAAATATATTTTTTTATTTTTTGAGAAAAAATCAAACTTTTGGAGGCGTATTGTGAAGAAAAAAAGTACTACAAGTGATGTGCCCGTTATCTGAAAAACTACCTTGGTTTATGGTTATTCTATGGAGGAAAAATTAAAATACCACAATAAAATAAAATAATAAAATATAAAATGTGGGGCATTTTATATTTTATTATTTTATTTTTACGACATTTTTTAGAACATTTTTAAAATCTATATAGTTCATCAAAAAATGAAATTATTTTAAAACAATTGTTTCAGAAATTGTTTAAAGATTGTTGTGTAATATGAACTAAATGAAACCACCAAATAAAAAAGTTATTAAAACACAACAATTAACAAAAAAAAATCAAAATTTCTCACGTACACAGAAAAAAATTTTTTTCACTTTCATAAAAAAAATATTTTTTCTCAAACATGCTTGGAAATGTGAGCATTATTTTGACAACCTTCTTCGAGATAAATCGAAATTGCTGTACTGGCCAAATACATGCGCGCAGCGGCCGGCAATGTTTGTATGAAAATCCATATCTGTCTATCGTGTTTAGCGGCCAAATAAATTACATACTAAACTCATATCTGTCGTGTAATTTAAAAATGGAACGATCTTTTTCTCCGAAATATGGCGACCAAGGAGGTAACTCATCAAAGGTTTTATTTAAATTTCGAACTGACTTGCAAATAGAAAGCTGTTTATTGAAAAAAAAAAATTGTTGTTCGTTGTTCGTCATTGATTTTGAAGAGTTTTAATTTCCACGAATTATTTGAGAAAATTTAGTGTTTTAATTTCCGCGCATTGTTTGAGAAAAGTACTATACAAGCCTTGGCCACAACTAGGCATTGATGGACTTACGTATGTGTGCCTCGGCTTCGTCTCGGCCCACATTTACACGTTCGTCCATCAATGCCTCTGTTGCTGGCCGCTGCAGTAATGTACTATTTTCTCAAACATGCTTGGAAATGTGAGCATTATTTTGACAACCTTCTTCGAGATAAATCGAAATTGCAGTACTGGCCAAATACATGCGCGCAGCGGCCGGCAATGTTGTATGAAAATCCATATCTGTCGTGTTAAGCGACCAAATAAATTACATACTAAACTCATATCTGTCGTGTAATTTAAAAATGGAACGATCTTTTTCTCCGAAACATGGCGACCAAGGAGGTAACTCATCAAAGGTTTTATTTAAATTTCGAACTGGCTTGCAAATAGAAAGCTGTTTATTGAAAAAAAAAACAAATTGTTGTTCGTTGTTCGTCATTGATTTTGAAAAGAGTTTTAATTTCCGCGAATTATTTGAGAAAAATTATTGTTTTCATTTCCGCGCATTATTTGAGAAAAGTACTATACAAGCCTTGGCCACAACTAGGCATTGATGGACTTACGTATGTGTGCCTCGGCTTCGCCTCGGCCCTCATTTACACGTTCGTCCATCAATGCCTCTGTTGCTGGCCGCTGCAGTAATGTACTATAAACGGAGGAGTGATTGGAGGTTTTCCTCTAAAATATTCCTCTAAAAATTTTCTGTAAATTATTGTTTGTTAATAACTTTTTTTATTATGTGGTATCATTTTGTTCACATTACACAACAATCTTTAAACAATTTCTGAAACTTTTTTTTTTAATAATTGCATTTTTTCAAGAACTATGTCGATTTTAAAAATGTTCTAACAGTGGGGCGATTTAAATTTTTCCTTCATAGAATAACCATACACCGAGGTAGTTTTTAAGATAACGGGCACATCACTTGTAGTACTTTTTTTCTTCACAACACGCCTTCAAAAGTTTGCTTTTTTCTCAAAAAATAGAAATATATTTTTTTAATAAATTTTATTTTTGTTAGTTTCCAATATTTCAGTAATAAACTTAACGTCGGTCGATAGACACATTACTGAAATATGTTCATGCCAAATTTCAGCTCAAAATAGTGACTAATTTGAACACAGTAACGAGTTTAGTGGGATAAGGCAGCCAGGGACTGATTAAATCGGATGTTCCATATTAAACTACAAATCTATGCCGACTCGAGCTAAATGTATGGGACAGCAGCTTTTTTCGCGATTTCGATGTTGGTCCCATAGTGAAAGTTGTTCATTTTGATGGTCTACAGTTTAGACCAACTATAAAGGGGTTGGGAGGTTGGGGTTGGGCATAGGGTTGGGGTATTGGTTTGGGATATTATCAACCAATTTGAAATGTGAATGTGGGTCACTATTGGGACCTAGAAGCTTGAATTTTTTACACCTCTGCCAGCTTCCTGCTTGATAGTCTTGACACATACCCGTTCCTGAGAAAAGGGGTCTTGACAGACGGACAACAAAGAGATCCTATAGGTAAGAGTTCCGTTTTTTCCTTTTGAGGGACGGAACCCTTTAAACGTTTAGTAGGTATTTCATAAAAATATAATACCTATTTAGTTACCTATCTACCAACGGCCGCACAATAAAATAAATCTCAAAGAAAAATAGATCTAAGTACCAACTTAATAAAAAATAAATTCTTCCAGTCTTTTACAAATGCAAGCGTTAAATTTTATTTTTGTTATTTTTTGATATTGCAGTAATAAACTTAATGTAGGTCGATAGATACATTACTGAAGTGTGTTAATGCCAAATTTCAGCTCAAAATAGTGACTAGTTTGAACACAGTAACGAGTTTAGTGGGAAAAGGTAGCAGATCGGTGAAAAATCACAAAAACTTGAATAACTTTGAAACCGTGAATTTTTAGATCATTCTGTATAGAACGTAAAAGGTCGAAAATGACGTCCTCTACCCCAGATTTTCCTTTGGTCCATCTTAACTCGATCACCCTGTATAGATCTTAGATAAAAAATCGCAAAAATTCTTCGTCTAAGATGCAAATAATTGAATAATCTGTGACGTTCTTTTATAGGTACAGTACGACCGTAAAGTCTAGAAATTAAATAAATCGGAACTAAACTTTTTCATTATCATGACAACATTATGGAAAACGTCAAACTGTCAATCACCAAAATTTCAAATGCAGTTTTATGCATTTCAAATAAAAATTTACCGTAAAATATTTGAATTTGTCCTAATTATTATTACTAATGGATAAAGTAACAAAAAGTGGTGCAAGTTTAGTAATTTACTACGTTATTTTCTGTTATGTTTGGAGGTATATCAAGCGGGGAAAATTGGAATAGATTGGATGTTGTTTACAAGCGATTTGATGATATGGTAGGTTAAATACTTACTCTCATGTTGCTTTTTAACAATAGTTATCAGCGTAATTATATCAATTATCGTCAGTTATCATCTGAAAAATAATCATTTAGGGCATTTTCTTTCGAGTTTGGTTCGTTTGGGGTTATGATCGTTTGTTGATAAAACTGACGTTATTGTATGCGTGGACCGCATAATTTTGATCCTTGCATGTCATTCCTGCATGTTTAGTTTATCTTCACTGCGACTAGTTAATATTTTATCGATTACCTATTTTTTTTTTGTTTTCAGGAAAACATTTATATCGCAAAATTTTTCTGTCCGGAATCCGGAATGTATCGATAAAAAAACTGCCATGCCTAGAAATAGAAATCTTAAATAGAAGGAATGTAAATATCAGATCTACGAAAATACGAAAATAGTAAACATCGTATTCAAAAACAAATAATTTGAAAGTACAATATAAAGTAATATGCGTTTTCATTATTTTCTTCTAGAACTAGAATACAGGAGGCGTACGTAGCATGTTACACGTGATATGGCTATATCATGCCTTTTATTTCGTTCGTTCGCGCGCAAATAGAAAGAGAGCGAAGGTGTGATAGCGCTATATCACGCTGCCATGCTAGCCATGTAGTTGCCGAAATTTAAAATGTATATTGGGTGTAAAATGTAGCTGCTGTCAGAGCCAAATTTAGCTAAACATAGATAACGTTTTGCATAAACTTTCGGAGTAAATACAGCAAGTATCAAAATAGTTTAGGTCGTAGTGTAGTGTTGCCGTGTAAAGCGACAGTGGCGCCCTCATTTAATTTCTACTCTTTCTGGTCGGGCTGTATATAGGCTTTTATAGGTATTTTACAGCGTAGTTCGCTGGTATTTTATAATTTATTATCTACGTCTGTGACATAATTTCAAAGTTTTAGGAGTTTTTGGCGGGATTTGAACAGCTACGTGTGGAGTCCTCATATTTCATCGAATTTTTATTGTTTATAGTGAGTTTTGGTTCGTAAAATTGGTGTTTTTTGCGTAACAAAGTGTCGTGGAAGTGAACAATATACAGTTCAGTCCAGAAGCCGTAGCATGCTACACGTGATACGGCTGTATCACGTCTTTTATCTCGTTCGTTCGCGCGCAAATAGAAAGAGAGCGAAGGTGTGATAGCGCTGTATCACGGTGGCATGCTACCCAGGCGGGGGAGCGCGTTATTTTCTCTATGGTTCAGTCTTAGTTCAGTGAAATATGATGGTGTATGGGCGTAAACAGGAAAAGTGTTCCGTATTTTTAGCGCGGCAAAGCGGTCGGTTAACCTCTTTCCTGTGGACTTCTGTGATTGACATTCTGCTTCTGCGTCTTTCGATTGTCTCCAAAAACTCCAAAGAAGCGTCAAAACGTCGAACACCAACGTTTCGAGGCTTAAAATTCATCGTCATCTATCATCCTCATCCACCATCAAAATATCAAAATTAAGAATTTGAAGAAGAAAACGTAGATATGGCTTTAAAGGACTTAGTATCCAGAGCCATAAAACACAATAGAAAAAAAAAGTTTTGGTCCGAATCGCTATGTTGCTGGTACGCATAACGACCTTATTGCTGTATAATATAATAGGTTTATTAAATTCCAATTATTTTAGTTTTGGATACATATTACAATTTAACCTACTAGCTAAAGGTTTTTATTAGATTAATGTTTGTTGACATAAATTCTTGTAAGTAACTAAACAAATGATACATTAGTTAGATATTAACATTAACTTGATTTCCAACTAGTACGCATCGGACCAGTGTTGCCAGAAGGTTACTTTTGTAACCTTTTAGTTGATTTTTATGTCTGTCAGGTTACTTTTAGGTTACACGATTCAAAAGGTTACTTTTAGCAGGCCTGTCTCACTCCTGAGCTCAAATACGTTTAACAGCCGGACACCACCGAGGTGTGCATCGTCGCTCATTGACATAAGGCGCATTTTATTTTTCGTTCCTGAAGTGCGCGTTCGAAATTCAAAAAATCGGGTTGAGTGAACTATCTGTTACGGTAGTAACTATTAAATAATCTGTGCTTTAAGGTAATTTTTCGGAATTTGTATTATCAATCATATTTTTCCATGAAACGGAATGCTTTTTCATATTTTTGCACCGTTTTATAAAGCAAAAGTTCGTAACGTAGTGAGTGCAACTCTTAAAAACACATTTTTCTCTGTTTTCTCTATCGCACTAATATATAGGTAAGTACCAAATCACGAATGACTAAAAATGGTCTAAGTAGTCTCACTTACTCGCTTGATCAATCAATCAAATGAAAATGCAACTTAAAATGGAAAACGCTACCTACTGAATTTTTCCATTTCTGTAAGTTAATAGAACCAACATCTGTCCATCAACTTTTAATACCTTATTACGGGAAAATAATATGAAAGGTTGCTTTTCACACCAAAAGGTTACTTTTTAATCTAATTCCGGTTACTTTTGACAAGATCTGGCTGGCAACACTGCATCGGACATACCTATAGTCAATCAAACGCGTCAAACTACGGCGTCAAACGTCAATCAAACTTTTTAAATGTTGAGTTTCAAGATGGTGGTTCGTTAAAAATACAACGTTTAACGTTTTGGATTTTTGGAAAACCCTAAAAACGAAGTGATTACCTAAATATTAAAACGAGATAGTTTTTCAAGCAGAGCACAGAGGTAGGTTATACGGTTATACTATACTATAGGTACCTAACTAGTTTATAACAGTTTATGGATTGGAAACATATTTATCAAAGGTACCCGTTTAAAAAATATAGCCTGTTTTATTTATAACCTTAGTAGGTACTTAAATTCCTTTTATTTGCCTTGTGGTTTAGGTAATTGTGTTTACGTTCAGGTATGTGCATGGAGAATAAAGAGCTGTATAAAAACTTATTTTATTTAACTTTATTTCAGTCACACAAATATCATTCACCAAAATGCCGCAAAAATCAAAGAAAAAGAAGATGAAAATCTTAGAAACTGCAGTAAAGGAATGCCACATTACTGTACCAAAGCCGAAGCAAGATTATCCGCCAGAAGTTAACTTGTACGAAACAATCGAGCCAAGCCTACTTTCAATGTGGCCGAAACTAAAAATGAAAGTACCCGCCATTTTCCTCCACCAACCATTTGAAAATTCTCTGTTGTGCCCAAAGAAAATTTCGGCATTGGATATTAAATTCCTATTTTGCTTAAAATCGAATGGTGTCATGTATATGCCTCAAGGTTTTAATGATCACAAAAATTTGGTCCAGTATTTTGAGAAGCATCAAATCCCATATCATACATTTGGTCATCCGAGTAAAAGGAAGTTGAGAGTAGTCATAAAGGGCCTCCCTAAAGATGTGGACTTAAACAAACTGAAACAGAGCTTAAAATCCGTTGATATTCCTGTCATAAGAGTCCATAAGATGTTCATGAAAGACATTCCTAAAGAACGAAATAATCCTGTCTTAGCTGTTGTCCCATATGACGCGAGTGGGAAGAAACTGCTGAGAGTAAGAAATGTTTTGGGATATGATGTCATAATGGAACCTCCACACGTGAAGGCCAAACAGTGCTACAGATGTCAGAAGTGGGGTCATTCCCAACGCTATTGCCACGGCCAGGTCAAATGTGTCAAATGTGCTGGAGAGCATCTCTCCAAGAAATGCACCAGAGTAAATGGGGATGGTCCACCTAAATGCGCGAATTGTGAAGGGGATCACACTGCCAGTTACAGACAATGTCCTTCATGCCCTGAATCTACTGTATACAAAAGTAATAAAGCACTTAAGGGAGCTTTTAGAGTCACTATACCAGATTTGAGTGATGGTGAAGAGTATGAGTTGATTTGAAAACTACATCTGACCTTTTTTTCCTTTTCTTTATTTAGATTTTAGTTGTTTTCTTTTTTTTCTATAGTATTAAGTGTTGTCATTGCTTTTGGCCTTCTTTTGGCTTGTTAGTGGTAAAACAAACTTGTTTGAAAAGCAGGAGTGCGATTTTTGAATCTCATTCGCTGAGTTCAGCAGTTGAAAATGTCAAAATTACTGTGGAGATACGCATCTTTCTACTGCTGATTTGACTTTCAATAATCGCACTCCTGAAGTATGATTTTCGAAAGTCAAATCATATAATAATTTTGACATTTTCAACTGCTGAACTTGGCGAATGAGTTTCAAAAATCGCACTCCTGGTCTTTATTTTGTGAGTTCTAAACTGGTTCTAAAATAATAAGGTAATCAAAACGAACATAAAAAATAACAAAACGTTTTTCATTTAAATAATTTAGTTTATTTTGTGTGTAGTGAGTTATCAACTCATTTTCACTTTCACTATATTTTTGGTTGTTCTTTACATAAAACTAGAAATTTAACTAATTATAATTATTAATTCTACAGCTTAATTATATTTACAAACTTAACGCTTTTAATATTCGAAAATACTTTTGGTGTAATTAAATTATAATAAGTTAAATCACATAGTTTCAACGCTCCGTTGTATATTAGTGTTCATTACTGCATCGTTTTGTGTGTCTTCACTGATTGGAGTAACACGCACCTGTAAACAATGAAAATAAAAAATATATAATTTTTGTATCAAACATTACAACCCATTAAAATGCATTTTAAATCTCGCTCAGTTGCAGAAACGCTCATTAAAGTTAATCCTCCATTAAATCTCTTGCTGTCTTGTTGACGTAGTTAAAGCTAGCAAGAGATTTAATGGAGGATTAACTCTAATGAGCGTTTCTGCAACTGAGTTATTGGTAAAGGTTACTGTGAATTTATCAGACTATAATGAAAGGATGGTGGTGGACGTAAAAGGACTCTGCCTTACAAGTTACAAGGTTGCAGCCAAAGACTACAGTTTAATATACCGGAAAGTAACAGCCATGTTATTTGTCAAAAAAAAAAACAATGTTTCACTATATCAGAAGATCAAAGCAAGTCTGCCATATAAATCTATTCATATTATGTCTTTGCTACCAACTAAGTAAATAATAACTTTCACTGGCACATAATATAGGTACTGTTGTGCAGACAGGTTTTATTATAGAATAAATAAACAACCGATTTTTTTATCGAAGCAGAATAGAAACCTTTTGATCAAATATTATTTGATCGATGTATATAAATAATCCGCACACATAAACTCACGACCACAATCCCTTTCGGGGTGGTCAGAAACTTCTGTTGTAGCAAGAGCAAGGTTAACTTTTAGCATATTGGAGGTTTCAGAATGGAATGACGTAACAAGGCTAGCCTTTAGCCCACAAAAACAGCATAAGAAACCTCATCCATTAGTCGCCTCGTACTACACCCACAGTCAGAAACGGTGTGGTCCATACTAAGCTGGAACCACGCGGCCACACGACGCCATTTGTGGTTTGTTCCATACAAACGAAGTTTAATTACTTTAATAATTAACCGGTGGTTACGCTCTATTTTTGACTTTGAGCGCAGATATCAGTTTTGTTCCATTAGACAAGACCTATCCAACGACACCTCACTCTGTTTTTGGGTTACTGTTATCAGTCGTCAGGGCCGTAGCTAGGGGGGGGGCATCGTGGGGCAATGCCCTACCTTAAAAATTACCAATCTACTACACCGTCTTTATCATAAGGGTATCGGGGTACGAGTCTAGGACCTCGGAGTAACAGGGTCTCGAAACTCATGCTCATAAATTATTTTTTAAACTCAAAAAATACCCGCAATCACGTCGTAGGTCTGTGAAATCTCAAGCTCGCTTCGCTCGCTCCTATTTCCGAATGGTGTTTTTAAGCATGCTTAACATACGCGCTGAATTTGGCATGTTTAGCTTCTTCTTAATTATGCTTAATTAATGTACCTAAATAAGAAAAATAAAACCGCCCTACCTTCAACTGCCTATGCCCTACCTTTAATCCAGTTCTAGCTACGGCCCTGTCTGTCGTCATGCCAAAATTCAATCGAATAGTTGCAAAAATGAGCAAGTGATGATCAAGGTGGGGCATACAGACATACAGACGGACAGACAGACAGAATGGACGAAAGTATAGGGTTCCTTGTTTGACTACGGACCCCTAAAAATGACATTGACTTTCACAGCCGAAAAATACGCCCTACGTGTCCCATGAAGATGGTATGATCCTATGGAAAATAGAGCTATTTTAAAACTCAGCAGTGAAAGTGTTAATTGGTTTATATTTAAAATAGCATGAAACTTCGTTAGTATGCAGCGCTCGAGCGTGCTCATAGGTATATTATCGTCTTAATAGCAAGAATACGGACCTCAAGTTTAAGATTGACAGGTATCCTGGCGCCGTCGAGCTCCGACAGGACCCGGTCCAAGGTGTCGACGAGTCTATCCGCGTCTTGGGTCGTGAACACCATGGGCGGCTTGAATTTCAGCACGTTGCTATCCGGCCCGTCGCGGCTTATCAGGATTTTTTCTTCTCTCATTCTGTAAAGTTATGTTCCTTGTTAAGAATGATAAGTATAAAAGTTGGTTCAGGAGTGCGTTTTGAATCTCATTCGCTGAGTTCAGCAGTTGAAAATGTCAATATTACTAGGGAGATACGCATCTTTCTACTGCTGATTTGACTTTCAAAAATCATACTCCATGAGTGCGATTTGATTTGACTTTCAAAAATCATACTCCATGAGTGCGATTTGATTTGACTTTCAAAAATCATACTCCAGGAGTGCGATTTTTGAAAGTCAAATCAGCAGTAGAAAAATGCTTATCATACATTTTTCTACTGCTGATTTGACTTTCAAAAATCGCACTCCAGGTGGATTTTAGGCAAACAAAGTACCTTGGTGAATGAATGAATGATATGTATTGCCATAAATTTGGTAGGTATGTACCGTATATACCGTCGGTGTTGCGTTGCGGAGAGGTATGGACACATTAATCATGAGGGTCAGAGTTTGAATTCGCACGGAGGACATGCCAAGAACCAATAGTTTTTCTAACTTATGTACGTAGTATACATCGTGAGGAAACCTGCATACGCTGGAAGAAGAATTTCTGATGCGTGTGTGAAGTTCACCAATCATATCAATGACCACATGTCAATAATATCAGCTTTTGAGGAGATAATAATATGCTAATAACGACGAATAGTTAATTATGAAGGCAAATATTATTTCTATTTAGACAATTGGGTTGACGGATGTTTAATTTAAGCATTTGACCAACATTTCTAGATAAATGTCATTATTACATTACACGATAGTCGTCAATGTTATATCTGATGTGGTATCTGAAGTTAGGGAGGGACAGGGAGTTACCAGTATATATGTAGTACTCGTACTAGATATGGGCTCCAAAGTTGTTCAATTAGTTGATCTCTAGACCACAAATGACCCTAGTGATATTTAATAGGGTGGTAAACCTCACTTGTTGTACCCTGTTGTTCAGTTTGATGGTCTAACTAAACCACCCCCTTAAATGTTTATTTGTATTGTTGTAACACCTTGTGTAGTCCTTGCAGTACGGCAACGGATGTAGTTACGCAGAACAACGGAGGGGGCCTTGCGGGGAAGCAGACGGCGGGGGTCGCATCATGAGATCTGTATGAAGATATCGGGCTTGCCTTGCATATGGATATATACACGGGCGCGGCGCCGTCAAGAGCATTGCCATACTGTAAGGCTTACAGTAATGCTTAGTCTATCCTAGAGTTGCCTCCACCTAAAGTAAACTTACCTATTAACAATATGTTTCGCTTCCGCAGTAGCTGGTGTCCTGGCCTCCCTATCGGTGACCAGCTCAACTCCGACGAACAGGCCTCTCCCCCTCACATCCCCGACGAGCCTGTGCTTGTGTTTGAGAGCTTCGCATCGCTCCATCAGGTGGCTTCCGACGCGGGCCGCGCGCTCCATTAGTCGCTCTTCTTCTATCACGTCGAGGACCGCGTTTGCAATCGCACACGATACAGGGTTACCTCCGTACTGTAACGGCATAAGGTTGAAGTTAGAGAAAGATATAAAGTAGAAAATGCCTAAAATATTCACTTAAAAACAAGATATAAGGTGAAGTCGGTGATGTGGAATGTCAATCACGAGAACGCTATCTTCATCAACACTATCTTCATATCAAATTGTAAAACGATGTAAAAAACCAACCAACAGAAAATAACAAGAGACTCAAAATAAAGGCGGACTTAGGGTGCGATTTTTGAAACTCATTCTTTGAACTCAGCAGTTGAAAATGTCAATATTACTATGGAGACGTGCATCTTTCTACTGCTGATTTGACATTAAAAAATCATACTCCAGGAGTGCGATTTTTGAAAGTTAAATCAGCAGCAGAAAGATGCGTATCTCCATACATTTTCAACTGCTGAGTTCAACGTATGAGATTCATAAATCGCACTCTAGGTGTTGTAATAAAGTTCTAAGATGATCAGACCATCAAACTGAACAACTTTCACTATGGGACCAAGGTCGAAACCGCGATAAAAATCAGATGTTCCATATAAAACTGCGATCTTATTAATTTTTTCGCGCTATTTCGATGTTGGTGACATCGAGAAAGTTGTTCAGTTTGACGGTCTGACTGAGCATCCCCTCAAAAAGCCGTCAGCATATTAAGAAGGAATATAGAAAGTTATTCAGTTTGATGGTCTGATTATTTATCATCTTAAAAAACCGTCAGCATATTAAGTTGGTCCCTGTATATTATTATTATTATCAGATGTCATTGTTTTGTCTGTAGGTATTCAATAACCTTTGCTTTTCAGTCCAATGCACTAATCATTAAGATAACTTTCGTACATATTATTATCAAAGTCGTACCTTTATTTTCTTAGTACTTACCTACATCATTCGTTGAAGTCATTGTCAAGTCATAATAAAAATAAGTGTAGCGCCATGTTATCAATTTCAATAGCAAACAAAGGTTGTTTTCACGCGCAATAAAGTTCAAATTGCTATAACGATGTGAAAACAGCTATTGTTAGCGTTGCACTAATTAGAACAACAAACGGGGGCTTCCACATCATGCTAATGTATTTATCATATCAGAAATAACATTATTGGTAAATGTATTAACGTGAAAATTAAAGGAAAATTACCGTATTGAAGTATTCCACGCCGGTATCAGCGAAACTCTTAGCAATTTCAGGTGTAGTGATGACTGCGGCGACGGGGTGACCGTTGCCCATGGGTTTGCCCATGGTCACGATGTCAGGGACCACGTCTTGTGTTTCGAACGCCCACATGTGAGTTCCAACCCTACCGAAGCCCACCTGGACTTCATCTGCGATGCAAACACCGTCTGCTTCGCGGACATGCCTGGAAGATGGAGAATAGCATTCAAATATACTTACCTATTGTACCCTGATTACCGCAACACTTGATACACATTTAATGGTGCACTAAAACAGTTTTTAAGTTGGTAGTATGCGTGTTTTGTGATATTTAGATTATCACACAAATAAACCAAATGATAGCTCATGTCACACCAATCGGTTGCATTATAAGTACAGAAAATATGCAAAACGGGACGAAAAATGAGCGTATTGAATGTGTTTCTTTTTAATAGGTATATTGACTGAAATTTTTCAGCAGCTTATAAATATTGCTAGATTTTCTGTGTCAAACGGTGCAGAAAAACAACAAACGTGAGGAAACCTACATATGCTGAAGAAAAAATTCTGATGTAGTTCACCAATCCGCATTAGGCACGCGTGGTGGACTAACGCTATGGGCGTTAGGCCATCCTCCTTAAGGCTAGGCCTGTGCCCTGCAGTGGGACGTATATAGGCCGATGATGATGAAATCTAGCTAGAAAATGTTTCTTTCTTAACTAATTTATCTTTCTTTCTTGATCATAAATTGAAGCCTACTTTTAAAAAACCAGACTATATTACTAACAACTAATGTTAAAAATAAGTTCATAGGTACCAAGAGCATATCGCAAACATCTATTATATATGTGTGTTACTTATGCAAATAAATTGTTTATCTATCTATCTACCCCTATTAGATAGTAAGCACGACGACAAAATATGTAATAAAATAGATACACGATAGTTTATCAGCTAAATAGGCAACAAATTGTTATCGAATAGCCCTGTAATAACAAATAAAAGCAAAACGGCATGCGATAAAATTATCATAGCCGCTGTAATATTAGGAGCATCACGTGAACACGTGAACGTTGTTTGTTTAACATAGAAAAACATGAACGCTTTGCAAATAGCACCCTTCTGTTTATTATAAGAATTCAATTAATTACTTAATTATCGGTTAAAAACTAGCTTTTCTTATCCAGAATGATTACCGATTTTATGAAAGAAAAATTCCTACCATAACTTCCAGTGAACATTACATTACCTACACCTTGTAACTAACGACTAAAAAATACTACTCAAGACCTGTAAACTCATCCACATAAAGACTTATAGAGCCTTTAAATACAACGTGTTAATGAATTAACGCAAAACTAGAAAGTAGTTTGTTAAGAATCGAGAGCAGAGTCGAATTATCATGGTTTCAACATACGAATTTTTTTCAAAATATTATATAATTTGTTAGCAAAATTTAAAATTCTCTGAACCCGATGTCAACCCACCGCACGGACACACTCACCCTACTTACTACCAAAACAAGATTATAAAAATGTATCCATGAGTACGTTAGCGCTTTCTTTCAGTGCTGAAATGATAACAAATCATTTTTGCCTGAAAACTTAAAATGCAGAACTCGAAGTTTTAGGGTGCCGATAAGTGCCGACAAATGCACAAAAAACGGTTTCATTTGACAACTAATGTCAGTTACTCTATTCCGACACCGACAGGTATAATAACTTTATGGTATGATCATTTGTACTAAATAAAGAGTTGTGACGTCATCAACATTTCATTACTTTTTAATGTTTATCTTGTTATTAAAAATAGTATTCAAGCTAAAAACTCAATGAAAATTGGAGTTTAGCGTTATTTACCCGACTGCGCCAGAAGGAGGGATTTCTAACCTTTTTTTTAATGAGAAGATAAAAATAAAATATATTGTATGTAGTCAAGTACCCAATTGTTCCATAACAAGAGTAATCGAAACATTGCTGATAGATATTATGCTTTTAATTACACTAACATTGTTTTCATTATTTTATGTAAGTATAAAGAGTTGATAATGATAGTTACTATCTTCTTAAATCCCAATCCAATTTTCATTATGGATATGGTAAACTTGACGCATTTACAAACAATGAAGTATTAGTGTTATTACTTACTCGAAAACCTTCTTAAGGTAGCCATCGGGTGGAATGATTTGGCCGCCGCAACTTTGCAGACTCTCAGCTATAAAGGCGCATACACCTCCATTTTTCTTCGTGGCTTCCTTGCAAATTTTGCCTACTTCGTCAGCATACAGTTGCCCTAGTTCTTCTTCTGATTGGGAGTCATTTGGATATGTGTATTTGCCTCTGTACACATCGGGAACTGGGGCCTGTTTCATACAAATTCTGTTAGTAATTTTGACCTTTTTTTACTAACATTTTTAATTGTGAATAGGGAGTTTTGTTGAGCAATATAAATATTTATTTTCTTTGCTATTCAACATTATCGTCATGTTAAGAAATATCAGTTTATATAAATGCTTATTAAATATTTTTCTAGTAGTTTAAAGTAGGTAAACAAAATGTGACGATAATAACTTGAGACGCGAGTTTCCAGTTTCGCTTGTTTTTATTAATTAATAGCTAGTACTTAATTTGATAATGTAATTGGATCTAACGCCAGCGTATAAAAAAGCGCGTTAGAGAAGCCTTGACCGGGCAGAAATTTACTTTAATATTTTTCGAATTTGGACTGGGAAAATAAAGGAAAAACACGCAAGCGACAGACGCATAAAAACTATCAAAAAGTAAACAAGTAACTAATGAAAAATATATATTTGAATCAATTATTTTCGTAACGGTGATAAATTCGGTAATATAATTGATGGAGCAGAGAGATACTCATGCGTTCTTTATCAATGGTATCCTTTGACTACTTATATAGGGACTAGTTACGCGTGTCATTCTACTAACATACATTTCTGCCACTTTTTGCGGGGGGCGAGGTAACATGAAATCCGCAACTTTGGATTTTATTCCCCATAACTAAAGATTCTAATTTTGAATGTTAAAAATCATGAAAAGTAGTCTCGTATGAACCCCAAACGTTCTATGTTCAAAATTATTGTTTCGCAATTATAGGCTGTCTCGTTTAGTGATAAGGTATAAAATTGAGTGTAAATGCACATGATCAATTTGTCTTATACCGTGGCAGAGGGGAAATGCTACCGCAAGGCCAGTCCTTATACTATGTAGTCAAAGATGGTATCAATACACCATCAGATATGCGTCTATGCGAGCGTGACGCAGATTATAGAGGGCTAACTCACCACGTGAACCCACTCTGGCTTCTCTGGCCCTCCTGGTAGGTTCAGTTTGTAGGGAGACACATCAATCATAGATGTAAGATGCCCATGATACGCGCTGTAACAAGAAGGCGCTAGTAGCACCCTAAAAACACTTCGAGAGGCTCGAAGTTACGACACATACAACCAGACGTCTATCACACAGATTTGTTGGCATTTGAGAAGATTGACTTTAATTTTAATGGGGTATTTAGGAATGTTTTTGAGGCTGAGTTTTAATGAAACGATTTAGTCTGTATACTTCGTACAGTTTTTTCAATAGTAAAACGTTTTATGATTACATAATGTAATATAAGTAATAAATAACTTTGTAATCATGGCACACAATTAACCGATCGTTTAATTAAACTCATGTGATAATAGCAATTTTAACAATTACCAAAATATGCAAAATTAAAGTAACATTTTTGATATAAAGAAAAGAATTAAAACCAAAAAATGTTCTTACCACCATTGAACAAAAATATACATTAACAAAACAATATTCAGAAAATCTTTAAACACATTCATAAATACTCTATTTAATTTTCCAAGCAAATAGAATAACGATAATGCCAACAAATTAAATCGAACATCCACACTCATACTTAAAGAACCTAATAGCCCCAGATAGACAAGTAAAATACAAAGTGACACTTACTGGTCAAGAGTGATAACGTCCTTGTTTTTCGTGTGTAACCTGGCCAACCTCAGAGCCAGGTCATTGGCCTCGGAACCAGAGTTCACAAAGAAGCAGACTGATAAAGGTTCCGGTAGTGTATTGACGAGCCTTTCGGCCAGGATTACGAGCTCATCGTGGAGGTAGCGGTTGTTGGTTGATATCAGGGACATTTGGTTCCTGCCCGCTTCTACCACGTGAGGGTGACAATGGCCAACTGTAACAAAGTTACTTGTTTAATAACAATACAACTAAGCGGTTACTAGAAAATTAACAACCATTGCGTGAAATCAAAAGTTAGTAAATACGTAATTTGTCCGGCAGACACTGGACTGATTTTAAATTCTACTATTTTACGGTTTTCTCATGCGCATTTGATTTTCTTGGGGCAATGGGCTAGTCATATCTGCCGAAGAACTGACAACTGGTGGAGTGTCAGAGTTCTAGAGTGGAGACCGCGAACTGGTAGGCGTAGTGTGGGACGCCCTGCTGCCCGCTGGAGAGACGACCTAAAAAAGGTAGCGGCGAGCGACTGGATGAGGAAGGCCGAGGACAGAGTTTTGTGGCGCGCCTTGGGAGAGGCCTATGTTCAGCAGTGGATGATGATAGGCTGATGATGACAATGATGATTTGATTTTCTTTAAAACTGTAAAAGAGCAGTAGGTAGTGTACGGCTAGAATACCACGCCACGCACGACAAAGCTAAAAGACGAGAAAACCGACATGTGCTCGCTCGGCTCGATTTTTGTCGTTTGTCTCGGGGGTTAAATGGCATGCTAGGCCTAGTAGTGTTACATTAAAGAGATTCCAGAAAAAATCTATGGGAAACGGCATTGAAACGTTTTCGAACACAAAAATGTTGTCTCGGAATTACAAAACGAGACGGTGCGTCATGAATTTCACACGGACGAACTCGCGTACAAAAGATAGTTAAGTATATCTTATATCCACATGGAGTACATTGATATGAACGCATGCAAAGGACGTGATTCTTATCAAGAGGTTATCTTTTTTGTCTCGTTTGAAATGCAACATAGATTATTCATTAAATTCTGCAACTAATTATAAAGTGAAGAGGTGCCGATTTGCATTTCCGATAAGATAATTAAAAATAGATCAACGAGTTTATACCTTATCACATTTATTTTTCCAGGAGTATCTAGGCACAGCTCTTTTACAGTTTTATAATAGAACTAGCGGCCCGTCCCGGCTTCGCGCGGGTGGACGTATAATCTTTTCTAGCAATAAATATAGCCTATGTGATGTAGCTTTCTAATGGTGAAAGAATTTTTGAAATCGGCACAGTAGTTTTTGAGTTTATTCATTACAAACATACACAGACACAAAAATATAAATCTTTCCTCTTTATAATATTAGTATAGACTAGCGTTTCCCGCGACTTCGTCCGCACAAATTATTTACCAGATTTAAAGTCAGATCATAAGCTATTAAACAAAAAACGTTTCATCAAAATCGGTTCAGTAGTTTTCGCGTGATGCCCGTTCAAACACACAAAGCAAAAAAAATATTTTTTTAAATTTACAGTTTTATAATAGTTTAGATAGGTACTTAGCTACAGGTTTTCAATTCAGATAAGTTAAAGAGGGGATGCATTAAACTCAATACTTATTATTATTGCCACTGTAACATTATAGTATCCATACACTTTCGAAATAAAAACAGCAGAGGTTTATCGCTTTTTAGCCAAGGTTTATGAAATAAACCATGGCTGCCATAACCATCCTGAAGACCGGTGTAGATAATGATGTTCAGGTACTAACCATGTGCTACATTATTGATGCAGTCCAGATATCTATCACCCGTCTCGTCGTACATGAACTGGGCAACACCTCGCACTATTTTCAATGGAGATGAACGGAAGAACAGTTGGCAGGCAGCGCTGTAATAAATCATTTAGTAAACTATCTGCGTGTAAGACTCCCATTCAAAAAACTATATTGTGTTTCATAAAATATACCACAAGCCGTTGTGATCTAGTGGTGAGTAACCATGCCTGCCGTGCAGGAGGCGATGATTCTATCCCCGTCCAGGCCAACTCGTGCCAATTAGTTTTTCGGAATTTATGCACGAATTGTAACACCACTGGCTTTTCGGTGAAGGATACATAGATCATCAAACATAGATCGTGAAGAAACCTGCATGCTTTAATTTCAAGGCATGTATTGTTCAGGCAAGGCATGGCTCAGTTCTGAGTTTTCAAAATACCTCTGACTAGTCCCTTGGGGAATATGGTCGTGGGCATATGCTATGCGAAAACCAACAGAGAACAAAACTTACCACTTAGTCAATTTAAAGTAGTTAATCTTAATTGCTATGGATCGCAGTATGATGCAATGACGTATAGGTTCGATTATAGGCTCTGGACGGTTTTAGACAACCTTGGAATGTTTATAATATAAGTTTATTATAAATAAGGGAAAAAAAATCAAACATACCCAATGTGTTTTTCACGAAGTTTGATGGTCTCTGATTTCGGCATAGACTGTAGGTAAGCCATTATAGTGACAGGATTTACTTCTGAAAAAAAGTGTCCATTAACAAAATTCACTTTAAAACAAAAAGCCAAGTATTGGAAATGTAATAACATAAATGGTAGAAAACTCACCTTAAAGTTAAAAATAAAAATCTGAAATGAATAAGAGGGTGTGTAACTGTAATGGACTGTTTAATTATAGCGGCAAAGCGTGACACGTCACGTGGGACGCCCGAGCAAGTAATGCTGCATTACGTATCGCGCCAGCTACTTTTATAGAAGCGGGCGGGTGCGCGCACGCCCTCCGCGCGGCCAATGGAATCAAAAGCAAACAATTATCAGTGCAATGATAACATCATGACAAAAGTCATCCGCCACGCGGTCGCATGCCCGCCGTCATGGCCCAGGCGCATGCCCGTTAAGGGGAAGTAAGCTATTTCTTATTAAAATATTTGTCTTGTTTATTAGTACAAATTTTATTTATATGCATCCAGTAAATAAGAAATTAACCTAAGATACAAATTAAGAGACTTTCATAAGTTGTGTTGTTTCTTATAAAATATTTATTAACGATCATTGATTATAGTGGTGCTGCAGGATTTTGGCATAATTTTTATTTTACTAATACCGTTTGTCTGTTTGTTACATCTTAACGTCTTAACTAAATCTTTGAACTAAGATATTAGTCTGTAGTGAAAGAAGGACAATGAATACTTTTTGCTATCATAATAATCAATAATTGACGAGTTGCAAATGTTAAAAAAATACAAAAATACAAATACAAAAACTTTATTTTCTCCACAAAAGGTTTACATGTACGTTGCACAATATATATAGGATTGAAGGTGGAGACTGGTGCTTGGTAAGTATGCATGTTTGCACACACATACCTGTACTTCAAGTCACCAGGTTAGTAAGAGATAATTTTCAGGAACAGAGCATTCTCTGTTAAATAGTCACATTTCCAGAAACCTATGACATCTCAAATTAGATTTTTCCATTTACTTTAATACACACAATACATATAATCATCATCAACATCTGAAGGCTTTTAAGCTACTTTTAAGTCAACGGTGGGATTTAGCCTGGTGAAGTAGATAGGTACGTCTCTACCAATATGGTTTTTGGCTTTCTGTCTCTCAAATCTTACCGCTAATGTTTTTGACATCTTGTTCGCCACCTATCTAAGCGTGGACCTGGTACTCTGGGCTCGTCCATTTTATAGTACGTCCTCTCCATCGTTTAGGATCGTCGCAAAACTGGATGTTCGTAGTCACAGAAACGAGGACTACCTATGTAGATCGAGAACTACCGCAACGTGACCAAAGAAACAAAAATAAAATCAACTTTATCTTCATAAGTCTTATAAGTGAAGTCTTTAAACTTCTTAAAATTTTCATAGTGAACTTTTTCTGTAAGTACAGTACCTACGAACAGCTGATGTCATATCAACCATATCAGTGGCACGCGGGCTGTACCTGCATACTGCATTCTATGTTCGTAATAGTTGTGTATAATTTATTTACTCTATGGTAATAGTATTGCATCCGCCATCGCGAGTTTTCGAGCTGAGCTCCGAAAAAGCGCCTCAAATTTTTACGCTCTACTGCCAATAGGGTAAAAACTTTTAACAACACTTTTATATTTATTTTTCTACGCTCTTATCTTTCAACGTTAATAACTTTAAATTACAAAACAGTTTTGTTACTTAATTGTATAACTATAATTAACAAACGTCCTCAAATTATTATTATAGTGCTTAATGAATTGTTTTATTTGCTAACGATACATTAAGTGACGTACTTAATTAATAGTTTATCATATAAAAGATAGCAACATTATACAGTTAAAAGTACTGTCGACGAAATCGTAAAGTATTAAAAAACGTGTTTTGTGTTAATCAAACAATGAGCGACGAATGATATTCGAGTAGAAGATACATTGTTGGGTTATGTTTTCATATGTCCTTTGTCTTATAGATAAGACGATAAGACAAATATATACGTTACTTATCTATTACTTATATTTAATATAGTCTCTGCCCAGTATCGCTAGCATGCCATTGGCCTCGATTCGGAGTGTACCACGACTAAACTAAACTAAATGTTTTCCTGTCACTTTCTAAAATAAGATTAAGAAAAGAGACAGAAAACCAACAACTGACTTTAGTGCTGTCAAAGTGACGTTAAATGCGCAAAATAAGATGCCATCATAATGTACGCCATCTTATTTAAGTCGTTTTTGGGCGTTTAACGTCACTTTGACAGCACTAAAGTCAGCTGTTGGTTTTCTGTCTCTTTTCTTAATCTTATTTTAGAAAGAGACAGGAATACATTTAGTTTAGTTTAGTCGTGGTACACTCCGAATCGAGGCCAATCACGACAAAGGGATAAAACGAAAAAACGTCACGCGCGCTCATTTTGGCATGCATAAAGTAACATGGGCACATCTCGATTTTTCTCTGTTGTAGGCCTACAGCTATAAAATATAATTATTTTATTCGTATGATTAACTAGAAATGAACTATTTTAAAGCAGTTTTCAAATAGTACCTGATGTAGCGATGTATTATTTTTGAGACTTTTCCTCGCATATACATACATAGGTAGACTACAATAATGATAAAAACTTTTCCCTGAACTTATTCTTCCAACTATACATTGGTTAAAAATAGATCATCTGTTTATTAAATATGTACGTAGTAGTGAGATATCATCGGGCAATAGTAAAACGATAAATGCTTAAATATAACGTAGGTCAACAAATATACTCTTGTTTGGCAAACTCTCTCGCGGAATATTCCAACTATGAGGTTACGTAGTTTTCCTACACAGGTCGTTGCTAATGTTAATATTGTGTATCACCACTAAACTGAAATATTTTTTTTCTCAAAATTTTTCGTGTGATATAGAACAGTTAGTTATTGACTATTCGGGGAAGGTTCTTAAAATGGTGGCAACAAAATTGCCTTTAATTCCATACCTTAAGAGAATACTCCTGTGAGCGCGCTCCATGCAAACGAAGTTTGATTCTATCTTGACTAATAAATTAACCAATTACATTCAAAAAAAAGGGCCAGGAGTGCGATTTTTGAAACTGATTCTTTGAACTCAGCAGTTGAAAATGTCAATATTACTATGGAGACGTGCATCTTTCTACTGCTGATTTGACATGCAACAATCATACTCCAGGAGTGCAATTTTTGAAAGTCAAATCAGCAGTAGCAAGTTGCGTATCTCCATACATTTTCAACTGCTGAGTTCAACGTATGAGATTCAAAAATCGCACTTCAGGAGTGCGATTTTTGAAACTCATTCTTTGAACTCAGCAGTTGAAAATGTCAATATTACTATGGAGACGTGCATCTTTCCAGATCTACCCGCGAGCATGCATGAAAGGACTAATGAACGTGGAGGAAGCTAGAGAGTTTTGTCAGGATCGTAGCCTGCGTTCCGTTGTCTCTGCCCACCCTAGTGGGAGACAGGCGTGAGAATATGTATGTATGTATTACATTCTATGATTTTTTTCAATCAATCACTTTCTCAAATCCGTGTCTGTGGTTCTGAATTCTATAAGGTGGTTTGTCTTGTTTTCCTGTTGCTTCTAATGCTTGAACAAATGGAATTTTGGGTTGATTTAGATTTGAAACGGCCAATACCCATCCTTTCCCAACTATTTTTACTCTTTTCCAGCACGTCTAGTCTCAGTCGATGGACGTCCATGCTGGAAATTGGCCTCCCCAAGGATCGCCACAACGACCGGTCCTACGCTGCCCTCATCTAACGGGTTCCCGCCGCCTTCGCCAGGTCCTCGGTCCACCTTGTGGGGGGTGGATTAGGAAACAATAAAAATTAAAATATTTCATTATATATTGAAACACGCCCTATACTTACGGCAAACGTACCTAAGACAATAATTATTTACATACGTATGTAGCATAGAGATGTAGTATGTAGGTACCAATGTAAATTACGTCAAGATACTATTGTTTAACTTTTCCTATATCAAACAAAATAAAATAGTGTTTCCTGTCACAACACAGTAATAGCTAAATAATACTTTACGTGTTCTTTGTTTGTTTACTTTTCATACGACATTTCATTACATTAGTTACTAAGCTTAATAAGTATGTTTTTATTTTACTGTGGAAAACGTAGAGGTAAAGGAGAACGCCCAATCCCGTTTCGCCTACAAAACTGGTAAATTTGAATTTTATAAGAAATGCCACGATAGAAAAGAATAATTCCCATTTCCTTGGGAAACACGATATTCCTCCTATCCTGTGTATAGGTACCTAATTTTAGCTATCATACATACATATAGATTTGTATGTGTTCTTTGATCATACACATTGTCATGTTCAAAAATTCCGTCCGTTCTTGAATACTAAAGAAGAATAATAAATGTGCATTTTCACCTCGGTAAGAAATAAAACATTTTGCATTTATTCCGACGCAGGGCGGGATTCAATAAATAACTGAAACAAACATTAGATAATATTTTTAAAGGTTTTGGTAAGTAGGTATAAGGAATAGTCTCTTAAATTAGGGTTAATACCAGTTAAAACATTTATAAGACATAGGCAATTGTAGACAATATAAGTAGGTACCTAATAGCACTGGCGGACTAAGGGGGGGGGGCGGAGGGGCGATCCGCCCCGGGCCCCCAGTCCTGGGGGGCCTCCGAATCTCGAGAAGAGAATCCCAAATAATGACGTTTATATAGTATATCTTCAATGTACAGAAGTAAAGACACAGTTTGGAGTTGGAGGCCCGGGCCTCAGGAGGCCAGAACAGGTTCTGGGACTGCAGTTTGAAGTTGAAGGCCCCGTACGTTACTCATTGAAAGTCAAAGAAAGAAATAGAGTCAAAAATATTGCGAATTTGCGAGCTCGCTCAATCTTTTTCAATTTGTTATGCAGTTAGCATAATTATCAGTTCGCTTCGCTCGCTCTCAGGCCCGGGCCTCCGGTACTGGGACTGCAGTTTGAATCTGGAGGCCCCGTACGTTAGACATTGAGAGTCAAAGAAAGAAATAGAGTAAAAAATATTGCGAATTTGCGAGCTCGCTTCGCTCGCTCAATCTTTTTCAAGTTGTTATGCAGTTAGTATAATTATGAGCTCGCTTCTTGAAAAGTCAATGTGGTAGGAATTAGAATGTATTTCAAAAATGTGAGCTTACTTCGCTCGCTTGACTTTTTTGATAGCTTTCTGTGCTTTGAGACTGAGTTCTTGCTACTACCCAGTCATAATTATAGAACTCTATTCGTTCGCTCTGGTTTTATTTTATACACCAATATACTCACCTAACTACTCTATTTCAAGATGAGCTCTACAATCGAGTTATTATAAGCATAAGCTCATTTCAGCTATTTGTTTAATACATCAATCGCCTCGATTTCGGCATGAGCTGAAAAAAATTAAGGTATAATGAAGCAAAATTTCGAGCTCGCTTCGCTCGCTCCTGGCTAGACACATTGCACTAAGATCTTGAGCTCACTTCGCTTGCTCCAGAATTCAGTGAAATTTCGAGCTCGCTTCGCTCGCTTTTGGTTTTGGATGGTATGTCTTTTCATAGTATAGTTAAATCTTGAGCTTACTTTGTTGAGCTCGCTCCAGGATTTTAATCTTAATCCACTGATCTCATTATATTGCAGTAAAATCTCGAACTCACATAGCTTTGCTCGCTCCAGAATTCAGTGAAATCTCGAGCTCGCATCGCTCGCTCTTGGTTTTCGGTCCTATATATTTTCATATTGCTGTAAAATCTCGGCTTTACTTTGCTCGCTAGATTTTACATTGTACGACTCTCGGGCTCGCTTCGCTCGCTCCATGTTGTAGGTTCTGGATCTCCCTGGGACAAAATACTTGCTACCTATGACCATGGAAGGAAGGGGCTCCGATGTTAAGTTTTTGCCACGGTTCGAAAGAATTGTAGATATCAATTTCTGGAAAGACCGGGGGGCCTCCTTTAGTTTTGCCGCCCCGGGCCTCCGACGGGCTTAGTCCGCCGCTGCCTAATAGAACAAATCATGGGAAGTACCTACCTAAATCAACATGTATAATATGCATATAAGTGCAAGTCATTTGACAGTCGGTTAAGGTCGCCCGATTATCTCTAACCGCGCTAGTTCAACGACCTTAAGAAAGTTACTGCTTAAAAATTCTTATCTTTTGCGAATCTAACATTTCAGTTCTATTAAATACCGAATTGTTGATCCGAAATATTGACACCCCTATGGAATACTTATGGAATAAATAACAACAATTGGGTATTTGACTACATTAAATATATTTTATTTTTATCTACTCAATAAAAAAAGGGTTAGAAAATAACGCTAAACTCCCATTTTCATTGAGTTTTTAGCTTGAATACTATTTTTAATAACAAGATAAACTATAATTAAAAAGTAATGAAAATGTTGATGACGTCACAACTCAATATTTAGTACAAATCTTCATACAAAGCGCATGTTTTGACGTCCGATAAAGAGTAGCTGATTTGACTAGTTGTCAAGTAGCCAATTTGCAACTACTGCACAGTCCACAGTGGGTGTCTTAAGTCATATTCTATCTTTCTAGGTAAGTATAATAAAAACTCTGACGTTAATCTACCTATATCTCGTTGTTCAACCTATATTAATTTGCGAATTGCGAGGAATCATCTTATAAGGTAATTACCTAGGTAGGTACCTAGTAACAACTAACTAGTTTATCAATAGATGTTATTATAACGTAACTACCTAATTGATAATTTTAATTTGTGTTCCAACAATAACTGCGAAGATAAGGAATTCGTGACGCATTTCATATTTTCGATAACTTTACTACACACACATACATATTTTAAATAATAACATAATTCTGACTTTAACCACAACAGCATCTTTCTAAATCAAGGATAGGCAAAAACATTTTCACATTTTTCAGAAGATTCATAATCTTGGGTGACCGTAGCCACCGTGCTTTGAAAAGCAAGTTAAGCAGATGGTCCTGACAGTAACCTACCCACTAACTTGCCTGCACCAATCTATGAAAAAAATGGGGAAAAATAGGGGGGGAATATATATATATGGGTATATATTATACCCATATATTTCTATGGGTGAAATTGATATCATTAGCATCCTTTTAAACTAAGAGTCTAACCATCAAGCTGAAAAAAATCAGCTGTTCCATACTTAAATGCAATGCCTCATCGACTCAAATGTATGCAACAGCAGATTTTTTTTCTCCTATCGGTTTGCTCCCATTGTAAAAGTTGTTCAGTTTGATGGGTAGACTCTTAGTTTTTAATGATATCAATTTCACTTTCAATATAAGCCCCACATGCGTCAACCTGAATTAGCAATTAACTCCAGGTTACCCAGTTAGGGTACCCCGCGATTTTTAGTACCTACAGAAAGTACCTGAGATAGCTATTGCTGACGTAGGTTGACGCAAGTGAGGCTTATAGTGTGCACACACATAGATTTACGCATGACTTTTAATCCCAAAAACTAAGGTACGAACCACCCTGCTAAAAATAGAACGGCTAAAATCTTCCTTCTTTTGATTTAGGTTTTAATCACAAGACACGTAACTTTACCGCGCCGTATCATCATCATCATCATCATCATCTCAGTCGATGGACGTCCACTGCTGGCCACTATTTTCCACTAGTATCCACATTTACAGTGGATACAACCATCATCATCATGGGTCTTATTCCATCTAAGTAGATGTATCAACCACACATCATCTCAGCCGATGGACGTCCACTGCTGGACATAGGCCTCCCCCAAGGATCGCCATAACGACCGGCCCTGCGCTGCCCTCATCCAACGGGTTCCCGCCGCCTTCACCAGGTCGTCGGTCCACCGTGTGAGGGGCCTGCCCACTCTGCGCTTTCCGGTACGCGGTCGCCACTCGAGAACTTTTCGGCCCCATCGGCCATCGGTTCTGCGAGCAATGTGCCCCTCCCACTGCCACTTAAGTTTGGCAATTCTTTGGGCTATGTCAGTTACTCTGGTTCTTCTGCGGATCTCTCATTTCTGATTCGCGCCGTATCATTTGATAGAAAATATGAAAAGGCAATTGTTTTTGCCGACGGTGTGTCTGCGCAGAGCACGTGTGAGTCACGCTCGGTCGTCGTGGAAGCCATGCGGCCTCCTCGTCCGGACATTTATCGGTGCCCTACCTTTGATACATAAGTAGTACAATTACGATTAAATGTTGTTGGTATCCAATCATTTCGAAATATAATAAAACTACAGGGTGAAATTGATATCATTAGCATTATTTTAAACTAAGAGTCTACTCATCAAACTGAACAACTTTTACTATGGGAGCAAACCGATCGGAGCAAAAAGAAAATCAGCTGTTGCATACATTTAAGTCGAGTAGGCATTGCAGTTTAGTATGGAGCAGCTGATAATTTTTTTGCTCCAATCGGTTTGCTCCCATAGTGAAAGTTGTTCAGTTTGATGGGTAGACTTAGTTTCAAAGTATGCAAATGATATCAATTTCACCCTGTATTAAGAAATTGCTTAGTTTTACCTATTGTATTAAATAGTCGTGTAAAGAATGACACACGTATAAATAAACTAATACGATAACATTGACCCGCGCCTCCAAAGTGTTTCCGAAGTGTTTACAAGTTACAATTCGCACATTCGCATTTCGCATGCTGAAAATGACGTTATACAGGGTGTTACAAAAGTAAAAACAAAAATTTTTTACTTTTAAGGGGGTTTAGACCATCAAACTGAACAACTTTCACTATGGGACCAACATCAAATCGCGAAAAAGAAAATCAGCTGTCCCATAGCTCGAGTAGATTTGTAGTTTAGTATGGAACTACAGATTTTTTTTCGCGATTTCGATATTGGTCCCATCGTTTTCTTATCGTGTGGGCACAGTCCTGGTGTCAGAGTTTTTTCAGACCGCCTTACGGCCTCTGACGTGATCCCATAGTGAAAGTCGTTTAGTTTGATGGTCTAAACCACCTCCTTAAATGTTTATTTGTATGTTTGTAACACCTTGCATTAAACAAAAACACGGATTTGATGCTCGACTAACGGTGTCACTAATTGACTCATCATTATCAGTATTAGGACGGCCGGAGAAGGCCATGTTATCATAGTTTATTTATACATAACCTCACGACCATAATCCCTTTGGGGGTGGTCAGAAACAGCTACCATTACCAAGCTTCCTTGACTAGAGAGATCGAGATCAGATTAGAGTGAGTTTACCTCTTGGTATTCGTAGCTCACTCTATTCTCTCATCTCACCTCGCCTTGCCCTAAGCAGAGATTCTTACTTTTAAATGGTTATTTCGCTTAATCTATATTTTTTTTACAATATAATCTTATCGGAGTAAAGATGAAAAATATTATGCACATATAATTATCAATATGTGACAAGGCCTCTCGCGTCGTAGGGCTTATAATATGTCTGTAATGTCAGCACATGCACTAATAAAACAGCAGCGACACTATATCCCACATCATCATCATCATCATCAGCCTATAAACGTCCCACTGCAGGGCACAGGCCTATACCCACAGGGAGAGTGTATGTGTGGGTGTGTCTGTAGTACAAATTATCCCGTATTTTTTGCCAAAATGAGCATTTGTCCCTTATAGGATAAAAATAAATCTGGCAACCCTAGTCTGTACTATACCCAGTGACAGATAAAATAACTTACTCGATGATAGCGCCCACGAGGCGTGTGTTTATTTCTGTGACCGATTCAAATATGCATTCTTAGTTTGTAATGTCGCTACTGCTTGTGTGAGTACGGCGGCTATTTATCTTGTTTGTTGGATTCATAAGTATCTTTTTATCTATAATTACATTTACAGAAGATTTATAACAGGCTGTTATGTAATATGTTTAATTAAGGAAGTCGTACTTACGTATTTATACATTTCTCCTTAACCTGTCGGTACGAAGTGATTCCCAGAGCGCGGAAACCCGTTTATCTTTATGATCTTAAAGCTGGGTTTCGAGAGGTTAACGCTTGTTATTTTTTGTTTTCTAATCTTCTCCCTGTAACAAATAAGTAGGTTACTCCTGAATTTCACACACTTTCAATGAATTAAGATGTATTTTATAAACAACTGTACTTACCATAAATGTTATTTCGGACGTCTGACTATAATTAGTAGGCTAACATGTTGTGTTTAAGAGGATATACTCGTCAAGGCGCCGCCCGAGGGTGCTGTATACAAACGAGACGTTTTGATCCCGTTTTCAATATTAACAAATTAAAGAAAATATAGTTTTTTAAAACAAGATCTAGAAAATAATCTCTGTGTCTCGGGTTAGTTTGATTTCTATAGTTTCAATGCTAAGAATAAAAATAGCATAGCATATGCTCACGACTATACTCCCCGAGGGGGTAGTCAGAGATATTCTGTAACCTCAGAATATCCACGTTTCACTAGTACCGTAACTCTATATTTATGATTTGTTATAAATCTTTGAGCCGTTGAAACTATACATACATTCTAACGATCTGACAAACCACATACACATAAATTCGTTTGTAGATTGTGTTTAAAAATATTTTTGTATGGAGCATACATAATAATACGTATAACTGTATTGCAAACTTTGTGCAAATGCCTGTAAGTACCTAGTTGTAGTGAAAATAATCAATGCCAAAACATCAGCAAAAGTTTGTTATTACACAATAAAGTTCATTTCATTCATTCATTTTAAAATGTACGCGTCATTTATTGACGTCATACAAACGGGTTCATGTTTTGCATTAATTTGTTAATTTCTTCGAATTTAATTCAATTCTGACAAGTATGAAAGTGTTGCAGTGATAGGATATGTCAACAGCAAACGGTAACAAAGGCTCGCAGGTGGACAACGATCGTAGCTTCTTACCCCGAGGTACTAGTATTTATTCTGTGGTTAGGGTAGACAGTTGCATTAGGTAATTACTTTAAATAACGCTCACAGGCATATACATTGTAATTTGTTATGATCCCAAGAAAGTTACTAGGCTTTTTATTGTGGAAACTATGGACAACAATTTGTTCCACAACCGTTGTTCCATAACCGAACCGGGATTCGAACCCAAGAACCTGACCTTTGGCAATCCGGCGTGGTAACCACCAACCAGGTCGTCAAATGGGTGATTGTACACCTACTTATAGCTGTTTCGTATATTTTGGTCGAGTATCTATTGATCTATTTTCGACTAAACAGCAGATTTTTTCTCGGTTTCAATGTTGGTCCTATGGTAAAAGTTGCTCAGTTTGATGGTCTAACTAAAGCACCTTATTTAACAAGTTTACACCTTGTAGGTACCATATGTTGAAGTTTTAAGGTCCTGCTTGCTACTTTTCTTTGTACGAAGAAGAGCTCGATTATTATAAATATCAATCATTTTCAAGTACAGCAATTAACTTCTATCACTTCCGATATTTTGTCCTTCTCCAGTACATACACTGTGGTTAAATAAATAGGAACACTTATAGACGAATCAATAAGGTCAAACGATAGCATAATCGTTAAGGCTTAATCTATTTGACAAATAGGTTATTAGGACTCAGACTGTACTCGATTGATAGGTTTTTAGTACAAAAAGATATTTCGTTTGTAGACCTTTATCTAACTAAAGCTCCGAGGGTAGCTCCCAATGCCTATTTATTTCGGCTCCCTGATAATGATAACAGTTACTAAGACAAATTGCATAATTTATCTGTAAGCTGTAAGAATTATAAAAAAAGTGTATTTGGTTATACAATTATAGTATTCAGAATTCGTAGAAAAATGTCATGTGTCAAAACAGTTCGCGAATACAAAATGTGGTAATGCTGGTCTAATTTCGAAAACCTATCGTCTTTTGTTTTATACGGCAGCAATATTACAGAGCCCAATCGTTCTTTACCCATTTCTTCGCGTAAAAATAGTTCAGTATAATTTTCATTCACGACTTTCATTGATTTCGACGATTGTTTCCCATTATCGATAATAGGAACAAATGGAACAATATTCTGTCTACAAAATTGACTACGTCCAAACTACGAGTAGGTATCACTTACATTACAACTGTAGTGTACCACAGGATCACCACGATTATCACCAAATGGCATGGCATATTTGGCAACCAGTCAACATCGATAATTAGTGAACCAATTGGTCGGTGTTACAATGTTGTTTCATAAACAGTTTGCTTATAAATCTTATAATTTATAACATCAATGTCATTTTACGATAAAAGTACTTTATTTCAATGGTTTCAATGCAAGTAAAAACTGGTGGTAATTACAATATTTTTTCTCAATGACTTATTATGAGACTACCTGATTCAATCGGTATCAAATCGACATGGTGTTTTTTTATGCAGTTCTTACGATTCTGCTTAGTTATTTCAGATAGTGAATATGATGATCACAGAAACTAAACATTACTTAAACATTACCTTGTACAATCATAATACGTTACGGGTCTTGTAAACGATATAATCGGAAACTTACACAATGGTAATGTTTATTTGACCGGTGTGGGGACTACGGGGAAACATATAACAATACCCACCGAAGGTAAGGAAATGCTGATCGAGATACCGGGAATGATTCATTTAAACAATCGCATCAAATTTAGAGGAATTTGTCTGATTATTAAAAACTAGCGACCCGCCCCGGCTTCGCACGGATATAAACCTTCCTCTTGAATCACTCTCTCTATTAAAAAAACCGCATCAAAATCTGTTGCGTTGTTTTAAAGATCTAAGCATACATAGGGACAGACAGACAGCAGGAAGCGACTTTGTTTTATACTATGTAGTGATAACAAAGTTTACGTGACACTGGGTTCAAATAAAACAGATCCGATTAAATATAGAATAAGTATATATTGAATAATTAAATAATGTTACCTCAAATGTTGCCAAAAAAGACTTAGGTATAATATGTGTAATCGTAAAAGTAATAATAAAATTATCTAGAGGACAAAATATTTCGAGTTTTGAGTGGGAACATACATTTTAGAATAGTGGGTAGATACTGCAAGGAGGTAAAGTTTCCTTATGTTGTAAAACGCAGACGTCGTCGACCTCGGTCTCAGCCTCGGTCGTAAGCGAGCATCAAAACATTGAACTTGTCATCACAAAGTTTTCAAACAACGTACGCTGCAGGAGTACACAGCACGAGTACAATAGTTGATACGGTCAAACCAGAAATCGTGCAAAACAGTCTATCATTTTACTAATAATATTAACTATACTTCTTTATAATTACAACCATTTGCGACAACGGAGCAAAATGTCTATGTGCTATAATATATTTAATAAATATAATGACAATTTATGGGCACTTCCATATTAATGCAGGATGTCGGCAAACAAGTTGCGAGTATCAATAATATTGAAATCGATGTCTTTTGAATTAGTACCGATATGAGGATGACAATAACTTTGTTTTGGACATCCTGAATATTATAAATTACTTATTACTTTATTCAACTTTTTCCAATACATTTGATCTTGTCAGTCTTCCTGCAAGAATAATAACTATGGACAATTCATATAACAAGTACGGTGCAATAATAAATAACTGTTTGAGGCAAAATACAATTTTTCTTCATAAATATCAAATTATTAACAAATTATGCAAAAGAATGCAAAAGTGAGCACAAAATGTATAATTCTTATCTTACTGAAACTCTTGTGTAATTGCAAACAACAAAATATGCGATATGAACAAAGAGAATCATTATTTAATTTTATTTTATTACGTACTCTAATAAGTAGCCATTCGAACTCTGTAATGATTATATACTTTAATAGGCGGAGACACCACACTTACAAAGTGTATAATTATACTACAAATCCAGATGTATAAAATAATTATGCATCATCGATTTAGAACTAAATAGACTTGCTATCTCTAACTGACTGTGATGCGACGTAGCGTTCCACATGCATTGCCATGAGTATTACAAGACGAATGTATTCATTACTTTACCACCAGGCACGATTGCACAATAGCTTACAAATTTACAATATATGTAATTCAGACGTTACTATTTTGCTCCAAAATGAGTTAAAATATTTGAAGGAATTGTGCAATAGCGCCCCAGTGTTTTAATTCACAACGCTATGTTGATCAATTAAATAATCTATCAGCGCCTTATATTTAAAAGGGACGCAAAAAGACCAAGTGTGGAAAAGACATACGAAGAAATTGAGGACATCTAAAGGGGACCACAGACTATATGTTTGTTCTATTAGATATAGGCACTCGCGGCTCGTACGCCTTCAGATAAACCAACCATACTGATAAATACAATAATTTATTTCTTAAGTGTCTGAATAGAACGGTATGTCAAATCCACAATATGCCTCATTTCAGAAGACAAAATGTATTTTACAGAATCTGTATGCTAAAGGATTAAAGTCTATCAAACTGTGATTAGTTAGATTTTGCGTGTCTTAATAACGACAATAGGATCTGTAGTCGAATGCACACGAAAGTAAACAGTTGAAATCGAACCGATATGTGGTGCTGATAATGGTAAACTGCAAAAAAACCACAACATCTACAAAACGCCTCACAAACTTGATCTGACTGGGTGTATTATTACAACTATAAACATGCATTTAACGACTAATTAAAATATTTTCCGAACTAATCATCCTATATTTACGAAACTAACGATATATTTTTTTTGTTAAATACGCTTTTAAGTGTAAAAATAGTTCTTTGAGACAAAATTTCAAAGCACTTTGAATAGGACTGAAACAATATTTTGAGAAATAATACTAGGTAATGTTAATAATGCCCAGCGAGCCTGTACAGGGTGTAACTTTGCACTACAGTTGATCCAAAAAGTATGATTCACACGTGAATACCTATACAAAACAGGTCCAATTTTTTACTGAAGTTTCTTTAAACAGATAGATATTGTAAAAAAAATTATTCGCATTACTGCCCCGGCAAAGAACAAAAAGTAGAGGAAACAACTATGTATTAGATGAAGTTGTAAGATACATTTGAAATGCATACAATTACACCTTGTACTTAATTTAGTAATAGTTTATTTTAATGTGGAACTATTACTGCGAGGATTTACAAAACAATGTGGCTTGAAACTGATGATTAGCAAAGTAATTATGGACGGCAAGTCATTAGAGAAAAACTTTAGGCACTACAATTTACAAGAGTCGTGGACATCGCAAAGGACTAGCTTTTTTTACAAACATGAATAGGTATTTTAACATTTTTGTTAAATCTTTAAGATGATTATGACCTTTTCCATTATTATAACCTTATTAAGTTTCTTGTACGGGAGACAAATTGTCTCCCAATGTCTGACTGTATGTCTAGCTAATAACTACAATGCCTTTGATACAATAAAACCTGAGATAAACATTTGTGAACGTTAGATTTCAAAAGCAATGAAAAATCTAATTTGATTATGATCAAAATAAATTCCGAAAGCTATTCTTAAACGAGCCACACAATAAAGAACTCAAAGTGCATTATTAACGTATTTGTTACGACTGATATAATTTTAAACCCAAACTCCAACGCTACAGAAATTAAGTAACTACAGAATTACAATCGAATAAGTATGATCTGCGCAGCTTTACCAGCGTTTACGAACGTCAATTTACACTAACTAGCATTCTAAAAATTTACTATCTACTGAATGCTGAAGACATCCACACTTTTCATGAATGCACGTAAACATCTAATTTATAAAGATATATTGAACTAAAACTACTCGACAATGTGCCGGCGTACTTTTGCATTCCAATGTCAGTTCTAACATCAAGGCAAAATTAAGTATTTCTTCGTTTCTTGCAGTTTTGCAGCACTGCATAACAATTTTTTAATATAATTTCCGATTACACAAAACGACATTTTATCTGGAATTTATTTTAACTTTGAGCCATAAAATACAGGCAGTTTATATGAATCACATATTTCTTTAATCAGCTATTATATTGTACATTAAGGTATATCAGCAAAAGCTAACATTATAAACGACGCCGAAATCGCAAAAACTGTATAAACGCTAATTTAATGTATATTTTGTAAAATGATATCGTAATATTGCTTTTATGTTGGAAGATCTTTTAGTTTTATCTAATTTAAATTTACCTTCTTGTTCGTAAATTACTATCCAGTAACCGCATAGTATATACGATTGAATTATGATGATTTTTTAATGATCGCTTGTAGATACTTGACATTGGAATGTGGACATTCGTTTAGAGATAGTTGCCGGCGCATCCGTCACATACGTTACAATATAGTTATATTCCGAAGGCTCTCAAAACGCTATTTTGCATTACAATATAATAATAATAATATAAATGTGTAAATAAAGTTACTATAGTTAAATCGAACGCTCATACATTCATTTCCGCAAGACTTTATTACGTAAATGTTCATGAAACTGCAAATTTCGACAAGAGAATATCAAAAATAGTGTATCGACGGTAATCATTCTACAGTCTGCCTAATATTCTGTATCTAATGACACTGTTTAGGTCACTTTAATCAAAGCACGCCAAATACCAAATATGGACTATTGTTATCAACAGGGAGCGGAATCTCGTATCAAAACAATTGAAATGCCATAGAGATGGGACATTGTTTTTTATCGAGTATTCAAGCTATCGATAGTTTTTAGTTAGACTTAACATAGTTTATTTTTCATTGGAATACAGTACGGTAATCTAAAGATTAAGAGAGAGAGAGAGAGAGGTGTCAAATATCATAATAGGGATTTTAGGGTAACCTTACCAAGTCGCGTTTGTTTTATTTGTGTGTCATCTCATCATAAATAATTAAAATTAAAGGTACTTGTAAGTTGATTAAGCAATGAAGATCAAAACTAAAAAGTATGACAGCCTGAAAACACGATAAAAAACAATGTCCCATCTCTATGACATTTCAATTGTTTTGATATGAGATTCCGCTCCCTGTTTATAAATTTTGAATTCATACTTCGTTAGGAAACTAACGTGTCTCGTCCACTGAACGCTCATAGCTCAACATCAATAATAAGTTCCAGGCAAGAAGTGCCGTAATAAAGCTCTTATGCCTCGAACATACGGGCGACAGTGGCTTAATTTAGAGGACCTTTCTTGCGGGAAAAAATTGGCCATGGAACTTTACACGGCGTCATATAGATTGTATTAGTCCCGTCGAGCTATGGACAATGAATCTTTTTACGTAACAATTACTTTCGAACATTAAATCTAACAAGTGTGTAGTTCAACCGCATTTTTTTACAATACATTTTAAGTAAAAATATTAACGGGTTGGGATTATATTTAAGTGAGTTAATAATAAAAACGAAAGAACTTTCAGAAATTAGTCTTAAATACATCGCATCTATGCATGGGATAGGGCAAAAGCTCTTTTGAATTTATGAGAAAACAGAAAATTTCTTTATTTTTAATAGTATAATACCTGAAATATCTTTAAATAATTTGATCGTATAGTTTTTCTTCATTGCATTACAGAGAAATATTATAAATGGTTTACACTCAAGCATGAAAGCGGATGAAAAAGAAAATGGTTTCTAAATCCTTATCATTCAAAAACACGTGAAAGAGATCTTTAAAATAATTCGCTAAGTGGACATTGTATCAAGCGTGCTACATGGAAGACAACTTTAAAAATTGTTACATAATTTAATATAATTTCTATAGGTTTAGCGCTTTGCTGAGTAGGTTCCTTAGGTAGAGGAACGATGCGGGAGGGGGTGAAATATGACAGACTGTCTGTCTCTCTATAGCGGGAAAGTTCTGTTAAAAAACGTCATTTTTCACCCCCTCCCGCACCGCTCCAATATCTAGGGATCTTACTCAGTTAAGTGCTAAACTTTTAGTAATCATAGATATTTTAGTAGTTGTCAAACCAAACACGCGGAATTAACTAAAAATTAAAATGTTAATCAAAACTGAATCTTATGTACAGGTATTGTACAGTCAAAAATGTTAAGAATACAAAAACAGCACTTCGGTTATTGATTAACATTCCTTCTATTATAGATTCTCATTTAGTATCTTTTGCAGACAACTTTACAACCGTAGTTGTCGTAATGTAAGGGCTCTTACAGACGAGCGACACTTTGCTTGCTGTCGCCGGGGGTCGCAGAGAGTCGCGCTCATAGACTTTACGGTCGCGCGACCCTCCGCGACACACGGCGACCTCAAAGTGTCGCTCGTCTGTAAGCGCTCTAAGCAGAAGATATTAAAATTAAAACTTGTATCTTAAATTATTAAATTACGAGAAAAAAAACTAAATGAGCTACAGTAGTGAAGCTTCACTGGTTTACTACAGACAGTCTCTCGAAATTATTGACTAGTTAACAGTTTACTGCGGCGGTACTCAACCTGGGGCCTGTAATGCAAAACAACAATACTGGGGTTCTCCAGAAGCTACAGTATTCAATGTGATAATTCGGTAACATACAGCGTTGCGACCCGCAGATGAACTAGGTTGAGTGAGCCTGGCTTAATGTATCAAGTCTTCGTCGTTCGAAACATTCAAAATTAAGCATAAAAGCGGTAGAAACAAAGCGTGTTTGTGCAATGCATAACTCAAATTTCAATACACAAAGTGAAAATGTCGAGATGTCATGTTGCTCACATTGCACAAGTGTAAACAGAAAACAAGCGAAATGTTGCTAAACTCCTCATTGAATCAAGCAGCGATGGTGCATTGTCTTAATCGTCTTACATTAGAACTCAGATTACAACCAAATCTCAGACTATTTTAGGCACAACCTTCAAATGAGCTACTAATTTATACCCCTCCACGTTAATAAGAGTGTGAACAATATGAAATCAATGAAATAATGGAAGAGGAACATGATTACAATTTATTTACAAATTGAGATCTAGTTTTAAATTATTAATAATGTTCGTTAACATCCATAGAAGTTCGTAAACTTGACATTACCATTTTATATGGTCTTTTAATATGAATAAATAAACAATATGTACTAAATGTTTTTAATTCGAACACGTCCAGGAGTTAGCAACATTTTTCTGCCCTCTTTCTAAATCCGTTCGTTATTTTTTTACTGAGATCGATTACCCTCTAATCGAGTGTCAAACTATAAACTAACAGAGGTATTTACTTTATAACCTGAGTTGGGGATGAGAGGATGTGTTATTTGTAATTTGCGTTCGAGAAGTCTTACGATAATCTTGACATAATGCGATTTAATATAATTTTATTCATCAACCATAACCATTCTAAATTACTAGCGTAAAGAAGCCACGCAGCAAATCTGTCACGTTCGTAAAAATGTCAGACGACAATCGACCCTATCCTGTCTTCAATAGAAATGATGCTTCGAATCGACAGTTCGGGAAGATAAATCCAAGCGATAGAGAGGAGACAAATTACAAATAACACAGGATGCACAGTTAGAGAGTGTGTAGCTGGTACACGAGACGGTACCGCGGCCATCGCCTGTATTGTGACAGTTTGCGCGCGGCGCACCGCACCATACAAACTATCGGCTGCCGACGTCATTTGCCGTTCGTCTGCAGAGCCGCGTTCAGTTGCGTCCACAAGTCCTTCTTGCATGATTTTGACCTGCAAATTATTTTGGTTCCACATTTTGTTTTTGGTTCACGCGACTTAATATTTTTTTTAAAACTAAGATCATATTGATAAATGATATATCCATCTAAAAATGGCGACGACATAATCTTCACGTCAATCGGCGAATAAATCGACAAGGATACAGATAAGAAAAGCACCAAGTGAAAAGGTTATCTAGATAAAATAACGTAAGAACCGGCACTATCTGGTTAAGAGCAGTGAAGAGATTATCAGCATTGTCTACATCGAAAGAAATAGCTGCATTGATTGCTCGCTCGCCTCTCACGTGGCAATTAATTTGCTTGACTAATTAACGCAATTGATAAGTTTATTTATTGACATTTGATCGACAATATTAATACCGAGCATAAAACCTTAGACCCATAAAACTATAATTTTTATAAAAACCTGACCTTTGACTTATGATTATGACCATCGTTATTTGAATTGATAATTTATTTGAACGCTACAATTAAATGTATTTAACCTATAACAAATGAACAATCATATCTTTACAATCTTCAGGTACGTCAGAAAGTAAGATGGGCAACGAATCAGGGCTACATCGCCACCAGTTGGCACCACTGAATCACGGCTTTCTCTAATGCTTGTGTAATGAAGACAATTATTTTTGTATAACTTATGTCTGTGGCGGTATTTCGATAAACCTGCTTTCCTAGTCCTAAACGATAAATAAAACATAAAGCTTTAGAAGGCACGTTAAGCATTTGGTCCCGGATAGTGCCGTTAGATGGCGGTTTACATATTCGCTAAGCCAGGTCCTATGTTTCTACTATTAAATAAAATACACAAATTAAATAGTAGGAATATATTTCTTTTTCCCTCAAAATGTTTTTATATCCTTTGACAACTTATCGCGTGGTGTTCGCTTATCATATCAATGTAAGTGTCAATTATTATTTATGAAACATTTTTTAGCACATTATACTGAGCGATTTAAACATCACTTTTCAAATTTTCTGATGTGGTTCAGACTAACATAAAGCCTGGGATCAAACCTGAAATCGCAACAAAAATTGCTGTTTCTCGCCTACTCGTCTCAAATGCATGAAACAGAACAGTGGATGTATATTTTTGCAATTTCAGGTTTGCTCCTATAGTAAAAATTCTCCAGTATGATAGTCTGAACCACCCATAAAGTTATTATACCTGTCGGAATAGAGTAACTGACATGAGTTGTCAAATGAAACCCTTTTTTGTGCATTTGTCGGCACCCTAAAACTTCGAGTTCTGTGTATAATTGTGAATCTAACGTGAAATCGTAGGTAATTTAATGAAATAGTGTTAGTATATTTCACAAAATAATCTACGACTTCACTTTAGATTCACTAATTATTCACAGAGCACGAATATTTACCCAGTCGATTGTGCTGACAAGTTCCCAAAAACGGTTCTATTGCCTCGCGTCACGTATCTCTTTCTATTATACAGTGGCGCCGCTAGGTACATCTCGCTCTCTTAGCTGTCAGTTCCTCTCTATGATACCTTTATGGAACCACCCCTGAAAATTTTGAGCGTGATACAAAAATCGCCCAGTATACGATGTTGATGAAATAGAGGTAATTCCATTAAAAAGAAGAGGTTTAAATAGAGGTTTACCTGCGCAAGGAAGCGAGCCACTCCTTGAACTGTGTGTTGCCCTCGGGCGTGAGCTGGAAGGCGGTGCGCGCGGACAGCACGATGCTGACGAACTCCTCGTACTCCACCGCGGTCAGGTGGTACAGCTTCTGATGTATGCACTGGATGTACCTACGAGACAAATTACATATCAGTAAAATTGTAAAGCTACGCGGTTGCAAAATCTGCGAGAATTTTATACCTAGGGTGTAAATTGAAAGAGGTTGCTTGAGACCACGCAGCAGGTAACACAATTCGAAAAATTTGGGGTATCGCAGTACCGTTTTCGTCTACAAATTTTATTCTGTGCAGTCAAGGTCTTGCTCAAGATATTTGCCGGCCATTATAAGAGCGTCCCGCGACTCCCGCGGGGCACAGACGTTGGGCGAAGCTGGCAGTGACCACAGCTCGTAGAGAACAAACTGATAATACTAGATGTAGCTCACATCTGCTGGCACTTCTGTACGAGCGGCGACAGTGTGCCGCGCAGGTGTTGCATGACGAGGTGGTGCGGCCCGCCGCGCGCCAGCCAGTGCGCCGACTCCACGCACAGCTCGTAGAGAACAAACTGATAATACTAGATGTAGCTCACATCTGCTGGCACTTCTGTACGAGCGGCGACAGTGTGCCGCGCAGGTGTTGCATGACGAGGTGGTGCGGCCCGCCGCGCGCCAGCCAGTGCGCCGACTCCACGCACAGCTCGTAGAGAACAAACTGATAATACTAGATGTAGCTCACATCTGCTGGCACTTCTGTACGAGCGGCGACAGTGTGCCGCGCAGGTGTTGCATGACGAGGTGGTGCGGCCCGCCGCGCGCCAGCCAGTGCGCCGACTCCACGCACAGCTCGTAGAGAACAAACTGATAATACTAGATGTAGCTCACATCTGCTGGCACTTCTGTACGAGCGGCGACAGTGTGCCGCGCAGGTGTTGCATGACGAGGTGGTGCGGCCCGCCGCGCGCCAGCCAGTGCGCCGACTCCACGCACAGCTCGTAGAGAACAAACTGATAATACTAGATGTAGCTCACATCTGCTGGCACTTCTGTACGAGCGGCGACAGTGTGCCGCGCAGGTGTTGCATGACGAGGTGGTGCGGCCCGCCGCGCGCCAGCCAGTGCGCCGACTCCACGCACAGCTCGTAGAGAACAAACTGATAATACTAGATGTAGCTCACATCTGCTGGCACTTCTGTACGAGCGGCGACAGTGTGCCGCGCAGGTGTTGCATGACGAGGTGGTGCGGCCCGCCGCGCGCCAGCCAGTGCGCCGACTCCACGCACAGCTCGTAGAGAACAAACTGATAATACTAGATGTAGCTCACATCTGCTGGCACTTCTGTACGAGCGGCGACAGTGTGCCGCGCAGGTGTTGCATGACGAGGTGGTGCGGCCCGCCGCGCGCCAGCCAGTGCGCCGACTCCACGCACAGCTCGTAGAGAACAAACTGATAATACTAGATGTAGCTCACATCTGCTGGCACTTCTGTACGAGCGGCGACAGTGTGCCGCGCAGGTGTTGCATGACGAGGTGGTGCGGCCCGCCGCGCGCCAGCCAGTGCGCCGACTCCACGCACAGCTCGTAGAGAACAAACTGATAATACTAGATGTAGCTCACATCTGCTGGCACTTCTGTACGAGCGGCGACAGTGTGCCGCGCAGGTGTTGCATGACGAGGTGGTGCGGCCCGCCGCGCGCCAGCCAGTGCGCCGACTCCACGCACAGCTCGTAGAGAACAAACTGATAATACTAGATGTAGCTCACATCTGCTGGCACTTCTGTACGAGCGGCGACAGTGTGCCGCGCAGGTGTTGCATGACGAGGTGGTGCGGCCCGCCGCGCGCCAGCCAGTGCGCCGACTCCACGCACAGCTCGTAGAGAACAAACTGATAATACTAGATGTAGCTCACATCTGCTGGCACTTCTGTACGAGCGGCGACAGTGTGCCGCGCAGGTGTTGCATGACGAGGTGGTGCGGCCCGCCGCGCGCCAGCCAGTGCGCCGACTCCACGCACAGCTCGTAGAGAACAAACTGATAATACTAGATGTAGCTCACATCTGCTGGCACTTCTGTACGAGCGGCGACAGTGTGCCGCGCAGGTGTTGCATGACGAGGTGGTGCGGCCCGCCGCGCGCCAGCCAGTGCGCCGACTCCACGCACAGCTCGTAGAGAACAAACTGATAATACTAGATGTAGCTCACATCTGCTGGCACTTCTGTACGAGCGGCGACAGTGTGCCGCGCAGGTGTTGCATGACGAGGTGGTGCGGCCCGCCGCGCGCCAGCCAGTGCGCCGACTCCACGCACAGCTCGTAGAGAACAAACTGATAATACTAGATGTAGCTCACATCTGCTGGCACTTCTGTACGAGCGGCGACAGTGTGCCGCGCAGGTGTTGCATGACGAGGTGGTGCGGCCCGCCGCGCGCCAGCCAGTGCGCCGACTCCACGCACAGCTCGTAGAGAACAAACTGATAATACTAGATGTAGCTCACATCTGCTGGCACTTCTGTACGAGCGGCGACAGTGTGCCGCGCAGGTGTTGCATGACGAGGTGGTGCGGCCCGCCGCGCGCCAGCCAGTGCGCCGACTCCACGCACAGCTCGTAGAGAACAAACTGATAATACTAGATGTAGCTCACATCTGCTGGCACTTCTGTACGAGCGGCGACAGTGTGCCGCGCAGGTGTTGCATGACGAGGTGGTGCGGCCCGCCGCGCGCCAGCCAGTGCGCCGACTCCACGCACAGCTCGTAGAGAACAAACTGATAATACTAGATGTAGCTCACATCTGCTGGCACTTCTGTACGAGCGGCGACAGTGTGCCGCGCAGGTGTTGCATGACGAGGTGGTGCGGCCCGCCGCGCGCCAGCCAGTGCGCCGACTCCACGCACAGCTCGTAGAGAACAAACTGATAATACTAGATGTAGCTCACATCTGCTGGCACTTCTGTACGAGCGGCGACAGTGTGCCGCGCAGGTGTTGCATGACGAGGTGGTGCGGCCCGCCGCGCGCCAGCCAGTGCGCCGACTCCACGCACAGCTCGTAGAGAACAAACTGATAATACTAGATGTAGCTCACATCTGCTGGCACTTCTGTACGAGCGGCGACAGTGTGCCGCGCAGGTGTTGCATGACGAGGTGGTGCGGCCCGCCGCGCGCCAGCCAGTGCGCCGACTCCACGCACAGCTCGTAGAGGACAAACGGCGACACCACTGAGTTCACTGCGCACACGCAGAACTGGTGCAGGTATTGCGCTCCGAGCCGCTTCGAGATGCGCAGCAGCCATTTTACGTGCTCGCCGTAGGGTGGATTTCTGTAGAAAATTTTAGTTATTAATAATAACTGTTTTTTTTTTTCAGCGTATGTGTTTTATGTAATTTTGATGTTGCATGTCAGTTATTTGTTCAGCAATTCGCATCGGGCACGCGTGATGGACAAACGCCCACACAACTTAGTTGAGGGTAGGCGTGTACCCTGCAGTGAGACGCATACATTTCGGCAGATTATGATGATGTTTTTTATTTAAAGTTTAGAACTTCAGGACTTTTCAACCTTTATTTAAGGTTCATGTCGTATCGTATCTGGAGCTCAAGATCAACACACTTGCGGAAAATATACAGGATTGGCAAATACTTCACTGACAAGAGCGTACATCGTAGGTATAAGATCATGATGAAGGAACCTTAATACCAGACTGCTGGCTTTTATTCTCATTGGAAGTTGTAGTGAAACATCTTGTGACATAAGCACTGATTCTGTTTCGAGTTTTCATTATTGTTTTCTGTATTTGCAAGTGTATACAGGATATAACAAAACACCCTAGTAATACTTAAGGGAGTGCTTCAGATCATCAATCTGAACAACTTTCACTATGTAGCCAACGTCGAGAAAAAATAAAAAAATCTGCCGTCCCATACATTTGAGTCGAGACGATACTGCAGTTTTATATGAAAGAGCGTTTTTTTTTTCGGGATTTCGATGTTGGCTCCATAGTGAAAGTTGTTCATTTTGATGGTCTGAAGCACCCCCTTAAGTATACTAGGGTGTTTTGTTACACCATGTACAATTTGCGGGATTTTTGCATGTTTAATAAAAAACAAAATGTTTGATTCTATTTTATTCCAATCTATTCATCGTGTTAAATCAGACATAAACAGCTAAAGGCGTCGTCATGTAATTGTCATCCATTTTCTCCCTAAAAAATGTTTGAGGCAACTCATATATCCGAGACTTTATTGATAATAAAAATACTTCGTTAAAGTCTACACGAACCAAGCAATCAGCACACGCTCCGTCAATCATAACACAACAGCCAGTAATCAGCAGTATGCTTCGTCAAAACGTTAGATGAACAGTTAGAGATCCGCAACATGCTTCGTCAACTAACCATCTATCACAGATAAGATCATGGTACAGTCACCAGCAGATATATCGTAGCAAACAAGGTGGTCAAATATTTCAAAGCAGTTCAAATTATCAATAATTTCTTTACTCATAACCAATTAAAAATATAGGAACGTCTAGAACATCAAATATATCTACGCAGTCAGGGTGGTCATAAACATCTGAACAGTTTCGGAAAAAACCTTACTCCGTTGTTTTACATTTTAATTTTAAATAACACTAGTGTTAACCCGCGACTTCGTCCGCACAAATTATATACTTACCAGATTTTAAGTCAGATCATAAGCTATCAAACAAAAAAAGTTTCATCAAAATCGGTTCAGTAGTTTTTGCGTGATGCTTGTTCAAACAAACACACAAACAAACAGACAGACAAAAAATCCAAAAATTGGTGATATGGAATCAGGGACACCTAAAAACCATATCGTTACTTTTTTTTTTTTTATTTCTTCAATGTACATACACACATCTGTTACAGTTTTATTATAGTTTAGATTGTCAAGAAATTATTGAAAATTCGCTGTTCACATATTTATGACAAAATACACGTTTAGATATAATTGGTAACATTTACTGTAAAGAATTTAATGAAAATTAGCACTGCTCTAAAAGTTTAAAATATTTGGACACCTTGTATGCCACGATATATTCCACATACCTTCCAAACTTATTCTGAGGGCGATCATCGTGCACGCGGCGGGCTTGTGTCTCGAGCGCGAGCATGCCCACCCTGTACGCGGCGAGCAGGCGGCGCAGCTGCGCCTGCGGCAGCGAGGGCGGCCCGGGCGCCGGCGGCAGCTGCGCCACCGCGCCCACGCCCACCCCCGGCCCCACGCCCACGCCCACGCCGCCGTGCGGCGCCGGCATCGGCGGCGGGATCGGCGCCGGGTGCTGTGGGGTAAACTGCATCTTCAATTTATTTATACATTCGTCAAGTCTATTATTGTACGTGGGGCACACTGAAAGTTTCAGGTCAATAAAAAGTGTATAGAAGTAGGAGGTTGGGAATACTTTTAATATTTTTAGAAGTGGCCTCCATTCCCTTTTATGTATTGTCCCGTTCAATGGAACCTCTGTGAGAAGCAGTGGACCCCCTCTGTTTTACTATGAAATTATTGAAATCGGTTAACAGCCATACTTTTTTTATACAGGATGTAGTCTCAAAGTTAACATAGAAAAATGTTTACCGCTGAAGTCTGACAGAAAAAAGTGTGTTCTGTAAAAAGTATGGAACTAATCGTTTATTTTTGAATTGGGACCACTGATAAATTTATTGTGGCTTGCGTAACAAGTATTTTCATGAAAAAATTTACAAATTTGTAGTAGCTACATCTAAAACTTGAGAGCTGCGTGGCGATTTATCCAATGTTTAAAAAAATTACAAAATCTCGACAACTATCAAACATCGAATTATTTTTTTAATTTTTCCCTGAACAGTTATAAACTCATCTATCTCATTTGCGGCTTGACGTTGAGTTTTAGGACACCCTGTATACCAGATTTTAAGTCAGATGATAAGCTATCAAACAAAAAAAGTTTCATCAAAATCGGTTCAGTAGTTTTTGCGTGATACTCGAACAAACAAACACCCAAACAAACAAACAAACAAATAAACAAACAAACAGACAGACAAAAAAATCCATAAATTTGTGATTTGGAATCAGGGACGGGTATCAACCATGTCGTAATTTTTTTTTTGTTAATAATTCATGCATTATAGAGGGTTAATATCTTCATGTACAGACACATTTCTGTGACAGTTTTATAATAGTTTAGATAGTATACTCACATTGACAGCGATGGCCTGTGGATGCGACGCGTGCTGGGGGTGGGGATGGGGGTGGGGGTGGTTGTGGGGGTGGGGCGCGGGGTGGGAGGGGTGTGGCGGCGCGACCAGCCCGCGCACGAAGTACGGCGGCAGCGCGTACTGCGGCGCCGGGTGCGGCCCGCCCGCCGCTCCGTATGCCTGCCGAATACACACGCACATTACAACTAACTGTCAATAACCACGAGAGGCATTATTAGTAGGGATGCAACGATTCAGCCATTACGATTACGATTACGATATTAATCGTTATTAATTACGATAACCGATGCATTACGAATATTTAAGAAAAAAAATTGAATTTCTACTCTGAATGAGTTTTCATAGTGTTTCCTTTCATTCCAAAGAAAGTTAAACTAAAAAAAAATATTTAGAAAAATTGCATGATCTTTGTTGCTTTTTCTACTACTGTCGAAGTCAAAGGCTTGTTCAGGCCCATATTTTTATATTCAAAATGTAAACAAATAGGTATTACGAAAATGAGAGCCAAAATCTACCAAAAAAAATTACAGATTTAGCTCCAAAAGAGCTAAAGAGGCAGCTAGAGATCCGAATTTTTTAAATTTGTTTTTTGACTCTGTAATCTAGTATTCGTATTCGGGTCAAGTATTTGTCAACACGTGCAATCCGATTGACGTTTATAATTCGATTTAAAAATCGTACGATTCTTACTACGGTGCATTGCATCGTTATTAATCGTGATTATTACGATTACAGATGCAAAACGATGCACCGCTTCGTAATCGTTGCATCCTTAATTATTAGCGATGTGCGAAGTGGCTGTTGGCAACTGTCAAGTCGATCGCTGCGCACGATGTGGCACAAACGTATCTATGCAAATCCGCATACTTATTCAACAGTAAAATATTCAGAACTACCAAATCACATCTCACGTCATCATCATCTCATCTCATCTTACACCTCTGCCAAATTTTAAGTTAGTAGTCTAACTACAAATAGACTACTAACTTAAAATTTGGCAGAGATGTTTTTATTGCCATCTAGGTGTTAAAAAAATAAATTTTTCGCTATTCGACCCCCAAAGGTGTGACAACGAGGATAAAAGTTTGTATGAGAATTTCGTAACAAAGAACGTGAATTCCTGCTAGTTAGGTATTATAATAATACTCCACCGACAAGAGCGGCTCTTAAATAAGACGACGATGATGATGATGATGATGATGATGATGAGGTATTATAATGTTTTTAATATCGATAATATTGCGCATTTCTTTAGTTTTTACTTTATTTTAATATAAAATAACAAACCTTATCCTAACATTTTATGTACAAATAATTAAGTTATGTAGTACCTTTAGAAGGCGCTAATGTTGTGCATATAGCCAATAGTCATGTTTTATTATTATTTTTTGACGTGACAACGTCTTAGAAATTGATGAACACCGGCAGCATGCACGAAAAAATGTCACGTTCCGCCTGAGCCTGAGCGTGCAAGCGAGAGCGCGGAACGAATATATCTTTCTCGCGTGAAGTCAGAGCAAGCAATTCGAATTTATCACGTAAAACTATCGTCCATAAACCGACTTAACAGACAACCGATTTTTTTAAAACATGTTTATTTGCAAAGGCAAAGGCCTCCCCTTTAATCTTCCAATGGACGACGCAATATGGAGATGATAATGTCACTGTCGACGGTGGTCGTGTTGAGTGAATTTGTGTTGGTGAGTCGAGACTGTGATCGCATCGTCCGGATCGTCTAAGACGTTCCGAGGCCGACGCTTTTGGGGCTTATTATTGGCTATGTGCACGACACTAGCGCCACCTAGCGCAGAACGGCCCCGTGAGTTACTTGTATATAAAATTTTAGGATAAAGTTTGTTCTTTTATATTAAAATAAAGTAAAAACTAAATAAATTAGCAATATTGTCGATATTAAAAATATTATAATACCTAACTAGCTGACATTCCCATTGTTTGTTCCGAAATTCTCATACAAACTTTCACCCTCGTTTTCACACCTTTGGGGGTTGAATTGCGAAAAATCTTTTTTTTGTGTACACGTAAATGACAATAAAAACATCCCTGCCAAATTTTTTGTTAATTAGTCTTTGTAGTTTTAGGTATTTGAGCGTTGAATGAGTGTCCGTATTTGCATAGATTCAAGCAAATCTGACACACCTTCACCGTGAGAAGTTCCAATTTCTGCCAAAGCGTGCGCTGCGATCGACTTGACAGTTCCCAACACCCACTTCGCACATAGCCAATACATACAGTTGTAGGTGACATTGAAACTAATGAGAGGGTTAAAATGACATGGCAGGGTGGCAAAATAGTCCGTCACCGTACATTTGAGAAGTTGCTTGATGGTAGGATTGCGTAAGAACCATGGCGCGCCAGTGTGTAGCTGTAGGCTTAGATCAAAGTAAAATTAATGGATAGGCCCAAAGCCCTTTAAGTTGAAGCACGCAACAACTAGCGCACTTCAATACAAACTAGGGCACTTGGTCTGTCATCTCGGTACATATTCGAAGTAAAACTGTCAATTGTTTTGCCTCATTTTTAAGGTTCCGTACCCAAAGGGTGAAAACGGGACCCTATTACTAAGCCTACGTTGTCCGTCCGTCAATCCGTCCGTCTGTCCATCCGTCCGTCCGTCCGTCCGTCTGTCCTACCTATTTAGGGCTGTAACTTTTGAACCGTATTAGCTAGATAGTTGAAATTTTCTCAGATTATGCGTTATTACGGCGGATTTATTAACAAATAATAAAAATGTCAAAAAGTTGAAAATTAAGGGGGATTCTCAACAAAAAACTAGTTTTTATCAACGTTTTTTCTTCACGCTCTATCGTAAAAACGGTAACACATACAAGCGTCAAACTTAGTGTAATTATAGAGCAAACTCTACAGAATAACAACAAATTCTAAAAACCGGCCAGGTGTGAGTCGGTCTTGCGCTAAAGGTCACTGACAAAAAATTTTTTTTTTCTAAGTTAATAATGTTGTGTTCTGCACTGTGGTGGTGTGGTACGGAACCCTCGGTGCGCGAGTAGCCCGACTCGCAATTGGCCGGTTTTATTTTGGTTTGAAATGTTCGCGTAAGGCCTGCGTAAGGCCTATTCATTAATGTTACTTAGATCTAAGGCTGTAGGTATTTGTGAATGTAACAAACCTGCAGCTGATATATGGGCGGGGGGTAGGCGTGGTAGGTGAAGGGGTACGGCAGGGGGTAGGGCACGGGCACTGCGACGGGCGGCGGCGGCACTGCGCGGTACTGCGGCTCCTCCAGCAGCGGCTCCGACTCCTCGTTCGCCTGCCGCTGGTACAGCTCGTGCCAGTAGCGCGCCACCGTGTACAGCACCTCGGGGTACACTCCACCGCCTGCAATATTGTCCTATTGTTAGTTAGAGTTAGAGAAATGGGACATTGATGATGGTAGACATTATTTATGGAACGATAAGAAAAAAAATCTAACTAAAAATTAGTTTGCTGCAAATAAGTTTTCATTTTGTTTCTCGACATTGACAAAAATGCTCACAAGCAATTAATTAAAAAATTGGACCTGGAGCTCCAATATCTCTTTGTTCCGGTCGCCGTGGAGACCACAGGGGCGTGGGGAGCCGAGGCTAAAACCTTCATTACCGAAATTGGGCGTCGACTCAGGGAGCGCAAATGTGACCCCCGCTCCGGTTCGTTCCTGGTGCAGAGGTTGGCCATAGCAATACAACGCGGCAACGCTGCTAGCGTTATGGACACCTTTGCACCTGGATCGATACGAGGCGGGCTATTTGATTAATGTGTTGATTATTAGTTGCATTGTTGTAAATAAATAAATTTGTCCATTAAAAAATTATGCATTTTTCTTAAGCATAAATTTTTTGATAACTGTGAGGCGATAACTAGATTTTTATTTATTCGTATGGCTTCCAGAAAACGTAATTAAAATATCAAGTGGGATTCCCTTTCATATTTATGATAAGAATGTTACAATCTATCCGATCAGATAGTTCAGACAGCAGACAGATATTGGGCTATACTTCCTTACGCTGATGCAGGAAAGGACTTTCACATAATTTCCAAGCCTTCTCAACAAGCCTCTAACTCGGTACTCAGTATCGCTTGATCTCGTTGTAGTAGAGTGCGGCGGGGTACACTCGGCTCGGTGGCGCTACACTTGCCTTTGGCGGCGGCCTCGACGGTGAGGCAGGCGCGCTCGAGCATGGCGTCGCTCTGCTCCTTGCACTGTAGCACGGCGCGCTGTATCTCGTTGTAGTAGAGTGCGGCGGGGTACACTCGGCTCGGTGGCGCTACACTTGCCTTTGGCGGCGGCCTCGACGGTGAGGCAGGCGCGCTCGAGCATGGCGTCGCTCTGCTCCTTGCACTGTAGCACGGCGCGCTGTATCTCGTTGTAGTAGAGTGCGGCGGGGTACACTCGGCTCGGTGGCGCTACACTTGCCTTTGGCGGCGGCCTCGACGGTGAGGCAGGCGCGCTCGAGCATGGCGTCGCTCTGCTCCTTGCACTGTAGCACGGCGCGCTGTATCTCGTTGTAGTAGAGTGCGGCGGGGTACACTCGGCTCGGTGGCGCTACACTTGCCTTTGGCGGCGGCCTCGACGGTGAGGCAGGCGCGCTCGAGCATGGCGTCGCTCTGCTCCTTGCACTGTAGCACGGCGCGCTGTATCTCGTTGTAGTAGAGTGCGGCGGGGTACACTCGGCTCGGTGGCGCTACACTTGCCTTTGGCGGCGGCCTCGACGGTGAGGCAGGCGCGCTCGAGCATGGCGTCGCTCTGCTCCTTGCACTGTAGCACGGCGCGCTGTATCTCGTTGTAGTAGAGTGCGGCGGGGTACACTCGGCTCGGTGGCGCTACACTTGCCTTTGGCGGCGGCCTCGACGGTGAGGCAGGCGTGCTCGAGCATGGCGTCGCTCTGCTCCTTGCACTGTAGCACGGCGCGCTGTATCTCGTTGTAGTAGAGTGCGGCGGGGTACACTCGGCTCGGTGGCGCTACACTTGCCTTTGGCGGCGGCCTCGACGGTGAGGCAGGCGCGCTCGAGCATGGCGTCGCTCTGCTCCTTGCACTGTAGCACGGCGCGCTGTATCTCGTTGTAGTAGAGTGCGGCGGGGTACACTCGGCTCGGTGGCGCTACACTTGCCTTTGGCGGCGGCCTCGACGGTGAGGCAGGCGCGCTCGAGCATGGCGTCGCTCTGCTCCTTGCACTGTAGCACGGCGCGCTGTATCTCGTTGTAGTAGAGTGCGGCGGGGTACACTCGGCTCGGTGGCGCTACACTTGCCTTTGGCGGCGGCCTCGACGGTGAGGCAGGCGCGCTCGAGCATGGCGTCGCTCTGCTCCTTGCACTGTAGCACGGCGCGCTGTATCTCGTTGTAGTAGAGTGCGGCGGGGTACACTCGGCTCGGTGGCGCTACACTTGCCTTTGGCGGCGGCCTCGACGGTGAGGCAGGCGCGCTCGAGCATGGCGTCGCTCTGCTCCTTGCACTGTAGCACGGCGCGCTGTATCTCGTTGTAGTAGAGTGCGGCGGGGTACACTCGGCTCGGTGGCGCTACACTTGCCTTTGGCGGCGGCCTCGACGGTGAGGCAGGCGCGCTCGAGCATGGCGTCGCTCTGCTCCTTGCACTGTAGCACGGCGCGCTGTATCTCGTTGTAGTAGAGTGCGGCGGGGTACACTCGGCTCGGTGGCGCTACACTTGCCTTTGGCGGCGGCCTCGACGGTGAGGCAGGCGCGCTCGAGCATGGCGTCGCTCTGCTCCTTGCACTGTAGCACGGCGCGCTGTATCTCGTTGTAGTAGAGTGCGGCGGGGTACACTCGGCTCGGTGGCGCTACACTTGCCTTTGGCGGCGGCCTCGACGGTGAGGCAGGCGCGCTCGAGCATGGCGTCGCTCTGCTCCTTGCACTGTAGCACGGCGCGCTGTATCTCGTTGTAGTAGAGTGCGGCGGGGTACACTCGGCTCGGTGGCGCTACACTTGCCTTTGGCGGCGGCCTCGACGGTGAGGCAGGCGCGCTCGAGCATGGCGTCGCTCTGCTCCTTGCACTGTAGCACGGCGCGCTGTATCTCGTTGTAGTAGAGTGCGGCGGGGTACACTCGGCTCGGTGGCGCTACACTTGCCTTTGGCGGCGGCCTCGACGGTGAGGCAGGCGCGCTCGAGCATGGCGTCGCTCTGCTCCTTGCACTGTAGCACGGCGCGCTGTATCTCGTTGTAGTAGAGTGCGGCGGGGTACACTCGGCTCGGTGGCGCTACACTTGCCTTTGGCGGCGGCCTCGACGGTGAGGCAGGCGCGCTCGAGCATGGCGTCGCTCTGCTCCTTGCACTGTAGCACGGCGCGCTGTATCTCGTTGTAGTAGAGTGCGGCGGGGTACACTCGGCTCGGTGGCGCTACACTTGCCTTTGGCGGCGGCCTCGACGGTGAGGCAGGCGCGCTCGAGCATGGCGTCGCTCTGCTCCTTGCACTGTAGCACGGCGCGCTGTATCTCGTTGTAGTAGAGTGCGGCGGGGTACACTCGGCTCGGTGGCGCTACACTTGCCTTTGGCGGCGGCCTCGACGGTGAGGCAGGCGCGCTCGAGCATGGCGTCGCTCTGCTCCTTGCACTGTAGCACGGCGCGCTGTATCTCGTTGTAGTAGAGTGCGGCGGGGTACACTCGGCTCGGTGGCGCTACACTTGCCTTTGGCGGCGGCCTCGACGGTGAGGCAGGCGCGCTCGAGCATGGCGTCGCTCTGCTCCTTGCACTGTAGCACGGCGCGCTGTATCTCGTTGTAGTAGAGTGCGGCGGGGTACACTCGGCTCGGTGGCGCTACACTTGCCTTTGGCGGCGGCCTCGACGGTGAGGCAGGCGCGCTCGAGCATGGCGTCGCTCTGCTCCTTGCACTGTAGCACGGCGCGCTGTATCTCGTTGTAGTAGAGTGCGGCGGGGTACACTCGGCTCGGTGGCGCTACACTTGCCTTTGGCGGCGGCCTCGACGGTGAGGCAGGCGCGCTCGAGCATGGCGTCGCTCTGCTCCTTGCACTGTAGCACGGCGCGCTGTATCTCGTTGTAGTAGAGTGCGGCGGGGTACACTCGGCTCGGTGGCGCTACACTTGCCTTTGGCGGCGGCCTCGACGGTGAGGCAGGCGCGCTCGAGCATGGCGTCGCTCTGCTCCTTGCACTGTAGCACGGCGCGCTGTATCTCGTTGTAGTAGAGTGCGGCGGGGTACACTCGGCTCGGTGGCGCTACACTTGCCTTTGGCGGCGGCCTCGACGGTGAGGCAGGCGCGCTCGAGCATGGCGTCGCTCTGCTCCTTGCACTGTAGCACGGCGCGCTGTATCTCGTTGTAGTTGAGCGCGTGCGCGTGCGGGAGGACTGACAGCGCCAGCTCGGCGGCCGCGCGCACTGTGTGCACGTCCCGGCCCGTCGACGCCTGGAATATCGATGAATATATAGTACATTACTGCAGCGGCCAGCAACAGAGGCATTGATGGACGAACGTGTAAATGTGGGCCGAGGCGAAGCCGAGGCACACATACGTAAGTCCATCAATGCCTAGTTGTGGCCAAGGCTTGTATAATACTTTTCTCAAATAATGCGCGGAAATTAAAACAGTAAATTTTATCAAATAATTCGCGAAAATTAAAACTCTTTTTATCAAAATTAATGACGAACAACAATTTTTTTTTTTTTTTCAACACACAGCTTTCTATTTGCAAGCCAGTTCGAAATTTAAATAAAACCTTTGATGAGTTACCTCCTTGGTCGCCATGTTTCGGAGAAAAAGATTTTTAAATTACACGACAGATATGAGTTTACTATGTAATTTATTTGGCCGCTAAACACGACAGATATGGATTTTCATACAACATTGCCGGCCGCTGCGCGCATGTATTTGGCCAGTACAGCAATTTCGATTTATCTCGAAGAAAAAATAAAAAAAAAAAAAAGGTTGTCAAAATAATGCTCACATTTCCAAGCATGTTTGAGAAAAAGTACATTACTGCAGCGGCCAGCAACAGACTTACGTATGTGTGCCTCGGCTTCGCCTCGGCTCACATTTACACGTTCGTCCATCAATGCCTACTTGTGGCCAAGGCTTGTATAGTACTTTTCTCAAATAATGCGCGGAAATTAAAACAGTAAATTTTCTCAAATAATTCGCGGAAATTAAAACTCTTTTCAAAATCAATGACAAACAACGAACAACAATTTGTTTTTTTTTTTCAATAAACAGCTTTCTATTTGCAAGCCAGTTCGAAATTTAAATAAAACCTTTAATGAGTTACCTCCTTGGTCGCCATGTTTCGGAGATAAAGATCGTTCCATTTTTAAATTACACGACAGATATGAGTTTACTATGTAATTTACTTGGCCGCTAAACACGACAGATATGGATTTTCATATAACATTGCCGGCCGATGCGCGCATGTATTTGGCCAGTACAGCAATTTCGATTTATCTCGAAGAAGGTTGTCAAAATAATGGCTCACATTTCCAAGCATGTTTGAGAAAAACTACTATCTGTATAAGTTACTAAGGGGTGTGGATAGGCGTGATTCATAGATGAAAGCGGGCCTGGTTTAGGGGTAGTGTTAGGCTATTCACCTAGCCTTAACACTTAGGACCCTATTAATAACCGAATCCCATGCGTTTAGTTTAGAGACTCGCACGTGTACGTCAGATGTGACCATCCTGAAAACTTCAATATACTAAAGGCAAGCTTTACTACAACTACCGTTGCGTCGTGAATTTATGTATATGTACACACGGCGACACATCAAGCTATACAAAACTAAAATAAGCTGGCCGCGCGTAGGTCGAGTAACGTATAAAGTCGCGCGGCCAGCTTATGTTGGTCTTGTATAGCTTGATGTGTCGATTTACTTTTCGGATAGCCTATGAATATATTTATTTATTCACAGTGAGAATGAAGTCTGTTGCTCTTATTGAGGAAATCTGGAGCATACCTTATCTATATCTAAACTATTATAAAACTGTAACAGAAGTGTAAATAAAATAAATAAATAAATATCTTGGACAATATCACACAAATTATCTAGCCACATTTAAAATACCAGAATCTAGCCTGGACTTGTATTATTACTTCAGTGTGTCTGTACATTGAAGATATTTACAAAAAAAAGATTACGATATGATTTTTAGATGTTCCTGATTCCAAATCACCAATTTTTGGATTTTTTTTTGTCTGTATGTTTGTTCGTTTGTTTGTTTGTTTGGGTGTTTGTTTGTTCGAGTATCACGCAAAAACTACTGAACCGATTTTGATGAAACTTTTTTTGTTTGATAGCTTATCATCTGACTTAAAATCTGGTATATAATTTATGCGGACGAAGTCGCGGGTAAAAGCTCGTTACACATAAAATCTAATGATAGTGAAAACTTCTTACTTTGTCTGCAATACCAGCCGCTTCGGGCGGCGTCAAATGTCCGTCCCATGCATCTATGAGGAATAAGATTGCCGGTGCTCCTATGTCCATGGCTTGACCTGAAACAACATTACATTAGATACTGTATAATGGAGGTGCTACTGGGAATGTTCCTCCATTGAAAAGGGAAGTACTTCCGCCAGGCTAGGTGTGATGCCTGGGGACCGGCCGTGGTGCAACAGTTCTTAGTTGGACCTTGTATATACACCACTAGTTTTTAATTACTAACGTAACTTTAAGGGTGTATTCAGACCATGAATCTGAACAACTTTCCCTAAGAAACATGGGTCGAAAAATGAGAAAAATTTTTGGACCTTCCATACAAAAGTGCGGATCGGCCGATCGATTTTCTATGGGAGGTCCAAAAATTTTTTACATTTTTCGACCCATGTTTCTATGGGAAAGTTGTTTAGATTCATGGTCTGAATACACCCTTAAAGTTAAGTTAGTAATTAAAAACTAGTGGTGTATATTGAATCTCTGTGATTATTTCTCTTGCGTGATTTATGTCTTGCATTCGATTGTGAACCTTATTTGTAGTAGGTTACGAGTTACGTATTTACGATGAACGTTGTCTTTGTATGGAGCATATTTCCGCGAGCGACGGTATCGCCATCTGTTGGCATCTTTGCTATAACTTGTGGGTGCTGACCATCTGTAGTAGTTCCCCACATGTATATTCATGAAGCTAGGAGAAAGACCGCAGGAAGTACCGACAGAATTTTGTCAAAGAAAATATACTATAATAAATAATGCAGCATAGCATATGCTGACGACTGTATTCCCCGAGGGGGTAGTCAGAGATATTCTGAGACCACAGAACATCCACGTTTCGCTAGTACCAAAGAAGATGGAAAAGCATAGAACGCTATTTCCTTGTATAACTCACAATAATTTTTAAAATGTCACTAGATGGCATTACTTGGTCCGCTAGAAGTAAAATTTGTCTGAAATCGACGAAATATCGCATTTTACTGTTATGGTTCATCATATTTATTTATTTTGAGCAACAAAATATATTATTTTCATAACATCACATTGAAAATAACAATTTCATAAGCAGGTTTTTTTACATTTTTTTCATTGATCTACAATACGATATAATACTAAGCGGGAGTAGCATGCAGTTATAGAGAATTCCGGTAGATGGCGCACATTTCAAAATTCATACTAAACAAGATTGCTAGGAGAGCGATTTTTGAATCTCATTTGCTGAGTTCAGCAGTTGAAAATGTCAAAATTACTATGGAGACGTGCATCTTTCTACTGCTGATTTGACATTAAAAAATCATACTCCAGGAGTGCGATTTTTGAAAGTCAAATCAGCAGTAGAAAGATACTTATCTCCATAGTAATTTTGACATTTTCAACTGCTGAACTCACCGAATGAGATTCAAAAATCATACTCCAGGCTATTGAAAAAAAAACTAAATTTGAAATTGTTAAGCTTGCGTATATACTCACACATTTAAAAAAGAAAATATCAATGAATAAAATATTTTAACGCGTGGTGGACTAACGCCCCACCCGCCCTGTTCCCTACACGTTCAGTTTTGATAGCAAAACATATTTAACCAGGATCTGGTGCTGAAGACAGGAATGTCTCCGTACGATGGTACTCCTCAACGGTAAAGAGCGTGGGCTTGATTTTTTTTATTCTTGTTCAGTTTTGAAAGAAAAATACATTATTTAATCGGGAACTGGTGCTGAAGCCAAGAATGTCTCCGTACGAGGGTACTCCTCAACGGTAAATAGCATTGGCTTGTATTTTGTTTGTTCGCGTTCAGTTTTAATAGCAAAACACATATTTAACCAGGATCTGATGCCGAAGCCAGAGATGTCTTCGTACGAGGGTACTCCTCAACGGTAAATAGCATTGGCTTGAATTTTGTTTGTTCGCGTTCAGTTTTAATAGCAAAACACATATTTAACCAGGATCTGATGCCGAAGCCAGAGATGTCTTCGTACGAGGGTACTCCTCAACGGTAAATAGCATTGGCTTGAATTTTGTTTGTTCGCGTTCAGTTTTAATAGCAAAACACATATTTAACCAGGATCTGATGCTGAAGCCAGAGATGTCTTCGTACGAGGGTACTCCTCAACGGTAAATAGCATTGGCTTGAATTTTGTTTGTTCGCGTTCAGTTTTAATAGCAAAACACATATTTAACCAGGATCTGATGCCGAAGCCAGAGATGTCTTCGTACGAGGGTACTCCTCAACGGTAAATAGCATTGGCTTGAATTTTGTTTGTTCGCGTTCAGTTTTAATAGCAAAACACATATTTAACCAGGATCTGATGCCGAAGCCAGAGATGTCTTCGTACGAGGGTACTCCTCAACGGTAAATAGCATTGGCTTGAATTTTGTTTGTTCGCGTTCAGTTTTAATAGCAAAACACATATTTAACCAGGATCTGATGCTGAAGCCAGAGATGTCTTCGTACGAGGGTACTCCTCAACGGTAAACAGCGTTGGCTTGAATTTTGTTTGTTCGCGTTCAGTTTTGATAGCAAAACACATATTTAACCAGGATCTGATGCCGAAGCCAGAGATGTCTTCGTACGAGGGTACTCCTCAACGGTAAACAGCGTTGGCTTGAATTTTGTTTGTTCGCGTTCAGTTTTGATAGCAAAATACATATTTAACCAGGATCTGATGCCGAAGCCAGAGATGTCTTCGTACGAGGGTACTCCTCAACGGTAAACAGCGTTGGCTTGAATTTTGTTTGTTCGCGTTCAGTTTTGATAGCAAAATACATATTTAACCAGGATCTGATGCCGAAGCCAGAGATGTCTTCGTACGAGGGTACTCCTCAACGGTAAACAGCGTTGGCTTGAATTTTGTTTGTTCGCGTTAAGTTTTGATAGCAAAACACATATTTAACCAGGATCTGATGCTGAAGCCAGACATGTCTCCGTACGAGGGTACTCCTCAACGGTAAACAGCGTTGGCTTGAATTTTGTTTGTTCGCGTTCAGTTTTGATAGCAAAACACATATTTAACCAAGAGCTGATGCCGAAGCCAGAGATGGCTTCGTACGAGGGTACTCCTCAACGGTAAACAGCGTTGGCTTGAATTTTGTTTATTCGCGTTCAGTTTTGATAGCAAAATACAAATTTAACCAAGATCTGATGCCGAAGCCAGGAATGTTTTCGTACAAGGGTACTCCTCAACGGTAAACAGTATTGACTTGCATATACCGTTTACAGTTGAGGAGTGCCTCCGTACGGACCATTCCTGGTTTCAGCACCAGATCCTGGTTAAATGTGTGTTTTGCTGTCAAAACTAAACAGGAAGAGATAAAAATCAAGCCAATGCTGTTTACCGTTGAGGAGTACCCTCGTACGAAAACATCCCTGGCTTCAGCACAAGATCCTGGTTGAATATGTGTTTTGCTATCAAAACTGAAAGCGAACAAAAAAAAAATCAAGCCAATGCTGTTTACCGTTGAGGAGTACCCTCGTACGGAGACATTCCTGACTTCAGTACCAGATCCTGGTTAAATATATGTGTTTTGCTTTCAAAACTAAACAGGAAGAAATAAAAATCAAGCCAATGCTGTTTACCGTTGAGGAGTACCCTCGTACGAAGACATCCGTGGCTTCAGCACCAGATCCTGGTTCAATATGTGTTTTGCTATCAAAACTGAACGTGAACAAAAAAAGTGCAAGCCAATGCTGTTTACCGTTGAGGAGTACCCTCGTACGGAGACATGACTGGCTTCAGCATCAGATCCTGGTTCAATATGTGTTTTGTTATCAAAACTGAACGTGAACAAAAAAATTTCAAGACAATCCTGTTCACCGTTGAGGAGTACCCTCGTACGGAGACATTCCTGGCTTCAGCACCAGATCCTGGTTAAATATGTGTTTTGCTTTCAAAACTAAACAGGAAGAGATAAAAATCAAGCCAATGCTGTTTACCGTTGAGGAGTACCCTCGTACGAAGACATCCCTGGCTTCAGCACCAGATCCTGGTTGAATATGTGCTTTGCTATCAAAACTGAACGCGAACAAAAAAAAAACAAGCAAATGCTGTTTACCGTTGAGGAGTAACCTCGTACGAAGACATCCCTGGCTTCAGCACCAGATCCTGGTTCAATATGTGTTTTGCTATCAAAACTGAACGTGAACAAAAAAATTTCAAGACAATCCTGTTCACCGTTGAGGAGTACCCTCGTACGGAGACATTCCTGGCTTCTTCACCAGATCCTGGTTAAATATGTGTTTTGCTTTCAAAACTAAACAGGAAGAGATAAAAATCAAGCCAATGCTGTTTACCGTTGAGGAGTACCCTCGTACGAAGACATCCCTGGCTTCAGTACCAGATCCTGGTTGAATATGTGTTTTGCTATCAAAACTGAACACGAACAAAAAAAAATCAAGCCAATGCTGTTTACCGTTGAGGAGTACCCTCGTACGAAGACATCCCTGGCTTCAGCATCAGATCCTGGTTCAATATGTGTTTTGCTATCAAAACTGAACGTGAACAAAAAAAGTGCAAGCCAATGCTGTTTACCGTTGAGGAGTACCCTCGTACGGAGACATTACTGGCTTCAGCACCAGATCCTGGCTCAATATGTGTTTTGTTATCAAAACTGAACGTGAACAAAAAAATTTCAAGACAATCCTGTTCACCGTTGAGGAGTACCCTCGTACGGAGACATTCCTGGCTTCAGCACCAGATCCTGGTTAAATATGTGTTTTGCTTTCAAAACTAAACAGGAAGAGATAAAAATCAAGCCAATGCTGTTTACCGTTGAGGAGTACCCTCGTACGAAGACATCCCTGGCTTCAGTACCAGATCCTGGTTGTATATGTGTTTTGCTATCAAAACTGAACGCGAACAAAAAAAAATCGAGCCAATGCTGTTTACCGTTGAGGAGTACCCTCGTACGAAGACATCCCTGGCTTCAGCACCAGATCCTGGTTGAATATGTGTTTTGCTATCAAAACTGAACGCGAACAAAAAAAAATCAAGCCAACGCTGTTTACCGTTGTGGAGTGCCCTCGTACGGAGACATTCCTGGCTTCAGTACCAGATCCTGGTTAAATATGTGTTTTGCTTTCAAAACTAAACAGAAAGAGATAAAAATCAAGCCAATGCTGTTTACCGTTGAGGAGTACCCTCGTACGGAGACATCCCTGGCTTCAGCACCAGATCCTGGTTCAATATGTGTTTTGCTATCAAAACTGAACGTGAACAAAAAAAGTGCAAGCCAATGCTGTTTACCGTTGAGGAGTACCCTCGTACGGAGACATTACTGGCTTCAGCACCAGATCCTGGTTCAATATGTGTTTTGCTATCAAAACTGAACGTGAAAAAAAAAGTGCAAGCCAATGCTGTTTACCGTTGAGGAGTACCCTCGTACGGAGACATTACTGGCTTCAGCATCAGATCCTGGTTCAATATGTGTTTTGCTATCAAAATTGAACGTGTACAAGAAAATTGCGAGTCAATGCTGTTTACCGTTGAGGAGTACCCTCGTACGGAGTCATTCCTTGCTTCTGCACCAGATCCTGATTAAATATTTGTTTTGCTATCAAAACTGAACGTGAACAGAAAAATATCAAGCCAATGCTGTTTACCGTTGAGGAGTACCCTCAACGGTAAACAGCAGCAGAGTACATTTTTGTATGTAGATAAAACATGGTAAGTCGTGGTGATTCATAAAAACAAACCCCTGCTGTATTAAGAATTATCAAGCAGACACTTTAACCACTAAGCCAAGGTGTACTCATAAGGTACCTTTTACCTACCTACTTTATAAAATTGCGAATGTAATCTTTCTTTCAACTCGAGAAGCTAAAAGACACACACACTCCTATGTCATCTTAGGTCTACGCACACCTGCATCGAAGTTGAGTTTCATCAAATTTTTCGATAGATGGTACTAGGTATTCCACTTATAGGCGCGACTTCAGCTAGTATAGTAACGCCATCTAATATAATAAGTCGAACTACGAGGTACCGGCGACAATAATAAGTTTTACGAGAGCTTTGTTCTTTGTTTGACGTGAGCAATCTTGCCTACTTTAATTCATCTATGCTAGTACCGAAACTCTTTCCAGTGTGACGGGGAGTGAGCCCGTCGCCACAGTGAGCCAGTCGCTACAGTGAGCCTGTCGCCACTATAATTGTTTTCGCGGTAAAGCCTAAAGTTCTATCTCGGAACATACAAGAGAACTAAGTCTACATACCAGAGAATTATGTTCCGTTCACACGATATTACCAGCACCCTAATTAGAAAGAGATACAATTGTTTGGTTTCTCTTCCAGCTAAGAAAGTATTCTAAAACAGGAGTGTTCGGTCCGGAGATTTATTCTCCATTTGTATAATATTGTATTGCGACCCCTTCGTCCTCTCCGGGGTTGTAATATGCTTAATTTTATTGTCAGGTAAAAGCTTTCTATTGCGACCCTTCATCCTCTCCGGGCCTATTACAACCCCGGAGAGGACTTCAGAATCACAGTGTTGATTTTATTGTAAGGTAAAATGTTTCTAATAAAAAGTACATTTCCAAATAAACCGCACTTCTCACACAGTCGCATAACCGTTACTTCACTACTAACCTGTAATCCAACTAACGTGTGAAGAATACGTGCGACTCAGCCAGTTCGCGCTGACACAGTTATGTAGGCCGAGCGCGTAGAGACCCAACTGGAAAGCCGCCATGTGTAGACCTCTGCAAATTACTACATTCGTCAATATTTAATTAGTATGGGGTGGAAGGAAACAGCTTCCCCGAGACGAAACCCGAGTTCGTCTGGCGCACCCTGGGACTGGTTAATCTTTACACTACGGCATTAGTAATTGCCATGTGATATGGCGCATGCTGACACGAAAAAAGAAGAATATTTATGTCGTGTGGTTCCAATTTAAAATGGACCACCTCATTTCATATCGTGGGTGTCATACGAGACGAGTTAGGTATAAGGTGCTGTTTATACAGAAGAGACGCGTGGCGGTGACGGATAGTCAAATTAACATAATATTCAACCTTATAGCGTCCTTTTTGTCATAAAGGAAAAAAAAAAGGCGACGTCAACTGGAGGCGCGGGCGTAATCCTCCAAACGACGCTATGCTGCTATACTATAAGGTTTATATTGCCGCACCCCGCCCGCGTCACGTCCGCGCCACTTCACTTCTGTTTAAACAGCACCTAAGATTACTTTGTAGTGTTTAAAGGCAAAAAGCTTACCACCTATCACAAAAAAAGTCATTTCATCCTGAGACCGTAACCATAGCGTAATTAGTTCACCGGGTTCCCACCAACCAACGTATAGTAAAATTATTTCGGGGATCATCATTTGGATGCCCTGGGGATAAAAGGAATACTTCGACTTCCTTAGTCTACTCCTGACGGACGAGGTCAACGGCCCGCGGAAACTATGACAGAATAGGGTTATTCCGATGCCCGAACAAATGTCATAGAGGACTCTGGTCACCTCAAACGCTAAAGCAGCTTTTAAAAGTTGAAAATTTGTATCCGGGGGTTTTAGAGGTCGCTGTCGCAATGTTTACAATTGTAACAAAATTTCTGTCCTCTAGCATAAGGAAATAATCATGACTTTTTATGGATGGTCTTACGAGTTAGGTCAAAAAAGTTGTTAGTTTACCTGTGCGGTCCATGATGTTCCCTCGCGCATGAAGTCTGCGTGAAGAGACTAGTACTGGAGGAGCCTCCCGCTTTGAACAGCACCGACTTAGCGAGCTCGAACATAAAATGCGCCGACGCTTCCGAGGGCTGGTTCGGCACTGATGGATATAGGCGCTTGCCTTTGTATCTGCGGAAACAAGTAATTAAAGCTGAATATTACAATCGAACAAGACTTCTGCTATAAGTACCCAAAACAATGAATGGACTGCTGCTACCCAATACCACAGTATAAGACAGTAATCTATCTTCATACAATTCTCTCAATCTTTTTTTTTTTTTAATGGTGCCAAACGCGGCGTACGCCTCGTAGCACGCACACACTGACAATATCTCCGCGTAGCCCCGTCTGGCGCATTCTTATCAGTCTGACATATTTTCAGTGTGTGCGTGCTACGAGGCGTACATACTGGCGAGCACACATACAAGCCCCGTTTGGTACCATTGCTTGCTTATCGTGTCGACTTCAACACAACAAAGTCGCTAAATAGTACTTTGCCAGAATTTGGCAACCGATACTGCACCGTCGCTAGCGGTCATGAGTTCCTCCTGCGTGCAGGTGTTAGGGCACGCAGGGCACGATGTGAGATGGGCCATCGTTTGTGGAGCTCCACACAAGCAAGACACATTTTGCGCATCCGAGAATCCCCACCTGGCCATGTTGTCCTTGCTGCGACCGACCTGGGTTCGAAGTCGGTTTAAGGACTTCCAGGTCGCCCAAGGCAAGTCATGTCCAGGCGGTAGGGTCTCAGACGGCGGCACAAATGGAGTTGGGAGGGCCACTTTTTGTCTCCAAAGAGTACACCTCGCTTGCGCTGGGCCAGTATTCGGTGGGTCGACACACTTCATAAAGCTGCGTCGGCTTGGCAGCCTTTGCGGCGCAGGGATGAAGCCGTGCATGGGATGTCGTGTGTCGTCCACCATTTTGGCTCTCTCTGAGGAGCCCGCCACAGCCCTACCATTGTATGAAGATAGATTACTGTCTTATACTGTGCCAATACTCTTATTTCAGTATTATTGATCCGAAAAGTTGTTAAATTTTTGTTGTTGTAGAGTTTCATCGTGTAAACGGGTGTAATGTACGGATGTGATAGTAAAAATAATTGACAGGAAAATGATTCAGTAATAACATTACTCGATTACAATGACACGATACGCCGCTTATAGATGGTAAAAAGCGAAAGTGAATTTAAAAATTATCAATATTCTTATACTGAATCGAATAAGGGCCTCTACCCGCACATTCGAACTTCGCAATTGCGTAACCGTTTTCGTTCCAATGTCAACTCTATTACCATTAAGTGCGGTCCGAAATAATAGCGATATATCGAACATCGAAAGTTCGGGTAGAGGTCAAGGATAGTGTAGAAAATATCTAGTAGTAAACTAACCTGGAGTCCTTGGGTCTGACGAGGGGCGGGTGCGGCGCGGGGTGGGGCGGGGAGGGCCCTCCCTCCGCCACTCCCAGCCTCTCCATATCCGACACCAGGGGACATTGCACTTGCTACAAATGTTTTATTAAAGTAAATATTACATTTCCCTTTCTTTTCGCTTCGCCGTATTACCTAACAACTCTCACATACATTAGCCCCTAACTGGGGCTACAACAACAACGACACAACATAATAACATCAATGAAGGAATCGGGATTCGAACCCAGGACTAATAGAACTGTTTGATAGATCTTATTTATGTAACATATAACACTGAAGGCCTAAAGTATTTCGCTCACGGTACGCGCGGTACTTTTCTAGGGTGGAAATTTAATTTTAAAGCTACCTGAACCATTGTAAGTGCAATGGCATTAACGTAACATGAATTTCAATAATATTGTGTGAGTTTATTGCTACATTAAACCTATTTGGACAGCATGCGGCGCACGACAAAGCAACAAAACGAGAAAGCCGTCATGCGCGCTCATTTTGACATGCACAACGAAACAAAGACAGAGGTAAGTCTCTCTTTTTCATTTTCTCGGATGTATCTGCTAGACATACTGAAATATACAGTATTTTGCACTGAAAATAACGTCCTCAACAATTATTTTATAACTGGTCAGGTCCTACTGAATTTGTAAGCCGTCCTGTGTTGACATTACCACAATGCTGCAACACAATGTTCGTAACGAGTGCGCGATACCGCATAGCGAATCGGCGCGCATTTTCGATGCAAAATATTACCTAGCAAACTGATCTTTATTGTAATAGGAAAAGACATAATTTTGATTCAAAGGGGTATACCGAATAGCCATGAGACCGGGATCAAATGATATTTAACGTGTTATTCACCAGAGCTGGGCGAGGTAGGGAGGCTGTGAGCGAGGAAAAATCCACCAATAGCTAGCTAGCTCGATCGCGTCATAAGGAGATTGAAGCAATTCTATTGGTTGATTTTTTCCCATGCTCACCGCCCCGCTACCTCCTCGCACTGCTCTTGTAGAAAGTTGGCTTTGACCTAGCTACGCTTCGACTAAGGAAGACTGTGTGCGCATTGTCGCTACGACAAGCGCCGCACCGTTTTTCGTCCAATTTGAATGGACCCTATTCGAAGCGCGTACCGTAAGCGATACAGACTGATGCATTACAGAGCGCGTCAAAAAATGATAGAAAAACCTTTTCACCTTGTAACTACAAATTTTAACGTACATTTGTTAGTAGTTCAGTCCATAATATCAATAGCCACTTCCAGGCATGACCACTGATCAATAATTCTATTAAACATCACTTATTTGAAAACGTGAATATTTTAATACGACATAACATTTTAAAGGATCATGAATGCCCGATAATTGCTGTAGACAACATCCATTAACTGTTCATAAACTCACAGTTATATAGCGCGTGGTCCGACTCCCATCGTAATGGAAATCCTGCAGTGGGATGTACGTTAGCTGTTTTTAGAACAAGTAAAAGTGGCTGTAATATCAGGTAAGCCTTTGTCCTTTCGTGGGTTGTGTTTAAGTATATTTTTTCGGCTGATTCAAACACTTATATGTATAAAAGAACTGTCGACACTTGTCGTACTGGCCGAAAAATTAATTCGTAAGCTACCAGCTTCGATAATGATCATATCATCACTCGATCTAATCGTTTCTTTATTTTTATCGCTATCCTTTTTGATCTTGGCAACCACAAAAACAGATTTTCATATTTCTTATGCGTTTTAATTACTCTTATGAGATGACGAACGCGATATGACGAACGACAGCCTCATCTTTCTCCCCAAAACACTATTATGTATTCCTGTTTTGTTGGAACTGTTTTGGTGTGCAACAAAATACTCGTATATTTATTGATTGAAACATAACTGGTTTTCATTCATTGCCGTATTTCTCTGCATAGAATAATTCTACCTATTTCCTTAGAGTACTGTACGATTTCCGATAAGATGTTTGTTCTCTTATCAGTACTGCGTAATTCCAACCTGAATTAGCCTTAATTACATATATAGCAAAGATATATTATACCTACAGAAATATCTATGATATATAGGCTAAAACATAACCTTGCTTGCTACAACAGCATGCTTCATCACGCAATAGTTGTAACAAAGTTTCTAACCAAAAGGGAAAATTGCCCCAATTGGGTTTGAATTGAGGGGGAATTTTTTGTGCCTCTTGTATTTTTTTCTCTGTATTTTACTGTTTATGTTTTGGTGTAAAATATGTATATTTGATTGATTGGTTTGATTGATTGAAAATTGTAGATTATTTAATGTAATTTCCTCATTAGGTCAAGTGGCTCAATCATCATTAGCCTTTCGTCCCTACAGCAGGGGTACAGGTCTACCCTCAAGGGCGTTAGTCCACCACGCGTGCCCAATAATAATTGGTGGACTTTATGTACAGTTTTAGAGTACACAGTTGCATTACTTTAAAGGGTGATTGATTGTACCCATGATGCTGAATAACTTCCCTATACAGGGTGTAAGTGACAGCCTAGCAAATACTGAAACAGTTCAGTTTAGTCAGTTCAACTCAGACCGAGTTCACCGTTTCAGTATTTGGTAGGCTGTCACTTACACCCTGTATAGTAAATTCGAAAAAAATAATATAGACTTTTCATACAAACGTTCGTTCAGTTCGTTAGCATTTAGTATAAAAAGTTTGAAGTGCGATTTTAACATCATACGAGCGAATCGGCAGTCGAAAGATGCATAATCTCCATAGTAATTTTGACATTTTCTACTGCCGAGTCGGTCGCTCGTATGATGTTCGCACTCCTGAATTTTTTTTGCTTATTTCCTATAGGTTTCTTTGGGAAAGTTGTTCAGTACCATCACAATCACTCCTTAAAGTAATGCAACTGTTTACCCTAACATCTTGAAGGCATTGGAATTTCTTCATTAGCGTTTCTTCACGCTGTGTCCCTCCACCATAGTGAAATTACCCAGTGACGGATGCAGAGGGTTAAATACTAAGTGTTATTACCTGTGGCGGGGGCGGTGCGACGTGCGGGGGGTGCTGTATGTGGGCGGGCGCCACGATGACGTCGGCGCGGTAGGCGGCGGCCAGGCGCGGGTTGTTCGTGTAGTACATGCTCACCATGGGACCTTTCGTCAGCTGGTGGATGTCGCGGTCCAGTAGCTGCGCATTATCATTTATTTTTACATTTTTACTGAAAATCATCTTAAATACAGGCTGTAACAAAACGCCCAAGTAAGCTTCAGACCATCAAACTGAACAACTTTCACTATAGAACCGACTTCGAAATTGCTAAAACAACAGATGTCCCTTACATTTGAGTCGAGTTGGTAAAGCAATTTTGTATGAAACAAATGTTTTTTTTTTTTTCGCGATTTCAACATTTCTTTTTGATGGTCTGCAGCACCCCCTTATGTATTACTAGGGTGTTTAGTTACACAGCACAGCTGTTCCATACAAAACTGCTATAACAGCAGATTTTATAGTTCGCAATTTATGTTGGTTTAGTAGGAACAGTAGTCCAGTTTTGTGGTCTGAAGCACCCCTTGAAATATGACCACATTTTTATGTAGAATCCAGTGAACTGCCAAACTTTGCCTTGTCCTTGGCACAAAAAAAGCTCTAAAGATACCTTTTTACACGCTAGTCTACTCTGGTAGATATTTTCATAGTCACAGAAGAGTTCATACTCAACCTGAAAGAAGAAATGAGTGAATTTCCAAGCCGCACCAATAGCCTTCTGAGATGGCCTTTCTAGTAGTATTATTCAGGAGCAAATACTTGACAGCAACATCTGACAACTGCTATATGGAACGAATTCTAACCATATTTCTGATTACTGCAAAACTTGTCAGAGTAAGAATACCACTTACCTTATTCATAATCCGAGCGAGTTTGACCGGATCGTCTTTATAGAAAGACAGCAAAGTAAGCGCTAACTCGCCGCGTTGCCGTCTAGTGCCTTCGCAAAGCAGCGGGTGGTCCGCTTCGGAGACATTCGCCTTCAGCCCTAAAGCTGCTACAGCGGCTTCGAAACCAAGCGTCTCATCAGACGGTACTCTCGCCTGAGGAACAAACACCACCTTTTTGTATGGTATAACCTTAGCTTTTTAATTAAATTGCCGAATGTAACGAGGGTCCGTTTCAAAACGAGGTATATCGATATTGCGCATTCCATTCTACCCAATCTACCCGAGTGAAAAGGAGCGTAAACGAAATGTCATCCGACATTTACCCGACTGCGTTTTGTAACGCTTCTTTCGTGATTTGTAACGCTGCCACAACCCCAGCACTCCATACAACGATCTCACGATGCTTCAATATGGATAGAGATCCGACCGTAAAATTATGCACCTATTTGTTTGGTGAATGTTTACACAGGGGTTCATACAATTACCTTTTCCATTATGAATTATGATTTTTGGAACAATTTTTTCCACCTGTATTTATTCTCTCGCTTTGATTATTAGCATGGACAGGAAGGAGTTCGAAATCGAACTTTCACTCGAGAGGATTAACGGGTGAAAATTCGACTTGCATTGATTCGACACTCGATTAATCGTTTTGAAACGGTCCCCTACAACGTCTAGATAGGTAATACTTACAGGATGTTTGCTTTCTTTATCCGTGGCCGATAGGGCTAGGACGTCGAACAGGAAACTAGCTAGTGCTATAGGTAGTAAAGCTGGGCCACGGTTCCTGCAATAAAGGTGTTTGATGAATAGAAAAAAAAAATCATATTCATACCTAACAAAATACAAAACACACCTGACCACCTGATATCTGACAATGAATTTTAGGAATATGACTATTAATTTAGCAGTCATAGTGCTGAAAGTAATTCAAATAAAAGGAGAGAGTGAATATAAGGGTTACGAGCTCCTCGCGAGCGGCTCGCGAACGGCTTGCGAACGGCGCGCGAACTGCGCAGTAGCGACACACAAGGAAAAATGACGGGTGTAAAAGCAAAAGCAGCTGTCCATTGTGTCTGGAAATATAGCTGGTTTTGCTTTTCTGCTACACAAATGCACCTGCGCAGCTCGCGTGCTGTTCGCGAGCGGCGCGCGAGCTGCGCATTCGCGGCGCGTTCGCCAGATGTGGACGCACCCTAATATCATCAAAATCTTGTTGCAAAGCAGTATGGCGATACCACAGTATAAGAAAGAGTATCTATTACTAGATACAGTACGGACACTCCCTTCCTCCCACCAACTTTTTACCTCACCCCCTCTATCGCCCTCTGGTTACCGCGCACTGGTTACTCGCATGTGCTGACGTCATCTTGTCAATTTTAAATTTTTATATGCAGTGTCCGGGCTGTGGTGATACTCTGGTAACTAAACCAGGGCAACAGGACTAAACATCTATGTCAATCGCCTTTGAACGTTTGTTACTCCAGCATTAAAAGCGTGTGTTCATGATAGAATGACGTGTCAAGTGGAGATAGGTAGCCTATCACAAAACCAATGCATAACAAAACTCTTTACATTTTAATCGAGTATGTTTTTGAATGGAAACACAGATATTTCTTTTCGACTACGATATTAGATCCAGGGAAAGTTGTGCAGTATGATGGTCTGATTAACTCCTTACAAAAGCATATTAACACGTTCACTGCTGGCGACTTAAATCGTTAGCAATAACTGGTCCCGCGGTGCACACGACTCGCCAGGGATGCGATTTTTTTATCTCATTCGCTGAGTTCAGCAGTTGAAAATGTCAAAATTACTATGGACATACGCATCTTTCTACTGCTGATTTGATTTTAAAAAATCGCACTCCTGAAGTATGATTCTTGAAAGTCAAATCAGCAGTAGAAAGATGCATATCTCCACGGCAATTTCGACATTTTCAACTGCTGAACTCAGTGAATGAGATTCAAAAACAGCACTCCTGGTGAGTCCGGATTATCATCACATTCCACTGTGATAGCACTCGCGTCGGGCGTCGATTTTTTTAAAAAGAATAAGACGTACCTCAACGTGCCGTCGCGGAGTTGTTCAGCCTTCTCGCGAGCCAGCGCCAGCTGCTCCGCCCCGGTGGGCAGTTTCTTCAACAGCGCGACTAATTCCGTCTCCTGGTTGTTCAGTTTCACTTCCAGCGCTTTCGTGCTTGCCGGCGGGCGAGCCATCTCGAGGGCGAATAGACCCACGCGGAACGCTAGCTCGTGGTGTTCGTTGAACTCTGCTAGGACCTAAGGTAGAAATGGTTATGTCAGCACCGGAACCTTACATTTTGAAAAGTTATTATTCGTAGTAGATAGATAAATATTCATAGAAATTTCTGTCAGAAGGTAATTGACGCTACCATGAAAATATTTTAGGGTAAGTACGGTTTTGAATATCTGTAATTATTAGGCTGTGACGGGATATAAGGATAATTATATGTAATTTTGGTCACAAGCAATAAGTTCACTTTAAATTTGTATATAAAAAAGGCGGTTTGAAAAAACTCTGACACCAGGGCTCTGCCCACACGATAAGATTTGTATATAAATATTTTTCTTCGTATATTTCAGTGTTCTGATACGTAATAAACTTTGCGAATTTTGCCAGACTGTCTATTCATACAGTAAATTTAAATTTATCTATCTGATGTCTCTTTCCCAATTGAGTGGGTAGGAAGAGACTAGGGTGCGCTATCGTTAAGGTGTGTACGGACTATACGCAGCTTCAGGGTGAGCAGCCTCGGCACGCACGGCTCGTGTCCTCGGTAAATAATTAAAACAACAGGAGGCAGCAGGCTGAGGCAACGTGCTTCGGGTCGAGCCACGAAAAACAAAATGGCACCGCGCCGGATCGACAGCTGATCGAAACTGTGCTCAAAATCACGTCCATACTTGTGAGACACGTACGCCGAGGCGCCTTTGAGCACAGTCAAAAAACCGACACCGAATGGCTCGCGCCGCGGCAGACACGCGTGAGGCACTTGAGGCAACAGGGCGAGCCGTGTGTGCCTCTAGTCCGTACGCACCTTTATAGTGCCTCATTCACATAAATAATAATGCCACATCATCTTCTAAATGTGCGTCAGTTTCGAGTATTCCTATCTCACCTTTCTGTAGGGCATAACAGACGAATACTTACCGTGCACAGGAATGCGCATTTAGCGAGCGTGGCGGACGCCAGGCAGGACAGCCTGTGGCTGGCGGCGCACAACCTAGGCGAGGGCAGGTGGCGGCGGCGCGCGCGGCGCAGGTCGTGCGCGGAGCCGCCGCCGCCCGGCGTGCCGAGCGCGGGCGGGCGCGCCAGCAGCTCCCGCGCGAGTCGCGCGCCCAGCGCGCACGCCTCGCGCGCGTGCCCGTGCGCCTGCAGCCCCTCCGCGCGCGCGAACGACACCTCCCACCCGCTCTCCCAACCGTACGATGCGTTCGATGCTGTCTGTTTTGGAGAAGTGATTACAAATTATAGATTTTAAATTACTGAGTCGGAGATACAATTAAAAATGTTTATCTTGACTATTATAAAACTGTAAATTTGAAAAAAGAATTTAGTTTGTTTGTTTGTTTGTTTTTTTATTTGTTTGGGTGTTTGTTTGTTCCGAGTATCACGCAAAAACTACTGAACCGATTTTGATGAAACTTTTTTTTGTTTGGTAGCGTAACATCTGACTTAAAATCTGGTATATAATTTATGCGGACGAAGTCGCGGGTAAAAACTCGTGTAATATAAAAGTATCGTAATGATCTCAAACGTAAGCTACTATTACGGCTTTTTATTATAAAAAAAGCACTCAGGCAAGATCTCTTCGAGCAATCGCAACACCACAACAATAATGTCTTCTTCTGTCGAATCGATGCCTGATGATGAATTTGAAAAGAAAAGAAAATTGTCGTAAAGAAATTCAGAAACCAGTATTAGATGCTTATTGCATAAGATGCGCCGGACGTATCGAGTATTCATTACGTCATTCGGGTAAGATCTCTTCAAGTATTTCCACCACCGAAACAACGAAGTCAACTTACAGCAGCAGTACTGGAGCTGGTGCCCTCGCCGGCCACGGCGCGCCTCGCCGCGGCGGCGTCGTAGAAGTAGAGGTTGCAGTCGTCATCGGACACCGAGTCGTCGTTGGAGACGCGCCGGTGCGCGTCGTCCGACGACACCTGCGGCGAGCTCGACTCCTGCGAGTCCGTCTCCTCTGCGAGGATTTCCTCCTCATTCTCACAGAAGCCTGCCAATTACAAATAAACAAGTTGATTGGCTGGTTCCAGTACAGATTAGAGGGTTTGTTCACCACTTGCCTTCCTGGTTATGTCTACTATTTCTTGACTATTTCTTATCATCTATATCTAAACAAATTGTAGATTGTTGACCACTTTTCTAAATCCTTCTTCGCCAACTTTTGCCACGTTCTAAATATGCCCTATCCTTTTTGTATGTTTGGTGAATATGGTAGAAAGGCCCTATTCTGTACTGTTAAAAAGAAAAAGTCATCCCGCAGGCTCACTGTGCTTCATCTAGTGAAGTGGTCGCCGCTGTTAATCCTGGTTAATATGATTTACAGCGGTGGGAACGTGTAGTGGGGCTATGCCCGCAAAAATGCACACATTGTATGATGCTCATTATCCCTCATGGCGGGAACATCAAAGGGTCCATCGAAGTCCACTTTGACAAAATTTCCATGGGCCAGAAAGTTATCATGAATGAGACAAGTTGTTGCCTATCGCCAGTATTCTGTGTTCCCGTTTGTACCCGTGAACCGAGATGCGGCAAAATTTTATGAGTAGGTACAGTAAAAAGTTTGTTAATACCAAAAAGTTAAACATCAAATTATGTTCAGTTATCGAACTTATCTATTCTGTACACAAGGTTTTAAGTTCATTGCTGACAACTTGATAAAACAATAACATTCCAATAGTTGCGTACCTTCCGAAGACACGCTGGAATGATTGCCATCATTTGGTCCAGCATCGCGCGTCGGCTCGTTTTGTCCATCCCCTGAACCGCATGGCTAGAACGAAACGGTATTTACGATATAAGAAACATAACTGCTATTTATACAGGGTGTCTCAAAAGAAATTTTATATTTATTTAGCTTACTGCGTGAGCGCAACGTATCCGAGGGGCGCGGAGGTTATGTCAATCGGTAGCCTGGCTCTTGGGAATTCAGTCGCTATGGAGCGTTTCTCGGGAGCAGACCGCGCGTTGTGCGTGCGAGAGTTTTACAAAAACGGTGATTCGGCGACTGTAGCGCGTAGAAAATTCTGCAGTATTCGAGGTTTTCGCCACTTAAATGATGCGCCAAGCATTCCTCTCATTCGACATTGGGTTAAAAAGTTTGAAGAGACCGGTACAACGCTAGATAAATCAAAATCCGGGCGACCTAGGTCATCAAGAACGGTAGAAAACGTGGAGAATGTTAATCAGTCTGTTCGTGACGACCCGAACCTTTCAATTCGGAAGCGCGCAAGTGCTTTAAATGTGCATAGATCATCATTACATCGCATCATGCACAAAGACCTAAAGCTGCACCCCTACAAAATTCAATTGGTGCAAGAATTAAAGCCCAAAGATGCCAGTCAGAGGCTTCATTTCGTAAATAATAATAATAATAAATAAATAACGCTCACAGGCACATACATTGTAATGATCCCAAGAAAGCACTATTGATAGGCTGTTTATTATGGAAACCATACAACAACGGCACAAACATATAAACATCCATGACCGAACCGGGATTCGAACCCAGGACCCTGGTTTGGCAGTCCGGCGTGGTAACCATTACACCAACCGGGTCGTCGAAATCTATCGGTAAATCAGGTGATTGAGCGATTTTCAACGTTTACCAACATTTTGTTTTCGGATGAAGCTCATTTTCATCTTAATGGCCACGTAAATAAGCAGAACTGCCGCTACTGGAGTGCAACGAATCCAAAACGCAAACATCAGAAACCCCTACATTCGCCTAAAGTGACCGTATGGGCTGCTATGTCGGCGCGAGGAATTATCGGCCCTTACTTCGCCGTCATAAGTAATTTTACTGTTCGATTAAATGAGTGCCGAGAACGCGAGGGTCTACATTTAGACGATATCATTTTTAAGAAATAAATCCCCAAAAAGTGTATTTCAATAATTAATAAACATTTTTTCTATATACGGCTTACTTTTTTTTAATCGATCCACTAAATATAAAATTTCTTTTGAGACACCTTGTACTTGCATCTTGATGAACGCATCAATTTCATAAACGAGATAGAAGAGGACAACATCATCTGCTGGCTGCTGCCCTTTTCTATCTCATAACTAAGCGTAATGACATTAGTTTGTAGTTTTTTACAACGTTACATGATTATGCATTTTTTAAGTTACAGTAGAAACCGGCTAGCTGCGTACTTTGCGAACTGCTAACTTTTATCCCATATTTTCACTTCTCTTGTTCCGTACATATTTCAAGGATGTTTTAACAGAGAGGAAGGAGCATATAAAGAACAATTCAAAATATATTCCAGTTCTTCATACTTTGAGGAATGGCCGATGTACGAAAGAGACCTCTATTTTTAATCTTGTCGTCTAAGGTAGGAAGATGTCTGCACTTTGTCTCTAAGAATAATGATCGCGGAGATCAAGGAAAACCAGTATTGCTATTTTTAGCATCTAATCAAAGTTGGGTCTAAGTTTACCTGATTTGAGGGTCCAGCGATAGCCAAATCGACGTTGATTCGATTCCTGTGTACGAGCGCTCGTTCCGGGTTCGTGAGACGGTAGCTGAGCGACATCTCGTTGTTGAGCACTGCCTTCGAGGAATTCACCTGAAATATGCACTTTGTTTTATTATTATTACACTTATTCGTCTTAATTGTTGGTTGTTCCTATTCAACCTTTACTTCAGTACGTAACCATCATAGTAAGGAGGGTAATGAGACTTGGTATTGAATTCATATTATTCACCTGACGAAAAGAGTGATAAAAATGTTCATGAGTAATTGTAGTGAGTATAATTGACTAAAAACCAACATAGGTAAGTTGATAAGCACAGTGAATTGTTTACGTTTGCTTGCCAATGTCATGAAAAAGAACAGTTCTGTAAAACCTTGGACACTTAGCTGTCATTTCATCCAAATGAGATTTTTTTTTTAAACAGGCAAGTATCTGCGATACTGCGTGATTGCGAGCGAGACAGGAATACGCCAGTGCCTTCATTTTCCACCAAGCATCCTGTCAGAAGGCTTGAGGTTAAAATTGGTGGGGGGCAGGGAGTTTCCGCACTGTATGTAGTTGTAGTACTAGACATTATTCTTATACTGTGGTACTGTATGCTGTGCGTAACGGGAACACCAACAGAGCGTACCTACCAGAAGTTAAGCGTGAGTTTAAATTATAATTAATAAACAGAAAACCCAAAACAAACCTGGTGAACACCGTCGCCCTGCTTATCAGCGTGCCTGAATATAGTGAACGGGCTGTGATAGAGGGGGTTTAGGTCCTTGGTGTAGGTGACGCCGGGTATCTGGTAGTCGTCCCACTCGAGGAAGCAGGCCTCCATGGCGGGGTGGAAGCCGGGGAACACCTCGTTCTCGCTGATGCCGTTGATGTATGGCGGGTGGGAGTGCGCTCGCGACGAGTGCCGGGTGTGCGATGAACTTCCCATGTGGTTGTTGCGGTTCTTTGCTACCTGTTATTCAGTTAATTGGACACATTTTTAGGTAAGAACATAGGTCAATTCGGTCATTCTTGGGTCGAAATTTAGAGACTTTGAGCGTTAGTTCAGTCGTTCGGTCTAAGTAGAGTCGAAAATATATGGGAGTTCAAACTAAGACTTATGTATAGACTCTGAATTTCATTGATGACTCTGACCAAATACTTTTCTCTCGCTCTGTAACGCGCCAAGGGAAAGAGAGATAAGGTGCAAGTTTGCTATGTCGCGCTGCCGCTGCCATGCTAGCCCCACAGGAATATGTGTAGGTATCACAAATTTGCAAAATTTTCCGAATTTTCATTTCTTTAAATTTAGCCAATGACATCTAAAAAGACCATCAGCCTAAAACTTCCCACTACAGGGCATGGGCCTCCTCTCATTAGCAAAAAGAATTCTAGCTAGAAATCGTCGCAATTTTTTAATTTGATGAACCTAACTAACATAACATTAATTTAGCTTACCTTATCAAGGACTTTCATGTGCCACTGCGCGAACTGTTCGTGCAACGTATCGCGCTCGTGGGGCGCAAGTCCGGGGTTCAAAGCCGCGAGGCGCCATAGCACTACCACCTGTTGAATGCACACAACATTTGCATAACTACTAGTTCATAAAAATTTTCAATAAGCCGTTTTCCAAGACTAGTAAAAAGAAATATCGGTAGATGGCAGTAAATTCCTATTATGAAAAACCTGTAAAGAAGAATGTCCACTTTTTACATGTCAAATAATTTAACAACAACATTTATTTCTCATTATCAAATTAAAATAAATGAAAAATATTTATTTTTAATACCTCATCACAGAGCGAGGAGCAGGCATGCTGCGCGGCCGAGTTGCCGCCTCCGCCTCCGTGCTTGCCGCCCCCACCGCCGCCGCCCCACGCCACCAGGGCCGCTTTTGTGCTGTACCACCACACGATGATCTGCGAAAAAAAATATGAACATATGAGTACAAATGACGATCTTGCAACTAACAGCGATTTCTTACATACAACCATGGGAAGGAAGCTAGTAAAAAATTGCTGGCTACGGCAGTATAATAAGATGACATAACAGATGCATATAATTTACAATACATAGTCACAAGTACATAATAAAAAGTATGTAGGTTTCCTCACGATGTTTTCCTTCACCGAAAAGCCAAGGGTGTTACAATACATAAATCACTAAAACCTCTGATACGATGCGGCATGGCCGGGGATCGCCTCTAGACCACCACGATTGTTATAGGCATCTCTGACACTTCTTTGGTCCACCATCCCTCATTCTTTTCAGCTAAGTATCACGCTTATCTAAACAACTTTTTTGACAATTATTAAATGATGCATTATATCAAAAAACTAACTCCTCTGGCTCAACAACAATCTTGGTCTCCAAAACAAGATACCGCTACCTACTATTTCCGATGATTCATTATACTATCTCTTAGACAATTTAATAGGGACTCGCCTTGCGGTAGCATTTCCCCTCTGCCACGGTATAAGATCAATTGATATTGTGCATTTACACCCAATTTTATACCTTATCACTAAACGAGAGAGCCTATAATAGCGAAACAATAATGTTGAACTTAGAACGTTTGGGCATAGTGTAAATAACTAATAGTTGTGAAGCTCAGCGGTCGCGTCAGGCCAATCGTGCGGGTCGTGCGGGGGCCGGGAGGAGTGCGATCCGGCCCGCGCTGCCTGCGCGCGTACCCTAACAGCGAATTGAGTTATGGTACGCCCGTCCCCCACCGTACCTCGCACGCCGCGCGGGCATAGACCCGCCGCGACCACTGAGCTTCATCACTTATTTTATTTACACTATGGTTTGGGGTTCACACGAGACTACTTTTCATGATTTTTAACATTCAAAATTAGAATCTAAACTTATGGGGAATAAAATCAAAAGTTGCGGATTTCATGTTACCTCGCCCCCCGCAAAAAGTGGCAGAAATGTTTCTTAGTAGAATGACACGCGTAACTCGTCCCTATTAAATTGTCTAAGTACTATCTACACTAACCTGTTCACAAGCCATGACCTCTTCGGTGATGATCTCGAGCAGCGGTATGGCGTTCCTGTCGCTGCGCTTGAACATCTCCCTCACGATGGAGAGCAGGTTCCACATGCCCTCCGGCTCTCTGCCCCGCAGCGGCCGCAGTAATGACCATTCCGCTGCGGCTGGTGCTTAGGTAGAAGCCACTAACCTGTTCACAAGCCATGACCTCTTCGGTGATGATCTCGAGTAACGGTATGGCGTTCCTGTCGCTGCGCTTGAACATCTCCCTCACGATGGAGAGCAGGTTCCACATGCCCTCCGGCTCTCTGCCCCGCAGCGGCCGCAGCAACGACGACCATTCCGCTGCGGCTGGTGGCGCACTCGTGCTTAGGTAGTTTACATCACTAGAATAAATATAAATACCTATATTGGATACTGTCACACAAATTATCTCGTCCCATTTACAGTAGGTGCCAGATTGTATTATGATGATTAGACAACGATATACAATAAAGGTTCCTCCTGAATATGCTGACAGTTTTTAAGGGGATGAAAAGACCTCTGAACAGAAAGAATTTATCAACTTTATTACTGGAATCAAAATTGAAAGTTGGATCCCACAAGCCATACTTAAGGCTTCTCCACTGAAGCGGAACGGCGCGGCGTGGAGCACAGACGAGACGTGCAGGCATAGATGAAATAGATTGACCCAAAACAGTAACGCGATTTTTGAAACTCATAAATTGAACTCAGCAGTTGAAAATCTCACTATGGAGGTATGCATCTTTCTACTGCTGATTTGACTTTCAAAAATCGCACTCCTGGATTGTAATTTTTGAAAGTCAAATCAGCAGTAGAAAGATACATATCTTCATATTAATTTTGATATTTTCAACTGCTGAGTATAATTCAACGTATAAATTTCAAAAATTGCTCTCGTGGACCCAAATATTTTGAATTGTATATCCTTTGCAAGTCTCGTTTTAGTGGAAACGCACCCTAAAAACATATATTTTGTTAAACGTTATTTTAATAAAGCAATGATAAATAAGTAATTTAACAAAGCATGGTATCCCTGAAACAAAGACTCATTGACATGTTCCAACCACCGTGAAAAACCTTCCAAAACCTGGTCCCACACAGTCTTAAAAGTCAAAACTCAAGGTTTGTCAGAGAGCGATGGAGCGCAGTATATTAGGTGTTAAAAGAACAGGTCGTGTCAGGAACACTACACTGCGCTCCAAAACACAAATCGCCGACGTCGGGAAGAAAACAGCTAGACTAAAATGGGAATGGGCCGGCCATGTCTGTCGAATGCACCAGGAGAGGTGGGTAAAAATTGTTACACCCTTAATCCCAGAAAATGGTCGTCGGCAGCCCGGGCCGTCCTAAGAAAAGGTGGCGGAATGATCTGGATGCTTTTCACGACAAGTGGTCAGAGCTTGCCCAGGATAGAGATCGTTGGAAGATTAAAGGGGAGGCCTTTGCCCAGCAGTGGGATGAAACAGGCTAGTATAAAAAAATAACTTATTTTGAACTCTCTTCCAATGCATTAATTTGAATAGATACCAAAAGTGGAAGTCATTGCTCAATGAAATGTTAAGAAAACTTACCTAAAGACGATTGGTGCAGGAACGCAAAACTTCACCAAAATCTTATTGATATTGTTGTGCAAAGTCTTTTCGTCGAGAAACCACGAAGTATATTCGTAGGCAGATGCCCCAGCCGTGGGGTCCGGAGCTCCGCATGTCGTGTTAATCTGGTTCGGCTGGGCGGACAACAGTTCGTCCAGTATACGCTGAGCCGTGGGCAGCACTTGCCGCGGCAGTTCCGATATTAGGTATTGTGCAAACTTCTGCAGTTGGTCTCTTCGTAGTCTTTGTAATGATTCTGAGACTGGTGCTCGGAGGCATACTTGTGTTGGCTGGAGGAAAAATATACAAATGTGACAACTTTTAATATGAAACTAGACACTTTATAAGCGGACTCGCACTGACAAGTGGGTAAGCATGTGCGTTAGTGAGAGTGAGATAGAACCACACCACTGCATAACAACCGTGCTTGCCGCCGATCATAAAAACGCATTTTAATTTTCCCACCATATTAGATGACCCGACCCTATTCGATTTTCTGCCTTTGCATTTTTAAGCAAAATTGGTTTACGCTTGGCTTCAGCTCTTCTGGTAGAAAATGTAAATGAAGCTCTGCTGAGCATGAGTTCACTTTCCACCGAAATATTTTAATACCCAAAATCAAAATTATCAACACTAACAACTAGATGACGGGCTCCTGGGAAGTGCTATGATAGAAAGAGCAGTGTCATCGTTGTAAAGTTCTAAGGCACATTAATTAAACCTGCAAATCGCTAACTCTGGTCTTTCATTGACGTTTCAATAGTCACCATAGGCACATGTGGAGTGAGATACAAAAATTAACCAGATGCGCCGGTTTCTGTCACAACCCTTTACAAATTAGATATTAATTACGCTGTTTGAATATAGTAGATATTACATTTCTTGGCACATATATATATTGTTACGAGCTACGGGTTCCGGGATTGGAGTGAAACGCTAAGTCCAATTTTACAGAGTTTATTTGGGATACACTTACAAACGGTCCACCTCGCAGAGGTTCCCCTAAACGGTTCACTTCACCGGGTCCTCCTCGCAGGGATTCCCCGTGCACCACTTACTGTCACTGTTCACAGTCCACTACGTCACTACTGTGACGACACGACACGCGTCACGGCTATGACGTCACGACGTACGACACTATGACGTCACGCACTACACTGACACTATGACGTCACGTACTACACCGACACTATGACGTCACGCACTACACTGACACTAGTCTACTCACTGTTCCACTCTTAGCACTTTTCTCTTCACTAGTACTTTTCCACTTTTACTTTTCTTCCTTTTGTTTCGCACTGTTCACTGTTAAATCAAATACTGCCGCCAGTCGAAATTCGCCGCCTTTTTATATCCCGCAGAACATTCCGGAATACCCTTTTTCCGATCTTCTTTTCTTTACTCGATTGTTTTCCTCCAGATAGTTCTAACCCCGCGTTCCTTTTTCGAAACCGATCGAAGACACGCCCACTTTTCTGGTTCTTTTCAAATATTCGTAATTTCGCCTCCTTTCTCGAAGTTCCTAGACACCCCTAGACCTTTTGGTCCCTTTTTAAATATTCCTTCTCTCTCTTCCTTCTAGAACATTTCTAAAAACACAAAAATCTAGAAATATTTTTGGCGCGGATAGGATTCGAACCGTCACCCCCCAGCATGGGAGGCGGAACCTTAGACCGTAAGACCACGGCGATTGTTAATACACCCTCCGAATTTTTGAATGCCTTCTTACGTCTAACGTTTGACAGCGTTCGTGACACTGCCCCTCCCTTAGTTCTGCTCGTCCCGAGCATCATTAGTGCCGAAATATCGAGCTAATCGATCTACGTGCACTATCTTCAACGGGCTCCTTGGCGATCGTCGAATTCGATAGGTGACGTCATTTATCCTGGTCACTACCTCATACGGTCCTTCCCAACTTGCCTGCAACTTCGGACTCTTCCCTTTCCTCCGAACTGGATTATGCAGCCAAACTGATGTTCCTTCCTCAAACCCAGCATAGTTCGCTTTTCGGTCATATCGTGTCTTTGAACGGTCACTTGAGTTTTGACCTGCTTCTCGAAGTTGTTCATAAATGTCGACCATTTTTTCCCGCAGTTCGCTCACATAGTCACTGATACTTTTAGGAGTGCCTGGTGCGCATCCTGATAGCAAATCTGCTGGAAGCTTCAACTCTCTCCCGAAGTTTGCTATTGCTGGAGTTGCCGAAGTACTCTCATGAACAGCGGTTCGGTAGGCCAACACGAAAAGAGGTATGTACTCGTCCCAGTTATCTTGATGATTATCGACGACCTTCGCAAGATGCCGTTCCAAAGTTTGATTGAATCGCTCCACCATGCCGTCAGACTGCGGGTGATAAGGAGTAGTCCGGGTCTTATGGATTCCGAAAATTTTGCAAACTTCCTGGAACAACTGTGACTCAAAGTTCCTGCCTTGATCACTGTGCATTTCCAGCGGAACCCCAAACCGGCAGAAAACTTCATTCACCAACTTGGTAGCCACAGTGACCGCTTCCTGATTTGGAATGGCAAATACTTCCGGCCACTTTGTGAAATAATCCATTACCACAAGTATATACCGGTTCCCCGATTTAGTGACTGGAAATGGTCCCGCGACATCCAAAGCGATTCGCTCCCAAGGCGCCCCAACATTATAAATTTTCATTGCTGCCCTGCTCCTCGTATGAGGTCCCTTTACAGCTGCGCAGACTGTACACTTGCGGCACCAATCTTCCACATCGTCTCTGCAATGCAACCAGTAAAATCTTTCCTTTACTTTCTCCAAGGTTTTCTTTACACCCAAATGCCCTCCGGAAGTTCCATCATGAAAAACTCTCAGAATTTCTTTCACCTTAGCTTGCGGGACCACCAACTGCAGATACGAGCCTTTTCCATCCGATGTCTCCCATTTTCTACAGAGTAATCCGTTATGCATGATGAGGCTCTTCCACTGAGCCCACAGCCCCTTCGTGACTGCCCCGTACTTTGCCACCTCGCTCCACTGAGGCTTAGAACCATCACTCTTTAACCAGTTCAGGATTGGCCCGACTCCTGAGTCCTTTTCCTGTTCGCGACGCATGGCCTCGTTTCCCCACTCATCGTTGATGGCATCAGTTCTAATAACCTTGAGTGAAACTGTTTCCTTCCCTTCTTGCTTGCTGCAATGCTTACAATCTTCTGGACATGGTCTTCTTGACAGTGCGTCTGCATTGGAGTGCACTCTTCCACTTCGATGCTCTACTTCAAAGTTGAATTCCTGTAGTTGCTCCAACCATCTTGCAACTTGACCTTCCGGGTTCTTAAATTGGAGTAACCATTTCAGCGCAGCGTGGTCTGTCCTGACTAAAAATTTACGTCCCAGCAGATACTTCTTGAAGTGTTGTACAGTCTTCACCACGGCCAATAATTCTCGTCTGGTAACACAGTAACACACAGGCTGGTCCGCATATGGGGCAAATAAACATATACTGGGCTCCAAACACATGCCACAATACCTCAAGACGAGAGTGTACAACCAGTGTATCCTCCCGGTACTGACTTACGGCATGGAGACTACTACACTGACGGAAAAGTCCGCCGAAAAACTCCGAGTCGCGCAACGAGCAATGGAGAGAGCAATGCTCGGCATCACGTTGCTAGACCGTAAGCGCAATGAGTGGATTCGGCGAAATACAAAGGTCGTGGATGTGGTAGCCACTATAGAATGCCGGAAGTGGAGATGGGCAGGCCACGTTGCTCGTATGGCTTCTGAGCGTTGGACCAGAAGAACACTGGAGTGGAGGCCCAGAGAAACCACGCGAGGTAGAGGCCGCCCACCAGAAAGATGGGTCAATGACATTAGGAAGCACGCGGGTCCGAACTGGATGCAGAGGGCAAGGGACAGAACGTCATGGAGAAATATGGAGGAGGCCTATGTCCGAAGACGGACTGAACAAGGGCTGTGATGGATGGATGGATGGATGGTAACACAGTAGTTCCTCTCAGGTCTAGATAATGACTTACTGAAGTAGGCTATTACAGTTTCCTTTTCACCATGTCGCTGCGAGAGCACACCTCCAATCCCGATGTTACTGGCGTCTGCGTCTACAACGAATTCACCCTGGACATCGGGATATCCAAGAATTGGTGCCTTACTCAGACGTTCCTTTAACTCCATAAAAGCCTCTTCACATTCTGAATCCCATGTGAACGTCCTCTTTTCTTCCGTAAGTCGATGTAGCGGCTTTGCGATGTCCGAAAACCCTTTCACAAAACGACGATAGTAAGAGCAGAGTCCAAGAAAAGCTCTAACTTGTGTCTTATCTTTCGGTGTTGGCCACTCCCTCACAGCAGCAGTTTTGGCAGGATCGGTCTCGACTCCTCTCTCAGAGATTACATGTCCAAGGTAATTGACCTGTCTTTTGAAGAAAGAACATTTTTTAGGACTCAATTTAAGATTGGCTCCACGTAGTCTTTCGAAGACTTTCTCCAACTTTTTCAGGTGGTCATCAAAGTCTCGACCAACAATGATGATGTCGTCCAGGTAGACAAGACACGTGTCACCCAGAATTCCAGCTAGGACATGTTCCATCAATCTCTCGAAAGTCGCAGGGGCGTTACTCAATCCAAATGGCATTACCTTGAACTGCCACAGTCCTTTCCCGGTGGAAAACGCGGTTTTCTCCTTGTCTTTAGGGTCCACGTCCACTTGCCAGTACCCACTTTTCAGATCGAGCGTTGAAAACCATTTCATTCCATTCAAAGTGTCTAAGGTGTCGTCGATCCTTGGCAAGGGGTAGCTGTCTTTCTTCGTCACTTCATTCAGCTGCCGATAATCCACACAAAATCTCGTTGAGCCATCCTTTTTCTTAACGAGAACTACAGGTGAACACCAGGGACTTGATGAAGGTTCGATGATGTTATTCCTTCTCATGTCTTCTATCATTTCCTCCACCTCCTTCTCACGAGCAAACGGAATGCGCCTAGGTCGTTGCTTGATTGGCGCTACTTCTCCCGTATTAATCGTGTGCTTCACCAAGTCTGTTCTACCAATATCTGCGTCGTTCTGGGAAAACAGGTCTGAAAAACGCCGCAGCAAGTTCTTCGCTTTCACGGCCTGTAGCTTAGTCAGGTCCCTGCTGGAGTCCTCCATAACTTTGGATACTACATCCTCCTCAGCCTCATGTTTCCTAGGAGGATTTTCCACACATTGTCGCAACCATAAAACTTCCTCACAGTGACCAACAACCTCCCCCTTCTCAATCGTTAGGTCCACATCTCCAACGTTAAGTATCGGGATTGAGGTAGATGAAACGGATCCAACAACTGTCCTTGCCGGAATCCAAGGAGTTTCAGTTTTAACTTTCTCTATCACAGCACATCTCCGTGGTAATCTCCCATCGTTACTCTTGGGCAAAACGACAGGTACCAAGGTCTGTGATCTAGGTTTGAGAACCGTTCTTCTCACACAGTAAACCTTTCCCGACGATCCACCTTTCATCGGAACCTCCTCTGTATTACACCGTAGCACTCCGTTTTTCATGTCTATACTGCACTGATGATTTTGTAAGAAATCCAAGCCAATGATGCAATCGTCTACTATTTTCGCTACAATCACCTCATGTTTAAAAGGAGTTTCCCCGATCTTAATCGAAACTCCCAACTCTCCCTTAACAGGTATGCGCTGGCCGGTAGCTGTTGTTAACTGCAGGTTGGTTTGTTGCAGAAGTCGTTTCTGATAACTTTCCATCTCGTTTATCAGTCGAGTATTGATCACTGTTCTCGAAGCTCCGGTATCCAAAGTTAGTTGGCAGATTTTACCATTGACCTCTCCTTCGACTAACAGACTATTTCCGTCTGATGTCTGTTTGACTCTTATGGTTGGGGTTGCAACATAGCCGGCCAACGTCCTCCAGTTCTCCTGCTGCTCATCAGTCGAGACCCCTATGTCCCGACGACCTGTACGCTTCGGGCAGGAACTGCGAATATGCCCCCGTTCACCACACTCGTAGCACACATAACGACGGCCTGTGCGCCCCGGGCAGGAGCTGCGAAAATGCCCTCGTTCACCACACTTGTAGCACACATAACGACTGCCTGATCGGTTCGGACAGGAGCTACGAATATGCCCTTGTTCACCACACTTGTAGCACATATAATTGTCACTCCGATTTCTCGGCGCTGACGCTCCAGTCACCACAATCTCCCTGCGTCGACCGGAACGAGGATCCCGACGTACAGCTTCCACTTCCAATGCATGAGCAACAGCGTCCCTGAGTGTAACATGGTGCCCAAGTCGCACTGCAGCTCGCACCTCCGGGTCCCGTATCCCATCCGTAAAGGTCTGCAGGAGCATGTTATCGATGACTGCCGGTGACGACCGAAAAGCCTTCCGCACGAGCTTCTCCACTTCCACGGACCACTGTTGCAGACTCTCGTTAGCATGTTGGTTACGTTCCCTCAACCGCGCCCGATACACGTGTTCCATATGTCCATCGCCGAATCTAGCCTCCAGAGCTCCAAAAAGATTGTCGAACGACAGGTTTCCTCCAGCACCCACGGCTTCTAGTACTGTGAGAGCCTGTCCCTGGAGTGCTAATATCAACGCAGGCTCCGCCTCTTCCTTGCCCCAGCCATTAACTTTCATCGCTGTCTCAAATTGTAGCTTGAAGGCGGGCCATGACGTCAGTCCATCGTAAACCGGAGTCTTGACGCCTTTTGGTTGCATGGGTGAGTCTAAAACAGCAGCGACACGGCTATGAGATTTGCTCTGTTCAACTTCTCGCCGGATCTTGGCAAACTCACCCTCCACACGATCCAGCCTCCCTCCGAACTCACCCTTCACATGATCCAACCTCCCTTCGAGCTCTCCCTTCACACGATCCAACCTCCCTTCTACGACTTCGACTCTCTCTACTGCCTGTTGCAAGCCTTTCGTAATATCTTTATGAAGCGCCTCCTGCATCGTGCGCAGTTCGTGCACCTGTTCCTCCCGACAGCGAGCCTGCTCATCTTTCAGTGCGCGCAGTTGTTCCACCTGCCGGCGAGCCTGTTCCTCCTGGCGTAGAACCTGTTCCTTCATCATGCGAGCCTGTTCCTCCTGCCGGCGAGCCTGTTCCTCCTGGCGGAGAGCTTGCTCTTCTTTCATTGCGCGCAGTTCGTGAACCTGTTCCTCCTGCCGGCGAGCCTGCGCCTCCTGGATCGCGCGCATTTGTTCCTCCTGCCGGCGAGCCTGGTCCTCCATCATGCGCTGGATTTGATAGAGGAAATTTCCTGGGTTCTGCTCTGGAGTGCGCTGCACTTCACCCCCCTCAGGTCTTCTCTCCGGGGTCCGCTGCACCTCAGTTACAGGGGCCGCACCTTCCTGTCGCGCTTCCGACATGGCCCGGGTGGTGACTCCCTTTAACTCCTTTGGCACCAGCGGCATCTTACTCCAATCCCACACTTCTGACACCAAATGTTACGAGCTACGGGTTCCGGGATTGGAGTGAAACGCTAAGTCCAATTTTACAGAGTTTATTTGGGATACACTTACAAACGGTCCACCTCGCAGAGGTTCCCCTAAACGGTTCACTTCACCGGGTCCTCCTCGCAGGGATTCCCCGTGCACCACTTACTGTCACTGTTCACAGTCCACTACGTCACTACTGTGACGACACGACACGCGTCACGGCTATGACGTCACGACGTACGACACTATGACGTCACGCACTACACTGACACTATGACGTCACGTACTACACCGACACTATGACGTCACGCACTACACTGACACTAGTCTACTCACTGTTCCACTCTTAGCACTTTTCTCTTCACTAGTACTTTTCCACTTTTACTTTTCTTCCTTTTGTTTCGCACTGTTCACTGTTAAATCAAATACTGCCGCCAGTCGAAATTCGCCGCCTTTTTATATCCCGCAGAACATTCCGGAATACCCTTTTTCCGATCTTCTTTTCTTTACTCGATTGTTTTCCTCCAGATAGTTCTAACCCCGCGTTCCTTTTTCGAAACCGATCGAAGACACGCCCACTTTTCTGGTTCTTTTCAAATATTCGTAATTTCGCCTCCTTTCTCGAAGTTCCTAGACACCCCTAGACCTTTTGGTCCCTTTTTAAATATTCCTTCTCTCTCTTCCTTCTAGAACATTTCTAAAAACACAAAAATCTAGAAATATTTTTGGCGCGGATAGGATTCGAACCGTCACCCCCCAGCATGGGAGGCGGAACCTTAGACCGTAAGACCACGGCGATTGTTAATACACCCTCCGAATTTTTGAATGCCTTCTTACGTCTAACGTTTGACAGCGTTCGTGACAATATAATTAAGATGGATGAAGTTATCCAAGTAGATACCACCCTAAAATACTTACTAAATGTATTCTGTAGAGGCAAACAGCGACGATGTGTGAACACCAGTGCGCAGTGGAGGAGCATGTGCAGTTACAAGAAGATATTCTTTGCCGATCGAATGTCACCGCTACGTTGAAATGAGAGCGCGGCATGTTGAGGATGACTGTTGCCGATAGGTGGAATCCTGAAGAAAATCAAACATTAATAAATAGTTCAAACATGTTACATTTACATCTTTTGTTCCTTATTTGACTATGGAACCATAAAAAGCACTTGTGCCTGCTATTGTACGGAAATCTAAACTATTCATCAACATCATCTCAGCTGATGGAAGTCTATTGCTGGACATAGGCCTCCGCCACGGATCGCCAAAACGATCGGATCCCGCCGCCTTCACCAGGTCGTCGCGCGTCGGTCCACCTTGTGGGGAGCCTACCCAAGCCGCACTTTCCGGTACGCGGTAGCCACTTGAGAACTCTTCGGCCCCATCGGCCATCGGTTCTGCCTTCAATGTGCCCCGCCCACTGCCACTTTAGTTTAGCAATTTTTTGGGCTATGTCAACTACTCTGGTTCTTCTGCGGATCTCTTCATTTCTGATTCAATGTCGCATGGTTACTCCGAACATAGCCCTCTCCATTGCCCTTTGGGTGACTTTTAGCCTATTTATTAGGCCTCGAGTGTGCGACCACGTCTCTGTTCCATATGTCACACACTGGTCACAAAGTTTCGTTTTGAAAACTATTACAAAACTTCAAATATTATTTATTGCTAGGGGCGCCGGCGTCCGCGATTTCGTACGCGCTGACCACTTACTTTAAATACTCATAACGTTTGATTGAAAAAACCTATTGCGATGAATTAACGCTTAAATATTAATCCAAACTAAGCCCTATGCTTTTGTAAAAATCCCATTCAAATTGGTTTAAGGTCAGGACAGATTGACCGACGGCGGGCCCGTACAAAAAGTACGTTTAGTATGTCGTGTCGTCGTCGCCGCGTCGATGGCGGACGGCTTCCCATACGACCGATCGTGGGCCCGTACAAAAAGTACGTTTAGTACGTCGTGTCGTCGTCGCCGCGTCGACGGCGGACGGCTTCCCATACTAAAGGTGCTTTTTGTATGTACCGACTGCGGGCGTAGGTCACCGTCGGTCAATGTCTCTCAACCCTTAGTAATTTTTAAGTGATGCGTTCACAAACAAACAAGTGGGATTGTTTTGATAGGTGGGATTTATCCTCCCCCAGATATTTTTATGGAACAGTGATAACAGCTATAATTTTATTTCATCGTTTTTCAACAAAGTCGTCGGGCTTGTCCGAATTATGTACTTTTTGTGTCTGTATGTTTTTTGTTTGTTCGAGGATCACCCAATAACTTGAGGACCTAGGTTTTAAAAAGTTAGTAAGCTGAACAATACCTTATTGACATAATAATTTAGCACCGAGGCTTTCGTGTCTGACCTTCGTGTTCGCGATTTCAAAACAAATATTTGTCCAGTCGCAATTAGTTGATGTTCTAGTTTCAAGTCTAGAGTTCAATTTAGAATATTGTATTGCTTGTGTTGTTTCTTGGATGTATGCATACCTTTAATCTTTTTATTTTTAATATGCTTGAAGCATGTTTCTGGTTCTGTTCTAGACTTTTATATGTTGAATAATATTTTTTGTCAATTGAGATATGCGCCAGTCAGTATTAATGTCGATAGTTACATTAATATGTTCATGAATGCCGAAACATTATGTTGTTTGATAGTTATATTACTAAACTATGTTCATGCCGAATTTCAGCTCAAAAAGTGATTAGTTTAAGAACAAAGTAACTCGACCACCCTAGCCATAGTTTCATTGGTTTTTTTCGTAAATCACAGCAAGGAAGTAAAACTCCGATCTTTTCAGACAATGTTAATCTTTGTTTGCTATATTCTAAATCTAAAATGAAATAGAGATATTATGTATGTGATTTTTAATTTAATAAAACTAAAATGATATTTGAAAGATTTCATAAAACCGTATAATTATTAAAACAAGTCCAAAACCTGACTGAATGTCTGTGGTTTCAAAATATTACATACATCAAGGTCAGCTAGTCAAGACTGTAATTATTTATTTAAGAACATTTCCTTCCAATCCACTAATATTTTGAATGCCATAGTTATATTGAATAGATGAATATTACTCACATGTTAAAATTCAACATATATACATAAGAAGAGCGATTATAGCCCGTGCGGAAGAGAACTAGTGCCTCAATCATGAGGACGCGGTTCGATTCCTGGCCTGTACCACAAAATTCTTCGGAATTTATCTACGGTTGTATTTATTATTTACTAGCTCGGCGGTGAAGGAAAACATCGTGAGGAAACCTGCATCCCCGAGAATGAAAAGAAAATACCATAAGTTCGGAGGTATGCGTAAAATATGGGTGAGCTTGGGGCGAACACAAAAGACCAGCTATGGTCGCAGTGTTACATAAAGACCCTTGCTTGCAATAGCCCAACCACAAATAATTTCGTTATTATCGTTTTGCTATTTGTTTTGCCACGATTGTTAAACTTTTTTAATTTAGAGTAATCTGTTATTGGCCTTATTCTAAGCTCACTATTTCTTTGTAAAATTTGTTTTGTAACGCTGTTGATTACTTCAATAAACTTAAAATAAAAAATAAAAATAATACATACATACATAAGACGACCATAATCCCATTCGAGGTGGTCAGTTACATTGCTACAACTGACGGATGTCTTGCATGTAGTTGTAACAAACAACCTCCCACCCTAAACGCCTACAATGTATGATGTTTAAAGTGGTGATAGGTGGCCTTTCGCTTACAAATTAAATGTATAAGAAACCTTTATCCCTTAGTAGCCTCGTACTATATCCACAGGAAGAAATGCGGTTGGCACATGAGAATAAAAGTGTAATTCAAAACCTAACATTATAAGATAATTTAAGACAAATTACCTTATTTAATAAATCCACAATAGTACAAGAAACATCATGTTTGTGAATTTGCTTAAATATAATCCAGAACTATTGAACTTTCCTTGCACTCTGTATTTTTTAAATATTTATATTTTTGCTTTTGGTTTTATTTTTATTTACTAGTTTTTGCACGCGACTTCTTCCTTTTCAGCTCCCATCATTGTAGCGAGATCAAATATTGTATGCCAATTTTTAAGTCTGATTTTAAACAAAAAGTTTCATCAATATCAGTCCAGTAGTCCTCGCTCTATGAACAAACAATCAAACAAAATAAACAAACGGAGACAGACAGACAAAAATCAGATATGGCTTTTGGAAGATATATGAAGACCAGCTTTTTCTACTAGTTAGGTTTTCCGTTCAGATGAACACATTTAGTCCACAAGTAGACACCAATCCAAAGTTAGCTAGCAATGAAGAAAATCAATCAGTTATGAACTTGAACTTTTTCTGCACTTACCAATCTGTAGAACATCTTTAACGGCCCTCTCTCTGAACAGGTGTTCTCCGCGCTGGAACTCATCAGCTGACCCATTGGCCAGGCAGGAGTACAGGCGGATATCATCTTCACTGTCCGGGAAGCTCCAGAAGGCGATCTGGAGCTGAAGTTGTTCTGGCACGGGCGGGTAGACATGCTCAACAAGCTCAAATGGAATGTGGCACGCTACACACTTTGCTGCCAATTCACTTAGCGATGATACTGCTCCTTTGTCTGCAACAATTATGTTAACTTACCGGCAAATATCTTGACAAAATTTCTTTCCGTAAGCACTAAATCGCACAATGTTAAACCCTTCTCCAGTTGTCAAGATGTTTGCTGCATAGTGTACCCTTTCTTCCTTGACTTATTCGCAAACCGGTGAATGTGATCAGTTGATCACCAGCTTTATTTTGATGTTGTATTAGACAGACAAAAAATACTGTAGTGGGAATAGGCTTATCGGTCTCTATTCTGACAAGCTTTCTAGTACTGTAGGCCCGGGACTGTTTAATAACATCCACTAAGTATCAAACCATCACAAAGTTATGAATAATTTTATGACTTAAAAGGATGTTAACTTTTTACCTGTCAATATATTAACCTGTATAACTTTTATTCCTCATTATCAAATTAAAATAAATTATAATCGATGGAATCAACCTATAGTTTTCCTATATCAATATTAACTATACTTCAACCTTTGAGTATTATACAACTTCAACTAAATAAAAAATAATTGAACAGGTAAACGAATGTATGTGGAAGTGGCCGTTCTTCTTTGTTTTCTAATATTAGTAGGTACTACTGTACTATCTTCAATTTCTCTCCTCTGCAATGCAGTCTGCGGTGCATGATGTTAAAATAAAAATGTATTGACAAAAAACTTCAACTAAGTTAATGTTATTTTTGTGAAAATGCATTACCTTAACACCATTTAAATTTATTTTACTTAAAACTTGGCAAATAGTAGTATAAATATCACATGTGAGACACAGTGACAAAAGCAACTATATCATAAATGGCAACAATTATTAATGGAAATCATCATTAAAACAGGACAAAGAAGATATGGGATTGTCAGATTGGCATTTAGCCAGTATAGATAAAATGTAATATTCATTTGGACCATTCAGCGCTATATGAATAGTCTTATATAAGAAATGGTGAGTAAGCCCCTCTTAATATGCCATGTTTGAAATGTTATTCACAATCTTTATGAACTTATTAGGGTTGAGAAACATTTGCCGAGCGCGACCAATTGCGGGCCCATTTAGTATGAAAAGCTGTCATGCATTGTCGCTTCCTGTTCCTAAATGTAATTTTTTTAATTTTTAATTAATTCGGTAAATGTGTCTCAACCCTAGTAGAACAAAGCCATATTTGGTTGATAATTTCACATAATACAACTACTTATTAGTTTTACAGAATATTCAACACGGGTAAATGCAATCACATTAAAAATACCTGTGCATTTACCTAGTAAGTAGTATTTATTTATATTTTTATTTGATAAGAGAGAGAGAGAAGAGTGTAGAGAGATAGAGAGTGTGTGAGTGTGTGTAGAGTATTAGAATAAGTACTTAGGGTTTCTGTGTTTATTTAATGCGAGAGCTTAGTCCTATGGTCCTATGTAAACATTTTCAGTTATGAATTAATGTTTATTTGAGTAAAATTGGAATGAAGCAAAAATGTTATTGGGAATCCAATAAAAAAAACAAGGATTCATAATTACATAGTTTCACACAAAATTTACAATAAGTACTACATTCTAATAAAGCTACAGATTACCTTTGAAGCAAAAAATCAGTGAAAGTTGTGAAAGTTTACAAGAATCAAAAACTTTCCATTCTTCCCTACATAAAGACAAAATTTATCAACTCCTAGATCAAAATACAAAATGAAAGTGCCCCATAACAAAGGGCCATGGCAAATGCAGGGATTTGACTCCAGAGGTATTATTAACTGCTCTGACCAGTCAAAGGTAAATGACTTCACAACACCTGTTCTTTGTACAACATACCTACAAAGCAGTTTAGCATCTATAGCTCATATCACCAAAATCCTACCAAAATAAGAGCAAGATGATTGAATAGTAACAAATCATGACACAAATCTACATTTCTGACTCATTTAAAACAGTTTCTAACGGATAATTACCGAGTATTGTCGAGATTTATTTATCGTAACAAAGGATCAGCTGTAATGAGTTACCTTGAACGGTTTTTTTCGAGGCGCGTGTCCCGAACGAGTTCTGAATGTTGGGCCTGCGCCACCCGCGCCAGTTGTTGCACAGGCTCTCGGGCTCCGAGCTCCAGCTACACAAAGAATCCTCCTCGAAACGTTCAGAGTCCTCGAAACTGAAATGGTCTCCTTCTTCCCAGTCGAGAAGGGGAGACCCCACGTCGACCGGGGCAGCTGGCCGTCCCCCTTTACCATTATTATTTGATGCCCCCGCCAGTTTAATACAATTTATCGAAATAATTTCTCAATAAGATTCGCTGGATGACTTCAGCGAATTATCACAGGGGGTAACCACGGTCACTGAATGAGCATAACTTTGTTGGGGGTCTTACGTCACTGAGTAAAAAGGTTCGAAAAAACGATGAAAGGAAATAAAATACATCACAAACTTGGAACACTGTAAGCTTTTTTTAGTGTGAAATCAAATGATCTAAATAAATCCCTATTGAGCACAATAACAAATATGGCCGAACCAAAGAGTACTTTTTTATGGCCGAACAACTAGCGAACGGACGGACGACGGAAGGGAACGAGATGGAACCAGTCGATTGTTCTCTCTCTCACTCCCTCGTTCATCGCCTTTTCCTTGATTTGTTTCATTTTAGTATCCATCTTCCAAACTAGAGGGCAGTGTAGGCAGATCTTCTGAAATCGTAGACAGAGAAAGCTATGGACAAAGTGATAGCTTCCATCGCATTCACACAAGAAAAAGAACAACTTATGCCCACGTCCTGAAAAAAAACGAGACAACACGATTAGATCTTTTGTTTCGCGTCGCGTGCCGGTTTTTTCAAGGTCAGCATACTAGTGTTCTAAACAAATTTGACAGGTACTTCATTGCTCTTCTGTTTTTCATAATAAAATTAAAGTTTAATACTAATAGTGATTGCGGTTAAGAAGCTTTAACCATTGGGAATTGTAAAAGACGAATTCCTATAAAGAATTTACACGAAATAATGGTTCGGTGTAGCGTATTAGGGTGTAAAAGTGACAGTGAAATGAAGCTTCCCAATTTGTCTTTCCACTCGTAAGTACGATACATTTGATCAAGTATTAGCTTTAGTTATGATTATATAATTTAACTGCAATACGTAATAACATGGAAAATTTAACTTTGCGCCTCAAATAAGCATAAAAAGTCGATTATTTACCTTTACATAACCTAAAAATAATTCGGCTTAGTGTTGCCATCTTTTGGTACTAAATTTCCCCAAAACTCACAAGTAATTTTTTAAAATAAAGTTATTGAATACTATTTACGTACTGTTCTTACAGTTTACTCTATTTGTTACAGATTTCCCGTAAACGATGATTTACGAATGCGTCGAATTGAGGCTACGGGGCGACCAAATTGGACTCCAAATAAGTCTTCATGAATTTGTAGTAAACATTGTGCGGCAAACGTTATATTTAAAAAGAGGAAAGTGACTGTTCTACTTCCTAATGCTGTTCCAATGCTGGTAATTATTGTTTTATTTATGTACTCACCTATTCAACTTGTAGTAATTAATAATGGTTTAATGACCGCCCTTTGTATCCTTCTCATTCCTGTTTTAAATTGTATTTGTATTTTCTTAGTTTGCAAATAAAGAATATTTATCTTATCCTATCTTTAAACTAAAGCAACTAAAAGAGTACCTAGTTTTAAAATCCCTTTTAAATGACTACTACCTACTACTATCTACTACTAATTCGTAAACTTTGCTTTTCAGGAAACAGAAATGCTTATTCCTTCCTTCCTTCTACAAGTTCGGTAGTTGAAGAACCTATGGACATAACAGTAATCTAACACAATCTAGTTCAGATGCTGATTTTGTAAGTATACTTATAATTATCTTTAAAAAATACTATTTGCCATATCTTCTATTCTATTCTATTCTGCTGTTACCCTAATGTTGTTTTTATTATTTTAGATCAAAGGACCAGATTCCCCAATGACTGCAGATGTAGATAAATTATTGCCTGGAACTAGTTTTAAAATTGGCGAATGGTACATAAACAGTAAGTTCAGATTTAACTCTGAGATCACTATTTGCTTTTCAGGAAACAGAAATGCTTATTCCTTCCTTCCTTCTACAAGTTCGGTAGTTGAAGAACCTATGGACATAACAGTAATCTAACACAATCTAGTTCAGATGCTGATTTTGTAAGTATAATTATAATTATCTTTAAAAAATACTATTTGCCATATCTTCTATTCTATTCTATTCTGCTGTTACCCTAATGTTGTTTTTATTATTTTAGATCAAAGGACCAGATTCCCCAATGACTGCAGATGTAGATAAATTATTGCCTGGAACTAGTTTTAAAATTGGCGAATGGACATAAACAGTAAGTTCAGATTTAACTCTGAGATCACTATTGCTATACCCATCAGAGTATTTTCCTATTAAAAAGCAGTTCGGTACGCCTGTATGCCTTGTAGGACATGCATATGAATACATATTATATACATCACATGCTAAGAAATATAAAATAAATATTACGTTACTTTTGTACTTTTTGTTTGATTATTTTGTTCTCAACAAAAACCTCTTTTATTTTGTCTAGTCGGACAAAACAACATATTTTTGACAATCCTGGACGAATCACTAAGTTAGTATTAAAATCTCTAGAAGCCTATCTTCGCCTGCTATCTTGAACTCTGAAAAATTATGATGATTTCAAATGTAGATCAAGGTCTTTATTGATAATTCATAAATTTTATATTGTGCAGTAATTTTTTACAAATTTCACCCGCCACTTTGGCCGCACAAAATACAGGGTGTACAATAAAATAGGACAGCTACTTAAAGAGGTGCTTCAGACCATCAAACTGAACAACTTTCTCTATGGGACCAATATCGAAATCGCGAAAAAAAAATCTGCTGTCCCATACATTTCAGTCGAGTTATGTTTGCAGTTTTGTATGGGAGAGCGGATTTTTTTTACGCGATTTCGATATTGGTCCCGTAGAGAAAGTTGTTCAGTTTGATGGTCTGAAGCACCCCTTTAAGTAGCTGTCCCGTTTTATTGTACACCCTGTATATACCGACCAGATTTTAAATCACATCAAAAGCTATCAAATAAAGGTTCATCAAAATCGGTTCAGTAGTTTTTGCGTGATGCTAGTACAAACAAACAAATAATTTTTTTTTGTAAGTATCTTCAATCCATAGACACAGTTCTGTTAGTGTTTTATAATAGTTAAGATGTTATATATCACTTTCATCACGTTAGCTCAAACTCTTGAATAAACACGTAAAAGAACGCACGTTTTGTGCGATCTTTTGGTGGTGTCCCCCTCCCCCCCCCCCCCTCTCCTTGTCCTCATCCTATTACTCGGGAGTTGGTAAAATATTTTAATAACTCATCTTTGGTAGCTGTATGTCTACGCTTATCAATTAACCATTATCATCCTTTAGTTTATACAGTCATCTCATCTATCTTCTAGTAAGATAATCGTATAAGCGTGTGGTAAGACTGAAAATGAGTATTAAATATCTAAATTGGTGAAGATGTACTTTGAATCCTTAAATCGCTTAAAATCGGGTAATTATGTTAATATGGTAACACTGCTCCTTGATATCGCTCTATTCCATGTGGCCACGGCAACCAGGTGTCTATAGTATTCTCTGTCTACGTCTGAAATATATAAAAAAAACGTATACCTACTATCAGTTTAAAATAACAATGTGCATGACCTTGAAGGGCCGTTGTATAACTTCACTCGGTTGACAAAGGAATGAGACTCTATGTAAAGGTAGAGAGTACATATGTTCCTTGATGTAAAGGAAATAATCATTTGAATGACTCGAGTGAAGTTCGTGTGATTGAGTGACGTCACATTTGCGAAAGAGGTCATGCACATTGTTATTTTAAACTGATAGTACTATCAGTTTAAAATAACAATGTCCGTCGTTGTCTACCACATAAACATAACTTAGCTATTAGGCTGAGATTCAGATACAATTTTTTAAGTCATAGTTCGAACTCCCTTAAGTCAAAATCCATACATTTTTACCCTACTTAGTTCGAACTATGACTTAAAAAATCGTCTCTGAGGCTGAGATTCAGAGACGATTTTTTAAGTCGTAGTTCGTACAATATACTTATATATATATATATATTACTCATAGGTTCGAACTAAGACTTAAAAATCGTCTCTGAATCTCGGCCTTAATCTCAGCCTTTGTTACGATATTATTGTTTAGTAAGTATTTTAGAACCAATGTATAACGATCGATTTTTTTTATTATCTTAAAACTGTTCTCATGTACCTAAATGACTGTATGTTTTTAATGAGAATAAAATTCTTTAAACCTACTATCAGTTTAAAACACAAGTTTAAAATAACAATGTGCATGACCTTGAAGGGCCGTTGGATAACTTCACTCAGTTGACAAAGGAATGTAGACTCTATGCAAAGGAAAAAATCATTTAAATAACTCGAGTGAAGTTCGTGTGATTGATTGACGTCACATTTGCGAGCGAGGTCATGCACATTGTTATTTTAAACTGATAGTAAACCTATTTTCTGCTCCTTTAAAAACAGGAATTTCTATTAACTCATCCATCTCTCATCAACGCCATCTATCGAGTCAACATATGGAATTTCTTTTTCTTTACTTTTTGAACATAGACGAAAAATGTTTCTTTCTACCAAAGACTTTCTACAATTTCTACGTTTTTCAATGAGACCAAGATAAAATGAGACGATCATAGAGTTTTACGTAGTAAATTAATATTTCTAGGAGTTTTTGGCGGGATTTGAACAGATACGTTTGGAGTCCTCATATTTCATCGAATTTTTATTGTTTATAGTGAGTTTTGGTTCGTAAAATCGGTGTTGTTTTGCGTAACAAAGTGTCGTGCAAGTGAACAATATACAGTTCAGTGAAATATGTTGGTGTGGGTCGTGAACAGGAAAAGTGTTCCGTTCTTTTGTAGCGCGGCAAGCGGTCGGTTCACCTCTTTCCTGTGGACTTCTCTGCGTTTCCTGCGTTTCTCGATTGCCTCCAAAAACTCCAAAGAAGCGTTGAAACGTCGAACACCAACGTTTTATTTGCTATAAATGAGAGTATTTAATTCTGACATCGGTTGTATGCGATACTGTAATCGCTTTACCTTGAATTGAACCCCAAAAAAAAAAAACATTAATATTTCTAGGGTATGGAGACGATTTCATATATTATTTAAATCGTTGGAAAGTACGATGTTATGCCGGCTGTACACTCTCGTCAGCGCAATGATAGCCAACCTCCCATAGGAGATGGCAAATGAAGAAGAAGAAATCGCAAATGAACCATGATTGGACTATGTGCAAACCACAACTTTTATTTATTTATTTATGTTCGCGACTTCGAGTTTCCCGATTCGCACGCCGACGCGAGCTGCTTCGATTCTACCATGCGAGTTGAGTGAGACACCCAACGTGATCAGTGCCAATTCCAATTGGATTTTTGGTTTTTATTGCTTATTTAGAGCTTATAGACTTATGTATGGAATTCACTGATCATGTTGGGAATATCACGTTTGTATAGTTTAGTTATAGTTTTTTTATTGTTTTTCATGTTTTATAGTACCAGCACTGAAGTGCGATTTTTGAAAATCATACGAGCGACTTGGCAGTAGAAAGATGCATAATCTCCATAAGAATTTTGACATTTTCTACTGAAAAGTCGCTCGTATGATTTTCAAAAATCGCACTTCTGGTAGTATGCACACCCGCGTTAGCCGTGATACGGCTTTATCACGTTTTTTATCTCGTTCGTTCGCGCGCAAAAGAACGAGATAAAAGACGTGATAAAGCCGTATCACGGCAACCGCGGGTGTGCATGCTACCAGTGCTGGGGTAGACCCCTGGTCGGTACGATCGAGGCCGACCGCTCCACATATCTCGTATGAAAGAGATGTCTATCGAGCTGTCAGACATGCTATCAAGAACCTATCCAAAAGTGGCGAGACAGGCCCCAAAACCAAAACTAGCTAAAAAGTTAATTTTCTGTGAGTTTGTGTGCGTGTGTGTGTGTGTGTGTATATTTGTGTGCGTATGTGTGTGTGTGCGTGCTAGTGTGTACTAGGGTATTATATGTATATTATACGTTTAAGGACTCCTTAAAATAGTTTCAGCAAATTTTTTTGGACCTTATAGTATATTACGCTATTCATTTGATAGCCGCTAGAGCTGTTTTGACAGATCACTCAGACGTTAAAAGCTATCATATTCTAGCTTAAATTTAGCAATACTGAAAAGCAATACAAAATACTAACGATACGAACTCACTAATGTGATGTTGTGTTCAGTTGAGCGAACAAATTGCTGCTTCAAATTAAGGAACCGAGTGTAGCTACTTGCCAACAGATGGCGCTACCAGTACGATCGAAGAAATACATTTCAATGGAGGAACCTTCCACCTCAGTTCCTCCATAGTGGTGACCCTCGACTAAGAGCATCGGCAACCTTCAACACCGCAGCGCAGCGCAGCAACAACAGCACAACTAAGCAGCAGCAACCAGCAGCAAGCCTTCTCTCCCTCGACCAGGTCTCCAAGCCACAAGCAGCAGTCACAACGCCATCCTCGACGACAGCTCAGCGTCCGTAGAAGACTCCAGCAGCCCACGCACTGAGACACAGCCTCTACCCGTGGCGGCCCTGCTCGCCTTCCACACGCCTGTCACTCGTTAAGCAAGCAAGCATTACCAGGACTGATCACCCTGCACTATGCACGCACGCACGCAGTACGCCAACGCACGGCACGGCATCTGCAACGCACTACATGGACACAGACTGCACGCTTCGAGAAACTTAACGACCTCCGGTCTGAGGGGGGAGTACTGTAGCTACTTGCCAACAGATGGCGCTACCAGTACGATCGAAGAAATATGACGTAAGACAATTTACGATGTCACATTGGAAACCCGTAAGCTGCTACACTAAAGTTCACAATCGCATGCAAGACACAAATCGACCAAGAAGAATTATCACAGAGTCTCAGTATATATACAAGGTTCCGACTAACATCAGTAGGACCACGGTTTGCCGGTCCCCAGGCATAACACCAAGCCTGGCGGAAGTACTTCCCTTTTCAATGGAGGAACCTTCCACCTCAGTTCCTCCATACGAGGAAAACACGTTGGATATGAATCTCTTTCAAATATTAGAAGAATAGACAACAAGGATCTTGTCAGTGTCAATACTAATTTTATTCGTTTGTTTCCTTGTTTTCTATATCTGAGTTTTTGCCGAATAAATCATAATTCTCAGTCATTGTTACTCTTTGCATTGTTCTTTCTTAGTATGTAACACAAGTAACACTATCGGTCTGACAGCATCATTTTGACGATTGTAATGCCTCCATCTAGTGTCAGTGTCATAGGGATGTGACTTTGAGTACGAAAAATCGATTTTTAAAATAATCGATTTCATGATACCTCACAATAATCGATTTATGGAAAATTGATTATTTTACTTCAAAAAAATCGATTTTATGCAAAAAATCGATTTTTATTTATTTTTTACGTAAATATGACTGACAGAGCTACTTCTTCATTTATCTACTTACATTATTAACCGGTAATAGATAAAGAAAACTAATTTTTTCTACTTAAACTTTCATTAAAAATTCGAAAATCAAAGAAACAAAAAACAAAACTTCTGGATATTAATATTAAAAATGAAAATTAACTACGGCAACAAATCAGTAGGCAAAGAATGCGAAAATAAAATGATCCGGTTGAGCATGCGGTCCGCAAGACGAGAAGCCGTATCTTGGGCAAAACTAGCGGACAATGTTTCCGGCTTTTGAAGCGCGCTCGATCGGTAAAACCGTTTTGTTTTCTCTATCATCGAGCTTTTGAAATAATATTCTTATTATGAACAAGATGGCGCTGGCGGTACTGCTGCTGAACTAGCACTAAAGAGAATGTAATTGAACCTGGTAATTCATAGATGGCTGATACAAAAAATCGTAATTAAAAATCGTGAAAATAAAAAAATCGATTTTTTAATAATCGATTGAACATAATCTAAAAATCGATTAATAAAAATCGGTTTTTAACGAATAATAATCGATTTATAAAATAATCGATTATTTTTTCACATCCCTAGTCCCTGTCACTGAACAATTTTTTTTAATGAAAACGCTTTATTCAGTTATTCATTGATCGTATGTTTCGCTAGTTTTTAGATAGCATTGCAATAAATTGCTAAATGTAATGCCAGCTTTAGTTTATTATTACATTAGCGTAAAAAAATTGTTTTGTTGTCCCTGTCTTATTCAACACTTTTTGACATTAGTTGTCACCTGTTTCATTTGCAACAAAAATGTAAAAAAAAAACGGAACAACTCCAACTGTCAAATTTCGTCTTTTCTACAATGAAGATTGTTCTAGATTTTTAGAAAAATGTATTTATTTGCCTGTTGAAAATGTCGCAAGAAAAATTGTTGTAATAGCAGGCACAGTACGGACAATTCACATCCAACTAAATCACAAAACTACCTCCGTTCAAACCAGACTGACCACGATAGAGGTTATATTATAAGTTGTAGAAATTTAAAAGTCATTCAAAAGTACACAAATATGTTTTGTTGGGGTAACGCGACTCATCATGAATTGTATATAGAAGGGCATGATACTCTTGACTTGGTAAGTAAACGCTTTTCAAATTATTAACTATAAACATTGCATACAAACAATACATAAGATATCAATGCATATACAAACAACTTCTTGTAGGTGTCATTTTGTGATGTGTTACCAATGTGATTTTATCTATATAATTATAATAATTTCTTGCTTAGAATTGGACCACCCTAATTCGTCCCGTAGGTGTCGTACAAGGTGACTAATGGATAAGGGTTTCGTATGAAGTGTTATCATGGGGTACAACTACTACATTCCTTTAAAAAAACGCTAACAGCTAACATACCTATGGCTCGAGTAGGTTTGCAGTTTTGTATGGAACATCTGATTTTTTTTCGCGATTGCCGTTTTGAAAATTATTTAGTATGACGGTCTGACCTCCCCTTAAAATTTTTTTACATACACTCACACCTGTGTTTTATTAGGGTAGGCAGAGACAATTGATCACCATCGGATATGATTGGACACACCTCTTTTGCCTCTAGAACAGTCATAAGTTATTTCCTACATGCTCATAGGTTTTGGGCACATATTAACCTCTGACGTCCCATCCTTTCCATTACTGAAAACTGTTAAATCCCAGGACCGCTCTCCCAAAAACCTAATTGTAACCTTAACTTATTAAAATATAGTATAAAGTCGCATGCAGTACGCTGACGTACCATTGGGTCGGCGGGATGCAAAGGTATTTTTCAGCTGACCTATGAGTAGGTCTAGGTCGGTGGGATGTGAGAAGTTAATTTCACTATACTAAACTATACACAGTGGAAGATAATATATGGAGCCTCCTTGGAGATGGATATCCATATCCGGGAGATCTAAGGTTTCTTCACCTTAAAAAATCTGCTGTTTCAAATGTTTTTGTCTACAAGCTATTATTGTCATTTTCCATGGAACAGTAGATTTTTATCGCAATTTTGATGTTGGCTTTATAGTGAAAGTTGTTCAGTTAGAAGGTCTGAAACACCCTGTTCCGGCTTTAAAACTACCTCGATTCTACAGTGTATTAACTTCATCTCACAATACGAAGAAACATTGTAAATCTTTTAAAAATAAGTACTTATATTGAAGGCGCGTGCAGTGGAGGTAGGCAAAAAGCAGTGAAACCTTAATAATTTCTAAACTAAAAGCATTTTGTTTTCTCAATTACTTTTAATTGGTTTAATTACCTGTATTTAAACAAATCAAAGTCATTTGCTACACAAAATGCTTTTAGTTTAGCAATTATTCGGTTTCTGCACAGCAGGCAGGCAAAACACAGTAAAAGTCTAATAATTTCTAAACTAAAAGCATTTAATTCACTAAATGACTTTGATTTGTTTTAATACAGGTAATGAAACCAATTAAAAGTAATTGAGAAAACAAAATGCTTTTCGTTTAGAAATTATTAAGGTTTCACTGCTTTTTGCCTACCTTCACTGCACGCGCCTGCTATATTACGTCTACATTTATAATTCAAATACATATTATTTTCGATACAGGTAATAAAGCCAACCCTATCCAAATGGAAGGAAAGCAATCACATAAGACTGGTAGCCACAGGAGAGTTCCACGCACTGTACCTCACGAACCAGGGTCATTTGTTCTCTTGCGGCAGCAATGATGTTGGACAGTTGGGACGGCACACGGAGAACAGTGATGGAAAAACTCCTGGTATTTTTATTTATAATAGCTATTGCTCATGACTTGTAAAGACATATCATAAATCACCTTAGACTATTTATATAGGGACGCGTAACCACGTGTCATTCTACTAACAAACTTTCTGCCACTTTTTGCGGGGGGCGAGGTAACATGTTCCGCAACTTTGGATTTTATTCCCTATGACTTTAGATTCTAATTTTGAATGTTCAAAATCATGAAAAGTAGTCTTGTGTAAACCCCAAACGTTCTAAGTTCGAAATTATTGTTTCGCAATAATAGGCTGTCTAGTTTAGTGATAAGTTATAAAATTGAATGTAAATGCGCAAGATTAATTGATCTAATACCGTGGCAGAGGGGAAATGCTACCGCAAGGCCGGTCCGGATATAATTAGTCTAAGTAAATCACCGATTGACTGATTTGTTTGTAGAAAGTGAGAGAGATCACCAATGATATTAAGGTCCAATTCTAATTTTTAAATTGAGGCTCCATGGTGGCTTCTATGATTTTGCCAATTTCAAGTATAAAAAGCAAATGTGCTTGATGTTTTTTGCTAATCGATATTTGGGTAAACTCAAGGATAGTTTTTGTTCAAAAACACATGCTTGAGCCACTACAAAATGGTGGAGCTATGTAGCAGGTGGCATGTGACTACCCCATAACAGACCAACGTGAGTTGATATTAAGGTCATCATAGAATCAAATTGATACTGCCTATTGTATTGTTGAAATAAAAAAATCTGGAACATAATTTAATTTTGAGATGCAGAGCTGATACAATATAATATGTATGAACAAGTACAGTTATTTCTTATTTGTACCCTATGTATTTAGTTAAAATAATAAACTATATCTGGGAAGACTCAAATCCATCAAACTTAATAAACATCAGATTGTCATATTTTAAACTGATAACAGTTCTTATCTTAGTATAATGTAGTGCAGTTTACAAAACAGAGTGAGATCGGACTAGATTCTAGAACTTTATTAGACATTTGATAATCAGCCACAAAATTCAAGATATAATAAAAAGTAAAAGTTCTGATTAATCTTATCGATCTACTATACAATATTTTGTATTTTTAATTCATTGCTTTACATCATCGAAATTGATATCATTGGCATCCTTTTAAACTAAGAGTCTACCCATCAAACTGAACAACATTTACTATGGGAGCAAACCGATCGGAGCAAAAAAAAAATCTGCTGTTGCATACATTTGAGTCGAGTAGGCATTGCAGTTTAGTATGGGACAGCTGATTTTTTAGTTGCTCCGATCGGTTTGCTCCCATAGTAAAAGTTGTTCAGTTTGATGGGTAGACTCTTAGTTTAAAAGGATGCTAATGATATCAGTTTCACTCTGTAGTATGTTTCACAAGTAAACAATTCAAATTAAATTAACCGTATCTATTGCAATTCCAGACAATACATTCTGTCTGGATCAGATCTGTGTCTAAACAGCCCTGGGGTTAAGGGTTTTATCTGACATGTTTCCAGTCTATCCCTTTCTGTAGTTTAGAAACAATGCTATATCTAAATTACAGGCTCCCACTGAGTAAGATCCCACTGCAGGCAGGGCAAAGGCCTCTAATGAATAAGTGTGAGAGGGAGTGGGCCACATTATTACTACACTAATACTTCCACTATGCTGTTATTCATCTTTACTTCCGTATGCACATACAACAAAGTGTTAAATAAAAAAAACATTCTATTTCTTTTTCAGCTCATGTAGAAACATTCAAAGGCTGTACATTAACGGCTATAGCATGTGGAATTCAACACTCAATGGCTTTGGACGAATGGGGGCAACCGTTCAGTTGGGGTTCTGACAATATGGGGCAGCTGGGCACCAACCTGGGCGCTGACTCACAGGACAAACCTAAACTCGTCAGGTTTCTAGCTACAAAGAATGTAATACAGATTGCCTGCGGCGCTTATCACTCTGTAGCATTAACTACCAGTAAGTGTGCTTTAGTCTTTGTAGTTCTCTTTTAAGTATACCACTTAAGAGCATTTAATAGCAGCCGTTTTAGTTGGCTAAGCTCTAAAAGAGGTTGGTCTAAACAGTAAACATATTTTTAAAACGTTGGTAAATGAGACCTCTGTTATTATGACTAGGATGCCAGTTGACCATTCGCCAACGTAATGGTGTCTACACCTAACACAGCCGCCGACATTTCGGCGGGATCGCCGTGTAGTTCTCATTTACCAATGTTTTAAAAAGATGTTTAGGCTATATCTTCATAGGACTGTGTCGCCGACAAATCGGTGCGGCGGGTTTGGTGTATACTGCGTAGACACCTTGATTTTTGCATTCATACATATTATACACAGGCCTATATCCCATTAGTGTAGGCAGAAACAATTGATAGCTGTGGTTATATTTAATTCTCAATTTTATGAATTAATGTTAGTTTAGTGTTTTCATTCGTTTTTATAAGTAAATGTCTTTAAATAATTTTGTTTCTGAAGTCAAAAACTGTCTTACAGGGACTAAGCCATGTAACAGAATACAAACAAACATGGATAACCATTTTGTTCAGGTAGTTATGTATTAAAGGTATACAAAACTGAAATGAATGCAATACAATTCATCCAGTGACTATGTTAATCAGTTTCACTCAACATTTGCTAGTTACATAAAGTCCACTGTGTCACGATTACTATGCATAATGTTTGCCCACAGTATTATGCACATATTTCATAGATTAATCCTTAAAAATATGTCTTAGGTTTATTTTCCAAGATAAATGAGTGTGCTACACTGGGCCTAAATATAGTACGAGTATGAACTTGAATATTTACAAATGCAATAATGGTCCATACTCTAGCTAGGCCAAGGTTTTCCCTATATCCTGCAACTCATTGCAGTAGTCAATCAAACTCATTCACGCTATCTTGTCTTGGGTGTGCCCCGAATCTGACTCCCGTCGAATCTACACTGTTATAAAACTGTAACGGTAGTGTGTCTGTACATTAATTAAAAATATTTACAAACTAGAGTATACCCATGATTCCGTCGTTCGCACTAATTATTTTAAGTCAAATCATAAGCTATCAAACAAAAAAAGTTTCAGTAATCAAACTCGGGTCTGTAGTGTGTGCGTTATGCTCGAATAAACAAACAGACAGACATAATTCTGAATAAAAAAGGTTGATGTGGTAAAATTTGTTGAGTCAGTGACACCTAAAAACCATAATTTATCGTAATCTTTTTCTTGTCTTCTCATCGGCAATGTACAGAAAAACTGTTAATGTTTTATAATAGTTACCTAAGCTTTAGATAAAGGTTACGATAATGATGTTTACAAGTGTTCCTGACTCCAAATCACACATTTTTAGATTTTTTTTTTGTTAGTTTGTTAAAGCATCACGCAAAAAATACTGGACCGATTTTGATGAAAGTTTTAGTGTTTAGAGCTTATGATTAGACTTAAAAACTGCTTTAAATTTTATCTCGCTACGATAATAAGAACCGGTGCGGACGAAGTCGCGGGCACAACTAGTATTGTATAAAATAATTAATAAACATATTGCGGTGATTGGTCAGACCATTAATTTTGCGTTTATTAATTCATAAATTTATTTTATTAATTTCAAGATGGAGAGCTGTATGCATGGGGTGCCAACACATACGGTCAGTGTGGACTGGGAACTACGTCAACTAAGGAAACAACACCGCAGGCTATCACGTCACTTCTCGGAGTGCCTATAGCGCTCATAGCGTGTGGTAGTTACCACACATTCGTCTTATCAAAGTAGGTTTTTAATTATTATTAACTAAAAAGCGTGTGAAGTTTCTATAAACATTTCTGACTCTTATCAATGCAGAGTAACGTTGTCAAAGGTTATGAAGGTCATGATAAAAGTGTGCGTAAATAAGTATACAAACTCCATCATATTAATGATATTCCCATTAGGATTGTTAGAGTCTTTGCTATAATGTGCAAATCCATCTTGACTATTATAAAACTGTAAATTTGAAAAAAGAATTTAGTTTGTTTGTTTGTTTGTTTGGGTGTTTGTTTGTTCGAGTATCACGCAAAAACTACTGAACCGATTTTGATGAAACTTTTTCAGTAACATCTGACTTAAAATCTGGTACTTATACAACGTGTTAATGAATTAGCGCAAAACCTCATACACCCCAACTGATTTATAACAAAATAATTAGATTGAAACAATAATTTCATTATTTTGATACTTAAAATTTAAAGTTATTCGCATTTTAAGTTTTGAGGCAAAAATGATTTGTTATCATTTCAGTACTGAAAGAAAGCGCTAACGTACTCATGGATACATTTTTATAATCTTGTTTTGGTAGTAAGTAGGGTGAGTGTGCCCGTGCGGTGGGTTGACATCGGGTTCAGAAAATTTTAAATTTTGCAAAAAAATTATTTAGTATTTTGAAAAAAATTACCTATGTTGAAACCATGATAATTCGATTCTGCTCTCGATTTTAAACAAACTACTTTCTAGTTTTGCGTTAATTCATTAACACGTTGTATAATTTATGCGGACGAAGTCGCGGGTAAAAGCTCGTCTAATATAAAACTGTAACAGAAGTGTGTCTGTACATTGAAGATATTTACAAAAAAAAAAGATTACGATATGGTTTTTATCCCTGATTCCAAATCACAAATTTTTGGATGTTTTGTCTGTCTGTTTGTGTGTTTGTTTGTTCGAGCATCACGCAAAAACTACTGAACCGATTTTTATGAAACTTTTTTTGATTGATAGCTTATGATCTGACTTAAAATCTGGTATATAATTTATGCGGACGAAGTCGCGGGTAAATGCTCGTTATAATTAAATCTAAAAGTACTTGTGTTTGTTCAAGCATCACGAATAAACTACTGGACCGATTTTGATGAAACATTTTGTGGTTAAAAGCGCGATTAGACTTAAAATCCACGCAGAAAGACTAAAACAACGGAAAAGTGGGAAAAGGCGGAAGTCGCCGCGCGGCTGCTCGCGTCTGCTCTTTAGTGTAAATTGACCCTAAGATTGTTGTAAAGTTATCATTATCATGATTATTTTTACCTATCTCTTCCAATCCTGTTATCAGTAGTGTTATGATATTGATAATTATTTTCAGATCCGGTGCAGTATTTGGTTGGGGCAAAAACTCGCACGGACAATTAGGGTTGCAAGACAGAGACAACAGATGTTATCCGTCACATTTAAAAACATTGAGGAATGTTAAGGTAATACAACATTTATAGATTTATACACTGAAGCCTCTACTTTTTAGAGTTGCGTAGTCAAACAAGGAACCCTTATACTTTCGTCCATTCTGTCTGTACGGTTCATTACCTGGTTCATTATTGCATCTATTGAATCGAAATTTAGCCCACAATATTATTATTATTCATATGGCATGTTTCATTCCTGCGGCTTTTACAAAGGACAACCGCCGCTCTCCCTTGAAAAAAATCCTTAAAATGTATAGAAGTTTTGACTGAAGTCAAATGTGTAATAAAATAAATTATGGTGTTTTATAAAAACGACTCAGATAGTTTCATTTATTTTTGTTTAACGAGTTATTAAGTTCATTTATTATTAATAAATTACAAAAAAGCAGCAACCCCAAAATGGCTGTCAATGTTGTTTAGTAGGAGGTGATGCAAGCACAATGTTTTTTTTATATAAAAATAATAAAAACTAATAAATCATTATAAAATAAACTAATGCCTGCAGTTAGTTTCTAGTGTTCTATAGTCCATAATAAAAATAGAAGTACGGTTATAAATTTTTTGGTATTATGTGCCAGATGTCCTTTATATCTATGGTTTTGAGCCACAGTTTGGCTCTCGGTTAGCACGTTCAACTCCCGGATTCCACCGCCCACAATATTAAATTATATTGACTCTTTCAATATTAAATTATAAAGACCATTCCATAAAGAGTGAGTTTGCCCAGATATATCTTTTAAGTCACATCACCCGGATGCCTCGTACATACTCGTTGCGGATTCTATCACGCCAACAATTCATTCATTCCTCTGTATAAGAAAATCCTTCCTTTTAATGATGTGAGTTGATTGTGGGGCAGGTGTGTCACATAGCGTGCGGAGAGGACTTCACAGTGTTCCTCACGCTCGACGGAGGCGTGTTCACGTGTGGCGCCGGCGAGAACGGGCAGACTGGCCATGGGGCCAGTCGAGACGAACTGGTTCCCCGGAAGGTATTACGTTTTAGCTAGTATTATTAACTTCCCTTTTCAGCGATAAGACAGTCTAATTTTTTCCCTTCTGTTTTTACTGTCTGTACTTTTACTATGTGTATGATGGAATGGAACAACCTTTATTTTTCCGATTTCAATTTTGGATCTATATTAAAAGTTGTTCTGTTTGATGGTCCGAAGAACTCCCTTTAGCATGTAACGCATTAAAGTTTACATCCTATGTCTAAGGTGTGACAAAACACGCTACTAATATTAAAACTTTTCAGACCATTAAATTGAAAAATCTTTCACTATGGAATATGGAAACATCGAAAAAAAAAAAACGTATTAACTGTAGTTTTGTATGAACCAGCAGATTTTTTCTCTTTGTTCTCTCCATAGTGAAATTTATTAATTTTGATGGTCTAAAGTCTAAACCAGTGTCATTAAATATTACCAAGGTCTTTAGTTACACTCTGTATACTTTATACAGCAAACCATCTTTAGTCTACAATTTTGTTCAGATAATGGAGCTAATGGGCAGTACAGTAACGCAGGTAGTATGTGGTCGCCGCCACATGCTCTGCCGCGTCGGAGACCGCATCCTGGCGTGCGGGTACGGCGCGAGAGGCCAGCTCGGCTGCCCTCACATGGCGTGCGCGTTGGTGCCTACCACAGTCCCATTCACGCCTCCCGACGATTCACCTGTAAGCTTTGGTTGTTATTGTTTTGAGCTTTGCATACTTGAAAGACCAGATTTAAAATCCCTTGATATGAAAGTCAAATGCACTATCAAGGTGTGTCGATGTTTTTTTTTATAATTTTGAATTGAAATGTGGTGTATCTCATCGGCTTGCAACAGTATTTTCTGTATTTTTGTAATATTTTATGTGTTCGCGTGCCATTCTGGCTTTCTGTTCGAATTTTTTAATTGTGGCTCTCTCGTAGTGTTGGAGCTTTTGCCAGTATCTAGTTTAAATAGCAAAAGTGTTTGACATTGTACTGTTATAAATATTTGGTGTTCTCATGGATTGATTTTGAACAAAAACACGCCCGGAACCACAGCAAAAAGGCCACGTGGCCACGTGGCCACCGAACCCGCGCGCTGGAAGAAACACGACCGCCCGTGAACCCTCTAGCCATGCAACTCCATTCTGAGTTTGATTCGTGAAGATATCAAACCTTACAATCGGACAGTTTTTGAGAGTATCCCAGTTAACTCAATAATTAATAAGAAACACTGCGCTGTAAGAACCCGTTAAAATGTTTAATTTTAATTGGAACCGTATTATTATCTGCTAATTTAATCACCATTAGTGTTTAACATGGTACTTGGATCTTCAAGTCTTGTCTTGCAATGTGTGCAAGGCCTTCGCTATTGGCGCTTGGTCACCACATGTAGCCTGTAGATATCGCTTTAAAACGCAGGATATAATATGTTTTCGAGCTACATTTCTAGCCTTTTGAATTCTAGCAAACAATAAAAAAAAATCTGAAATTGTTAATTTGAAGAGGAAAGTGAAAATAATCTGAAGTGCTTAATTATTTAAATGCCCATAGAAAATATAATGCTTCTTTATTTGTTATAATTTAATTAAAATGTTCGTTCAATTATTTTCATATAATAATATGGGTAGAAGGTAAGAGACATTTATATAACGAGCTTTTACCCGCGAGTTTGTCCGCATAAATTATATACCAGATTTTAAGTCAAATAATAAGCTATCAAACAAAAAAGTTTCATCAAAATCGGTTCAGTAGTTTTTGCGTGATACTCGAACAAACAAACAAATAAACAAACAAATAAACAAACAAACAGACAGACAATAAATCCAAAAATTGGTGATTTGGAATCAGGGACAGGTAAAAACCACTTCTGTTACAGTTTTATAATAGTTTAGATTTTAACCCGTCCGAAAACATTTTACAGTTAATTTCAATATTTAGTTTTTTTGCCCACGTCTTACTTTTGACGCGATAAGAATATTTTTGGTAATTATCAACTTTAAACTAGATCTCTAACAGAGCTCATGTCATGAACAAGACCTTTTATAACAAACACATGAAGCAATAAAATATAAGACTATGACTACATATTTGCATACAATATTATATTGATGTATCTCATTTTCAATGCAGACTGAGACGGCAGGCCAAGCAAAGGTGAATACCTAGTACTCTTGTATATACCACAATATACATAATATTTAAAATTTTTTGCTAGTCACAGTTTTTGCTTAGTAAATTTAGAGTAGCTTGTATTTTATTTTCATTTCTCAACAATTTATTACAAGAAATTGTACCCCATGAATGTAACACAGCATGAAGAACGATATAGATAGCTATAATAAATATAATGTTAGCTTTAATAATATTTATAACTAATAGAGAACCATCCTCCTTTAGCCCAAGAAGAAATCGAAGCTCGACAGTACAACAACACTCGCCAGAAATGGCAACGCGGGTGCTTCTAAATTAAATGTTGAGTCATATTTCTATATTATGCTGTCAAGTATTTATTATTATTATTGTATACTTGCATACGGAATCTCTTGTAGTCTCATTTATTGTTATCTAAAATCCTACTTGTTGTATTATAGCTAAATGTTTAGTGCTGGTATTTATGCTTTTTTAAATTATCATTGTTGATTTCGTTACCTAAGTTATTTAAATGTTTTTAATTTTTGTTTTATTAGTGAATGTCGTGTATAACTTACCTTGAAATTAATTAGCGACGTTAATGCATGTAGTTAATCAACATAAATTGAGCAACATTTTTGAGATTATCATGTCTCTAATAAATGTTTACAATGTTAACTAAATCTTCAGAAAAATATAAATGCAAGTATAAAGCGAATAAGTGAATATTTACAAACGAAGCATTAAATAAAAGTCTCATAAAATTTTGATTGCAGTTTTCGCCAGAGATTTTCAGTGGTCCAATAAAAGTGTTCGCCGGTTGGGACCACAGTTTCCTAGTGATACGTGGTGATAAGACCGGACCGGTGGACTTCAGGACGGTAGATCAATCTAAACAGATAATGACGTTGAATGTACCGAAACTGGCTGCTTGTCAAGTGTTCAAGGATAATGATGTTGTTAATCAGGTAAATATTTGGATACTCATACATAGTAGCATAAGCATATGCTCACGACTATATTCCCCGAGGGGGTAGTCAGAGATATTCTGAAACCTCAGAATATCCACGTTTCACTAGTAGTACCAGAACACTGTCCAGTGTGACGGGGAGTGAGCCCGTTGCCACTTGTAATGGACAGTAGGTACAATACATGCCTCGAAATTGAAGCATGCAGGTTTCCTCACGATGTTTTCTTTCACCGAAATGCCAGTGGTGTTACAAATCGTACATAAATTCCGAAAAACTCATACATACATACACATAGTCATACTTATACATAGTCTTGTGTAGTAATAAGTAGTATGATGTAAAACAACAAAATAAGGAAAAACCCTTTTTAAATACTGTTAATAAATTCTTCCACTACATTATTTTCATTAGTTAAGCATTATAAGAGGTCAATGATGTTAATTTTTAGCTTACAACTTAACTTAAAATGGATGCTTTAATTAATTGGTTTTTACTTGACAACGTTCTTCGTGACATGATCTTGCTATATCTGCATGTTTTACTGGAAGATGGTTGCCTTGGTATGGCACGGCGAAAAAAATTCAAGAATCGGGTGAATATTCACAGGGTTATAAGGTTCAAAAATGGATTCCTCTATGCCGCAGTTTCATTTGATCCGTACTTTCTAGATCCATATGTATTATAGCTACCATCAGGATCTCACTGCAGGTCTTTAACTAATGAACAGAGTCCGGAATTTTGGTAGCACTTTTAATATGTCAAAGGGATTGCACGTTTATCGACTTCCGATTGTGTCGATATATTAAATCTGAAATAGATTGTTACGTCCTTATCATTATTGATACTGGCAGTTATTCAATTTATTCAAAAAAGCATTAAGATAAATCACAAAAATAAAGCAGTCAGCACAAGCGTCGTCAAATACAAAGATATAAAAACAGTCAAAAATCAGCAACAAGCTTCGTCAGAACAATGAAATACATGCTCAGTCAAATAACCCGCCCCTTGTCGATCCTGGCGCAAAGGAGCCCATAATGCTCGCAGCGTTGCCACGTTGAATAGCTAAGGCTAGCCTCTGCACCAGAAACGACCCGGAACGGGGGTCACAATTACGCTCCCTCAGTCGACGGCCTACCTCCGCAATGAAGGTCTTAGCCTCGGCACCCCAAACATCCCGTGGTCTCAACAGCGACAGGAACAAAAAGATAATCGGTCACCAGGGCCGAGTACGTGTCCCACTTCCTGACGGCAGCCAGCTCCGCGGCTGCTCCAGGCGTCCGCGACGTGCGACTAAGGTAGCTGGCGGCGAAAGTGCTGGCGCACGTTGCATCCCATAAAAGGCACTTGCCTTTCTGCCAGGGCACCAAAGTCAAGCCATCCGGCCTCCTGCCATCGGCACGGCTGAGACCAGGCGGCTCAAGTACGCACGGGACGTTGGCAGATACGAGAGCCCTCCTGACGATATCATTCAGGGCATGGTGGCGAGGAAACCTCCCCGAGCAGCGACGGCAACTCAAAGCGTGGTGCCCATTGGCCTCCACCATGGAACCGCAGATGCATCTATGTGGTTCGCACACCTTGCAGCCCAAGCGGAGACCCACTGCCATACGCAGCGAGTCGGTGTCGAGATGGGTGCCCATATGGGGTGAAGGCACCGCATGCAACCACGCCCCCGATTCAGGTTGCGATACCGCCTTAAGTCTCGCCAAGTCCGGCCTGGAAGCTTCACCCATTAGGCGGCCGAGAGCAAACTTCGCACCGAGGTCATCCCAACATCGCTGCACTCGCGGATCCTCAGGCGCGCCCGCACCCAGGCCCAGAGCCTCCCAAGCTGACAACGCATCCACCGCAAAAGGAATGCTCAAATGATTACCATCAAAACGTAAAATCTTAGTAACCAATTTCGCAACCCCATGCACCGATGACAGGAAAGCTGGAAGGCTCACATCCTGCGCCCGACGCACGCCCAAGCCTCCATGACGTATTGGCAAGGCCGCCTGGATCCACTGACTCTCGCTGAGGGAGACGTTCAGGACGCTCTCGACCGTGAGCTTAAGGGTGTCATCGAAGCGCGAGACCTCTCCCGGCAGTTATTCTATAGACCTTTTGATTACTGTTTTAAACATCTATGTCAACATAATTTCAATCATTTGGTATCTTAAAATGTCATTCATTAGGTATCTAATATCGAAAATGTCTCGTAGTAAGAAATATATGATAGCGAAAAGGTTAGTAAATAAAATACCCAGACCTTATTGATAGAGAAGATTCCTTGATCATACTGTTCTTTTTGTGATGTTAATTTAATATATCGACACAATCGGAAGTCGATAAACGTGCAATCCCTTTGACATATTAAAAGTGCTACTTACCAAAATTCCGGACTCTGCTAATGAAGTTAAAAAGTTCAGCTTTCCCTCTAGCTGATTGCTTGCACGGCCAATACAAATATTTACACTACTGTTATTTATTGCAGGATCTAATGGCCTATTTAGAAATAGTATTCGGTTCGCTAGCCTGCATAAACGGGTCGTTCCTGGTGCCTCAAAACGCTCATTACGGATGCAACACCAAAGTGCCAGGCGTCGACATCAGTAAAGCCCAAGAAGCCTTCACACTCATAAGCAGATTCGAAAACACTTCTATAAAGGAACTTGTAAGTTGTATTGTAATAGGGTTGAGACCATAAAGGTATTATACTACGTAAGAGAGACGGTGACAGCTGAGAGAGCGAGATGTACCTAGCGGCATGCCTGTATAATAGAAAGAGATACGTGACGCGAGGCAATAGAACCGTTTTTGGGGATTTGGAGTCCTGGTAAAAATTCAGTTTCTGTCAATAATCGTGAACCTAAAGTGAAATCGTAGATAATTTTGTAAAATATACTAACACTGTTTCATTAAATTATTCACCATTTCACGTTAGATTGAGAATTATACACAGAAATCGAATTTTTACCCTGCCGAGGACTCCAAAAAACGTCCAAAAACGGTTTCATTTGACAACTCATGTCACTTACTCTATTCCGTAAGGTATAATATCTTTATGGTTGAAACACATTTACCGACGGCCGTCCCATACGAAACTGTCATTTAGTATGAGAAGCCGTCCGCCGTCGACGCAGCGAAAATGGCGGAAGGCTTCCTATAGGGTAGTCCGTACCGTGGTCTCTGCCTACCCCCTTGGGACAATGGCGTGAGCTTCCCATACTAAATGCCATTTTTGTATGGGCCTGCCGTCGTTCGCCGTCGGCAAATGTGTCTCAACCCTTATTGTTTATTTTGTTGTGGCATTATGATTAATGATATTGTATTGTGATTTTTATTTCACCTCCTCTACTTTTCGAGTTTTTATGGTGGTAACTTTACTAAAAAATTTATAGATTGTAGGCAGTTGACGAATGGCGAAGGCATACTATGACATGATATGACGACCCGGTTGGTGTAATGGTTACCACACCGGACTGCCAAACCAGGGTCCTGGGTTCGAATCCCGGTTCGGTCATGGATGTTACATGTTCGTGCCGTTGTTGTATGGTTTCCATAACAAAAAGCCTATAGTGCATACTTGGGATCATTACAATGTATGTGCCTGTGAGCGTTATTTATAAATTATTTTATTCATACTCAACCGACAAGAGCGAGATGAAGTAGGTGATGGTGATTGATTACAGTAAAATTTTTGTTGGTATCTCACTTAGAAACCGAGTTTTAACCTTTGAACTGCCGCCGGAACGTAGATCTACGCGCCTTGTTTTCTCTTGTGTCTGGAATTGTGGCAGTCTATGGTTTTATCAATCATTAATTGATCGACCCACTGCTGGGAATAGGCCTCCATTTTATTGCGTCATTCCTCAAGGTGCCTGTAAGGCTGCCTTTCCATTGAAGCTGTGCGAGCTGTGTAGCTGTGTTCTTTTAACCAATCAGGAGCTCGGGCGAGATCGGCCGCGCCTCGCCCGAGCTCCTGGTTGATTAAAAAAACACAGCTACACAGCTCGCACAGCTTCAATGGACAGGCACCCTTAATCTTATCCAATGGGAACTCGTCATCCTAACTACATCATCGGACCAACGTGCTCTTTATCTGTCTGACCTCCGTCCCCCTTTTACCTACCGCGTTGACACTGCCTTGATCCACCGGCCGTCTTCCCGTTTAGCCAATGGTTTGACAGTAATTTTGAATTTCAGATCTTCAGTCACCTGACAGAGAACATAATAAAGAAGATGAAGGTGTCTCCGCCTGATGCGGAAGCCCTCAGAATGTTTCTCATACTGCCTTTATATCACGAGATGAGGAATCCACGTCGGCATCCTGAATTACAGGTAATGGTTTATCAGTAATTATCTTCGACGTTAACTATCACATAGATTGTATAGTTCTTATCGAAGATCCAACATTTACGATTTCTAGAATCTAGACTCCAGATATCGTAAACTACATCGTATCTAGACTATAGATAACAATGTACAGGATGTAAACTTATATGCTTTAAAAACTTAGGGGGGTGCTTCAGATCATCAAACAGAAACTGACAACTTTCACTATGTCGACATCAACAACATCGAGAAAACATAAAAAAACTATTGTAAAAAAACAGCTTTTTCTCGATATTGGCTCCATTGTTTGTATTTATATATGTATTCTATATCGTTGTCTAGTCATCATAATACAAGTCCAGGCTAGATTCTGGTACTTTAAATGTGACTAGATAATTTGTGTGACATTGTCCAAGATATTTATTTATTTATTTATTGTGAAAGTTGTTCAGTTTGATGGTCCTTTAAATACAGGGTGTAAAATTAAATTTATTACATATCGAACAGGGTGCTTCAGACCATCAAACTGAACAATCACTTTCACTATGGAGCCAAAGCCGAAGTTGCGAAAATAAATCAGCTGATCCCTGGGTGTTCCATAGAAAATGTCAATAGCTACTCGACAAAAATTTATGAAACAGCTGAATTTTTTTCATTATTTCAAGGTAAAAATTGTTCAATATGATGATCTAAGGAAACCTTAAGAATGTAACGCATTTAAGTTTGCACCCTGTATTACTAGGGTGGTGTTTCGTTACACCCTTTATAACCATTATAGCCCAATGTAACTAACAAAACTTGTCCCTGTGGTGTCGGCTAAGAATAGCACCATCCCATTTCCTCCCGTGGGTGTCATAAAAGGCGACTAAGGGATCTTTTTTTTTTTTTTTTTATGTGTTATAGGTGAGCATTTGACCCCAATCTCACCTGATGTTGAGTGATGATGAGGCCGAAGATGTAGCATGCTTACCTAGAAAGATGCCTATTCACTCTCGCCTTGAAGAGGCCCAGGTTGTATTGCTCAGGGAACAGGTCCGCAGGCAGGGCATTCCACTCCTTAGCCGTGCGCATTATAAAAGAAGAAGCAAACTTCTTCGTGCGAATTGCTGGTAGGTCAACGACATAGGGGTGGAAACCCAGTGTGCGTCTCGTCCCCCGCAGATGAAAGGGAGACGGTGGTATCAGATCGTGTAATTCAGTCGCACACTCTCCGAAATGTATCCTATAAAAAACAGACAGACAGGCTACCTTGCGACGATGCTCAAGACTTTGTAGCTTCGCCACCGAGGTTGGATCACCTATGAGCTTCCTGGCACGCCTGTCGATTGAGTCCAGCGCGGCCAGCTGGTATTGGGCAGACCCGTCCCAGAGATGGCAGCAGTACTCCATACACGATCGGACTTGTGCTTGATAAAGTTGTAGAAGCTGTCCCGGAGTAAAGTACCGTCTGACCTTCGAGAGGACGCCCAGTTTTTTCGCTGCGGTTTTCGCCATGGACTCAATGTACCGTCCGAAATTCAGATCGGACGATATGTTAATGCCAAGGAGCTCCAGGCGATCAGCTATCGGTATGGACACATTTCGGAAAGTCGGGGTCAAAGCGAAGGGACTCCGTTTTGTGGAGAAAAGGCACGCCTGTGTTTTGCTTGCGTTGAAACTGACCCGATTAGTATCACCCCAGTCGGACACAGATTCAAGGGCCAAGTTTATTCGCTGCACCATGGCCTCTCGACAAGACTGAGTAACGTCCAATTTGACCCCTGCACCGGACAGATATCTGTCAGCAACAGTGCTGTCGTCTGCATACCCAAAGGTTCCGGGCACAAGCATGTCGTTTATATGCAGCAGAAATAAAGTGGCTGAAAGAACTGACCCTTGAGGAACACCGGCATTAATAGCCATTTGATCCGATGAGTATCCATCAATGAGTACTCGAATGGATCGTTCGCTCAAGAAGTCAGCTATCCAGTTGCATAGGTCAATCGGAATTCCATATGAAGGAAGCTTGCTTAAAAGGCTTGCATGCCAGACCCTGTCAAAGGCTTTGGATATGTCAAGAGACACGGCAAGTGCCTCCCCGTATCTCTCGACAGCCTCGCTCCACAGATGAGTGGCATACACAAGAAGATCCCCCGTGGACCGTCCTGGGCGGAACCCATACTGACGGTCACTGAGGAGGTCGTTATGTTCCAGGTATGCCAGGAGCCGGTTGTTAAGTACACGTTCCATAGTCTTGCAGAGTATGGAAGTGACTGATATTGGTCTATAGTTGACAGGGTCGGCACGACTGCCTTTTTTGGGCACGGGTTGCACGTTGGCAAGCTTCCATGACCTTGGGACTACCGCAGTCTTAAGTGAGAGGCGATACAGGCGTGTTAAAACAGGAGACAACTCTGGAGCACAGGTGCGTAGGACAATCGCTGGGATTCCGTCGGGTCCGCTAGCCTTGTTCACGTCTAGAGAACGCAGGATTTTAAGAACCTCTTCTACCGGAGGATGGGCAGCAGCATCCTCTGATTACACATATTCCATCTAACTGCGATCGCCAACCCGCCTGCCAAGCGTGGCGATTATGGCAAATCCCCCCATTTTTGGGGAGGCCTATGTCCAGCAGTGGACGTCTATTGGCTGATATGATGAGGATGTAACTAACAAAAAGAAAATATCTTCTTCACCGTGTTCAGGGTCCGTTCGCAGAAGCATACAACAAGCTATCAACCCACCCGCAACGTATAGTTCATATGTGGTGGGAGGCGCAGACTGCCGAGTACTTCGAGATGTTGGTCGACATATTCAAGAGTGTTGTCGTTTATGAACTTATGCAGCCGGCCGCGAGGGCTAATAAGGTAGGTTATTGACTTTAGCTATTCGTTGTAAAAATATGCTTTATTTTTAACTTTATATGTGTATTATAATTAAGGTATTTTATATTCTGGGTATGTCATACCCTGCCACATGCTGCGTGTTATATTCTCGCTCACACCACATGCTCGCTTGACTAAGCTGTAAATACAGGGTGCTAGTTTAAGGGGTAATTGTACACACGGCGACACATCAAGCTACCCAAAACCAAAATAAGCCGGCCGCGCGTCGGCATAGTAATGTATAACGTCGCGCGGACAGCTTATTTTGGTTTTGGGTAACTTGATGTGTCGCCGTGTGTAGTGTGTACCTATGATACTGAACAACTTTCCCTATAAGAAACCTAGAGGAAATTCGTAAAAAAAATTTTGACTTCCTATACTAAATGCAATCAGCTGATCGACGTTTTTTATGAAAGGTCGACTTTTTTATTGCGAATTTCCTCGAAGTTTCTTTGTGAAAGTTGTTCAGTATCATGGGTGCAATCACCCCTTAAAGTAATCCAACTGTTTACCCTAACACCCTTTAATGGTGCCTGTCCTGTCCTGTGAAGCTGTGCGAGCTGTGTAGCTGTGTTTTTTAACCAATCAGGAGCTCGGGCGAGGCGCGGCCGATCTCTCCTGATTGGTTAAAAAACACAGCTACACAGCTCGCACAGCTTCAATGGACAGGCAGCCTTAAAGTTTGATTGTGAATGATGTAAATGTTAAATAGGCTTAATAAAGATTTTGAAAATACGATTGAATGCGTATGATCTTTTTTCTATTAAATTAAATCTACCAACACTGCTGGAACACTTAAAACTTTAACTGCTGACGACCTACCTGGTAGGTCAGCAACAAATGGGCCGCAGTGCGCACGACTCGCCCGGTGGGTCAGAATTGTATTGCATTTCACATTGTTAGCACGAAGATCATTGTTTTGAGCTTAGCAGTGAATGTGTTAAGCATACCTTATCCATTTTGTACCAAATTTTTTTAAAATCTTTTTTATGAATTTAACACATTTTATTCTGCACTTTACAGAGAGTATACTTCACACATAGCATAATACAAATATTGAACACGCTATCGTCACTGAACAAAATAAATTTCACAAATCCGAAGAAACCTAAAATACCCGCAGAATGTTTCTACATAGAGGACCTTTCTAACTATATGGACATCGCGACGGATTACATCAACTGGCTCTCTGATCAAGACGTGAGTATTTTCCACTGTATTGTTCCACATGTTAGCCTGCCTAGTAAATATATTTCATAAACATTACTATTGTAGTTTACAAGACCAGTTGTTGCATAACTGAGAATGTTAGGACACATGTTTTTAAAAATCAGCACTGTACAGTATTCTGTGACTGTACCCTAAATTGTTAAATAAATTACAATTGTCATCTAGGATCCTTTCCATGAAAATTAACTGTAATTTGTTATTTTTTCTGTTATGCTACTGATCTTAGAAATATAGCGGCGATTCTTAAACACCACATCGTTACCTTTTTCTGTAAATATCTTCAATGTACACAGTGCACACAGTTTTATAATAGTATACAGGGTGAAATTTATGTCATTAGCATTCTTTTAAACTAAGAGTCTACCCATCAAACTGAACAACTTTCACTATGGGAGCAAACCGATCGGAGCAAAAAAATTATCAGCTGTTACATACATTAGAGTTGAATAGGCATTGCAGTTTAGTATGGAACAGCTGATTATTTTTTTTGCTCCTATTGGTTTGCTCCCATAGTGAAAGTTGTTCAGTTTGTTTGATGGGTAGACTCTTAGTTTAAAAGGATGCTAATGATATCAATTTCAACCTGTAGATGCCAGTAGATAGTCCCAGAGCAAAGCTGTTATATTTAACAGCCTCCACAAACACTAACTAATTTGGTTTTCAGTCCACCCAACCTCACATGTGTAACTACGCGTTCCTATTCGACGTCCAATGCAAATCGCTACTCCTGAAGATCGACCAGCACCTACAGATGCAGATGGCTATCAGTAGAGCAGCGACTCAGATATTCACACGACTGGTCATGGATCCTACGTACGAGTACCATAGAGACCAGTTCCTGAACCTCATCGTGTCCAGAGACCATATTGTGAGGGATACTGTGCAGCAGATTAGCAATCATGATAGTTCGCAGCTCAAGAAACCACTTAGGGTAAGTTTGTACCTTCGAATAGTTGAAAAAAAAATGTGTAAAGATTAAGTTCGTAAAATTTTGACAGGAAGATATAATAGTAGATGCGCTTCTATGAAACCGCGCGATACGCCGCCGATACGGCAAGATGGCGGCCATGCTAAGGGTTGTTACTATCATGTTCACAGGATATGAAATTAATACAAGTTCAGACCATCATATCAAACAACTTTCTCTATGAATTCTATTCTATTTTTGTTTAATGGCGTTTCCTTGGTGGATTTTGCCAATATCTAGTTTAAAAAGAGCAATTAGTGCTTGACGTACGGTAATTGGATATGGCGATCTCAAAGCCCTGTTTTTATACAAAAACACACACTCGAAACCGCCATAAAATGGCGGATCCGCGTGGCTACCTAAATCGCGAGCCAACGACAGACGTCCACTCGAGAGCCCTCCAGCCACGCGACTCTTCTCTATGAATAGAAATCGCGCAATAAAAATCTGCCTTTGGTTCGAGTATGTTTGCAGTTTTTAACCGACTTCAAAAAAAGGAGTAGGTTCTCAGTTCGACCGTATATTTTTTTTTTTTTTTTTAATGTGTGTTCGCGGATAACTTCTTCGTTTATGAACCGATTGTAATGATTCTTTTTTTGTTGGAAAGGAGATATCCCAAGGGTGGTCCCATGATAAGGAAACCAGGATCTGATGATGGCATCCCAGAGAAATCGAGGGGAACCTTCGAAAATCGTACTGCCGACTAGTGCGTTTCTTAATTTAAAACACTCCTATTAAATCGAACTAATGAATTCACCACTGAAAATTGTGAAATAAACAAAATTTTAACAAAAAATTAAAACCGCCTTCAAAAAAACTAAAAAGTTAAAAAATAATATTGCAGCCTATGACTTTTTCGTTCGCATCATAAGAACATTAATTTGTTTTATAGAAGTCGGTGTCAAGCCAAGCAAAAAAATGCAAGCCATGTCGCGAATCGTACCGGCTTGACAGCGACTTCAATAAAACAAATTAATGTTCTTATGATGCGAACGAAAAAGTCATAGGCTGCAATATTATTTTTTAACTTTTTAGTTTTTTTGAAGGCGGTTTTAATTTTTTTGTTGATCACGATTTAACGTTGGTTCCATAGAGAGTGTGGCTCGGTTTGATCTGATCATCTCCTTAAGAAACCGCCAGCATATTAAGAACCCTCTATAAACTCAGCGTGATACGTCAGATGACTACAGTGGTTGACATAGCTTTGAAAATTTGACCGGCTGAAGTGGCAATGGGCAGTGGCAATGGGCAGTGGCAATGGGCAGTGGCAATGGGCAGTGGCAATGGGCAGTGGCAATGGGCAGTGGCAATGGCAGCTGGCCATGTCTGCCGAAGAACTGACGATCGATAGGTAGGGGAGACTACGAACTGGAAGACAAATGCTGGTCCCATTCAGAACGCTTTTCAGTTTGATGGTGTGATCGTCTCTATAAAAACCTTCAGCACATTACGAAGGATATATAAACCTTTTCAAACATTAAAAATGAATATAAATCCAGGTAGAATTCGTTGGCGAAGAGGCGGAGGATGCGGGTGGAGTGAAGAAAGAATTCTTCTGGCTGTTACTCAAGGAGATATTTGACCCCGTGTACGGCATGTTCAAGCAGTCCGAAGAGACCAACGTTATCTGGTTCTCCAATCATCCTTTCGAAGACGACGTCATGTATTCTTTGATAGGTGAGAATCGCTTTTGTTTCATTTCCATAGTTTCTTTTTCATATATGCCATAACACAAGATAGTATTTCTGGTGCGTTGTGGAGAGGTATGGACACATAATCATGATAGTCCTGGTTCGAGTACTCACGGACGGCATGCCATCTACCGATAATTTTTTCTTACTACGAAGGAAAATATGGTGAGGGAACCTTCATATGCGATATGAAGATATTCTGACGTGTATGTGAAATCTACCAATCCGCATTGGGCACGCGTGGACCGTCGTGCACTAACGCCCATACGCCCTCCCTGATGATAGGCCTGTGCCCTGCAATGGGACGTATAATAAGGCTGATAATAATGATAATGATATATCATAATAACGAGCTTTTACTCGCGGTTTCGTCCGCGTGGATCCTCAAAATGTCCTGGTGGTCCTTTAGGGGGTGATTTTCAAAAAATCCTTTCTTAGTGCACCCCTTACATCCTATGTAAAATATATACTTATTCCAAATTTCATGATTCTATCTTCAGCGGTTTCGGCTGTGCGGTGTCTGTCATTCAGTCAGTCAGTCATGGAACTCTTAAAAGTATAGATAACATTTAGGAACTTCTATCCAGAAGAAACATAGTCTTATGTATCTTATAACTCTGACCAATACAATAATTATAACATTCTTTTTCGTAGGCGCAATCTACGGACTAGCAATATACAACTCTATAATCATCTACGTACCGTTCCCTTTGGTTCTGTACAAGAAACTGTTGGGTGAATCAGTAATGTTGGACGATCTGTCAGATTTATACCCGACGCTTGCAAGCAGTCTCAAAAGCCTGCTGGAATATCCCGATGAAGATGTCGATGAGGTAACACACAGATAATTCTTATGTTTAAGTTACAGCAGTACCAGGTTTATAAGTCTCACTGATGTACCTGCGCTACACCTAAGCTGTGAAAATGTGCTTGAATCTATGCAAATCCACACACTAACTTACACGAAATCTCCAAAACTGTCAAGACTACAAACTTAGAATTTGGCATGGAAGTTTCTATTGGCATCTAGATGCTCACTTAAAAAAAAATTGTCGCATTTCAACCCCCAAAGGTGTTAAATCTGAGATGAAAGTTTCAATTGGAATTCCGATTCAAATTAGATTTTGTCCGTGACTTCGTCCGCATCCGCTCCCGTCATCGTATCTGGTTAAAATATAAGCCAGCTTTTAAGACTAATAATATGCTTTTCTCAAACATGCTTGGAAATGTGAGCATTATTTTGACAACCTTCTTCGAGATAAATCGAAATTGCTGTACTGGCCAAATACATGCGCGCAGCGGCCGGCAATGTTATATGAAAATCCATATCTGTCGTGTTTAGCGGCCAAGTAAATTACATAGTAAACTCATATCTGTCGTGTAATTTAAAAATGGAACGATCTTTTTCTCCGAAACATGGCTACCAAGGAGGTAACTCATCAAAGGTTTTATTTAAATTTCGAACTGGCTTGCAAATAGAAAGCTGTTTATTGAAAAAAAAAATTGTTTTTCGTTGATCGTCATTGATTTTGATAGAAAGAGTTTTAATTTTCGCGAATTATTTGAGAAAATTTACTGTTTTAATTTCCGCGCATTATTTGAGAAAAGTACTATACAAGCCTTGGCCACAACTAGGCATTGATGGACTTACGTATGTGTGCCTCGGCTTCGCCTCGGCCCACATTTACACGTTCGTCCATCAATGCCTCTGTTGCTGGCCGCTGCAGTAATGTACTATTTAAATATAAAAAGTTCGGTCCAGTAGTTTTGGCAGAATCCTCGAACAAACACAGACTTTTACTGTACTATAATAGTGTAGATAATTCACGGCTATCCGAAAAAGTTCTGGCAGTACGCCGCGCTACTGTGGCGCTAGTGTCGTACACACAGTAACTCGTAGTGAATAAAGTCTAGTTTTAACATAGTTTTCCTTGCAGGTATTCAGTCTATGTTTCGCGGTGAACACGATGATCTTCGACCAGCTGCAAGTGCACCCACTCAAAGAGAACGGCGAGAACATATCAGTGACGCACGAGAACAAGCACGAATACGTGGAGTTGTACGTAGACTTCTTGCTCAATAAATCGGTTGATAAGCAATTCAAACCGTTCAACCAGGGCTTCCAGAAGGTAAGAACGATGTTGGGAAACATTTTGTTTTTGAAATAGTTTATTACCCCGGAGAGACGAATACATTCGACGAAGAGTGGATGGAACTCGCTAAGGACAGGGATGCATGGAGGAAAAAGGGAGGCCTTTGCCCAGCAGTGGGATTAAATAGGCTATGAAAAAAAGTAGTTCTTCCTTCACTCGATAAAGTGTAGTCACTTTGGCGAATCGTAAGCGATGCGCTTGTAAGAATTCTGACACTCGCTCCAGACGGCAAGGTCGCATACGTCGCAGTCGTCGCGCGCTGTACGAAGTAATAAGAACGCTGAGTCGAGCGCCATTAGATACATTTTCGCCCGTACCGTCTGTCAGTAAATGATTAAAGCGTGATATCTTATCGTTTTCTAAGGAAGTGATGTATCTGTTACGAAGTAACAGTGATCTGTGGCCAAAGTTACTCTGTTTGAGTCCGTTTCATATAAAATCCGGAAATGCATTGTCTATGACCTCTGCCTTTATACAGGGTGAAATTGATATCATTAGCATCCTTTTAAACTAAGAGCCTACCCATCAAACTGAACAACTTTTACTATGGGAGCAAACAAATCGGAGCAAAAAAAAAATCTGCTGTTGTTTGAGTCGACTAGGCACTGAAGTTTAGCATGGAACAGCAGATTTTTTTTTTTGCTCCGATCGGTTTACCCCTATAGTAAAAGTTGTTCAGTTTGATGGGTAGAATCTTAGTTTAAGAGAATGCTAATGATATCAATTTCACCCTGTATGAAACGGACTCAAAATACGCGACTCACAACTCGCGAAATTACGCTCGTTTGGCTTCACCCTTATAAGCGGTTAATAACGTGCGATATAATATTGGCCAATCAGTTACTTTCCAGGTTCGCGTGCCTGATATCCTTTCCAGGTATTTGCTAATAGTTTTGGCGCGCTTGTCGCCAGCGAAGCGTTCTTCAGTCTGCTATTCAACTTATAGCGGGATAGAGAAAGATTTTTTAGTAGCACCTGATTTTGCAGCCTTTGACTTAGTAATCATGATTGATATTGAATTAAGTACTTAACCACTTCGGGTTTTGACGGGGACTCTGGTGTGGTCTGCGCAAACGAAGATTGACGAGCAGACTAATTTTCGTGGTCGTACTGTACAGCTACAAACTGTTTTTTCTAGCATAGCTTACCTTAATTGTATTGAAGATTTTAAGATGGAATCATGTGCCAAGTGGTAATAGAAACCTTATCCCTTAGTCGACTCGTAAACATACGGGAAGAAATAGGGTGGTCTATTCTAAGCTAAAACCACATGACTATAGCTTAAGCCAACCGAAATTTTTGTATCGACCAGGACAATTGTAACTTTTCACCATAGTAAAATTAGGTGATTTCGCAGCCACTATCTAAATCTAATAAAAACAGTCGATAGAAGGCATATAAAAAATCCTTAAATGTCTTTGAAAAAGATCTAAAACGTCTTCAACCCGAGGTATTCATGCTCAAAGTCAACGTCGAGTTTGATTGGTGACTACAAAACGATGGAACGAAGTTTGGCGGACGGCCATGTAATTTGAGACCCAGACTTAGAGGTCTCGTATGTACATGAATGAAACTTAGTAATACGTGTAGAGTGAAAAAAAACTAAAAGAAAATTGGTTGTAACCTGTAGATGTTGGGGGAAAGGTATTTCTCCTTATGATACCTTATGTATCAAGTGTGTGAATCTTTCTTATTAGATAGTCCACTCAATCTTCTACGCATTCATGGTGTTTATTTCAATGAAAATTAACGATAGCCATTATGATAATGGAAGAAAACGAAATCACACACAATCAGTTCTACCAAGCCAAATACATTCCGTAACGTCCAAAAAATACCTCAGTGATAATATTAGATGAAAATAGCAGTCGTGGTTGCCTTTTACTACTGCTTTTTGGATGATTTGTCTATTTTACTAGTAATTTCTACTTTTGAACTTCTGGACATGTGGAAGTTTTTTTAAAAATGACTTAATTTTTTCTGTTTATAATAATTATGACCGCCGTCTGGCGGCTTTTAGTTTTCGTAAAAAATGGCTGGGTCCAAATCTGCTATTCTTCTTTACTATTTCACTTCTACCCTAACTTGACTCGGAGCTTAACGAAAAAGTATGTTGCAGGTGTGTGGAGGTAGAATAATAAAGTTGTTCAGATCTCACGAGCTTATGTCCGTAGTGATCGGAAGCGAGGACTATGACTGGGAGGCGTTTGAAGTTAACTGCGAGTATAAGGACGGCTACTCGTCCACTGATCCGCAAATCAGGTAATTTTTATTATTTACACTTCAGTTATTTTACAGAATTGCTAAACTAAAGTGGCTATAGGCGGGGCACATTGCTCGCAGCACGGATGGCCGATGTAGCCGAAGAATTCTCCTGTCGACCGCCTGTGTACCGGAAGGCGCAACGTGGGTAAGCCCCTCACAGGGTGACCAACGACCTGGTCCAGGTAGTGAGACTCGTTGGATGAGGGCAGCGCAGGACCGGTCGTTGTGGCGATCTGAAGATGAGGCCTATGCTCAGCACACCCCGGACACTGCCTACAAAAAACAGAACTTGACAAGATGACGTCAACACATGCGAAACGGAGTCTAAGGCTACAACAATTTTAGCTACGTGTATGACTTTTTCGTTAATAAAACGCATTGACAGCCGCATCACTTCAAAAAGAGTTTTTTTATCATTGGTCCTGAGATTATATTCTCTGTTTCGAAAATATACATTCTAGCGTGTCAATTGAGGTGTCAGTCTAGGCTACAGGTAACTGCCGAGGTAACTGGAGGGCAAATAGAGGGGGTGAGGTAAAAAGTTGGTGGGAGGCAGGGAGTATCCGTACTGTATGTAGTAATAGATACTCTTTCTTATACTGTGATTCAGCAGTGGATGTCTATCGGCTGTGATGATGATGATGCTGTTTATTATCGTTCCACTGCACTGCCACTGCCATATTGGGCGCTCCATAGAACGATCTGACAGAGCTTAAGGCGGTTGCAGAGGGGTCAGTTTTATACAAAACTTTGACGCACAATACGCGTAGACGGTATTGATATAAGTAGCTTTGTATGCATGGAAAAATAGGTTAGAAAATCAAGATGTCGCGTATTAAATAACATTTGCAATTTATAATATAATTACGAAGATATAATGCCTTGAAAATTTTGTATGAAAAATTTCAAAGCTTTATATCTTCGTAATTATACTATAAATTGCAAATGTTATTTGATACGCGACATCTAGATTTTCTAAACTATTTTTCCATACATAAAATATAACTTTTATTAATTCCGTCTACGCGTATTGTGCGTCAAACGTTTGTATGGACTGAAACCGCCTTAAATAGTACCTACTACTAAAGAAATAAAATGGCGTCAGCGCCGTCTCGATCGCACGCGTGCGCCTGCTGTATGTGCTTGTCGCTCGGCTCCTCTAAAATCTCCCCTCTGAAGCACAGTATAAGAAACAAGTACTAAAAACTATATTTGGGTTCCACCGTAAGGGTGGGGTGAAGTGGAGGTGACTACAATAAGCTTTGGGGTATTCGTCTCTCATTTGCACTCAACAGACAGACATGTGCTAGCCTCTTCTGGTCCGTAAGGATCCGTTTGTTTTCATTCTGTTCTTGGCAACGGATTTCCGTGGCTATTAGAACAAAAAATGGGCTCAATTATGCTTAATTTCATGGTTCAATTACGCGTGATGCACGAAGTGCTTTGTTAATGCAACGAATCGTGCGAGACGTCAAGTCGTATGAATAAGTGATGCTTGTAGATTGCGATATTTTTCCGCAGTTTCTTTTAACGGGTCCGTCCAGTACTAGTTGTGAACAAACCATTTTCCGTGCTTATATCCGTGTGTTCAAGGTGTTAATAAAGGAAATCCTTAAACCGTTTTTATTGTCATTCTACCAAAAGTAAATTACGTATATGACTTCCATACCAATTAGGGCTCTTACAGACGAGCGACACTTTTGTTTGCGAAAGCGGTCGCAGAGGGTTGCGCGACCCTGCGCGACCGCAATGTGTTGCTGGTCTGTAAGAGCTCTTACTTATCTTAAAACTAGTTGCTACTTGCGATTTCTTCTGCGTGGAATTTTTTTCATCAAAATCGGTTCAGTGGCTTAGCCGTGAAGTAACAAACATACAGACAGACAGACACATTTTGTCATGTATAATATTATTTATTGTGATTATAATTACTTCAGAAAGTTGTATATCACATGTAGTTTCATTGGTGATTCTAGAGCATTTTCTAGAGAAACGGTTTTAATGTTATTCCTTCATTCGTTATACACTTCTACAGGGTGAAATTTATATCATTAGCATACTTTTAAACTTAGAGTCTACCCATAAAACTGAACAACTTTTAGTATGGGAGCAAATCGATCGGAGCAACTAAAAAATCAGCTGTTCCATACTAAACTGCAATGCCTACTCGACTCAAATGTATGCAACAGCTGATTTTTTAGTTGCTCCGATCGGTTTGCTCCCATAGTAAAAGTTCTTCAGTTTGATGGGTAGACTCTTAGTTTAAAAGGATGCCAATGATATCAATTTCACCCTGTATATTAATTAAATTATTACTTTTTTTGTACTAGGTGGTTCTGGGAAGTATTTCACGAGCTTTCGATCGAAGACAAGAAGAAGTTTCTACTGTTCCTAACTGGCAGCGACAGAGTGCCTATTCAGGGAATGAGGGATGTCAAAGTGAGTACCTACAGAAGCTTGGATCCTGTACGATCATTGTGCACGAGATCATACCTCGCGGCACGAAACTCTAGCGCAGGGCTGCCGATTCCGGGGAATTTCCCCGATTTTCGGGGAATGAGGGGTGCGTGCGGGGAGAGCGCGGGGAATGGTTCAAATCGGGGAATTTCGGGGAATCGCCTATTTGTAATAAATGTCGAACAAAGGATGTCTAAAGAAGAGGAAATTGCTAAAATTAGAATCGAATCGGACTATCCTTAGTCCGAAAGTGTGGGAGAAATATAAATAATAAACAAAACTCATCGTATTCTAAATGTTTAAGTAGATTTTTTGATAAAAATTAGAAGACAAAGAAGTTGATAAGCAAATTTTTGAATCATTTAACTACATTTTGCATGAAAAATGCTTTATTTTTTGCATATTACAGTGTCGGGGAATTTTCGGGGAATGCATGATTGGAAATCGGGGAAATTCGGGGAATTGAGCGTACTTAAGCGGGGAATCAAGAAATTTACATTGGCAGCACTGCTCTAGCGCTCGAATGAGTGAATTTAGACGAAAATAGTACATAGTGCCTTGTACATACAATCTTCTTCTTATCGTATGGTCAGAGCCCTGGTGTCAGAGTTTTTTCAAACCGCCTTACGGCCTCTGACGTGGTTTTTATGTAACAACTACTACCACCAGAGATAGTAGCCGGGTCCAACGGCCATCCGAAGCACAGAATCATTTTCTTTTCAGACAATCAGGTGATTCAGCCTGCAATGTCCTAACCAACTGGGGAAAAACGCACAGAGACATATCACTAGGTGTCCCCCGTGGGAATCGAACCCACGACCTCCGTGTCGAGAGCCCATTGCTCTTAACCATTATATTATATGGTCAGCCCATTCAAGGTCAGCGCTAGAGATTCGTGCCGCGACTTATATCTTGCCGACCATGGATCGGATATCAATCCGTGGATGTACGAGTTATAACACCACTGGCTTTTCAGTGAAGGAAAACATCGTGAGGCGACCTACATGCTTCTATTTTGAGCCGTGTGTTGTGTTCACTGTCCATTATGGCTAGTTTTTCCGACACATACAATAATGACCTTCATATCTGTTCATACATTTCGTTCAGAAAAAGGTCTTAACTAGTCAAACCCCCGTGGAAAGTCTGTGCCCGATAACAATCGTTGTGTTAATAGGGCTTGACGAGATAAGTCACTATGACAATTTTATGAAGATTCAGTCATAGGACTTATGAAGATAAGGTTGAATGTCATTTGATTTGTATTTTTGTTTTATTAGTCACGCTAGTTCTTGAACTAAGTAGTCCTCATGCTATTTCTACTGGTTCTCTTTTCTTTGTAGTAAATATGTATCCCGACGCGTCGGTAGCGTAGTCTGTAGTGAACCTTAGCCTGCTGTGCCGAGGGTTCGAATCCAGTAAGGGACAAATATTTGCATGATGAATATGAATATTTGTACCCGAGTCATGGATGTTTGTATTCTATGTATTTCTATTTCGTTGTCTAGTCATCTTAATACAAGTCCAGGCTAGATTCTGGTACTTTCAACGTGACTAGATAATTTGTGTGACAATGTCCAAGCTATTTATTTAGGTAATTATGATATTTATTAAAAGTATTTTTCCACCTCTTTTGCAACCAGATAAGAATACAACCGGTGGCAGACGACAGGTACTTCCCAGTAGCGCACACGTGTTTCAACCTTCTCGACTTACCTCGCTATAAGACGAAGGAGCGCCTCAAATACTACCTCACGCAAGCCATTCAGCAATCACAGGGATTCTCCCTTGTTTGAAATATAAGGTACGCTTGTTACTAGGTTTTTGAGTGGCCTTGGTTTTCAAGATTCAGTTCGCATTCTGGCAAAGAAGAGGAGAGCATTATTGCTCAATTCGTTAAAGGACAACCGACGCTCTCCCTTGAAAAAATACCAGAAAATGTATAGAAGTTTTGACTAAAGTCAAATTTGACTTTTATGTGTAATAAATTATGAGGTTTAATAAAAACGACTCAGATTGTATCGATTATTTTTATTTAACGATTCATTTAGTCATTTATTATTAATAAATTATAAAAAAGCAACAACCCCAAAATGGCTGTCAATGTTGTTTGATAGGAGGTGATGCAAGCTCAATGTTTTTTTATATAAAAATGATAAAAACTAATAAAGCATTATAAAATAAACTGATGCCTGCAATTAGTCAAGTCAAGTCAAGTCAAAAATAATTTATTCAGTATAGGAGCTTGAAGCACACTTATTAAACGTCAAATCTTTTTTTGAAGCTACCACCGCGTCGGAACGTGTTGTCGCTGTAGAGAAGATGCGGCCAGAAACTCTACAACATAACACGAATTAGTTTATAGTGTTCTATAGTCCATAATAAAAATAGAAGTACGGTTATACATTTTTTGGTATTTTGTACCGGATGTTCTTTATTGGTAGGTACATATTTATGGCAACATTATTTTTTATAATTCGAAGGGTTGACCTTCATGATGGAGAGCGTAAAAGTATGATGCATTATGATTAATGGTTATTTACTCCTCCCTTAGTGAGTCCTAGAGAAATCAGCTACTAATAATTATGGGCCCTACCCATAATTATTAGTAGCTGATTTTACTCTATGAAAACGACCACAATATTACTCGTTTGGGAATACAATCCTTTCATTAAATCAATATCTCTACTCGTGGTCATTTATTATAATGTTGCTGTTATTAATTTGGGGAGTATAATTGCCAATAGGTTCTCTTCTCTTTTCTGCCAAGTTCTTTGTATGCCACATTTCAAAACTATTTTAGTAAATCATTCTATTGACTAACATAATAAGGCCACTTTTTTATTGCGAAGAATTATTTTAATTTAACGTAATATATTTTATGACTTATACTCTAAAACGACTTGAAAATAATTGATTTTGGAGGAAATAATAATGTTAACTGTTTCAAATTGGTGTTGAGAAAACTATTCTTTATGATCAAATATTGTTCTAATCATTAAGTTGTTAAAAATTGGTAAAAGGATCAGATTCTGCGTGTAAGATGTCTAATGTTTCAAAAGATCAAGTTGTGACAAAATTCTGAAAAGCTCACTATTGCCTTTACCTTACTCTTAGGTACCTAGTTTCATTATTAAAGTTATTGTTGGCAGGAAATATAATAATGTTAATCGAAATCATTTCGGTGCCATGCTCAAAGTTGTCAAAATCTAAGGGCCGGCGCACACCTGTTGAAGCGTAGCGCAGAGCAATTTTCGACGCTATTTCAACGCTAGCAAAATAGATTTTGGCTTGCCAGGGAAAAATATTCTTGAGGTTCGCTTTTTCTAGGTATGCGCCGGCACTAATGGCGACAGATGGTAGGTTCCGTTGACTTCCCATTGTTATTTTGTTACTGTTTCGATCTTTTCGATGCTAGTTATTCAGTTTGTAATTGAATTATGCTACGTGCGGAATATTTTAAGACAATTTTGCATTTATATTCAGATTTAAAAGAGATACAGGGTCATCAGTTGATGAAATAAATTCCACATAAAGGTGCCTGTCCTCCGGAAGATCGCGAGTTTTAATATTTTTGATGGTAAAAATTTATCCATAATACTGGTGAATGCACATCGGAAAATTTAGCGATAATTTTACAATGCAGAGTAATAAATGCTCGAAACGAGCGGCAATACGGTTCAATTTAGCATCGCTAATAAGCAATTTAATTTCTTGTCTCGCCCTCGATATCATATCCAGTTCAAGATGCGCCAGGCGAATTGATATTTTTCTGTACTTACCATTTTAAATCTCTTAGGATCACGCCCTATCGCTTTGTAGCCGTTGGACACGCACCTTAAGGGTTACGACTTATTGATCGATGGCGATCGATAGTTTGTCCATACAAAAAGCACAATTAGCATGGGACGCTGTTTGCCACGTTGATGCGAAAAAATGTATACAGCGTCCCATACTAATCGGGCTTTTTCTACGCCGTCGATCAATGTGTTGTAACCCTAAGTCTGCTTTCACCTTAGGCGGTTTTAGCAGTGCATCTCTTGTTTCATTAATAACGATATCAGCACGACCGCAGTGCGCTTCCAATAGCTTCTTACCAATACTGTGCACCCGCCTAATGTGAAAGCATATTAATAGTTTGTAGCCATTTTTTTAATTTGTAAATATCGTGGTTACCTCTGTGATATTATGGGTACGCCATTTAATTCGATCGATTGTTATTAACAATACTACCACGAAATTAATAGATATTTCACTATTTAGTTTTTATATTTTTTGATAGATAAGATATGCCTTTACTCGGTGATACGTGTGTTCTATCATTAAGTGATAAGATGTTTAGGACTAGCGCAACGTCTTGCGTTGCAGCTAATAATCACAATATCACTTGCCATTAAAGGCACTGAAGTTTGCTTTAATGCTGCTGGGATTGTTTTCTAACTTTTTCTTTAACTAAAAACTATTTTCGTGGTCGTATTGTAGTGCTTCTAGTTAATTTTGCTATCACATGTTGTACATAAATACTTTTGACTGTAAAATGTTTGCTTTTATTTTTTGGAAGCATTTATTAGCACCTCAGTCCATACGGCGTGAAATGTACACATTGTATCTATGTATGATAATATATAATATTTTCATACTGAATATTTGTTTTATTCTACGATTCTTTTAATAAATTGGTATATAAAAAAACATTTTATTTTTTTCGTTCTTTATTTCATTAAAATATATTACATAATGAAATATCAAATCAATTAGGTAATTTTAAATATTTTATGTACAAAATAATTTGTTTAATCTCTTCATGACTAGGTAGGTTCACTTTAAGCCAATAAATGTTAGGATTTAATTATAGTTTTTATATTCTTGTTAATTTAGCAAAAGCACTGAGCTTAGGTACATATTGATTACCAATTTCTTTCTTCTTCTTGTGGTGCCGTCTCCTATCAGAGGTTGGCTATCATTAGGAAGACGAATGCCTAGTAGAAAGGCTTCCTGGCCTAAAAACCAATGTGAATGGTTCGATATGAACACCACATCACTGTTCAGGGCTGCAATCTCCGGGATCCGAATAGCTCTAATGATAGCCAACCAATTTCTTTACGATTTCTTAATACATTATTGTATAAAAAAATTGTTGAAACAATTGGATTTTGAGCATTCTGGATACTATACAATGTGATTATAAAGCATTGTTAACAATGTCGCATACATTCGCAATTTATAAAGCCGCACGTTTACAAATAATCGTCGTAAATGATAATATGTATTATGATGAGATTGATATGTGATACGAAATAATGCATAATGTTATTTTTGTGATATTTTTTTCAAGTTTTATATTAATTTAAACTTACAAACTAGTTAATTTTTATAATTAAATTACGCTTACAATTATGTAGTCCGATCTAGTACATGCCCTCCAGACTTTAATACCAAAAGTCTATACAAGTACCTACTCCTCCAAAGTCGCTACTTTGGACTTATTTCCGATTGAACACTTATGATTTTGTTTTTAATGAATTTATATTATTCCTATTGACATTTCCGATGTCTCTACCCCCAAATTAAATCGACACTTGACACGAAATATCAATAGAAACAACTCTTGACATGTTTTAATGATATTTTGAACTCAAGGTGACATTCACACAAAATGATGTCAGGACTTGTTTTTATTCGATGGCCATGTGTGAAAGTACCTTATTAGGTAATATTAGTAATGCTAATGTTCTTATTTTAGTAGGAAGATCGGCCCGAGAGGTCCTCATAGTGCTGCGTGCCAGGGGGTGCGCGATATCCGGGGTAGTTGTTGTTCAATGCGTGCTGGGAGAAGAAGGAAGAGTAGTCCTTCTTTACCTGTAACATAAAGTTCATATTCCCCTTTTAATAAGTAAATGGACATAATTAAAACCAGTTTCTCGATCCCGCAGTGTGTTACGTTGTTCTACTGATGACCCTAAGTTGTATGGAAATGTGAGAGATTCTTTCAAAATTAGTGTGATTTACCGACGTACCATCAACATTAAATTCAACTTTTCCCTTTTCCATATTTAAGGTTCCCCCCATAGACTTAATGTAACGTTACTGTACGTAATGTCACGTTAATTCATTTATACGAGTATTAGAAGTTTTAAATTTAAATCAAGTTTACATTAACGGAACGTCCATGCAAGTCTACAAACTATGTTTCGTTGTTACTAAATGATTTACCTAATTCCACGGAACTAGAATGCCAAAGCCTTTCACAGATAGAACAAGAAAATGGTTGTCAATATGTGTAACGTGATTTGTTTAGACGATTACATGAATTCATGACTTGAAAAGTATTTGCGAAGCCTAAATTGTGGCTACAGTAGTCCACCAAGTATCGAAATCTGTTAATAGAAAATAGAATCACACTTTTTCGTAGACAAACTTACAAATTCAGTATTATAGTCCGGGAATAGGTCGGACTGAGTCGGAACGAAGCTTAGGCCTCGTTCATGGCAATTAGATCGACAAGCGAATATTGCCGGAGCTAAAACAGACAATGCAACGGTTGCGGTCAAAACTACACTTACTTCCAAATAGTTTTTTTTTTATTTATTTAATTTTGATTAATTAACATATATTTAAAATTATAAGATTAGTTACAGACTAAACTACAGATATTCTGAAATTAAATTTTTATCCCGACGTTACTGTTTATTAACGAAATGTGCTTAAAATATTGAATTGATTGATTGTTATTTTGTACTTTGTTTATAATGTTTGATTTTAAAGTGTTAGTGTTTCGAAGAATTATAACCACCTGCTGTGAGTAAGTATTACATTTGAATTTAACAAATCGTTATTTCAAGCTGTTAAACTACAGCTGGTTTAGAGGTTTTGTGAATAAATATGCGAATAAAAAATATTTACAATGTCAGTGATATCCAAGAATATATACAGCATGCATTTTCTTGTTAATCTTTGTAATCTAAGGCGTTTAGTAAAGTCCACGTCACGGGAAACGTATGTAAAGAAACGTCAGTGTTCGCAACATATTTTTATATTTTATTATAATTTGTAAAATAGTCAAAATCGTCATTCAACCACGGAAAAATTCAGATGGAATTGAAAATTAATACAAAACTTTAAATCATCATTATTTTCGATGACTGATGTGATGCGGTTTCGATCTCAGCGTAAAATAGTAGCTGGTTGTTTGTTTACATAGTCTGACAATGACTTTAGGGTAGTACAGTCAGCAACGAAAAGATGTATAGGTACACAAGTCGTAGGTAGTACTAAAGTGTATACTACATCTTTTCGTAACAATATAACAAGGATCTCCTCCCCATTGCGACATAAAAAGCTTTTCGTCTAATTATTTCTGCGTTCTGTTTCATTTTTATTGAGGTTCTGGAACCCTTAGGGTTGAGACACATCTACCGATGGCGACCGACGACTGGCCCATATAAACGCCATCGACGCGGCGGCGACGGCGGACGGCTTCCCATACTACTCAAATGAAATTTTTGTATGGGCCGGCCGTCGATCGCCGTCGGTAAATGTGTCTCAACCCTTATAAAATCGTCCAATTCGTATCGGTCCGTCCGCATCCGTTCCAGTCTGTCACACAAAGCGTTCATAACTTCCACAGTTAGGTAGGTACAAAAATGCTTGAATTTTGGTATTCAAACAATTATTGTCATAAATAACCATTGCTGGCAATTCATTTCTTTTAACAGCGGCCTTGTAAAAGGTATCGTTGAAGAGTTATTTTTTCAAAAGAGACTATCCTTAGAACATATTTTTATCAGCTGTTCTGTTTGCAAGATTAACGTCGTCAAAGTCGTGAGTCATTTGTGTCAGTTTTCAATTGGTTACCTTGCGTGGTCTGCAGGCAGGCCCTTTGGCCAGCTGCCTTCTGGCTTCATTCTCCGCCGCTACAGCTTCCCTGATCTGCTGGGGCGGCCATTTCTGGTCTCCACGCATGTTGGCGCCTCCTAATTACAAATATTTGTTTTATTACAGTTACGTTAGATTCTTGCATAGTTCTTTATTGTTTACCTTGGTACCTAGATTAAATTTACCATTATACCCATACATGTTTTGACACATGATATTGAATCCTACGATATCGTAACAACATTTTCAGAACTGGTAAAACCTTTCTTGTATTTTATAGTGACTGATTTCTTTTCCATAGTAGCTACAGGATGGATTTATACATGTGCGATACTTAAGACGTCGACACTTTAAGACGTCGACACTGTAAGTCGACGTAAGCTCTCACATTCTTCCGGCCTTCATAAACAAGTCCACAGGCGTATTATGAAAGCTTTTACGTGTCCCAAGTCACTTTTCTAAAGCGACAATCCGACGCATAAAAAGGCAATTTTTAAAACAGTGTACTATGTACCTAACTACTTAGTTGCAACGTCACCGTACTTTATGTAGCTACGAGCATCAGAGAATTTTATTTTCTCTGATATTGGTGCTGTGAATCAAAAAGTTCTTGCTTACTACGCTCCCTTATGAGAAGCGAGAAAGATTTATAAGGGAGAGAAAGGCACGTTCCAGATTTCGACAAATTATTTAGTGGAACAATTTTATTTTCTCAAACGCTGGTATGAGGAAAGAGAAAAGTGAGCTCAGATTACAGTCGAGCTGCCGTGGGAATTTCTTTATAGTGTAAGCTATCGCGGAAAAACAGCAATAAATCAGTGACGTAAAAAGTCGTGAAAGCAGATTTTTACATTGCAAGATTACGATCTAATGGTAACTACAGAACACAGTGAAATCAAGAGCATATCATACCGTTGTATGAAGCAGTGGCGGGTTGACTAGCAAATACTGGTGGCGGCCTCTGGTGGACAGGTTGCTGCTGACGAAGAGTGATTGTTGTTGGTGGCGGCTCAAATTGCTTCTGTGGGGGCTGGTACGCCGGCTCAGAGTACTGAGGCTGGGGTGAATACTGCTGCGGTTGGGGCGAGTATTGCGGTGGCTGGGGAGAGTATTGCGGCTGGGGCGAGTACTGCTGCGGCTGGGGCGAATATGCAGGCTGCTGCTGGTACTGTGGCTGCGTACCGTATGTCTACATAAAACAGATAAGTAATCTTTAGTATATTAATAAATTCTTGACATAAAATTGATTATTTACTTCATACACAAATAGAGGCGTTTATAGGATGATAATGCTATTTAGATCAAAGATAGTAAAAGCGAAGTCGTAATACCCTGTGAAGCCATGAAACCGGAAACCAATTTCATTTGCATAGAACTTACCGCGTATTAGTAAAATGCATTAAGTTTAGCATGCAAATCGTTTACTATGCAAAGTCATATTTGTCTCTTACCTCTCTGTTAACAGCGAAAGTTTATTAAAGTTAGTGATGAAAACAAAGACAGAAAACTAGCGGCGGTGACGAACTCGATCGTGACATGTAAGTACCTGAGGGGAAAGAGGGGCTGGTACGGGACCCCAGCGGCTGTTCGGTTGACGGTACTGTGGTGCGACTTGCGGTGACTGAGGGCCCTGGCGGTAGGTGGAGGGAGGGGCAGGAGAAGCAGTTGAACCTGGCCCGAAGGGTATGAGCTTGCTCAACCCTGTGACCTCTTGCTTACGGCCCTCGCAATAACCAGACTGCTGGTTTTGCTGGGGCTGATTTTGCTGCTGGTATTGGGGCAAGTTTTGCTGCTGATATTGGGGCAAGTTTTGCTGCTGTTGGTATTGGGGTTGGGTCTGTTGTGGCTGATATTGGGGTTGACCCTGGGATTGAGGATGACCCTGGGATTGGGGTTGAGCCTGGGATTGGGGTTTCTGGGACTGTTGTTGCTGCTGCGCCTGCGCGTTGTACGCAGGACTCTGCTGTAGGGATTTAATACGCTTGTAGTAAACGTCGTGCCTTTACAATTTAGGTAAGCATGCAATTATAGTGCTTTTCCATCACCTCTAAGCTTGTGCTATATGCAGCATTTACGTAAGTATACCTAATATTATTTCAATTATATTTACACCAATTCTTATGTAAAGGTACTTGTATAAAATTTTAGCAATTCCTACCTGTGGGGTCTGATGATAACCGTTGGTTTCGGGCACTGGCGGCCACACCACTTTCTTCTGGCCTGGAACAAATATGATTACTCTATTATTTCGTATCTCATTATAACTAATTATGTTTTACAGTAATTTAGCATGCCGCATGAAATGGAAAGTGTTTTTATTCAGATAACGAATGAAAATAATTGTGTCGTGAAACAAAAGTGTATCATCAACATACGATCTCACCGCCCATTTAGATAGTATCTGGAGTCAGATCATTATTCAACACTTTGAAATACTTATTATGAGACATTTCGCTTTAAATTAGCCCAGCGCACGAGTTTCTTGGATATGAGCCAGCCATCTATGAAAAAATATACATGTTTTTTTGGGGTGGCCGACCACCAACAGACTGGGATTTCGAAAGAAATTTGATGCTCCGTATTTATTTATTACCTAGTTTTGGTTGATAGATGACACGAGAATTCGATCGTGATTATTATGTGGAGAATGGAGATGTATTTTCCCTTTTTCAATATTAATAGAAAACGTTTTTTTATGACGTGAATGCGAATTTTGTTATATCTGGCAATGTCCCTGAAATATTCCAGTGATTGAGATCTCTATTAGCATGCAGTGCATGTTTCAAGTGAAGCATCATAAACGCAAAATGTCGAAACTGATCAATAATCTGAAATGAGAAAGATGACCAGATGGTTCATCAAACAGAACAACTTTCTATTTTAATCGAGTGAGCATTGAAGCTTTCTATGGAACAGCTAATTTCTTTGCCGCGATTTCTGTTGGTCTTATGATAAAAGTTTTTTCATTTTGATAATAATCAACCTTCAAAAATTGACCACGCTTCAAATAAACAGCTTGTATTTTAATATAGGTACCAATTGACTTATTGGTCAGAGTCAATGGTCTTAAGTTCTAAACCAAAGACGTACTCGTATGTGGAGATATTTTATGAATGTGACGTGATATGACGAGTGTACTTCCCCCAATATGTCTACCTATTGTGAATCTTTGAATAAACCAGGTATGTAAATAAATAGAACGTTGTATTTAGTATATTTCTGAATGGAAATTTATCTTAGTTCATAATAATATAACCGGAGTTAAAGTTCTAATTAGTTTCCGGCAACACGAACTAGCTTCGTGATTAGTTATCATTAGTGTGTTGTGTATCGGTTTTCAATTTACTAAATATCTATCTAGGATCAAAGCGAGCACATGCCCTCCCATCTTAACAAGTTGATATTGTTAGTATAGATTTGTCAGTTGCTTGTTTTTGATAAGTTTAAACAGATGTGCACTTGTGTTCTGGCTTTTATCAAATTGTGTAATTTCAAAGGAATTCCTAGTGTGCTGGTTTAGACACGCCACTCTAGAGCATAGATAGACTGTAGGAACCTACAATATTAAAATTACACAATCTACAGGCTGTAAAATTAAATGGGACACTTACTTAAAGGGGTGCTTCAGACCATCAAACTGAACAACTTTTATTATGGGACAAACACTGAAGTTGCGTAAGAAAATTCCGCTGTCCCATACAAAACTGCAAACAACACGACTGAAATGTATGGGACAGACAGATTTTTCTTTCGCGGTTTCGATATTGGTCCCATAGAGAATGTTGTTTACTTTGATGGTCTGAATCACCCCTTTAAGTAAGCGTCCCATTTAATTTTACACCCTGTATACATCGTTCCATGTGAGATAAGAAAGATAATCAGATTCCTACTTGATATCTGCCAATTCTCATTTGAAATTAAGTACCTAGGTGCAATATACTTATCAGAAAGATGAAAGTAAGTACCTAAGTATTCAAAATATCTTTGTCAATAAAGTCTTTCAAAGAATACCTAGGTAGGTACCTATATGATATTCTGTGCAACAGTGGCCTCGATTCGGAGTGTACCACGACTAAACTAAACTAAATGTATTCCTGTCACTTTCTAAAATAAGATTAAGAAAAGAGACAGAAAACCAACAGCTGACTTTAGTGCTGTCAAAGTGACATTAAACGCCCAAAAACGACTTAAATAAGATGGCGTACATTATGATGGCATCTTATTTTGCGCATTTAACGTCACTTTGACAGCACTAAAGTCAGCTGTTGGTTTTCTGTCTCTTTTCTTAATCTTATTTTAGAAAGTGACAGGAATACATTTAGTTTAGTTTATTTTTATTTTATTTATTTTTTATTTGTTTATTAGGAAGCCAACATGACACATATAGTTTTACATTCACAATGGTACATGATAATTTTGAGTGTATACATGTCATACTTATAGGCTAACTCAGAATGCATAAAAAGCTTAATTTAAAAAGAAGGTGCATACATTTCTTGTTTTTTTTTTTTTAAATTTTGTTGTTAAACAACGCGACGTGACGACTGATGGTTGTCGCGCCAATTCCGAATACAGGTACATACCTATTGATTTACACTATAACTATTCTAAAAATACTTTTTTAACTTATTTTTAAATACAGCTAAAGAGTCGTGAAAAATGTCCACATCCATTTGTTTACTAATAGTATTATAAGTTTTCAACATTCTTGCCAATGGGGCTGAAATTCCCAAATTGGTTCTTGCCAGCCGATTTTTAAGTGGTACATAATTGACAAGTCTACTTTTTTTTGCTGTTAGTTTAGTCGTGGTACACTCCGAATCGAGGCCAGTATATGACGACCGACCGCCCAAAGTGGATATTCGTAGTCTCTGCTTGCCCCTTTGCGTGAGTTTATGTATGTAGGTATGTAGGTATTTGAAAGACGTTCGGCGTTGTTCTAAGGAACAGGGCCTCTACCGGCACATTCGAACTTCGCAATTGCGTGAACATTTTCGTTCCAATGTCAACTCTATTACAATGAAGTGCGGACCGAAACAGTGGCGATGTATTGAACATCGAAAGTCCGGGTACAGGGCCTGAACACGATGATGTTGAAAGTACAGTCAAGAGCACGTCAAGCTTGACACTTTGGATTTTGTACCGTTCTTATTTATGCGCCATGAGCGTTACAATCGAACTGCAAGTGTGAAGCTTGATGTGCTCTTGACTGTACCTAATTTAAAGTATGTCTAAAAAGTACTAAGGGTAGGTATAATCTATCTAGAGGTCCGTCAACCCGATGCGACGGTAATTTCTACGTTGAAAAAATAAAGCTGAAACTTTTGTACACGTACTATAATCAGCATGTTTCAGTATTGCTTAGTAGGTACCCCAACATTTTGCATTACCAATGTCATGTCAGCTATAATACCTAGAATTTAGCTCCATTGTAAATGTTATTGTGTAGGCGAAAGTAATAAAAATATTGAGCCAACAGTTATTTAAGGTCGTGTAACACATTACACGCGTGACTGTGCAGCTTTCTGACAAATAAACTTGTTGACCACGCTTTTATTTGGCAAAAATAAATGGAATATTTGCATTTGGTAGACAATTCCCTTTTTTTCTAGTATAAACCCAGTTTAGTCAGACTTTATAAAAGAACTAGCGACCCGCCCCGGCTTCGCACGGGTGCAATGCTGATATAAACCTTCCTCTTGAATCACTCTATTACAAAAAAAAACGCATCAAAATCCGTTGCGTAGTTTTAAAGATCTAAGCATACATAGGGACAGACAGACAGCGGGAAGCGACTTTGTTTTATACTATGTAGTGATGGATCATTAACGCCACCAAGAGCTACAACGGAAGAGCTTCCGACGCGGTGGTAGAGTCAAAAACATTACGGCAAAAAGTTATCTTTGTGAAATTATTTCGAATTAAAGTCTTTTGGCTTTGACCGGGAGACCTATCGGTTTACTGATCGTAATCCATCGCAGATTGATCACAGACCTCGAATGCAAACACCAAGAAATGTAAGCAGCAATGTCTACTTACGTGTAATTAAGATTGTATAAAATTCACTAAATTAATTGTGTGTATGAGAGCAAGACGCGCCCGCCTGGCTCGCAGGACGACTACTGGTTGGCTCGGCTGCCAGGTATAGGTGCGCAAATATCTACCGCATATTATATTTTAAGAGTGCACATTTTTAGGACACCACACCACCTGCCGTCTCTCTCTAGTCTCTACCTCACGCTTTGCGGTGAGAGATGAGTAGGCACTTCAAAAATGGGCACACCTGCTCCAGTGAACTGTGACCTGAACATCTAGGAATAGAAATCAATCTAACTACGGCATAGTCTGCTGAAATCGATAACAATTGAAGGGTGTTTGAAATATCAAACGATTTTAGTTTGAGCACTTGCGAACTATCCGAATGATCCAGTTTTACACTGGTTTTTTTTAATATTCATATTCCAATATAATATCCTAATATCAGTAAAGTCACGCTGTCATAATTTTTACGTTACGTTCAAACTAAAATGCTGATCGCACACGTTTGCAAATAAAGTTTTTATGATGTAAAAATCTATTAAGAAGGGATTTATCAAGACTCGAGCACCGGCTTCGGTGGGTAATTCGAACGAAGCCATCCTTAAGGGGCGTCCGCCCGGTTTTGAGTAACTTTGTAACCATTTTATACATTAACTATGGCACTTTTTAAGCAGAAAACAAAACTGAACAATCTACAGGATATGAGAAGTGATGTGGTTTTTCTCGAAATCTATTTTAATTAATAAAACTGAAGAAAAACGACTCCAAAGTCACCTCTTTTTTTCCAATTGTAACCGTTTTACTCTTACATCGTTGATCAGAAGAATATGAAAATTTACAATATTCTTCACAATACAATATAAAATGATGTGGTTTTCTTATTTTTTGAAATTCATAAAAAATCATACAGGTTTTCAAAGAAAACGGAAAATTCTGACCGGAGCCGCGCAATTGAAGCGGGATGGCTAATTGCAAAAGTTTGCTTGTAAGAAAGAGAGCCTTGCAGATGGGAGGAGTAGCCTTAATGTTAAGTAGAAAAACAATTATGTATTAAGTAGGTACCTATATGAAGTAAATAAATACAATACATTTATTCTGTTTCATACCTACGTACACTCCTGTTCTATTTATTCAACCATTTGTGACTTTACATTTTTTAGTTAAGTTTTTGTTTAGCTTAGTTCATCTCGAGACAGTCCGTCGGGAATCGAATATAATTATATATAAGTACAGGGTCCTTCTTAATATGCTGACACTTTTTTAAAAGGATGATCAGACCATCAAACTGAACAACTTTCTCTATGGGACCAACATCAAAATCGCGGCTAAAAAAAATATGGGCTTTGACGCGTACCTAGGTATTAAATAATAAATAAATAAAATGTAAAATACATGGATAAATTACCGTAATTTATAATAATATGTTCCATCATCTCAACAAGATTGTTCCCGTTGAAGGTACCTAGGTACTTAATACCTACCAGTTAACATAAAGTGCCTAGGTACATAAATAAATAAATAATGATCTAGGTAACAGCAAGATCAATGAACATCGTCTCAAGAAATAGCATTAACGATAATTATTTTAATCACGATAACAAGCTATGGGGCAGCTGTCCGAAGATGTTATGGGACATGGCCGTAATTATCTCGTCCATTGAGCCATGCAATTAGAATTAATTACCAATGCCATCATGGCATACGTGTTATAATTATGTCCAAATCGATTATTTACTCATTGCTTATTATCGTACAACTTTACAGCAGACAAAACCAATGGACAGAAGTTGCCGCAGTCGGTCAATCCACACACTATATCTACCTGTCGTGACATAGACAGAGATAATGTTATTGAAAATAACTGATGCGCCTGTTCCGGATGGCCTTTCGATAGAAAATATTCCGGTCCTGTAGGCCTAGCATGCCACCCCCGAGAAAACGACAAAAATCGAGACGTGCCTCCATCTTTATTATTTTACGTATGCCAAAAAGAGCGCGCATGACGGTTTTCTCCTGGTTTTCTCGTTTAAACGCTTTGTCGTGGGTGGCATGCTAGCCGTGCTGATACATCCGTATCACGGCATGGTTTGGGTAGAATAATGCCGACTCATTCAGGACTACCCAATATATATATTGATATAATTATGTTCAGGACACATGATCCGGTTTTGCACAAAGTACAATGTCAAGTCTAAAAGACTCATTAGTAAAAAAAAATACAAACATTAACATTTCAAAACAGAACACACGTTTACACGTATTGAAAAATTACATACTCATTAGTCACTTGCATCTTTTCAGCGGCAGTTTATTATTAGCCATTGATTCATGAAGTGTGTAGCGGCCCCGAAAGTGGAGAGTCATCCGAAATAGTTGCAGGTGACGTCAAACAGATCCGTTTTATTATTGCAAACACAAAATCTAAAGTTCTAGGTAATAGAGTATTCATGTTTTCGCGTGGCCATCTAACGTTTAAAATTTTTACACGTCTGATTTAACCGACATTTTATTCGTTTTTCCTTGCACGTTAAGTGAAGATTGAAATTCAAATTCTTTTCAACCACTATAATATTTATAGCAGCTTATCGTAAATTTAAATTTAAAACTTACCTATCGATACCAAATCTACACCTATTATTTGTTTCCATCTTACACATTATGACATGATCTAAATAATCCATTTAGTTAGTAATCATTTCGATACAAAGATCGTAAAAAACTATGGAAATAAGAAGAACAGGGTACTGGGTGGTTAAAGTAATTTTTTTAATAGCTTAGGGTTTAAGAGTATAAAAACGTTTTCGCTTTTTGAATGGAGCTTCGTTCCTCTTCATCCAGGACAATCTCATGGAGAAAAATATGGAGGAGGCCTATGTCCAAGACGGACTGATCAAGGGTTGTAATGGATGAATGGATGTGAATGGCAGTGCATGTGAATCAGTCTATCAATTATACTTTATTTAGTATATAGATATACCTACCTACGTTTCAAAAAATATTGTAGCTAGAAACGGTTAATTAGAACCTTTGCACTGGAAAGCTTAAATTGATTGATTGACTTCTTAAATTGATATTTGAAGTTTATGAGTTTGTATTTTGTAAGTGCGTCTAAATTTTAAAAGTAAAGTTAAATATAAATTAATTAAAATATGTGGGACTCTTATTAAAATCACTATTAACATTCACTAAACACTTGGACCCTATCCACTACCATAACACTTATACGCACTTTAATAAATCAATTAAAAAAATAAATTACCGAAAAACAGTGTCTCAGGCATGACGGTTTGTATTCCTTCGCTGTCGGTTATGTACTAAGAACAACAAAAGCAGGTAAAGACACATTTCACACAATGGCTTCCAATCTTTGCCAAATACATCGGGCTAATGAACATTTTTCGTCATCAGTAGCCAGAGGACAGATGATTCCATGTAGGAAATTAATAATAAGTATTGGGGCATTACACCCTAACTAAAATTAGCCGTAAAGTAGTCATTTCATTCATTAATCTTGAGTTCAATGTATCACTATTTCCTAGAGTTTCGTGTTCACGTTTTGTGTCTGCTTCGGTTTTCCTGTTGGGCTAGTTCGGTACCTAGGATGAGTAAAATTAGCTGCTTGAGTATGCGGAACAGAACACTGAAATGCAATGGGTTTTCTGTTCTAATGGAAATTTAATTTAGGCGGCATGCTGAAAGTAATGCTTTTATTTTTATCAAATGAATGGTAAGTGTAAACAAAGCCGGTAGACGCGTGGTCGTCGAACATTTTAAAACTTTAACCTCTACAAAACGTTAACGTACGGAAAGCAATTAGCATTTTGTTTCACGGCTGTTTCAATCATACTTAATATTCATAGTGCAATGCGCAATGCTTTAGGACGATTTGTGTTAATCGGCATGGAATGGGATCTACCCTAAGACGTACTTTTTTAAACGATTTTTGTGACTTTCATATTTAGGACGCTACAACATCCTAGGATACGCCATTACATGTCGTATAAGTATTCCGAAAGCGAAAAACAATATCGAGCATGACCGTGCTGTTGTTTTGTGGAAAAAAAGCAGTCATACCTACCTAGTTCCGAATCCATAATAGCGACTTGTGGTAACTAGAATCTGAAGGTCCCATTCCAAACGAAAAACATCTGTTAATGACATTCTATGTGACCTATGCGACATAAAAAGCCTGACTATTCTACCAGGCACAGGGTACCTTTGGTAGCTCTCATGAATTCAGAGTACACATTGCCCGTAGCATTCAGCTGTCCGTCCCAGCTGCGGGCGGATCTCATCCTCGCACGTTCTGGTGGCCATTGGCTGTCGAACCGGTGGTTGGAGTGAACCATCGTATCCAATATCGCCTGCACTTGGGTGGGGTCTAACTCTGGCAAGCAGGGTGCAGTTGGGTTAGAAAGAATTTGTTCTAAGTTTGTCTCAAATAACCGCTAGAAATGAGCGGTAGTTTGGGAACAAATCGGGTTGCTGAATTCGATCTAACCCACTGTCCATTAGTAGCGTTAGTAAGCATATAGAATTGGAATACAATTAAAAAGTTCAAAACAACAAAAAGCTTTTATATATAAAAATTTTGGGTCTTGCTTAAAAATGTCTTCGGACTAAGTTTCTTGGTCCAAATACATAGAGGAAAAGTTCGATTTTAAACATTGTGAATTAAATCTTACTCTTTAAAATTGCAATCAGAGGTTGTGTATAGAAGAAAAGTAGGTAATGTGTGTACCAGTACCAAGTCGGGTTAAACTTCTTGTCTACAAATAAATAAGTTGTAACAATTGAATGAATGAATAAAATATAGGTAACCTATTTATTTAACTGAAAGTATATTTCATACAGTAGTTTTCCATTATTTACCAGATTTCCTTGTCAATCTTTATATTTATTTTTTCTGGAAACAGGTGAGTATTTTTTTTTACCTGTTTTGTCCTACTGCTGGACAAAGGTAAGTATATTTTTATGAAAATAGATATAAATTTAAAGCATGTGCATGGCATGTGCATAAAGCCCCCTTTATGACTTTTAATTTTATTTAGGAATTCGATTTGTTTAGAAATTCCAAAGAAAATTGGATGAATAATAGAAAATTGGTAGAAATAACCAGTAGGTATCAGGGGTGGGTGGGAAAGACGTTTATCCCGACTGGCTTAAAGTTTACTAAGTATTCAAAGAACAACCAACCAGAGGAGATACAAAAAGTGTAAACTTACTAGGATACCCCCTGCGGTTTCGTTCCTCCTCCTCTAGCATGCGCAACACTGCAGAGTTGGCGAGGTTGGTCGGCTTGTCCGTGCTAGGGTTGTTGAAGTCGATTCTGTAACAAACAATACGACAGCATTATTGTCGCGATTTGGTTTTTATAACACTCTTATTAAGGTTTGGTAAAAAATGGCGATAGTAAGTTGTTTATACTAGGTATATTCTATTTAAAGAATCTTTATTAATTTCTCATTTCGACATTGTCATTTACATGAGAAAAACTTAAAAACTATTACCAATTTAGTTAAAAATATGAGCGTATTAAAAACTACGAGTATTTTAGCTAAACACTAGCGACCTTCCCCGGCTTTGCACTGGTGCTATTCTGCTATAAACCTTCCTCTTGAATCACTCTATCTATTTAAAAAAAAACGCATCAATATCCGATGCGTAGTTTTAAAGATCTAAGCATACATAGGGACAGGCAGACAGCGGGAAGCGACTTTGTTTTATACTATGTGGTGATTACAAATGCGGGTAAGTTACTAATACAAGGAACATCATCAATTCATCATATCATAACATAAAAGCTTCATAAAAGATGCGCAGAAAAATACACAGATTTAGTTCAACTGTACTGGATGTGTCAACATAAGTTCGAGGTAAGTACTTACTATATTATAGTTAGGTAAAAGAATAAGTATAGTTTGTTTTAAGTGGATCTAATCATTTATATTTGTTTGTTTCTTAGGTTTTTTTTTTGTCTTTTTGTGATTTTAGTCTAATTTAATGCACCCAATAAAAACTCAAAACTACACTAAATTAAACTTGAAACTCAATATACGATAACACCTCATTTTACACCTACAAAATGTGCAGTTGTAATTAGGTTTGCTAGGGCGGGCATTCCACGAGGGCGGATTCGCCATTTGCACCTCAACTTTTTGCTATGTCCCATAACCATAATTATGATAGTTATGTATGACTCATAACTCCCGCACTTCGTATAAACCCTGTGCTTTCAGAAGTGCGCCTGAAAATATATAATTATTATAAAAATAATGTATTCAATAAATAAATTAAAAAAAAAAAACATGATTATGATAGTTATGTATGTCCCATAACCATAATTATGCCGATTAATTTGAGGCCGAAAGGCGGTCTGAAAAAACTCTGACACCAGGGCTCTGCCCACACGATAAGAAGAAGACCACAATTATGATAGTTATGTCCCATAACCATAATTATAGTAGTATTTCAGCGAATGACGGCTGTTTTTTATTCAGAGTTTGCAACTTTTAAGTAGCACAACTGTTTTTTATCATCGCTATATCGCTATAACTTTTTTTTCAAAATAACAGACTTTTTTCGATGTTCCATAAGGTTCCATATCATAATTATGCCCCTTGTAATCAATTGAATTTTTCCTTGATTTTTTTCCAATACGCCTTTAGCACTGCGTTTTTAAAGTGAAACTTTCACTTAATAACTATTTTTCCAGTATAAATTTAATAATTAGGTGCTTATGCAAAAAATTGACCATGATGGAAAATTCCATTCCGGAACCTGAAATGAGCCTTATGGCCATACAACTCACTATAGGTAATCTGAAATCGTCTGAATTATCTAAAGCGATAAATCTATCTTCCTATAGACTTTCTCGACACGATATTTAACTTTGAACATCGCGATGTGAGAACCGTGGGAAGTTGCACAAGAACTCGATGACAAAGCAGTAGTCTGCTAACTCCTTGATTGTGTTTCCGAGTTTCCAATTCCCTCATTACGATCGACTATACGGCGACGTATGAAGTCACCGTGTCTCGAAAGCCTTGGATTTGGGAAAACATGACTGTGTTTGTTTAAAACTAGGTAATTATTGTGAAACTTTGTTGGAGGATACGAAAATTATATGAGGATATTACAACCATTTCTTTTTCTATAACGAGAGAAATCTTATTTAACATCTAAACTATTATAAAACTGTAACAGAAGTGTGTCTGTACATTGAAGATATTTACAAAAAAAAAAAATTACGACATGGTTTTTACCTGTCCCTTATTCCAAATCACCAATTTTTTGATTTTTTGTCTGTCTGTTTGTTTGTTTGTTTGTTTGTTTGTTTGTATGTTTGTTTGTTTGTTTGTTTGGGTGTTTGCTTGTTCGAGTATCACGCAAAAACTACTGAACCGATTTTGATGAAACTTTTTTTGTTTGATAGCTTATCATCTGACTTAAAATCTGGTATATAATTTATGCGGACGAAGTCGCGGGTAAAAGCTCGTTATAAATATGTAAGTACCAAGTTAGTTAAATTACCTATTTTAAATTGTAGTTTTCATAAAACACCAAAATGTTGGTATTCTTCAAAAGAAAATAAAAATAAAAACTGTATAAAACATTACCTACGGAAGTACTATGGAAATCGCAAAAAATTCAGCTGTCAAATATCTACATTGTGTTTTGATATTGCTCATAATTAGGTATATTGTTCATTTCACTAGTTTCAACCACCCCTTTAAACATTGTTAAGCATTTAAGAGGGCTATCGGAGTCCAGTGGCGCCCTCATCAAATTAATAAAGATTTCTCAATAAAGAAAGCCTAAATTAAAAAAGTGCTCAATTGACAAACTACAAAAGCCTTCAAGCTATTTTCATATAACACTTTTATAGGTTTTTTAAAGGTCGAAACATACACATTTTGAAAAAAGAAAAAAAAAACGGCCGCTTTTGTTTTTATTCGAAACTGTCTAAAAGTGGAATGTTTAGAACCTATAAAAGTACTGTATAACAATGGCTTGAAGGCTTTTGTAGTTAGTCAATTGAGCACTTTTTTAATTTAGGCTTTCTTTATTGAGAAATCTTTATTAATGTGATGACTGGACTCCGATAGCTCTCTTAAGAAAAATTAGATGAGAAGAGTTTGAGAACCAATATTATAAACCAATAAAAAGTTTATAGGTAACGTAATAACTTCTTAAAGAAAGATTACCTTTGAAGTAAAATTAGGTACTTACCTACCATTGTACCTACCTACCTATAACAAATATTTTACAGTGTAAAGTTCTCTAAGGAATCCAGTTGTTTATTTAAAGGAGCAAAGACCGCGATCACACAATGTCTTTGATCTTCTTACGTTATTTCCAAGAAAAGAGTCATTTCTTAAAACGGTCGTGACTTAAGCCGATTTTCATCTTCAATACTTCGAACAATGAGATTCTGTATTTTTATCGATTTTGGGTACCATAAATGAAGTCATCAAATCGTGTTTTAACCTACGTAACATAACATACCTACTAACTAGATTACTGAATAAGCCTTTAACCCAGATATAATTTAAAAGGACTTTACGACTGTATTTTATGTGTTTCTTTTTGTTCTTAGAGCTGATATTAATTTGAGATAAATAACCAAAAGCGAAAAATAGGTACCATAATATTATACAGTCAATGTTTTTTATGAACGAATAATAAGGATTTAACATGCGGCTGTCTGTGGTCTCTGCCTACCCCCATGGGACTATAGCGTGAGCTTATGTTTATGAATAATAAGGGTAACAATAATTTTACGTTTTATAAAATTGATTGATTTATGATTGATGATGATTATTGATTGATAAATGAAAAAGCCGTGGGGGTTGAGTAGCGAGTAACCTTGCCTGCCATGCAGGAGGAGATGGTTCGATCCTCGTCCAGGCCGACTCGTACCAATGAGTTTTTCGGAATTTATGTACGACTAGCGGCCCGTCCCGGCTTCGCACGGGTGGACGTCTAATCTTTTCTAGCAATAAATATAGCCTATGTTACTCAGGGTGAATGCAGCTTTCTAATGGTGAAAGAATTTTTTAAATCCGCCCAGTACTTTTTGAGCCTATTCATTACAAACATACAAAAATAGGTACAAATCTTTCCTCTTTATAATATTAGTGTAGATTTGTAACACCACTGGCTTTTCGGTGAAGGAAAACATCGTGAGGAAACCGGCATGCTTCAATTTCGAGGCATGTATTGTACCCATTGCCCATTAAAAGTGGCGACGGGCTCACACCCCGTCACACTGGACAGAGTATCGGTACTACTAGTGAAACGTGGATGTTCTGAGGTTTCAGAATATCTCTGACTACCCGCTCAGGGAATATAGTCGTGAGCATATGCTATGCTATAAAATTGATTTTTAAACAGTTATTTGTACGAGATTTTTATTTATTTTAAGACCCATGGTATCTTTAGTATACTGTTTGGTCGTGCCTCTAATACATACATTCACATGGCTTCCATATAAAGAAATCGAGTTTATGTTAACCTCAATCCACCTGTACTGGAAACACAGGTTCGGATTCAGGGTTAATCAACGCCATACAATGTGAAATGGTTTATGATAATATTGATAATGTCTTTAATTTTAATAATTATACCTAAGAGCATATTGCCAACAAAACTGTTTTGCAGTTTAGCGAAATTGTATTTTACATAGCAGTTGCAAGAAAGAAGTTAAATAAATAAATAAAAATGACGGTTTTTATTTAATCGTGTGACGTCACTCGACGACCTGAAAGCTGCATGCACATCCATGTTAAACCTAAAATAACTGGCCATTAGAAAAAGATATTACCTATACCTATTTACAATGTAACAGAATTAGTCATTTGATGTTTGCCGTTTCTGTTTCCAACATAGAGTTAGAAAGATAAGACGAAGAGATTTTTTTGTCGATGCAAATATTTTCTCCATGGAGTTTGATAGATTTTCTCACGACCTTTGCATATATAGATCGCAGATCAACAAAAACATATTTCAGAATTTAAAATTACTTTGATAAACTCGGTTAATCAACTAAAAATTTTATAAGTTTCTTAAAATTTAGCCTATTATCCGTAAAAAATATAAAATAAATATAAAAAATATTGACATACCGAATTACATTAAAATACCTACCTCCAAAAATAAGTAAATATACTTACCTGATGCATGATAAGTATTACGTGTAAAAGATAAGAGGTAAAAGTACACCAAAATGTTCTCAAACTCCCTGAACAATAACTCTCTCACAATGCCCTCCAGATTCGCACCTGGACTTACGAGAGTTAGACGTCACATAAAATACGGTCTTAGTAATGTAATTCAATGTGAGGTGTCAATGCCAGGCTGGTTGTAAGTTGGAATGTAGACAAAAAGTTACGTCGAATGAACGGACTATATGTTTAGGGATATATAATAGCACAAACTAATTGTAGCGCGCGCTTCGCGTTTGTATGAACAGACAACAAACAGAGCTTCGTCCTATTTAATTTTTTTTAACACGGTATAGAAACGAATCTCTGTCCATATTTTGTCAGATTTCCTTTAAAATATAGGTAAGTATAGTTTCAAAGTTATCGTGGCTCAAAGCATTAATTGATACTAGGATTAATTTAAGATTCGTTACTAGATCGTGTTTAAAAATCTTCATTGCTAAGACAATAAAGAATTAAAAAAAGGGCCGGTTTTAAAAAAAACCTCCTCCTTTTTTGAAGTCGGTTAAAAAAAAAGACGAAACTTCAAGTAAGCAGCGCTCTCGCTGTAGCTCTCGCTATAATATTATCCTCAGACTCTACTTTAGCCTAACTCTACTAAAACCATAAAATAAATGAAAATATAAATATGAATATAAATGAAACGTTGTGAGAAGACTTTGAGATGAGATGTTTTTTATTTTATTTTCCGGGAGCGTGTAAAATTTATGAAAAATTTGCAAATTATTTGGGATGGGTAACATATAGGTATGTGTAATACCTAGGATTTTTTATGAGTACCTACACTTCTAAACTAAAATAACACTTTGTATAAATAATTATGTTTTCTCAACTATGTGTCTGTGTGTACAATAAAGTGTTAAAATAAATAGGTAAATAAACACAATTGAATCACAAGTAAACGCATTTTAATAAAATTAAGTAAGTATACTAGTTAGGTTCTTGAATTTATTGATAAAACAAATAAAAGTGGATAAGTACATTAACAATACTAGTTAAGTATTTGGCGAAAGCGTAAATTTGACAATAATTTTGAGAACCTTTACTTAAAGAAATAAAGATCGAAAAATTGTGAACCATCCAAATCATCCAATTGGGTTTGAACCCGCAATCTGCCAGTCCAAGGCTGTGCTTTCGTCCAGTTAATTATCTTTAATTCTAATTAAAATAGAACAACACCTTACCTTTGACGACCCGGTTCGTGTAATAGTTACCACGACACGCCGGCCTGCCAAACCAGGGTCCTGGGTTCGAATCCCAGTTCGGACGAACGGAGATGGTAGGTATGTTCATGCCGATGTTGTATGGTTTCCATAATAAAAAGCCTATAGTGCTTACTTGGGATCATTACAATGTATGTGCGTGTAAGCGTTATTTATTTATTATTACCTAATATTTGGAAACCTTTACTTGCTTACCGAGTAGGTAAATTATGTAATTCATTAACTCCAAAGGTTTTGTAAGTTGTTTAAAAAATACTTACATATCAGTTAAATACATGATACCTAAGTACCTAGGTAATTAAATCCAATGCTCCTTACCCATTAGTTTCGATGATAGTACCCATTGCTTACAAGCTCTTCAATACTTTATTTGTTATCAACGAACTATTTAGTATTTAATAATGCACTGAGATATTTATAAATTCATGCAAATGACTATACTTCTGAATAAATGCCAAAATCTGATTCAACGATGACTGTATACTCTTTTGTCTACCACGTTTGATAATAATAAACTTTATGTACGTTATTATGGTTACTTATTAATCTATTATTATAAATGAAAAAAGAACGTTACTTGTTCTATAGCAAAGGTAAACTGGCCCTTTATTAGATTGTTTTTTTTTAATGTGAAATAGGAATCAAAACAGATTATTAAAAATTAATAAAGTTTTAAAATATGATATTTTAACACAAGCCCAATGCTGTGCGGCGATACGGTGCGCCCCGACGCGACTGCGCGGCGTGCGCATGCGACGTTTACCAACTTACCTTGTTTATCTTGCTTTTTTGCGTTTTCGCGGCAGAAGACCATGATTGGGGCAATCTATCAAACGATCGACAATTACTTGCACGAACGGGTTGCCCGGAGTTTATAAGCAGTATATGCAAACGTCTAGTTTTGCACTCATGTGAACCTTATGTCATTGCGAATAGACCTGATAATGAGACTGACTCTACTTATAGGAGTAATATAATGTTAAGATTCATTAATGCTAGTGCAATTTTATCATGTTTATCTAAACCTACTATCTATCCACATTACTCAGGTATGTTCCTATAATAAAACTAACGGTTTGAGTCTGTTCCACACTGATTAAGTATAATCTACTAACAATAAAAGCCAAAAATTTGGAAAGTTTGGTGTGATGTCATGCCATCCAAAAATTTTCATGAATCTGCTCATGAAATGTTGTTTAGTTAATAGAAAAGAAGATGATAAATGAAGAGAATGGAGATGAATGTTGTTTAGATTCTGGAGAATTGGTTTTCATGTTTTGGTCTATATCTGTACCCAGCAGTGGATGGAAGTGAGTTGATTAGATGGATGGAGTACCTATAGTCTGAAATCACTGTAAACTTTACGGCATAACATGCTCGTAAAATCTGTATCACGTCTCGATGGATTTATTTCAGTAGTACTTTGATGGATATTGCGGAATGCAAGTAATGCAGGCGAGGTGCTAAATCTTATCCTCGAAAATGTCAGTGCCCTGCCATAATAGAACGGTCATCGGCATTCAAAATGAGACCAACTGCGTTTATCTTTAGATGCACTCTTCAATGAAGGTGTTTTCGGATACGGAGTGTTCCTTCTAAATTATGAGGATAAACTGCTGGTAAATGGCTGTTGATGTTTATAGAATGATTTGGATTTAGAGTTACCTTTTTGGCTTTTATGTAAATGATAAATATACCTTCTTGAGCTTTACATAAGGTAGGTATACTGTTTACTTTTGTAAGGAAATGCATAAATTGCTCATATTATATAGGTAGATGATTAGAAAGTAGTATGTAAAGTATATTAAGAGTAGATGCAACATACAATATCTTTGGTAGGTACGTAGTACTTACATAAAGTAAATGAGTATAGGTATGTAGAGCAATTTAAGAAACTTAAAGATTAGGTTCCTTAATCCATGATATTGAATAGTGGTTTAAAATTTTAAGTGTAATGGAAAAATTAATGCGTACTATACAACGTGTTAATGAATTAACGCAAAACTAGAAAGTAGTTTGTTTAGAATCGAGAGCAGAATCGAATTATCATGGTTTCAACATAGGAAATATTTAATATTTTGAAAAAAATTACGTTTCAAAATATTAAATATTTTTTTTGCAAAATTTAAAATTTTCTGAACCCGATGTCAACCCATCGCACGGGCACACTCACCCTACTTACTACCAAAACAAGATTATAAAAATGTATCCATGAGTACGTTAGCGCTTTCTTTCAGTGCTGAAACGATAACAAATCATTTTTGCCTCAAAACTTAAAATGCGAATAACTTTAAATTTTAACTATCAAAATAATTCAATTATTGTTTCAATCTAATTATTTTGTTATAAATCAGTTGGGGTGTATGAGGTTTTGCACTAATTCATTAACACGTTGTATACTCAATCTTCAGGATTTCTTTTTTGCATTGCTTAAACGTCGTTTATTTGGCGGTACGCCCATGATCAGCGACACTCATTCTTGTCATTCATAAGTTACAAAAATTACAGCTTCATTTCACCAATGACAATAGCACAATATTGATTCTTTTTAGGTAAGTAGGGTTTTTTAATTAGCGTTTACGCGATTATAGAACGAGCATAAATTGTTAAGAAATAATTCCCTAACATCAATATGCATTTTCAGAAATTAGAGAGAGAGAGACATCTTAACAAAAATCACAGAAAACGATTTGGATTAGGTATTTGTTAGAATATCGGAAAATAGGCATACTCTTATATAAAAGATTTTTCATTAAATTCTGGCCCTGTACCCGGACTTTGTCCGATTTTCGATATATCGCCACTGTTTCGGTCTACACTTCATTGTAATAGTAACATTGGAAAGAAAACGTTCACGCAATGGGTCTGACAAACGTTTTTCACTTTACATGTCAAATAAATCTTCAAAAAATTACGAAAAAAACTGTGTTTTTACTTTTTTTATATCTTCAAAAATGGCTGAGATATTAACGATCAAATTGCGTATTTCCGGACGAAGGTTTTAAAAACGCGGGCGGGCGCCCACTAGCCGATGACGTCACACCCCCGGTCATTCGTCAGTCGCGCTCTCGTACGCTCGCTGCTGTGCAGTAAACATCGAGTTTTCTTCAGTGAAAATGGAAAAAAAGTATTGTATTGTGCCTCAGTGTTTCAATTCAACTGTGAAAACACCCGATAAACTCTTTTTTTATGTGCCTGAGGACCCAAAAATGAGAAAGAAGTGGATGACGGCCATAAAAAGAGTAGATGCAATAGGGCCTAAAACTAAAGGGCACTGCTGTGAAGACCATTTCGATGTTTTTAAACTAATAAAACACAAATAATCATCAACAACAACAACCTCGTACGTGCAAGATGTGGATTGCGATTGCGAGTACATACCTAGATTTTTTAAATCGTTGTCCATAATGTAGGTCCTAAATAAAACACACACAGACACACTTTAAGGAAGGTTTAAGCTTGAACAAATACCTACCCGATAGTAGGTAATGCTTACATAAAACATACACACCTTTTCATCTTTATTCCGCGAATTTGACAGCCCGGTAGCACAGTCGGTAGTGAATCTGCCTGCTGTGCCGAGGGTCGCGGGTTCGAATCCCGTAAGGGACAAATATTTGTATGATGAATATGAATATTTGTACCCGAGTCATGGATGTTTGTATCTACAGGGTGAAATTGATATCATTGGCATCCTTTTAAACTAAGAGTCTACCCATCAAACTGAACAACTTTTACTATGGGAGCAAACCGATCAAAGCAAAAAAAAAATCAGCTGTGCATACATTTGAGTCGAGTAGGCATTGCAGTTTAGTATGGGACAGCAGATTTTTTAGTTGCTCCGATTGGTTTGCTCCCATGGTGAAAGTTGTTCAGTTTGATGGGTAGACTCTTAGTTTAAAAGGATGCCAATGATATCAATTTCACCCTGTATATATGTATTCTATATCGTTGTCCAGTCATCATAATACAAGTCCAGGCTAGATTCTGGTACTTTAAATGTGACTAGATAATTTGTGTGACATTGTCCAAGAAATTATAAAATCCTTATTCTTCATAAAATATTGTGCCACCATCAAACTATCCACTCTTGGCAGATTGTCCGACTGACCATTTTGAAAACCTTCATCCATTCTACACACCACACGGTTTACTTTAGTGTAATCGGTTATAAAATTAATGTAAAAGTCTCTTGAATAGACTATTCTATTCCAATAAAGAATATTTGTCGAGAGTCTGAAGGTGATAAAGATACCGCTACAATTTATGCAAAAGCTAGAAAAGTTTCACACATACATGTAAGTAAACGAAAAATACACCTTTACGTAACACTCTATTAAATAGGGTGTTCGAACTTCTCGAGCTTTTACATTATTACACAAGATGTAACAAAACATGCTAGTAATAAAATACCTATTTAAAGTGGTGACAACTCTCATATAGAGACAATGGCCTCGATTCGGACTGTGCCACGACTTAACTAAACTAAATTTATTCCTGTCACTTTCTAAAATAAGATTAAGTAAAGAGACAGAAAACCAACAGTTGACTTTAGTGCTGTCAAAGTGACGTTACATGCCCAAAAACGCTTTAAATAAGATGGCGTACATTATGATGGCATCTTATTTTGGGCTTGTAACGTCACTTTGACAGCACTAAAGTCAGCTGTTGGTTTTCTGTCTCTTTTCTTAATCTTATTTTAGAAAGTGACAGGAATAAATTTAGTTGAGTTAAGTCGTGGCACAGTCCGAATCGGTACCAATGTCGAAAAAAATCTAGTATTCCATACATTTGAGTTCAATCGGTAGGACTGCAGCTTTGTATGAAATAGCATTTTTTTTATTTTTTCTGTCGCTTGTGTCCACACATGTAGTGAATGTTGTACAGTTTAAACTTTCAACATTAATCCACCCCTTGCAATATGACTAGGTTGATTTGTTACACCATGTATGGAGAGCTATGCTCCTATGCAACACTGCGGTGAAAATGCATGTGTGAAACCGACCAAACTCCAGGCAATCCAAATAGCCTTGGAGTGAGCATCGGTGATTGATTCTGAGGCAACCCGTGTGTGAGGGTGACTCATGAAATGCGTTTTTTGGCACCGATATCTTTGTTATCTTGCTATAATTGTAACAGACATTAAACCGCCTATTTATATCTCGGTACATTTTATTTCCTCACTCTTATTCTTAGTACGATTGTCTGTCAACAGTTTTACAAAAAGTCAATGAGTTCGAAACGCCACGTGTCTTGAGTTTTATAATTTGTTTCCCATTTGGTTACGATTTTTGAGCGTATAATACAGGGTCCTTCTTAATATACTGACAATATTTTAATGGGATGATCAATCAGAACAACTTTCGCTGGGGGCCAATGTCGAAATCACGAAAAAGAAATCTGCTGTTTCATATAAAACTGCAATCCTACTCGACCCAAATATGTGGGACCACAGATTTTTTATTTTCGCGATTTAGATGTTGGTCCATATAGAGAAAATTTGTCTAACCATGCATGCAAGGTATATGCATGCGAGGAAGGTACTACCCGTTTGCTTGGAGTTGGCCGTCGATGACCGTTACAACATTTCGTCACAGGCACATTAACGGGTCCCGTCGACAAAAAATAATATAACAAGCAAATAAAAATTTTAAATTAAAAGCGATATTAGTGACCGGGACGGACGTGCCGTACGTGGTTCCGTTGCTAAAGGTTATAAAATTGCGTTTAATAGGGTCTCTTAGGGGTGCGGTACGGTGAAGCGGGAAAGGAGGGAGCGGCCAACTCGAAAAAAACGACTACTATACAGGGTGATTTCGGGTAGGCTTTAGGAAAATCTATCGTGAACCGAATCATATCGAGGCTGGCACATCATGGGCGAGCGCTACATCCTTATTTCCTGGGTGTTGTATTTTGTTCTCCATTATTGTGAAATGTTATTATACTTTACTTGATTTATGAGTAAACTAGCTAGTTGCGAGCAAGATAAAAGTAAACACCATAAACATAATGCGGCGAAAATTTCAAAGACGATTTAATATTCAACAATACTATGCTATTGTTAAAATCCAGTGACTAATTACACGGCATTTGTATCAATATGACGTCATTGCCTTCTGGCAACCGTCTCGGAGGACAATAATAAATATGTAAGGTCGCTACTAAACTTCTTACATACCTATCTTTCTATCTTGATGTGATGACGTCAAATTCTTTGAAATACGTGCTTTATAAATGCTGTTTACGGATCATAGGTAACGAATTAATATGACCTGCATCTCAGACATGCCACCTTTGATGACATTGGAAATATCAAATGGAGAAAAGGATTATAGTACCTATTATAATATAAATAAATTATCATTTGCCTTTCCTGATGGTACCTACAGGGTGAAATTGATATCATTAGCATCCTTTTAAACTAAGAGTCTACCCATCAAACTGAACAACTATTAATATGGGAGCAAACCAAATTAAAAAAAAATCTGCTGTTGCATACATTTGTGTTGCGTAGGCATTGCAGTTTAGTATGGAACAGCCATGGAACAGCAGATTTTTTTGTTGCTCCGATTGGTTTGCTCCCATAATAAAAGTTGTTCAGTTTGATGGGTACACTCTTAGTTTATAAAAGGATGCTAATGATATCAATTTCACCCTGTATACAGGTACAGGGTGCATGGAAAAGTATAATTATCCATTGAAGGAGTGGTGGCAAAGACGTCGACCGCGGTCTACCAGTCACCCGCGGTCGACTTTTACGTTAGGCCCGCAAAGAGATTAAGGCTCTCCCTCCCTGGTGCAAGGCTCTCTTTCTTACAAGAATTTTGCAATTAGCCATCCCGCTTCAATTGCGCGGCTCCGGTCAGAATTTTCCGTTTTCTTTGAAAACCTGTATGATTTTTTATGAATTTTCAAAAAATAAGAAAACCACATCATTCTTCATTGTATTGTGAAGAATATTGTAAATTTTCATATTCTTCTGATCAACAATGTAAGAGTAAAACGGTTACAACTGGAAACTATGTCACTCTCACGATTTTTACAAATCTAACGACACCTCATATGTCGAAATCCATCAAGCCGTTTAGGCTGTAGGCCGTGCCAAAGAAATATACATACAAACATACATACATACATACATACGCTCGAAAAACATAACCCTCCTTCTGCCGCAGTCGGATAAAAAAGGGGTGGTTTGGATTCGTTTTCCTTCAGTTTTATTAATTAAAATAGATTTCGATAAAAACTACATCACTTCTCATAGCCTGTAGATTGTTCAGTTTTGTTTTCTGCTTAAAAAGTGCCATAGTTAATGTATAAAATGGTTAAAAAGTTACTCAAAACCGGGCGGACGCCCCTTAAGAGATTAATAACTAAATTAAAGACGAAAAAAATTACTTAAGTACAGTATGTCCATCTAAATTAGGCTATTCATGTACGTTCATTGCTAAACCTGTTGCGGTTGAAGGTAGACCGCCAGGTATAATTTAAAATTTCAATGTAGACCGCGCAATGTAAAAAGTTTGGCCACTGATTGAACCATGTGTTTTTCTACCAAATTGCATGACAGATAAATATAGATAGATAGATAGATAGTTAGATTATTACATAAATTCCTAGTAATTTAATTGCAGTCTGCTAGTTACCTATGACTGCTGTTTGCATCTCGTTATCTAGATAAAATTATCACTATATACAAGACCAAATTCGATTCTGGAACTTTCATTGAGACTAGATAGGTATGACATTGTCCAACACACCTGCTTATTATTTATTTGCTATTCACACGAGTGAACGTGTTCGTTCCCTACAAGGGGTGAAAGTGTATGTCATGTATGAAAGTAATCAACTTTGCATACAACATTCCAATTGCGTGCGACGTTTAACGATACTAAATACATCATTAACCGATTCATCATTTTAATTCGATTCGTTTGATCATTGTTAAGTATAGGCTTGGAGCTAATAGTACAACAGCCCATAGGTTTATTTGACATATATTTTTTACCATTGTTTACATAATTTTATACATTACCTACGATTAGATTTATACCTTGATTTATACCAATATAAGTAGTAAGTATGGTATGCAAATACCTAAGGTAGGTATTCAATCTTACAAAATGTTGTTCTGACGTTGTGTCATTTCGGAAACCAAGATAAAAAAACTGTTTTTATTTTATTTCAGTATTCAATAGTTTCTGAGATATTATAACGCAACACATTTTTTTATTTTTTTATGCAAAGGCGGAATTTGATATGTAAAATCTACAATACAAGCCCATAATTTAACAAATCAACTGCTTCATTTACTGTTCAATTTTGCACTTAGTTTCGATCCATGTTCAGTACAGAAAGTTGTTTCGTGTCATTATCTGAATACACCCTAAATTGAAATGTTCCTATAAATAGTAATTAAAAATAGGGGTGAATACATTGCCGTATACATATCAATTGAACGTGACTGTACACATGTTACGTAATCATCCCCTACGCCCCTACGGGAAAAGCTGAGCCAGGACAACTTTGCACACGGTTCCATCGGATGCACTCTTGCCTCATCGGCGACCCCAATCTACGCGGCCACGGTAAACTGCTGAGGCAGCTTCCAACGCGACGGCGAACGGCGCGTGTAACCCAGTGGCGCCTTCCGCGCACCCCACATTTTCGTCACTTTTGAAACTAACATTGTTCGGGTCACATCTGTATTTAGTCTTAATTTTTATACTTTACTTTATAAATCTAAAGTTTGGTTATTTTATTAAATAAGTGAAAAGTCATTTTAGTTTTTCTTGGGACCTTCTGCTGCAGCTATCGTATCTGGCGCAGTCGGTAAAGATCCCGAAAGGTAGCAAGGATTGACCCGTATATCGATCCCGATACCTCGCTAACGCGCGTGAGCGATCGCGTTTCCACCAGCACCAGGCGAGCAAGATCCCGTTGGTCAAGAGGAGACGCGCCGCCCCGTCGAGATCCTGAAAGAAAGAACCTGAAAGTCTGCAGCAAAGAGGGAGCGTATCCAGACATAGATACCACTGAGAGAAGCTGAAATGATACTGTAAGTGCATTGAATTTTCTTATTCGTGTTGCTTTCCTATTCCTAAGTCCTTATTAAATCATTTTCACGATTTTTTCTAGAGATAGAAAAGGTCCTAGCGATACTGCATCGCGGCAGTCTCGCAGGCGACAACATTTAGATTTCTTTAGAGATATAGACAGTTTAGATTTAGATATACTGTTTAGCCCAGAAATGGAAGATAAAGCGTGCCCAGACCAAGATACTATCTTCAAGGCACTACGGCCGGTACCCGACTTTGATGGGAACCCAAACATTTTAGTTAGATTTATTAAAATATGCGATATGCTTGTGTCTACTTATCTTTCTCCACAGCCAGATGCCGCGTTAGGAAATTTATTATTAATTAACGGCATTCTTAATAAAATTACTGGTCCTGCTGCCACGATAATAAATTCAAATGGCATACCAGACACTTGGTTAGGTATCAGGGACGCCTTAATTAATAACTTTGCCAACCAGAGGGACGAGACCACCCTGTACAACGATCTCTCACTCGCGACCCAGGGTTCGAGAACTCCTCAGGAGTTTTACGACCACTGTCAATCCACGTGTAGCACTATAATGACCTACATAACGTTACATGAGGCATTACAGACGACTATTGACGCAAAACGACAGCTCTATAAGAAACTCACTTTACAAGCTTTTGTGAGGGGCCTTAAAGAACCTCTAGGTTCCAGAATAAGATGCATGAGACCTCCCACAATCGAGAAGGCTCTCGAATTTATTCAAGAAGAGCTGAACGTTCTCTATCTTCAGCAACGCAATGACACGTTACCTAAATCGTCCCAAATGCCGCAGCTTCCTAAGGCACCGTTTTTAGTACAGATGCCACCTGCACAAAGACAAATATACACGGCTCCACAGGGTCAACCATTTAAATTCCAACAACCTTACAACAGGTTCAACCACCAAAATCAGCCCCATTTCCCTTCACGCACGCAACAAATGTTCCGTGCGGCACCTCCTAACTATAACCCGGGTAGCAATGTGTTTCGCCTACCACCAAGGCCAGCTTATCAACCCCTTACGCCAATGAGTGGCGTCCGTCACTTTACACCCAAGGTTCTACCCCCTACAGGGCTGGGTGGACATGATTGGAGAAGGCAAGGAAACCCTCCTCCAACCAACTATTTTAAAACGCGAGAAATGAACCTTAACGAATGCACTAACCCTTACGAAGGCTACTACTACCCTGACTATCACTGCGACTATTCCGACCCCTCGTATGAAAACGATGACTATAACGACTACCAACCTACTTATCACCAATATGACCGAGGTTACGACCCGAGCGACAACTCGCAGGACGCACAGTCAACCCCCGAGGCCTATGGAACGACAGAAATCGATCCTAACATTCTTGCTATCACTGACGACAGCCATAATGAGCCTCAGCCCTCTACTAGCGGAAATTTTCAAGGGCGCACGAAGTCAAAAAAATTCGGATAGAAGTAAATATACAAACTCAACGCCAGTTGCCTTACATTCAGATTAGCAATCCTCCCCTTAGATTATTAATAGACACCGGTGCGAACCAGTCGTTTTTGAGTCCCGAAACTATACGTAATTTTTATTCAAATGTTCCACTTAACCACGATCCATTCGAAGTGACTAACGTACATGCCACTTCTCGTAATAATTATTCAATTACACTGCCTTGTTTCCAGGAATTTGATGACGACAACGAAATTAAATTATTCGTTTACAAGTTTCATAACTATTTCGACGGGTTAATTGGTTTAGATTTATTATCTGAATGGGAGGCGAAAATTGATTTAAAATCCATGACCCTCACTACTAAAAATGCAGTTAATCCTATTTGTATGTATAACTCGAACAATTTAAATCTTTACGAGGATATTATACCGGCGCGAACCTCTAAAATGATTAAGGTACCAATACATACCGCTGACAGTGACGTTTATATTCCAGAGCAAATTTTGTGTAATTGTATTATCCACGAGTGTTTATCCACTGTGCGTAACAACCGCGGTTTATTAGAAGTTGAAAATCCATCTTCTAATGACGTAATATTTTCTCTAGACCGGCCCGCGCGCGCCGAGTTATTCTCTATGGAGTGCACGCGCACTGGGGACTTACAAAGCGATCGCGCGAAACATGTTTTAGATCGATTACGAATGGACCATTTGAACGCGGAGGAAAAAGTTAATTTGACCACCCTTTGTTCGCGATACGCCGACGTATTTTACTTAGACGGAGAACCACTAACTTTCACTAATAGAATTAAACATAGCATCAAAACTACTGACGAGGCTCCGATCTATACGAAGAGTTATAGGTACCCTTATGTGCACCGCCAAGAAATTAGGGACCAGATTGGAAAAATGCTTGAACAGGGAATAATACGACCATCCCGCTCTGCGTGGAGCTCTCCCATATGGATCGTGCCTAAGAAAGCGGATGCTTCAGGCAAGACCAAGTGGCGACTCGTTATCGACTTTAGAAAGTTAAACGAGAAAACTGTAGATGACAAATATCCGATACCTAACATCACGGATGTATTAGATAAGCTGGGGAAGTGCCAGTATTTTACAACCCTTGACTTAGCGAGCGGATTTTATCAAGTTGAGATGGAAACATCCGACGAATCCATAACTAAGACAGCATTTAACGTAGAAAACGGGCACTACGAGTTTCTACGCATGCCTATGGGCCTTAAGAATAGCCCCTCAACATTCCAGCGCGTCATGGACAATGTCCTTAAGGATTTGCAAAATACTGTGTGTCTAGTCTACCTCGACGACATAATAGTATTTAGTACCTCACTTCAAGAGCATATGCTCAATCTCGAAAAAGTCTTCACCACATTACGTGAATCCAACTTCAAGATCCAAATGGATAAGTCCGAGTTCCTTAAATTAGAGACTCCATACCTAGGTCACATAATAAGCAGAGAAGGGATCAAACCTAACCCTGATAAAATCGCTGCCATTCAAAAGTACCCAATACCTAAAACATCTAAAGAAATAAAAAGTTTTTTAGGTTTATTAGGGTATTATCGAAGGTTCATTCCCGATTTTGCTAAAATCACTAAGCCAATGACTATTAGGCTAAAGAAGGGTGCAACTTTAACCCCCGAATACATTCAATGTTTTGAGCATTGCAAAACTCTCCTAGTGAACGATCCCATCCTGCAATACCCAGATTTTACTAGGGAATTCGTGTTAACAACCGACGCGTCTAATTACGCAATAGGAGCCGTATTATCGCAAGGTGCAATAGGAGCCGACAAGCCGATTGCATACGCGTCACGGACGCTCAACGATAGTGAAATTAATTATTCTACCATCGAAAAAGAATTGTTAGCTATCGTATGGGCTACCAAATACTTTAGACCTTACTTATTTGGTAGGAAATTTAAGATCGTAACGGATCATAAGCCGTTACAATGGTTAGTTAATATAAAAGAGCCCGGTTCACGTTTAACCCGGTGGCGCCTTAAACTAAGTGAATACGACTTCACTGTAGTGTACAAAAAAGGCAAACATAATCTCAATGCCGACGCTTTGTCGCGCGTAGAGATACACGCCGAAGAAACTAGTTCCATCATAGTCAATCATTCTGAGCGACCCCCCTCTCTCGAGAACTCCGAAACCCTCACTGCTCATACCAGTCAGGAAAACCCCATTCTGGAAGTACCAATCACTGATGAACCATTAAATAAATTTCACAGACAAATGATATTCTCTATAGTTGATGACGTCAAACGACGCCCCGCGGTGTCTAAGCAATTTGATACTCATACGCGCACGCTAGTTCAAATTTCACAGTTCAACTTAGAAAATGACGTTATTAATGCAATAAAAGAGTTTGTAAATCCCAAGGTTAAAACTTGTTTACTTATAAATCCAACTTTGGCAATGTATTCTATCATACCTATAATACAAAACAGCTTTCGTAGTTCTGCCATGAGTTTAGTCCTTACCAAAGTCGAAGTTGAGAATGTCAAGGAATATTTAAGGCAACAAGAGATAATTAAACTCTACCATGAAGGGAAAACTAATCACCGTGGCATAAACGAGAGTTATCTCGCCTTATCAAAACGATATTACTGGCCAAAAATGCGAGATCATATAGCTAAGTTTATAGGTGACTGTAGCGTTTGTGGCCAGGGAAAATACGACAGAAACCCGATTAAACAAAGGTTTAACGTCGTACCACCCGCGACTAAGCCTCTCGAAATTGTTCATTTAGATTTATTAACTATAGAACATGAAAAGTATTTGACAATCATAGACGTTTTTTCAAAGTACGGTCAAGCGTATCATCTGCGAGACGGGACTGCTCTTAGCGTTATTCAAGGCTTACTGCACTACGGCACTCATCATGGGTTACCCTTAAATATTGTAAGCGATAACGGTCCTGAATTTGCTAACCAACTTTTCAGTGAGTTTTTACAGGTACATCATATTAACCACCATAAAATATTACCCCATAGCCCTAACGATAACGGAAACATCGAACGATTTAATTCTACACTATTAGAGCATTTAAGACTTTTGCGTCTTCAACGAAAAACTGAACCTATTATAAACCTTCTTCCCTATGCGGTAATTGCCTATAACAACTCGATACACAGTTTTACTAAATGTAGACCAGGAGATATAATTAGAGGTCACTTTGACCCCCGTGATCCGATCAGTATTGATCTAAGTAAGCACTTACTGCAGCAGTATATTGAAACTCATAGAAACCAAATGAAAGAGGTTTATAATATCATAAATCAGTCATCGCTTCACGATCGCACTAATTTAATTGAAAATAGAAATAGCGATCGCGAGCCCGCTGAAGAATATCAGCCCCAACAACTGGTTTTCATAAAAAACCCGCTAGCAAGCCGTCAAAAGGTGTCACCTCGTTTTACTCAGGACAGAGTTCTAGCGGACTTACCTATACACATTTATACCACCAAAAAACGAGGTCCAGTAGCGAAATCTCGCTTGAAACGTATCCCTAAGGCAAGTAAATTGTTACGCGATACTGATGACAATGACTGCCCGACTGACTATGGCGATGCAGGCCGTAAAGCTTGACCGGCTCGACGACGGACCCGGACTTCTACCCTTTAAATTGGGACCGACTCGCCTCACTACCACTACCATACTTTTATTCAATATGTGCAGACACCGGGATCGTATTACACAAAGAAAAGGTTAGTAATAGTATTTAATTTCCCCATAGTAATCGTAGAAACCTACAGGCTACCTATATAGGCTATCTTTAGCTCCGAATAAAAATCATCAAGTCCTCTCACCCCCATATCCCTATAATTTTAGCAACCGATGAGAAAAATTTCATGTACATAGAGGCTGAATGCCCGAAGGTAGAAAGTTGGTATCTGTGTAAAGAGAGTCCCAATCACCAGATACACAAGCAAGATGACTGGGTGCATAACTTAATTATTAATCAGTCTCTCGGCAGCCACTGTAACCTCACTACCATCGAGCTGCAGAGAGAAGCAATGGAACAACTAGACGATAGGAGTTACATCGTTTCATTCCCTGTGCCTACAAAAGTTATGCTAAGCTGTGAGGGCGAGGAATATGATCAGCTGCAAGGAAGCTTTCTCGTCACACTACCACCGAACTGCATGCTGCGCACAAACGACCTTACGATCCTGTACGATAACGACCACCGACCATTGTCCTACACCGATAATCTACAGTCTCCAGCATCCCTGCGTCTCCAGACGAACTCAGTAAATCTGAAAGCACTTCATGACATTCAAGGAAAAACTATCCTACAGAGCCCGATTACAACAAAAGATGTTACAGACTATTCGCTATATCATACTACAGTTCCTTTCTACACCTTATTACTCGGTGCAGTCGCACTCACCGCCGTAATTATATTCATAAAACGACGTGGACGAAAACCTAACACAAATGAGATGGAAATGAAGGAAATAGTTTCTAATAAGAAACATGAATATGAAGACATAGAGAACCTGAAAAGAAGTAAGCTACCAGCAACATTTTCTCTTAAAGTGTAGAAAATGGTTGCTGTTCTTCGGGAGGGAGGTGTTACGTAATCATCCCCTACGCCCCTACGGGAAAAGCTGAGCCAGGACAACTTTGCACACGGTTCCATCGGATGCACTCTTGCCTCATCGGCGACCCCAATCTACGCGGCCACGGTAAACTGCTGAGGCAGCTTCCAACGCGACGGCGAACGGCGCGTGTAACCCAGTGGCGCCTTCCGCGCACCCCACATTTTCGTCACTTTTGAAACTAACATTGTTCGGGTCACATCTGTATTTAGTCTTAATTTTTATACTTTACTTTATAAATCTAAAGTTTGGTTATTTTATTAAATAAGTGAAAAGTCATTTTAGTTTTTCTTGGGACCTTCTGCTGCAGCTATCGTATCTCACAGTAGGTAAAAGGTAAATAAATATCTTGGACATTGACTCACCGATTATCTAGTCCCATTAAAAGTACCGGAATCTAACTCGGAGTCTCGAACTTATATAAAGATGACTAGACAACGATATAGAATGCATATTATTATACAGGGTGTAAGGAAAAGTATCATTAACCTTTAAACCACATACTCTATCCATCAAACTGAACAACTTTTACTATAGGAGCAAACCTGTCAGAAAAAAAAAATCTGCTGTTCCATAAGATAAGATAATATCCTTTATTTGCACACCAAGAATATAATACTAAATTAAATACAATTACATACCATACTAAACTGCAATACCTACTCGACTCAAACTTATGGAGCAGCAGATTTTTTTTTTGTTCTGGCATGTTTGCTCCTATAGTAAAAGTTGTTCAGTTTGATGGATAGAGTATGTGGTCTAAAGGTTAGTGATACTTTTCCTTGCACCCTGTATAGTAGATACAAACATCCATGACTCGGTACAAATATTCGTATTCATCATACACATATACAGGGTGAAATTGATATCATTGGCATCCTTTTAAACTAAGAGTCTACCCATCAAACTGAACACCTTTAATAAGGGAGCAAACCGATCGGAGCAACTAAAAAATCAGCTGTTGCATACATTTGAGTCGAGTACACATTGCAGTTTAGTATGGGATAGCTGATTTTTTAGTTGCTCCGATCGGTTTGCTCCCATAGTAAGGCGGTGTCCTATTGCCATCGCACGCGCGATGGTGCGATGCGATCTCATCGCGCGATGAAACCGATCGCGCGATCAAAAAACGTGTGTCCTAATTTGGTGCGATGCGATCGATCACCCTCCCTTGCTTCGTGTACCTGCACTCAGCGGGACCCCGTGTCCTAGAACGATGCGAGTATGTATGGGATTTAGTTCCGAATTTGTTCTATCGAATTCAATTAGAAATAAAAAAAAAACCGTCAAAATGGAAGAATTAGATCCAGAGCCACCAACGGTCTAGGGCCTAAACGTATAGGAAAGCTGGATTCAGTCTAGCTCGAAAATAGACGCCAAAGTACATCATTTAGCCTCGGTGTTATGACTCAAAGCGGTTACTGATTTTTTTGACAGCGGTAAGGCAATCGCGAAAAAATGGGGTCTGGGCCTAAATATATAGGAAACGAACTGGATGCATTTTAAGAAAGAGCCCTCTTAGGAGAACACCACAGCAGATTTTACCCTTAGAAACACTTTAAGAACACACTTTACCCATCACGAAAAACCCGGTCTTACATGGCGGATCGGTCACCTTTCCAGAATCAGACCACTTTTATAATATAACAAAAATGACAGATATCTCGACAATAATGGTAAGTGATAGAAAAAAAATTGTTATGAACAAAATTGTTGAAAATTTAATGGTCTTCACGTTTGTAATAACTTTAATTACAATCCTATGCATTGGAGACGAGATATTTGTAAAAAATGAATAATTAAAATAGTAACAGACAGATATATCGACAACGGTTGATGATAGGAAAAGTTTTTGAAAAATAAAATTGTAGATAATGTTATGTTCTACAAGTTTTGTAACAACTTTGTTCACGATTTGATGCATAAGAAACGAGATATTTGCAAAAAATTATTAATTAAAATAGTAATAGACAGATATCTCGACAAGGGTTCATGATAGAAAAAGTTTGTATGAAAAACAATTGTAGACAATGTTATGTTTTACAAGTTTTGTAATAACTTTGTTCACGATTTGATACATACGAAAAGAGATATTTGCAAAAACGAATTAATTAAAATAGTAATAGACAGATATCTCGAAAATTATTGATAATAGGAATAGTATGTGTAGCATACAATTGTAAACAATGTTATGTACTACAAGTTTTGTTAAAACTTTGCTCACGATTTGATGCATACGAAACGAGATATTTGCAAAAAAGAATTAATTAAAATAGTAATAGACAGATATCTCGACAACGGTTGATGATAGAAAAAGTTTCTTACAGATAAAATTATAGATAATGTTATGTTCTACAAGTTCTGTTTTAACTTTGTTCACGATTTGATGCATACGAAAAGAGATATTTGCAAAAAATTATTAATAAAAATAGTAATAGACAGATATCTCGACAACGGTTGATGATAGAAAAAGTTTCTTAAAGATACAATTATAGACAATGTTATGTTCTACAAGTTTTGTTTTAACTTTGTTCACGATTTGATGCATACGAAACGAGATATTTGCAAAAAAATTTAATTAAAATAGTAATAGACAGATATCTCGACAACGGTTCATGATAGAAAAAGTTTCTTAAAGATACAATTATAGACAATGTTATGTTCTATATGTATTGTTTTAACTTTGTTCACGATTTGATGCACACGAAAAGAGATATTTGCAAAAACGAATTAATTAAATAGTAATAAACAGATATCTCGAAAATTGTTGATGATAGGAAAAGTTTGTGTAGCATACAATTCTAGATAATGTTATGTACTACAAGTTTTGTTATAACTTTGTTCACGATTTGATGCATACGAAACGAGATATTTGCAAAAAAGAATTAATTAAAATAGTAATAGACAGATATCTCAACAACGATTGATGATAGAAAAAGTTTCTTAAAGATACAATTGTAGACAATGTTATGTTCTACAAGTTTTGTAATAACTTTATTCACGATTTGATGCATACGAAACGAGATATTTGCAAAAAATTATTAATTAAAATAGTAATAGACAGATATCTCGACAACGGGTGATGATAGAAAAAGTTTGTCCATGATAAAATTGTAGACAATGTTATGTTCTACTTATGTTCTTACTTGTACAACAGTGGTTGATTATTTTAATAAAACAACTTGAGTTTAATTATTAAGGCCAAAGGTTTTATTTCTCACCTTTATCAAACTTCGATAAAACAAAATATTAACTTTCTTATAGATTCGAACGTAAAAGTCAAACTGAAATATTATTTTTAACTTTTTTACTTTGAAGTCGGTTTTCATTTTTTTTTGTTGTTGAAACTCGAATTCTAGTCGTAAAGACCAAAAAAAATCTTTGCCTATGCCATTCTCCCATTTTGACGGAACACATTTTATTTCTAATTGGTTTCGATAGAACAAATTCTAATCAAATTAAAGATTGAAAAATTCAGTCTCGAGCCGGACTTGAACCCGCACCCTTCCAAACCGGGGAAGTGCGTTATCCAATGGCTGTAATATGTTTGAAATCAATAATATTTGAAATTAGAACAAATTCTATAGAACAAGTTTTAGGACACGGGGTCCCGCTGAGTGTAGGTACACCCTTGCCTCGTCGCGCTCCTCGGTCGCGCGATCGAAATTAGGACAGTTAGTACTGATTCCTATGTTTGATCGCACGATCGCACGATCGCGCGTCGAAAATAGAACAATTCGATCGCATCGCATGATCGCGCGATCGAAATTAGGACAGTCAGTACTGATTCCTATGTTTGATCGCACGATCGCACGATCATTTTCATCGGACGGACGCATGATCGCGCGTGCGATGGCAATAGGACAGCGCCTAAAAGTTGTTCAGATTGATGGGTAGACTCTTAGTTTAAAAGGATGCCAATGATATCAATTTCACCCTGTATACGTACTTGCCTTTCGCGGGATTCGAACCCGCGACTCAGCACAGCAGGCAGGTTCACTACAGACTGGGCTATCGGGCCGTCTGTCAGTCAAAAGGTCAAGGTCTACCATCAGTTGTACCATATTGTACGAGGCGCTATATTGTTAAAGGGTTGTTTAATATTTAATGCTACCCTCATGCGATATGAGACGCTAAGTGTTCGACAAGTGAGAGGCCTATTATGTAAATGGTAGATGAGAATGAGAATTGCAAATGGAGCTCTGTATATAGTGGCGCCATTAATACAACGGAACACCTTACGACGCGGTGGTAGAGTCAAAAAACCGGCCAAGTGCATGTCGGGCCACGAGCATGGTAGGGTTACGTAGTTGCCCGTCACAATATAGAAGGAGGCTTTTTGTTTTATACTACGGTTTAACTGCTCATAAAGTCTAAAAAGTATATTTTATTATAAGTTGGTCGACTATTACTCATAAACTTGTAAAGACTACTTAGCGGTGATAATTTTCCTTTTAAAGTTTTCTTTGGGAGCCTATTTCTCATACCACAGCCCATACTAATAGGAAGGATCTTCTGTTGTTTGACGACATTGGTACCATTATTATCACCAAATTACCATTACCGTAATAACCGTTTAAAATAGAACCATAGAACTCTCTACTTATCTCCTACTCGTATTATTGACAGGTAGCGGGGAGCGACTGGATGAGGAAGGCCGAATAGTCTGTAGTAATAAGTAGTAACAGCTCCCTGAGCTATGCTGTATTTGTCAGATTCAAATAGAAGCCCAAGTTGTGGCGCGCCTTGGGCGAGGCGGATGTTCAGATTGGACGATGAAGAATGTGTGTCCGTGCGTGTACTCACCCGACGGTGCCATTGTCGAGGTTCTGCAGATGTTTGTCGAGGGTGTCCTAGATGTTGCTCTGGGAGCAGAGCCCGATGGGCGAGTTGTACTGCTCGTGCATGTGGGTGGGTGTGTGTACTCACCCGACGGTGCCATTGTCATGGTTCTGCAGATGTTTGTTCAGGGTGTCCTGGATGTTGCTCTGGGAGTAGAGCCCGATGGGCGAGTTGAACTGCTTGTGCATGTGGGTGTGTGTGTGTACTCACCCGACGGTGCCATTGTCGAGGTTCTGCAGATGTTTGTTCAGGGTGTCCTGGATGTTGCTCTGGGAGTAGAGCCCGATGGGCGAGTTGAACTGCTTGTGCACTATCTTCGGGCCGGTGGCCATCTTGGTCGTTCGTTCAGCGCTGGAAAATAAATATTACACGCATTAGCATAAACGACGAATTTCTATTTCAAATTGGTGTAGGCAACTTTGAGATATCAATATACAGAATGTCAGGAGCCTTAGGGAAAGTTGATCAGTATCATGGACACCTACAATCACCCTTTAAACTAATGCAACTGTATACACTAACACCATGTATACAAAAATCTATGTTTGAATTGTTTGTTGTCCCTTTACCATTCGCCAGATTGATTCGTTGATGTTTTAATGATAAATATAAATGTCGGAAAAGGAATACTTTTTCTAAGAGAAAGATCAACTGATTTTGTAATAGCACAACCACATTACACACTCATACATACTATGATCATGATATATCAATGACTTTCATATCACAACACACAGAAACTTTGATTCACGTTTATATCGTATACCCATTTTCAAAAGACTATCTTTGACTGTAAAATCTGAAAGCTCTGACTATTTCACAAAGAACCTGTCAGCTAGCTTTCTAACATGCATTATCTTGATATAAAACCAAATACATCATGTGAAGATTTTATAATTCCTTTTGAATATAACACGAGGTCAATTTAATACTTTTCATCGCATAATTTCAACAGTAACTAAATACCACAAGAAGACAAGCTTTAAGACCTTAAGGTACATCGAGTAGATTTTCTAAAAGAATAAGGACAACTGCTTCTTTATTTATTACCTACTGGTAAAAAACAAAGTTTTCAATTTAGTTACCAATTTTCCGAAATTTCTAAATTGCCTTTTTAAAAATACGTACCATGCCTATTTTTTTAAAGATCGTTTTTGCAAAATGAATTTTATGAAGGTTAATTAATTCTATCTGAATTTTGAATGCGTAGTAGGTACTTCCTATTTCTATGGGTCAAATACGTGGAATATTACTACATATTAAGTAACCACATTTTGCCCATTGCAATAAGGTAAATATTTCTATCTTTTTACAAATAAATGAGAAAAAATCTTCATTTTGCCCTTACTCTCCTTCCTGACTTTCCAAATCGTGGACATCCTGACGTCGTTATATTCAGTCGCAATTTTTCAGGGACGTCGGACGTTGCCTCTATAAATCCCCCCTCGGTGAGTGTAATGAATGACTGATTGAATGAATTCAATCGACTGAAACGTTTTGAAGACTTGGTAGGTACTGTTTACTGAGGGTAGTTGCGGGGCTTCAGTATTCCAATCTGAGTAAAGTGTCATTTGCTGTTATTCTCTCCTTATTCGTGTGCTCCATATTCGGTTTATGTGAGAGCGAACATTGTATTGGGAAATATTAATTGTTGCTATACCTGAAAACTGTTTGTTCTGACCGTGTTCCGGTATTTTTGGCTTACTGTGAAATTTAGTAGAACGCCGGAAGTGGAGATGGGCAGGCCACGCTGCTCGTATGGCTACTGAGCGTTGGACCAGAAGAACACTGGAGTGGAGGCCCGGAGAAACCATGCGAGGTAGAGACCGCCCACCAGATAGATGGGTCAATGACATTAGGAGACACGCTGGTCCCAACTGGATGCAGAGGGCGAGAGACAGAATGTCATGGAGAAATATGGAGGAGGCCTATGTCCGAAGACGGACTGATCAAGGGCTGTGATGGATGGATGGATGGAACTACGTAATTAAATGCATAAGATGACACGCTAAATAAAGGTGGGCTAGGCTACATAAAGTCTTATACCATAGTCTTCCATGCACAGGAATTTCATGGCGTTACTCTTAAATATTATAACGATGTAAATACGAGTACGTCGACTTTCACTGGCGATGCATGGTTATAAAATTAGGTTGACAATTTTTATCCCCCTCCAGAGATAATTTTATTACTCGTAAGATTCGCGTCGCGTCGGAGGCGGTGGAGGAGGGCTTGACTTGAGGCGGTGTCGCTCTTATTGCGTTTTTATTAGCCTTACCTGGCTCCTAAGTTGACAACTATCACATTTTCCCTGAGAGATAGGTAGATTTGTGCAAATATGTTTTCAATATAGGAAGATTTTTCATGATACTTACAGGGTGTAACAAAACACCCTAGTAATACTTAAGGGGGTGCTTCATACCATCAATCTGAAAACTTTCACTATGGAGCCAACATCGAGAAAAAATCAAAAAAATCTGCCATCCCATACATTTGAGTCGAGACTGTACTGCAGTTTTGTATGAAAGAGGGGATTTTTTTTTCTCGATTTCGATGTGGGCTCCATGGTGAAAGTTATTTGGCTCTCGGGGTTAGTTTGTTCAACTCCCGGATTCCACCGTCGAATCTTCTGCCGGGGCACTCGTTTACAATGTGCTCGACAGTCTGTTCCGGAGCACCGCAGTCGCACTCGGGTGAGTCTTTTATACCCCACTTGTGAAGATGGTAGTTACACCGAGCGACTCCAGTTCTGATTCTGTTTAGGCCAGCCCAAGATTTTCGGTCTAGTTCAAAACCAGGAAGCAGCTTTGTGGGATCTGAGACCAGATCTGTGCCTGCCTGCGTTTCTGATTGCCACGCGGAGTGCCACCGAGAACTCACGTCGAAAGGTGACTATGGTGGTCTATGGCTCAAAACCATCGATATAAATTTGTAAAACCCGCAGGAATGAAACATGCCATACGAATAATAATAATAGTGAAAGTTGTTCAGTTTGATGGTCTGCAGCACCCTTAAGTATTACTAGGGTGTTTTGTTACGCCCTGTAGGTATGTATTCCGTGATTATACATTAAAATTTTCACATGAAAAGTATGTCCTTGTTTCTTTTTTTATATAAAGTGTATAATTTATTTACTCTATGATATACATTTTGTGCTGCTCTGTGAGCATCTACTAGTATATGCAAAATAATGAAAATTATTTCGATGAGGGTGCCATCAACATTATTGCACACTTTAGACAGAAATATTAGTTTTTATAACAAAATATCTAAAATACCTAGTCTAAAATATACAACGGTAATTTGGTTTATGACTTTTGTTCTCTTTAAATATTTTTATTGAAATAAAATAGGTACTTATTCCTACATACAAAATTCAAATCCTATATTAAATAATTTTAAAACTTTGGAACCAAGATGTATTCACGGTTTTATCACTTCTAAAAATATAAACTACAACAACAACACTGGTGAATGGTGACCTTAATTTGAATATGCATTCTGCCCTCAAAGATAACAAAAATATTCACAGCTGCAACGTCAAACGAATTCTGGAAACGAATTCGTTTTCAGTTGTATTTTGTTGTTGGACATTTGTTGTTGAAGCGAGTTCTTCGTGGTTATAAACTCACCACATTGGCATGGAGAGGCCTGGTGTCAGCCCTAGACTCTACACCGAGGCGAAGAAAACGGAAAAGAAGAATTAACTTTTTGGAGTCACGCAATAGGTATAATATTTCTACATTGTCAAAAATAGTCACAAAGTGATCGATGATTCGAATTTTCTGTAATTTGTTTTACAGTAACTGACTAAATCAGTGATAACAATATCAGAATCAGAATCAGAATCATTTGTTGCCATAAACCATAGGTATAAAGTACAGAAGGAGAGTGATTATATCATAGGACCAATACAGTTAAAGGTACGGTACGGTACGGTTACAGTTACGGTAATATAAGTATATTGTATCTTGTTCACTGCCCACGAACGTGTTTTGTTTACTATAAGGTCCACACACATACGGAATTGCAATCCGGAATCCTGAATCAGCAATACGATTTCGTATGGATTTTCCCCCTCCACAATTGCGTTCGGAATTGCGCAGCTGTCAAATCCTATACAAAATCACAATCCTGATACGGAATTCCGGATTGCAATTCCGTATGTGTGTGGCAGACCTAAGTTCTGCCCGGCACGGCATTGAGTTTTAACATTGAAAATGTGTATTCGATCGCTTCAGCGGGGCCCCATTTTCAGAGAAAGTGTGAATTCGCCTTGGAGTGCGATTTTTGAATCTTATTCGCTGAGTTCAGCAGTTGAAAGTGTCAAAATTACTGTGGAGATACGCATCTTTCTACTGATGATTTGACTTTCAAAAATCATACTTCAGGAGTGCGATTTTTGAAAGTCAAATCAGCAGTAGAAAGATGCGTATCTCCACAGTAATTTTGACATTTTCAAATGCTGAACTCAGCGAATGAGATTCAAAAGTCGCAATTCTGGTGTCATGAGTGAAAAAGTTTGAAAATTATTGGAAGTCATCGCGAAAAACCGGTAAAAAGGGGATAGGACACTTTTAACGCATTTCTATATTAATTTTTAAAGTTTTAATTTATTTTACTTTGGATTTAATAGTTGGAGGGTCCTATCTATTTAGGGTTCCGTACCCAAAGGGTGAAAAAGGGTCCCTATTATTTTCATTATTGGAAAGTTATGATTTGTTTTAAATTGTCCACTTCAGTAAAATTATTGTTGTTTTATTCGATTTCACATTAATTGAGATCATTTTCAATAAACCCGAAGGTCGTGTAGAGCAGAGCATGAGATTGTGATTTTTTTTCAGAAATGGTACAGGAATGCATAAAGGACAAACAAACAGATAGACAAACACAATTATTTAATGTTTATGTAGGTGGATATATTAACTATTCTTTCATGAAACACCTGTTGATATAGTCAAAGAATTTTCAGAAATTTTTTTTACATGTCGGTTTTTACATGAATTGTGCTATGTATGTAACCCGCGTCATTCGATTGTTAGGCCAGTTCTTCCCCAAGTAATGTTAGAAAAGCAAATAAGTACTAATATCTCCTCAGGTCATTCACCTCGGTAATGTAATGATACAAACAAACTAAACATCGTTGAAATAGTCTCTCGACTGATTTATTTGCGTTCAACGTAACTAAGTTGCGAAATGATGAGGAAATAGAGTCGCACGCGTTTACAGAATTAGCTTGTATACAGGGTGTACAATAAAATGGGACAGCTACTTAAAGAGGTGCTTCAGACCATCAAACTGAACAACTTTCTGTATGGGACTAATATCGAAATCGCGAAAAAAAAATCTGCTGTCCCATACATTTCAGTCGAGTTATGTTTGCAATTTTGTATGGGAGAGCGGATTTTTTTTTGGCGATTTCGATATTGGTCCCATACAGAAAGTTGTTCAGTTTGATGGTCTGAAGCACCCCTTTAAGTAACTGTCCCATTTTATTGTACACCCTGTATTTGCTTGTGCTTGTACTATATTGAAGACCTAGATAACTATAAAAAAATATGTTTGATAACAATTTGGCTATCTTAAGTTGAAACTAGGTAGGTACTTATAATTCTAGAGTGTCGTCTGTTGAGACTAGATAATCTGTTTGACAAAGTTCGAAGCACGGACCACCACGCCCTTGGTATCATTGATCCTGTCATTAATGTGAATTCCTTCATAGCAATCCGCTAAAAAGATGGAAAATTGTATATTTTACCTTATGTTATGATATAATATACTTACGTTTTTGTTTAGCCTGCGCCAAAAACAATGGAACATACAATAATCATAGGACTATTGATGTCGAATCATAAATGTAGCTAGGTATAGCATCAAAGACTTTAATGTTATTTCATCGAATGCACTATGATCATGTAGGTGATATTAGCACAGAAAAGAGGAAATGAAATACTCGCACTTCAGTGGACATTCAATTTACATTACCTTCTTATTCGATGTTACAAAATCCACATTTGCATTATGTTTCTTTTAATAAGGAAATGCGAGTGTATTTTTTTATTGTAGGTACTTATTCAGACTTTTCATATGAATGATTTTCATGTAAGACAGTTTTCATTATCACTCTCGTGCTCGTCTCGTTGAAATACATTGATTTTGCAATAAATCGTTTTCATTGGATGAACGTGGATGTTCTGAAGTTTCCGAATATCTCTGGGAATATAGTCGTGAGCATATGTTATGTTATGCTCGTTTTCATTGAATTTCATGAAGAGAACCTTCCCGATTGACGGAAGTATAGAAATCCTGACATCTTCTTGCTGAGCTTTATGACGATACAACTCGAACGGCGCTCCTTACAAAACGAAGTTCTGTCCTAGTTTGAACATTTAGTAATTAAAGTAAAAGTTTTAAACACAATCTACAAACCAATATCTGTACTTTGCATTTGCCTTTCCCTTTAAATATTTAGTTTTAAAATTATCGTGACTCTTAAATTTTTCACACAAATTAAAAGGAAATCTGACAAATGCAAAGCACAGACAGTGTCTAGATCGTGTATAAAAAAATTCATTGACTTTAATTGGTTAATATGGAAAATAGGTCGGAATTTTGTTTGTATGCAGCGCGCCCAGGAGCTTTTGGAATAAAGGTGCGCGAAAACGCTGGACGCGCAACTAATTGTTTACTTGTCCCATTAGTCCCATTACACATTCTGCCTATTTTGTTAGGTTCCATAGAGTAACTGACATGAGTTGTCAAATGAAACCGTTTTTAGTGCATTTGTCGGCACTTATCGGTACCCTAAACCTTCGAGTTCTGTGTATAATTGTGAATCTAACGTGAAATCGTAGGTAATTTAATGAAATAGTGTTTGTATATTTCACAAAATAATCTACGACTTCACTTTAGATTCACTAATTATTCACAGAGCACGAATATTTACCCAGTCGATTGTGCCGACAAGTTCCCAAAAACGGTTCTATTGCCTCGCGTCACGCATCTCTTTCTATTATACAGTGGCGCCGCTAGGTACATCTCGCTCTCTCAGCTGTCAGTTCTTCTATATGATACCTTGATATGATATGGTTCCGATTAATATTAACGTGTATACAGGGCTTAAACTTATCGAACAGGGTGCTTCAGAACATCAAACTGAACAACTTTTACTATGGGACCGCGAAAAACAAATCAGCTTTTTCATACATTTTGGTCGAGTAGCGATTGAAATTTTCTATAGAACAGCCGATTTTTACTTCTGGATTTCGATTTTGGCTCTATACTGAAAGTTGGCCAGTTTGATTGTCTGAAGCACCCTGTTCTAATAGATATGTAGCGCATTTAATTTTATTTATGAGGCAAAAACAAAGCTAACTGACAGTTTCGCCCAAAGAGTTGCTCTTCGGGTGACATGAGGGAATTTCGTGCAAACATTTTGCACCTACCTATGTACTTAGTACAAAGTACTACTATTTATTTAATACCTGCAACGATATGATTCTCATCAAATGTTTGCCTGTACCTTACGGCTTGCTTTCATCACAATTATTATTATTTATCCTAAACACTTCAACCATATTGAAAACAAAACTGTTAAATTTACCTTTGGTACCTAGTTTCAAGATAGATGCATGTCAGACATGTCAGACAATAATTTTATAGTTTTGTAACAGAATGCGGCGCGGCGCGGCGTAGGCGTGGGAGTTTGAAAAACAGTTGGTTTTCTCCATGCGGTTCGGAAGCTCCGATATATAATGTAGTCGACGAGAGGTATAGTCTATTTTCGTTCCGCGTGCGTAATAAATATTTTCGCACTTATTTACGGAATTAAATATTCACTGTCGGTAAGTGGGCGCTTTGTAAAATACCTTGATAAACACCTTGCTCTAGGACTAAACTTAAGAGGTGCTTGTCTGGCAGGTGTTTCATAATACTAAATGTTTGCCCTAAATATGCAAGGACCTCCTCGACAAATACTGACAAAATAGTATACAACGTGTTAATAAATTAGCGCAAAACCTCATACACCCCAACTGATTTATAACAAAAGAATTGGATTGAAACAATAATTTCATTATTTAACCCAGTAAAATTAGATAAATCAGAAGAAATAATTTCCGGAGTTTTGGAACTTTTTTTAAACGTTCCTTTGGTACGTAATATTGAAGAAAAAAAAAAGTCCTGGTGAGGGGGGGGTGAGCTCGAGGAAGGGGGGGGGGCTCTAAAGGTGACATTTTTCGGTTTTTCGCTTATTTCTTGAAATCTGAAAGTTGTATCGAAATTATTTGTATGGAAAAATTAAATCTAACAAAATTTCCTACAAAACAAGTGTTATGCATTTTTGTCATAGGACTTATCCTTTGAGGGCTACGGGGCCGAGAAAGTAACGGCATTTCAAAAATTATGAAATTTGTATGGCGACCCTCATGAAAGTTGAAGATAAAAACAAAATGATTTCATATTCTTAATCAGCAGCCCCGAAAACCCCCAGATACAAATATTCAGTCGGTTCGGGGAACCCTTAAAAGCTGCATTGGCGTTTGAAATTTCCATGGTAGCCATCTTGGATATCGCAATTTTGGATTTTTTTCACCGCCAACCAAATCTGACCAGGGTACTCTATGACAATTGTTCAAGGTCTATAACCCTATCTATCATAGTTTCCGCGGGCCGTTGACCTCATCCACCAGGAGTCGACCTTCCGAGGAAGTCAAGGTTTTCCCTGTATCACCAAGGCATCCATATGATGATCCCCAAATGTCATCCTTGTACCGTAAGGGGAACCCGGAGATTAATTGGAGGTATCTGGTTGATCCCCCCCTCCCCCCCCACATAGATATTAGATAAATACCCGTATAATTGTTTACCGGGTTTCCCCCATTCAACGTATAGTAAAATGATTTTAGGGATCATCATAAGGATGCCCTGGCGATAAAAATAATATTTCGACTTCCTCAGAAGGTCGACTCCTGACGGATGAGGTCAATGGCCCGCGGAAACTATGACAGATAGGGTTATGGACCTTGAACAATTGTCATAGAGGACCCTGGTCAGATTTGGTTGGCGGTGAAAAAAATCCAAAATTGCGATATCCAAGATGGCTGCCATGGAAATTTCAAACGCCAATGCAGCTTTTAAGGGTTCCCCGAACCGACTGAAAATTTGTATCTGTGGGTTTTCGGGGCTGCTAATTAAGAATATGAAATCATTTTGTTTTTATCTTCAACTTTCATGAGGGTCGCCATACAAATTTCATAATTTTTGAAATGCCGTTACTTTTTCGGCCCCGTAGCCCTCAAAGGATAAGTCCTATGACAAAAATGCATACTATTTGTTTTGTAGGAAATTTTGTTAGGTTTAATTTGCCCATACAAAGAATTTCGATACGACTTTCAGATTTTAAGAAATAAGCGAAAAACTGAAAAAAGTCACCTTTAGAGCCCCCCCCTTCCTCGAGCTCACCCCCCCCCCCCCCTCACCAGGACTTTTTTTTTCTTCAATATTATGTACCAAAGGAACGTTTAAAAAAAGTTTCAGAACACCGGAAATTACTTCTCCTGATTGGTATATTTCAGCTTAATTTTACTGGGTTAATTTTGATAGTTAAAATTTAAAGTTATTCATATTTTAAGTTCTGAGGCAAAAATGATTTGTTATCATTTCAGCAATGAATGAAAGCGCTAACGTACTCATGGATACATTTTAATAATCTTGTTTTGGTAGTAAGTGAGTGTGCCCGTGCGGTGGTTTGACATCGGGTTCAGTAAATTTTAAATTTTACGATATAATTATTTAAAATTTTGAAAAAAATTACCTATTTTGAAACCATGATAATTCGATTCTCCTCTCGTTTCTAAACAAACTACTTTCTAGTTTTGCGTTAATTCATTAACACGTTATAGGAGAGGCAAAACAAAATGTTTTGAAGAATCTGTCCATCATTTGTTGTAATAGAGAAAATCTTGAGGTTTTCAAAAAGGTCAATGTCAAGTTCAATTGTCAAAAACATGTGGATTAAAAAACATTAAGAAAAATAACGGGCATCCAGATTTTACAAAATTAACTACTAAATACTGGAACATTATAAATGATATTAATGTTTATAAAAGTAAGGCCAAGTTGTTTATAGTGTAACAAGGTTAACAATACCGTCGCCAAGGTTTAAAACTATTCTGGCGAGAAATTCAGACTACACGATGAACAGGAATAACTTTTATGTTCTATATTATATTTAAACCGCACATGCAATGTGAATTATGCAGCTTACGTATAAACAATTCATCCATCTATGCAATTTTAGTGTTTGTAATCGTGAGCATGACATGTAACGAGTCTCTAATTAGTAAAACATAAGTCAAGATGACCTGATGAAGTACATGGATGACTGCATATCTGCGCCAACGCACATAAAACAAAGTCAGCGAAAACGAGCGTTATTTCAGTCTCATGAAGTCATGGCGAATTATTTTTGTAACAGAACACCTTGCTCGTGAAGTTAGTCATAGATGTCGAGGCCGCCAGGTGTGAGAGAAAACAACATATAAGTCTGAAAGCGTTTATTAGTGCTAATGTTACATGAAGCGAGCATTTTATGATTTTTGTGATTTGAATACCTTGTGCGGCGTCAGTCGTGCGAGCGGCGTCGATGCCAGTCTCTTACTGAGGCTGAAGCTCCTGAACTGAAGCGAGGCTGTCGCCCACGCCACGCGCTCTCAAGAGATGATGCTCCTCACCTGTAATGTTTCACATATCGCGAGATTGACGTATGATTTGTTTCAGTACATATCGATCTCAGTGATTCACTCGTCTATAAAACGATTCGATACGATCATTAACTGTTTCTGATTATTTAGGTACGAGTGCTACTCGTCCATTTGGCACTTGAAAGTGACGAATTGATGATATCCGATTTGTCATTATAAAACATTGAGGTACAATTATATAAAATAGTTTCTGAGGGAAAGAAATACTACACCAAAATAACACCAAACCGAATTTAATAAATATTCCAAAACTGCCTTTCGAATAACCTTACCCGAAAAAAACAAACGAAAACTTTTCACAGCAATCCTTAAACTTTAAACTATACTTTCAGTCAATAAGGTGTGACGGACGAACAGACACGCGGTACTGTGATTCCAACGCCTTCCAGTTTACGAATGATCCACCTTCTATCGCGAATATACTGAAATTCTATCAAGTTTACGTAGTTTATTTTTAAAACTGGATTTAATAAAATGTTGACAAATAAAACTATCGACGGATCAAATATTTAGTTTGTTTATCTGAGATTCAAAGAGTATGTAAGCCGTGGTGGTCCAGTGGCGAGTAACCTTTCCTGCCGTGCAGGAGGCTATGGTTCGATTCCGATTTTTCGATGATCGAATGAGTTTTTCGGAATTTATGTACGATTTGTAACACCACTGGCTTTTCGGTGAAGGAAAACATCGTGAGGAAAACCTGCATGCTTCAATTTCTAAGCATGTACCACTGCCCATTACAAGTGGCGACGGGCTCACTCCCTGTCACACTGGACATATATCTATGCACTGGACAGAGTTTCGGTACTACTAGTGAAACGTGGATGTTCTGAAGTTTCCGCATATCTCTGACTACCCCCTCGGGGAATATAGTCGTGAGCATATGTCAAAGATCAAAGAGTATGATATTTTAATCGAATTTTACGTTAGTAACAAGCAATATTTATTTTACCACGCATCTCATCTAGGTGCAGCAGTAAATACAAAAGTAATAGTTATTAAGATTTTGCTGTTCGCTACAGGAAAACTGATTGCGGTGCCAAAATGGACTCATAATTCTTTGCGAACATATTTTGTCAGATTCCGAATTCCCACGCAAGTAAAGTCGCGGTTGAAAGCTAGTATCAATAAAAAGGTCATCGGTCTGTATTTATTTAAGCTTCGGAAAGATAATTAAAGAGTTCCTCCTGTTGTTTTTAGGGTTCCGTACCCAAAGGGTGAAAACGGGACCCTATTACTAAACCTACGTTGTCCGTCCGTCCGTCCGTCTGTCCTACCTATTTAGAGCTGTAACTTTTGAACCGTAATAGCTAGATAGTTGAAATTTTCTCAGATTATACGTTATTACGGCGGATTTGTTAACAAATAATAAAAATGTCTAAAAGTTAAAAATTAAGGGGGTTTCTCAACAAGAAACTAGTTTTTATCAACGTTTTTTCTTCACGCTGTATCGTAAAAACGGTAATACATACAAGCGTCAAACTTAGTGTGAATATAGAGCATACTCTACAAAATAACAACAAATACTAAAAACCGGCCAAGTGTGAGTCGGTCTCACGCTTAAGGTCCCGGAATAAAAAAAGTTATTCTCTTAGGTAATAATGTTGTGTTCTGTAGTGGTGTGGTACGGAACCCTCGGTGCGCGAGTAGCCCGACTCGCACTTGACCACTTTTTTATTTCTATTTATTTTCCGTGAAAGCGAATTACAAATTGAATTTATTCGTCGATCATGTTACGAAGGTAATTAATTACAAAGAGGGGTTCAGTTAGGGTTGCCAACCCTACTATATAATATAGTATCCTGCTATATTAGGGGCCCTACTACTATAATTCTGAGGAAAATATATAGTAGGCAAAACTACTATATTTTGATGAGCAAATAATTTATAGAGAATATAAATACATTGATACGTTGGCCCAAGAAAAATACCCAATAACATAACATATTCATTTAACAATTTCTCTCTCTTCATCACATTTGTTCCATTTGATCTAGACAGGGCGATGTAGAATTGTAGAATACTTCCTATACAATTTTTTAATAAATCCACTGCTGAAAAATGGCTTCAAGTTTTCCTAAAGTCTGATTTATGTCTAAGTTTTAATAATTATCTTATTTCTCTATCGACTCCAGCAACTTCTGCGTTTACAGGATGCATTATTTACTATGACGAATACGAAATAAGGAGATGATTGAAGAATAAAAACTTGGTATTTAGTATTTAGTGGTAAAAGTAGCAAAAAAATTCTTTTCGAAAATTTTTAATTTGACAAGTTCCAAAAATACTATATATTTTCTTATTTTTCCCCGATCTACTATATTTTTTCGGGCTCTCGGCTTGAACTACTATATTTGGTCGAAAAAAATTTGGCAACCCTAGGTTCAGTCAATGAAGTTCACAAAAAAAGATCAAGTTATACGGGGATTTTTTAAATACTAAACACATAATGAAACTGAACAAAATTGTATGGACCTTCCATAGAAATCAGATCGGCTGATCGGTACACTTTAGTGTGAAAAGTCCAATAGATTTTATCTTCTTGTTTAGTTTCTTTATCTGAACGCACCATTAATAAATGGTCATTAATGGTAATGGCCATTTTCCGTGTGTAGAATAAAGTGTTTTAAACTACACTACACACAAAAATACAGATTAATAGACAAGTAAACACGGCGGCACATCAAGCTATACAAAACCAATATAAACTGGTCGCGAGACGTTATACGTTACTCGTCCTAGGCGCGGCCAGCTTATTTTGGTTTTGTATAGCTTGATGTGTCGCCGTGTGTACAAAGGGCGAGCTTATCTCTGAAGAGATTTCTTCCAGCACACCCATGATATGGAGATACAAAGTGAGTTTACCATTAAACATTCTTTGTAAATAAAAACTTACCCTGTTACGTTATTGTATGTAAGATTGTTTTTTTAGATTTTGTTAACAATCTTTTCTTGTAGAAAGGTGTACTCATACTCAACTCACAACTCTCAAACGAAACTCATGACCGTAATTCCCTTTTGGGGTGGTCAGAAACATTCCATGAATCTAAATAAAAACGTTTGTACAATTGTACATATCTCTACTCCATAACTGAGTGTTGTGATAGTACCATGTAACATGTTGCAATAAATTCTTATTTCTTCAAACTTGGTGGGTGGGGTACTATAATAAATATAATTTATAATAGACCAAGGGTATATTCCACTCCCTCTTCACACCCTCCTTATTTATAGGAGTTCGAATATTGTATGCGATTACACTTTTTTTTATCACAAAGAGTAGATACGATATTATTATAATACTAGAGATAACTTCGTGCGCATAAATTATGTACCAGATTTAAAGTTTGATCATAAGCTATCAAATATAATAAGTTTCATCAAAATCGGTTCAGTAGTTTTTGCGTGATGCTTGTTCAAACAAACAAACAAACACACAAACAAACAGACAGACAAAAGAACCAAAAATTGGTGATTTGAAATCAGGGACACCTAAAAACCAAATCGTAACTTTTTTTGTTGATATTTTCAATGTACAGACACACTTCTGTTACAGTTTTATAATAGTTAAGATGTATTAAGTACCTAATACCGTAGTAATACGTTTCAGGGCTAGTGTAGCCAAATAAATAAACTAGTATGACAAGTTGAATCAAAATAAATTTAATAAGATGCATCACAGTCAGACCATGATTCATGCAGGATTCATGTCACTCAACTAAACTATCGTGCCAACTTATTTCTATTGCCTGTTCAAAAATTATGTACTACCAACCTATTATCATAAACAGTTTTATAATCGCAATCTAGAGAAAGAAGAGTCAACAAGTGTTATTTTGTCTGTAGTAGATACTTACCTATTTTTAACCGACTTAAAAAAAAGGAGGTTATCAATTCGATACGTATGTATACATGTAATATTATAGGATTTGCAAAATATTCACATATGACAATCTCTATTAGGGCTTCTAAACAAATATTCAAATTTTCATAGGTGTATGTATGTATGTATGTATGTATATACCTACATACATAATGCGTGGACAAACATACATACATACATATGTAAATGTATGTATGTTTGTCCACGCATTTTTATAGCTACGCAATCACAATCGGACGAGGGCAGCACAGGAACGGTCGTTGTGGCGATCCTTGGGGGAGGCCTATGTCCAGCAGTGGACGTCCATCGGCTGAGATGATGAAACACAATCTTTGTATTTATTATTCCGCGACTTCTTCCGTCATCGTAGCGAAAAAATATACACATTCAAATCATAAAGCTTTAGATACAAAACTTTTCATCAAAACGGGTTCAGTCCAGTAGGTTATTGCGTGATGCTCTAACAAACAAACTGACAGAAAATCTGTGATTTGTACCGTAATTACCTTAAATTTTTATTTGTAAAATATCCTCAATGTACAGACACACTTCTGCAGCGATAATGCTACGATCTCGCAGCTATATCGCGACGATATTGCGACGATATATTCAACGCCTACGCTCAAAAATAGTTTGTTTTTATAGGTCTAGAATAAACTATACGTGCTTACGTTGTCGTCTGGTTGATTTGGAAGTAGGGACCGAAAAGTCTTTAATTTTGTGAGCTGAATTATTGTAATTCTGGGAGCTGGGCAGGAGGCTAGTTGAGAAAAGAAAAGATTCCCGCTGAGGGTTGTACCTATCTAGAATCTAGATACATATATAAGGTGAAATTGATATCATTGGCATCCATTTAAACTAAGGCTGGCTTGCACCAAAAAGTATTCAAGCTATTAAATATGTTTAAATATGATACTTTCACTGACATTAGTATGAGCAGTGTGAGAGACAGAGCGATCACTAAATACGTTTAAGCCGAAATTCTTGTTGGTGCAAGTCAGGCTAAGAGTCTACCCATCAAACTGAACAACTTTTACTATGGGAGCAAACCGATCGGAGCAAAAAAAAATCAGCTGTTGCATACATTTGAGTCGAGTAGGCGTTGCAGTTTAGTATGGGACAGCTGATTTTTTAGTTGCTCTAATCTGTTTGCTCCCATAGTAAAAGGTGTTCAGTTTGATGGGTAGACTCTTAGTTTAAAAGGATGCCAATGATATCAATTTCACCCTGTATAGCCTAGATTCTAGACTATTCTAGACCTCAGGATTTATCTAGCGGCGTTTCCATCGAGTATAGAACAATATAATGAATTTTCAATTATAATAGAAAAGAACAGAAATCAGGATCGCGGTATGAAAAAACTCGAAGAAGGATCGCGATATATTGGATGAGGCCGATGTTCAATTGTGGCCTGGTGTTGATTTATTTAAAAATTCACAGTATTTTTCACGTAGCGTAGTGGCAGCGAATAGCGAGGTAAACTAGCGAATAGTCTTGATATAATACTTGGGAACTCGACGGCGTTTTAAAGTTTGAAATCGGGATTATTTCTGGAACGTAAACTAAAAAGTCTGGATTCATGAGCAAGTTTAGTTTCAAGGCAAGACATAAGAATGCTGTTTTGTAAGCTAGCCTAGCTATGCAGAAAATTATCAGTGCAGAATTCCGAATCTGTAATTAATACAGTCAATTATATTTTATATGGAATATGCTTGTATTTTTGTTACCGCAAAATGTTTTCCTCTTTTATTGCAATAAACACAGTTTGAACGGTTGACCTATTTACTGTGTGAAATTAGAATGTTTGCTGGCGTTAATAATAAACGAAGTAGAATTATACTCAAATATTAATATTGATACCACAGAGTACTATAATACTAACAAAATCGGTCAAGTGCGAGTCGGGCTACTTGCGCAAAGAGGGTTCCGTATACCACACCACCGAACACAACATTATTTACTTAGAAAAAAAAAACTTTTTTGTTCGGGACCTTTAGCGCGAGACCGACTCTCACTTGGCCGGTTTTTAGTATTTGTTGTTATTCTATAGAGTTTGCTCTATAATCACACAATGTTTGACGCTTGATTACCGTTTTCATGGTAGAGCGTGAAAAAAAAACGTTGATAAAAACTAGTTTCTTGTTGAGAACCCCCTTAATTTCTTTTTGACATTTTTATTATTTGTTAACAAATCCGCCGTAATAACGCATAATCTGAGAAAATTTCAACTATCTAGTTATTACGGTTCAAAAGTTACAGCCCTAAATAGGTAGGACAGACGGACGAACGGACGGACGGACAACGTATGCTTAGTAATAGGGTCCCGTTTTCACCCTTTGGGTACGGAACCCTAAAAATACGTAAATTTTCAACACTCCTTTGTACTATACAGAGTTGATTTTCGAAAAACCTTTTTTTTAGTGTACCCCTACATACCCTGTAGAATAATGTATTGCTTCTATTCTATATTCAGAGTCAGCCAGTCAGTCAGGCATTCAGGAAATGGTTTTATGTTGGGTATTTCTTAATATATGCTGAGGCCGCATCTTCTCTCAACGGAACACCTTCCGACGCGGTGCTAGAGTCAAAAAACCGGTCAAGTGCGAGTCGGGCTACTCGCGCACCGAGGGTTCCGTACCACACCACTACAAAACACAACATTATTAACTTAGAAAAAAAACTTTTTTGTCCGGGACCTTTAGCGCAAGACCGACTCACACTTGGCCGGTTTTTAGTATTTGTTGTTATTCTGCAGAGTTTCTTCTATAATCACACTAAGTTTGACACTTGTATGTATTGCCGTTTTTACGATAGAGCGTGAAGAAAAAACGTTGATAAAAACTAGTTTCTTGTTGAGAACCCCTCTTAATTTTTAAGTTTTTGACATTTTTATTATTTTTTAACAAATCCGCCGCAATAACGCATAATCTGACTATCTAGCTATTACGGTTCAAAAGTTACATTCCTAAACCACAAGAAACTAGTTTTTATCAACGTTTTTTCTTCACGCTCTATCGTAAAAACGGTAATACGTGCAAGAGTCAAACTTAGTGTGATTATAGAGCAAGCTCTACAAAATAACGACAAATACCAAAAACCGGCCAAGTGTGAGTCAGTCTTGCGCTAAAGGTCCCGGACAAAAAAAAGTTTTTTGACTAAGTTAATAATGTTGTGTTCTGTGGTGGTGTGGTACGGAACCCTCGGTGCGCGAGTAGTCCGACTCGTACTAAACCGGTTTTATTTTAAGCCTTGTAGCTGTTCTGAAGAAAATTTTCGCCTATTTTTTTGTACACATTTTGAGGCCAATGCCAGTATCAAATTATCTGGAACTAAGTACCACGTCCCTATTTCGAAATCATCTGCAAGAAAGTCTTTCAAACTCATAGGTACTGTAGCTGTAGTAAATGGCTTACCTACTCTATATACACATTTGTCTACAAGGGTAAATAAACAAAACGGCTCTAATTTTTTTTCTCTTCCTTTTAAAATCATTCTCTTAATAAAGTTAAGGGTCAGCATAAGTTTGCGCGTCTGTATTTTTTTGATGAGAATGTAATATGAAACTGATCGGTCGAAAGCCCTAATAAATTAGTTAAAGTTGACACAAAATACTTAAAGACAATGTTGTTCTTAGAATGTGCAAATGCTCGTCGCTCACAGCGTGAGTTATAAAAAAAAAGGGCACTTTAAGCGACATGTGCGTGCACGCATTAGGAGAACCAAGTAGGTATGGTAATAAATTAGTTAATTTATGACCACAAAAACAATTGCAATTTAGGAATGTAACGAAACTATGTGATGGGAACGGAGAGTGTAATTCTGGATACGGGTCGAGACAGTCGAACTTGACGCGCGCGAGTTTCGATAAGAGATCTATCGGGTGCTTACTTGCATAGCATACTTGTAGTGAAGATAGTGCGCGGTTTTTCGGACTTACCGCGAGGGACGGGAAAAGCGCGCGGGTGTGCATTGTGTGGATTAAATAAACAATAACGCGAGTTATAAGGTGTAATCTAATTAATTTATAATGTGTATATGTTTCTTAAGGTTGGATCTGAACAGATTTCTGTGAGAGTGCTGTCGCGTGTTTAGATCAACGTCTTGGTGTTTAGTGTTTGCAACTAGGTATAGTAATTTGGGTCCCCTTTTGCCGCATTTCAGCACAGTCGATAGCTGCCGACGAGTTTTGTCTGGGGTAGACTCTCGCTTGGGTTTGTATAGATTTAGATGAAGTGAATGAATGGACCCGGTATGAATTAATAATAAATCGCGTCAAATAGAAACTTCAACATTCTGAATCACTTAATTACTTACTCATTATAAAATGTTGGTTGCAAAGAATAAACTAAATTAAAGCTAAATAAGTGGAAACTCTCGAAATTGAAGTTGGGTAATCGTTCTGTTTTATCTTCGCACTATTATAAAATCAAAGCAGTTATTTTACATTATGGTTTACTGAACGTTAATTCATTTGTGTGAAATCTCAAGTGAACTAATGCCTTTCGGAGGCCTGCTTTTTAAATTCATCGGTGTAGAGTTTCCCTTATTAAGACAGTAATCGTAAAATCTCCTTGTGTCTGGTTTGTTGGGTGTTTTAACGCATCTGCAGGCGGAGGTCCCGTATGCAGGCTCGTTTCTGACCTTGTGTAATGGACTTTCTCTCGTTTGATTGTCTCGTAAGTGTTCCGACTCTCCGGTACGGCTACCATCGTCAATATGTGGGTGTAGTAAATCTATCATACGAACCAGATTAAATCTGGAAACGTTTGTAAAAAAAATAAATAATACACAAGCTCTCGTTTCCTTGATTCAAAATCAAATAATAATCTAAATTCCAACCGCGACGCGTACGCGAATCATATCACGACGTATGTTTGAGGACAAGTTGATGGAAAGAGTCTGGTCTTTGATCGGCAAGTGAGTGACGGTTTGTCATAGGTACTGAAATTAGGTTTACTTAGCTGCTAGGTCGATCTAATCTAAGGTTTTGTCCAGCGCATCATATTGGAGGACGCGGAGAATTTGTTAATACGTGTAAATACATGTTATAGCTTATTTGGGTCAAACCTCATCCAGAGTAAATATCAATTTGTGGCTACGACTAAAAAGTTCAATTGACGCAATAATAGAACTGATTATTTGTCTTTTCTCTCACTTCATTTTATCTAGTCAGAAGCCAATAAAACGATATTTATTTCATTCGACCCATTCATTTGGTAGAGGCCTTTCAGGGATATAATATTATTATTTTCTTTATGTACTAACATAGCAAAGTGACAATTGTGTGAACCAAACTATTATTGGCCAGAAGAGAGAAGACTGCGCGGGAGAAACCGAAGCGTCTTGAGGAAAATAGCTAAGTTTGCATGTTTAATTTACTATACTGTGAATGTCTTATTTTGTGTATTTCGAATTGTGTTTTTTTGGATGTTTAGCAGGTTTATCTTAAACTGATTCTTTACATTTATTTAACTTTAACTTCCCAAGGGTTGTGATAAAAGTCCTATCTATAACAGCGTACAAATTAAATCACACAACGTATAAAGGGTCACTAAATATCTAGACTAGACGATCACGTTTTCAAGGCCATTACAAATCTCCGATAAATATCTAGACGTGTTAAATATAATTATATAATATATAGATAGGTAGGGTTGAGTGACTACAGAATGGTGCCGTGAGACCAGGATTTTACGTCATTAAATACGAAATCTAATTTCGTAACGTAAATAAAAGAACTTGGGTTACTAAATTAAAAAAAGAATTATGTATTTCTTTTCCTTCCCGTTTATTTTAAGGACTAGGTCATAATTCATAATTATTAATGTAGAGTTTCGAAACCCTAGCATAATTAGTTAAGTAATTTAGCGAGCAATAGAGAGGCCTATGTTCAGCAGTGGACGGTGAGAGGCTGATGTGAGAGGCTGATGATGATAATGAAAGAAGGGCTTGAAATGGAGTATTGTGACGCACTTTGGGAGAGGCCTGTGTTTGGCAGTGGTGTTTAGAGGGTTGATGATGATGTATGTATCCAGCAGTGGATGATGGTAGAAAAAAAAAGGGAATAATAAGTTAATTAATTATCTAAAGTGTATTCGTAAACGTACGAACTATTAGACGCCGATTTTACCGCGTGATTTGGACTGAACAACTCCATTTTTCGTGGGAGTAGCGTGACGCGATTTAGAGATAAAGTTTCTTATGCAGTTTTGTGAGCGATTTGGGCGAGAGGCTAACCTGTTACCACTTAACACGTCATTCCTTCGCGGAACGTTCAATGCGCTAAGATAAAGATACACCATTGATTACTACGTATACATGACTGTGATATGCAATATTGCAATGAAAAGAGGAATTATAAATATGGCCTATACGTTTAAAATGAGCTACGCTTATTGATAAGTTGTGACAAAGGTTCTGACCACCCCGAAGGACATCGTGGTCGTGAGTTTGTGTATGTATGTATGTGTTGGAACTATCAGAAGCTGAGAAGGAATTCTGGGAGCTTCACTAGGTATAATATTTATGTAACGTGAATTATTAAGCTCGCTAGATTAGCAAGATTAGATATTGCATCAAACTTACGCGACGCGAACGCCGCCTAGCATATTTTTGAGACACCATAATCTAAGGAATGTGTCAACTGTAGATTTGCATCAAACCAACGCGACGCGAGCGCCACCTAACATGATTATGACTGAGACGCTAAACTTTAAGGAATGTGCGTCCGTAAATTTGCATCAAAACAACGCAAACGCCACCTAGCGTTATAACCGAGGCACTTCGCTCTAAGGGATGTATTGACGCTAAATCAAAATGGCGGACCTCACGACCGCCGTGTCATCTTTTAGCAGAGAGTGTCTGTCAGATGTCGCTACTAGTTAATAGGTTCCCAATTGGAATCTAAAGTAGACTTATTCAAGATGGAAAATGAGAATTTCTAACAAGACTACAGAAATAAATTCTGTTACAAATTGGAATGCAAGGATACCAAATAAGAATTTGAAAATTGACTAAGGTGTATGGATCGCAGTGTGCCCTGTGGCGGGGATTGGCGTTTACTCTAAACAGGGGCTTCTTCAGTTGCTTCAGTTTGGATGCTTGCTTAATTGTTGGTTTTGTACCTAGTACTATGGTCGTGCGGATATTTCACGACGGTTCGAAACCGTAATGGTACTAGTGCCATGTATGTATGTATGGGTGGGTAATATAGGATGCAAATAGGTATTTCAAATCTAGGGGGAATGGCAAGTTTTAAGAAATATATTCTAGCATAATAATTATAATATTACCTTGCTTATTGATGAGCTCAGTTCTAGAAAATAAGGAATAATTATACTATTTAGAATCTAGGGGGAATGGGCAGTGTCAATGTTTGAATTCGACACGCGGCGGACACTTAGCTGTCACTTCATACGAATGGGAAGTTTTACTGCAGGAGTTGAGCGTGTGCAATGCTGAGGGGATGCGAGTGAGAGAGGAAAATATACTCTAAAGCCTGCTGTAGTTTACCTCCGTCTGTCGAGGAGAAGTGAGATTATGAATTAGAAGGAAAGGGTTTAATTTGGAATAACAAATAGGTCGAGTTACCGAAGATGTTGAATAGTTGTCTTTCAATCATGCATCTGTAATAAATTAATATAATTTCGATTTTCAAACAAAATGTTGACTCCTGGCGAGAGCTGTGTTGATCTGGACATGATAGGAGGCGAATCAAATAGATTTGGTTAGGAACCCGCTAAGACAAGGACGGTCAGGCGAGGACGTTATGGCCACTTGATTCTATAACCCACCGATTTAGTGAAATCACAATCTACATATTATCAATCATACCTAACAATATTCACATCGCTGGGTTGCGAACAAGTCTGCCACGTAGGATTTCAACAGTCAACAGAAGATTGTCTTCAGGAGTTAACGAACCTTATAAAAACTTAATGAGAACAGTGTTGTTGATAATACTGTGCAAGATGCATGTTTGATCTACAGATGAATAATATCTCGGATAAATTAATTTCTTTAGTGACAACCAAAACCACTCGAGTTTATTTTGCGCGACGATACCTTAGAGGATGTGGTTAAAGCATAAGGGGGAAATTGACCCTATATGTGTGAGATGGGTAACCCTATTACCTAGATGTGATTTTCTCGATTTTACACATTCCAAGGCATGCGAAAAACCTTAAAACTCAAAGGGGAACTCTGTAGCTGTAGTAAATGGCTTACCTACTCTATATACACATTTGTCTACAAGGGTAAATAAACAAAACGGCTCTAATTTTTTTTCTCTTCCTTTTAAAATCATTCTCTTAATAAAGTTAAGGGTCAGCATAAGTTTGCGCGTCTGTATTTTTTTGATGAGAATGTAATATGAAACTGATCGGTCGAAAGCCCTAATAAATTAGTTAAAGTTGACACAAAATACTTAAAGACAATGTTGTTCTTAGAATGTGCAAATGCTCGTCGCTCACAGCGTGAGTTATAAAAAAAAAGGGCACTTTAAGCGACATGTGCGTGCACGCATTAGGAGAACCAAGTAGGTATGGTAATAAATTAGTTAATTTATGACCACAAAAACAATTGCAATTTAGGAATGTAACGAAACTATGTGATGGGAACGGAGAGTGTAATTCTGGATACGGGTCGAGACAGTCGAACTTGACGCGCGCGAGTTTCGATAAGAGATCTATCGGGTGCTTACTTGCATAGCATACTTGTAGTGAAGATAGTGCGCGGTTTTTCGGACTTACCGCGAGGGACGGGAAAAGCGCGCGGGTGTGCATTGTGTGGATTAAATAAACAATAACGCGAGTTATAAGGTGTAATCTAATTAATTTATAATGTGTATATGTTTCTTAAGGTTGGATCTGAACAGATTTCTGTGAGAGTGCTGTCGCGTGTTTAGATCAACGTCTTGGTGTTTAGTGTTTGCAACTAGGTATAGTAATTTGGGTCCCCTTTTGCCGCATTTCAGCACAGTCGATAGCTGCCGACGAGTTTTGTCTGGGGTAGACTCTCGCTTGGGTTTGTATAGATTTAGATGAAGTGAATGAATGGACCCGGTATGAATTAATAATAAATCGCGTCAAATAGAAACTTCAACATTCTGAATCACTTAATTACTTACTCATTATAAAATGTTGGTTGCAAAGAATAAACTAAATTAAAGCTAAATAAGTGGAAACTCTCGAAATTGAAGTTGGGTAATCGTTCTGTTTTATCTTCGCACTATTATAAAATCAAAGCAGTTATTTTACATTATGGTTTACTGAACGTTAATTCATTTGTGTGAAATCTCAAGTGAACTAATGCCTTTCGGAGGCCTGCTTTTTAAATTCATCGGTGTAGAGTTTCCCTTATTAAGACAGTAATCGTAAAATCTCCTTGTGTCTGGTTTGTTGGGTGTTTTAACGCATCTGCAGGCGGAGGTCCCGTATGCAGGCTCGTTTCTGACCTTGTGTAATGGACTTTCTCTCGTTTGATTGTCTCGTAAGTGTTCCGACTCTCCGGTACGGCTACCATCGTCAATATGTGGGTGTAGTAAATCTATCATACGAACCAGATTAAATCTGGAAACGTTTGTAAAAAAAATAAATAATACACAAGCTCTCGTTTCCTTGATTCAAAATCAAATAATAATCTAAATTCCAACCGCGACGCGTACGCGAATCATATCACGACGTATGTTTGAGGACAAGTTGATGGAAAGAGTCTGGTCTTTGATCGGCAAGTGAGTGACGGTTTGTCATAGGTACTGAAATTAGGTTTACTTAGCTGCTAGGTCGATCTAATCTAAGGTTTTGTCCAGCGCATCATATTGGAGGACGCGGAGAATTTGTTAATACGTGTAAATACATGTTATAGCTTATTTGGGTCAAACCTCATCCAGAGTAAATATCAATTTGTGGCTACGACTAAAAAGTTCAATTGACGCAATAATAGAACTGATTATTTGTCTTTTCTCTCACTTCATTTTATCTAGTCAGAAGCCAATAAAACGATATTTATTTCATTCGACCCATTCATTTGGTAGAGGCCTTTCAGGGATATAATATTATTATTTTCTTTATGTACTAACATAGCAAAGTGACAATTGTGTGAACCAAACTATTATTGGCCAGAAGAGAGAAGACTGCGCGGGAGAAACCGAAGCGTCTTGAGGAAAATAGCTAAGTTTGCATGTTTAATTTACTATACTGTGAATGTCTTATTTTGTGTATTTCGAATTGTGTTTTTTTGGATGTTTAGCAGGTTTATCTTAAACTGATTCTTTACATTTATTTAACTTTAACTTCCCAAGGGTTGTGATAAAAGTCCTATCTATAACAGCGTACAAATTAAATCACACAACGTATAAAGGGTCACTAAATATCTAGACTAGACGATCACGTTTTCAAGGCCATTACAAATCTCCGATAAATATCTAGACGTGTTAAATATAATTATATAATATATAGATAGGTAGGGTTGAGTGTTACAGTACATGTAATATTTTCACATTATTATTAACCGGGTAACTTAGCACCTTGAATACATTCAATTGTAGAAACCATATAAATCACATCATTGTAATAAAGGTAACAGAGTAGGTAATAGAAGAAAATGATAACCCATTTTCCACATTTTCCTCAAAGATTCCGCTGCTTTTATTATATTCGATTATACAAGCTATTATCGAGATGGTGTCTGCCGGTGACAGGTTGACAGTTGGTACTTACCTGCTTAGGTATTGCCTCTAAGATAATCCGCAGATAATCTTCTCAAACAAACCAGACGAGTTCGATGGATACAACTAGTCTAACATAATCCGATCCATCCATTTTGTAAATGTCCAAAAGTTATTTAAACATCGATTCAAAAAGTTTTGATTAATGACTAAACCTGCCAGTTTTGGTTCCTCTTCATTTTTTAAAGTCTAATAGATATTCAAAATGTTTTTGAATTGTTTGCATAATTAAATATTTATAAAGATTTTATGTTTTCAACGTAAAGAGGCATAGTACTGATACCTACCAATATTTAAAATGCGATAGTGTCATTGTCTATCTGTCTGTTAACTATACATTTTAATTTTTAGCTGCTTTACCCTTTTTGATGAAGTTTGGTATAAAGATAGCTTGAAACCCGAGGAAAGATATAAGTAGAAAAGAAAAGAGATATCGAAATTCGTGAAGTGTGGTGGACATTGATAAGCCCCTGCGCAGATATGGCAGCCACTTTAGTTGAGCTTGCGCCGCCGGCCAGGAAGTGCATGTACGGCGACACATCAGGTTACGCACCCTATATAACAATAACTACACTACGTATAAAACACAAAATAGTGCGGTAGAGAGCCTGCATAGACGCGACTGCCGGCGTGCTGTGAGACGAAACAACAACAACATACCGCACCCTCTCGTACGATTTGCAGCGTTCAACTTCTAATAGTTCAAATTTTGGAATTCACAAATTTTTAAACAGGGTAACCTGACCTGTCGCCGTGTGTACGACCTGAGTAAGTATTTTCCAGTTTATACTTTTTGGTCTAACTCGATTAATAGTTAATCTATTTATGAGTGTGTGACGATGGATTGTAGAAAATATGTTTGGGAATTGTTTTTGATGCCATCATTTGAATTATTCCATATCTTGGCCATAATTTTAGGTAAACATAAAAAAAAGAATTTTGGGGTAAAATGTTCCGTTGCTAAGGGGCTGGTTGTGCCGCGCGAAAATCAACCCCAACATTACCGAATTTTTTAGTTTCAGATATTCCGGACATTTCGAACTGTTTGGAAGTAGACAATCATCCAGTACCATCGATTTCTAACCAGGAGGAATACATACGAACATCAAATAAAATGAAGACTTTACAGATTTTTCCCTGAAATCATTAAATAGCTTTTTCAAGAAGCTATGAAACGAAGGATTCTACAGGATGATGATATGCTGATTTCAGATATAATTTTGTTTTGATTTCGCATATCTCAATGCGTTTTAATTTTTCTGTCTTTAAGACCATTTTATTTTACATTCTTATATTGATATGATTAGGATAAGTGAAACTTACAATAACTTATTAAAATTCAATAAAACCAATATCTTATTTCATACTAAGTAACTGAAAACAGACCAAGAAAACACACGGAACAACCAGCCTCAAGAAGGGAACAACCAGTCCCATTTTGGGGTTCGTTGTTCCTTTCCGACTTGCCTTAGAAAATCGATCCTGTGCTAAAAAGTATTAAAACGTACGATTCATTATCAACATACTAATATTCAGCGATAAATGCCGCTTGAACTCATGTATGACTCATATACATACGACTTATTTTTCATACACATTTTTTCGATTGTTTGAAAATCGGAACTATCAACCCCCCTACCTAAGGTAATGGCTATTAATGGATCTGGTCAGTTACGTCCTTTTCCCTGAACGTCCATAGCCCGAATTCCTTGTTCGACCATTTCCCCGAACGGACATTTCCCCGAACGGACATTGCCTAGTACGTCCATTTACTTGTACGGACATTTCCCCTTACGTGTTAATGAATAAGCGCAAAACCTCATGCACCCCAACAGATTTATAACAAAATAATTAAGTTGAAACAATAATTTCATTTTTTTGATAATCAACATTTAAAGTTATTCGCATTTTAAGTTTTGAGGCAAAAATGATTTGTTATCGATATCGATAACGATTTGGGTGGAGGTCGAGTTCAGTAAATTTTAAATGTTACAAGAAAATTATTTAATATTTTGAAAAAAATTACTTATGTTGAAACAATGATAATTCGATTCTGCTCTCGATTCGAAACAAACTACTTACTAGTTTTGCGTTGATTCATTGACACTTTGTATAGTAAAATAATTAAATTATTATACGAAATAACTCTAGTATGAGTGCCATTTTTGATTTGATAAGAAAGTGCTAATTTCTTATTTGTTGATTTTTATAGGTATAATATAAGAAACTACTAGGCAACGGATTTTGATGCGGTTTCTTTTAATAGATAGAGTGATTCAACCAAAAGGTTTATATCAGCATTGCACCCGTGCGAAGCCGGGGTGGGTCGCTAGTTATGAATAATTAATCATTTAAATAATAATACGAAATTACTCTAGCATGTTTCTCATACCTAGAGTAGTAATTAGTTCTAGTAATTCTAGTATTACTCTAGTTTAAGCATATCCTTTCTACGTAATACTTAGTCGTTTAGATTTATTTGCCATAGTTTATTATATAAGGGTCAAGTCTGTCCTATCCTATCCTGCCTTTGAGGGATTGATAAGAATAATATTACTTATTTATTTAATTGTGTTGGTAAAAATGCTTAAAATTAAACCGCATCAGCAAACTATTTCAGTTCGCTGGTTGTTAATAATGTTAAATTGTTTATTTCGATTTTTTGACTACCTACCTATCGTAGGCTTCTGAGATAAGTCATCGTTATGTTTACTTTTAAATTGTAAAAATAAATGATTCTGATTCTGATTGTCAATTTTTGTCTGTTAATTTTGGAGACCCTTTGATGATCCTATTAAAAGTATTATTTTGTATACTTAATGTTGTTTATATTTAAATAAATCAAGACAATGTTTAAGTATCTTAACGTTTTTTTATTACCTATTTTACCTATCCATAAAATAAAGCAAGTAGCATAAGAATATGCCCACGACTATATTTCACGAGGGGTAGCCAGATAAAGCAAGTAATCAATAGTATTCGCCCATATTTTACTAGAAATACTCATAATATGAGTTCAAGTTACGTCTAATCGGTTCGGTAGTTTTCCCAACAGACAGATTTATAGAATAGAAATTTAGATTTTTAATACTTACCTATTATTTAGGACTTTCTAGAAGGAAATAAAACATTAGAAGCGTTCAACTATCTCGTGCAAAATCACCTCGATCCATAGATCTGTAGTGAGTTTGTGACGTAAAAACAAACAGCTAATTTCACATTAACATGGGATTTAAAAAAAGAGCGCGTAGGTAATGCAGATTTTAGATGACAATCGCTGACAAAAGCTGCAGTCGGAAAGCTAGTTGTTAAGAAAATACCAACTTTTCATGCAGTTACCTAACTTATTTATATCCTTTTTTTTCTAAACTGTTTGGCACCAATAAGCCCGCAATTTTAAAACTGTAATAGAATAGAATACTTTATTTTCGACTAACTGGGATCACAATTTTGTTAGTAACACACTTAGGCTGAGATTCAGAGACGATTTTTAAGTCTTAGTTCGAACTCCCGTTTGTCAAAATCCATACATTTTGACCCTACTTGATATACCTATGACTTAAAAAAATCGTCTTTGAATCTCAGCCTTAGCCTATTGTTAGTTTTTCCACAACAACACACCTACTACTTAATTATAATTGCCAAAAAATGCCTTTGAAATATTACTCTACATTTTTTGTAATAATTTATTAAAAACCAATAACTAAATAAGTTTAAATTCGGCAACGGACAATCATACCTACTAGTGCAAATGAACAATCATCGATGCACAGGCGGCGGGCGGCGCGCTACCGTAGGTAGGTAAGCGCAACGCAAATTTAAAACAATCTAAAACTTTACTATTAAAAATAAGCAATACAATTTTCTATAACAACATGGTATAGAAATAGGTGTGTATATGTATAAAGCGGCCGGCGCCGGCGTGGGCGCAGCGTGCCGTGAGACAAAACAACAAAAAAATATCGCACCCTCTCGCACGATTCGCCGCGCTCAACTTTTCATAGTTCAAAGTCCAAATAGGGTAACCTGACGTGTCGCCGCGCCGTGGCGTATATGGAAACCCTTCCAGTACTCAGAACTCCCATAGTGCTGGGGTCCGGGAGTGTTTACAATGGTCAATTTTAGTATTTAGATGTTTAAATGCTACCCGGATTTAAGATCTGATCCGCGGGAGGGTTTACAATGCAATAAGAAGCATTTTAAATATGAATTCCTACCGTGACTCCGAGGCCCCTTATAAAAATACGTGAGACTACCTTAGAAGGAATAAAAGATCAACTGAATATTAGAGTAATTATTATAATATAATAATTAGTTATTGTGGTAGGTAACAAAAACATAAAATTTGTGACATTTTTTGAAGTCATAATATGCTATTTTATATAAATAAACATAGTAATATAAACGAATCAACGGGCATTAGGAACATTTTTCTGTTTTTAAATCGGTTAGGTATTACATATTATTACCAATATGTTATTATGGTAACAAATAAATATCGTATATCGTAAATACACCACTAGTTCTTAATTAATTATACTAACAACATTTTACAAAATATTCATACAATTTTGTTAGTACCTAATTAAAACTAGAGGTGTATATCCTGATTATGATAATGATGATGAAAAAATAACAATTGTAGTAGTGTCAAAATTATTGTGAATAACTTGGTTAATAAGGTCTATAAAATGCTATAAACTAATTATCGAGCATTTGGAACATTTTTCTTAACAAGACACCCTAGTAATATTTAAAGAGGTAGTTCACTAGGGATGTTTCATACAAAACTGCAGTACCTACCTACCGGTTTGTAAATACGCACTAACTACACACACACATTGCAAAATCATCATATTATCATAATCAATTCAGAATTGACATGTATTAATTAATTATTAACCAAATAATTTTGACATAAGTAATGTATTAATTAGAGCATGGACTATCGGTGGTTTTCACAATACCGGTATTATTTCGATATCGGTATTTCTAAATACCGGTTTTCCGGTTTTTCGATATTTTTTCGATATTCTTGTAATCATTTTGAGAAAGATTGATATTTTTGAAATAAAAGTACATTTTAATACACTCGGTGTCAAAAAAATCACACCTTTTGAAAATTCTACTTCAAACTACTTTTAAACCTACTTGGACAAAAGTCTGGGTATGACTATGACGCATATATGACGTATGGTAATGACTAAGTATAATCTTTTGAAAGCCAATTTAATTTACTTTTAGGAATAAATTTATACATTTGGTTTGTTTTACCATGGTGTAAGAAAAAACAAAATAAATCGTATAAAAGGAGAAAAATTAAGTCTTTTGTTTCTCGTGTTAACTTGCACGTTTATTGACACAGTGAAAACGTCAAAAAATGCTTCTTAAAATAAAGAAAAACCTAGTGTTACCTCTGCTTACCCTAATTACTGCTTCCATTCAGTCATGCATGAACCTTACAAAATGTTATGTTACCTTGTTGCGAAATGTTCCATTCGTAGTTCCATTCAGCATCGATGGCATCCTGGAGGAGAACTCATGAGTTTAGGCGAGAGCTTGAAACCATGGTTTCAAATCGTCCCGAAGGTGTTCAATCGGATTCTGTTCTTGACTTCTCGCCGGCCACCGCTTATCAGGGTCCAAACCATTTGTGAACACACGATGCTTCGTGGGAGCGAGCGTTTTCTTGCATATATGTAAACCCCTGCCTCACAAAACTTGCATATAGGACGACAATTCTCATCCAAGATCTCGGCAATGTACCGAGGAGCAATCGACGACCCTTGACTACGAGCACCTTTAGTCCTGAAAACGCACACGAGTTCGGTTTTGCCATCTATTGAGTCGCCGCCCCGGAACATGAGCGAGCCACCTCCGTGTTTTCAGTTAGCCACAGCGAGCTCAATGTTTTCTATCAATTCAAGCTTTATCTATCACACACTCCCTAGGGTTTTTAGTCCTCACTTCCCTAAAACGTCTAAACACGACTCCAGTGGGCCATACGTCGGGAGCCAGAAAACTCTGCACGTGAGCGGCGGGAACTCGGAGCTTGAAGGCCTTGAAATTCGAAGATCTTTTCGGTCCGAATCTTTCCAGCTCTGGCACCTTCACCGGCAGAGGCCCGTCGCTCCGAACATGGAAACTGGTGCAGGGTGACGCAGGATATCGTCCAAAGTTTAGGTGGGAGATGTACACAGGCAGCCAGTGCGGTACCGCGTATGCTTGGGCCTATAACAGATACGGTTTTTCCTCTTCACAAGGGTAAAACCATCATCATCGGTGCCCACTTTAGGCGGTTCTCAAGCGGGCGCCGTTGGCTGCGCGCCCAGAGCCCTTTGTTTGTTGTTGTTAGTAGACACAGGGCGCGCGACGTAGGCGCAACACCTCCTTGTACGTCTCCTTCGTGAGCCTGGATGTGGTTGGATTCACGTGGGTCATGGGAGGATGCTGCTCAGTTCGGATCGTCGCAGGGATGGGGCGAGCGCGCCGCATGGTGGGGGCATCGGCCCGCGGGCAAACTGGGTCCGTTGCAAGTGACGAGTTTCGCTTAGTTGGCGAAGGTGAAAGCGCGTAGCAAGCACTCGCTGTCTGTTATGCGGTCACCTCATGTCGCATCTCGGCGCACATTCGTGACGTCAGCAGTTGGGTGACGTCGACGTGATCGAAGGTCACCGGTAACAGCTTGTTGAGGTCCCGCACCACGTACGTAGGGAGGGATATCGTCAAGGTCAACACCTTCAACACCCTGAAGATGTCCCGGAGGTCCTGTTTGCCGCGCCCATCCTTCATCCTGGTGACGAGGCGCATGGGTCCGGTCGCGGCGGTCTCTTGCAGCACCTCCTTTTGGTGGCGTGGATTTCGTCCTCCGTGTAGCTCGACGTGCAGATCTGCTCCAGACTAAGCTCGTCCATCACATCCAACTTGTTTTGCACGAAGGCGAGCAGCTCTCACATCACAGTGGCACCAGTGACGCTTGGCGGGATTCGCTATTACCTACGTTTGACCTAGGGCAATAAATTAACGTTGCATAGGCTGCGAGTTTTAGTCGCAACTAATTGTTACTAAAATATGAATCGGAATTATTTTATAAAATACCTATATTTTAATTTCAAATTAAAGATTGAAAAATAAAGTCTCAGGCGGGACTTGAACTCACACTCTTCCAAACCGGGGAATTGCGATATCCAATTTTGCCACCGAGCCCACTAGACCCACAACCCAGAGAACGAAATTTTCGAAGTCTCGCCCGAGACTTAATTTTTTTTATCTTTAATTTGATTCGAAATAGCACAACATGGCTGTAACATGATTAAAATTAATAATATTGAAATTTAATTTAATTCAATATCGAAAAAACCGGTATTCGTCGCTCCAATACCGAACTTTTCAATATCGCATATTTGGTCCGGTATCCCGGTTTTTCGGTAATATCGAAAACCGGTGTCCATGCTCTAGTATTAATGTAGTATTTCATAAAATAATGTGTATACGCTTGTAAAGGCAGACTTTAGTGATACTTCCTTTGATTGATGTAAACTTTATCATAAACCTATGTTACCTAATGTCATGCACAATAAATAATTTCTAATTTCTAATCACTATAGATGATATGGGTATTTCCCAAATAAAATGTATGGGAATTTAATTTTGCATTTTCTGAGAGTTCTAGTACCTCGACCTCGGTTGACCCCAAAGAGACTTTTGTTCAATCAGTAAGAGGATCGAATGGGATGAAAAAAAAGTATTGTGAAAATTGCAGTTTTTCTCGATGACTATACATTTTTTTCAAAATATGTGAATGCAGAAGTAAAATACTCCAAAAGTTAGGGTTAGTCTCCTAACAACGTTTTCTTGTAGCTATAATACTTCTGGTAGCTGCCCTTCGTGACCCATCTTAAGTTTCCACCCTGTATACTGTGAACTAAGTATACAGGGTGTTTGGTGCATCGTTGGCCAAATTGAAATGGTAGAATAAGAGGGGTCGTTGGCTATCTCGCCACGTCCCCAAAACGTATTTTTAGGGATTTTCTCAAAAAAGTCCGAAAGTCAGCATTTAAGCTTGAATTGAAATTTAATTGTAATTGAATTGAAATTGAAACGTAATTATGATATTCTTTTACTTATTTTTATTTTTTATTTTTATTTTTTTTTAATAGGCACAGTAACAAAAGACAATATAAATCATATGCCATACAAATATTATATCTAGAATAAGGCTAAAATTGCCTCTCAATAACAACTGCGCACAACATTATCTTAAAATCTAAACATTATGGTTGGGAATTGAAAATAGTTATTTAAATGTTTGTAAATGTTTATATAATACATCTTCATTTCTTCATTATTTTATTATTCTAATAATAAAATAATGAAGAAATGCAAACCTCAAAAATACCTACCAAGTACCTGCTAAGGTTGCCATTGTCATTCCACCCTTTAAGTTGAAAATATAAAAGACCCCTTAATATAATGTTCCAATTTCACAAATAGTATCTTACCTAGTCTCCTCAAGAATTTAAATGCATTGAATGCTGCTATAAAGCGTCATTTCCCATCTACGTAACCAATAACAATGCATTGACATGAATTCACTTACATTAGAAAATGGTTCGACAGTCATAATAAAAGTTTGTTCGCGACAAAGAATTTTCTTACAAGAAATCTGAAGCATCTACTATTAGAGCATTGAAAGCTGCTGATTATTCGTTTTGTCGATTGCTACGCCGATTTTCGCAGGCGTTTTATTACAACTTATTCTCCATTTGATCTTTGGAAAGAGTTTGAGAAATGAAATATGCTTCAGGTGAAATTTTTTGAAAATGTTTTCTATTTTTAAATCGCGACTACATGCCTGTGAAACAAACTGCCTCTGACTCACAGTAGTGGGTTACGGACATGTTTTGGTCAGGGATAAAGTTTTGTGGCTGGTTTTATACGAGACTATTATGCATTTTCTAAATGGATATATTTTCTTTTTTAGGGTTCCGTACCCAAAGGGTAAAAAACGGGACCCTATTACTAAGCCTACGTTGTCCGTCCGTCCGTCCGTCTGTCCGTCTGTCCGTCTGTCCGTCTGTCCGTCTGTCCGTCTGTCCGTCTGTCCGTCTGTCCATCCGTCCGTCTGTCCGACCTATTTAGGGCTGTAACTTATGAACCGAAAGAGCTAGATAGTTGAAATTTTCACAGAATGTGCGTTGTTACGGCGGATTTGCTAACAAATAATACAAATTTCAAAAAGATAAAAATTGAGGGGGGTTCTCAACAAGAAACTAGTTTTTATCAACGTTTTTTCTTCTCGCTCTATGGTAAAAACAGTAATACATACAAGCGTCAAACTTTGTGTGATTATAGAGCAAACTCTACAGAATACAAAAAACCGGCCAAGTGTGAGTCGGTCTTGCGCTAAAGGTCCCGGACAAAAAAAAATTTTTTTTTCTAAGTTAATAATGTTGTGTTCTGTGGTGGTGTGGTACGGAACCCTCGGTGCGCGAGTAGCCCGACTCGCACTTGACCGGTTTTATTTACAATGTATGTGCCTGTGAGCGTTATTTATTTATTTTATTTTATGGATATACAAGCGGTTAGCGCGAGGATGCGCTTAGATTAAAATATTGTATGACACAAAGCTTCGTATAAATATGTCTGGATCGAAAACAAAGTGTTTGGTCTCTAAGAAGGGACGCACTTACCGTTTTTGGTTCAACTATAAATGTGTGAAAACTGTGTAGGGCTTTTCATTCGATTCGCTCTGAGGACAGCTTACTAGGCGTTTGCTTCGAGTTGGCCGCTCCCTCCCTTCCCGCTTCACCGTACCGCACCCCTAAGAGACCCTATTAAACGCAATTTTATAACCTTCAGCAACGGAACCACGTACGGCACGTCCGTCCCGGTCACTAATATCGCTTTTAATTTTAAATTTTTATTTACTTGTTATATTCTTTTTTGTCGACGGTACCAGTTAATGTGCCTGTGACGCAATTTTGTAACGGTCATCGACGGCCAACTCCAAGCAAATGGGTAGTACCTACATAACTACCAAGTATTTATCTCGAAGGTAGACATGCATATAACTAGAGGTCACATATACAGGGTGTACAATAAAATGGGACAGCTACTTAAAGGGGTGCTTCAGACCATCAAACTGAACAACTTTCTCTATGGGACCAATATCGAAATCGTGAAAAAAAAATCTGCTGTCCCATACATTTCAGTCGAGTTATGTTTGCAGTTTTGTATGGGAGAGCGGATTTTTTTTTCGCGATTTCGATATTGGTCCCATAGAGAAAGTTGTTCAGTTTGATGGTCTGAAGCACCCCTTTGAGTAGCTGTCCCATTTTATTGTACACCCTGTATAGGATAGGAAATGAAGGTAATTTTTGATATTTCGGATAATTTGTATTCAAAAGTTTTAGTTTAAAGAAATAACTAATCTTTTATTTTACTAAACCTACAGTAGGTTAGATAAAATAAAAAATTAATTCAAAGGACAACCGCCGCTCTCCCTTGAAAAAATACCTTAAAATGTATAGAAGTTTTGACTGAAGTCAAATGTGTAATAAATTATGAGGTTTTATAAAAACGACTCAGATAGTATCATTTATTTTTATTTAACGAGTTATTTAATCATTTTTTATTAATAAATTATAAAAAAGTAGCAACCCCAACATGGCTGTCAATGTTGTTTAGTAGGAGGAGGTAGGAGGTGTTGCAAGCACAATGATTTTTTTATATAAAAATGATTCAAACTAATAAATCATTATAAAATAAACTAATGCCTGCAGTTAGTTGCTAGTGTTCCATAGTACATAATAAAAATAGAAGGACGGTTATACATTTTTGGGTATTATGTGCCAGATGTCCTTTCAATTAGGCCTTTCAATTGCTTTTTGTGAGAATTTTTGTCTTGTTGTAAGTACATAACAAAAATAATTCCAAAAGTTTTCCTTTTGATTTCAAACCCTCTGGATGTTTCGGTTTCATATCTCTGTAAGCTTTCAATTATTGGTAGCATTTGTTTTGGTATTGGGTATACGGCGGCGCGGCGGAATATTCTTTCCCCATAGATTCAGGTAAGCCAGTTGAAAAATCTATTGACATCGCGTTGTGATATCTCACTAACAGAGTAAGTAGTTAAAAGTTATGAAGTTAATGCCTTTTTTTGTGTGTGATCCTTTTTGTATTTCTAATCGGTGACTCCAAAGCGCAAGAGGAGATAGGTAATTTTTATTTTAATGCGGCGTTAGTTTGTAAGCTATAGCATTCAAGCATTTCTTAGCCTTGTGTGATGAGAATCGTTTCAAATTTTCCTCGGTCAGCAAATTGTGTAATAACCCATTTTCATGAATCTACAGGGTGTAACAAAACACCCTAGTAATACTTAAGGAGGTACGTCATCGACCATCAATCTGAACAACTTTCACTATGGAGCCAACGCGCAACGTCGAAAAAGAATAAAAAAAATCTGTCGTCCATACATTTGAGTCGAGACGGTACTGCAGTTTTGTATGAAAGAGATGATTTTTTTTTTTCGCGATTTCGATGTTGGCTCCATAGTGAAAGTTGTTCAGTTTGATGGTCTGAAGCATTACTTTACCCAGGTATACAGGCTACCTGCTCATGTTTCACAAGTAAAGTTTCTTTATCTTTATCTCTTAATCAACTTTCTATTAATCGTTATAAAAATATTTAGTCTTTTATAAGTTATCATTTTAATAGTCATCAGAATATAAAAGTTTTGCAGAAGGTTATGCAAATAGATTTTGATACGCTAATTTTCCTTTCCGGGCGTCTGGGCCAATAACCTGGTAAAAGTTGGAAGCTAATTTATTAGGAAGCTAATAGATATAATTAAAACACGATGTTCTCACGAAAATGAACAAATTCTCCAATTAGGATGTCTAAAAAAAGGTAGATAGTATACAGGATTCATCTTAACATGAAATGGGTTTTTAAGGGGTTGATAATGATATTAATTAAAAGGCCCTGTAGGCATATTACGTGATTTTGAAAACATTTTTCAAAGGGGTGGTTCAGACCATCAAACTGAACAACTTTTACTAACTATATGAACAAATCTGAAATCGAAAAAAATTATCCTTGTAAATTTTTTCATAAACTGCAATACCTAGGTAGGTACTCGACTCAAATGTATGGTAAAACATTTTTTTTAAATTTCCGCTTTACTGCTATTGTAGTAAAAGTTGTCCAGTTTGATGGTCTGAACCACCCCTTTGGAAATTGTTTACAAAAGTATTTAATACGTAGAGAGACGAGACCAAATCAGAAACAAAGAGATTCACTGTAGAACCAGAGTAGCCGACATAGCCCAATGAATTGCAAAACTAAAGTGGCAATGGGCACATTTCACATTGCTCACAGAACCGTTGACCGATGGGGCCGAAGAGTTCTCGAGTGGCGATCGCACACTGGAAAGCGCTGCGTGGGAAGCCCCCATAAGGCAGCAGCGCGAGTGACCTATTTACATACTCACGCTGCCCGCTGCCCACTTCCCTGCTCACTTCCCTATCCAACAGGACTGCGTGTAAATGGGGCATAAGATTTTTAAACTACTTGCTTAGATTATCATCACAGCTTGTTCACTTCATTGTCTCAAACCTCAGTGCTTGCCAAGGGACTCAGATCTTTGGAGTCGGCTAATTCAATTGTTTAGGTAATTACGACTCGTCGTGAGCTTATCCTTACCCTTTCACTTTCATCTCGTTTATGTAACTCGCCCCTGGAGAAGGAGTAGGTTCTTACAATAATTGTGTCTTGTCTCCTTTCAATTTGGAGACGTTTAATGTTTGTCAAGGGCTTTTCTTAAGTACTGCGTATAACGCTGAACTTTCGTAAGTATCGAACTTGATTTTAGAAGTTCTAAACATAAGCTTAACTACATAATATGTTGGTTGTTCTTGTAGCATCGAACCGCTAGCTGCATGGAAGGCTGAACTTCTAGACACTTTTTAGATTAGAATTATTTTCGTTGTCGAGATAAAATTAAGCGTTATGCACTTTCTCGTACGCCGTAAGTTTGGTTCGGCGGTTTAGATGTGATGTGATGTAGGTATGTATTTTACATAATGCAGTTTTTTTCAAGTAAGGCTGTTAGTCGAGGGTCAGTACGAGTGATTGAATAGATAGGTATATTAACAACACAATTTGAATAAAACTACTAATCCGTTGGCAAATATTTTGTATTTCAACTCATCAATTACGCTATTCTATACAAAATAAACAATTTCGCTAGTTACACTTAGTATAAAATAATATCTTTTACGCCATGATGTACATCGAATAACATTTTAAATACTGTTTTGACATGAATTAGAATTACTAGTACCTTTATAGATGAGTGAAGAAGTTTTACATTTACCCAGCTCTTAAAATGTACAACTCTTCACCGAAAATAGCCTAAGTATTAAATAACTTAAAAATCAAGAGAGTGAAATTATGTAAAACAATAATTATACAGTCTTAATTAATTACCATCGAACTAAGACGATTGGCGACAGAGCCTAAAGGTATCTCTTGCTAGGTGGTTTTGGGAAATAAACACCCTGAAACCCTTGAATCAGAGTATCTGATCGTCCCGAAAGAAATCCTTGTTATGTTTATGGATGTTTGTATATAATCGAAGAGTAACTTATAAGAGTTCTAGTAAGTGATAGTAAAGTCGTTTAATCACAGTTTAATTATTTTTTCAAAAGATAGATTAGCTCCTTGAATTACATTTTGTTAACAACATACATTAATCTATGGTTATGTACACATTATAATTATTAATTAATCATCGATTAACACCAATTTAATAAATGTTTTTGACAAGTAAATTTGTAGGTAAATAGCTTAGAAATATTTGTTTGTTTGTCTGTGTGGAGCGGAGAGATGTTTTAACTAGTAGATATTCTGCGGATATGTTTGGGTCTAATCTTGTCTGTCGTCTTCCACGGAGCTGCTGGCTTTCACCTCTTTGGGCATATTCGACTGAAACAACATAGGTTCAATCAATTTTTAAAGTAAAGTAATATTTATGTGATCGTCGGCATCATCTGTGCTAGTAACTCTAGGGAAACCTACAACTTAAGTCATTAAGTTGTAAAAGGTTCATTTTATAAGTATTTAAAATCACCTATTTTTAGATTTAGTCTGATTGCTTGTTCTCGCATCACCCGAAAACTACAGGACCGATTTTGTTGAAACGTTTTGCGATTGAAAGCTTATGATTAGACTTAAAATCTGATAGTTTATCTCGCTGCGATGACAGACTCGTTTTTAAATAAGGCGCTGCGTGTTTTCTCAATAAATGAATCATATCTTATTTTTAAATCTAAAATACAAATTTATTTTGCATTTGAATAAGGTATAATGAGATGGATTTAACGAGCTAGTCGAATGTACTCTTAAAACAGCTTTAAATTGACAAATATTTAATTTCTTCAGGATTCTCGAATAGTTTCGGTTTCACATTTGCCTGTACAGGGACTACAGGGAGTTCCAAAAGTAAAAAAAAAAAATTTTAAACTTTTAAGGGGACTTGTTATGACCATCAAACTGAACAACTTTCACTATGGGACCAACAAGGAAATCACGAAAAAAAAAATCTGCTGCCCCATACATTTAGCTCGAGTAGATTTGTAGTTTTAGTATGGCACATCTATCATTTTTTTTTCGCGATTTCGATATTGGTCCCATGTTGAAAGTTGTTCAGTTTGATGGTCTAAAACACCCCCTTAAATGTTTATTTGTATTTTTGTAACATCTTGTAGGTATATTAAGGCTTACAAGCAGCTTCTTTCGTGCCGGCAGCGGCATAAAAGTGACTCTTACTGACAACTTGACGAAAAGTACTTATAAAAGGGTTCAAAATATAGAATATTATGGTACCTCGAGTGGCATCAGGAACATGTTGTTGTCAGATCGTCGGCCGAACCGCAGGCGCATCGATGGGGCTCGCGCGGCGCGGTCTTGCTCCTTCAAACATACAATAATACTTATTAGCATTAGTGTCAATTCAAAATTCAAAATTTTTTATTCAAAATAATATCATATAGATAGCTTTTTGACGTCATTTTTTGACTCTACCACCGCGTCGGAAGGTGTTCCGTTGAGAGAAGATGCGGCCAGAAACTCTACAACACACATCTTTTAAACAAAACAAAATGTACAAAGTACAATTAAAATACAGTATTGCATTACATAGTGTAAAATTGTCAAGACCAGACATTTTGGTCATTCAAATAATCATCGAGTTTATAGTAACCTTTTTTACAGAGGACTTGTTTAACATGAGACTTAAACTTTTTGTCTGGTAAGTTTAGAATATCCTCTGGTATCTTATTATAAAAGCGTATACAGTGCCCCATGAAAGATGTGTTGACTTTACTGAGTCGAAAATGTGGGAATACTAATTTATTTTTATTTCTTGTATTGTAATTGTGAACGTCACTGTCCGACCGAAGGTCAGTTTTTGGCCGAGGCCGAAGCCGATTGCTCTGTATTTGTCACAACCGACGGCCGAAGCCTAATCCGAAGGTTCAATCATAAATGTAAAAATATTAGAAAATCGGACTAAACAGTAATAAAATAATACAAAATCTATTTTGTGCCACTCGGAGGCCACTCTTTTCTGCACGATGGCATGAAAATCATCAGTGTGTGCCTCAGCAAACATACCTGATGCACTACAAGTGCGACGCAGTCCCAACAGCATCCTGAACCGTTATTATATTGGACACGTAGGGCTTGCAATGCTTTCTGAGTATACTTGACCCACAGGCTGCACGTGTAAGACGATTGGCAGTATGCTTAAACAGTGTAACTTCTACGTCACTAGTGCAACGAGCAAACCTGCGAGCCAGCATGTTGCATCTAACTGCCGAAGCCCTGCGCTCCCTGTCTATGTCAAGGTTGTCTGACATGTTCTCTGTTACCCAGTGCCCCAGGTATTTAAAGGTGACTCGGTTTAGTTGGGTTCCGCTTACGAAGATTGGTGGTATCCTTTGGGCATTTATTACCAGCCTTGAAAACGAGGATCTCGTTTTTCTTAGCATTGTACCTGAGGCCATGGACAGCAGCGTACTGCTCACAAAGAGCAAGCAGGTTTCTTATATGTTTAGGTAAGCCTAAATACTTTATGTGCAAGCCAGGTTAAGTATCGGTTTTTCGACTGATCTTCTAAGGAAATGTAAAATTTTCGTTCGGGAAACATAATTCTAACAGTCTAATGTTTTTAATTAAAAACTTTATTTAACATGGTCCTTCTGGAATTAACTTAAAATTGTGTATTCGCATATATTGCTGCGTGTTTTATCTTCAAAGGCATTGGAGTAATTTTGCAATTTAATTAAACTTTGTAAAATTTATCACTAACGTTTTAAGTAGGTATATTAAGGGGTTTCCCTGACCGAACGACCTTGACTCTTTCAGAGCCACCTCTACTAAACTATGTCATTTTAGTAGGTATACCTATTTTTGACTAGCTTGTCCTTCATTATGTCATAGTGTAGAATGTGATTGAAAAAGAAAATCCAAGGAAATCACATTCTAAAATCATAAGAATTCGCCCCAAATTTAACAATTATCTAATTAACTCATTAAATATTGGTCTTAAACAAATTTGCTAAATAGCAATTTTAGATCTTGATATTGTCTACACAAAGGTGTGTGTCTCAAGTATGACTTCAACTTAAAAAGTAGATGCACATAATACAGATTTTTTCCAATATTTAGGCTTTCCTTTGAACACAGGTTTCATATGTATTTTATAGAAAAATAAGAAATATGATCTATAGAAATATGATCTATAGCCGAGATGTAGAAGAATATTGCTACACTTTTCAATTATTTGTATGTCTTTCAAATAACGAGAAGATAGCTTCTAAAAACCAGTAAAATATGGCCCGAGCTAGTGTTTACCTATGAGGAGCCTCTTAACTCCTACATTCCATGATCAATGAGAAAGCCTAATAATTGTCTAATAAACCTTATTAAACAATAACAGTTAACCAACAAGAGTGTCTAAAGTCCTAGATATACAGCTTTCTTTATTTTTCATTAATTAATGTTACATTTAGTTATGAATTTTAGGTAAGTTAAATTAACTTTTTAGGTAGGAATGATACACATAAAGGATGACTCGTATGAGCATTGCCACAATCACCATCCTAGCAGTGAGTTGGTAGTTGTGGCAATGCCTGATGATGATGGATGATGCATACACATAACTGCACAGTTAAAGAATATAGTAGACTATATTCTTTAACTGTGCAGTTATGTGTAAGTGTCGGTAAGTGATAATGATAAGTAATGTTTTTTTACAATGGGTTTAAACTTAGGATTTGAAATGTAAGTACTTTGTATGTCAACTGGTAGACTGTTAATTATCTTTGGTAAAATCTGGTATACAGGGTGTACAATAAAATGGGACAGCTACTCAAAGGGGTGCTTCAGACCATCAAACTGAACAACTTTCCCTATGGGACCAATATCGAAATCGCGAAAATAAAATCCGCTCTCCCATACAAAACGGCAAACATCACTCGACTGAAATGTATGGGACAGCAGATTTTTTTTCGCGATTTCGATATTGGTCCCATAGAGAAAGTTGTTCAGTTTGATGGTCTGAAGCACCCCTTTAAGTAGCTGTCCCATTTTATTGTACACCTTGTATAATTTATGCGGACGAAGTCGCTGGTTGACGCTAGTAAAGGTGCTCTACATGTTTTATTAGTTACTTAAAGTAGTATTCTTTGGTGAGAGTATCAATTTATCTCGCAAAATGTATATGTAGGTACAGAAAAGATAAGCAGTTGTTTCCACGATTAGCTTAGAGTTGTCTAGGCAAAACTAGACAAACACGGTGGGGGCTTTAAATGATCCTATCAATGACAATGTCCAAGATATTAAAGTGATAGTGCTGATGATGTAGTCAGAAGTGTGCCCGTACATTGAAGATATTTACAAAAAAAAGATTACGATATTGTTTTTAGGTTTCCCTGATTCCAAATCACCAATTTTTTGATTTTTTGTCCGTCTGTTCGTGTGTTTGTTTGTATGTTTGTTTGAACGAGCATCACGCAAAAACTACTCAACCGATTTTGATGAAACTTTTTTTATATGATAGCTTATGATCTGACTTAAAAAAATAATTTGTGCGAACGAAGTCGCGGGTTAACTCTAGTTAATCATCATCATCATCATCATCATCATCATCTCAGCCGATGGACGTCCACTGCTGGACATAGGCCTCCCCCAAGGATCGCCATAACGACCGGTCCTGCGCTGCCCTCATCCAACGTTTTCCCGCCACCTTCACCAGGTCGTCGGTCCACCGTGTGAGGGGCCTACCCACGCTGCGCTTTCCGGTACGCGGTCGCCACTCGAGAACTTTTCGGCCCCACCGGCCATCGGTTCTGCGAGCAATGTGCCCCGCCCACTGCCACTTAAGTTTAGCAACTCTTTGGGCTATGTCAGTTACCCTGGTTCTTCTGCGGATCTCTTCATTTCTGATTCGATCTCGCAGGGAAACTCCGAGCATAGCCCTCTCCATTGCCCTTTGGGTGACTTTCAGCCTTTTTATGAGGCCTTGAGTGAACGACCACGTCTCTGTTCCATATGTCATCACTGGCAACACACACTGATCGAAGACTTTCGTTTTAAGACACTGCGGTATTTGGGACGTGAAGATACTACGTAGCTTCCCGAACGCTGCCCAGCCGAGTTGGATTCGACGGTTGATCTCTTTCTCGAAGTTGGACTTACCTAACTGAATAGTTTGTCCCAGGTAAACATAATGGTCAACAACTTCGAGCGCAGAGTTTCCGATCATTACAGGAGTGGGTACAACATGGTCATTTGACATGATCTTCGTCTTGTCCATGTTCATTTTCAGACCAACTCGTTCGGAGGCTCTGCTGAGATCATCGAGCATTTGACTGAGCTCCTCCATAGTCTCCGCCATGATGACTATATCATCGGCAAACCGAAGGTGACTGATGTACTCGCCGTTTATGTTGATGCCTAGCCCTTTCCAGTCCAGAACCTTGAAAACATCTTCCAGTGCAGCGGTGAACAGTTTCGGAGATATAACGTCTCCCTGCCTCACGCCTCGCTGCAGTAGGATAGGTTTCGAGTTCTGGTCCTGTAGTCGGACTGACATAGTGGCGTTTTTGTACAAGCATTTCAGCACTTCGATGTACCGGTAGTCTACTTGGCAACGCTGAAGAGACTGCAGTACAGCCCAAGTCTCGATCGAATCAAAGGCTTTCTCGTAGTCCACGTACGCCAAGCAAAGGGGCAGGTTATACTCTTCTGTCTTCTGTATAACTTGCCGAAGCGTATGTATGTGGTCCACAGTGCTAAAGCCCTTTCGGAAACCGGCCTGTTCGGGAGGCTGGAAATCGTCAAACCTGCGCGCGAGACGGTTCGTAATGACTCTCGAAAACAGCTTGTAGACATGGCTAAGAAGGGAAATGGGCCTATAGTTCTTCAACAGGGCATTATCGCCCTTTTTGAAGAAGAGCACCACCAGACTTCTGTTCCATGCCTGCGGCGTTTTGCCCTCGAGTATGACGGAATCGAACAGCTTCTGAAGGGCCTTCAGGACCGGTTTTCCACCCGCCTTCAGAAGCTCGGCCGTAATCCCATCATTACCCGGCGCCTTGTTGTTCTTTAGCTGTTTGAGAGCCATACTAATCTCGTACAGGCTGACGTCCGGAATATCTTCTGTGTAGTGCCGGGTCAATCTAGCTCTTGGGTCGTTAGCCAGATCTGTAGCGGGTCTTCGTGTTGACGTGTATAACTGTCCATAGAACTTCTCTAGTTAATAATAAAACTTATTTTAAAATAGATAGAGCACACTAGCGGCATTTTAACGCAGTAATTCAGTTACAGTTACCATTTGATACAGTTAACGAAAGTTGGACACGAACTTTTTTCTAGATCAGATATCAAACGTAGGTAGGCTGTGAAATGCAAAACGAAAATTACAACTTTCTAGGCGTAGCGTGTCCGCCTTCTGTCCGTATCTAATTCTATGACCACATTATTGTATATAACAAATGCCTATGTGAAAATTATGCACAGAGAAACGCGCTCATAGATAAAATTATGTCGCATTTGTGACAGCTTTTGCAATAAACGATACTGTATACAAAATATACATAAGTACTATTGTAAAAAAAAACTGTTTCATACAGTTGAGTCGAGTAGAAATTGCAGTTTAGTTTGGAACAGATTTTTGCCAACCTACTCGAGCCAAATGTATGGGAAATTTGGCTCGAGTAGGTTGGCAGTTTTGTATGGGCGAGCAGATTTTTTTTCGCGATTTCGATTTTGGTTCTATGGAACCAACATCGAAATCGTCAAAACCGAACAACTGAACCGTCAAACTGTCTGATCATCCCCTTAAAAAAGTGTCAGCATATTAAGAAGGACCAAATATTAATTTGTTCGATCTTACATTGAACTATCCTAGTATCGATGTCACTTCATAATTATGTTAAGTAGTACGTAATATGATGGTCAGAACAGAACCACGACATAGGTACCTAGTATTTGTCCGGTTTTGAAATAATTTTGAAGCTGTTTTTATTTACAGTTTTTATGTTGAATTTTGCAACTAGTCTTCTTCTATCGAGGCGTTACCATCGAGTTTGTCAAAAGTGAAACAAATTATTAACATTTTTTTTAATGTTTTTAGTCAAAGAAAGTTTAATAATGAAATAAAATTTAGCTTCTAAAGTATTTTCCGAATAGCAAAGTGAAATAAAGTTTCTGTTAACGTTCGGACTTCAAGGTGGGGTGGGGCAGCTGTAATTTATTTGCTGACTACCTAAGTTATACGATCAACAGGAAAAGTTGTAAGAGGTGTATCTGGTGATCAATCATTAACTTTCGGAACCCTTTGTATCATGCAATTATACTTTTTCTTGAATGCGTAGGAAGACTCTATGCTTCATTGTGTAAAATTGAACTTATAATAACGAAGTCATTATTTAATTAAAGTATTTTGTTAACAAAATACTTTTTTAGGTTCTAATCATTTCACTTTTAGACAATTTTGAATAAAAACAAAAGCCGCCGTTTTTTTTCTTTTTTCAAAATTTGTATGTTTAGACCAAAATCTTTGGTTTAGACCAAGTTTAGACCTTCAAAAAACCTATAAAAGTATTCTATGAAAATAGCTTGAAGGCTTTTGTAGTTTTGATGTTGAGCACTTTTTTAATTTAGGCTTTCTTTATTGAGAAATCTTTTTTAATGTGATGAGGGCGCCACTGGACTGTGATAGCCCTCCCGTTCAGTGGCGCCCTAAACACAAAATTTAAGGTTTTTGAACCAAAAAAACCTAAAATAAAAAGAAATGGTTCTTACTAACGAACATTATTCCAATTTATTTTTATTCCAAATATTCCACTTTTATTTTAGTTTTTTTTTATAATGAGCGGCGTACTTCAAGGACCATTTATACTAATAAGATAATTAATTCTATTCTGAATTAGTTATTATGCTTGAGAACTATTTTTGTATTTGAGAGCTGGATCTGTTGTAGATAGTCTCACTACTACAGTGTAACTTTACAATTATTAAATCGATGTGTTTTTTGATAGTTTGTTTTTTCTTAATATTATTTATATTACCTACCAATTGTTGGCGATTTCAGACGATGGGGATGAAGACGATCGTAAAAATACTTAAATATGTCCATTACAATTGGCGACAGGCTCATTCCCCGTCACACTGGACAAAGTTTCGGTATGTGGATGTTCTGAGGTTTCAGAATATCTCTGACTACCTCAGGGAATATAGTCGTGAGCATATGCTTATGCTATGTCCAAGCAACATCATGACCAGTGACATAAGTCATCGCGATGTTTGTACGTCTGTAAGTACTAAGTTTATGACGATGCCGATGTCCATCTCGTGAATCTTGTCAAGCCACCTCTATATCTTATTTTACCGACAAAATGGGGTCGTTCGTCATAAAAGCACGGCAGTTGTCGTAAAGCGCGAATAGTTGCTTGTTAGTGCGAATAACTTGATTACACGGATTTACACCGTGTCAAGGGTTTACGATCCCTGACATCAATAAATTTCGAGCTGGGAGATCTGTTAAAAAACTGATTTTAGGGGTGGAAATAGGTTGAATATACTTTTGTCCCAGAAAAAGAATTATTTCAAAGTCACAAAGCGGTTCCTGAATTTTTTTTTGATATTGAGAAAAACATAGTTTTGCTTTGAAGAGAAAAGCAAAGAATAGTCTAAATATCGAATTATTTGATTGGATCCTTTAGATCTATTTAAATCAAGTTTCAGGTTATGCAATAAAATCTACTAAAGTATAATTAGTGCTCAAGAATGCTCATCGCAATTAATTTTGTAATTATTCGTTTAAAGCGCTTTGTTCGAAGCATCAAACACATAAACATACACATAAAGTAGTTAAGTGTTTTTGTCTGTTTTCGAAGCGGTTTTTGATAACCAAATTATTACATTTAACATATATAGTTCAAATAACAGTGTAGATACGTTCTTTCTGCAGGGCATCTAACCGTTGAAAACACGATTCTATTAAATTTTCTCGATAGAAAAGACGACCAAAGTAAGGTCGATTTCAAAATTTATAATCTGTTTTATACAAGAACCACAATACCATTTCTTCTGAATATACCATCATTTGAAAGGTAATTAATTATAGCAGGGCTTTAAACCGATAGTTTTTTTTCAATACCTTTATTTACTTTTTGATTAATCATTCATGTGATTTTCGACGCCATTTCGACCCGCACATAGACCGCCATTGTCCCGAGGGACGTTGTCGAGGCTAGACCTATGTCACTTTGCTACGAAAATTTACGTAAAATAATAAAATTGACAAATATTATTATTTTAAACAAGAAGATTATAATCTTCTTGGTTTTAAAGAAATTAATAAACACTCTTTAAACCATACCTCAGAATTGCCAACCCAAATGTTATAACAGTAATTTAGTATTTTTTTAAAAGAGATTGGTTATAATTTCTGTTTAATTTTTTAGTCCGTCCGTAGTCGGTAGTCAAACTCTACTTTGATTCTATTTGATGCCCAGGGTCTGATCATGAAGGTGGCTATTGTAACTCGGCAGTGAAATTAATATAAATTCGTCCAGTTTGATTTGTCTTGAAGAGTACCTACTCTAATTCTAGATGATGTCCAGGGCCTGATGATAAAGCCGGAGGGAGTCGTTGTCAAGAATCAGTTCAGATTCTTGACAGTGACTCCAATGAAATTAATAATTTTGAAATCGGTTTTATTTTTTTGTTATGGTTTTGTTTTTTTCCTTATTCGGCGAATGGTGAATAAATCTCTGATATCTTCTACACATTTTGGAAAAAGAAATCTACAGATTTGAACTTTATCACAATGTAATATATGAAATACCAAGAAATACAATTCAATCAGTAAGTATAATTTGAGTATAATTAACAAAACAAGTACGTAGAAAGTAGCAATAATTTACACATCCTTCAGTCTCCACCATCAGACCCTCGATTTACCGGGACACCATACATAAATGCAAATATCTAAGAGTGTTCTGCTACAATTAATAGTCTAGGAGATCCCTTCATCACCTTCTGTGTTCCATCTCTATCATCAGGTCAGCTCGATGTCTCCAACTACCCTAGCCCTACCTACTGTCGGCGCGTCTTCGCTAAGCAACAGTTCGGGCATAATGAGTAATGACATTAGTTGACATTCGGGCCCTTGGCGGTGATAAGAAAACAACCTTTTTTGCAAGAATTCTTCATTGACTGAATATACTTAAATGATTAAAAAAAGACATCTTTTGTCACTAACCACTTACTTCGTGATTAGATCACACGCCACAGCCTAAACTTAACAGTATTCCAACGGTATAAAATAAACAAAGGTCAAATGATATTATTATAGCCCGACCAGAAAAATAAAAAACCTCGCTATGTTGCGGAAAATCATTGGGACAAATTTTTGTACTTGGAACATTGACATTAAAGGTTATAGTCGATTGCAGCGCTCCTCAACCGGTTTTTTATATTTCTATGAACACTGAATATAGCTACTCCAACGATATACAAGCCCGTTCATAGAAACAACATGTTCCATTTGAATGCGGTTCTCGCACCGCATTGATGTTCCCGAGTTCACTTCGTCACTATGGCAATGACAGACCGCAATGTGTCATTTTGTGTTGCTTTATGCATTGAATAATTATGTATAGAACAGACAACGCGAATAAAATCTGTGCACCACGATCAGCAGTGCGGGGTGCGCACCGGGGGCCCCGTGCGGCGAGCGACAGGTACATGCTATATCCATTCCAAATAGGGGCGAAAAGAAGGAAAAAATAGTTATTTGTTATACAAGAGTGCAAAGTTGCTTTTTAACCGCGTGCTCAATTTTGATGAACAAGCAAGCGAAGGATGCTAAAATTGAATCACGCACGTAGCGAGTGATTAAAATATTAGAATGCTGAGCGTCAGCGAGTGAATCAAAAGAGCAAGGTGAAAAATCTTTGCACTCGAGTGCAACACGTAACTTTTCATCCCACCTCATCGAGGAAAAGACGTCAAAAGAAAATGGCGCGCGCAAAGCAAAGTAAAAAAAAATACACCAAGAAGGTTCCGAGTCAGAGTTTTTAACAAATTAAAAAAAGTTGTGTGATAAATTCGGAACCATGGAGGGAGAAGTAAATAGGTTTAATAATGTTTTGCTTAGTGCACACGATGTTCTAAATTCAATTTACTTTATCCTCTAGAGGATAAAGACATGACATGTTCCTCTAGACTAGTCTAGAGGATAAAAACGGCTTTTGCACTCAGATATCGAAGAGCAAAAATACTCTTTCCGAGATGGTGGGATGAAAAGGTTCTTTATAGTACACACTTTAAAGAAATTATGAATATTGTATCAAACAACAAAATGGCGATGTTGATAGAGCTAAAGAAGCAGTGGTCATGTGGTTCGTCTTTGTTTCAATGAAGCTTTCTTAAAGACTGTTATGAAAAAAATCCGTCAGATGGCGCTAGTAGTCGCCATATTAACAATTCGAAAAAAAAAACATATTTAAGATTTCTAAAAAATTGTACTTAAATTATTATGACTTCATTCAAATCGTTATGATCGTCATCGTATCAATAAAGAAAATTCAGAAAAGTGGCTGCCATCTTGAACTTTTTTGTTTTTCAACCGATTGCTTCCAAAATCGATATCTGGGGGTTTCTGCCATCTCCAAACACGAATCTGTAGTCAAAAATTCAGAAAAGTGGCCGCCATCTTGAACTTTTTGTTTTTCATTCGATTACTTCCAAAATCAATATCTGGGGACTGGGAAATGGAAAATCTGGATAATGATGATGATGATTCGTATTTGGAGATGGTAGAAATCCCCAGATATCGATTATGGAAGCAATCGGTTAAAAAACAAAAAAGTTCAAGATGGCGGCCACTTTTTGAATTTTTGACTTCAGATTCGTGTTCGGAGATCGCAGAAACACCTAAATATCGATTTTGGAACCAATCAGCTTAAAAACAAAAAAGATGGCAGCTACTGAAACCATCTGGCAATAATGTTTACTCTCTATGGAAAACTGTAAAGTCATCACACAAACCTCAACTAGCTCACTATCCCCTTAAAACAAAGTCCAGTACATGGGCGAAAACTGATGAAGAAAGGGCTGAAGCTTTTGGAGCATTTTTGAGTGACGTCTTCATACCTAACAATGACCTGGGAACTGAAAGCCTAGACAAAGAAGTTGAGTCATACCTTGATGCGTATCTTCAACTAAGTCCGCCTCTCCGATGTTGTAGCCCTGCTGAGGTTCGTCGAACCATTCAAGATCTGGGATTAAAAAAAGGCCCCGGGCTTTGATATCATAACAGCCGAAGTACTACGACAACTACCTAAAAAAGGAGAAGTATTTCTCACACTGCTGTTTAATGGTATACTAAGAACATCTCATTATCCTAGTATATGGAAAGTATCGCAAATTACTATGATCCCTAAACCCGGAAAACCACAACACTTAATAATCCGTGAGCCGGCCGCTTGGTTACCTACGTGACATGACATCACCATGAAATGCATGGCACACGGTCGAAAAAGTTGGACTAAGCGAAGATCAATTGAATTATGCACCCAAAATTGGCCGGAAGTACGAAAAAATTCCGAATTTCCGGTCAAATTTTTAAGCCTCATTTACGTCATATGACATCATTATGAAACTGCTGGCATCATAAAGCCCTTCATTCGTAGAGAGGGGAAACATAAGTCTGTCAGTTCCCAGTTGGCCGGAAGTACTTGGCAGACTGCATCAAAAATCAAAATTTTTGACCTTTACCTACGTCATATGACATCTCTATGAAATACATTGTAAATGGTAGGTAACGATGGTGTCTTTAAGAATACATAAGTCTGCCAGGGCCAATCTGGCCGGAACCCCTTTAAAATCAATCGTTTAACAGTTAGGTGTGAACGAACAAATCATGTCAGATGAGCATGATTTAACAAACCAAGGCTAGGAATATCGACTTACCAAAGCTATAGTATCATGTGAAAGACCTGTTAACAGTTCCATACCCCAATTTAGGGTAACCGAGGGTAATAATGTCCATTATGTAAGTCAATAACATCGAATTTTTTAGTTTGCCGGCGGTTGTCCGTCCAATATTGGAACTAAATGTGACGAGAAAAAGGACGTAACAAAATCACATTAACACAATAAAGTAAAATTTAAAAAAAATCGAATGAAAATAAAACGGCCAGTCATTGTAAATGGTAGGTAATGATGGTGTGTTTAAGAATACATAAGTCTGCCAGGGCCGTTTAGTTAAGCCTTACTTACGACATATGACATCATTATGAAACTGCTGGCAACATATAGCCCTTCATTCGTAGAGAGGGGAAACGTAAGTCTGCAAGTTCCCAGATGGCCGGAAGTACTTGGCAGACAGCATCAAAAATAAAAATTTTTGACCTTTTCCTACGTCATATGAGATCTCAATGAAATACATTGCAGATAGTAGGTAACGATGGTGTCTTTAAGAATACATGAGTCTGCCAGGGCCAATCTAGCCGAAACCCCTTTAAAATCAATCATTTAACAGTTAGGTGTGAACGGGGTAATGAGAATGCTGACGAGCTGGCAAGGGCTGGGTCAGAACGAAAGATGGTTGGCCCAGAACCAAGTGTGGGAATCCCGGCATGCAACATAAGAATGGCCATTAGGGATTGGGCTGATAAAACACACAAGCTGGAGTGGTCTAGCCTTACAGGTCTACAGCACTCCAAGAAATTTATCAGCAATGCGACAACTCGTGTCTCAAAGTTCATACTGAACAACAGCAGGAGCAAGGCTCGTGCCATCGTCGGAGCCCTCACTGGGCACTACGCCACAGGCACGATGATGCACAAGATGAAACTCACCCTGGATCCCAGCTGCCGAGCGTGCGGAGAGGATGAGGAGACCATGGAGCACATTCTCTGTGACTGTGATGTCTTGGCGGCAAAACGCATGTGCCTCCTCGGTGATGGATATCCAAAACCGGGAGATCTTAGGCTTCTTCCCCTCAATGGTATTGCCTCCTTCATTGACCATGTATTTGAAGGGTGAAGAAAGTAAAAAGTACTGGGGCTAACACAAAAGATCCCACTGGGTCGAATTGTTGCTGGCTTGCCAGCCCCCACAACAAGATAAGATAAGATAAGATAGGTGTGAACGAACTAATCATGTCAGATGAGCATGATTTAACAAACCAAGTCTAGGAATATCGACTTACCAAAGCTGTAGTATCATGTGAAGACCTGTTAACAGTTCTATACCCCAATGTAGGGTAACCGAGCGGCGAGCGTAAGAATGTCCATAATGAAAGTTAATAACATCGAATTTTTTAGTTTGCCGGCGGTTGTACGTCCAATATTGGAACTAAATGTGACGAGAAAAAGGACGTAACAAAATCACATTAACACAATAAAGTAAAATTTAAAAAAAAAATCGAATGAAAATAAAACGGCCAGTCATTGTAAATGGTAGGTAACGATGGTGTGTTTAAGAATACATAAGTCTGCCAGGGCCAATCTGGCCGAAGCTCCTTTAAAACTGATCTGTTTAACTGTTAGGTACAAACATACCAAGGCTAGCCCTTCATTCGTAGAGAGGGGAAACATAACCCAAGTGGCATTCGGGGTTCTATATAAGATGTCTAGTCGTTCACATGTACTCCACAAGCTGTGTAAGTCAGCTGTATAAGAGTTGTATAGCTTGCTATAATGCTCTTATAGAACCAGTTTGGTCACAAATTAGACAGCCTTAAGTTCACTATGGCTGTACATTAGCAGTATAATAGCATTATAATAGCAGTTTAAGTAGTAACATCGGACTTAAGGCTAACTTACGGCACTATATGGGACGCAGTGTGAACCATACAACGTGCATGAGTGTAATAAAGAGTAACAAGTGGCTAAATATACAGCCTTCACAGTTATAAAATTCGACAAAAGTACTCCAGTGCTACCTAAAGTTCACATGTGTCCTAAATTATTTCTTTATTTTATATTCCTCATTATAAGTTTGGTTTGTGTGTGTCATCAGAAACATAACTCCGTCGGATATCAATTGGATAAAAATGTATGATAACACGCAGTAAGTGCCTGTTTTTTTAAATACATAATAATGTTAATGCCATGGGAATGCAACTTTATCGTGAAATGTATACATATTTACAGCTAAAATATTCACGCGCCTCTGTAAAAACGCGATATTCATTTTAAAATATTTAAAACTGGCTGAGAGGAAATCTACAATTTTCAGTTTTTGATATTATATTGGCATTATAATTATACTACGGTAATTCATTGTGACATGAAACCAAAACTCAATCGCTCTATCTGCGTATTTTGTGATAAATCTGCATGATAATTTTTGAGATTTATTTGGTAAATATTTCAGGTTAGTAGAACAAAATGGTGGAAATGAAATACGGCTATGTGAACTGTTATAACCTACCATTTACAATGACTGGTCGTTTTATTTACATTCGATTTTTTAAATTTTACTTTATTGTGTTAATGTGATTTTGTTACGTCCTTTTTCTCGTCACATTTAGTTCCAATATTGGACGGACAACCGCTGGCTAACTAAAAAATTCGATGTTATTAACTTACATAATGGGCATTCTTACGCTCGCCGCTCGGTTACCCTACATTGGGGTATAGAACTGTTAACAGGTCTTCACATGATACTACAGCTTTGGTAAGTCGATATTCCTAGACTTGGTTTGTTAAATCATGCTCATCTGACATGATTAGTTCGTTCACACCTAACTGTTAAATGATTGATTTTAAAGGGGTTTCGGCTAGATTGGCCCTGGCAGACTCATGTATTCTTAAAGACACCATCGTTATCTACTATCTGCAATGTATTTCATTGAGATCTCATATGACGTAGGAAAAGGTCAAAAATTTTTATTTTTGATGCTGTCTGCCAAGTACTTCCGGCCATCTGGGAACTTGCAGACTTACGTTTCCCCTCTCTACGAATGAAGGGCTATATGTTGCCAGCAGTTTCATAATGATGTCATATGTCGTAAGTAAGGCTTAACTAAACGGCCCTGGCAGACTTATGTATTCTTAAACACACCATCATTACCTACCATTTACAATGACTGGCCGTTTTATTTTCATTCGATTTTTTTTAAATTTTACTTTATTGTGTTAATGTGATTTTGTTACGTCCTTTTTCTCGTCACATTTAGTTCCAATATTGGACGGACAACCGCCGGCAAACTAAAAAATTCGATGTTATTGACTTACATAATGGACATTATTACCCTCGGTTACCCTAAATTGGGGTATGGAACTGTTAACAGGTCTTTCACATGATACTATAGCTTTGGTAAGTCGATATTCCTAGCCTTGGTTTGTTAAATCATGCTCATCTGACATGATTTGTTCGTTCACACCTAACTGTTAAATGATTGATTTTAAAGGGGTTCCGGCCAGATTGGCCCTGGCAGACTTATGTATTCTTAAAGACACCATCGTTACCTACCATTTACAATGTATTTCATAGAGATGTCATATGACGTAGGTAAAGGTCAAAAATTGTGATTTTTGATGCAGTCTGCCAAGTACTTCCGGCCAACTGGGAACTGACAGACTTATGTTTCCCCTCTCTACGAATGAAGGGCTTTATGATGCCAGCAGTTTCATAATGATGTCATATGACGTAAATGAGGCTTAAAAATTTGACCGGAAATTCGGAATTTTTTCGTACTTCCGGCCAATTTTGGGTGCATAATTCAATTGATCTTCGCTTAGTCCAACTTTTTCGACCGTGTGCCATGCATTTCATGGTGATGTCATGTCACGTAGCTAACCATGCGGCCGGCTCACGGATTATAACTTCATCTTATAGACCAATAAGCCTTTTACCAGTTCTGTCAAAAGTTTTTGAGAAGATCATCTCCAGACGTTTAAATGAAAGTATTACAGAAAATCAGCTTATCCCAGACCACCAATTTGGATTCAGAAGCCATCATTCTACAATAGAACAAGTCCATAGAGTCTGTGAAGAAATTAGAAACGCTTTAGAAAAGAAAGAATACTGTTCTGGCGTTTTCCTCGATGTACAACAAGCATTCGACAAAGTTTGGCACAATGGATTGCTTTATAAGCTCAAAAAGACCTTGCCACATAATCTCTTGCTCAAAAGTTACCTGGAAAACCGCATCTTTGATGTCAAAATTAACGATGTGAGCTCAACCTTTCACGATATAAAGGCTTCCACAAGGAGTTCCACAAGGATCCGTCCTAGGCCCAATATTGTATTTGATCTACACTGCAGATGTGCCACAATCACCAAGTGTAATGACAGCCACATTTGCTGATGACACGGCTGTTCTAACATCAAGCAGATATTCGGAAACTGCATCATTGAAACTGCAAAATCATCTTGATGAAATAAATAGCTAATAAGCTAGCTAGCTAGCTAGCTTGTATAATATATATAATAGCTGGATGAGAAGCTGGCGGATTAAGGCAAGTTCAGTCAAGTCAAACCATATAACATTCACCCTGCGACCAGGAGACTGCCGTGAGACTTGGAGATGACATACTTCCTCATAACACTGTTGGCAAATACCTCGGTTTTCATCTTGACCGCAAGCAGACATGGAGGACACATATTAAAAAGAAACGTGATGAGTTGAACTGCAGAACAAGATCGTTGAATTGGCTACTTGGAAGACAGTCAAAGCTATCTGTAAACAACAAAGTGTTGGTCTATAAAACACTGCTAAAACCAGTATGGACCTACGGCATACAACTTTGGGGTTCAGCAAAGAACTCCAACATAGAAATAATGCAGCGATATCAAAACAGTGTCTTGAAGTCAATAGCATGCGCTCCATGGTTCACGAAAATGGAGGAAATTCATGAGTATTTAAATATCCCCACTGTGAAAGACGAAGTGAACTATTCTACCAAGGTCTACAGAGATAGGATCACTCACCACGTTAATAAGCTGGCTTTGCCTCTAAGTAAACCACTTAGCATAAGACGTCGAAAACGACGACACATTTGGGATAACTTATGACCCGTAGTGACCAAATGAAGGCGGCCCGACAGTGGGAAGGCATGACTGCAAACACCGATACATGCAAAAGAACTGCTCACAGTCCTCAGACCGATAGCATGTTATAAAATTAACAAAAAAAAGCTACTGTTCTGAACTTCTGACGTCAGATTCATTCGCAGAAACCATAAATTTTTCTAATATATATATTTAAATTAGCAATCAGTCAGAAACTACATTTATTTTCCTTTTGCAGTAAATAAATTATGTTACAATGTTTCATTATTTTAATCGAAAGTAGCAGAGCTTCATGGCATTTTATGGTTTATCTGCTGAAAACATTACGCGCGTCACTGCGTCACCCGTGTGTCATACCATGCGACGTCGCCGCAGTGACGGCTGCTGCATGGACGCAGCGGCAATGCGTCATTGTGTATGCTCTTCTCCTACGTGCGGTTTCATACAACTCCTTGCTTCACAAATGACAGACTGCCGTATGGCGCTCCGTCATGCGTCATCTTGTGTGATCCACCTTTGGTATTGGTATTGGTATTAGTTGAGCGGGCTCATTTTCAACTCGACGACTCAGGCGCCTATTTTGCGTGTGGTGGGAATGACTACACTTGCCATCCCAGCTCCTCCACGAAGTCCACCAGCTTATTAATGCTGCCGAATACATCTGGAAGAGACTTCGGTGATGCGAGGTGTTGTGCCCGATAGTGTGCTAGCCCGTTGCATTCTAGCAGTAAGTGCGCAGACATAGTAAAACAGGCATGTCAAACTTGCAACACGCGGACCACAGTGCGTTTTCTTGCGGCCCTATCCATTTTTAAGAATAAATTCCCAATGCGGCCCTCAAGCGTGCAGTCTTGACGTAGGTAGTCATATTACGTTGGAACCATCACTGCATTGACTCATGATGTGAAAAATTCGCCTTTTGTCATCATTATGTCGTGACGATTATATCCACAGAACATTATAAGAGAAAGAGAGAAGGAAGGAGGAGGAGGTTAGAAGTGCAAAGTAGGCATGGAACGCGTGCCACACGGTTATGCAATGACTTGCATAGCACCATAAGGCGCGCGGCGTGGTGCGAGCGAGAGGGCGTAAAGTAGTTGTAGAAGCATGAGTGGGAAGACAAATGGCAATAGTCGTCTCGTAACCCGTCTTGTAATGTTCTTTGATTATATCAATGAGGCGTTTTGATATCAAAAATTTGCCGCAGTAATTACTAAACCAATGCTTGCCAAACGTATTTATCTCGATTTCCAAGTTTAAAGACTTTATTCATAAATTAATACGATGACGATCATAACGATTTGAATAGTCAGAATAATTTTAGTACAATTTTTTAGAAAAAATATTTTTTCGAATTGTCAATATACTACTAGCGCCATCTGACGGATTTTTTTCATAAGTCTTTAAAAAAACTTCATTGAAACAAAGACGAACCACATGTGCGCACCACTGCTTCTTTAGGTCTTTCAACATCGCGATTTTGTTGTTAGATACAATATTCATAATTTCTTTAAAGTGTGTACCTCTTATATATTCCGTGGAATAGGTAACCTGCCTTCTCTGTTTGAACATACTGATCTGTCATTTGTTTAGACTGTGGTCAATTTTGCACAGATAGATAAATAGAAAAAACTTCAAATATTATTGATTATAAACATGTTACAGCCATGTTGTGCTATTCAAATTCAAATAAAAAATTTTAAAATTAAGTCTCGGGAGGAACTTGAACCCACTCGTTCATTTACTTGACTGCACTCTTCAGAACCGGGGAATTGTGTAGAAAAAACTTAGGTACCATGTTCCTTTAGCTATTTGTTTCGCCTTCAACCGAGATTTCATTTTTTTTTAATTTCTTATGTTACCCATTTTAATAGCAAAAATAAATTTGTTTAATTTATCAGTCTTGCATTCATGCTATTTTTTATGTGGAGTGACTTTTCTATACATGGCAATATTTACGTACATATGGCGGGGAAATGTGACAATGACAGTGGTAGAAAAACTTTTACGTCTGGTGGGCGGGGCCTGAGCGGGGAAGCGGGGTGTAAAACAGATTTTTTTCAGGACTAATACCCAGCCTTAAAGACAATATTTATACTTATCCACAACAGTTCCTAGTTTTTATTCGTACACCTATTACAAAAATTTATATGTAACATTTATTAAATTATCTATATATTTAAAGTTTGCGGTACGTTTTTTCGCCGGGAGTGGTATTTTTGAGAGTCACACGTTCAAATCAGTAGTGAAAATGTCATGATCACGATTTTGGGGGTGTGAGTCTCGGAAGTGGCACTTCTGGCATTTGGGTGCGACAGAAAATCAGCGCTGAGCTCGTTGAGCCCAGCTTAATGCTGAGTCGTAACCCTGTTTGCTGCTGCGGCACACACTGCTCTTAATTATGTAATTTTTAAATTATGTTTTTTAGTTTAGTTTTTATAAGTACCTATATAATTTTGTCAGTGTGTTTTGTTGTTTGCAAATAAAAATATTTTCTTTCTTTCTTTCTTTCTTTCTTTCTTTCTTTCTTTCTTTCTTTCTTTCTCAAGATAGTTTTCTGAGAAAAATCTATTTTAATAGTTTTCAAAGATCAACAGTAACGTATACGAGTTTTCTAGAGTTTTTTTTAAGTTTTGTAGTTAAATGGTTTCGAATTGGAGTTCACACTCACACATTGTCAATTGTCACGCACGTGCATGTGCTTTTGAAGTAGCAGGACATTGCTTTCTGATGTGTGTGAAATATTATTGACTACCTACAGGATGTAAACTAAATGCGTTACATACTTATGGAGGTGCTTCAGACCATCAAACTGAACATACCAGGTCCAACATTTAAATAGCGAGAATTATTCGCGATTTCAATTTTCGTTCTACAACGTGTTAATGAATTAACGCAAAACTAGAAAGTAGTTTGTTTAGAATCGAGAGCAGAATCGAATTATCATGGTTTCAACATAGGTAATTTTTTTCAAAATATTAAATAATTTTTTTGCAAAATTTAAAATTTTCTGAACCCGATGTCAACCCACCTCACGAGCACACTCACCCTAGTTACTACCAAAACAAGATTATAAAAATGTATCCATGGGTACGTTAGCGCTTTCTTTTAGTGCTGAAATGATAACAAATCATTTTTGCCTCAAAACTTAAAATGCGAATAACTTTAAATTTTAACTATCAAAATAATGAAATTATTATTGGAATCTAATTATTTTTTGATAAATCAGTTGGGGTGTATGAGGTTTTGCGCTAATTTATTAACACGTTGTATAATATACACTCAACAGCAATGAAAACGATATGAGAATGATAGCTTATAAAAATAAAAAGTATTTCATAGACTATTTACTATACTTACTTAAATAAATACTTTCTTAAATTAATTGATAATATTTTTAGTTTTCATTTGTTTGATTTAATTAAAATTCATAATAATACAAATGCGTCAATTCTGACTTAGAACAAAAATTTAAAATAACGATTTTTTGTCGCAGATATACATTTACATTCCCCATATTTTAGTGTTTTTACCACAAATGTCTGAACGATGAATGACTGACTGCTTCATCCATCATTAATAAATGTAGAATACTTAAAATTAAATCAAACATTTTTTTTTTATTTTTTTTTATCGGGCATTACTTTATAGCAACCAGAAATTTTATTAATTTAAGTAGCAGTATTAATTTTTTTATAAAATACTTTTTATTTGATAAGATAAGATAAGATAAGATAAATATTCTTTATTTGCACACCAAAATACACAAAAAAACACAATAATAAACATGAAAAAGAAGGGTACAAAAGGCGGCCTTATCACTAAAAGTGATTTCTTCCAGGCAACCTGTGAATGGAGGAAGTTTTTAAAGAGATAAATGCTAAGGCGGTGTTCTAGTTGATACATAACAATTATTATAATCTAAACAGAGTTTAAATACATACTTAAATACATACATACTTTATTTGAATAAGCTATCATTCTTAGTTTCCGAGATATTAAGGTTTAGGTGTATGTTGTTGGTGATCCGTGGTGACCCGTTTTCCTTGCTGTTCTGTGTAGTTGTTCAGTTTACACCCCGTACCTTTAACGATTTGAAAATCAAATTGAAAAATCGCACTACACCAGACTCAGACTAGAGTCCTCAATAAATTACGAGCATCCTCACTCTATTGAAACAAATATCCATCTACGTAAGTTTAATAAGGGAATTCCTGAACCAGATACAATGATATTTTTTTCACAATAGGCACCCACTCGATGCTGACAAAGAAAACTCTCAATAGCATCCTAATTACACCCTACATAAGGTTCAAAAGCGCTATTGAGACGTTTATCAGGGGTCTTTAAGTGATCGTGTACTATCTACTAACATTTTACGTAACATTATAGTATACTAGCTTTTGCCCGCGACTTCGTCCGCGTGGAGTTTGGAAAACCAAGTATCCTATGTTACTTCTAATACCTTCAAGAATATGTGTACAAAGTTTCATGATGATCGGTTAAGTAGTTTTCGCGTGAAAGCCTAACAAACAAACTTACATTCACATTTATAATATTAGGGATTTACGATACATAATTTTATAGATACTGCCTGGGGCAATCAAGCATTGCTTGACGTATTTTTTTATTGTGCTAACGTATTTTTTCATGAATGACACCTATCAAGATAAACATGGAAAGTAATACATTATCTTCATCCAAATCCAAATCGTTTTCGCGAAACCAAAGTAAAGTATATTTCAACAAGTATTTGATTAAAATACCTACGTAAGAAGAGAGCTTGCGAGTCGATCACTATAGGCGGGGCGACTCTTGCCCTGTTAGTACCACAAAGTTCTACGTAACTACATATTTTATTTGACAATGATATTTTATAGTGATGGCGGTGATGAAGGCAAGCGCAATGTGTAAAAATATGTACGAGCACGATCAGTAAATAGCCCTTCCCCAAATATTACATACATACCCATACACACATACACGTGCTCACGACTACATTCTCCGAGGGGTAGTCTGAGATATTCCCCAAAATTAATCAAAACTATTATAAAACTGTAACAGAAATTTGTCTGTACATTGAAGATATTTACAAAAAAAAGATAACGACATGGTTTTTACCTGTCCCTGATTCCAAATCACAAATTTTTGAATTTTTTGTCTGTCTGTTTGTTTGTTTGTTTGTATGTTTGGGTGTTTGTTTGTTCGAGTATCACGCAAAAACTACTGAACCGATTTTGATGAAACGTTTTTTGTTTGATAGCTTATAATCTGACTTAAAATCTGGTATATAATTTATGCGGACAAAGTCGCGGGTAAAAGCTGGTATACTATAAGTATGTCAAATCTACTACATATAAAGAAATGCTTTTATGAATGAGATGGTATAAAAAAATGATCTCTGTAGGTAAGTATTATAACTATGGGTGATATTATTTTTGAAGATCTAGTGGTAGTGGCGGTTCAGTGGTTTTAAGAAAATTTAGTTTGTCATGGGAAAGAATGTAACGGATTAACATCCTCTTTTACGATAAACTATAAAGGTCTGGCCCTGTACCCGGACTTTCGATGTTCGATATATCGCCACTGTTAAACAGTGACAGTTTCGAGGTGGTGGTGAGTTGACATTGGAACGAAAACGTTCACGCAATTGCGAAGTTCAAGTGTGCGGGTAGAGGCCATGACAACCAACGGAATATTTGTAGGTATTGTAAAAGTTATAATAATGTGAAGGTTCGATTTAAGTTGTACAGATACCGTTTATGTTAATATTTTAGTGGTATAAAAATATTTTGTTTGTGTCTCTTTGGTACTACAAATAAAATACTTAATTTTTTTGGAATAAAATTATCCTTAAATAGGAACTGTAAAAAAAAAATATATCCTTAAAGCAACACGGCTTCGGTCACCCCGATATATCTGATACTATTATAATCTTGTTATTTCATCAGTGAAGCTAGTTATTTTCAGAGAAAACGAACAGCGGAGTATCAACGTGAGTGAGATAATCCTATAATAGTTGAAAACAAAGTAATTAAATGAATAAAATGGGCGGCGCGCGCCCCGTAATGACGGATATCCTGGGTGCCTGAAAATCCCCTGACTGTCTCCACACACACAGGCTTCATTGTGCTTCGAGTGTGGCGCGTACTGCGTGCAGTCTGCCAAGAGCAATTTTATGGTCTACTTAGAGTCTACCAAGAAGTGACGTCGAAAAATAGCATAGGTTTATCAATAACATTTTGTTTACAAATTACTACGAGTAAAAATGAAATTCAACGAAGAGATCAATCAGAAGTTCGATTGAGAATAAAAAAAATATGTTATCATTTATTTCGGACAAAACCTGTACGTCTAGTATGATTTCTCATCACGCGCGCGACGCGCCTTTGCTCTGACCTCTTCCCGCGCTTTTCGGAGAGCAAAAGCCGCGGTTGCCACGACATGTAGTGTAGAATAAAGTCGCGCGCAAGAAGAGAAATCCTACTAGATGTCACTGGGTGGGCGACTAATCAAGTAAAGTCACTTTTATGGTGAATAAAGGTGACTTGACTCCACCAAATCACGTATAGAGTTGTTTATGAACAGACCTCTTGTGGGAAGATGTGTGGCACGGCGCGTTCATCGGAGCGGCGACCGAAGCGCAGGCGCAGCGGGGTGCGGATCTCGCGCAGTGACAGCAGCTCCTCCATCTCGTCTATCTGCGATCACAAACTACATTTACTAACATGAAAATGTTGTTATATCTCGCGGCACGAAACTCTAGCGCTCAAATCAGTGAATTTAGACGAAAATAGTTCTTAGTGCCTTGTACATACGGTCAGCGCATTCAAGGTCTGCGCTAGAGATTCGTGCAGCGACTTATACTGATTGGTGGTACTACACTGAGGTTAAATTTTTCCCGTTATTATAACTTTGTTTCCATAGTGAAAGTTGTTCAGTTTGATGGTCTGAAGCTGCCCCTTTAATATGTAACGCATTTAGTTGTACACCCTGTATAAATTAAATTCTCTTTGCAAGGAAATTTAAGTAATCGTGATACAAGATAAATGTACTTTTACTTTAATTTATTTCATTTTCTTTTTCAAAGGCTGAAAATCCAGAGGCTGATAATCTCTGTCGTAAGCAAAAGTCATGAAGAAGATACACGCAACGATATTAAGGTAAAGTGGAGATAGCGTTGCGGTGAGAAAATGCTCTTAAATAAAAGTTAACAGAAAGGTTTAAAATTTACATAAATGGTGTAACTACACAATTTGGGTATGACATAACACAAGCATACCAAGGGGCTGACATAACCTCAGGGTTAAAAGCTCGCAACGAAGCAACGAAAAAAAAATGAATAAAAAAAACGTACAAAGGAAATGTTCTAAACCTTGATTATTTAGAGAATTGCAGCACCATAGTAAAAATGTTTTAAAAATAATTTGCTTTAAAATACCACACCAATCTTATAGTGGAGAAATTGTAGAGAATTGTACCTATAATAGCAGCCATAGCAGCAGTAATAGCAGCTATATAGCCTTTAGCAGTAGAAAGGTATAGTAATTTACTAGCTGACACTCAGTTGCAGAAACGCTCATTAAAGTTAATCCTCCATTAAATCTCTTGCTGTCGTCACTTTTTGTCTTGTTGACGTAGTAAAAACTAGCAAGAAATTTAATGGAGGGTTAACTCTAATGAGTTTTTCTGCAACTGACCGTTAGGGTTGAACCTCATCTGGCAGCACCGCATCGCCTTTTTATATCGCTCATCCTTTTCTGTCACTCAGGAACGTCATTTGCTAGAGCAAATAAGGTAGACGGAACGCGAACGCGTCTATTCAATAACTATCTAGCTGTGCTCGCGATTTCGTACGCGCAGAAATAACATAAAGAAATAGAATGAGAAAACAAGAAGAAATATTAAGATTTTTTTTTTTTAAAGAAAGTGAATGAATTATTAATTTATTATACTCGGATAAAATACTGATATCGATGAAAACATCTTAGCGGCCCCTTAAAATAATCTCCTACACACTGAGAGCACAGCTCAGAGGTATTTATCCTCTTGAGTGAGGTATCACACATTATCCACTCGGTAAAATACTTAATGGGATCCATCAGAAAATGCGTAGAAATAACAGGTATTCGGTGTCGTGTTACGAGCAAGTGTTTTTCAACTGTATAAAAATCCTAAGAGCGAAATGCTTCTTGTAAAAAGCTTTCCCCGCAAATGAGGGGATAAAGAGCCACCATTATGATACTCGTATAAGCTGTTTTGGTCCACATTGTTTTTTTGTTTTTAACGCTATCTCTGGAGAATGTTTTAAATTTATTTATATGGTTATCACAAAAATTTTAAGAAAATGTTAATGTATGTTTATTGTAGGAAATCAGGGTAAATTAACGAAAGAATTTTATGTCCATAAAATAAAAAAATTTAAAAACATAGACATACATGATTAAACCTAAATGATACATGAAATACAGCGCATAGCTAATATTTGAAAAAAATGTTAACGCGACTATTTTACAACTAAACAAGTTTCTATGATCGATAAAATAAAAAAAATAACGAACAATACAACGATATTTTAAATGTTACCCTAAACGACTCATTCGTCAAACTACTCTTAGAAAATTGAGAAGGCAGATTTTTTTTTAACCGACGAAAAAACAAAAGACGGAGGAGGTTCTCAAGTCGACGCGTATATTTGTTTTTTTTTATGTATGAACACGCATAACTTTGTACAGAGTAGTCCGATTTTGATAATTTTTTTTTTGTTTAGTAGGTCATACTTCAGAAGTGGTCCCATTTTAATTTGGTGAAGATCTGGTAAAGGGCTTCGGAGATAGACAATAAAACTCCGCAAAAAATCTATGGCATATCATCGACGATTGAAATAAATGATCCGATAACTTCTTACAGAGTAGTCCGATATTGATAATTTTTTTTTTTTGTTTGGTAGGTCGTACTTCAGAGGTGGTCCCATTTCAATTTGGTAAAGATCTGGTAAAGGGATTCGGAGATAGACAATAGAACTCCCCTAAGATCTATAGCATATCATCGACTATGGAAATAAATGATTCGTGTTCATGTTCCCTTTTAGGTCATACTTCAGAGCTGGTCCAATTTTAATTTGGTGAAGATCTGGTTAAGGGCTTCGGAGATAGACAATAGAACTCCTCAAAGATCTAGAGCATATCATCGACTTTTGAAAGAAATGATTCGTGTTCATGTTCCCTTTTAGGTCATACTTCAGAGGCGGTCCCATTTTAATTTGGTGAAGATCTGGTAAAGGGCTTCGGAGATAGACAATAGAACTCCTCAAAGATCTAGAGCATATCATCGACTATTGAAAGAAATGATTCGTGTTCATGTTCCATTTTAGGTCATACTTCAGAGGTGGTCCCATTCTAATTTGGTGAAGATCTGGTAAAGGGAGATATACAATAGAACTCCTCAAAAATCTATAGCATATCATCGGCGATTGAAATAAATGATTCGTGTTCATGCTCCCTTTACATTTACAATGAATATGTTAACCCAATATAACACCAACACTGAAAATTTTGAAATAAAAAATTTACTTCAAAACTAAAAAGTACCTACTAAATAATAATATAAATATTTTAAATTCGCATCTATCAGAATATTAATTTGTTTTTTGGATTCTAAAACAATAAATTACTGTAATTTTTAAAGAAAAAACATATTTTTTACGAAATTTTATTGTTTTATTTGGTAGGTAGGCTACCAAATTTTACACGTAAATTACAGAATTTTTATAATTTGCTAATAAAGTTACATTAATACATTTTGTTCTTACAAGTTAACAAAACAACTTCCTTATATAGTTACATAATTTGCCATAAGGCCAGAGGGTACGCAGAGATTTGTTGCATATGAGTGCACAGTGCACGCTAAAGCGCGCTCGTGTGTTGGTGTGTTTGTTTATAATTTGCTAATAAAGTTACATTAATACATTTTGTTCTTACAAGTTAACAAAACAATTTTTGGTTTTGTATTTTAATTTTACTCAATCTTACGCAGCTGCTGATGCTTAAAAAGTAAAACTGTGATTAAAGCATCAGCTTCCTTATATAGTTACATACTTTGCCATAAGGCCAGAGGGTACGCAGAGATCTGCTGCATATGAGTGCACAGTGCACGCTAAAGCGCGCTCATGTGTTGGTGTGTTTGGATGTGTTTGTGTTTGTGTGTGTGGGGGTGTGTGTGAGTGTGTGTGTGTGTTTGTGGGTGTGTGTAGGCAGGGGTTGGATGAATACGTGTGACAAAATAATTATAATAAAATGTTTATGTGCACCCACTTATCCAGCCCTACGACTTACGTCTTGGGATCACTTTATAAGCACATGGATAAGTGGATCACAAGTGGAGGATAGGAGGAAAAAATATTCAACTAAACTTCTTACTCGCATGCGTGAACCGTCCCTCAATCGTATACAACGTGTTAATGAATTAACGCAAAACTAGAAAGTAGTTTGTTTAGAATCGAGAGCAGAATCGAATTATCATAGTTTCAACATAGGTAATTTTTTTCAAAATATTAAATAATTTTTTTGTAAAATTAAAAATTTTCTGAACCCGATATCAACCCACCCCACGGGCACACCCACCCTACTTACTACTAAAACAAGATTATTAAAATGTATCCAGAAGTACATTAGCGCCTTCATTCATTGCTGAAATGATGACAAATCATTTTTGCCTCAAAACTTAAAATGCAAATAACTTTAAATTTTAACTATAAAAATAATGAAATTATTGTTTCAATCTAATTATTTTGTTATAAATCAGTTGGGGTGTATGAGGTTTTGCGTTAATTCATTAACACGTTGTATATCTTATTCTTATAGGCTCATCATCAGGTTCTCTCAGTTCGATATCACCATCTTCCTCACTCCACATACTATTTGGAATTGTTTCGTATCGCACAGCAAATTCTGCCAGACTTATATTTTCTAGCTCATCAGGCCTCAACACAGGGTGTAACAAAACTCGCCGGCGGGGGACAGGACGTAAAGGCTCTGCTGGTCTCCCAGTCCCCTGCCATCCGGGCGAAGATGGAGTGCCGCTGGGTTATTTTAGTGGGTATACCGGTGACACGCACCGGGGAGTCCCACATACCCCTCCCATCCCCCAACGGGAGGGGATACATAATGCATTTTTTCCCAGCGTCAAAAAAAAAAGGTTGTAACAAAACACAGGTAATTGCCGAGGTAACCAGAGGCGGTGAAGTAAAAAGTTGGTGGGAGGCAGGGAGGCTATGGACAATACTGTATGTAGTAATATACATGGGGACAATAGTCAAGCTCATAGGCCATGTCCTTACGCTAGTAATATACAGGGTGTACAATAAAATGGGACAGCTACTTAAAGGGGTGCTTCAGACCATCAAACTGAACAACTTTCTCTATGGGACCAATATCGAAATCCCGAAAAAAAAATCCGCTCTCCCATACAAAACATATACTCTTTCTTATACTGTGGTTAAAAGGTAGGTAGCTATTTTAAAAGTAATCGAAAATTATGCATGTAGTAATTAGAAGATTATAGCCACAAAAAATTATAAAATAAAAGCTTTTTAACAAAAAAATTCAACCGCCGAAAAAACTGAAAAGCAAAAAATAATAATTAATTTTACCTTAATAACTAAATTCTTAAAATAATGTAAGTAAGTATATCAAAGTATATAATATTATTTTGCAATTATTTTGAGTTTTTAATTAACCTTAATAACTAAGTTCTTAAACGAATGCAAGTATACCTAAGTAATTTTGAGTCGGCGCCAAACAATCCATGAACAAAGATCACTAAATAACCTTAAATTTAAAGAAATAACCAAAATGAAATTAACAATGCAAGCTCTCCGCACGACCACTAGCAACGAGACGGGACGTATGCACCTGGGCCTCTACTCGGACATTCGAACTTCACGATTACGTGAACGTTTTCGTTCCAATGTCAACTCTATTACAATGAAGTCCGGACCGAAACAGTCGCGATATATCGAAAATCGAAAGTCCGGGTACAGGGCCTGTGTGGATAGTGATGTTATATTGGTTACGTTACGTGGTGTGTGCCCGTTCGGGTTGCTGGCGCGCATCACGCAATTAATTAATTTTCTTGTTTGGCGCCGACTCAAAATTACTTAGGTATACTTGCATTCGTTTAAGAACTTAGTTATTAAGGTTAATTAAAAACTCAAAATAATTGCAAAATAATATTATATACTTTGATATACTTACTTACATTATTTTAAGAATTTAGTTATTAAGGTAACATTAATTATTATTTTTTGCTTTTCAGTTTTTCGGCGGTTGAATTTTTTTGTTAAAAAGCTTTTTTATTACTTATGGTTTTGCTCTTTGACCTCAATCCAGTTCTAAGGACAAAAATGGGGTCGAAGATCTAGCGAGCTAACCCTGAAGAAGCCCATTCACTCGTACTTTAAAGAATTTCGGGTTGTAAGCGCTCGGAAATACTGACCCAGACAGGGCATTTCACTCCTTGGCAGTGCGCATTATAAAAGATTCAGAAAAGCGCTTGGTGCGGACATGTGGGATGTCAATCAAGAAGGGGTGATATCCCGCGGTGCGTCTGGAAGTTCAATAGTAGAAAGGGGAAGGCGGGATGAGCTGATGTAGCTCTTGGGCACACTCACCGAAGTACAACAACAACGACAAGCAGGCTACTACTCTGCGGCGGTGGGCTAGGCTATGAAGCTTGGTCTCTACCAGCTTACTGTCGCCAATGAACCTCTTGGATCTGCGTCTAACCGAGTCGCACTCGACTCGGTTGAACGCAGAGGCAGGAGGCTCATTGGTGACAGTCTTTTGTCTAGTTGATACTTGATGGCTCAGCCATCCCACAGATGGCAGCAGTAGGTACTCTATACATAGTATTCCATACTCCATACATTTTGTTGTTACATTACATGAATACTGTCTTATCTCTAAGCTTCTGTTATTATGAAACACTGAACATGTCACACAACACACAAACTCCTGGAATTCACAGATCTGGATAATTTCATTATTCAATCCCACATTCCCCTTTAAGTTCACTGATGTATTCAAATTATTCGATCTGTTTAATAATTTAATCACAGCCCTGGTATCAACGGAGACCCTTTGTGAAATAAACTTCGGATTGACTGTGAAACGGATATTTCAACGTCAAATGCCACAAGTAGCATACTTTGGAAGTTGAAATGAAATTCTTCACGTTAACTGGAGGCAATGACGATTTCCAAATGTAAAATTCAATAAAGGAATTGACATTTATACCGAAAAGAAAGTCACGGGTCCAAAAGGGACTGAAAGACGTCGGCGATGGGCGTTGGAGGTCTGTTACTGGGTGGTTGTGTGTCGAGCCACACGAACGAGAGTTCAAATTGTACGGCGACTCAAGATTTCGTTTTTTTTTTCAAACGACTCTTGAGGTCACCAAATTATAGTCGTACAACGTCAAGCTCTTTTGTCCACTTTTGCTATGAAAACTATAGGGTGTAATTGAAATGAGTCAACAAATATTCAGGGGTGGTTCAGACCATCAAACTGCACAAATTTTGGTATTGGAACTTATTATTAATCTGTGTTATTGGAACAAATCGGAAATAACTAAAAATCTGCTGTTCTAGATACTGAACAGCATTGCTCGTGCATTTCTGGATTGCTCTTATAGTAAAAGTTTCTCAGTTGGATGGTCTGAACCACCCCTGAAAATTTGTCGGCTCTTTTCAATTATACGTAACTATTAAATAATCTGTGATTATACCCTGGAGACATTGGCAAAATCGTAAACGCTAAGATAGAAGCCATAATTTAAAAATTAGAATAGAATAGAAAGACGTCGACTTGAAATATTCGGTACAAAATATAAAGCTCATGTGCCCCGCGACAACTCTTCAAAGCTTTTTGTTTTAATTACCGAGGCGTAACTATCCACCGAGAGAAAATAATGACGCCACTTTACACGTGCATAAATAATTATGTAATGTGTTAACTTTGAGAATCAAACTGTAAACACTTCTAGGTTGCACAAAATATCGTGTCTAGTATCGAAAATTTTGATATTGTGCAGTACCTAGTACGAAACACTCCAGCTGGGCTAGCATGTTGCAAGTGATACGGCTATATCACGCCTTTTATCTCGTTCGTTCGCGCACAAATAGAAAGAGAGCGAAAGCGTGATAGCGCCTTAGATCAGATAGCGCTATATCACGCTGGCATACTACGACGGCAGAAGGGGGATAACCATGTCAAAGATTAATAATAAGTTACTACATGTTGGCATGGCCTTAATTAAGTACAGACGGCAACGAAAGTTGATGACCTTACTCGTATGAGAATAGAAGTGTTCATCAACCTTCATAGCCAACCGTACCAAAGATTTAATAGGAACTTTTTACATACCGGTGCTTGTGGTGGCATGTCGGGGTCTGATCGGCGCCCGAAGCGAAGACGGCGCGATGGTGAGCGGACTGACTTGCGTGCCAGAGCGTGCCCGCCAAGCGCGTCGTGCTGGGCCAGCAGTGTGTACAGCCCGCCTAGAGCATCCCATCCACCTTGGCTTTCCGATGCTGCTGCTGACGCTGCAAAAAAAATATTTATTTATCAACTTTAGGTGTTGAGTATCTTTCTTCACATTCGGATTTAAGTTCTACAGAGTGTAACAAAACACCCTAGTAATACTTAAGGGGGTGCTTCAAACCATCAAACTGAACAACTTTCAGTATGGGGCCAACATCGAGAAAAAAAATGTGCTGTCCCATACTAAACATAGACTAAAATGTATGGGACAGCAGATTTTTTTTATTTTTTCTCTACACCCTGTATACAGGTACACATATTAGCACAAACTGAATTATCTACACTATTATTAAACTGTTATAAAAGTTACTGTGTCTGTCTGTACATTGAAGATATTTACCAAAAAAAGGTTAAGGTATGGTTTATAGGTATCCCTGACTCCAAATCAATGATTTTAGGATTTTGTGTCCTTCTATTTGTTTGTTCGAGCATCACTCAAAAACTAAAGGACAGATTTTGATGAAACTTTTTGTGTTTAAAAGCTTACATTTGACTTAAAAACTGGTAGTTTAAGTATAATAATTTTATCTCGCTACAATGATGGGAGCCAGTGCGGACAAAGTCGCGGAAAAAATCTATTATTTTAAGTTAGAAGTAGTCTAAAACATTTCCGGAACTGTTTATAAAACGATATAGGTAGCGAACTCCATCTTTCCAACTGACTGTTTTACTATGGGTTGACGGATGTTATAATATTATATTACTCTTTTTCTCTGATCATTTAAGATTAAATTTTGGTACATAAAATAAAAGGAAACTCAATTAGACACTAGTTTAGAACTATTTAATGTCATTAAAAAACATCAAAGTAATCGTAAGATTATAATACAATCAACACATAAACATACTATTCGAATCTAGACAACAAATGTGGGTGATAGGCAAATAAATGTCTTTGTATACCAACTTATATAAACTAAACTCACAACCATAATCCTTTTCGGGATGGTCAGCTTCATCAAACAACACATCCATCGATTCCAATCGACCCATCACTTCATACAACTACCAACTTGTCTTGCAAACAGATGTAACAATGATCACTTTTAGCATATTGATAGTTTTGAACATGAAATTTCACGTACGTGTGTAAAGTATGGTGTTAAGTGACCTTTCGCCCACTTTTCGCCTTTCGCCTTTCTGCATAAGAAACCATTACCTATTTATAGTAGAAACAAAGTAGGTACAAAATAACAATTATTTAATTTCAAATCTTGATAATCGATTTAACTTAGTACATTATGCACAAACTTAATAATGTAGTAGATCGATTATAATAATAATAACTCGGATAGACACTTTCGTAGCACGAGACATCGAAGGATAAGGAAGGAAACATCGCTAAACTTTTCTAGTTAAAGAATTAGATAGATGATGATAAATCTAAGTAAGCAGCGCTGTAAGTTTTATTGGAATAAAGCCTATGGGATCATATCTACAAAACTTGATTGGATCTCTCTCTCTCTATGGATTTGATAACAGCTAGACAGGGTTTCCCAACCTTTTTTGCGTCACGCCTGGTATAATAAGTAATATGTGCATGCCCCCCATTATCGAAATTTTAATGACAAGCGCGGGTGGAAAGGTGCTATCTGAGACCTGCTGAGCCTGAACATGTCAGAACAACAAACGAATTGGTGAATTATCAACTGAATGAATGAGTTAATTAATAAAATGAATTAATGAGTGGAATTAACGTCGTTAACTGGATTTTTCTTTTCAAAATGCAAACGCATTGTGCCCCCCATACGATATCACTTCGCCCCCCAAGGGGGACGCGCCCCACTGGTTGGGAAGTCCTGAGCTAGAGTTTGTAGTCAATTCGGTAGATATACGTTATTAATGTAAGCGAAGGCGTACATTTTTGTTATTGCTTCTCTCCTATTGCTCGGGATTGTTTAAATTATCGAAGTATGCTAGAAAAACATTTTATCACATGCAGAGTTCAAACGAACAAAAAATCGATATCCCATTCTATTTTGTAGTTGTTGATCGTAAATTATGTGACGTAACGTGAATAGACCCCTCCATTTTCATGCTAAAGGAAGATGTTTTCTATTGTACAGTTTTTTAGGGCGAAGGACCAAACGGGAATATGAGCATGGGATTTCTTTTTTCACAAATTGAAAATAGCATACAAAGCGGGGTCGTTATAAAATTAGCGCGTTCGTTAGATTGAAGAGGGTGAGTAGGTACTTGACAAGACGTGGCAGCGGCATTCAAAGAGCCCAGGAGGACCGTGAGCAATCAGGCGTGCCGGAGTGTCCCTAACAACACCCTACGCCGGTGGAAGCGTTGAGCTCCTATTCATTTTACATCAAAATTTGTATCACCTTCTGTGTAAACTCATTCAATTACAATGTTATTTTTTTATTTAGATAGGATGTTCCATTACGTCACTTATTTTTAAAAAGGTTTTAGAGAAAACTAGAGGAATTCAGAATTCATTTACTTTATTAATCTACATCTACACTAATATTATAAAGAGGAAAGATTTGTACCTATTTTTGTATGTTTGTAATGAATAGGCTCAAAAAGTACTGGGCCGATTTAAAAAATTCTTTCACCATTAGAAAGCTGCATTCACCCTGAGTAACATAGGCTATATTTATTGCTAGAAAAGATTAGACGTCCACCCGTGCGAAGCCGGGACGGGCCGCTAGTTAAATATAAAACAAAAACAGTCTTCTAAAAAATAAAAATTATTCAGCTTATTATGAATACAAAACAATGAAGTTTTTGACAATGATATTCCCAAACGCTACTTTTGGATACTTTGCAATATATATTTTTCTTCATAAATCAACAAATATTATTTATAAAAAAAATTACAGTAGAAAATAACTAATCTAATAAACAATATTAAACAAAAATCTATAACTGTGAGATTTCTTAATTAGTCTTCTGTCTAAACTCATTCATTTATAAAATTTCGGGGTGCTCATAAAAATTGTTGGAACCACCAACTATCTCCGTGAGACTCAATTCGACTCGATGCGTGACATTCGAGAGATACTTTTCGCCTGCATAATCTAATCACTGTTAACAATCATTATCCCTTAGTCCTTTCGTATGGCACCTACGGGTAGAAATGGGCTCCATTCTAAGCCTGACTACTTTCCTAAATCCGACATCTATAGATGAAAATATTTTATTATTTCGACCTTCCAGGAAAATTATGAAATAAAATATGGCCACTCACAGACTTGTCAAGTTTCTTTTATTACAGAATTCAGAAATGTATATTTAAGGCGAGCCAAATACAATTTATCTAAATTACCTACCAAATAAATTAAGTTGGCAGAAAAAGTTGAAACAAAAGTGAAACGACGATTTATGACAGTTCAATAGCATTTACCTTCTTGTTCGGGAGAGACATCATTACCAACAATATTAAAAATATTATGGGTTCATCTCCAAATTGTTATGTTAGCTTGTTGCACAGAACATAATACGCAATGCTGCCTTTGTCAGCTCTAAATAAAATGGCACAGATACCCGATTATATTATCAAAAGGACGGCCGTGTCCGTGTCGTGATATTGTTATGTGAATCGATTTTTGAAAACAAGTTACGAGAACGGTAAAAAATCTTAGAAAAATCTCTAACACTTTACTATAGTCATGTATGATCAAAACACTATTTCATCATCATCATCAGCCTATCGTCTACTGCTGAACATAGGCCTCTCCCAAGGCGCGCCATAAAACTCTGTACTCGATCAAACACTATTTAGTAAGTCGGAATTGCATAATTCAGCAACGTCATCGTTTCTACGAGGACGAAGTGTCGGGTATAAACTTCTACATAGTATACTGAGTAGAACCACCAGTATAAACTTCTTGCAAACTTAGATATTATAATTTACGACTAGCATGCATGAAAAGACTGATGAACGTTGAGGAAGCGAGAGAGGCTTGTCAGAAATTCAGGATCATCGTAGCATGTCTCGTTCTATTGTGTCCAGTCGGAGACAGGCGTGAGAATTTGTAGCATAGCATATGCTCACGACTATATTCCCCGAGGCTGTAGTCAGAGATATTCTGAAACTTCAGAACATTCACGTTTCACTAGTAGTACCGAAACTCTGTCCAGTGTGACGGGGATTGAGCCCGTCGCCACTTGTAATAGACAGTAGGTACAATACATGCCTCGAAATTGAAGTATGCAGGTTTCCTCACGATGTGAGAATTTGTATGTATGTGTAATTTAATTTTAGAAGTTCTTGATAGTTTATCTGACAGATCGTTTGCCATATCTTTCATAGGAAACATGTCAAACGATCCGTCAGATAAACTATCAATTTAAAATGCTGTTACTTTCTCGGCCCTGTAGCTCTCAAAGATTAAGTCCTATGACAAAAGTATATACAGGGTGTACAATAAAATGGGACAGCTACTTAAAGGGGTGCTTCAGACCATCAAACTGAACAACTTTCTCTATGGGACCAATATCGAAATCGTGAAAAAAAAATCTGCTGTCCCATACATTTCAGTCGAGTTATGTTTGCAGTTTTGTATGAAAGAGCGGATTTATTTTTTGCGATTTCGATATTGGTCCCATAGGGAAAGTTGTTCAGTTTGATGGTCTGAAGCACCCCGTTGAGTAGCTGTCCCATTTTATTGTACACCCTGTAGAACTAGTTTTGTAGGAAATTTTGTCAGGTTTAATTTGTAGGACCTACAATATTTTTTGATACTACTTATAGATTTCGAGATGTAAGCAAAAAACCAAAAAATGGGACCTTCTTTGTGCTCCCCCCCCTCGAGCTTACCTCAGTGGGGTCAGGACTTTTAGTACCTATATTTGTCTCCTAACTAGTCCAAATAATGTTCCGTAGTCAAAACATCCTGCTTTCCAATTTTCCATCTAGAATCATTCGTTGCCTGAACTATTAGTACTCTTTAGTTTCTAGTTTAAGATATCAATTCAAACAAGCAAATGTCACAACGTAACGTATAATTGTCCTCTCTAGTTTAACGACTTAATTGATTTCGTGACGACTATCAATAGCTTAGACTTATGAGCTTTGATGTGTTTACTCCCTGTATACTCTAGTTATTACCTGTGATAACCGGTATACAGGGTGTAAGGAAAAGTATCATTAACCTTTAAACCACATACTCTACCCATCTAACTGAACAACTTTTACTATCTGTCAGCGCAAGAAAAAAATCTGCTGCTCCATATACGTTTGAGTCGAGTACGTATTGCAAATTAGTATGAAACAGCTGATATTTTTTTCGCGATCTCGAAGTTGGCTCCATAGTGTAAGTTGTTCAGTTTGATGGTGTGAATCACCCCCTTATGTAGTACTAGGGTATTTTGTTACACCCTGTATTTATACACCGTTCATTTTCGAACACATGTAGCATTATGGGGTCAAAATTATTCGAAATAAATCATAGTACCGTTACTCTTAAATATTCCGTGGTACCGTCTCGTATATTTTATTTAGACCACTACATCTGGGACAGCCTGTATTTGCACTATACTGTTTGATAATTTTTATACATGTCATAAATCTGTTGTTATTTGAATTTTTCTGTTTGATGAATCTGTTTATTGTTTTGTGTCCTAAACTGTATTTTTGAGTGGCAATAAAGTGCATTTTTATTTTATTATTATTTTATTGATAATAATGATAATAGATAGATTATGATTATGAAACTGAAACGATTTTTTTAAAAGTTTTAATTCCTGAAAGTAAGTTATACTTATCTACACCTACAGGATACATTATTAGTCAGTGCGGAAACCATGCATTAGAATTAAGTATATAAATCGCAAAAACTATCTGTTGTTCCGTATATTTGATTCGAGTAGATACTCCAGTTTTGTATGGAACGACAGATTTTTCTTTTCGATTTCTCGAAGTTAGCTCCATCTTGAAAGTTTTTGAGTTTGACGAGTAAAATGCATTTTTGAAGTTTCCGCACTGATAACCCATATACAACGATATTTTACCAACAATTAGTTATTACATACAACTAACAGATTATAGACGGGTAGGGTAGATTATATCCAGTGTCATGATGTATGATCATTGTTCCGAGTGAACTCTTCACCATGTTAACCGATTTTGATGAAAGTTGGCATTTATATGTGTAAATTGGGTCCAACTTGAGAGATAGGATAGTTTTTATTTCGAATGGCAGGACAACGTCTGCCGGGTCAGCTAGTAATACATATTTTTCTCAAGTATCAAGTCCCGCGTTGCGTCAGCGTTATGTTTGACCGATACCATTTCGTCTACATAAAACTTCCAGAACACATCTGTTCTCAATGGCTGTACATGCCTTAAGCCAGTGGCGTCGTAGTGTGGGTTTCTGTTCAGTAGTTCTCCCCTCGCTATGCTACTGCCTAAAACTAGGTAGTGTCGATTCTTAGAAATTCCCGAGTCCAGTGGCGCCCTCGTCACAATAATAAAGATTTCTCAATAAAGAAAGCCTTAATTAAAAAAGTGTTCAACAGATAAACTACAAAAGCCTTCGAGCCATTGTTATACAATACTTTTATAGGTTCCACTTTTAGATAATTTCGAATAAAAACAAAAGCGGCCGTTTTTTTTTCTTTTTTTCAAAATTTGCCTACCTTTAAAAAACCTATAAAAGTATTCTATGAAAATAGCTTGAAGGCTTTTGTAGATTATCTGTTGAGCACTTTTTAAATGTAGGCTTTATTATTGAGAAATCTTTATTATTGTGACGAGGGCGCCACTGAACTCCGATAACCCTCTTAAAGGCGCTGACAAAAGCATACCGAGTAAAAACAAGGCAATACAATATAGGCAATATAGGCAATCATAGTGGTCTATTTTATTGTCTCCGATTTTCGCTGGAAGCTACCTTGTTATTTTATGAGTAATTTTTGAAAAATATAATTTTACGATGACCAAAGATCCACGGAAATTTTTCTAATGAGACAATTTATTACAATCATTCATCACAAAGAGAAATATTTATAAGAATCATTCTTATCAAAGTATTATGTCTTATCAAAGTGAAAATTTAATCTCTAAATGTACAAATTACTCAAGAATCAAGATTAAATATTTATGCAAAACTTTACATTTTACGGTTCCAACTTTATCAATCATCAAGGTATCAAGTTAGCTTATTTATTTCAAATTCATGTTACAACTTGAACAACTTGTGTTATTACCTTATCTAAAATTCGTAGTGTACCCTACAGCTTACTATAATACTTAAGATAAAATTGACATGCAAGAAGCGTATGTTTGTATTGTGTCGGAAACACGGCCTTTAAATAACAATCTTGCACACACTCATAAATTAGCTAACTCTTCCTACTTCAAAAGATCGATCTATAAAATAATCAACACGTCATCAAAACTGTGCCAAATTCTCTTGCTTATTCATGTGTCTTCCCCTTGAGAGATTAAAAGCCATCAGCCAAATCATTTTTTAGGACTGACTTCTTTTTTGATTCCTCATCGCACACTATTCAGGTGGATGCATTAGGCTGATTTGTCATGGGTTTCATTGCAAACTAGACGTGTACAAGACGAATCAATATAAAATACACTGATGAACTAGGTTTCATCTATTAGTAATATTAGGCCATTAATGGTAGAACTCATCGTAGGTAAAGTTAAAATTATAGCAATATAATAATTACACCATATATAACTTCCTTGAGATTTCCTCAGTCACGTCGAGGTCATTTTTGACATAATTGAACGGTCAAAGATATCAAAAACGTCCTCGATTCGACTGTGAAAATCTCAAGGAAGCAATATGAATACGAGTAATTCTGTCCCCTAAAAATGAAATAGGTTAAAAGGGTTCAGTTTGATGTGATGTGGTTATATCTCCAACACACTACGAACCCCGCACACCACGTGAATTATTTTGGTTTCAAAAAAAGTTTCAGTTTTGAAACAGAAAAAAACATACTTAATGTCTCGTAGTACCTACCTATTTAGATTTTGTCTTGCATCCCGACCTAATTGAGCCAAACTCCAGTTATTCATTCACCTTTATAAAGCGGCTATGATGGTCCACTTACTGTCATATTGAGATGAGAGTGACTGCGCTGTGGATACTGGGAAGGTGCAGATGGTGGCGAGAGCGCACAAGGACACGATGATTACGTAACTCCGCAGCATTTCTGTAACAAACCAATGCAAAAGTTCAAAACAATGAAGCTACAGGATTAAACTTACATGTCAATGCAGTTCGATTCCTCACACATATGACGGTTAAAACGGGACAGCTTAAGCCTTAAAGTCCATAATGGGTAAATAGATAAAGATTGGTGTTGCAATAGGATCGAATATCAGTTTCAAAGGGTCCAAGAATGGGAAACAGCAGTGGTAGATAGAATGGAAAATCCAATGCAAAACCAGCAGTGGTAGATGGAATGGGTTATACCCACGATTGAATTCGCCATTTCATCTTCAAAATGGACTTCTGTATTCAATAAACAGTGGCTCAAAATAATAATGATGGGTGAGGAGGCGACATCTTCGAGATTAACCTGCTTATTGCATCTCATGCACGGCCAATAACTAAGTTATTGGCCGTTGGCCGAGGAACGAAGCAAATTAATTTAAATTAACTAATCATTAGTTGATACTCAAATTCAGTACGTAACCCTCAAACTCGTTCACATTATTATTTTTGTATGATTTCAGTATGCAAATAAAGAATATTATTTTATTGTAGTGTGTAAAACTAAAAATAAGCAACAGGACTCGCTCATCAAAAAGCTAAGAAACTTATTTGTAGTTTGCACTGTAAAAGACAATGCGGGTTTTGTATGTAAGATTGGCGCCTTATTTTTCGCCGTTGTTTTTGGCGCGGCCAGCAACCAAACATAAATATTTTATTTCAGAATAAAGTAACAAACAAAACGTATTAACATGTATATCCCTAAACTCAGTCCGGACGGAGATATAAAGGCTTGAAGTTGAAAATATTACCATTACGTGCACTTCAAACCTTTATATCTCAATTAGGACTGAGTTCCGAGATATTTATAATATAAGTGTTGTTTTTAACTTTATTCTGAACTATAATATTCAAGTTTGATTGATGGCCGCGCTAAAAAAATAAAAAAGGCGCCATCTTTAGGCATATGCTTTTGTCAAAACAGACACATTGACCTCCGTTCTTTTGCAAGGACACGTACGAAAATTATCCAGGGCAAGAGAACATGATATCCAAATAAATATTTGAGCAGTTTCATGGGCAAATAGAAATGGGGATGTACAAATAAATTCGGATATATGAGTAGCCGAACAGAAAGGGTAGCGAAAACAAATTTTTCGCCCGGGATCATTTGAAGCGTTCGGGTGAATGCTTCTTAATAGTTCAATGATGTGTGGCATGTTGTTTGCCTGTGCCTATGGCTAACCAATTCAATTCAATTATACTTTACTGCACACCAAAACAGAACATACATACCTTCATTACTAATACTACTAAACTCTAAATGGTACTAAACTCTTTACAATTACTATTTTAATAACAAACACAATTTTAAAACGAATAATTAATTGTGGAGGTTCAGGAACATGGTATATTTAGTAGGTTCTTTAAAAGATTTAGTACGAGCTTTTGACCTGCGACTTCGTCCGCATGGATTATAAGAACCTACCGAGCCTATAGTGCTGCCCTCAATCCTATTTTTTTAATTTCTACACAATTAAACGATATTTCCAAAAAAACAAGAATGTCACATTGTAGTCCTGATTGGCTTTCAATTTATTATCGAAACATTGCGGATTATTATGTTTTACACTTGTAGCTATTATCGTTAAAACCGCAACTATACCTACCGCAAAAATAACTACAAACATTATAAAAACAAATGTGTAGTGACCCGATAAATTGAAAATCAGCAGTGACTACAATCTGACATTCTTGTTTTTTGGAAATATCGTTTAATTGTATAGAAATAAAAAAAATACAATTGGGGGCAGCACAATAGGCTCGGTGCAGCCTTAACCATTTAGGGGTCTATTTTCGAAAAATCCTTTCTTAGTGCAACTTTACATCCTACGTAGAATATTTATATTCGAATCATATTTCTATCTTCAGGCTGTGCGTCGTCTGTCAGTCAGTAATTCAGTCAGTCACGGAACTCTTTTATAAGTAGGTATAGATGTTATCACTGACTACCCGGACTCTACATGGAAAATATAACCATGAACAATATGATTATGCTTCTGAAAAAGGAAGGAAAACATTTGATAATAATAAACATTGTAGGATATGAAACAGTAATATAAACGATATTAACTACTCTGTTTGTGCCATAAAAATACGTTGCCTTCAAATTGTCGACGAATCCAAACCATACAACCACAGTCGTTTGAACATTCAAATTAAAGTGTCGCTAGTATACTTACAAGATTAAATGCCCTACACACAAATGTTTTCGTGCCAAAGTCTAATATATTGGAAGTAATTTGTTAGAAATCATTCAGATTGGGGCGAGGTTTGAAACGCTAATGTAAGTAGGATAAACTGACTGAGCTACTCAATTGATTAGGTGGACAAAGTAGGTAGGTACTACAAAATTTACTAAGTGAAACAAATATTTGTAAGATTGTTTGTTAATTTAAATAGTCTGTGGAATCAAATGATATTCCATACCTTATCACTAGCACTAGCTTATCACTGCACTAGCTTATAGTTTTATGACCACTCCTTATTGGAGTGGTCATAAACGATCACGTGTTCGTTATTAGGTGTAAAATTAAATGCGTATTTATGAATTTCCCACCTGTTTCATTTCATTTCAATAACAAGATTGACTTTTCGTTTTGGCGATGAACTTTGTTTATTACAGACCCCCATTGTGCACGACAGAACATAGAACGATCATTTGTACATAGTTTTTTTGTCTCAATTTACTTTACTTTGTTTTGATTAGTTATAGGATAGTTGTTTTGTATTGTTTCGCTTTGAATAAAGCCATAATTTCTTATTAGGATTAGGGCCTAGTACATAAGTTATGTAAATAGTTAGAATAGGGCTTGTATTTCATTGTTTAAGTGATTTCCCTTGAGATTCCTACCCCAGTTAGATAGGTACACATTTCCCTAGTTAAATTAGCACATAGTTTCATCAGATTTTAAAGTAAATAACACGATTAGCTTACATAATTCCAGTTAGAATTTACCCTGATTAGACTTAGTATCTCATTAAAAGGTAGGAACTTGAGAGAAATCAACGATAGAAAGAGACAGTGCAACTGTCCCTGTCGGCGCATACAGGCGAGCGAGGGGGGCCCCGACTCCCGCGAATCCGCGGTATGAGGAAGCGGGGGACGGGGTCATATAAATATTGAAATCTTTCGCGCGCGCTCCTCACTCTGTTTTGCGCCGGCAGACGATGAGAATGATATGTTTGGATGTTAGAAAATAAGTAAGTAAGTAATGAACATTGTTTCTTTGCTGTAAAATGTAAGATTGAGATAGAAATAAAGAGATTTTAGTCAAGGGGAAGAGTGCGGGGTGAAGGGGAGTGGTCGCTCGAAAATCGTATAAAAGAAGCGCCGATTCGGCGCAGATTCAGTCCGGATCCAGCACTCGAGAAGAAAACATCTTGAAGAAAGAAAACTCTCTGCGACCACTAGCCCTCTCTACCCCACCCTCCAGCCTGGCTCACATTCGGAAGATTTCATCGGCATTTTTATTTAGAAGAAAGAAACCCCTACTTACAGTCCACGCTCCACATTTTGGTCCTCCGGAAGCCGAATATTGAAGAAATTTGAAGAGAATTTGAAGAGATTTTTGAAGAATTGAAGATGCCGATTACCACACGCAGCCAGTCTGGTAGAGAGGGCGACGGGTCGCAGACCACGTCGCGGAACGCGTCGAACCCAACTACGAGCGCCGAGTCAAGCGCCACCGGGTCCGGAACCACCACGACGGCAACGAACACGACGTCGTCGGGCACCGCCGCTACGTCGTCGGGCACCGCTGCGACGTCGCAAGAGACAATGAAGCCGCCGTCGAAAGCGCCGTCGAGAGCACCGTCACGTCGTTCTACCGCCTCCCGCAAGAAACTCCTCGCGGAGCTGGAGGCCAGGGAGCGCCTGGCGGAGCTGGACAGAGAAATCGCGAAGCTTCGTCTAGCGAAGATCCATGCAGAAGCTGAATCGTCGGACGAAGAAGAAGAAGAGAACCAAGAAAAAGAAGAATCCTCCGTTCGAGTCGAAGAATGGTTGAAGAAACAAGAAGAAGAAAGAAGAGCGACGTCACCCCCGCCCCGCACGCAGCGGGAAGCGCCACGGAAGGATGGACGAGGACAGGGCGATCACCGCGGTGATCACCAGGGCAACGAAGAGCCCCGGCCTGCGCGTCAAGACATATCTGAACTGGCGGCGGCCATCACCCAGGCCATGAGATCTGTTACGAGGGAGGCGCCGAAGTACATTCAAGAATTACCCATCTTCAACGGACAATCGAACGCGTGGCTGCCATTCAAAGCGGCGTACGAAGACACGGCAAGAGGATTCTCCGACACCGAGAACATAGCAAGACTAAGAAAAAGTCTCCGGGGCATCGCGCTAGAAGCGGTCCAGAGCCTGCTCCTATCCAACCCGGAGCCGAGCGTCATCATCGCCACGCTCGAGAGAAGATTCGGTCGCCCTGAAGCTATCGTCATGGGCGAAATGGAGAAGATCAGAACACTTCAGAAGATAGGAGACAACCCACGCGATCTCATCGTGTTCGCTAATAAGATAGCGAACATCGTCGCGACCGTAGAAGCACTGAAGAAAATCCATTACCTGTACAATCCCGAAATGGCGCGAAACGTGATTGAAAAATTGTCTCCGATCATTAGAAGCAAATGGTTCGACTTCGCCGCCCGAAACAAAGAAGACGTTCCTGAGCTGAAGCGACTGGCCACCTTCCTGAACGAAGAAGCAGACAAATGCGGCGCCTACGCTTCACTTGAGACAGTCACAGAAGAAAAATCGAAGAAAAGGCAAGAAAGAACATTCAATGTGAACACGTTACGCTGCCCAGCCTGCAACGGACCACACAACCTACCTGACTGCAAGAAATTCGTAGCTGCCAGCACGGACGAGCGGTGGGAGATAGTGAAGAAAAGTCGTGTTTGTTTCCGCTGCCTGCGCAACAACCACCGCCACGCCGACTGCAGAGCCAAGGTATGTGGTCATCAGGGTTGCACCATATCGCATCACAAGCTTCTTCATCAGTCAAGACCGAAGATCGAAGAACCACGTAGCGAAGAACCACCTCGTCGCACACAAGAGCCACCGCATCGCGAAAAAGTCGGCTCTACGTACGAAGACACGAATAACACGGCGAGCAACGGCACCGCACGGCGCGCTTATTTGAAAATCGTTCCTGTAGTTCTCACCGCACCCAACGGAAATGAAGTAGAAACGTTCGCGCTACTCGACGAGGGCTCTACAATCACCATCATAGACGAGAAAATCGCACAAGAACTCAACGTCGACGGGCCCACCGATCCAATGAACGTCCGTGGTGTGAGCGGGAAGGAACTACAGTACCCGAAAAGCAAGCGCATCGACCTGAAAATCCGCGGCAAATACGCAGACGAAACATGCGAGCTACGCGACGTGCGCACCGTGCGAGAGCTCGACTTCGCTTCTCAAAGGGTCAGCAGAAGAGACATCGAAGATTGCCCGCACCTGAATCAAATTCGAGACGAGCTGGTATACGAAGAGGCGCATCCGAAGCTACTCATCGGGCAAGACAACTGGGATTTAATTATCTCAGGCGCGGTGCGAGCGGGACGGAAAGACAAACCCGTCGCATCGTACACGAAGCTGGGATGGGTTCTTCACGGCTGCCGCTCATCCATGACGTATCCAGAAACCTTCTGCGGACATCTAACCATCGTTCGAAACAACGAAGACAACGTAGAGAGAATTACGAACTATTTCAAGTTGGAGCCGATTGGAGTAGAAAAACCGACAGAGAAGAGCGTTCCCGAGCAGCCGGTATTGAAAATGTCAGAAAAAACAAGCTGCAGCCTGCCCGACGGACGCTTCGAGACAAGATCGACAGTACAGCAGTTCGCCGCCAACCCGCGTGTCGCCACTGTCGCCATCGGCGGGAGCGAAACAGAGAAAACGCACGAAATCTTACGCGACGCGACGACGGACTGCATCGATCTCAAGTCGAACACTCGAAACACCGAAGAGACCAAGAAAGAAGTACAGAAGACAGAAGAAAGGGAGACAGGTCATGTCAGCGTCACCCATCAGCGACCTGACCACGCTCACCTTCCTCAAGTCGAGCGTTTTTCCTCGTTTACACGCTTGCTACGAGCTACGGCACGCGTGCTACAGTTCGTAGACCTATGTAGGCGTAAGAAAAATGAAACAGTGTTGGCTACGAAGCGAAAACGAACGCGAGAAAACAAGAAAAACGACTCCGATTGGAAAACTGATAAGAAGACTGATAAGAAAGCACGCAAGAACGAGACGACACACGTGAAGAAAAGAGATAGCAACATCATCGGAATCGAGGCGCACTATCTCATTCGCGCCGAAAAACTGTGGTGGAAAGCGGTACAAGAAGATTGTTTTTTCGAAGATTTACGTCGAGTGAAGAGTGGCGCGGCGCCTCAACCTGGAGACAGGCTATCGGCGCTATCAGTAGTGGTCGGCGAAGATGGAGTCCTGCGCCTCAGGGGAAGAATCCACGCTTCGCCTGACATCGACGAAGAGACGGCCAGCCCGACTGTACTCGACGGGAAACATCTTTTTACGCGACTGTACATACATCACGTACACGAGCGGCTACACCACGGCGGCATCGAGACGGTAGTGAACGAGCTACGACAGAGAATGTGGATACTGAAAATACGACCGACGGTGCGTGACGTCATCAAGCACTGTCAGTGCTGTAAATTGAGAAGAGCGAAGCCTACGTCCCCGGCGACCGGCGACCTGCCCCCGGCGCGTGTGTCTCACCACGCGCGGGCCTTCAGTTTTACAGGCCTGGATTATTTCGGGCCAGTGGAAGTCACCGTCGGACGGCACCACGAGAAGAGATGGGTCGCGCTCTTCACCTGCATGACATCACGAGCCGTACACCTGGAGGTCGCCGCCTCGCTGAGCGCCGACTCGGCGATCTGCGCCCTACGGCGGTTCGTGGCACGAAGAGGAGTGCCTAAGGAGCTGTGGAGTGACAACGCGACGTGCTTCAAAGCTGCAGAGAAGGAGCTCGCCGAGGCCGCGCTGGCGGCGATTGGCGAGGAGGCGACGGCGCGACGCATCGCCTGGCGCTACGTCCCCCCGGCCTCCCCCTTCATGGCCGGCGCGTGGGAGCGCATGGTACGCACCGTGAAGGAGGCACTGCGCGACACACTCCACGAGCAATACCCTAGCGACGAGACACTGCTCACCCTGATCGCCGAGGCAGAGAACACCGTCAACTCCCGCCCACTCACCCACGTGGCGGTGAGTCCAGATGAACCGGAGGCGCTCACACCCAACCACATCCTGTTGGGACCCAACTCGCACGTCCCACCACCTGGCGAGTTCACCGCAGACGACCTCACCGCGCGCAAGCACTGGCGGCGCGCACAACGCCTGGCAGACATCTTCTGGAGCCGCTGGGTCAAGGAGTACCAGCCGCTACTCCAACACCGGCGGGAGCCTCGCACGACCGGCGCGCCACCCGCTGTCGGCGACCTGGTGCTCATCTGCGACCCCAACCTGCCGCGCAACACATGGCCGAGAGGACGCATCATCGCAGTCTACCCAGGGCGAGACGGCGAGGTGAGGATCGTGGACGTCGAGACCAGCAACGGGCACGTCCTCCGAAGACCGACCAAGAGGATCGTCGTGCTACCTGTTGGATCGCAGAGCTGCGACGGCGGGAGAAATGTGCACGACAGAACATAGAACGATCATTTGTACATAGTTTTTTTGTCTCAATTTACTTTACTTTGTTTTGATTAGTTATAGGATAGTTGTTTTGTATTGTGTCGCTTTGAATAAAGCCATAATTTCTTATTAGGATTAGGGCCTAGTACATAAGTTATGTAAATAGTTAGAATAGGGCTTGTATTTCATTGTTTAAGTGATTTCCCTTGAGATTCCTACCCCAGTTAGATAGGTACACATTTCCCTAGTTAAATTAGCACATAGTTTCATCAGATTTTAAAGTAAATAACACGATTAGCTTACATAATTCCAGTTAGAATTTACCCTGATTAGACTTAGTATCTCATTAAAAGGTAGGAACTTGAGAGAAATCAACGATAGAAAGAGACAGTGCAACTGTCCCTGTCGGCGCATACAGGCGAGCGAGGGGGGCCCCGACTCCCGCGAATCCGCGGTATGAGGAAGCGGGGGACGGGGTCATATAAATATTGAAATCTTTCGCGCGCGCTCCTCACTCTGTTTTGCGCCGGCAGACGATGAGAATGATATGTTTGGATGTTAGAAAATAAGTAAGTAAGTAATGAACATTGTTTCTTTGCTGTAAAATGTAAGATTGAGATAGAAATAAAGAGATTTTAGTCAAGGGGAAGAGTGCGGGGTGAAGGGGAGTGGTCGCTCGAAAATCGTATAAAAGAAGCGCCGATTCGGCGCAGATTCAGTCCGGATCCAGCACTCGAGAAGAAAACATCTTGAAGAAAGAAAACTCTCTGCGACCACTAGCCCTCTCTACCCCACCCTCCAGCCTGGCTCACATTCGGAAGATTTCATCGGCATTTTTATTTAGAAGAAAGAAACCCCTACTTACAGTCCACGCTCCACACCCATGATTTCTCTACTTGCGCGCGACTCGGCTATTTTTCATACTACAAGTCGCGGCAAGCGCGGCTTTCGCTCTCCGAGCAGTGAGGTTTTTTATTAAACAGCTGATATTTTGGTCCTGTATTGAAACTTCTATTTTTGGAGGTTTGAAGCACCATCCTTCAAAGCATCCCTTAAGTAACTCATTTAAGTTTACACCCTGCTGTATCAGCCACAGTTCACAGTGTGTGTGTGTACGTGTGTGTATGTTTTGTGTCTCAGTTCAACGCCAGAAGCCAAAAAGTCCGGCTTGTTATTGATATATGCCAAGTAATGAAACATGTTAGGGAAATTCAACAGGTTAGCAACATAACTAGGCTAATGTGCATCGCTGACATACCAGCCCGCCCCGCAGCCTGACGCGACGCTATGACGTCATCAATCACGCTTATCACATCACATCACATCACGCGTGCCACATCACGCCATGCGTTTCATGTCAACACGACACCGCGCCGCTTCGTTCGCAATACTCTCGCTTTTTTAACCATTACTAATTGTATGTCAGTCGTGACTTGTTTTTTTTCAGCATATAAGCTACCTATTTTCAGTAGCTTTTTGATATAAGTTCCCGTGTTTTATGTTGCTGCGAATTTTACCTACGCCTGCAAAAAGGAAAACAGGGAAAGTACAAGCAGGCACCTATTATATTTTGGAGAAGGGAGTGCTATTTTTGAATAATACACGGCCTAATTCATGTGCGAATAATGCTCCATACTTTTTTGACATTTTCGTATACGAATTAGAAATAAAGATGTGAATTTTAAAAATAGCACTCCAGTGCCTGTCTATTGTGCTAAAGTACAACATTTATTCAGAATCTTGTTAAATTATAGGTATATTGACTTTTCACTGTTATTTAATTGTTACTTTGTATATTTTGTTATGTAAAAGATGTGAGATGTAGCGTTTCTGGACGCATCTCCTCTACAATGGAACATCTTCTCATCCAACGCGATGGTAGAGTCAACTAAATAACGACAGACAGCTCTATTTATATGTTATTATTATTTTGATTAAATGAGTTTTGAGTTTTTATGGACTAATGTGATTTAAATTAGGTATTCCTAAAAGCTCAGTATAATAAAATAACTCCAAACTGAAGAGAAGAAAGATGTTTGCTATTCTCAGAAATGTTTTTTAATAAGGACAAGTACTTCCGTGGTCTAATGATTAAGTAAGAGCATTGGGCTCCTACACGGAGCGGAGGTCGTGGGTTCGATTCCCACGGGGGACACCTTGTGAAATGTCACTTTGTGCTTTTTCCTCCAGTTGGGTAGGACATTGCAGGCTGAATCACATGATTGTCTGAAAAAAAAAACGATGATTCCGTGCTTCCGATTGCACATGAAGCCGTTGGTCCCGGCTACTGTCTCTGGTGGTAGTAGTCGTTACATAATAAGAAAATCACGTCAGAGGCCGTAAGGCGGTCTGAAAAAGCTCTGACACCAGGGCTGGCCCATAATATAAAAAGTAGGACAACAACAGCGAGCACTAACAACACTATCAGACAGAGAAGTCCAGCGGGCCCTAATTAAAATAATTAACTCTAAACATTCTTAAAACCCGCAAAGAAATAGGAGTAAACAACACTTAATATATGGATGTTCTTCGACTCTAAGATGCGGTCGCCACTAAATCAAACATAATAGGTATCTTAGGCACGATATTATTCATGCAACGATTTATATAGGCAAGCATCAATGTAGCCGCGTACGGTATACGCTATATGGGTCATAATTTAGCAGAGATTAAGCGACGAAATTTTAGAAATACGAAATTATATATTTCATTCGTGTTGCTGTTGTTCAAATCGGAGGGTCTGGGTTTAAATTTGCACGGACGACATCCCCCGTTCAATGAGTTTTTCTAACTTATGTACGTAATAACGGTGAAGGAAAACATGGCGAGGAAACCTGCAAACGCTGAAGAATAAATTCTGATGCGTAATGTGAAGTCTACCAATCCGCATCGAGCATGCGTGCGTACACTCTCGGGTACGCCTATGCACTGCAGTGGGACGTTTATAGGCTGAGGATGATTCGTGTTGTTATAATGAAATCTTATTAGTTTATTACCTATAGGTTTTCACTATCACATACAATTTGTAGCACCTATAGGTATTTAACATTTGGTGACGTAAGTCTGTAAAAAGAGCTTGGTACCCAAAATATGAACTGGAAAGATCTCGGAAGGACTATGCAGAATTTTTCTTTTCTTGATGTCAGGTCGCCTTGACGATACAACAATCGGTGGATAAAAGTTTAAGATTTGTAACAGAAACTAGAGTTAAAAACAAGAACTGCAAACCCAATAAATGTTTCAAACTTAGGTAGAACGTGTTCCAATCGTGTGTACTTACAAGTTAAAATTAACGTCGAAATGACTAGCATGTCAGTTGCCGATAATCCTGTAAAGTTTGCGATTGGTCGTGGTTATTAGTTGGTATTGCAAATGTTTTAGCTGGCAACTAGGGAATTGCAAGCTCGCAGTCACAGTTCACTTCGGAATGTGGTCGGATATTACACGACAACTTTAACGCTACTGCTCTTAGTAATACAGCACGTCAAGAAAAATAAACTTAACAAAACAAAGGCGCAATAAGGTAAAAATTCATTGGTGAAAGCTACAGAGAATCCAAAAAAAATAATATTATTAATTAACATAATTTAATATTATTTATATTAAATTATGTTAATTCGTACGTATATTTAATAAAAATAGCGTGGTGCAAGTGGGCGGAAATATTTATATGATTTTTATTGATTTTTCTAAACGTAAAATTATTTTGAATTGACTAGATTTTGCCCGCGACTTCGTCAGCGAGAATTTAGGAAATCTTCAACACCCCGTTGCAGCCTACTTTTACATGATGTAAAATTAAATGCTTTAATAATATGAAACGGGGTGAACTACTTTCACTTTGGAACCAACACTGAATCCCGACAAAAAATCAGCTGTCCCATACATTTGAGTCGATCAGCGATTGAGTCGTTTTCTATGGAATAGAAGATTATTTCCCCGATTTCAACGTTGGTCCAATTTGTTGTTCAGTTTATTGGTCTGAAGCTTCGCTTTAAGCATGTCACGCATTTAATATTACACTCTGTATTGTGAGTAAGTATTAAGGTCGTACGACATTAAAGTAGGTAGTCAAGTTATATGACAGAACATAGCTAATAACTAAAGTACATCTAAACTAAACTCAGTCGTCATTAGTAATGAAAATTGTGTGATCAAACCCGTCGGGATGCGAAGCGGAGTAAACTCTACATGAGGTTGTGTAGGACTATGTTTAGGTACGTTTCCTAGTGCAAGGGAGAGCTATTTAAAGGGTACATTAACTGTGAGGAAGGGTCATTATTTTTTCTTGTCATGCCTTAAAATTTTCCGTCTCATTAGGTTTGCAGACGTTTATCTCCTAATTAATATCTGTTTATAAAAATTTGAATAATTCTACGCACACATTATTTCATTACAATTTGTATCTCTATGGAAAGATATAAAGTATATTATTATAAAAAAAAAGAAAAATAATATAAAAGTATAAATATATCCTTTCAAAGCTTAGGATGGAGGGTTAACTTCGTTGTCATTTTCCCGTTGACGTATTTTACAAAGAGATAGAGCTATCGATCGATTATAATGTTAATAAAGTTACCAAAATAGGTCAATATTGGGAAAAAAGCTGATCATCTCGTTCATGAAAAGAAGGGGACAATGGTGGTGGGTCGGGATTTGCAATTTTAATATCGCTTTTATGACCAACTGATCATCAATCATATTTTTATGCGATATATCTCTCAGTTGAGAGAGGAATCGAATCCCGGATTGTATGGTTCAATGGATTTCTCTGAACCTAGGGTCCATCATGAAATGAAATAATGCGAGTGTAATGGGTTCCTTTGTGGTGTTCATGACGAAGGGGTGGTTTAGGATGTTTTATTTTAATTTTAACGAAATATGTTGTGGATTTTTTAACGTTTACGACTACAGGGTGCTGTAATTGTACCCATAATACTGAACAACTTTCCCAAAGACGCTATATTATGTCATTCGAAAAAAAAAAAAACTTTTCATACTAAATGCAATCGAACGAACGTTTGGTATGAAAATTCTTTCTTTTTGCGAATTTGCTATTGGTTTCTTAGGGAAAGTTGTTCAATATCATTGGTACAATCACCCCTTAAAGTAATGGAACTGTTTACCCTAACATCTTGTATACTACCTAAACCGATGAAGCCTATGAAGTTTTACAGATTGTGGGAGAGGAATAGTGTTAAATATGACACGCTTCTTTTATCCTGTTAACAAAAAGATTTTTACACGGTCACACATCTCCAAAAACAAGCATGATCAATTTAATCTTATAAACCCAATCAATGCTCCGAAAACAGCACTTGCACATGAACCAAAAGAGCACATATACGAAAATCGGAGTGCACTAATAGTACCTAGTACACAAAAATTATAGAATTCAAATACCATTAATGTCTGTATCATCGATATTAGAGTAACGATTAATAAATAACCACATCTGAATTGCATTAATAACCAGTTAATGTCATGTAATATCAATACATATTTATGTTTATGTAGAACAAGGCATGTTATCTATATGGTTGTTAATTCAGCCCGTCTTTGATCCTTCGAGCGGCAAATTGGAGCGGCGCGTCACACCACCGACCGGCACCGCACCGTGCCGTGTCGTGTGCACTATACTCGTACTGACTATAATATTACCATGTGAACGGTTGAAAATAATTCCGTTTTTAAGGCTTTTAAATTAAGTTGTTGTTAAGTTGTTGCTTTCGCCGATGATACGGCTCTCATGTTCAGTGCAGAATCGTGGAAAGACGTCTATGAGTGTGCCCAATCAGGTTTTAATCTCGTTACGAAATGGCTAAATGATAACGTCCTTACCCTAAATGTCGACAAAACTAGGTACTTAACTTTTTCCTTAAGAAAAAGTCCTGCTACATTTGCTTCACAGTACAAATTAGTTACTCACTCCTGTTTAGACCCGTACTCAATTTCCTGTTCCTGTCCTGTCCTCCAATCTGCATCTTCCATAAAATACCTGGGGATCCAACTTGACGACAGACTTAGTTTTCAGCCTCACATAGATCTGCTCACGTCTCGCATTCGCAAGCTCATTTTCATTTTTAAAAATCTTCGCCATGTAGCTCCGTCCCAAGTAGCGAAGCAAACAAAGATCAACCCCTTGTTAAAGTCGGTATATCTCGCACTCTGCCAATCCCTCCTCACATACTGCATCACATCCTGGGGTGGTGCTGCTAAATCCTACTTACTTAAGTTGGAAAGAGCCCAGAGGGCTGTCCTAAAAGTTAGCTGTTTTCTTCCTTTCCTCTACCCAACAGCAGAGCTGTACAAAAAGTGTAACGTCCTTACTGTAAGGCAATTGTTCGTGTTACATACAGTTTTAAAGAAACACACCTCTGTCGTCTATGATCCTACCATCACCACTAAACGCAGACATGATATCGTTTTCCCATCTGTAACCTGTAAAACAAGCTTTGCACAAAAATTTTTCTATTTCCTTGGTAGCTTTGTCTACAATAAAATAAATAAATCGTTGTCCATCTACTCCCTTAGTAAGTATTCATGTAAAAATGTTACTACAGAATGGCTTCAAAATTGTATGGACTACCATAGCACTGAAAGTCTCATAGTGCCTTTGTCGTAAATATAATAAATATATTCTTTATCAAAATGCAAAAACTTCGCCCTTATAATTCACCTTGCGCACATGTACCTACTCACAACCAATCCACGCATACACACACTCAACCCCCCCCCCCCCCCACACACACACACACACACACTCACACACACACACACCACACTCACACACTCACCTGCATGCTTACCTGTTTTACTTTTTATTTTTCTTTCTATTTATACTTAACTTTGATATTTTCTTTTCTACTTACATATTGTGAACATGTTTGTATGGCCAGCACGGGTCTGGAATGGTGAGGACCTGGGGTGCTGTCAAACAGGTCTTCCTTTTGGATGTACCTAACACAGCCACCAGTCTCTCACAAATTAATTAAGTACCTGCCTACCAATTATCATTGTTGTCTATTTTTTTTTTTTTTTTTTTTAAATGTAAGCATACCGTATGCTTCATATTATAAAATATCTTGGATGTTGTCACACAAAATTATCTAGTCACATTTAAAGTACCAGAATTTTGCCTGGACTTGTATTATGATGAATAGACAACGATATAGAATACATATTGTGCCCTAAGGAAATTGTGTATCTTGTATACCTAGTGATCGAAGAACACATTTTAGTAAACGAAAAGTAAGACGTGATTAATTGTAAACGTAATGGAAGTTTGTGTAAACAAGCCAACGATTCTGAAGCAATAAATGTCCAGAACATCGGCTACTTGTGAAAAATTCAAATTCTATTTCAATTCGAGTATTTACATAGTAACTGTGGGGCTGACCTTCCGTGACATTCAATAATAGTCCCAATTGTAAAGCACATAAAGGGGATGTTATTTACAGAAAGCTTATGAATTCCAAGACGTGCATGCGTCAGAACATTTTACTTTTATGTTCATTCGCCTACGTTACAATTACAATCGAAAATGAATGAAAAAATGAAAAATGAAATGAAAATGAAATGAATGTGTAGAGAATGATTGTTTTGAAAGTTACAAAAAAAACAATGTAGGTGGTGGTGATGGTGTAGGTCCAACACATCAAGGTAACAAATTATTTGTCTTAAAATAATTCCTCTACTCAAAATAACTTTACCGACTGTAACGAAAAACCCTAGTAATGTTTAATGGGGTTGTAGAGGCAGTAAGTACGTACCAGGTACGTATATGTATACCAGTTAATATTTAACTGGTAAATTATAGTATCTGATTTGAATTGTAAATAAAATTAATGGTGTTTAATATGTTTAACATCAAGGTATTAATAGTTATGTAGAGACAGGAGCCCATGCAAGTGTGAATATTGTAATCGGAGGGCACAAGTTGTCGTCAATACAGTCTATTGTTCGAGGCGCCGGCGCCGACACGGGAATACCCAGTCAAGTTTAATTGGGTCCTACCGTCCTATAGAGGGATTCGACAGGTTTCTACTTATAATTGGAACGAACAGGATTCGACTACTTCGCGGAGAAAATAGTTTCTGAAAATAATGTTGTGAAGTTCGGAATAGTTCGGATCCAATGAATTCGAATAATGCAGTCAATACTCAATACTCTCTTGCTTTCCATAATTAGGTAATAGCATATATCATCATTATTTAACTATTATTATACCTACCGGTTTGTCGATGCTTTGAACATTAATTAATTATTTATTAAATGTTTTAATACTAATACTATTAGATGTAAGAATACAAGGTTTGAACTGAACAATTTTCACACTTCAGAAACAGAAGTGTTCATGAAAATCACAGCGCAGCGCACAGTCATCATAACAAGACGTGACATAACATAACATCTATAGACGATACCAATCACGTTTTCCGGAAAATACGCTTTAATGAAACCCTTTCAGAAAGGAAGAGGACAAAAGTGAAAAAAAGTGAAGTGGCATGCACCAGTTGACTCTCAACTGAATGAACGTAAGGCCACGTAGGATGGCTGTATTGGTCGATATCCTCTTCCTTATAAACGTTTTGAAGCCGTAGTCGACTTTTCATTCAGTTCATTAACCGATGAAGGTTAAATGTGAACGTATTTATGTCATGGGCGCTGGCAGGATTATTTTTAGCGGGGTGCATCTGGCTAGATCCATACATTATACCTACTAATAAAGCGAGGGCGGGCCCAGGATTTCGTTATTGAAACAGGACCCTTCTAGAGCAAGCTAGCTCGAAATTTTTCAGTATGATTTCTTGGCTGTGTGCTATGTGTCTAGACTAGAAAATGTGTAAATAAAAATGCCCCCTTTTCTGTGTATTTTCTTCCGAGTCAGGGGGAGGAGATGCACCCTCTTGCAACGTATTATAATTATGTAAAATCTGTAAATGTTTGTACAACCTAAAAACTTTTTCTTCAGAATCAATAACTTAAACAACATAATCAAGGAATGATCGCCAAGTTGAAATAGAAACAAAAATGATTGCTAATTATTAATATTTTATTGCATGTGCAATAAATGCCAATGATCGAATTATAACATCACTGGTCACCGATATATATAAATAGGTATGTAGCTCACAGAACAATTTGCGCAAAACGTGAAACACAGAAAACAAAAAATAAAAAAGAGCAGAAAAAAAAAATTACGAATTAGTCATAATTATTTTGCGCTGTCGTAGTTAAACTACAATCAAGGCTGAGTACAAATATATTATACGAAATTAAGTAAGGCGTGTGTGGAAGGAAACATTGGTAGAGGAAGACCTAGGAGGACGTACCTAGACCAGATCAGGGACGTCAGTAAAAAATTCCAGGTTAAAAGTAGCCGAAACCAAAGGGAATGTATGACAAGACGTATGGACCTAGAGGAGGCAGGAGAGGTGTGTCAGAACCTCCCAGAGGAGATCCATAGTTTCTGCCTACCCCTCTGGGAAAAAGGCGTGAGTTTATGTAAGTGATAAAAGAGACTGAATACTTAGGTCACCTCAGTTTCCCCAAACTCCATAAAATCTTATTGCCTAATAAAACATATACATAATTACATAATATATTGCGCTAAATCACACCAAACCCTTTCCTGGCTGTGACCAAACTCAGATGATCTGTCTCCATAAACACTGACTTACTTAGTATTTATAAAATAGAATAAAACTTCTAACAAAGTGGGAAATTAATACCTCCCTAAAATGTAATAAATAGTCAACGGCTGTAAAGTTAAAACACAAAAATAAGATTAAATTATTTTAAAGTACCTTCATTGTATTTTTATTTTACTAATAAAATTTACACCCTGTATTATTATTTGCATTTGGTAAAATCCCTAAATTATCTAAAGGTTGATTAGGAAAAACATGAGATCAAACAAATAATATTTTCTCAAATATGCTTGGAAATGTGAGCATTATTTTGACAACCTTCTTCGAGATAAATCGAAATTGCAGTACTGGCCAAATACATGCGCGCAGCGGCCGGCAATATTGTATGAAAATCCACATCTGTCGTGTAGCGACCAAATAAATTACATACTAAACTCATATCTGTCGTGTAATTTAAAAATGGAACGATCTTTTTCTCCGAAACATGGCGACCAAGGAGGTAACTTATCAAAGGTTTTATTTAAATTTCGAACTGGCTTGCAAATAGAACTGTTTATTGAAAAAAAAAAAACTAATTGTTGTTCGATGTTCGTCATTGATTTTGAAAAGAGTTTTAATTTCCGCGAATTATTTGAGAAAATTTACTGTTTTTGTTCCGCGCATTATTTGAGAAAAGTACTATACAAGCCTTGGCCACAACTAGGCATTGATGGACTTACGTATGTGTGCCTCGGCTTCGCCTCGGCCCACATTTACACGTTCGTCCATCAATGCCTCTGTTGCTGGCCGCTGCAGTAATGTACTATTTCTCAAACATGCTTGGAAATGTGAGCATTATTTTGACAACCTTCTTCGAGATAAATCAAAATTGCAGTACTGGCCAAATACATGCGCGCAGCGGCCGGCAATGTTGTATGAAAATCCATATCTGTCGTGTTTAGCGACCAAATAAATTACATACTAAACTCAAATCTGTCGTGTAATTTAAAAATGGAACGATCTTTTTCTCCGAAACATGGCGACCAAGGAGGTAACTTATCAAAAGTTTTACTTAAATTTCGAACTGGCTTGCAAATAGAAAGCTATTTATTGAAAAAAAAAAAAAAAAATTGTTGTTCGATGTTCGTCATTGATTTCGAAAAGAGTTTTAATTTCCGCGAATTATTTGAGAAAATTTACTGTTTTTAATTTCCGCGCTTTTTTTGAGAAAAGTACTATACAAGCCTTGGCCACAACTAGGCATTGATGGACTTACGTATGTGTGCCTCGGCTTCGCCTCGGCCCATATTTACACGTTCGTCCATCAATGCCTCTGTTGCTGGCCGCTGCAGTAATGTACTAAAAATCTTATTATTTCTTTGACGTGTGGTTGAAGTAACCCGATAAATAGCTGAGGTGACTTGCGAATCTTGCGATACGTGCTTCAGTTTACAAACATTTAATATTCCTGTCACTTACTTCCTTTTAGAAATAACTAGCGACTAGCGACATACCCCAGCATTGCCCGGGGGGATCTATCTTAATATTAGTAAATAGAATTAATTAATTATACACATTAACCTTCCGGAAGAAATTATCGAAATGACAGTGAAAACCGCATCAAAATCCGTTGCTCGGCTTAGAAGAAGTAAGCAGTACCTAAAGAGTAAGGGGCGTTTATTTCGACCCGGATTTATTCGGATTTTATGGTTTTTAGGTTTATTTGCTTCGTTTTTTTCTGCTTTGTTTATCTACAATAATTATCATTTATTTATTTGTTTGATTTAATTAATCAATTTTGTATACTATCGTTTTCTTTTTCGCTTTCGGTCTGAAATATGTATAGGAAGTAAGAATAATACTACAATCTACAATCGATTCAAATGATTAAAGAAACCTTTAACCTGAGGCCATGCCTCTGGCATCTAGACTAGACTCTAGAGCTAAGCTCTAGAGAGTTGGAGCTCTTTGATAAATCATAGGAAATTTAAAAAAGGAATCGAGAAACTAGTATATTCGCCGATTGATCCGGAGCCACATACTAACGAGCTTCTAGTACGTCACAGCGAAATTCTTCAACACTTCTATCATTTGTTAAAAAATCTAAAATGCGAGGCACAAATTTTCAGAAAAAATGTTGCACGAAGTCCCACTCATGTACCGTCCTTTTATTTTATCGGTAACATTTTAACAATTACGCAGGTAAAAACTTTTTATGACACCAAAGTTTGTAAAACAACGAGATTCATAAATTTTATTGTCAAAACACTGACGAATTTATGGTTAACGCAAAGGACAATCAACATTATAACTGGCGCTGCGGTTAATAAATTACAAAATGATAAATGATGACATTCAAAATCTCATTGGTACATTTGTAGCTCGTAGAACAACCCCGGCTGTTCTTAGCAGCCACACTTCTGCGGTTAGCGCCTCTTGGATTAAATTTTCGTAACAAAATTACAGTACCGCTCCGTTGACGTGCGCCCCGTTAGAATAACCAAGACATTCCATCTACACGCTTGAATTACACGCGTTATTCATGTCCAAATTGAATTTAAGTAAATGAATTAAGAAATTTGTTTTTGTCAAAGTAGGTTACCTTTGGAGATAGAATTGAAATAAGAATATTATTTTATACATACTTTACTCAGAAAATAATCTTATTTGCAGTCGTAAAGCTGCGAATATTTTAAATTTCTTAAGCCTTGAGCTTAATTTATTTTCTGAATCATTGAATCGGGTTACCTAAAAGAGCAATTTTTCTTTATTAAGTTTGTGACAAAAATGTCTCTAAAATAAAGGTTTATAAAGGTAAAAAAAATATCATACAAAAGAATAATGATCATACTTTTTACTTTACGTGTGTACTTTTTACTTTGTACTTACTTTTTGTGTGGATGTCGTAGAAGACTCTTTTTTAATGTTAGATAGTTTTAAATTTTGTTTATGTAATCCATTATCTGTCAAACGGCACCATGCAAAATATAGCTGTCCATTGCTATCGTGCCAAATGAGAAAAACCTTGCTATCGAATTATGAAACATTGTTTTAGTTTCGCGTCGTATCTACACTAAATTATCGTAACAATTGCAGTGGATACGCAACCGTTTCAAGAGGGTGATTTAGGGTAGTGATTCGAATGGAATGAGGGTTCCGTTAATGTAATCTTCAGCCAAGTTCAAGACAAATTTATGTAATGGCTCAGACGTCGGTAACTAGTCAAGGTTCCCATCTCCATCATATCATAACCAGCTGTTAGTGTGTGAACACAATAAATGTCTCTACAAACTAAGTATGTTAGCATAGTTACGTTGACTTTAAACTGATTCGACTCTTCCAAAAAACGTTTCTGATTTTTGTTTGAAATTTTTGTAACCATTTATGGCTACAAATCCTTTAGGATTTGTTTTCTTTTGCATTATTTGTTTCTAAGATAGTGTTTGTGAGGGCCAGCCTCTTACCATCACTTCATATTCGTTTTGTACATTGTACAAATACAGGGTGTAAACATAAATGGTGCTGAAACTTACACTATGGGCATGGGACCAACATTGTAACCGCAAAAAAAATATGTTCCATAGAAAATGACAGTTGGTAATCGACTCAATTTTTTTTCGTAACATTTCCGCTTTCAGTGACCGTATACCAGGTCGGACCTTAGACTATTTAACTATGAACTAGTTACGCGTGTAATTCTACTAAGAAACTTTTCTATTTTTATGGGGTACCATGGTATCATAAAATCGTCAACTTTGGATTTTATTCCATTAACTACTTTAGATTATAATTTTAATTGTTAAAAAATCATTAAAAATAGTCTAGTTTGAATGGTCTAGTGGTCGAATAAACAAAATACTTCTATTGTTCCTCTTAATTACGGAATCTGAGAAGTTAAATAGAAATGGTGGATACAACGTGTTAATGAATTAGCGCAAAAGCTCATACACCCCAACTGATTGATAACAAAATAATTAGATTGAAACAATAATTGTATTATTTTGATAGTTAAAATTTAAAGTTATTCGCATTTTAAGTTTTAAGGCAAAACAATTTTGTTATCATTTCAGCAATTAATGAAAGCGCTAACGTACTCATGGATGCATTTTAAGAATCTTGTTTTGGTAGTAAGTAGGGTGAGTGTCCCCGTGGGGTGGGTTGACATCGGGTTCAGTAAATTTTAAATTTTATAAACAAATTATTTAAAATTTTGAAAAAAATACATAAATATTGAAACAATGATAATTCGATTCTGCTCTCGATTCTAAACAAACTAATTTCTAGTTTTGCGTTAATTCATTAACACGTTGTATAAGTATGATTATTACCCACAAGATACGAAAGCATGAAATAGAAAATCCTTTTTTAATCAAGAATCCTTTGAAACAACAGACAGTTAAACAGAATATTACATCAAAGTTCCTTCTAATATTCAGAACTTTACTGTTTATCTTTAACAAATAGCTTTACGAAGCCGAGTTCTTAATAATTATTCATTTACTAGCTGTTGCCCGCGGCTCCGTCTATGGACCTTAAAAAAGTATCATATAATATGTGTTATTCTATTTGCGTGCCAAAGGACTCAATTTTTTGTAGGCCTACCAAAAGGTAACGTTTATTGATGTTATTACACTCTAATACATGATTTAATTTATTATAGTAATCAGACGATAGATTTGGTAAAAATGCAAACGGAATTATGAAATAAATATAAAAAAAGCACCGTTTATTTGACTTTTTCGCTAAGATTCTTTTTTCCGGTTAAAACGGTACATGTAAAGCAATGCGTGTATAGGAACGTCTTAGATGTTAACACGAAAATAAAAATAAAAACCCCAACATATTTTACTAAGACACGTGCGCCAACGGCGATTACGCGACACTCCGTTTAGATGAGGTATAGCTAATGTTACCAGTATAATCTAGAGATTATGAGGAACAAATTGACAAGGTTTCCATAACTAAACGTCAACTAATACTTTAACATTTTTTAGTTAGCCTTTTGCCCATAGTAAAACTAAGGATGTTCTTTCATTCGAATCCGTTCAGCCGTTTATGCATGATTGAGTCACAGACATCTAGGTAAACATCCAAACATTGATATCTTTCTTTTATCTGGTGTACGTATACTGGATGATTGTATACCGTTCCGAAACTTTCAGTGGTGGTTCAGACCATCAAACTCGACGACCCGGTTGGTGTAATGGTTACCACGCCGGACTGCCAAACCAGGGTCCTGGGTTCGAATCCCGGTTCGGTCATGGATGTTTGTGCCGTTGTTGTATGGTTTCCATAATAAACAGCCTATAAATAGTGCTTTCTTGGGATCATTACAATGTATGTGCCTGTGAGCGTTATTTATTATTTATTTATTATTTATTATTAAACTGAACAACTTTTACTATGGGACTAAACCTGAAATGGCAAGATATCTGCTGTTCCATACTAAACTACAATGCCCACTCAACTCAAATGTATGAGACAGCAGATTTTTTGTTCGGTTTGATGGTCTAATCATGCCCTTAAAAACCGTCAGCATATTAAGAAGGCCCGTATAGTGCCACAATTTTTTTTAAACTTCTCATAAATCTCTATATAATAACGTCCTAAAAGCCGTAGGAATAAATGCCAAATTAGTACCAAATTTCTACTTAACCTACCTTCTACTTTTCCACTAACGTATTAGTGCAAAGGTGTGAAGGAATAAGCATTACGACATCGACAATAAAACGCACGTGGCAATAAAGAAGAGCCATTTGCACAAATTGGCACGTCTACGGCCAATCAAACCGAATCACCGTCTCTCTGAATTAATTGAATAAGCCCAGATTTGGTTCGTAATGCAGATTAAATCAAGTTTCAGTATCATTAAAATTAATTTACCTTTAGATAAGTCAGCCTACTAATAATTTTTTAATGTAGCATTTTACTTCTTGAAACAAAAAAGAAATAAGCACGTAAGTATACCATGTAATTGAACCAACAATAATTTTGTTTTTTATTTTATTCAAATTCAAAGCATCATTTTACCAACACTGTATAATCTACATAATGTATCAACTTGGTGTCAACATAATAATCTAAACTATTATAAAACTGTAACAGAAGTTTGTCTGTACATTGAAGATATTTACAAAAAAAAGATTAAGATGTGATTTTTAGATGTCCCTGATTCCAAATCACCAATTTTTAGATTTTTTGTCTGTCTGTTTGTTTGTTTGTTTGTTCGTTTGTTTGTTTGTTTGTTTGGGTGTTTGTTTGTTCGAGTATCACGCAAAAACAACTGAACCGATTTTGATGAAACTTTTTTGTTTGATAGCTTATCATCTGACTTAAAATTTGGTATATAATTTATGCGGACGAAGTCGCGGGTAAAAGCTCGTTAAATTATAAATACAAATAAAAAAAGAAATGTAAATAAAAATTAGAACAAACGCAACCCAAAAGCGTACATCTACAGGGTGAAATTGATATCATTAGCATCCTTTTAAACTAAGAGTCTACCCATCAAACTGAACAACTTTTACCATGGGAGCAAACCGATCGGTGCAAAAAAAAAGTCAGCTGTTTCATACTAAACTGCAACGCCTACTCGACTCAAATGTATGCAACAGCAGATTTATTTTTGTGCTCCGATCGGTTTGCTCCCATACTAAAAGTTGTTCAGTTTGATGGGTATACACTTAGTTTAAAAGGATGCTAATGATATTAATTTCACCCTGTATACCTTATTTTGTCTTGGGTAAAATTTTGAATCTAAAAACAGTGTTGCAACTATTGTTTTGTAAACATCGTTCAGCTGTTGCTTTGCTGCCATAAACGGGGATTCGGGTGTCAAAGGGCGCTAATGGTCGAAGCTGGAGGGATGCAATATGCAGAGAAATGCCGGGAATTAGCAAACAGTAGCTAGTGGCTGTTTAACAGATGCACAAAAGAGGTTTCTGAAGCCATTATTGTACTAGTTAGGTTCGCACCAACTTTGCAAGCAGTACCGACATAAATGTATCCCAAGTAATTTATAATCAACAAATAAATATCTGGCACATTGTGTCACTGATTATTTTAGTCTTATTTAAAGTATCTAGCCCAGACTAATTATGATGATTTAGATAACGCTATAGAATACATAATATAGAATTATAGATACAAACATCCATGACTCGGTTACAAATATTCATATTCATCATATAAAACAAATATATAAACAAATATTATATTAGCGGGTTTCAAACCCGCGACCCTCGGATCAGCAGGCAGGTTCACTACCAATTGACCTATCGAGCCGAAATCAACGATGACGGTTTAAAGATTATCTTGTAGCAGATGTAAAGGATTTAGAATTATTAAGAAAGATTCTGCTAAGCACGATAGATGTTGAGACACACCGAGCCTCCTGCTGCCGTTGTAGAGCATGCTCGATATACGAATGGATATCGCTACTAATTGATTAGTGTACTGGGGTTTCGGTTTGATTACTTCAAGATAGTGTCTGACCGAGATGTTTCTGTTTGTATTCTGGTTTAATTAAACTATTAAAACCATAAACAAAACTAATAAGTATTGAGGTTTTATTAAATATGGGTAATGGGTTCGATTTTAGGAAAATGTTTCCAGAAGGTATCTGAGAATAAAGGATTGCTACTGACCAAATTTCGTATTTCGTTCCATATCTACCTAACAACTAGGGAAATAGCAAAGTCAAATTCCGATATAAATCGTCCAAGGCCTGCTACAAGAAATATAAATCTAAAAGTTGCATTTACTATTTGGTGCACAAATTCCATCTAACGTAACAATATTGACTGTGCACTTGCAAGGCTATTTCTCCCTCACACAATCATTATGTGAATACACAACTTTGTAACGAGTTTATGAGATATCTCAACAATATTATTTGAGGCTGTAAGAAGCTTTAGGAAAGTTATTTAATTAACATAAGTACCTACCTATATTGTTTGCCATAATATTTCGAGCTACGGATAATGTAAACAAAAAAGAGAACTAAACTTCTTGTTTTATTTATACAAGTTTTAACATTGAAGGATGTTAATTTTGCGGAAATTTAACTTTTCCGTACATTTTTAGGGTTCCGAAGACAACAAGGAACCCTTATCCTTATCCCTTATAGTTTCGCCATGACCGTCCGTCCGTCTGTCCGTCTTTGTCCGCGGCTTAGCTCAGAGACGCTTCGTACTAGAAAGCTGTAATTTGGCATGGGTATACATATTAATTAAGTCGACAAAGTGGTAAAATAAAATCATGAAAAATAGTTTTTTTTAGGGTACCTCCCCTAAACGTGAAGTGGGAATGGAATTTTTTTTCTCGTCTACCCCATGATGTGGGGTACTGTTGGATAGGTAATTTAAAAATATTATGGGTGTGGAAAAATCATTTTTCAATTTATGTATCTGTTAGCGAAATATTAAGCTTTAAAGTGAAAATTTTTGTTAGAGTCAAGTGTCCCCCTCCCCCCCCCCCCTGCCAGCTAAACGGTTGTTTCTCGATATGCGAAAAAAATCATGACAGTAGTATATATAACGAAATTAAAAGGAAAACCATCACCGCTAAGTAGGCTTTACAAGTTTACGAGTAATAGTCGATCAACTTATAAAATGTACTTTTTAGACTTGATTAGCCGTAAACCGTAGTATAAAACAAAAAGCCTCCTTCTAAGTCCATATTATATTGTGACGGGCAACTACGGAACCATATCCTGCGCGTGGTCCTACACGCACTTGGCCTGTTATTACTAAGAAGATATAGCTAGATATAGCTAGATATTTAGTTTAGCTAATCCTACTCCCTTCTGTGAAAGAATGTGACAATGCCTATGTTTGGATGTTTGAATGTTGTGTTTGAATTTGGATGAAAGGCAGACAGAATAGAATATGTTCTGGATTAACACATAGTAAACTTTTCAAAACACAGTCGCGGGCAACAGCTAGTAATTTGAGTTGTTTTGTTTCACAAACGCTCGATACAATGTTGCCAATGCATGAATGAATGAAAACTGAAAATATAAAAGGTAATTGATCCTACAGCTTTTATGCCAACGTCTCAAGACTATAAGATTTCACCCTTATGTTTGGGCAATAATATATATTCCAATGGAAATGTCATAGTTTAAAGATCTATTGTAACAAGATCGCAATCCCCTGGCAGCCGGGTGCAAAGTATTTTATAATTTTTTAATTTTAACTGTTCAAAGATGCAACTGTCTAGTGGTCTTAGAACTGCAATGCAAATGCAGATAGCCTGTTCAAAGTAAGTGCGGCTCTTGAGCTGGTGCACGCGGCCTGCAGCATGGAAAAGTGTTTTAACTGCCGTCCACTGACAATGAACTAACGCATTTAATTCTGTCGTGATTCGTGATTAAATTATAAAGTAACAACGTACGTTCAACGTACCTATACATAATTATTATAAATGTGAATGCTGTGAATGTGGGTTTATATCATTGTCTCGTAATAAAATTATAAGGCCCGCTTGCGCCAGGCAGGGTTATCGTCATTAACTCAGAACTAGACGCTACTTTGGAATTAAATTATAATTATGTCTTGCACCATCCTGTTTTAGGGGGCTAAACTTGTGTTATATTTAAATTTTAAACCGCCGATGTGGTAGGTTTAAGTCACTAAACTACGTGCTAAATATGGCTAAATGTCAAAATTGAGGCAACAGCTGTTTTTGTTGACATGATTGATAACTGAATGATTTTAAAACAAAGCGATGAAAACAAAATGTCATTGCCAAAATAAAACAAATGAGACAGACAAATACAAAGAGATGCAGTGTGAAAGAGACGTGCATATAATGTTCATTCATCATTCACTTTTCATATTTTGTCGGATTACATAAACTCTATGGTCATTTAGGATGTTGCCAGCGAAAAATAGAGAACTGTCAGGTTAGTTAACTATGAACTAGTTTTCATTGGCGCAAGACAATCTTCGATAACACTTTAGGTCGGTGCTACTAAACACGGGGTTACGCAATTTAACACAGCATTTGGCGCAAGTGGGCCTTAGGATACTAATTATAATTTACCCTGAAGAAACAACCGCGCATGTGAAGCAATATGTAAAATCTTTAGTAATAGAGTACATATTACGTATATTATTGTTTATCTATCTATCTATCTATCTATCATATTTTAATGATTGTGGTCATGTGATTATTCTTCAACCTTTGATAGTTTCCCGGAATGGGACATTATTATGCGTTAAACTATGGACGAACACCATCAATCAGTCAATGTTGTCGCTGTATTCATATTTATATTCATTTATTCAGTAATAATTTTACAAGGTCAATAGTTTATAGATTATAGAATTATAGAATTAAGATTAGTACATGTCAATTATAATATTAAATTACAATTTATTTAACAAGCTAGAGCCTCTAGGGCTTACAATAACTGCTCTTTCTCAAAATATAAAATAACAAGCTAGCAATACACTAGACTAAATCAAATCCCAGTATACCGATATACAGAGATTGCTTTGCAAATAAGACTCTACATATGAAAAAGGTACTTGCATAATAATGTTACGAGAAAAAGATTTCCACTTGGAACTGTCAATTTCCCTCACTTCATGTAATCGATCGACCTTGTTCTAAAGACACAATGGGAAGGAAAAGGTGAAGTGCGCTCTTAAAACTGTTTGCATAAGCTCGTCTCTGCAAACAACACATTTATCTTACATTACGTCACCTCTCTAGAAGGCGGTTAAGTTCCATTACCTATACACGATACTCAGTAAAAATTGGTAAAAAAATTACGCGATTCGCAAAAATCTATAAGAAGAGAGACAATTTATGTTCTTTAATCTAAAAGGTGATTTATATCCATAAAACACTTCATTTACTTTACAGCGATTTTCTTTAAAATCTCACTTCCGTAAAAACGAATTCGTCCCAGAGATAACATTACAATAAAATTGGTACGTGTAGTCGCTCCATACGGCTCTGATTGGGATGGGACTTTGATTTCATTATGATTCTAGGTCACTGTGTGAGTCCGGCCGCTCCCGACAACTTCACAAATAGTCACTGACCACGCATTCTATGTCACTAAAAAAAGATTGTTGTTTTTACTATTTAAGTGAAAATTCCGTAGGAACTCACCTTGTTTTTGATAGACGATGATCAAGTCTGTAACAAAATACGATAAAATTAGTTGATTAGCAAAGAAAAGAGGTATTAAAGGGCTTCGAGTAACAACATATATAATTTTAGAGAATGAGTTTGATTTGACTTGAATTCATAATTTGAGAAAGAACATAAAATAAAATAAAATAAAATAAAAATTCTCATGGTAAAATCCATGTAAAATCTTAAATTGTTTGACAGCAAGCAATATATTTCATGTTCTTAGCGTCGCAAAATACTAGTCTTAACTTATTTTACGTATACTTACAGGCTATAATAAAATACCCTAGTAATATTTATAGGGGTGGTTTAGTTGGACCATCAATCTGAACTTTCACTATGGAGAAGTCGAAAAAAATCTGCTGTCTCATTACATTTGAGTTGAGTACTTATTACAGATTTATATAAAACAGCAGATTTTCTTTTCGGGATTTCGAAGTTGGCTCCATAATCATAGTTTTTCAGTTTGATTGTCTAAACTAACCCTTTAAATAAATTACTAGGGTGTTTTGTTACAGCCTGTATTTGTAAGATAATTTCATCCAATAAAAGAGACAGAAATATTAGTTTCTCCTTTTGTAAGAACGAGTTATGAATTTAACTAATAAATTTAAGGAAAACCAAAGACATTTACTGGTGGAATAAAGCCATTCTTGCCGCAACTTTACATTAGAAAAGATGAATTCATAATTCCGTTTGCAAGGGCCTTGAAATTTAATAACTGTTCATTTTATCTGACCTAATAAGCGAAGAGAAAGCTAACAAAATTAGTTGTTGTGAATATGCAGAGAGGAAAATAATAATCCCATCGAACGATGCGGAGTCCTGTTTCTCAGCTCGAAACTTTTGAACGCCTTTAAATGCTTATTTTATACAACTTTAGAAAATTTGTAGGGTTTAGGTTAACATACCTACATTACGCTGTATAGAATATTATGAATATTAGCACAAAGGAAACTGTTTTGCACTGGTGCGATCACCGAAGAGAAGGATTATTTTTGCATATAGGACAAAACCATAACTAGAATGTAATCGCGATTTTGATATTTCGGCTACTTCCGATATGCTTAATTACGGCAAAGTTTTGTAAAACATTTTTATTTGATTACTTCTCTGCTCTCTATTTTATATTTGGTTCATTTCAAGTGTGAGCTTAATATTTAATATTTGTTATTGTTGATTGTTGTTTTTGTTGTTTTTTGTTTGTTGTTTTTTGTTGTTGTTTTGTTTGTTGTTGATTTGGTGCAGACGTTGAATTCTTATAAATGCAATATAACTACAACCGAAAACACTATTTATAACCGCAAAATTGAGATCTTGATTAGCGAAACAGCAGCGGCTAGACACAAGTGGTTTGCAAAACTCACTAATTCAGACCACAAATATCGGCGGGATCAGAAGAGTCCTCGTTTAAGCACAATTTATGCGAGAGCACATATTCGACCAATCTGTTGGAATAGCACAAGTTTTAATCAACGTTATATCTGTCTGCTTTTACGAGTATATCTAAAGTTATGATAACGCGTATGTACTTGTTTATGAGTTATGACTATTTAAATAGTGATCTGAAACTACGTAATGCTTATAACATAACATAACATAAATATTCTTTATTTGCACACCAAAAAAATACAGCATCAAAAACAGAATCAAAAGAACGTAAGGGTACAAATGGCGGTCTTATCACTAAAAGCGATTTCTTCCAAACCACCATGGGATGGAAGAACTCTTAAGTAAAAAAACTTGCTATGGCGGTGTAGTAAGATAAAAAATATATAGCTTACAATACATTACAGATATATTATAATATATACATACAATATACATATATATATACACATAAATATATACATACAAAATATCCAACAATAAATAATAAATATAATATATAATAAGTACCTAATGGATCAAAATGTGATATTAATAATTAATAACAATGAGTCAAAGGGCGAGGTAGTGATCCCTTACTCGTTTTTTAAAAACGGGCAGGGAGGGAGCTTGTCTTATGGTAATAGGCAGGTCATTCCATAATCGAACAGAGTGCACTGTAAACGAATGATCATAGGCGGACGATGTGTGACGTGGAACAGCTAGTAACAAATTTTGAGCAGAGCGCAGTACACGGTCATGGGTGGCATGTAGGAATGTGAATCGGTCCTTAAGATATGATGGGGTTAAGGGGAGGAATAGAACAGAGTACAAGAGGGAAAGAATATGGAGATTACGACGAAGACGAATCGGAAGCCACTTGAGCTTGGTACGAAATTCAGAGACGTGGTCATACTTGCGAAGGCCAAATATGAACCTAATACAGAAGTTCTGGAGCCGCTCAAGTTTGTTTAGTTGCTCCTCATTAAGATCGAGGTAGGCAACATCGGCATAATCAAGGACCGGTAGTAATAGAGTTTGGGCAAGCGCAGTTTTGGTGGCAGTCGGCAGAAAATTACGGAGTCTCCTCAGTGCTCCTCCCCTTATGTTTTTCGAAGATAAATTAATCATTGAATTACTAACTATTCATCGTAACGTTGATCTTATTTAATTGTTACGAGCATATTAAAATTAAATGCAGATTAAGAGTTGAGTGTCTTGCACCAAAACAGTATTTATAGTGAATGCTCTGTCTCTCACATTGCTCATACTAATGACAGAGAAAGCATCATCGATGGAGCGTACCATTGATGAACTGTGTTTGATGCTGACTTCCGTAGTAACATAATATAGGGAACCCGTATGTACTATATACTTTTTATTGCATGCCACCGTATTGGTCATTGAGATCATTGATGGTTGTTTAAAATATTGTATTTAAACTAGTTCGTTTCAACATACGGTGTGTATATATTAGCTTATACTTCAACCTGTTACCTGTATGCCTACCATAAGTTAATACTGTAGTAAACTACAGTAAAACTACTGTAGTAAACTACAATTTGTGTATTGAATTTCGTACAGCGCTCCTAGTGAGAACGTTGTGAACAAATTTTGTCATACAAAATTGGCGCCGCAACTACAGTAGTAACGTACAGGGAAAACTCATGGTAGGCCTACTGGCTCCTAAAGCAGGCGTGTTAACATTTATTTAAATTCCTTGCTAAAATTAAATTCACACAATGAAATGGTAAAAGTAAACTTTGCGTGAATTTGGAGTCCTTCGAAAATATTTGTTCAAACTTGAATATTCATAAAGTATAAAGGGAATTGGAATCCCTAATGGATTACTTGCTAATTATACTGGATAGAAATCAAACGTGACCAATTCTAATTCAATGTCACGATAGAAACGTGCTCAAATTCAAATAATTCAATCAAAATTGAGAGCAATTGAAAATAAATTTTATAATAAAAACATTTTAAAACGAAAACTTTTAACAAACAACGTGCCGGAAAACTGCTCTTAAAGTTTTAACGAAGTGATTATTTTATCCACGAATCGTCAACTTGATAACTTCATAAATATTTTCAATTTAACTAGCTATGCTGGACAGTCGCTGTAAAAATCACAAATATTCTAAGAAATTCAAACAGAGGTTAAATAGATTTCGTACTCTTTACTGGACTGTTACTACATGGTCTACCTTAGAGAATGTTACTGCAAACAACCAAAGAAAATATTATTTTTAATATGAGAAATAGGCAATAAAATGTTGCGTATAATTGGCGTATAATTATGGAACTCATGTCAATTTGTTTCTCATAATCTCTAGATTATAGTGGTAGTATTAGCTACCTCATCTAAACGGAGTGTCGCGTAATCGCAGTTGGTACACATCTTATCTTGGAATATATATATTATTATCTTATTTTTATCTTATTTATTGGAATTTTATTTTTATTTTCGTATGAATATCTAAAACGTTCCTATACACGCATTGCTTTACATGTGCCGTTTTAACAGGAAAAAACAATCTTAGCAAAAAGAAGTCAAAACGGTGCATTTTTTATATTTTATTTCATAATTCCGTTTGCTTTTTCAGCTAAATCTTTCATCCCATTACTATAATAAATTATTTTTTTTAGAGTGTAATGCCATCAATAAACGCTACAATAGATTTACTTCTTTCAATGAACGTGCGATATAAAGCGGTAGTACAAGCTGCTGCTGATGTGTTTATATCGCACGTTCATTGGAATTTTGTGTGGTGGTGGTGCAAGGAAAGGGCCTTCCCGAGTGACGAAACCTGAGATCGTCCCGCGCATCCTGGGCATCAGCCTCGATACTGACCATTGCTGACTGACTAATCTTTACACTACAACATGAGTGATTATTATGCGATATAGCTCATGCTGATATGAAAGAACTAGAAGATTGGAATTTCTTCAGACAACAGTCCCAGTGTCTAGTTTATTTAAAGATTACATTTTATTAATGTTTTTTAAATCATATACTTATATGTTCTTTTAGGCGAAATAAACAATTTTGTTTATTAAATAGCTGGAAAAAACTGGATTTTAAAAGCAAAAGAGAGAAACATTTCGCAAAATGGAAGAGGAGAATCAATTTTTTGGACCAGGTCTGTTGCGACCAAAAATTTTGTATAGATACTATATACAATGTTCTTGGTTACGACCTTTTCCCCGAACGTCCATCGCCCGAATTCCTTGTACGACCATTTCCCCGATCGGACATTTCCCCGAACGGACATCATGCCTGGAATGAAATGTAATTGAAATTTTATTTGTAGCAAATGAAATTTGATAATAAGGAAATAAAAGGCTATAATAATAATAATAATTGACTTCGACTCCACGCATGCCTCCAAAAGGTCCGGGACACTTATGTCCCGAGATAGGGAAAAGATAAATAATAATTGTATATTTTAAAAGTAAAAATTCGCTTTCATGATTCCACCTTAATGTACAAATAACTAGACAAGTTTAAAAAAACTGGTCAAAAATAAGAAAAGAAAACGTTCTTGAAGTACTTCCACAACTTTATGCAATAAATTAAGTTATACCTATCGAAGAATAGTCATAAATAAAAACAGCGCAAAAAAAGCCTTAATTACCACTTAAAATTAAAGCAGAATGTCAGTGTGAATTTATATCGACTCATATTTTTATTAAAGTATAATTTAATACCGGTATTTTACAATACAATAAAAATTATACAAATATTCTATATAATAATATAATTATAATTTAACAATATTAATATAATTATAATAATATTCCTTTGAAATTACTCGACACGTTTGTGAAAAAAAAAACATATCTAGTTGTATATGTACATTTGTGATCAAGCGACGAGGGGTATCATAGAAAAATTAAATTTCCTTTGAATATGAACATTATTCATGAGGCTTAACAAGCACCGGAAAGGACAGGGATACCCTTGATCAGACTACGGTTTTAAATAAAGCAAACATCCCTTTGATACAAAAACTGTTTTTTCCTATTTTTACCTGTACTACGAGGTATGGTATTTTCTTTAATAGTTTATAAGAATTTTACTTGCATATTAGCATTATTAGCTCAATTAGTCTTTCGAGCAGGATAATTAGATCATGGACTACAACACCGTAGCCAAAGACTACACACGTAGCAAAATGCTACGCCATAGCACTCACACACAAAAATAATGTTTGTACAAAAATATAATAATCGAACAAACTAAAAACTGCTTTAATTAAAGAAATTAATAAAACATCCCCAATGCACGGTTTTCCGACTTTGGGAGTCTGGGACTCAATAATTTGTATACCACTAAATTGTAATCGAACAAAGATTTTATTTTTTATTTATCCATTGGAGCGTCTCGGTGAGTCGGTGGCACGTTGCGGAACGGTATGGACACTCAATCATGAGGGTCCGTGTTTGAATCCGCATGGAGACATGCCATGTACAATTAGTTTTCTAATTTATGTACCTGCGTAATACCGAATGCTCGCAAACGGTCTAGGTAAACATCATAAGGAAACCTGCATACGCTGAAGAAGAAATTATGATGCGTATTCTGTGAAGGCTACACGCGTGGTGGACTAACGCCCATACACCCTCCCTGGGGGTAGGCCTGTACTCTGCAGTGGGTCGTATGTAGGCTGATGATGATGAATAAAACATCCATTTGTTTAATCAATATAACACTTTTCTTATTAATCATTATGGACCATAAAGTTTTAATTAAACATTATTTTCATTTCTAAATGATTATATCGTCTGCTTATAGGTACAACCACACAAATGCAGAACTTGATATTTTATACCTGTACATACAACATGATTTTCTGAACTCAGCTATATAATTATCTTATTTTTGAAAAAATTTCACTTATGTGGTTGTACCTTTAAGCAGACGATATTGTGTTGCAGCATAAAATTGATAAAAAAGTGAAATATTGCCACAAAGAGAGGATCTATTTACATATAGACGTTTATTCTGGACACGTACGTAACTGATCGAATTAAACCATAATTTTTCCACTTTGTATGGGAATGGAATTGTTGTTTGGAAATACGTAAACCCATTCGGGTGTGTTGCGAATTTTAAAAATCTATATTTTGCTTCTATTTTCTTTAATAGCGTTGATGAGAAATAAACCTAAAGTGCATTAGAATAAGCACGAATAACAATTAGAGGTGAGTCTGGCCTCCAAGCTGTATACAATACTAGCTTTTGCCCGCGATTTCAACACCCCGTTGTCCCCTTATTGTTAGGGGTTGATTTTCGAAAAATCCTTATTAGTCCACGCCTACGTACTCCGTAGAATACATATATTGTATTCAAAAATGTTTCTATCTTTAGTGGCTAATGCAGTGCGTTTGTCTATCATCAGTCAGTCAGTTACGGAACTGTTTTAAAAGTATAGAATATACAGGGTTACTTTTTATTCAGTGCCCAAACTTTCACAACGTATTAGGTATAGTTAATAGACGGCGAAAACAAAAAAATATTTTTTTTTACAAATTTTATTTCTTATTTTTGCCATCCCGTAAACTTGAATAAAAATTGCTGAGCTGATCGTACTGTTGATAACAACCGCGCCGATCGAGGAAGCGACAGGTCAATACAATTCAGATGCAGTTATTTTTTTATTTTTGTTCTAAACCGGGTTAAACAAATAAACACGGGTATTCTTAATTTCGATAACCATCACGCTCGCAAAGTTTGGGCACTGAATAAAAAGTAACCCTGTAGATAGATAGATTACGAGTTTTCTAGCGTAACGTCACCGTCGTACCATCACTGGTAGCATGCACACCCGCGATAGCCGTGATACGGCGTTATCACGTCTTTTATCTCGTTCTTTTGCGCGCGAACGAACGAGATAAAAGACGTGATAAAGCCGTATCACGGCTATCGCGGGTGTGCATGAAGCGTCGAAATAATTGACTGTACGAATGCAACTTGCAACGTTGCTCAACTCAAAGTTGCATTCTGCAAAGTGCTTGGCGTGCTGCAAAAATACAGGGTGTAACAAAACACCCTATAATCAGGGGGTGCAGACAATCAAACTGTACAACTTTCACTATGGAGCCAACGTCGAGAAAAAATAAAAAAAATCCGCTCTTTCATACAAAACTGCAGTACCGTCTCGACTCAAATGTATGGGATGGCGGATTTTTTTTATTTTTTCTCGACATTGGCTACATAGTGAAAGTTGTTCAGATTGATGGTCTGAAGCACCCCCTTAAGCATTACTAGGGTGTTTTGTTACACCCTGTATAAAAGGAAGTCGGGTTTGTTCGAACACTTATAACTCGAGAACAGCTGGACCGATTTTCATGATTTTTGATTTGTTGTATTTGTCTCCGTCCCGAATAGCAGAATAACTAATAAAAACATTGAAAAATTTACGAAAAAAAAAAATCCACGCGTACGAAGTCGCGGGCAACAGCTATAATTATCTAAATTATAGAACTGACATTTTGAGTGTCTGACATTTTGCGTTTCTGATATTATGCGTGCAAACCGTATTATACAAAATTGCAGTACCGTACCGTTACCGTATAGTGAAAACCCCTAAAGTATTACAAGGGTCTTTTGTTACATCCTGTACGTAATACTTTCTACCATTGCAGCCATGACAGATATATTTAGAAAACAATTTATATCAACTGCACGATGTATTTATTTACCTACCTTTTATTGAGTGTGGATCAGAACAGCTAACGAGGTTAGCACAGGTGGTAAAATTATAATGATAATATTAGCGTCGATCTTAATTAAACCTGTCATTTAACATAATCATCGTCAATGTCTACTCGAGTTTAGAAACCATGAGTAGAGGGCAGTGGACTAACTTGCAGACTTACTATTCATCACCACGACTGCGATTTTTGAATCTCATACGTGGAACTCAGCAATTGAAAATTTATGGAAATACGCATCTTTCTACTGCAGATTACGTTCAAAAATCGCACTCCTGGAGTGCGATTTTTGAAACTCATTCTTTGAACTCAGCAGTTGTAAATGTCAAAATTACTATGGAGACACGCATCTTTCTGCTGTTGATTTGACATTCAAAAAACATAATCCAGGGGTGCGATTTTTGATAGTCAAATCAGCAGGAGAAAGACATTCATTTTCAACTGCTGAGTTCAATGTATGAGATTCAAAAATCGCACTCCTAGCTCTGTCCTTCTCTCATTAATGAAAGATAGATGCCATGATTTCATTTTTTTTTTTTCAAGTTTTGTCTTTGTATTAACTAAATAGGGTAATTATAAATACGAAATGTGGACAAGCATGATAATGATTTGTGAATCTGTTTTTTTTTTTCAAATTTATGTATTGGTTTACGTAGGTAAAGTATAATATTTCTCTATGGTATTTTCAAATTAACTGTTTCTTTAGGAAGAAGTAACTAACCATTACATAACAGCGCAGTATCAAAGACCAAACTAGGCTTGTCAATCACAGTTTACTCTCTAGATAAAATATCACTTGCACAATAGAGTACATAATTATACAAGGTGCAACAAAACACCCTAGTTATATTTAAAGGGGTAGTTAAGAACATCAAAGTGGACAACTTTCACTAGACAAGGCGGAAAAATTAAAAAATTAGCTATCCAATACATTTGAGTCGAATACATAGGTACAGTATTAGTTTTGAATGAAAAAGCAGATTTTATTTTCTGGATGTCCACAGTCCAATTCTTCAGTTTGTTGATTTTGAACCTTTAAATACTACTAGGGTATCTTTTTACACCCTGTAACCCTGTATACATACATAAACATACAAATTACTTACTGATTCAAAATCAACTTTCACATGCTAAAAGTAAGCATCACTTCAACTGTTGATGGTTATATATTATAGCAATGTTTCTGGTCACCATTCAAAAGGGATTATTGGTCGTGAGTATGCATTCAAGTTTACGTGATAAAAACACTGACATCAAATTAAAAAAGCCATGATTTATTCAACACTACTAATGACCCTGCTCCTCCAACAGACTAGAAAGAGTTGTCGCGTTCTTTTGTCTGTAAATAGACGTAATAGTCATTTTTAGGGTTCCGTAGTCAACAAGGAACCCTTATAGTTTCGCTATGTCCGTCTGTCTGTCCGCGGCTTAGCCCAGAGACGCTTAGAACTAGAAAACTGTAATTTGGCATGGGTGTACAGGGTGTAACAAAACACCCTAGTAATACTTAAGGGGGTGCTTCAGACCATCAATCTGAACAACTTTCACTATAGTATGGAGCCAACGTCGTGAAAAAATAAAAAAAATCTGCCATCCCATACATTTGAGTGGAGACGGTAGGTACTGCAGTTTTGTATGAAAGAGCGGATTTTTTTCCCGATTTCGATGTTGGCTCCATAGTGAAAGTTGTTCAGTTTGATGGTCTGAAGCACCCCCTTAAGTATTACTAGGGTGTTTTGTTACACCCTGTACATATTAATCACGCCGACAAAGTGGTAAAAAAACTAGGTTTTTTTTAGGGTACCTACCCTAGCAGAAAGTATTTAAAGGCAAAGATTTTATTTGAACGCCAAATTATAATTGTACAAATTATGTCTGTCTGTGTCTGTCTGTACACAAGGTGTAAGGGACCGCCCTCCGCAGACTGAAACGGCGAACTCAGACCATCAAACTGAACAACTTTCACTATGGAGTCTACCTCAGGAAACGCGAAAAAAAAATCTGCTGGCCCATACATTTGAGTCGAGTAGGTACAGCAGTTTTGTATGAAACAGCAGATTTTTTTTCTCGCAAATAATGCCACTGAACAACTTTCCCTATGGAACATGGAAAAAATAAAAATTGTTTTATCTCTCATAGAAAATATCGGCGACAAAACATCGACTGATCCGCACTTTTGTACATGGAAGGTCCAAAAAATATATCGTTTTTCGACCCATGTTCCTCAGGGAAAGTAATTTAGCGTCATTGTCTGAATGGGTACACTCTTAATAGGAATGTCCCTCGTATTTACTCCGTATTAATCATAATGTAATTTTTATTTCTTTTTATTTTAGATTTTTCTTTATCTCGCTAATGTTATAAATGTCAAAGTTCGGATGTTTGGATGTTTGTTACTCAATCACGCATTTAAACGGCTAAATGGATTTGGATGAAATATGGCACGATTTTTTTTTTTTTTATTTATACATAGGATACTTTTTTTAAGATCCACGCTGACGGAGTTGCGAGCAACAGGTATTTAAAAATAAAGCGAATTCTCTACCGTTTTAAATATCAAAGGTACAACAACTGCTATTATTCCCTGTCTATAATCAAAATCATTAACAGATTAAAGGTTTAATTTGGAAATGTTGCAGTAAAGACAAAGTCTGTATTTGGTACTCTATTTTGTAAAGACAAAAGAAGAGGAAGCAAAGGAATCTGAAAATAACGATAAATTAATCACTTATCTCGTTTGATCTTTGGTTAATCTATGATATAAAATGCTCTGCTCATGAATTAAACACATATTTTTGTAACTCTTGTTCTCCTAAGAAATACGAGTATTAGCCAGTCAGTAAGAGCCAGTCGAGAGTTTTTCGGTTACTACCTAGTTTTCTTGTAGGCTAACTTGTAGGTTTCTTGTAGGTAAACTACAGTAAAACTACCGTAGTAAACTACAGTTTTTGTATTGAATTTCGTACAGCGCTCCTAGTGGTTACGTTGAGAACTAATTCTGTCATACCAAAGTATCATACAGTGAAAACTCATGGTAGGCCTGGCCTTCAAAACGCTTTTAAAATTGTAATTAACCTGATGCATTTTCGAAACAAAACAATACGATTTTTTTTATTAGTTTTATGTAAAATAATTTTCGAAACAACAAAATACGATTTTTTTTATTAGTTTTATGTAAAATAAAAATCTCATAGTCGATTACCTTCATGCCTGAAAAAACTTTATTTTATAAACAAAAACACTCCTTTTCAAATTGATGTCTAACTAAAGTGTGATACTTAGTTTTGCAGGCCAGTGTAGTATAAAATAAAGTCACTATCCACATCTGTGTCCTTCCCGAGAGATCTTATTATGTGTTATAATATTTTCACTTAGGTATATTATACACACGGCGTCAAAAAACAATTGTACCTTTTGAAAGTTTCAGAGGGCTATCGAAGTCCAGTGGCGCCCTCATCACGTTAGTAAAGATTTCTCAATAAAGAAAGCCTAAATTAAAAAAGTGCTCAACAGATAAACTACAAAAGCCTTCAAGCTATTTTCGTAGAATACTTTTATAGGTTTCTTAAAGGTCGAAACATACACATTTTGAAAAAAGAAAAAAAAACGGCCGCTTGTTTTTATTCGAAACTGTCTAAAAGTGGAATGTTTAGAACCTATAAAAGTATTGTATAACAATGGCTTGAAGGCTTTTGTGGTTTGTCAATTGAGCACTTTTGTAATTTAGGCTTTCTTTATTGAGAAATCTTTATTAATGTGATGAGGGCGCCACTGGACTCCGATAGCCCTCTTAACTTAAAACTACTTTTAAACCTACTTGGACAAAAGTCTGGGATGACTATGCGGTTTCATTTGAGAGCTAATTTAATTTACTTTAAGGAAATAATAAATTCATTTTGGTTTTTTTACCACGAAGCTGGGGTGGGTCGGCGCGCTGCTGGTATAAATGTGAAAGTATGAATGTCCTCAATCACGCAGAATAGAATATGTTGTAGATGAAGTTTTTAAAATAGACGAATCGCTAGTAAAAGCCAGTTTAAACAATAATTAAATGTATCCAGAAACAAACTCCAATAGCGAAGCCTTTATGACACGGACTCAAAATACGCGACTTACAACTCACAAAATTACGCTCGTTTGGCATAATCCTAAAACAAATATACATACATACATAAGCTCACGCCATTGTCCCAAGGGGGTAGGCAGAGACCACGGACCGCCACACGCTACGACTCTGACATACCTCTTTAGCCTCATTAACATTCATACATCTTTTAATGCACTTCCGTCGATTGAGGGCGCTACGCACTTAAAACAAATATAAATTACACAAATAGAACTTGGCAAGAATCAGTTAAAATGTTTACGTTAGTCTAAAAAGTCTTGTTTTCCCCTTTAATTAATTTTATGTTAAACACAATTTATGTTTATCATTCTTATACAGGGCGTAAAAAAAACAACCTAGTAATATTTAAAAAGGTGGTTTAGATCATCAAATAAAACAACGTTTACTAGGGAGCCTGGGTTGAACAAAATCAACTGTCCTATACATTTGAGTAGAGTCGATTCTGCAGTTTTGTATGAAACAGTATTTATAAAAGAATGTTTTTTATATATTGGATCCATAGTGAATGTTGTTCAGTTTGATGGTCTAAGGTTTAGACTCTAAACCAAGCCTTTAAATATTATTAAAGTGTTTTGATACAACCTGTATAGTACAAAAACAAATTGTACTTACATAAAATACGAAGCAAAAGGCATCAAAAGGTTACCAAAAATGCAATGTACCTCAAAACCTGTTTCGTGCAAACGTTTACAGACGAGAGGATTGACAATGTAAAAGAGAGGGCAATAATATTGTCAAAGTAAGAAAATACTTCACTTTTACAGCCACTTATAATTAGGTCCTAAATTCATTAACTTTCTGACTTAAATAGATTCATTTTAATAGCAACAAAGTCTCACGGTAGGCCCTTAAATTTTCACGAAGGCACGTCACGGACTCTTAATAAAACACCTAAACAAACAGCGATTATTATTAAATTTACGGTAATTTAATTGACTTATTTTCATAATTTAATTGTGGTACAGAGTATATGTACGGTACGGTGCCAAAAGAGCATGAATTTCGATTATTATGTTGCAAAGAAGTTTAACGTTTAATAAAAACCCTTTTATTTATGTCAATTGATAATTGGCGCATACTCACGGCCCTCTCGCAGTCTTCGAATGATTACAAAAACCTTCCTCGTGAATCAGTCGATCTATTAGTGAAAACTATAATTATCAAGATCTATCTATACAGTAATTTCTGCGATTTTTTTTAAATTTGTTAGCATTATACAGGGTGTATATTAAAATGGGACAGCTGCTTAAAGGGGTGCTTCAGACCATCAAACTGAACAACTTTCTCTATTAGACCAATATCGAAATCGCGAAAAAAAAATCTGCTGTCCCATACATTTCAGTCGAGTTATGTTTGCAGTTTTGTATGGGAGAGCGGATTTTTTTTTCGCGATTTCTATATTGGTCCCATAGAGAAAGTTGTTCAGTTTGATGGTCTGAAGCACCCATTTGAGTAGCTGTCCCATTTTATTGTACACCCTGTATAAGTAGTCAGATAGACAAACGCGGCGGGAAATTTTAATTTCTAATGAAAGGATTTTTCTATCTCTCTTGCTTCCCCTACATTTACTATTGGCTATGTGCGAAGCGGGTGTTGGAAACTGTCAAGTCGATCGCAGCGCACGCCGTGGCAGAAATTTGTACTACTGACGGCGAAGCTGTGTCAGATAGATTTGCTTGAATCTATGAAAATCAGCACACTAACTCAACACGAAATCTCCAAAACTGTCAATACTACAGACTTAAAATTTGGCATGGAAGTTTCTATTGGCATCTAGATGCTCACTTAAAAAAGACTTGTCGCATTTTAACCCCCCAAAGGTGTTAAAACTGAGGTAAATGTTTGTATGGGAATTCCGATACAAATTAGATTTTGTTCGTGGCTTCGTCCGCATCCGCTCCCTTCATCGTACCGGAATGAAATATAAGCTAGCTTTTAAGACTAATAATAAGCTCTTAAATATAAAAAGTTTTATCAAATTCAGTCCAGTAGTTTTGGCAGAATCCTCGAACAAACACAGACTTTTACGGTACTATAATAGTGTAAATAATTCACGGCTGCCCGAAAAAGTTATGTCAGTACGCCGCGATAGTGTGGCGCTAGTGTCGTGCACACAGCCAATAGTAACGAATGTGCGTATAATATTTTTGAAGCATTCTGGGTTTTAGGGTAAACAGTCGCATTACTAAAGGGGTGATTGTGCCCATGATACTAAAAAACTTTCCCAAGGAACGAATACGAAATTGGCAATAATATTATGTGGACTTTCCATGCTAAATACAACTAGCTGATCGAACGTTTGTACAAAAAGTAGTTTTTTTTTCTTTCCGAATTTCCCTTCTGTAACTTTAAGAAAGTTATTCAGTATCATGAGAACAATCACCCATTAAAGTAGTGCTACTCTAACACCCTGTATATGTAAACACTACGCTAGAGAACATACGGCTTAGCATGAGTTTGCACTGTAGTAGACTACAGTAGTTTTACGCCCATTTTTGTATTTAAGAGGGGGTCATACCTATTTTTTCTGTTTTTGAACCGATTTTTGATAACCAAATTATTACATTAAATATACATAGTTCACATAACAGTGTAGATACGTTCTTTCTGCAGGGCATCTAACCGTTGAAAACACGATTCTATTAAATTTTCTCGATAGAAAAGAGGAGCAAAGTAAGCTCGATTTCAGATTTATAACCAGTTTTACAAGAATCAGCCTACACCATTTCTTCTGAATATACCATCATTTGAAAGGTAAATAATTATAGCAGGGCTTCTACCCGATAGATTTTTCCCGAAACACCCAAGAGAAAAGATATTGATGAAAAATGCGTTTTTTGGCGATCTTACTTTCAATTGAAGCGGGATGGCTAATTGCAAAAGTTTGCTTGTTAGAAAGAGAGGCTTGCTCTACTAATACCCAGCCTTAATGTCATACAGCGCTCCTAGTGATTACTTTGAGGAATGATTTTGACATACAAAATGCGCACTGTAACCGTAACTACAGTAATATGCTACAGTCACAGTATAAAAAAGAGTATCTATTACTAGATAGGTACAACAGTGTCAATTCATGGTACATTGGTACCACAGGCCTACTGGAGTGCGATTTTTGAATCTCATTCGCTGAGTTCAGCAGTTGAAAATGTCAAAATTACTATGAAGATCTTTCTACTGCTGATTTGACTTTCAAAAATCATACTTTAGGAGTGCGATTTTTGAAAGTCAAATCAGTAGTAGAAAGATGCGTATCTCCATAGTAATTTTGACATTTTCAACTGCTGAACTCAGCGAAGGAGATTCAAAAATCGCACTCCAGACCCCCTACCATGATTTCTCTACTTGCGCGCGACTCGGCTATTTTCCATACTACAAGTCGCGGCAAGTCTCCGAAAGGCGCGGGAACAGGTTATTTTGTATGCAGCGAAGGCGCGTCGCGCGCGTGTAGAGAAATCATACTAGACATGCTGACCGTAAGAAAAAAAAGTTAAGTAAAAGAAAAGACAAACATTTCAAGTGCAGCGAATAGTTAAACAGTTCATGCAGATGTGAAAAATAAATGATGTCAAACAAACAGATTCAATATTTTTCATGTCAACGGCAGCAAGTGAGAGACGTCGGCGAGGCGAGGGTACTTATCCGGTATCGAATGCCTACTTCTGAACAGATTGAAACTATTTCAGTATCTATGTACCTGCCTTCGAGTATGTATAAGCAAGCTACACTCTATTATAAAAATGTTACAGAAGTGTGTATATTGAAGATAGTTACAAAAAATATATGGTAGGTGTCACCGAATCCAAATCACCGATTTTTTTTATCCGTCTGTTTGTTTATTTGTTCGAGCAAACACTACTGTATTATCGAACTCTTTTTTTTTTTTTTTTTTTATAATTAAATGGACTCTTGCTTGTGCCTTAGCACTGCATTTCCGCCAGTGTCAAGTATTTTATGGGAGAATCTATCCCAATCTCAGGGATTGTTTTTGGACAAGAACAAGAAGAGACTGAGGATTGCGGAGCCTCGTGGCAGGCAAAAACGCGACGCGCGAAACCACGCGAGACGTGTGCTCGGGTCAGTCCCTGCAACGTGACTCTGTCGAACTCTACATTATTATTTTGTCACGCTATCTATCGCTACGATGACGGGAGTCGGTGCGGACGAAATATCGGATAAAATCATAGTCTAAAAAAAGAAGGTCTTCTATTCCCAGAGTGACACAAGCCTACGTCACAAAAAAATGGCCGCTAAACATGGTAAAAGGGTATGATGACGTAGGCTTGTGTCAGTCACGTGGTCGGAAGAGAATACCAGGCGCAGTATATTATTGTACCATGGATAAAATCTAGTATAAATATACAATAGTTATAATAGTTATATGCATAGTGAACAACTTGTATGATATTACAAATCTAATATGGATCTCATCACATCTGTTCATCATACCTACTCTCATAGACTCACTTCAAAAGCGACATACCGCTCTCCCCGATTCCGTCACGATTTTGAGGCAGCCTTCCGGAAGGGAAGCGGATTCTGAGCTTTCACAGCTTAAATATTCAATGCAAAATTGTAACAAAATCAAACTACTTACTGCTAGGTTGTTTGTATACAGAGTGTTAGGGTACAGTTGCATTTCTTTAAGGGGTGATCGTACCCATGATTGTGAACAACTTTCTCAAAGAAACCGACGGAAAATTCGCAAAAAAATATCTACTTTTCATACAAAAATTCAATCAGCTGATTGCATTTAGTATGGGAAATCCAATTTTTTTTTTACGAATTTCCTTTAGGTTTCTTAGGGAAAGTTGTTCAATGTTCAGTATCATGGGTACAATCACCCCAGAAATGCAACTGTTTACCCTAACACCTTGTATATTGTATAACATCGCATTCTCGACCAAATTATACATCTACACTAATATTATAAAGAGGAAAGATTTGTACTTATTTTTGTATGTTTGTAATGAATAGGCTCAAAAAGTACTGGGCCGATTTAAAAAATTCTTTCACCATTAGAAAGCTGCATTCACCCTGAGTAACATAGGATATATTTATTGCTAGAAAAGATTAGACGTCCACCCGTGCGAAGCCGGGACGGGCCGCTAGTTTTTAATATACCTACAGTATTGCAGCTTGTAAAAACGTTTTGCTATTTATTTATCTAAACATTGTTCCAAGCACTTTCAGAGCAAACATTCATTCGCTTTCAAATAAAATGGGACCATATTCGTATGAACAGTCTGGCGAGTTTTCAAAGGGACAGTAGGTACCAAGGAACATATGTACTCTCTACCGGTAGGTACTAAACGGACAGATGAATGAAACGTAAACTCATGGAAAAGTCATGACAGTGACATTTGTAACGCGGTGAAAACGGTGTGAAACTTTGAAACACATAAAACATCATTGAGGACATTGGAGAACTTTTAGACACGATATTGACACCTATTAGAAATTGAGGCACTTATGTAATTATTACGATGCTTTCGTTCACTGATATGTTGTTATAATTTTATTTGTACAATACAGTTTTGCCAGGAGTGAGAGTGGGTACTCTGGCGTCAAACTAAGATTTCTATCATGCTTATATACCCTTTTTGTATATAATCTTCAGGATCATGTTGAAAATAAATATTTTGCGTTATATTTTTAAAATTGAAATCGAAATAGATTTGAGAATATACGGCTATGTAGGAACTAAAATATTTACAATAAGAAGAAAATACAATATCGTAAAAACACATTCGTGTTTAATGACGGACGGATTGACGGTACATTCAGAATCAAAAGTCGATGAATATGTACAGAATTTATTTCTCATTCTCTTCTTATCTCATTGTTTTTACATAAATTATGATATAATATATTAAAATCGTTCATGAGAGTTATAATTAGAAAATACATTTATGAGTGTTTTTATTATTAAACTTTATTAATTATTTTAAACGTATTTTTTTAATTAAATATTTTAATTTAAACCACTAAAGGGATTTAAATGAAAGTCGCGGGCAAAAGCTAGGTTGTTATATTTCTTTTAAGTGAGTATTGAATTACTTGGGATGTTGACTTAACCTACTTTTATTAAGTTGTTTATTTCTTCATACTTAGCTCGAACTAAAACTAAACGCAACATTGAACTAACATAAACTTACCAATACGAGTATCGCATTTAGAGAAACGAACAGACATTCAATTTAACATTTAATTGGGGTACAATGATGTGAGGCGTACACACGATATGCATTGTTCGCAACATCTATTTCTTAACAACTACCTTGAACTCTATTGCTCAAGACACAAGGTTCAAAGTGCAGGCACGTTCGGAGGATAACCTATGGCTATAGTTTGCTGAAAGGTTCCCCACAAACCGCTTCCGTTTGCGGAACATGACCACTCGTTATCGTTTGTGTAGGCTTCAGCGGAATATTGGACAACCATAAGAAAACCCAAGTTTTTGAATTATACTGGATGATTTTTTTTACCGTTCCGACACTTTCAGGGGTGGCTCAGCCCATCAAACTGAACAACTTTTACTATGGGAGCAAACCTGAAATCGGAAAAAAAATCAACTGTCTCAAAACATACATTTGAGTCGAGTAGGCGTTGCAGTTTAGGAGGGAACATCAGATTTTTTTTGCGTTTTCAGGTTTGCTCCAATAGTAAAAGTTGTTCAGTTTTATGGTCTGAACCGACCCTGAAGGTTTCGGAACGGTAAAAAAAATCATCCAGTATGTCGCCACTGAAAAAGACAACATTAAATATTATTTAAAAGCCTAAATCGACAAAAAGATAAATATTGATGAAAATGTTTCCGAAGAAATCTATGCTGGATTCAGAACTCCATAATCTTTATTTCTATCTGGTTTTTTATCAACTTGTATTGATATATTTTTGATCTAATTATGTGAATTATTATCTGAGAGTCCATCAGTCTGAAATAAATGATTATAATATACAGGCTGTAAATTAAATACGTACACATACTTATTACACTACACTACACTACACACACTTACACTATAGAAAATGCCAATGGCTACAAATGTACGAAACAGCTATTTTTTCACGATTTCGATGTTGGTCTCGTAGTAAAAGTGGTTTAATTTGATGGTCTGAAGTAAAGATGGATAAATATTTCACTCTTTGTAAAATAAGTGTAAGTAAACACGGCGACACATCAAACTATGCAAAACCAAAATAAGCTGGCCGTGCGTAGGTAGAGTAATGTATAAAGTCGCGCGGCCAGCTTATGTTTGTTTTGCGTAGCTTGATGTGTCGCCGTGTGTCTACTATCTTAAAAATTAGAAACAATTCTCGTTGACATTTTACCCAGAAATTTCTACGTGTATGTGGAATGAAGACTTTCCCGATTAAAGTAACTAGTTGCCTCGAAAAGGCAAAGAAAATGCTTTCAAAAATGTTTCTTACTCAAAGATCGGTATTTCCCTTGTGTAAAACATTACAAATATTTAAGAAACTCCGATCCGTAAGAACAGTTTCGCGAAACTGATTACAAGCGTCCTTCAAAAAATTATACAGTAACTGGAAAAGTTTCAAAAATGTTGGTACGCAAATGAATGCCCTTCCGTTATTTTAAAGGACAGCGATATAAATTATACAAGCAAAACAAGTTACAGTTAAAAAATAAATTCCAAGATTAATTTGGAAAAAGTAATTTCTTTTGCGCAACTTTAAGATATACGAGGCTCCCTTCGTGTTTTAAATGAACTCTTGTAGAAAATACTAAAATATTTTAAATCTAGCATTTTATTAGAAATATATTCACAAGATTACTGGCATATCGTCCTCGCATAGAATGTAACAATTTTTATTTGAAAATGCATGTATACTAAGTGATGGATCAAAATGACAAAATACAGGGTAACAAAACACCCTAGTAATACTTAAGGGGGTGCTTTAGACCATCAAACTGAACAACTTTCACTATGGAGCCAACATCGAGAAAAATAAAAAAAATCAGCTGTCCCATACATTTTAGTCGAGTCGGTACTGCACTTTTGTATGGGATAGCAGATTTTTTTTATTTTTTCTCCATGTTGGCTCCATAGTGAAAGTTGTTCAGTTTGATGGTCTGAAGCACCCCCTTAAGTATTACTAGGGTGTTTTGTTACACCCTGTATATTGAAAATAAATATTTATAATTCAATAAATCGCTGAACGACAAGAACGTGTTATAATTTTACCACTATTTATTTTATCCATTACATTTTTATTTCGCTTTCAATTTCAAGAAATATAAATGCAAATGAGAATAAGGTACTTTTATTTGCATTTTCTTTACACGTTTTTCGTATAAACAATTTCATGGCCAGGCATAAAATTGCGTCTAAATATGAAAGGTTTTTAAGTGCACTTTTCGCTCGGTGCATACTTCAGACCAAATCCATTGAAATGACATCGGTAGATAATGCAACTGTAAAACAGACCACCTGCCCCTCTAGAATCATTACTCTACTCTCACGCGGCGAGCTTTCGCTGCATAGAAAAAGACCGCTTTCTTCGCTTTTCAGAGATACGTCGGTATGGAAAAAATCAGAGTCACGCGCTAGTAAAGAAATCATACTAGAGCAGTGCAGCCTCACTGCAAGATTCTTGACTTGTAGTTTACTTTACTTAACTACGAATTTTTATTTTTTAGTGCGTAAATATTTGGCACTAAGGCTGGAGGACTATATTATATACCCACACAAGTTTTCCTCATGAACCAGACCATCGACTGGTGACAACAGTATCAAAATCCCTGCAGCAGTTTCTGAGATTAAGCCGGCACGGCAGCACCACGGAATATATAAGAGTTACAACAGAAGATTCACTATCTAAGAACGCTCGCTCCAAGCACGACAGGCACACATTGACTCTCTGTACGTGAATGTCTTGGACACATGGACACATGGACTCTGGTGCAAGGGACGTCAGTAGTGCGTTTCGAGGCACGGTGCGATTTGAAACTTGAGCGTGCTCAGAGAGCCGTTTTGAAAGTATGTCGTTTACGTTGCAACTGTAATTTAATACAAAAAAACTTTTACTTTACTTTAGGTACTTAGTGAAAAAAAGTGTCCGTCCGAACTTTCGGTTTCGGTAAGTTTCGGCGCAAATTTGAGATTTTGGTTTATTTACTGCTTAGTTTCGGTGTTTGCATTTAATTAATATTTTCTGTATGCTGTGCATATTTCATTGGCTGTGCATATCTTATGGATGATTGTTAAAGAACTTTACGGGTTGTACAGTATTTATTAGAAGTGTATAGGGTAGGAACTCCATGGTGTGCTGTAAAATGGGTTAACGGCCGTCCAGTCCGGGCCAGAAACGCATAATTTCCTCATAAAGAACACTTTTATTGTTTACTACAAGATAACCCAACTTTTTATAGGTAGGTAGTTAGTTTAGAGACCAAAGATATTGTGTTTAAACAACATTGTTTACAAAGTTTACTTTACAAAGTTAACTGAAAATGTTTTATAGAAACTTCTGTTTGAAATAAACTTTATTTTCACATTCGATAAATTTAAGTTTCTCTTTCTTTAGAGATATTTCAATAAACACAAAGTTATATACTTACTCTTAGGGGGCATCCATTAATTACGTGGGGCAATTTTGTTTTTTCCCCCCTCTTGGTGAGATTTCGTGAGATATGGGTCGACCGAGCCGACCGAGAGGGTCGAGCCATACCTCACAAAATCTCACTTTGTCTCTAAACGAACTACCTACCTATACACTCACGTGAGATTTTTCAAAATACGTATTTTCAGTGTAAATACGTCAATCTGTGCTTGATTGCGTTGGATTTATTTAAAAACGTAATTTGTTTCATAATTTTTATTTAACACTACTAACCCCGCTAAACGTCTCACGTAATAGGTGATCGGACAGTCCGCGACAATTAGTCAAATTAGCAACTTTTAATCGAACGTCAAAACGCGGGCGATGTATGCAAAATTGTACTATATACCCACAAGTGACGTCATCAACATTTCATTACTTTTTATAGTTCATCATGTTATTAAAAATAGTATTCTAGCTTAAAAAAAACTAAAAATGTGAGTATAGCGTTATTTTCAATATTTTTTTACTAAGAAGATAAAACTAAAATATATTTTATGCAGTCCGCTCTCCTATTAATGGACACCTTATTAACATGGATGGTTTAACATTAAAAAAAATAAAATTATTGTCTAGACATAAAACCTCTTTTCAGTACTTACTGAAAAGAGGTTTTATGTGGAACGCTGGCATGATCGTTGAGAAAAAATGCACTAGATGCCATTTCGCATAATAAGAAACAAAACAATAATTTTCTTTTTCCGGACATGGTTTTTCTATAATTTTTTCCAAGACAACTTGCCAGTTTTAAAAGTTAGTTTGAAAAAAAAAATTATTGAAATCTTTTTGGTGATATGATGTGTCAATTAAATGTTTAAATCACTACATAGTATAAACAAAGTTACGAAGTAAATTAATATTTCTATGAAACAAAGTCGCTTCCCTCTGTCTTTAGATCTTTAAAACTACGCAACGGATTTTGATGCGGTTTTTTTTAATAGATAGAGTGATTCAAGAGGAAGGTTTATATCAGCATTGCACCCGTGCGAAGCCGGGGCGGTTCGCTAGTTAATCATAATTATGGTTTAATCAAGTTCTTCTTTCTTTAGTCTGAGTTATCAAGGACTAAAGATTATGCAATCATTAGCCGAATTCAAAAAAGGAGGAGATTTTTTTATTTGGAGTATTAACATCATAATTGTTCTTAAACAGGCAGCATGGTGCCCCTTAAGCAATTATGTAGTCGTTTGTGGTAGACAATAAACATTTATTATGAAACCGACGCTTTTACTTCACAATTTACAGCAATTGTCTAAGCCAAAAAGTTGAGCTGCTTTCTTTTGTAACTTTGAAACAATAATTTTCTTGAAAATTTACTTTTTGAACCATCATTTGAAATTAATTTGTTTCAAAGTAATACATAATTTCATGATTACAATGAAGAATGTGACATTTTAAAAGTTAATTGTTAACATTCATAAATTAAATATTAATATCGAGTTTTTACCGCGTTTGTACATTGATTCCCAACAATACCAAAAACGAGGTAGGAACAACACTATCAATGTGACGCGGAGTCACGTGACGCTCTACGATTGTTACAAAGATACAATAAGTCGCGGGAGTTTTTTTAAGTACATATATTATAGTGGAGACCCTGAAGGTTTTTACTTCGGAACCCGTTATAACTACTCCGATTTGGATATATATTTTTTTAAATGTAGGTAAATTAAAATACTACAACCTTTACAGTTTAAAAATTGACGCTTTTTTTTCTTATAGAAATCTTTGAGCCAGTGTAACTTTGAAACTATATAACATAACAGAAATCTGACAAACCACACACAAGGATATTTAGTTTCAGGAACCTTAAAAAAAAATCATTTAATTTATTTGGTTAATATTCAAAATAGAATCAAACTTCATTTTCGTTAAAACAAAACTTTTCAGATGGAGCGCGCTCATTAAGGTTTGTTCGTCAGCCAGTCTCAATTAAAATTGCCCCAATGTAAAGATAATGCCCTGTTCTTACATAAAATAGCAAGTTGTGAAGCATTTTTTCTTAAAATTTGCATTTTTTGAGTTACAACTTTTTACATGACTATGAGCGTCAATTTTAAACTATAAAGCTTGTAGTATTTTAGATTACGGACGTTTTAAAAAAAACATGAAAATCGGAGTAGTTTTGGCGGGTTCCGAAACAATAGACTTTTTAAAGCTACAGGTACTCGGTTAATAGAATAAATATAATGACGACTTTGAAACTTATCAGTTTGAGTTTCATAGTTTTACGACACTTTTGTCTGTTTGCTTGCTTTGCACATTGTTGCAACATTACTATAGTACACGTATTTATGCATACAACTAAAAGCACTGAAAACAATCTGTGTAGTGCCTGTAATAAAATTCATTTCGCTGTTATTTAATTTTGCTCATAAAGAACTTTAGAAAATGACATAATTAGTCTTAAATTTGTTTACATAATACTTGTTATAGCTCCATAATCCAACAAAGTTAGTTCTCAACTGCTACGAGTACGTAGCTACGGCGTAGTCTCGTAGTCCGTTTGTAGCGTAATACTCGGTGGGCTCTACTTGTTCGCAAACAACATTCATTTTACAATGGCAGATTAAAGTAAAGAGACTGGCATAGACGGAGCGTTCCTTCCTACATCTTTGATACTGACTACTTATCTTTGTTTATTTCTAGTTTACTAAACTTTGAAATGGAATCCGAGATCAAAAATGTAAAGAAAGAGTCGCCATTACAAAAATAACGCCAAGAGCGAGGTGTGTAAGAAGAGATGATATTTGTATACGAAAACCGCCATGCCGGAAGGTGCAAAGTAGTAATATCAAGCACAACATAAAAAAAACACAAATTCTAAAGTAGTTATAATTATAACGTTTTTATGCAAACTACAATCCAATTATCAAGTCATATCACAATAATATCGTGTTAAAAATATAAAATGTGGAATTAGGGTCGTTTTGAAGCCGGAAAGTACCCTGGCCATGTACCCGGACTTTCGATTTTCAATCTATCGAGACCGTTTCGGTCCGAACTTTATTGTAATAGAGTTGACATTGGAACGAAAACGTTCACGCAATTGCGAAGTTCGAATGTCCGGGTAGAGGCCTTGTTCTTCAGACCACAAAACTGAATAACTTTTACAATGCGATTAAATATGAAATCGCAAAAAAATCAGGTGTTTCATACATTTTTGTCGAGATGCTTTGATTGCATTTTTCTATCTTTTTGTTAAAAATTACATTTATTTGTGTGAGGTGAACCATAAGTGATCAAATGGTTAATCAACAAAAATAATTAGTACTTTTAAACAAAAGGTTATGATTTAAGCACCGTGGCATTACACACATACAATTTTCTGATAGGTATTTATATTAGTTTTGGTTTCGTTAAAATATGTAGATATTTCTGACTTTGGAATTAACGCTGTTTTCATAATTAATTTAGTAGGTACATAATTCAAACTGTTTTTGAAATTTATACAAAGGTTCAGCTAAATCAAAAGGATTAATTAAGTAAAGTCCGAATATTAATTAATGTGTTTGTTAAATTACGATTAAAGCTATTTGAATCAGTTTAACTTCGCAATGAAAGAAAACGAGAAGAAAATTTGTAATTTTAACTCTATCCTAACATGTGGAAAGATTAATTTCGCTTCATTTCCGTAGCTTCGAAAGTAATTAGAGGCAGATAGTCAACCAGAAGCTTTGCAGACGTCTCTAATTGTACACACACACACATACACACACACACACTACGCAGAGCGTGTTAATCTGTATCATCCACAGACAAAACCATGCCTGTGGGTCTAAGGCTGCCTGTCCATTGACGCGAGCTGGCTGTGCGAGCTGTGTAAATATTAACCAATCAGGAGCTCGGCTGATCTCGGTCGGATCTCTGATTGGTTAATATTTACACAGCTACACAGCTCGCACAGCCAGCTCGCGTCAATGGACAGGCAGCCTTAGACCTAGTACCACCTAACCACCAAAGCAGCGTGGTGTGGAGCTTTTTAAAATCAATCAATCGAATTCGGTATAAAAAGTGCATTTTTGCATTTATTTTATACGCGACTTCGTACGCGCAGACAACAAAATTGAAATAAGTACTCATAACTTTTGATTGATTGAACCGATTGTGATGAAATAAAGCTTAAATGTTAATCTAAACTAAGATTTTGTTAATCTAAACCAAGCTTTTGTTAAAACCCCATCCAAATCGGTTAAGCAGTTTTTAATTAATGCGTGCATAAACAAACCGACGGAAATACAGACAAAAATTCTAAAAATGATCGCAATGCATTCCATTAGGTAAATATTTTTGCAAAATATCTTCAATGTACATCCATAAAATCGAAAAAATGATAATTTGCGTTCGTTTTTTGCCCAGTTTCGGTCAGAAAAAATGTATAATCTCGAAAACGAAATGTGATACAGAAAAAAAAAACTTATTTCAGTTCATTTGACAGATTCTTTTTCAATATATTCCGAATTCGATTCATGCTTTCCGTACCCACGAGCACCGCAACAATCGAATCCAGATTGTGTAATCATAGGCGGGCGTTTAATCAGATTCGAGCGGTGGAAACAACATTATGTGTGGGGTGACGCGACACCGGCCGGCGGCGGCCTGGCACGGACCGGCGCGACGCGGTGCGGTGCGGCTCGGCGTGGACGACCCAATTAAGCCTTAGCTACTCCAGACCCATATTTTTGGGCTCGTTTATTCATTTCAATATTGCACTGGGAATTTTCATTTTAAAAGCGTATGTAAAATTTTAAAGTTTGCTTAACGTTGTAAGTAAAGTCTGGGCTCTATTTAATAAACTTTACAAGTTGACTTATTTTTCAAAAACCGACATACCTTATAAATCTACAGGGTACCGACCCTAGTAATACTAAAGGGGGTGCTTCAGACCATCAAACTGAACAACTTTCACTATGGAGCCAACATTGAGAAAAAATAAAAAAAACATCTGTCCCATACATTTTAGTCGCGTCGGTAAGAAGTTTTGTATGGGACAGCAGATTTTTTTTATTATTTCTCGATGTTGGCTCCATAGTGAAAGTTGTTCAGTTTGATGGTCTGAAGCACCCCCTTAAGTATTACTAGGGTGTTTTGTTACACCCTGTATAATTATGTCAGTTTTTGATAAATTAACTTAGGTTGGTATAACTACCGTTTATTAAATAGTAGGGCCTACTATTACTATTTAATAAAGGATAAACAGTAGGGCCATGCTAGGGCCTAGCTATTTTCTAATTTCTTACAATCCATTTTATTTCTATTATTCAATCGTTTTAATCGAGGAATAACATAAATCCTGCTTCAGAGAATTACTACTGAGCTAAGTCTAATAGTATACACGTACTTACTGCCGGGGAGTTTAAATTCGAAAGCAAATAAACAAGCAATGCGCCAGTCATACCTACCTACTTGCAGCGAGACTGGCTTTGCGTTGTCTCTGTAGCTAATCCAACGATTACTATGACAATGCCCGGATTTGCTCTACACTATAACGAGCTAAGAACTTACGCGTGGAGGCTAGTCTAGCTCAGCTGCTAAGCTAGGTATACTTCATGCCTACTGCCTAGCCTAGAAAAGAAACTAATAATTTGGTTTTCAGGCTAGGTTTCTTTGTTTGTTTCATACAAACAATGATGACGCATGAGGGTAAATGATAACAACCTATTTTATTGGTTTGACCTTAGAGTTTTGACGAAGTTTTGACGCATTCGAACTCAAGCTACAGTAATTGTGGAAATAAGTCAACATTAATTTACAGTCGAATTTATTTCGATACGATGACGATACGCTAGTCAATTCTTATTTTTATCTTTTTTATTTATTTATTGAAACAAAATATTTTAACAATTGGACTTTCGAAAACCATCTGAGATTTATACGGACGTGCCACAAAACAGATAATAAATAATTTACAAACACGTCTCTACAATAATCCGAGTGTCACACTCAACAAAATTTTTGCATAAAAATGCAATGGTACTCGACTATAGGATCGACTGTTCTAAAGCAATGCACCTCTCGGAACAGTCCATACACCTGTTGCAGTTTGTGCGAGGAAATAATTTGTCCCCTCCACGGACTACGAAGAATTATTGTGTTGGATAATCTTTTTAATAGAAACATGTACAATTCCTATATCTTTTGACTTAGAGACCGTGGATAGTTTACAAAACTAAACTATAAACGGATGGAAGATGATTGAATCTGATATTTTCCGATATTGTGAGAATTTTATTTAAGGGGCCATAGGTTTAGACGAATATTTTCTATGAGAAACGCGATTGCCCAGCCCTCCGAAAAGTGCGTGCGCGCGCCGTATTTCCGATTAAAAAGAGTTAAAAAAAGTACTTTTTACAGATTTTTTTAATGATTTTACTAGATAAACTAATGGTGAATATGTGAGTATAAATACCAAAAATCTGAAACTATTTTAAGTTCTTCGAACACAAGAAAAATGTTTAAAAATACAATAAAATACGTCATCTTTGTGATGATTTTCTATCGAGTGAAGTAATTCCAATCGTGTATTCAATTGATGATTTCACTAGATAAACTATCCAAGAATACTGAAGTATGACTTTGGTTTCGGTAAATTGTATAAATCTAGTCGAAACATGAAAAATAAAAGATGCCTCCAATGTGTTTAGTCCTACCATAGTACCATAAAAAAAAAAAGTTAGGTAGTTTTAAAATTTTATGTTGTTTCAAATATTATTAATTTTGAACATGTTACAGCCATGTTGTGCTTTTCGTTCTCTGGCACTAGCCCACTAGGGCTCGGTAGCGAAATTGGATAACGCACTTCCCCGGTTTGGAAGGGTGCGGGTTCAAGTTCCGCCCGAGACTGAATTTTACAATCTTTAATTTAATGTTGTTTGTTTATGTTTTTAAGTTGGCTTTTGATGTAATGTTACTCTAATTTTCAATGTTGAATAAACGAGCAGTCGACATCGGAAATGGTTTCCATTAATGGGCAACCCTTTTACATGTATAGTTAATCATACTCTTTCTTATACTGTGTTTTTATACGACGCTGAACCGACCACCTACCTACCTAGATACAAACAATTTTTTGATATTTTAATTGCTAGCACAGAATAGTTAATAGTAGTTACTAAAAACGAAATTGTATATGTTGGTATTCAAACGCTAAACAATAGTGCAGTGGGCCGCAGATATACAGGGTGTTAGGGTAGAAAGTTGAATTACTTTAATGGGTGACTACTCATGATACTGCAATTTATCATACAAACGTTTGATCAGCTGATTGCATTTAGTATGAAAGATGTACAAAAAGTTTTGCAAATTTCCTATAAGTTTCTTAGGGAAAGTTGTTCAGTGCCTTGGGTACGATCACCGCTTAAGGTGGTTTCAGTCCATACAAACGTTTGACGCACAATACGCGTAGACGGAATTAATAAAAGTAATATTTTATACATGGAAAAATAGTTTAGAAAATCTAGATGTCGGGTATTAAATAACATTTGCAATTTATAATATAATTACGAAGATATAAAACTTTCAAAATTTTGTATGAAAAATTTCAAAGCTATATATCCTCCTAATTATATTATAAATTGCAAATGTTATTTGATACGCGACAACTAGATTTTTTGAACTATTTTTCCATATATACAAAGTTACTTATATTAATGCCGTCTACGCATATTGTGCGTCAAAGTTTTGTATAAAATTGACCCCTCTGCAACCGCCTTAAAGTATTGCAACTGTTTACCATAACACGCTGTTGGTATACAATACAGGCATTTATTTGGTAAGATTTTATCCATACATGCTTGTATACTTATAGATGCAGCCGACCATGCTATCCTAAAATCCTTTGTGACCTTGCCCCGTAGGTATGTGGGGGCGGTTTTATTTTTATGGCCTCTTTATTCAATAGCAGATTTTCGTATGCGAGATAACTTTACATTTTCGCAGCGAAAGGGATAATAATAATGTGATACTGAAGTGTCGTATGTCCAAGTTAATTAGTTGACCAATAAAAAAGACACTTAATTAATAATATGTTTACGCAAGGATCAGTTTTCATGCTAATTTTCTGTTATTATTTTTAAAGCGTGGAAGTTTTTCAATTACACGGAGATCCTTTCGTAAAATACTGACAAAGGCCAAGGTTCTTTATTCTGCCTTTTGTTTGAGCTTTGCCAAAGCAGTGCAATGGATAATGAATGAAGCAAGCGCTGAAAATTTACCACATTTTATTTTTTACCGGTGTGTGTGTTTATCGTAATTAGCCGCATGTCTATATAGTTACGTCTAGACTTATATTATGCTTAGAGCTCATATTTAATACTTCAAAAGGTATAAAAAAGTTTATTTTCCATTTGATTAGGTAAAGAATTAAACAAAAGATATATATATATATATAAATCTGCTGTCCCATACATTTCAGTCGAGTGTTTGCAGTTTTGTATGTGACAGCTGATTTTTTTTTGCGATTTTGATAATGGTCCCATACAGAAAGTTGTTCAGTTTTATGGTCTGAAAATAGTTAAAATAGTTTCAGCTAATTTTGTTAGACCTTATACAACGTGTTAATGAATTAGCGCAAAACCTCATATACCCCAACTGATTTATAACAAAATAATTAGATTGAAACAATAATTTCATTATTTTGATAGTTAAAATTTAAAGTTATTAGCATTTTAAGTTTTGAGGCAAAAATGATTTGTTATCATTTCAGCACTGAAAGAAAGCGCTAACGTACTCATGGATACATTTTTATAATCTTCTTTTGGTAGTAAGTAGGGTGAGTGTGTGGGTTCAGGAAATTTTAAATTTTGCAAACGAATTATTTAATATTTTGAAAAAAATTACCTATGTTGAAACCATGATAATTCGACTCAGTTCTCGATTCTAAACAAACTACTTTCTAGTTTTGCGTTAATTCATTAACACGTTGTATAAACTATTTATTTGAAAAATAAAATCAATAAGAAGTTTGTCTGGATCGAAGATGGGTTTCCGTTGTCTCTGCATACCCCAGTGGGAGACAGACGTGAGAATATGTATGTTTGTTTGAATGTAGATGCGAATTTCATAATATAAAAAGTTACAGTTTTAGAGGGGGAATTGTCGTATTGATAAAGTACCTAATTTGTTACGACTTTAGTACCTTCATTGTATTACTATCAGATTGGATTATTTACTATTTAGTCCAATTAATATTGAGAAAGCGGGTACCTATATTTTATTCTGAATGTTGGAAACATTCATATAAATTATGTTATACACATATCGGTTGCTTCGTAATTTTTATTTTTCAACTAACTGAATAATAGGTTAAGGTAAGCATGCTACGTAAGGGCACGAGTCGTGCACGACTAAGTATCTCTTATTATGATTATGAATCTTAAATGATATTCTTATAATATCCTAAAGTGCATGTTTCTGTTGCCAGTGGGTTAATTTGACAAACTCCGTGCTCCGGCGTAAGGAGCTTTATGGAAACTTCTGACTTTGCTAAGAACGTTTCATGCTAAATCTGCACATTGACAGATAAAAAGATAAAATCTTAGAAATATTAACAGTACAGTAGTATAGAGGTCAAGAGGTGAGAGGTAGGTTAAATAAAGTGTAGAGTAGAGTGCGTGGAGGAAGGTATGCACAAGTTTCTTCATTGAACCGCATAGTTTAGCTTTTACTTATTTAACCCTTAACCTTCAAAAGAAAAGTTTTCAAGGGCAAAAAAGGTTAAAGCATTTATTTAGTTCTATTATTAGTTTTTCTAACTATAATGGATGCATGAAAGTATTAGATAAAGGAAATTATCTCAGAAATCTTTCATAATCAAGTTTTGTTTTGCGGTTTAGTTCATACCATGCAACCAAAAAACTTTTACTAAAAAAACAAGCATATTTTAGGAATTCCTATTTTAGGTGAAATAGCTAACTTTTTGTGTACCTCCCTGTATCTAATTCAGTAATATTATAAATAATTATAAATATGATGACGATCAAACTACGTTGAGTTCTTTAACAATCACACGAACCGGTTGATCTAAAAGTTAATTACATTTCTCGCCTTGATCACGAATCGTGTACAAAGGTAGAAATAGATCAAAGATTCTGAATTATTAAATTGATCCAGTGGCAGTGTAGTGACTATTATCATGCTATTATTATTAAATGATTGAACACTGTGAGAGTCGTGTGTGGGACACGCATGTGGAAGAGTATAGCCCACCCTTACTAGCGAAATAATGCCTCCGTCATCTTTATAAAGAACCATCGCGAATTTGGACCAAGTCATTTTTACGAAAACTAAAAGCCGTTCAGGTCTGCGGTCATTTTGTTATACACAGAAAAAAATTAAGGAATTAAAAAAAAACTTCCACATCTCTCTAGAAGTCCAGAAAAGTAGAAAATACTAGTAAAATGGGCAAATCATCTAAAAACCTGTAGCAAAACGCAACCATGATAGCTATTTTGAGGTATTTTTATGGTTACGGAACCTCTTTGCTACGCCGGAAAGAGGTTCCGTAACCATAATGTGTGATTTCGATTTCTTCAATAATTGAAGAAATCGAAATAATAACTTATATTATAATATGATTATCGTGAATTTTCATTAAAATAAAAACAATTAATGCATAGAAGATTGAGTGGACTATCTAATGAGGAATATTATGAGGTTCACTTCACTCACTTGATTCAAATGGTATCATAAGGAGAAATACCTTTCCCCCAACTTTTACAGGTTACAACCAATTTACTTTTTTGTTAGTTTTTTTCACTCTACAGTCTACACGTATTGCAAAGTTGCATGCACATCCGCCGATCTTCTTAAAAAAATTAAGCAATATCATTTAATTATGTAAGTACAGAACCTTTACTTTTTTGAACTTGTCAATACATAGGTAGGTCGGTACTCGGAAACCAGCGTAGCTAAATTGTATAAAATTGATCTCAAAAAGTTTATACGTGTTGTAATTTTTTTTCATAATATTTTGTTTTATGTTATATATATATATACTTAACACCTACTGGTGTCTTAATGGTGTCCTAATGGTCCCCCCTATCGGGGAAGGAAAAAATTGCGAGGAAACAAACATAATATGTTTCAATTACAATACGTGAATTATCTCTATATTTGTAAGCATAATTTGTTACTCTATGGTGTATACAACATTTTATTCACTTTACCTACCAGAATTCTTACTTAAAAATGCATTTTCCTAGACCAATTTATTAAAATAAATAAGGATCTGAATAATTTAAAGCGGTCTTTATCTTGAACGCTATTAATTTCTACCTTTTAACGAAAAATATTATATCCTATAGCAGTTCAGTTAAATTTATTAAGGGTTTTCATTTGATTTATGACCTCCGAGAGGCGTCTTCGTGAGTGAGAAAATTTTAGGTAATACTGAAACATTTCAATTTAGATGGTTTTTAGCTTAAAGAACGCGTTTCCGCTTGCTAGTCAGTAGTATACTACTCACAGATTACTAATATGTAGCAAGCTACAGATGCGACAGTGAAATTTGCACTTAGTTCCATCATTTCCGTTCTGGCGTTATGTCGTCAATCTAATGTGTATAGAACTTGTATTTATAGGTATGTATACACTGATTCCAGGATGCAAAAATAGGGATATTTGACCAAGGAACAAACTATTCAACGATATTATTATGTCATAAGAATTAGAGCTTCTCAAGGATTCTCAACTCAAGCGAAAATACCAGGAAAATCACAAGATATAAGCTTCTGACGCAAAAACACGGCATGAGGCTGCTGTTGTTGTAAGTTCAATATGGCGTTGTATCATCGTCCAATGAGGACGATTCATGAGGGAAAATGTGACTTCAGCGCCACAACGGAAAAACCGGAACTAAAGCTGTCATAGGCGTGATACTACTATCATCCTTTTTAAGAAAGTTTCAAGGTGGTGTGACCTAGGTATAACCACAGATTATTTAATAGTTACTACCGTAAGTACCGTAAGTATAACGCATTAAATGGCAAGAGATCGTTGGACAGCAAGACTTCAAAGGAAACTTTATCATAAGATATCCATATTCATTAGTTCATAAGAAGCACCGACTAATAATCAACTTTTGGCCAACCCCTATCAATTATACCCCGGAAACAACACCAATCATAAGTAATCGCCTCCTAATAATACAGAAATATAACACTTTTTTCCCCGTGATCCCGTGACCTAGAGGTACATACATATAGTTCCTATGGACGTTAATGGTTGCAACTTTTTTGCCTTTACACTAGACACATCCAACTGATTTGTTTTATTGTAAGATGTATTGTATTTAATTTAAATAGTTTGATTAATTAGGTACTTTTCTTTTGTTTAAACAGTTATTAGTAATTCACCACACTGAGGCTGATTTTTAAGAGGATGATCAGACCGTCAAACTGAACAACTTTCTCTATGGCACCAACATCCAAATCGCAAAACAAAATTTCAGCTGTCCAATACAAAACTGCAAACCTACTCGATCCAAATGTATGGGACAGCAGATTTTATTTTCGTGATTTCGATGAAGGGTCCATAGAGAAAGTTGTTCAGTTTGACTGTCTGATCATCTTAAAAAAGTGTCAGCATATAGGAAGGACCCTGTATGTACACAAGTACAATAGTTTTTCATTGAAAAAGACCAAGTAGTTTTGAAACTCAGGTAAATATCAAGCACTCCGCACGGGCGGTGTGACGTCACGTTCTAACATATTAACTTTAGTCGGTCGCGCGCTTCCGTATATCGTTTGAAGATAACGCCAGTTTTTCTTGTTTTGAAATGTTAAATTAAATTCCAGAAAATCATGTGCCGTGCCAAAAATGTACAAACACAACCACTTTTTGAGTGCCTGCAACCATAACTACTACGTCACTACGTATGACGGCACATTCTAACAATTCGCAGGCGGTCGAATCTCGCTCTCGCGTCGTACACCTATTTTATAAATTCCATATCTCGAAAGCTAGTTGACGTATCTAAATAACTTTTTCACATAATATGTTTTTTATTATTAAAAAATGTATGGTGCATACGATGACGAACGTAATTTTGTGCGTAGAGAGAGCACGTCCGTCCGTAATTCAGTTTTGGAACCAGGAGTGCGATTTTTGAAACTCATACGTGGAACTCAGCAGTTGAAAATGTCAAAGTTCTGCAGATATACAGGGTCCTTCTTAATATGTTTACATTTTTTTAAGGGGATGATCAGACCATCAAACTGAACAAATTTCTCTATGAGACCAACATCGAAATCGCGAAAAAATAAATCTGCCATCCCATACATTTGGCTCGAGTAGGTTTGCAGTTTTGTATGGAAGAGCTGATTTTTTTTGCGATTTCGATTTTGGTGCCATAGAGAAAGTTGTCCAGTTTGACGGTCTGATCATCCCCTTAAAAAAGTGTCAGCATATTAATAGGAAGGACCCTATATGCATCTTTCTACTGCTGATTTGACGTTTAAAAAATTTTGAAAGTCAAATCAGTAGTAGAAAGATGCATATCTCCATAGTAATTTTGACATTTTCAACTGCTGAACTCAGCGAATGAGTTTCAAAAATCGCACTCCTGGAACAATCCCAGTGTTCATGTGTGGAGTGTTGGAGTAGGACTTGATATTTTATTGGTTATTTTATAAATTTGGCTTAATTCTGTAAATACGTTTTGTTAACCGTTTTAAAACCTTCTAATATACCTACATGCTAAGAGAGAGTCTAACTACAACTACAAGCTCAAAAATATAATTTTTATTTGTAGGAGAGTTTCTGGCCACTATATAAAATGGATTATTGTCGTATGTTGAAGTATAAAAAATTTGCGGAGAACACTAATAATCTCTCTTAAAAATTCCAATTTTATATGAGGTATCAGTGATATATTACTTGGATGTAACAGAAGTGATACATAACTTATATTTCCACCTTCTAAGGAATATTTATAATGATTAATGTGAAATGGCTGTAATGTATGGGTTAATAATTTACAAAGTATCGTTTTATATTCTTGGAAAATGTTTCTGAGTAATATTTGAATATCTTCCGGGCAGACGCCTTTATATGCAGGTTTTATTTACGTACTTTATTTATATGCATGATCGTCAAAATTAAGCTAAAATTTTACTCATCATCATCATTCTCTTGCCCATTTCCCATTTCACAGTTATTAATTTATTCCTAAAACGATTATAACGTGTTAACACGTTAACTAGATCATTATTGGCTAATTAGTGACCTAGTAGCTCTTGGTCCAATATTAATTTCGCCCATACGCATTTCGTCAAGCCAGCATTTGGTCAAAGTTAACTAATTTATCAATAGGTAGGTATCACAGGAATATGTTCCAGTTGAAAAAAGTAAGTTTTTACAGGGGGTTTCCTAAACGATGTTGGTTAGCACAGAGTACTATAATTACTACCTAGGCACATAGGAATTAGTTTTTGTTGTATTTCTTTTTCGATCTATGATACGTACTAAGAATTGACTAAATCTCTCCATAATAAATAATTCACTTGGGACCTGATTTTGGTGGACAATAATGTATTATATTAAATGGAAATCTTCTGTATCATATAATTTCAAGGCAAGATTCGAAAACTTTGCTCTAGATTTTAACTTATTTCAGAATAAATAATTCACTTGGGACCTGATTTTGGTGGACAATAATGTTTTATTTAAATGGAAATCTTCTATGTCATATCATTTCAAGGCAAGATTCGAAAACTTTGCTCTAGATTTTAACTTATTTCAGAATAAATAATTCACTTGGGACCTGATTTTGGTGGACAATAATGTTTTATTTAAATGGAAATCTTCTGTGTCATATCATTTCAAGGCAAGATTCGAAAACTTTGCTCTAGGTTTTAACTTATTTCAGTTTTAAACTTTACATGAAAATATTTTCGTTCAAATTTCCTTAAAATCGAAATATTCAAATTCAGCTAAACATCAATTTAAAATAATACGGTCGTCAGTTTACGTTTGTAAATTACCCGAATATAAAACAATATATTTAAAATATGTAGTATAGCTTCCATTTAACACGTGAACACCTTCCATGAATAATTTTTCCACACGACAGAACAAAACTTTGTGAAAGCGAACTTACCTTTCAAGCGCAGAGAAGTGAAGCGCGGGAAAGTGTCACTAAAGTGAAAACCGTACGTATCGCTTGCCGATATGATCGCGCGCATACAATAACAAAGTTTTGAGGCATGCAGGGCTTATATAGGACTGCGCCCCGCCTACTCACGCCCCGGGGCGGGTCGACAACTCGCGCCAGTACCTCCAACCAAGTTTTTCTTTCAACTTCACAGTCATTAGCTGATTATTAGCTTACTTTTTAAGCTTAATGATTATAAAAATAAGCATAATAAACTTACACTTCTTATCGGAAAATTTATACAACGTATCGATAGAGTTTAATAAACAATGAGCTAATTAATTAATAGTCGAGAACAATTACTACGTTTAAAATGATTTTGGTACTTGCTTTAAGACGATTTCAAAAAAGAAGACATTATAATATTCAAGGTTTTTAATTTTTACAGAAAACTTCTTAGGAGTTCGTACTACTAACAAGAGACTTAAAAGATGTCTTGTGCACGCGTGTCTCAAACAAAGTACGTCCACGTCAAGACAGTCCGCCCAGCGAACAAACATATTACTAAGTATTTCGTCCTTCAAAGGTAATTTACGATTCAAACCATACTTTGTAAATATGCACGTAGATAATTAGTTTTGTAAAAAAATTATTTTAATTACGACCTACAATAATATACAGGGCGATTTTATAAACACTTTCCAAATGAATCTACAGGGTGTTAAAATATTATTCAACACTTTTTCAGCAAAAAAAAAATATTTTGTAGACATGGATAGCATTGCTTGAACATTAACTACTTACATGTAATGTAGTAAAAGTTAAAAATTGTTTGAAAATTACACAGAAATTCATATTTAATGCGCTCTTATCACTAAAAAGACGATCTCATCCATACAAATTCAGATTATAGTGTAGATGACTTTAACTAATGTACGAAGGGGATGATCGAAATTGATAGGTACTTAACTAATAAGCTTAGGCTCATTTTATAAAAATTTTATAGGAATAATAGAGAAGTATGTTTATCAATCCGTAGTAGGACTAGTAGGTAGGTAGGTATAGATGCCTAATTGACTTCAAAAACGTGGTGTGGGGAAAAAAATAATTTTAAAGCGTTGTATGATCCGTCGTTGATACAGTAAATTTAAAAAGAAAATAGTTATCAATAGAAACGTTAGAACACGTAAAAGGAAAAATGGCAGAATGGAATTCGAATTCAATAAAAACATTCATTTCCCTACGGGGGTGTCTCCTTACCTAATCGTTGCTGTAATAGATACAGTAGGCAGGCATCTACCTGTTTGTTGATATTTACGATCAAATGCTTTTTCAAGGAAATGTGTGTTTCACTTTTTTGTTTGACATCGTGAATTTGACTTTTGTATAATAAGCATCTGTTTTGTATCCTTTTTACCTACGACTTTTGAGTCGTAGGTAAAAAGGAAGGGAAGGGTAATGCGTTTATTTACCGTATTGTTTTGTATGTTAATTAAAAATAGATATTTCATACAGTCTGCATATTTTGACGAGGGAAACAAATTGTCTGCGAAATCGTGTGAGTGTTTTAGCTGTCCCTAATAGAAGAGAACAGAAACCATGGATAGCTTTATTGTCGCTACTATACCTACAGGGTCCTTTTTAAATTATGCTGACACTTTTTAAGGGGATGAACAGACCATCAAACTGAACAACTTTCTCTATGAAATATTCCCTGCACTTTGGTACTTCGGAGTTATTATACAGGGTATACAATGAAATGCGTTTCATATCGAAAAGGGTGCTTCAGACCATCAAACGACGATTGATGATTTGACGACCCGGTTGGTGTAATGGTTACCACGCCGGACTGTCAAACTAGGGCCCTGGGTTCGAATCCCGGTTCGGTCATGGATGTTATATGTTCGTGCCGTTGTTGTATGGTTTCCATATTAAAAAGCTTACTTGCCATCATTACAATGTACGCGCTTGTGAGCGTTATTTGTTTATTTGAACTGAACAACTTTTACTATGGAGCTGACATCGAAATCGCGAAAAAACTAAAGTTTTTACAGCTGTTCCATAGTTAATGTCAATAGCTACTCGATCAAAATGTATGAAAAAGCTTATTTCTTTTTCGCCATTTTAAAGTTGTTCTAACAGTAAAATTTGTTCAGTTTGATGCTTTGAAGCGCCTTGTTCGATGCATAATGCATTTAAGTTTACACCATGTATTAATTTAATAACATTAGGTACTACAACGGCAACGCATTGCAGAGACCTTTCACAATGTACATGTATAAGTACTTAATTTAAAGTAAGGATAAGTACTTTATTTAAGTACAAAGCAGAAATAATAACGCAGGCATTCAAACATAACAGCAGGCATAATAGAAACCTCAAGAGAAACGGGGGGAACCCAAAGGAAAATGTCAGGGTTCTTGGTCAATTCCCGTTTTTCTAACAAAATGACAAACATAATAATTTTCACTCTACGACCGAAAACAAATTCATATAATATATCCTTCTCAAGAGGGCTATTCGAGCTCAGTGGCGCCCTCGTCACAATAATAAAGATTTCTCAATAAAGAAAGCCTAAATTAAAAAAGTGCCCACTAGATAAACTACCTACAAAAGCCTTCTAGCTAGGTTTTTAAAGGTCCAAAATTTTGAAAAAGAAAAAAACGGGCGCTTTTGTTTTTATTCTAAATTATCTAAAAGTGGAATGTTTAGAACCTATAAAAGTATTGTAGGCTTTTGTAGTTTATCTAGTGGGCACTTTTTTAATTTAGGCTTTCTTTACTGAGAAATCTTTATTATTGTGACGAGGGCGCCACTGAGCTCGAATAGCCCTCTATTATGCTGACGGTTTTTAAGGAAGGGGATGACCAGACTATCAAAAAGAACAACTTTCTCTACGGGACCGTGAGGTCGCGAAAAAAAAAATCAGACGTCCCTTACAAAAAATTGACGTTTTCTATGGAACTGCAGATTTTTTTCGCAAAGTAAACTTTATTTAGTTTGACGGTCTCAGGCGTGTTCAATATTTGTAACACATTTAATTTTACACTCTGTATAATGAAATCCAAATACAAATATACACTGTGTTTCATTTTTTTTCAGTGCAGTTGTATTAATTTAAAGGGTTACAACAAGATACTGAGCAACTTTGCCAAAGAAACCTACAGGAAATTCGCAAAAATTTTTTTTTACTTTCCATACTAAATCAGCTCATTGAACCCTTGTATGAAAAGTGGATTTTTTTGCAATTTTGTTTTAGGTTTCTCAGGGAAAGTTGTTCAGTTTCATGGGTACAATTACCCCTTAAAGTAATGCAGCTGTGTACCCTAACACCCTGTATATAAAGTTACCAGTTAGCATATTAATTAACAACCAAGTATGAGTTAGAGTTTCTGTGGGCAGACACTGTCCCTAAACAAACATAAATAAACAGAATTTAATTACAAACAAATATTGAAGGAACAATATTATGAAAAGTGAAAACGGAATAAAATGGGGACACGTTCAAGAGTTCCTCGCCACTTCCTTATAAATAAAAAACTCGTGCTCTACAAGAAGATAAGTAGGTACTCATATACAGGTTGTAAAAGTTGTTCAATGCGTTACTTATGAATGAGGGTGCTTCAGCCCATCAAACTGAACAACTTTCACTATGGGACCAACATCGAAATCGAAAAAAAAGCTGTTTCATCGAAAATTTTATCAGAACCAAAATGTATGAAACAGCTATTTTTTCCCCGTTTGGTCCCTTAGTGAAAGTTGTTCAGTTTGATGGGCTGAAGTTTCCCTTTTAATATTTGTAAACCATTAAATTTTACACACTGTGTTTGAAAATTGTTAACTAAAAAAGAACATTTAAAAAATACTTGTAAACATATCTAAGGTACGAAACAACGGTATACGAAACATAGTGTACATTATTATTCTTTAGTATAACAAGAGCCCGGACACTGCATATAAAAATTTGAAATTGACAAGATGACGTCAGTATATGGGAAACCAAAGAAATGTAGGTAACGAGTAACCAGTGCGAGGTAACCAGAGGGCGACAGAGTTGAGTAAAAAGTTTGCGGGAGGAAGGGAGTGTACTGTATCTACTATCTAGTGTACTGTATCTAATAATAGATACTCTTTCTTATACTGTGGTATAAGTCTGTGATATGCTCTAAAATACGACATGACTAAATACCCCACAGACAGACGGTACGGCTAGCATGCCACCCACGACAAAGCGTTTAATACTTTAAACGAGAAAAACGTCATGCGCGCTCTTTCTGGCATATGTAAAATAATAAGGCTGAAGGCATATCTCGATTTTTGTCGGTTTCTCGGGGTTGGCATGCGAGGCCTACAGGTAAATAACTTGTAATTAAAAAAAATTTTAAAATACAAACAGATAAAATTAAGCAGGACCATCGTCAATGAGAATGAGTACCCTAATCAATCACTTGTATGTTCCACTTGATCGCACGATTTGTTTACACAATTCGTAATTAAAAACAGATTTAGCTGTTCTCTTTTAACAAGCAGTAGCTCAAGTACGAGTTTATTATATGTATACTAGCTGTTGCCCGCGACTTCGTCTGCGTGGACATGTGATTTTGTCTCATGTCTCGTCTAAGGGTCATGAAGGTCATGGTCAGAACCAAGTCTAGAAACCCAGGCATGTAAAATTAAAATGGCCATTAAGAAATGGGCTGATAAAATACACATGCTAGAATGCTCTGGCTTCTCGGGTCTGCAACATTGCAGGAAATTCATCAGCAATATAACACCACGAATCCCACAGTTCATACTGAACAACAGCAGGAGCAAAGCTCGTGCTATCGTCGGAGCCCTCACCGGGTACTACGCCTCACAGGCACGATAAAGCTCACTCTAGATCCCAGTTACCGAGCGTGCGGAGAGGAAGAGGAAACCATGGAACATTTATACTGTGTGACTGCGCTGTCTTGGTGGCTAAACGTATGTGTCCTGAAAGATGGTTATTCAAAACTGGGAGATTACAGGTTTCTTCCCCTGAACGCTATTGCCTCTCTCATTTTCCACGTTGTTCAATGGTGAAGAAAATAAATACACAAAAGATAACATTGGGTTGATGTGTTGCTGGCTTGCCAGCCCCCATAATAGGATAAGAATAGGATAATAGTCATGAACTTAAGCTGAATCAAAATCAGAAAGTAAGTATGAAGGTATAAAAAAAAAGTCATTCACAGATCCATCACTTGAATTTTTCTACTATTCGTCGGTTATCAGTGTTTTATTTGTGTCGAGCAGCATAATAATCATCTTACGACCCACTGCGGATCACAGACCTCCACTCACAAATAAACGTTAGAGGATAGAGGATAAGCGGAAAGCGCAGCGTGGATAGGCCCCTCACACGGTGGACCGACGACCTGGTGAAGGCAGCGGGAAAACGTTGGATGAGGGCAGCGCAGGACCGGTCGTTATGGCGATCCTTGGGGGAAGCCTATGTCAGCAGTGGACGTCCATCGGCTGAGATGATGATGATGATATAGGATACTCTACCACGCGGGCTAGTGCACAATGGTGGAGGCAAGAGCTAGAACGATAATATTCTAGCAAGCAAATGGTCAACTTGCTAAAAGAATTATTTTCAAGCCACATTTGTAAATCTCTAACCTTACTTAGCTATTATGAAAGTACCTAGGCACATTACCAAACTGTGGTGTTATAAGGACTTTTTTGATAAGTAGGTACCTATCTTTTCATAGATTGTGGTAGATTGATGTTCTATAGTTAAGCTACACAAATCCTCAAGGAATCATAATTGAACCGAAAATCAAACAATTACCGAACATTTGGCAACATTTTCTGCAACTAAATTATTATACCGTAGAATTGACTCAGATTGGGCTCAAATTACCATTATACTTACTTACAAAGATGTATTCAATCAATTTGTAAGCTCCTGCTAGAGTTAAAAATACGCCTAACGATATCTATTAAGATGAAAACGATACTACAATAACTTTAGAAAAGGTTAAAAGAAAGAAAAATATTTGACGACCCGTTTGGTGTAATGGTTACCACGCCGGACTGCCAAACCAGGGTCCTGGGTTCGAATCCCGGTTCGGTCATGGATGTAATATGTTTGTGCCGTTGTTGTATGGTTTCTATAATAAAAAGCCTATACTGCTTGCTTCGGATCATTACAATGTATGTGACTGTGAGCGTTATTTATTTAATTATTTTTTAATTCACCCGCTAAGTTACTTTACAATCAAATCTTTAAGACCTAATTTCTGAGACGCCTTGAGCGTGAGTTACGAGTAAGTGCAAGTATGGTCGAAATGTATGAACTTAGAGATCAGGAATTTAATCAACTAAATTATGCTCCTGCTAGCCTAATTTTATTGTTACACACTTGCTTTTAAAATACGCCTCACGCCATCTATTAAGATGAAAACGTACTACAATAACTTTAAAAAAGAATGAATGAATGAATGAAATATACTTTTATTTACACCAAACACAGATACAGCATAGGAATAAAAAACGATAATGGTACAAATAAGGCGGTCTTAAAAGGTTAAAAGAAAGAGTATTTTTTTATATTTGACGACCCGTTTGGTGCAATAGTTACCACGCCGGACGCCAAACCAGGGTCCTGGTCCTGGGCTCGAATCCCGGTTCGGTCATGGACATTATTATGTTTGTGCCTTTGTTGTAATGTTTCCATAATAAAAAGCCGTGCTTGCTTGGGATCACTACAATGTATGTACCTATTAAAATAAGAAAAAAGCCAAAGAAAACGTACTGTCCTAAAATTGGATCTGATCTAATCACGCCGGACTGCCAAACCAGGGTCCTGGTCCTGGGCTCGAATCCCGGTTCGGTCATGGACATTATTATGTTTGTGCCGTTGTTGTAATGTTTCCATAATAAAAAGCCGTGCTTGCTTGGGATCACTACAATGTATGTACCTATTAAAATAAGAAAAAAGCCAAAGAAAACGTACTGTCCTAAAATTGGATCTGATCTAATCTCAGGATATTATTAAGGTCAGCAAACTGCTTCTGTCAAATCCGCTAAAAAATGGATAAAAGTTGTATAAAAAAAAATCTCACCCAAGAATCGAACCTCCAACCGCTTGCGCGAAAATCCGACCATTTCCCAACTACGCTACACAGCTCTTGAGAAAAGTGTTGAAAAAAGCAACCACTATTTACTACTGGAATCTACCCAAATACATCTGTCAGCGTCAAGTCGGCGCTAGTGAGCATGATAAAACATTGGAAATAATCCCACAGAGTCCCACAGTAACCCATTGCTGGGATAAAAAGTATCCTATGTGTTAATCCAGAACACATTCTATCTGCATGCCAAATTTCATCTAAATCCGTTCAGCCGTTTAGGCGTGATTGAGCCACAAACACACAAACATCCAAACATCCAAACATCGTCACAAACTTTCGCATTTATAATATTATAGTGAGATTATTGGTAGGCAAGTGGTTTGAACGCTGTCATATTCAGGGCGGAAATAACTTTCATACGCCCTGAACATCGTGTTAAAAATTATCCAAATCTTATATATTTTTCGGAGTCATCAGATTTAGCGGAAGCCCACATTTTGTTCGTCAGATTTGCATCGTCGAGCCCTAAGTCGAGCCCCAGGAAAATCACTGGCGCATGACATCATGTTTATTTTTTTAATTTTCGTGGTATGAAGTTTGTAATCTGAAACTTTAGGAAGTTGCTGGTTTTATTGACAGCATGATCCGAGTAGGTAGGACGTACCACAAACTTATTACTTACGTAGTACTTCAATGATATTATATCATTGTAGTAGTACTTCCTATCTCTATGATTACCATACTACTGTTAAGTTTATGGGACGTACCTACTGGGATTTAAGCAAAAATGTTAATTATTATCTTAACTATTCTAAAACTGTAACGGAAGTGTGTTAATTGAAGATATTAAAGAAAAAAAGTTCCGATATGGTTTTTAGGTGTCCCTGATTCCAAATCACAATTTTTTGGATTTTTTGTCCGTCTATTTGTTTGTGTGTTTGTTTGTTTGATCGATCATCACGCAAAAACTACTGAACCGATTTTGATGAAACTTTTTTTGGTTGTTCTCTTATGATCTGACTTAAAATCTGATATATAATTTGTGCGGGCGAAGTCGCTGGTTAACTCTAGTAATATTATAAAATCACAAAATTATTAATCAGCTACTACATACTTGTACATTTGGGTCGAGTAGCCATTAATGTTTTATTTATATGGAACAAAACGAGTCGTTCAGATCAGTTTATTCCCGATTTCAATTTTGTCTCCAATGGTAAAAGTTGGACAGAGTCTCGGTACTACTAGTGAAACGTGGATGTTCTGAAGTTTCAGAATGTTGCTGACTACCCCCTTGGGGAATATAGTCGTGAGCATATGCTATGCTATGCTATGGTAAAAGTTGCCTAGTTTGATGATCCGAAGCACCTCCTTAAAAATGTAAAGCAAAAAGCATATTAAAGTTTACACAGTCATTGTAAATTGAAATTGAAAAACTTTTTATGGTAAGTCCAAGTATAAAATAAAACCGGCCAAGTGCGTGTCGGGTCACGCGCAGTGTAGGGTTCCGTAGTTGCCCTTCACAATTTATGGACTTAGAAGGGGCTTTTTGTTTTATACAACGGTTTTAGCCACAGAACATTTTCTATGGTTTTACCGACTCCGAGTACATTTTTTAAGTTGGTTGACTAAAATTCGTTAACTTGTAAACCCTACTTGGCCGCGAGATAGTTTTCCTTTTAAATTCATTATACTGGGTGGAACGTAACTAGGGTCTTTCCCTTTAAGGGTATATTCGGACAATGAAACTAAACAACTTTCCCTAAGGAACATAAATCGAAAAATGGTTTTCCCACACCCACAATATTAAAAAAACCTATTTAACGAAACCCCACATGGTATAGACGAGAAAAAAAAATGTCATCCCACTTCACGTGTAGTGGTACCTTAAAAATATATTTTTCAATATATTATTTTACTGCTTTGTCGGTGTATATCCATGCCAAATTACAGCATTCTAGTACTAAGTCTCTGAGCTAAGCCGCGGATAGACGGACGGACAGACGGACAGACGGACGGACATGGCGAAACTATGTAGGTATAAGGGTTCCTTGTTGACTTCGGAACCCTAAAAATGATGCAGAAAGACAGAGAGCCGCTCTTCAATTAATATTATTACGAAGGTATATACTTGAATGTGAACGCAAACTCGTCATGTGTAATAGATAAAGGCCTCTCGAACGCAATATTGTTACGCCAAGATTAATAACACTCATAGAGATCATTCGCGAGCCGCTGAAGAACGAAGCGAAGGGATAATAACAAGCCTGTCAGGGAAAAGGTGTTGTCAATAATTTCTGTATTGATTCATTCGTCATCCCTTATTTTTATGACGCGTAATTTTTTTGTTTACTTGAATGTGAAAGATTTTTTTTAAAGTAGGTCATCGTAGCGAGATAAAATATATACCAGTTTTTAGGTCTAATCATGGGCTGACAACCTCAGGGTTAACCCTGAGGTTTAAGCTCGAAAAAAAATAAAAAATGGTCTAAGTAATCATAAGTTTATGAACACTAAAAGTTTCATCAAAATCGGACCAGAGTTTCTAACAAATCGGTGATTTCAATTTTCGAGTCGGGGACACCTGTGCCCTTCGCCGATAAACTTATGTGCAGTTTGGCGCGGTAATTTTTAAGACAATCCAATGTACCCATTGAAGTGAATAAATAAATTAAAAAAACCTATGCTCTAATAATAATCTTCAATAGTACAGACACATTTTAATATCACAGGTGTGAGTTTTTAGTACATCAATTAGCATATCTCTTATTTTATTCCTGATACGCGTGATCGAAGATTCTATTAAAGTTATGGATTTTACTGAATATCGCTACATTGATATCTAGCTAGATCTAAAAAGCCCAAGCTCTTAAGCTTGGGGTTTTTAGGTCTATTGATTATTTGTGGTTGGGCTATTGCAAGCAAGGGTCGTAGTAACACGGAGACCAGCGCTGGTCCTTTTGTGTTCGCCCCAAGCTCACCCATATTTACGCATACCTCCGAACTTATGGTATTTTCATTCTCGGGAATGCAGGTTTCCTCACGATGTTTTCCTTCACCGCCGAGCTAGTAAATGATAAATACAACCGTACATAAATTCCGAAGAACTTAGTGATACAGGCCAGGAATCGACCCGCGGCCTCTTCCGTATGGGCTATCATCGGTCTTTTAAGGTCTAGCTAGTTTGATATCAATGTAGCGATCTTCAGTAAAATTCGATTAAAAACAATATTATATTCTCACAAGGTACATCTAACATCAAATATAAATACTACTCATCACACGCTAGAACCAAGCATACTCTTTCTTATACTGTGACGAAACTGTCTCCCAGGTAAGTACTCGAAAGACACTTAAAATGTGTGAGTGTATAAAAGCCTAAAAATAAAGCAGAGAACTAAGAAGTGGAAACCCCGTTTTCAAAACAAAAGGCAGAAAAAGAAGAAGACGTTTATTTATTCTCCGGACATGAAACAAATACTGCGCTTGCGAAACCGGGCGTGGGCAAAAGCTTTGAAGCCAATTTTGACGTAGCCTAGGACATAGCCCTGACATAGCCTGTTAGATTTGTGAGTGACGAGTACCAGGGAAGCGTGTAATTTCTCTATGAGTATAATAGCATGCTAGTCAAGCCAACATCAAATTACCATAATATTCTTTATAGAAAAGATAATGTTCGTGATGCAAGTGGGTGCATAATACTTATAGCTTAAGGTTTAAGTTTCCACAACAGCATTACAAAAACAATTTACAGCTTTAAATTCAAAAGAATTTCCATCTTATTCCCTTTGTACATAAGGACTATTCTTCCTAACCTTTTCAGCCTGTTTCCTTAGTTTATCTTTTTTCACAGACGAATGGGTTCTCATGCAGTAGAAGAATATTTTTGTAAACATATCCGATTTCGATCGGCACTTGCGATGAAGCCAATCGTGTTCCAGTGATACTTTGGCTCACGCTGTATAATAGTGCCCTTGTCATTGAAATCGATATTAGGTAGTTAATAATATGTAGGTATGTATAAAACGTAGTGATTACTTGCTCAGTGGGTATGTATGTCGAGTCTGTTGGTTACATCTTCTTACAGCTATTAAACCTAGTTGTATGTAGAATGGACATCTTATATAGAAATGGAATCCTATGTGCGTGTACCTAATTGACAACATTAAATGTTTTTAACCACCTGTTTTTAATTAAAAATATAAAAATAGGTTAAAAAATAAGAGATACCTACGTATTTCTCCGATTTAATTTTTGACCGATATTTCTATTTTTAATTTATATTTGAATTTTCTAAAAAACGTTAGATGAATGGCTATAATACCTTGGCCTCAATAAAATTAAAAATAAAAACTGTCAAATACAATAGAAAAGCCATAGATATAGTAACTAGATGAAACCCAGTGAAACCATACCGTGGCCGCACATGAAACAGCAATAGTGTGACTTTTGCATACAAAAAGTTGGTTTGTTTGGCAAGATGTCATCAACATTCCATAGGTTTGACAATGGTTTGACATCTTGCCAAACAAAAAAACCGGCCACGGCGACTGAAACAAAAAATAATATTTCTGTCTTTTTTGTTTACATAAGTTTTCATAACTGGCTATCCCGCTCTCTCATTTCTTGGCTCCATCTTTCAGCGTAAGCGAAAAGTTTTTTATCTAAGAGAAAAGCCAAGCAGGCAAAGGTCATCCAACCAATATTTTAATTTTCAGTATTTTTCAAAAAAATAATGGATAGAAAAATCTGATAATTTTGATATAATCTTTGAATCCTTGAATCACATAATCTCCAAATGGTTTTCTAATTTTAGTACCTTTATTAAAATGAAATGTTGTCAATTCGAGCGTGAGATGATCGCATTTGGACCTTTGCTGTGACCGATCGCACGAAATAGCGATTCAGCCCAGCGAAAGCGAAATATTTTTCGTCTATGCGATTCAACATACAGTGTCGTAATTAACCATAGCGCAATCACGTGGACTTACATTTTGTATGTGGGTTAGGCTGCCTGTCCATTGACGCGATCTGGCTGGCGGAGCGTTTTATTAACCAATCAGGATTGCATAAAATCTCGGCCGAGCTCCTGATTGGTTAATATTTTCCTCGCTACCACAGGTCCGGCACTTCAAACAACGTTTTAGATTTGACATGATGACATTCGCACATGCGCAGTTTGCGAAAATTGTGCATGACATATGTGTAGGGTTGACTTAACACGCATCGTATGAACTACCTTATACATTTCGTTACTTTTTATAGTTCATTCTGTAATTAAAAATAGTTTTTAAGCTAAAGAATCACAGAAAATGTGAATTTAGCGTTATTTTCCAACGTTTATTTTTACAGTGAGGAGGAAAATAAAATATATTTTATGTAGTCAAATCCAACGGGTGCGCGCGCCTGACTGCATACCCTTACTCGGCTTCCCTCAAGTTACCACAGAGAGTGTGAGGGGAGGTGAGGTATCTGAAGTCAGAGGGGGCGGGGAGTGGCCGTTCTGTATTTAGAACTATATACTATTACCTATTCTGTGTCGCTACACCGCTCCGCCAGCCAGCTCGCGTCAATGGACAGGCAGCCTTACTGCGGATTCGTTCGGTCGGTCGGTGCTATGCGATCATCGCACGATCGCGCGAGTCAAAGCGCGATGACTCATCAGGACGACGACGACGCCGAATGCAGTATTCGCTGCTCTGGGCGAAAGCATCGTGTCTTTTGCACTTCGATAAATTACTTTAATCGAAGAATAAACACACATCTAATAAAAACACTGCCTCTTTACTACCCTTTACATTCCACTTCGTAATTGGGACTTTTTTCAGTGTTTGTTTGTATGTTCTTTATTCGATTTGAAAAACAAGTGAGCGACTATGTTGTCAATCAGGTATCAACCATAAAAAAACCTTCTTTATGGTATCAACATACTGTCAACATACATTTGACATTTTGACGTGATTTTGACATACATTCTGTCATTGCATGCAAAAAGTGAATAAAGCGTATTTTGTGAATAAAGGACAATAATGGCATTTAGAACTACTAAAACTCTTTATAGTAAGTATTTAGGTATTAAATAATAGTAACTATACGATACAAAAGTGAACTATAAATTATAATTGTTAATATTTCATTTCAGCATTTGCTCTAAGCAAATGGGCCTACAATAAAGCTGCTTTCAACAGATATGGTAATGTATAGTTTTCTTTGGCTCTCGCTTATAGAACGGACCACCCCCTTCTCGTGGGTATTTCCTACTCATAGAATGGACCACCCCGTTGCTGTGGGTATTTCCCGCTTATAGAAAGGACCACCCCCTTCCCGTGGGTAACGTATGAGTCAACTAAGGGATAAGGTTTCTTAGTAGTGTGTCTGTGCAAGAAAGGCTGGCCCCTTATTGACACATCATTCCGAACTGAAAACTTTCAAAATGCTAAAAGTGAGCATTTCTGAAAACTGACTTTTACTAAAAATATTTATAGTACGAGATACGAACGTAAGATCATGCACCTATCCCTTAGGCGAACGGCATGTGATTCATGTTAAAGTTTACACAGGGGTTCACACAATGCCACCGGGTTGCCTAGCAAAATCTTGCCGCAAGTACCTTTACCATGATGATTTATGGTACCATATTTACCAAAAATGCACCTATCTTTTAGGCCAGCGAATGGGGTGCCATCGGAAGGAGACCGATCTGAAGATCTCGAAAGACTAGGGTTGCCACCTCTCAGTCTGCCGCAACTCTAGGGTTGCCAGGTTCAAAGAAGTCATTTTTTACGAGAAATGCACCTATAAAGTAGGGACTTAATTTCTACACCAAATTGAAGCTATCGTCTTCGTCGACACGGTGGACCAGGGTTGCCAGCCTAAAAGCTGCCGCAAATGAGGGTTGCCAGCACTTTTACCAACAATTACACATACCTGATAGGAACGATTTTACCAAGTAAATGGGGTGCCATCGGAAGGAGACCGACCTAAAGAACTGGAAAAACGAGGGTTTTCACCTCTCAGTCTGCCGCAACTCCAGGGTAGCCACGTTCAAAGAAGTCATTTTTAACGAGAAATGCACCTATAAAGTAGGGACTTAATTTCTACACCAAATTGAAGCTATCGTCTTCCTCGACACGGTGGACCAGGGTTGCCAGCCTAAAAGCTGCCGCAAATGAGGGTTGCCGGCACTTTTACCAACAATTACACATACCTGATAGGAACGATTTTAACAAGTAAATGGGGTGCCATCGGAAGGAGACCGATCTAAAGAACTGGAAAAACTAGGGTTTTCACCTCTTAGTCTGCCGCAACTCTAGGGCTGCTAGGTTCAAAGAAATAATTTTTAAGCGAAAAGTGCACCTGCAAAGTAAGGATTAATTTCTACACAAAATCGAAGCCATCGTCTTCTACCAGACCAGACTCTCGCCAGACCTGATCTACCATGGAAACTCTCGTTTTCTAACATGTATACATATTACATAGGGCATACACTGAAATGCGTTACATACCTTCCTACTTAAGGTTAAATTAATTGTGAAGACGGATACCTATAGGTAAAGGTAAACCGATTATTTCATTCATAGTTAAATACGTTTCATACATATTTATAAACACTCTAGTACAGCAAACAATGTTGATATTTAATAATAAAAATGGACCAAGTAAAAGGACAATGGGCAAAAATGTCTGGAGTGTGGCCCCGCCCTACTAAACCTTCAGTAAGTATGGCATGTCTGTCTAATTGTTGGTCTATTTACATGCATTCAATAACATTAACGCGCATTCCAGAAATACTTTATTATTGAAGATAATATACATGGTGTAATAAAAAACCCTATTAATAATTTTAACCTCTCGTTTAAAATCAATTGTTTTCGTCGCGCGGATCCGCGTTCCGGCATACCAAAGGTTAAAGGGCTAGTTAATACCATCAAAACGAACAACTTTCACCACGGAGACAACTTCGAAAAAATAATACAATCTGGTGTTTTAGACAAAACTGCAGTAGGTACCTTCAGCCGAATTTTTCCCCGACGTTCTCTCTGTAGGTAACGTTGTTCAGTTTGATGGTGTTAAATTAAATATTACTAGAGTGTCTTATTACACCAGTATACACTGACACCAACGAAAACTCTAGCACACAACAAATTCTTTTTAAATTTTCTGCCTAAGCTCAAATTGTTTTCTTTTTAACCGACTTAAAAAAAGGAGGTTATCAATTCGATTCGTATGTATGAATCATTCCCATCACGTCGCTTCCCATGACGCCGCTTCTGTAGATGTGCCTTGGTTCTATTCCCATCATGTCGCTCCTTCTATGTGAGTACAGGCGAATGTAATATTAAAGGAATTGCAAAATATTAGGGCTTCCAAACAAATATAAAAAATTTCATAGGTGTATGTATGTTTGTATGTATGTTTGTCCACGCATATCTCCGAAATTATTAATCGAATTGTGACCATTCTTTTTTTATTGGCTTACATTTACTCCAATTTAGGGAACAATTTAAGTTACATCAAAATCGGTTCAGTAGTTTTCAAGATAATTATGAACTAATACGTGTAAGTGTGACGGCCTGGTTTGTATGTATTTGCATGATAACTTTTGCATTTCTAAAAATTATAATTTTATTTGAAGTCATTCCGCCCCGCCACAGACCGACGCATGCTTGGACTCATAGTTACAGTGCACCAATAAATTTGACACAGCTCAGTCGTTTGAAGTTGTATTTTTATACCATTAATGTTGTAAGATAGCTTATAAAATTCTGTATGTTTTATGTAATAGCTATAATCACAATAAAGCTACCGGTTTCCGAGAAAACTGGAGGAATGATTGCTGGTAGGTAACAAAAAATACAATAAATTTAAAATATTTCAGTAAATACACATTTTTCAATTTAGGTGTCTATGAAATGATTAAAGTAAATTTAATATGCTTTCAAATGACACCTTGCAAAACCTAATTAACCTCAGGTGCGATACAATTGAAGAAAAATTAAAACCGTCGGCAGCGCGTATATGGAAACCCTTTCAGTACTCAGAGCCCCCGGTCCGGGGAGTTTCAAGTATTATTTCAAAGAATGGTTCCAGTAAACCATTCCACTATTCAGATCTGAGCACGATCTGAGTTCGGGTATTAATTTCGGAACACTTTTAAAGAAAAATCAAATAAAAAGCTTCCACTATTCAGAATCTTACTTTATGGTACTAACGAGTTGGATCTGAGCCGCGGGAGGAATTTATGTGCGATGTTCCTGGACTTCAGATCGCCTGCCGAAACGAGTGAGCTACCTATTATCGCGTATTCGCTTCGTTTTTTTTTAATTTTCTTTTGATTTTAATTAGTTCTGTTATAATGAGTGAACAAATTTACATATTTACAAGTCGGTAGGTAGGTAAGTACTGCAGTTTTGTATGAAACATCCCTAGTGAACCACCCTTTAAATATTACTCGGGTGTCTTGTTAAGAAAAATTATCCAAATGCCCGATAATTAGTTTATGGCATTTTATAGACACTTTTATGTACCTACCAAGTTATTCACCATAATTTTGACACTACTACAAATTTTATTTTTTCATCATCATTATCATAATCACGATATACACCACTAGTTTTAATTAGGTACTAACATAATTGTATGAATGTTTTGTAAAATGTTGTTAGTATAATGCCCTCCCTAAAGGGGAAAAGTGAGGAAACACCCCATTTTTTATTTTTTAAATATTTGAAGTTTGAGGTTATAATTAGTTAAAAAGTGCAATTTTTAGTATCCTGCAGTCCAAAAATAGGTGGTAGGGAGCGTGGGAGGAGAGGGAGGCCCCCTATGCCCCCCCCCCCCCCACCACCCACGCTGGGAGGCAAAAAAGAAGTGAATAAACGAAAAATTTTGTTTTTTTGTAACGGACAATGAGAGGGGGGGGGGGGGGGGTGAGAGGGTGAGCGAGGGGGTGAGCGAGGGGGTGGGCGAGGGGGTTGGCGAGGTGGTGAGCGAGGGGGTGAGCGAGGTGGTGGGCGAGGGGGATAGTGAGGGGGTCGGCGAGGGGGGAGGAGGATGGGGAGGGGAGGGCCCCCGGGGGGTCTCCCACAAAAAATCATACAACGAGCAAAACCGCAGTTAATGTTAAAAAACCTTTCTGTACCGGCATTGGCACTGGGCCGTAGCGGAGCGGCGGAGGCCTGGCTCCTTTTTGGCAGAAGTAAGGGGTGCAATAAATAAGTGCGGAGCGAAGCGCAGCAAACGCGTTTCGACTTGTAACAATGCATCTTTTTTTTTAGGTATTTTTTCTGGCTTTGCACATAGCCTTTTTTGCGCTTCGGGGGGGGGGGTATAGAATACAAATACAAATACAAATACAAATACAAAAATTTTTATTGTGACACACAGGTAAAAATATGATATTACAGTAGTAAAAAAGTATCTCTGTGGCCTACCAGAAGGCATACAAAATATATAGGTATTGTTATACCTGAAAAAAACGTAATGATTGAATGAATTTAATTAAGAAATCAATAATTTAACTATAGAAGTATTTAAAATTAAAATTGTACCTAAAATCAAAACCTTTCTGATAATAGAGGGTCCCCCTCTCCCACCCCTCCCGCTCCCTTAATATATATATTGTATTTTGTACCCCATTTAAAAGGGGGTATCCCCCCTTTGGGGTGGTAAGGGGGGTACCCCCCCTCTGAGGTTGTAAGAGGGGTTGGCCCCCCTCCCCTCCCCCAAATTCGTGCAGCAGGACACCAAAAATTGCACTTTTTTGCTAATACTTACTTAATAATCTCAAACTTCAAAAATTAAAAAGGGGGGTTTCCTCACTTTTTCTCTTTAAGAGGGGTTGTGGGTATCCCCCCTCCTCCCCCCCCCCAAATTCGTGCCGCAGCTTACTAAAGCAACCCCCTCCCGGACCCCAGCACTATTGGAGTTCTGAGTACTGGAAGGGTTTCCATATACGCGTCGGCAGCCATTTTTATGACGTCACTGCTACCCCCTGCACCACTTTGGAATTATACAACAAGCAGTTTCGTGATCAGGAGAGTACCCCGAACACAGTCATACCTGTTGTAGGTATATACAGAAGTTACATACGAGATTTGGTTTAGAGACGACTTTTTTGCGGGTGGCCGATAGTCTATATACTGGACTCCCTTCTTGTCAAGGAAATTCCGTGATTGTAAACTCCATGATTGTAAACTCCATGATTATAAACCACTACAAATTTTATGAAATAAAATTATTATACTCTGTCAGAATTATACGTTTGTCGTTTGTTTTTCGAGTGTGACAATCGAAACCTCGTGGACATCATTTGTTACGTATTAAGCTTGTCGGCCATACCTAAATAACAAAATCATAGTAACCATGAAAACCTGTTTTTTATGTACTGGCGGCACTGTCGAAAAAGTCCAAGAATTTAATAATATCAGTTTCGAAAAAACAATTGATTTTAAACGAGAGGTTAAAATTATTAATAGGGTTTTTTATTACACCATGTATATTATCTTCAATAATAAAGTATTTCTGGAATGCGCGTTAATGTTATTGAATGCATGTAAATAGACCAACAATTAGACAGACATGCCATACTTACTGAAGGTTTAGTAGGGCGGGGCCACACTCCAGACATTTTTGCCCATTGTCCTTTTACTTGGTCCATTTTTATTATTAAATATCAACATTGTTTGCTGTACTAGAGTGTTTATAAATATGTATGAAACGTATTTAACTATGAATGAAATAATCGGTTTACCTTTACCTATAGGTATCCGTCTTCACAATTAATTTAACCTTAAGTAGGAAGGTATGTAACGCATTTCAGTGTATGCCCTATGTAATATGTATACATGTTAGAAAACGAGAGTTTCCATGGTAGATCAGGTCTGGCGAGAGTCTGGTCTGGTAGAAGACGATGGCTTCGATTTTGTGTAGAAATTAATCCTTACTTTGCAGGTGCACTTTTCGCTGAAAAATTATTTCTTTGAACCTAGCAGCCCTAGAGTTGCGGCAGACTGAGAGGTGAAAACCCTAGTTTTTCCAGTTCTTTAGATCGGTCTCCTTCCGATGGCACCCCATTTACTTGTTAAAATCGTTCCTATCAGGTATGTGTAATTGTTGGTAAAAGTGCTGGCAACCCTCATTTGCGGCAGCTTTTAGGCTGGCAACCCTGGTCCACCGTGTCGAGGAAGACGATAGCTTCAATTTGGTGTAGAAATTAAGTCCCTACTTTATAGGTGCATTTCTCGTTAAAAATGACTTCTTTGAACGTGGCTACCCTGGAGTTGCGGCAGACTGAGAGGTGAAAACCCTCGTTTTTCCAGTTCTTTAGGTCGGTCTCCTTCCGATGGCACCCCATTTACTTGGTAAAATCGTTCCTATCAGGTATGTGTAATTGTTGGTAAAAGTGCTGGCAACCCTCATTTGCGGCAGCTTTTAGGCTGGCAACCCTGGTCCACCGTGTCGACGAAGACGATAGCTTCAATTTGGTGTAGAAATTAAGTCCCTACTTTATAGGTGCATTTCTCGTAAAAAATGACTTCTTTGAACCTGGCAACCCTAGAGTTGCGGCAGACTGAGAGGTGGCAACCCTAGTCTTTCGAGATCTTCAGATCGGTCTCCTTCCGATGGCACCCAATTCGCTGGCCTAAAAGATAGGTGCATTTTTGGTAAATATGGTACCATAAATCATCATGGTAAAGGTACTTGCGGCAAGATTTTGCTAGGCAACCCGGTGGCATTGTGTGAACCCCTGTGTAAACTTTAACATGAATCACATGCCGTTCGCCTAAGGGATAGGTGCATGATCTTACGTTCGTATCTCGTACTATTAGTTGTTGTAGCCTTAGATAGAAGTAAAAGTTGTAGCAGAGCTTCCGACCACCCCGGTAGGGAATAATCCCTACGACCATAAGGTCGTGAGCATGACTTTTATCACTACATAGTATAAAACAAAATCGTTTCCTTGTCTGTCTGTCTCTATGTATGCTTAGATCTTTAAAACTACGCAACGGATTTTGAAACGGTTTTTTTAATAGATAGAGTGATTCAAGAGGAAGGTTTATATATAAGCATTGCACCCGTGCGATGCAGGGGCGGGTTGCTAGTTACTTAGTAACATAAAATTACTATAGATTTGTCAACATTAAAGGTGATGTTGCTTATATAAAAATATAAATTGGGTATAACTTGAGAACTGACTCTTGTTTTGTCTTCAAAAGAAGGGACACCGAACAGGACACAAAGCTTTATTAAAACAGGCGTGAGGTTAACCTCATGCTTAAGCGTGAAGTTCATTGCATTTTGGCCATTTTGGCGGACAAATTAACTATGTAAAAAATATGTTCTGGTCTCCGGCGTAAAAGAGATTAAGCGTTTTGATATCATCAATGGGAATAAACACATCACACAATCCTATATGGATGTTTGTATGTTTATGTTATGGCTTAATCACGGCTAAACGGATTTTGATGAAATTTGACACAATATCATAGAATATAAAGTATGTTCCGGATTAACATAAATACATAAACCCACCACCGCAATCCCTTTCGGGGTTGTCAGAGACAAAGCAACAAATACCAACCCTCTATCACTCTATCTAAGAATATAGTTGAAGCAATGAAGCAATGCTCACATTTAGCAATTTAAGTTTCAGAATGGAATGACGTGTCAAGTGGTAAGAGGTGGCTGGTCAGTCTTTCGTCCACATAAACACTACATAAGAAACCGAGACGAAGTCTCTCACAAGAGCTAGTACACAATAATGAAAAGGTCTATTAACTACAGTCAGTTTAAAGTTTCATCGCGGTAGGAATGCCTTCGTTATTCGTTTATTTACCTATACCCTACATTCTTCTTATTGTGTGGGCAGTAAGGCCTGGTGTCAGATTTTTCAAACCGCCTTACGGCATCTGGTGAAATATACTGCATTGAAAACGATAGATTTATAAAAACTAAGACAATACAAATACAAACTATATAACAGTTGACTAAAATTTGCCATGAGACGGTTATAATGAGGCTATTGTTCATTGATGTGTTGCTGATGGGTCTTTTTGCCCATTACAAAAGTATACGTTTCTTTTGCAGTGTTTGTGAATGAAACCACTTAATACAATTACCACTATTATTTTATTTATTAGCTTACTTCATCCCACTGCTGGGCATAGGCCTCTCCCTTGCTCTTCCACTCGTTCCTGTTTTGGGCAACCTCTGGCCACTGGTCGTCAAATTTATCCAGGTCATCCCGCCACCTCTTCCTGGGTCGACCTGGACGTCGACGACCGTTATCAGGGATCCAGGGCATGATGGTTTTTGCCCATCTCTCAGGATGCATCCGACAGACATGACCGGCCCACTCCCATTTAAGTTTGGCGCTGTTCTCTCTGACGACGTCGGCGATTTGAGTTTTGGAGCGCAACGTGGTATTTCTGACCCGGTCAGTTCGTTTAACACCCAGAATGCAGCGCTCCATCGCTCTCTGGCAGACCTTAAGCTTGCACTTTTGGGCCTCAGTAAGTGACCACGTTTGAGCTCCGTAAGTTAGGATGGTATAATTGATTATGCACGTAAAACCACCTTACAGTACACAAGAGCACGCTTAAACAGGTGGTTGCTAGTAATAGCAAGGTTGCTGACGATCCCGAAAGGAAATTCAGTCTGCATTCGTGAGTTTATGGATGAACGTACTCTGTATTTGCAGGTCTGTACCGTGACGACGTGCTCTATGAGACCGAGGACGTGCAGGAGGCACTGCGCCGCCTCCCTCGATCCGTCGTCGACGAACGCAACTACAGGCTATTGAGAGCTATCCAGCTGTCTGGCGCTAAAGTAACATTTTATAAAATACTTGCCCGTGTACTTTCACCGATCAGAACGGTCAGTGGGCAGACCAGCAGCCAGGTGGTCGGATGACCTTTGTAAAGTAGCCGGCAAAAAGCGAATGAGACTAGCGTTGGACCGTTTTGGTTGGCGTGAAAATGAAGAGGCCTATACCCAGCAGTGGGGTTTACCAGGCTGATGATGATGATGTGTTTTCACCTGGACACCCAATTTAGGTTGCTTTACCACCAAAGCTGTGCGAAGAACCTAACCTGTGAGAGCGAGAAATCCACCAATAAAATTGCTTCATTTATTAGCCTCTCACGGCGCTGCTTTGGTGGGAAAGGGTTTAGCGGTGCGTGAATTTTTACATACCATAAATGCGATTTTTGAAAATCATACGAGCGAATTGGCAGTAGAAAGATGCATAATCTCCATAGTAATTTTGATATTTTCTATTGCCAATTCGCTCGTATGATTTTCAAAAATCGCACTTCATGTGAGCTAAAGATGCGTGCGATGGATGCAAGCGATGCGTGGTGTACGAGGCATACAAGAGTCCTTCTTTATTTGCTGACGGATTTTTTCGTGTGATTATCCGACCATGAAACTGTACAACTTTCTCTACGGGACCATAGTCGAAATCGCGTTAAAAAAATCAGCTATCCCACACATTTAGGTCGAGTAGGATCACAGTTTTGTATGGTACAGCTGAATTTTTTCGCGTCCTTAATATTTTTTTCCTTTATAAGGCTCCCACACATAACTGCGAATTCGTATAGCATCGCAAATATCTGCGAGCGAAAATCATATACAGGGTGTACAATAAAATGGGACAGCTACTTAAAGGGGTGCTTCAGACCATCAAACTGAACAACTTTCTCTATGGGACCAATATCGAAATCGCGGAAAAAAAATCTGCTGTCCCATACATTTCAGTCGAGTTATGTTTGCAGTTTTGTATGGGAGAGCGGATTTTTTTTCGCGATTTCGATATTGGTCCCATAGAGAAAGTTGTTCAGTTTGATGGTCTGAAGCACCCCTTTGAGTAGCTGTCCCATTTTATTGTACACCCTGTATAAGTCATCGTAATAAAGTCATCGAGCACTCGCAGATATTCGATGTGAATTCGCAGTTATGTGTGAGAGCCCTTAAGGTCGTCATCATGATCAGCTTATAAGTAATATACCGCATGACCACATGACTGCCCCATGCGGGTTGATGGATCGCTTCAGAATTTCTTCTCTATGTTATGTAGCGTATGCAGGTTTCCTCGCGATGTTTTCGTCCACCGTCTGAGATCATTCGGTATTACATAAGTTATGAAAACTCATACTGTTCTGTTTCAAGGTACATCTTCCTAAAGAAGAATGGACAAAGTTTGAGGAGGATAAACTTTACCTTTCACCGATGGTTGAGACGGTGAGGAAGGAAAGGCTGGAGAGGGAGCAGTGGGAACAGAATTACTAGAACTACATATTGGTTACTGATTGGTGTTGTTTCGGAATAGAATTATACAAAAATTTTGACTTCATTTTGATTGTTTTAGTTATGGTATGAACTAATGGCTCCCACACATAACTGCGACGTCGCATCGCATCGCAAATATCTGCCCGCGCTCGAAGACTTATTACGATGGCATATACAACGTGTTAATAAATTAGCGCAAAACCTCATACACCCCAACTGATTTATAACAAAATAATTAGATTGAAACAATAATTTCATTATTTTGATAGTTAAAATTTAAAGTTTTTCGCAATTTAAATTTTGAAGTTAAAATGATTTGTTATCATTTCAGCAATGAATGAAAGCGCTAACGTACTCGTGGACACATTTTAAGAATCTTGTTTTGGTAGTAAGTAGGATGAGTGTGCCCGTGAGGTGGGTTGACATCGGGTTCAGAAAATTTTAAATTTTTTTAAAAAAATATTTAATTTTTTGAAAAAAATTACCTATGTTGAAACCATGATAATTTGATTCTGCTCTCAATTCTAAACAAACTACTTTCTAGTTTTGCGTTAATTCATTAACACGTTGTATATTATTATTGCACGCAGCGCATCGCAGATATTTGCGATGCGATGTGACGTGACGTCGCAGACCGCAGTTATTGTGTGGGCCGTAACAGTAACCGTAACATCCTGTCTGAAAGAAGATTAGTTTGTGTTCTGTTTTTGTTTCCTAATGAGCGTTTTTCTTTTCTTTTTTTAATTTTAGTTCCTAAAAAACTCGACAGATGACATTCTTATTGCTCAATAGCTCAATAGAGACGTAGGCAAGATCCTGTCAAAATCATGTCAAGACTGTGCCTGACTTTTTTTTTTAAAGGCCAAGGGATCGAGCCCATACAAACATGTCAGACGTAATCAGTTTCATATTTTCGATTAAAATTCTTCGTAAATAATGAAATATTCAATCAAAAGACGCGCTGGCATCTTTTTGATCATATCTTCTACCTCTTTATTATTTTAAAGAAACACTTTTTGATATTTTGACCTTTATTCGCACAGACCGTAACGCCATCTATCGATCCACTAGAAAGCCAAAAGAAAAACGCTCATTGTGAAAGTCAAGTTCATCCAAGAAGATTACTTCAACCTTCTTGAGTTCATCAGAAATTCTGTCAAAAAGTTTTTTGCTTATTTCGCCGCATACGAAGAAGTCATTTGATTGTATTTGTTGCAACCTGTTGAAATTCAGTTTTTACCTGTAAGTACGTACTTATTAAAAAAAATTAATTGTAAGGTGTCTGCCTTTTAAATTATAACCTTGTTTTTGCAATATTTTCCACATTAGAATTAATTTATCCGATACCTGCATGTCTAGTATGATTTCTCTACACGCGCGCGACTCGCCTTCGCTGCATACAAAATAACCTGTTCCCGCGCTTTTTGGAGAGCGCAAGCCGCGCTTGCCGCGACTTGTAGCATGGAAAAAAGCAGAGTCGCGCGCGTGTAGAGAAATCATGCTAGACGCTCTGGTTTTTTTTCGTAAGTCGTAAAGAAAATCGCTCGTCAAAACTCATATTTACATGATAAATGTACGAGCGTGTAGGCTGCGAATCAGCAGGCAGATTATCAGATTATTCATTCACGCTGAGCACGCATGCAGGTTTATTGTACCTCACCTTTAACACAATTTGTTGATCTGCCTTCCCTCATCACGGTCCTTCTGAAAGAAATTTGATTCAGCAACATTTTATGTCCTTTTTACTGTCGACAGACATCTGCAATACCTGAGTTTTACACTCTAGGGTTATGGGTACATCTATCAAAATTCTATCATACAGGTGGCCAAATTGTTCATTTTAAATCTTGCTAGAGTGCAGTAAAATTCAATTTACTCTCGTAGTGTTTTTTAGGACTCTAATGTTTCATGCATCACGACTATATTCCCCGAGGGGGTAGTCAGAGATATTGTGAAACCTCAGAACATCCACTTTTCGCTTATAGTACCGAAACTGTCCAGTGTGACGATGAGTGAGCCCGTCACTTGTAACCGACAGTGGGTAGTACAATACAAGTCTCGAAATTGAAGCATACGGTTTCCTCACGATGTTTTCCTTTACCGAAAAGCCAGTTAGTCCGAGATCCGACCGTAAAATTATGCACCTATTTCATAGGCGAACGAAATGTAATTCTAGTGTATGTTTATACAGAGGTTGATTCAACGCCGCCAAGTTGCCTAGAAAAATCTTGCCGCAAGTACCTTTTCCATTAAAATTTTTGGTATAACTTTTTCCACGAGTCTGTTAGGGAAGTGAATGAGACGCCATCGGAAGGAGACTGATCTAAAGTACTGGAAAAACTAGGGTTGCCACCTCTCAGTCTGCCGCAACTCTAGGGTTGCCAGGTTATAAAATAATTTCTTTGAACCTGGCAACCCTATAGTTGCGGCAGATTGAGAGGTGGCAACCCTAGATTTTCTAATACTTTTGATCAGTCTCCTTCCGACGGCGCCTCATTCACTTCCCTAACAGACACGTGGAAAAAGTTATACCAAAAATTTTAATGGAAAAGGTACTTGCGGCAAGATTTTTCTAGGCAACTTGGCGGCGTTGAATCAACCTCTGTATAAACATACACTAGAATTACATTTTGTTCGCCTATGAAATAGGTGCATAATTTTACGGTCGGATCTCGGGCTAAGTGGTGTTAGAAATCTCACTAATATTATAAATGTCAAAGTTTGGATGTTGAGTTTGTCACTCAATCACGCATAAACGCCTGAACGGATTTGGAGGAAACTTGGCACGCAGATAGAATATATTCCGGATTATTAACACATAGGATACTTTTTAAGGTCCACGCACACGGAGTCGCGGGCAACAGCTAGTCGTACATAAATTCCGAACAACTCATTGGTATGAGTCGGCCTGGACGGGATCAAACCATCGGCCTCCTGCACGGCAGGCCAGGTTACTCGTCGCTGAACCACCACGGCTTATTGGGCACCACGTATTTTTTAAGGCCTCATAGATTTCAAAATCAGGGAAAATAAAGGAAAATAGCATGTCAACCAATGATATCAAAGAGAATATAATCACTACGTTTTACAATGATATTATATAATATCATTGATGTCAACGCTAAAGTAACAAATAGGTTGGTCCATTCGAAAACAATACTTCTTTTTCTACCTATAATTTACAAGAATAATCTTGAAAACATAAAAAGTTAAAATCCGCAGTACAGTACATCTAATCCATGTTACTTTGGGGAATTATTTTTATTCTCATCTCTGTGTTACGCAAACTCTTACGAAATTAAATAACGTGGATCATAAAAGCCACCGCTAATGGACATTTTCGTGCGACCCATAAAATCTCTAACATAGGTGCTTTTTCCTTACCTTTTGATTTGATACGAGAATTTAGCTTTCCATTGCTGTGTTTTTCATACTCTTTATATCTTTTATGTCTTTACAGCCGTTAATGTAATTTAGCATAGCAATAATTCGTAAAATGGTAGGTATTAATGTTGTACGAGTAAAGTATTCTGTTTGGCACCGAATTGTAACGAATGCGTCATCAATGTCTCCGCATGGGACCGCAAAATACTCCACTTTACCAATGTGTGGGCGTAAATTTGCGGAAGATTATGTATTTTTATGATGAATTATGATATATGTAGAGTTTTAACGGAAAATGTTACTTATTTCAATACCTATACAAACAAGAATAAACAGACTCTGTCTAGAGCAGAAGGTGTAGCCAAACTTTTCAAGTATTGAAACTTTAGATTGGTATACCTGGAGGCCTACCTTCAACTACAACTGATAATCAGATTTGGATATCCGTCAGGATTAAATATATTCTTTGATTTGGATAGACATGTATACGTCAACGTTATGCCTTCGATTTAAAACCAAGCTAATGAGTTTATCCAGAATTTCGAAATCCGTAAACCTTCTATCGAATTTCGCATGTAAATAGCTCAAATTCACATCACGTATCTACCTACTTGTATTGGTCAGATCTATAGGAGTAGGTACATGTCACGGGTAAGAGGTGGTAGATGTTAAGTTAATAAAATATACAGTACCTATAAGGTGAAGCTGAGGCAGCCTATTAATAGGGTGTGTGCACTGAAGCAGCGCCTGGGATCGATCTGCTACCGACAAGCCTTCGGCGACCATCGGCGCCTCTATTCTATTTATTATACAATATTACTAAAATATCATTTGGATGAAATGTCAGACTGTTTTAGATTTCCTGTAGGTACGGCAGGGCTATCATATTATCGTACGCGACAAAAGTAAGTTAAGGATATGTTTCCAAGAAGTGAAAATTGTTTATTAATAGAGGAATAATTTAGATTATACCTAATTGTAACATATCATAATGAAATTCAAAATATTATGTAGATAATGTCTAAAATTATAAGGTGTGGGTTATGCCATCTGTGGCAATCTCCACATGGAAGGTATTGAATCTACTTAGAATTGTTTTACTTAAAATATTAGTAAATAGGTATAAAATAATTAATGTTTCTGACCACCCTGTATGTATGTGTATGTGGGGAACCACTACAGATGTCCAGCACCCACAAGTTATAGCAAAGATGCTAACAGATGGCGATACCGTCGCTCACGGAAATATGCTCCATACAAAGACAGCGTTCATCGTAAATACGCAACTCGTAACCTACTACACATAAGGTTCACAATCGAATGCGAGACATAAATCGCGCAAGAGAAATAATCACAGAGATTCGATATATATACAAGGTCCAACTAAGAACTGTTGGACCACGGCCGGTCCCCAGGCATCACACCTAGCCTGGCGGAAGTACTTCCCTTTTCAATGGAGGAACATTCCCAGTAGCACCTCCATATTGGTGACCCTCGACAAAGAACATCGCAACCTGAACACCGCAGAGCAGCAGCGACCAGCTTCAACCAACTCTTCACACCCCTCGACCAGGTCAAACAAGCAGCAGTCACGCCATCAACCCGAAGCCGCACCAGGTCCATCGCAGCTGTCTTCACACCGCTTCCTGGGCCTGCAGCTTCCTCAACGACAGTCAGCGTCTGCATAGAAGGATCTCCCGCAGCCCACGTGTCTGAGCTCACCTCCACGTGGCAGTTCTGCTCGCCTTCTCCACGCCTGTCACTCGCCCGCATCACATCAGGACTTGTCTCCCTGACAGATGCACACACACGCAGCACATCGCTCGTCAAACTCACTTGACTGGAGCCCTGCACCTACACTACATGGATACAGACTGCACACTTCGAACTACTCAACGACCTCCGGTCTGAGGGGGGAGTCCTGTGGGGAACCACTACAGATGTCCAGCACCCACAAGTTATAGCAAAGATGCTAACAGATGGCGATACCGTCGCTCACGGAAATATGCTCCATACAAAGACAGCGTTCATCGTAAATACGCAACTCGTAACCTACTACATATAAGGTTCACAATCGAATGCGAGACATAAATCGCGCAAGAGAAATAATCACAGAGATTCGATATATATACAAGGTCCAACTAAGAACTGTTGGACCACGGCCGGTCCCCAGGCATCACACCTAGCCTGGCGGAAGTACTTCCCTTTTCAATGGAGGAACATTCCCAGTAGCACCTCCATATGTATGTATAAAATAATTAGGTAGGGGTACCATTATAATTATAATGTTATCATAAACAATGTAAGTCATAACATAAAACATAGCTTTATTTCATTGCCTAATAAAATAAATAATATTAGTAAAATGAAAGCTGCTGAAATAAATAATTTTCCTAAAAGTTTTCATTTTCATTTAAATCTTAGTCACGCAATCAAAACATCCACAACTTTAAGTAATGGGCTACTAAATAAAATGAAGATGTAGGTCCCTAATAGTCCCTATCTAAGTAAAGAAACAATGATCAGAATGAGAACTCACGAAACAAGTAAAATAATAAGGTTTTTTTCATACAACTAAATTATTATCTACTTTTTACTTGTGTCTTGATCCCCTTTAAATGTTCACTTCAGCTGCAAGATTATAGGTATACCTATGGTTGTTAGATATTTGCATTTCAACTTCAGCTCAACCATAAATTGTGATAGCTGATGTACCTATACTGAAAAAGACTTCACTAAAATATAATTATAATGTATGCTGTTGTTAATGTTAATTATATGCTGTTGCCCGCAACTTCGTCAGCGTGGACAAGTGATTTTGTTTCATGTCTCGTCTAAGATCATGGTCAGAACCAAGTTTAGGAATCCCGGCATGTAACATTAGAATGGCCATTAAGGAATGGGCTGATAAAAGACACGGCTAGAATGGTCTAGCCTATTGGGTCTGCAACACTATCAGCAATATAACACCACGAATCTCACAGGTCATACTGAACAACAGCAGAAGCAAAGCTCGTGCCATCATCGGAGTCCTCACCGGGCAGTACGCCACAGGCACGATAAAGCTCACCCTAGATCCCATTTGCCGAGCGTGCGGAGATGAGGAGGAAACCATGGAACATTGGTTATTCAAAACTGGGAGATTATAGGTTTTTTCCCCTGAATGCTATTGTCTCCCTCATTTTCCAAATTTTTTAAGGGTGAAGAAAATAAATATGTAGGGGTAAACACAAAAGATACCAGTGGGTCGATGTGTTGCTGGCATGCCAGCCCCCATAATGAGATAAGATAATAAGAAGGTCATGAATAAACTTTAGCTAAATTTAAATTTCAACGACAATGTCGCGATAATAAACTAAGTTTTTAAGCTCATGCTTTCAAGGTTTTTCAGCGAAAACAAAAAAAGTCGGTGGTATTGGAATTAATAATTGTTGCACATTTGCTTTAAAAATACGACTAACGCCATCTATTAAGAATTTAAGATGAAAACGATACTACAATTAAATTAAAGAACGCTAAAAAGAAGAACGCTAGAAAAGGTTAAAAGACAGAGGATTTTTTTGTATTTTTCCAATTCACCTTACACAACAGAGACGTTTTGAGTTAAGTCCAAGTATCGTTGAAAATGGATGAATTTTGAGATAAGGAAACGATTAATTCAATAAACGTCTCTGAATCTTGACCTAAGCGTCAAGATGAACAGGTGTAGAAGTTTTTCATTAATTTATAGAGAAAAGTATATTTTGGGAGAGTCGATTCAACTATAGCGACTACAGTACAGTAGCTGTATCATTAAAGTTATTAAACCTTACAGTAGTAGAATAATTGACTTGAGTTGTCAAATTAAACCGTTTTTGGAGGTTTTCAGGAGATTATCGGCTGGGTAAAAATTATATTTCTTTGTATAATTCTCAATCTAACGTGAAATAGTGGATAATTTAATAAAATAGTGTTAGTGTATTTCACAAAATTATCTACGATTTCACTTTAGGTTCGCAAATAATCACAGAAACCAAATTTTTACCCTGCGATAAGATCCCCAAAAACGGTTCTATTGCTTCGCATCACGTACTTCTTTCTATTACACATTGGTGCCGCTAGCATCTTGCTCTTTGAGCTGTTAGTCACTCTATAGTAACTTTATGGGTAATACACTATTATCATTATTACCTTTCGCTAAAACCTCAGCATTATACTAAAAGTAAGTTTTACTGCAGGTGCAGGCTTAAAAAGGTAATTGGTACCTTTAGGTACCAATGATCCTGACCACCTCGAAAGGAATTACAATTGTTTTACATACGTGTGCATGTACTTAGCATGTAGGTACCTACATTCCTGCTCAGAACGGGAAACCGCTCCTCAAAAGTAAGCTAGATCATATGCAGGTCTTATACAAAAGCTACGTACTTGCACCTTTTGGTGTAGAGACCATGGGCCTGTGGCGTCCAGATACCCGGAAGTTGGAAGCTGTTTATTAAAGAAATAGTTTCTAAGTTAGTCGACGCTAGAAGTGACCAAAAAGCTAGCGCGTACCTAGGTCAGCGAAAAGGCATTGCCATCCAAAGAGTAGGTAAAGCATTCTGGACATCCCTCCCCTTGACAGCCATTGATCTTTGATATGGTTCTGCTATCTATGCGTAGTTGGTTCACTGATCAATAAGATTGGTTTCATATTATTTAGCTTTTAATAGTTTACTTATTTTTATGTATAATATCTTGTTTGAGTACCTAATGCAGGTAATGTATTATGTCTTATTTTTAAAGAGAAATTTAGGTATAGTTTGGGAGAGCCGATTCAACTATGGCGACTACTACTTAAGTCAATAGGTATCAGGAAATAAACTATTATCGCTACGTATTACCTTTCGCTGAAGCTTCCGAATTATGCTTTGGTACTTTTAGCAATGTTCGTGACCACCCCGAAAGTAATTACAAACGTAAATTTACATACGTGTACGGTACATGTACTGGTCAGAACGGGAAACTTCTCCTCAAAAGGTAGGTAGGTTATATACCGGTCTTAGGCACATCCTTTTGGTGTAGAGGTCTAGGGTCCAGATGCCCGGAAGATGGAAGCTAGTTATTAAAGAAAATAGTTTCTAGGATAGTCGACGCTACAGGTGACCAGAAGGCTGGCGCGTACCTCAGTCAGCGAAAACGCGTCACCATCCAAAGAGTATTAAGCATCCTGGGCATCCGTCCAGATTACAGCTATTGATCTTTGATAGGGTTCTGCTATACCTTTCTATCTATAGTTGTTTACCGATCACTAAGATTGGTTTCCTATTTGAACGTTTTTAATATTTACCTTTTTTTGTGTATAATATCTTGTTTGACTACCTATTGTTGCATTAAAAAAAAAAAATGCTGAAAGATAATGGTATTGTAGTTGTAGGTAATTTTATTTAAAAAACGTAAATGAAAAAAAAAAAATCTAGATTCTAGACCAAGAATTGAACCTTCACCTAATGTATGAAAATCTAACCATCTAACCATTTTCTAAATGCGCTACGCGGCTTCTATGCGAAGCGATGAAAAAAACAACTTCTATTTACCACTACAATCTATCCAAATACATATGTCAGCACAAGTCAGCGTAGTAAATCATTGTAAATTATTCCCACTTATCCCACAGGAACCCATTACTGGGATAAAAAGTATCCTATATGTTAATCCAGAACACATTCTATCTGCGTGCCAAATTTCATCCAAATCCGTTCAGCCGTTTATGCGTGATTGAAACACAAACATACAACCTTACAACCTCACAAACTTTCACATTTATAATATTAGTGAGATTCTATATTAACTCCATTACACATGTTACAAAACAAAAAGCTCTTTGTTTTGTTTTACCACTCAAGGTTTGTTTACTTTAACCGCGTTACGTCTCACTTTTTTTTGTCGGATTGGATACGAGCACATTTTGCCACCTCTTATTAAAATATTTAGTATTACGGCTGTAGGTAGATTTATACCATAAATTATCTAGACTAAGATCCATTTAGTCAAAATAAACATTAATCTGCAAAATCCATAGCAGTATTTCATTAAATAAGCTAAAAGAATTAAGATCGATTATGTTAGCTGATAAATTCTTCAACGTGTCAAGCACTAGCGCGTCGAATCACATTTCGTTGGTCACTTCGCATCGCAAGTGGTTGTTTTTGTTTACAGAATGCGAAATCAAACTCGCGTCTCATCAGAAGCGAAGTGAGATGAGTTTCTTATGCGAGATTCGGATTCGAGTGTACGTTTTATAGAATCGACATACAGTACTCGCTTTTGTTAACAGAAAGTGACAATGAAAATACATTCGAAGTAGGTACTTACTACATCTAAACTATTATAAAACTGTAACAGAAGTGTGTCTGTACATTGAAGATATTTACAAAAAAAAATGACGACATGGTTTTTACCTGTCCCTGATTCCAAAACACCAATTTTTGGATTTTTTGTCTGTCTGTTTGTTTGTTTGTTTGGGTGTTTGTTTGTTCGAGTATCACGCAAAAACTACTGAACCGATTTTGATGAAACTTTTTTGTTTGATAGCTTATCATCTGACTTAAAATCTGGTATATAATTTATGCGGACGAAGTCGCGGGGCTCGTTAATTATAATTGTAAAGATTTACGTCATTTTGGTTTCTAAATATCTGTGAATAGGTACAACTTGTACAGGGTCTTTCACTAAGGCTTATGCGGACCGTTTTTTAAGAAGATAATACAAGACAATCAAACTGACCAAGTTTATCTATAGGTCTAACATCGAAAACGCGGGAAATTGTCCAATTTTATTTACACAGGAGGTACATTTTTAATTGAGAACATCTTCTTATCGTGTGGGCAAAGCCCTGGTGTCAGAGTTTTTTCAGACCGCCTTTCGGCCTCTGACGTGGTTTTCATGTAACGACTACTACCACCAGAGATAGTAGCCGGGACCAACGGCTTAACGTGCCATCCGAAGCACGGAATCATTTTTCTTTTCGGACAATCAGGTGATTCAGCCTGCAATGTCCTAACCAACTGGGGAAAAACGCACAAAGTGACATATCACTAGGTGTCCCCCGTGGGAATCGAACCCACGACCTCCGTGTCGAGAGCCAATGCTATAAACCATTAGACCACGGAGGCATTGAGAACATCAGTAGGACCAACAGAAAAAGGTTTGGTGGACTTACTAGTAGGACAAAATAGTGGGTTCACGAGAAAGCGGCGGAAAATATTCCCAGTCAGTCCAGGCTTGCAGTTTTGTATGGAACGCGAATATTTAATATATATCGCGAATATTTTTGTCGCGATTTCGATGATATTTAAAGGGGATTTAAACCATAAAACTGAAAAACTTGCACGATGGAGCCATCATCGAAATAAAATTAAAAAATATTTCGTGAAAGTAAGCGCCGCCCGACTTTTTCAATCTTTAATTTGATTAAACTAACATGGCATACATGTAAAATCAATAAATTCGATTGGAATAAGGTCTGATATCTATATCGCATGAATTCTAATTGTAACATTAGACTTGTGAGTCAGTAGTTCGAATGAACTCTGGTAGATGGCACTGCGCCGTCCCTTAAAGACGATAATATAGATTGAAAATTTCGTCGTGGCCTGCGGGGCGCCGACAGCTCTGTTGGAGAGGAGCATGCCCCGGAAAGGCAGGTCGTGGGTTCGAATCCCGCTCGCCGCCCGACTTTTTCAATCTTTAATTCGTGAAAGTAGTTCATAGACCAGCATGAGTAGCATAACAGCCACTTATCACGTCTTTTATCTCTTTCGTTTGCGCGAGATAAAAGACGTGATAAAGTCGTGTCACAGCTATCGCGGGTAGCCATGCTACCCATGCTGATAGTCTAAAACGTCATATTAAATATTACTAGTGTCCTTTGTAAGGCGTATCGCATACAGAAGCAGTCGAGGCGGCGTCGAGGCGCGGGCGCGCGCCTTAAAGACCTTGACATATGTTCGGTAATTGTATATCATACCAATCTCGGATTCTTTGTATACAATTATCGACCGTATATCAGTCTCCAAGGCGCGCCCGCGCCTCGACGCCGCCTCGACTCCTTCTGTATGCGATACGCTTTACACCCTGTATAGTGTGAAAAGGACTCTAGCGCGAAAGAGAAGTTACCAAAATGTACGTTCACATGAATCGCACTCTTTCAATAGAAGCTGAATTAATAGAGCGGATTCAAAAGCTAGTGACGCGAGAGAAGACGCGAATTACACTACAGTTTAATAATAAACCGAGTCTCATTATGCAGCAGTCAATTGCACCTTAAGTTGCATGCTTGAATGCTTGAACGTCATCGGCATTGGACTTGACAATGCACTTCGTAATTTTAAGATAACTGTGATAACATTATGAATATTATGATAGAATATCTTATGAAATGTGGATGAATTCACATTTTCGGTTTGATGACAGATTAATATACATCAATACATGTGATTAATGGGCTATTTTCTAGAACAATTTCCACGCATTTTAGATTGGTAAAAAACTTTAGTCGTAAAGTAACATGACGTTATTTCTTAAAGCATTTAAGTAGTACATAATCAAGATGTAACAAATCACCCTTGTAATATTTAAAGAGTTGACTTAGACCATCAAACTGAACAACTTTCACTAGAGAGACAACGTTGATTTAAAAAAAAAGACTGCTGTATGAAACAGCATATTTTTTGGGCGTGACACCTTTTTAGGATTTTAGAGGGAACAGTGGCGGCAGTCATTTAAAGAAAGTACAAGTCGTTCAGGTACCTACTCGTAGTTCATAATTATTTTAGACATATTATTTCAAGAGTAACAAAGATTACTTTTATAAAGACAAATATAAGCCTATAGATCGGGATCCGGTGACGAGGTCCGTATACCAATCGAGCTCATCCATAATTCAGTTTTCATGCAATAGTTTACTATTAGAAGATGCGAAAAAACTTGGTCGGCCGACCCCTATCCTGGTGGGTTTTGTGTAGGAGGGTGACTAGTAACCTCTCTGAGACGAGACTAATTACCCATCGAGCTCATGAACCAAACTATGCTTATCCGATTGGACTTTATTAGTGTTACGAAGTACACTCGGTCGTCCGCCGGATATCCTGGCAGGTAGTGCTGGCCAACCAAAAATGGTGGTCAAATTTTGGAGTACTTCTCACCCATCGAGCTCATGGATGAAATGTATGCCAAATCAAAGGTTAGACCTTTACCTTCAATATTTCATCGGTCGTCCTGGCCGAAACCTGGTGGGTTCTGGTGGCCAACCAGATTTATCTGTCAAAGTAAGATCATGCGTTTTCACGTTTATATGAATAAATACTTTATTTACCTGATATATACAGTTCTTTTAGCATGAACGTGAACGGTTGTATGGTTTAAAAGTATTTTTAAAAAAAACTTGAAAAAAAAAAATTACTGTGTCGATAAATGAGACATCAAATAAAAAATATTTTTTTTCGATATAACTTCGTCATTTCTAAACTGATTTGGCTGATTGTTTTATTTTACAAAAATATATATTCAAGAGTTCATGCCACTAAAATTTGGTGAAGGTCTGATGAAGCGTTTCGAAGATGTTCAATGTTTTAAGTGGGCCAGATTTTACTACAATTTTTTGTAGTAAAATCTGGCCCACTGAACAACTTTCTTTATGGGACTAACATCGAAAACGCGAAAAAAATCTGCTGTCCCATACAAAACTGCAAACTTACTCGACTGGAATCGGAATGTATGAGACAGCAGTTTTTTAGCGATTTCGATTTTGAACCCATAATAAAAGTTGTTCAGTTTGATGATCCAATCATCCCTTTAAACAGTATTAGCTAATTATTTTAGAACTAATATAGGTACGTACTAAATTAGATCATCCACATAAACATAGGTAGCTTTTACTTGACGAAACATTTTTTTTCAACTTCATTTTTGAAAGCAACGCCGCGGTATTACTAGTTTATTTTATTATATAGACATCTCTTAAGAGAGCAAATTTCATTTTAGAAAGAATCATTAATAGAACTCAATTATTATTCTCGTTAAAGAATCAATTTGGTTGGATATTTTTTGTAGTAAAATCTGACCCACTAAAAACATTGAACATCTTCGAAACGCTTCATCAGACCTTCACCAAATTTTAGTGGCATGAACTCTTGAATATATATTTTTGTAAAATAAAACAATCAGCCAAATCAGTTTAGAAATGACGAAGTTATATCGAAAAAAAATATTTTTTATTTGATGTCTCATTTATCGACACAGTAATTTTTTTTTTAAGTTTTTTTTAAAAATACTTTTAAACCATACAACCGTTCACGTTCATGCTAAAAGAACTGCATATATCAGGTAAATAAAGTATTTATTCATATAAACGTGAAAACGCATGATCTTACTTTGACAGATAAATCTGGTTGGCCACCAGAACCCACCAGGTTTCGGCCAGGACGACCGATGAAATATTGAAGGTAAAGGTCTAACCTTTGATTTGGCATACATTTCATCCATGAGCTCGATGGGTGAGAAGTACTCCAAAATTTGACCACCATTTTTGGTTGGCCAGCACTACCTGCCAGGATATCCGGCGGACGACCGAGTGTACTTCGTAACACTAATAAAGTCCAATCGGATAAGCATAGTTTGGTTCATGAGCTCGATGGGTAATTAGTCTCGTCTCACAGAGGTTACTAGTCACCCTCCTACACAAAACCCACCAGGATAGGGGTCGGCCGACCAAGTTTTTTCGCATCTTCTAATAGTAAACTATTGCATGAAAACTGAATTATGGATGAGCTCGATTGGTATACGGACCTCGTCACCGGATCCCGATCTACTATATTACTTGATAGTTATCTACTACATTACTTAGTAACGTAACGTCCGACTTGTTGTTGTTGATATACTTGGCTATAGCCGCGTTGTCTGTTGCCTGCTCCCCAGCTTGCAATGTAGCTCCACCATGTTATGGTGCTTCAAGTGTGTTTTTTTTATTCATACAACTATTCTTGAAATACCCAAATATTTATTACGGTACATTAAGTACTTTTGCTATTTAAACTAGATATATTGGCAAATTCGTCAACACTAAGATGGAGCAACAAGCCGAGTGTAGGCAAATGACGCGCGACTACCTAGGAAATCGTTCTAGGCGACTACCCATTAACAAACCTACAACGCGATTCCTTAAGGCTGCACCGAGCCTATTGTGCTGCCGCCAATCTTATATTTTTTTATTTCTTAACATAAATATACACAATATTTCCAAAAATACAAGATTGTCTCATTGTAGTCAAATCATTATAATGTTTGTAGTTATTACCTTTAAAACCGCCAAAAGTGGCCACTAACGATAATAGCTACAAACCTACAAACATAAAACATAATAATCCGTAATGTTTCGATAAATTGAAAGTTAATCAGGACTACAATGTGACACTCTTGTTTTTTTGGAAACGTTGTTTAATTGCAAATATTATTGATTTTGAACATGTTACAGCCATGTTGTGCTATTTCGACTGCCAGTAGATGTCGCTCACGTCCCCTCAAGACGCAACAGATTGAAAAATTCGTTCTCTGGCTAGTGGGCTTGGTAGTGAAATTGGATAACGCACTTCCCCGGTTTGGAAGGGTGCGGGTTCAAGTCCCGCCCGAGACTAAATTTTTCAATCTTTTATTTGAATGTTTAATTGATTAGAAATAAAAAAAAACACGATTGAGGGCAGCACAATAGGCTCGGTAGGCTCTTAATAGTAAACTGCTCTGTCACAAGAGTGAAATCACATTAGTGTTAGGTATATAAAACTTACCATCAAACGGTTGGTATTAAAAAGTTTCTTCACCTCATCTTCACCTACAATGTCATTGCCTACAATAATTAAATCTGCCTTTCTTCCCGACGGCGCGGCGACGGCAAGGTCATAATGGCAACACTAAACGTAACGCATTCACAGCCAGATAGAAATAAATTCGTTAGCGTAGGATCGTTTACATGGTCACACGTGCCGCCAAATGATATCCACAATAGGCGTTACACACCCGCATAGAAGCCCTGTACCACGATGTTCTGATATATTTATTATAATGCTCACGTTTAGAATAGAAATCCTCCGGAATTTCAAAGCTGAAGCTTGAAAAATTAAAAAACAACATTTTAAATGGTGCAATATTTTTTTAAACAAAATGGACGGAAGAAGTCTTCTAAGCCAATGACGTTTGGTCTTCATTTGTGTTCAAGATGATAAGATATCCAGGATTACAGGAGGGGTCAGAAAATTTACTGTAACTATCAACTACTCTCTTTAGCATTTTTAGCATACTCTATATGCGGTTTTCGGATGGAATGACATGTTAAATTAGTGCCTTAAATTGTAAGTTATTAGGTTGTAGCCCATAAAAAATCATGCAAATGATTGTATTGGTCCTGGATAGTTCTTTCAGTTGCCGGTGTAACCATTCGAGCGGCTTGAAAATTCTCTGACAGCAAGTTGACCACTAACTTACCTCCTCCAATCCACACTGGACCCGCGTGACGGAGTATGGCCCGCTCCCCCTTGTTCGGGAGAGGAGTAGCCCTGCAGAGTAGGCTTGTACAGGCTACAACTATAAATGATTGTAATATTTTTGGTTTTGGTTGGTTTAAGATAACACCTATCGCATATCGATAGCATCTACCGTAGAATTTTAATGGTAAGTAGTACTTAAAGCGAGTGAACAATGGTAGGGGTTATAAAATAGTGGTGTTTACGGGAACGAATTGGCCGCGCGTGCTGGCGTGGCGTGGCGTGGCGTGTCGACGCTATTACACGTTGATGTTATTACAGAGTTACACTAACACGGCTCTTATTGACGGCTTCAATTTTACGGTACATTTTTGATGATAGAAATGCATTTATCTAATTAAAACGGCAGAGTCTGCACTCTGGAGGGCTAAGGTTGGGGCCATCTATAATTATCAGTGTTTTGTTGGGCATGCAAATAAAAATATTTTCTTTCTTTCTTTCTTTCCATAACGATAACACTTTCTCATAAAGTTAAGAAACACCGAAATTACGATTTACTTTAGCATAGCATAGCATAAGCATATGCTCACGACTAATTTTATATTCCCCGTGGGGGTAGTCAGAGATATAAGCCTAAACACTCCTATTTGACGTAGAATGGCAGCTAACTTTACGCCCGTTGTCAACAAAATTAAATAGAGTGCATGTATGTAGGTACTAGATTTAATAATAAGTAAGTAAGTAAGTGCTAGTCAGAAGAGTAATTAAGCGGATTAAGTTGATCTTTATGAGCTCCTGGCCACCTCCATACATAAACAATTACTTAGAAATATAAATCTTATTCTCGCTGCAGTAGAAGTTAATTCATACGTTATCTCTTCTCAAATTACACAAAATAGAAGGAAACGTAAAGGGCAGATAGGGTAGCCACTTAATTACCTATACATGGTCTTTCTTAATATACCTACTGACAGTTTTTAAAGAGGTGAATCAGACCATCAAACTAAACAACTCTATGGGTCTAACATTGAAGCTAGCTGAACCATATAAAACTGGAAATCTTACAAGTAGAGTCGAGTAGGTTTGGTAGTTTTATTTGGAAAAGCATTTTTTTTCGCAATTTGTTTGATGGATCATTCGTCTCCTTAAAAAACCGTCTGCATATTAGGAAAAACCAAGTATAAGATAAGCATATGCTCACGACTATATTCCCCGAGGGGGTAGTCTGAGATACCTATTCTGAAATCTGAATAAGAAGTATAAAAACTCATAAAAAAGCCACCTATGAAAACTAAGCAAGGTTGTAATAAGACAGTAAGAAAAGATCTAAGTAACCTACTAGCGCCGAGCCATGCCCTCTGAAGTGCTCTCGCGCAGTTGAAGCCCCGCTCTTTCTCGGTCCTCGCTTTCTTTGTGATCTTCGCAAATAGCCACTTGTTTCTTTTATTAGCTGCTTAGTAGTATTTCAATATTGTCTGTGGAAATTTAAGCTGTGGAAGTGGGAAAAATGTTTGGTGTTTTTGTTTTATTATATTCCCCGTGGGGGTAGTCAGAGATATAAGCCTAAACACTCCTATTTGACGTAGAATGGCAGCTAACTTTACGCCCGTTGTCAACAAAATTAAATAGAGTGCATGTATGTAGGTACTAGATTTAATAATAAGTAAGTAAGTAAGTGCTAGTCAGAAGAGTAATTAAGCGGATTAAGTTGATCTTTATGAGCTCCTGGCCACCTCCATACATAAACAATTACTTAGAAATATAAATCTTATTCTCGCTGCAGTAGAAGTTAATTCATACGTTATCTCTTCTCAAATTACACAAAATAGAAGGAAACGTAAAGGGCAGATAGGGTAGCCACTTAATTACCTATACATGGTCTTTCTTAATATACCTACTGACAGTTTTTAAAGAGGTGAATCAGACCATCAAACTAAACAACTCTATGGGTCTAACATTGAAGCTAGCTGAACCATATAAAACTGGAAATCTTACAAGTAGAGTCGAGTAGGTTTGGTAGTTTTATTTGGAAAAGCATTTTTTTTCGCAATTTGTTTGATGGATCATTCGTCTCCTTAAAAAACCGTCTGCATATTAGGAAAAACCAAGTATAAGATAAGCATATGCTCACGACTATATTCCCCGAGGGGGTAGTCTGAGATACCTATTCTGAAATCTGAATAAGAAGTATAAAAACTCATAAAAAAGCCACCTATGAAAACTAAGCAAGGTTGTAATAAGACAGTAAGAAAAGATCTAAGTAACCTACTAGCGCCGAGCCATGCCCTCTGAAGTGCTCTCGCGCAGTTGAAGCCCCGCTCTTTCTCGGTCCTCGCTTTCTTTGTGATCTTCGCAAATAGCCACTTGTTTCTTTTATTAGCTGCTTAGTAGTATTTCAATATTGTCTGTGGAAATTTAAGCTGTGGAAGTGGGAAAAATGTTTGGTGTTTTTGTTTTATTATAATTATAGGTAAGGTCCTTAATAAACTACATATAACTTGATTGTCAGTAATCTGTAAGAATAATACATAGTAAGTATACCCATTTTCACAGAAAATGAAACAAATAACTACTCCAGAAAATATACACCATGGAATCATTGTCGTTTTGAAACCGGAACAGGGTGCGTCAGATCGTCAAATTCAAATACAGTGCATCGATTAACTCACTTCGACTTTTGGGGACGAAGCACCATCAAAAACTACTGTGTATCACTGATTTAGTGAGTTTAATCATGGGCGGTCCGTGCTCACGGACGAATTTAAAGAAGGTCGCCCTAAATCGGTTGTTGTACCTCAAAATATTGATGCTGTGCGGGAACTAATAATGCAAGATCTTCATGTTACATATCGCGAGATAGAGGTGTCTCTGGGCATAAGTATGACGAGTATATATAAAATATTACACGAACATGTAGCTGTAAATTTTTCATGTTGGATTCCGCACAACTTGAGAATTGACCAAAAACGGGCTCGTGTCGATTGGTGTAAAAAAATGTTACAAAAGTACAATCAGGGTGTCATAATAAAGCTGTCTATAATATCTACACAGGTGATGAATCTTGGATATATTCATTACGATCCTGAAACTAAACAACAGTCCACGGTTTGGATGTTTCGAGCTGTGAAGAAGCTGTTTATGCGTTCAAAATGCACGTTTTGGAGATACCTCTTTCCGGCTGGATAAAGTGCTGCGAAAATTGGTTCCAACGTATGCAAAAGTGCATCAATCATCTTGGCGAATAGTTTTAAAAGCAATAAAACTATAATAAATACTATTATGTTTGTTTCACTTTGCTATTCCGGATACATAAATAGCAGCCCTCGTATGAGCAAAATATAAATGACATCCAACAAGTCGTAACTATGTCCATTTTCAAAACTTCTGAGAAATCACACAAAAGGAATAATGTTCCAAAACGTCCCAGAATTAGGTCTCCAAGGACGAGTTATATTTTGTTTGCCGCTGGTCTCTCTAAAGTCGTCACTTACATAAGATAAACGATGTGCGAAAACATCGTGTATATGATACATTAGTGCGGAAACGTTATACAGGGTGTAACAAAACACCCTAGTAATATTCAATGATGTAGTTTAGAGACCATCAAACTGAAAAACTTTCGTTATGGAGACAAAGGCGATTTTTTAAAATAGGTAATATGCTGTCCTATACAATTGAGTCGAGTATAGTATATGTACTGCAGTTTTAAGGGTTCCAAAGTCAACAAGGAACCCTTATAGTTTCGCCATGTCCGTCCGTCTGTCCGTCGGTCTGTCCGCGGCTTAGCTCAGAGACGCTTAGTATTAAAAAGCTGTAATTTGGCATGGATATACATATTAATCACGCCAACAAAAACAAAGTGGTAAACTAAAAATTTGAATAATTTTTTTTTTGGGTACCTCCCCTACACGTGAACTGGGCATGATTTTTTTTTCTCGTCTATCCCATGTTGTGGGGGATCATTGGATAGGTCTTTTAAAAATATTGTGGGTTTGGGAAAACCATTTTTCGATTTAGGAATCCGTTAGCAAAATATTAAGCTTTAAAGCGAAAATGTTGGGTAGAGACACGTGTCGTCGTCCCCCCCCCCCCCCCCCCCCCCCCTCCCAGCTAACCAGTTGTAGTTGGAGACGTGAAAAAATTCACGACAATAGCATATATAACGAATTTAAAAGGAAAACTATCATCGCTAAATAGACTTTACAAGTTTCCGAGTAATAGTCGACTAACTTTTAAAATGTACGTTTTAGACTTTATTAGCCGTTGAACCGTAGTATAAAACAAAAAGTCTCCTTCTAAGTCCATAATATGAATTATATTGTGACGGGCAACTACGGAAACCCTGCGCGTGCTCTGACATGCACTTGACCAGTTATTTATTTATAAACAGACGACTTTTTATTGTTTCTGTACGTTGGTTCTATAGTGAAAGTTGTTCAGTTTGATGGTCTTATCTAATCTACCCCTTTAAATACGACTAAGGTAGGTATTTTGTTACACCCTGCATAAAACAATTCCGCCAGAAAAAATATTAAGTACTTAAAGTCGCCCTGTCTATGCCATTCATTTTACCGGTGGAAAAGCTATTCCTTTCTACGTAATGGTTGCTGAGAAATTTACTTTATCAGATTAAAATCATTGTTTAATTAGATATTCTCTTCGTACAACCATTATTTGACTAGAATTATAATTTTAATTAAATGTAAAGGTTTTTTATAACTCGAACATTGTGCTATGGCGTAGCTGTAGGTCTACGAAAGTGCTACGAGTAGGCTACGAGAGAAACGTTGACATTTATTTACCTACTTCAAAGCTTCAAGAGATAAACAAATTGATAATAACTAAGACAATTATAAGTAGGCAGTCTTAGCGATCAGTACCTAGATTTTAGTTCTCGTTTATTATATTTATTTATCTTAATCAGTCTTATTTGAAAAGCAATGGCTTGTACAGTACCTACCTTGAAAACCCAACTTCACGCTAAAATATACTTTGTCACAAACTTAGTAGGTAAGAACCTTAATGAAATTGCAATGGTACTTGAAACCCACGATGACGACATAAAGGTCACAAAGACTACCTGTTCAGAAAAATCTACAGAAGAAATCCCCATAAAAGAACTCTTACAGCTACTTCATAAGAACTAAAATACCATGACTCACAGTGCTTCTTGGGAGGAAGATGCTTTGGATGGGAATCAATTTATCAAGACGTCACCACGGCGTATCAAGCGGGGTCTATCTTAAAAATTAATTCGCTGCACGTCCCTATTTTATTTATTTTGCTTATTAAGTAGTATTTTAGAGTAAGCGTTTTGTCTCTGTCCGTTTTATATTAATTGGGGTAAGCCTTAATAAAGCTTTCTTAAGTTTGTTTAGCATACGATATTATGATTACGCCCTGGATGACTGGATGATGACTGTGGCTGGCACGGTATAAGACAGTAAAACATCTTCATACAATGGTACCAAACGCGGCAGCTTGTATGTGTGCTCGCCAGTACGTACGCCTCGTAGCACGCACACACTGAAAAAATCTCCGCGTGCCACGAATGCGCCAGACGGGGCTACGCGGAGATATTGTCAGTGTGTGCGTGCTACGAGGCGAGGCGTACGCGGCATTTGGTACCATTGTATGAAGATGTTTTACGTACTTTCAGTTTGGTGGTATAACCACCTCTTAACATATTATTAGTCATACAGTTTTTTTACACCCTGTATAAATGAAATACTATGTACAGAATGAGATCGTATTTAGAACAAAAGCGTCGGCCCATGGCTTTGACTAAACTTTTTGTTCTTCGAGTTTCATACCTCTTTGAGTACTTACCAAATTCGATCGCATAGAAATGTTCGACGACGAGCTTTTATGAAAAAGAATTTTCACAAATTTCTCGACTGTGTAATCTACCCCGTAGGGTTCCTAGGTACTCCCAAAGCAAACTACTCAAAAGTCGTGAAATTTCCATGAATTATACCGCACATTACTATAGCCTTAGAGACTATAGCCCTCTTCTAAAGTATTATCAAACGAGACGGCATACTTGCCTTGCTTAGATTAATGAATCACTTTGTCTTTGTCTCTAGGTCTTTACTACTTTTTCTTTCTTGCTATGAATTTCTTGAATATTTTCAAGTTAAACATATTAGTATAGGTAATAACTTAATATATTGTTACGTTTGTTCCCCGTGAACTCTAAATAATACTAAATAATAGGCAATTTATTTGTCCAAAAAAATTAAAATAATATTACACAACCAGTAGAACTATAAACACAACAAAAAAAAAATTGGCATTCAAGACAAAATGGTCTGTGATATCAGTATGTGGTATTTGGTCAACTACTTCTTTAAAGTTTTTCGCGCATCACGCAAAAACTACTGGACTGATTTTGATAAAACTTGTGTCTGAAAGCTTATGGATAGACTTTAAATCTTTCATATTTCACTACGATGACGGACGAAGTTGCGGTAAAACCCACCATCCCCCCTCTCTCTCTTACTCACTCACTCACACGCACACCTATAAAGACAGTTATATTTTAATTGATCATTTTTATAAGAGCATAGGCACTTGATTATTATATACAAAATAACTATTTTCTCATTGTACACGAACTCTTAACTCATATTACTAGTGGGCACCTATTGTCCCAACACAAACTTTGTCCTCATTTATAAATTGTCACAGGACTGTTTACTTAACAAATAACTTAGTTAGGTATTTAAATTTACCATTATGTAGACCCGGCGATTGCGGTCCTAAACAAACAAATTTTACACAAGATTTGAATGGCGCGAGAACGTTCCTTCGCCGCATTTGGAACAATCGGCACATGCTCTAGTTCAGGGTTTCTTAAAGTGGGGTACGCGTATCACTTGGGGTACGCCAGTTAATCGTAGGGGGTACGTGACAAAATTCACGTAATGGCGGCCAACACGAATCATTGCTGGAAATGGAAATGTACGCTCAAAAATAAAAAAAAATTAATATTATTATATTAGTAATTGTTAGTTATATTCTCATGTAAGTGAATGTATAATCTTAATGAGAAATAAAGATCTTAAACCTTAAATGTCCACAGATCAAACTCTTCAAGCTGATTTTAAAAAGATCTCTTTAATAGATTTTTGGGTAGCAAGACAAGAAGAATATCCGGAGCTTTGACCCAAAGCGGTGAAATGCCTTTAGCCCTTCGTGACAACTTATATGACAGTTGGTTTTCACACCAGCACGGCTAGCATGCCACCCACGATAAAGAGACAAAACGAGAAAACATCATGTTTGCTCGTTTTGACATATCCTACAAATATTATAAATGCGAAAGTTTGTAAGTATGGATGGATGGAGGTTTGTTCCGCTTTCACGCAAAAACTGCTGAACGGATTTTGATGAAATTTGGCATACAGATAGACCATGGCCTGGATTAACACATAGGGTAGGTACTTTTTATCCGGGAAACGCAGACGAAGTCGCGGGCAACAGCTATTGTAAAATTAAAAAAGGAGGCACATCTCGATTTTTATCGTTTTCTCGGAGGTGGCTTGCGATGTCTACTAGTCATGATAAAGACTGTTATAGTTTATATCAAAATAGGAACTAAGGTTATCTGTGGTATTGTCTATGCTACGATGTAACTTCCGTTCGTTCTTAAAAAAAAATAAAAAGTTGTTCATTCGCTCGTCAGCAAAGTTAGCACGTTGTTTTATTTTCAGAAGTCCAGAACTCTAATTATTATTAAAATCACAGGTTATGGGCAACAGATTAGTTTAAAAATAGTAATTAGTAGTGTTTCAATTCAGTGTTGGCAGTTAGGAAGTGAGTCGAGTGCAAAATAGTGACAATGGTCTCGAGTTTTGCAACAAAGAGTTTGATTCATGTTTAAAGAAGGAAGGTATAATTCATCAGAGAACAAACGCTTATACTCCAGAGCAAAACGGATTGTGTGAACGTTTTAATCGCACAATTGTAGAAAAGGCTCGATGTCTTTTATTCGACGCTGACATGGGCAAGGAGTTTTGGGCTGAAGCCGCGAATACGGCAGTCTATCTTCAAAATCGTATTGTGGCTACGGGATTAAATGGCAAAACACCATTTGAAATGTGGACAAATACTAAGCCAAACATTAATCATCTTAGGATATTTGGCAGCAAAGTTATGGTTCACGTGGCCAAAGAAAAACGGCAGAAATGGGATAAGAAGTCAGAAGAACACATTTTAGTTGGATATCCCGAAGATGTAAAAGGATACAGAGTTTATAATCCCAGAACCAAAAGCATTACTACGAGCCGCGATGTCATAATTATGGAAGATATGAAGAATTTAGAGAGTACCATTCCAGTAAATGAGGATACAGTGGATATTGAAGAAAGCTCAGATTCAGTGGGGGACACTGATGAGAATAAGGTACGTACATTGTCAGAAGAATTGTTATCTGACAGTGATGAGTCATATTATGTTCCGAGTGAATATGAGGATGCTGACGACCTACCTAAAGGAAGCTGTAAGCCTACTAGGATAAAAAGAAAACCAGAGCGATATGGATTCAACATATGTATTGATGATCAAATGTTGGATGATGCTAGTGGTTTGTCGCTGGAAGAAGCATTGAGAGGACCTGAAAAGGAAGAATGGTTAAAAGCAGTTAATGAAGAACTTCAGTGTTTTGAACAAAATAGTGCGTGGGAGTTGGTAGACACTCCGGCTACTGGTACAATAGTGAAGTGTAAGTGGGTTCTGAGAAAGAAATATAACAGTGATAAAAGTGTTCGTTATCGTGCGCGACTTGTAGCGAAAGGATTCATGCAGAAACAAGGTATCGATTATGTGGACACTTTCTCTCCTGTTGTTAGGCACACTACACTGAGAATGCTATTTGCGTTATCTGCACAGATTGGTTTGGATATAACGCATCTAGACATTACTACAGCATTCTTGAATGGGGACCTTGAGGAGACGATTTATATGCAGAAGCCAGATTGTTTTGAGAGCCCTAATAGTAATGGTAAAGTTTTGAAATTAAAACGCGCAATTTATGGCCTAAAACAATCCTCAAGGGCCTGGTACAAGAAAGTAGATGATTGTCTCATTGATTTGGGTTTCATAAGGTCAAAGATTGAACCTTGTTTGTATACTAAAATGAAAAATAACTGTAAAACAATTGTTACATTATACGTGGATGATTTTTTCATTTTTTCAAATGACACAGTTGAAACCAAGAATTTAAAAGATGTATTAGCTTCTAAGTTTAAACTCAAGGACTTGGGGGAGATTAAACAATGTCTAGGAATGAGTGTTAATGTAGATAAAGCTAACGGTACTGTATCTTTGAGTCAAGAAAATTATGTGAATCAGTTGTTGAGTAAATTTAATATGACAGAAAGTAAAACAGCTGATACTCCTATGGAGGCTAAGTTAAATGTTAATAAAGAAGAGAAATGTAAAGCTCAAATCCCATACCAACAGCTTGTTGGAAGTTTGATGTATCTCGCAGTGTTAACACGACCCGATATTGCATATTGTGTTGGATTTCTAAGTCAGTTTAATAATTGTCACAGTCAGGAACACTGGTCTTATGCAAAGAGAGTGTTAAAGTATTTAAAGAAAACAAAGCATTATGGATTAAAATATAGTAAAAGTGGTAACTGTAAATTAGAAGGTTTTGTTGATGCCGACTGGGGAAATAATGTGGTAGACAGAAGGTCTTATACGGGGTTGTGTTATACTTTAGCTGGGTGTGTTATTTCATGGGAAACCAAGAAACAGAGGACAGTTGCACTGTCGAGCACAGAGGCAGAATACATGGGAATCACAGAGGCTTGTAAGGAAGCAATATACTTGCGTAACTTGTTAAAAGAAATAACTGATAAGTTGTATACTGTGGTTCTGTTTAACGATAACCAGAGTGCAATTAAGCTGTCTGTAAATAATGTCTTTCATAAACGGACTAAGCACATTGATGTGCGTTATCATTTTTGTCGTGACTGTTAATGATAAAGTTATAGAACTTCAGTACTTGAAGACATCCGAAATGCCAGCAGACTTATTTACAAAGAGCTTAAATACTGTGAAACATTTTTACTTTATGAAAATGTTAGGTATTCAAAGTGTGAATTAAAATCCCTATTATTTGTGGTTATTTTTTGATATAGTGGGGGTGTTATAGTTTATATCAAAATAGGAACTAAGGTTATCTGTGGTATTGTCTATGCTACGATGTAACTTCCGTTCGTTCTTAAAAAAAAATAAAAAGTTGTTCATTCGCTCGTCAGCAAAGTTAGCACGTTGTTTTATTTTCAGAAGTCCAGAACTCTAATTATTATTAAAATCACAAAGACAAAATACAGAAATCGAATCGGACGCTGAATCTGAATTAAGATTGAAATTGAGCAAAATTGCTCCGAGAATTGACTCCCATTGCGACGAAAAACAGCCCGCCCACCCATCAGGTTAATTAATAAAAATAGCATCATGATCATCATCTCAGCCGATGGACGTCCACTGCTGGACATAGGCCTCACCCAAGGATCGCCATAACGACCGGTCCAGCGCTGCCCTCTTCCAACGGGTTCCCGCCGCCTTCACCAGGTCGTCGGTCCACCGTGTAGGGGGCCTACCCACGATGCGCTTCCCGGTACGCGGTCGCCACTCGAGAATGTTTCGGCCGCATCGGCCATCGGTTCTGCGAGCAATGTGCCCCGCCCACTGCCACTTTAGTTTAGCTATTCTTTGGGCTATGTCTGCTACTCTGGTTCTTCTGCAGATCTCTTCATTTCTATCTCGCAGGGAAACTCCGAGCATAGCCCTCTCCATTGCCATTCCTTCTCTTGGCTATGCTCGGAGTTTCCCTGCGAGATAGAAAAATAACATAGGTACCTATCTTTATTTATTTTGTTATATCAACAATCCGTTTTTTAAAGGGATTCGCCATTGCCTTGCAATTCTAATGGGGGTACATGGAGCTATAAGTTTGAGAAACCCTGCCCTAGTTAAGTAAGATATCAAACTGGTGTCTCAATGAGAGGCAGATGTAGCTACGCACTTAAATCGTGTGATGTAACAACGTAAATCATGTGCGTATATTTAATTACACGACTGTTTACAGAAACTGTACTTGAAGTCTTATCTGCATTTAAACTTTGTCAAACTTTGCTGTGATCCCCATATTTTAAAACTTCAATAACATTTCAGATTATTATTTCTTCCCTAGCATAGGTAAGAACTTACATTTTGCCTACGATTTACTGCTACACTGTCCTGCAAAACTAAGTAAGTATCACACTTTAATGCAGTTTGAAAAGGAGTGTTTTTGTTTATAGATAGTTTTTTTCAAGCATTCCTTAAAAGAAGATAATCGACTATGAAGTTTTTATATAAAACAAATAAAAAAATCGTATTTTCTTGTTTAGTAATTACATCTTGTGCATTTTAAAGGTTATTGCAATTTTAAAAATGTGGTACTACGTTTTGAAGGCCAGTGTATTTCCAAGAACATTTTGGAACCTCTTATGCTAGTAATCTGAAGGTATACAAAACTCTACTGTAGGTATAAGGTTTGAATTCATGACAAAACATATTTTACTGCATTCATGCAAAAAAAATTGCTTGCATTGCTGTATATTATGAAAAAACTGTTAGGTAAGTCTAATGTAAAAAGTAAAATCTGTATAAATTTGAAAACTAACCAGATTCCATATTATTTCAAATGGAAAAGTATCGCCGCAGTAGACTGGTATCGCTTGCTTATTTCACAGATTTTATGCAAATCGGAATAATGCGGGGAAAACTTAGAGTTTTCCTACCTACTTACTAATAAACAGACTTCTTTATTTAAATTGGCAGCATTACTTGAGTTTTTGTTTGGATTAGCGTAAATAGGTACTGAATTCAATTATAGTATTAAATGCGCTACATTATGAAAGGAGGTAATTCAGACGTTCAAACTGAACAACTTAGCGTACCAACATCGAAATCACGTCAACGTGCTAACACTCTGGAATGCTATACAATTCTGACTCAAGGTTTGAGTCGTGCGCACTGCGGCCCACATATCGCTGACCTACCACGTAGGTCGTCAGCAGTTAACACTTTCAATGCTAAGCTCAAAACAATGATACTCACGCAGTGCTAACACTGTGGAATGCTATACAATTCTGACTCACCGGGCGAGTCGTGCGCACTGCGGCTCATTTGTCGCTGACCTATGACGTAGGTTGTCACAGTTAAAGTATGTAACGCATTTAATTTAAGTTTACACCCTGTATGTGCCCCTGGTACCCGAATTAGCACGTAACATTCACGTAAGTATTTATGATACCTACGTTATGACCTACTACAAAACTCAATTGATATCGGAAAAAATTCCAGAAATAGGAATTCAATTTCATTTACTGAAGAATGAGACAGCACCGAACGCCTCAAAGAGCACAGTCACAATAGTAGAGGCCCTTATGGATAGAATAGAAGCACCTGCCGCGAGATACTCGTTAAAAAAACGGTAAAGCTTTTTAAAAGCTTTTCATCGCATCACTTTCACTAAGAGGCAGGTAGTTTATTATTTTACTTATGTTCGGGGGTCATACAACTCACAGACACATGATTTAGTCCCAAGGCAGAAGACGAACTTTGGTTTGGGGAGCACTAAAAGATAGTATTAACCACAGAACATTATAAGAGGGGTTAGAAGTGCAAAGTAGACGAGGAACGCGTGCCACACGGTCATGCAATGATTTGCATAGCACCGTAAGGCGAGCGAGAGGGTATAAGGCATAAGTAGTTGTAGCAGCGAGAGCGGGAAGACAAGTGGCGACAGCCGTGTCTGAAGCAAAAGCGCTACTTTGCATTTCTAACCTCTCTTATAATATTCTGTGGTATTGCATGGGTACCTAAAATATAGGTATGATAAAATATGTAGGTAGATGCCGACGAAACGTAAAACAAAAAGCTTATCCTAACATAGGTTAAATAACTTAAGTTTGCAAAAGCAAACAATTATTAATATTTAGTGCGATTTAATTTCTTTCAGCGCCATCGACGGCCCGGTAGCTCAGTCGGTAATGAACCTGCTTGCTGTGCCAAAGATCGCGGGTTCGAATCCCGTAAAGGACAAATATTTTTATGATGAATATGAATATTTGTACCCGAGTCATGGATGTTTGTGTCTATACAGGGAGTAACAAAACACCCTAGTAATACTTAAGGGGGTGCTTCAGACCATCAAACTGAACAACTTTCACTATTGAGCCAACATCGATAAAAAATTTAAAAAATCAGCTGTCCCATCTATGTCCCATAAATTTTACTCGAGTCGGTATTGCACTTTTGTATGAGACAGCAGATTTTTTTTATTTTTTCTCAATGTTGGCTCCATAGTGAAAGTTGTTCAGTTTGATGGTCTGAAGCACCCCCTTAAGTATTACTAGGGTGTATTGTTACACCCTGTATAAATGTATTCTATATGATTGTCTAGTCATCATCATAATACAAGTCCAGGCTAGATTCTGGTAGGTACTAGGTGACTAGATAATTTATGTGATATTTATTTACCTATTTATTGATCTATTAACATTCGCCGACCGCTGACTGTTAATATTTATGTAGCAGGTTTTTAATTGATTTTTTCGACACTGAATTATACAGCGTTCGGTATATAATTTTCATTATAAGTACTTACGGGGAACTACGTTGTCACTTTACTTTCTTCACGACTACCTCATTAGGTACAATTATCTGTCGTCATGCCAAATTTCGATTCAATGGGTGCAAATATGAGCGAGTAATCGAGGTGGGGCATACAGACAGATGACAGACAGAATGGACGAAATTATAAGGGTTCCTTGTTTGACTACGGAACCATAAAAATGCTTCCTTACTACATTCTCTATACAATAGCTACACAAGAACTAAAGGAGTTGGAGAGGAGGAGAATATAAGATGAATTCAAATACGAATATAACCTAAATTAAACGAGTCCATCCTAAATTTAAACGTCCGTAAAGAGACGTAGACGTCATTACGCAAAGACGTAAGAGACATCTCAGAACATCCGTTTTATTGTTAGAGTATAAAACCGTTTATAACTCCATTCGATTGTAACACGTTTATGCATTCAGTTTATGTCGAAATTTTATACATTAATCATCATTGTAAATGGGTCTTAGTAAAATTATTAGGTACAGTCAACATCGAATACTTGTACATTAATAAAAAAAAAAAATTCTGTAAATATATCTACAGGGCGTAAAGCGTAAACTTAAATGCGTTACGTATATAAATGGGTGCTTTAGGCCATCAAACTGAACAACTTAGTAAGTACTATGGTGACAAACTTGAAAAAAAATCTGTCATCTGACAGATTTTTTTTCAACTTTTTTTTTTCAAATGAACATTTGAATCGAGTAGGCACTGCAGTTTAGTATGAAACAGCAGATATTTTATTATTTCTCGATGTTGGCTCGATAGTGATGGTTGTTCAGTTTGATGGTCTAAACCACTCCTTTAAATATTACTAAGGTTTTTTGTCACACCCTGTATAAATACTTTTAATAACACAGGTCAAAATGTACCCATTGCATCTTAGTGTTATTTTCGATGAACCAATAGGTACCCAACGACATTCTATACAAGAAGGACTTCGCATCAGTGCACTATTAACGGGACCACTAAGTTATGCCCAGTTGTTTTACATCAATTTTACATTACTGCTTTGTTACGTGTTTGTGACCAAATACATTTGAAAGATTTGAAAGGACTGGAATGTCAGCGACATAAAATTATTATAATGGTCAGCGACAATGTATGACAGCTGAGCATGACTGATGCATACAAAGGTGACATTAGAGACATGTGCCATGTTTAGGCTTTGTTATTGTATGACGTGATGACTCTATGGTTATAAAACTCATTGTACATATCATAGATATAGTAACTAGATGTAACCTTGATGTAACCATAACGTGGCCGCTCATGAAACAGCAATAGTGTGACTTTTGCATACAAAAAGACTGTTTGGTTTGTTTGGCAAGATGTCATCAACATTCCATAGGTTTGACCTTAGATTAAAAACTTTTCGCTTACGCTGAAAGTTGGAGCCAAGAAATGAGAGAGCGAGATAGCCAGTTATGAAAACTTATGTAAACAAAAAAGACAAAAATATTATTTTTTGTTTCGGTCACCGTGGCCGGTTTTTTTGTTTGGCAAGATGTCAAACCATTGTCAAACCTATGGAGTGTTGATGACATCTTGCCAAACAAACCGTCTTTTTGTATTAAAAAGTCACACTATCACTGTTTCATGTGCGGCCACGGTACGGTTTCATCTAGTTCTTGATCTAGTTACTATATCTATGGGTTTGACAATGGTTTGACATCTTGCCAAAAAAAAAAACCGGCCACGTGACCGAAACAAAAAATAATATTTCTGTCTTTTTTGTTTACATAAGTTTTCATATCTGGCTATCTCGCTCTCTCATTTCTTGGCTCCATCTTTCAGCGTAAGCGAAAAGTTTTTAATCTAAGGTACCTACCAATCAATATTTAAAATTTTAAATGATGCCGACTGTACATGTTTAGCCAATATCCGAAGCATAAACATTTCTGAGGAACAAAAATTAATGGTTGTTAATAAATTGTTTTTACAAAACATTTAAATAACAAAAACCAATTGTTGTGTTATGAAAATAAACAATGAATATTGTCAATATAAAGTGAACAGAATAAATACCAGCGCATCGGCGAAGCCTTCATATTATCACATCCCTACGTCAATACTCATATACTCACTAGTGTGTATTTAAACTTAGATCATATAACTATGGACGAGTTACGCGTATAATTCTACTAACAAACGTTTCTGCCAATTTTTGCGGGGGACGAGGTAGCATGAAATCCGCAACATTGGATTTTATTTCATTACTTTAGATTCAAATTTTTATTGTAAAAATAATATTCTAGTGTGAACCCCAAATGAGACTAGTTTTAAGAGTTATTGCTTCGCAATTATAAGCTGTCTCGTTTAGTGATAACTGATAAGTAGTGATCGGTAACTATTATGCAACTCGCGGCAAACTCTAGGGGTAACAATTGTAACACATATTATTGGTTGTGAATTACAATGTTATCATATCGTTTTCATTTAGTTTTTTCTAATACGGCCCCAAATTAGAGTTGTTTTCACGTTTCTAATTGTTTAATTTTCTCCTGTTTGTAAAAGGCAAAAGGAACTGACCCATACAGCCATGAGCAGTCAAGACCACGTCAAGCTTGAGATTTGAAGTGCGATATTGTTTTTTTATACGAACGGCATAAGAACAGTGCGAAGATCAAAGTGTCGAAATTGACGTGTTCTCGACTGTATCTATGTATCATATTGGTAATTTCATAATATAATTAAAATGGCACACCGATTAGAACATGACTTGTAACAATTATAATAAAAACACAAGGCCACAAAAAACTCACTTATTACCAACCCTGAAAATGCCTCGAATCGCACAATAGATACCGATCTATACTGATACGGTATGAAATGCACATGTTCAATTGATCGTGTAACTTGGCAGAGGGTCGGAATGCTAACGCGAGGCTGCGGCTGGTCCCTAGTTTTTTGATCTAAGTATTTAAACCACTGTTTTATTGTCACGTTAGGTTAGGGTTTACTAGTAAAAGATTAAAAAAAACTTCGAATTACTTACATTTTTTTATTTCTTATAGATGATCGTACACAAGCTCGAACAAGACAAAATCAAATAGAAATTAGTAAATTGTGCAATAAGCAAAAATACAAAGTTAACTTTAAATACTAATTCAACATATAGGCGTATGTTTTAACAAAATATATATAGAAATATCAAAAACGACTACTTGAACTTTGGCGTCATGTAAGACTAACGCACACTGACATAATTTTTGTGCACTCTACTTAAAAGAATAAGATTTAAATATAACAAAACCATACAGGTTAAACTAAAAACTATTTTCATGAAACCGTATAATGGTGATCACAAAATGGTAGAACAAAAAATAATTAAATCTACACACTGTAAGGCACTGGTACTTGTAATGTAACGCCTCCTCCTCTCACTTGGAACGTATCCTGTACATTTAATTACGTATAACCATGTATAACGCACAAATGATTCGATTGGTATAAAAAACGTCTATATTTCCAGACACAATAGAAAAAACCCATTGTGTCTGGAAATATAGACGTTTTTGATCGCAAACGACATAAATAACAAAACTGTAATATTATAGTAACGATGCCTTAGACCGTACGCTGCCTCAGGTCCCGTCGCGTCGCGCATCCACGCAACGTGATATGAACGCGACGTGGTCCTTATTGTAGCGAGCAAAGCGAGCTCGAAATCTTATTACAATATGATTATATCGGTGGCAATACGATCTAAAACCTGGAGCGAACGAAGCGTCGAGATTTTATTGCAGGTAAAAAACCCTGGAGCGAAGCAAGCTTGATTTTTGCAAAATCAGTCACGCCCAGAATACGCGACGGGACTCGCCTGAGGCAGTGTACGGCCTTTCTAATAAACATTTTACAGCAAACATTTGATTACATTCACCATCAATTTCATTTTGAAATATGTGAGATAGCACTTATATTACCCCCGCTACAATAAAGTCTTAGAGAATATTATGATTTTTTTACTATGACGTAAGTATATAAATAAATACACACATTAGTAGGTACAGACATTACTCACGATCATTGTCTCCCTTGGGGTGGTCAGAAACTTTGCTACAACTACAAATCTTTTTAAGTGTTGTAGGATGGAAAAACGTGGCAAGTGGTGTTTGTTGGTTAATCTTTCGCTCACAAAAAGACTGCATAAAAAACCTTATCCCTTAAACGTCTCGTGCATCACCCGCGGGAGAATGTTTTGTGGTCTATTCTAAGCCACTCAGTAGGTAACATTATATAAATAAATAGAATATAATAAATAATAATAACTACTACTAAAATCTAAATTATAGTACCTACCAAAATTTCATGATATGACTTTATTCTAGAGGAGGTTTTATATTTATTACGCCTTTGTCTATCAAATGTACCGGCTCGCGTGTCCGCTTGGGGTGAAGTTTAGCCTTTTCATAGAATTTGAACCATATCACAATAACAATAGAGTTGAAAGTATATTATAATCCAAAAGGTCACTTCGCTGTGAAATGTGCACTGACATTTAAGTTTACCAGTAAGGTTTATGCATAAATGTTTGTACTCTTAGGCCTCACACTAAAGTAAATAAACTGTAAAGTTTTGAACATTTTATAGTAACTTTTATCATGTAGACTTTACTCATTTTTAAGTAAATGCATGCTACATATAAAACAATAAATATTATGTATAATTATTACTAAAACATCAAACTTTTAGTAAAATTATTTATCATCAAAATTCAAATTTACTATGGTCGTAAATGTTAAAGGTAATTATATTTCAAACTCGACAATAAACAAAAAGATAGTTCTTGAAATTTAAACACTTATAAAATGTAATGTAAAAGGAAGACAATGAAATAGTAAATCGAACAAAACAACTTCATATAAATGCTTTGAGTCAGAATAAATCATTTTTTTTTAATTAGTATTTTTAAAGTCTAGGATGGGATTTAGATTCAGGATTTGGGATTTAGACTAACCCCCATGGATTACTATTATCCATGGTTGGGTGTCACCAATAAAAATTTTTGCCAGAACCAACATTACGCTAAATGGTATATAAAGTCATGTTAAATACTAGTAGAAATGCTATTAAAAAGGTACTATCCTAATAAGAGTAATACTAAACTGATACATAGCTAACTAACAATATTTATAAAACGCGACATCATCCTATTCTTCCTCATTTCAGATGCAGAATAACGAAAAAAAAAACATTTTGTTAAAAATATCATAAAGCAGTTTATTATGCATCTGAAATACTGTGGACATAGCTGTTTAGAATATATACAACTCAAATTCATACGTCATCATGATTTTGGTCTTACTGTGAGGTGAAATACTTTACAAAGGATATACTGTTTAATGAAATTACATTCTCCTCTTAATTCAGCTGTTTTAACAAATATGGGCACAAAAAACTAATTCTAAATAAGAACAATCAATTCCATACCGACAAAGAATAATATATACTATATACATACAAATATACGCACAAGTTCACGATACACATCAACTAAAATAATAAAAAGCCAGTCTGAAATTAGCGAAAGCCTGTCAGGCTAACATGGTGCAGGTTAAAGTGATATGCGAGAGCAAGCAACGCGGTGCGAGTATTAAAAATAAGTAGAAAGAACTCCGCCAGCCATTCGGTGGGCGACATCCTTTCTACGGCCTCATGTCAACGTGCGCTCATTAACCTCAGGCACTGCGCCAGGAGGTACTTCTTCTGCTGCTCTTCGTAGAGAAAGATCACCTTGCCCGAGCCAGAGCTCGGGAACATTCCGAGCACCTTCTTCTTGGCGGTCGGTATGTAGACGCCTTTGCTCACAGCCGTCGGTACTTCGGGGATATCGGTCCATAAGTACGACCATACGATCTGTTAAATAATGTTATTATTATAAATAAATAACACTCACAGGCACATTGTAATGATCCCAAGTAAGCTTCAGGCTCTTTGTTATGGGAATCATACAACAACGGCAAGCACATAATAATATCCATGACCGAACCGGGATTCGAACCCAGGACCCTGGTTTGGTAATCCGGCGTGGTAACCATTACACCAACTGGGTCGTCATTGTCGGTATTGAAACGTTATTTTCCCAAGTTTTGCCTTAAACCCAAACTAAAATATACTTTAAAATCAGACTTGTATCTCTAAGTTCCAGATACTTATTTGAAAAACCACTTGAGAATATTGCGTTTGAAATCATATAGGAATCTGGACTGTAAATTACTTTAGAAATTCCTTCGAGGTGATTTCATGAAATATTTACAAGTTATTGGGCGGTCAAGTCTGGATCGGCGTATACATAATGCATGGTTCGTATGGACCAAGTAAACAACTTGCGTAAGTCGTGTGTGTATCGAATATTACTTAATACATAAACATGTGGCAGAAATATTAGCTCAATTATTATGTTGTAATTTTTCTATTCGAGAAATAAAAATATTATTTAAGACATCAGAATTTGTAAAAGTCTAATAATTTACTTCGGTCAACGAAACGAGCTATTAATATTTTTTTTCGACAGTTAATATATTTAGTTCTTGTTCTTTTAGTTTTAGTATTCGTTTGGTTATAACCAATTACCAATATTATGTACTGTAATACCGACTACTCTCAAACGGTCACGGCAATCATCGTAAGGAAACCTGCGTTCAAGAAGAAATTCTCATTCCAAGTCCTTCCTCCTTCCTTCTAATTCATCCATCTTCTTCTTCGTTTGATCTGTAGCACCCGGTTTATATGTAACGCATTTAATTTTACACCTATAGACACGACGGAGATACTAACTAACGATTTGGAGATTCGAATGTAGCTGAAAATAATAAGCTTGTAAATAAATCGTACCTGCCACCCGCCGAACACGTTGTTCTTCTCGAGGTAAAGCAGCCGCTTGTCGGTACACATCACCACCTCCTTCGCCGGTATCACCCAGACATGTGCCTCATACATGTCCGTTGTCACGAATTTACCCTGTTCGATAGACAACATTTGAGTTTAATTGCCGTACATAAACTCGACACCGTGCCACCGACATTCGACAAAGCATTGGAAAAACCTCAAAACTTTAGTTTTGTTATTCAAAATAATATCACATAGCATTCTGACGAAATTTTTTTACTCTATCACGCGTCGGAAGGTGTTCAGTTGTAGAGAATATGCGGCCAGCAAGAACCCCGAAAATAAATGTCTCGTCACTGACTCGTCACATTATGAGATATAATTATGAGAATAGCGTATACAGTGCCCCATGAAAAATGTGTTTTACTGGATCGAAAATGTGGGAATACTAGCGTCGATATGCTCGCTCCTAGTGCAAAGTACACTCGACAGCACGTCAAGCCTAACATCGGTCCATCAAATGCAACTGTTATGAAGCAAATAGAAGACCCCGACGCCACGCAGTAGTAGACGTAGGAGTAAAGTCTAGCGTGTTATAACGTTATAAGCTTGATTTGCTGTCTACTATACAAAGGAAAAAGCAATACACATTTTTCGCTTTGAATTCCTGAGCCATTATAAATATTAACTCCATTTGTGTTTAGATTTTAGATAAATCTAGTGGAAACAATTTCACATTATAAACTTTTGTAGAGCCTAATTTTTAAGTAAGTATCTATTCTGTTGCTGGGCAAGAACATAGACAGATTTTAATTAAATTAAGTCTCATGCCATAAATGAGGGGGAAAGATATTCTGGGCTAGTTTATCCAAAACTACAACAGTATTAGCTGACCCGCGCGTTCATTTGACACAAAAACATTCTTGCGCGGCTGCCGTGCGGTATGATGATTCGAAGGAATTTGAATGTTTGTTGTTGCCTTGTAGTGTAGTATAGTAATTTACGCTTGTCTTGTTCATAATAAAGCCGCAAGAAAGTTTACGCGTCCGTCGTCTATCTGCACGCTTATTTCATTTTTATTCATAATGGGTTTGCGCTTGGCTTCAGCTCACCTGATGGAAAGTGTAGATGAAGCCGAGGATGTAGCGCGCTCGCCCAGAAAAAAACCTATTTACTCTTCTTTTAAAAATATCCTGATTTATTTAATAGGTACACCAACAGCATATCGTATTTCGCATTACAAATAAATTTTCCATATAAATCTAGTCACTAACACATATATTTAGCGACTTTGTTGTGTTGAAGTCGACACGATAAGCAAGCAATACATAGGCCAATTAAAGGTATACACAACATTCAACTCAACAATCACATGGAACATAACAATTTAGAAGAAGGCGATATTTATGAATAGGAAGCATGCCCGCTTAAGGAGGCATATAGAAGCAAACTAGCGACTTTAATTAAGTCTTACCTTTTCAAGTTCGAAAAGCATTTTGTATCCCTCAGCGTGCAGCCTCGAGTAAGGCCTAACGCCCGAGTCCGCGGGCAAGTATCGCGCCGGCCTGCGCTTCGTTACTTCTTCGGACAAATCTGCTGCCCTGTATACATACAATACATCATTCACGTCTTAGTACAATTAGTTTTCATTTTTATCTTTTGACATGCGTAATCATTTGCTACACGTTTTAAGCGGATGATCGTAGTCGCGATTTCGATGTTGGCCCTTTTGATAAAGTTGTTCAGTTTGATGGTTTTATTATCCCATAAGAAACCGTCAGCATATTAAGAAAGACCCTTTGGGGAACTAGTCCGTTTGGTAAATTGTACGTTTTAGTGCTAGTTTAAGCCCCTATTATTTTATATGTCTTTTATTCAGAAATAAATTACTTAATTTTACGATATAGCTTTCTTTTCTATCATATTTTCAACGCAAATCGTCGTTGCGCGATCAAAATCTGCTATGTAATAAAATTAAGTTTTATAGGAGCCAAATGCACAGTACGCTTATTGCTAGACCTGGCGCCATGGTAGGTTGTAACAAGATGGCATTAGTAGCGTTTTAACTCTTTGACACAGAACAGATTTTGTCAGGAGACGCAGCAGTATTGATTACCGCTTGGCGTAATAAAAAGTGTTTCGCCGAAAATGTCTCTGCAGATTTTGATCGCGCAACGACGACATTTTAATTGAATCTATTTTAACATTAAGACCATTACTTATTTACATTATGTAAATGATGGTAAATAAATGAAATCAAATTATATAAAGTATCATCGACCTTTAGGAACTAATAGCTATAAACAACTAGATTTGCCCGCGACTTCTTCCGTACTAGTTCCCGTCATCGAAGCGAGATAAAATATATACCAGTTTTTATGTCTTATCATAAGCTTTTCGTCAAACGCAGTTTCGTCAAAGTCGGTTCAGTAGTTTTAGCATGACGTGATGCTCCAACAAACAAAATCGACAAAAAGTCACAAAATCTGTGATTTGAATTCAGGGACACTTACATATCTTTTGTCACAGTTTTATGAATGAAAATGAAAATGAATGAAAAAAATTTTATTTTCTCTCATCTCACACACAATAGGATAGGATAGAATGGGTTTTTTAAACCTTTGTGTGGTGCCCGAAGTAGGAGTACGGAGTACCCTTCTGACGGATCACCAGGCTCCCCTGATCGCTAGAGTTAAATCTGTTATCTATTCTATTTGTAGTAAAGAAGGTGAAAAGTTACAATAGTGTAGATAATGTTTTAGATTTAACTTTTAAAGCAAAGAAAACCTTCAAGTACTCACCTTCTATCATGGCGACAGTTAATGAGAGACAACAAACTAATTATACAATGTAAACATGCACATGTGACTAATCTACGATGGATCAGTGAAAAAATACACGCACTGCATACATATGTACAAATCAATGTGTTAGGGTAAACAGTCGCATTACTTTAAGGGGTGACTGTACCCATGATACTGAATTCCCTAAGAAACATATAGGAAATTCGTTAAAAAAAAGTTGAACTTCCCATACTAATTGCAATCAGCTGATCGACATTCAAAGTCAAAGTACTTTATTGCATAACTATAGGTAGTTTACAAGTTGTTGATATTAAAATTATTGTCCCGTATAGCTGTCCGTATAGTCCCCTTTACAGGTGTACAACAATCTTATGAAAAGATCTGATGATGATCTTATCTTATCTCATTTTGTATGAAAAGTCGAAAAAAAATTGCTAATTTCCTATAGGTTTTATTGGGAAAGTTGTTCAGTATCATGGGTACAATCACCCCTTAAAGTAATGCAACTGTTTACCCTAACACCCTGTATAGTCCCAAGCCGAATTAGTAGCCACATTGTTTCCCCACACAGGTGTTAATAATCATGTTACTAGCGACAAACGATTTGTTTTTAATTATTGACTTTTACACTAAGAGCACAAGCAATTTTTGAGCGTAGGCGACATTGCAACTGTACCGCCGCGAAGTCACGTCGCAACTAAATCGCAGCTATTTTTACTGAGCGTTGTCGCCGCGACATCGCCACAATATGGACACTGATTGATCTCAAATATCGCAGCGATATCGCGGCCATATCGCGGCTGAACCGCGACGATATCGAACCGTCAACGCCTACACTCAAAAACCGCTTGTGTGGTATGGCTCTTTTTTTGGAGATCTACTATCCCGTTTAAAACCTACTGTTATGAAAAATCTGTAATTGGCCTGTGTTACATTCCTTTAGATTACATATTTTATAGAATGATTGTAATAGGCTGTAGATTTTTCTAAGAAATAAATTAATAAACACTACTTAAAAGTGATGTCCAAACGCAACCTTTTGACAGAGGACAGTAGTCCCGAGGTAAAGTCAACGACCCCTCCCACCGGGCGGACGACGAGGCCCACGGCGCCGCGGCCGAGGCCCTTCACGAAGCCGCCCGCGCCGGCCTCATGGGCCCCCTGCAGTGGACGGATGATAACGCCGCGAACGCCGTCCAATACGCCCTAACAAACTCAATTCTGAGGCCACATCTAGCAATTACGGCGTCAGATCAAAGGTGTTCATTAGATTATGAACATTAAAGAGGATATATCCGATAGCGCGCTTCATACGAAAGAAGTTTAATGAATACAATATAGAATGATTACAATTAGTTATTTTTTGAAATTTCATATAAAACCATTTTATTTCTTCAAAGAAAACGGCTAAATTCTGACCGGAGCCACGCGCTCGTTCATATCGATTAGTATGGCGAGTCGTGTTCCCGGGCGGATACACCTTAAGAGGGCTATCACAGTCCAGTGGCACCCTCATCACATTAAAAAAGATTTCTCAATAAAGAAAGCCTAAATTAAAAAAGTGCTCATCACGAACACTACAAAAGCCTTCAAGCAATTTTCATATAATACTTTTATAGGTTTTTTAAAGGTCTAAACATACAAATTTTTAAAAAAGAAAAAAAAACTGCAGCTTTTTTTTTTATTCGAAATTGTCTAAAAGTGGAATGTTTAGAACCTATAAAAGTATTGTATAACAATGGCTTGAAGGCTTTAGTAGTGTTCGTGTTGAGCACTTTTTTAACTTAGGCTTTCTTTATTGAGAAATCTTTTTTAATGTGATGAGGGCGCCACTGGATTGTGATAGCCCTCTTAAGGTACCAACACCTCGGCACCTTTACCCAGACCCTTACAAGAATCCTTCTACACGCTCGTCATGGCAACTTATATGTCGTATTTTAAAAAAAAGATCAATTTACGTAATAAAAGTGTTAATCTAATGTATGATTCAGCTATAAGTAGGCTAAGCACTGAAAACCCAAGCGAAAGCAATCCATGCAAAACAGCGGAGCCACATTGAACGGAACGGAACGGAATGGACTGTATAATTTGCTTATTTTGCAGGACTTTCGTGGATGAATATTAATGACGTCATAACCGTTCAGTTCCGCTCAGTTGGCTTCAGCCATAACGTTGCCACAGTTCACCTCTTGACAGCGTCTAGAGAGCCGGACGCGAAGTCGACGAAGCCGGAAGTGGGGCGCGCCACCAGGCCCACCGCGCCCTTCCCCAGCCCCTTGAAGAACCCTTCTACACCCTCGTCCCGTGCCCCTTCTATAGGCTTCGTGAACACACCTGTCACTCCGTCGAACACGCCCTGTTTGGTTTAAAGTTTTTGATTGCCAAATAGTTTCGAAACAAATTTAATTGCCAAAAAAAAATTATTGATATGATTTGTCCTTTACGACCTCTTCTACATACAAATACATTTCAACCACAATCAGTTTCATAATCGTACAGTCCAGTATGATTTCTTGGCTGACACACAACTCTATCAAAAAAACAAAGTTTGAAAAAGTTATAGGAAAATACAAAAATACAAAATTCATTTATTTGTGTTAAACAGGTAAGTAACAAGTTTTTGTCTTGTATGTTTACATTGTCAACATCTAGTTTTAACGTTGTTTTATACAAATATATGTTTTTTTTTCTTTTTATAAATGCCAAAACTATATTACACCTGCCCCTGTAGTATGATTTCTCTACTTGCGCGAAACTTGGCTTTTTTCCATACTACTTAGTCACGCAGCGCGACTTTCGCTCTCTGAAAAGCGAGGAAGGAGGTCCTTTCCTATGCAGCGAAGGCTCGCCGCGAGCGATTAGAAATACCATACTAAAGGGCCTGTTTTCATTACACATTCAGCAAAAATTTGAGTCGAGTATAAGTGTGTCTGGCTAAAATAAAAGTGGTACATACCATGACAAGACCTTTGCCGCTCCTCGCGAGTCCCTCCTGCAAGTTCGCAGGAGGCTTGTTCATGTTATCACGTCTACGGCGCTGGTAGTCCTGGACATAACATTATATCTGTTTAGTTTATACAACTAGCAACATTAGAACATCACAAGGCTAATAATACAAATACATGAGTGTTGTTTATAGTGTTTCAGGAAAAAATCTCACTCGTTCCAGCTCGATACTTGAACTATACAGGGCGTAATACAAGTATGGAGCCAAGTTCAAAATCTCGAAAGAAGTCAGCAATGTTAATCAGTTTATGTCCTGAAATGCTGTTTATGAATCGTGTGATTCGAAATCATTACCAAATGAATACACAAACTTCATACTGTTTAGGTCATTTTCTACTGCTGATTTCAATGTGGTACTTTCTACAATCGCACTCGGCAAAGGCGGATGCAGATTATAGTTTAATGTGGTAGTGGCAGTGAAGTGAACTGGCGGTACCTTGTCGAGTGAGAGCGCGGCCAGGCCGTGTCCCATGGCGCCGGTGATGCGCGAGACGGCGCCGCCCACCGTGTGCCCCACCAGCGAGCGCACGCCCAGGAACAGACCCTCCGCGAACTGAGAGTACCTTGTCGAGTGAGAGCGCGGCCAGGCCGTGTCCCATGGCGCCGGTGATGCGCGAGACGGCGCCGGCCGCGCCGCCCACCGTGTGCCCCACCAGCGAGCGCACGCCCAGGAACAGACCCTCCGCGAACTGAGAGTACCTTGTCGAGTGAGAGCGCGGCCAGGCCGTGTCCCATGGCGCCGGTGATGCGCGAGACGGCGCCGGCCGCGCCGCCCACCGTGTGCCCCACCAGCGAGCGCACGCCCAGGAACAGACCCTCCGCGAACTGAGAGTACCTTGTCGAGTGAGAGCGCGGCCAGGCCGTGTCCCATGGCGCCGGTGATGCGCGAGACGGCGCCGCCCACCGTGTGCCCCACCAGCGAGCGCACGCCCAGGAACAGACCCTCCGCGAACTGAGAGTACCTTGTCGAGTGAGAGCGCGGCCAGGCCGTGTCCCATGGCGCCGGTGATGCGCGAGACGGCGCCGGCCGCGCCGCCCACCGTGTGCCCCACCAGCGAGCGCACGCCCAGGAACAGACCCTCCGCGAACTGAGAGTACCTTGTCGAGTGAGAGCGCGGCCAGGCCGTGTCCCATGGCGCCGGTGCGGCGCGAGACGGCGCCGGCCGCGCCGCCCACCGTGTGCCCCACCAGCGAGCGCACGCCCAGGAACAGACCCTCCGCGAACTGAGAGTACCTTGTCGAGTGAGAGCGCGGCCAGGCCGTGTCCCATGGCGCCGGTGATGCGCGAGACGGCGCCGCCCACCGTGTGCCCCACCAGCGAGCGCACGCCCAGGAACAGACCCTCCGCGAACTGAGAGTACCTTGTCGAGTGAGAGCGCGGCCAGGCCGTGTCCCATGGCGCCGGTGATGCGCGAGACGGCGCCGGCCGCGCCGCCCACCGTGTGCCCCACCAGCGAGCGCACGCCCAGGAACAGACCCTCCGCGAACTGAGAGTACCTTGTCGAGTGAGAGCGCGGCCAGGCCGTGTCCCATGGCGCCGGTGATGCGCGAGACGGCGCCGGCCGCGCCGCCCACCGTGTGCCCCACCAGCGAGCGCACGCCCAGGAACAGACCCTCCGCGAACTGAGAGTACCTTGTCGAGTGAGAGCGCGGCCAGGCCGTGTCCCATGGCGCCGGTGATGCGCGAGACGGCGCCGGCCGCGCCGCCCACCGTGTGCCCCACCAGCGAGCGCACGCCCAGGAACAGACCCTCCGCGAACTGAGAGTACCTTGTCGAGTGAGAGCGCGGCCAGGCCGTGTCCCATGGCGCCGGTGATGCGCGAGACGGCGCCGGCCGCGCCGCCCACCGTGTGCCCCACCAGCGAGCGCACGCCCAGGAACAGACCCTCCGCGAACTGAGAGTACCTTGTCGAGTGAGAGCGCGGCCAGGCCGTGTCCCATGGCGCCGGTGATGCGCGAGACGGCGCCGGCCGCGCCGCCCACCGTGTGCCCCACCAGCGAGCGCACGCCCAGGAACAGACCCTCCGCGAACTGAGAGTACCTTGTCGAGTGAGAGCGCGGCCAGGCCGTGTCCCATGGCGCCGGTGATGCGCGAGACGGCGCCGGCCGCGCCGCCCACCGTGTGCCCCACCAGCGAGCGCACGCCCAGGAACAGACCCTCCGCGAACTGAGAGTACCTTGTCGAGTGAGAGCGCGGCCAGGCCGTGTCCCATGGCGCCGGTGATGCGCGAGACGGCGCCGGCCGCGCCGCCCACCGTGTGCCCCACCAGCGAGCGCACGCCCAGGAACAGACCCTCCGCGAACTGAGAGTACCTTGTCGAGTGAGAGCGCGGCCAGGCCGTGTCCCATGGCGCCGGTGATGCGCGAGACGGCGCCGGCCGCGCCGCCCACCGTGTGCCCCACCAGCGAGCGCACGCCCAGGAACAGACCCTCCGCGAACTGAGAGTACCTTGTCGAGTGAGAGCGCGGCCAGGCCGTGTCCCATGGCGCCGGTGATGCGCGAGACGGCGCCGCCCACCGTGTGCCCCACCAGCGAGCGCACGCCCAGGAACAGACCCTCCGCGAACTGAGAGTACCTTGTCGAGTGAGAGCGCGGCCAGGCCGTGTCCCATGGCGCCGGTGATGCGCGAGACGGCGCCGGCCGCGCCGCCCACCGTGTGCCCCACCAGCGAGCGCACGCCCAGGAACAGACCCTCCGCGAACTGAGAGTACCTTGTCGAGTGAGAGCGCGGCCAGGCCGTGTCCCATGGCGCCGGTGATGCGCGAGACGGCGCCGGCCGCGCCGCCCACCGTGTGCCCCACCAGCGAGCGCACGCCCAGGAACAGACCCTCCGCGAACTGAGAGTACCTTGTCGAGTGAGAGCGCGGCCAGGCCGTGTCCCATGGCGCCGGTGATGCGCGAGACGGCGCCGGCCGCGCCGCCCACCGTGTGCCCCACCAGCGAGCGCACGCCCAGGAACAGACCCTCCGCGAACTGAGAGTACCTTGTCGAGTGAGAGCGCGGCCAGGCCGTGTCCCATGGCGCCGGTGATGCGCGAGACGGCGCCGCCCACCGTGTGCCCCACCAGCGAGCGCACGCCCAGGAACAGACCCTCCGCGAACTGAGAGTACCTTGTCGAGTGAGAGCGCGGCCAGGCCGTGTCCCATGGCGCCGGTGATGCGCGAGACGGCGCCGGCCGCGCCGCCCACCGTGTGCCCCACCAGCGAGCGCACGCCCAGGAACAGACCCTCCGCGAACTGAGAGTACCTTGTCGAGTGAGAGCGCGGCCAGGCCGTGTCCCATGGCGCCGGTGATGCGCGAGACGGCGCCGGCCGCGCCGCCCACCGTGTGCCCCACCAGCGAGCGCACGCCCAGGAACAGACCCTCCGCGAACTGAGAGTACCTTGTCGAGTGAGAGCGCGGCCAGGCCGTGTCCCATGGCGCCGGTGATGCGCGAGACGGCGCCGGCCGCGCCGCCCACCGTGTGCCCCACCAGCGAGCGCACGCCCAGGAACAGACCCTCCGCGAACTGAGAGTACCTTGTCGAGTGAGAGCGCGGCCAGGCCGTGTCCCATGGCGCCGGTGATGCGCGAGACGGCGCCGGCCGCGCCGCCCACCGTGTGCCCCACCAGCGAGCGCACGCCCAGGAACAGACCCTCCGCGAACTGAGAGTACCTTGTCGAGTGAGAGCGCGGCCAGGCCGTGTCCCATGGCGCCGGTGATGCGCGAGACGGCGCCGGCCGCGCCGCCCACCGTGTGCCCCACCAGCGAGCGCACGCCCAGGAACAGACCCTCCGCGAACTGAGAGTACCTTGTCGAGTGAGAGCGCGGCCAGGCCGTGTCCCATGGCGCCGGTGATGCGCGAGACGGCGCCGGCCGCGCCGCCCACCGTGTGCCCCACCAGCGAGCGCACGCCCAGGAACAGACCCTCCGCGAACTGAGAGTACCTTGTCGAGTGAGAGCGCGGCCAGGCCGTGTCCCATGGCGCCGGTGATGCGCGAGACGGCGCCGGCCGCGCCGCCCACCGTGTGCCCCACCAGCGAGCGCACGCCCAGGAACAGACCCTCCGCGAACTGAGAGTACCTTGTCGAGTGAGAGCGCGGCCAGGCCGTGTCCCATGGCGCCGGTGATGCGCGAGACGGCGCCGGCCGCGCCGCCCACCGTGTGCCCCACCAGCGAGCGCACGCCCAGGAACAGACCCTCCGCGAACTGAGAGTACCTTGTCGAGTGAGAGCGCGGCCAGGCCGTGTCCCATGGCGCCGGTGATGCGCGAGACGGCACCGGCCGCGCCGCCCACCGTGTGCCCCACCAGCGAGCGCACGCCCAGGAACAGACCCTCCGCGAACTGAGAGTACCTTGTCGAGTGAGAGCGCGGCCAGGCCGTGTCCCATGGCGCCGGTGATGCGCGAGACGGCGCCGGCCGCGCCGCCCACCGTGTGCCCCACCAGCGAGCGCACGCCCAGGAACAGACCCTCCGCGAACTGAGAGTACCTTGTCGAGTGAGAGCGCGGCCAGGCCGTGTCCCATGGCGCCGGTGATGCGCGAGACGGCGCCGGCCGCGCCGCCCACCGTGTGCCCCACCAGCGAGCGCACGCCCAGGAACAGACCCTCCGCGAACTGAGAGTACCTTGTCGAGTGAGAGCGCGGCCAGGCCGTGTCCCATGGCGCCGGTGATGCGCGAGACGGCGCCGGCCGCGCCGCCCACCGTGTGCCCCACCAGCGAGCGCACGCCCAGGAACAGACCCTCCGCGAACTGAGAGTACCTTGTCGAGTGAGAGCGCGGCCAGGCCGTGTCCCATGGCGCCGGTGATGCGCGAGACGGCGCCGGCCGCGCCGCCCACCGTGTGCCCCACCAGCGAGCGCACGCCCAGGAACAGACCCTCCGCGAACTGAGAGTACCTTGTCGAGTGAGAGCGCGGCCAGGCCGTGTCCCATGGCGCCGGTGATGCGCGAGACGGCGCCGCCCACCGTGTGCCCCACCAGCGAGCGCACGCCCAGGAACAGACCCTCCGCGAACTGAGAGTACCTTGTCGAGTGAGAGCGCGGCCAGGCCGTGTCCCATGGCGCCGGTGATGCGCGAGACGGCGCCGGCCGCGCCGCCCACCGTGTGCCCCACCAGCGAGCGCACGCCCAGGAACAGACCCTCCGCGAACTGAGAGTACCTTGTCGAGTGAGAGCGCGGCCAGGCCGTGTCCCATGGCGCCGGTGATGCGCGAGACGGCGCCGGCCGCGCCGCCCACCGTGTGCCCCACCAGCGAGCGCACGCCCAGGAACAGACCCTCCGCGAACTGAGAGTACCTTGTCGAGTGAGAGCGCGGCCAGGCCGTGTCCCATGGCGCCGGTGATGCGCGAGACGGCGCCGGCCGCGCCGCCCACCGTGTGCCCCACCAGCGAGCGCACGCCCAGGAACAGACCCTCCGCGAACTGAGAGTACCTTGTCGAGTGAGAGCGCGGCCAGGCCGTGTCCCATGGCGCCGGTGATGCGCGAGACGGCGCCGGCCGCGCCGCCCACCGTGTGCCCCACCAGCGAGCGCACGCCCAGGAACAGACCCTCCGCGAACTGAGAGTACCTTGTCGAGTGAGAGCGCGGCCAGGCCGTGTCCCATGGCGCCGGTGATGCGCGAGACGGCGCCGCCCACCGTGTGCCCCACCAGCGAGCGCACGCCCAGGAACAGACCCTCCGCGAACTGAGAGTACCTTGTCGAGTGAGAGCGCGGCCAGGCCGTGTCCCATGGCGCCGGTGATGCGCGAGACGGCGCCGCCCACCGTGTGCCCCACCAGCGAGCGCACGCCCAGGAACAGACCCTCCGCGAACTGAGAGTACCTTGTCGAGTGAGAGCGCGGCCAGGCCGTGTCCCATGGCGCCGGTGATGCGCGAGACGGCGCCGGCCGCGCCGCCCACCGTGTGCCCCACCAGCGAGCGCACGCCCAGGAACAGACCCTCCGCGAACTGAGAGTACCTTGTCGAGTGAGAGCGCGGCCAGGCCGTGTCCCATGGCGCCGGTGATGCGCGAGACGGCGCCGGCCGCGCCGCCCACCGTGTGCCCCACCAGCGAGCGCACGCCCAGGAACAGACCCTCCGCGAACTGAGAGTACCTTGTCGAGTGAGAGCGCGGCCAGGCCGTGTCCCATGGCGCCGGTGATGCGCGAGACGGCGCCGGCCGCGCCGCCCACCGTGTGCCCCACCAGCGAGCGCACGCCCAGGAACAGACCCTCCGCGAACTGAGAGTACCTTGTCGAGTGAGAGCGCGGCCAGGCCGTGTCCCATGGCGCCGGTGATGCGCGAGACGGCGCCGGCCGCGCCGCCCACCGTGTGCCCCACCAGCGAGCGCACGCCCAGGAACAGACCCTCCGCGAACTGAGAGTACCTTGTCGAGTGAGAGCGCGGCCAGGCCGTGTCCCATGGCGCCGGTGATGCGCGAGACGGCGCCGGCCGCGCCGCCCACCGTGTGCCCCACCAGCGAGCGCACGCCCAGGAACAGACCCTCCGCGAACTGAGAGTACCTTGTCGAGTGAGAGCGCGGCCAGGCCGTGTCCCATGGCGCCGGTGATGCGCGAGACGGCGCCGGCCGCGCCGCCCACCGTGTGCCCCACCAGCGAGCGCACGCCCAGGAACAGACCCTCCGCGAACTGAGAGTACCTTGTCGAGTGAGAGCGCGGCCAGGCCGTGTCCCATGGCGCCGGTGATGCGCGAGACGGCGCCGGCCGCGCCGCCCACCGTGTGCCCCACCAGCGAGCGCACGCCCAGGAACAGACCCTCCGCGAACTGAGAGTACCTTGTCGAGTGAGAGCGCGGCCAGGCCGTGTCCCATGGCGCCGGTGATGCGCGAGACGGCGCCGCCCACCGTGTGCCCCACCAGCGAGCGCACGCCCAGGAACAGACCCTCCGCGAACTGAGAGTACCTTGTCGAGTGAGAGCGCGGCCAGGCCGTGTCCCATGGCGCCGGTGATGCGCGAGACGGCGCCGGCCGCGCCGCCCACCGTGTGCCCCACCAGCGAGCGCACGCCCAGGAACAGACCCTCCGCGAACTCGCCCGGACCCTGGATAGCACCCTGAACCACAAATCATCACTTTACTTAGAATACCATTCAAAATCTTAAAGTTTTCTTGTGTCTTACAGAGCACCGAGTAAATCAGTAGCCCCTTAATGTCTGCTTAAAGGTACAACCACATAAATGCAGAACATGAGATTTTTTACCAGCACATACAACATGATTTTCTGAACTCAGCTATACAACGTGTTAATGAATTAACGCAAAAGTAGAAAGTAGTTTGTTTAGAATCGAGAGCAGAATCGAATTATCATGGTTTCAACATAGGAATTTTTTTTCAAAATAGTAAATAATTTTTTATAAAAATTTTACACATTGGGCACACTCACCCTATTTACTACCAAAACAAGATTATTATAAAGTATCCATGAGCACGTTAGCGCTTTCATTCAATGCTGAAATGACAACAAATCATTTTTGCCTCAAAACTTAAAATGCGAATAACTTTAAATTTTTACTATCAATATAATGAAATTATTGTTTCAATCTAATTATTTTGTTATAAATCAGTTGGGGTGTATGAGGTTTTGCGCTAATTCATTAACACGTTGTATAATTATCTTATTTTTAAAAAAAAATTCACTTATGTGGTTGTACCTTTAAGCAGACGTTATGATGCTTGCAGGTACTGCAATGTTTTTCGTTTCGTTTACTATCATTTCAACCTCTGTCACAGATTAAAGAGTTAATACGTATCAGATACATTAGAAAATGAAAAATTACCACGCTTTAATCTCTCTTTTTCGCTGCAACATTTTGTTTTGCGCTCTCTCTCTTGCGCTCGTGGCAATCAACTAGCAACTGCCTAATGGTTAAGAGCATTGGCTCTCGATACGGAGGTCGTGGGTTCGATTCCCACGGGGGACACCTAGTGATATGTCACTTTGTGCGTTTTTCCCCAGTTGGTTAGGACATTGCAGGCTGAATCACCTGATTGTCCGAAAAAAAAAGATTCCGTACTTCGGATGGCACGTTAAGCCGTTGGTCCCGGCTACAATCTCTGGTGGTAGTAGTCGTTACATAAAAACCACGTCAGAGGACGTAAGGCGGTCTGAAAGAACTCTGACACCAGGGCTCTGCCCACACGATAAGAAGAAGAAGCACCTGTAAGGGGAACTCGTAGATTAATGTTCTAACCTGGAAGGGCTCATAGAAGAGATCCTCGACGCCCTTCTTCAGCCCCACGACGAGCCCGTACGGGTTGCCGATGACGTCCAGCCCCAGCACCAGCACGTACAGCTGCTTGATCGCCTGCCCCGTGTAGTGGCTCTGCACCTGACTCATCAGCTCCTTCTGCGAGAGGAACTCGTAGTTTCTCTCGTAGTATGATAATCTGCAAGACGGCAATTGGCTACTTGACAACTAGTCAAATCAGCTACTCTTTATCGGACGTCAAAACATGCGCTTTGTATGAAGATTTGTACTAAATATTGAGTTGTGACGTCATCAACATTTTCATTACTTTTTATAGTTTATCTTGTTATTAAAAATAGTATTCAAGCTAAAAAAATCAATGAAAATGGGAGTTTAGCGTTATTTTCTAACCCTTTTTTTATTGAGTAGATAAAAATAAAATATATTGAATGTAGTCAAATACCCAATTAATTAAAGTAGGGCCAATTTAATAGGTCAAATTTGACATCTAGTGATAATTCATCAAACGTAACCTTGTAACGGCGGGCATTGAATAACATTTATTTTTCGAAGTTAGAACTGCACAGTTGCCTAACTTTTTTCAATTACTATTACATATTTATTATAATAATGACCAAAGAAGGTAATTTTACGATTTACTTTCACTAATAAACCATTCTAAACATAATAAACAATTTGTGTTCTAAAGAACTTGAACATCGTAACAATGTTGTGTCAGTGAACCCTTTTTCTTTTTTAACACTAGGGATGTTACCCAAAAAAAATCGGAAGTTCATAATAAAATATATGATTCTTTTAAATGAACTATATCAATATAAATAAAAATAACTAAATGTGACGTTCTCAGGGAAAAGGGACCTTGTTGCCGGTTTTAGTTTCCAGGATATTCACAGTTTTATGAAATCATTTAAAAAACCTTTTTTTTTATTACTTTATATTTATAGTAACCAGCAGACACCAAAAAATATTTTTTATTTTGATCTCTTTAAATAACAAATATTTATGTGAGAAAAATTGGTTCAAAGTTTAGTGAAAAGGGGACCTTATTTTCGGTGCAAGCCGGGGCGGCGCGTTTTATCATTGGTCTGTTCACGATATGCTTCTGACGGACCCCAAGCGGAACTCTAGTGGCCTATAGCGACCCCTAGCGCACCCCAGCAGACCCCTGGTTCCGTTTCCACAGGGTGTGAGGGTAAACAGTTGCATTACTTTAAGTTTAAGGGGTTATTGTACCCACGTTTCTAGACCGATTGCTTCCAAAATCGATATCTGAGGGTTCGCGTGGAGTCTGAACACGGATCCTATGTCATATCTATAACTATTCAGTTCTTGGACCGATTGCTTCAGAAATAGATATGTTAAGGTCCGTGGACTCTCAGATATCGATTTTGGTAACAATCAGTCTAGAAACTAAAAACAACAATTTGTTACCAGTTGTAGTAACATTACTACACGTCGACCGAACTGGTAACAAATGGTTGTATGGGAACGGTCTAGCGGAAAAATGCTCGAACGGAAAAATGAATGAACTCAATTCATCTTTAAATAGAGTTGAAATTAGCGTGTAAGACATAACGCGAACACACCACATTGGATGCATCTCTTAGGCGCTGTCCTATTGCCATCGCACGCGCGATCATGCGTCCGTCCGATGAAAATGATCGTGCGATCGTGCGATCAAACATAGGAATCAGTATTGACTGTCCTAATTTCGATCGCGCGATCATGCGATGCGTTCGAATTGTTCTATTTTCGACGCACGATCGTGCGATCGTGCGATCAAACATAGGAATCAGTATTGACTGTCCTAATTTCGATCGCGCGATCGAGGAGCGCGACGAGGCAAGGGTGTACCTACACTCAGCGGGACCCCGTGTCCTAGAACTTGTTCTATAGAATTTGTTCTAATTTCAAATATTATTGATTTCAAACATATTACAGCCTTTGGATAACGCACTTCCCCGGTTTGGAAGGGTGCGGGTTCAAGTCCGGCTCGAGACTTAATTTTTCAATCTTTAATTTGATTAGAATTTGTTCTATCGAATCCAATTAGAAATAAAATGTGTTCCGTCAAAATGGGAGAATGGCATAGGCAAAGATTTTTTTTGGTCTTTACGACTAGAATTCGAGTTTTAACAACAACAAAAAATGAAAACCGACTTCAAAGTAAAAAAGTTAAAAAATAATATTTCAGTTTGACTTTTACGTTCGAATCTATAAGAAAATTAATACTTTGTTTTATCGAAGTTTGATAAAGGTGAGAAATAAAACCTTTGGCCTTAATAATTAAACTCAAGTTGTTTTATTAAAATAATCAAGCACTGTTGTACAAGTAAGAACATAACATTGTCTACAATTCTATCATGGACAAACTTTTTCTATCATCAACCGTTGTCGAGATATCTGTCTATTACTATTTTAATTAATAATTTTTTGCAAATATCTCGTTTCGTATGCATCAAATCGTGAACAAAGTTATAACAAAACTTGTAGAACATAACATTGCCCATAATTGTATCTTTAAAAAACTTTTTCTGTCATGAACCGTTTGCGAGATATCTGTCTATTACTATTTTAATTAATTATTTTTTGCAAATATCTCGTTTCGTATGCATCAAATCGTGAACAAAGTTAAAACAAAACTTGTAGTACATAACATTATCTACAATTGTATGCTACACAAACTTTTCCTATCATCAACAATTTTCTAGATATCTGTCTATTACTATTTTAATTTATTCGTTTTTGCAAATATCTCTTTTCATATGCTTCAAATCGTGAACAAAGTTATTACAAAACTTGTAAAACATAATATTGTCTACAATTGTTTTTTTTGACAATATTTTTCTATCATTATCCGTTTTCGGGATATCTGTCTATTACTATTTTAATTAATAATTTTTTGCAAATATCTCGTTTCGTATGCATCAAATCGTGAACAAAGTTAGAACAAAACTTGTAGAACATAACATTGTCTATAATTATATTTATAAGAAACTTTTTCTATCATCAACAATTTTCGAGATATCTGTCTATTACTATTTTAATTTATTCGTTTTTGCAAATATCTCTTTTCGTATGCTTGAAATCGTGAATAAAGTTATTACAAAACTTGTAGAACATAACATTATCTAGAATTGTATTCTTCACAAACTTTTCCTATGATCAACAATTTTCGAGATATCTGTCTATTACTATTTTAATTAATTCGTTTTTGCAAATATCTCTTTTCGTATGCATCAAATCGTGAACAAAGTTAAAACAAAACATGTAGAACATAACATTATCTATAATTGTATCAAAAAGAAACTTTTTCTATCATCAACCGTTGTCGAGATATCTGTCTATTACTATTTTAATTAATTCGTTTTTGCAAATATCTCGATTCGTATGCATCAAATCGTGAACAAAATTATGACAAAACTTGTAGTACATAACATTATCTACAATTGTATGCTACACAAACTATTCCTATCATCAACAATTTTCGAGATATCTGTCTATTACTATTTTAATTTATTCGTTTTTGCAAATTTCTCTTTTCGTATGCTTCAAATCGTGAACAAAGTTATTACAAAACTTGTAAAACATAATATTGTCTACAATTGTTTTTCAGACAATCTTTTTCTATCAAGAACCGTTTTCGAGATATCTGTCTATTACTATTTTAATTAATAATTTTTTGCAAATATCTCGTTTCGTATGCTTCAAATCGTGAATAAAGTTATTACAAAATTTGTAGAACATAACATTATCTACAATTTTATGCTTAACAAACTTTTCCTATGATCAACAATTTTCGAGATATCTGTCTATTACTATTTTAATTAATTCGTTTTTGCAAATATCTCTTTTCGTATGCATCAAATCGTGAACAAACTTAAAACAAAACATGTAGAACATAACATTGTCTGTAATTGTATTTTTAAGAAACTTTTTCTATCATCAACCGTTGTCGAGATATCTGTCTATTACTATTTTAATTAATAATTTTTTGCAAATATCTCGTTTCGTATGCATCAAATCGTGAACAAAGTTATAACAAAACTTGTAGTACATAACATTATCTACAATTGTATGCTACGCAAACTTTTCCTATCATCAACAATTTTCGAGATATCTGTCTATTACTATTTTAATTTATTCGTTTTTGCAAATATCTCTTTTCGTATGCTTCACATCGTGAATAAAGTTATTACAAAACTTGTAGAACATAACATTATCTACAATTTTATGCTGAACAAACTTTTCCTATGATCAACAATTTTCGAGATATCTGTCTATTACTATTTTAATTAATTCGTTTTTGCAAATATCTCTTTTCGTATGGATCAAATCGTGAACAAAGTTAAAACAAAACATGTAGAACATAACATTGTCTATAATTGTATCTGAAGGAAACTTTTTCTATCATCAACCGTTGTCGAGATATCTGTCTATTACTATTTTAATTAATTCGTTTTTGCAAATATCTCGTTTCGTATGCATCAAATCGTGAACAAAATTATGACAAAACTTGTAGTACATAACATTATCTAGAATTGTATGCTACACAAACTATTCCTATCATCAACAATTTTCGAGATATCTGTCTATTACTATTTTAATTAATTCGTTTTTGCAAATATCTCTTTTCGTATGCATCAAATCGTGAACAAAGTTAAAACAAAACATGTAGAACATAACATTGTCTATAATTGTATCTTTAAGAAACTTTTTCTATCATGAACCGTTTTCGAGATATCTGTCTATTACTATTTTAATTAATTATTTTTTGCAAATATCTCGTTTCGTATGCATCAAATCGTGAACAAAGTTAAAACAAAACTTGTAGTACATAACATTATCTACAATTGTATGCTACACAAACTTTTCCTATCATCAACAATTTTCGAGATATCTGTCTATTACTATTTAATTAATTCGTTTTTGCAAATATCTCTTTTCGTATGCATCAAATCGTGAACAAAGTTAGAACAAAACTTGTAGAACATAACATTGTCTATAATTGTATTTTTAAGAAACTTTTTCTATCATCAACAATTTTCGAGATATCTGTCTATTACTATTTTAATTTATTCGTTTTTGCAAATATCTCTTTTAGTATGCTTGAAATCGTGAATAAAGTTAGTACAAAACTTGTAGAACATAACATTATCTACAATTTTATGCTTAACAAACTTTTCCTATGATCAACAATTTTCGAGATATCTGTCTATTACTATTTAATTAATTCGTTTTTGCAAATATCTCTTTTCGTATGCATCAAATCGTGAACAAAGTTAGAACAAAACTTGTAGAACATAATATTGTCTATAATTGTATTTTTAAGAAACTTTTTCTATCATCAACAATTTTCGAGATATCTGTCTATTACTATTTTAATTTATTCGTTTTTGCAAATATCTCTTTTAGTATGCTTGAAATCGTGAATAAAGTTAGTACAAAACTTGTAGAACATAACATTATCTACAATTTTATGCTTAACAAACTTTTCCTATGATCAACAATTTTCGAGATATCTGTCTATTACTATTTTAATTAATTCGTTTTTGCAAATATCTCTTTTCGTATGCATCAAATCGTGAACAAAGTTAAAACAAAACATGTAGAACATAACATTATCTATAATTGTATCAAAAAGAAACTTTTTCTATCATCAACCGTTGTCGAGATATCTGTCTGTTACTATTTTAATTATTCAGTTTTTACAAATATCTCGTCTCCTATGCATAGGATTGTAAACAAAGTTTATACAAGCGTGAAGACCATTAAATTTCCAACAATTTTGTTCATAACAAATTTTTTTCTATCACTTACCATTGTCGAGATATCTGTCATTTTTGTTATATTATAAAAGTGGTCTGATTCTGGAAAGGTGACCGATCCGCCATGTAAGACCGGGTTTTTCGTGATGGGTAAATTGTGTTCTTTCGATCCAAGTTGGTTTCACATTTCCTATATGTTTAGGCCTAAGACCTATTTTTTTTTATTTTCAACCCCAGTCTGATTTTGAACGGTGACCGATTTGAGAATAACTAAATCTGCTGTGGTGTTCTCCTAAGAGGGCTCTTTCTTAAAATGCGTCCAGTTCGTATCCTATATATTTAGGCCCAGACCCCATTTTTTCGCGATTGTCTTACCGCTGTAAAAAAAATCAGTGACCGCTTTGAGTCATAAGACCGAGGCTAAATGATGTACTTTGGCGTCTATTTTCGAGCTAGACTGAATCCAGCTTTCCTATAATTATAATACGTTTAGGCCCTAGACCGTTGGTGGCTCTGGATCTAATTCTTCCATTTTGACGGATTTTTTTTTATTTCTAATTGAATTCGATAGAACAAATTCGGAACTAAATCCCATACATACTCGCATCGTTCTAGGACACGGGGTCCCGCTGAGTGCAGGTACACGAAGCAAGGGAGGGTGATCGATCGCATCGATCGCATCGCACCAAATTAGGACACACGTTTTTTGATCGCGCGATCGGTTTCATCGTGCGATGAGATCGCATCGCACCATCGCGCGTGCGATGGCAATAGGACACCGCCTGAGTGTGCCCGTGCGGTGGGTTGACATCGGGTTCAGAAATTTTTAAATTTTGCAAACAAATTATTTAATATTTTGATAAAAATACCTATGTTGAAACCATGAGGCGCTGTCCTATTGCCATCGCACGCGCGATCATGCGTCCGTCCGATGAAAATGATCGTGCGATCGTGCGATCAAACATAGGAATCAGTATTGACTGTCCTAATTTCGATCGCGCGATCATGCGATGCGTTCGAATTGTTCTATTTTCGACGCACGATCGTGCGATCGTGCGATCAAACATAGGAATCAGTATTGACTGTCCTAATTTCGATCGCGCGATCGAGGAGCGCGACGAGGCAAGGGTGTACCTACACTCAGCGGGACCCCGTGTCCTAGAACTTGTTCTATAGAATTTGTTCTAATTTCAAATATTATTGATTTCAAACATATTACAGCCTTTGGATAACGCACTTCCCCGGTTTGGAAGGGTGCGGGTTCAAGTCCGGCTCGAGACTTAATTTTTCAATCTTTAATTTGATTAGAATTTGTTCTATCGAATCCAATTAGAAATAAAATGTGTTCCGTCAAAATGGGAGAATGGCATAGGCAAAGATTTTTTTTGGTCTTTACGACTAGAATTCGAGTTTCAACAACAACAAAAAATGAAAACCGACTTCAAAGTAAAAAAGTTAAAAAATAATATTTCAGTTTGACTTTTACGTTCGAATCTATAAGAAAATTAATATTTTGTTTTATCGAAGTTTGATAAAGGTGAGAAATAAAACCTTTGGCCTTAATAATTAAACTCAAGTTGTTTTATTAAAATAATCAAGCACTGTTGTACAAATAAGAACATAACATTGTATACAATTGTATCATGGACAAACTTTTTCTATCATCAACCGTTGTCGAGATATCTGTCTATTACTATTTTAATTAATAATTTTTTGCAAATATCTCGTTTCGTATGCATCAAATCGTGAATAAAGTTATTACAAAACTTCTAGAACATAACATTGTCTACAATTGTATCTTTGAGAAACTTTTTCTATCATCAACCGTTGTCGAGATATCTGTCTATTACTATTTTAATTAATTCGTTTTTGCAAATATCTCATTTCGTATGCATCAAATCGTGAATAAAGTTATAACAAAACCTGTAGTACATAACATTATCTACAATTGTATGCTACACAAACTTTTCCTATCATCAACAATTTTCGAGATATCTGTCTATTACTATTTAATTAATTCGTTTTTGCAAATATCTCTTTTCGTATGCATCAAATCGTGAACAAAGTTAGAACAAAACTTGTAAAACATAATATTGTCTACAATTGTTTTTCAGACAAACTTTTTCTATCATGAACCGTTTTCGAGATATCTGTCTATTACTATTTTAATTAATAATTTTTTGCAAATATCTCGTTTCGTATGCATCAAATCGTGAACAAAGTTATAACAAAACTTGTAGTACATAACTTTATCTACAATTCTATGCTACACAACCTTTTCCTATCATCAACAATTTTCGAGATATCTGTCTATTACTATTTTAATTAATAATTTTTTGCAAATATCTCGTTTCGTATGCATCAAATCGTGAACAAAGTTATAACAAAACTTGTAGTACATAACTTTATCTACAATTCTATGCTACACAACCTTTTCCTATCGTCAACAATTTTCGAGATATCTGTCTATTACTATTTAATTAATTCGTTTTTGCAAATATCTCTTTTCGTATGCATCAAATCGTGAATAAAGTTAGAATAAAACTTGTAGAACATAACATTGTCTATAATTTTATTTTTAAGAAACTTTTTCTATCATCAACAATTTTCGAGATATCTGTCTATTACTATTTTAATTTATTCGTTTTTGCAAATATCTCTTTTCGTATGCTTGAAATCGTGAATAAAGTTATTACAAAACTTGTAGTACATCACATTATCTAGAATTGTATGCTACACAAACTTTTCCTATGATCAACAATTTTCGAGATATCTGTCTATTACTATTTTAATTAATTCGTTTTTGCAAATATCTCTTTTCGTATGCATCAAATCGTGAACAAAGTTAAAACAATACATGTAGAACATAACATTGTCTATAATTGTATTTTTAAGAAACTTTTTCTATCATCAACCGTTGTCGAGATATCTGTCTATTACTATTTTAATTAATAATTTTTTGCAAATATCTCGTTTCGTATGCATCAAATCGTGAACAAAGTTATAACAAAACTTGTAGTATATAACATTATCTACAATTGTATGCAACGCAAATTTTTCCTATCATCAACAATTTTCGAGATATCTGTCTATTACTATTTTAATTAGTTCGTTTTTGCAAATATCTCTTTTCGTATGCATCAAATCGTGAACAAAGTTAAAACAAAACATGTAGAACATAACATTGTCTATAATTGTATCTGAAGGAAACTTTTTCTATCATCAACCGTTGTCGAGATAGCATAGCATGCATAGCATAGCATATGCTCACGACTATATTCCCCGAGGGGGTAGTCAGAGATATTCTGAAACTTCAGAACATCCACGTTTCACTAGCAGTACTGAAACTCTGTTGTCGAGATATCTGTCTATTACTATTTTAATTAATTCGTTTTTGCAAATATCTCGTTTCGTATGCATCAAATCGTGAACAAAATTATGACAAAACTTGTAGTACATAACATTATCTAGAATTGTATGCTACACAAACTATTCCTATCATCCACAATTTTCGAGATATCTGTCTATTACTATTTTAATTAATTCGTTTTTGCAAATATCTCTTTTCGTATGCATCAAATCGGGAACAAAGTTAAAACAAAACATGTAGAACATAACATTGTCTATAATTGTATCTTAAGAAACTTTTTCTATCATGAACCGTTGTCGAGATATCTGTCTATTACTTGTAACAAAGTCCCCTCGTGACGGGGTGGCCAGAGGGGCTAGTTAATATAAAAATATCCCTTCGAGGAGGGCTGACCTAGCTAGCTAGGTATTTCCTATCGCAGGGGTTGCAGAAATGATAGAGGAACTACAAAATAACACAGTCTTTATTCACTATTACCTATTCTCTTACAGGGTGTTCCCTAGCTAATATATATCTATGTCTATGACTGAAACCCTATCTTATATCTAACACTGAATCTAGTGCCGCGAGGCGCCTGAGGGGCAGGGGTTGAGGGGGGCTGCTGTCCGCCTGAAGGATTATAACACGGACCGGGTTTATCCAGCCCGCGCTGGTAAGCCTTCAGGTGGATCCTGAAAAGCTGAGCCCTAGAACTGAAAGTTTATCACACCGCCCGATATCTTCAAGCCGCGTAAGTAAACCTTCATGAGGAGGGTCATCCACTGAGCTCACCTCCAGGACTGTAAGGCGCACGGCCCGATATCTTCAAGCCGCGCGTTCTTACAACCTGGGCGCTCGCCCAGCGAATGAGGCCTGGCTCCCGCCGGGCCGCCTTTTATAGCCGGCTCGCCGCTGCGTTCGCATGGCAACCGGCCGCTCGCTGCGCCGCGGTGCGTCGGCGCTCTGTCGCCTCCCGCCCCGCGTGCCTCCTCGGTCCACCTTTGACGCCTGTTGTTGTTACGAGCTTGCGCGCTCGTTACACTCCCCTCTTTCTTCTTTGCGGTTTTTACCTGTGTAAAAATCGTATGCTGTATCTACATGTCACACACTTGGTACCCCTACCTTACATGTGGGGGAGAGAAAAATTTTTTTTGAAAACAAATCTTTATATCATGACTTTGTCATGCTAGGCTTTCCGTATTATGACCGGACCGTTTTGGTCTCAGTTACCCTTTTTTTCCTTCCCCTGATTAGTTACTCATCAACAATCAAAATAACGATATAATTTTTATCAACAATATTACCTATTTATTTGCTGACCAAATACTAATTATCAGCTTTCTTTAAAAGAATAACAAAACTTTTGCCACTATAGTATCTACTCTTTAAATTACTTACGAAACAATTGAATTTTAAGCATCCTGTACATAATTTTACTCGCTCGTTATAAATCTTATTCATAAACAACTCAAGTAACTATTTCGCTAAAACAGATTATTATTCTAAATGATTCCGATGCGTCCGTTTTTATTCTACACAACATTCGTAACTACCTCCATAAGTTGGATTTGCAAAGCGCATTCCTGATGCGGACGCTCGGTTACAAAATGTAAACAAACCTATAGTTACGCTAGAAACGGCGTTATGGCGCTGACATAAGGTCTTTTACGCTTTTGCTTTGGGAGTTTACATTTTATATTCCTACTATAGCCTGCTTACTATAATTGTACCACTAACGATGCAGATATAAAAATTCTAACACAAAACAAACTAAACATAATTTTGCGAGTTAAAGAATTGAACTACCGCTAGGTACTTAACTTATTCTCCTCGTATGCAGGCACCCGTACTGCGCCGAACCTCTTCTTTTTTCTTCCTTCGTGGGGGGTACAGCCATCGTTGCTGCTGTTCTGGGGGCGGCCAAATATATTTGCCAAGGGGCGCATTATTTGCCCATACACCCCTGGCTGCTGCTACCGGTGCTGGCTTCGGGTTTGGCGATGGTGTCGGGGTGGGCGGGGTGTGGATGCCCACTTCCGTCACGAACGTTGCGTAATCTTTAAGGTCTACGCCTAGCTCCTGCCTTTTCTCTATGTTTGGTGTTGTTGACTTTATTTTATGCTTCACCCAGGTGTTTCCTTTCGGGCTGTTTTCGCATTTACTGAAATCTGTATGTAACATGCTTCCTGGTTTCGTCTTCTGTGCCTGGGACAGCCCGCTGTCTGGGTCTATCCTAGCCTCTTCATGTTGATTCTTTTCCTTTTCTCTTTCTTGTCTCCAGTCCCAAACTATTCTGCATCCGGTTTTCTCCAAAATGTCCATTCCTAGGATAATAATTGCTGCGTCTGGCAACAGGCTCATCTGTTGCGTTACTTTGTGACCTTTTATTATTACCTGTACGGGTCTGGTTCTCTTGGTTATCGTGGTCCTGCCGTCGGCCAGTATAACCTCTCGCTTGTCTCCGTTTTCTATCTTTATTTCGCACTCCTCGCACACTTCTTTGTTTATGTACGAGGCTGTAGACCCTGTGTCTATTAGTGCTTCATACTTTCTTCCCTTGATTTCTATCTCTGTAAATATCCTGTTGTCTTTCCCGTTCTTGTTCTTTGCCGTATATGTTTCGTTCCTTCTCTCATTATTCCTGCGGTTGTCTCTGTAATATTCTGGACCTCTATTGCCCTGTCTTAAACTCTCTGTTGCTATCTGTTCGTAGTCTGCCGCTAAACAGATCAATTCTCTTATCTTACTGAAGTCTTTTCTTTTAATATAAAATTTATGGTAGTGATTCATATTTGTATAAATCCTATCCAGTTTCTCCTCCTCGCTCATTTTACCTTGCCTCCTCATCAGCGTTTGTAATTCCGTCAAGTAATATATGAATTTTTCTCCCTCTCCTTGTTTTCTTGCGATTATTTCTTCTATTAAACTTTCCTTGTAGTTTTTTGGGAAGAAATACAACTTGAAATCTTCCAGAAAGTCTTCCCATGTTTTCCAACCGTTACAGTTATTTCTGTGCCATAGCAACGCGTTTCCTCTGAATAATTTTGGTAATACTTGCAGTAATTTGTCTGGTTTGATGTTGTTCACGGTTGTCATGTCTTCGAGTCTCTCTATGAATTCGATTGGGTCTTCCTTGACGTCATAACTGATCTGCCATGAGTCTATGTTCATATTACTTGTGTTCGCTGTTGATCCCCCTGTGTTCTGCTCTAATTCTCCCTTTGCCTCGTCCTCCATTTTTAACTGTTTGATTAAGTTTTTCCTTAATTCTTCAACTTTCAAGTTCTCTGTTTCCAGATTTCTATTACTTAATTCAATAATTAATTCCTTTTTCTTCAACTTATAAACCCAATTTGTTGACATCTAAGTCTCTTCTTTAAAACCTCGTCACAGCTGTGCGCTTAGCATACCGATCGTGGTTTTGTTGAAGTTGTTGCGCTATACGCAGTCGCGATTTAGATGAATTGTCAGTCTGTATTAGGTATTTGTCTCCTATTCTATTATGGGGGAATTGATTTTAAGTTATTGCAACCCTAAAAACTATAGGATTTGTGGATTATTCCGTTGGGCGCCATTGTAACAAAGTCCCCTCGTGACGGGGTGGCCAGAGGGGCTAGTTAATATAAAAATATCCCTTCGAGGAGGGCTGACCTAGCTAGCTAGGTATTTCCTATCGCAGGGGTTGCAGAAATGATAGAGGAACTACAAAATAACACAGTCTTTATTCACTATTACCTATTCTCTTACAGGGTGTTCCCTAGCTAATATATATCTATGTCTATGACTGAAACCCTATCTTATATCTAACACTGAATCTAGTGCCGCGAGGCGCCTGAGGGGCAGGGGTTGAGGGGGGCTGCTGTCCGCCTGAAGGATTATAACACGGACCGGGTTTATCCAGCCCGCGCTGGTAAGCCTTCAGGTGGATCCTGAAAAGCTGAGCCCTAGAACTGAAAGTTTATCACACCGCCCGATATCTTCAAGCCGCGTAAGTAAACCTTCATGAGGAGGGTCATCCACTGAGCTCACCTCCAGGACTGTAAGGCGCACGGCCCGATATCTTCAAGCCGCGCGTTCTTACAACCTGGGCGCTCGCCCAGCGAATGAGGCCTGGCTCCCGCCGGGCCGCCTTTTATAGCCGGCTCGCCGCTGCGTTCGCATGGCAACCGGCCGCTCGCTGCGCCGCGGTGCGTCGGCGCTCTGTCGCCTCCCGCCCCGCGTGCCTCCTCGGTCCACCTTTGACGCCTGTTGTTGTTACGAGCTTGCGCGCTCGTTACATACTATTTAATTAATTCGTTTTTGCAAATATCTCTTTTCGTATGCATCAAATCGTAAACAAAGTTAGAACAAAACTTGTAGAACATAATATTGTCTACAATTGTTTTTTTAGACAATATTTTTCTATCATTATCCGTTTTCGGGATATCTGTCTATTACTATTTTAATTAATAATTTTTTGCAAATATCTCGTTTCGTATGCATCAAATCGTGAACAAAGTTATAACAAAACTTGTAGAACATAACATTGCCTATAATTGTATCTTTAAAAAACTTTTTCTATCATGAACCGTTTTCGAGATATCTGTCTATTACTATTTTAATTAATTATTTTTTGCAAATATCTCGTTTCGTATGCATCAAATCGTGAACAAAGTTAAAACAAAACTTGTAGTACATAACATTATCTACAATTGTATGCTACACAAACTTTTCCTATCATCAACAATTTTCTAGATATCTGTCTATTACTATTTTAATTTATTCGTTTTTGCAAATATCTCTTTTCATATGCTTCAAATCGTGAACAAAGTTATTACAAAACTTGTAAAACATAATATTGTCTACAATTGTTTTTTTAGACAATATTTTTCTATCATTATCCGTTTTCGGGATATCTGTCTATTACTATTTTAATTAATAATTTTTTGCAAATATCTCGTTTCGTATGCATCAAATCGTGAACAAAGTTATAACAAAACTTGTAGAACATAACATTGCCTATAATTGTATCTTTAAGAAACTTTTTCTATCATGAACCGTTTTCGAGATATCTGTCTATTACTATTTTAATTAATTATTTTTTGCAAATATCTCGTTTCGTATGCATCAAGTCGTGAACAAAGTTAAAACAAAACTTGTAGAACATAACATTGTCTATAATTGTATTTTTAAGAAACTTTTTCTATCATCAACAATTTTCGAGATATCTGTCTATTACTATTTTAATTTATTCGTTTTTGCAAATATCTCTTTTCGTATGCTTGAAATCGTGAATAAAGTTATTACAAAACTTGTAGAACATAACATTATCTAGAATTGTATTCTTCACAAACTTTTCCTATGATCAACAATTTTCGAGATATCTGTCTATTACTATTTTAATTAATTCGTTTTTGCAAATATCTCTTTTCGTATCCATCAAATCGTGAACAAAGTTAAAACAAAACATGTAGAACATAACATTGTCTATAATTGTATCAAAAAGAAACTTTTTTTATCATGAACCGTTGTCGAGATATCTGTCTATTACTATTTTAATTAATTATTTTTTGCAAATATCTCGTTTTGTATGGATGAAATCGTGAACAAAGTTATTACAAAACTTGTAGTACATAACATTATCTACAATTTTATGCTACACAAACTATTCCTATCATCAACAATTTTCGAGATATCTGTCTATTACTATTTAATTAATTCGTTTTTGCAAATATCTCTTTTCGTATGCATGAAATCGTGAACAAAGTTAGAACAAAACTTGTAGAACATAACATAGTCTATAATTGTATTTTTAAGAAACTTTTTCTATCATCAACAATTTTCTAGATATCTGTCTATTACTATTTTAATTTATTCGTTTTTGCAAATATCTCTTTTCGTATGCATCAAATCGTGAACAAAGTTAAAACAAAACATGTAGAACATAATATTTTCTATGATTGTATCTGTAAGAAACTTTTTCTATCATGAACCGTTGTCAAGATATCTGTCTATTACTATTTTAATTAATTATTTTTTGCAAATATCTCGTTTCGTATGGATGAAATCGTGAACAAAGTTATTACAAAACTTGTAGTACATAATATTATCTACAATTGTATGCTGCACAAACTATTCCTATCATCAAAAAATTTCGAGATATCTGTCTATTACTATTTAATTAATTCGTTTTTGCAAATATCTCTTTTCGTATGCATTAAATCGTGAACAAAGTTAGAACAAAACTTGTAGAACATAACATTGTCTATAATTGTTTTTCAGATAAACTTTTTCTATCATGAACCGTTTTCTAGATATCGGTCTATTACTATTTTAATTTATTCGGTTTTGCAAATATCTCTTTTCGTATGCTTCAAATCGTGAACAAAGTTGTAAACTTGTAGAACATAACATTATCTACAATTTTATTTTTCAAAAACTTTTCCTATCATCAACCGTTGTCGATATATCTGTCTGTTACTATTTTAATTATTCAGTTTTTACAAATATCTCGTCTCCTATGCATAGGATTGTAAACAAAGTTTATACAAGCGTGAAGACCATTAAATTTCCAACAATTTTGTTCATAACAAATTTTTTTCTATCACTTACCATTGTCGAGATATCTGTCATTTTTGTTATATTATAAAAGTGGTCTGATTCTGGAAAGGTGACCGATCCGCCATGTAAGACCGGGTTTTTCGTGATGGGTAAAGTGTGTTCTTTCGATCCAAGTTGGTTTCACATTTCCTATATGTTTAGGCCTAAGACCTATTTTTTTTTATTTTCAACCCCAGTCTGATTTTGAACGGTGACCGATTTGAGAATAACTAAATCTGCTGTGGTGTTCTCCTAAGAGGGCTCTTTCTTAAAATGCGTCCAGTTCGTATCCTATATATTTAGGCCCAGACCCCATTTTTTCGCGATTGTCTTACCGCTGTAAAAAAAATCAGTGACCGCTTTGAGTCATAAGACCGAGGCTAAATGATGTACTTTGGCGTCTATTTTCGAGCTAGACTGAATCCAGCTTTCCTATAATTATAATACGTTTAGGCCCTAGACCGTTGGTGGCTCTGGATCTAATTCTTCCATTTTGACGGATTTTTTTTTATTTCTAATTGAATTCGATAGAACAAATTCGGAACTAAATCCCATACATACTCGCATCGTTCTAGGACACGGGGTCCCGCTGAGTGCAGGTACACGAAGCAAGGGAGGGTGATCGATCGCATCGATCGCATCGCACCAAATTAGGACACACGTTTTTTGATCGCGCGATCGGTTTCATCGCGCGATGAGATCGCATCGCACCATCGCGCGTGCGATGGCAATAGGACACCGCCTTACACATTAATTTCCAGTGATTGAGTTCATTATCAATCCACTCGAGCATTTTTCCGCTAGATGTGCGCTAACCCTAAGGTTACCCTCAGAGGAGGTTACTTAGTTTATGGTATAACTTGTGTTCAGTTTTAAATTATTCGACTTATTCAATTTTAACGGTCAACGAACTGGATCTGTTCCACTTTGCATTCACAAAATCAAATTTTCTAAATAGTCTAAAATAAAAATAAGACTTACTTGAAAACGACATCATTCATATCAGTCAAAGTGACACCAATACTTTGCAGAACGGTGCCAATAAAGGAAGGCAGTTGCGTCGCTCCGCCGAGTGAAAATGACACGTGCACCTAAAGACATTAGACACAAATTAAAATTTCGTAAACTTGTAAATCAGTTCCTACAGTTTAAAAGAACACTTAAGACGTTAAGAGGGCTGTTACAAGCTCAGTGGCGCCCTCGTCACAATAAAAAAGATTTCTCAACAAAGAAAGCCTAAATTAAAAAAGTGCTCAACAGATAAACTACAAAAGCTTTCAAGCCATTGTTATACAATACTTTTATAGGTTTTAAACATTCCATCATCATCATCATCATCATCAGCCTATCATCGTCCACTGCTGAACATAGGCCTCTCCCAAGGCGCGCCACAAAACTCTATCCTCGGCCTTCCTCATCCAGTCGCTCTCCGCTACTTTTTTTTTTTTAAACATTCCACTTTTAGATAATTTCGAATAAAAACAAAAGCGGCAGTTTTTTTTTTCTTTTTTTCAAAATTTGTATTTAGACCTTTAAAAAACCTATAAAAGTATTCTATGAAAATAGCTTTAAGGCTTTTGTAGTTTATCTGTTGAGCACTTTTTTAATTTAGGCTTTCTTTATTGAGAAACCTTTTTTATTGTAACGAGGGCGCCACTGAGCTTGTAATAGCCCTCTTAATCGTTTTTCTGACTAAGTTCTTAGTAGTTCATCTGACAGTTTCTTTAGACATATCTTTCATACAACACATGTCAATCGATCCGTCAGATAACTAATGCAGAAGTGGTGAAACATACAAAAGTTAATGATAGAAGATCAATTTAAACGTTAGCTTACTTTGAGAGGAGAAAGATGAAGGCTGTCGTAGAAGTTCTTGAGATCGGACGCGGCTCCCAGCGCAGCCACGGCTTCTAGAGGTTGCCTAGCCTTCTCTAGGTCTTGATGGAGCGCTTCCAGCTGTAATAGGGTGCATAATTATAGGTAGCCGCAAACCACAACAATACCAGTACCCTCCAATATACATTTTTTATTTTGTATAGTTGTTAATATAATTAATTCCTTTGTTAATTATAAATTGATTGCAAACTATAAATAGTTATAAATAATTTATAATATTAAAAATTAAGTTATAAAATGCAAATAACAATAAAATTACAATTAGATAAAAATTTTCATACTATTTCATATTTATTTATTTGCAAGTCACAAGTTATTTGGATGTTATATAATATAAAGTAGGTACAGGTGACGCCCTGTAAGGGCACAGCAAAAGGTAAAGGGCTACTAGTTGTCATCATATTAATAATTACATAATTGGGTATTTGACTACATTCAATATATTTTATTTTTATCTACTCAATAAAAAAAGGGTTAGAAAATAACGCTAAACTCCCATTTTCATTGAGTTTTTAGCTTGAATACTATTTTTAATAACAAGATAAACTATAAAAAGTAATGAAAATGTTGATGACGTCACAACTCAATATTTAGTACAAATCTTCATACAAAGCGCATGTTTTGACGTCCGATAAAGAGAAGCTGATTTGACTAGTTGTCAAGTAGCCAATTAGTCAATAACAAATCATAGTATCAGTCAATTCAAATCACAATGTCAACGTTATATAATGTTAATATGTTAAAATGATAGTGAAAAATTAAAATTAATAAGTAACATCGTAAGTCAAAATTAATTGCTAGTCGTAGAGTCATCGAAGCATCTAGGTATCTAGTTTATCGTCAAAGAATTCTAAAATATTATAGTAGGATTTATTCAAAAGAAAATTTTTAAGGTTATTATTAAATATGTCGAGTTTTTCAATGTTTTTTATAGAATTTGGAATGTGGTTATATATTTTAATTACCATGTGGTGGGGGCTAGAAGAAACAAGGTACATTTTTGTGGAAGGTCTAAACAATTTATTTAAATTTCGATTATTTCTTCTGTTATTGATCATTGGGGAGTACAAATTCATATTTTTCCTGACAAATTTACATGACTCCAAAATATAAACGGACGTGAGTGTCAATATCTGGTGCTTCACAAAGTAAGGTCTACAAGACACCATTTGGTCGATATTTGTTATAATTCTGATGCATTTTTTTTTGAAGGACGAAAACATCTCCCACTTCACAACAATTTCCCCACAGAACTATTCCGTACGAGAGCCTTGAATGGACATTAGCGTGGTAGGCTGCGAGAGTAGTCTTTAAATCTGTAACCCGCTTCAGCTGATAGAGAGCATAAATAAAGGAAGACAATTTATTTCTTAGTTTTAGGATGTATGGTTTCCGAGTCATATTTGTATCTAAGTCGATTCCTAGTAGGGTAGCGTCATTTGTCACCTTAAGTGCTGAATTATCGTAGTTGTAAGATATCTGAAGTGGCGGTTTTTGTGAGGGTTTGAATTGGATGATCTTAGTTTTTTTAGATTGAGTTCCAGGTTATGCATGACTAGCCAATCTGAAATTTTATTTAAGGATGAATTTAATTTATTCTCTAGTTCGTTTGTGTTTGAGCATGACATTAGGATAGAGACGTCATCAGCAAAAAGAACACATTTTTCGTCGATCATATTAGGAAGGCTGTTTACATAAAGAAGGAACAGCACACATCCCAAAACGCTACCTTGTGGGATAGAGCCAGTTGAGAGGACTCTATCAGATCTTAAATGCTCTATTTTTCCTGTATCAAAATTTGTGTTTTGGATTTCCACACATTGAAAGCGTTTTTGCAGGTATGATTTAAACCATGCGTGGGCTGTTCCTCTTATTCCCGAGTTATAGAGGCTGTCCAGTAAAGTCTCGTGACAGTAATTAAAATATTGTTAATGTAAAATTCCAATGTCTAAGTCTAGTTAAATATTTAAATATTACAATGTATATTATAATAATAATTATTATGTGTGATTGATGTATTGTCGTGATTTAAACTGATGAATGTTGTGTACATCTATTATAGGCATGTACATTCAGTCTAAATTAAGTTTAAATCACGACAAAAAAAAATACCGCATGCTAATATTATAATCTTGATAATGTATTGTTGCTGTTGATGTACCTTAATAAATAAAATAAATAAAATAAATTTTAAATCATAATTCTGTATTTCCGTCTATACTGGGTGTGAAAGCCGGGTAATTTCCAGGGAAAATTTCCATTTGGTATTCAATTTAGAATAATGGTCTGAATTCACCATAGATTTCTTCCTGAAATTTTCAATATGGTAAAAGTAAGCCTATCTACAACTGCACACTTAAAAAGAAAATTGATAAATGTAGCAAGGTGGCCACCCTAAAAATTATTGTCGTGAGTATATGTGTGTTCTTACCGCCTCCTCTTCAGTTAGCGCCCTCTGCGGGAACATGCCGAGCAACGCGTTGATGAGGCCCATGTCCACCTTGACGTGGAACTCCTGTATCAGCATCTTGTAGTACTTGTACTGCCGCACTTTGCTGTGCTCCATTATACGCTCCACTATGGAAACTTCGATGAATGGCTTCATGCCTGCCGGAAGAAATAGTTCTATTAGACCTCTCCTGCCTCTATAGTCATAAGTCGTTTCATATACGCTAGTCGGTTTCCAATTTGGTCCGCGTACGTACGTCTACATACGTACGACCCCTTTAGACTGATCCAATCACCCACTTTTTATATATATCACAGGTCAGTCTACTATCATACATCCTTTCCACGTGACCAAACCATCTCAGCATTCCCTTTTCAATCCTTGTCACTATATCCTCTTTCAGTCCACATCTTTCTCTAATTATCTTCCGTATTTTGTCATTCAGCGTCACACCACAGATAATGCGTGAAAAACGTATTTCGACATCATTAATTCTAGATTTATTCCTCTTCTGCCATACCCAACATTAAAGTTGGTGCCAACACACCGTCATGAATTGTCAAACGCGCCTTTTAGGAAAGCATTTAAATTTACAGCGTGTATATTATGTGGGACCACGGGACCACGGGGAAGGTCGGCAGCGGCAGCTGCTGGTCCACCTGCAGGCGTGTGGGGGCGCTATGTGGCTAAGTGTAATATAACAGCGCACCTCCCTCCTCGTTGGCGATGGACCTGGGCGGCGGCACGGGCGCGAGCACCACGGGGAAGGTCGGCAGCGGCAGCTGCTGGTCCACCTGCAGGCGTGTGGGGGCGCTATGTGGCTAAGTGTAATATAACAGCGCACCTCCCTCCTCGTTGGCGATGGACCTGGGCGGCGGCACGGGCGCGAGCACCACGGGGAAGGTCGGCAGCGGCAGCTGCTGGTCCACCTGCAGGCGTGTGGGGGCGCTATGTGGCTAAGTGTAATATAACAGCGCACCTCCCTCCTCGTTGGCGATGGACCTGGGCGGCGGCACGGGCGCGAGCACCACGGGGAAGGTCGGCAGCGGCAGCTGCTGGTCCACCTGCAGGCGGTGCAGGCGCGCGTGCAGGCGCCGCGAGTGCGCGCTCAGACCGTACGTCATCCACAGGCCCGGCTCCAGCGTGCGCCGGATGAGGCGCGGCGACGGCTTCAGCGCTCGCATCTCCTCGAAGTCCACCTGCACGTTATGTGTTGTTAGGTGTGCTTTTAAGAGGACAATCCTTGCAACAGGCTCTTATCCCCTCCTCTGTGGCTCTCAAAATGACTGATTACCCACGTCTGTGGAACCCCCTTTGGGCCTCGCCACAGACAGGGATTCGGGAGGGCCCGACCTGCACTAAAACCGCATTTCTTTATTCCTTGCTCTAGCGGAAGCCTTTATTAGGAATTAAACCTATTTCAAATGAAATTTCCTACTTAAAATAGGTACTTTTGTAATATTTGTTTAGTAATAAAGTTGTACAGCCGTCATAATTACCGGGGTCCCTGTATTTTTTTTGTAAATTAGATCATAAATTTAAATCGCTCTTTAGCATAGTAGCCATGTTTTTTTATTTACCTTACATTACTATTTACAAATAAAAAGCGCAACAAACATGACTCCTATACAAATATTTCACAAAATCAACGATTTCAGTATAGTAAAAAAAACTGGTGATATTTCAATGCTGGCTGGCGCCAAATTTTTCGTCTACCGAGTACTCAGATGACCGCTTGCTAGCTGTCTCGTTTCACGCAGAACGCGTTTGAATGAGAAAGACAAAGACAATAGTAGTCTATCAATGTGTTTTCGCTCGAAACGTGAGCGCAAAAGTCGCGGCCCCCAGAGGGCTCTGCCACAGATGCGGCAAATTCGACAGAGGCCCGGAGCGGGCCGCGCCACACACCAGGGGTTATCTTATTATGGGAGCTGGCAAGCCAGCAACACTTCGACCCAATGGGATCTTTTGTATTGGCTCCTACTTAATTATTTCTACACCCTACAAAGACGTGGTAAATGAGGGAGGCAGTTCCGTTCAGGGAAAGAAACCTGTAGATCATTAAATTTTATCTCATCATCATCATCACCATCATCTCAGCCGATGGATGTCCACTGCTGGACATAGGCCTCCCCCAAGGATCGCCAAAACGACCGGTCCTGCGCTGCCCTCATCCAACGTTTTCCCGCCGCCTTCACCAGGTCGTCCACGCTGCGCTTTCCGGTACGCGGTCGCCACTCGAGAACTTTTCGGCCCCACCGGCCATCGGTTCTGCGAGCAATGTGCCCCGCCCACTGCCACTTAAGTTTAGCAACTCTTTGGGCTATGTCAGTTACCCTGGTTCTTCTGCGGATCTCTTCATTTCTGATTCGATCTCGCAGGGAAACTCCGAGCATAGCCCTCTCCATTGCCCTTTGGGTGACTTTCAGCCTTTTTATGAGGCCTTGAGTGAACGACCACGTCTCTGTTCCATATGTCATCACTGGCAACACACACTGATCGAAGACTTTCGTTTTAAGATAGATTTTATCTAAAGAACATTAATTCCTTTTACTTAAATTATAGCCTAGTAAATGTAAACATTTTACCTTGCAAAAGGTCCGGTATCCACGGTTTTTTTATATGTTATACGGGTATAGGTCCTTATTAAAAATCCAAGTTTTCGACCTTGAGGTGCTGCCGCGGGCTCTGCTATGTCCATAAAAGAACGAAAATTTCGAAGATTTTTCAGTTTTCATTATTTAAAATCTAAAGCTTAGGTTTTAGAGTCAAATTATGTTTTAGAGGAATTAAGAGCACTAAATGCGCTACAGTTTGGTTTTTGAATCATCTTTTTATACTGTATAGTTACCGAGATACAGCACTTCAAAATAAGGGCAGTTAGGGCTAATTCCTAACTGCCCTATGCCTGTGGGTGCAGAAAAGCTGGGCTCAAGAGGGTTTTTTGTATGTAGGTAATCTCTGGAAGTACCAAACCGATTCGTAAAATTCTTTCACTGATAGAAAGCTACACTATCCCTGATTACCATAGGCTACATTTTATTTTGTAAAAAAAAAAATCTGTTCGATATCTAAGTATTTGTTTACCAATTGACATTTGCTGAAAATTTACAAGTGTCGCATCTTATGGTTCAAAAAACATATTGTAGCGCATTATTTATACTTCTTCTGAACACCTTCACAGTGAAACCTAAAGTTAATAACATATTTAATTTAAAAAAAAAAACGAAATTTTAAGGAATTAGGCCTACCTCTCCATACTTTGAGGTGTTGTATCTTGGGAACTATTCAGTATACAGGGTGTACAATAAAATGGGACAGCTACTTAAAGGGGTGCTTCAGACCATCAAACTGAACAACTTTCTCTATGGGACCAATATCGAAATCGCGAAAAAAAAATCAGCTGTCCCATACATTTCAGTCGAGTTATGTCTGCAGTTTTGTATGGGAGAGCGGATTTTTTTTTCGTGATTTCGATATTGGTCCCATAGAGAAAGTTGTTCAGTTTGATGGTCTGAAGCACCCCTTTAAGCAGCTGTCCCATTTTATTGTACACCCTGTATAAAGATGATTCAACTATCAAATTGTAGCGGATTTGGTCTTCTTTAAAGCTTTAAAGTAAACAAGTTTGCTCTAAAACCCAACGTTTAAGTTTTTCTGAAAAAGTCTCAAAATTTTCGTTGTTTTATGGTCACACCAGAGCCCGCGGCAGGACCCCAAGGTCGAAAACTTGTATTTTTATTAAGGACCTCTACCTGTATAACATATCCAAAAATCCCGGATACCCGACCTTTTGTAAGGTAGGTTATCATTTTCCAAACAGATTTACTGAACTATTATTAATACGATGAAAGTAATGTCTATTGTAGGAAACCTCACAGCACCAGCCACTTGTGATCAAATGGACAGGTCGTTTGCTGCGCATCTTGACCGTATCGGCGCAGCTCTTTTTACGCGATTCTAACTATACCCAAATACGGTGGAAATATTAAAGCTCAAATTGCTGTCAGAGTATTTTTAAGACGCATCAACAGACTCGCTCTGACTTAATTCGAGAAACACCGCATTCTAATCGCCGAGCGTAATCCAAATTATTATCAGTTGTAACTAGTCATTGGATTACACGGCGGTTAGAACCGCCGCGTAATGCAAATTATTATCAGTTGTAAGTAGTATCAGCATGTCACCCCCGAAAAAACGACAAAAATCTAAATGTCCCTCTATCTTTGTAACTTTGCGTATGCGTATGGGATACCGTCCGTCCGCATCCTCCGCCGTAGACGCGGCGAACGGCGCCGAACTCGTTCCCATACTAATCGTGGTATACAGAGTCCTTCTTAATATACCGACACATTTTAAAGGGATGACCAGAACATTAAACTGGACAACTTTCTCTATATGGAACAAACATCGAAATCACGAAAAAAAACTGCTGTCCCATACATTAGGCTCGAGTAGGTTTGCAGTGTTGTTTAGAGCAGTAGATTTTTATTCGCGATTTTGATGTTGGTGCCATCGAGAAAGTTGTTCAGTTTGCCGGTCTGATCATCCCCTTAAAAAAGTGTCAGCATATTAAGAAGGACCCTACATTTTTATACATATGTGTCTCAACCCTTGTGCGTTGCATACTATCCATACAGAAACTAACTTCATTCTTCTCATCGATGACAACCGGCGAAAGCTCGGCAGTGCCGGCCATCTTCTCGATCAGGAACCGTTGGTACGCCTCCTCGTACTGAATCAGCTTGGCGCCTTCGATCTTCTTGTAGCGCCGCGCGCCCAGCTTGCATTGCTCCCATATTATACCCGAACTGAAAATAAGGTACATAATAAAAAAATGTTTTATTCTTCCCACTGTAGGGCAAGAAAGCTTCCTTTTACAGACAAGAATGAAAGAGAGCGAACTATACAGGGTGTAACAAAAGTAAAATTAAAATTTTCAAACTTTTATGGGGGTTGTTGAGACCATCAAACTGAACAACTTTCACTATGGGACCAACATCGAAATCGGGAAAAAAATTTTTTTTGTCCCATAGATTTAGCTCGAGTAGATCTGTAGTTTAGTAAGGAACATCACAAACGCATCGCATCATGGCGGTTATGGCAAATCTCCCCATTTTGGGGAACGCCTATGTCCAGCAGTGGACGTCTATCGGCTGATATGACGATGATGATGATGATAGAACATCAGATTTTCTCTTAGACAATTTATATAGGGACGAGTTACGCGTGTCATTCTATTAAGAAACATTTCTGCCACTTTTTGCGGGGGGCGAGGTAAAACATGAAATCCGCAACTTTGGATTTTATTCCCCATAAGTTTAGATTCTAATTTTGAATGTTAAAAATCATGAAAAGTATTCTCGTGTGAACCCCAAACGTTCTAAGTTCAAAATTATTGTTTCGCTATTATAGGCTGTCTCGTTTAGTGATAAGGTATAAAATTGGGTGTAAATGCGCAAGATCAATTGTTCTTATACCATGGCAGAGGGGAAATGCTACCGCAAGGCGAGGCCCTATATAAATTGTCTAAGGATTTTGTTTCGCGATTTCGATATTGGTCCGTTAGTGAAAGTTGTTCAGTTTGACGGTCTTAACCACCCCCTTAAATGTTTATTTGTATTTTTGAAGCACCTTGTATACTCCGTCACGCAAGCCCATTTTATTTGATAAGCGAACGTAGCGCCTAGGACGCATTCCAGTCAACAGTCCATTTACACAAAGATTCCTCATAAATACTGTGATATTGTGTAGCTATCTGTCTATGTGTCGTTTAAAGCGTCGGTGGCGGGTTGCAGAGAGCTGTAGAAACTCAATCTTCTGGTCCAGGTTCGAATCCGTGCGGATGACATTCCATGTACCGATGAGTTTTTCCAACTTAAGTACGTAATACCGACTGATCACAAACGGTGAAGGAAAACATATCGTGAGGAAACCTGCATGCACTGAAGAAGAAATTCCGATGCATATGTGAATTCTACAAATCAGCATTGGGCACGCTTAGTGGACTAACGCCCATACACCCTTCTGTGCCCTGCAGTGGGACGAATACGCGTTATCTATGCATATAAAATAGTTCCATGACTTGACTGACTGAACTTTTCGGTGATGAAAATTTTGCACCAAGAAAAACTAGTCGGTGCTTTATACAATAAATAGTTAAGATAAAATGAGTCTGTTAAGTCACATAATTTTGATGTCTAGATTTTATTTGAACTGTTTTTTTTTGTCTCTTGTTTTTTAGTTGTTTTTTTTTTTCGTTACGTATTGCCTATTTATTATATTTATTGTTAGTAGTTAATAAGACTTTTATAGTACCTAGTAGATCTCTTTTTTTAATTTTAAGTTCGGCTGTGACAATAATAGCAGTGGTAGTTGGTCTGACCAACTACCGTATACTGAAGTCACAGACCATTTTGTCTTGAATATGTTTATTTTTTGTGTTTTTCATTGTATTTGTAAGTACTCGCCGTGTAATATATTGTTTTTGTAATGTGTTTTTTAAGACAAATAAAGAAAATTCTATTCTATTCTATTCTATTCTATTCTATTCTATTCTATTCTAAAATAAGAGACGAACCAAAATATTAATATTTTCAAAATAATAATACTGTGATAATGGTAATGGTATGGGCAAGCGCAGTCTGGGTGGAGGCACAAGGTGGACCGAGGACCTGGTGAAGGCGGCGGGAACCCGTTGGGTGAGGGCAGCGCAGGACCGGTCGTTGTGGCGATCCCTGGACGTCTATCGGGTGTGATGAGGATGATGATGATAATGGTAATGATACAGACTTGGATATGCTGATGTAGACGATCTCCTGGAACTGCAGGTCGTTGACGAGGGAGAGGCCCATGCCCTGCATGGAGAGCACCACCTCGGTGTCGACGCGCTCGGTCTCGCCCACGGTGTGCGCGCCGCTCGCCAGGATCGCGTCCTCCGTGAACAGGATCACTCTCTGCAGCCCGTCGAGGAACGACACCCACCATATTCTATTCGTCTCCGTGATCCTGTTATGTTATTTATGATTGTTATATTAATTACCCATAAAATTGTAAGGGTCAGGGTATTCAGATAATAAAACTAAAGGCAGGTTTATAGGATGACAATTAGTTTTTAAGCTCCAGCGAAAAAGCACCGTATAAACACTTTCGGCGCCAGTAAATCTCCGCAAGCCAGCACGGAATAGAGCACGCGTTTATTTTTCGCCACCATTGACCTCCGCCCGCGTCTCTCGCATCCCCCGCGCCAATATTCGAACTCGTGTAAACACGTCGCGCCAATCGCTGGCACGGTTTTCTCGACCAAAATCTTACGACTGCGCGAAAGACTGGCGCTGAAAACTAGCATCGTATAAACGATCGCGTGCCGTCATTGACTTACCAACTACTGGACATAGGGTCCGACCCAAAAGAGCACCAAAACGTAAAAAGACAACCAATAACGCAACAGTCTTAGTTTGATCGGCTGATTACGCACACCCGGGCGCGCGGTGTCCCGATCGGAGAGTGGGATGGAAAAGAATTTAAGTATTTTCAATGTTTTTACTTGGTTTTTACTAGGCAAATGGATCGAAAATACGAGAAAAATTTGTGGGCATTAATATATAATAATAATAATAATAAAATTTATTGAATTTCACAAAAAAGCCATTTACATAATGTTTACATAAGGTACTATGAATAACATTTAAGCATTGTTTTAGGCTATACGTACTGATCATTTATATTGATAGCTGACGTCATGAAAGGCAGGTAAAACCTATCTGTGCTATTGACATCAGCTATATTCTTTAGATATGTTACAGATATTTAGTCACAGGTACAGGGAGCTGACAGTACTACAGAGTTATTAATTAAGTTACTTAAGTTTAATACATTTTATGTTAATAAAATTATAATATTTATAAATAACAGATTAATGTATGTGTACTTATATGTGTGGTATGTTTGTGTTATGTGTTTGATGTGTGTGCGTATGTTTTAAGTCAATATGGGAGGAAGAAGATTTTCTGAAGAAGAAAAATCATTGAAATTGTGTTATATTATTTGTGTAAAAAAACGGAAGTATAGGTATGTCTTGTTTCAGTGTGCTGTGTGGAGTATGAGGTTGGTTATGTGTGTAAGTATGTAAAGTAATAAAGTTGCGGTGTTACTCGGGGGGGTGTAGTAAGTTTTCAGTAGAGTCGTATGTCAGTTTTTGAAGCCACTCACTTGTAGTCTTTTTACAATCATGTTTAGGAAGATTATGTATAGAGAGAATGTGGTGGATGTTATTGTACAAGAATGGGCCGAGGAAAGAGAAAAATCGTTGACTAAAACTGGAATTGACGGGATTTGATTTAATGACTAGATGGTTTCGTCTATTTATATGAGATTCTGGGTTAAAGGGAGTAAGAGAATGTTGCATAAGCAAGTTCTAAACAAAAGTATCAGCGTATCAGCCGATTGATTTTAAGAGGTCCAAAAATTTTGACTTCTGACGTTATGGCGCTAATGAGGTGAATTCAATTCAACATTTTTCAATCTTTAGTTCGACTTAAAGCACAACATAACTGTTGCATGTTAAAATCAATAATGTTTGAAATACTTACATAAAATCTCCAATACCATCTTTCCTCAGATCGTTTTCTATTTCAGTTTTTTTGTGACCTTCAAATATTAAGATCTGGGGTCCTGCAGGATTGTCCCAACTGTACAACATTCTATGCATCGGTGGAATTTTTCTGTAACAATATCATTATAAGATTAATAATTCAGAAATAATGTGGAACATATTATCTTTATTCAACGTGGCACTTATGCCAGCGTAATGGGTACGTATGGTACAGGCACGACCCGGGGTTCGAAGAAGCATTTTGTGGCGATGTGACCCAGTGTTTGTATATGGAACTAAAAGTAATAGGAGTGCTTGCCTTAACACTGTTAAGTTAACATATTTGTGGACAGTGAACGTCTATAGCAGTGATAACAATAACAGTTATAATTGTGTCTCATTCGCTGCCCGCGAGTGTATTAATTGGAGTAAAACTGTTATATTTGTAGTGTGGCATGCATGACGAAACGTGTTGTGGATTATCTAAACTATTATAAAACTGTAACAGAAATGTGTCTGTACATTGAAGATATTTCCAAAAAAAATTACGACATGGTCTTTAACTGTCCCTGATTCCAAATCAACAATTTTTGGATTTTTTGTCTGTCTGTTTGTTTGTTTGTTTGTATGTTTGTTTGTTTGTTTGGGTGTTTGTTTGTTCGAGTATCACGCAAAAACTACTGAACCGATTTTGATGAAACTTTCTTTGTTTGATAGCTTATGATCTGACTTAAAATCTGGTATATAATTTATGCGGACGAAGTCGCGGGTAAAAGCTCGTATTTTATAAATATAGAAATCGAAACTCTGAGGACTGATCCAGGAAACAAAAATAATTGAAAGCCCGACCAGAAAATTAAAAACCTCGTCATGTTGCAGCAAATCATTGGAACTAATGTTTGTGCTTGGAACACTGACATTAAAGGTTATAGTCGATTGCAGCGCCACCAAACCAATTGCTGGTCAGGCTTTAACAAAAATAATTCATAAAAAATGGTAGTATTAAAAACAATGTTAACAGCGTATTGGCTATAATTCATTTTAACTCAGTACACATCAGTATGTGTATCCCGGTCAGTACCGGGCCGTAAAATCTTACTGATTTGATATTTTATTTGCGATTTTATAATTTTTTTCCTCGCCTTCATCCAAAGCATAATAGAACAGTAAACCTAATGCGGGCACTACATTCTCGCCGAGAACAACCGAGAATGAGACTGTGGATGCCCTTCATTGTTCTCGTGGCGTCATAAATAAATAAATAAAATAAAAATAATTTATTTCAGACTATCGCCCATATAAGTTAGAGGCAGGAACTAAATATTAATAGAATTACATCACCAATATTTTAAATTTCCCAATACAATTATATTAAATTCAGAATAAAATTACATAAAAGCAATGTCAATTATTACTACTACAGGGTGTTAGGGTAAACAGTTGCATTACTTTAAGGGGTGATGGTACCCATGACTCTGAACAACTTTCCCTAAGAAACCGATACGAAATTCGTAAAAAAAATTGTGGACCTACTAAATGCAATAAGCTGATCGAACTTTTGTATTAAAAGTCGAAAAAAAATTGCAAATTTCCTATAGGTTTCTTTGGGAAAGTTGTTCAGTATCATGAGTACCAACCCCCTTAAAGTAATGCAACTGTTTACCCTAACACCCTGTATATGTATAAATATAGTACCCACTCTGTTCACCAGTTTGACCCAGTGAGCCAGTCAAATTTATCAACATAAGCCGTAGTAATTTTCCTTGAAAGTTCTCGCCGAGGATTCTCGCCGAGAAGTTCTCGCGAGAGTTAAGTGCCTGTTTAAGAAGTGTAGGTAATGAATTACCTAACATTAACATTCTCCTTCTCGTAGACGACGAGGGTCTCCGGCGAGTAGTTGACGAGCAGCGCGGGCGCGTGTCCGTCCCGGTACTGCCGCACCGTTATGTACACCCCGCCTTCAGTCAGCTGCACCTCCACGTGCAGACCACCGAACTACAACATTTACTACTACTCACTAACAATGATCAAATTATAGACTAAGGAAGCGTGGGATGGTTAGACGAAGTCTTAGACCATATAACTAGGGACCAGCCTCACGTTAACATTCCACTCTGCCAAGTTAAAAGATCGATTGATCATGTGCATTCCTAGACAAGTTATCACTAAACGAGACAGTCTTTAATTGCGGAACCATAACTTCACACTAGTCTCGTTCGGGGGTTCACACGAGACAATTTTTGTAACAATAACATAACATAAATATTATTTATTTGTACACTAAAAACATACAGCAAACAAAAACAGAATAAAATAAATTAAAATTAGAATCTAAAATAATGGAATAAAATCTAAAGTAAGTTGCGCATTTCATGCTACCTCGTTCACCGCAAAAAACGGCTCAAAATTTTTTCAATAGCGTGTGACACACGCGTGACTCGCAACTTTTACTATGGGAGCAAAAGGACCGGAGCAAAAAAAATGTGATGGGCAGATTCATAGTTTAAAACTGTAGTATAGTTCGATCAGCTGATTGCATTTAGTATGGAACTGTTTACTCTTATACCCTGTATATTGTATTATGGAGTAAGAAATTAAACAAATAAAATTGTACTCAAAGAAATATTTCAAAGATAACATATACCTAACAGTCGGTATATAAGCCCACCTCATTGTCAAGTTTCAAGCAGGTGCTGTGCTGTTCGGTGTACAGGAAGGGGGCGCAATGTTCCTTGGAGCAAGCGACGCGCAACGACAACAACTTGTCTTCGGTCTCCACGGCCGGCCACAGCGGCGCGCTCGAGTTCTCTGTTACCTGCGAAACACACATTTTGTTTTCTAATAGTTCCATTGATAACACCGATCGATTCAGTTTAGGAAATTAACTCTTCAAAATCATGCAAGCCACAGATAAACAATTAATAAAGAATTGTTCATTTGTGGCCTTTGACCTACGAATAGGATGGGATCTGGTTCTGGTAGTAGGGTCTGGGGTAGGGTTCTGCACTGAACATACGCCTAGGTGAGGACACTCTGAAGCAGGTGGATAAGTTTAGATACCTGGGAAGTACCCTGACGGCTAAGGGGGACCTAGCTGCCGAGTCAATAGCAGGATTGGCGCCGCTTCTGCGGCCTTTGGGAAGCTGCAGTGGAGGCTGTTTCGTTCACACGACATCCGGAAGTCGACTAAGATCGCTGTGTACATGGCCGTAGTACTGCCCAATCTTCTCTACTCCGCTGAGACGTAGTGCTTATATCATAGGCATATTCGGACGTTAGATAGGTTTCGCCTCAAATGCCTTCGCAGCATTTTGCACATAAAATGGGCGGACCGCATTCGTAACATAGAGGTGCTGCGCCGTGCCAATGTTAGTGGAATCGAAGCCAATTTAATGAGACGGCAACTACGCTGGTGCGGCCACGCCTTCCGCATGTCAGACAAAAGGTTGGCGAAGAGTATCCTCTACTCTGAGCTCAGAGGTGGCAAGTGCAGAAGAGGGGGCCAGTTTCTTCGTTACAAGGACGTGCTGAAGAGGCACATGAAAAACTGTGCAGCTAAGCGCCCTGAATGGAGGCATCATGTCCAGGAAAATGTTTCCTCCTTTGAAGAAAAGAGGAGAGAGGATCTCGATATCAAGCGGGACCAACTCAAAGCCCGACTGCCTGCAGCTATACAATATAACTATGAGAATGGCACGCTCAAGTGTACCATATGCGGACGTACTTTCACCGCAAAGATTGGCTATACAGGGTGTACAATAAAATGGGACAGCTACTCAAAGGGGTGCTTCAGACCATCAAACTGAATAACTTTCTCTATGGGACCAATATCGAAATCGCGAAAAAAAAAATCCGCTCTCCCATACAAAACTGCAAACGTAACTCGACTGAAATGTATGGGACAGCCGATTTTTTTTTCGCGATTTCGATATTGGTCCCATAGAGAAAGTTGTTCAGTTTGATGGTCTGAAGCACCCCTTTAAGTAGCTGTCCCATTATATTTTACACCCTGTATAAGTCACATCCGGGCACATCAGCGAAGCCCATCATACCAGCAGCAGTCGCCGTAGCCGTGTCGGCATGGAAGACATCATCAGGATGGGATAACAGACCATCAGATTTAGCAACTTATTCTACGGAACTAACATCGCGAAATCGCGAGAAAGAAATCTGCTTTTCCATAAAAAAACTGCAAACCTACTCGACCCAAGTGTATGGGACAGCAGTTTTTTTTCGATATCGTTATTAGTCTCATTGAGAATGTTGTTTAGTTTGATGGTCTAATCATCCCCTTAAATAACTATGAAGAATTATGAAGATATGAAGATATCTAGATATTTAGATCCTATTATTATGGCTTTCCATTCCTGCGGGGATTACAAATTTAGGTCCATAGTTTTAAGCTATAGTTCGGCTATCTTATCTTATCTTATCTTGTTGTGGGGGCTGGCAAGCCAGCAACACTTCGACCCAGTGGGATCTTTTGTGTTAGCCCCAATACTTTTTACTTTCTTTACCCTTCAAATACATGGTCTATGAAGGAGGCAATACCATTGAGGGGAAGAAGCCTAAGATCTCCCGGTTTTGGATATCCATCGGTAGTTCGGCTAGAAAGACCCTATAATTACTCTTTTCAAAAAGCAACAGATAATATTAAATACATAAGAACAAAAAATTTGGTACATAGTCGAATCCTTTATCGACTAGGCAAATCTAGAGATTATAATTATTAATACCCATAATACTAAAATGGACAGATTTCAATATAAATAGTAATTTACCTCTTGCCAAGGGTCGCCGGATCTGTGCAGTTCTTGGTACTGAATAGCGAACGGAGCTTCGTTGATGATCAGGAAGAACGGCGTGAAGATAACCATCTTCGTCAGACTGTTGAACGTCAGCTGATTCGTCACGGCGACCTGACGAGTCCAAATGTTATGATTATTTTGTAGCATTTTGGTATCCGATGTCCTATTGTCCTATGCATTTTGGTTCGATTACTGGTTCCGGCATTGATATTCGGTATATAATTGGTGGACTTCAGAGAAACCTGACCCCTCTATATGAATTTTAACAAGCGTAAGGCGGTTAGATTTCTCTGACTCTGACTGTACCTTTATATTTAGCCTTAGTAAGAGATTAACTTTTGAACTGCCGAAACGGAGATCTACGCGTTACAATTGATTTTGAATTCAATTCAAAAATTAGCAGCAGTCTGGGTAAAATCAATGTATGTAAGTTCTTCATCATCTCAGCCGATGGACGTCCACCGCTGGACATATGCCTCCCCCAAGGTTCGCCATAACGACCGACCGGTCCTGCGCTGCCCTCACGCAACGGGTTTCACACCGTCTTCACCAGGTCCTCGGTCCACCTTGTGGGGGACCTACACACGCCGCGCCTTCCGATACGCGGTCGCCACTTGTAATTACTAATGAACACAATTTTTACTCTGTTATTTACTAGTTATCTTTTTCCAAAATTGTTCGTGTAGTCTTACTACACGAACAATTTTGGAAAGAAATTGATTGAATTGATAAGAAAAAAAGCTCTTAAGCTTTTTTTCTTATAATCACGACATGACCTTCCTGTCGATTGTCGTATTGTAATGTTCAGTTGCCTACGTTCGCTGTTTCTTTACCCTTATATAAATTAATATTTGCTGTACCTGATAAGACCTGCCCTCATTCCTGCACACCACAACTCCTGAACTGCCAGGCACATCTAGCGAGAACTTATCCGACCACTCGCCGAATTCGACACGAATCGCCGCTTTTTTCTTGCCGAAGAAGTTCTTGGCTCGGAATGAGAATAGAATCGGCTCCTTGTATTCTTTGGGATGGAATATGACGTTGCCCGTCTCGTCTACGTTCTGAAATGGTTTTGTTAAAGTTGGGGTTTGTTTCTAACTCTATATAGGTGTAGGTAGCGTCGTCATTTCGAGCTACGTCCAGTTTAACTTGACACCCGTGAAATACGGCAATTCTTTTCTCTTAGTTGCTGGTTAAATTGGACGATGGTCGCGGTTACGACAATTTACCTACACAACCAAACCTAACCTAACCTAACCTAACCTACACAAGGTGTAAGTAAAAATAGTGGCATTACTTTAAAAGGTACTCATGATACATTTCCCCCCTAGGAACCTATACGATCATTAGCAAAATAAATTTGGATTTGCTATACTAAACGCGACTTTTTTGCGAATTTCCCTTAGATTCCTTGTTTAGTATTATGAGTACAATTATCATTTAATGTAATGCAACTGTCTACATTTCCACTTTAGTAAAAGGATAGTCAAAAAACGTTCACTTGATGTTTAATGTTAATGTGAACATGTCACTCTTGTATGCTATTAAAATATTAAGAAAACAATTCTGTATTGCATTTTAAATACAATAACTGTTAATTCGATAACACAGAATTAGGTACAATTCATTAATTTCAAAGTTCAAAGAAAATCGTTGAGAAATAATGTAAACAGACACATTCCTTTTAAAATAAGGATCATTGCTGCACTTAGTTGACAAGTAAAAAAAACAAGGTGTCCTAAAATCCAAACGCTATACTAGAAAATTACGTGCATAAACTTATGACAGTATCAGTCAAGATGGTAAGTAAGGAAAGGAAAAGATTGCTACAACGACACGAAAAGATAGTGGGTAGTTGTAGCAAGGTAAACTTTTAGCATATTTTAAGGAATCAGAATGGAATAATGTGTTTTGCGGCAGGTTTCCGTCGCCGAGACCTTCACTTTGGCATCGTATGCGATATTGCGATGCGCTACCTAATCCGTTGCTACCAGCGCAAGCGAAAGCGCCGCCGGACAGAATGTCGCGCGCTTGCGCGTATCGTCTCGCAGCGAGAAAGAGATAGGTAATTACAGAGTGGGGATTTATCATTTTCTAAGGGTGCAATGTGTCTGTTGCGTCGTAACGTAACTCTTTAGTAATCGGTGCAAGTGGTGCAGCAGACCTTTCGCCAACAAGAATACTTCAAAAAAAACCTTATTCCATACTTATTCCTAATCACTATGGGCTGAGTGGGGGCTTTATTATTAACGGGAAACAACATGGAAATATAAAATAAATCCATGCATTCAATTAACTAATCAACGAATGAAATTGAAACCAAAAAGAGGAAAAACGTAGTAAATGATCTTTAGAACACCTTGCTGTAGAACAATAGTTAATTAATTTAATTACATAGGTTTTGCACAAAATACAAAGCGCATATGAAAAAACTTGTAATAAAAGTTGTAATAAAATAAAATATTTGGAGACGTTGTGAAAACAGTTTTCTTTGTAAAGATTTTTCTTTGTTAAGATTATATTAATACATACATACATACATAAGCTCACGCCATTGTCCCAAGGGGGTAGGCAGAGACCACAGATCGCCACACGCCACAGATTATATTAATAAGAGTTAATATTTCTAAATAATTACTTTAAAAGCACATGCAATAATGATTTAATATACATGAAACAAAAAATACACAAATTAAATAAAATGAAATGTTGATCAAAAAATACAATATTAAGATGAAAAATAAACCAAAATTAATTGCAAATATTAATGATAGCGAGTAGGGTCATCTTAATCCAATCAACATATTAATACTACGTACCTTTTAAAAAAATATAACAATTTGAAACATATCCCAAACCAAACCATCGTCAAGTTAACAATCAGAGACCAAAACAAACCCCATTTTAAATCCAAGCAACAAAATTGAAATAAAGAAACGCTTAATCATTGTGCTCATATTTTAGATTAGGTACAATGTGATCCCACATTTAACTTAAAAATAACCCGTATAACAAACTATAGTCGTATTAGAGTAACAGTTTGAACTCACCGGCACACAAGAAGTGTGACGTCTAACAAATACACTGCAAGGTGAATCTTTCATCTGTGAATTTTACATACGAGGAATCAGAACTGATGTTTATAAGTCCCAGTCAATGCTCCAAGTTGATTCTTATGTGAACTTTACCACAACAGTGATTTAAGCTGGACGCTTAAGCTGCACGTTTGTTTCTACAGGATCAAATAAAGGTTTTATAAACGTTATTGAAAAAACATATTACAACAAACAACATTATTGCACCCAAAGCGCAAAAACTATCTGGTGATCTCGTTAGGTAAAAACTGACAACACTGAAAACATATTTAGCAAGAAAAAGGGAATGTAGTTTTGAGTCAAATGGGTATCGAGAATATTTCTAACCAACAGGATTATGCTGACCCTACTAAGCATGCTATATAAACATTACATAAAAATAATAAAACAGTTAATTTAACCACAAATTTTCCTACAACTATACTTTGAGATGATACTTGTTAATACAAAGCGAATAATTTTATCATGGAGCATAACTTTAAGGCAAAAAAGGGGAAAATAAAACCAAATAGTCAGAGTTCATCTCAAAGATACCTTGCTGGGGGTGCCGGAGTCTTTTTCTGGTTTCTTTGATTTCTGTAATTACGTAATTATTTAGCAAGTGTTTTTTCCAAAGAACTCTTAAGGCGGTTGCAGAGGGGTCAATTTTATACAAAACTTTGACGCACAATATGCGTAGACGGTATTAATGTAAGTAACTTTGTATATATGGAAAAATAGCTTAGAAAATCTAGATGTCACGTATCAAATAACATTTGCAATTTTTTATACAATTACGAAGATATTATAAAGCTTTGATAATTTTTTATGAAAAATTTCAAAGCTTTATATCTTCGTTATTATATTATAAATTGCAAATCTTATTTGATACGCGACATCTAGATTTTCTAAACTATTTTTCCATATATAAAATATTATTTTATTAATTCCGTCTACGCGTATTGTGCGTCAAACGTTTGTATGGACTGAAACCACCTTAAACTTGAAGACAAAAATTCGAGCATAGTTTTTATTATTAGGTACTGCTAGTCTTCTGCACAAAGATAAAGGAATAGACACTCATCGCTCTGGTTTTCTCTTACTTACTAATCCAACACAAACACTAAAATGGTAATAAATGAGTAAATGGACACAATAGACATCAACATTTTGTTAGTTTACTATGGACAGCCACTAAAGTTGTCTCTATTACTTTGTTTCCATAACCTTCTGGCCGTAACGGTTTTAACTTTATATACCATTTTCCACTGACATTTCATTTAGTTACACAAGTTTCTGTTGCGATCAAAAGGTTTATAATAAATATACTGTTATAAAAGTTATAAATACTCTTAGCTTTTTTTCTAGCTTTCTTACCCATCGCAAAGAGTTGAAATAATTTAAACTAATCTAAATGTTTTGAAACTGTTATTATGTCCAACGAGCTCCCAAACAACGCCACAAGTTGGCGCCACTGAAACATAAGGCGATTGATCCCAACAACAACAAAAAAACTTTTTAATACTCAAAATATTAAAGATGTACAATTTTATACGTTACGTTAAATTTACAATATAATTCTGTACCTCGTGTAAGAGTGGCGCCGTCTCATAGCCTATCCCATCCCCTACAAACATATCCAAACACAAAACAAGAAAAGCTACATCGTATAGAACTTACCCTATAACAGAGTGTGAATCCAGTTTTGTTGAGCATCCAGAATGGGCAGTACAGAGACAACACCTGTGTACCCTCCAGGTCGACGCTATGCATACCCAGATCTAGCGTCATCACCGCAGGACTGTCGTGCGATTCGAAAGACCACACGGAGAGCTCTGTTTCCTCGTTCGGTAGGTTCTTTGTGCAAACCCAACATTTATCGAGGTAGTTTTCAATCTGTAAAAGTTGTTTGCTTTAGACACAGGTCTGGCACTTTATAGAACGTTTTGTCTTTGACATTTGTGTGGGGCTGACCGACCGCGTTTTGTCATCGACGTCATCTACATTTCTTATTTTTTATAGTTCATTCTGTTATCAAAAATAGTATTCAATCTAAAGAATTACTGAAAATGTGAATTTAGTGTTATAATCAAACGTTTATATTTTGAGGAAAGGTAAAATATAATATATTTTATGTTTTTTATTAGCCAAATAGAGGCAAGGGATTGAAGGTGGCACATACTGATTGGTCAATATAATATAGCGCGCGATTAAAGTCAACTGTGCAGGTACATCGGTGAGACTTATAAACCTGGTACTACTGTACACTCTCTTTCAATCTCGGCCACCACTCTAGTAAGTCTCTACCACACCCCGGCCACTGCCTACAAAGGACACAAAAATTGACAAGATGATGTCAGCACATGAAAAACTGAGCCTAGGGCTGCAAGAACTATGGTTGCGTGCGGTACAATTTATGACGGGTAGATATCGCGCGTGACGATATTCGATATTTTAATTACCAAAAATGTATATGAATAATTATCAACAGAATGTCATTTTCACTAAATACCTAGACAGTGAAAGGGAAAATTTATTACAGACTTTTTCGTAAATAAAACCCATAACATTCTTCGTGCTGAGAATATTCTTTTTTTTTTCGAAAAAATAAATTCTAGCGTGTCAATTATGGTCTATCTAGGCTACAGCTAGCTACGGTTCAGCCAGAGGGTAAGTCTGGTGAGGTAAAAAAACGGTGGGAGGCAGGGAGTGCCCAATGTCCATACTGTATGTAGTATTAGGTACTCTTTCTTAAACTGTGGCTTTACTACACCTCAGCTACTCCATTTGGGGCACTGAAAAATAATATTTTGAACCTTACCAATAAAACAATAGAGGCTCTATTAGGCGCTAGGTGGGAGAGATGGAACATCTCGCCCGGCTCGAATGTCTGCGTGCGCAACAGGCCGAGTTGAGAGACTACTATCGGAACCGGCAGACAGTTCTGTAGTTTGACAGCTGGCTTCAGGACTATATCGTAGCAGGAGGACGCGAATGTGTGGCGGTTCGTGTGCTCGTAGAATACTTGCTCCATAGTTCCTAGTGCCTGGGAAAATAATACAAAAAGGTATGTAATCTACACTAATATTATAAAGAGGAAAGATTTGTACCTATTTTTGTATGTTTGTAATGAATAGGCTCAAAAAGTACTGGGCCGATTTAAAAAATTCTTTCACCATTAGAAAGCTGCATTCACCCTGAGTAACATAGGCTATATTTATTGCTAGAAAAGATTAGACGTCCACCCGTGCGAAGCCGGGACGGGTCGCTAGTAAATTATATTTAGGACCTAGTTACAGAGATTATCTGCTCCCAATAGATGTCAAAGAAACATTGTTTTACTATCCCACGATGCACAGTATCTTAGACCACATAACTATGTACAAGTAACGCGTGTAATTCTACGCGAAGAGGTAGCATGAAATCAGCAACTTTGAATTTTATTCCATTACTTTAGATTCTAATTTTGATTGTTTAAAATAGTCTCGTGAGACTAGTTTTAAGTTATTGTTCCGCAATTATAGGCTGTCTCGTTTAGTGATAAGGTATAAAATTATATGTAAATGCACATGATCAATGAAATTGATCTTGAAACTTGGCTAACGCGAGACTGGTCCCTAGTTATACAACGTGTTAATGAATAAGCGCAAAACCTCATACACCCCAACTGATTTATAACAAAATAATTAGATTGAAACAATAATTTCATTATTTTGATACTTAAAATTTTAAGTTATTCGCATTTTAAGTTTTGAGGCATAAATGATTTGTTGTCTTTCAGCAATGAATGAAAGCGCTAACGTACTCATGGATACATTTTAAGAATCATGTTTTGGTAGTAAGTAGGGTGAGTGTGACCGGTGAGGTTGACATCGGGTTCAGTCAATTTTAATTTTTACAAAAAAAAAAATTAAGATTTTGAAAGAAATTTCCTATGATAATTCGACTCTGCTCTCGATTCTAAACAAACTACTTTCTAATTTTGCGTTAATTCATTAACACGTTGTATAGTCTGAGCCCAGTATAGATTAACAGACATGGAATTGGTTTAAAAATTCGTATATTCATGCTTGTTTCCTATCAGTTATTTAAAATTATCACTATGATGATTTAGAACTAACCGCATCTTTTATTTTTGTAAGGTTAGCCGGTTCCCATCTTAGACTAATTATATCGGGACGCGTAACCACGTGTCATTCTACTAACAAACTTTCTGCCACTTTTTGCGGGGGGCGAGGTAACATGTTATCCGCAACTTTGGATTTTATTCCCTATGACTTTAGATTCTAATTTTGAATGTTCAAAATCATGAAAAGTAGTCTCGTGTAAACCCCAAACGTTCTAAGTTCGAAATTATTGTTTCGCAATAATAGGCTGTCTAGTTTAGTGATAAGTTATAAAATTGAATGTTGAATGTGCATGATCATTGCTCTTATACCGTGGCAGAGGGGAAATGCTACCGCAAGGCCGATCCGGATATAATTAGTCTAAGGTTCCCATTGACTATTACCGCTACAGTAAATAGTAAACCAAACTTTTTTCCTTTTCACTTACTCCATTTCATCCCACTGCTGGGCAAAGGCAAAACTTGGAGAAATAGCAAAGAGAACTACAGCTCACCCTGAGGTAGAATTTCTCGCCGCTGTTTTTATCCTTAGAATCACATTGTAGCAGTTTCGCGATCTTCACTTCTTGCTGAAGCTCGCGCCAAATGAACGGCGATACTGATACAGTGAAACCTGAAATAAATTAAAGGTCTAGATTTCTGCGTAGACATGAGTTATGACTACACGAACGCCCCGGTCTGAGCTTTCAATAAACAGTCGGTAGTGCCGGTAATACTGCACCGTCACTCACGCTTGACAGCTGCGATATGTACCTGCGGCGCCGCGTATCGTACGCGATACAGGCTGTCACGCATTGACATAAGGCGCATTTTAGTTCGTCGTTCCTCAAGCGGAAAGTTTGAAATTCGAAAAAGCGCACCAGATCGGGAGAGTGCGCGGTATCTGTTATAGTCAAAGACATTCTATACACGAAGGACTTAGCATCAGTGCGATATTAACGGGACCACTAAGTTATGCCCAGTTGTTTTACATTACTGCTTTGTGACCAAATACATTTGAAAGATTTGAAAGGACTGGAATGTCAGCGGCAATGTATGACAGCTGAGCATGACTGATGCATACAAAGGTGACATTAGAGACATGTGCCATGTTTAGGCTTTGTTATTGTATGACGTGATGACTCTATGGTTATAAAAACTCATTGGTTATAGTAGTAAGTATTGGATAATCTGTGGTAATACTCATAATGATGATGAGTACAGGCTAATGATGCTCACCTTCAACGGAGAAGAATATCTCGGCGGTGGGAGTGTGGACCGCCTGTAGAGGCAGCCGCAGAATTTCGCCAGGCTTCACGTCGCCCAGGAGACGGACCTCGTTGCCCGACAGCGTCATGTAGTACACCGATACGTTTACCGACAGTTTGTTCATCACCTGTTACATTTAAACGTCATATTAGCACCATTGCATTTGCTAGGATCTCAAACAGAAACATATGACGCTGGGACTATCGCCGGTCTATCATAATCGCCTGTGTTTCCTAGTTTAAATCTGTTCTTCAGATATCACAGAAGATTTATGAATGTCATTATGAAAACGAATAAAAAACGTTGACCTAATTCATCACACCTCTCTCCTGACCAATTGCTGTAGCTCAGTGCTGTGTAGCTAAACATTACGACTAGATATTACGGCGGCCGTGCTATGTAAGTACGTGTGTAGTGTAGTGTAGTGTAGTGTAGTGTAGTGTAGTGTATGTAGCGCACCTGCACCACGCTGCGCAGGTAGATGTGCACGGCCGCGTCCTGCATCACCACGTCGGAGATGAGACCGCGCTATGTACGTGTGTAGTGTAGTGTAGTGTAGTGTAGTGTAGTGTATGTAGCGCACCTGCACCACGCTGCGCAGGTAGATGTGCACGGCCGCGTCCTGCATCACCACGTCGGAGATGAGACCGCGCTATGTACGTGTGTAGTGTAGTGTAGTGTAGTGTATGTAGCGCACCTGCACCACGCTGCGCAGGTAGATGTGCACGGCCGCGTCCTGCATCACCACGTCGGAGATGAGACCGCGCTATGTACGTGTGTAGTGTAGTGTAGTGTAGTGTAGTGTAGTGTATGTAGCGCACCTGCACCACGCTGCGCAGGTAGATGTGCACGGCCGCGTCCTGCATCACCACGTCGGAGATGAGACCGCGCTATGTACGTGTGTAGTGTAGTGTAGTGTAGTGTAGTGTAGTGTATGTAGCGCACCTGCACCACGCTGCGCAGGTAGATGTGCACGGCCGCGTCCTGCATCACCACGTCGGAGATGAGACCGCGCTATGTACGTGTGTAGTGTAGTGTAGTGTAGTGTAGTGTAGTGTATGTAGCGCACCTGCACCACGCTGCGCAGGTAGATGTGCACGGCCGCGTCCTGCATCACCACGTCGGAGATGAGACCGCGCTATGTACGTGTGTAGTGTAGTGTAGTGTAGTGTATGTAGCGCACCTGCACCACGCTGCGCAGGTAGATGTGCACGGCCGCGTCCTGCATCACCACGTCGGAGATGAGACCGCGCTATGTACGTGTGTAGTGTAGTGTAGTGTAGTGTAGTGTAGTGTATGTAGCGCACCTGCACCACGCTGCGCAGGTAGATGTGCACGGCCGCGTCCTGCATCACCACGTCGGAGATGAGACCGCGCTATGTACGTGTGTAGTGTAGTGTAGTGTAGTGTATGTAGCGCACCTGCACCACGCTGCGCAGGTAGATGTGCACGGCCGCGTCCTGCATCACCACGTCGGAGATGAGACCGCGCTATGTACGTGTGTAGTGTAGTGTAGTGTAGTGTAGTGTAGTGTATGTAGCGCACCTGCACCACGCTGCGCAGGTAGATGTGCACGGCCGCGTCCTGCATCACCACGTCGGAGATGAGACCGCGCTATGTACGTGTGTAGTGTAGTGTAGTGTAGTGTATGTAGCGCACCTGCACCACGCTGCGCAGGTAGATGTGCACGGCCGCGTCCTGCATCACCACGTCGGAGATGAGACCGCGCTATGTACGTGTGTAGTGTAGTGTAGTGTAGTGTATGTAGCGCACCTGCACCACGCTGCGCAGGTAGATGTGCACGGCCGCGTCCTGCATCACCACGTCGGAGATGAGACCGCGCTATGTACGTGTGTAGTGTAGTGTAGTGTAGTGTATGTAGCGCACCTGCACCACGCTGCGCAGGTAGATGTGCACGGCCGCGTCCTGCATCACCACGTCGGAGATGAGACCGCGCTATGTACGTGTGTAGTGTAGTGTAGTGTAGTGTATGTAGCGCACCTGCACCACGCTGCGCAGGTAGATGTGCACGGCCGCGTCCTGCATCACCACGTCGGAGATGAGACCGCGCTATGTACGTGTGTAGTGTAGTGTAGTGTAGTGTATGTAGCGCACCTGCACCACGCTGCGCAGGTAGATGTGCACGGCCGCGTCCTGCATCACCACGTCGGAGATGAGACCGCGCTATGTACGTGTGTAGTGTAGTGTAGTGTAGTGTATGTAGCGCACCTGCACCACGCTGCGCAGGTAGATGTGCACGGCCGCGTCCTGCATCACCACGTCGGAGATGAGACCGCGCTATGTACGTGTGTAGTGTAGTGTAGTGTAGTGTAGTGTAGTGTATGTAGCGCACCTGCACCACGCTGCGCAGGTAGATGTGCACGGCCGCGTCCTGCATCACCACGTCGGAGATGAGACCGCGCTATGTACGTGTGTAGTGTAGTGTAGTGTAGTGTATGTAGCGCACCTGCACCACGCTGCGCAGGTAGATGTGCACGGCCGCGTCCTGCATCACCACGTCGGAGATGAGACCGCGCTATGTACGTGTGTAGTGTAGTGTAGTGTAGTGTAGTGTAGTGTATGTAGCGCACCTGCACCACGCTGCGCAGGTAGATGTGCACGGCCGCGTCCTGCATCACCACGTCGGAGATGAGACCGCGCTATGTACGTGTGTAGTGTAGTGTAGTGTAGTGTAGTGTATGTAGCGCACCTGCACCACGCTGCGCAGGTAGATGTGCACGGCCGCGTCCTGCATCACCACGTCGGAGATGAGACCGCGCTATGTACGTGTGTAGTGTAGTGTAGTGTAGTGTAGTGTATGTAGCGCACCTGCACCACGCTGCGCAGGTAGATGTGCACGGCCGCGTCCTGCATCACCACGTCGGAGATGAGACCGCGCTATGTACGTGTGTAGTGTAGTGTAGTGTAGTGTATGTAGCGCACCTGCACCACGCTGCGCAGGTAGATGTGCACGGCCGCGTCCTGCATCACCACGTCGGAGATGAGACCGCGCTATGTACGTGTGTAGTGTAGTGTAGTGTAGTGTAGTGTATGTAGCGCACCTGCACCACGCTGCGCAGGTAGATGTGCACGGCCGCGTCCTGCATCACCACGTCGGAGATGAGACCGCGCTATGTACGTGTGTAGTGTAGTGTAGTGTAGTGTAGTGTATGTAGCGCACCTGCACCACGCTGCGCAGGTAGATGTGCACGGCCGCGTCCTGCATCACCACGTCGGAGATGAGACCGCGCTATGTACGTGTGTAGTGTAGTGTAGTGTAGTGTAGTGTAGTGTATGTAGCGCACCTGCACCACGCTGCGCAGGTAGATGTGCACGGCCGCGTCCTGCATCACCACGTCGGAGATGAGACCGCGCTATGTACGTGTGTAGTGTAGTGTAGTGTAGTGTAGTGTAGTGTATGTAGCGCACCTGCACCACGCTGCGCAGGTAGATGTGCACGGCCGCGTCCTGCATCACCACGTCGGAGATGAGGCCGCGCGGCTCCATGGCGGCGACGTGTGGCACGTTGCGCTCGAGCGTCTTGCAGCTCGTGAGGTGTCGCCCCAGCGAGAAGTACCGCTTGTCCGCGCGCTCCACCGGGATGTGCACCACTTCGTCCATCTCTATTATCTATACAATGTTCTATGTGTTATACAATGGGTAACGAAAAGACTAGTTATATTTAAAGTGGTGGTTTAGTCCATCAAACTTAACCACTTTCACTGTGGAGAAAACGTCGATAAAAAGCATGTCCTATTTATTAAATGTTCATTATTAATATACATTTGAGTTGAGTAGGCAGGTAGGTATTACAGTATTGAATGAAACAGTGAATTTATACAGGGTGTCCCAAAACTCAACATCAAGCCGCAAACAGAAGATAGGTGAGTTTATAGGAAAAATACAAAAAAATCCAAGTTTAACAGTTTTCGAGATTTTGTAAATTTTTTTAACATTGGAAAAATCGCCACCCTGCGCCCAACTTTTAGATGTAGCTCCTACAAATTTGTAAATTTTTCATGAAAATACCTGTTACGCAATCCAGAATAATCTTGTCAGCGGAACCAATTCAAAAACAAACTATTAGTTCCATACTTTTTACAGAAAACACTTTTTTCTGTCAGACTTCTGCGGTAACAATTTTGTTTTTTCTTGCAGAACATCCAGATTTGAAACCAATAATTCCATAGTAAAATATCTTTGTATTAAACCACTGCAAATTAGGGCGTTGCACGTTTATTACTTTTAGTGTGAAATTATTGTTTTGAAATAGGGTTGTTCGACGAGAAAAAAAAATTATTACTGCTTTTTTAGAAAAGGAAGTGCCAATTGTGATATCATTTTGAAAACTTGATTAAACTGGCCAACTTTTGAAATTACTTGCCAGGTTACCGCCATACATTTTTTATACAGGGTGTAGTCTCAAATTTGACATTAAAAATTGTTGCAGTAGAAGTCTGAAAGACAAAAGTGTCTTCTGTAAAAAGTATGGAACTAATAGTTTATTTTGGAATTGGGTCCGCTGACAAGATTATTCTGGTTTGCGTAACAGGTATTTTCATGAAAAAATTTACAAATTTGTAGTAGCTATATCTAAAAGTTGAGGGCAGGGCGGCGATTTTTCCAATGTTAAAAAAAAATGACAAAATCTCGAAAACTATCAAACTTGGTTTTTTTTTGTATTTTTCCCTAAACAGTTATAAACTCACCTATCTCCTATTTGTGGCTTGACGTTGAGTTTTGGGACACCCTGTATATATTTTCTCGATGTTGGCTTCAGAGTAAAAATTGTTCAGTTTGATGTTTAAATCACTTAAATACTACTTAAATATTACTAAGGGTATTGTTCCATCCTGTATAAAAGGTAGGTATTAATTCATCAGTTCATCACCAAGTAAGAAATAGGAAAATAAACTGATAATAAATTCGGCTGTTGTAGCCGATAGCCTTCTTTCTGTCATTGATAATATAAGTATGTAAAGACTTTTCTTTGGTTTTCTTCAAACAACACTGCCATTCACATTCATACTTAAACCATTGTGTAATTTGACACTCTTCTTTACGCATCACATGCAAATACCAAGATAATCGAAAATTTACAACATTCTATTTTTTTAACCAACTGTTTTTATGAAAAATAAAAAAATAGGTTAAGAAATAAGGAGATCCGATTTTCCGATTAAATTTTTGACCGATATTTCTATTTTTAATTTACTTTTGAATTTTTTGAAAAACGTATGAATGGCTGTAATACCTTGGCCGCAATAACATTAAAAAGTGTCAAATACAATAGAAAAGCCAAGCAAGCAAAGGAATAAAATCTGATTCAACCTCTAATAATCCATCCATCCTCTATTCCTCCTTTAATTTTTCAGTATTTTTCAAATTACTCGAGAAATAATTAATATAAAAATCTGATAATTTTGATATAAAGCATTGAATCACATAATCTCCAAATGTTTTTCTAATTTTGTTACCTTTCTTAAAATGAAATGTTGTCAATTATAAAATGCACTATACAAAACCAAAATGAATAGTTTACCTTGACATTCAACTTTATTGGAGTCGGTGGTTCGTTCAGTTGTATCAAGTTAAGTCCACCGTGCTTCAGTTGCAACGGGACTGATGCACCCGGTTCTAATACCACTTCCCTGTTAGATAAAGCACATCATTGATTAGTTGTTCTTATTCTGCTAAGAGTCCTTTTACAGTTCAGAGGCGTCCTCATCACTATATTAAAGATTTCTCAAAAAAGAAAACCCAAAATGAAACTACCACTGTAAAATTGGCCATTCTTTTTTCTTTCTTCATGCAGATTTGTTTAGACCTATAGAAAACCTAATGTAAAAATATTGTATAAAAATAGCTTTTAGGCTTTTGTAGTATATTAGCGCTCTTACAGACGAGCGACACTTTGCTGTCACCGGGTGTCGCGGAGGGTCGCGCGATCGTAAAATGTATGAGCGTGACGCTCTGCGACCCACCGCGACAGAAAGAAAGAAAGAAAGAAAGAAAGAAAATATTTTTATTTGCAAACAACAAAACACACTGACAAAATTATATAGGGCGCGACAGCAAAGTGTCGCTCGTCTGTAAGAGCCCTGAGAGTAGCAATTTAGGCTTTCTTGATTGAGAATTTTTTTTTTTTTTTTCGCTCACAGGCACATACATTGTTACGATCCCAAGTTAAGCACTATAGGCTTGTTTAATATGAAAACCATACAACAACGGCACGAACATATAACATCCATGACCGAACCGGGATTCGAACCCGGGACCCTGGTATGGCAGTCCGGCGTGGTAACCATTACACCAACCGAGTCGTCAAATATTGTGATGAGGGCGCCACTAATCGGTAAAAAAAGCCTCAATAGAGATAGGATAGGCTTAAAACATTTTATAACATTTATTTATTCTGGTCAGACTTAATAGATTTTCGATGTTATCTCTCCGTCGCGCCGGCTCTTGAAATGTAGGGGCAATAATAAAGATGAACATTGCGTACTTGTAAGCGTCAGTTTTGTGTTCGGATGAGACGTAGACGGCGAAGTCATGGTTGTCGTGCAGCATCAGCTTCGCGTTGAGCCCCGTGCAGTTGTGCAGCACGTACGGCGCGCCGTGGAACTGCTTCTCTTTCTACACAACACAACTAACACTGTCAAAATAATAGGTATGGACGGGCCCTAGCGAACAGTCACTTTGATGCTTACAAATTGAGTGAGCACTTCGTTACAGTCGATATTTATGACAGCTAGTAGCGACATGTATGTTGAAAAATAATAATTTATATACCTTCGGGATACAATGCCTTCCTGTGCCTTTCTAAAGTGTTCAAACAACATAAGAACGGGGCAGGGGGGGCAAATGCCCCGGGCGGCACTTTACTAGGGGCGGCAAATTGGGGAAAAATATAGATTGATTGAGCTCTTAATTCGTAGAGCAGAGAAAAGTCGAGCTCGCTTCGCTCGCTCTGTTTCTGTTTTAATTACTGTGTCTACACATATAATGCTAAAGAGTTCTGATCACAGCTAAGACATGGTGCTAAAATTTCGAGAATGCTTCGCTCGATCCATACCTAGCTTTTACTTAGGCTACTTTGCACATGTTTTGTACGTAAAAATCTGGCTCTAACCGATTTGTATCGAGAAGAAAAGACGAGCTCTTTCGCTCTAAGTTTCTATTTTTGCATAGATTAACCAAAAGATGTCTGACCAACCTGAATCGATATGCAAAAAATTTCGAGCTCGCTTCGCTCGCTCCCTTATTTTTTGTGTAGGTAGGGTAAGGGGGCGGCAAAATCTGTCTTTGCCCCGGGCGGCGGAAACCCACGCTACGCCACTGATTATCATTATAATCAGTGATAGGAATAGGTAGTGCAATTCAGGGTAATGTTGCGAATATTTGTGTGATGAATATTAATATTTGTATTCGATTCATGGGTGTTTGTATCTATACGGGGCGTGCACCCTGTTTAATATACAATGCATAACATTGTACGCCTTTCATGGATACAAACACCCATGAATCGAATACAAATATTAATATTCATCGCACAAATATCCGCAACATTACCCTGACTGGCACTACCTATTCCTATCATTGATTATAATAGTCTGATAATTATCAGATATGTAATTATCCGATAATTATCCAAGCTGATTCTTAGTTTTGAGAGAAATTTCTAAGAAAAAGTTCTAAAATTGCTGTTTTTGCTTTAAAACACTCTTATCCGGACCAAACAGCACCTAGTTTTAGTTTCTCATCACAATGAATGACAAATAATTGAGAAACACAACAGAAAACAGTGAGAAAAATTATTTTTCTCAAAACCTGCTTGGAAATGTGAGCATTATTTTGACAACCTTCTTCGAGATAAATCGAAATTGCTGTACTGGCCAAATACATGCGCGCAGCGGCCGGCAATGTTGTATGAAAATCCATATCTGTCGTGTTTAGCGGCCAAGTAAATTACATAGTAAACTCATATCTGTCGTGTTATTTAAAAATGGAACGATCTTTTTCTCCGAAACATGTCGACCAAGGAGGTAACTCATCATAAGTTGTATTTAAATTTCGAACTGGCTTGGAAATAGAAAGCTGTTTATTGAAAAAAAAAACTAATTGTTGTTCGTTGTTTTGAAAAGAGTTTTAATTTCCGCGAATTATTTGTGAAAATTTACTGTTTTAATTTCCGCGCATTATTTGAGAAAAGTACTATACAAGCCTTGGCCACAACTAGGTATTGATGGACTTACGTATGTGTTTACACGTTCGTCCATCAATGCCTCTGTTGCTGGCCGCTGCAGTAATGTACTATCATGTTTGTGAGCTTCTTTTTTTGCGATTCACGATACGAAATACATGGCGTGACATTGCTAGCGCAAGCTTTTTGTGTTTCCAATCAATTTTATAATTATCAAGACAATTATCAACGTATAATTATCAAGATAATTACCATTATAATTATCATGATAATTATCACTTCGAACCCTGCCTGAAATGCAGTTTTAAATATTTGTAGAAAAAACAAAATAATGTTGACAGTTACTCACAAAGTTGACTTTAGATTTGGAGACCGATGTACTTGTAGCATTAACATCATCCGCCGAGGCCACCGCCGCAGCGAACGAGTTCCCCAGCTGCGTGAGAACCTGTTCACGAAGTTATCATGATTATGCGAGGTATAACAAAAGAGCAAAGTGATCACAATTTGTAAAAATCTGCCTTTTTTATACAGAACTGTAATGCCGACTCGACTCCTTTTATTTAGGTTACCGTAGTCAAACAAGGAACCCTTATACTTTCGTCCATTCTGTCTGTATGTTTGCTCCACCTAAATAACTCGCTCATTTTTGCACCTATTGAATCGAAATTTTGTATGAAGACAGATAACTGTAACCCAAAAACAGAAATGATGTAGTTACGAAGAAAAAATAAACCCGGTCAAGTGTGAGTCGGGCTACTCGCGCACCGAGGGTTCCGTGTCACACCACCACAGAACACAACATTATTAAATTAGAAAAAAAAAATTGTCCCGGGGCCTTTAGCGCAAGACCGACTCACACTTGGCCGGTTTTTAGTATTTGTTGTTATTCTGTAGAGTTTGCTCTATAATCACACTAAGTTTGACGCTTGTATGTATTACCGTTTTTATTTTTACGATAGAGCGTGAAGAAAAAACGATAATAAAAACTAGTTTCTTGTTGAGAACCCCCCTTAATTTTAAATTTTTTGTCATTTTTATTATTTGTTAACAAATCCGCCGTAATAACGCATAATCTGAGAAAATTTCAACTATCTAGCTATTACAGTTCAAAAGTTACAGCCCGAAATAGATAGGATAGACGGACGGACGGACAACGTAGGCTTAGTAATAGGGTCCCGTTTTCACCCTTTGGGTACGGAACCCTAAAAAATTATTGGGAGACTGCCAGGGATACTGGGAAATCATTAAACGGTCACCTCTACAACCGACTAATATCACTCTCGGAAATATGCTCCATACAAAGACGACGTGCATCGTAAATACGTAACTCGTAACCTACTACAAATAAGGTTCACAATCGAATGCAAGACATAAATCGCGCAAGAGAAATAATCTAATAACAAGGTCCAACTAAGAACTGTTGGACCACGGCCGGTCTCCAGGTTTCACACATAGCCTGGTGGAAGATCTTCCCTTTTCAATGGAGGAATATTCCCAGTAGCACCTCCATAAGAATATCGCTCGTGTTGGTAGTGCCAGTGTGAGAAGGCAGTCAAATTAAACCTAGTGAAATGAACTAGAGTACCTCCATGCCGGTGCTGGTGAAGGTGATCTCGAGCAGTTCGCTGCTGGAGATAGTGATGGTCTTGTTGGCCTGCCGCTCGGCCACCACCTGCATGTTGGTCGCCTCGTCCGTTACATCGATCGACGCTCGTGTATCTGGTGGCCGCATTACCACCTACAATGTTATGAGGCTGTAATAGTAACTAACATAGCCTAATCATAATCATAGTGTAAAGAACTAATAGTGGTGAAGCTCAGCGGTCGCGACAGGTCTGCGGGGCGTGCGGGGGCCGGGAGGAGTGCGTCCCGGCCCACGCTGCCTGAATGTACGAAAAATATAAATATTTTTTGTACATTTTTATTTTTATATCATGTAGAAAGCGATTTAGATCTAAGTTGGCTAGGACAGAATAACAGCGGTAGCCGGTATTCCCGTCTGCCATGCTGAGTCCTTGGCCTTTTTGTCATCATATGCAATTTTTATTTTCTTTTCACTGTATGTTCATGTTGTAAATGCTTATGAGACAAATAAACGATTTTTAATTTAATTTCATTTAATTAATTTAATTTAATTTAATATTCACTCGTACTTTAAAGGAATTCGGGTTGTAAGTGCACAGAAATACTGACGCAGGCAAGGCATTCCACTGTCTTACGAAATCGTATGATGTTTTATGATTTAATGTAGTTTTAGTATTCAAATTGTAAATTCAAGTTAAGAGAGTACTCCCGTCTAATAGCCATGCTTTATTCTTATTGCTGTCTCCCGTTTGCAAGAGAGTAATCCTAGATTTGAATAAGATAAAGGTACATTACACGCCGATATGCCACCGGTCAGTCTCCTCGGAGTAAATCCAAGTCTGTAACAGTCCTAAGTAAAGTGAATACCTCCATCTTGAGTTCCCAGGGCACGTGGGTGTACTGGTAGTCCTTGAGAACCTCCACGGGCTCGATGAGCGGCTCCCACATCGCTCTACTGATGTTGTAGTACGACAATTGCATAGCCCACGTCGATTCCATGTAGAACTGCAACATTTTATTATCATAGAACCATCGTCATCACAGCCTATAATTATACGTCGTTATAAAGGTGAAACACGATTATTTCATAAACAATAACAGTTGAGTACTACTTTCCATAACGAAATGAATGCAATGTTAATTTAAAACTTTACGAAAGTCTGTTTTTATTAGGTCACCGCATGTCCTCTTATATTACCAACTTATATAAACAACAATATTAATTTGTATGAAACATACAGGGCCCAACTTAATAGGCTGACGATTTTTTGAGAGGATGATCAGACCATCAAACTGAGCACCTTTCTCTATAGGACTAACATCAAAAATCCCAATACGTCCCATAGAGGAAGTTGTTCAGTATGATGGTCTGATCATTCCTTTAAAAAAACGTCAGCATATTAAGAACCCTGAATAAATTTTGATGCTGACGGTTGGTTAGACCAGTACAAAACTCTTAAAACCACTTAAAATTTTACCACGTTAATACATAGAAATAGAAATATTCTTAAAAAAATTAAACCTATAACCTATTTTTTTTATTCTTATTCTTTATTTATATTTATTTGTTCCCTAAAAATTATATCTAGCGCTAATAACTAAAATGGATGCATATAATATGTTTCCTTAGAAGGTGATAAAGAATGTTGGTCATGCTTTCCAACACAACCTGCAATAACAAACAAAGCACTCACATCAGAACTCCAATCCTTGACTTTTCCAGCAAGAGAAGCCTGCAACACCAGAATGGGTATGGTCTCGGTGCCGATTTCCATCTCCAGGGAGACAACGATCGAAGGGCTCGACATCAGGCATATCTCGCCGACCGGCGGCGGCTTCTCTATGACTACGTGTTCATCCAGGGACATCGCTTCTTCAGCTTGTTCTGTGAGGGGAAAAGTTATAACAAATGCTACGAATTACATACATTAACGTCACTTTTGGGCAGACTAAGGATTGAGCCACATCTGGCAGCTCCGCATCGTATTTTTTACGCACTGCCGGTGCTGCCGCGTGCGATCGCATTCGCGCTATCTTTCTCGTCCTAGCAAATGTCGTTCAGAGTGACAGAAAAGGATGGAGCGACGGAAAAATGCGATGCGTTGCTGGCAGATGAGGTTCAACCCTAACCCAGCCAAAATTGTTTGCAAGCCAAAAGCTGTGGCATCCCATTTCCTTCTGTGCATATCTATACCGGTAAAGCCCCGCAATTTAATCCTAAATATGCTAAAAATTTACCAATCTACAACTGAGTGCTGAAATCGCGCATTTTCCTTTCTGTAAGAGTTTTTTAAGTGTAAGGCGGCATATACAAATGGAGGCCTATACCCAGCAGTGGGTGGATTCGGGCTGTGGATGATGATAATGATGCGTATTTCAACTTTGGCTCCGTCACAGCTTCCCCTTACTACCTGATCTTCTTCTTCTTATCGTGTGGGCAGAGTCCTTGTGTCAGAGTTTTTTCAGACCGCCTTGCGGCCTCTGACGTGGTTTTATGTAACGACTACTACCACCGGAGATAGTAGCCGGGACGCAATGTCCTAACCAACTGGGGAAAAACGCACAGTGACATATCACTAGGTGTCCCCCGTCCCGTGGGAATGGAACCCACGACGAGCAGTACTACCAAATGAGTAACGAGAGAGCGCTTCTCCCGATGCTACGTAGCCTAGCCTATTACTGACTTACAGCCTGATAATTATCCCGCCATCTACACCTTATTTCTAATTTTCTTAACTTTTTCAGATTTTACATGGCTATATTTTTTTAAAGTCATCGTGACCATTACTTTGTTTAGAAGGGCTATTATATCTGTTGGACGGACTATAGAATAGCATCTACTAACCAGTGTTCAAGAACCAATAGGAGCTGGGTTCGAACGGCTGTATGTTCCACAGCTTTGTGTAGAACACCGTCTTGTTCTCCTTCTCCGTCGAGCCCTCGTCGCCGCTCGTCATCGTGGCCATCACTTTGTTCAGCAGGGCTATTATATCTGTTCACAAACGTTTTAGTATTAATATTAACTTTAGCATGACGGACGTCCGCGTTCGAATTATTGAAAAGTAGAAGTGCGAAGTGTGATACCATTTTGAAATCGTGATTAAATTGGCCAACTTTTGTAATAACTTGCCCGGTTAGTGCCATACATTTTTTATACAGGGTGTAGTCTCAAAGTTGACATAGAAAAATAATTTCCGCAGAGATGGCGAAATTTTCCAATGTTAAAAAGACACAAAATCTCGAAAACTATCAAACTTGGAATTTATTTTATATTTTTCCCTGAACAGTTATAAGCTCACCTATCTCCTGTTTTCGGCTTGACGTTGAGTTTTGGGACCCCCTGTATAAGTTATCACAGTAATGTAGATACATTACCAGGCGACACGGTGATCTTGATGTCCGACACGGACAGGTCGACGTGCATGCCGCTGCCGGGCGGCTGGGACAGCGCGAGGGAGAGGTGCGCGGGCGCGAGCAGGTAGCGCGGCGCCTGCTCCGTGCGCCCGAACTTGTAATAGTGTAGATACATTACCAGGCGACACGGTGATCTTGATGTCCGACACGGACAGGTCGACGTGCATGCCGCTGCCGGGCGGCTGGGACAGCGCGAGGGAGAGGTGCGCGGGCGCGAGCAGGTAGCGCGGCGCCTGCTCCGTGCGCCCGAACTTGTAATAGTGTAGATACATTACCAGGCGACACGGTGATCTTGATGTCCGACACGGACAGGTCGACGTGCATGCCGCTGCCGGGCGGCTGGGACAGCGCGAGGGAGAGGTGCGCGGGCGCGAGCAGGTAGCGCGGCGCCTGCTCCGTGCGCCCGAACTTGTAATAGTGTAGATACATTACCAGGCGACACGGTGATCTTGATGTCCGACACGGACAGGTCGACGTGCATGCCGCTGCCGGGCGGCTGGGACAGCGCGAGGGAGAGGTGCGCGGGCGCGAGCAGGTAGCGCGGCGCCTGCTCCGTGCGCCCGAACTTGTAATAGTGTAGATACATTACCAGGCGACACGGTGATCTTGATGTCCGACACGGACAGGTCGACGTGCATGCCGCTGCCGGGCGGCTGGGACAGCGCGAGGGAGAGGTGCGCGGGCGCGAGCAGGTAGCGCGGCGCCTGCTCCGTGCGCCCGAACTTGTAATAGTGTAGATACATTACCAGGCGACACGGTGATCTTGATGTCCGACACGGACAGGTCGACGTGCATGCCGCTGCCGGGCGGCTGGGACAGCGCGAGGGAGAGGTGCGCGGGCGCGAGCAGGTAGCGCGGCGCCTGCTCCGTGCGCCCGAACTTGTAATAGTGTAGATACATTACCAGGCGACACGGTGATCTTGATGTCCGACACGGACAGGTCGACGTGCATGCCGCTGCCGGGCGGCTGGGACAGCGCGAGGGAGAGGTGCGCGGGCGCGAGCAGGTAGCGCGGCGCCTGCTCCGTGCGCCCGAACTTGTAATAGTGTAGATACATTACCAGGCGACACGGTGATCTTGATGTCCGACACGGACAGGTCGACGTGCATGCCGCTGCCGGGCGGCTGGGACAGCGCGAGGGAGAGGTGCGCGGGCGCGAGCAGGTAGCGCGGCGCCTGCTCCGTGCGCCCGAACTTGTAATAGTGTAGATACATTACCAGGCGACACGGTGATCTTGATGTCCGACACGGACAGGTCGACGTGCATGCCGCTGCCGGGCGGCTGGGACAGCGCGAGGGAGAGGTGCGCGGGCGCGAGCAGGTAGCGCGGCGCCTGCTCCGTGCGCCCGAACTTGTAATAGTGTAGATACATTACCAGGCGACACGGTGATCTTGATGTCCGACACGGACAGGTCGACGTGCATGCCGCTGCCGGGCGGCTGGGACAGCGCGAGGGAGAGGTGCGCGGGCGCGAGCAGGTAGCGCGGCGCCTGCTCCGTGCGCCCGAACTTGTAATAGTGTAGATACATTACCAGGCGACACGGTGATCTTGATGTCCGACACGGACAGGTCGACGTGCATGCCGCTGCCGGGCGGCTGGGACAGCGCGAGGGAGAGGTGCGCGGGCGCGAGCAGGTAGCGCGGCGCCTGCTCCGTGCGCCCGAACTTGTAATAGTGTAGATACATTACCAGGCGACACGGTGATCTTGATGTCCGACACGGACAGGTCGACGTGCATGCCGCTGCCGGGCGGCTGGGACAGCGCGAGGGAGAGGTGCGCGGGCGCGAGCAGGTAGCGCGGCGCCTGCTCCGTGCGCCCGAACTTGTAATAGTGTAGATACATTACCAGGCGACACGGTGATCTTGATGTCCGACACGGACAGGTCGACGTGCATGCCGCTGCCGGGCGGCTGGGACAGCGCGAGGGAGAGGTGCGCGGGCGCGAGCAGGTAGCGCGGCGCCTGCTCCGTGCGCCCGAACTTGTAATAGTGTAGATACATTACCAGGCGACACGGTGATCTTGATGTCCGACACGGACAGGTCGACGTGCATGCCGCTGCCGGGCGGCTGGGACAGCGCGAGGGAGAGGTGCGCGGGCGCGAGCAGGTAGCGCGGCGCCTGCTCCGTGCGCCCGAACTTGTAATAGTGTAGATACATTACCAGGCGACACGGTGATCTTGATGTCCGACACGGACAGGTCGACGTGCATGCCGCTGCCGGGCGGCTGGGACAGCGCGAGGGAGAGGTGCGCGGGCGCGAGCAGGTAGCGCGGCGCCTGCTCCGTGCGCCCGAACTTGTAATAGTGTAGATACATTACCAGGCGACACGGTGATCTTGATGTCCGACACGGACAGGTCGACGTGCATGCCGCTGCCGGGCGGCTGGGACAGCGCGAGGGAGAGGTGCGCGGGCGCGAGCAGGTAGCGCGGCGCCTGCTCCGTGCGCCCGAACTTGCGGATCACCAGCTGCAGCCCCGAGATGCCCCCGTCCGCCACCATGCGCTCCTCTGTCTGGCGCAACTTGAACCGAGCCTCCATCTGGTTCAACATTTACAATACCTATTAAAGCACCGACAATTCACTTTATCCTATAACTCACAAATATTTGATTAGGGTGGATTCACCCAAACGCGAGTTTCCATTCTTATATTAAGTCGCCGGTCACTCTAGTCTAGAGTAAACTGATTTTGCGTTTTACCAACCCTAATCTACAGGGTGTTTGGTAGAACGATGAAGATATTTTCTGAGCTGATTGAGGGCAGCTTTATGAACATTTTAAACTACATATTGTATTATGACAAGTCTCATAGTTTTTAAGTTATGATCAAAAGTTCGTTTTTTTGTTTATTGCGGGAATCGGTGCAGTTAGAGGTCCATAACTTACAAGTTAGTGCCTCAATCAGTTTAATTTTGGTTTTAAATTAATCCTAAGTTCACAGTCTTTTATCACAATAAGTTTAAACAATAATTGGAAAGGCAACCATAAACAAATCTTGATTTAAACTTGTCACAAATGAATTTTTGTAAAAATGTTTTTACTCTACCGATCATTAAAAAAAACTACACGTGGAAAATTCGTTCAAATCAGTACTTCGATTAGTACACTTTCAATTAATAAAAAATTTATTAGCAATAAGCCACAACTAAAGCAACAATTGCATTTTTTCATAAGATGGTAGAGAAAACTGAAAATCAAAGAAAAATGAATAATCTCAGTTTCATCTCTCATATCACATTTTATCATTAAATTATTATTATTATCTAATTCACCGGTCGTGTTTAAAGTGTGATTCACGACTTTGAACACATATTCGAACTGAATTTCGTGCTTCTGTGGTAGTTATACCAATTAAATTTTACTTATTTACCAGTCACGACTCACTATTTCTTCGACGTAAATAAATTCCTTTAGTCTTCCCCATTCAGGAAGTTTGAAAATGTTACAAACAACATTTTTTTTTATTAATTCTTCAAGACTCACTATTATTTTTTCTCACACAGAACGCAAAATGTCGCAAGACTACTTAATTTTTCTCATTCGTTTCTTTATTGGTGACAACTCACTATTTCTTCCACGTATTCCTTTAGTCTTTCCCATAAGAAATCTAAAGGTGTCAGATTCTGAGACCTTGCGGGGCCTTGCATTATGTCCAATCCACCTTTAAGGTAATTTGTATTGAAATAGTGCCGCACTGCCGGGGAAGGGTATCTACATGAAGAAATAGTGAGTCGTGACAAGTTAATAAAAAAAAATTAAGTAGGTGTAACGTAGTGTTACAAAACTTAAACTGATATTACTTTACGTGAGCAATTCTTGTTATAGTGTATTTAAAATTTAATTACTAATATTAAAAAGAAAAGAAAATGAAACAAACTTACCAACCAACCGACTCGACTTTGTATATAGTGAGCTGTCGCATGCGTCGCGTATAGTTATAGCGCAGTTATGTGAGGTAGTCTTTTGTTACTGCAGCGGGTCGCTCGGTGGGTAGGTTAGTACGTGGAGATTCATTTCTGGCTTAGCAACTGGTTCGAACGGAACTTTCTAGTTAAAGTTTAACACTTATTACCTGCTGTTTAATTTAGTGAAATCAAACCTCGTTGGAGCCCTAAATCTTCCATAGTATAACACGCTTCAAGTTTAGTGCGTGCTATTTTCCCATACTGGGTAAGTTGTGCAACCATTTATTTAAATAGATAGATGTTAGTTTTAAGTACCTAGCTTTGTCTCAGTGCCGTAGTTAGAATAAACGCTGACGGCGGTTATTTGCTCGTCTAAATTATTGAACCCTGTTCTTACTGTGGTTCTCTAAAATGCACCTATGCGCAATTTGCATTTAGCCTGAGTTTATCACAACTACCTATTGTAACCGTTTCTGATTTTCCTTAACTTAACTACTCACCACCGAGACTGCCACATCATTTTAGTTAGCTAATTAGTTTCCCGAGTGCCTAGCTTCTACCTAGATGGGCGTAGTTAGTATCCGTGGCAGTCCCGGTCCGCTACAGGCTAGATTGTAATCCTGAAAATGGTTACAGGAACACCCTTGGGGCTGCGAGTTAGTGGCTAGGATTAACTTGTGGCCAATACTCTTTACCCTCTTCTTCGAGTGGATTTGTCAAGCTGAGAACCTGGGGAAATAAACTATCGGACGAAGTTCCAGAGCAACGTCGTGACTACGCCGCGTTCAGAAGACCTATCGGACGTCCCGTGGCTACTACGTCCCGGACAAGGAGAGTGCGGTATTTCCGGGCGTAACGAATCGGACCACCCTAGACCTAGGCTTTAAACCCGACCTGAGACAACTCTAATAAAATAATCTGTTCTAAAGTTGTGCTCGTTTTATTTAGTATCTTTAGGTAAAGCGTGACAAGGTTTGTGACAATTTGCGTTTTTCTGTGTGAGAAAAAATAATAGTGAGTCTTGAAGAATTAATTTAAAAAAAATTTTTGCTTACTTGTAACATTTTCAGACTTCCTGAACGGGGAAGACTAAAGAAACTTATCTACGTCGAAGAAATAGTGAGTAGTGACCGGTAAATAAGAAAAATTGAGCAGTCTCTCGACATTTTCTGAGGAGAGATGCGATTGGGTAAAACTACCACAGAAGCACGAAATTCAGTTCGAATATGTGTTCAAAGTCGTGAATCACACTTTAAGCACGACCGGTGAATTAGATAATAATAATAATTCAATGATAAAATATGATATGGGAGGTGAAACTGAGATTATTCATTTTTATTTGATTTTTAGTTTTCTCTACCATCTTATGAAAAAATGCAATTGTTGATTTAGTTGTGGCTTATTGCTAATAAATTTTTTATTGATTGAAAGTGTACTAACCAGAGTAGTTTTTAAATGATTTGAACATATTTTCCACGTGTAGTTTTTTTTTTTAATGAACGGTAGAGTAAAAACATTTTTAAAACTAAATTCATTTGTGTCAAGTTTAAATCAAGATTTTTTTATGATTGCCTTTCCAATTATTGTTTAAACTTATTGTGAAAAAAAACTGTGAACTTAGAATTAATTTAAAACCAAAATTATACTGATTGAGGCACTAACTTGTAAGTTATGGACCTCTAACCGCACCGATTCCCGCAATAAACAAAAAAACTAACTTTAGATCATAACTTAAAAACTATGAGACTTGTCATAATACTATATGTGGTTTAAAATGTTCATAAAGGTGCCCTTAATCAGCTCAGAAAATATCTACATCGTTCTACCAAACACCCTGTATATGAATAAGTTGAGAGTAAATTTTAAACGGACAATTTTGACGGTGTTAAGCTTATATGAGACTAATGAAATGTCTAAATCACATAATTAAACCGTTCCCCGTCATCATGGACATGGACGGGCCACTGCCATCTGAATATTATCTAAACACATACGTTCAACACGAGAGCGTCGCACTGCTTGTGCTCGAGCGACTCCACCAGGATGATGTCGGGCTGCTCTATCTTTATGTTCACTGTCATCATGGACATGGACGGGCCACTGCCATCTGAATATTATCTAAACTACACGGACGTTCAATGCTACGGTCCAAAATGCGCAAATATGCGCTATCGGTAGAGATAGCATGCACAGAATCGGTTCATAATGCGCGAATGTGCTGATACGTTTGCTGTCTGACGTCATCAGTGACGTCATTAACTCGCGCTTACGCCGCACACGAAAAATAGGTAGTGCAGCATATGCATGTCAAATTAAGAGCTGTTTCAAATTGTACAAATTGTTTAGCAGTGTATTCGTACTTACTAATTTGAACCGACCGGTAAAGCGTGTGCATAGCGTTTGCACTATTGGGATAATTCAAACCGTAGCACAAGACGAGCGCGTCGCACTGCTTGTGCTCGAGCGACTCCACCAGGATGACGTCGGGCTGCTCTATCTTTATGTTCACCGTCATCATGGACATGGACGGGCCACTGCTATCTGAATATTATCTAAACAACACGTACGTTCAACACGAGAGCGTCGCACTGCTTGTGCTCGAGCGACTCCACCAGGATGATGTTGGGCTGCTCTATCTTTATGTTCACCGTCATCATGGACATGGACGGGCCACTGCTATCTGAATATTATCTAAACAACACGTACGTTCAACACGAGAGCGTCGCACTGCTTGTGCTCGAGCGACTCCACCAGGATGATGTTGGGCTGCTCTATCTTTATGTTCACCGTCATCATGGACATGGACGGGCCACTGCTATCTGAATATTATCTAAACAACACGTACGTTCAACACGAGAGCGTCGCACTGCTTGTGCTCGAGCGACTCCACCAGGATGATGTTGGGCTGCTCTATCTTTATGTTCACCGTCATCATGGACATGGACGGGCCACTGCTATCTGAATATTATCTAAACAACACGTACGTTCAACACGAGAGCGTCGCACTGCTTGTGCTCGAGCGACTCCACCAGGATGATGTTGGGCTGCTCTATCTTTATGTTCACCGTCATCATGGACATGGACGGGCCACTGCTATCTGAATATTATCTAAACAACACGTACGTTCAACACGAGAGCGTCGCACTGCTTGTGCTCGAGCGACTCCACCAGGATGATGTTGGGCTGCTCTATCTTTATGTTCACCGTCATCATGGACATGGACGGGCCACTGCTATCTGAATATTATCTAAACAACACGTACGTTCAACACGAGAGCGTCGCACTGCTTGTGCTCGAGCGACTCCACCAGGATGATGTTGGGCTGCTCTATCTTTATGTTCACCGTCATCATGGACATGGACGGGCCACTGCTATCTGAATATTATCTAAACAACACGTACGTTCAACACGAGAGCGTCGCACTGCTTGTGCTCGAGCGACTCCACCAGGATGATGTTGGGCTGCTCTATCTTTATGTTCACCGTCATCATGGACATGGACGGGCCACTGCTATCTGAATATTATCTAAACAACACGTACGTTCAACACGAGAGCGTCGCACTGCTTGTGCTCGAGCGACTCCACCAGGATGATGTCGGGCTGCTCTATCTTTATGTTCACCGTCATCATGGACATCGGAGGCTGCTCCGTGAGCGATGGCGCCGACGTTATCGACGTCTTCTTTCTCTGTGAATCAATATTAAATATAACTATTACGGGCGAATTAACTAGGCACCTGGCTCGCACGTGCCGTCGCCCAGGTTGTACAATTACTCTCTATAGGCTCTCTCTATATAGGTCTCTATAATTATATTATCTCTAGAGGTGTTAGACAGGGATGTGTTGCATCGCCATGGCTTTTCAATCTTTATATGGACAGTAAAGTTGTCTGGCTGATTTGAAAGAGATGGAATGCGGTCTAAGAATGGATGAGCTTAGTGTTAAGTGCTCCTTGTACGCTGACGTACAAGAGAATTAGTCAAATATGTGCCTATTAGTGTTATTTATTTATAATGATAAACACGAAATATCATTTCTCACTGTTTTCTGTTGTTTTTCTAAATTTTTTGTTATTCTTTGTAATACGAAACTAAAATGCCGAGGAATAGGTGCTGTTTGGTCTGAGTATGAGTGCATTAAAACAAAAAGAGATATTTTAGAACTTTTAGTTTGAAATTTTACTCGAAACTAAGAATCAGCTTGGATAAATTATCATGATAATTTGGAACCCTGGTGTCTCAAAACGTCTGTAAATACAAAATTGACATAGCTTACACTAGAAATGGTTTCAATCGTAGTCTTCTCGGTGACAGTTTTAATTTTGACGTCTTCCATCTTGACGGTCGCCGGCGCGTCGTCAGCCAGTCCCGTCGTCATGAACTCGGCTACTTTGTTCAAGAAGTCCATAGCCAAGATCAGTTTGAAACTGAATATCCTCACATCGACTGAAAAATAAGGCAGGCGATCGCGGTAATTTAAAACATTGACGTTCAATGAAGATTCATTTAAAATTCAGTTTTGATTGTGGTCCAGTTGATGCACGGATTTCGATATCGCGCTGGACTTGACAAAGGCTGCCTGTCCATTGACGCAGAGATAAGAAAGAAAAATTATTTATTTGGATCCGCTCCTCTGCTCCGAGATTTTATGCAATCTTATTGGTTAATATTTCTCCGTTTCTCCGCTCCGCCGCCTATCTCCGCGTCAATGGACATGCACCCTTACTCTGTGATTGACGGCGGTAAAGAGGCAGTGGCCATCGAGTTAATACTTTAATTGCTGTCAAATAAATACCGCGAAACTGAACGAACGTGCAAAAAGTTGTGTTTCTGTAGAAGTTCAGCGACAATTTAGTTAACATTTATTTAGAGCGATTGGCCAAAAAGTGACGCTTTTGGTACGTAAAGGCGTAAAGAAAGATTCTTTAGTAAAGCTGCGGAGCATACTGTAGTCTGTGCGATCGCGTAGTGGGGGCAGTTGCTTTCCAGCCGTTACTGGGTGCGGACGTGCGCGCTCTGCATATACTACTTGCCTAGTCATCAACAGTAAAAGTAGTGAAACCTACGCATACACCTTCTGAATAATATCCATCAATAGTTTTTGTACTGTGATATTTTGAACTTTGGCCAATTTTTCATCAAATCAGGATGCGATTTTACCTAACCTGTCGAACCTGTAAGTTAGCAATACAAGCAGCAGAAGATAAAACTCACCGAAAGTATCCGTGTTCATGACAGTGTATGTGATGTCGATCATACTGCGGATCTTGTCGTGGGCATCCATGATCGGATTACCTACATTTTTGTCCTCGTTTTCGCCGCGGTTACGTTCCAGGTACCTGATATTCATATTAGAAATATTTATGTCGAAGAAAGATGGGAGGTGATGTTCGGCGAGTGTATGTCAGGATGGCACCTGTTAAAATGTGTCTCTAAAACAAACGCAAAGCTAATGTCTCAATAATTTGACTGTAATGCACATCTGAGAAATAGAAAAGACGCAGTAACTTATCAATATTCTGCATTTAGTTACGCATTGAACTATGCTATAAGCCTACAACTGGCTTTTTAAATGAGCAATTGTACCAAGATGATCCCAAATGGTTTCAGTATATAAAGCGCTTGAATCGTCGTCAACTTCTCTAATAGGTGTCCTAATCCCAAACAGAAAGAAACCTTATCTAATAGTTAGGGCAAAGAATATGATACAAACACATCTTAAGACACAATATAAGAAAGAGTATCTAGTCCTACATAAAGTACGCATAAAGTTCACAGAGAGTAGCGCCAGGCAGAATGTAAATGTAACCTGGTAATCCTAGCGCCTCTCCCTGGCCGCTTGTCGTCCAGCGTGCAGTCCACGAGCAGCACCGACGTGTGCATAGACTTGTCCGAGTACATGCGTCCCTTCACAGAGAGCAGCGCCAGGCAGAACTGTGCCAGTTCCACGTCCTTCGACCACTGTTCTACCTGTATCACAAATGAGAAAAATTGTTTTTAGGGGCATAGCCCCACCATATCTTTGGTGCTCCTATTTCTTTGCACCTATTTCTTTGGTGAACGAAATGTTATTCTAGTGAATATTTACACAGGGGTTCATACAACGCCGGTAGGTTGCCTAAAAAAATCTTAAGCAAGTACCTTTTCCATGATGATTTTTGGTACAATTTTTTCCACCTATCTGTTTGGGAAGTAAATGGGGTGCTATCGAAAGGAGACTGAACTAAAAAACTAGGGTTGCCACCTCTCAGTCAGCCGAACTCTAGGGTTGCCAGGTTCAAAAATGACTTCTTTGTACCTGGAAAAGATACTTGACTTGCGGTAAGATTTTTCTAGGCAACCTGGCGGCGTTGGTGCAAAGCCAAGCAGGTATTTGTATAACACGTCGTCATGATTTGGATAAAAATATGGCGTTGTGACGTCACTTCTGTTATATATGTCTCTCTTTCTAATCGTTAATTTTGAATACTTATAGTTCAGTAATTTTTAAATATATTCAAATATTAATTTCACTTTAGTGTTCAAGATATCAAACAATATTTAATAAAAAAAATAAACAAATTTTTCATCATCCCTATTCTCGAAACAGCAATTCAGATATTAATTATAACTTTTACTGTAAGTAAACTATTTATTGAAAATTAATACTGCTCAGATATATCTGATGGCGACCGACTGTACAGTCGCCATCAGATATATCTATGTAACAGAAGTGTGTCTGTACATTGAAGATATTTTCAAAAAAAAGATTACGACATGGTTTTTACCTGTCCCTGATTCCAAATCACCAATTTTTGGATATTTTGTCTGTCTGTTTGTTTGTTTGTTTGTTTGTTTGTTTGTATGTATGTTTGTTTGTTTGTTTGTTTGGGTGTTTGTTTGTTCGAGTATCACGCAAAAACTACTGAACCGATTTTGATGAAACTTTTTTTGTTTAATAGCTTATTATCTGACTTAAAATCTGGTATATAATTTATGCGGACGAAGTCGCGGGTAAAAGCTCGTCGTAGCATAAAAGGTGTCCAAATATTTCTGAGCAGTGCTAATTTTCATTAAATTCTTTACAGTAAATGTTACCAATTATATCTAAACGTGTATTTTGTCATAAATATCTGAACAGCGAATTTTCTATAATTTCTTCACAATGTTATTTAAAATTAAAATGTAAAACAACGGAGTAAGGTTTTTTTTCCGAAACTGTTCAGATGTTTATGACCACCTTGACTGCGTCGATATATTTGATGTTCTAGGCGTTCCTATATTTTTGATTGGTTAGAAATATTTGACCACCTTGTTTGCTACAATATATCTGCTGGTGTCTGTACATGATATTACTAACCTATCTTAAAAGAGCGATGATAGCCCATACGGAAGAGAACTAGCGCCTCAATCACGAGGCCGCGGTTCGATTCCTGGCCTGTACCACTAAGTTCTTGGGAATTTATGTACGGTTGTATTTATCATTTACTAGCTCGGCGGTGAAGGAAAACATCGTGAGGAAACCTGCATTCCCGAGAATGAAAAGAAAATACCATAAGTTCGGAGGTATGCGTAAAATATGGGTGAGCTTGGGGCGAACACAAAAGATCAGCGATGGTCGCAGTGTTACATAACGACCCTTGCTTGCAATAGCCCAACCACAAATAACCTATCTTAAAAAAAATACTCACTTTAACAGTATTCATCAGATCTATAACAAAACTGTCCATTGTAAACGAGAACTTTATTGTAGTCCTCGGTCTCTTCTCATCCTTCGAGCCCACCACATTTACACTTGGTTTCTCGACAGTCTTCGATTGACTCTGTAGATTCAATTGTGGCTTTGTGGTTTTGGAGGGGACTTTAGCTACGTTATGATGAACAGCCTTCTGTCCTTCTTGTAGATTTTGGTTCAGAATTTTCATTATGCTTTTGTAGTCGCTGTGTCCTACAGTGATCTGAAAAAAATATTGTTTACTTATAAAACATTTTCATCAAACTGAACAACTTTTACGACGGAACCAACACTGAAATCGCGAAAAAAAAATCCGCTCTCCCATACAAAACTGCAAAAATAACTCGACTGAAATGTATGGGACAGCAGATTTTTTTTCGCGATTTCGATATTGGTCCCATCTTCTTCTTATCGTGTGAGCAGAGCCCTGGTATCAGAGTTTTTTCAGACCGCCTTTTGGCCTCTGGCGTGGTATTTGGATAGTGGACGTGGATGATGACCCGGTTGGTGTAATGGTTACCACGCCGGACTGCCAAACCAGGGTCCTGGGATCGAATCCCGGTTCGGTCATGGATGTTTATATGTTTGTGCCGTTGTTGTATGGTTTCCATAATAAACAGCCTATAAATAGTGCTTTCTTGGGATTAATAAACAGCCTATAAATCAGGGTTTCCCAACCTTTTTTGCGTCACGCCTCCCCTGGTATAGTAAGGAATATTTTGCACGCCCCCCCACTATTAAAATAACGACAAGCGCAGCTGGAAAGGTGCTATCTGAGACCTGCTGAGCCTGAACATGTCAGTAACAACAAACGAATGGGTAAATTAGTAACTGAATGAATGAGTTAATTATTAAAATGAATTAATGAGTGGAATTTACGTGGTTAACTGGAGTGTTCTGTCCAAAACGTAAACGCATTGTGCCCCCCCTACGATATCACTACGCCCCCCTAGGGGGGCGCGCCCCACTGGTTGGGAAGTCCTGCTATAAATAGTCTTCTTGGAAGCACGGAATCATTTTTCTTTTCAGACAATCAGGTGATTCAGCCTGCAATGTCCTAACCAACTGGGGAAAAACGCACAAAGTGACATATCACTAGGTGTCCCCCCGTGGGAATCGAACCCACGACCTCCGTATCGAGACCCAATGTTCTTAACCATTAGACCACGGAGGCAGATGCTCTTAACCATTAGACCACGGAGGCAGATTGGTCCCATAGAGAAAGTTGTTCAGTTTGATGGTCTGAAGCACCCTTTAAGTAACTGTCCCATTTTATGTTACACCCTGTATACTCTACGGAGGATGTAGGATTATGGGGTGCACTAAGAAAGGTTTTCGATAGTCTAATTTCACGTGGACGATGTCGCGGGCAAAAGCTAGTTTATACTAGATACATACATATACATCCATACATAGATTAATTATAATTCAATCATGAGGATCCGGGTTCGAATCCGACAAGAGTTTTTCAAATTTTATTTATAGTACGTAAAACAAACTGTTAATTAATTAATTATAGCCTCAGAGTATGTAATATAAACAAAAGTTATAGAGCCTTGGCGCCGAGCGTAAACAAATGATTGTCAAATTCCATAGTGTTTCAATAAGGCTAGTCTATAATTTTCTTAAAAATGTCCATGATAGACAGACGTATAATATGCAAAAATATAGAAGGTTAAAATATTGCTCTTGAAAATGCTCACCTACAAAATATAAGAACGCGTTTTATTTTGGTACTATTTGAACGAGAAATTGACACGTTTTGTTGTTCATATCCGTGCTTACGGTTCATATTCGGTTAGGGTCGCTCTATAGCTTGCTTATGCATACCAATGGACAGGCCTTACGCGAACATTTCAAACCAGAAAAATGAGGCAAAACAATTGACATTTTTACTTCGAAAATGTACTGAGATGACAGACCAAGTACCCTAATTTGTATTGAAGTGCCCTAGTTTTGCGTGCTTCAACTTAAAGTGCTTTGGGCCTATCCATTCATTTTACTTTGATCTAAGATGCATACTCTAAGATTATAGCACTTTATCGTTAATCCATAGTGTAGAGAACTAATAGTGGTGAAGCTCAGCGGTCGCGGCAGGCCAATCGTGCGGGGCGTGCGGGGGCCGGGAGGAGTGCGTCCCGGCCCACGCTGCCTGCGCGCGTACCCTAACAGCGAATTGAGTTGGAGTACGCCCGTCCCCCACCGTTCCCCGCACGCCGCGCGGGCATAGACCCGCCGGGACCGCTGAGCTTCACTTATTTTATTTCCACTATGGTTAATGTTTAGTTATAAAACTTACAGCAATAGTCTTCAGCCGTCCAGAAACATCTAAATCAGGCACCACCTCGCACCAGGGGGAGAGGCTGCGCTTGACGAACAGCTTGAAGCTGGTGGGGCGCAGCAGCTTGCGCTCGTGCGTGGTCTCCTCGTAGTCGTTGCACAGCTGCACGCACGATATCTTCATGTCCTCGAGCTCCAGCGTCAGCTCGTCTAGTGTCACTTTATTTTCTTCGTCCTGTGATGTTGTGACATTAGTAAACAAGAATGGACAGGCCTTACGCGAACATTTCAAACCAGAAAAATGAGGCAAAACAATGGACAGTTTTACTTCGAAAATGTACTGAGATGACCAAGTACCCTAATTTGTATTGAAGTTCTCTAGTTTTGCGTGCTTCAACTTAAAGCGCTTTGGGCCTATCCATTCATTTTACTTCGATCTAAGCACTCAATAGACAATTTTGAATTTGGAAATGGCGTCTGCACATGCGCACTTTGTGCAAACTGTCCATGACATTGCGTGTAGGGTTGAAAGCCGCACTTTGCGTTTAACGTCATCTACATTTCGATACTTTTTATTTTTCTTTCTATTATTAAAAATAAATAATAATAAATAATAAAATTAAAAATAGTATTTGAGCTAAAGGATTACTGAAAATGTGAATTTAGTGTTATTTTTCAACATTTTTTATGCACTGAAAAGACACAATTTTATGTAGTCAAATCCAACTGTGCGCGCGCGCCTGTCTGAATTCCCTTGCTCGGCTCCCCTCAGGTTACCACATCAAATGTGAGGGGAGGTGGGGTATCTGAAGTAACAGGGGGGGGGGGGGGGAGTGGCCGTTCTGTATGTAGAACTATATACTATTATTATTCTGTGCTGTGGAGTAGAAAGGAGGAGCGTGTACTGAGTGTAAAAGCCAATGCCTTAAAATGGCGCCTTTTGTTTCTTCGCCAATTTTTTAATCAGGCGGAATATAAGGCGCCACCTTCCATACAGAATCCCGCATTGTCTTTTAAAAACCTTAGGTGGTGCCTCAGACCACGCTTTGGACAATGTCAGCTGATAGCTGTCCTTTCATACAAGTGGGAAATATGTCGGTCCGAAAAAGCGTACTGAAAATGCATTATGGCGGGGACGTAGCTACCGCACTACAATCTAGTTACCTAACACATATGAATAATAAATCAAACTTGCAGCTGAAGATAACAAAAAGTACGTCTATCTCATATACTACTAGCACATCTATTTTTAAATACAAAAAAATATTAATTATTAATCTAATCTAAACTATTATAAAACTGTAACAGAAGTGTGTCTGTACATTGAAGATATTTACAAAAAAAAGATTACGGTTTTTAGGTGTCCCTGATTCCAAATCACCATTTTTTTGGATTTTTTGTCTGTCTGTTTGTTTGTGTGTTTGTTTGTTCGAGCATCACGTAAAAACTACTAAACCGATTCTGATGAAACTTTTTTGTTTGATTGCTTATGATCTGATTTAAAATCTAGTATATAATTTAGGCGGACGAAGTCGCGTGCGGGTAAATGCTCGTAATAAATAAATACAAATAAAAGTATGTACTGTAGCATGGAGGTCGAAATAAAATCCAAATAATCTGGATTAATTCGTTTTATTTTGCCCATCTGGCTGCGCCTTCACGCTATAGTACACACGGCGACAGGTCAGGTTACCCTGTTTGGACTTTGAACTATTAGAAGTTGAATGCTGCGAATCGTGCGAGAGGGTGCGGTATGTTGTTGTTGTTTCGTCTCACAGCACGCTGCGCCCGCGCCGGCAGCCGCGTCTATGCAGGCTCTCTACCGCACTATTTTGTGTTTTGTACGTACCTAGTGTAGTTATGGGTATATAGGGTGCGTAACCTGATGTGTCGCCGTGTGTACTTTCCACTAAATACTTACATCAGAAGGCAGGTCCACGAACTTGTTGTTTAGCGTCATCCGTCCCAAATCGACCAACATGGCGGTCATGCTCTTGGAGTTCTCCGGTATTATAATGATAGGCGCGGCGAGGCGCACCTTCAGCGCCAGCTTGGTCGAGGTCTGGTACGCGCTCTGCACGTTGGCGCGCGCCGCGTCCGCGGCCTGCGAGGACGCCTCTATGATCGCCTCCTGGGCCGTTTGGAAGTTATTTAGGAATTCCTGCAAAATATTGTTGTATTAAGACCCACTTGTAGCACTTTAGTATCAAGGATAGGAATTCCTGGAATATATGATTGTATTAGAACACACTCAAGGATTTAAGGAGGACGCATATTTATCCGCAGCGAAGGGGCCGAAGGAGGCGAACGAATATAATTTCCTTTTAATAGGGATGATGACGATCCTGGAAATTCATATCTTATAACGAATTCTAAATAAAAAAGGCGAAATTCAATAACAAAATGTTAAAACGAAATTAAAATCAAACAGAAAACAAAAAAGTTATAAGCGTTTGAAATACGTTTTTTATCGTCTTCTATCGCTTTCATGCAAAACAGATGTTTGTATAACACTTCGTTATTATTTGTATTAAAATACGAGGGTATGACGTCACTCTTTTATATCTGCCTCTCGCTCTAACCGTAAATTTTAAACACATATATTTCGGTTATTTTTGAAGATATTAAAAAATATGTTTTACTTTACTGTTTAAGATATCAAACAGTTTTAAAAAAAAAAATGAAATAAAAATTGTCATCATCCCTATTCTTCTTACGATTCGTCCGATTCGACGCGGATAAGTGTGCGAGGTGTCATAGAATTTCATACAAAGAATTCTAAAATTTGATTCTTCTCTTCGGGGATAGATACGCATCTACCCTTAAGGACATAGAGTGGTTTTTGTCTGATAAAAAATATGAATATAAAGAGCAAGTATGTAAAAAAAGTTCTTTTAAGTAATATTGAAGCGACTTTAACAATCGGGACCCATTATTCGTAAAATTTTATCCGATCTAGAATTTTTTATTGGTCCCTATTTTTAAAGTCGCTTCCATATTTCTTTACTTTGCTTTTTTCCATACTACAAGTTGCGGTAAACGCGGCTCCGAATAGCGCGGGAACAGGTTATTTTGTATGCAGCGAAGGCGCGTCGCGCGCGTGTAAAGAAATCATACTAGACGCACAGGACTTGTTTTTTCTCTCTTTTCAGTTTTTATTTAAAGTTCACTTTTTAAACAAGACGGGTTTTTTTATTTTTAAAATTAATTATTGGTTGATTTTACTCATATCTGATCCACTCCGGTTTTTTTTATTCCGGGCATGATTTTTAAATAGGCTTACATTTAACCGCAGTCTCACCCGATCATTAATTAGTTAATTACCCAAGGACGAAAAAAATGCGTACCATCATGGAGTTGACGAACCAGTTAAGGAATATGATCCTCATACAATTGATCTGCGCGTCGATGGACATATTGACGTCACTGATGGTTGGGAACTGCTCCAGATTGTACATCACTACTTGTACGTTTATCACGTCACCGCCCAATACTTTCATTATCTGAAATATAAACAACAATTTGAATACTTATTCTTGCGAGTGTCACTAAAGACATGACGGTAATCAAAATTCAATATGAACATCAGAGACGAGAAAGATATGTTCGACTAAAATCGGTCAGAATGACATAGGATGAGTCTTGAGTCCTCGACACCTTATCACTTCATACAAATGAGAAAAACTGACAAGAAGAGGAAAGCGTGTGCGAGTGAGAGAGGACTTCATGCATTTGCCTACTGTCAAAGTCAAGTCAACATAATTTATTCAATATAGCTTGAAGCACAATTATTAAACGTATTTTTTGAAGCTACCACAGGCACCGCGTCGAAACATGTTCTCGCTGTAAAGAAGATGCGGCCACAAACTCTACCACATAACACGACTTAATAACTATTAAAATATAAACTATTTTCTGCCACCAGTTTGCCACGAGGGGCGAGGTTAAAATTGGTGGAGGGCATGAAGTTTCTGTACTGTAAATAGTACCATACTCTTTGTTATACTGTGGTTCCACTTAGTCTATTGTCACACACACACAAGATATTTTTAGCGTAGACGTTTCCGGAATGATATCGTCGCGATATAGCCTCGACATGGCCGCTATTCCGCCGGGACATCGAAGCGATATCGCCGATATTTCTGAGAACAATCAGTGTCGTGGCAAAATCGCGGCGATATCTCATAGGTAACGCGACCCAGTTGCATGTGCGAAATCGCCTCGGCTCAAAAATCGCGGCGGACTTAATAAGTAAAATAGCAAAAATCCTCACCTCTTTATGAATAGTAGCTGGATTCAGATCCTCAACCCTTATAGAACCAATCGCACAGTCAAATTGTGTGTACGAACTCTTTAGCACCAGCCCCCCAGTAGCGCCGTTCAGTTGTACTATGGACAAGCGCCGCCGGTCACAAGCGAATTCAATCTCTACAGCCCCGATTTTAACGTCCACTTTCAACTGTATGCTCTCCACTTGCTTGGAACGAGTCGGTTTTGAGAAACTTGCTGAAACATATTAGATAAATTAAGCCATTGCTGTCGTTTGAGGGAGAGGGGTCGAGACCCCCGCTCCGGGTCGTTCCTCGTTCTTGTTCAACACATTGCTCTAGCCATACAGAGTGCAAACGCTACGAACGTGATGGGCACATTTGAACCGAGTTCGAAACGAGGCGGGCTCTTCGACTGAACATAATTACTTATTAATATAGAAACACAAAAGTAGAACAATTGGTCGAAAAGAAAGAAAGATGGTAATGGTCGGGGCACATTGCTCGCAGAACCGATGTGGGCCGACGACCTGGTGAAGGCGGGGCGGGAACCCGTTGGATAAGGGCAGCGCAGGAGCGGTCGTTGTGGCGATCTGAACGGGCCAATGTCCAGCAGTGGACGTCTATCGGCTGACATGATGATGAATGATGATAATATCCTTTGACTACTTATATAGGGACTAGTTACGCGTGTCATTCTACTAACAAACATTTCTGCCACTTTTTGCGGGGAGCGAGGTAACTTGGGATCCGCAGCTTTGGATTTTATTCCCCATAACTTTAGATTCTAATTTTGAATGTTAAAATCATGAAAAGTAGTCTCGTGTGAACCCCAAACGTTCTAAGTTCAAAATTATTGTTTCGCAATTACAGGCTGTCTCGTTTAGTGATAAGGTACAAAATTGAGTGTAAATGCACATGATCAATTTGTCTTATACCGTGGCAGAGGGGAAATGCTACCGCAAGGCCAGTCCTTATATAAGTAGTCAAAGATAATATCAAATGATAAAACAAATGTTACCTTTAGATTTGGTGACAGAGAATTCTTCGTCCTCGACTATCGTCTCAAGCGGACCAGCGTTGGCTACTCTATCCACTGAACTTTGTATTTTTTGTAAACGAGTCTGAAACACACAAATATCTCGCTTTACCTAGAATCTTTCCATAAACTATAATATGGGCAGATAACTAAATTAATTAGAGTAATCTTTATTATAATTATGAAAGCACAAAATATTCAGATACCAATCCTACGTTTATTCCGAGAGATAAGTGTACTTTTTGCAACCATCAGCAGCAAGGCTGATTCAGTATTTATGGGGTGTAGAGCTTCTCTGTGATGGGGATGGACCAGGTCTGCCTGCATAACTCCAGTCGGTTTAGGAGTTACTGATGATTAAAGGTCTGTAAAAAATTAACGATCAGCTGCAAGGCTGATCGTATGTTACTATTGTAGTATGCACTGTAGCTATGTGAACAGTACAAAAACTGACATGGTTCATCAGTCGGTTTAGGAGATACAGCCGTTCAAAAGTCGGAACTTTGACTGGCTGTATCTCCTAAGCCGACTGACAGAACTTGACAGTTTTTGTACGGTTCACATAGCTACAGTGCATACTACACATTTAATCATCAGTAACGCCTAAACCGACTGGAGTTAAGCAGACAGACCTGGTCCATCCCCATCACAGAGATGCTCTACACTCCATTAACACTGAATCAGCCTTGCTGCTGATGGTTGCAAAAAGTACACTTATCTCTTATACTAGTTGGCCTATTAAAGATCCTATGTGAAGTGGATACTAAGGGTTGCTATACACATAAGCGGGTCGGCACTGTCGGTTCGGCAGTATTTGTCGATCAACAACGCCGACCCGAAGCAATCACTGCACTTGTTCGGCTTCATTCGGCTTGTGCCGATCGGGTAGTTGGTTCGAGTAGACGCATCATACGAAGATTCATCTGCATACATTTTATATTACCGCCCGGCTTTGCCGATTGTTCCATCCGGCTTTGCCCGGCCACTGTATTCGTGCAGCAAAGACGAGCGGCTTTTTTCCCGAACATTCATCTACACATATTCGATTTAACCGCCCGGCTGTGCCTATTAATGCCGGCCTGCTTATGTGTATAGCAACCCTGATAGAGACAGACCCCAAATAATTTCATTTTGGTAAACACACCATCCGATTTAATTAAAATTTTCAAGAATCTTAAATCAAGAATAAAAACGACAAGATACCATAACGCTATGAAAATCGACAGATTTAAAAGGGACCTCAAACTAACTGGGGGTACTTTTTTATTCTTAGTTTTACACCATCTCGCTGACAGTAAACATGTCAATTCGGACAAAAAGCTAAGATTTTATGAGACTGTGAATCTTATTGTTATATTTGATCTATGCTTGGAACAAACAATTTACCGAAAGCATTGACGTATTAACTAAAGACCGGCAATATCAGTTACACAAATGGCACCACTTTTTAAGCAAATTCAAGCAAAAGTCTTTCTTAACGTAAGGAAATAGCTTAGTCTTCCAGCTGGATGTCTGGTGACAAAATGTTTCAAGACGGTATCTGTTGTGCCATTGACGTCTAGCTTATTCTAATGGGCGGTTGTCATAAGTGTGAATGGATGTCAAGTAGCGTTTTTATGTCTTACTTTATAATATTTATCTACCCCTATACTATATCTATGACCGAAAGAAATAATGACTGATTAAATAAATGTACCTGATATTCATTCGCAATGACGAGAATATCTCGCAAGCCCTCTTGATGGAGTAGGACTCTCAATGTAGTAAAGTCCAACTGAATATCTTGTTCTATCGAACCGTAATGACTTCTGAATTCGGGACATAGCTTGTCCACCTGAAAAATAATAATTTATGTGTATTTCAAATATTATTGATTTTTAAACATGTTAAAACTTGTTGTGCTATTTCGAATAAAATTAAAGATTGAAAAATTAAGTCTCGTACGGGATTCGAACCCGCACTCACTCACTCTTTATTCATTACGTATGAACGTTTGGTTTTCCATACATATTGTTGATTATTTGTGGTTGGGCTATTGCAAGCAAGGGTCGTTGTAACACAGAGACCAGCGCTGGTTCTTTGTGTTCGCCCCAAGCTCACCCATATTTACGCATATGGTATTTTCTTTTCAGTCTCGGGAATGCACTGAATTTCGGGAATTTCCTCACGATGTTTTCCTTCATCGCCGAGCTAGTAAATGATAAATACAACTGTTCATAAATTCCGAAGAACTTAGTGGTACAGGCCAGGAATCGAACCGCGGCCTCAGTATTGAGGCGCTCTCTTCCGTATGGGCTATCATCGCTCTTTCCATACATAGGTATTTAAAATGTTATTGTAGTTTGAACTTATGACAGAACAAATAAACAAAATACATATATGAAGAAATGTAATTCAAGCAAATTATTAATCGTTATTCGACTTACATTTCTATAATGAATGGCAAACAAATATCGTCCCGGATGTTTCTCAGCAGATTCATCAAAATGAACATCAGGTGTTTGTATCATATGTATGATAGCATAACCTATTCTGTGGTGCTGCATGTTGACCGCGCCCAGCCGGACGATGGTTTCCATAGTAAACGTCTTCTGTGTTACCGTCAGTTCCAGTTGAACTAGTGAAAACACTAAGAATTTGTCGTAGGCCTTCGAGGGTGTGGAAGTTTTACGGTTAACGCAAAGAAGTAATTCTGTGGAAGAATGAGACACAAATAGACATACACTAAAAAAAATTATTATATGTATGTGTGTGTAGTAGTGTGTCTCGAGTGTTTTTGTGTGACATCAATGTCATTTAATTTTTTAACCTTATACTTGGCACTACTAAAAACAAAACGTGCATTAGATTAGTAATATAATAAACGAGCTTTTACCCGCGACTTCGTTCGCATAAATTATATACCAGATTTTAAGTCAGATCATACACTATCAAACATCATCATCTTTTTTTTTTTTATTTAATTTAATTTAACAAAAAAAGTTTCATCAAAAACGATTCAGTAGTTTTTGCGTGATGCTCGAACAAACAAACAAACAAACACACAAACAAATAAACAAACAAACAAACAGACAGACGAAAAGTACAAAAATTTGTGATTTGGAATCAGGGAAGCCTAAAATCCATATAGTAATATTTTTTTTGTAAATATCTTTAATGTAAAGACACACCTTCTGTTACAGTTTTATAATAGTTTAGATGTAGGGTCCTTCCTAATGTGCTGACAGTTTTTCTAGAGGATGATCAGACCATCAAACTAAACAACTTTCTCTATGTACCGTATACTGAAGTCAAAGACCATTTTGTCTTGAATATGTTTTTTTTTGTGGTTTCCATTGTATTTGTAAGTACTGACTGTGTAATATATTGTTTTTTGTAATGTGTTTTGTAAGACAAATAAAGAAAATTCTATTCTATTCTATTCTATTCTATTCTATTCTATTCTATTCTATTCTATTCTATTCTATTCTATGTAAACAAAGTCGAAGTGGAGAAAATTAAAATCTGCTGATACATAAAAAAAAACTGAGATCCCACTCGACCTATACAGGAAGATTTTTTTATCACCATCCAAATTTTTTCTACATGTTTGGTATCACTTATAGAACCCATTTCATTAAAAAAAAGGGCAGGTCAAAATTGCACATTTAAAAATTTTATCCTACAGAATTTTCCATAACGCTTGGTCATCGAGTTTCGTATTCATACCGACCGGGTAGTGCGGCAGGACCGGGGGTCGGAGCCCTAGCTTCAGAGTCCCACGCATTGTAAACTTAACAGGAACACACAACACTTTCAAAACATTGTTTAAATGTTATACTAGTCCCTTATTTTGTTTATTTTTGTTCAATGACACTGTTATAATAAAGTACTCTTTGAATGACACAATGACACATAATAAACTTTTTCTAAAAATTAAAAGGCTCTGACCCAAAGAAAATTACTGACCACAGAGATTCGTTCGTTAGTTTTCGTTCTTGAAAAGCAAAGTTCTACATTCGAAAAAGCGCGCGAAATCGGGTCGAGTGGTAGTAACTATTAATAAGTAATCTGTGGCACAGGTAGGTGCGTACTGTGTCCAGTCGAATTGTTTTTCTTAAGACATTTTTGCGTAGTCATATCTCAATATTTTAGTACTGAGCGATACTAAAAGAAAAAACACGTATCGATTTTTTTTCATAAACAAAAATTTTATTAAAATTTGGATGGTGATAAAAAAATCTTCCTGTATGTATGGAACAGTTGACTTTCTTATCGCGATTTCAATGTTGGTCCTATAGCGAAATAGTTTGCATTTCATATCTGTTTATGCTGCAGTTTTATATTGATGGTACGGAGCGACTGGATCGTTCGCCAGTCATTCCCATACCACCGTACCGCTAGGTCAATATGTAACTCTGAATAAGTGCAGTTAATTAAATATGTATTATCAAGAACTCTTTTCTATCATCCCACTGCAGCACATCCGTCACCCCTACAGTCCCATAAAGAAAGTTGTTTAGTGTGATGGTCTGATCATCCTCTTAAAAAACCGTCACCATATTAACTTAGACCTGTATTAGCACTTAAACTGCTGACGACCTACGTCGTAGGTCGGCGACAAATGGGCCGCAGTACTGAAGAACCCACGTAACGAGTCAGTTCAATTGCATTTCGCCTGTGCTCATGACCTACCGCGCGAGTCACCGACAACCTTACGCCTGCGTGGGTGACCCTCGAGACGAGCCAGTTTATCGTTTCACCGTTACGACTGTGCGCACGACCTACGAGGCGGGTCAAGTGCTATTGCATTACGCCTGTGTTCATGACCTACAGCGTGAGTCACCCAAACCTTACGCATGTGCGGGTGACCCACGAGGTGAGCCGCATTGGTCCTTTTGCGTTACGACTGTGCGCACGACCTACGTAATTTTGAGCTTAGCAGCGAAAGTGTTAAGCATACCTTTCATGACAAAGAACGCTTCGACTTCAGTAAGCTGAATGGAATGTTCGTCGGCATGCTTCTTGGATCGAGCCGTGTCTCGCTTCTGTTTCTCCACCGGGTCCAGGTATTTCAGTAGAGATAGACTTGACGATTTAGATTCACTCGGCTGAAAAAATATAGCTCGGTTAATAAATGAGTTGTGAAAGGTGTAGCATTGATTTAGTTAAGATATAACCATGTCTGGTCAGTTCCATACATTTTAGATTTAGTATAGTCTTGGCGCAAACAGATGTCGCTACTGGCCTGAACGAGAGATAAATCTTAATTAAACGTTATTAGATCACTATTATTTGAGTTTTGTTCCACAATTGAAATAAATTATATAGATTTATTTTCTTAAAAATTTTAATAACAAATGTGTTTAACCCTCTGCGACTGAGGTGGTAGTCTCTCAGACACCGCAAACCAAATACAACGTTGCCATTTCGCGATATGGCGTGATGTAGTTCTGTCCCGCTCAGTACCTTCCTAAAACGGTGAGAGCAAGTGAACAGGCAGGCGCGCGCGGCGACGCAGTGCACACGTGTGGCGGGACGAGCACATGGTGTCGGATAGACGTAAGTACAGCAATAAGCGTTGATTCTGTCAGACGTCACCTACCAAAAATGTTTATATTTTCATAGTGTATAGCAGTCGTTAGCTCAGTAACAGTTGTAAATTTACCTGAAGTTTCTTAGACGTAACCACATACTTATAAACTTATATAAAATACCCACTTATTAAATATATATGTATGTAACAGATGGCGAATTCAAGTGGAGGGCAGGCTAGATCTACTAAACGAAGTTTTAAAGGAACACCCATAAATAATAATAAGCAAATGGAAAGAAGACTGGCTTGAACAGTAAGAAGACGTGGAGTTTAGTGACGTCGATGACTCAGTCGAAGATCCTGATTTTGAAGTTGAAAATGTCCAGGGACCAGAAGAATCAAGAATTGAGAGTGAAAGTGAACCTGAAGAATGTGCAGAAGAAGAAGCTTGTGAGAGAGAAGAAGAACATAAGAGATTGCTTTTGTTTTGTATGAAAGTTGTCAAAGAGCTAAATTGAGGAGAGGAGACTTTATACTATCTCTAGCAAGAGAATTAGTCTTACCTAGTCTGAAGCAGCGAGTCTACAATGATCGACTACCAAGAGAACTGCGACTGACCATTAAAAGAGTTTTGGGTAAAGACTTGCCTCCCAAGTCTATACCTGCACCTGCACCTGGACCTCCACCTAGAAAATTATGCAGCATTTGTCCAAGCAAATTGAAACGTCAGACATGATTTGCCTGCTGTGCCTGTAAGAAGCCAATCTGTCTGCAATGTTCGGCCCAAATCTGCGAAGATTGCAAATTTGAGTAAAAAAAGTATCGTAACTTTGAGACTGATTTATGCCTAAACGGATCATACGATCTCGTTGATTTTTTTACGTAAAGTTTATAAGGTTAATGACTAATAGAAGAAATGTTAAGTTTTTGAAAGTTGATTTTGTTAGTTAAGGCTGGGTATTAGTAGAACAAGCATCTCTTTCTAACAAGCAAACTTTCGCAATTAGCCATCCCGCTTCAATTGGAAGCAAGATCGCAAAAAAACGCATTTTTCATCAATATCTTTTCTCTTGGGTGTTTGGGGAAAAATCCATCGGTTAGAAGCCCTGCTATAATTATTTACCTTTCAAATGATGGTATATTCAGAAGAAATGGTGTAGTGTGATTCTTGTAAAACTGGTTATAAATCTGAAATCGAGCTTACTTTGCTCCTCTTTTCTATCGAGAAAATTTAATAGAATCGTGTTTTCAACGGTTAGATGCCCTGCAGAAAGAACGTATCTACACTGTTATGTGAACTATATGTATTAAATGTAATAATTTGGTTCTCAAAAATCGGTTCGAAAACAGACAAAATAGGTATGACCCCCTCTTAAGAAAAAAAATATATTAAGATACCTACTTACCTTAAGACAAAATTTTTGATCTCAATAAAGACTCTCTATAACTATTGAAATTTCATTTTAATAAAACAATTTATTTTATTTTATTGCTTCTATATAAAACACATAAAGTAATTATAGTATAAAAAAATGATATATATTTAAACTTACAAGATATTTACATTTTAAAATGACGTCTGACAGACACCACCTCAGTCGAATGTATACAATAATTTCAGCTCAGTCGCAGAGGGTTAACACGTATTTTAACGTAATTAAACATTGCTGTAGTACCGTTACTCACCACCGTCGCTGTACTTGCACGAGTTTTATATAAGAAGGTGGCAAATTTCTTTGTATGGGCATTGACCCTATGTTGTGTATAATTTATTTACTCTATGATATAACTTATTTGGTAATGAGATATCGTAACATGTATTATCACACTAAAATGTTTGAAAATTCTTACATACATACAGTACAACATAAACATACGACCGTAATCCCTTTCGGGGTGATCAGAAACATTGCTACAACTACCAACATTCTGATCACGAATTTAGTTATAGCAATGCTCAAATTTATCAGTTTATGTTTCATGATGGAATGACGTGTCTAGTGGTGGGAGGTGGCTAGTCTTTCGACCACATAAACACTCCATAAGAAACATAGAATCCCTTAGTCCCCTCGTACGACACCCACAGGAAGAATTGGGGTGGTCCATCCAAGCCACACGACAAAAGTCGTAGAATAAAACAATTAAATCAAGGCTACTGCATCACGAGACTCTGAACCTTGTTCTATTGAAGTCAAATATTTTTTTCTTTTGCAACTAATACATTTTTTTTAATTCGGCAATTTCGACTAAAATGAAGCAAAGGAACACTACATCTATGTTTACAGAATCCTGAATGTAGGTATATCAAATTTTGTGCTAATTTGTGTGTACGTCTGAAGTTGAGAAAAGTTCCATCAATTCGTACTTGTTCATATTTAGTTGAAAGTGTACGTCTAGTGTACGTATAATTTATGCAAACATACAACGTGTTGATGAATAAGAGCAAAACCTCATACATCTCGACTGATTTATAACAAATTAATTAGATTGAAACAATAATTTCATTATTTTTATAGATAAAATTTAAGTTATTCGCATTTTAAGTTTTGAGGCTAAAATGATTTGTTATCATTTCAGCAATGAATGAAAGCGCTAACGTACTCATGGATACATTTTAATAAACTTGTTTTGGTAGTAAGTAGGGTAAGTATGCCCGTGCGATGAGTTGACATCCGGTTTAGTAAATTATAAATTTTACAAACAAATTATTTAATAATTTAAAACCATGTTAATTCGATTCTGCTCTCGATTCTAAACAAACTACTTTCTAGTTTTGCGTTAATTCATTAACACGTTGTATATTATTATAAACTAATAATTAATATAAATCTCTAAATGTTATCAACTAGGTAGTGGGCACTCTACACTATCACTATAAGTAATCTAAACAACTAAATTAACCACTGCTAATATTGCAAACATTGATTTAATACTTGTGTCTTGTCCAGTTCTGGATGCCCCAAGTCCTTCAAATTCATTACTTGGCCGGAAATGATATAGGCGCTTTGGTAGGCAACATTCTTTGAATGAAACGAAAGTGGATAAATAAAATGGAAACTAACAAATGCTATATATCTACCATCCATCCTTGCAATTGGCTGCTTGACAACTAGTCAAATCAGCTACTCTTTATCGGACGTCAAAACGTGCGCTTTGTATGAAGATTTGTACTTAATATTGAGCTGTGACGTCATCAACATTTTCATTACTTTTTATAGTTTATCTTGTTATTAAAAATAGTATTCAAGCTAAAAACTCAATGAAAATGGGAGTTTAGCGTTATTTTCTAACCCTTTTTTTATTGAGTAGATAAAAATAAAATATATTGAATGTAGTCAAATACCCAATTCGAAATATCTAAGTTTTTCAACAATGGTTGCAATTAATCCCACTGCAGGGCCAACTCCTTCTCAGGTGAGAGGGATACGGATGATAACTCATTAATTGACACGAAGAATAGCCCAGTCATTTTACGGAGTTTTGTTAGGAGGGGTGGGGAGTAATTATCAATTGGACTTTTAAACCGAAACCGGCACCAATTAGAAAATAGACATTTAAAAAGACTATCTGAAAACATAAGTACTTTTAAAAAAATGCTACGCAACATAGAAATCAAAATTGTATCTCAAAAGGCCTTTAACTTAATAATATTATTACCAATGCACTCATTTTATTTAGATAATTCTAAATGCTAATGCAATATAAATTATTTTTGGGCAATAAAATAGGCATTGAAATTTTAAAAATGAGAAAATACTACTGTATTTTTCAAAGCCTTCTAAGTAGACACAAATATTAACACCATATTTGAAGTTTATGTAGACTTAAAAATGTGAAAAAAAACTTATCATCTGGTTTTTTAGAACGAGACAAAGCTAAATTTTAGCTACTGCTGACGTTTTTTTATTTTGGTACATTTCTAGGCTCAAATTGGCTCTTAAATACTTACTATACCGAAAAAAATACAATTATTAATTAGTCCCGGCTGAAACCGTAAAATGACTGGGCTAGAAGTGTTAGGACCATTATAGATTTGTACTAACCTTGAGTTGCGATGCTGACTCCTCGGATGTCGGCAGTGGCATGCTGACTAAGATCTCGCACAGTGTCAATAGCCTAAAAAATATTTTATTTCATAATTTTATGAAGTCTAACGATGAATAACACACGTTTATAGATTTTATGAGTACGCCAGAGTCTAGATAGCGTACTAGCATATTTTTATAGTTAAGGAAATAGAAAGAAATAGATAAAAAATCGCAGAATCCACAAAGTGGCGGTGTAAAATCAACCAATCGAATCGCCCAACTTTCCTCACTTGTCTCTCAAGCTATTTAATTGGTTGATTTTACACATCTCTGCTCCACTCCGCTTTAATGGATTTTAGGCCACACGACTCTTCTAAATTTAATTATTATTATAAAACCATTGTTTGCACTTTCTTTCCATCGATTAAATGGGACCGAATTGTAAATATTGAATAAGTCGCTTTTCGCAACTTCCGCGTTGATTTCGGAAAACGAACATACGAGTATCGAGTACACACGGCGACACATCAAACTAGGCAAGACAAACATAAGCTGGCCGCGCGACGTTATACATTACTCTACCTAAGCGCGGCCAGCTTATTTTGGTTTTGCGTAGCCTGATGTGTCGCCCTGTGTACATAAGCTCACGCTATTGTCCTAAGTCCATAGCAGATTTTCGAAAAATCCTTTTTATTGCATTTTTAGTGAACAAATTTCATGTTTCTATTATCAGTGGTTTAGGCTGTGTGTTGTCTGTTAGTCAGTCAGGCAACCATGGAACTTATATGTCACAGATTACCCCCAATAGATATCGCGCTCGCCACACACCTATGATTTTGCACTGATATAAGCAACGTGAGTGAACGAGCCTGAACTAGTGCGACCTTGAAATGGGCAATCACGTTGCACCGTTTCGTGCCCCGCTACCCGTGGTGAAATGGTGACTTCGGGCCTGTACAAAATTTTCCTCATGCGGTATCTATTGGGGGTAATCTGTGTTATATGTAAACATAGTTAGAAGTAAAATCTCTCACCGATCCTCCGATATGCTGATAGCAATTTTCTCCATCTCCCCTCTTATTTTGATCTTAGGCAGCCTCGGGTCGTCTGTTATGACGCACTTGTGGATCTGAATCAGCAGGTTGGTCGGCTGCAGGAGGTGGAGGGGCGTCGCTTCGTTCGACGCTATCGCAGTCTTCCAGTCTTCGTTTGGAACCGCTATTACTACCTGGAGTGAATGAAATTAATAATATGTACTTTTGATCGCATAATACCGATCGAACGAAATCGTGATCAAACATCTTTGTGTTAAAATTCACCAGATCACACTATGGTACATTAAGACACTCGATAAAAATTGGTATGCTAGATCGCTCGCACTATCGTCCGGTCGTTGACTGCAGGATGCAATGCGATCGTCGCATTCAAATTAGTTTATTAATATATGAATAACATAACTGAAAATATGCTGAAAATGCCAAACGTTATACACATTACTTATAAAATAAACAATAAAACATCTAGAAAAACATTAACACGTAAGGCTCAATTCCCACTGGCACAGAGTCGAAGCGACGCGACGCGAAATAATTCGCCCCATTGAACCGTGAATGTTAGCATTTCTGCGCGCGGTGACGCGCGAACCCGAGCGACCCTTGCAGGCGAAGAACCGACTTACACTAGGCCAGTTTTTAATATTTGTTGTTATACTGTAGAGTTTGCACTATAATTACACCAAGTTTGACGCTTGTATTGTATTAGTTCGAGATCCGACCATAAAATTATGCACCTATTTCTTAGGCGAACGAAATGTGATTCTAGTGTATGTTTACACGTTTTAATCGGGCCAAGTTGGCTAGAAAAATCTTGCCGCAAGTACCAAGTTCTAGTATAGCTTTTTCCACCTGTCTGTTAGGGAAGTAAATGAGGTGCCATCGGAAGGAGACATATCTAAAGTACCTACTCGAAAAACTAGGGTTGCCACCTCTCAATCTGCCGTAACTATAGGGTTGTCAGGTTCAAAGAAGTCATTTTTGGGAACCCCCTTAATTTTTTACTTAATGTTTTTCTTAATAGTCATCAAATCCAATATTAATGATACATATTCTGTTAAAATTTCAATGAATGTCCCGTACATCAACGGCGGCACCCAAAGGCCTAGTCAGCAGGTTTACTGTTCACCCTCCAACCCGCGCTGGACGAGCGTGGTGGGTTAAACGTCCAAAACCCCTCCAATGATGAACTACAACTCCAAAAACAGGCCCCTATTGCCCGGCAGTTCCACTTAATCTGTTGACGACGGTAAACAGACCAAGCCTGGAGCATGGGATGCGAAGAATCCCCGAAATAATAATAATGGTGTGATTGTATAATGTACCTGCATCTCAGTCAACTTAAGCGCCATCTTGTCGTAGCTATGTTTGGTGATCTCGCGCAGAATGCGCTCGTCGTCGAGTCCCTCGCGGTGCAGTTTGTACACGTCCAACTCTTGCGCGCGGGGTTCCGACTTCATCGATATAGCTCCCAAATTTACTACTACGCACGCTTCATCCCTGTTGAGACAGACTTATAATATAGTCACGATAATGGCCGCTGCGCTGCACACATGCGTACGCGTAGACGTGCTTGTATACGTGCGCCTTAAACCGACTAGCATCGAAAACATTATCAAACATAATTATCTCGGTAATTTCGAACCCTGTTGTGAAATAGGTGGAAAGATGTGGAATACTTAAGTGTATTATATCATGACAAATATACATTGATAATTATCTTGATACTTAATTAAAAAATTATTGAAAAAACAAACCGATAATTATCTGATATCCGATAATTATACAGGCAGCGTCGGTCTGGCCCCAGGGAGCACCGGGACTTTTCCCGGTGGGCCGGTACCCCCGTGGGCCGGTCCGGCCCAGCTCTTCTTCCCTATTCATTTTCATCCCACAGAAATTGGCACAGCTCAGCCCACTCCAGAATCTTTCTAGCCCACCCCAGGATTAAAAAGAGTAACTTTAAAAAATATTAGAAATCTATAATAATCGACAACTAAGTAATTTTTTTTTTCACTTTCTTAAAAAGTAAGGGACATTCAGAAAAATGTGTTGTTTATTGCAAAATTGCGAGCTTGCTTCGCTTGTTCCTAATTCCCAACCTAGTCGTATTGGCATTACAGTAAATCTACGATGTTGCTTCGCTCGCTCCTGGATTGTGTGGTCATTGCTTGCTTCGTCGCTCTTGATTTACGACCTAGCCTAAAAATAAAATCTCAAGCTCACTTAGCTCGCTCCAGGATTTATATACTTAGATCTTACAGATTTGGAATGGCCAAAATATCATAGTAAAATATCGAGCTCGTTTCACTCGCTCCTGGTTTTTAGTCGCTTATGGAACCATGTTTCGTCTGCCACATGCGTTTTTTATTGTAACGCCCTAGTCGTATTGTAGTAAAATCTCAAGCACGCTTCGCTAGCTCGGATATTTTAGATCGTGAAAAACTCGAGCTCGCTACGCACGCTCCGGCTCTCCTGGCTCCTAGATTGTTTTGCAACCTGACCTTGATTTATACCTAGCCTCTCTACGCCCTGGGAAAAAATTATTGCTATGCCCATCCATGCCCTTTCTTTTGACTTTGCCATGGTCGGGGAAAAAGTCAGTGGGCCGCTTGTTTAAATTTTCCCGGTAGTTTTTTGAGTCCCAGACCGACGCTGTATACAGGTTTATAATATCAACCACAATCTGGTATATAATTTGTGCGGACGAAGTGGCGGGTAAAAGCTCGTAACAAATAAACTAGCTTACCCCCGGTAGAGGCCGGTCTGTGGCACTACGATGTAGGAGGCGGCGATGTTTATGTCGATGTCGACGAACGTGTGCTGTTGCACGGCGTACTGCATACCGAGCGCCGACTTCTCTTTCAGATCCAACACCTTTCTCTCCGCCACTGCTTGTAAACTGTAAGTTTCATTCATTTATTTTAACATTTGCAGTATTTTAATTTAAGAAACTGCAGCGTTGATAGTAATAGACAATGTGGGTTTTGTATGTAAGGTTGGCGCCTTATTTTTCGCCGTTGTTTTTGCGCGGCCAGCAACCAAACTTGAATATTTTATTTCAGAATAAAGTAACAAACAAAACTTATTAACATGTATATCACTAAACTCAGTCCGGATGGAGATATAAAGGCTAGAAGTTGAAAATATTACCCTCACGTGCGCTTCAAGTTAAGCCTTTATATCTCAGTCCGGACTGAGTTCCGAGATATTTGAAATAACAAGTGTTGTTTTTAACTTTATTCTGAACTATAATAATCAAGTTTGATTGATGGCCGCGCTAAAAAAAAAGAAAAAGGGCACTATTTTTAGGCATAGGCTTTTATTCGTATTACTACAGATTATTTTAAATTCATCATGGGTTTGCGTTTGGCTTCAGCTCACCTGATGGGAAGTGTAGATGAAGCCGAGGATGTAGCGCGCTCACCCAGAAAAAGCCTATTAACTCTTCTACAGTATTCTAGGACTCAAACAAAGCATAAAGTATAGGCTATTTTTAGGGTTTTATACTCAAAGGGTCCCAACGGGACCCTATCACCACAGAGTAAGACTAAGCCTTTCAAACTCAAACTCAAAATTATTTATTCAATATAGGAGATTGAAACCAGTGAACGCAACGTTCACTGATTGAAACCCACTTAGTAAACGTCAAATCTTTTTTTGAAGCTCCCACATCGTCGGAGCTTGTTGTCGCTGTAGAGAAGATTCGACCAGAAACTCAGTCTATTCATCCTATCTCTAAAGGACTGTATTCTTTGAACCGTAATCATAATCGACCATCTGTGTCACTTACGTGGTCAGAGCGGAAGAGTCGCTGGGGGGTTTGAACACGTTTACTATCTCTACGACAGTCTGCGCGTCGTAGATTATTTGCAACGGTCGTGCTGACATCTTCACTCTTTGGTCGCATCGACCATCTGTACGAACAAGATTATGTCTGTTTATCTTCAGAATATTCCGGATGTTGGAGTTTAACATATAGTACCTATAAGAGATAAGTGTACTTTTTGCAACCATCAGCAGCAAGGCTGATTCAGTGTTTATGGGGTGTAGAGAATCTCTGTGATGGGGATGGACCAGGTCTGCCTGCATAACTCCAGTCGGTTTAGGAGTTACTGATGATTAAGGGTCTGTAAAGAATTAACGATCAGCTGCAAGGCTGACTTTGACTAGCTGTATCTCCTAAACCGACTGACAGAACTTGACAGTTTTCGTACTGTTCACATAGCTACAGTGCATACTACAACAATAACCCCATCCCTATCACAGAGAAGCTCTTCACCCCACAAACACTGAATCAGCCTTGCTGCTGATGGTTGCAAAAAGTACACTTATCTCTCGGAATATTAGTAGGAAAACCTGGCTAAAGCAAAATTATAACTAGTGTATAAATCTTTATAATATCTAGCGATCTATGTACACTATGCACGATTTTCGTCTAAATTATTGGTCTAAATAAACTCATTCGAGCGTTTAGTTAGAGTTCCGTGCCGCGAGGTATACCTACCTACATTATAGCCGATAGCTACGGGGTTATTTTATTTGTTATTCAATATTTATACATTAACTACTACTAAACTTGGACATTAACTAATCCCTTAGACAATTGATATAGGGACTCGCCTTGCGGTAGCATTTCCCCTCTGCCACGGTATAAGAATAATTGATCTTGTGCATTTACACCCAATTTTATACCTTATCACTAAACGAGACAGCCTATAATAGCGAAACAATAATTTTGAACTTAGAACGTTTGGGGTTCACACGAGACTACTTTTCATGATTTTTAACATTCAAAATTAGAATCTAAACTTATGGGGAATAAAATCCAAAGTTGCGGATTTCATGTTACCTTGCCCCCCGCAAAAAAGTGGCAGAAATGTTTCTTAGTAGAATGACACGCGTAACTCGTGCCTATACAGGGTGTAACAATACACCCTAGTAATACTTAAGGAGGTGCTTCAGACCATCAAACTGAACAACTTTCACTATGGAGCCAACATCGAGAAAAAATAAATAAAAAAGTCTGCTGTCCCATACATTTTAGTCGAGTCTGTACTCTGTAGTGCAGTTTTGCATGGGACAGCAGAATTTTTTAATTTTTTCTCGATGTTGGCTCCATAGTGAAAGTTGTTCAGTTTGATGGTCTGAAGCACCCCCTTAAGTATTATTTGGGTGTATTGTTACACCCTGTATAAATTGTCTAAGACTAATCCTGATGATGTTTTATTCGTTTCCTGATTTCTTGCAACTCCAGAGATATGCAATAACATTAACGAGGTCTACGAGATTTTCTCACAAAGAAAAGTGTAAAGCTTACCGAGAGGTTTTGTCTCGAACATAATGTTCAGCAGGTTGGTGTCTTGTGTGACCTCCCTAGACACAACCAACTGGGGCACCAAGGTGTCTTGTTCTACTCCCGTGACGGTGAACGCTTTCATTAGGACGTCCACTCTGAAACAATATTAATAAAACCTATTAGTAATATTTCTTAATAATCGACTAGATTATCTCACAGCCTCTCCTAAGTTTTTTTTTTTATTACTGATGAGTTTGCTCTTGACCTCAATCCAGTCCTCAGGACGAAGATGGGGTCGAAGATGTAGCGAGCTTACCCAGAAGATGCCTATTCACTCGTACTTTAAAGGAATTCGGGTTGTAAGTGCTCGGAAATACTGACACAGGCAAGGCAAAGTTGATTTCGTTTCGTTTGGGCACAGCCCGGAAATTGCATACAAAAAATTTAAATCGATAAGATGTCGTCAGCACATGCGAAACCAAAGAAATTGAACCTTAAGTCTTCTTCTTAGGTAACTGCCGGGTAACTAGAGGGTGATAGAGACGGTGAGGGAAAAAGTAGGTGGGAGGCAGGGAGTGTACGTACTGTATGTAGTAATAGATGCTCTTTCTTATACTCTGGTGTGAGGGTTAGAAAACAGTGCTTTTGCACACTTTCTGCCATATTAAATTTCGGTTCGGTAGTTATTAAGTTATTAGTAGGTTCTTGTTTCTGGCGGGCGATGTCGTCGGACCTGGTGTCTTGAAGTAGAAGTATGTGTATGCAAGTATCTCCACCTACAAACTCTTATAATTTAATATTTGTTTGATAACTTTGTGTTTGTGGTGAGATAATAAAAAAATTGGTGTAAAATTATGTGCGTTACATATTGAATGGGGTGAACTTTGCCGCAATTTCAATGTTGGCTCCATAGAGAAAGTTATTCAGTTTGATGGTCTGAAACACCCCCTTCAATATGTTACGCATTTAATTTTACACCCAGTATACAATGTATCAAAGAGCTACCAGATAGCACAGAGTACTATAATTACTACCTGATAGCGTTAGCGCTGGGCCGTTGCTGCATGTCGACGACCACATTGTCGACACAGGCGCGCAGCACCACGGCCACGTCTGTGACGAACACCTGCAGCTTGTCCAGTTTGAATTGGCACTCCGTCGAGACGTACTCGATTGGTAAATGAAGAGGTGCATCGTTCTCTTGGTAGTCTATGGCTCTGAACAGTTTCTCTTTTTCTTCGTTTGTCATTGCATTTTCGAATTGTTTCACTGGAAATTAAAAAGGCAATTATAAACTGAAATGCGATTTAATCATGAATGACTACATTCAGAGTCGATAACATCATCAACATCAACATCTAAGAGTACATTATAGAACTGATTATGTACATATTTTCAGAGACTTATTTATTACAGAAGAATAAATATGTATCGAAGAAGTATTAAGGTGGCCATACTCTACCAGCATGGTGGACGTTGCTCGATGTGGGCACTAGATATCCAGTAGTAACATCTTCTTTCAAAAGTCATTCTTCTCTTATCTCATTTAAAACATCTCAGACATTTACATGCAGACTATCTAGTCCCTAATCTCCAGAATCAACCTAGACTTGTTTCCTAAGCCTATTCTAGACAATGATAATTAATCTATACTTATAAGAGTTCCGTGACTGACTGACTCACAACGCAGAGCCTAAACCGCTGAAGATAGAAACATGAAATTTGGAATCTATATTCTAGATCTAGAAGATATAGGGGTGCACTAAAAAGGATTTTTTGAAAAGTCGCGGGCAAAATCTCGTATATCATCTAAACTATTATAAAACTGTAACAGAAGTGTGTCTGTACATTGAAGATATTTACAAAAAAAAAATTACGACTTGGTTTTTACGTGTCCCTGATTCGAAAACACCAATTTTTGGATTTTTTTGTCTGTCTGTTTGTTTGTTTGTTTGTTTGTTTGTATGTTTGTTTGTTTGTTGGTTTGGGTGTTTGTTTGTTCGAGTATCACGCAAAAACTACTGAACCGATTTTGATGAAACTTTTTTTGTTTGATAGCTTATCATCTGACTTAAAATCTGGTATATAATTTATGCGGACGAAGTCGCGGGTAAAAGCTCGTACTTACTAATAGCAACGCCCGAAGCCATCTCCTCGTCCTTGGAACTGGTACCGCCCCACCAGCTACTGAACCAGCCGCGGGACTTCTTCGCCTCCGCTTCCAACTTGCCGAGCCTTTCTACCTGCAAGCCATATTTAACGTATTCTTCAGCGACTGACTGACAGCGACAACAGCCACTAGAAATCCTGTTCATAAGGGGAAATACTGGGATGCAATCGCGGTAAATATTCGGTGATCGAACCGTGATTAGATTACTTACGAACCATAACTTTCCACACAATTGGTACTGCGCTAATCGCGGTACAGCTCATGACAGCCGTTAGAACCGTTTTGACCATAGACGAAGAATTTTTCGCTTACGCTGATAGACGGAATGTCGGTGTAACCGGGTATGAGATAGCGATACTCATGAAATCCTATACAATTTATATGAAGTGACAGTTGTGAGTCAGGTGGCCGTAGTACAAAAAAGTGGTTACGCCGATAAGGACAGCAATAAGGTAGCGATCTCCTTTTTTAACTGGAGCGAATTTGATATGTGCATCTCTTATTGAGTAAATATGACAAGACATGTGCTTCCTTCTAGTACCTTCTCTTTCTACGGTTTTGACAGATCGCTCAGACGTTAAAAGCTGTCAGTTACATAGTGTTTAGCGCGATGCGGATTTCAGCACAGTTGAATAATAATTGGATTGCAATGTGATTAGAACTGAAATTGGATAAGAATAGAACTTCGATGTTTTAACTTAGCACAATCGGGCTCCAGGTCGCGCAACGGTTTATGAGCGCTCCGGGGAAAAGTGGCTTCAATCAAAGTAAAATAAATGGATACAATAATCACCACACGCGGCAGGCAGATCTGCGATCGCAGTTAAATTGAATTAATTCAGGAATAAAAGAGTGTGCCCATAACTTTGTAAATATAATAGTCTTCTCTCCCGTCTCCTAAGAAACCAAGGAAACCTGGACACCTGGATCATACGTAGTAGCCTACAATTGTTTTTCAAAGCGTGCCGTTTTTACATAAATAGCATTTCAAGATGGAATGAGGTGTCAAGTGGTGATAGGTGACTCGGATTTCACACACAGAGTCGCTTTATAAGAAATCATCACCCTTACTCGCTTCGAACGACACGTCACTAAACAAAACAGAAAACCACTCTGTAGTACCAAAGCCCCCCAAAAATAACCTGGCGCCTCACTTTGGAAGTAGAGGCCAAAAGTTTTAACATGGCAGAGGATTACTACAGTGCTGCCCATGATCGCAACGGGTGGGGAGCTATTATCCCTATACCCCTAATAGGGGGACAAGAAGAGACACAGCTGTACTAGAGCACAGTATAAGAAAGAGTATGGTAATACATACAGTACGGAAGTACTAGCAGTGTCACTTGACATCTCGAAGGCTTTCGACAGTGTATGGCACGTTTGCTGAGCAAGCATCCTACTCGTCTACGTCCGCCAAAAACTCAGCGGGGATGTGGCATCCCCGCTGAGTTTTTGGCGGACCCCCCTGCGTTTTCTATGGATTGCCCCTCTGGCTGCTATCAATACTGACAGCCGTCACTTTCTCCCCGGTCCCCGCTTCACGCGCATACGGAATTCTGAACTGCACCAATAGTTTCATATAATTATTGAGGAAATGTATATTAAAATGTATTTACCAGTATCCAGAGTGTTTCAGTCTAATAATAGATCTATAAATAAATCTACTAGAGTATTTTGATAAGCCCTTTTGTTTCATGCATATTATGTGACAGTACAGTACGCACCTCCATCTCAATCTGTTGTCTAATAACGACAAGATTAAACAAATCCAGCGTTTTCTCCGCTTTATCCAGCACGCACTGTTGGTCACTAGACACCTTCCCTTTACTGCTGAGCTTGCACTGGTAAGCGCTCGCGTAGTCCTTGCACAGCTGCTTGTGGGTCAGCATGTGGTTCCAGTCCCAGTTCCTGCGGCGACGACGCACTTCCTCCTCGAGGACACATTGGTAAGCGAAGCGCCACCATTTCTTGTAGTTGCCTTTGTATGTCAAAACGTCTGGACGATATTTTCTGTAAAAGCAGAGAACAGTACAGAGAATAATAAATACGGCGAAGGAAAACATCGTGAGAAGACCTTCTATCAATCAAATATACTTTATTTTACACCAAAACATAAACAGTAAAATTCAGAGAAGATAATACAATAGACACAAAATGAGGCGGTCTTATCGCTGAGAAGCTATTTCTTCCAGACACCCTTATTATATATTCTCCCTTCGTAATTTCCTTCATAATTTCTCCCTACATTTATCTAGTGTTTTTGTTGATGAAATGAATGATGAAACAATCAACACTGAACAGAGTTTCACAGTACTACTAGTGAAACGTGGAGTTCTGAGGTTTCAGAATATCCCTGACTACCCCCTCGGGGAATATAGTCGTGAGTATATGCTATGCTAAACAATCAACGGAATCAACACAAAATGGTCAATTATCTTCTTCTTGTAGTGCCATCTCCTATCGGAGGTTGGCTATCATTAGGGCTATTCGTACCCTGGAGACTGCAGCCCTAAATAGTGAGGTCGAGTTCATATCGAACCATTCACACAGGTTCTTAAGCCAGGAAGTCCTTCTTCTACCAGGCATTCGTCTTCCCAAAATTTTCCCTTGTATAATAATCTGGAGAAGTAGATATTTTTCACTTCTCATAATGTGACCGAGGTACTGAAGTTTCCGAGTTTTTATGGTTTTCAGGATTTCTACTGTCAATTATACCTATCTAAAATAACTCTTATCTTACGAACGAAAAATGTTTTATTAAATTAGAATTAGTATATGGCTCTGTAACAATCCTTACTTATACAGGGTGTTAGGGTAAACAGTTGCATTACTTTAAGGGGTGATTGTACACATGATACAGAACAACATTCCCTAAGAAACCTATAGGAAATTCACAAAAAAATTTATCGACTTTTCATGCAAAAGTTCGATCAGCTGAATGCATTTAGCATGGAAAGTCCAAAAAAATGTTTTCGAATTTGAAGGTTGGTTTGAGGTTTATTAGGAAAAGTTGTTCAGTATCATGGGTACAATCACCACTTAAAGTAATGCAACTGTTTACCCTAACACCCTGTAGGTTACATAGCGACCACGTAACAATCAAACACCGGCACCGAGTAAACATACCTGTAAGGCGCGCCTTTATTCATCCTATCCATAGAGTCGGCCAGTTGCATCAGGTCCTGGTACTGGGATTTACTCAGGCTGACAGACAGCTGTTCCATGTGCAGGCTTAGTATTACTTTGGGTAAACTAAACTTTGGAATGTCGCCCTCCGGCTTTGGGTTCAACTTTAGTTTTGCTGTTGCATTTATGGGGCCCAGTACTGGGAAAAGGAAAATATTATTTGGTTGCTGGTAATTAAGGTGGTTTCAGTCCATACAAAAGTTAGACGCACAATACGCGTAGACGTAATTAATATAAGTAACTTTGTATATATGGAAAAATAGTTCAGAAATTCTAGATGTCGCGTATCAAATAACATTTGCAATTCATAATATAATTACGAAGATATAAACCTTTTAAAATGTTGTATGAAAAATGTCAAAGCTTTATATCTTCGTAATTATATTATAAATTGCAAATGTTATTTGATACGCGACATCTAGATTTTCCAAACTATTTTTCCATATATACAAACTTACTTATATTAAAGCCGTCTACGCGTATTGTGCGTCAAAGTTTTGCATAAAATTGACCCCTCTGCAACCACCTTAATTGTCTGGTGTAATATTAATTCTAGTCATTTTATTCTTATTTAAGTTGAAGTTAAATTAAACTATTACTCCTTTTGGTTCGGTCAGAAACTCGGTACCTGATCACTAAAATATTAGAAATTAAATTACTATACCAACGTAATAGGCGAGAATAACGAGCAAGTGAAAAGAAGGCATTGTCGGATTTAACTCAGTGCGAAAGAGACAAATTAACAAAAATTACGTTATTAGGACCAAAATAAATAGGTAATTACTATTCTAGCTAGTACAAATGGCACTCGAGATACATATCTGATTGTTTTATTATAGCCATGAATTTCAAAACATGAAAATGGGGAATAAAACAATATTCATCAAATCAGATCAGAATAAGAAAACAGCTGTTAATACGAAGTAACTGGCTGATTGGGCAAAAATCGTTTATGCCTTCACAATTATACCACGTAAGTAGACTGTTTTCCTAATGAAATTAGCACTTACCATAGCTGTAGAAGGAAGGTTGCGAGGCTTTGGTAGCAATTTCCTCTTTCAACCTCGTCCTTATGTTTTGCGATTCTGATTTAGAATACAGTTCTGTTGCTGGATTCCAGTAAATAGCCAATCCTTCCAAGCTTAAAACCTGTTGGGATTAAGATAAGAAAAAAGGTTTGAATATGCATAGACGACATACCATGTAGCTTTTCCAACTTATAGACTGCTCTGAAATGTTGAAGGAAAAATCATAAGGAAACCTGTATACGCTCAAGAAGAAATTCTGATGCGTATGGAAAGTCTTCCTTGTCGGAAGGCATGTGCTCTGCAGTTGGTTAGCTGTTGCCCGCGACTTCGTCTGCGTTACCCGGATAAAAAGTACCATATGTGTTAATCCAGGCCATGGTCTATCTGTATGCCAAATTTCATCAAAATCCGTTCAGCAGTTACGTGAAAGCGGAACAAACATCCATCCATCCATACTTACAAACTTTCGCGATTGGATATGCTTGTTTAATAACGTTCAATTTTAATCATTATTGTCATCAGTCTCTACTTGCCCGTCGTGTGAACCCTGCCATATAAACCCGTGGCGACCATGTGGAAATATCGCAAATATCTCATTGCAGGTTTGCAGGGCACAGGCCTGACGCGTGATAAACTTGAGAGGGATTGACTACTGGTCATATTCCACTAGTAACGATTTTTTGAGGCAAGTGAGAGGTCAAATTGTTGTCAGATTATGACCACCACAAAAGGCCCTTGACCTGGCCCCTGACTTGTACATAAATAAACCAGTGTATAAATTTATGCAATACAAATTCATGCACAGCAGCGAGAGTCGAGACGAATAAATGTTACTTTTAACAAAAGGAGGGTTATGATTTTAGCATATTTGCGTGTCTTGTTCGCCTCAACTGTCGCTGCGTTACCAGGATATTTCTCAATACCTTGAAAATCTTAGTAACAGCCTCCTGAATAACGGTCTGCTTCCAGTTCTCATCGGTGGTATGGACGGACAGGTTGTGTAGGGTAATACCGCAGGAGAACGGCGCCTTCGGGTTGGTGACGCTATCCTCGTAACGTATGTGAATATCTGATATCTTCAGCTGAACGTTCTTTATTATTTGGGTCACCAACTTCTCGACAAACGTCTCGTCGAGCTTGTTTTCCTCTGAAAATCAATTGGTTTGGTTTTTTGTTATTATCGTAAAGGCTCAATAGCTTAGTTGGACTTACGATACTAATTATAGTACTCTGTGGTTGCACGAAAACCAAGTACGGGTTTGGCAGATCGCGGATTGAAGACCCTTCAGAGAATACATTTTTCAATCTTTGATTTCATTTGAAATAGCATAGCATCGCTGTAACATTTTAATAATCAATAATGTGTCAACATGGAGTAAGTGTGTCAATTGGTTTGTTTTTGTATTATCTAGTCTCGAAAGTATAAAAAAGCAAAAAGAGGCGTGGTTGTGGTTAAGAGGGAACGAATCATACGGAAACATGGTGGGAAGTAGGGTGTCGTAGGACGACTAAGGGGAAGGGATAATATTCGTAAGTGAAAAATCTGAATTAAAAATCATTCCCTCTGGGGCAGTCGGGTATCAAATACTTAGTACTTCGCTTAATATTGTAGCGATAGGTATCAAGTTCACAGCAGTGAATTTAAAATAACAGATGACTCTCCATACCTACTTTTAGAAAAAGTAAAAGATTTTATTTTTATTGCTGCCAAATGGTGCCAAGTCCATTCTTTACACATTTCAAACCACTATCATCTATTTAACAGCCACTTTGTCTTTTCGTCTGTCAGTTGCTGCAAGTACTTACGACTCAAAGACTTATACGCCGATCGCTTTCGTCTAGGGCCTTTTGGCTATGTGCACGACACAGTGGCGGACTAAGCCCGTCGGAGGCCCGGGGCGGCAAAACTAAATGAGGCCCCCCGGTCTTTCCAGAAATTGATATCTACAATTCTTTCGAGCCGTGGCAAAAACTTGTAGGTAGCATGTATTTTGTCCCAGGGATATCCAGGTCCTGCAATATGGAGCGAGCGAAGCGAGCCCGAGATTCGTACAATGTAAAATCTAGAGCGAGCAAAGTAAAGTCGAGATTTTAAAGCAATATGAAAATCTATCGGACAGAAAAAATAGAGCGAGCAAAGCGAGCTCGAGATTTCACTGAATTCTGAGCGAGCGAAGCTAAGTGAGTTCGAGATTTTACTGCAATATAATGAGATCAGTGGAATAAGATTTAAATCCTGGAGTGAGCGTAGCGAGCTAGAGTTTTTTTACGACCTAAAATCTGGAACGAATAAAGTAAGCTCAAGATTTAACTATACTATGAAAAGAAAAAGACATACCATCCAAAACCTAGAGCGAGCGAAGCGAACTCGAGATTTCACTGAATTCTGGAGCAAGCGAAGCGAGCTCGAGATTTTTCTTCATTATAACTAGATTTTTTCAGCTCATGCCGAAATCGAGGCGATTGATGTAAACAAATAGCTGAAATGAGCTTATGCTTATAATAACTCTATTGTAGAGCTCATCTTGAAATAGAGTAGTATATTCGTGTATAAAATAAAACCGGAGCGAACGAATAGAGTTCTATAATTATGACTGGGCTGTAGCAAGAACTCTGTCTCAAAGTACAGAAAGCTCAAAAAAGTCAAGCGAGCGAAGCAAGCTCAAATTTTCGAAATATATTCTGATTCCAACCACATTGACTTTTCAAGAAGCTAGCTCATAATTATGCTAACTGCATAAAAACTTGAAAAAGATTGAGCGAGTGAGCAAGCTCGCAAATTCGCAATATTTTGGACTCTATTTCCTTCTTTGACTTTCAATGACTAACGTACGAGGCCTCCAACTTCAAACTGCAGTCCCAGTACCGGAGGCCCGGGTCTCCTGAGCGAGCCAAGCGAACTCATAATTATGCTAACTGCATAACAACTTGAAAAAGATTGAGTGAGCGAAGCGAGCTCGCAAATTCGCAATATTTTTGACTCTATTTCTTTCTTTGACTTTCAATGACTAACGTACGGGGCCTCCAGCTTCAAACTGCAGTCCCAGAACCTGTTCTGGCATCCTGAGGCCCGGGCCTCCAACTCCAAACTGTCTTTACTTACTATACAAACGTCATTATTTTGGATTTGATTAAGGGATTCTCTTCTCGAGATTCAGAGGCCCCCCAGGACTGGGGGCCCGGGGCGGACCGCCCCTCCGCCCCCCCCCCTTAGTCCGCCAGTGGCACGACACTAGCGCCACACTAGCGCGGCGTACTGACAGAACTTTTTCGGACAGCCGTGAATTATTTACACTCTATTTACACTATTATAGTACTGTAAAAGTCAGTGTTTGTTCGAGGATTCTGCCAAAACTACTGAACCGATTTTGATAAAACTTTTTATATTTAAAAGCTTATTATTAGTCTTAAAAACTAGCTTATATTTTATTCCGGTACGATGACGGGAGCGGATGCGGACGAAGCCACGGAGTAAATCTAATTGGTATCGGAATTTCCATACAAACTTTTACCTCAGTTTTAACACCTTTGGGGGATTAAAATGCGACAAGCGTTTTTAAGTGAGCATCTAGATGCCAATAGAAACTTCCATGCCAAATTTTAAGTTTGTAGTCTTGACAGTTTTGGAGATTTCGTGTTAAGTTAGTGTGTGGATTTGCATAGATTCAAGCATATTTTCACAGCTTGTCCGGCAAAAGTACAAATATCTGCCACCCCGGGCGCTGCGATCGACTTGACAGTTCCCAACACCCACTTCGCACATAGCCAATACAGCGTGCTTCGTAAAAATCTGCAATACAGTAGGCGGCTAGCATGACGAACGAAAAAGTGACAAAACGAGAAAACCGTCACGCGCGCTTATAATACAGACACATCTCGACTTTTCTCGTTTCGTCGGAATGCCATGCTGGGCCCACTGGACGCAACTCGGTGACGGGAGCACATCGTAAGTACACACGAAATCGCATTAAAAGTTTCCGCGAACGCGACGTCGTCGCAATGTATGTATGTGGTACCTTTTTTGGAATTTTGTGACATTTGTTTAGCTTGAATAATCATAGTAGTATTTTAGTAAGTTCTAGCGGCGCCCGTGACTTCGTACGCGCAGACCACTGACTTTTAAATACTCTATAATTTTCATTGAATGAACCTATTGCGATGAAATTAAACCTAAATGTTAATCCAAACTAAGCCCTACGTTTTTGTGAAAACGCTATCTAAATCGGTTCAGTAGTTTTTAAGTGATGCGTGCGCAAACAGAAAAAAATTCTAAAAATTGACTCAATGTTTTCCATTACGTATCCTTAACTTCCTCAATTGAAATTTTTGCAAATATCTTCAATGTACATACATACATCCACGCCAAGTTTATAATTTAATTATATGTATAGATAGATACAGAATATAGATAAGCGGTAATAATCAAATACCCGTTTCAGCTTCCATCTTCTTAGCTTCCTCGATCCTGACCAGCTCAGCCTGCTTGGCAGCCAGCAACATCTTCTCTTCCTTCTCGGGGTCATACTTGACTTCAGCGATAGGGTTCACAACCAGGAACAGCCTTTCTATCGTCGCCTCCACTGACGCACCGTAGAGGTTTTTCCATGGTATCTTAAGTACTAGTTTTCCTGTGTGATAAAAAAGGAATGTGATTAACTTTGTAAGTAAACAATCGAAGAGCATCGGGACGTTCAGCGGCCCGATGACGGCAAACTTAACACTAGTGAATAAAGTTCAAATTTATTTGAAGCGATACGGACAGCGCGGCGCCACCGACGCGACCAGCAGACTTGCAAATAAATTTAAACTTTATTCACTAGTGATAAGATTGCCGCTGCGCGCCGATGCTCTTCTAATGCAAATCGACCCTCAGTCTTTAGTCTTTTTATTGTAATATATTATAGTATATCTTACAGCTGTTGCTTTAAAATATTGGTCCTATAAAATCAACATAATCATCCACACAATCCCTAGCCATACCAATGTGCACGAACTGTATAAAAGAAAAGCTTGTTATAAGTAAAAAGGCCGCGCCTTACAACCTTATTCGCCCAAATGTGATAAAGAACCAGACAACAAGCGAAAAAGAACTTGTGCCAAATTTGTTAGTAGGTCAATTGATATAGCACATAAAAGTAACTATTACATTTCCGTAGTAAAACGATAAATTATCGTCTTACGACTTAATAATTTATAAACAATCCATATTCAGATTGATTCCCTCTGATAAGATAATGAAAATATGTAGACATTTTATTATAAAATACACACAAAGTAGTATCATATAACTCGATATTTATCAGATCTGAAACCATCATAAATTGAGAGTAAACAATGGAAGGAGTGGTTTTAAGTTGTTGAAATTCATACAGGAATAGGACACCTAAACATAATCAATGTTGTAGTTGTAGTTAAGATATGTGAATGTGACAACCCTAGTTTTAGATACGACAGACAAGCATTGCCTCTCTGATTAACCTTAGGTTCAGTGTTCAAATAATGGAGTCAATTACTTGAAATCTTTGTTAGATTTTTTTATTGTTAATGCTATTATCTGTCTGCAGGTCAAATTTTATCAGTTTACCCATTTAGCCTATAAAAACGACATGCTAATGAATATGCTAAATTTAGTCATTAAAATTATTATCAATCTTGTGTAGAAATGACGTTGATTGATAAGGGAACTTATTTATTTTGTTTTGTTTATAAAATATCAACTCTTTTTGTCCAGACAAACTTTGTTTACTTATTTTACTTTAAGTAGGTACTTGTTGGATATTATCTTCAAGTGTTGTTTACCTAACAACTGCTTGTTTCCATTAATGAATCACCATAATTGACATTTCATTTTTTTAACCACCTATTTTTAATGAAAAATATGTTGACTATTTATTATAAGGACTGGCCTTGCGGTAGCATTTCCCCTCTGCCACGGTATAAGAGCAATTAATCATGTGCATTTGCACTCAATTTTATGCCGCATCACTAAACGAGACAGCCAATAATTGCGAAACAATAATTTCGAACATAGGACGTTTGGGGTTCACACGAGACTACTTTTCATGATTTTTGACATTCAAAATTAGAACCTAAAGTTATGGGGAATAAAATCCAAAGTTGCGGATTTCATATTACCTCGCCCCCCGCAAAAAGTGGCAGAAATATTTGTTAGTAGAATCACACGCGTAACTAGTCCCTATATACCTAAGTAGTCAAAAGAAAAATATAAAAACAGGTTAAAAAATAAGAGATACGTATTTGTCCCACTTAATTTTTGACCGATATTTTTATTTAATTTAGTTTTTAATTTTCTGAAAACGTACGATTTGTGGCTATAATACCTTGGCTGCAATAAAATTAAAAACTGTCAAATACAATAAAAAAGCCAAGCAGGCAAAGGAATAAAATCTCATTCAACCTCTATTTAATTTTTCAGTATTTTTCAAATAACTCGAGAAATAAAAGACAGAAAAATCTGATAATTTTGATATAAGCTTTGAATCACATAATCTCCAAATGGTTTTCTAATTTTGGTGCCATTCTAAAAAAGAAATGTTGTCAATTGATTAAATCTATGTAATAAATTAAGAACCTCAAAAGGCATATTTCAGAAACCTGTCTCAATATACTACACATGACTGGTGGAAGAGGTCATACATTATATTATAGTGCTACTTTATCTCAATTAGGGGAATGTTATGACCCAATTAAGTACTTTTTTTTCAATAATACTTGACATATTGAACATTTGTATAGCAATAGACCATTCCATTCCAATATCGATATATAAAACATTTAAAAAAATTGAAACACGATTTTAAACAAATTCCATAATTATGATGAAAATATCTAATTAATTTACATAATGCATTTGTATTCCTTTCCTGTTAGTTAAGTTAATTTAAATATAGGTAGTTTCAAATTCATTATCACCACAAACTGGATGTGGTGTGTTGACCTTCAGTTTTTCTGTAGTTCTGTTTTGAGAGCATGATGTCATACAATCTGAACTTTATGATGCTATAACAATACTGGGTTACTGTCTATATTGCATGCTAAGTGGCCTGATAACCTTGCCTGTGTGAATAGCATTGATTAGCTTGCCTTTTTATTCATTGTTTATTTTGGTCTAGTTGTGCAACAAAATTTAGAGATAGGAGTTTATTTGGTTGAATTCAAATACATATAAGGAAAAGTATCATTGCCCTTTAAACCACATACTCTACACATCAAACTGAACAACTTTTACTATGGGAACAAACCGATCGGAATACAAAAAAATCTGCTGCTGCATACATTTGAGTAGAGTAGGTATTGAAGTTTAGTATGGGACAGCTGATTATTTTTTTACACCCTGTATATTTATCATAGTCATAGGGACCCCATTACCCTAAAGTGCCCAGGGCCTCCGATACGTTAAAGACGGCCCTGATCGTTGGGTATTCTAAGAGAAATTCACTTTAAACAAGCAGGCCAACACCAGCTAACATCAATTATGAAGTTAATGCGATTGGAAAAAAAAGTCTTTTGGACCAACTGCTAAGTGAGTGCGAGTGAGATAGGAATACACCATTGCCTACTATTTTCTGCCACACATTCCCCCAAGAGGGGGAGAAGTAAAAATGGTTGGGGGGCAGGGAGTGTCGCATATGAGGGACATACGGTACACTCTCTGCCAACAATAGGCTACATGACAACTAGTCAAATCAGCTATCGGACATCAAAACGTGCGCTTTCTATGAACATGTGTACTAAATAATGAGTTGCGACGTCATCAACATTTCATTACTTTTTAAAGTTTATCTTGTTATCAAAAATAGTATTCAAGCTAAAAACTCGACGAAAATAGGAGTTTAGCGTTATTTTTTAAACTTTTTTTTACTGAGAAAATAAAAATAAAATATATTGTATATAGTCAAATACCCCATTATTATCTATCTACCATCTATGAATAAGAATAACTAGAAGAGTAACTCTAAACAAACTCCACATAATTGTTGGCACCTAATGAAAAATGACATGGAGTATGAATTCTGGTGGCACGGTACAGTTTAAAGAACAAATTTAGAACATGGTAGTTTTTTAGGTGCATAGGTAGTCTACTAAACCCTTTCTTATATTATGGTATGGTTAAACTACCTATGTAGGGAGTAGATGGGATGTACTTACCCAAGTGTCCATAAACAGTTTGTACTGGGATGTTCAGCTCCTCCAAGGCATTCTGCTTCAGTATCAGGTTTTCCAAAACAACGTCGCCTGCGAAGCCATATCAAAGACATAAATAACCGCAAAGTAGAGTGGGTATGACATCACGCCTTCGAAAAAATTACTTACCGCCCCATATTCCTAATTTTAACTGAGACCTGTTTAAGTTCTCAACATAATCACCAAGAAACCTATTTAGTACGTCCACCACAATAGACTCGAACACCATTGTGAATCAAAAATATTTCTTTTCAAAACTTCGAAATATTTTCGACACTCATGTTTTAGGTTGTAATCACTTTGTTCACATAATTTTTATCATTACATGTTCGGAATTTTTAGGTTTTGTAAAAAACAAAAAAATTACATTACACTCGTTAAAATTAAATTCAAAATCTAAATTTATTTCACAATTTTAGCCAAACTTGTTTCGCAAATCGCAGCATATGTTCGCACGTAGTGATTATATTCTCTTTGGCCGCAGCGCAAAATATCGGTGTTGCTAGAATATAAAAGAATTTTACCTTTTTTTTACCCGACAAACAACAAAATTCAAAACATTGACTTACCAACTATTTTGCAAGGCCCTCACACTGAGCAAGTAATCACTACGTTTTAGCCCTCAATGGCGTTGCCAGGGCCGGATTAAGCCTTAGATCAAAGTCAAATTAATGGATGGGCGTTATGCGAACATTTCAAACCAGAAAAATGAGGCAAAACAATTGACAGTTTTACTTCGAATATGTACCGAGATGACAGACCAAGTGCCCTAGTTTGTATTGAAGTACCCTAGTTTTGTGTGCTTCAATTTAAAGCGCTTTGGGCCTATCTACTACTTTACTCTACTTTGATCTAAGGATTAAGCCCAAAGAGTAATATAAGTATATTAGAAATTAAGCCATATCTTCGTACCAATATGCTAGGCCTTAGGCAACGTCCTGTGCTACATGTTCCCCGTGCAAAAACGAACTATATACAAAATGCATTCCTACTGCGCAGCGATAATAGCTTTAATAGTGTCTCGGTTGACCTTAACTTTGATTTGTTTTGCACAAGCACGACCTCAGTTAAACGAGTGCTTACTGAAAAATATCTACCTAGGTTAAAGAGTTAGCGGCTCACTCAGCACCTCTTTACTTTTAGTTAACATAACTTTTTTTTTGGGGATGCTTTGAAGTACCAGCAATCCAACAGCAACAGGCAGGATTTAGACCAAGCAAGTCTTGCACATCACAAGTATTAAATCTGACGCAACACATCGAGGATGGATTTGAGGAGGGGAAGATCACTGGTGCTGTGTTTGTTGACCTTACGGCTGCTTATGATACAATAAACCACAAAAGACTGATAACGAAACTATACCAGCTGACAAAAGATTTTAAACTCACGAATGTGATAGCTGAGATTATGTCAAACCGTCGTTATTTTGTATCCTTCCAAGGAGACAACAGCAGATGGCGCAACCAGAATAATGGACTACCTCAGGGCAGCGTACTGGCTCCCATTCTCTTCAATGTCTACACCAACGATCAACCCATACTCCCGGGCCTGAAACATTATCTTTTTGCCGATGATCTTGCACTAACTTGTCAAACAAAAACGTTTGACAAAATAGAAGAACAACTATCCAGGGCCCTGGGGGCGCTGTCTTCATACTATGTGGAGAACCAACTTAAACCGAACCCAGCGAAAACCCAAGTCTCTGCATTTCATCTAAAAAATAAATTCGCCTCACGAGAACTGAATGTGACCTGGGAAGGAAACCGCTTGGACCACACTTTCATGCCAAAGTACCTTGGTGTGACCATCGACAGATCGCTCAGCTACAAGCAACATTGTATCAACACTAAGCAGAAAGTGGCAGCAAGAAACAACTTACTACGTCTGATGACTGGCTCCACATGGGGTGCCAAACCCCATACTCTGCGGACAACTGCCCTGGCTCTGTGCTACTCAGCAGCGGAATACGCGTGCCCGGTTTGGAGTAACTCCTCGCACTCCGGTCAAGTAGACGTAGCTTTGAACGAATCCTGTAGACTCCTGACGGGCTGTTTAAAACCAACTCCAGTCCATTACCTGTACCAGATTGGTGGAGTTGCTCCCCCATCGGTACGTAGACAAATAGCTGTCGCAACAGAGCGCTGGAAACAAGTCAACGACGGACGACACCCGCTTCATAGTCACATGCCCGTACCAAGTCGCTTAAAATCAAGGAAAAGCTTCATTACTAATCCAGCTCTCGACCGCATAACACCCCAGGATGCACGTACTGACCTATGGAAACAAGGAATTAATGACAGCGAATCCCTTATTACACCATCTGAAAAGATCTCTGCTGGAAGCCGTGAAGATTGGGCGACATGGAAGGCACTCAATAGATTGCGAACGGGAGTTGGTCGATCCAAAGATAATCTGAGGAGATGGGACATATTGCCGGCCGATGCGTCTGTGGAGTGTGGGTGTGGTCAGGTGCAAACCACTCGACATCTATCGCAGTGTAGCCTGTGCCCTGTGTCTTGCTCCCTCCAGGACCTAATAGAGGCTTCCCCTCGAGGAATAGAGGTGGCCAAGTATTGGAAGGACAAAGTGTGATCACCTTCACACGAGAAAGAAGAAGAAGAAGAAGAAGACCAGCAATCCAGGAGTGCGATTTTTGAATCTCATTCGGTGAGTTGAAAATGTCAAAATTACCATGGAGATACGCATCTCATAAGCTAGGCCCCGACATAAATTCAGAGTTCGGCTTCCGAGCCGAGCATTTTGCTGAGTTGGGACCTTTTTGCCACTGCGGCGCACAAACAATCTCTTTATTAATTAATGTTTTGACAATTTCACTAAAATGTAACCATGATGTAGTCATAGTCATAGTCATAGTCATAATAGTTTATTGCTTCATGTGGTTACAAAAGGTGGACACATAAAAATAGAGCGCACATGAACCCTGTAAGGGCACTGCAAACTAAATGTAGTTACAACTTTTTCATTATTAACTTAACTTAGAGAGATTGTCTTGATTGATTGTCTTAACTGTAAGATTGTATGTGTGTCGGAGATCCAAATAAATAATTTTTCTTTCTTTCTTTCTTTCTTTCATCTTTCTACTGCTGATTTGACTTTCAAAAATCGCACTCCTGAAGTATGATTTTTGAAAGTCAAATCAGCAGTAGAAAGATGCATATCTCTACAGTAATTTTGACATTTTCAACAACTGAACTCAGCGAATGAGATTCAAAAATCGCACTCCTGAAGCTTTTTGTAATGTAAGTTTTGATTACTTTTATTGACATAAAACTTGTATTTTCTCACAACTATGTTAAAACAAATAATATTTATCTGTGGAAATTTGTAGCTGGCAATGTTGTTTTTTATAAAATATCGATATATTTATCTGTGTAATAACAGTTTTTATTTTGGAAGTATATTTTATTTTTATTTGGAGCATTTCTTAAATCATTCATAATTTTTTGAAGCTCATATTTGTTCTTAAATACTATACGAATAAAAATATCAGTTATGAATTAGTCCCGGCTCAAACCATAAAATGACTGAGCTATTAGCATAAAGGTATTATACTACGTAAGAGAGACAGTGACAGCTGAGAGAGCGAGATGTACCTAGCGGCATGCCTGTATAATAGAAAGAGATACGTGACGCGAGGCAATAGAACCGTTTTTGGGGATTTGGAGTCCTGGTAAAAATTCGGTTTCTGTGAATAAGCGTGAACCTAAAGTGAAATCGTAGATAATTTTGTGAAATATACTAACACTGTTTCATTAAATTATTCACGATTTCACTTTAGATTGAGAATAGCTTCCTTTGCACATGTTTTGTACGTAAAAAGCTCTGACTCCAACTGATTTATATTTAGGAGAAAAGTCGAGCTCGCTTCGATCGCTCTAAGCTTCTATTTTTACAAGCATTTATAAAGATGTCTGACCACTACCTAAATAGTTATGCAACAAAATTTCGAGCTCGCTTCGCTCGCCCCTTTATTTTTTGTGTACTACAATATTTAGGTAGTGTCAGGGTCAGACATATTTTGGCAAAAAAAAATTTTTTCACATTTTAGTTTTGTAGATTAGGCTATTCTGAACAACTGATTTTATTATTTTCGATATCCAAGTATCGTAGAATCAAAGACTGATATACTTTTGGAAGCTATAATTTAATATTTTACTTTCACTGCACTTTTATAATTTTACTAAACTATTTTAATTTTAAATATATCACAATTACTTCACAAATACAAGTTGTCACTTCGAGTGCCGGCTGAGAACTGGCTGTTCGATCCCTTTTTCCCCACTTCGATCGTCCTCCCCACCCTTTCAGAGTCACTGTGCCCACCAAACGCGCCTGGCGTTTGATTGGTCCAGCGCTCCGGCGACAGCCAATCACAAAAGTCAGTATTGCCATATGAATGAATCCTTAGTAAAATATTTAACGGCTCTGGATACAAGTCCTTTTTAAGCTATTCGTTGGTTATTGTACAGGTAATTTGAATGTAATAGAATATTAAACCTATTGCTACTACAAAATAAAGGTTTAGTAACAAAATATCACTTAATTTAGTAAAGAATCACGACATTCGGCCATCCGACCCTGTGCAACCCCCTGGTGCACAGCCATCCAACAGTCAGTTCTCATTACCATTTAGTCAAAATTATTCAGAATAATCTTTATATAATCACAACATTGAAACATTTTACAGCAGGTTTTTCAAAATTATTAATTAAAAGTTTTTATTTGTTTATATTTTTTTTTTTTAATTTACCACCGCTTCGTAATGTGTTATCACTGCAGAGAAGATGCGGCCAGAAACTCTACAGCAACACAATGTTTAGTAGTTAGACATTCAGTTACAACATCTGGTTCAGACATTTTAGAATTCAGCGATGTTACTTTTGTATTTATTTTTATTATGTAAAAATTATTTAAGAATGAATGAATGAGGCTGGTACACAAAACTGGTACTTGAGTTTAATTTTAGAAATTAATTTTACGGAATGATTTTTTTTTGCATCATATAAGTGGCTCTTACATTAGTTAATCTGTTTTCTTATTTAAGGTTATAATAACGTTTAAGTAGTAACTATTCGAACACATCACGACATTTGGCTGCTTACACTAATATCAATATTTAACAACTTAAATATTTGTGAACGTTGCTGCAGTTCTAACAGAGGCAGCTCTAATAGTTGCAATATTCCTCGTCCAATGATTTATTTTGGAATAGTACATTCTGATTTTAGGGGAAGAAGAATTGAATATTAAGTAGACTGATATTCAAAGTTTAAATAATAATAAACAGAATAACAACTCTTCTTTTCATTCTGTTTGCTGCCACAACGTTCTCAATTTTTCAAAATTTTTATGCTTCTTGTGTTTATAAAATACAATACAATACTCTTTATTTGCAAACCAAAACATACCGTCCCCGTTTATACTGTTTTTAAATCAATTAAAAAATATCCATCACTTATAGGTAATCAATCAAAACAGTGGTTATAACGGCAGCCGGGTCAGTCATCGTGTACAGACATTCAGCATTTTCTTAACCTGCTTTTTTAACAGGAAGGAGAAACATTACAATTTAGTCGTATTAACTTTTTAACAATAATTTCGTAAATCCATTCTCCATCTTACAAATTCACAGATAAACATGAAGTATGTAATTATCTCCTTTACTTAATTACAAAAAAAAACAGTATTATAAAACAAATTATCCATCGATTAAATCTGGTAGTCGCACAATAAGTCATCTGATAATAAATCTTGTCTTGAGCTCAGTGTAATATACTGTCATCACCATCAGCTAGTTATACTGTCTACAATACTTTACGCCTTTCGCAAAGCCCACCTAACTGGGATGTACTATGAAACAGTTGCTGTATACAGTTGCAAAAAATTGTGTTATTAATGAGAAGTATACCAGCAATAATGGAATTAAATCTATTATAACTTAAAACACACAACACATTACAGCAGCAGCACCGTTTCTATTACAATTATAATTCAGATTACTATATATATATTTTTTTTACTAACAAATTTTTGTTGTGCCTATACTCATTCTATACAAAGTACAGCTTTAATCCCATTTTAGACGACAACAAAAAGGTTTGGAACACTTTCTGTGAACGGCTGCAATAATTATAATCATCATGAAGTAAATTGCATAGGAGCTTTTTTTTTTAAATAAACAAATCTAATCAGATGGCGTTGTCAAACTCATCGAGTAAGTATTCGCTACGAATAACTTCTGCAAATTAATATGATTACGATCGTAAAATTTTGAAGACTTTTGAAGAAAAAAAGAATACTTTATAGAAGTATGTCGAAACCAATCCACCCTCTATAAATTAAATTAAAAATTGTTTATTCGTCTCATAAGCATTAGGTACAACATTAAAATGAATCAATCATTGATTAATAATTCTTTGGATGTAGGTACCTCAACTAATTTGACCAGAAGAAAACACGCTTCTACCTTTTATTTCGATTCAAAAACCTAGAATATTTGATTCTTGTCATAATGGAAACCTTACTTTGAATGGTGTCCTACAAGGCTTAGTGTACCACATACTTGTTAAGCCAAAAATGCAAATGACAATCAGTTTAGTTAAAAACTAAGTAGCACCTGCGATAAGGTACCTACAGGGGTGTTATACAGTCAACAAAATCCGGATCTAAAATCGTCAAACTCGTTAAAGAGAAACGAAGGCAATGTCTTGTCTTCCAAGCCATATCTGCACGCCGGTGTTGTGATTTTCTTTTTTTAATTATTTGACAAACAAAGCAATCTACAGCCATTTTGTAAACAAGAAATGTACTTAAGGTCATTGGGCGAAATCTGACTCGGCTAACTAAATTTTTCCTACAAAACCCAAATTGGTTTTAAAATGTTTAGTCACCCACAATCAATTTTATGTAGTTTTTTTTTTAAAACCATGGGAAAATGTACTAAATGTACTATAATACTAAAATGTACGAAATGTACGAAAATGTCCAAAATGAAGAAAATGTACTAAAATGTACTAATTGTACTAAAATGTACTTATAGTACTAAAATGTACTTATTGTACTAAAATGTACTTATTGTACTAAAATGTACCTATTGTACTAAAATGTACCTATTGTACTAAAATGTACCTATTGTACTAAAATGTACCTATTGTACTAAAATGTACCTATTGTACTAAAATGTACCTATTGTACTAAAATGTACTTATTGTACTAAAATGTACTTATTGCACTAAAATGTACTTATTGTACTAAAATGTACAAAATGTAAGAAAATGTATTAAATTTACGAAAATGTACAAAATATTACATTTTTCTTTACCCGTTATTGGCCTGAATCCCATTATCTACAATAATGCGACATATATAAACATGAACTAGAGACATTCATTTAAACATCCTATACTATTTTTTTTTTGTAGGTCGTGCGCATAGGTTTCATACTAAGGTGCCTAGTGGCCTTTGTCTAGCGGTTTCCTGGAGGAAATATCGTATTAGAGCTAAGCTCGCTTCTGTTTACTTAATTATGCCAATATGATGTGTAAATAAAATAAAGAATCTATAATTCATTAAATATCAATATGTCTACATGTAGGTAGGTCTACGAATAAGAATAACTATGGAAGAATAACTCTAAACAAAAGCAACATAATTTTCGGCACCCTTTGAAAAATGACATTTTGTATGAGTTTTGGCGCAAGGTGTAGTTTTTAAGAAACAAATTTCGAACACTGTGTACTTTTTTTTGGGGTCACTTTTTGAGCTTGATTTACATTTCTATACATTCTTATTCGTAGAGGTAGGTACATTACTTCATAATTTTTTTTTTTTATTATACAACAATTGCTCATCAGTAACTAGAAAGACTAATGTGTATTTAATAAAGTATCTTATAATTACGACACTAATTTTGTGGCAGTCAAAATTTGCTGAAATTCTGCCGTGAACATTTCGAAAGACAATTGGCACTAAATATGATGGATCTCAAAGTCACGTGGTAGCGACCTCCTTCAGATTCACCATTACCTCGGAACAAAAAAAATGCATTAAGAAAAATAATAAAAATAACTGTAACTTTGAATATTAGCTCGCTAAAGTGTGCACCATTAAATTCGATCTCTGAATTTTTAATGATCAGTATTTCTTTAAATTAATTGTTTGTGTTAAAGACAATGAAACAAATACGGTCTCTTGTAAGTTTGTAATAAAGTAAAAATAAATGACATCCGGCACATAATACCAAAAAATGTATAACCGTACTTCTATTTTTACTATGAACTATGGAACACTAGAAACTAATTGCAGGCATTAGTTTATTTTATAATGCTTCATTAGCTTTTATCATTTTTATATAAAAAAAGAACATTGTGCTTGCATCACCTCATATCAAACAACATTGGATGGCAGCCACTTTGGGTTTGCTGCCGTTTTTTTTACTATTTATAAGTAATAAATTATTAAATAACTCAATAAATAAAAATAAATTATAAAACCTGAGTAATTTTTATAGAACCCCATAATTTATTAAAAATTTTACTACAGTCAAAACTTCTGTACATTTACTGGCATTTTGTAAAGGGAATGTGACGGTTGTCCTTTGCTGGTCTGGCGTTATTAAAAGCTACACGGACTGTGACGTTGATGACACAATTAATCGACCATTCGACACAAAGTGTATTTAACCATAGTGAAAACTATTAGAAATTTGGTTTTACAGACAAATCACTTGTTATGAGATTTAGTGGCTTTATATAAATCAAATCAAATCAAAATCTCTATTTCTTTATAGATACATAACTACTGGCACACATATCCACAGAACTACTTGTGGAACATACATAGCTCCTAGGCACACATGGCCTTGAACTGATTGAGGAACATACATAGCTCCTAGGCACACATGGCCTTGAACTGGTTTTGGAACATACATAGCTCCTAGGCACACATGGCCTCGAACTGTTTTTGGAACATACATAGCTCCTAGGCACACATGGCCTTATGATAGACATACATAGTCTTAAGTTCTGTTCTGGTGGTATATATGGCCTCAACTACGTGACACATTTGGCCACCATGCATAATAAAATATTTTAATTCGATTTGTCCACATGACTCTGCCAGTGACTTCACAAATTATGACATTATTATATCTGAGTCTTATTTTCTTTAAGCACCGATTAATGTAGGTATAAAAATATAAATATCAATTAACTAAATTTTAAAATATAATTGAAAGCAATTTAGCTCGTATACTGTTTTATCGCACACTAGCACTATCAAGGAGTAGCCTTGACCAAATGGTCATATACGATCACACAGCATCGTTTTAATACCAGAAAAACGGTGTCAAGGAGTAGCCCCGACCGAACGCTAGTCTGGCAATTGATCAAAATGCTTGCAATTTCAAATTCGGTGGTTAACGGTTTATGAATATTTCGGAGCACAATGACAGGGAGTTGCCCTGACCGAATGGACTACGAAATAAAATCAGACTTAACATTGTCATGGGGTAGCCTGACCAAATGATAAATCCAATGTAACTATCAACCATTACGAAAATTCTATAAAATTCGAGAGAAAAATTAATAAACTCAGTAGGTACTTTAAGAAAACAATATAATCTTTCAATATTCAAAGAATCAGTGGACTTTGACCGAATTCACGTACCTTGAGGGCTGAAGATTTTTTTCCCGCTGCTGATTTATCGTAGAATCAAAGACTGATATACTTTTGGAAGCTATAATTTAATATTTTACTTTCACTGCACTTTTATAATTTTACTAAACTATTTTAATTTTAAATATATCACAATTACTTCACAAATACAAGTTGTCACTTCGAGTGCCGGCTGAGAACTGGCTGTTCGATCCCTTTTTCCCCACTTCGATCGTCCTCCCCACCCTTTCAGAGTCACTGTGCCCACCAAACGCGCCTGGCGTTTGATTGGTCCAGCGCTCCGGCGACAGCCAATCACAAAAGTCAGTATTGCCATATGAATGAATCCTTAGTAAAATATTTAACGGCTCTGGATACAAGTCCTTTTTAAGCTATTCGTTGGTTATTGTACAGGTAATTTGAATGTAATAGAATATTAAACTTATTGCTACTACAAAATAAAGGTTTAGTAACAAAATATCACTTAATTTAGTAAAGAATCACGACACAAGGTCCAAGCTATAATAAATTTTCTATAATTTTTCCTAATGGGGGATTTTCCAGAGAAAAAAAAAAGCTAGTTCATAATTTCTCGATAGATGGCGTTGAACAGAGAGGGGTCGATTAGGTACCTATGGTATATTTATGAATATTATTAATAAAAAGACGCAGTATAAACCCTTTGATATTATTGTCGGTTTATTATTAACAATCTCGGTGTTATTGTCTGTCAACAATGAATCAAGTATCGGACGTGGCTGTATGGGCTTTGTATCCATTTTGAATATAACGACAATAACAAACTACAAAAACCTAAAGCCGGGTCCGCTGCGCCATGTTTTCGTGTTTGCTAACATCGTAACACGAAAACATGGCGCAGCGGACCCGGCTTAACAGAAAAACACAAATAAACCGGGAAACTTGTAATCGCTGCTTCATCAACAGCGGGGCTAGTACGCACGCCAACCCGCGATTGCGATATTTAACACATCCATCTGTCAAATCTTTTATCTTGTTCGTTCGTGTCGTGCGAAAATAGAAAGAGAGCGGAAGCGTGATAGCGATATATCACGCTATAGTGGGTTGGCATACTAGCCCCGCAGATAGTTTATAATAAACCAACAACAATAAGAAAGGGTTTGTTTGTACACACGGCGACACATCAAGCTAAGCAAAACCAAAATAAGGTGGTCGCGCGACGTTATACGTTATTCACCCTGCGCGCGGTCAGCTTATATTGGTCATACTCAAAGATAAAATATAGGGGTAGATAAATAATATAAAGCAAGACATAGAAACGCTACTTGACATCCATTCACACTTATGACAATCGCCCATTAGAATAAGTGAAATGTCAATAGTAAACAGCACTGGTAGCATGCACACCCGCGATAGCCGTGATACGGCTTTATCACGTATTTTATCTCGTTCTTTCGCGCGCAAAGGAACGAGATAAAAGACGTGATAAAGCCGTATCACGGCTATCGCGGGTGTGCATGCTACCAGTGCAGATACCATCTTGAACCATTTTGTCACCAGACCTTCAGCTGGAAGACTCCGCTATTTCCTTACGTTAAGAACGAATTTTGCTTGAATTTGCTTAAAAAGTGGTGACATTTGTTTAACAGATTTACGTCTAATCTAGCTCTGTCACTCTTGTGGCAATCTGTGTGCGACTGTAAGGAATGACTATACATGTTTTTGTACAGTTTGATATTGGGTGGTAGCATGCCAACCCGAGATAGCCGTGTTACGGCTTTATCGCGTCTTTTATCTCGTTCGTTCGCGCGCAAAAGAACGATGTAAAAGAAGTGATAAAGCCGTATTACGGCTATCGCGGGTTGGCATGCTACCAGTGCTGGTCATACCTAATCGACCCCTCTCTTGTCAACGCCATCTATCGAGAAATTTGGAACTAACTTTTTACTTTTTTTTGCTTTTGGAAAATCCCTCATTGTTCTAGTGATGACGTCATATCAGAGGCTGAATAGTTCAAACCCTTTGCTTTACGTAAAAAAAGTAAAAAAAAGTTACTAGTGACATTGACATTTGAAACCAGTGCTGCCAGATGTGATTTTGGTTTTTTCTTCAGATTCATAAATCGCTCAAAATGATACGATTTAACTGTCTCCCCAAATCTCCACAAAACCATAGACATCACTTTGCTTCCCTACATGACACAGGCATAGGTATCGAAGTATGATAGTCAGTCAAGCTAAAAATAACAGAAGTGCAATTTTTGAAAATCATACGAGCGAATTGGCAGTGTAGAAAGATGCATAATCTCCATAGTAATTTTGACATTTTCTACTGCCAAGTCGCTCGTATGATTTTCAAAAATCGCACTTCAGAGTACCTTAATCTCAAAATGTAAACAACGGTGATACCAGTGTAGAAAATACAATCTCGAGACGAAAGAAAACTTATCTCCGGAATGAATAACAGTAAATTATCTATTCTACTCGCAAAGGATTACGACAAATGATATGTTAATTTTGTATGGAAAATAATTAAAAAAAACGCAAGTTATAATTTAATTTTGATTAAAAGAAAGCGTGACTGTTAATATTTTATTTCGTGGTCGCAACAATCAGATATTTTAGACCTTTGATTCGTTTTAACAAAGTTCTTAATGAAAAAGATTTTTTATTGTAGACAATAACGTAAACGCATCTCTTGATTGTTAAATACCTTCGTCTGAGTCCGTACGCTATGCGCGGATGCTACGCATAGCACAAAAAGCCCACACAGACAGAGTAGCGGGCTACATAAAATAATTTAAAAATTTCATTTCCATTGTCACGAATTGTTTTTATTATTTATAGATAGACAATACATTTTTAATGTCAACGTAATTTATTATATGCCGTGTCGCCATAATTTAATTCTTAATAAATGCACCAAAGAACCACGTAATGTCACTTTGACAGTGACGTTTCTTTGTTTACATTTTGTCTCTCGAATTCCTGAATGGAGATTAGTTATATAAATATAAATTGATGAAGAAAACACTCGAAACTCTACACTTAGATCATTTTTTCCCTAGGATTCCTTTCCCCCAGAGACCAAATATTTCCCCATAATAGAGGAAAATTTTCAAATCTGACAACCCTTTCGTTGACATGTGTTTCAGTAGTACTACCCGTTCACGACCAGAAGTGCGATTTTTGAAAATCATACGAGCGACTTGGCAGTAGAAAATGTCAAAATTACTATGGAGATTATGCATCTTTCTACTGCCAAACCACTCGTATGATTTTCAAAAATCGCACTTGGCCGTCGATGACCGTTACAAAATTTCCTCACAGGCACATTAATTGGTCCCGTCGACAAAAAATAATATAAAAGGCGAATAAAAATTTAAAATTAAAAGCGATATTAGTGACCGGGACGGATGTGCCGTACGTGGTTGCGTTGCTAAAGGTTATAAAATTGCGTTTATTAGGGTCTCTTAGGGGTGCGGTGCGGGGAAGCGGGAAGGGAGGTAGCGGCCAACTTGAAGTGAATGACTAGTAGTAGTATTACATTCATCCATATTGGAAAGGCAAAGGGATAATCCCATACAGCCTGATCTGTTATGAATAACTTCTCATTTATAGCAAATAAAACGTTGGTGTTCGACGTTTCAACGCTTCTTTGGAGTTTTTGGAGGCAATCGAGAAACGCAGGAAACGCAGAGAAGTCCACTGACATGTGTTTCATTTGTATGACGTTTGTTTTTTTTTACCAAAAGCAACGAATTTAAGCCCATTCGTCCTCTAATGTCAAGTATTATTTTTATTTTTGTTAAAATATCTACCCTAGAGTTGTAAATGCTACGTAGCCTACCACTGCCTACGGTAGTCTACCGGTAGACTATGGTAGACTACCGATTCATACCGTAGATTATGTAGATTTCAAATAATAAATCGTCGATTTATTTTTAACCCCTTACTGCATAGCATGCCATATCGGGCATCAAAGGTTTTTGATACATCATTTAAATTTGCCATTCATTTTGTCGTACTGGCAACACTCAGACCATTTACCGATAATGTACTTTGACATTTGTAACAATAGATTGCGTCCAGCCAACGTCCAGCACTAGTAAAAAAAGAAAAAAACTGTTTGAATCTGAACTTCAAAGGAATTTTACGCGCGAAGTGAGACAAAATGGACGGGGCTTTGTTTCTTAATTTTCTAAATTAGTTTTTCGTGGCTATTATTGTGTTAATGTGGTGGAATTAGTGTAATAATGTGCCATTAATGGAGAACAATGTAGTAAAAGTGAGAAATAAAGTAAGGCGCTCCCGTTTGATTTCGATTGGACTCCTCGCGTAAAACTCCATTGAACATTAGAATGCGTCCATCCTCGCATTTTAATGTGTTAGGGTTTAGGCTAGGAGGAGAGTTCTGCACGGGAATCTTGAAGACAAGAACGGGCTTTGTTTCTTAATTTTCTAAATTCGTTTTTCGGTGGTCATTATTGTGTTAGTGTGGTGGAATTAGTTTAATAATGTGCCGTAATGAAGAACAATATAGTAAAAGTGAGAAATAAAGAAGGCGCTCCCGTTTGATTCGGATTGATCTTCGCGTAGAACTCTCTTGAATATTGGAATGTGTGTATCACCCACACATTTCAATATTTAGGTGTAAGATTAGTTAAGTTAGTTTTAAGTACAAAGAAAAATGTAACTTATGACCATGCTGCGAGGGCTAGTTCCCATTGCATTTCCGAAAGGATAAACTGTATTAAAAAAAAATCTGAACTTCAAAGAATATATTTAATCACAGACTATTATACACCACTAGTTTTTAATTACTAACGTAACTTTAAGGGTGTATTCAGACCATGAATCTAAACAACTTTCCCAAAGAAACATGGGTCGAAAAACGAGAAATTTTTTTGGACCTCCCATACAAAATCGATCGGCCGATCCGCACTTTTGTATGGGAGGTCCAAAAAATTTTCTCGTTTTTCGACCCATGTTTCTTTGGGAAAGTTGTTTAGATTCATGAAGTGCGATTTTTGAAAATCATACGAGCGGTTTGGCAGTAGAAAGATGCATAATCTCCATAGTAATTTTGACATTTTCTACTGCCAAGTCGCTCGTATGATTTTCAAAAATCGCACTTCAGGTCTGAATACACCCTTAAAGTTACGTTAGTAATTAAAAACTAGTGGTGTATTATTTAATCCTGACTGAACTTCATCCAGCAGGTGAGTAGCTCACGGTTTTGGATTTTTTTTAAATTGTTTTCTGCTTTGTGTGGCCATGGAATTTTCACAGTGCGTTGTCAGTTATCCGAGCCAGCCAAAATGTAAGAAAAAGATAGTTTTTCTTTGCAAATATTTTTTGTGTTGAAGTTAGTGTCCAAATATGGGATAGCATGCAATCTAGACATATATCATACTGACATATCTGGGCTAAGATGCAGATTTGATAAAATAATACGATGGACAAATTTGGTATCACATGCAATATTGCTTTATTTATTGAATTAAATTAAATAAACCACATAGTCTACACATCAAACTGAACAACTTTTACTAAAGGAGCAAACCTGTCAGAAGAAAAAAAATACAATCTGCTGTCCCATACTAAACTGCAATACCTACTCGATTTAAACGTATGGGACAGCAGATTTTTTTTTTGTTCTGACAGATTTACTCCCATAGTAAAAGTTGTTCAGTTTGATGATTAGAGTATGTGGTTTAAAGGTAAATGATACATTTCCTTACACCCTGTATATATAGTATAATTATATATATATACTATTGTTAGTAGGATTACTATGTTTATGGAAAGGAATTTCGCCGGTTGCTGGGATAATGATTGAGACTACGGGACGCCTGCCAAATCAAATATCTCAAACTTAATAATCTCGGCATTATTATTATTGTTCTCTAGAACCCTTACTGCATGCTATGTCATATTTGGAAAAACCAATTTTACACCTGCTTCTGCATCCAATGCCATATTTGGCATCGACAGTTTTTGATAAATATTTCCGAAAATACTTCAGCAATATTTTTTTCAACCAAATCAAAAATTCTATGCAGTAAGGGGTTAAAAAAATGGATTTTTGTTCATGTAATATGTACTATGAGAAAGTACTAATCAAAACAAATTAATTAACATTATGTAAATATTTTAAAATGTCAAAAAAAGACGATTTTAAACTATAAAGATTTTAAATTGTCATTAGGCTATAAATTGCCCCTCTTTTCGGACATGAAGGTTTCCTCACGATGTTTTCCTTCACCAAAAAGCCAACGATAATTCTTTAAAACCGTCCGTACCGACATGAAATATAAATTATATAAACCACATTTCAGTAGTACGTACGTGCCCTGGGGATCGAACCCATACCCCTAGGAGCTAGGCTATCGTGGCTTAGTGCATAATATCAAATTTTAAACAACCTTTTATAAAATAGTGTATTTCAATGTCCTTTTTTCGCGTTCTAGATTGATTTTTACTTTCTCTAAAATTATTGCCGAAGCTCTCTTAGCTTATTTATCACAAATAATAAATGGCAGCCGCCTTAAATATTGTGAAATGGCCAAAATTTATACGACTGGATAATCTACAATTGCTACCGTAGCTTATGTAGCCTACCGGTAGTCTACCTCACGATTTGGTAGACTACGGTAGATTTACAACTCTAATCTACCATCTTTTAATCTTAAGAGTTTTTAATAAGAAAAAAAGATTTCTAAAAAAAAATTGTTTTGTAGTTAAAAATTAAACTCAGACCTGTAACTGTACTTTTGAATTAGTTAACGTTCACACGCTGTATAAAAAATTTAGGTTTCATTTGAAAATAAGTATAGGTAAGGATGTATGTAATAATGATGATGATGATAGAATAAATTCATGTTCGGTTAAATTGAGTAAAATTTTATTTACTAAACGAAAGTTCGAGGAGGCGAAATAGAGCGTAACTCAATGATTTTCTCAAACTCCGATAGTAGATTTTGCAGACAAAATCCACTATGGGAGTTTATTGACCGTCTTCAACTCCGATAGTGGATTTTGTTGCCAAAGCCCACTACGGGAAAACTCCGATAGTAGGTTGTGCTGACAAAGCCCACTATGGGAGTTTATTGACCAATCAGAGCCCGTCTTCAAAACTCCCATAGATTTTGTTGACAAAACCCACTACGGGAAAACTCCGATAGTAGATTTTGCTGACAAAGTCCACTATGAGAGTTTATTGACCAATCAGCGCGCGCGTCAAAAACTCCCGTAGTGGATTTTGCTTACATGCTACCCGGTTACACTGCGACATTCCATCTACCAGCGTACCAAGCGAAAAATTCTTCGTCTATAGAGACGAAGAATTTTTCGCTCTCCTATGGAGATGTGTATCCTCCTGACCTGGAGTGCGATTTTTGAATATCATACGAGCGACTCGGCAGTAAAAAGATCTCCATAGTAATTTTGACATTTTCTACTGCAGAGTCGCTCTCGTATGATGTTCAAAAATCGCACTTCTGGAGTGCGATTTTTGAAAATCAGACGTTCAAAACGAGTAGTAGAAAATGACGTAAAATCGATGATTTGCCATTTTTGAATTTAACTTTCTATCACTTGCAACGAGTGCTCCGAACCACTCGTATCCAATTCTACCACTCGAATGTTTGACGTTTGTAATGTTGTCAGACGTCAACAGATTTAACTTTTTTTCTACGTTCCGTTAACCCATAATTTTGGCGGTAAAGTCCGATTTGAAATGTTACTATGAAACCATTCATTCGTTCGTCCGTTCAATTGAAACGTTTTCTGTGTGAATCGAAACGGTTTTGGCACATCCGAACGATTTCAAAAATAGAGAAAAACGCAGTAGTGCGATTTTTGAAAATCATACGAGCGACTTGGCAGTAGAAAGATGCATAATCTCCATAGTAATTTTGACATTTTCTACTGCCAAGTCGCTCGTATGATTTTCAAAAATCGCACTTCAGGAAAAACGTAACCACTCGGAATGAAAATCTCAATTCGTATGCGAATGTCAAGTCGCTCGTATGATTTTCAAAAATCGCACTCCTGCTCCTGTTGTTCTAGAAACTGGCGGGTAAGTCACAAAGAGATTTTATTTTAGATCTCTGTAAGAACGCTGGCTTTATTTTAATAAAAAGTTTATTTTGCCAGCCATAACACGTAGTAAATTAATATTTCTATGGCCATAACATATTAGAAAAACAAATTTATCTTCATCATCATCTAATGGCGAGTAATAATTTTTTTTCATAGTCAAGTGGACAGGTGCATAGAAAACTACGGAATATTTTTTTTTTATTGAATTTAAATAAGCGAAAAATTATTCGTCTATGATTTAAATATTTAGATTTTTTTTTAATATTTGCATCTTTGATTTGCATTGCACGCAAGAAGATTGCACGTGATCTGACTGATAGAGTTTTTGGCGGGAATTTGTCAGCTACGTTTGGAGTCCTCATATTTTATTGAATTTCTTTAAACAATAACATAACATAACAATAACACATGGTAACAAGGTGTCGTCGTGCACATAGAAAAAAATATAAGGTGAAGCGGGGCTATTCCGGCAGCGGGGCTATTCCGGCATTTGGCTATAACTTTTGTTCTATAAGCTTTTGGTTAGTCGCTACAATAGAGAAAAAGCAAAACGCGTGAATTGTTTGATTGGGAAGCCAATATGATGGGACACCATTTTTAACACTTGCGGTGACAAAAACGCTCCGCAAATTTATTTATTTTTTTAGTGGTTTTCGTGTTTTATTCGAAGATTATTCAAGTTAAGTAATATGAATAAGAACTGTAGATTCTTTTCTGCTTATTTGTTTTGCCCTACGCTTATTTATTACTGTGTTATTGAGTCTGACATAAGGGTGAAATGCAGAACGGATGTACATAGATCGACGGTCCCTACGTACATATCCCTAACTGCAAAAGTCAAATTTTACAGGAGAGCACTTTTAAGTTTCAAACATGTATATTTCACGTCCTATTTGTCACGCAGTGATGAAATTTGACATAGGGGTTCAATATACGGTAAATTATATGAAACAGGAAGAAAAAACTCAAAAAGTTAATTGGAAGTGTGCTATTAGTCACTTACTTAGTTCTACATCGGAAGCGCTCCAATTACAAATAACGTATGTGGTACATATTGACTATTACGCGGAAGTCTTACGATCGATCAAAATCTTAACTGTCACATAGATTATTGTACATGGGAAACATTATGGAGATACGGGGTTTGTAGGTAAGGGCGAAGTATATAGCTACAGTAAAAAGTTAACTTTTTTCGGATGATTATTAAATTTTGTCAAAAATTACAAAAATTTACATACTTTAGTATTAGTAGTTAATAGCAAAGTCGTTAATTTGAGACTTTACAATAATTGTGATAACATTATACTTAATATTATTTAATTGCACGTCAGAAACTGTCACATACATTCAATTTACTACATAGACGAAAAGGGTATCAAAGGCGGTGGTTGCTGTCTTTAAGGCACTTCAGAAGGTGTTCGACTTCATTATATTCGAGGAGAAAACTCCGCAGATACGGAAGTAAGATATTATGGTGGTGCTCTTCTTCAAAAAGGGCGATAATGCCCTATTGAAGAACTATAAGTCCAAGTTTATAAGCTGTTTTGTCGTAAATCGAGAGTCGTTACGAACCGTCTCACATGCAGGTTAGATGACTTTCAACCTTCCAAGCACATACATAGTATGTATGTGGTTCGTGGTACTATACACTCCGGCAGGTAATACAGAAAACCGAAGAGTATAACTTGCCTCTTTGCTCTGCGTCAGTGGACTTCGAGAAAGCTTTTGATTCGATCGAGACATGCGCTGTACTGCATTCTCTCTAAAGACGAAAAGTTGACTACTGGTACCTATATCTATGTGCTCAAATGCTACAACAAAAACGCTACTATGTCAGTCCTATTACAGGACGAGGTGTGAGGTATGGAGACGTTATATCTCCGAAACTGTTCACCGCTGCATTGGAAGATGTTTTCAAGGTTCTGGACCGGAAAGGGCTAGGCATCGACATAAACGGCGAGTACATCAGTCACCTTTGGTTTGCTGAGGATATAGTCATAATGAAGGAGACCATGGAGGACCTTAGTAGAATGCTCGATTACCTTAGCAGAGCCTCCGAACTAGTTAGTTTGAAAATGAACATGGACAAGACTAAGATCATGTCAAATGTCCAGTCGGTGACTCAGCTTTCGAAGTTTTTTTATTGAGTTACTACAATTATGTTTACTAGGGACAAACTATCCTGTTAGAATGGTCCAACTTCGAGATAGAGATTAACCGTCAAATCCAACTCAGCTGGGCAGCGTTCAGGAAACTACTTAGTATCTTCTCGGCCTAGAAATACTGCAGTGTCTCAAGACAAGAGTCTCTGACCATTATTGATACAGAACAGAATATGACACGAGTACTTTACATTCGGAACTGATACGTGGTAGCTCACTCAAGGTTTCATAAAAAGGCTAAAAGTCTCTCAAAGAGCAATGGAGAGGCTATGCTCGGATTTTCCTTACGAGATCGAATCAAAATTGAAGCGTTTCGCCGTAGAATCAGAGTAGCCGATAAAGCGCAAAGAATTGGGGCACACTGCTCGTAAAACTGATGGCTAATGGGGCTGAAGAGTTTTCGAATGGCGACCACAAACCGAAAAGCGCAGTTTGGGTAGGGGCCTACCCTCAAGGTGGACTGACGACCTGGTGAAAGAGGCGGGAACCGCGCTGTGCAGCGCAAGACCGGTTATTGTGGCGATCCCTGGGGGAGGCCTTTGTCTATCGGCTGACTGTCGGCTGATATGATGATGAATTAATGTGGCTAGGTCAGATGACTAGGTAGACAGCGATATCTATAAAATTATTAAAACTATTACATACAGCACACACGCATACACATTATTATTTTAATATCAAAAATTTATAAATGCTCGTTTAGGTCTACTTTTATTGTTAGCATTTGATTATTTATGTTGATCAGTAAGAAAGTAAAATTAATAATGACTACAATACAGTTTTGATGAGTGAGCCTAGCTTCGTCTATCTCGATTAAAGTATACTTAGGTAATATTATAGGCGTTGTTCGCTTTTTGTTAACGGTAATTAATTATCTCCTTAAAGAAACAAAATTGATTTAATCGGGAAACATTTATAAGGTTTTGAATTGAAAAATATTAGAGAAATTAATAAATAAATAGGTTAATCTTAACCGTTTCTTGAAAGACTCGTTTACATCGCATGATTTTGATTATTAACTGTTTTCATAAAAACCTTTCAACCTAATATTTCAATACAGAATTGACATGATGGATGTAAGATGTTAATATGGCTAGATAATATTAGAAAATTTCGAAAACCAGACGATGTTACCGAAGTTTAATAACGTAACTGCAACTTTCTTATCATATTTTTATGATATCTCCGAAATAAAACCCCTTAAATGGTAGTTATTGATAAAAGGTACTTTTATTTTACGATGTAAGAAAACTTATCTACCACTTGCGTGGTATGGCATGGCTTAGGCATGTAAAGATTTTCACGTACAACAACGTAACTACCATAGTACGTAGCAGTTACGTGGCAGGCGTGGATTGTGTTCCAATGTAGAATCACTGAACTACCACTGATGTTATTTTACTTTGGAAATTTATCGTAATTTTGTAGTTACGGGAAATGTGTGTGTGGATTTAAGGTCCAATTTGCAATAAAAGTGTATTTTTTTTTTTAAAACTAATCGATAGAATAGAGTCATCTGAAGGACATGGACTCAAAAACTGAAAATCACGTATCTACCACTTAGGAGAATGTACGTAGGGACCGTCGAGATACAATTTAAGTTGTCCCGTAAGTTTAAAACAATATACCGTCTTTTCTCTTTCCTTGATTAAAATTATAATTCTGAGCAGTGTATTTATTTCCCAATTAAGCCCATTTTTTATTTTTTTGATGCGTGCAATGAGGCACGAATTATTATATTTTTAAAATTTAATACTAATATAACTTTCATACAAATTTTATATGTCTCTCCACCACCTTGTCAATTTTGAATATTAGGAAATAAATTTTTCTTAGTTTAATTTAGCTTTTTTTTTGGTTAAAATGATCACTTATTATCTAAATTGTCAGATTGAAATAGGCTGGAATTAAAAGGAAACGATTTAGTCATAAGATTAGCGTATTAAATGTTTGTCTCCATTTTTGTTAATTTCGTAACTCAGGGTTAGTAACGACATTTTGGGCACAATTACAACAACAATTCTACCATTCGATTGTATTTTTATAAAATGGCAACATTTTCTCAAGTTACGTCAAAATATTGACATTAAGGTGGCCGTATTTTGCTTCGCAGTTCGAGGTTGGTGTATGACACGCATTTTGTTAAATATCAATATCAGGGTTAATAACGCGATTTTCCTATTTCCGGTAAGTATAATTTGTCAGTTATTTGCTGATTTTTCTTGCGTAAGAGATATAATTACCGCTGGGATATAAGTTATTGTCAAACCAATAGCGATTTGGGTAGCAAATATTTTTGAGGTTAAGATTTCTCAGTTTATTTTATCAGTTTCGTAGCGTTTCATTACGTTTCGTTACGCAACGAAACTGAGCTCTCAGTTTCGTTACACTAAGGTCTCGTTCATATGAGTTTGTGACATAATACTGTTTTTTTTAACATTAGACATCAAGTAATATCCCAAATAGTAAATAATATGTATTAATTAATTTAATACTATAAACTAAAAAATATATTTTAATGTTCTATGAAAATAATTTTATAAAATATAATGAGATTATTAAACATAACACAAACTAAATAAACATTTAAATAATTTCAGGTATGGCACCGATGACTAATGCAGAGAGGCAAAAAAAGTATAGACAAAAATTGCAGATAAGATTGATTTTTGACAAGGTTTTTGCAATTAGTAGAAAAATATGGATGTAAGTTAATTAATACAGTTGATTTATGCCATAAATATTTTATTTATTTTAATGCTTATGTGATCTCACCCTTACCTTATCAGTTTCGTAACAATTTATCAGTTTCATTACAATCTCAGTTTAATAACGATTTCGTTACGGTACATCTATTCTGCATTTCACCCATAATAACCCCCCAAAACTATGATGGAGGGGCAATTCCGGCAGAAAACACTGGCGTAATATTCCCACTGTTTTTGTATGAAGTTGCAAAATGCTAGTGATGTCCACAGTATCGGCATAAACATCGATATTAATTTCAGTACTTTTAATCCTAACAGATCTCACATGTATATTTTTAAGTCAAATCAAGACAAAACATGTTTTTTCCTGTTTAAATTATAATTAGATTATCATACGAGAATATATCTTGGGAGTCGCGTGGCTGGAGGGCTTTCGAGTGGACGTCTGTCGTTGGCTCGCGATTTAAGTAGCCACGCGGCTCCGCCATTTTATGGTGGTTTCGAGTGTGTGTTTTTGTATAAAAACAGGGCTTTGAGATCGCCATATCCAATTACCGTACAACGTCAAGCACTAATTGCTCTTTTTAAACTAGATACTGGCAAAATCCACCAAGGAAACGCCATTAAACAAAAATAGAATAGAATAGAATATATCTTGTATTATTATTATGATGTAAAATTTAAAGATGAAAAGAAAAAGCGTATTTAGTCAGAAATCAAACTTCGAAATGCTGTTGAAGGCGTGAAAAATAACTGCATTGAGCGGCACAGATATGCAGGATAGATACCCAGAACTACAATAAATACCTACACTAACCTTTATTAGAAATTTAGAAGATTTTATAGGAAATCAATTTTAATGCGACGTTGTTTTATCATAAACTTTTAATTACTCGTACTCAAAACTTGTTTTATTTAATTAAGCACTAATTATAGTTACTTTAATCACTCTCATCCAATTTTTAAGTAATTTTTGCTAGGTTCCACTTATCGACTTTCACGTGTCCCAGCCCTAGCATGTATGGAGAGCTGACAGAATAGCCCCACAATTTTGTAAAACTGTTTTTACTCAAAAATGAAGCGTCCCAGCTTGTCATAAAGTTCATTCTTGCATACGTCGTATCGTCAATATTGTATTGCTTTGAGTTTCAACGTCGTAGCTCCATAGATGGCGGAGATATGGCCACATGGTATTTTTTCGAAAATTTCGCATCTGTTGCCAGTGTAAATATGCGTTTTTAACACAAAAATTAAGGGGAAATCATAACAGATAAAATTCCCTTTAATATGCATTAGTCAACTTTGCTGTAACTTTATAACAAAGGGAAATAATAAGGTTTAAACTTTTAGCTTTGATTTTTTGTGTCAGAATAGCCCCGCCTCACCTTACTCCACTGAAATGCGATTTTCGAAAATCATACGAGCGATTTACCAGTAGAAAGATGCATAATCTCCATAGTAATTTTGACATTTTCTACTGCCAAGTCGCTCGTATGATATTCAAAAATCGCACTCCGGTCTTGCAAGTTAACTATAAAAAAATAAATAAAATAAAAATTCTTTATTTCAGATATTATAATCCATATTGATGTTTGTAACACACTTAAATAACTATGACGCGGTGTATGGGTCGTAAACAGAAAAAGTGTTCCGTCCATGTTCCGTCATTTGTAGCGCGGCAAAGCGATGTTCCCGTGGCGTGGTAGAAAAATGTTGGATACCCGGGCGAATTAACTTGGCACCTGGCTCGCAATTGGACACCTCTCCTGCATGCCCCCGCGGGACCCCACCGTCGGTCGCCGTGTGAGGCCGTAGCATAGCATTTCAGTTACTGTAGCACGTGTCCCTGCGCTTTAGCATTTTCGAGTTATTCTTTCCGAGTTTTTTATTCCGAGCCACGTGCAAAGTTAATTCGCCCGTGTTGTACCTAAGCCACGGAATATTTAAGACCTAAGCATACGCCATTTGGCCTGTACGAGTGTTAGGGTCAGCGCACACCCAGCGTAAAACTGTTCGAGCATGCGCGAGCAGATTTCATTGATTCAATTGATAATGAACTCTATTCCCATTGAAATAAAGTTGAAAATAGCTTGCAAGTGATTAAATCCCTTCAGCGTCTGTTCGAGTATGCTCGCGTATGCTCCTCGCGGCGACGGGAGCAGTCGCGAGCATGCGCGCGGATGCTCGCGCATGCTCGAGCATGTTCGAGCATACGCCCGTGTCGATGCTTGCGATCCGTCGTAAGTGTTGCCACCTCGGCCGGTTTCGTACTAAATCTAGCATATTTTTTAACTACTTTAGCCCGAAAAGGGCAATTTACTACAGATAATATTATACAACGTGTTAATGAATTAACGCAAAACTAGAAAGTAGTTTGTTTAGAATCGATAGCAGAATCGAATTATCATGGTTTCAACATAGGTAATTTTTTTCAAAATTTTTTTTTTTTTTTTCATAAAATTAATAATCGAACTCTTTTTGAAAATACAAAGAAAATCTGAAAGGTCGAAGCAGATTTAGTAGGTTTTCAAATTGTTCATATTCCATTTTATAGTTCCTAGCCATAAAATAACTGTCCCTAGAACTTTAAACCGTAACACAGCACTTTTCCTGCTCTTGCTCCTCTTCCTCTGCTAGTAAACCAATAATTACCAAATCCCAGTCCACCATACTTTAAAATTACTCTTCGCACGTCTTTACTTTAAAATATTGTAAACACAACTGCAAAATTCACTGTCAACTGTAGCAACACGGGAGCATCCGCGAGACTGTTCGAACACGCGCGAGCATGCTCGCGCATGCTCGAGCATCCGCCGCTGCCGCCGGCGGATTTTGCCGCTAGGTGTGCGCGACTGCAAAGAACATGCTCGAGCATGCGCGAGCAGTTTTACGCTGGGTGTGCGCTGACCCTTACAAACAATGCAGTCTCGGCGCCCGTCACCTCTAGTACCGGCTTTTCTGTCGCTAAGGAAAGTCATTTACTAGAGCGAGAAAGACAGCGGGAATGCGACAGTACGCGGCCGCACTGGCAGTACTGCGACCTTTCTCACTCTAGCCAATGAAATTCCTGAGCGACAAAAAAGGATAGAGCGTGAAAAAATGCGATTCGGTGCTGCCAGATTTTGTTTCTCTCCTGTCCGAAAGACCACACGTAGTAATACGTTCATAAAAGGATAAATTAAATGAACTACAAATTGAGTAGAGAAACGTTTTTATTTAGTTTCCGTATACACTTTACTCTTAACAAAGACAAAAGTTATTCGAATCATTTATTAATTAGGTATTCCATTATAACCATTGAGATATTAGGTACTACTTACTGAAAGTGAAACGACTAATAAACATTAGGGTCAGCGCACACCCAGCGTAAATCTGCTCGCGCATGCTCGAGCATGTTCTTTGCAGTCGCGCACACCTAGCGGCAAAATCCGCCGGCGGCAGAGGCGAAATCCGCCGGCGGCAGCGGCGGATGCTCGAGCATGCGCGAGCATGCTCGCGCGTGTTCGAACAGTCTCGCGGATGCTCCCGTGTTGCTACAGTTGACAGTGAATTTTGCAGTTGTGTTTACAATATTTTAAAGTAAAGACGTGCGAAGAGTAATTTTAAAGTATGGTGGACTGGGATTTGGTAATTATTGGGTTACTAGCAGAGGAAGAGGAGCAAGAAGAGCACATCAATAAAATGAAAAGAGGACGACACAAAATTGAAAGAAGAATATGGGCTGAAGCAACCTGGCAAGAAAGATGTACATTTGGGGAATACCACACCCTGTGCTACGGTTTAAAGTTCAAGGGACAGTTATTTTATGACTACTATAAAATGGAATATGAACAATTTGAAAACCTACTAAATCTGCTTCGACCTTTGAGATTTTCATTGTATTTTCAAAAAGAGTTAGATTATTATATATTTTCTGTACTAAATTGCCCTTTTCGGGCTAAAGTAGTTAAAAAATATGCTAGATTTAGTCCGAAACCGGCAGAGGTGGCAACACTTACGACGGATCGCAAGCATCGACACGGGCGTATTCTCGAACATGCTCGAGCATGCGCGAGCATGCTCGCGACTGCTCGCGTCGCCGCGAGGAGCATACGCGAGCATACTCGAACAGACGCTGAAGGGATTTAATCACTTGCAAGCTATTTTCGACTTTATTTCAATGGGAATAGAGTTCATTATCAATTGAATCAATGAAATCTGCTCGCGCATGCTCGAACAGTTTTACGCTAGGTGTGCGCTGACCCTTATGCGACATCTGGGTAGGAGGAGCACGGGCGGGTGAAGAGAATCTAGCGATTTACTGAGTGAGGTGCGACCGGCACGCCGCATTTGAATGGGACAGCAGAAAGCAGCGTAATGAACAGCCTGCGTAACATGCATGACTGAGGTGAGAGCGACACCGCACGGCTAGCATGCCACCCAAGACAAAACGTTAAAACGAGGAAAACTTCATGCGCGCTCTTTCGGGCCTACGTAAAATAATAAAGATGGAGGCACATCTCGATTTTTATCGTTTTCTCGGAGGGGCGGCTCCATAGTATCTCACTCAAATTTGACGTTCAGAAGTGCGATTTTTGAAAATCATACGAGCTACTTGGCAGTAGAAAATGACAAAATAACTATAGAGATTATGCATCTTTCTACTGCCAAGTCGCTCGTATGATTTTCAAAAATCGCACTTCAGGAGTGCGATTTTTGAATCTCATTCGCTGAGTTCAGCAGTTGCAAATGTCAAAATTACTATGGAGATAGGCATCTTTTTACTGCCGATTTGATTTTCAAAAATCATACTCCAGGAGTGCGATTTTTGAAAGTCAAATCATCAGTAGAAAGATGACGTCAACGTATGAGATTCAAAAATCGCACTCCTGAAGTGCTATCGCGGGTGTGCATGCTACCAGTGCTGTGTCGCTCTCAAGTCTCCTTTTTCATTTTACACAGGCAGAATAAACTGCAGTGTCACTTCTTTAACGTAGTATCTAATACTCAATGCATATAACTTGGAATGCGAAGACACTATTAATGAAAATCGACGACATTTTATTCAAACATAAATGATAATTCGAGATAAAATTTGGGGCATATTGCAAGAGAATTTAAAGATAACTAATGAGCATCTGAACCCAGATAAACCCTGGTCCCATTTAAAAAGGACGATATTCCAATGCGGTCTTGATTGAAACTATCTAGTTTTATGAGTGGAATCCCTTTACAGTTCTCAATTATATCAATATCACACCTTTTTCAGTGCCCTTTGTTTTACGTAATCACTGGCCTATATATTTTTTCTTATATGCTAACAATGTTTATATCCATTAGATAAGTATAATTATCTATAAATATTTACTAAATCAAGTTACTATGGATAAGTACAGCTTTCACAGCGTGTTCAAATAGGTAATTAAATTTATATGTAAGTATTTTTATAATACAACAGCCATCTCATCACCTTCGATATTAAATAACATCACATTTCGCAACAAGGCTTTCACACACTACCCATCATTATAATTTTCGATACTTAGATGAAACCAAAATAGCCTGTCTCGCGTCAAATTCTCCACACGACTGTCGCATGTCTAAATAACATAATAAAGTACTTATCTCTGTCTTTTGTATTTAGATCGATACATACACATTGTATGAACAAACCACATCACATAATGCCTTGTTGGTTTATTCTAAGGTCGATCACATATTTCTGATTCTACCTACGATTCTACCCATTAAGGTTCAATTCGCACCGAAAGAGCATCCGCGAGCAGCAGCGGCGCGCTACTTTGAACTTCTCGCGGCGGCGCTGCGCTTTCTGTTCTTTGCTCCGAATCAATTTGAACTTTATTCCCTAGCAACAAGACTCACGACAAGACACGGTACCATGTTTCTCCGGCCGCTGCTCTTTCAGTGTTAACTACTTAAAAACAAACGCGCACGAAATCATTATCAATCAAAATATATCAAAAAAATTATGAATGAAAATACAGTATAACAAAAATACTTATTAACAAAATTGTTAATGGAACACATTCTTTTATTAAAACTTGGGCAGTATTAAGAGATTCGTTGTAAGGAAGATGTATGGTTATCTAATAAAAACATTTCTATTTTACATTTTAACACTGACAAGGTAATTAATTTTATATGTCCATCCGACAAGGAAGGAAGATGACAAGCTTGCAATCAAGCTATTTAGAGTGAATTAGGTACTGCATTAGCTTTATTTAAAATGGAGAGAAAACACTGGTTTTGATATTTAAAATATTTAAACTAAGCTTATAATGTCATTGTTGAAAGGAAGAACATTTTATTTTTAAGAGCTTTGCTTAAAACGAAATGTTACATTTGTATTCACTAAAATGTATAGTCAAAACTATACAACATAATATAATACAATAGAATAGAGTATAGATAAAAATACACTTATTACAATAAAATCAAATGCTGAACAGATGCAATTCAATATAATTTTATGAAGTCGCCTTTTCCGGTAATTGAAGCGAATATATTATACTTAATTTCTAACATACAAAAAAGGATAAAGCTAGCTTCAAACTATAGAATAATTTGAATTTAACACCAGTAAATTACTAAAAAAAGTCATGGGTAGGGTACGCCTTTTAAAAAAAAAAAAATTGTAATTTGTAGTTACTAAGTAGTTCGAAAAATGTATTTAAATGAGTAACCTAATATTATGCTGTATAGAGGTTGACTAGTAGATAGGCGACCGAGTCTGTACGCACTGGAACGAGCCCATTCTGGGTATATCGATAAACTGCTTACTGCAAAGTGGCGGCAAAAAGATAGTATACTTAATAACTACAGGATATTATTTCAATACAGAACAAATTTTAGGTGGTAACATTGAGAGTCTAAACAAAGGCCTAAAGCAGAACGGAGATATGTGAAATCAACCAATAAAAATAGCTTCATTCAGTCATACGAGGAAAATTGAGATATTCATTGGCCTCAATTCGGACTGTGCCACGACTTAACTAAATTTATTCCTGTCACATTCTAAAATAAGATTAAGAAAAGAGACAGAAAACCAACAGCTGACTTTAGTGCTGTCAAAGTGACGTTACACGCCCAAAAACGCTTTAAATAAGATGGCGTACATTATGATGGCATCTTATTTTGGGCTTGTAACGTCACTTTGACAACACTAAAGTCAGCTGTTGGTTTTCTGTCTCTTTTCTTAATCTTATTTTAGAAAGTGACAGGAGTAAATTTAGTTAAGTTAAGTCGTGGCACAGTCCGAATCGATACCATTGATTGACACAGCTCCGCTCTGGTTTGGTGCACACCAGGCTTAAAGTTAACTTTAGACCTAAAAACCGAAGAACTTTTTATTTGAGAGCAGTATCGAAAGGCCAGTTGTTCAAAAGGATGATGCCAGGAAATGTATGAACATGGCTATGTGCAATTCATCGCTGGCTAGCTATTTTTGAGCTGAACAAAAGATACTATGTCGACTGGTTTAGTGGGAAGATATGTCTTTTTTCTAATATATTGCATCATCCTCTAGGAACCAGTTCGTTTTTTTGAGATGTTAGGGGTGGTACCCCATACCCCATTTTCGCTTACGCCTAACATTTAAGTAGCGATAAAAAGTAGCCATGAAGAAAATACTGTATACCGGACATTTTATTACTTTCGTAATGATAAGAATGCATAAAGCATTTCGCATTTCGGTGAAGCATGAGTTTTTTATTTTTTTTTCAATCTGCCCATTTTTATATTTTAAAATGAATCTGCCACATAAATTGTACCATTAGGGACTGTCACTTCAAACTTATATTACAATGATGATCACGCTGACAGAGCGTCCAAAATATAAACAAGAAAAAAAAAACACCAGCCTTATGGATTTTAACTAATTTCCTATCTTACTTCTTAATAAGAATAGTACATGATGTACCATTAACAAATAAGAATACAATATTAAAACATAGCTACGAAATTGATCAGATAATTCACAAAAAATTACTACTTAAAGTAAGAATAGATATGGCAGCTGGGATCTGTTTACTTCACACCGTTCTCAACTATCGGTTTACCATTTTCAACAACGGTCTTCTCTTCAATTAAACTAAGAGATGACACTGATAGATCTTCTTCATCTGGAAAGAAAATATCTTTATTAATACACGTTTTTTTTTATCACAACATTTTTAATGAGGCGTTTTTTTAAAGATGTTGGATCGGTGTGGATAGTATAGGCCTTGATGACATACGATATTGGGTTATCCGGCGACACGAAATGTCGGCGATTTAGGTGAGTAGACACCCAGGGATCGAAAGGATACTAATCATTGATAATTATCATGATAAATATACGTTGATAATCATCATGGTCTGGACAGTAATTTTACAACTTAGAAAAACTCAAAACTAAGAATCACCCAGGATAATTATCTGATATTTTTATCAAAGAAAATAATTATATTGATAATTTCGAACCCTGTAGACACCTTAGGTGCCTACCGAGCCTATTGGCCCTCAATCGTATTTTTTTTAATTTCTAAACAATTGTTAAGTCGATCAATTCAAAGTATCAAAACGTCGTTCATATTGTAACAATAATAATCCTATTCATGAATTAAAAAAATGTTCTCTAAAAATAGGTAAAGTAGGTAGGGAAAACTCGGAACAACATGACCTGAATGTAACGCCATCCACTCAGTGTCATTGAACAATTTTTGTTTAATGGTAAATGCCTCATTGCTTGTTTTTTTATGACAATGAGATACTAACCTGAACTGACATCAGACTGATTTCTTGGGCTCAGTCGGCATCCTTTGGACAGGTAGGTCTTCAGTTTACCAAGGGAAGCCAATATGAGTCTGAAAGAAATATAATTTGGGTTTTATTTTCTTACTCAAATAGAATAATATATTCAATAATACATATATATTCAGTCATAGGCCTATGTCCAGCAGTGGACGTCCATCGGCTGAGATGATTCAGTCATACTGGATACACAACAAATTAAAGAAGTTCCTCATTGAAAAATCATACACCCATGTCATCATCTCAGCAGATGGTCGTCCACTGCTGGACGTGGGCCTCTCCCCAAGGATCGCCACAACGACCGATCCTGCGCTGCCCTCATACACCGGGTTCCCGCGGTACGCGGTCACCACTCAAGAGCTCTTCAGCACCTTCGGCTACTGTGGTTCTTCTGCGGATATCTTCATTTATAATTCTACCTAGCAGGGAAACTTCGAGCATAGCCATCCATTACCCTTTGAGTGACTTTCAGCCTTTTTATGAGGCCTTGAGTGAGCGACCACATCTCTGTTCCATATGCCAGTGATGATATACGTTATATTATATCTCTATAGTATATCTTTCGTCTTGAGACACTGCGGTATTTGGGAAGTGAAGATACTATTATACACCCATCGACAATGAATATAGTATTGGCATAGACTAGTCTAAGGTAAATTGTTGAAAATAACGTAACTCACCTCGTGAATGAATACAGAATACAAGTATAAAAGTTAAGTTAGAATCTGAAGGATCCTACTGCAGGACAAAGGTTTGCCTTACGAATAACGGTAAGAGGGAGTAGGACATAATCCACCACACGAGCCCAGTATAGATTGCTAGAAGCAAGGTATTGGCTAACTTGCTGTTAGGGAATTTTCAGGCTCCCTAAATACGCCTCTTTCCTGACTTAAGGTGGTTTCAGTCCATACAAACGTTTGACGCACAATACGCGTCGACGGAATTAATAAAAGTAATATTAAATATATGGAAAAATAGTTTAGAAAATCTAGATGCCGCATATATAACATTTGCAATTTATAATATAATTAAATTACGAAGATATAAAGCTTTGCATATTTTGTATAAAAAATTTCAAAGCTTTATATCTTCGTAATTATATTATAAATTGCAAATGTTATTTTATACGCGACATCTAGATTTTCTAAACTATTTTTCGATATATACAAAGTTTCGTATATTAATATCGTCTACGCGTATTGTGCGTCAACGTTTTGTAAAAAATTGACCCCTCTGCAACCACCTTAACAAAATAGTAAAAATAAACAATATAAAATGATACACACCCCATGAAAGGCGGGCTAGGTGACAAGGGTCGTGACAGATACTCGGGATGGAACTGTACGGACACGTAGTACGGGTGCGCCTCCACCATGGCGACCTCCATCCTCGTCTTAGTCTCGTCTTTGCCCACGAAGCGAAGACCGCCAGCTTCTAACCGCTCTATGTACTCTGGGTTCACTTCGTAGCGATGCCTGTGACGCTCTTCTATTACGTCCTTTTTGTACAGTTGTGCTGTGAAAGTGCATTGTGTAGTTAAGTAAAGGTTTTGACAGTGTGATATTTAACCAGAACTATGTGAATTATTGGTTTAATTGTTTAACTTGCACCTTTGTATACAACGATTTTGTTTTTTTTTTTCAGTACAAAAGTGGAAACTTTCTATTTTTAGGGTTCCATAGCCAAACATGGAACTCTTATACTTTCGTCCTTTCTGTCTGTCTGTCTGTAATTCTGTATGCCCCGCCTTAATTACTAGCTCATTTTTGAACCTATTAAATCGAAATTTGGCATGAAGTCAGAGAACCCAAAAACAGAAATGTGGTAGTTAACATTTATTCGACACGCTCTTGGGCGGTTTTCTATGATAAAATTGGTTTAGATAAAGTCAAACACAGAACCTCCTTTTTTTTAAGACTTAAAATCAAACAGATAAACTCACTTTTCGATTTACAAGAACACTGCCGACACTGCACTGCAGAATTTGTATTCTTGGTAATAAATAAATAATAATTACGGCCCGAGAAATACCAAAAGAGATACAATTATAATAATACTGTGGATACGATAAAAATAAAAAAATTACTTCATTCCTTAATCAATTTTGGGACAGATATATAGGTGTCTTTCACAAACCACAACTTACTTATTATGCTTGGTTCCAAATAAGTCTTCCTTTTCCCTAGTCTCATAGTACCGCCAAGGTCACCAGGATGATGTTCAGGCATGTCTATAACCAGTTTATCGTCACAATTAGGATTAACTTCGGTGCTGTTAGCCCCCTTCAGCCCGAGGACGTTCCTCGCGAACTCTATGACAGAAGCCTGGAGGCCCAGACATATGCCAAGCATTGGTTTTTGTGTCTCGCGGCACCATTGGCACGCTTCGATCTTTCCTTCAATACCTCTCTGTCCGAAACCACCGGGGACTATGACGCCACTGGAATATACAAGTACAGGTTTGAGTACTAATAAAACATTTGAACATTTCACTCGACTGTATGTTTCATTGCCATAAATAAATGCAAAATGCTAGAATGCACCTACATATAACTACTACAGTTGAGGAAAACTATGTTATAATTTATGAACATAAAATTAACAGGTGTGGATAAAAGTTAAGTAAGTTTTGTATACAGGGTCCTGCTTTGTACGCAGACAGTTTTTTTAAGGGGATGATTAATACCATCAATCTTAATAACTTTCACTATGGGACCAACATCGAAATCGTGAAAAAAAATTGGCCGTCCCATAGATCCAACAGGTTTCCAGTAATGTACTTGTATGTATGTGACAACAAATTTCTTTGTGTTTCGATGTTGGCTCCATATAGAAAGTTGTACGTTGTAAGTTGTAGTTTGGTGGTCTACATTTAAAAAATTGCCTCATTAAATATTACCGGGGTCTTTTTGTTACACCATGTATACAAAACACATTATCAAGTTCAAGGAACTCGGCCTTTAAATTAAAATATAACTGTTTTGCATTACAACAAAACAGATATTATGAGTGAGAGAATACATGCAGCATTGATTGAAGAAGCATCCATAGATTCTACCTTAAATTTGGCTAAATAAACGAACTTACCATCAACTCTCTATACTTTCCTCTATATCTGTCTCTTTCACTCTGCTAGATTGGCGCCTCGAATCTGACAAGGCGCGCTCATTTGATGTTTACTTCATAGTCTTCATCAATCACCAGCAAGCACCTTGCTGCAATGCTGCATGTATTCTCTCACTCATAATATCTGTTTTGTTGTAATGCAAAACAGTTATATTATAAGTTATTCGAATACATGCAGCATTGATTGAAGACCTGTTTGCTATCTGCTGGTGAAAGAGTACAAACGCTATGTGAAAATAAATGAAAATGTGTATGTCATAAAGCCATCATCATCAACAATGGGTACATTAACACAAGTCCTGTATAAAAAGGAAAAATACACCATAAAATAACTTTTATAATAGTAATAGAATAGAACATAATAGTCTTGATAATGACTAAATGTTATCTCACTCAATGTAACTAGGTATTTAAAATCAACAGATTGCTGTTGAAAGAGAAAAACAATTTAAGATTAAATTTCTACACCTGTTGAGGCATAATCTTAACCATCATACAGAAACAATCCTCAGAGATCATTACAGTTACATTACATTTGAAGTGGACACGATAGGCAAGCAAGCATTACAGTTAATTCAAACCACTGAACTTATTAGGTAGATGTATGAAAAATTATTTAATAGTAGGTCCTCATTCTTAACAGTATTATACGGTACTGTTTATCTGAGAACAATACAATTTCCGAAATAAAATTTACCAGTAAGCTTTTTTCATGATTCTCTCCATAGACCGTTTTGAGTTCTGATAGCTGGTCTAATAACATAAGATATTATTAGATATTAGATAAGAAAAAGATTAATTACATCATTCTCAAAACAACTCTTCTCGTTGACCCAAGCTTCATTACACGTTGTACTGAGCATAAGGACTCCACAGTATGTTGTTGCTCATTAGCTAGTCAGCTGGATTGTTAACATTTTCTGTGTCTGGAGCTGAAGTTGGGTTATTATATTTATTTATAATTATTAGGTTTATCTCACCACTACACTACTCTACCTGGTACTCTCGGATCTATCAATATCTGCATTGGGTTAATTTTCTAGCCAATCAAATACTAAACTAGTGTCACATATTGGCATCCTTCTCTCCTGGTATTTAGCTAACAGGATATTTTGTAATTTTATAATGGTCCAGCTGCACGGCAGGTAAAACCTACTGACCTATGGCAGAGTATTGTCTGAGATGTCCATAAAATTCTGCCCACATATCCCATATGGAGCTCTAGAATCTACACCAAACGAAGTTACTCAGTTACTCAGACCCTATTTTATAATGTAGTGTCTGGTAGATGTCTTATCGCAGATTGTTAAGACCGATTCTCTTTAGTAGGAGTTCCTTTCGTTTAATGACCAGTCAGTGCACTGCCTGATTAGCCTCCCCCCCTCCTTTTTTAGGGCTAAGGGTTTTAGTTTCTCCACCCGTGGTGGGCTCCTGCTCAAGTCCTTACCCCAAGAACTGAACAGAATGTAAATTGTCAGTTGGCAGCACTTGTGTGTCCAAGTTGTGGTACTATCAAAATGTATTGAGCCATGTAAAGTGAAGGTGGTACAGTTATTGTGGATCTATATTGAGTGGTGGGAGAGAGCGCCCATGCCAACCCGAAGATCCAATGTGAAATGAATGCCTCGCAATATTCGCAATAGATTGTTGGACCATCTCTGAAATCCCAACCTTCACAACTATCTATGATTGTCTTTTCCTAGAAGTGAACAAATCAACTAAATCAAAGTCAACGGTCTACGCGACCGGGATGGTGATGAACTGATGAGTGATGAGTGCCCATCCAGCAATGGATTCTAGATAATCGGTTGGTATTACTAAGGCAGTCAGCAACGCTGATATGTATATGCCCCTGATCTATGTTCGACCTCCGTGGCCGGGGGCGGCGACGAGTGCCATTCCGGCCCTGCATCCTAGATAAGAGGTCGGTAATGCTACTCCATATGCCCCATGTTCTGAATGCGATCTCCGAGGCCGGGGGCGACAAGTGCTATTCCAGCACTGGGTTCTAGATAAGAGGTCGTTAATGCCACTGGGTATGCCCCATGTACTAAATGCGACCTCCGAGGCCGGGGGCGACGAGTGCCATTCCGGCACTGGGTTATAGATAAGAGGTTGGTAATGCCACTGGGTATGCCCCATGTACTGAATGTGACCTCCGAGGCCGGGGGCGACAAGTGCTATTCCAGCACTGGGTTCTAGATAAGAGGTTGGTAATGCCACTGGGTATGCCCCATGTACTGAAAGCGACCTCCGAGGCCGGGGGCGACGAGTGCCATTCCGGCACTGGGTTATAGATAAGAGGTTGGTAATGCCACTGGGTATGCCCCATGTACTGAATGCGACCTCCGAGGCCGGGGGCGACAAGTGCTATTCCAGCACTGGGTTCTAAATAAGAGGTTGGTAATGCCATTGGGTATGCCCCATGTACTGAATGCGACCTCCGAGGCCGGGGGCGACGAGTGCCATTCCGGCACTGGGTTCTATATAAGAGGTTGGTAATGCCAAGTATTGTATATGCCCTATTATCTATATTCGACCTCCGCGGTCGAGGGCAGCGACGAGCACCCTTCAGGCACTGCATCCTAGATAACTGGTCGGTAATGATGATGGTAATACCATTGCACATGCACCATGTTATGTACGACCTCCGCGGCCGGGTGCGACGAGTGCCATTCCGGCACTGGGTTCTAAATGGATAGTCAGTAAAGCTATTGTATATGCCCTATGATCTATATTCGACCTCCGAGGTCGTGGGCGTTGACGGGCGCAAAAGCACTGCGTTAGATAATCAGTCGGTAATGCCATGCATGAACCCCACGTTCTGTCTATGACCTTCGAGGTCGGGGGCAAAAAGTACCATGCCATTCCGACACTGGGAACAAGATTTGATACATATTTGTACCTGAAGTGAGCACCCCAGACCACATCCGATGTGTCTGATTCAAATGTGCTTCACCTTATGTGCAGAACCACCGAACTGTGGTATAATGGCCTTCCGCCATCAGGAAAATTCCTGCTGCACAGGGACAGAGAACTGATACTGTTGACATTGCAATAATCGCTATCTGGTTATATTGGCAAAGCCTAGGAGAGCTAACTGGCACTAGGTTCTATTATCTGTAGATAACTAGCGCATGCTATTGTAGCTCATGGTATTGTTATACAATACAAAACGGTTCAAATACTACAGGTTCAGACTAAGTGCAAGCGCAGCCTAGTATTGATATGCCAGTATTGTTAACTTAAACTCAGTATGGTTGTGTGACCAGGAAGAAAATGTCTACATAAATCAAGACATCCAATCACTGTGGGCCAAAGGAACTCTTTGAGTCTAATACGATAAAACTGCAAAAGACCAGAGGGCCTAAAAGGAAGGCTGGCTGCAGTACCCGATCATAATTATAAGACAGCAATTAAAAAAGATTTTGTCCTTCCGTACTCCTTATCAAGAACATCTTGAAAAAAAAGGGAAACAAATTCGGTAGGCACATCTAGTGTTCTTCTTTAAGTTTTTAACCATCTTTGACACATAAAATTCTTGCAAAGGAAGGTGGCAATGGTAATGGGTTTGTGATCATATTTATACCTACATAAGTTGATCTGTTTTATGTCAAACTCCTTTTAATCTTTAATGTATATTTTCTACAGGTATGCCTAACATTGCAAATATGGGTGATATTTCACCCCCCATTCCGGGGAACTTTGGTAAACCTATTTGTTTCTAACTGTAAGTATGTATGTAATAAGACTTATAAGGTATAACGCACTTTAATTGACTAGAGACACTTAATGATTTAAAATGTAACAGGTAGAATGCCACTCGGCTGAAAAAGTGTTCAATGCTCAATGGGGTTGTCTAAGGGTTGTTTCACACATACCGCAACCACATCACGTGAGCGGGCACATATTTTGTATTGAAAATGAACTGTAGAATTTACACGGTACCACATTCTGCTATCATTACTGACCACATGGGTTATATCGACCACATCACAACCACAACACCACCACCAGCGACACCGCACACTAGGTAGCGGCTGGCCACATTGCAGACACAACGTTGCATTAACATAACGACAGTGCGCACACACCTGTGCCAGAGTCAATCTGTCTGTCTGCACACGAAGTAAACACCTCGCAATTACTGGTGACAACGCAACCACATCGATATTTTGTTGGTACGCAACACAACTGCAAAAACTGCAGCGACACTTTTCACAAAACCACTGCTTGACCACTTTCTCTTCTTTCAGGGGGTGGGTATAACATTCTTTTGATCAATATTAGAACGTAAATAACCTAGTATAGGTGAGCTTAAGATTATAGGTGTCACAGAGATTGACTAAATATTGGTTCAGATATCAAATCTGTTGTTTGTTCCTAGGAACAATAGTATACATGTTCTGAGTGTTTTGTTTAGCCATAAATAGCCGAAATACAAAGGATCATACCTACTAGATCCTGAAAAATAGGTAGTTAACTTGGCTAAGGTGTCAGCACAGATATGAATCATAAAATTGTTGGGAAGCAATTAAAGAAGCCATCCTCCACTTGATTGAAAGATGTAGAGGTAACTCACCCCTGTCCTGTAGGGTTAAGAGCGTCAAAAGACCCTTCGAAGAGGCCGCTCTTTATCCAAAGCAGCGGCATTAAAGAGGTGACGTTCATTAGTGCTTCTACTTATTTTCTGCACACCGTGAGGGCACCTCTTTGACAAAACACGCACAGAACACTCACAAAACAACCTTTCCGTGTAATTTACACAGTAAAACATTGCAATTTCACTGTTTTAAACAAGTTTTAAAGTTAAGAAAAAATTTTGCAAGCTTCGGCGGCAAAATCTATAAACGCTATGAAGTAAACATCAAATGAGCGCGCCTTGTCAGATTCGAGGCGCCAATCTAGCAGAGTGAAAGAGACAGATATAGAGGAAAGTATAGAGAGTTGATGGTAAGTTCGTTTATTTAGCCAAATTTAAGGTAGAATCTATGGATGCTTCTTCAATCAATGCTGCATGTATTCGAATAACTTATAATATACAATTATTATTGTAACAATATTATGTTTCAGTCCTGCATAATAGTTGAAAAAGTCTCATCCATGTTAAAAGATTTACTTATGAATTTAGCATGAAAAACTCAGGATTTCATAATAAGAAATGAACATACTCGCTCTTGCAGAGATCCTGCCAAGCCTTGTGATAGCTGACGGGATCATCAATTTTAGTCTGTCGCTCCAAATTAACAGCCTCGATGTACGTAAGTACCAGCTTACTACTCGCTGCGATGCACGCATGTTGTAGTGCTTTAGTCACACTAGCGTAACTATCTTCCAATTTGGTATACTTTCCAACGAGAGCTATATTCACTTCTTTACGTAGATTGTCTACGCGTTTAGCTAAATTGCGCCATTTCTGCATGAACCTAGAATTTTAAAAATGTAGCTTAGTAGGTTAATGATTGTAAGCATGAACAAAGTAACTTAGTAACTTGTAAATAGCATTGATAAAAGGCGACAAAAAGTCGTCATAACTATTTATAAACATTATTTTTATCACATCAGGAACTATAGTTAGTTGAACAAGAAATGTTAATTATAAATATTTGAACCATAATTAAGATACATTATTTATGATACATTGGTGTATTTTATTGAATAAGTTACCTGCTTGGGCGCGGCATAGATATATTCAACTGGAGTCTTTCATTTAAGTACTGTACTACGCCTTGGGCCTCCATTAGTAAGGGTACATGATATACTGAGGTTAAATCGTGGACACATATTACCTGTTTATAATTTAAATAAGACAAAATTACACGTACAAAAATTTCAAAATTTAATTTTATAATTATTCATATAAGCAGTGGCATTTCGGACACAACATAATTTCAATAGTTTTTTGCACGGATCAATGAGAGGTTAATCTGAATTCTGAATAAGTTGCAGTTTTCTGCAAAATCTAAAAGATTTTTTTCTCATTGATGTATCGCAATTCACAGAACAATTCTACAGATTACAAAGTCCAGTCGAAAGTTAGTTACTTTCGACTGGAGCATGAAATCTGTAGAATTGTTCTTAATTTCAGGATAAAAAGTATCAATGCATGTCACCACTTCATATGCTTTGCAGATTTTATGCTCCAGTCGAAAGTTAGTTTCCAGGCTATGAAAACTATTCATTTTATTGGGTCAAACTTTTTCTCACAAATCAATCATTTTGATAACAGCTATCATTTATCCAAAACAAATTATCATAAAAAGTCAATTAAGGGCTCCCACACATAACTGCGACGTCGCATCGCAATGTCAAATATCTGCCAGCCCTCAATGACTTATTACGATGACATATGTATGATTATTGAACGCAGCGGATCGCAGATTTTTGCGATGCGATGCGACGTCGCAGTTATGTGTGGGCACCGTAAAACATGATATTCCGAAAATGTCCATAGGTAACTAATATACAGGGTGAAATTGATATCATTAGCATCCTTTTAAACTATGAGTCTACCCATCTTATCTTATCTTGTTGTGGGGGCTGGCAAGCTAGCAACACTTCGGCCCAGTGGGATCTTTAGTGTTAGCCCCAATACTTTTTACTTTCTTCACCCTTCAAATACATGGTCAATGAAGGAGGCAATACCATTGAGGGAAAGAAGCCTAAGATCTCCCGGTTTTGGATATCCATCAAGTCCCATCAAACTGAACAACTTTTACTATGGGAGCAAACCAATCGGAGCAAAAAAAAAGTCTGCTGTCTCATACTAAACTGCAACGCCTACTCGACTCAAATGTTTGCAACAGCTGATTATTTTTTTGCTTCGATCGGTTTGCTCCCATAGTAAAAGTTGTTCAGTTTGATGGGTAGACTCTTAGTTTAAAAGGATGCTAATGATATCAATTTCACCCTGTATAGTAACAATCCACAACATGTTTCTTCATGCCACATAAAAGTTTAGAATATTCTGTCCTCAGTGTCGTTCAACCTACAAGTACGGGAGTGTTCCGCAATAAGCATCATCATTACAATAAATAAACCTGTATAGCATCATCAATTAAATTTAACTAATCAAATAAACCTGTCCTTTAAAGGACAGGTGTATCGGATGTAATATATACAGTGAGGAAACTAAAATGGAAATGGATTGGTCACACACTCCGAAGCAGGAAAAACAAATGGTCTAAAGACATCACTGTATGGTATCCTCGCGACGGAAAAAGGAGAAAGGGAAGACAGAGAAAGAGATGGGAAGATGAAATTAAGGAAATGGCTGGCGCAACATGGAGGAGAAAGGCAATGGACAAAGGGTTATGGCGAATTCTAGGGGAGGCTTTTGCCAAAGGGCAGACTGGCATAATTGAATAAGCAGAACCCATAGATGTATGTATTACTAGCGTAAGATAGGCCCGTCAGAATATTTTACAAAAACCTTCTTCATAGAAACAAAAATTGGCGCCATCTGTCATAACTCGTATACGAACTATATCGTGTCATATATTTTCTTTGATCGTTGTAGTGCTCTAAACTGACATTTTTCCTTTCATTTTAGAGCCAACGAACTGGGGGACAATAGTCAAGCTCATAGGCCATGTCCTTACGCTAGTGATATATATGTATTTGGCAGAACCATTCTGGATGTCAGAGATAAATAAATATTAAAATAGAATAGAAGAAATAGAATGTAAGATCTTTAATATGTAAAAAATTGTCAGTAATAAAGGCTTGATTTTATTTTATTTATATTTATTTAATCAAATAAACCACCCCATATCATATCCCAACCAATTGCCCATTATGCTGGCTGGTAGCATTGCCTCGCTGGCTATCCAGCCAATAAAAAGGATCGTAAAATAAAAAGTTTGCTTGCTTACCTGTTCAGGACCAACATGGCAGAAATTTGAAATTTTTTCCTTGACTGTGTGGTTGATTGGTTTTTCTGAACGGCACAAAATAAGATCCGGTGACAAGCCAAGTCCTCTCAACTCACGAACTGATGATTGTGTCGGCTTTGTCTTCGGCTCACCAGTTGATTTTGGCTGAAACAAATTTTTACTCTATGCCTACATTTTATATTCTACTGTAAAAGTTGGTATTTCTTGAAAGATTCATTTGAAAAAAGGAAATAAAAGGCAAATAAACTTGTTCAACTTAATATTAATTTAGTCCACTGCTAGGGTACACAAGCCTGGGTGAGTTTTGTAATAAATATTATGGAGTTATCTACATTTTTAGCATGGTGAGGTGACGACGTAAACCCTGGAGGGCAGTGGATAACAACAATCTAATCTAATAAAACTACAAAACAAAAATAGAATACCATTTCATTAAAAAAAGCTATATGAGCATTACTATTACTAATTTCCTATACTAAAAATTATAGCTGCGTATAATAAATTACACCATGAAAATAAATAAAAATAGTACAATGCAGCTTATAACTTCAGAACTGAAAAATCCTCTAAAAGCTTTAGAGAAAAGCTCACCTTTTGTACATGTGTACTCTGATAATCTTGTATGTATTTATAAGTGAAGAATAAAATGATAAATAAATAAAACTTTAAGCCTTACAAATTCCTGGAATAAAATAACCTACTAACTTACCATAGGCACCAGGGACACATGAGCACAGCAGAAGTTTTCCCTCTTCACTCGGAACTGAAACTGCCTGAATGCCTCAACAAATGACATGCCCTCAATATCACCTATAGTGCCGCCCAGCTCCACGATACACACCCTCGGAGGTGTATTGTCTGCGGTGACCGGAATGTGGGCTACTCTTTGCACCCATTCTTGTATTGCATCTGTTATGTGAGGGATAACTGGAAAAAGTATGGGTTAGTTAGTTGTTAATCTCTTTTATCTAACCAAAAAGTCATGGTTTAGTTAGCTCTTTTATTTAACTAATTGTATTGGATAATTTGTATGTCCTATCTTTACCTTCTAAAAACAAAGAATCATTTATTTGAGTAAGAATGATAGATATTATTTGGTTGGTTGGTTTTTATTCACTGCTCATCTCAAAATATCCAACTTGACAGTGTGCTAACACTACTGGAATGTGAAACGAACCTATCTGCTAGACAGGCTAAAGTGTCCGAACCAAAAGAGTACCCATAAAGAGTAACAATTATGCGCCTGTCTTCATTTGATCAACCAACCACGTGCACGTTTGTAATGCCGTGCCGTGGTGCTGTAGGAATTCATAAAAACTACACAATCAAAATGAATTTCAACAGTTTCAATGTTTTTCATCGTACTCACACAGACTTATGTTTGTGTAGGTTAGTCTGGGACACTTTTTTCAAGAATTTTGTATTAAACCCAGCCAGCATCCATTATTTAGTATGTAGATGCCTATGATCGATAGATAGGTTGTCAGTAGCAAATTTATATTGTCTCACACTTTATTTTTATCTGTGCAAGTTGTAAGTGTGACGATATATTAGAATGTGAAAGTTCTCACCCTGCACCGTTTTCCCGAGATAATCGCCACGTCTTTCGCGCTCAATAACCTGCTGAAATATCTTGCCAGTTGTTATATTGTTGTCCCGATGCAGTGTGATATCCAAGAACCGCTCGTAGTTGCCAAGATCAAGGTCGACTTCGCCCCCGTCATCGAGTACGTAAACTTCACCTAGAAAACAAAAATAGACGAAATAAAATCACGCTGTACGACGTAGCAAAACAGGTGATCAAAATCTGAGAAAAGATGAAAATACTGATGCCGCCTGGCTGCCTACTCACCGTGCTCGTATGGAGAGAAAGTGCCTGCGTCGATATTGATGTAAGGATCAATTTTTATAGAAGTAACATCGATTCCGCAGCTCTTCAAAATTGTGCCAAAGGAACTTGCGATGACTCCTTTTCCTACACCACTTATCACACCTCCAGTCACAAGAATGTATTTCATGTCAGACATTTTTAACAAAGTTACTTTTCACTGACTGCTATCAATACATAAGATTGGAATAAAATTGATTTTATTGTATTGAAAATTGGAAAAGATTTCCACGTGCGGAAAGTGCAAGCAATTTTTTCATAAAATGTTTACGGCTCTGGATGCTTGTCCTTTTTAAGCTGTTCCATTCCAAAGAGAATGGAATGGAATCACAAAGAGAATATAATCACTACGTTTTAAGAGACGGGACTCCTTGGAGCAAAATAATCGTACAAAACGTCAACTTGAAGCAACCATCCCATAGCCAACATAGAGCAACATGTTGCCAAGGCTGCCAATATTGAAAACAAAATGACAAGTGCAGAGTAGTGATGTGCTGTGAATATTTATCGATATCGATAGTTGCAGAAAAAAAAATTGCCATATGGTTAGTTAATATTGAAAAATTGCAGATTTTATTAGTGATGAATTGATGTTAATCCAATCACTAGAATAAAACAAACAATTAGCCACCTACTAATAAGTCCGGGACTGTCTTGAGATAAAGAAAAGACATTTGTAGGTATTAATAATCATAATTAATTTACATAAAATTATACCACATTGAAATAATAGGTTAGATTGGCTATCCTAACTATTATGAAACTCTTAAAGAAGACTCTATGTACATTTAAGATATTTTATTTTATTTTATTTAATATGGCACACCAACAGTATACATATTTAAACATTTACAATAACATAGGAACGCTAAAAATCTATTTCTAATACACACACATAACAGGCGCACACAGCATTGGCCAGTAACACAAGTAATCTACAAATATATATAAATCAATACAATAACAAAATAGAAAATTTCAACATTCAAACCATCACCGCAAACGAGTGAGGATTGCGGTGCGTTCCTGAACAAAATGTGCGTTATGATATCATAAATAATCAAAACTAATAATTCTGGGCTATAAAATAAATAATGTGTGGTATAAGACCCAAAACGGGTTACTTTTAATGAGCTTTGTTGGTTTTTTTTTATTTTAAAATTAAATATCTCCATAACTTTACTGGAGGACAATTGGTTTTGCATACTTATGTTAGGTAACATAAGTTCTAAAATGCCCACAACATTTGGTACCTGGGTCCTATTTAATAAACGTTACAATTGTCATTTACAATTACAATTCAGGGTACATTGCTGATAATGTTAGTGACACATTACCTACTACATGTTTAGCGTCAATAGTAACCAGCAATGTACCCTGAATTGTAATTGTAACGGCCCTGGCCGTATCAGCGTAGAAACTCATACTAATTCAAACGAGATACCGTAAACTAGCAAGGATTACGCATGATACAATATGCATGTTAATGTCACAAATAAATTGTAGACTCTCTTGCTGACTGTGCATTACTGCAACAGGATATTGTCCAGTTATGTAGGTTCTGTGATGTAAATCATTTAAAATTAAATGTTGACAAATGTTATACTATCACGTTCTCCCGTAAGTTACAACCTATAATATATGATTATACAATTGCCGGTAAAGTAATTAATCGAGTGAGTCAAGTAACGGATTTGGGAGTTATTTTGGACTCAAAGTTGAATTTTAATGCTCATGTAGATATGATAGTCAACAAAGCTTTTAAACGCTTAGGTATGATATTACGTTTCGGTAAGGTTTTTAATAATGCTTCAACTCACAAAATATTATACTATGCGTATGTAAGAAGTATTCTTGAATTTGGTTGTGTTGTCTGGAATCCGCAATATGCAGTGCATGTTTCATTGTCTCTTCTCGGCAAATTTGCCGTACTTACCTATTGTTTAACTGTATATCTAATCGCCTAAACTCTTAATCTTAATCTAAAATGTACATGAAACTTACTCATAAAACCTCATGGATTGTCTCGATAATGTAATAGAATAAAGATGGCAACACTTTCACTTGCCGAATTTGTCTAACTGTAACCATAATCCAAATTCATATAACGCCAGAAAAACTTATTTATCACTCTCTATTTGCAACGTAATGTTTAACTGGCATCTGTCGAAATTGTTTACTTAAGCAACTATAATTGAAATTATTTACCTAACTATAATTGTAATTGCTTAAGTCTAATCTAAATTTATATAAAGTCACAATACCGATGTTATTTTTAACTATGATGCTATGTTTAAGTTGGCAACATTTTCACTTTCCAAAATTGTTTAGCTATAACTAACTGTAAATTCGTAACTCAAATTTATGTTATGCCAAACACCGAAGTATTTTTTCATAGAAATTGTATAAAATAGTTTTTGGGACCTCCGAGTCTGGTATTTGTTTACTAGTTTTAGATATATTGTTTTTTTATTAAGACTGTTTGTGTCCAAAAATGAAAAATAAAAATAAATAAAATAATAAAAATAATTAAAACTAATAATTCTGGACTATAAAACAAATAAAGTGGTAAAAATTAGTAACTTTTAATGAACTTTACAGAGTTTTTTTTTTACTTTAAAATTAAATATCTCCGTAACTTTACACCGTAGGACCATTTTTAAAAAAAAATATATAAGATAATATAATATTAGCCCTAAAATACCCACAACATTTAGTACCTGTCCGTATACAGCTTAAAAACTCATACTAATTCAAACGAGAAACCGCAAACTAGTGAGGATTGCGGTGCGTTCCTGCACAAAATGTGCGTGATGATATCATAAATAATTAAAACTAATAATTCTGGCCTATAAAAACAAATAAAGTGGTAAAAAAACCAAAACGAGTAACTTTTAATGACTTTTGTACAGTTAATTTTTTGAAACTTTAAAGTTAAATATCTCCGAAACGTTACACCGCAGGACAATTTTTTTTGCATAACAATGTAAGGTAATATTCGCCCTAAAATACCCACAACATTTGGTACCTGGCCGCTTAAAAAAAAAAGATGCCAATATTAGCCCCTTGTTTTTTTTATTCATTTTAGGAAAACTTACGGACTAATTATAGGATAGTATGTAGTGAGCCGTATGGATATAGAATGGCAGTGGGTTTCAATTTTGTCTTTTTTTATGAAAATCTTCCAGGCAGGAAATGTTTCTCGCAAATAATAATTGGTTCATTTTTCAATTGGTATGTAGGTACGCTAGATCTTCATTTCCAGTAACTTGAACCCATTTTTTGCATCTGAAAATAAAACATGTATACAAAAGTGTAATCTTATCATATCATCAAAAATATGATGGATGATTTTTGTATGGTGGATGTTCTGATGTTTCAGAATATCTCTGACTACCTCCTCGGGGAGCATAGTCGTTCGTATCCGTATGCGTCTGCATGTATGTATCAACAATTATATCGATATCGACATTTCTCCAAATCCCTCACTTCTTTACAAATACTTCCCGCTCTTAACGAAAATGATTGCCTAAATATAAACCTGCGCTGATAAATAGGATAAATTTATGCTTACCGAGCTTCATCCAGTGGAAATCTTGCTATGAAGTTACGTTTTTTACCATCTTTTCTTTCCGACCTTTCACAGCATATTTCGCATTTCTAGTACTTAATTTTAAGCTTTTATGGTGGAATATCACGTAATACACTGAGTTTAATTGTTTTTTATGTTTTATATTCAGGTTTATTTATTAATTCTAAATATAATAAACACCCAAAAACATTTTAAATAATTTAGACAGAGTCCGTTTCATAACGTGTGAAAAACATTTGAATTACGTCACGTGACATTTTATGAAAGAGAGGGTCAAGAAAAGAGACGAATATAGACGCCCATTCAAGTTCTGCCCTATCCCATACATTTTCTCGCATCTATGCAGTTGCGATAGACTGGGAATCACTACTCTCTGATGGAAATTCATTGTACACACGGCGACAGGTCAGGTTAAGCGGGGTCCGCTGCGCCATGTTATCGTGTTTGCAAACATTGTTTTCTAACTTTCCCCTCCCCCGCAGGCGAACGCGGGTGATGTTATCCATTTGCATCGGAAAACATTACCCACGTTCGCCTGCGGGGGAGGGGAAAGTTAGAAAACGATGTTAGCAAACATTATAACATGGCGCAGCGGACCCGGCTTTAGAAGTTGGATTAGAAGTTAATCGCTGCTAATCGTGCGAGAGGGTGCGGTATGTTGTTGTTGTTTCGTCTCACAGCACGCTGCACCCGCGCCAGCAGCCGCGTCTATGCAGGCTCTCTACCGCACTATTTCGTGTTTTGTACGTAGTGTAGTAATTATGGGTATATAGGGTGCGTAACCTGATGTGTCGCCGTGTGTACATACATATCTTTTCGCACAGTTCTCGCAGTTCATTCAGTGCTGCCACTGCTGCCATAGAACAGTAAAGTTATACGCATTGTAATACCTATGCCAGCTTCCTGGTTATACGAATCACAGATTACTGATGTGTAGCAATTTGAACCATTATTCAAACAATAATTATTCCAGATTCAAACACATTTTTATCTTTGTATCTCGGCCGGCCTCAGTTCTGTCAACCGAAGGACCGAACCGACCGAACACCTACCCAAAATCTTCTGTTTAACCGACGACGCAAAAAAGAGGAGTCTTATAAGTTTAATGCTTATGTCTGTCTGTCAGTCTGTCAGTGTCTGTCTGTGGTATCGTGTCTCCCAAACGGGTGGACCAAATTACGACGCGTTTCTTTTTAAAAAGAAAGCGAATTTTTGCGAGTGTTCTTATTTTATTTCATAAAAATCGGCCGAAGCCAACATGTAGAGGCCCGTTCAAAAGACAAGTTAATCTAAATGTAAGCGATACACAAATGGTGGATACCATCTCCGAGCGCACAACATGATATACACGGGGATGGTTTATTATTATTATATCAGCCGTCATTGTCCCATTGCCCACGCCAAAAACAAACATTTAAAAGATGAAAAATAATTCAGTCACCTTTTTGTTGAACGAAAATGTATGTTTTACTTTTTAACTCTCTTTAAGAATTTTTACAGCACTTTTTGATGCGGTAGCTATGTGATGTGATTCGTCTTATTTTATAGGTACAAATGAATCCACAAACATAATGAATCATAATCCCTTCTCTATCGTTAGTTATATACAGGATGAAATTGATATCATTGGCATCCTTTTAAACTGAAAGTCTACACATGAAACTGAACAATTTTTACTATGGGAGCAAACCGATCGGAGCAACTAAAAAATCTGATGTTGCATACATTTGAGTTGAGCAGGCACTGCAGTTTAGTATGGAACAGCAGATTTTTTGTTGCTCCCATACTAAAAGTTGTTCAGTTTGATCGGTAGACTCTTAGTTTAAAAGGATGCCAATGATATTAATTTCACCCTGTATATGTGCTATGTGTCAAAGTCAAAATTCTGCATGAATCCAGAGCCGTTAAAGAGATTATTAAAAATAGCAGAGTTTTTGGCGGGCATTCGTTAGCTACGTTTGGAGTTCACATATTTTATCGAATTTTTATAGTGAGTTTTGGTTCGTAAGATTTGTGTTGTTTTGCGTAACAAAGTGTCATGCAAGTGAACAATATACAGTTCAGTGAAATATGATGGTATAAAGCCGGGTCCGCTGCGCCATGTTATAATGTTTGCAAACATCGTTTTCTAACTTTCCCCTCCCCCGCAGGCGAACGCGGGTGATTTTTTCCGATGCAAATGGATAACATCACCCGCATTCGCCTGCGGGGGAGGGGAAAGTTAGAAAACAATGTTTGCAAACACGATAACATGGCGCAACGGACCCAGCTTAATATTATCACAAACATAGGTATATGGGTCGGGTCGTAAACAGGAAAAGTGTTCCGTTCTTTTGTAGCGCAGCAAGCGATCGGTTCACCTCTTTTCTGTGGACTTCTCTGCATTTCCTGCGTTTCTCGATTGCCTCCAAAAACTTCAAAGAATCGTTAAATCTTCGAACACCAACGTTTTATTGAAGACATCGGTTGTATGGGATATTATAATCTCTTTACCTTGAACAGAACAAAAAAAAAATTATGAAAAAAGAAAAAGTCAAAATTCTGAAGGAAGCGAAAGCGACGAGGCGACTGAAGTATTTGTTTGACCAAAACTATATTTTCTAGGAAAATTTAGCACAATGCCCAAGTATTATTGTGATTATTGCGACACCTACTTAACACACGATTCACCTAGTGTGAGGAAAACACATTGCACAGGAAGAAAACACAAGGACAACGTGAAGTTTTACTATCAAAAATGGATGGAGGAACAAGCTCAGCATCTCATCGACGCTACCACAGCGGCGTTCAAAGCCGGGAAGATCGCACAGAATCCGTTTGGAGGTAAAGGAGCAGCTATACCACCGCCTTGGGATCCTTCAGTGATGGGTCCGGGCGGGCCGCGACCGCCCGTGCAATCGCAGGGCGGGCCTCCCGGCATGCTTCCACCACCTAACATGGGACCCGGCGGTCCAATGGCACCGCCTATGATGATGGGACCGCACGGTCCCATGCCACCTATGATGGGCATGAGACCACCTATGATGGGACCTCTAATGGGTCCCATGGGCCCCATGGGACCTATGGGTCAGATGGGACAGATGGGGCAAATGGGCCAAATGCGACAGCCGTTAATGAATGGACCACCAATGAACAAATAGTGATTGTTAACTAAATACATTCAGTGTTTTGCAAGTGTAAATTTAAGAGACAATTAATACTGTAAAGTCAGGAGTAATTTTATGGTGTTGATTAAATAGTTTGTACTAAACTAAGTATTGGTTGTTTCCATGTTCTGTGACTTTGGCTACATTACAGTTGTATCATATCACCCATGTCTTGTCTTTGGTGATGTGCCGAGTCAACCTTTTTTAGTATTCAAATATTTTAGTACTCAAATAGTTCGAGTAATATAATCGAGTCTAAACTTGAGTCACGGATTCAAATTGAGTATTCAAATGCAGTAATTGATTTTCCACTTAAAGTCGCCTTAGGCCAGATTCGACCAAACTTTGATTTACAGAAGAGTAACTATACAAGGAACAATTTTATTCTTTTTATTTACTCCGAAATAACTCCATTTGTGCTCTACCACACTAAACGAAACCCATACTAAAAGAATGAATGTATAATCCACCTAAAGAAAAAGATTGTTGTATCCATACTTATTGCAATGTTTTATACACATAATTGTTTTATACAGTTTTAATTTGTATACAGCTTTTTATTTATTTTTTTTTAAATTATGTGACATTGACATTTCATTAATCTCGGCAAAAGCTTTACACAGATTAGGGTTGGTAAACCGGAAAATCTGTTTACTCTAGAGTAACGGGTGACTCTTCTTATCGTGTGGGCAGAGCTCTGGTGTCAGAGTTTTTTCAGACCGCCTTACGGCCTCTGATGTCGTTTTCAATCTAAGAATAAAATTTACTTGTGTTTGGTCGAATTGGGCCTAGAGTGAAAAACTCGTAAGTGCAAAAGAGATAACTTTTCAGGAGTTAACATTTTTGTAAGTATGGGAGCATATGCGGGGTTCTTATTACATGCAAAGCATTACGAGTATCAGATTATTTTTTGAGTGAAGTCAGGACTTGGTTTGTGAGATTTTCTTTCCAATAATGTATTAATAAAAAAAATACCAAAATTTCATGCCCAAGGTTTTTACTCCAAGGTGACGATAAGTACTTAATTTTAGTGCTGATTTGTGTTTGCATGAATTGAATGGGTTGTATTTCACAAAATATTGTGGTTTTTTTGATAATGTTTAAAATGTCCTACTAACTATAAACATAATAGAAGATGTAAATTTAACTGTTAGTTTCAGGCCATGTGTGCATCTGAATACTAATTTAGTATACTCGAGTATGCAAGTACTTATAACTTATTATAAGGTACGAGCATTTACCCGCGACTTCGTCCACATAAATTATATACCAGATTTTAAGTCAGATCATAAGCTATCAAACAAAAAAAGTTTCATCAAAATCGGTTCAGTCGTTTTTGCGTGATGCGCGATCAAACAAACAAACAGACAGACAAAAAATGGTGATTTGGAATCAGGGACACCTAAAAACCATATCGTAATCTTTTTTTGTAAATATCTTCAATGTACAGACACACTTCTGTTACAGTTTTATAATAGTATAGATTTGAGTCAGTACTTGAGTACTACCTGACTTGGGACTTCAATAGGTACTTGTCATACCACCAATTTGTTTTAGTCTATTCAGGATTCAGTCAGTGCCGCGACACACAGAACAAAATCGTAATTGTATGAAATGCCCTAGTATGGGCTCCAAGGACGTAATACCCTAGCTTCATTCTATTTTAGATTTTGAAGCTAGTTAGACAGTGCCATCTCTTAAAATCTAACAGGCATGGATCGAGCAGTCAAAAATGGTTGTGGTTACGGCCAACCGAAAACGTCCCAGCTACTATCTCTGGTGGTAGTAGTCGTTACATAAAAACCACGTCAATGGCCGTAAGGCGGTCTCAAAAAACTCTGACACCATTAAGCTCTGCGCACACGATAAGAAGAAGATGAAGACAGAGAAAACAGACGGTTCCCCCTCCCCCTTTAACTTCTAAAATACTGGTGTAAACAAGCTGAAAATTTTTTAGAAAGAACTTTTCATGAAAAAATTATAACGGATGCTGTAGCGCAACAAGTTTCGGAAAAACAAGTTAACATGGATTGATTTCGTAATGACAAACCAGATGGAGTTGCACGAAATTAAATCCAGATTGTTTAGAAAGGACAACCGGCACATTCCCTTTACAAAATACCAGAAAATGTAACTATGGAAGTTTTGACTGCATGGTAAAATTTGTATGTAATAAATTGTGGGGTTTTATAAAAATTATTCAGATTTTATAATTTATTTTTATTTATTTACAACACGGGCGAATTAACTTGGCACCTAGCTCGCACGTGGCTCGGAATAAAAAACTCGGAAAACTCGGAAAGAATAACTCGAAAATGCGCTGGGACACGTGCAACAGTAACTGAAATGCTATGCTACGGCCTCGCACGACGACGGTCCCGCGGGGGAAGCAGGAGGGGTGTCAAATTCCGAGCCACGTGCGAGCCAGGTGCCAAGTTAATTCGCCCGGGTTGTAGCTAAATATAACTTTATATTTAGTATTAGTAATTTTTTACTAATAAATTATAGTTAAGCAGCAACATCAAAATGGCTGCAAATGTTGTTTGATATAGCTTTGTTTTTTTATATAAAAATGATAAAAACTAATAAAGCATTATAAAATAAACTAATTAATGCCTGCAATTAGTTTCTAGTGTTCGATAGTCCATAATAACAGTAGAACGTAAATTTTTTTTTAGTTTGTGTCGAATGTCCTTTCTCTTATTTTACGTATAGTACAATGGCTACGCAACCCTATCATGGGCAACACGCTCTTGGCTGGTTTTTAATATTGGTGTCACTATCACTAACAGTCCTCTGTGCAGGGTGTGCATGGAGGTGGAGGAAACGGCTGTGCACGTATCTACTGCTAGAATGCGACGAGCTAGCACACTATATCGGCAAAGTGAATATACTAATAGTGAGGGCGTTCTCGGGTAATCGACAGGCCTATCGTGCGGGGGGCGCGGTCCCAGTACCGATTCACCTGCGCGCTGTACCCCAACGGCCGGTGCCTCACCCCTCCGCACTCCGCGTAAACATAGACCCAACGCGTCCACTAAGTGCACCCACTTTATTGTATTTACGCTATGCTATCGGGCACAACACCTGAGATCACCGGGATCTCTTCCAGTTCCAGAAGTCTCCGGCAGCATTAACAAGCTGGTAGGCTTCCTGGAGGAGCTGGGATGGCAGGAGTAGTCATTCCACCTTACGCAAAATACGCGTCTAAGACGTTGCGTCGAGTTGTTGTTGAATTATCCTAAAACGAGCGAAGCAGCCCGAAACTTTTAGCACTATGGTTTGCCAGTGGCCAGAACTATGGCTTTTAATGTCGCTCACACCTTCCGCCGCTTCAGGGCCTCTACCCGCACATTCGAACTTCGCAATTGCGTGAACGTTTTCGTTCCAATATCAAGAAGTGCGGACCGAAACAGTTGGCGATGTATCGAACATCGAAATTCCGGGTACAAGACCTGGCCCTGTACCCGCACTTTCGATGTTCGCTAAATCACCACTGTTTCGGTCCGCACTTCATTGTAATAGAGTTGATATTGGAACGAAAACGTTCACGCAATTGCGAAGTTCGAATGTGCGGGTAGAGGCCCTGGTTCGATCCCCGCCCATCATACCAAGAAGTTTCAAGGCCTCACTACCTGGCACCTGCAATGGACAGAGTTAAGACACTGCTAAGGAAATGTGGATATTCTCAATATGACGTATATGTAGAATATCTCTGACTACCTCCTTGGGGAATGTAGTCGTGAACATATATTTTTTTGGTATACGAATGAAACGCTATAGCAACAAACAGTAATTCTGTATTAGTATATGTACATATATTATTACTTGATTTTAGAGAGTTAGTCACCACTTCTGAATAAGTTCTTAATAGCTTATCTAACCGATCGATTGACGTATCTGTCAGATAAGCTATTAAGAACTTATCCAGAAATGGTGAAATAGGTATGCCCTTACTTTCTTTGTAGTTCAATTGAACTAGATTGTATCGATATGGGTTCCATTTCTTCTCGGTCAGAAAATATATTCAGGATGAGATCCACAATTAGTATCAAGGCAATTATCACTGGTAATACTCCATTCAAGACGAGAGCGGTTTGTTTATTAGGTATCCCACTTTTAGAAAGCTCTTTAAATATCAATATTGATAGAGAGCATTCTAAAGCGCAGCATGACATCAAAGCATAGATGTGGAGAAATGGTGAGGCTAATATATTTCGGAAGGATGCACATACAAGAACTGCGAGGAATATGTATGTAGTGAATATAGTTATTGGAGCCAATAGGGCGTGACTGATGCCCAAAGTCGCGGTAGTTCTTTCGTTGATCAAGTTCGCTGTATTCACTACCAATGCGAAAAACCGAAGTTTCACTGAACAGTCTAAGCTCATCGATGTGTATCTACTACTCGAAGTGCTCTTCATTAGTGACCTCGATTGCTGCCTTGTCTTTTAGAATATCATTCTATAGCCTTGTAATTTATTACAAGCGTTAAATATATTTTCTTCTCATATTTTGAAAGGATCAGATTAATAAACTAAACTAATCACTGAATTGTTGACAGGTAGGTATAGACAATACCCAGAGATTTAGACAATACCTAGGTATGCCACCTTCCTGGGTCAGTGCATTGACAAAGAAAAGAAATACTGGCAAAATATTTACGCTATGGAAATGGGGACTTTTTCAGTTGTTCGCTAATTTTTCGGAAAGTCGTGTCTTGGTCGTATCTAATGTAGGTACCCATCCTCTAAGTAGGTACCCAATGTGGGTATTTGACTACATCTATCTATCTAATGTACCTTACTGATTTTATTGTATAAAGCTACTACTTATATATAATGTTAATAATGCCCTAGCTTTTAAGTTGCATGCTATTGCGGTGCCCTAACAGGGTGTCATGTCGTGAACTCATCCCAATGTATCAACTTTATGTACACATGATAAGCAATAAAGATTATGATTATCTATCTAAACTATTATAAAACTAACAATTATAAAACTATTATAAAAGTGTGTCTGTACATTGAAGATATTTACTAAAAAAAGATTACGATATGATTTTTAGATGTCCCTGATTCCAAATCACCAATTATTAGATTTTTTGTCTGTCTGTTTGTTTGTTTATTTGTTTGTTTGGGTGTTTGTTTGTTCGAGTATCACGCAAAAACTACTGAACCGATTTTGATGAAACTTTTTTGTTTGACAGCTTATCATCTGACTTAAAATCTGGTATACAGGGTGTAAATTAAAATAGGACAGCTACTTAAAGAGGTGCTTCAGACCATCAAACTGAACAACTTTCTCTATGGGACCAATATCGAAATCGCGAAAAAAAAATCTGCTGTCCCATACATTTCAGTCGAGTTATGTTTGCAGTTTTGTATGGGAGAGCGGAATTTTTTTTCGCGATTTCGATATTGATCCCATAGAGAAAGTTGTTCAGTTTGATGGTCTGAAGCACCCCTTTAAGTAGCTGTCCCATTTTATTGTACACCCTGTATAATTTATGCGGACGAAGTCGCGGGTAAAAGCTCGTACTATTATAAAACTCAAATTAAAGATTGAAAAATTAAATTTCGGGCGGGATTCGAACCCGCACTCTTCCAAACCGGGTAAGTGCGTTATCCAATTTTGCGTTTTTATTTATTACTAGTGTTAATCCGCGACTTCGTCCGCACAAATTATATACCAGATTTTAAGTCAGATCATATGCTATCAAACAAAAAAAGTTTCATCAAAATCGGTTCAGTAGTTTTTACGTGATGCTCTTTCAAACAAACAAACACACAAACAAACGAACAGACGGACAAAAAATCCAAAAATTGGTGATATGGAATCAGGGACACCTAAAAACCATATCGTTACTTTTTTTTGTTAATATCTTCAATGTACAGACACACTTCTGTTACACAGTATGATTATATGAAAATGCATGTTTTTGCTAATTTCCTGCCTTCCTTCCTAGTACCTTCTACCGATGCTTCCATTTCGATCATACGCCCTCGGCAATCTGAAACTGTGGACTCAGACCATCAAACTGAACAACTTTCACTATGGAGCCTATCTTGGGGAACTCACAAAAAATCAGCTATCCCATACTTTTGATTTGAGTCGGGTAGGTACAGCAGTTTTGTATGATACAACAGATTTTTTTTCGCGTTTCCTGATGTAGGCTCCATAGTGAAAGTTATTCAGTTTGATTGTCTGAGTTCACCGTTTCAGTCTGCGGAGAGCTGTCCCTTACAGCCTGTATAATTTTTAAAGCTGCGCCCGCGGCAAGGCGGCGCGATAAAGCGCTATCGCGCCCTAGCTCTCTTTTTGAGCGCGAACGAACGAGTTAGCAGGCGCGATAAAACGTTTATCGAGGCGCCCCATGCCGCGGGCGCAGGATATTTAGTGAATGTTATTGCAATGTAATAGGTAGTATGTGTTTGCAAAATCAGTTCCAATGATTTGCCCCAACATGGCGATTCCTTTGGATCGAGATTCCGAGCTAGGATATTTCATGTAGTGTAGTAGGTAGATACGCTTGCATTCTTGGAGACCGATTGCTATTCTAAGTAGTTGGAGTTTCTAGAGTCTAGACTACCTAGGAATTTACTTCAGGCTACTGGATGACAATAAGTGTTTAGAAGTACCTATAGTAATAGGTTTGTGTATAGGTAGATGAAATAAAAAATCGTATTATCATTCAACACATTTAATATTTAAAATTGTATTCCGAATAACTTAAAAACTTTGAAAAAGTTCAAAACACTACATACACAGTACACAGTCATGTACTCATCAATAAATACTTACGAACTAAATTTACAACTACGCATTTGTAGACTAATACAATTTTACAAGAACAAAATTGGCCCCATTTAGAGCAGTTAAATAAAATCGCACGGCTTTGAGCGTGAAATTATGGGTACTTTAAGTATAATTCAACACTGGTTTTGAAAATTCAGCAGGTGCCTGCAAAAATGGCACTTCTAGCAAGAAAAGACTAGATTAAAGCTTCTATATTCATATTATTGCATTATATACAAAATGTTTCTTCGAGTGAAATTGTAGGTAAAGCACCGCTCCAGCATGTAACACATATTAAATAGCGCTTATCATAAAGCTGTTTCTAACGTTGTGGGCGAAGTCTTTCCTCTTTCCGGAGAGGTTTTGCTTCTAGAAGATAACGGGCCAGCCGTTGTTGGGCTTTTGAATGAAGTAAACCTAGGAGGAGACGTTTCGTGAGGACTATTAAAGAACTCTGCTCGCTTTGCATGCATAAGTTCCGATCTGGACAGCCCTGGTGCCTTCGAGAAGTCACTTTCAAGTGGGAATATACCTCGGTCGAATTGTGCACATTCCGGAAAGTCGACATCAGCTTCCAAATTATGTTCATTGATAGGTATTAAATTTCGCCGGGCTCCGAAGTGCTGATTAGTTACAATAGGAACTGTTTTACACGGTGGGTTATTGGGAGATGTGTCATATTTTTCACCGGAGCTATTAGACTCGTCTTCATTATTAACTTCGGGAATGGGCGTTGATAGTACGTCTGATCTTGGACTTGAAAACCGCCACTGTGATTTAGGAGAAAGCAATATTTTCGGTGTATTTTTATGTTCTTTCATCAAAGCTCCGGTTCTACCAGGAGATGCAGGTTGGATGTTAGTTTTCATAATCTTTCTGTGTGTATAAGTTTTCGGAGAACCACTAAGATCAAGAATGTTTACATTTGATCTATTTGCAACTTGAGGCGGTTGATCTTGAGGCTTCTCTTTAGATAATTTCAATTGTTCTACAGCTGATAATTTTGTAGATTTAGTTTGAGGTTTTAAAGTATTTAACTTAACACTATGTTGCAACAAGAGTTTTTTGAAGTCCAGTCTTGAAGTTTGTGACATAGGGCCGTATCTATCGGCACATGTAGACTCTTGTTTCTGAATACCAAACGAGGGTCTAGCAGAATAAATTGGCATGTTCTGTTTTTCGGCCGGTGACCAGCTCATTCTAGTTCTTGGATCGCCTAAATAGCCTGTTTCTGGATGACGTTGGGTGCCTTTGGAGTACAAAGACGCTTCCGAATTTACTGGAGACAAACTTATTGTGGATAAAGCTGGAGATTCTGCCCGCTCAGGGTTATCTTTGATATTGAGCTTCTTTTTACTTTTATGTATAACAGCGTAAAGTTCTTCATTGGTCATAGTTGATTTGACTGGTGACAACATTTTACCACCAAGGTCTACTACAGTGTCTTTGTTTGATGGAGTCGAAGATTTAAAAGAACTTATCGTTCTGGGGTCTATTGGCGATATTCTAATAGACTCATCGGTTGGAATAGTCGTCCTTTCTGGGACAATACGAGGATCGTTTGAGCTAGAAGGCGAATAATTGTACTTCATTTCAGTTGCAATGGGTCTAGGTGCATTTATTTCTACGGTGCTTCGTTTAGGAAGGGTCCAGAACTTGGGTTGTGCTTTCGGCTGGTTCGGAGGATTGTCGTAGTTGATAACTCCGTGTCTGCCGCGAAGATGAGCCGTGTGGTACCGGTGGAGAGTAGGATTGATTGCATTCAAGTCGACTGTGGGACCCTCTTGGACTAGATTTTGCGGCATGTTCAAGTAGGGTTTGTCAGCAGTGGAATGTCGATAGTCTGAAAAATTTGAATGAAGGTTAACAATTAACACAATTTCGTTTGAAGATAAAATGGGCGACAGTATACATTATTCTGGCAAGTTTATTTGACATTCACTAATAAGTAATAACCTAATAATCCAAAAGGCATTTGTTTCAACATTTTCTACATAAATCAAATAGATAAATATTATATGCATACAAATCTTCTTTTAACCATTACTAAAACATGGATAATAATATTCCTAAGTTGCCTACCAACCCCATAAGCTTATAGCTAGGTAATACAAAAATAGCATACAATAAAATATTAGTTTTAGACAACAATTATACAAACACTACTCAAATCGATACAAAATACGTGCTGGCATCTGTTTGTGGTACATATTGCTGAATTAGTAACATATATTTTAAGTGCATGGTACATTTTTCAATGGATAGTAATTTTTGAAATTGGTACTTTTTGTAAAAAAATTATTAGTAACTTCAGTAATCAATTTCATCGGTTAGTTAGTATTAATTTGTATCTACAGTGTTGTTAATGAATGTATTTATTTGTATTAGTGATTATGTATCGGTGCCGGTGTTAGTAACTCTGGTCTCCCCATGCATAGTTTAATCATGCCAAAAAGCAACACAAAAATTTACCTTTAAAGAAGTTCAGAGTTGCAACGTTTTGGTGCAATCTCCCTCACTGTGCAAAGCGATGAAATTAAGTGCAAAAAGTAACAAAAATCCTTTGTGTATCAAACGGACAAAAAACTGGTGAAGTTAAGTTTTTTATATTAGTCTCGTTTTTATAACGATGTGTTCAAATAAGTGTTATTCACAAATTAGTCATGTTATCGACGAGTTAGGTGGTACTGTGTTGGTGAAATCGGTTAATAAATTGAATTTAATCGGTTATTTGTATCCCTTTTTTTTATTTAATGTTCATTTAGAACAAATGTGATTCGAGTGAAGTTCTGTTTCAAAATAGAAAATAAGAACAGTTTAATGTTGTCTTGTTAGGTATCTATTTTGAAACCAGATCTTTCATAATTTTAACGCAGTGCAATGTGCTCATATGAGTAAAGTGAGGGTGACAGGACAGTCGAAGGAGCTAAATTAAATGAAATGAGTTAATTCACAATTATTGTAATAATGATATTATTTACAAAACACATAAAATATGGTCACAAAGAATAACACACCATGCACTTACATACGAAGAATATGAACCACTCGTAAGCTGTGCACGCTGCGGTGAAGAAAGCCACCATGCATAGGTACATTAAATCTTACAAACATTTCATTTAAATGATCATATAATTTTTGTATAAAATATTGATACAACGTAAAAGAAAATTTTCATAATTTCATAAAATTAATAAGCTTAGAAAATGAACAACTATCACAGAGCTATAAAGACAGATATAATTAGGCTAAGGAAGACTTTTATTATTAAAACTTACTGGACGGAATTCATTCCAAATTAGTTAAATTCGATACCTAAATATAATTATAGAATTTTATAAACGAAGAAGACGTAAGTGGATAAAACCAATTATACAAATTAAACTAAACTAATAAATAAGCGTAAGAATTATCTAACGTGTAGATACAAAGGTACTTGGAACAATTCGGTAACAGGCAAATACTATGAAATGTGAGAAATATTTACAAAATGTAAACGCAAATAGTATTAAAATAGCAAACTAAATATTAATTTTACAGGTGTCAATTACCAAATTTCAGTACCATAATCGGATTCAGAAATGGATAAAAATCTAGCTCTATGCATTGGGCTATCAAATGGGACAGTGACTTTACTAGGCGAAAGGGGGCAAGATGGGGGCGAGTGTAAAATACAAACTTCATCAGGGTCAGAGTCTAAAATAGCTGTCAACATATCTAAAGATCTATCTCTATTATCAGGGATAAAAGCTACTGAACTCCGTTTCGGTAATGGAGTAGCAAAAGGACTTAACGTCAAGGCAGATAACTCTGATTCAAACTTACTCGTATCGTCGATGAAAGAACTTTCACTGTTCATATATTTACAGTTATCCTCATTTATAACTCTATGACTCATTTTAGGAGAGACGCTGGAAGGATAGTTGATTTGATCGCGTAATAAGTCTGCGGTTATTTCAGCTTGAATCATTTCTAAAGAATTTACTTTTTTGGCGCTACTGCTAAAACTTTCGAGTTTGAATAGCTTTTTGATAGGCATTAAAGGTGAATTAGCTAGTTTGTAACTGTCGCTGCGTTTCACTTTATTTTGTTGTAATTTTTCAGAGTTTTCTATAGAAACGTTTTTAGGGCCCATAATTTCGTCTGAATTATCTCCGTTGGTTCTATTTGTAAACATTTTCATGACTTCAGCAACTTTTTTCCCTGATTTACTAAATTCGTGTTGACATTTAGTTTTTAGCATAATCGGTGTTTGAAAATTAGGTACGAATGGGATTATTTCTTCATTGTTATCTGAAGGATCGGCATTATCCAAATTGGATTTGTTGAAGATATTACTCATTATGGACTTTGAGCAAAGATCCTTACCTGCTAAATCATCTTTCGTTGGAGATAAGCTGACACCCTCCGCGTCATGAATATTTACATAGGCCCCAGTCCTAGTGATAGCTTCTACCACTCGTGGTAGATCTTGATGAGGTTTAGTTACCGTGGGCAGTTTTTGTTGATTTGCTACAGGCTTTACTGTAACTGGAGTGGCAGTTATAATTGTACTCGGTTTGGGAGGTGGGAATGTTACAAATTCTGTAGTTACAGGACCATCTGGTTCCACTGGTGCTTTGATTATCATTTTCCCCAATTGTGGCGACGTAGGTTTACTTGAAGGCGGTGGAGGTTCGTAAGGAAAATCTGTTTCATCTGTAACTTTGACAACATCAGCGGTTTCCCGTTGGATGACTGTAGTTGTTGGGCTGATTTCTTGAACAAACGGCCCTGGCTCGAATGTAGTATGAGCTCCTTTTCTACGTTTTAAAGTATCAGATGAGTAGATAACTTGGCCTTTAGAATCAAGGGTAACTTTAGCCCCTTTTCTTTGAATTTCTTCTAAGGCCGGTGACGGGTTCTCTTCTAAGCTCCCATGTTCTAGGAAATCCTTACTTTCATTCAAACAATTAGGCAGTTCGTTCAACGATACATATTCAGTTTCTGGTTTTCCAGATAAAACAGCTTGCAAGTTCTTTCTGACGATATCGTTGTTGCCATAAATGCTTCTATTTAGACTTAATTTCTGATTGTTGTTCTTAACATCAGCTATAGTCACGTAGTCACCAGAGTCGTAGAAATCATGAACTGTATCTGCTTCTTTTGCCATAGGGGATTTCTTACTGGACAGTTTGTGTGGAAGAACTCCTTTTAATTTACACATTAAGTTGTTGAATGGATGTAGAGACTTGTGATTGCTCTGTAGCGGTTTAGATGCTTTTGCTGTATCATTTGCATGTTTAACTTCCTTGGGTTTTTCTTCAGCCGGTAAATCTAACTTAGGTCTACTAGTCGACTTTTTCATTGTATTGTCTTGTTTTCGTCCTCCTTCAGAGCCTTTGCTACTTACTTCACTTTCGTCATCAGAATTAGTAGGAGTGATAACACACATTGATGGAATTCTAGAGCTATTTATTGTAGTTTTATATCTAATTCTTTCTATTCTGTCAGTCCCTTCTAAGTCTGACGATTCCGAATAATCTTGTTCAGAAAGACTGTTCTTTCCATGAGCACTGGACACAGAATCTTCTATAGGCGAACTTGAAGTATTGTGACCGGAATCTGGAGAACTTGTACCTGTACTTTTCTTGGCACTTTCCAACTCTGTCTCAGTGTGAACTTCTGCGATAGCAGTGATTTCTGTGTGGTTACCGACATTCCTTGTAATAGTGATAGTTGATGTTGGTACTTCACTAATTTCCGGCGAAGAATGGTTATATATTTGTTTATCCGTGTATGAGCGGACAGAGTTATATCTCAAGCTACTGTACGGAGACTTTGAAAAGGACGAATTCATGCTCCTGTCTAAACTAGCATTTGCACTATGGATGTTGTTGCTTCGGCTTCTGTTTATCATAGTCAAAGAGCTCTTACGCTCTGGCACTGTTGGACCAATGACGAGTGATCTATCACTTCCTGCAGCCATAAGAGTCGTGCAAACAGTTCCAGCGGAACTGGTTGTTGTACTTGTTGATCCTTTACCAAATAATTCATATTCGTTCTCAGCAGTCAAATTTTGACTATTCGAAGAATTTGAGAGTGCGTTACTTGTATGCATTGGTGTGCTGGGAGATAATTCCTCCTCTTTCAAAGTCTTCAAGCCCGAGTCCATGTGGAATGATGTATAATAGCCTTCTGTGTCACAAGAGAATTCCGAGCTGGTCTCCAAGTCTTCGTGCAAGTCGTGTATGATATCAGGCGTAAGAGTCCCTTCACTTGTGACACTTCCAGAACCAGACGTGTTGAGGAATCTTCTTCGACTAATGATTGAGCTCGGTGGACCGTGGTGGATGTTCAGAGAATTGTTAGAAGTACCTGCCGAAGTTGTACTCTTAGGAGGTACTGTTGTTGTAGTTATTTCAGAGCCGATACTAGTTCTCCCTGACTCAGAACTGGCTGACCAATTGCCGCTTGATGAGTGCGGTTCATCCTTGCCTACGCCTGATCGCCGCAGTCTTCTGTGAGAGGTCGTGCTTCGTAATTTGACTCCAGTATTGATAGTGGCTGTTGTTGGTGGAACAGCAGGAACCCCTATACTCTTTTCCGAGGATGAATACGACGCGCACCTTTGATGTGTTCTCCTGTCTTCTTCTCCTTGGCGCTTCTTACGCATCGTCACAGTTTCCTGAACCTGACTCTCTTCTTGTCTCGTTGGAGATTTTGTATCTTTGTTTTTATCTGACTTCAAAGTGTCCTTAAAGCTATCCCTACTGGCACTGGGAGATCTTCCAATCATTTTAAATCTATTTTTGCCCCATTGCTTCAGAGTATTAAAATGTCCTTTCTTGGACACCGGATCGATTGGGCTTTTCTTGAGCAAATCGCTAGAACGCGATCTGATGACAATGTTGTTATCTTCAATTTCTTCAGAAGCCACAGCATTTGATGTATCGCTAAGATAGAACAAACCAAGCAAAGCATTAGTCACACGCTAAAGGCAGATCTATAATTGGAAAATCCTGTAGAGAACGCCGCTTAGTCTCGTAACAGCGGCATCCTCCAAAGATGTAATTAATCATTAAGCTAATGAACAAATGGCACTATTAGTGTTGAAGTGCACAAATAAATTGATTGTCTTCGTTTCTCTCGATATGTACCATTTCAAGCATAAAGAAACAATGACAGTCAATGTTAAACATAACGTATTCACAGAAGCACGAGATAATATTATCAACAAGTTGTTAAAAAATGTGCTGGAGATTTTAATTCGAACATTTTAAAAGCTGTCCACACATACGGTGCTGACCGGTTATCGTTAATTGAATCGCTTTGAGAGATTACATTATCATCTAACTATAAATTGAATGCAAAGTAATAAGGAAACGTGAGAGATAATGTAATCTTAAGTGAGTGTTCAGTGCAACTAGAAGCTTACCCAGCTATAGCCTCTCTAAGCTCTTTCTGATCAGTGCCCGAAATGGTGTTTCGTCTTTTACCCCGTGGCTTGCGTGTGCGCGTCCGCCGCTTGACCGTGTCCGTCTCACCGGTGCTCTCTATGAGGAGCGACTTCCGAGAGGTGCACATTCTGTCGAAGAACTTGCCTGACGTGTCGATCGCGACGACTTGCGGCGGAAATCTGAAATGATTTAAGAATATGGTTAGGAGATAACAAATAGTTTCAGTATAATTATTACTGTTGGCTGTACAAGGTTCGTTATGCAACACTGGGATCATTGCTGGTCTATTGTGTTCGCCCCACGCTCACCCATATTTTACACATACATCCGAACTATTTTTTGTCCATTCTCGGGTATGCAGGTTTTCTTCAGCGCTGAGCTAATGATAATGATAATTACGATCGTACATACATTCCGTAGAACTTAGTAGTACAGCAGGAATCGAACCGCCGCCTCGTCATTGAGTCGCTAGCTCTCTTCTGTATGGACTATCATCGCTCGCCTCTAGCTTCAGTAGCAGTATCATCCGAAAATTATCTATCATTATCATCAGAATAAGTTCACAGCAGAAGATGTGCCTCCGACATAAAGAAGGCAGCTGGATTGGCGATCGCAATTCCATAGATTAATCTATCTTACTATCCATTCCTAGGTAAACTGTTGCTCGCCTCGTACGATACTTAACAGTAGTAATGACGTAACCCTATTCAAGCCCAGGACCAAGTGCTTGATCTTAAATTTACAAAAGCTAAAACCAAATAATAATGTTACTTCGACAAATTCATACCCAAAATGAAGCCCTACATTTTTATTTCTCAGTTATCTAAACTTCTAGACTTACTTGGAAGCGATGACACGAAGCTGTTCCTCAGGACTTGGTAGCCTGTGATCGATAGGCTCATCGTCACCGGATCCACACTCCGACAGCTCATCGGGCGTCAACGTCATGCAACTCGTTATCCTCATAGACGCATCCGGAAGAGCTGTCACGTCTCCCACTGCTTCCTTTGACGTCCATTTCCGAAGGTGCTCTACTATTGATGGCTGAAATGAGTTTGTTTAATTCTGAGTTTGATGTTCGATGACTTAGTTACAATTAAATTGCAATCTGAAACAGCTCAAGCTTAACGCTCTTGTAGCAATAGCAACTATGGCTTCTTGCCCCCGGAGGTGACCGATACCGAATGCAGTACTAAGTATTCTTCTGTTACATAGGTATATGAACTTAGCTTTATACTTACAATGTGTGTTTCGATATCAACATCAACTTTCTGGCAGATGCGTCTCCTCTTGGAACCGAGGACAGGCGTGCACAGCAAGTAGGGAGAGTGTTCGGAATCCTTTCGCAGCTGGTCGAGGATGGAAGCGGAGAGTCGGTCCGTGGTCGCCTTTTCGTACAGGTTGCGTAGGCATGATGGTCTGGAATGGTAAACGGTGGTTCTACAGTTGCTGTAGACGGTATTTTGTTTATGCCATGGGCGAAGTACAAGTATAAACAATCCGCCCGCTTTTAGGCAAAGGTATCGTCTAATTCTCGTAATTCCTAGTAAGACTGGCACTGGCCGCTTCTGGGAACCTAACATTACTTCAGAAATAAAAATCGAATCAAAAAAGAACTACAAAACTAAAGGAGTTTCATTTTTCGTCTCTGAAGCGCTTCCTCGGATTTTCAACAAAATTGGAATGAGAACATGATGACGATCTTGGCGATTCTAAACAGAAAGAGAATCATCCAAATCGGTTTAGAAACGTCGCTGTAAAAACGGTGTAATAGCGAAATGCACATTTAAAAAAATACGGACGAAACCCCCTTTTTATTTGATGAAACAGGGATTTTTTAAGAGAAGTGCGTACCTGGTATCAGGAGTGAAGAGGCCCTTTTTGAGGGGATTGCTCGCCGTGTAGTGGACTTTGCGAAGCGCAAAGTCTGACAGGCTCCCCTCCGCTGTAACAAAAAGAAATCTTCTATTAGTATACTTAGATCAAAGATCTGTAAGAACTAATTAAGTAAGATAGATACGACGGACAACTTTCATGCGAATTAGTATAATTCACCGACCTACTTATAAAAACTGTCCCTAATCCTAAATCATAGTCGAGTAGGTACCTAAACAAAAAAAAACCTAGTAATATGTCGACACTATTCCAACGAACAATTCATTCCCTATTCGGCTTTCGTAAACTTCCATTACATATCCCGATAAAGTAGATAATGGATATTAGTACCAGTCTCGACAATTCCTTGCAGCGCGGCTTAAAATGTGAAACAGACAAATAGTGGTCTATTATTCAGCCGTCCGCCCCCCCCAGGTTATCGGGATTAATTGCACCAATCTACACTATTCATCATAAAGACTTTCCTGATTGCGGCTAGTTAGGTTTCTAAAAGGTGGTTGTAAAATAAAATGTTTTCGTTGTAAAGGTTGTAATATTTTGTAACTTGTTTAAGCTTTGACGTACCTACTCGTATTTTTAGGCCCTTCACATTACGACATGGGGGATCAATACCAACGCTTTCGCATTCAGTTAAACTATTTGCTGATTTTGATTTTCAGGATGGTATGGTTGTGTTATATGGAAACACTGCAAAAGAAATCTTATTTAAATTGCATAGTATAACTAGGTCTAACCAAACGATAAACCGTCCTTTCTTATCACTTTCAACGGATTAATTATAGAAGTACACTAACATTCTAATGGTATCATCAGACGGCCTTATCTTCACTAGTCTCTTATCCTTCCTTTCCTTTGAATAGATAAGGAACTATAGTCTGAATAATCTTACAGTGATTTAATCGACACATTTAACTTTACATATATCTTAGATATAACCAAGATAGATTTATTTTCAATCTATAGTAAGTTATATTAAAACCATGACCAAGATATAAGACGTGTTTACTAACATTTTTTTTTTATTGTATGTAACTGATTGCGTTTATGATTAAAATAGTGAAAAAAATTCGTTTCCCGGAATCGTTTAATTAATTTGGGAAAATTAAATAGTGTAATAAAATATCGACTTGCTTCATTATTATCATTATGCACGAAATTTCCGCCATCGATCTCCGTAATCAAATTAATGAATTAATTTACTTATTGCATAGGCTTTATTTTAAAAATTTATTATGCTTGGGGCATTATAATTTCGTACTTTCGTAATGGAAGAAAGTATTTCGTGTATATACACGAAATACTTGCTATAATTGCTGCCGTGGCAGATAAAAAAAGCAAGCTTTACCTAACACTATTTTATGATTGACTCGTACCATAACATTCCGCCTTTGAAATCAAAATGTAATAAGTCTAAATAAAAAGATGAAAATAGACGTGGAATCAAGTAATTTACTAGCGTAGAATATTGGAACGTGTTTAGCAAACGATCGTGAAATGTCGTGACTGAATCTATTTAGGATTCTAATTATAATGCAGTAGAGAAAATTATAGTGCTGTTTGATGAATTGTTACAGAACAAAGCAATAATGTTGGATGTAATGAAAATAAATTAAGCAATCGATAAACTGCATAGGATTTTTAGTCGAATCATCAGGCACGAAGCACGAGTTTATAATTGTATCCATCCATATACATCGTATAATGTACTCTGTGGTATTATACTTAGGACATTTGATGTTATATGACCATATGACCCCATAAAAATTAAATTATTATTTTTTTAATTTCGTGCTAAAATTTGAGCTGAAGTTGATCTTCATATACTTGGCCAGTTTTTTTAAGTTGAGCTTCTTAGTTTTCCTCAACTATGACAGTACATTAGCGTTTCATTTGACTTGCATTTTCAATAGCAAGTATCCTCGTTTATTCCAAGTATTTTCATTGAGTTATTGATAAGAATGTAGAGCGAGGTTCAATGGTATTTTCTCTTCATATAGGTACGTACTAACCATAGTTAGCCTATACCAGTTGTACATTCCGCACAGTGGCTACACAGAGCATATAAATTTCCACTGCGGGCAATATACGACCACGTTTCCCGCGACGTTTGGTATTGTGAACGAAACTCGAATGCCTGTTGCATACCAAATTGAATAGGCTCAGATATTTAAATGGTCGTTATTATTTTATTGAGGTTATCGGACAGAGTTTAGATAGGTACATTGTTTTATTTTTATTACTTGTTTAGTATACGGTACGGACCACATGTTTTGTAAGAAATGTACACTGTGTAAAAATTTACTGCTGTTCCGAAGCTATCACAATTCTTTAATTACTAGAAAAAATTTAAGGGTAAATTCAGATAATGAAACTAAACAACTTTCATCTGTTGGACCTTCCCTACAAAAGTTTGGATCAGCCAATCGATTTACTACGGGAGGTCCAAAAATTTTTTTCGACTCATGTTACTTAGGGATAGCTTTTTAGTTTAATTATCTGAATACTCCTTTAAAAATGTTCTAGTAATTACAAAATAGGGGTGTAGAAGTAACACATTCGATCTTAGACCATATAACTGGTCTGAGCATTCGAATGATGCTAAAACCGCAATGAGATTACAAAAATAGCACAGCAGATACAATAGAATACCTCAGTGAATCCACAAGAGACTTGCCTCAGGAAACAAGTTCCATATAAATTGATAGTGAGATTGAATAGTATTTGCAATAAGAAGCACAAGTGGGAGCCATTGTGAGCCGGCCTTGGTTGTTCCCCGCGGGACCGTCCCGACCGTACGCGTACGCGCAGGAGCTCCGTGGGTGGCGAGGCATACCTGGATGGCATTCGAGATCACGATTCAGAGTTGAAACTTAATCAGGATGATCGCAATCTTGACTAATGTCGAGCTGTGATGGCTTGATTGGCCGTTTTACGAGTCAACACGAGTTTTTGGGTTTTCGTATCTATTAACGTAGATTACATGGATACTGGACGGTCGTTTGTTATTATTTATACAGGGTGTAAACTTATATGAGTTACATTCTTCAGGAGGTGTTTTAAACCATCAAATTGAACAACTTTCACTATCTATGGTACCACAACATTAAAAAAATATATATCAGCTGTTTATTACGGCTATTTATTGGCAATTGACGTTTTATATGAAAACATACAAAAATATCATCATTTTGTTGTTGGTTGAAAGATATATACATTTTAATGGTCTAATCTAAAGCAACCCTTAAAGTATGTAACGCATTCAAGGTTTACTCCCTTTATATCGTATAACTTGCAACATTCCAAGAACGTATTACAACTTTTTTTATAGTAAGAAGTCAAGATGTTTCGGCAGTAAATACGAATGGAGTGGAACTTCAAACAGTTGCAATTCAAACACTCTCCCGCAAAACGAAACATAGAAACATACTTTACAAGACAAAGAAAACGTGCCCCATTATCCTAAAGTCTCATCCCCATCTCCAGACTCCAGATAGATGTAGAAAAGTAACAAAACAACGAAGAAAGTGTTTCCATAATGTATATTGCACTTGATCGCTATGCGCGTAGAGCCCTGCTGGAGGCAAGGTCCTGTGAGGTCACGACTTTGAAAAGGACTCGCAAGGGCGGCCATTATCAGGGCCTTGCATGTGTGGAACTGGTTCTGGGCTATTGCTAAGGAATGATGCACTCTAAATCGTACATTGTAAATTACGATTTCCGTTTTACAAAATTAAATTTACGAGCGCGCGAATGGATTATGGAGGGAAGCGACAGACGTGTCAATAGTATCGACAGGTGTTAATCAACGGAACCAAGAATTGCAGCTATCAATGGTTATTGTTAATTAGTAATTTAACAATAACCATTGGTAGCTGCAATTCTTTGTTCCGTTGATTTACACCTGTCGGTACTGTAATTACTGTTCATGGGTACATTTAAGTTGTTTTCGAAGCAAAGATTCTTATCATCCTGAAAGGAAATATTGTTGTGGGTTTATGTATGTAAATAAACCAAAATAAATATGTAATGATAATGACATGACATAGACTCGATAGAATAAGATAATAATAACCGAGCACCTACCTGTGGCTTTAAAATGTTCTATTGCTTCGGAACCGGTCAAAACTACTCCGATTTTCATATATTTTTTTAAAAGTCTGGAATCTAAAATACTACAACCTTTATAGTTAAGTATTTAAAAAATATATATATCGAAATCGGAGTAGTTTTGACGGGTTCCGAAGTAAAAACCTACAGGAACTTCACTATAAAACAAAGGTTTTGTTTGTATGATTTGAGGCGTTTCCATAAAATCTGTGATTGAGTGAAGGGGAAAATACAAAAGTTGGGAGGGAAAATACTTTATTCAACTCCATGGATAAAGTTGATGGAACAGAGGAAGTAATTCGCACGCAATCGGCCGTAGCAATTTATCGGCTTAGAACTTCTGAAAGGACGAACCTCGGCAAGCGAACTGCGCTGCAACTTCTCAACTAAGATGGATTCATTGCCGAATTATGTTCGTAATATTACGAGATTTATTTTTAATTTGATAGGTGATTGATGATCCCTAACCACCAAACCTTCAAGAACTATTGATACCTTTACAAACTATTTATCAAAGAACAAAACCAAATCTAAGATATTGATAGAATGTTCGAAATTTTTGCTATCTCTGGTCAGTATTGAAGCTTTAATAAATATTAAGGTAAAATTGTTATTTTAGGGCTTTTCTAGGGCTTGAATTTAAAACCACAGGTATGTCTATATACTACGCCGCATGGAGGATTAAACCACTATAATCTGGCAAGGCTTCTTGTAAGGCATTAAATTTTCATGGTGCAAGGGATCGCTTAGTTTTTTCAATTATACATCGAAGCCTATACGTGGTTACTTGGTTGGGTATCCAATTACTTGGCTTTGGGTATTGATCGATTACATTGTATTGAAGGTAGTTATGAGTATCTTATTTATAAGTATTTTTCAGAGCTTTCATATCTGTTTGCATTGAATGCTCTCTCTACCTACGACGCATATACAAACACGACTACCCAAAATTATTTTTCCCAACCACATAAAACCACAAAATTATGAAAACTACGAAGGATTTATTTAGGTTTTGTAAAATAGTGCCCGTCCATAAACGCACAGATTTTCTATAGTACAATAACACAGATATTCAAATTAATATAAGCCACAATATTAATACAAGACAAAAAACTAATAGTACCACGTAAACATTATTTCTATGGCAGACGTACAATAGTTCACATAATCCCTAAATAACTAAACACAATACCGCTAGATTCAAAACAATCAATTAATAGTAAAAATTACAAAACTAAATTGAATCAGTATTGTCTAACATCAAAGAATAACGTAACTAACATTATTATCCGAATCGGGGCGGTCAGAGGTCCATAACATACAAGTTAGTGCCTCAATTAGTTTTATTTTGGTTTTGGATTAGTCCTAATCATCACAATAAGTTTAAACAATAATTGGAAAACGAAACGCGGAAACGCGGTAAGAACCCGTTAAAATGTTTAATTCTAGATTAAATAATAACCGCGTAACTCTCAAAAACTGTAATAATTGGAAAGCCAATCATAAACAAATCTTGATTTAAACTTGTCACAAATAATGAAATGAGCGTAGTCTTGTAAGACAAACCAAAATGGTTTAATGGCATGAATTAGTTGTAAGCTTTGTTACAAAAAAAAAATTACTACAACTACATAGTATACATATATTGACATTTTCACATATTATTATCTATTCTCCAACAATACTACAATAACCAAATACACGACGTGTGAAGATAACAAGAGAGTATCTTTTTTTTTAGACATTATGGCGTTTCATAATCATACCTATAATTTACATCTGATGCTCGCTTAGCTTTGATTTTTTAATTAAAACATGTTTTATTATCATTTTTGTTCATTATATTTTAGATCGTTTCCAGTACGCTACTTTAATAGTTTTCTTCTATCCTTAATTTCATTACAGCTCTTAAATTTTGTAATGTGCGGAATGTCCTAATGAGTGCCGTGGATACTCGAATTGGCATTCACATCTAGCACCACAACTATACCGTATGAGTCATTCGGAGAAGCCGATGTATATTTCGGGATCGTCTGGGAATCACAACAAATGTACCTCAAGTCAGTCTCGACTCATTTGTCTCATTCTAAATCACTCACCGAGGACGCCATGACAGGAATCCAGACAAGTTATTTAAACGTTTTATTAATGGCTGAACAAGAGAAAATTGATACAACCAAATAGCTTTTTCGTCGTTGACATTGACACACAAATCGGCGCATTTACATAATTCTCGTAAAACGTTTTTACAGCTTCACTTAGCTTAAGTGCTGTATAATAAGGGAACCCTTGGCTTGGACAGTGCAGAATTTTCCAGACAACTCTATGGAAATGTTGTTTTCGGTTTGAGTCGACTCAGCGACAAATAAGTAGTATGCTCCAAATAAACAGATATTCATTTCTTTTTCCAGAAAGGAGCAAAGGGGGGCTGCTTCATGAATTGCTGATATCAGCTTGTCTTCTAAGGCGCTTCCTTTGCAAATAAGATCATTGCATAAATTTAGATTATGAGCTCAAATTCTAGCGTGTAGTTTCCTCAAGGAAGTGTTTACAGGTCTGGCGAAGACGTTGGGGCGGGTGTGGAAGGGTCGTGAATTAATGAACGTGTTTTGCTGCGACTTAGTAAGATACACTAAAGAAAATTCCCTTTATCCCTACGTTATAGGGGAAAGGGGACTGGGCTAAACGACCTTTGCACATAATTAAGATGTTGTCTGCATTAAATTGACCAAAACTATAGTATGGTACCGAACTTAGGTACCGAATCAACCCTTGGCATTATGCTAACACATGCACAGGGACAGTTTAATCTAACATTTTCATGTAACAACAGAAATTTATCAAAATTTACTTCCACGGGACCTCGATCAATACAGTTATACGTACGAAGGTAATTTGTTCACACGAAATTGCTTATTAATTTAAAACGGGTAGGTTATTATAAAGTGTGAAATGGTGATTTATTTCAGAAGTTACGATATAATTTTCAGTACAAAATTTCCATAACAAAGGGAAGTTGTTTGGCAAAGTTTCGCCATGGTTTCCTTTTCTATCGTATACAATCAAAAAATTGTGTCGACATCTTAAATGGTGAAAAGACTGACAATAATTTCAAGTTTGTAAAGCACAAAGTTGGTGCCATATTGTAGCAAGTTATTATGATGAAATGTATAAGGGTTTGGGTAAGGGTCGTCGGGTTTTGTATGAATATGGCTGGTCACATATGAGAGTTATCGTAGCCTCAAATGCTACAATGGAGGCCTTTTAGTTTAGTGGCAGAACTCCCATTTCGCTTAAAAGGGTCCTCCCTCTCTCGTTATTAGGAAAATGGTTACAGAATTTTCAATAGGACTTTGCGATTCATTGAATTAACAATTAAACTTTTGTAAGCTTAATGTGACAAAGACGACCAAGATGGTGCCCAAGAAAGTCTCAAGTGTTTCTTAAATAGTAGAAATTACTAGTGAGCCATAAATACGACACTTTTATCACCGCAACGATTTAGTGATGCGACAAAATCGACACGTTCGGGAATTTGTCGTGCACATTAAATCGGGACCCAACTTTACGATTTTAGACGTGTAGTACAGATTATGGATACCACTTGGTCCCGAATCGGCGTAGGTAGGTACTAAAATGTAATGGGATAAAGCAAAATTTATAATAAAGCCGGAAAAGTAACGTTACCCTAATATTTTTCGATAAAAAGGATTCGTTTTCGGTCGGGTGTGTTTCGACGGCTATGGTCGTACTTTAGGGGAAAACTTTGCTCAAGATTGAGGTGAGCTTTGCACAGATGTTGAAACACTGCCTGTTTTCTTCCTAAATAACTTTTTTTACCAAAGGTTATAAATCTGTGTATACTTTTCGTACATATTTTACTCAAGCTAATATAAATTTTGTAACTGATCTACTACCTTTTTTCGAACCAACATTCACATTGTCCCCTGTGATTTTTTTTCTAAATAATGTAACCTAAGAAATATAGAATAAAATGGAACGTGAGAACGATGTTTACATACGGGGCACGTTTCACCACTGAGTTTTACCCCAGTGAATAGTTCGGTGGTATATTGGATGGAGCTCGAACATTTTTCCTGATACGACCCCAAAGCTATGAGAGGGTAATGGCTTTGAAAATTGTGTTTTTGTTGGTAGGTACCTATAACTTCTAGTATGATAAAGCCTACTTGAAGTTTGGCACATATGATTCTCTTGGCTTTTAGTTGCTTGCTATTTAACTCGTTATTTAAAGTCAACCCCAAAAAGGATTCCTGATTTAATGAAGTTTAGTAAGGTTATACCATTGTTTAAGTCTGGGGATAAATCGGATCTAGGCAATTATAGACCAGTATCTATTCTTCCGGTTTTCAGCAAGATATTTGAAAAGATCATGCTCAATCAAATGCTTTCATACTTCAATATGCATAAACTTTTCCATCTTCAGCAATACGGTTTTACCAAGGGACGAAATACGACTGATGCAGGCATTAATCTTATTCAGCATATTTTTAGTGCCTGGGAAAATTCCCAAAATGCTATTGGCATATTTTGTGACTTATCGAAGGCGTTTGATTGTGTTGATCATGAGACCTTGCTGAGCAAACTAAAACACTATGGAGTGGGAGATAGGGGTTTGGATTTAATTAACTCGTATTTGAAGGATCGGGTTCAAAGTGTGGAAGTAAATGGAGTTAAATCCTCTGGTGCTCGTGTAAAAATGGGTGTACCTCAGGGCTCTATATTGGGTCCTTTTCTTTTCCTCACCTACATAAATGATCTTCCGTTTATGGTACATGAAATGACTAAGATAGTATTATTTGCCGATGATACATCACTTATTTTTAAAGTTGATAGAAATGATGATCAAATTTACACGGTAAACCACACTCTTCAGCTGATACTAAAATGGTTCACTATAAACAATTTAGTTCTTAATTCCAAGAAAACCAAATGTATTAACTTTTGCCTTCCGAATGTTAAACAGGGGAACTGTAGTGTAATTATTGATAAGGATAACCTAGAATTTGTGAATAAAACAGTTTTCTTAGGTATAACTTTAGACTCAAAACTTCAGTGGGGCCCACATATAGAATCTTTAGCTGGCAGGTTAAGCTCTGCTGCATATGCAGTCTGGAAAATAAGACAAATAACGGATGTTGCAACTGCGAGGCTAGTCTATTTCAGCTACTTCCACAGCATCATGTCTTATGGCATTTTGCTGTGGGGGCGAGCATCCGATATTAATACAATATTTGTGTTACAAAAAAGGGCAGTACGTGCAATTTACAAACTGCGTCGTCGAGACTCGCTTAGGGACCGTTTTAAAGACGTTAATATTTTAACCGTTGCTGGTCAATTTATATACGAAAACATCATGCATGTCCGTAAAAATATTAAGCAATTTCCAAAGAACAGTGACAGGCACAACTTTAATCTTAGAAACAAAAATAAACTTGACACCCCTGTGTTCAGACTCAGTAGGGTCAATACATCATTTATGGGCTACTGTATACGTTTTTACAATAAAATTCCTGACGATATATTAAATTTATCTGAAAGAAAGTTTAAATCACATATTAAGAAGTCTTTATCTGGCAAGGCATATTATAAAATAATTGACTATATTGAAGACACAAATGCGTGGTGCGATTCCAGTTTGACATAATTTATATAGCAAAATCTGTGACTTTTTAGATTGTGACGTTCGAAAAGAGGTACATTGTATCCTATTTTGAATAAATATATTTTGAGTTGAGTTGAGTTGAGTTGAAGGTGTAAAAATGTGAGAAGACGATTGTATATTAACAATTTCGATTATGGATCCAGCCAAGTTATGTATATGATTTAATTTACGAAGTAAGCGCAATAAATATTGAAAAGGGTGCGTACGCGGCGCTATTCGCTTAAAGGATTTATTGTGCAGTAGTATAAATGGTTCAGCGGCCTTGGGCAAGCGCATTACCCTCTATGATCTGTATTTTATAACGAAGTTTATCCCTATCATAGCAATATAAAGTTTTATCCACGTAAGGCTTTGAACAACTTTCTTTATGGAACCAAAGTCCGAGAAGAAACCGCGTAAAAAAAAACTAAGCTTTTCCATTCAAAACTGCAATCATACTCGCCCCAAATGTATGGGATGCCTATGAAAACTTATGTCAAAACTCTTATGACAACGTTATACTGGTGAATATGGGTTGGACCAAGGGTCTTCGTAAGTGGAAACAAACTAGATATCACAATTTAATCAAAGATTTTTTTTGGTGGAGACCAAAAAAAGCGCTGCGAAGGCTGCGCTAAAAAAATCTTTGATTTTAATATAATTCAGATGTTTCGTTAGTTATTTGCACTTGGTATAATATTATTAAAGATGATAATTAATAATTTGTTGATCAGTGACCTTCATTCCCATCGGTTGAATGGCAGTACCAGTAAAGCGTAAAACGAACCAATTAGTAACAGTATGATTCCGAGAAAACAATTCGGTACTTGTGTATTTCTCACTGACTGTAATATTTTTAACGGAAACAGTTGTTTCATTATTCCGTGAAACAACAAGACTTATTATTTTTCACTATTACTACCGTAACTTAATCTAAAAAAAAATTTTACGTCATTTTACGTAAAATAAAAACTAACGAAACTTAACATAAAAAAACTAACATATTTCAATGTAAAGAAACTAACTTAACGTATAAAAAAATACTTTCAGGCCCGTTAGGTTAGGTAAGTAAAATCAAATTGTGTGCCGAAAGTTCTGCATGCAAAGTAAAAATTGAAGATTTTTTCCAACTGGACAGATTTTTTCAGGAATATGCTCTAAAATGTGCAATTACATCGAATCAGTTTAACAACGGCTGCAAACAGAAGTCTTTACACTCGGGGTGAGCACCAAAGGGGAGTATTAGTTTCAACAACTAAGTCCTACAAGTCAAGTCATTTTCATACTTAAAAACGTAGCAGTAAGAGTTCTGTCACGAGCTTTTTATGTGGTAAAAACTCTAGTAGATTTCGAGTACGTCCCGAAAATAAATCACTGGGCCAGCTGACGCCCTGCTGAATACTGGATGAAGACCCAGGGCTGCTACCTCCCAACGAGCCGATTTTTCAAAGAACAATACATATTTTATACACTACCCTTTACCTTTACTCTCCGAAAATACTTACAGAATTATTCACGAATCATCAAATTCACGAGCAGTGGAGAGTTAAAAAAAAGTATCTATCTTTATAAAACAATTGAATATTTGTACTGTGCAGTGCAGCCCTGTAAGATTTTCATAAAAGTTGAATCACTGCCAAAATACTTGGATATTACAAGTCTTGAAAGCGCAGCCGCTTGATGGAAGGCTACTATAAAATGCATGTGCTTCGGGTAAACGAGTCTCGTAAACTAGAAAGGAAGGATACCTCTTGAGTTCTAAAAGACGAAACCAAATCACAACAAGAACAAATCACAAATAAATAAACGTGACCGATTAAAAAACCGTAACAGCTTTATACCAGTACTGCTCAAGTTCACTGACCAATCAACCGATGCCGATGCCGGCGCAGTAACTATTAGCTAGTTTTTGCAGGTCCCATTGAAAGTATGTGCGATAAAAAACATCTATGGAGGAAATTACACGCATCAAATGATGTATATGGCCGTTTAAGGATCATAGCAGGAAGCGAGGGGACCGGTTCTAGGAGATACCGCGGGATGTCTCACAGCAAAAATGTCAGGGGAAAAAGTAATCTCCTCGTAATTAACCGGCCTTCCCCTATACACCAAGCCATTGGCAGAGTTGGGACATATATACGGTGATGTCTTTTTTCGTAAATTCCGCTATGTTGACCTTTATTGCTACCGCTATTCGTAGCTACTCCGTAATGACGCGTCTTCCTGTGGCCATATATTTACAAGGATTTACAAGCGTTTAAGAGAGATTCACTACATTGTACAGCCCGCATCATACACTCGAGGACCAGACAGGTCATAAATTGAGCAAAACAAAAGACGAGGACTACGGAGAATGTATTCAGAAACTTTGCGGTTTTTATACGAGCACATCTCGACAAATTGCCTCATCAACGCGACCTCAAGTCCGGGTCAGGATTAGAGGGGTATTTCGCATTCTTCCATGAGAGCCACATTTTTTCAAAGCGCGGTTCTAAAAAAAGGTTGATTGATGGGTTTTATCAATTTTATTGAATTGCGTAACTCACGTCTGGTTGGGGCATATTGTTGAATTTATGCAATACAGGAACATGTCAGTGACCGCACGTAATGCGATTCGTTGTGGTATCCACGAGCGCGGATAAATTGATTTGTACGTATAGAGTTCCATACATGTATACGTCTCAACTCAACACACGGCAGTTTACGGGGCTCCCTGTTTTTCATGGACCAAAGGTTTTTTAGCAACATCGTGGGTGCTCAGAGGCCGTGAAATGGAATTTACTTATGCACTTTCTCACTTTGTTACTTACTTTACGAGCCATGTAGCTGTAGGTTTTTCGAAACATTAATATTTAACCCATAACATAGAAGCTGAAATCGTTTCCATGAAACAATTGAATTTCGAATCAGGAACTTAAGTTTTATTTGCTCTTGAGTTAAATATTCCAAGAGAATGTTTATTGAATACAACACAGATAAAATTGTACCAATGTTGGTTTAAAAAGCTTCTGATGAAGCTTATTAAAATATTAGCGAATAAAGGTAATGAATTATAATTATGCGCGGCGAGGCCCGGCCCTCACGGTCTAATGACTGTGGCAGAACATTAGCCAAACACAAATTACGAAGAAATGCGTAAACAGGTATTATAAGGGATCGCCGAGTTTTAGCAAAATTAGGGGAGAGTTATGTGTTTTTATGTTATATTTTTTTATTCTTTAGGTCGGAATTGTAAAGTTTCTGGATAATATTCCTCAAGTTATGAGGGTAAGAAATGAACAGAAGTGTCTGTAGGTTTAGAAGATTATTGTTGGGCTGTTGGCGTTTAAGTGGCCAGGAGCTAGTGGTGAGATAGTATCGGCTCGTTAGCGCTCAAGTTATAAATTTTAACCACTGCACACCACAATGGGCAGGCGGGGCCGACTCTTAATGTTTTCTTCATCGCAAACCTTTCGGTTGCCTGGGAAACATTAAACGTAATTACTATGATAATTGAGCAATCGTTTTAATCTTTTTTCGAAGGGAGTATAAAACGACGGGTGCTATTAATCGTCGGAGCAATGAAACGTGTATTACACGGTAAACGAGCACATTGAAGAGTTTCGTCATTATTGGTTTGATTTTCAAATTAGCATAAATCCTATTACGTAGTCCTTTCGTTTTTGGAGGGTGGCTGGCTGACTCAAGTGTCAAGGCATCACATAATAATGAACGCAGGAAAAAACTCGTTACTGTTTAGCTGCACGGAAAGAAAAATTGTACGGTACAGCCATGTCATAAATCTGTTGTTATTTGAACTTTTCTGTTTGATGAATCTATTTATTGTTTTGTGTCCTATTCTGTATTTTTGTGTGGCAATAAAGTACATTTTTATTTTTTATTTTTTATTTTTTACAATGTTTTATCGTTTAAGAAGTGACAACGAAGCTCTCCCAAAAAACATGTAACAATTCAATTCAATTATACTTTATTGCACACCAAAACAAAACATACATAACACTAACACTTACGTAACACTTTAATTAACTTTCCAGTTAATAGTGTAAAGCAACAGAAATCACAAAGACATTGCTTCATGCCTCTATGGTAAAGTATTGAATGACGTGTCCTTATTTTCATAGCGGCTCCATTCGAATAGCTGGAGACTGTGGAGACGAGAACAATGGGATTGAAATCAATCAAATTGTAATGTAAACTTTCATGCGGAGATCCGATCATTGCAGTAGATGAGTTTTCTATATTACTATGCATTAAAGGATAACGAATTTTAATCAACTAGGAAAGGTCAACTAAATATAGCGAATAATTCAAAAAGATTTCATCAAGTGGCATACACATTAGAATCGGGGTAGTTTTTATACTGGAACAGGTTGCTTCAGATCATTAAATTGAACAACTTTTACTATGGGACCAACTTTGAAATCGCGAAAAAAAAACTGCAGCTCCGTACATTATTGTCGAGGTCGAGAAGCTACTGAAATTTTCTATGGAACAGCAGATTTTTTTTCGCGATGTCGATGTTGGCTTCATAGTGTAAGTTGTACAGTTTGATAGTCTGAAGCACCCTGTACAGGCTTCAAAACAACCCTGATTCCACTGTGTAGATCGCATAGTTGGATCTAAGTAAAGAAAGACGGAGGACTATCGAAGTTTTTCTTAAAAATTTCTACGCAAAAGTTTTTAGTTAGCGCAGTGGCACCTTAACGGTTAAGCCAACCTAAAACCGGCGGGCGTGTTCAACGTGAAAACTAATAAAATAACTTATCTAATAATCTCTGCCCACATAAACCGACCTAATTCAATGCGATATAAATGATGGAACTTATCATCTTAACATACTTGAGGTGTTATGGAGATGTTGTGGAGTGACAAAGGGCCTATTGAATTCAGTCGTGAAGTTACTAAGTTTAATAGAGTTGTCATATTCACAGACAGAGTTGTGGAACCCACAATGGCCAACTAGAAAACTTGGCTGTAAATGGAGACCACCTTCCTACTATTCAATATCCAGTCCGAACATAACTATTTCTATTATTACAACTGTTACCTGTATGGGGTCCTTCTTAATATGATGGATGATAGTTCTTTATGGGTACGATTAGTCCATCAAACTGAACTACTTTCTCCATGAGATCAATATCAAAATCACGAAATACAAATTAAACGTTTTATAAAATTCTGCAAACCACTCAGCCCATAATGGTATAGTTGTTGATTCTTCTTCGCGATTTCGTTGTTTGTCCCATAGAGAATGTTGATTAGTTGGACGGTCTGATCCGATCTCCTTAAAAACCTATACTTTTTAATTTAGCATAGCATAGCATATGCTCACGACTATATTCCCCGAGGGGATAGTCAGAGTTATTCTGAAACTTCAGAACATCCACTTTTTAATTTGTTTCATTTATAATAATTAACAATTTGACGTCGAAATTATTAGGATTTCAAAGTGGGACAATAACTTTACGTCAAAAATTAACTTTCACATTCTATTGGACTTTATTTACAATGTTATCTCTAAGCTGTGTAAGTTAAGCTTGGATCTTGATATCAATGTATAGTTTCGTATCTCCTCGTCCGTCCGGGAACTATGGCACGCTGCGGCTGGGCCAGGCTTACGTGCCAGTGCCAGCATCCCACGAGGTGCGCCGGGTCAATCACCTCTCTCTAGGAAGTCTATACGTCAAATTAATAGCTGTCTATGTCTCGGACTCCAAGTCTCGAACGTTGACGTATAATTATTAGGTTTATTTGTTTTATAACACAGATGCAGTTGCTAATATATGTATAAATATAGAATGGAAACTTCAGATTATTGGCAAATATTTATTTAACCGCCCGTTTTTAAGGAAGTCTATGACAAATAATTAGAACTTTGACGAATAACTATTAGGACTTTGACGAATAATATTTAAGTCTTAGTTCGAACTTCCGCTCCTATGTGAAAATCCCAGGAAAATCCATACATATTCGAACCAAAGTTGAAGCCCAAAAGACTTCTCTGAATCTCATCATCATCATATCAGCCGATATACGTCCACTGCTGGACATAGGCCTCCCCCAAAACGGGGGGATTTGCCATAATCGCCACGCTTGGCAGGCGGGTTGGCGATCGCAGTTGGATTGAATGTGTGTACTCAGAGGATGCTGCTGCCCTTCCTTCGGTGGATCCCTAAGTCGCCTTTTACGACACCCATATTAAATGGGGTGGTGCTATTCTTAGCCGACACCACACGGTCAAAGTCTCTGAATCTAATTGCAAATATTTTAGAAAATATGGGCGAGGCATTATTATTTTCATAAGCAAACATAATATTTTGTCAATCGTTGCAAATATTTATGAACGTACAATAAATACGTGAAGTTAAAGGAAAGTAAAGCTGCCATCTATTATTCAAACATGTTATACGAGTCACGAGTGTAGTAAACAGTTAGTGACATATCAAATACGGAATTGATAGGTATCCCAAGGGATAACTTCAAGTTTCACAGGACCAATAAAGTTGTGAAGTACATACATAAATCATTGCTGTTCCAAGTTTAATCGGGGAGCATAAAGCTAAGTGGGCGGGGTGTTTTCGACAAGATTGAATATTTGGTTGGATGGCTTGAGAAGTTTAATAAGATTTTCGTGGGTCAAGTACTATAGCGTCTTGTGTGGTCTTATTTTAGAGTAGGTATTCTCATACAAACTGTACATATCATTTGGTTAATTTGATTAATAGTAAAACCAATAAGGTCTGACGTCGCTTTTCTTTAAAGAAATATAATCTGTATTACTTGTTACTAGGCAGCCATGTGGCTCCCGTTCCCGGGATAGTATAGAGAGCTTAGTTTCTGACTACCCCAAAAGGGAGGTAAGCTTAAGATACTTATTACTTATTATACAGGGTGTAATTGTGAAAGTTGTTCAGTTTGATGGTCTGAGTTCATCATTTCAGTATTTTTGCTTTCAGTACTCTATCATAGGGAACACATTGTAATTGGATCAAAATTATCTGTTACGCCACAGCCATTGCAGACCGCACCTTAAATTTTGTGCAAATTACTTTAGTTTACCTACCTAGGCTGCAATAGCGGTAAATTATATTCTGTGATTGAACTTTTATTGGACTACGTACGAACCATAACTTTTGACACATTTGGTATTGCGCTAATCGCGGTACTGCTCTTGACAGCCGTTAGAGCCGTTTTGCCAGATCGCTCAGACGTTATTGGCTGTCAGTTACATAGAGTTTAGCGCGATGCGGAATTCGGCACAGTTGAATAGTAATTAACTAATTAGATTGCAATGTGATTGCAACTGAAATTGGATAAGAATAGAACTTCGATGTTTTAACTTAGCGCAATCGGGCTCCTACGCTAGTTAAGCTACGTACTTCCACACGCTGAAGAAGAAATTCTGATGCGTATGTGAAGTCTACCAATCCGCATCACGCGTGGTGGATACTTCCCTGAGGGTAGGCCTGTGCCCTGTAGTACTACGTAGAGTCTACCCATCAAACTGAAAAACATTCACTACGGGAGCAAACCGATCGGAGCAATAAAAAAATCAGCTGTTCCATACTAAACTGCAATGCCTACGTGACACAAATGTATGCAACAGCAGATTTTTTTTTAATCCGATTGGTTTGCTCTAACAGTAAAAGTTGTTCAGTTTGATGGATAGACTCTTAGTTTAAAAGGATGCTAATGATATCAATTTCACCCTGTATAGGTTGATAATGATGATTATGACTTTAGTTTTACGTTTTGAACGCGTTAAAATAATATCATTACTTAGTGGTGGAAGATGGATGCTAAAAGCCAGATACCTTCATCAAAGTAGAAAGAACGCAGGCTCGTGCAGGAACGATACCATAGCTACAACATAAACGAACCGTAAAGATGTTTGTTCCCTGCTTTTACGATTATTCGTTGCCTCTTTGGTGGACGAGAAAAGTTGTATGGAATGGACATAATAGAGGATTGCGGTCGAAATGTGTATTGGGGACGTGGGCAGCATTTTAGTGTCTAGAAGAATAAAATAAACTAAGTAATGGATTCGATATTCAAAAGAAATGATTTAGAATGTCATTGAAGGTAAAAAAATTGTAGTAACAATGTATAGGGATTTAAGGGGATGAACAAACCATCAAACTGAACAGCTTTATCTTTGGGAACAAAGTCGAAATGTTGAAAACAAATCAGCTGTTCCATAAAAAGCTGAAATCCTACTCAATCCAAATGTCTGGGTCGATGAGGAATTTAGGATTGCAATTTTGAGTGGATCAGCTGAATTTGTTACGGCGATTTCGACTTTGGTTCCGTAGATAAAGTTTTTAGGTCTAATCATCCTCATAAACACCGTCAGCATTTAATGTTGGACTCTGTATTTCCATTGCATTCTCTTTGAAAACAAATAAAGCTCAAACTGGTATTCACTTGACACTCTCCTGCAAGTAAATCACTGAGCGAAGAGCAGCGAAACTTCTCACTGCATTAGCGGTAATACTTGTTTAAACAGTTTTATGTTTAAAACAGTGGTTAAAGTTTTAAACAACGCGCTTTGAAGATCCGAATGGCGGACGTTGTTTGACGCAGGCTCAAACAATGAGCCCTGGTGTACTCAACACCTTAGCTTTTTAACATCTTCAACGGTATCTGGCTTCAATGTTTGGATTTGGTAACAAATACAGACATATTTTACCGAGTTTGGTTTTAAAATAGACACAAAATTACGTGAAAATTGTCAGAGCTTATACCGTGAAGACATATCTCATTTCGTGTCCCAAAAATGAATCTCGTTTTGACACGATAAATACGAAGGGAGAAACAAATTGGATTTCTCGTTACGAACTTTAAATAGATACGTTAACAAGTAATAAAAACTCGATGTATAAGAATTTTAAACCATTTCCGCAGAAAATAAATGGATACGTTTGAACTACAGTAATAAAGAAATAATCAATAGTCTGATCTGTGGTCTGATGTAACATAAAACCAATGCATGAACTCTTAAAATAAACCACATGAAAAAATCGACATCGATCGACCCAATCACGTGTCGGTTGGTTAATACTGTGCGATAATTAAACAGGTTAAAAATAGTGTGACGTGCGAACATATTTGTTTTAGTAATTAATAATAATGTAAACTGAAATGAAATACCTGCAGCATGTGAGCAAATAGGTAACAAAAGGTTTAAATCCGTGCGAACTGAAACTCAGAGTTTTGCAAACATATTGTGTCGTGTTTCACAATAATTAACAGCGACATACCTGTTTATCCTACGTTCACCTAAAGTCAGTCAACGTGTACACAAATCAAGGTTGTTAACCCATTTTCGTTACGGTCTGATACCGATACAGTTGAGTCTAACCCGTATTCATATTGTTTGATCAAATAGGCAGTTGAAACGTTTGTGAGTTATGGTAAAATCGTCTTAGTGATAGTTACAATAACTATTAATTTAACAACATTTTTCGATGGTTGATTTTACGTAATTTAATTTACTGTGAAAGATGAAGAGTATTGCAACCGCTTCGCAGGTACACAACGATGGTATCTTTATTACATTGGATGGGAACTGACGGGATGCCATTTCATCTGAATCGATGGCGATTGAAACTTTACTGATATTCTCTTGTTCCGCCGCGTTTTTTGTTTGTTTTTGACTTCTCGATATTGACAAAATGATCAGCTTTCGCGTAACTCTTAAAAACTGCATTCTCTTGTTCTAACGCATAGAATGTGTGTACGTATTTAGCTTGAAGGAACGAAAGTAACAATTTTGTTAGTGGCACGTTTGTTTTCGTCAGTACAGCAAAATAACACAGCTCTATAGTTGCGAATATACATATTTCGAAATAATTTATTGCTAAACGCAACGGTGCATTCAAATTCACATGGCCCGTGGTTCCGGGTAAACGTTTAATAAATCAGCGGGCAACGAGACGGCGACAGAAGCTGTTTCGCCAAATCCGGACAGGAATGTAAGGCGATACATTTCTTCGGAACACTTGAGGGCATCGCTGTGTCCGATAATGTGGAATAGAATAACTTTCCAATAAATCAAACGCAAATTGACACCGTTGAAAGAGGTGCAACAAAATCAGACGCAGGGAAATGTTTCTTGCAAATGTTAAATGAAAACCGCAAACATTATGAATTCAGAAACCAACCTATACAATTTCGGGATCATAAATCCATCAAACATCGATCAAAGTTGACTCACAGTTGTAACCATTGCCAAGTACACAACGAATATAGAACTGTAAAAATCACATAAATAGTTTATTGATACATTTCTGAAGTGGATGCCGAACATATTACTGAGCCATGCCACATTAAAGACTTTTAATGGTATTCTAAATGCGTTTGTTGGTCATAAAATGTTGATTAGACAAGACAAGACCCATCAAGGATATTGATACGGAAAAGAAAAATGGACGAAGATGTAAAAGTTGGTCTTTTAAACATGTTCGTCTATAAGCTGTAGAACTAGAATGTACCTAAAGTAGTTATAACTCATGTTGGTTGATGTATATACTTTGGACCCACCTTAAAACACTATAAGGCACTTAACATTTGCAGTAAGCCCCATATCCATATACCTATCCAGAGTAATGGGTTTATTACGATATGTTTCACTTTGCATTTTGTATGCACAAAGTAACTGTGTATGCTTTAGTTAGCGGGACTAAGCAGGACTGCTTCGTTAAAATTTTACCACGACATCTTATATGATAAGATAAATCCATCGGGTTTACTTATTTGCCGAGGTGTAACATAACCCGTGTTACTTCGGTTGTTAAACTTGCTCAACTTTATTAAAGCTGGAACTTTGTGAAATATTACGGTGTTTTAAAGTCGTATCAAGTTTATGGGCGTCGTCGTCAACACAAAAATTTTATTTATGGGGGTAGTAAATATGACAGAATAGATATTATTTTCTGTTCCGGAAATTAATTACGGACCATAGTAACAGTACTACAACAACATAATGAAGTGAAATTATATTAAGTTCCAATCTCCTTCTATTTTTGCATCATGTACTCGTATTTTATACTACATAAGTGCATTAAAAAAAAAACAAAAGCAAACAAAATGTAATCTCATGAATTCTTGAATTACTGATGAAATATCGAATTCCAATATGTCAAAATGCCTATAATAAAACGTGACGAAATATCACAAACTGATATTGCTAAAGGAAGTACCAGCGGCCTCCGTGCGGTTAACTCGGGTTTCCAAGACGGACAGTTTGTGCCTTGTAAGATATACGAGACAGAGTGACAGCCTGTTAGTTAGTGGTCGCCTCTAGAACACCGCCTTACCACGGCTCTTTTCAATAGGACAGGGTCATTGTCTGTTGATACACCCGTAAAAGAAAATGAGGAAGAGTCGCAGACAGGATTTGCACCAGGAAGTATTAGGCTTCGTGTAGTAAATTCTAACAGTTCTTAGATTGACAAAAGCCCATGGACACCGGGCTGTTGTTTCCGTCACCTATACTATACTGTCTTTATGTTTGCCTCTAACATGTGTCTGTAATATAAAATGACATTTTCTGAATTATTATACCTGTTATGGACACCCAATTATGGGAGTCCAGGTTCAAATCCGCACGGACGGACAACATGCATGCAATGTACCAATGAGTTTTTCTAACTTATGTACGTAATACCGACTGCTCTCAAACGGTGAAGGAAAACATTGTGAGGAAACCTGCATACGTTGAAGAAGAAATTATGATGTGTACACACACGTCTCACACTTTACATGAAGTCTACCAACCCGGATTGGGCACGCGTGGTGGACTAATGCCCATACGCCCTCCCTCAGGCTCAGGGTTAGGTCTGTGCCCTGCAGTGGGGCGTTTACAGGCTGATGATGATGATGAGTATACCTGTAATAGACAATGGTTCTACCATGATGTATTACCTACCATGATGTAGTACCATCAGCGGCAGAAAGAATTATTACAGGACTTCGAGCGTGTGGTTTGCCTTAGAGAGTTCTTAGAAAGACTGTCAGCTCTTGAGCCTGCGTTACATAACTTACATGTCACAAACTTCCGGCACTTAGTGGTCAATGGTCACCTTTAAACTAAAACAATACACCTATGACAATACTGTAGGTACTGCGAAGAAATATTTGTCGTAAGTACTTCTACTAATATGGTTATTTCAAATAAAAGGGTTTCAGGAATTGCAATGCTGGTCATAAAACGATGAAGAAAATTTGTGTTTTGAAGCTCGTGTAAGTGCATAATTATTATTTCTGTCGTATATTTTTGTCAAGGATCAATGAAAGAAAAATTTACATTATTGTCTGGAATGGCCCCATTCCAGCGTTAATTATATAATGTACGCTAGTCTTCTCTTGAGGTCGAAATCTAAACTATTATAAAACTGTAACAGAAGTGTGTCTGTACATTGAAGATATTTACAAAAAAAAAATTACGACATGGTTTTTACCTGTCCCTGATTCCAAATCTCCAATTTTTGGATTTTTGTCTGTCTGTTTGCTTGTTTGTTTGTTTGGGTGTTTGTTTGTTCGAGTATCACGCAAAAACTACTGAACCGATTTTGATGAAACTTTTTTTGTTTGATAGCTTATCATCTGACTTAAAATCTGGTATATAATTTATGCGGACGAAGTCGCGGGTAAAAGCTCGTTATGAGATAAAATTGAGAATTTCGTAGCTTTTTTTTAAAACCACAATAAGCGCTTTTATTTGTGCAACAAACACTAATGCATTTTATTACTTGCTATTTTAAAATCTTGAGAGCAATTCCTGCGAATTGAGGAACATAAACGAACGAGTCTAGAAACAAATAAAATTGTTTTATAGCTTCATAGTTAGATCGGTTGGTAGGGCTGTCATTAGAATGATTAGACAATAAATACAAAATGCCAAAGCTTTCGCATGGCCCAAGTCAAATCTCAAATCATTTATAGTTGCAAGAAAATGTTATAGATCTCAAGAATTTTGCTTGCAAGAAAATTCCGGATGAAGAAACTGGGGCTGTTCCATGGAAATGTAGTAAGCAGCCCTATAAGTAGTGGAAACTTGGAAAGTCTCTATCGAGGCGCGGTCGCAACTTATGGTTCACGACTAGCTGCGGGCACCGGGCGTTGCCTGTGTGGTCCGCCGCCGTGTTTGTGCTAATATTATACTTAATTTAATTATACTGGTGCATCTATGTCTGATTATCTGGGGAGATTAAGATGCTTCATTTCGAATTGTTGTAACATACAATTCATACAATCTTGATGTAATGTATGATCGGCCAACCAGTACAACTAATACATGTAGCTACTGCGGACGCACTTTTGAAGCCAAGATTGACTTCATTAGCCAGTTAAGAGCACATCAACGCAACGAAGCTCTTAAAAAGCTATAATCTGTCGCTGTGATCGAACACGGCTTTGAAGCACCATCATCATCAATGTAGAATAATATTAGAATGTTTATCCATCGGTAGAACACCTAAAGGTTAATACCTAATAAAGGAAGGTTTACGCCCAGCCTCTTGATGTAACAACAAAATTCGTTTTCCAATTTTACCCTCAAACTATTTGAGTGAATTGGATTTTCAAGGATTCCCGGAGAACGACATTGCCATTTGTCAGCGCCCGGAGCTATCTCAAAATATCTACACTAGAATCGTTAAATTATATGCATCGTTCCTTCCACAGTATCTCACATTCCGTAGAGCTTAGATAATATGTACGAGTCTGCGTGTTAATTTCCCATAGGATGCGTAAAGTTTGGAAATACGGAATTTATTGACTACTCGAATGAATAAATTACGTAGGTATGTACTATGTATGTTTTAATGAGATCAAGCCGCACTTTCTTAGCTGGAAATATGATTCAAAGACATAAAGCAAATTGAATATTATAGTGTCTTTCTTAATATGCTGACACTTTTTAATCGGATGATCAGACCGTCAAACTGAACAACTTTTTCTACGGCACCAACATCGAAATCGCGAAAAAAAATCGGGTCCGGGCCCGTGCTCCACCTAGGTTCTCCACCTGGGTGAAGCACGGGATACTAAGAGCTCGGTTACACGTTCAGTATTTCGTCATTCTGGTCCATCAGATTACTTAGATTACTTAGATTGAAGGGAAACTGATATACTAAAGCACCATGTTAGTCGGGTCAATCTTGAGTCAGTTTCCCTTCAAATCAAATATACATGACCAGACTGATGGACCAGACTGATGAAATACTGACCGTGTAACCTCCCTCTAGGTCCTCGTGCTCCAACTACCATTAAGTACAGTTGTGTGCAAGAGCAGAACAGTATTAATTTTTATTAAAGTGCCCAATTTTATGTTTTTCAGCTGTTCCATATAAAACTGCAAACCTACTCGAGGCAAATGTATGGGACAGCAGATTTTTTTTTTCGCGATTTCGATGTTGGTCCCATAGTGAAAGTTGTTCAGTTTGATGGTCATCCCATTAAAAAAAAGTCAGCACATTAAGAAGCACCCAGTAGAAATAAGTAGGTTGTCAGATTTGTCAGCCGATCCCTACGGCGCGCTGCTGATTTAGACCCACGTTAGTAACCTCAGGGTTAAAAGCTCCAATTAAAATAAAATAAAAAACAAAATAAAAAAAAACTAAAACACAATCATCATTGGAGTTGTTAGCTAAGTTTCAAGCCAGTTTCCCAAAGAATCTCTAACTAAAGCCTAAGTATATTAAAGAAATCTGGAAAAATCCCGTAGGTATTTAATATTTGACTTTTTAATTTTACCGTAATGTCAAGCATTTCTCCTGAGCACCGTAGCTAACGACCTTGACCATTTCATAACCGCCTCATATCTACTAAACTACGTAATTTTATTAGGTGTAACTTTCAAATAGCTTCTAAAAACAAGCAAAATAAATGGCCCGGCCCAGCGTTTACCTAGTGGGAGCATCTTAAGAGGGCTATCGGAGTCCAGTGGCGCCCTCATCACATTAATAAAGATTTCTTAATAAAGAAAGCCTACATTAAAAAAGTGCTCTATTGACAAACTACAAAAGCCTTCAAGCCATTGCTATACAATACTTTTATAGGTCCTAAACATTCCACTTTAGACAATTTCGAATAAAAACAAAAGCGGCCGTTTTTTTTCTTTTTTCAAAATTTGTATGTTTAAACAACCTATAAAAGTATTCTATGAAAATAGCTTGAAGGATTTTGTAGTTTATCTGTTGAGCACTTTTTTAATTTAGGCTTTCTTTATTGAGAAATCTTTTTTAATGTGATGAGGGCGCCACTGGCCTGCGATAGCCCTCTTAAGACAATAGAACTGAACTACTTTCAAAGTGACAAAAAATATCCGCTAACTGTTGAGTGGAGCAGCCAGCCCACGACATTTTCTATGGATCAACCTTTTTTTTGCGATTTCTATCTTTGTCCCTAAAGTGAAAGTTGTTCAGTTTGATGTTCTAACACTAAAGTACCCTCTTTAATTTGCAACGCATTCAATTTTAAACCCTTTAAAATAATAAATAAGTATTCAGTCAATTCCAATATTTTGAGACATTCTGACAATACAACTACGCAAAGCTTCAACTCTTACAATAACATCGGCTTCTTTATCTCAATAGAAGTTTTTGCTTTATCTAGGTAGCATTAGTATTACTTATACAGGGTGAAATTGATATCGTTAGCATCCTTTTAAACTAAGAGTCTACCCATCAAACTGAACAACTTTCACTATGGGAGCAAACCGACCGGAGCAACAAAAAAAATCAGCTGTTCCATACTTAACTGCAGTCTGCAATGCGTACACGACACAAATGTATGCAACAGCAGATTTTTTTTGCTCCGATTGGTTTGCTCCCATAGTAAAAGTTGTTCAGTTTGATGGGTAGACTCTTAGTTCAAAAGGATGCTAATGATATCAATTTCACCCTGTAGACACGGTTTGCTGAAAAATATTGATGTTTAGCGATATTCTATCGAAACGCGTTTAATTTTCGTTTCCCAACATAACTGTTATAGCAGTACCGCTTTTAAGGAACAAAGTGCTGGTACTGGTAGAGTAGTGCCTCAATCCCTCGATGTCGATAGGCAAGTTCCTTATCGCAAAAGGCAAAAAAGCCTTTCCATGTAAAGGGCTGTCGGACGAAAGCCCCTTTGTTCATGGCCTCATGGCGCGAGAGCTTTTGCTGTGTTTTGAAATATTCAATGTTGATTGCTCATCGATCAACTGGCGTAGTGATACAGGGAATGGAATGTTATGATGTTGATATATTTCTGTTTCTTCATTTTCTTGAGTAGTAACTGCTTAATGTATCTTTGTGTTACTTCATCATCATCTTTGTGTTACTTAAATGCAAATAATTTGTTCATCTGTATAACTATAAAAGATGCGAGTTCGAGGAAAAAATATGAAATCGAAAAATTTTAGCTTAAAATGGAATGTTATGTATGGACAACAGTTGTTTAAAATTACAATTACTTGAAGATGAGACGTGTGATGTGAGGTTAAATTATTATTGGAACACTAGCATAAGTAAGAAAATAGATATAAAATACGTTATTCGTATGTTAAATCCACACATAAGGTAACTAACATAATTTTACTGTTGTGTGAAGTTTCTGTCCATTCACAGTCAATTTAGCGTAAGCCTCGCAGCAAGCCGTAAACACGGTTTCGTCAGAATATCTCAGTTTTAATGGTCGGTTCATACAGTCGTTATGTACGTATATACGAGTTCAATAGGTACGTCGGTTGGGGCAGCAGTTAATTTGTAGTCGTGATTGAATTAACGAAGCCGAGCGCATGGAAGACTTTGTAGAGCTCATTTCGAAAGCTGTTAGATACTATCGCCTTATGCTTTCATACTGACTGGCGGGCGCGGTAATGAATGCATGCCTTAATAGTATGCAAAAGTAATTTATCTAAGACGAAGAGCTGTACTCCTCTTCAAATCAACTCTAGCTTTAAACTCACAGATTGAAATGACGATATCTAAGCTAAAATTGAAATCTTCTCTACCAAGTTATCGCTGCTGTGCCATCTACATTCAGCGGCGATGTAAATGAAAGGAAAACAGACCGTATTCCGGATTGTTAATTTCAAATACAAAGATGGAACTGAAGCGAAATGAAATCCAAATCCGGTTTGCAGAGTTATTAACGACTTAGTGCACGGGAAAATATTTTAAGCCATCAACTCAAATGTTTGTTACACGAGCATCGGACCTTTATTTATTTCTCAGCAGGGCTTTTGCATCCATTGCCATCGGTTACACTGTGTCTGTCTATTTGAGACCATTACATGTATGACAAGCTGGTACGGCCTGCCCTGAGCAAACATTGTGCGTTGCAACCATGAAACCTTTATTTCATTAGCAGCAAGGTTAATTTTAGTTCTTTAGTATGCACAAGTAAGTTAGCGTGTAGTTCCAGTCCACTGAACGAAGTGTAACGAGGAGTGACGGCTCTAGGACACAATGCCTGTCGGTTCAGGTGTGTAAGTCATGACGTTGAGGAATGCTCTGCTGACATGCAAGCCATGAGTTTAACTTACACAATAATTACAAGACAAATAAGGCTAAGATAAATGAAACAAGCGAAAACAAAAGAACACTCACACGTTGTAAATCTTAAGGTTAAATACATAAAGGAATCTATAACTCCATATCTTTTGTTAGCCGAAACAGGAAGTTGTGTTAAGCAATTGTTCGCATAGAAAGCGGTCAAAAGTCAAGGAGATAATTGTTTGTGCAGGAAATTAAAGGCATTTAGTAAGTGGGGCAATCCACAGCGGTTGATGGCAATCGCGAGCATTGGGCCAACGCAGTCGAGTCCGACTTATTAAGAACTGTTTGGAATAATATGGCGTTTTATCTGTGTTACAATCACAATTGAACGTCTTAGAAATAAAGCTGAGAGCGCCTCTGAATACTCCATCCTCATCTTTCTAGCGTCAAGATAAATGAAGCTCGTAAAGTGTATGAAGTGTATAACACAAGAAAATACTTTATCTTTTTTGTGGAAGATTATGTTTATAGGATTAAATAATCTGTAAAGCAAGTTTAGGTATTCCTAGACGATCATTAAAACGACGTTATGTTTATTTGTCTGCATGCTGTCTGCGAGATGCATGAATCACAGGCGTGGGACGAAATAAGCATTATCTAGCAGTAACCGCGCTTGCACTTTGTCAGTACCTAACTCGTACATCTCATGCCAAGGTTTACGTTCGTGGTAGCTTTATTCAGAACTAGAACTACTTGCTTTTTTATAGACTGCAAAAGTGAGAAGTAACAATACGGAAAAGGTAAGTAATAAAAAACTATAAATATTGTTTCTGGTATATACCAGCTTGCCTGGCTTTTTATTTGGGTATGCACCATTTTTTCATTAAATCCACTATTTCATTTAGATACTTTAGTAGCGTAGGTACCTAAATGTTTAATTTTAAAGACCGCCTAGAATGCATGTAAGAAACAAGTTATACAGAGGTCGAAAGATTAAAGTAAACACAATGATTAATTCTAGCCGTGGATTGAAGGACTGATAGACAAGATCTAATTTAAATGAACGTTTAGCTATTGACGATTAGTTTCGAAGACGGAAGCAATATATTCATTAAAATATCTGGACTATTCTGGACCCTATCCCGAGTAGATATTCTGGGCTCAATATAATACACTTTGAAAGCGGCTTAGAACATGGGATAATTTACTTTTATGAGCTGCAAGAAGATTACGCGCCGCGAAATTGGATACGCTTAGCCGTCAAACGTGAAGTAATGAAATCATAGTGCTGATGTTTCTAATTGAACCAGTGAATTGAACTCTCTTCGCTTCAAGCACAATGGTCAATTATTATTTTCCATAAAGAGCACCTGGAAGAGCATTTTTTGCAACAATTATTATTACGTTCATGTTAAATTTACTCCACTACCGTGACTAGTTGCTTAAAAGCAATTACACTTCATTCTGTCTGTGGCGTGTATTTATTGGCCCATCTAATCCGTAGCTGCAATAATTTTTCATTCAAAGCGGTCATATAACATTAAGTTATAATTATATTATAACACACTCAGTTTGAACATTTTAATTATGGGGTTTGGTAAAGATTTCATCCTATATAAATTTCTCTTAGTACTCTCTATCCAGGCCTTTGGGAACGAAAATCAACGTGTTTTAAGAGGGCTATTACAAGCGCAGTGGCGCCCTCATCACATTAAAAAAGATTTCTCAATAAAGAAAGCCTACATTAAAAAAGTGCTCAACATCAAAACTACAAAAGCCTTCAAGCTATTTTCACAGAATACTTTTATAGGTTTTTTTAAAGGCCTAAACATACAAATTTTGAAAAAAGAAAAAAAACGGCTGCTTTTGTTTTTATTCGAAAATGTCTAAAAGTGGAATGTTTAGAACCTATAAAAGTATTCTATGAAAATAGCTTGAAGGCTTTTGTAGTTTTGATGTTGAGCACTTTTTTAATTTAGGCTTTCTTAATTGAGAAATTATTGAGAAATCTTTTTTAATGTGATGAGGGCGCCACTGAACTGTGATAGCCCTCTTAAGTGCATGTCATGTGCAGTTGTTGTGTTGTCACATGAAATACAAGTCTTGTTTCGGACATTTTGGGCAGTGTCGCTTCTGGGTGGGCTACTTTCCTTAGATGGAATAACTTTCCACTGCAACGAGTCATATTGACATCGACAGCCAAATTAAGTTTAACCGTGTTTCATTTCAGAATTTATGAATAATATTGAAATTTATTATTTCATGCTACATTTATCTAAAATGAACAATACGCCTTCATGCTTGGAACCGTTTGTTTTGTTGTTATTCGTTACTATCTGCAAAATTTGTTCAGTTATGACTTCGGACTATGTTTTAGAGGGAGGTTACACGGTCAGTATTTCATCAGTCTGGTCCATCAGTCTGGTCATGTATATTTGATTTGAAGGGAAACTGACTCGAGATTGACCCGACTAACATGGTGCTTCAGTATATTAGTTTCCCTTCAAATCAAATAAACATGACCAGACTGATGGACCAGAATGACGAAATACTGAATGTGTAACCTCCCTCTTACGTCATTCCGTAAAACAGCCCGAAGTTCTTGTACAGCACAGCTATTATTTTTCATAAATACTGTTCTTTTTTTAATTTATTTGGGATTACAAACAGTCACAAATGAACTTATAAACAAACACTATAACAAACAGACCTAGAGATCCACAACTTAATAACAAAAACTAAAAAAATTACTACGTACTTATTAAATACTTATGTAATAAAAACTTTAAATTTTGCGGAGATTGTCGAATAAGTATATAGCTCGTGAGTAGGAAAACCGCGATCAGGCTTTAACTTTGATTTGAATAAGATTTTAAATGCTGTATTGTATTATGAATATTACGATACCTACACCTCCCCATTCCTAGGGATAAACAGTGACATTTCTAGCTAAAGCTCGTCGGAAAACTCAAGCCAGTTCACAGTATTGGATCAGGCTACAAACTTAAAATTTAGTAGGAACTAACGAACCAGTCTTTAATAAATGTATTACAGTGTTGCGACGTCTACTTGTTGCCTGCTGGCGTGACTAAAACCATCGTGGTTAGAGGCAAGGTCACAACATTTGGCTGAGCCGACCAAGGCCGGCCCCAACTCCCAACGGACTCCGTGGTACCTGTTTAAGTACCTATATCTATTAGTTGCTGGTGATATTAAGTTTGAGTCTTATTATTATTCTGATGCGATAAGACATATAATAATAACAGGTACTTTGTTCGCTGGATTGTAACACAATAGCTTGTAAAGGTCGAAGATTATTTTATTACACTTGAATATGATTTGACGATATTGGTAACGTACTCGTGAGTACTCGTGAGTGCTCGTGACTAGAGGGAAAGTTAAAGAGAAGTTGATTTTTTTTAAGAAGTCAGCGTATTTACATAAAGTTATTAGACGATCGAAGGGTATTTAGTTTAGAAGTAAAGGTAAGTACACAGGTTTTTAGTAAGTAAGGTTTCTAAAAGAACAGTACCTACGTATATAAGTAAAGGTAATTACACAGGTTTTTAAATGACATGGCAATGTATAATAAAATAACTATGAATCCAAAATCTATGTATCTAAACATTTATTTCAAATTGTACTTAGTGCACATTTACAAATCATAATAATCCAACGGGTTTAATGGTGATAGAATACCTCAGCTCATAATTAGTACATCTTAATTTACTGGCTACAAAACTTGATATATCGCCAGAAGAATTTAATAAAGGGCGCGTTTCGTCGCAACCACCCAATAAAAAGAAAAATAACGAAGCTTAATTAGTTCAGCAGGGGAAGCATTAAAGTTTGGTGCCTTTAGCTATAAACAGAAAAGACCATGAATTAAATGGACTACTTATGGATAAAATACAGATGATAAATTTAAATCTGATGAATAAAGTAATAAGAAATTATCTCGATGCTATATTTTATAAAAATGTAAATACATAACTAGATACTCTATCTGGAACACCTTGATCGCGCACCTCTTGATTAGTGTATCGGGCTATGTCGATGACAAAAGGAGGAAAATGTCTTGATTAAATTTTCCATGGCTTGAACAGGTGGGCCACATGATTGGAAAATTGGTTGAGAATTTCTGACTGGCTATGGATGGATGATTTAAATTAAATGAAGAAAAAAAATTGTTAGAGGTGGTAAAAGAGATTAAAGGCAGAGCGAAAAAAAGAACATAAGACGCCTAGTGAACTCAGGAAATAATTCTAAAACTATAAATGCAACCTTTGAATTTAATTAGAATGAGAGCTGAAGATAAGTTGGAGAGTTTTAATTAAAGAAATGATAATTAAAATAGAGATTACTTTGCCGATATTCAAGAAAAAACTGGAATATTTTTTGCCGCAGTTTGACTTTGACACCTCACTTTACAACCCGCACTTCGCTAGCGTGCGTGGTGGAGCATGGCTCACTTCCTCTCATAATCTTCATAAGAGGCCTTTGCCCACCAACCAATGCGAATATATATTTCCTTTTAATTCAACTTACCATGGCTCACTTCCTATCGTAATCTTAGAAAGAGGAGGCCTTTGCTTAGCAGTGAGATAGTATGCTATAACTTAATTTTCTTTTTTTAACATGTTCAACAAACAAACTGAACGAAAAGCTATTTTCAAAGCTATAATTGTATCTCTATTTTCAAACAGTGCAATTGAACGTTTGTTAATGTTCAATATCTTAACACCAGTAATGCTAGTTAAGTCTATTTTGCAGTTTACAACTTAAATTTATGTTTTCCGTTCACCATTGTGGTGGGATTTAATTTCTCTTCGCATTTGGTGTCTTCAGCTTCTGTGATCTATGCTAATGTTAACTTAACGATGAATTATTAAAATTTCGAGAACAACTTCCTGGAATCTAGGACCATTCATTTTTGAGTCACCATCAAAATTATAATTTTATTTCCTTATCGAATGAATATATTTTTTTCCTTGTTTCTGAAAAATTTAACTTAGAGCCAACATCGTGTAGCCGGAAAAGAACACGGTAGCTATACACAACGAGGTCACATTACTGATGTTAAATATAAGAAACAATATGATGTGGTCTAATTTGGTAAATGCGACGGATCACCCAAGTGACCAGGTTGTTTTGCTGAAACACGCTAAAAGCCACTTAAAAACGAGCAATTGACCCTTTAAGTACCCCAGAACGTAAACAATTGTTATTTAATACAGTAGTTTGTTGAAACAAATTGATCATCATCATCACAGCCAGACTGTCACTGCAGGGCACAGGCCTACGTGGACCTACCCTCAGAGAGGATGTATGGGCGTTACATCCTCCACCACGCGTTCCCATTGCGGATTGGTAGACTTCACAAGACATTGGAGTTTCTACTTCACCGTATGCAGGTTTCCTCACGAGATGTTTTCCTTCACCGTTTGAGAGCAGTCGGTATTACGTACAAAAGTTTCAAAAACTCATTAGATAGATAGATAAGATAACACGTGACATAATTAGGTACCGCAGAACTTTAACGATTGTTATAATTAATACAGTAATGTTTGTTGAAACAAATATTTGTTAATTTACTAAACACATGCTAAATGTATGGTCGGATTCAGGAACGTGACTCCTGGTAAACATACATTTATTTGTACTTCAGCAGGTGCCGTTCTAGGCACGTTTTACCCTCTTCAGAAATAAATAACAATCAGTTCTGTATACCGTTTACTTTTTGGATCCAAATGTCCTGCGGCGTTTTAAGGTTTAAACAAATCGATCTGGAAATGCTGGAGTAATATTAACAAGGAAAATCGAACGTCGGATTTTTATTGTAGTTCAACCAGACTCCTTATTTCCTATACTAGAATCTTAACAACTTCATATCCATTCTAACTTTCATAAGTTGACAGAACAGTCCAGTCCAATCAATCCAAATCCTATAAGAACTTTTCCGCACCCGCATTGGGCACGCGTGGTGGACTAACGCTCATACACCCTTGAGGACAGGCCGGTGCTAGTGATGTGAACCGATTACAATTTTCAGCACCGGTATTTTTCAATTACTTTTGAGATAAAACCGGTTTTTACCGATTACTTTTAGGTTTTTTCATCTTATTAAGAAAAAATGATTAAAAACTAAAATAAGCCTAAAATAAGTAGGTGTAGACCGTAAATTGCAGCCTTTGTCCAGCAGTAGACGTTTATCGACTGAAATGATGATGACTAAACACTAAAATACATATCTAAGTCAATGACTAAAACTCAGGATACACAATAATTATTGAGATTCATGTAATGAAATATTCAACTGACATAAGTCCCGCCAAAAACAGGCATTTTGGATGTCTATTTTAATAAAGCTGCTTTATTTGTTCGTTTAAATAGTTAGTTTTAGGATATTTTGTCGAATGTCTCTCATTTTTAAAGATTTTAAGTCATATTTACACAAAATTTTAATAAAATGACACTTTTAAAATATTAATTAATGTAATCAGTTTTTTAAAATAAAAACCGGTGTTTTTAGGTTTTTGATAAAACCGTTTTTTAAGGTTTTCTTGAAACCGGTTCACATCAATAGCCTGTGCCCTGCAGTGGGACGTTTATAGGCTGCTGTGATAAGAACTTTTGCAAACAGAATCTTTTCTTGCATCTATTCCGAAAGTTGTGATAGTTGCACCAGATCTACTGCTCTTATCTCTACAAGAACGATTGCAAAAGATAATTTTAAGGTACGGCAAATAAATGCAAGATGTAAATAGACTCGACATTATCCTCGTCAACGTTAGCATTTCTCTACGCTAAGTTATGGTTCTATTGTTTGAATTGCTTAGCGAGTGTCTCCAGGCAAGTTTCAAGCGTTTGCTTTCACACTAGTCGACTCAGTACGACATAGGGGGTGAAGGACGAGCAAGGGGAAGATTTATTCTAACAGTTTGAACTTCGTCATTTCGTGTGAAAGTTCTTAGGAACCGCCACAAATTACTGTCACTGGTGATTTCTATTACCGTAACCTTAGCATGAAAAAAGAAGATTTTTTTATTTATAGATTCTTCTTTCTATCTTAGCAATTTATCCACATCAACAACGTGTACTTAGTTGACATTTTGACAATTTCACTCAAGAGGGGATTTGCTTAGCTTCCTTTTTTCACTGAGATTCTCAGAACATTTTCATCTTCACATTGTCAATTTGCGCCCTTTGACAATTCGTATTACTGTGCTTGAATGCTTAATATGCTGCTCATTTTGTAAGCTTATTCATCTGCCTTGATATCCTGTCTGTCAAACCAAATCGTATTTCACAATTCAGGATGGTAAATTCAGCCACATGTTGGATATGTTTGAAAATCATCGTTTAACCGGCTTCCTTTTGTCAAAGCCGTATACGTAGGTACAAACGACAAAACAATACAGAGATTTATGGACCATGGGTTACAGGTTTGTTTGACTACGCTTCTATTTCCACAGGATATTTCGAACATTAGAACGCGTACAGTAATTTGTATATGTAGTAGGTATAATTTACATAAAAGACGAAGTATTTCAGTTTCACAAATGTTTTAGAGTACGAAATGACAGGGAAAAAGATAAGATATAAGCATTCATTCATATTCAAGAGGGGAATTTATCTTAATGACGGTTTGTAACGATGAAATGGCGGAAAAGGTTCAATGTTTTATCACTGTTGAGGCCTTTCATTAATTCAACGAGTGCCCCTAATTGGAAAATCCTTTTCAATGAGTGCAGCTGAAGACTGTTTGTGCATAATTGGACCCTTGGTAGTTGACAATTGGCAGCTTAATGGGGTCGGGCTTGACATAAGGATTTGACATAGATAGGAGTTATAGGAAATTATTATTATTATGAATCGAACGTGCTGAAAGCAGTAGCGTTTACTGAGGAATCTCTTGAAATAATATGTTGTTCTTTAAGTTTAAACTAAGCTAGACGACAACTTGCCTCATTTTGTTTGCATAATATTATAGTCGTGCTGAATTTCCTGCAAGCTATTGTTAAAGCCATGTCTTTTTAAAAAGATCTTGGAACCAGGCATCCCACATTTTCCTAGGCAACCGGAACTGCTCAGTTTGCTTACAAAGAGGAAGTTATAAGTGGAGCCGGCGATTCAAGTTATCCGGGTCGGAAATATCCCGGGCAGAGGGCACTTTAGAACCCGACCCGGAAGTGACGCTAGGTTAGACAAAGAGTGCCAACTTGATAATCAAAATGTTACGTCATCGCTGGATATCAAATTACTGAGTGTTCACTTTAATACAATTTCTATAGGCTCCAGTGAACAAAATTTTGATAAATTTTATGAATTACCTGTAACGAGAAGGAAAGGGAAACGCTAATGCTTCTGATAAAATTATATCACGGAAATAGAAAATGAGCTAACGAAAGATATTTCAATATTTTACATTTTTTTTGTCCACATCGTAGAGTAAGTAGGTCTGTGTTACTCACGAACTTTTCAGTTAATAAATTATGTTGTAAGTTAGAAACTAATTATAAAGCGATGACTGGGCAAACGGGTGATGGTCGTAATGAAGTCATTAATTAATTACGTTATACCATTCGACCGAAAATTTCTGGCTAACTGATACGTTCATAATGTTAATTGCACAGTTATTATAGCCGGCGAAGTTAAAAGCTAGTTGTGAAATACAGTTAAAAAAACAAGCAAATTTTCTTTGTCTTTTTAAAATGATTTTACAACAGAAGTCTTTAGATAAATTACAGGATGTCGTTAGTTTCATTTTATTACCTGTCTCGAGTGTTTTATATTTCTCACATATTCATACATAGCTCGACTCGACTCGGTTGAACGCAGAGCCAGGAGGCTCATTGGCGATAGTAAGCTGGTGGAGGCCAAGCTTCATAGCCTAGCCCACCGCCGCAGAGTGGCCTGCTTGTCGGTCTTCTACAGATTGTACTTCGGTGAGTGTGCCCTAGAGCTGCATGAGCTCATCCCACCTTCCCCTTTCTACTATCGGACTTCCAGACGCACCGCGGGATATCACCCCTTCTTGGTTGACATCCCACATATCCGCACCAAGCGCCTTTCTGAATCTTTTATAATGCGCACAGCCAAGGAGTGGAATGCCTTACCTGCGTCAGTATTTCCGAGTACTTACAACCCGAATTCCTTTAAAGTACGAGTGAATAGGCATCTTCTGGGTAAGCTCGCTACATCTACGACCCCATCTTCGTCCTGAGGACTGGATTGAGGTCAAGAGCAAACCCATAGTTAATAAAAAAAAAAAAAAAAAAAAGCTCATCGTACTGTGTTTTTTAGACGATATGGTCGAATAAGATCACGTTTTTATAGAGGGGTGTGCTACTGACATTCTTATTCGAAGAGTTCAAAACTAAAAGAAGGTCTGAAGAATAGGTAAAATTACTATACAGGATGTAAACTTTAATGCGTTACATAAGGGGTGCTTCAGCCGAGCAAACCGAACAATCATCACAAAGCGACCAAAGACGAAATCGCGAAAAAAAATTACTTATTTTTAGTTTCATACTAATTTGGGTCTATTTTCTATGGAACAAATTTGTTTTTCAGTTTTCTATTTTCGTCCCTTAGTGAATTTTATTCAGTTTGATTATCTGAAGCACCCCCTTCAGTATTTGTATAAGTATGTAACGCATTTAAGTTTACACCCTGTACAGACACGTTGTTTACTGAACTGAACCTCGGACTTCAGAGGATTAACTCAATTTAACTAGATCAAGCTTCGTAATCTCCCGACCATTACTATTTAGCGTTAGACACAGTTTATGTCGAAGATATTCAGATACAGTTGTAATGGTAAACAGGAAAACGGATGATAGCCAATTAGGCTAGTAAATATTTACTCAAGATTGCTGTCATTAATCTATGATGGAGATCAGCTTTTAGCTCTGGCTGTAATTACTGTCGTGCTAATAAAACACGTTTAACACTCGATCCTTCAGGCTGCGCCATAAGTCTTTAATTAAACTTGACAAATTCGAACATCGAGGCCGAGAATTTAAAAGAACTCACAAAGCAGGCGCCGGGTAGAATGAACAATGGCCTAAAAAGGTTCTAAATTAAAATTAATGTGGCTCGATTTTTGGTACGTTTAAACAGGTTGTATTTTTTACATTCAACGTATTATTTGACAGAAACATTGCTTTGTGTAATATTTAATGGAGCTAATGGTTAAGATTCCTTTTATTACGTTCTAGCTTTATTTGAGGTTTTATTTTAATTTTTTTTGTGCGATAAAACGTATTAAAATTGTATGTTGAAAATCTGAAAAAGGTCATCTTTTATCAGATTTATGTCTAAAACTGAAGATCTGAAAATGCTCAATTTACTTTCTCCTAGAAGTTTTATTCTTCCCATAAATTCACATAAGGTAAGTCCTTACACTTTTTACGACATCGCCAACTCACAACTTTTGAGTGCTCTTCGAAGGGCCTGTTAGACAGTGTTTGTGTATACTTTGCACTTTTGTCCACAAACAGATAAACGGGGTCTTCCTGGGAGGGACTTTTCAGTCGTGCCGCCATCGTGACCGTCTGATGTTGCCTCGAGATAAACGTTATTATTTACACGGGAAACGTTATACTTTCGGTCAGACGAAACAAAAAGACGTCGTTTTCTGAGAGAAGATAAAGCGATATTTCGTCGAGTTACAATGGTAAATGTTTGTCTGAATTGTTTGGAGATATTGAATTTTGATCTTCATCTTTTTGTCTTGTTCAAACGAGGAGGTATTGAGTATTCTCGAGTTTGACTGGGTTACGGTGCTTGTGTGTAAACACACACCATATTTTAATCAGGCTAGACAAAACGCAATCAATTGTATCGCTACAAAGCTTTGTCGTTTTTCCACCAGTTAAAAATAGTTCACGTCATCACGAGATTGTGTTTGATCATTCTAGTAGCCGCCGCCATAAATTCCCATCGAGCTAATGAACATAAACTTGTATAGTTATATGCAATCGTTTCCGAGAAGCTTTCTAAAAGGCAGCGCATAACGACAGAGAGCAATTTGTTTCGCAATAAGGTCCTTCAGTCCCATCTGTGCAAATGAAGGGTCAACAGTAAGGCCTTAATTAAACCCAAGAAATTCGTAATCGTGTCGAATCGGCACTACAAACAGTAACACTGAAGACCTTTAAAAGATACTTAGTCAATGTTAGATGAAGATTCATTTTTAGGGTTCCGTACCCAAAGGGTGAAAACGTTACGCCTACGTTGTCCATCCGTCCGTCCGTCCGTCCGTCCGTCCGTCTGTCTGTCTGTCTGTCTGTCTGTCTGTCTGTCTGTCTGTCTTTCTGTCTGTCTGTCTGTCTGTCTGTCTGTCTGTCTGTCTGTCTGTCTGTCTGTCTGTCTGTCTGTCTGTCTGTCTGTCTGTCTGTCTGTCTGTCTGTCTGTCTGTCTGTCTGTCCGTCCGTCCGTCTGCGGCCAAGTGTGAGTCGGTCTCGCGCTAAAGGACCCGGACAAAAAAAGTTTTTTTTTCTTAGTTAATAATGTTGTGTTCTGTAGTGGTGTGGAACGGAACCCTCGGTGCGCGAGTAGCCCGACTCGCACTTGACCGCTTTTTATTTTAACCAAACTGTTGTGTTGTGAGAGATTCTGACAATATACATCCACTTCCACATACAAATTCCTAAACTCGTGACCATAATCCCTATAGGGATGGTACCTTTACTACAACTTCCAATTATCTTGTGCAGTTGTAGCGATGCTCACTTTTAGCATATTGAAGGTTTCCGACTGAAATGAGAACATAGACAAACGACATCCATAGGGACCACAGCGAAGATAACGCGCACTAAAAATCCTATTGTTCCTTGTACGTATGGAACTATGGAAGTGTAGAAATTATACAATGAAACGAACGGAATAAAGACATTTACTACACTGGAATCCATGGCACTGAATAGAAATAGAATTGTCTACAACGCACGTTCGTACTATCAATCATTTAAACTTATAGGATTGGCCGGGCTCATAAATTGATTGATGTATGTGTAATGTATCATAGCGAAAAGCTACAAAGCGTCGGATGTAGATGTAGCGTTTTCCAGAAATATGAAGTCTTCATTCAAACGTAGGTGTATTATTATTATTGTATGTCTTACGTTCCGTAATCACGGGCAATTAAGTCCCGGACCTTTGGAAGGCGTGCATGGGGCCGAAGCCAACATGTAGAGGCCCGTTCAAAAGACAAGTTAATCTAAATGTAAGGGATACACAAATGGCGGATACCATCTCCGAGCGCACAACATGATACACACGGGGATGGTCCCCGCCATGTGTGTAAAGACTATTGGAGTACGGCGCTATGGCCGCGATGAAAAAATAAGGTCTTGGGCTATGGAGGTGAAAGTTGGATGGATGGATACTGGGCTATGGGAGGAGACTAACGGACGCCTGCCATGACAACTAGTCTCAAAATTGTAAATAGGGCAGGCGGTGACTCGCCGACTCGTCGAGTGGGCCCCATAAAACGGCCGCACGCATAAAGTGCGACAATGGGGCAACATCTCATTGAGCGGCTGAAGGTTGTCGAGAGGTGCGGCTCCGGTTTCACCATCGCGGGGTTTACCCCCGTGAGCGGGTTTCCCCGTTATTACGCCATTACGTGCAATACACTTCCAACCTGGAGCATAGGTTCTGCTCTTGCGATTCCACTCTGGACGGCCAATGAAGGCAAGCCAGAGGTAGAGGGGTGTGTTACTGTGTGTGTGGGTGTGGGGGTGTGTGTGTGGGTGTGTGTGTGTGTGTGTGAGCGCATGTCTGTATGGTCCCCCTGGATAGGGGTCCGCGGTGTCGCCACTCACCGTCAGCTCGCCACAAGCTGCCCCCGCGGGGTATTATTATTATTATTATCTGTGGTTTTGGGCCTTGACAGGCTTGCTAAGCCTGTGCCACGTAGACCATCGCTGGTCCTTTGTGATCGCCCTTTTTATAGTTCCTTACCAATCCCCACTGCGGCCAGAAATCGCAGTAGATTCTTGATCGGGATAGTTTGTATCTCATCTGGTGTCAGCACCTGCCTACCCAGATGAGTGCTGCGTTTGTACATCAGGGGACCACAATCACATAGGAGGTGCAGAGGAGTTTCCATCTCCTCCTTGCAAAATCTGCAGCCGGTCGTGTCACTTAAATTCAGTGTGTGCATGTGCTTATTTAATTTGCAGTGGCCTGTGAGTGACCTTGCTATTGTACAAATTTGGTCCTTGCTGAGGGCAAGGAGACCGTTCGCAAGTTTGCGATTGTAGCCTTTGATAAGTGCTTTTGAGTGGCCCATGCCTGGGGTGTTACACCAAAGCTTTATTGCCTCACCAAAGCTGGCCTTATTCAAAGAATCTCGCGTTAGACTATTGGGGATTCCGAGAAAGGGTTCGGGGCCTATGAAGTGGTTTTCAGTGCCTCTTCTAGCCAACTCGTCCGCCCTCTCGTTCCCTTCGATGTCTGAGTGTCCTGGCACCCATTGTAGCACAAGTTGATTGTTATTGCCTAAGGCATTCAGTTGTGATACGCAGTCCTGTACTAGCTTAGACCTTATGATCGGAGAGTCTATGGCTAGCAAGGCTGCTTGGCTATCAGAGTTGATTGTGATATATTGGTTGACGTAGCGCTTGCTTAAGTTAATTTCAGCGCAGGCTGTGATGGCGTAGACCTCCGCCTGGAATATGGAGGCGTAATTTCCAAGATTTTGGGTCTGTTGTAGTCTTGGGTTTTCGCCGTATATTCCGCTGCCAACGTCATTGCCTTTCTTGGATCCGTCTGTGAACCAGGTTAGGCAGTTGTCTTTGATGGATGTTTGGCCCTCAAGCCAGTCATCCCTCGAAGGAAATGTAACAGTATAGTTCTTGGTGAAGTTGTATACTGGCGTCATGGTGTCTGTGGTCATCTTTAGCACTGGGAGGCACGTGGCATCCTCCTGCAGGCTAATCAAACACCTCGACTGCCAGTTACGGTTCTTGTTTGGGTTAACTCTGAGTATGCAAGCCTTCGCTTCCCTTTGCGCAAAAATGTGCAGCGGTTGGAGGTTGAGTAATGCATTCAGAGCTAGCCCGGGGCTGGTGGACATAGCGCCTGTTATGATTAGGCACGCAGTCCTTTGAAGGCTTAAACGTAGGTGTAACTTACATAAGCTCACGACCATTATGTATATTTCAAGATTGTCAGAAAACATGTAACAATTCAATAAAAACCATTTTGAGCGCACTGTTGCTGTAAAGTTGACCTAGTCTTTCTGGGGATTTCCAACTTGGAAAACCAAGTTGGAAATCCCCTGTCACCAAACTAGCTTATTTAGCTTAGGTTTCGCAAAACAAAAATAAAGAAACAGACTAATTATAATTACTTTGTTTGCCCCTCCATGCCTAAGTAGCTAGGTAACTTTAGCGCTTCTGAAGGAAAAAAGAAAACCAAGGATAAATTCATTCTCGTAAGTAACCATAATCAACATAAGATTATGGGAAGATAAATGCAAAGATTAATCAAATGAGTCCAGTAAAACCATGCCATGAATGGAAAAGGTCTTTTTAGTAGCAATGCAATATAATCACAAATCTAAACTATTATAAAACTGTAACAGAAGTGTGTCTGTACATTGAAGATATTTACAAAAAAAATATTACGATATGATTTTTAGATGGGACATCTAAAAATCATATCGTAATATTTTTTTTGTAAATATCTTCAATGTACAAACACACTTATTTTTCAGTTTTATAATAGTCTAGGACCTTTACCAGGGACTGCACTCATGTCCAACTATGGTTCTTCAGTCTCCATCTGACTGGCCTTCGAATCCAAATGTATGGCCTTGCAGAAAAACAAGTGGTTCCAAATCACCAATTTTTGGATTTTTTGTCTGTCTGTTTGTTTGTTTGTTTGTTTGTTTGGGTGTTTGTTTGTTCGAGTATCACGCAAAACTACTGAACCGATTTTGATGAAACTTTTTTTGTTTGATAGCTTATCATCTGACTTAAAATCTGGTATATAATTTATGCGGACGAAGTCGCAGGTAAAAGCTCGTGACTTATAATATCGAAAACTTCTGTTTTCTAAACATTTATACTTGTCCTGTAGAACGTACTGGTTTGAAATAGTACTTACCTGAAACAGAAAGAAAGTTTTGTTACACATTTGAAATAAACATCGGAATAGAGTAACTGACATGAGTTGTCAAATGAAACCGTTTTTTGTGCATTTGTCGGCACTTATCGGCACCCTAAAACTTCGAGTTCTGTGTATAATTGTGAATCTAACGTGAAATCGTAGGTAATTTAATGGAATAGTGTTAGTATATTTCACAAAATAATCTACGGTTTCACTTTAGATTCACTAATTATTCACAGAGCACGAATATTTACCCAGTCGATTGTGCTGACAAGTTCCCAAAAACGGTTCTATTGCCTCGCGTCACGTATCTCTTTCTATTATACAGTGGCGCCGCTAGGTACATCTCGCTCTCTCAGCTGTCAGTTCCTCTATATAGGTATGATACCTTTATGGTACCCACCTAATTACCGCATGAAACTAAAGCGGGCACACATTGCTGGCACAGAAACTTTTGGAAACAAATGCTTGCTAAACTCTGGGGTCAAAATCACTTAATTATCTTACATTATAATTAGTGATCGGTAACTATTGTGCAACTCGCCGCAAACTCTAGGAGTGACAATTGTAACACATATCATTGGTTAAGAATTACAATGTTATCTATCATACTGTTTTCTTTTAGTTTTTTTCTAATACGGCCCCAAATTAGAGTTATTTTCAGGTTTTTCCTGTTTGTAAAAGGCAAAGGGAACTAACCCATACAGCCATGTGCAGTCAAGACCACGTCAAACTTGAGATTTGAAGTACGATATTGTTTTTTATACGACCGGCATAAGAACAGTGCGAAGATCAAAGTGTCGAACTTGACGTGTTCTGGACTGCAACTTTGTATCATATTTGTAATTTCACAATATATTTGAAATGGCACACCGATTAGAACATGACTTGTATGAATAATAATAAAAACTCACGGCAAAAAACTCGTTTATTACCAGCCCTGAAAATGCCGCGAATCGCACAATAGTTACCGATCAATTATAATTATTAAGAAGACACTAAGTCGATGTAATAAATGTCACGAAATCATACCTAACACAACGTTAATGCTTGTACATAAACATGTAACATGAAACGCAGTGTTTTGTTTCCAGCTTTTGTTTTGTGTTTCATATGAAAGACAAAAATTTAAATGAGCAAATAATACAAGTACTTTAAATAATTTACGACTTTTTTATAGGCACAATCGAAATGTTCAAGTAGATCCAGACCCCACAACATGTTAAAGGCTGCGGGTTCAATTACGAATTTGTATTACGATTTGAATCCTATTCGTTGGCAATTTGGCATATTATTGTACGAAAATCTTTCAGATTGCAAATACAAATTGTTTACAAAAACGAAAAGGCCAATAAGGCCCATTGTGGTCAATAACGGATAATTGAAAAATGCTTACAAATTCGATTGTGAAGCCATGCGAGAATATTTCTTATGATTTACGACAGGGCGAGGTTAAAATGCTATACAAGTTTATAGAACGATACGTTCTTATACGGAGTAAAATACGACGTTTATTTTTGTTCCCCAGTTTATTTTCGTTGAAGCGAACGACATGGAAGTGCAAATTGGAATTTTACGAGACCTACCTCACAGGCGGTTATTTTTAGCTTTGTTTGTGGCGCTTACTATATGCGTACGCAACAAATTACTTAATAATAAAACCGGTCAAGTGCGAGTCAGGCTACTCGCGCACCGAGGGTTCGGTACTACACCACCACAGAACAACATTAACTTAGAAAAAAACTTTTTTTGTCTGGGATCTTTAGCGCGAGACCGACTCACACTTGGCCGGTTTTTAGTATTTGTTGTTATTCTGTAGAGTTTGCTCTATCGCTTGTATGTATTACCGTTTTTACGATAGAGCGTGAAGAAAAAACGTTGATAAAAACTAGTTTCTTGTTGAGAACCCCCCTAAATTTTTAACTTTTTGAAATTTTTATTATTTGTTAACAAATCCGCCGTAATAACGCATAATTTGAGAAAATTTCAACTTTCTAGCTACTACGGTTCAAAAGTTACAGCCCTAAATAGGCAGGACGGACGGACGGACGGACGAACGGACGGACAATGTAGGCTTAGTAATAGGGTCCCGTTTTCACCCTTTGGGTACGGAACCCTAAAAAGCTCTCTACGAGCTAAATTGGAATACGTAGATAAGTAAGAACAACAAAGTTAATTCTAATCATCGATCAATGAGGCATTGTAGTATGTCGGCGCCCGCGCAGCCGAGCGTGAAAATGTAAACCGATCGGAATAGGAATGCAACGATAAGTGAATAGGGTCTAATTAACGTAAGGGCCGCTGATAGATAATAATGGACTACACTGTAGGTCACGAAGCTAAGGGTCCGATGCCCGACAACAGATGTTCTTGCGCACATTTGGTGCAGATGCTCGCAAATTGTCAGAGCCCATCTGAACGTTTTTGGGTCGACCACTGATTTTGAAATTAATACAATACACTTGTCATAATAAACAGTACAAAATTTCGAGAATACTTTTGTACTTGTGTACTTACTTACCTACATGATATTACCTTAAAAAAATCTAGGTCAGCATTAATATTATTTTAATTACTTAGTAAACTCACAATCAGTATTGTTGCCGTATTGAATTTTCGTTGGACCTTACAATTAGATTTCGTACTTACATTTTATTCCAATGTTAATTAAACATTATTTACGTCTGTCTGTACGTTTAAATATGCAAAGAATTGTAAGGAAAAATAAACGCCCCCAGGTAAAGAAAGCCGCGTATTTTAAAAACCTGCCACAAATATTTTCGTAATGATGAAAAAAGCAGCCAGTGTTCACGAATATGCTTTGTGAAATTTTGTTTAACGTGCGAGGAGGGGAGGGAGGGTAACATCTGGCTTCTATCACAAAGTTATTTCAAAATGATAAGCGTGATAATATTGTGCGCCGGCTAATGCACCGCCCCGTGCATTAAATTACATTTAACTCATTATGCACCGAGATTACAATGACCTGATTGCACCATTACATTTACGACTGCACTGGGGGGATCCAATATGATCATTATTTCATTCGAAACAGATTACGCGGTTTGAGAGCGTACCGCGGCACGTGCTCAAAGAAAATCGTCACCGAAATAAAAGAACGAGTTTAATTGCGACCGCAGACATTTCAGTTTCATTTGAGTCGAGATAAAATGTGATAATTTCCGAAAAATGTGACTTTTATGGCGTATAATGACCAACGAAAAAAAAACGGTCGGTCGGTCACGATACAATCTCGTAAAGAGCCGCCATAACGGAACGGAAATGATGAGGTAATATAAACGTGAGTCTGGGCTCCAATCCAACCTTCAAGTGTAGTCCTGGAATGATAATTTTGGAGTCATCCGCTTCTCCACAGTTCATCAAACAGTATAACTCATTATTGGCCTTGAGATGATTAGCGCAGTTGAATACAGATTTCAGTTCTATTTGTTTTTTTAGGGTTCCGTACCCAAAGGGTGAAAACGGGACCCTATTACTAAGCCTACTTTGTCCGTCCGTCCGTCCGTCCGTCCGTCTGTCCGTCTGTCCGTCTGTCCGTCTATCCGTCCGTCCGTCTGTCCGACCTATTTAGGGCTGTAACTTTTAAACTGTAAGAGCTAGATAGTTGAAATTTTCACAGAATGTGCGTTATTCCGGCGGATTTGTTAACAAATAATAAAAATGACAAAAAGATAAAAATTAAGGGGGGTTCTCAACAAGAAACTCGTTTTTATTATCGTTTTTTCTTCACGCTCTATCGTAAAAACGGTAATACATACAAGCGTCAAACTTAGTGTGATTATAGAGCAAACTCTACAGAATAACAACAAATACTGAAAACCGGCTATGTGTGAGTCGGTCTCGCGCTAAAGGTCCCCGACAAAAAAGTTTTTTTTCTATGTTAATAATGTTGTGTTCTGTGGTGGTGTGGTACGGAACCCTCGGTGCGCGAGTAGCCCGACTCGCAATTGACCGATTTTTTTATTATTATTAAAATATTTTATTTTTGTAATTTATCATGATGCGAATATGAAGTCTGCCAAATAATCTGCATTGACTTTCGTCAATACGCTTCACTTGAACGTATATAATAGCCTGTGCTCTGCAGTGGGACGTCTAAAGGCTTATGGTGATGATTTATTTATTATCTTATCAAATTATTATACATAAATGATAAATGAATTAAAACGATTCATTAAAGAAATAAATTGGTAATAATAACATAAATATTGATGAAGTTAACACTTGTGATGAATGATGTGTTGATGTGTTTATTCAACAAATATTCGGTGTACTTTGTTAGGTTTCAACTTGAAACAATACATTCCACTGTTTGTTAATTTGTACTGTGTCATCATCATCACGTCCGTCTCGGTCCGAAACCAACGAGCGTGAACGAGCATCGGCCACATTACGAATGCATTAAATTTAATTTACAAACCCCACTAATATACTAACCTTTCCCTAAAGTAAGAACCACACTAATAACATTAGTTGAGTCGAGTTGAGCAATTAAGTATTTTTGTAATTAACATCTAATGTTTCTAAACGAGCTGTTTAAATGTTTTGACTTCTATTAATTTTGATACACTATCTCAGACTATCAATTACTTTAACAAAGTAAGGGGTTTGACGATTTTAATAGGGAAGGTTGCCTATGTCAAAGATATCTATGTCAAGTTTTTTCAAAACCATTTAAATAATGTCAAAAACAAATGTATCGTGCCTTTAACTTTAAAGTTTACACATTAAAATGAAGTTATACTAAGTGAACCAACATCAAAATCGGGAAAAAAATCGTCTTTTTGCGAGTTACGGGTAGGACTGCAGTTTTGTATGGCAAAGCTGGAGTGCTTGAAACTCATTCTTTGAACTCAGCAGTTGAAAATGTCGATATTACTATGGAGATATGCATCTTTCTAACTGCTGTATTGAATTTCAAAAATCATACTTCAGGAGTGCGATTTTTGAATGTCCAACCAGAAGTCATCATCATCTCAGCCGATGGACGTCCACTGCTGGACATAGGCTTCCCCCAAGGATCGCCATAACGACCGGTCCTGCGCCGCCCTCATCCAACGTTATCCCGCAGCCTTCACCAGGTCGTCGGTCGGTCCACCGTGCGAGGCTACCCTACCCACGCTGCGCTTATCAAATAAATCTGAATTGATGAATAGGAATATGCTTAATAAATCAGAAGTAGAAAGATGCAAATCTCCATAGTAATTTTAACATTTACAACTGCTGAGTTCAACCATGTTCAACGAATGAGTTTAAAAAATCGCACTCCTGATTTTTTTCTCGATTTCGACTGGTCCCTTAGAGAAAGTTGTTCAGTTTGATGGTCTGATCCTTCTCTTAAAAAACCGTCATCATATTAAGAAGGACCCTATAAATATAAAGTTGTTAATTTTAGTAGCGTTAAGTAAACATGACACGTGCCTAAGCCAGCTGTTATGTAATGTAAAAAGCGGCAAATTACAAAACGACACATTGTCGGTAGATATACGTGTATTATTCGCTATACAATCATACTCGATCACCTATCATCTGCCCTTTCATTCTTGAACAATGAACGCACCCGGCGTTGCATGCCCCACATTGCCAATATGCCCATCCCATTGTGTTTGGATGTGCAACAACTATTACGAAAACTGTTCGTATGGAAATTTTTAAGAGTAAAAATTAAGTATTGAAGTTTTTAAGAGTAAACATTATTTTCTGTTTTGTTTTCGTGTACAATTTATGTGCTTTAAAGAAAATCTGGACTGATTTTGTAATTTGTAGAGATTTTGTCCAATTATGACCGTGAAGAAGTTTTACCAAAATATTTAAAGCGATTTCAGGATGGTTCCTCATCTTTTGTTAATTTAACAATTCGGTCACAATTCGGAATCCACTTTATTATTATCCTCTTCATGTTACAATAACAAAAATATCGACAATAAAACGCCTAATAGAACTCAGTGACCAAAATGCGCAATACACACTAGTATTATGCACCCCTAAACAACTAAAAGTTTTTTATTGAAACAGTAAATAAAAGTTCAAAGCTGCAATTTTCGTGAGGGTCATATTAACTACGAATTACTAACCATATGTGGATGATTGAATCAATTGCTTTTATGGATTTGCTTTTAGATCACTGTTTTATTTCGGCATGTGCCGTAGTAGTTTTTAAAGCTGTTATATCAACATTATTTAATCGCCCAGTCCGTATGTCATGTTGTAACATTTATAAAGTACGTTGTGAAAGTAATAATCTCTACCAAACATCGTTAACCGAAGGGATTTGATCAAGAAACGGGGCAGAAACTTTCCTAATCATAACTTGAATTCAATAAAGCAGATTTTGGGATATCTCATAGCCTGTGGCTACGAATCTCATCCTTACGATGGAACCTGCGGGGAATAGGGAATGTTTATTTTCCGGGTCCTTGCCCTTAGATGTATGCTAAAATTGGTTCGTTGCTTTAAAATTCTGGGGAAATATGTTTTTATTATAATCTTGGCCTTTTGTAAAAAAAAGCTATCCGCTCGTTTTTAATTAGTTCTAAAAAGGAGCAACAATGTCATTTTATACATCTACTGTAATCGTGTAAAGCATCTAATGTCTCCGTTGGTGTAAAATAGGCCTAACTGGGTCATTAAGCATAACAAATAGCGCATAAAACGTACAATTTTGTTGAGCAAAAACAAATAAATTCAGTTAAACAACCACTTGGAGTGCAATTTATCTCATGTTCGCCGGAGATAATAACTCATAACTAGCCCAAATAGGGAAACAAAAGTATTACAGCCACGGAAGAAGTTTAGTAGTAAACTTGAATGTGAATAGTTTTCTATTCTTAGGAAAGAGACGACAATAAATCCGTTACTTAATTTGCATTTGGTGAATAGAGACGGATCAAAGTATTTTCGCAAATGTATCTGCATTGCCTGGATTCCGCAGCTGAGTAATATTTGTCTTTATGTAGTTAAGTAATACAGATGATGTCTCATGCCGCACAGTAAGCTTGTGTTAGCGGTAGGATTATATTGTGAGACGGTAAACACACCCTGTTATTTGATATAATAAAGGCCCTGGGGCGTGATTTGGAACGCGGCGCGTTCTACTGTACAAGAAATAATTGTTTTGACGCTTTATTTTTACGCTTTGTGCAGTCAATTGAAAGACATAACAATGAAAGCATTCATTAGTGAACAGAACGTTTTTTCTGAGCTTTTGACCGCAATTTAAAAGAAAAGACTGTACTATTTTTAAAGAGTGTCAAACACGTAAATCGGTAGCCACTCGTGACATCGTAAAAGGCGTAGAGAGCTGGCGCCTCCGTTTGAAAGCGTATCACGTATCGCTGCTCCAAAATAGTGTAAAACAATAATATTGTGAACACGTAGTCGTGATGTTTTGTAACAATAACATTAACGTGGAAAACTCGAGTATTGTTTTGTTTTGAAAAAGTCTGTAAGTAAGACTTTTTACAAAACAGTAAAAATACAAATCAGAAGGTGGCGTTAGTTAACTTTACCGAAAAACCTGTCCCTAATCTAAACTATTATAAAACTGTAACAGAAGTGTGTCTGTTCTGTACATTAAAGATATTTACAAAAAAAGATTACAATATGGTTTTTAGATGTCCCTGATTCCAAATCACAAATTTTTGGATTTTTGGTCTGTCTGTTTGTTTGTGTGTTTATTTGTTCGAGCATCACGCAAAAACTACTGAACCGATTTTGATGGAACTTTTTTGTTTGATAGCTTATGATCTGACTTAAAATCTGGTATATAATTTATGCGGATGAAGTCGCGGGTAAATGCTCGTAAGTAGATAAATTCAAAGTTTCAATATGTCTCTCACATTGTAACAATCAAAATCGTATTAAGAAAGTAACAAAATTCTCACAAAAACAATAATATTAAATGTCTTTGCCCTGAAATAAGGAAATGGAGAAAAACACGGACACATCTGACAGCTAAATTAGTTACGATTGTACCTAATGCCATCTATCCAATTCCAGTGTCACTGAACTATTTTTTAATGAAAACTCCTCAATGTAATAAATCTCCTAAAGATAAAAAGAACGTATTGAAACGAAGGAGAATATTATTCTTTTACGTATTCCAGTTATATTACAGCAAATATTCAGAGTAGTTATTTTCCATTCGACCTAAACTCTGATTGGGTAAGTGGCTATTATTCAAAAAGGGTACAGTGAGCATTGTGTGGGTAAAATAGTCGGTCCATGCTCTGTTCGTTGGACGATAGGATCTGAGTCGGTGTTTGTTTTGTGACGTGAGCGCCGCGGGCGCCGGCCAACTCTATGCCCTTGAAACCTGGGAAATACGGTTACTGGATTTGACTAGATAATAAAGATGTATGAACTCAAGCTATAAAATAAAAGCGGTCAAGTGCGAGTAGGGCTACACGCGCACCGAGGGTTCCGTACCACACCACTACAGAACACAACATTATTAAACTTAGAAAAAAAAAACTTTTTTTGTCCGGGAGCTTTAGCGCGAGACCGACTCACACTTGGCCGGTTTTTAGTATTTGTTGTTATTCTGTAGAGTATGCTCTATAATCACACTAAGTTTGACGCTTGTATGTATTACCGTTTTTACGATAGAGCGTGAAGAAAAAACGTTGATAAAAACTAGTTTCTTGTTGAGAACCCCCCTTAATTTTTAACTTTTTGAAATTTTTATTATTTGTTAACAAATCCGCCGTAATAACGCTATAAAAATTTCAACTATCTAGCTATTACGGTTCAAAAGTTACAGCCCTAAATAGGTAGGACAGACGGACGGACGGACAACATAGGCTTAGTAATAGGGTCCCGTTTTCACCCTTTGGGTACGGTACCCTACAAAAACCCTAAAAAAGAAATATTCCGGTTGCAATACTATTCGTCTTCTTTTTCGGGTTCCTCTTCATTACTGAAGGTTGGCAGTCAGCTCTACAAATACCTGCCCATCTATCGCCAAACGAAATAGCTTTTCGACGTAGCGAGCAATACTACAGGTTCCTTCTTAATATGCTGACACTTTTTTGAGGGGATGATCAGACCATGAAAATGAACAACATCCTTTATGGGACCAACATCGAAATCGCGAAAAAATAAACAGCTGTCCCATACATTTGGCTCAGTTTGCAGTTTTCTGTGGACGAGCAGATTTTTTTTTTCGCGGTTTCGATATTGGTCCCATGGAGAAAGTTGTTCAGTTTCATGGTCTGATTATCCCCTTAAAAAAGTGTCAGCATATTAAGAAGGACCCTATACAGGGTGTAACAAAACACCCTAGTAATACTTAAGGCGGTGCTTCAGACCATCAAACTGAACAACTTTTACTATGGAGCCAACATCGAGAAAAATAAATAAAATCTGCTGTCCCATACATTTTAGTCGAGTCTGTACTGCAGTTTTGTATGGGAAAGCTAATTCTTTTTATTTTTTCTCGATGTTGGCTCCATAGTGAAAGTTGTTCAGTGTGATGGTCGAATTACCCCCTTACCCACAAACGAAATCGCGAAAAAAAAATCAGCTGTCCCATACAAAAGTGCAAGCATAACTCGACTGAAATGTATGGGACAGCAGATTTTTTTTTCGCGATTTCGATATTGGTCCCATAGAGAAAGTTGTTCAGTTTGACGGTCTAAAGCACCCCTTTAAGTAGCTGTCCTATTTTATGTTACAACCTGTATTTTGGGAGTGTAGATGACGCAAAGTGGACAAATTGAAAATTAACTGTTTTAACGTTCTACGGTTCTATTCTACCCTAATTCTGTTCGAATAAAGTGAAAGGTACTTATTAAGCATTAAAAGAGCACAGAGAGCACTTTGTGGGTAAAGCGGTTGGTCCATGTTCGTTGGACGATAGGATGAGTGACTGAGTTGGTGTTTATTTTGAGACGTCATACACCTACAAACGCCACAGTTCTGTTACTACTATCTGTGAAATCCAGTTGAATTAAGAAGGCGAAAAATCAGGCACAGTTTTTCTGCTATGGTTGTACTTGGAACGCTTGGAACGAACAGAGCATGGAAGAAAGATTCAAAGAAGAATTCAGTCAACCTTTGACAAATAAAGAAGACTGCATAGAACCTTTGTTCTAATTTTTCTATATTAGAATAGAACTAAGCAAGATACTCGTAAGTAGAACCCGCCACTAATATAATAAAACCATCTAGGCATCGTAAAAGGTACAAACTTTATATCAATTGAATTCTTAAGTACTGCTACTACCACCTATTCAGAAAATCTATCTTTCTCTCTCTTTAATATTAATGGAAACATATTAAAGGGAAGAGGGAAGGGGAATAGCCAATGAAATCTAAACGTTTATAAAACTAGTAACAGAAAGTGTGTCTGTAAGGTGTCTGTAGGTACATTGAAGATATTTACAAAAAAAAATTACGACATGGTTTTTACCTGTCCCTGATTCCAAATCATTCATTGTTTGTTTATTTGTTTGTTTGGGTGTTTATTTGTTCGAGTATCACGCAAAAACTACTGAACCAATTTTGATGAAATTTTTTTTGTTTGAAAGCTTATCATCTGACTTAAAATCTGGTATATAATTTATGCGGACCGAGTCGCGGGTAAAAGCTCGTAAGCTATATTATTATAGTAGTATGCAACCCACACCCACGCCACGTGGCTCTTCTAGTCATCTAATTCATCGGTCAGAAAATCCTCAATAGTTTGCCGCTGTAATCTGGTTCTATATCCGAATCGTTCAAGAGGCTGCGTTATAAAAAATATACTTTTTTTTTACTTTACTGGTCCCTACGAAGAATACCGGTTCTATTACATTGTAGGCTGTATTCTCTATGGATTTGTGGGGCCCAATTATAAGACATTTCGTTTTTTGATGACGGCAGTCACGGTAAATAGACGGATTTACATTCATTTGGAGTTTAGAGATTTATAAGTTTTGGCTATGTTGAAATCGACGAAATGAGGAATTTATACTATGTTACTTTACTACGAGAGCTGTTTGCGGTACACCAGTAAAATGAAACTATGGCAGACGTTGCTTTCTGTCTATTTCTATATCTTACTCTCCATCCGTAGGTAAATCCGAACGATTAGATGAGTTTTACTTCACCGCTAAATTAGTAGGTTAATGAATTACTTTAGATCATTATAATTACAAACTACCTGAGAATTTTTCAGCCTTTCAGAAATAGTAAGTATCTATCAAGATTCTTGATGCTGGAATAGTTTCCAAACCGTACATTATCCATGTAATGATTATAGCATTCCTATTTTTGTATAAGGCGCATCGTTAGAAAGTAAAGACGTATTTATTGTTAGGTTTATAGTTTTTAAGCTAAAAATAAAATAATGAAGGGCGTGAATGCATGTCTAACTTCGGTTCACACCTTGCACGTGTAATGCCATGTAGTTGATTACCTTAAGGAACATGTAACAGAGTTGGCTATTTTTGTGAACAGGGGTGCGATGCCACCCGCTGCTTATATTCCGAGAGATAAGTGTACTTTTTGCAACCATCAGCAGCAAGGCTGATTCAGTGTTTATGGGGTGTAGAGCTTTTCTGTGATGGGGACGGACCAGGTCTGCCTAACTCCAGTCGGTTTAGGAGTTACTGATGATTAAAGGTCTGTAAAAAATTAACGATCAGCTACAAGGCTGATCGTATGTTATAGTTGTAGTATGCTCTGTAACTATGTGAACAGTATAAAAGCTGACATGGTTCATCAGTCGGTTAAGGAGATACAGCCGTTCAAAGGTCGGAACTTTGACTGGCTGTATCTCCTAAACCGACTGACAGAACTTGACAGTTTTTGTACTGTTCACATAGCTACAGTGCATACTACAATAATATCATACGATCAGCCGTGCAGCTGATCGTTGATTTTTTTACAGACCTTTAATCATTGGTAATTCCTAAACCGACTGGAGTTATGCAGGCAGACCTGGTCCATCCTCATCACAGAGATGCTCTACACCCCATAAACACTGAATCAGCCTTGCTGCTGATGGTTGCAATAAGTACACTTTTCTCTTATACTATTACAACAAATTGTGTTTCTCAAACACTAAACCAAACAACTTTAGATTGTGTCCCGAAAAAAACTAAGAAGTTTAAAACAAAACAGGAGTACTTAGTAGAATTAATGTTTGGCTAAAAGTGATACAAAGAAAATAAACAAAGCGAAGATTTAAGTAGGTTTTTCTTTTTACGTTAAGTCTAAACTTTAGAGTTCGAAATCCAAGATTTCAATCGTTACTTGAAACTCTTGAAAAGCATTTATGTAATTTGTAAAGGTATAAAAGGCTATTCAAAGATGGTTCGCATGCGTAGGAGTATCGGAAGAGGGCTGTCATCGACGCATGTTGACCTCGCACTGCGCCTACGCATTCTAACTGTACAGAAACCATGAAATATAAAAACATGTTGCCGACAATAATAATGTACCTGAAATACATTCGAGATGCCAACACAAAACGACAAAAACATTAGCATAAGCAATATAAGCATAACAATTAAGTATATATTTTATATATATTACGAGCATTTACCCGTGACTTCGTTCGCATAAATTATATACCAGATTTTAAGTCAGATCATAAGCTATTTTTTTTTTCCTAGCCTGTTTCATCCCACTGCTGGGCAAAGGCCTCCGGGCCGTCCTAGGAAGAGGTGGCGGGACGATCTGGATTCTTTCGATGACGCGTGGCCAGAGCATGCCCAAGACAGAGATGGTTGGAGGACTAAAAGATCATAAGCTATCAAACAAAAAAAAATCATCAACATCGGTTCAGTAGTTTTTGCGTGATGCTCGATCAAACAAACAAATAAACAGACAGACAAAAAGTCCAAAAATTAGTGCCCAAACTTCGTCTACCTATTTATAAGTAAGAAAGACACTGAGCCCGTCGCCTTGGACGCAATAAACGCACGCTGCTGATAAGAGATGAATGGATGATAATCACGATGATAATTGATGTTTCCTTACGCTGTTTACCTTCATCGAAAAGCCAGTGGTGAAAATTCTCCAGCTTGCTAATACCTTTAAAGATTATAATTAAAGAATTGTATACGCACCTAAATATGCAATTACTAATCAATATGATGATGACGGACCTTAGTGACGGACAATGATGACACAGGTTAGAGAGTCTAGAAACTTGTTTTGCATCACTTCGAAACGAGATGACGCTGACGTTGTGATTACGAGCTGTAATACACTGTAATGACGTAAAAGCATTTTAAGATCTCCATCCAGTCCGTAATAAAACACCGCCCTAACATTACTATTACTACGCACCTTTATAAAATGAGATTTTATACCCAACATCATTCGTATCTCCGACACGCTCAAGGACATGATTCCGATAAGGAAAACTTAAATTATTATAAGACAACTCTGATGTAATAGCGAATTCTTTTGTTGAACAACGTGATACTGATAAGAAATTAGATTTATAAACTTTACCTTTATCTGAGTGGTATTACAGCCAAAAACATAATATACATATAACAAAATTGTTTACTGATGTCTGTAATCTAATCGTTGGCCGAGGCCAACTAAGAAGGGGCCCTGTAGTGTAGTTATACTCGTAATATGCTGACACTTTTTTAAGGGGATGATCAGACCGTCAAATTGAACAACTTTCTCTATGGGACATATTAAGGACCCTATATTTAGTTTCATTTTAGATAGAAATAAAAATAACAGAAGTATTAAGTAGGCTTGATTAAAAATGATAACAAAGCCTTTAAAGAAAACGACGACGAGCAATAAAGACAGTAAGTGGGGTCAATTTCTCAATCTCGAGGACTTGAGGACGATCTGCAAAAGGATAATGAACTTGAACAACTTGGCCATGATAAGAATTTTCAAAGCAATTTCTACTTGATTTGTATTCATTTAATGCACCAGTAGATTGAACGATAAAGTCCATTATTTAAAGATGGAATACAAATTACATTTTATATTCAAATGGCACTACAGTCTGGTCATTATGAGTATAAAGTATTATTATACTCGATGTTTCGATGAAGTAAATTAAATGATTTTTCTCTATGTTAATTCTAAACGTCACAGGATTTCATTAAGAGAGATTTTCTGGACGAACTACAGCCGTGAAGGCCAAGGTGTCAAGTGTCCTTCCCTACAAATGCATTATGTGGAACGCTGGATGTTTGCTTTCTCTGGCGGTGTGAATGCTCGAAACCTTACACCCACGTCAGAGAGAGCAGTCGGGAATGGGATGAGCGTGGAGGTGGCGTGGATTAGGCTAGTTATACACGCCTTTCGTGTCAGTTAGAATTAGTTTACTATTTGTGGATGTCCATGTCGAATGGAGCTAAAGGATTAGTTGCATAGCCATCGAGCTAGCCAGTTGTTGTTGTTGTGCCATCATAATAGCGATACTTTCATTTTTAACCCCCGACGCAAAAAGAGGGATCTTTGACAAATACTGGTAAACTATAAAAATGCTGCTATGCAATGATGATTTCTATTACATACTTATTAACGTTCTTTTTCCAGGGTTTGCCGTCATTGTTATCATTCAAATCTCCACATCAGAATTTTTGGCGACAATAAAACCTTACCTCATAGAATAACACATTATTTGACAGTCGATGAACGCGTGTGGCATCGAGATACGGGATGGTATGTTGTTTATATCCCAGCTAAGGGCCCGTCCTGCCCACTCCCTCACTCCTACGTCCCATTGTACGTGATCAAACCATATTTACATCACAATAAGTCAGCTTTGGTTTAGCGCCATGTCATCCACGACAATATTTGATATATTTTCAGTGCTTGCTCGTCAAAATCAACACCGAAATAGAATCGGCTTGTTATTGCATTTGTATATAAGCCATGGGAAACCTACACAATCCTTTTAGTTTCCAGGTCTAAACATTGTCCATTGGATGAATTCGTATGTATTATTGTCTTTCTTTTAAGGTTACTTTGCAAAAAATAGTTTCACAGCAAATATCCGGTGTTTAGTATAAAGAAAGATGAATATCCTGGGTTCGCCGCACTCACGAATTGATGCTACTAATTTATCATGACTCACGTCACTCACGACATGACATTTTTTGCACAAGATCACACCTATTTTTGGACCTGAGCACAAGATACGTTTTTTTTTTACTAATGCCTTTGTTGGAAACTGTCAAATACTTATTTGTATTTGTACTTGTAAAGTTTTGTAGCTTCATGACATTATTATAAAATTTTAATTCAACTTGTTTTCCATGGACTATCTACCTAATCAATTTACGAACATAATTCGTCATAAAATATCCAACAGAATTCCCAATATTTTTTTTGTTCACCGTAATTTATCATCGTCATGTAGGTAATTTATTATATCGTCTATCTATAATAATAATATGTAAATACGATTCGCAGAATTTTATACATTCGTATCCATATCATTATGCCTTAGGTTTGGTAGATACCTACTTAATACTTATTTTATTTACTGCGACGATTTTTAGGAACAATCCAATGAAGAATGTCATTGTTATAGACAGTAAGAATCGAATTTTGATATCGTATTAAGTTTATAGTGCCACTTATAGGAACTGGGTCAAATTAATTCGAGAAGGGTTATTAAGATTAATGGTTAAACACAAACAAACGCGGTTCGGTGGCTAGGTGTCAAAGTATCGGATAACTGTGTCGTAACTTAACTCGAAATGCAATCGGTCCTCACAAATCGATATGGCTTATCGTCTCTATTTGACTTATGATAAATGATCGACGCATCGTGATGCATTGGCGCGTTCGACAAATATTTATTTGTGGACATTAAAATTACAACACACTTTACACATAAATAGATAAGGTTTGGTATATGTCAGCGTTACATAAAATATTTACATAGCAAATAATTCAAATAGTTTAACTTCCGTCTTCCGTTGCTGATCTCTGATCAATATTCGTTTAATGAGGCTTTTTTTCCCTATGCTTTTTCCAAGTACGGTAAAAATAAAAGTCAGCAGATGGCGTTAGTAAATTTGACAAAAAACCTGTCAACTTGAAGGTTAATAAAAAAGATTCGATTGTCTGTGGTTTTTTTTAATGACTGACAGAGACAGAACTTTTGGTGTTGCCAATAGATAACTTCTCATTACCAGTAAATACGCAATCACACTGAAAATGTTAGTCTTTTGTACTTAGAGACGAACACCACTGCATAAAAAGTAGATAAATTCTCGGATTCGATTATTCTATGTCATTCACATTGTAACCATCAAAATCGTAGTAATGCATTTAACAAATGTTTCCCTGAAATTAAGGAATAGAGAAAAAAATCTAAACACTTTCGATCTTGATGTCGCCATCTACACAGTGTCAGTGAACTTGTATTTTTTTATAAAAACGACTCATTATAAGTAGTAGTTCATCAAATTTGTCTTCACAGGAACCCTTTAATGCAAATGACATGGCATTAACCTTTAATACACGTGTCTGGACACACGTCGCTCTCGGTTCAGTGGGCAAGTTACCCGCAGGTGGGCGAGTAACGGTCGTCTCGTACAATGCAGCCGGTTGCAGGCTGCCGAGTGCCGAGTGCCGACGCTACACTAGCTGTGAGGACAAGCTGCAAGTTGTTGTGGACATTCGCGCCAACCTGCCCCTAACGGTTCACGTGAACTTAGAGGAATTAAATTAGAAGTCCGAGGGAAATCGAGGGAACTTCGTCAACGCTTTGATTGCGACTTTGATCTAAGAGACGTTTGATTCCAAGCTTGTTAACACAATCACCTAAAAGTTTTAACATTAACATAGCCTGTAGGATCTCACTGCAGGCCTAAGGTCTCCTCTTACGAATAATGGTGAGAGGGAGTGGGCTATACTCCACCCCGTGGGCCCAGTGCGGATTAGTGGAGGCAAATTAGTGGTAAATTTTGTTGTCAGTGAATGTTCACCTCTGACCTGGCTGGAAAGTCTATGATAGGTCTTTAATCGCGAAGTCATTTCAAGCTACGAATAAGAATTTAGAATGTATAGAAATTATAAATCAAGCTTAAAAATTGGCATCAAAAAAACTGTACCGTGTTCTAAAGTTCTCTAAAAACTCTTGCCGCCAAAACCCATACAACATTGTAATTTTTCATTAGGTGCCAAAAATGATGTGGATTTTGTTTATAGTTATTCATTTCAAGTTTGTCGTCGACGTCATTTTAACTAGTTATTTTTATTTTACCTATAGACTATAAATGCAAGGTAACATGCGGTCAACAATCGATTGGGACACGTCGCCTGTCTGAAATAATAACATGCTCATGCGAGTTTTCGACACGAAACTGAATAGGGTGCTCACCCTTCTATCAGAGACTCGTTTTATGGCTTTTAACAATTTCGTGGGTAAGCTGCACTGATTGTTGTGCTAGCAGCTGCTTGCCGTCACTGGATTAACGGAATAAATCACAGTTTATACTGTGGTAAACATCCAAGGTAAGTATGGAAGTGATAAGATTAAGTCCTCCCCAACTGCCTCTTATACTTAATTTACATGTTACTCGGATACTCTTTACGATTAACACGCTGCGTTAAATAAAGCGGTCAATGGTTAATGAATGAACCGGTGTAGTTTCACACCCATAAACGGTCAATATGCGCTTGAGTACAAAATCGTCTGCCAAAACCAGTAACACGGGCGTTGCGCAGTGACAGGGTTCGTTCACCGCAGTAGTCGGGCTTGCTCGAGCGAGGTCGCCACCAAATAAATCATCTGTTACATGAGCTTGCGTGGAAAATGCTGACATAACAAATTAATGAACTGAACCGTTGATCGCAGCAATAACTCAACATATCTACGTCATACTACGTGAAATTGCAGCGGGTAATTATGCAAGACAAATTTACCACGTCACAATTGTGTGCCGGAATTAAACCATGGTACATGGATTTATGCATTTCTTTTCTTAACATACTGCCCAACCAACGATTTCTAGAGTGTCAATGTGCTCAACAAACAACTTTCTTTATAACTCAATACGGTAACTCGATTTCAGTGAGTGGAAATTATGTTCCGAAAAATGTGAAAGAATCTTAATATCATTAAACGTGTAATTACATCTCCCTCGGCCCCGTGTTATGGAAGCGATCGTCAACAAGGAATTAATCTTCATTATTATGAAAACAGGCCCGCCATGTATCATTACTAGAGTTATCAGCACACATTACCGCAACTAGGGCTGTGGTCTTCCGTCTGGGATTCTTCTAAGTCTGGGAAAATTGGTAATAAATGCTTGGCCGATTCTCTAGGAATTAAGGAATCTTACGGTTATAAAAATACTTACGGTTATAAAAATTGTCCGACGTAATCTTGTCACTCTCATAAAAGACGGAACACTGTCCTCCAAAAGACAAATTACCTTGGATTCAAGGTAATCTAGCTTGGAGAACAGAGGTCCCTCAATTTCACATCCAACTTGCGCTCATTACAAAATAATGTATAAGTAACCGTGGTATCCTTCTGTTGGTATTTTGGTGTCAATAAAACATTTTTTTTTTTTTTTTTTTAATCACATTAGAATTCTAACAATATATAACATTTTCTCAATACTTTGGGTTTTTGTTTAGACGGTTGTGTTGTTTAAGTAATTAAAGCAGTTAGTAATAGACCTACAAGCGACGTCCATTAAACTGTTTATCTAAACCGTGATCGGACATTTTCACCTTCAATTTAGCTGTCACCCCGACCAAACAATGTTTATCTATGCTTCATGTTCATTGCAGTTTGAATGCAGTAGCGCGCACGATACAATATACGTAGAATGAGATTAAAACACGAAGTTACCATGAATGTTGAAATATGTATTTAATTTTATGTAACGTAAAATACAGGATCATTTTTTAATATCCACGAAGCCTTGTAAGTAACGCGAGAAAAATGTGTCACCCCTCGCCTTAATACAGATAGGTACCCATAAAACGGGGGAAATCCATTATCAACTTCACATTCAAAACATTCGATTAAGACTACGATACATGAGAACAATTTGGCCAAGGTTGAGCTGGATCACGAACCTTTACTAAATACCAAGGCTATCCACAAGTCATGCTACATAATAAAGCTAGATGTCGAGCATGGTTCAATCGGAATCAATTCAATTGTCTGATTTATTGGATGTGTTAAGAAAAATTGAATTACGTTGTGTTAGTACAATGTGATTCATCTGAAGTTTAATTATGAAATATAGAAAGTAGTACACGTTCTTTATCTACTTGTACTTTACCAATTTGGTAAGGTAAGGTATCAGTTTCCTCAATGGTCGTGCGTTGTTTCGCCATCGCAGACAAAGCCTGATGTTTTGCAGGTGCCAAGAATTATTATAGTGTTTTTCGCACTCCTTTCAGCTTCTTTGATTAAATTCGGTGTGTTTCCCAAGACATCCCTCGAGGTCGCTGGTCTTCAATGTCTGTTTTGGGTGGTCTCCACTATTGAGTATTGGTTTACAGGAGTTAGTGATGTTTTGAACTCTACAAATTATTAGAATTCGACAATATATAAGTCGGGCATCTGAGTAGGAAATAAAAATACTTCAATTTCGCTGAAGGAAAATGTGAATCAAATCCTTTAAGAGTATGGCAAATGGAAGAAAATATCAATCCAAATGGACTACATACTCTGCAGTTTCAAGAAACTTGCATTCAGGCACCCGCTTGCAATATAAATGAGCTGATCGAACGGGAGCCTGCAATATGGATGAGACTGGGCTCGTTTTGCCCATACTGGCAATGGCTACCCGATCGCCTCGACGAAATGGGTACGAGTTGTGCCAACATGGCAGCTTAGCTAATGAGTTTGTCGTTACTATGTCAATAGACTTAGGTATTCTGCTTTAATATTCAACAACAGATTTTGAGGTGTTATCGAGAATTTCTTAGTTTGGGAAAACACTTATTAATAGTGAAGAGAAAAGTTGGAAATAATTGCGCAAACATTTTTTGTTTCTTCAATGTGGAGATTTTATTTAACCCTATATACTAAAACTAAATAATAAACAAGAAAGTGACAAGAAAAATCACGGATAAGGAAATAGAATGTAACAACTACCCAAAGATTTATTGGGAGTCGGTTAAAAGGGAAAGAGGCTGGCGAGTTCGATAAGTTAGCCCTCCGCAGGATCGTGAGCGAACGTGCTTATCACATTCATGATTTTTCACAATTTTGTGCAAGATTATAAAGGTTCTTTTTCATCCAAAGCCGCAGTCTACTGACGTTTCGCTCTTTCGTGCACGCGAACTTACGAGTATGTACTACTTACATATTTGTAATACCATTGGTAGTTATTTCGGTGAGGGAAAACATCTTGAGGAAACCTTCAAGTCCTACATGTATGAGCTTTACTACCCATCACATTGGACAGTATTTAAGCACTGGTACTAAAGTGTGGATGTTCTGAATATGTGCTACTTAGAATATTTTTGATGGGGTACCACCACTCTCAGGAATAATGAGCATGCTAGGATTTGGATCCAAATGCAGACGGATTTCCCGTAAATTATGGTACTCAGGATGTCACAATAATTTTAAGGATAAGATAACATCCTCTGTTTTGTTTCCTTGTCTTGGATAACATTCCCACGTCTAATAACGTCATGTGTTCACGCAATGGTCCATTACCAGCAACATTGGTTTTAATTAAAACTACTTTAGATTTAATGCATATGTTTAGAGTTATTCTAACGAAAGTAATTACACAGATATTGCAGGATTTGGGATCGATATAACTGAGACTGTAACTTCTAGTTTTTCTTTTCCCAATCAAACGTCTCAGTCGTATCATTGACCGATAACTTTATTGATTTCCAGAAGTGTGGAACCCTATTTCTTCCGTATTACGAAGTTTGTGGTCGGGAAGCAATAAACGCTATTTGCAGAAGCCACAAAACTGTTGTGTTGTCGGAGTCCCGGAGGCAGGGCACGCGTTGCAAGTCGGCAGTTCGCCACGTGTCACCGCCACATCCATGCCACAATCCGAGGCTGTTACAACTGTAATTAATAATTGCATACACGTGACTTCATTTGTGCCAATTATTAAGGTCGTTTTCATACAGAGTTTGTCGTTATGATTAGTTTGATGGAATTACCCTAAGCCTTAAAATATTAATTAATTTGTATACCATCGTTAAAGTAGTCTAAAAAATTAAAATATAGAGGTGAATGGTGAAGCTACAAGAAAACACATTATTTGACTGGTATGAAAGAAAAAATATAAATTACACAAAAAAGCTATCTGTACGGCGGAAATACTGGCAGGAGAGACAGGAAGTAATACATAAATGTTGAAAGGTAAAAATCGTCTAGGTGTGTAGACCGATAGATACGCTTTTATATTCGCATTGTACATAACAAAAGCCAACAGTGTTGAATGACCATCTCTGTAATCGCGAACAATCGATCTCACTGGCAATGGATCACACGCTGCGTGCGCGCAACGTCGGACCATTGTACCTCAAATATTCTGAATAATGGAGCTTTCCCTGCTTTGTTTGGTAAAAAAATACGGATATTTCGTAAGGACAATGGAGCGTAACATTAAAATCGTGATCGCGCAGAGAAATATAAAAGAATAATGTCTGCACTGAAGCCAGTAAAGACAATAAATGGAATTCCCGATCGTCATATGAAGTGAAGACTATACAAATTATACGAGAGTTAACATTAAATTTAAAGTCGATATTTTACTAGAATCCCCGACTTCCTTCCTTCCTCGAACGGCAAAAAGTGTGGTTGAGAGGCGAACAAAGGGCAGGACTTCCGATCAGCTGCCGCGGCACCCCTGCTTTTTTACGGGGCTTCATCTAATATTAACTATGTAGATGTAACGTCAGAGGACATGCTTACAACAGAAGACAATGAAAGAATACACTGATTCACAAATTACAATTAAATTTAATATGTAGACCCTCATCGTGTTGGCATTTGGCACAATTCGCAATGCAGTAACCCTCTTGCACCATCTAAAAGGCGATAACAAATTCAGTCCACGTTCGAATAGTTCCATCGTATCATTTCAAATTGAAATCGCATTAACTCCAATAAATTGTGTAGGAGTAAGCTTGTGGAATACGTCGAACCCTCGTCGATATTAACAATGTAGGGGAAGAGCGAGGATTCACGCATATTTGTTACTGTGGTTACTAGTAGGGGGTATGAAACTAATGTTCAAACTACAAGTTGTTTTTCGTTTGTTTCGCTCGGAAACCGGACTCTGACTTTGCTTATAATAAATCGAAATAAGTGTGAAATTAGAGCCGCTGTTCTCGATTTTCAGTCTACCATGACATGTGTAACATTTTACCAAAGGTCGTTTTCTATGCACGTCGGTTTATAATGTTTTACATGCGTAATTAAAGTTTCACAAAAATATAGTCGAATCATCGAAACATAGCATCGAATGACCCGCCGGAGTTATTTTAGACAGGACACTTTAGGGAAGCGATGTTAGATTTATAATTTAGCTTTGTATATTTTAGGTTTCAAGTATTTGGGCCTTTCATAACACGGCTAAAGGTGCATACACTGCCAATTAGTCGGGCCCTATTTCTGAATACCTACATCGCCTGATTTATTCTCTCTATTTTTTAAGTGTAGCGATCAAAGCATGGAATGTATGCCAAATCGGGCCCGATTAGTTGGGTGGACCTGCACTTTATATCATCGAATTTTCATTGAAATCATTTTAGTTATGTACGAACTACAGCAACGAGGCTGGAGCTGTGTTGGTCTATGGGTACGAAGAATAACCAAGTAGGTACTTGAAGTTCCAAGGGGGACTAAAAGGGAGAAACCCGTTAAAAGCACAGTCCTCACTCCTAGTCGATTCAAACAAACGAATGGCAACCATTAAGAAAGAGTATATACGATAAGTAGATTAGCAATTGTACCATATGTTAAGAGCAGGAGGGGCGCGTTAAATTTATTGCCCAAGAATCTTCTAAGTTATTGCATCATAAGCATCGGTTCATACTGACTCGATTGCCTTTGTGCCTTTCCGATCTTATCAAACGTTTTAACTTAACGATAAAGGAGTTCCAATCAACTTCGAAAGTACTTTTGGGTTGAGCTTGAGATGTTACCAAGATTATATTTAAAGGATTGAAGTCGATGCTTGAGTGACGATCTATGCTCGATTTGAAGTATTCTTTCTTGTTTATTACGTGAAATTGACTATGAAAAAAAATCTTTTTGTGTAGGTAAAGTGAATTGCTTCATAACGCGTTTTACAGTTTATAACATGTATCTATACTATACTGTCGCAGATAGATAAAACTCTAAACCAGGGTTTCCCAACCTTTTTTGCGTCACGCCTCCCCTGGTATAAGTCATACTTGCATGCCCCCCTACTATCGAAATTTTAACGACAAGCGTGGCTGGAAACGTGCTATCTGAGACCTGCTGAGCCTGAACATGTCAGTAACAACAAACGAATGGATGACTTAGTAACTGAATGAATGAGTTAATTAATAAAACGAATTAATGAGTGGAATTTACGTCGTTAACTAGATTTTTCTTTTCAAAATGTAAACGTATTGTGCCCCCCCTACGATATCACTACGCCCCCCCAGGGGGGCGCGCCCCACTGGTTGGGAAGTCCTGCTCTAAACGATGCTAATTCGACCTACAATTAACATTAACACTTCTTGAAATAAAATAAATTCCTTGTTCTACTATGCATCTTGTCGGAAAAAGTTTGCTGATGGTTTCATAAGGGCATGATCAATCCATCAAACTGAAAAACTTTCTCTATGGGACAAACATCGGAATCTCGAAAAAATCTGCTGTTCCATAAAAACTGCAATCCTTCTAATACCCATCAGATGGACAGCAGAATTTTCCTTCGCGATTTCCATTTTGGTCCCATAGAGAAAGTTGTTTAGTTTGGTGGTCTTATCATCCTTCAGCATAATACATATAAAGAAAGACTTTATAATGTACTTAAATGAAAATTGTTGCATACAGGTCAAGCCAGCCAAACGGCTTTCAATGCATTCCACTGTCGACTTTTGAAGTTTGAAGTAGGTGTATGTTTATGGATGCGCTTGTTTCTGGGCCGGCATCGGACGTCGAGGTAGTAGTAGACGTGAGTGTATAATTAGCGTGGGCAGCCAAAGGTCATTGTCACAGCTTCACTGCATCCTCCTAGGCCGGGATACGAATGAAAATAGTCCTATTGTTCTCCTCGCCTACTAAAACAAGAGCAACTTTATTTCCCTAATTGCTGTCGTGAATGTAAAACTAAACCATTTCATAATTTCTAAGAATGTTAAGTCAAACGATCGTCGATAAAAGTTGATATTGCATAATACGAGTGCATTATACAGTATTGAATATGTGACGTGTATACATAAAAGTATAAAAGCAAACAATACGAGAGCTGTTAGAAGAAACGCTTACAAACCTTGGGATTGGATATGCGATAGCCGTGAGAACCATTTTGTTTTCATCTTTCTACTGGTAAGAGTTGAAAGAAATAGTAACTCAAATTATCTACGGCTATATAATTCAGCAAATAAACAAGTAGGTACATAGAATTAGTAAGTAACTACACAACTAAACTTCTAAACTACATACACTACTCAAATAAAATGTATGAGACAGCAAATTTTTTTGTTCTGACAGGTTTGCTCCTATAGTAAAATTTGTTCAGTTTGATGGGTAGAGTATGTGGTTTAAAGGTTAATGATACTTTTCCTTACACCCTGTATTGAATATCGTTGTCTGGTCATAATAATACAAGTTCAGGCTAGATTCTGGTATTTTAAATGGGACTAGATAATCTGTGGGACAATGTCCAAGATATTACGGGAAAACAGGGGTGGTCCATCCTAATTCCGAAACAACACAGCATTATTTATTACTGCAACTGTAATATGGACTTGAATTGCGCCAGCTTGACAATTTACTACGCTAATGTACGCAATAAAGTTTTATTCTTTAACGTTACTCTGTTATTTGCAAATTCTTCACAAACGATGCATACAAAACCTCGCATTAGTAGCGGACCGGCTACCTGGACGCCTTTCTAAGAATTTTGAGGTAAAAAAACGGGCTTCCCTGTTTGTTTAAAAGTTCCCACAATGAAGACGAGAGGGGTGAACATCAAGTGTGGTTTTTGTCTCCTCTTCTATTTGTGGAGGACGATCATAAAACCCCCTGTGCGACTCAAGTCTTGAAGTGGGCAACCGAAAAACGTACACGTTATCTTTGACTTTAAGTAATGTTCAGTTTAAATTACAAAAGGATTTTGAAAATGGTGCAAAGGGAGATCCATTGGATGCGACTATGACCTAAATCTAAACTAGATTAAGGTACACACGGCGACAGATCGACATGGTACATGTTCCTTCATGCTTCATGGACATAAGGAGTAACTATGGGTAGGTTGATCTGTCGCTGTGTACTAAATATTATTTTAAAAAAATATGCCGTATCGGTCATATTCCACCGACCTTACTCCCTTCTTCAATTACGTTAGTCCTTTCGTAACGTATCATTTTCCCTAATTTACTCAGGCATAAAGCATTATGTACTAAGCCGTTAGATTTAAGCTGGGGTTCAGTTTACTGGACTTGCTTAATACGGAGCGACTGCAGATATTCAATAGCCTGAAAAGTAACACCGCTACGAGGAAAGGCACTACAGTATCAGGGACGAAAGGTGACACCACTGCCTGTGGCGTGAGGTGTATGCAGCCTGGATACATTAATATTTAGCCATGATATCGATGTCCCGTAAAATCTGCAATTTTGCAAGATAATGTTAGAAAATGGTGTTGTAAAATATCCCCCTACGGAATTCATAACCTCTGAAGAATGGTTTCCTATAAACATTATTTTGAATGAATTTCATCTAGTTTGTGAATAAGTCAGACAGAAATATCAAAGAAGATACCTACAGGATGAAGAGCGGTGATAGTCTATACGTAAGAGAACTTGCGACTCAATCACAAGGCAGTGGCTCGATTTATAGGTATCTGGAATAAATGCATGTACTGCTCCTGTATTGTTCATTATCACAAGTTCAGCGTTAAGGAAAAACATTTAAAAAAAAAACAACCTGGATACCCGAGAACGAAAAGAAAATAGCATAATTTCGGAGGTATGTGTAAAAATATGGCCCTCAAATAATATAATAAATACATATAATTTTCCCTATTAGATCAGATATAAGAAGCTATTTATAACTGATTAAGTATCAGCGTAAACCATGAATTTATGACATCTCCGCATTCAATGGGTGTATTTGTGGACGCACCCTGCCCTGTCTAAACCCACAAATATAATCCAGTGCGTGTATGAAATGAAGTCTTGTTAACGCAAAGCCCGTATGACGGACTAACCAGATCCTTATTATGATAGACAGCTCAGACATGGTCCAGACGAGAGACGATATCGTGTTATTCAAACGTCAAGACATCATACATGCAATGCAATGTGTGTACGAAGATAAATATTGTCAGTTTTCAAAGAATGTTGACCACTTTGAGCTAATCATCAGGCTTTCACTGTCAATCAGTGTTGCCAGAAGGTTACTTTTGTAACCTTTTAGGTGATTTTTAGCTCTGTCAGGTAGGTTACACGATTCAAAAGGTTACTTTTAGGTGATTTTTCGGAATTTGTATTATCAATCTTATTTTTCCATGAAACGGAATGCTTTTTCATCTACACTAATATTATAAAGAGGAAAGATTTGTACCTATTTTTGTATGTTTGTATGTTTGTAATGAATAGGCTCAAAAAGTACTGGGCCGATTTAAAAAATTCTTTCACCATTAGAAAGCTGCATTCACCCTGAGTAATATTTATATATATATATATATATATATAAATATTACTCAGGGCCCGGCTATATTTATTGCTAGAAAAGATTAGACGTCCACCCGTGCGAAGCCGGGACGGGCCGCTAGTATTTTATAAAGCAAAAATTTCGTAACGTAGGTAGTGCGACAACAACTCTTAAAAACACATTTTTCTCTGTTTTCTCTCTCGCACTAATATATAGGTAAGTACCAAATCACAAATGACTAAAAATGGTCTAAAGGCCAGTTTACACAGTGCGAGCTAGCTTCCGAGTCAGCCTTGCGAGTAGCTGCACTGCAGTAACTAGCACCATTTGGACGTAACTTGCGAGTAACTCGTACGTGCGAGTTGGTCAGTAGCTCGCATCCGAGTTACTTCAACATTTTTTGTTTTCGCTCGCCCGCTCGCCCGGCAGCAACTCCAATTTCTAATCCAAATCCTTTTCTTTCGCTCCTTTTTCTTTTGATGTTGACAATGGTTATACATATTTTCCAATTCCTGGCATAATATGGTAGTCATTGAGCGAATCACAGTTTTATTAATCAAAGCACGTTCAGTGGACATCGTGACTCGACTCGGACTGGGCAGTAGCAGGCGTCGTGTAGAACTGTAGACAGCAAAGGCGAGCCGAGCTACTGGCGTACGAGTAGACAAACCGAGTAGCTGTCTACTCGCCAGGCAGCAGCTCGCACTGTGTAAACGGGCCTTAAGTAGTCTCACTTACTCGCTCGATCAATCAATCGGATGAAAATGCAACTTAAAATGGAGAAAGCTACTCAATTTTTTCATTTCTGTAAGTTAATAGAACCAACATCTGTCCATCAACTTTTAATACCTTAATACTGGAAAAAAATATGAAAGGTTACTTTTCAAACCAAAAGGTTACTTTTTAATCTAATTCCGGTTACTTTTGACAAGATCCGGCTGGCAACACTGCTGTCAACGATGAAGGCCTTGGTCTTATATGCGGAGGGATATCAGATCAAATAATACTCGTATCAAATATGCATAATAAATGTAGAAATCTAATGATCTAACTAATAACTGCTTACCTAGTATCTATCAGATGTAATCGCGTCCGGTATAAGCAATAATATTAAATACATCCACTGAAATAAACCTGTGGTTATACTGCGTTAGTTTTACAATCTCATTTTAATGTTTCTTAGATAAGCTTAGCTTAGGTAGGTAGGTACTTAATTCGATTCGATCGAACTGTGTTCAGGAATATGCAGTATCTTATTACTTGGGCTAACCCACGTTGACCTCTCTTGACTTTATTTACTATTTTACACATTCCATCGATAGGTATTGATTAGAAGTTTATACAGGGTGAAATTGATATCATTAGCATCCTTTTAAACTAAGAGTCTACCCATCAAACTGAACAACTTTTACTATGGGAGCAAACCGATCGGACCAACTAAAAAATCAGCTGTCCCATACTAAACTGCGATGCCTACGCGACTCAAATGTATGCAACAGCAGATTTTTTTTTGCTCCGATCGGTTTGCTCTCATAGTAAAAGTTGTTCAGTTTGATGGGTAGACTCTTAGTTTAAAAGGATGCCAATGATATCAATTTCACCCTGTATAAGCAACGATTTAAAATAAACAGAAGATTAATCTTAACACGGTATTCGAAGGACCAAAACTATTTAAAATAACTAACAGAAACGTGTATTAAAAACGGCTGTACGACTGGTTACACTCGGATAACATCTTGCCACGGAAACACTCTATAATTTCATAGAGCAGTGATTTATGGTGACAGTGTCTCGCTCCTATATCATTATTTGAACGTTAAGGTCTAAAGCGAGCGATATCGAACTTTATTTTGGCCGTATAGTACTTTTATAAACTATTAAACTCTGATAATTTCTGTTCACTTTGCGGGATTAACGTCAACTTCTTCTTCTATCGCGTCGATGGCGACTGGCGAGTCATAAGAGTGACGGATTGGAATATTTATTTGATGGCAATTGAATTTGTCTGACGAAACGGATTTCTGACTGTTAAAATGCATATTATCGTGATTCGTGAAACGTATGTATATGGTTTAACTTGCATAACTATCATATTATCATCATCAGCCTATATACTTATACGTCCCACTGCAGGGCACAGACCTACCCGGAAGGAAGCTGAATGGGCAAGTTCCATCACGTGTGCCTAATGCGGATTGGTGGACTATAGGTAACTACACATTCGCATCAGTATTTCTTCTTCAGCGTATGCAGTTTTCCTCACGATGTTTTCCATCCCTGTTTAAGAGCAGTTGGTATTACGTAAATGACTTAGAAAAACATAACTATACGGAAGTTTTTGTATTAGTGGAGGGGCAAAGTTGAATGGACGTCCCTGGCGAGAGATAAATCAAGCATGGGAAATCAAAAGGTACTGTCACCTAGTGCTTTGTTCGCTATGCTTGCTTACACGGCGTGACATTTGATCGTTTGTCGCCGCCGTGAATACAAAACAACTATCCGTTTCTGTGGGTAAATAAGTAAATGTCAAGAGTTTATATTACACTGTGAACGGGCCACGCGATAGTTTTGCCTTCGTAGGTACTAGTTAAACTAAGATCCCACTGCAAGTTTTCTACACACACATGTTTAGGCAATGACAAGAGGAAATGTCGTACCTACTTTCGGATCCTGAAAAAATAGGAATGGTCAGCAGCCTCCAGCCAGACGCAACCCTTTTTATTATTATAGCCGATTGCAGAAATTTTGTTTCGGTTGTGGTATTTTATTATCTAAACCAGAATAAAGGAGACCTCAGAATGATACAAAATCAGTCCAATCGTTTTCGAGCAAATCTTCCCCATTCGCACCACGACTGAAAATGTGGTAAGTTGGTAGGTAACCCTACGTAGAGACTTGCGACAATCTTTATGCAGGTAATCTTATAGTTTTGCTGATACGACAACATTGCTTCAATTTTGTATTAGAATTTATTGGCTACACAAACGATGGTATAAAAAATCAACAGGAACAAAATATTTGCATCCGGCAGCCAATACGTTGCGACAAGTTTTACAGGGGCCACACAAATTTTTTTTTTGACTCTTAAACTGATGTGATGATCTTTCCACTGGAATATGTATCATTGCCTTAACAAAGGGTGTCAAAAACTAGCAGTGGGATCTTGGAGTATCTGGTGGTACTTTAGTTTAGGCTAATATGCATTATGTATCTTTCCATCTACTAAAATAAATTATAGCTTATTTCGCTTAAACCTAATTAATTGTTACGACACGATCACGTGACCGAGTTACAAAGAAAACTGATAAGAACTTTATCGGGCAACGAACTCTTGAAGCAATTGCGCAAACGTGGTTAAAGTTGCAATGTTTCTAGCTAGGTTACTTTAGAGGTGCGTTTTATTATGCCTTTGTACGGAGCTATCATTATAGATATTTCGTAGAAATAAAGCGAAGGTAACAACCATATTGAAAACAAGAAACATTAAAACATTTTAGGAAATGGAAGGGGCGTATTTTCATGAGCGTTTTTTAACACGTCCTGCGCCTGTGGCCATCACAACTTACGATGTTGCCGTAAAGTTTCTTAGCTGCCATTGCCATAAAGTTGGTGAAAAATAGTACTGACCATGTCCATTGTTAAAGGTAAATAAAAGGTCCCGTAAAAGAGACGGGAATGCAATAAGATGACACTAAAACAACACTTAGCGCTTATCATGCAGGTGAAAGGTTGTCAAATGAAACGTGGTGTTTACATTCGCCACGAACATTTCATTGTAAAAGATGTCCCCAGATAGAACTCTTAAACCTACGTCAGTAAGATTTAAATTGGTTTCAATTGTGAAACTTCGTATAACGGACTATGGTAAGTACGTTTTGTTGGCATAGGCACTTTGTTTTCTATATGTACCTCTTTCTTTCACTTTGTTTTTTATGTTAACTTTTAGAATTACTCACTTAATAAGTATACTTAGTGCCTGTTTCACCACTTTTGTATAAGTGATTGAATATTGATAGCTTATTTTACAGATCGTTTGACATATTTTTCATACAAATTAAACGTCCAACGAGCTGTCAGATAAGTTAAGCTAACAAGATCTTATACAAAAGTGGTGAAACAAGTCGTGTCTGCAGAATAATCTTAATAATAGCCATGATGTTAAATAACAATCTAAACTATTATAAAACTGTAACAGAAGTGTGTCTGTACATTGAAGATATTTACAAAAAAAAGATTACGACATGGTTTTTAGGCTTCCCTGATTCCAAATCACAAATTTTTGGACTTTTTGTCTGTCTGTTTGTTTGTTTGTTTGTTCGTTTGTTTGGGTGTTTGTTTGTTCGAGTATCACGCAAAAACTACTGAACCGATTTTGATGAAACTTTTTTTGTTTGATAGCTTATCATCTGACTTAAAATCTGGTATATAATTTATGCGGACGAAGTCGCGGGTTAAAGCTCGTATAATAATAAAAATATATTAGTGGGCATCTATTTTAATAAGGAGTTACCCATATTTATACAAAGTTGGTACTTAGTTAAGTAAAGGAAACAAACCTAGGCTTTAGTCTATTCATAAATAAACTAGCGGCCCGTCCCGGCTTCGCACGGGTAGACGTCTAATCCTTTTTTGCGACAAATATAGCCTATGTTACTCTGGGTGAATTTAGCTTTCGGATGGTGAAAGAATTTTTGAAATCGGCACAGTAGTTTTTGAGTTTATTCATTACAAACGAACACACAAAAATACAAATCTTTCCTCTTTATAATATTAGTATAGATATAGATGATCGTATTTAAAATTTTTCGGGCAGGGTTAAGTGACGTAAGACCAGATTTTAAAATTTAATCATTTGAAGGATTCTCATACAGATTATTCCAACTATTGTCGCGTGTATATACCAAACATTGTTTTTTATCACTTTAATCAAACAAAATAGAGGTCGCGGTTTATCAGCGAGCAACATTTCATCAGCATTGAAGTGTTAAATACTCGAGTGTTCGCTTCAGACCCGTCCAGTGGCAAGCCTGCATCGAATGAGTTGGAAATTATCTTGAGACGTTTTTATGGTCCGCATTGGAATCTGGGAATTTTTTTTCCCATCGAGGCCTCGTTCGAACGCCGAAACAGGTTTTTAGATAGCGCTTGGTAATGCATCAACATGGAGTCAAGCGTTTTTGTGAAGGCGGCGCGTTCAAGGAATAGGTACCAACGGGGTAATGAGGTTCCCCAACGGTCCTTTTATTCAATGATCTTTAATTTACGTACGCGACGGCCCGCGTTAGTTTAATGGGTAATTTGATGCAGCAACGTGAAATAGATTGTCTGTAATTTAGAGTCGGTGGAACATGAAAAGGGCAAGTTAACATTGTCTGAATGAACCTAAAGTTAAGAGGTCTTTTACAGGTGTTTCATTGGGAAGAAAGTTGCTTTACTTTTCGTCACAAGCTAAGACGCATCAGAATTTCTTCTTCAGAGTATGCAGGTTTCTTCACGATGTTTTTCTTCCACGTTTGAGAGCAGTCGGTATTACGTATATAAGTAAGAAAAACTAATAGTACATTGCATGAATTTGCATGTCGTCCGAGCGATTTTGAACTCGGACCCTCAAGATTGAGTGTCCATAGCTCTCCGCAACGCGCCACCGACAGACGCATCACGAACGACGAATCACGAGCATGCCATGGAATGAGTTTATTTAACTTATGAAAGTACGTAATACAGACTGCTCTCAAACGGTGAAGGAAAACATCCTGAGGAACCCTGCATATCTACTCTGAAGAAGAAATTTCGATGCGTATTTGAAGTCTACCAATCCGCATTGGATACGCATGCGGCCCGCACGCGTGGACTAACGCCCATGCAGTACTGGCCCTGTACCCGCACTTTCGATGTTCACTATATCGCAACTGTTTCGGTCCGCACTTCATTGGAATAAAAATGTTCACGCAATTGCGAAGTTCGAATCCCGGAGTAGACCCTCTGTACTATGCACTCCCTGACTGTGCCCTGAAGTTGGACGTATGATAGGCTGGTGATGATGAACGTTTATTACAAATAAGTGGGTAAATTAAACTTTTCATCAAACTGCAAATATGTTTTCCCTAGTAGGTTAGTAGGTACAGTACCAAGTTAATTAGCGTTTGGGTGCGTCGGTGTGATGACCACGTCGTAGATAACACTTGCCGTATCGTATAACGATATGATAACAATGACAAACCCTGTTGCAGCTATAAATAATAAGATAACACTGCGTTTTGTAGAAGTAGTACCTATCTACCTAATTCCATTCAATAAGTGCCTGATAATTTATTGTTTTCTGATATGACAGCCTGGGTTATCAGCAGCCTAATTTCTAGTAGGTCAGTAGGAATTGTCTAGTCGTCTGGGTTGTTGGGTACCTACCTACTTTGGGTCTTAAGAAGATAGGCGGGTAGGTACCGTTTTTTCCATACAAATATATTCCCGTAGTCGGCGGGGTGTACCTAATGGGTGGAGCGGATCGGACAAATACGTACATACAGCCGGAAAAGTGACTTATTCTCCAAATTTCCATTTCAGCCCGCCTATCCTCTTAAGGTAATCAAACCATATGCTAAACTAGCACCGCTGGAACAGCGACCCAAAGTGGGTCGTGGCCACTCGTGGCCTTTGTAACGAGAGTACCACACTTTTCAAGATCTTCTCGCCGGTAGCTGGCTTGATTGGCGTGAGTTTCAGGGCCTAGATAATTTATAGGCAGTAATTTCAAATCATATCACATACAGGTTATTCCTATTGGCATAATTATTTTCCATGTTTGAGGCAACATGGAAAATAAAATAATTATGGTGCCTCCCGCCCGACGCGCAAGGTGGAGTATGATATGGCCTTTAATCGAGGAAAAAAAAATTTGTTCTGAAGTGCGATTTTTGAAAATCATACGAGCGAATTGGCTGTAGAAAGATGCATAATCTCCATAGTAATTTTGACATTTTCTACTGCCAAGTCGCTCGAATGATTTTCAAAAATCGCACTTCTGATCATGATCAGTGTATTCCAGCTCATAGTAAACAACTATTCATAGGGTATACACTGGCTACCTCCGGAACCCTATCATGAACGTGTCCAACGCGTTCATAGCAGGTTTTTATTCGAACGATTTAGAATTTTAAATAATATATAAAAAAAAATTGCGTTACTTACGGACTGGCACTTTCTTCGGATCATATTGTTCGACTAATTCGTTGATTCTCTCGACCTTCGTCTGTGCAACCTTGGAGCGCTCCGTGATACCCTGGAGCTGTACCGTCAGCTCACTGAAGATATCCTCGGCAAGGAGCACGAGGGAGGCGAGCTGCCGGAGCGCGTTGCTCAAGGTGCAGTTCGTCACGGCCTGAAGCTCCTCATCCGTTATCTTCGACCTTCCATCTTCTTCACGCAAACTTGTCCGAGAAAGAAACTTCGGTTCAACCACACGCCGCACGAAAGGCATCTCGATTCAGTCCCAAAACACCGAAGCCACTACTCACCCATCCCCGCGCCGCGAATTTAACGTAATTCCGATATCCATTCAACACACAACACAAAAAACGTCAGGTAACCGCCACTTTGAACTAACCGACATTTTGACCGGTGAACTTTCACTAATTTTGCGGTATCTTCGTTGATATGCAGTTTTTGCGATGCTCTAGTTATGAAAAACTACTTTTCCCTCATGGAAATAAAGTTATGAAGTTTGAAACAAACTTTTCATATTGACGAAATCCCGCCATAACTCGACGCAACGACACGCATAGTCCCGAACCGCAGCTGCCGGCCGATTGAATGAAATGAATGAATGAAGCTGACCGTGCAAGGGGTGCTCAGTGTTACCATATTTACGTTTAGAATTACCTCAAGAAGAAAAACTGTGTTCTTGTTTCGGGAATAGTAAATAACGATTAAATATTAGGGATTTACGGCCTGTTTCACCACTTTTGTATAAGTTTTTTTAGCTTATCCGACAGCTGATTTGACATATTTCGTATGAGAAATATATGTTAAACGATTTGTCAAATAAGCTATCAAGAACTTATTCAGAAGACAGTTGTGAAACAGGCCCTAAACCTAGGTATAGGTATTTAGATTCACATATCTATTTTTCAGTAGGTTAGGTACTAAAGTCACCTTAATTTATTACTTTAATTGTGCTACTACGTTGAAAAAAATATTACTCCTTCCCGCGTAGTGTCCTAAACCAAGCACATTACAATGGCGTTCGTTTTATCAAAATAGTTTGGTAGGTCGTTCAAGTTGCAACAGAATGCTACGAACATGTTCGTTGATTTCTTTGTGTTTTTTAAGCGGGGTTCGCTGCGCCATGTTATCGTGTTTGCAAACATTGTTTTCTAACTTTCCCCTCCCCCGCAGGCGAACGCGGGTGATGTTATCCATTTGCATCGGAAAACATCACCCGCGTTCGCCTGCGGGGGAGGGGAAAGTTAGAAAACGATGTTAGCAAACATTATAACATGGCGCAGCGGACCCGGCTTTAGGCATTTTCGAAAGTTAAGGTGGTTTCAGTCCATACAAACGTTTGACGCACAATACGCGTAGACGGAATTAATAAGCGTAATCTATATCTACAGGGTCAAATTGATATCATTTGCATCCTTTTAAACTAAGAGTCTACCCATCAAACTAAACAACTTTTACTATGGCAGCAAGCCGATCGGAGCAAATAAAAAATCTGTTGTTCCATACTAAACTGCAATGTCGATACGCGAGTTCGCGACTCAAATGTAAGCAACAGATGATTTTTTTTTGCTCCGATCGGTTTGCTGCCATAGTAAAAGTTGCTCAGTTTGATGGGTAGACTCTTAGTTTAAAAGGATGCTAATGATATCAATTTCACCCTGTATATCTATACTAATATTATAAAGACAAAAGATTTGATTTTTTGTTTGTTTGATTGTTTGTATGTATGTAATGAATAGGCTCCGAAACTCCTGGACCTATCTAAATAATTATTTCACCATTAGAATGCTACATTATCCGTGATGAACATAGGCTACGAAAAAACGGCCAAGTGTGTGTCGGGAAGATTATAAGGCGGTACGAAGTTCACCGCGGTCATCTAGTATATTATATATGGACTTTTTTTTTTAGAAAATCTAGATGTTGCGTATCAAATAAAATTTGCATTTATAATATAATTACGAAGATATACTTAATAAAGCTTTGAAAATTTTGTATGAAAAATTTCAAAGCTTTATATTTTCGTAATCATATTATAAATTGCAAATGTTATTTGACACGTATCTAGATTTTCTAAATTATTTTTCAATATATACATAGTTACTTATATTAATACCGTTTACGCGTATTGTGCGTTAAAGTTTTGTATTTAATTGACCCCTCTGCATACCAGAACCTTAAGCATCGAATAAAATATAATAAATTAAGTTTCATGTTGTATGCACTATGCAGCTTAAAAAAAGGAGATAGTGGATACGGATTTCCTTTATATACGGGAATTTTTTATTTTATTTTATGGCAACACTGAGCAAGTTAATTTAGCGACATCTATTGAAAATAATATGTTTAGTCCCGCTTAGTACCACATCAAAAGATACTCCGTAACAAATACAGATGGCGACAGTTTTCAGTACAGCGTCATCTATGGACGGTTAAAAAAACGAAAAATATGGCGTAGCTAGCTGAAGTTTTGAGGGCGTAGTTTGTCTTGTTGCATCAGTAGATGGCACTAGTATTACTTTATTTTGATTTATGTCTGATTCAATTTCATTTCATTTCAATCGAGGTGTAAGTTTGTCTAAATCCAAATATTATAATGGGACTTTATATTACTACAGTTTACCCGCTACTTCGTCCGCACAAATTATATACCAGATTTTACTAGTTATTTATTGTTACCTATTGTTAATTAGGTATTATTTAGCCATAATAGTCGTGATAGCACACTTGGCATTGGTAGTTTTTATAACTTTAAAAAAAACTCGCAGAACACCACGGTTTCTAAATAATAATTCCATCCTAAAAGTTCGGCGCAGGATGGCGATTTTCACGATGTTACAAAAAATCTCAAAATTTTTATTTTTACCTGAACAATTATAGTTAAGTACCTAAGCTTTCCTATCTCCTGTAATGTTTTCGGCCTGACGTTGAGTTTTTGGATAAAGAAACCTGTCTAGAACTAATAATCCGCACGGATAACATGCCCATAATTTTATTATGCCAATAAATTTTTTTTTTACCGACTGATCACAAACGGTGAAGGAAAACATCGGGAGGAAGCCTGCATACACTGAAGAAGAAATTCTTACTTATGCGTACCTGTGTGAAGAATACCAATCCGCACTGGGCACGCGTGGTGGACTAACGCCTACACCCTCCGTGACCGTGAGGGTAGGCATGTGCCCTGCAGTGGGACGTATAGGTATTATAGGCTGATGATGATGATGATATTGTAAGTAATTGAAGAAATAAAGGCTGTATGTGTGAAATTTAAAAATACTTACCTAGAACTTAATACTGTAAACCTAATAATACAGGGTGACATTGATATCATTAGCATCCTTTTAAACTAAGAGTCTACCTATATCAAACTGAACAACTTTTACTATGGGTGCAAAACGACCGGAGCAAAAATAAAATCTGCTGTAGCCATACTAACTGCAATGCCAGATTTTTTATTGCTCCGATCTGTTTGCTCTCATAGTACCTAAATGTTTTTCAGATTGAGTCTTGATTTAAAAGGATGCAAATGATATCAATTTCATCCTGTATCTACTATACGCAGCTTTGCCAGACCTACGGATTTATCCGTAGTTCTACGGATTTTTGGCCTGGCCTACGGATCTACGGATTTGAATGGCAAATCTGCGGATGTTTAGAAATCTTCTGAATTCCTCCCTAAAATTACAATTTGCTGTATAAAATAAAATGATGCTTTTTCAACCTTAACCTACGGATTTCTACAAATTTGATCTGGCAACACTGACTATACGTTTCGAATTCGAATTAAAAGTCAAATTAGCACAAAAAATAATGTATTACATTTCATGTAACAAAGCGTTTTATTTAGACGAATTCGCAACATCATTCTGATATACTTACGTAAGTACCTAGTAGGTACTTAGTAATAATTAATAATAATAATACACACCACTACAAATAGGTATAACGCCATGCATTGCACCCATTAAATAACATTATATAGCAACACTCATTCGACCATTTTATTTTATGCACACGCGGCGACACATCAAGCTATACAAAACCAACACAAGCTGACCGCGCGTAGGTCGAGTAACTTATAGCATCGCGCGGCTAGCTTATGTTGGTTTTGTATAGCTTGATGTGTCGCCGTGTGTACGATAAGACAATACCTATACGAATATTTTTGTACCTATTTAATTTTCATCTCATTGCAAATGTCTTAAATTTTTCATCACCCACTGAATAGGCAGGTATACTAAAACCAGTGATACCAGCGCAGCTAGCATTCCGCATCTAATTTGATTTCATTCTTTTGATTTAGTTAGGTAGGTAGGTATACGTCAGGGTTGCCAGACGTACGAGGTTCCTCGTACAAATACGAGATTTGGGGTCTCGCATACGAGGTTATTTTTTATTTTTTTTTATTAACTATAGGTTTGCTCTTGACCTCAATCCAGTCCTCAGGACGAAGATGGGGTTGTAGATGTAGCGAGCTTACCCAGAAGATGCCTATTCACTCGTACTTTAAAGGAATTCAGGTTGTAAGTACTCGGAAATACTGACGCAGGTAAGGCATTCCACTCCTTGGCTGTGCGCATTATAAAAGATTCAGAAAGGCGCTTGGTGCGGATATGTGGGATGTCAACCAAGAAGGGGTGATATCCCGCGGTGCGTCTGGAAGTCCGATAGTAGAAAGGGGAAGGCGGGGGGAAGTACAATCTGTAGAATACTGACAAGCAGGCGGCGGTGGGCTAGGCTATGAAGCTTGGTCTCCACCAGCTTACTATCGCCAATGAGCCTCCTGGCTCTGCGTTCAACCGAGGATGATGTCAGCCTCGGTCAAATATGTACGAGGTTTTGCCTTTTACGCAAATTATTGCATGATTTTCCATTGTAGGCGACGTTTGTAGAATAAACGAAAGTCTGATGGTTATTGTTAGTTTGTAGTTTGTTGGGAAATCCCCATGAAATCGATCACTACTTTGATTTGTTCATCGTATAGCTGCTCTTATCCTCTTTTTTTCGTTTTAAAGAACATAAAAATTTTATTTTTAGCCAAATATTTTTTTACTATACAGGGTCCTTCTTAATATGCTGACACTTTTTTAAGGCGATGACCAGACTATGAAACTCAACAACTTTCTCTATGGAATCAACATCGAAATCGCGAAAAAAAACTGTTGTCCCATACGTTTGGCTCCGAGTAGGTTTGCAGTTTTGTATGGAAGTGATGATTTTTTTTTTCGCGATTTCGATGTTGGTCCCATAGAGGAAGTTGTTGAGTTTGACGGTCTGTGATCATCCCCTTAAAAAAGTGTCAGCATATTAAGAATGACCCTATATAAAAAGTCAAAAATTAAATTGTATTTTTTTCACACTTAGATGAATGTACGAGGTTAGGTTTAATAGCCAAAGTACGAGATTTTTCTTGCTTTTTGTACGAGGAAAAATTTTCAACGTCTGGCAACCCTGGTATACGTGGTTAAAGTACCAGAGTACCTACTATAAATTACTACCGTAACATAAAGGTACTTACCTACCGGGTCACAGATTATTTATTAGTCACCGCGTGTAAACCTACTTTATGGTGCTTCAGACCATCAAACAGAACAACAACATTTGAATTTTTAAAACATTTGGGTTGAGTAACCTTAAGGGGTCTCCGAGCCTATTGTGCTGCCCTCAATCGTATATTTTTATTTCTAAACAATTAAAATTAAACAACATTTCCAAAAGCAAGAATGTCACATTGTAGTCATTGCTGATTTTCAATTTATCGGGTCACTGCGGATTTGTTTAAAAAGGAAAAAAAACGATTGAGGACACCTCAATAGGCTCGGTACCATTTTCGTGATTTTAATCTATAGTATAAATTGTCCAGTTGTATGGTCTGAAGAAACCCCTAGATTTAATTTTATTAAGTCGTAAAATAGATAGGTACCTATTTTTTCAATTTTGAACGTTGCTTTTATTTAGGTATTTATTTCATAATTTAATTCTGATGTTTATTTCTGTAACCACTTATTATTAATTTATGATTCATTGAATTTGTTTTAATAAGTAAAACATTTATTAAGAAGTTACTAACCAATATATTTTAAGAAGTCACTAGCACTAACGTAAAATTAGGTAGGTTACCTACCTACCGCAAAATTAAAAGAAATCAAACAAAATTTGGAGTAGCGCTGGTTTTAAAATAATCAGTTAATCACAGACGACCGACAGACATGGCGGTATTTTGTCGATGAATAAAATGTATTTTTCAGCTCTGTTCAGCTTAATAAAATACAAATAACATTATGTGCTTATATTAAAGAGATAACAGGTCGAAACACTACTTTTTAAGGCTAGAATGAGCTATGTACGACGTATTTATAAATACAATTTCGAGAGATATACATACGCGGTATCGGTTCATTGAAGGGGGCACCAGTACTGTAGTGCTGCTTTAATTTCTAAAAACTAAAAAAAAACGAGAATGTCACATTGTAGACATTGGAAAATTCAATAAAATAAGATTGTGGGCAGCACTATAGGTTTGGTATCCTCTTAACGCGTTTGTAATTATTTGAGTTACAGTAAAAAGATGACTGTTAAACAGTCCTACCTACTGCTGAAATATTTATAGGTAAGTACGAGCTTTAACCCGCGACTTCGTCCGCATAAATTATATACCAGATTTTAAGTCAGATGATAAGCTATCAAACAAAAAAAGTTTCATCAAAATCGGTTCAGTAGTTTTTGCGTGATACTCGAACAAACAAACACCCAAACAAACAAACGAACAAACAAACAAACAGACAGACAAAAAGTCCAAAAATTTGTGATTTGGAATCAGGGAAGCCTAAAAACCATATCGTAATCTTTTTTTTGTAAATATCTTCAATGTACAGACACACTTCTGTTACAGTTTTATAATAGTTTAGATTTAACTCGAGTAATTAAAAATGCGTTTGGAATGAAATACAATAACGAACGGTGCTGATATTGGTTGCTTTCCAACGTTTAAAGTGATTTCCTCATATAATTCCAGTTTTACTGGTGTTTGAGATTCCTTTACTAAAGATAAGTATTAGGTAAATAGATATTTGAAAATATTATTGTATTGTAAGTATAAGCAGTATAGTATAATAGAATAGATAAAATACGAATACAGTATAGTATTACAGAACTAGGATTATTCTTATAATTTTCTGAATCATTTTTAACTATGAGGGCAAAGTTAGCTCAAAAGACACTATTATATTATTTTAAAAGTATTAGTTTTTTGGAAAATTGGTGTTCCCGGTTTTGAATTTGCACTAATTTAAATATACTTTACATAAAGTAACTAGCCTATCTGCATTGTAGGAATAATATTGAATAATTTGTAATCCTATCCCATCTTAATTCCATGGCAGTATTTAATATTTTCTTAATGCTAAAATTTTTTATAAACTAATCATCTACTTATTGTGTATAACAAAACTTAAGAACTAAAGTAGTTGATGGATAAATGAAAATATAAATAATGTACTTCAATAAATATCGCGTATTTTTTATAATAATAACAGTTTATACTATGGTTAAAAGCCCCATAAACAAAAAAATATAAAATAATTGAACTACAGGGCTCGCAAGGATAATTTTATTTTCATTGATAATCATCATGATAATCATCTTGGTAAGTATGAGTGGATGCTTGATTATAAAAATTAAGTATAAGTTTTTAATTAGAGACCCTAAGCTTGCGTTAGCAATGTCATGAGAATGAGTATCCGAACAAGATTTGTGAAAAAAAAGAAGATCGCAATCATGAAATCATTTTTCTTAGGTACTGTTAGTTGCTGTTTTTTAATTATTGTTGGATATTAATTGTGATACGAAATGAAAATATCTACATATGCAGTTCAGCCATTAAGGCAAAAAAAGAAAATTTACAACTTTTATTTGGAAATTATCGGATAATTATCATGCTAATTATCAAGGAAAATTAAGTATCTTGATAATTTCGAACCCTGCTGAAACATTTTGACGAAGATCTAGTTTATTTAGACGTACTTAGGTACAATGTTTATGAGATACAGGTTCATGTTTCTAATCTACTGGATTGGCCTCACTATTCGCTTTCAATTACAATTTAATTATTAATTTAACTTAGCTTATTATTTTACGACTATATCAAGCCTACATTTACACAAATATGTAACATAACATTTATAATTAATAGATTATGTTTTAAAAGATAAGTTTTAGGTACTTACATGCTTAGATAAAAAATAAAAATAATATCAAAGTAATACTTTGATCTTAAGTTTACATGGATCTTACAAGATTTGGCTTTCAGAATATAGTTTTAAGCATTTTCGGTAAGATACTAGAAAAACTGAGTACCTATAGATCTAAAAGTTTAAGTACCTACCTAAGTATAAAATTTACACCGTGACTACAATGTGTGATATATCCTTGAGATTTAAGTACTATTAGGCTTTGCGCACGACAACTTTAAATTTATCTATTCACCGTTTTTATTGTGGCATTACAATGAAATATGTAACTGAAAATTCTGATATCCCATCCCATGCATAAAGTCTACGAACAAAACCATCGAATCAACTGCGACAAAAACTTTAAAAAAATATTTAAAGACAGTTACGGCAGTTCGTCTTTCAATCAATTATAATCAATAAATGAATAAATAAATGAATAAAAAATTTATTTTCTCAACACAACACAATTTACCGTTGCAGGAGAGCAATTACTACTGTAGTAATCATTTTAGTAAATATTGGCTGCGTGCGACAGGTGACCGAGTGAGCATTTAAACTGTGCTACTGATCACCAAGCTCTCATCATCCCATGGATGGTTAACTACATTAAAAATCAATCAATCCAATATTTATACTTTATTGCACACCAAAACAGAACATACCTACATTTGAATAACTAGACGTTTTTCCTTTTTGTCGTCCACCAGTTTTTGTTTTGCCTCAAGCCGATCATAACTTAGGTACCTAATAAATATGCCTATCTACTTATCTACAATAATTCACGCAGTCAATACGATGGATAGAAGGTGCGAATACATTACCCAATTAATCTGTCCCGATTCGGCATATACATTGCTGCCTTTGATCGATACACTTTAAAAATAGAGAGAACAAATCTTACAAAGTATGCTGAAATCGGGCCTGGCCTGACTAAATGGCAGTGTAAATGCACCATAATAATATTCTAGTGAACTCATACTTTGGACACAGATTATTGTTACTACGTACCTACTTCGGACTCTATAATCGCATGATAATCTCTACAACTAACCTTGTAAATTAAACGGTAGGCAGGAAGGACTTGATAAATTCACGAATGCAGGAATGGTTTTAATTAATAGAGATGAAAGGTGTTTCAATATTTATTCAGAGAACGGCAAACTGGGAAAAAGTTAAATTGGACTATGAGCGAGATTTTTTGGGAATAATGCTGGCTGTTATTTAAATCATTAATACTCAGTTGCAGATACGCTCATTAGAGTTAATCATCCATTAAATCTCTTGCTATCTTGAACTATGTCAACAAGACAAAAAGTTACAGCAAGAGATTTAATGGAGGATTAACTTTAATGAGCGTTTCTGCAACTGAGCATTAGTTATCAAAATTTAAAAGGACATTTTAGACACTCCAATCTACAACAACGATTTTATTTACTGAGAAAATCGTTGGTTGTATTACATACGAAGCTTTTGCAGTTATTTTAACCTAATTTTTTTCCTCTAGCTTTAAAATCATATAGTCGTACCTACTTGTAGGATGTCACAATACAAACTTTTTGTTTTACTAAATTGTATGCATGATGCACATATGATGCACAATAGTCATAGTCACCTCAAAACAGAGATTAATTTAGAATCTTTCCAATATCAAACGTTTCTGAGAATATATTTTATTTAATCTAATATTAAACATTTTTACGGGTTCCTACCGCGTTTTGGTATATTTGAGTTCCCGATATTGGTTGGGTTTTGATACCTATATCGGGAACTCAAATATATAATTCTAGATCAAACGTTTCTCTTTATTATAATAAAATAAAAGAAGTTGATGATTATCAATAGGTTTTTGATCTCAAAGATATTCAAAATTGTATAATTGTATAATATTAAAAAAAAAATAATTTTACTAACGCGTGCCAAGTGAAGACTCGAAAAAGACCCAATTAGGTATTTCTTTCAATAGTCCTCGTCAAGCAATGCTACGAGCGAGACGGCTGTGTGTCGTGGCGTAATTTTGTGCCTAATTTTCTATGAATGTAACATTGGTACCGATTTGGACTGTGCCACGACTTAACTTAACTAAATTTATTCCTGTCACTTTCTAAAATAAGATTAAGAAAAGAGACAGAAAACCAACAACTGACTTTAGTGCTGTCAAAGTGACGTTACACGCCCAAAATAAGATGCCATCATAATGTACGCCATCTTATTTAAGGCGTTTTTGGGCGTGTAACGTCACTTTGACAGCACTAAAGTCAGCTGTTGATTTTCTGTCTCTTTTCTTAATCTTATTTTAGAAAGTGACAGGAATAAATTTAGTTAAGATAAGTCGTGGCACAGTCCGAATCGGTACCATTATCTTTGTTTGATCCCAAAAGATGTAGGTACCTATGAGTGGAGTGACCTTGTGATTTAAATAACGGCCTGCATTAAAGTGTTTATTAGTTCTATTGCAATTCTAACTAATATGCCTGTTCTAATTAGACTCTGAACACATACAATGGCATTTTTACACACTCATTCAATACACGCATAGCTTACGCATAGCTTACTTATGCAATAATCATGCTAATAACAAATTACTTATATTTAAAGCATGGAACGTTTAATATAAGCTAAGTATATTTTGCACATAATTTTTTCATTAATGATATGATTGGATATACAAGTAAATATGCTTCAGATATGTTTATATGTTTGACGATTGATTACGTGAAACTTACACTTATAACATTTTTAAAATATTAGTTATTATAACGATAATTAAGTATGATATACGTCTACGCTGTTTTTGTTTCAAAACAGCATCCGGGACACTAAAATCTACCAACAACCAACTTTGCTGTAATAAGGAACATATGCACATTTTAGAATGACACTGTACGACGAGTACAAAATATCGTAACTCATTTTAAATCTACTTTTAAAACAGTCCTTAAAACAAAGCGCAAATAAACGAGTACCCGCCTCACTACGCCTTTAGCCATATCACGTCGCTCTACTAAAATACTCTCCGAAAATAATATGAGTATCTACTTGACATTACACAAAAATGGCTTTTTACGTAAGCTCTTTATGAAAAACGCTTGGAAATAAAATTTTGGTGACCGTAATTTTGCAGGCCTTATAACTTCTTTTTCGTAGTATCAATCTTATCCGATTTCAAGCTGATAATCCTTCAATTTCCGTCTTCGATCTTGGCACGAACGGCTGCAAAGTCACGATAACCAGCGCGTCAATAAAGCCTTTGCATCGCAAGCATCTATAAGCTTTTATAAAGCACACTGCCCCATACTAAGGAAACTATGACGGCATTCTGACAGCAAACCGGCGGCCACGTTGTGACGTCATAGTCCCCAAGTCTGCTCCTCAAGCGTCAAGTCAGCGACGAGTTGACCTCTGGCGGTCTGTGAAAGAGGACCTCATTTATTTGCGCACCCCACGCTATGGGTCCACTTCATGGCAGACCTCCATGTAGTCAGGATCGTGCATGATATCCTTGATCATGTCTTTGAGCATTGTGTACCGGGGGAACATCGGGTACATTTTCGTGCTGCCGTATTCTGTCTGAAAAGAGAAAACAACGAGATAAGCAGGTACTTAATTAAAGTAAATTAGGTCTGAAGTGGGGTCTGAGAGAGTCACCGATGTGCGACTGCGGGGCACCAGACCAACCCCACCGATGTGGTAAGTAAATGAGTGCACTCTACCCTGTTTCTGCAGTGGAATTAAAGAGCTCCATTAACCCCGACAGTGGAAGACTGACTAAAACACCTTGACCTCGAAATTTAAACCTCCCCGGATCCAAGGAGGATAGAAACAAATGTGATGAAATGAAATATGGTAATTTGCTTATGCGTCTTGAGTTTAAAATCCTAAAAACACAAGTTTAAAAATTGCACAACACAAAGTTGAGAACATGTAAGTAATAAAAAAATCACTGAACTATGAAACATCAATATCGTTCAAAACTAAAGAAGGCTGCTTGTTATAAAATGAAATATTGTTTTCCATTTTGTGTACCTAGCTTACATTTAATTTCGAAAGTGTTAACAAAAGAAGACCACTTTGTGTGACAACTTATTAAATTCGCGATAATAAACATGTGCAGCATCGTTAATATTTTACAGAGAAAAATTACTTCTACTTACAAAGAAAATGGAATAATACCTTTTTAGGAATTTATTATGGCGTATTTAATTTATTCGGGTATTTGGTGGCCAACATAGCTTTTTTGACATAAATACCTTAAGCTCTCTGATGAGGTTCCTTAGTCCTGTATATTTCTTCAGTAGACGGTATAAATCATTTGTCATTTGCGTATTTTCAGCTTCAATTTGTGCCGTTGTCATGTCTGAAATGATTAGTTAGGCACATTTCAAACAATAGAAAATTGTACTTAACAATACTTTGTACGTACTTAAATTAAAGGGGTTTGTGTTGCTTTATATGGACCAATGATGTAACTGCTCTTTGCAGTCCCTGATTTTATTACAGTTTTGTACATTACATTACCTCAAAAATAGACTATTTTTTTTTTGTTTTTTTTCGAAGACCAACTGCTTTTGACGCGATACAAATATGGATGGCTGACAGATGCGAGAATAATACACTTTGCTCTAAGTAATATCGGAATTGGATTGAATTGGATTGGGAATCTGGATGTCTCAAAAAGTGAAGGATAGTCTTAGGTCTGCCACACACACAGACGGAATTGCAATCCGGAATTCCGAATCAGGATTACGATTTCGTATGGATTTTCCCCCAGACCCCCAGGCAGACCTAAGACTATCCTTCACTTTTTGAGACATCCAGATCTGAATTTACAGATTTCAATAATATTTTACCGTCGTCGGCAAGAAAATTTTCAGTTTAAACTTTTTTAATGCCCATCGATTCTTATAAACGATCCATAAATTCTCTTAGACTGAGGTTAGAGGTTAGAGTACTCAAAATGTTACGAGTGTTAGAATGTGCACGGTAGTGACTTTGTGAGTATATGTGGATAGGTAAGGTACCTAAGGAAATAAGAAAAATATGTAATGTAATTCAATCTTTTGCAACTCTACTCAAAGAGAGATCGACGTAAAAGTTGTATAATTAACAGGACAAGTTTACATAACAACCCCCAAGAGACATTTCCGACTTGATTTACGATTTTGACTCTCTAATTTCATCCATACTAGATAGAAGACGTCCAATCCCGTATACGCTACGACATGGTTAGGAGGCTTAACTCATTTTATTGTTTGTGCTTAATTTGTGTTCAGGACGGGGTTTGCGCCGCGACCGCACCATTTAATTTGAATTCAAGGGATCGACCAATTTATTTCGTAAGGGAATTTATTTATAATGTCGTACCGTTATGCATTTTGTGAAATGACATGCCTTTAGGCTCACATTGTGAGATTAATATTACGATAACTGCCGACAAAACATTGTTATTACATTTTGCAATAAAGTCAGCGTTGTCAGTAGGTATTATTTAATTTCACAATAAAATAAAGACTAAAAAATACTTAAAATTACATACAAACACATTACCTTGGACATAGTTATACAGATTATCTAGTCATAATAAAAGAACGATAATCTAGCCCAGAAAACAAACAGTTATTATATCAATGAAGAATAGAATCATAATTTTAAAATGGTTACCGGAAATTTTTTCCAGCTGTACATTTTAGTTAAATTTAAGCGGTAAAGCCAGGAAGGGACTCAAATTATCATAAATTAGAACCGACATTGGGCGAGATAGCGAAATGTTATTAGAAAGGCAACCGGTTAAAGTGCCTAATTTCAGAGGTAGGAAAATTACGTTTTCTTCGATTGCTTCAAACAAAGACTTGGCCCGTATCCAGCCTAGCCTAGTCAGGCTTTAGGCAATAGTATTAACATTTCTTTCAGAAAGATATTCTTAGAATATGCCATTGAGGAAGTCCTCTTATTGCGAAATCGGTTTACCAATGAAAAAGTTTTCGTAGGAACCTACGGGAAAAAAAATCTGTGTCAAGACTAGACAACCCTCTTATTTTGTTGACTTTGTTTCGATGTTGTTGTAAAATTCTTGTCGATATAACTAAAATATATAAATAATAAAAACAAATCCAGTAAAGTCTAAAAAATAATAATCTGTCACAACTATTTTATTTATTTTAGTAGACTAAGAGAATTTTTTTTGTTGAAAATAAGTATATTTTAGTAATATCGACAAGCATTTTAGTTATACAATTTTCTAAGTAAAGTCAACAAAATAAGAGGGTTTTCATATACATTTTTTATGTGATGAAAGAAAAAAAAAAAATAAAAAAAAAAAAAAAAAAAAAAATAAAAAAAAATAATATAAATATATTCGTCTTCAAAAGTCGCGAACGGAACCTAATTAAACTGAAGTTCAAATGAAATCGTTTCGAGTGAGGCACCGGCATGGCATCGGCACCGTGTCGCTGAATATATTTCGAAAGGAAATAAGCAGTGAACGATATTAAAGCCGCGTTTGGCAGAGTTTGCATTAGCTGGAGAGCAGCTGATTCTTTTTATTAGATTTACTGCGTTCCGTTCTAAATGTACGTAGGAATACTAGCCCAGTCATTTTATGGTTTGAGCCGGGACTAATTAATAATTGATATTTTTTTCGGTATTGAGCCTAGAAATATTCCAAAACAAAACCAAATTAGGTACGTCAGAAACAGCCAAAAATTTAAAATTTTGCATTTATCTCGTTCTAAAAAACGTAATGATAATAATTTTTTTGCGCATTTTTAAGGCTTTATATAATACTAATACATACTTCAAATATGCTGTTAATATTTTTGTCTAATTAGAAGGCTTTGAAAAATACATTAGTATTTTTTAATGAACACCTCATTTAAAAAAATTTCTTTGCCTATTTCATTGCCTAAAAATAATGTATACTGTTGAATCTAATTAAAATGAGTGCATTAGTAATAATATTATTAAGTTAAAATTTAAAGCCTTCTGGGAGATACAATTTTGATTTCTATGTTGCGTAGATTTTTTTTTAAATATGGTTTCAGATAGTCTTTTGGTCACTAAATGGTGACGGATACAGTTTAAAAGTGCCATTGATAATTACTCCCAACTTCCCAACCCCTCCTAACGAAACTGCGTAAAATGACTGGGCTATAAATAAGTACACGCCTGTCTTTCAAAGGGTTGGACAGAGATTACATTTAGAATGCCAGCTGCTGCGCTCTTGGCATTTATTTTTCGCTTTGTCCACATCTAGTTATCTAGAGCTGCTTGCAATTACATTCTCTAGTGTTGGTACATTCAATCTTGTTATATAGAGGGTGTTAAAAAATACAAATAAACATTATAGGAGGTGGTCCATCAAACTGAACAACTTTTACTATGGGACCAATATCGAAATCGGGAAAAAAAAATCAGGTGTTCCATCATCATCATCATCATATCAGCCGATAGACGTAAACTGCTAGACATTGGCATCCGCCAAAATGGGGAGATTTGTGCCATAATCGCCAAGATGTGATGCGTTTGCGATGTTCCATACTACAGTACAGACAGATCTACTCGAGCTAAATGTATGGGGCAAAAATTTTTTTTTTCGCGATATCCATGTTGGTCCCATAGTGGAAGTTGTTCAGTTTGATGGTCTCAACAACCCCGAAAAGATTGAAATGTTTATTTTTACTTTTGTAAATGAACAACTTTCTCTATGGCACCAAAATCGAAATCGCGAAATAAAAATCTGCTTTTCCATACAAAACTGTAAACCTACTCGAGCCAAATGTATGGATGGGGTCAGCTGATATTTTTTTCACGATTTCGATATGTTGGTCTCATAGAAAAAGTTGTTCACTTTGATGATCTGATCATCCCCTTAAAAAGTTTCAGCATATTAAGGAGGTATAGTTGCGACGATCAGAATTTTGGTCGTGAGATTAGAATATAGTGAAAGCGTGGAAACAGTTGAGAATGGGTTCATAATAACACATTATGATATTTAACTTTTACGCGAAAAGTCTGTGGTCCCGAGGGTAGTGATAAGAATATCCCAGTTGCAGAATATTTTGTTAATAACCAGGATATATGGTACCCAGTTGGAACGGTTCTACGTTTTCCGAGGTGGGAAGTGGGAATAAAAAGCAATGGCCCGGGCCTTTTACGGGATACAAGGTGAGGTTCAGGTTATAGTAAAATAGAAAATCTTTAGCAAGTTGGCAAGAACGGTTGAAGCTGCATACGAATTGTACAGGATATAAACTTAAAAGCGTTACATACAACTTAAATTCAATATTTCTTTTTTTTTATTTATAAATTAATGGACTCTTGCTTGTGCGTTAGCACTGCATTTTTGCCAGTGTCAAGTAGTTTATTGGGAGAATCTATCCCAATCTCAGGGACTGTTTTTGGACAAGAACAAGAAGAGATTGAGGAATGTGGAGCCTCGTGGCAGGCACAAAAGCGACGCGCGAAACCACGCGAGACGTGTACTCGGGTCAGTTCCTGCGACGTGACTCTCAATATTTCTTATTATGGTTCCATGATGATTCTGTCAATGTCAAAGTAAGAAAACACACTGTAGTGTAGGTAATACAAAATTGAGTCCGGTAAAAACTACGTGATTACATACCTACTTAAGGGGATGCTTCAGACCATCAAACTGAACAACTTTCACAATAGAACCAACATTGAAAACGCGAAATAAATAGGCTGTCAATACCTTTGGGTAGAGTTTTGGTAGAGTCGCTTTTGAAATTTTATATGGAACAACCAATTTGTTTTTAAGCGTTTTTAATATTGGTTCCATAGTGGAAGATGTTCTGTCTGATGATCTAACACTTAATTGTATACCCTGTATTGTAGGATTATGGTTTAAAAACTTATTTACTCGTTATTATTTCCATGCAGTGCATGTTTCTTACAAATTTCCATCTTTCGCACAAGATTTTCCTTCAAGAGCATAGAGTGGGTTGAACCTCATCTGGCGGCATGGATTCGCATTTTTTAACGCCCCATCTTTTTCAGTCGCTCAGGAACGTCACTTGCTAGAGCGAGAAGGATAGCGGGAATGCAACAGCACGCGCAGCATCGGCAGTTGCGACCTTTCGTGCTCTAGCAAATGACATTCCTGAGCGACAGAAAAGGATAGAGCGTGAAAAAACCGGCAAAGTACGAGTTGGGACTCGCGTAATTAGTGTACCGTATTACCAGTTGTTTAACATGGGTCATTGAAGTTCCACTATAAATTGACACTTACTTAGTATGTGGTCACATAGTAACTGAAGATCATTTTACACTGGACAATCCGGTGTTAGTTTTTTGGGTATAGAAAAAAAACTATCCAAGTTTGAGCCACCCTGATAATTTTCCCGCCATATACACGTTATTTCTGATGTTCATGATTTTTTTTCAGATCTTACACGGCTATATTTTTTGAAATAGAGGTGGGGACAGCAAGTCCTCGGATTTAATTGAAAATTTTATTAAACAAAGTTTTAATAAAAAATTTGAAAAGTATATTTTTAGACTCGTATTTTCATAAGCTTTCAATTGATACCCCACACCATAGGGTAAAAAAATTTTTTTTATGTATTCTTTCTACCTCCCCAAATTGCCCCCCAATATAAAAATTAAGTTTTTTTTATTTCATTCATGATATTGGACCACCAATTACTATATCTGTACCGAGTTTCAACTTCCTATGTCTTACGGTCTCTGAGAAAAATGCCTGTGACAGACGGACGGACGGACGGACACGGACGGACAGACACCGAGCTGATTCCATAAGTGTTCCTTTTGCCAATTTTGGTACGGAACGCTAAAAATGAATGAATGAATAGAAAAACAAAATGTTATAGTTACCATTCAATCTCTCTATCCGCTCCCTCCGGTCGGCAGCCTCTTCGGCCAGTTTCGAAGAAGTTTTAACCCCTTCTCCGGACTTCTGGGTCTTCTCCATTATTGCGCAGGCGCGGAGCACAAACGCTGGCACGGTCTCCGCTTTTTCCTGGCGAGGAATCTCAACCAGAGACCAGTATTGGGTCTCTAGACGGATAACGTCCTGGAAGATGGAAAAATTTTGTTTAGTGTTATTTCTGTACTTGTCTTGTTATTTCTTTGGTTGTCATGTTATAAAATACTTGGTGTATATTAAAATAATGCCTGACTAACTGACACTTTTTAAGGAGATAATCAGAACCTGAACAACTTTCTCTATGGGCCCAATATGGAAATCGCGAAAAAAAAAACAGCTGTCCCATACATTTAGGCTCTAGTAGGTTTGCAGTTTTGTATGGACTAGATCATCCCCTAAAAAAAGTGCCAGACTATAATATATTATAATAAATAGGGGTGTATTGTATATTTAAGTGCGTTTGAACGACCAATTTATGTGGCTGAAAAAGTCTAAGAAAAGACATAATACAGGGTGTACAATAAAATGGGACAGCTACTTAAGGGGGTGCTTCAGACCATCAAACTGAACAACTTTCTCTATGGGACCAATATCGAAATCGCGAAAAAAAAATCTGCTGTCCCATACATTTCAGTCGAGTTATGTTTGCAGTTTTGTATGGGAGAGCGGATTTTTTTTTCGCGATTTCAATATTGGTCCCATAGAGAAAGTTGTTCAGTTTGATGGTCTGAAGCACCCCTTTGAGTAGCTGTCCCATTTTATTGTACACCCTGTATAATTTTGTGGCGCTGTTATAAGTTATAACCGTCCAGGAGCCCGATTGCGCTAAGTTAAAACATCGATAATGTTCTATTCGTATCCAATTTCAGTTCTAATCACATTGCGATCCAATTACTATTCAACTGTACTGAATTCTCTCTAACAGCTGTCAAGAGCAGTACCGCGATTAGCGCAATACCAAATGTGTCAAAAGTTATGGTTCGTACATAGTCTAATAACAGTTCAATCACCGAATATTTACCGGGGTATAACAGGGCTTTAAAATTGTATGCGTTTTCTTAGAAACAAGATGACAATTTTTGGCCAGATAAATTGGGCGTTCAAACGAATACAGCCTTAGTACAAATACCGCGGTTATGGCTTAAACTGTTTTCTCCTACTCAACCTTAGAGGAGCAAAATAGGCACCTAAATGAAGAAGATTGGTTCAAATCAATTTTAATCAGGGCCTGAAACCGGTACCAAAAGTATTGGTTCTGTACCGGTATTTAGCGGTTCTTGACATTTCGGTACCTGAGTACCCAATTCAGGTACCCGTCGCATACGAATGTCTATCCTTTGTAATCAAAGACATAAATATTACTAGCGTAAGGACATGGCCTATGAGCTTAACTATTGTCCCCAGTTCGTTGGCTCTAAAATGCAAGGAAAAATGTCAATTTAGAGCACTACAAATATATGACACGATATAGTTCGTATACGAGTTATGACAGATGGCGCAAATTTTTGTTTCTATGAAGAAGGTTTTTGTAAAACATTCTGACGGGCCTATCCTTACGCTAGTAATATTTAAATCTATGTTTGTAATACATAAATTTTTCTCACTTTAACTAACATAAATTATATACTTGGTACCGGTATTATACCGATACTGATTAGAAACTAATAAGAACATGTACTACGTCTGGTACCGGTACCAATAGTACAGGTAAGAGTCTGGTACCGTACCGGTTTCACACCAAGGCCAATTATACCGGTTCTCAAAAATACCGGTATTTCAAGCCCTGGTTTTAATTTAACACAAGTGTGTTGGAAAATAGATCAATGATAAAACTTTGGTCCCGTGTTGTAAACGAAAAAAAAGGCGAACCCGCTCTCTGACGCGACTACCAGGGGAAGTTTTACAATCGGCTTTTGATAAAGTTATGCAACGATGTGCGCTTGCAGTTTCAGTTTGTTAGCAAATTCAGGAGAAAAAAAGCGTCGGAAAACTACTTATGAAAGGCTTAACTTGTGTGTTCAATTTTGCATATCGCACATGTATTCAAGTTTACCTCAACAATTTTTTTTAAATTTTATAAAAAAGAAAAAAATGTTTAATTATTTAAATAATTTGCCAGTTTCTAGTTTAAATAGCAAAAGTGCGTGAAATTGTACGGTTATTAAATATTTGGTGACTTCAAGCAGTGAGTATATTTCAGACTTCAAGGGTGTTTTTTTGAAAAATACAACACAATCTTGAGCCACCAGCATACAATTGGAACTTCGATGCAGGCCGGCGAGAGGCAACCAACAGACGATGTGCTAATATAACCTGAAACGCGACTCCTACGGTAATCTTGATAAACGATTAGTTTCACTCACTTGTTGCTTGTCTTGTCAGCTTAGGAAGGTAGGTATATTGTTATGAGAAGTACTTACCTATTACTTTAAAGATTTACCGGGGAAAAACGTGTATGCTTTCTGCTTTAGGGTTTCTGCTCGAGATTTCCCGATGCGAGAATTCTTGAGAATTCTGGCGATTTTTTTTTTAACAACTCGAGAAATCAATTCAAAGAACGCTAATAACTAAAGAAACGTGCGTGCACAAATTAATAAAAGGATTACTACGATTACTACGTATCGTGCGTGTCACTTTTGTTTTTTATTTAATTTAGGGCTAATTTTTCAAGTGTCAGATAATTCATTATGAATATAAATTATATTTGTTGAAACAAATATAAAATACTAACTTTTGCCCGCGACTTCGTCCTCGTGGAGTTTGGAAAACCCGGTTACGTAGTTTTCGCGTGAAAGCCTAACAAACAAACTTACATTCACATTTATAATATTAGGGATTTACCATACACCAGTGATCCATGAAAATTGTTAGTAAATCGTTGTTTTTTATAATCTAAACTATTATAAAACTGTAACAGAAGTGTGTCTGTACATTGAAGATATATACAAAAAAAAGATTAAGATATGATTTTTAGATGTCCCTGATTCCAAATCACCAATTTTTGGATTTTTTGTCTGTGTTTGTTTGTTTGTTTGTTTGTTTGTTCGTTTGTTTGTTTGTTTGTTTGGGTGTTTGTTTGTTCGAGTATCACGCAAAAACTACTGAACCGATTTTGATGAAACTTTTTTTGTTTGATAGCTTATCATCTGACTTAAAATCTGGTATATAATTTATGCGGACGAAGTCGCGGGTAAAAGCTCGTTTATAATATTTTTTTAATTCAGTTTTGAAAATAGAGATCGAAGTCAAAGAGATTATTATTAGGATTATTTCGGATTTTGAAATTAAAACTTTTTATTGATTGAAATGTTTTTTTATGTGAACTAAAAAAATTACAAAAGCCATAAAAACTAAAAAGGAAGAAAACATTTTTCTTTTTAATTGAAGTATTTGGCTTAACGTCATTTTTTTCTGACAGATAGCTGCCTGTTCTGTATGTCTTAGATGCAATGAAAACTCTTTAGTTGTCTGAAAAATATATAGACGAGAAATAAAAACTTTGTGGATTCCCAAAATGTTTTTTAACATGGATTTAGAGGTAAAGCCAATATACCTATTTCCAGCTTCCTGTTTTTTAACTTCTTTTGATTTATTTATCATCCCAATGGTACTATTCGTAAAATAAAAATGGTATAAAATAATATTTTTACTCGTATTTCTGATGTTTTCGAATGAGGTCGGCGTGGAGCAAACCAATCGGAGCAAAAAAAAAATCAGCTGTTGCATACATTTGTATTAGTATGAAACAGCTGATTTTTCTGTTGCTCTGATCGGTTAGCTCCCATAGTGAAAGTTGTTCAGTTTGATGGGTAGACTCTTAGTTTAAAAGGATGCTAATGATATCAATTTCACCCTGTGTAGAGGATACCGTGCTAGACTAGCAAAACTACCTTTTGTTTAAATATCATTTAAAATAAGAGAAATCATTGTTTTATAAAAATAAAAGTGTAATCCAGGTCGAGAATTCTCGTGCCTCGAGAAATAAAAAAAGATAAGATAGAGAACAGAAACCCTAGCTTGATTTCAAGAATTACAGGTACCTATTATAATAGAACCTATAGGTTCACTTATTTATATCTTTTGGTTAGTTTTACCTTATGATTTCTGTCGGTAATTTTAGGATCTTTGTGCGCTTAAATTAGAATTTTTTTTAAATCTTTGTACCTACTGAGATTGAAATGAGCGATAAAAGGAATAAAATTTTAATTAAAGATGAGGGAGGGAAACCGCAAAACAGCAATCTCGCTGAGTATTTTATCCTGAACCTTTTTATCCTGAAAATGTTTGATGTAGGTAAGGAAGTATTGTATGTTATGTGTGTGTTTTTTCATTAGAAATGTATTAAGAGAAATATCATTACCTCTCAACCTCTCATACTTTCACACACTCTTCGTTAAAATTTTTAAACTAGACTGTGATAAAATGATAATACACCTAGTCTACCTCTACCTTTAATTATTTTGTAAAGCGAAACATTAAAATTGTTCTCTATTTCTCAGGTTCTTTATTTCAGTCAATCTAAATTAGGACATTGATTAATTAGGAATTTGTTTACATTTGATTCCACTACCCCGTTAAATATTACTAGAGCAGTAATTTACACCTTGTATTAAGAAACCCACCCCATTTCTTCCCGTGTGTCGTAAGGGATAAGGGTTTCTATGTTTTTGTGGGATTGTGGGCGAAAGGCTAGGCCCGTACCACCGTATTATATTTAAAAAAAAAAACGTATTGTTTTTGTTTAGAAAATACAAGTACATCTTGTGCACTTTAAAGGTTATTGCAATTTTAAAAGTGTGGTACTAAGTTTTGAAGGCCAGTGTATTTTGGATATTAATCATGAAGAGCGCGCGCGCGCATTTATAGCGTTAATGCGCGCTGCATACAAACGATGTGAATATTTTTTTTTTAGACACGATCTATAAACCGCTTACATTTGTCAGATTTCCTAGGATTAATTTAAAGTTTGCAAGGAAAACTTTGAACCACGAAAACTTTGAAACTACCTATATTTTAATTGAAATCGGATTATTGGTTTCTAGATAGTGCCTAAAAATTGCATTGATTAATATCCACAATATAATCAAACTTCGGTACCTAATATCGGTAATATCTCCTTAATTCGAGCACATTATCTCACTATCACTGTACCCACTATGTGCAATCATGCCTCAAACTGAATAAGTTTTCACTGGAATCGTGCCAAGCCAAGCTAACCAACTGTGATACTGATGGTTAAAAATAAAGACCTGACTGAAGATTTCATTTTGCAACATCGAGTTTAAGGTCAATATTCCGACTTAAATGTTTTATATTATATATATGTTTTTATATTATAACTTTTATCAAATTAAAAATTGCTTAATCAAGGAAACATAAAATAAAAATAAAATAATGCATCTCCAACTTAGTACGAAAGCCTAGAAACCATTTTCATACAATACTTTTATAGGTTCAATTTAAACACACAACAACACATTTGAAGAAAAACGAAAATGAATACCTATTTGTATTTGATTTTTTTTAACCTATACAATATTATTAAGATCTACGGTAGGTAGTATAATAATGTCTATGATTAAGATACACTTTGTTGTTTTAAGGTTTTTTCATTGGAAATTCTTAAATTTTGTGATAAGGGAGCCACATAGGTAACTGTACACATTTTGTCTACCTCACACATTAGAACTGTCACTGCTGCGGGTTTGCTGGAAGAAATCTCTTTAGAGATAAGCTCACCCTTTGTACACGTGCACTTTAATTGTTTTTTCTGTAATGTTATGTGTACAATAAAGTGTTAAATAAATAAAATAACACTAGCTTTTTAATGCTTCAATTCTTGTTCTTCTAGTTCTTCTTTTTAATCATTTTTCCCGCGACATCTCGTTCGTCCGAGTCCATGGACTCCGTCTTGTCAAAATAAAATGCATTGCATTGCAAGTAGTGTTTAAAATCCAGCAGGATGACGGTACAAAATAAAATTAAAACAAGTAGGGAAATTATTCTTCAATAGCTAGAAATACAGACCAACCAACTTTAGAACGAGTGTAGAAAAAAATAAGTTTTAATTTCCTGTCAGTTCCAATAGTATCCTGAATATTGTTAGAGAATGGAATAGCGTTTCTACACTTTTAGTTCATTCCATTAACGAATCGGTTTCCTCATACGAATAGAGCGAGAATGTTTTCAGATGAATTTACGGGACTAGTTGTTTGAAAGCGTAGATCAATACCATACAGGTATAGTCCTAGGTGACTTGGGCGCAAAGTATGATCAGATCCTGTCGTTCAAATTTATACACATCATAAATATTTAACAACTCCCATAATAATGAGAAAGTGACCAGAATTCTTTTTTTGATAGCGTTGGCGTTATGTGTACAGTAATTTGGGTAAGTTAGCCCAGTTGTATGGTTTTTGAGAGATTTTCCTAAATAAAAAGAAAGTTCCAAGTAAGTGGAATAATTTTATTTTACGGTTGTAAAATTGAATAAGTTTAATAATTAATTACGCTTCAGACCATAAAACTGAACCATTTTTACTTTGGGATCAACGAAAATAAAATCAGCTGTTTCATACATTTTGGTTGTAAATCTATTTACATTTTCCATCGAACAGCTGATTTTTGTTTCGCTATTTCGATGTTGGCTCCTTTGTGAATGTTGTGTAAGTAGTTTCATGGTCTGAAGCACCCTGTTCGATATGTAACGCATTTCATTTAACACCCTGTACAAAAGATTGCTTGTCGAAATTATCGTCAATACCAATAGCAAGAGTTGAAATATGACTATAAATAATTTTTTCAAGTAACTTTTTTCGGCAGAATACATAATACGTAATGTATCATAAAGCCCAGTAAATAAATAAAGAAAACATTGCTCAATGCAATTACCTTGGGCGCAAGGAGCGTTCCAAACAATTTGTAAGAAGAAGAGAAAGCCATTCGATAGGTTCCCGTGGGAATTCGCAAGGAAAATGAGCAACATGGGACATTCATCGCTGTCATAGAAGGCATATAATGGCGTTTAGTTTGTTTTAGAGCATTTATTGTACATTGCTATGAGCCAACAAAGTTTTTGTAGAGATGATGTCGACGATGATAAAGAACATCTAATACATCATGATAAAGAATATTTCACGAAAATGAAATCTTTCATAGTTCTTTATCTACCCACTGCAGGGCATAAGCCTCTTCCCTATTTTGCGATTCTTCTCGGTCCTGATGTGCCAGTCGCATCCAAGTCTTACCAATACTTTTCTAGATGTCGTCAACGTACCTGGATGCCGGACGACCCACTCCTCTTTTGCCGTCCGTCCGTCCGTCCGTCCGTCTGTCTGTCTGTCTGTCTGTCTGTCTGTGTGTAGCTAGATAGTTGAAATTTTCACAGATTATAAATTCAAAATAATTTTATTTCAGACAAAGTCCATAGATTGTTAGTATACATAAACTTAAAAACTATATTAGTACAGTATTATCAACTTGTAGTCCTATACCTACATAGCCTATTTTCTGATAGAGGGGGCAGCGGAGAGGTGTAGTTGCGATATTACGGCGGATTTGTTAACAAATAATAAAAATTTCAAGAAATTCAAAATTAAGGGGGTTCTCAACAAGAAACTAGTTTTTATCAACGTTTTTTCTTCTCGCTCTATAGTAAAAACGGTAATACATACAAGCGTCAAACTTTGTGTGATTATAGAGCAAACTCTACAGAATAACAACTAATACTAAAAACCGGTCAAGTGTGAGTCGGTCTCGCGCTAAAGGTCCCGGACAAAAAAAGTTTTTTTCTAAGATAATAATGTTGTGTTCTGTGGTGGTGTGGTACGGAACCCTCGGTGCGCGAGTAGCCCGACTCGCACTTGACCGGTTTTATTTAAAAACAACGCAGTTCAAGCCGTATCCGCGAGCAAAAGCTACCTGGCATTTTTATAAAACCTGATCAACCAAAGTACTTTAATAAACGAAAATATGAACATGGCTTATCTCCAAAGACCATAACACCCAAACATTGGTATTCCAAACACGAAACGTTCACAAGAGACTTTATTGTGCTACAATTAACACTTGACCTGTACCGAACAGAAATTACACGAATAAATGAAATTCTGCTTCGGTTGCTTCCATGTTGTGTGCCGCTTATTTCGACGTCGCTTCGAAAAGGGAAGCTCATAGATTCTTTATTGTACACAAAAACATAGTTATGAAAAAAATTACAATAAGTCGTGATTTACAAAGGCGAGCTTAACTCTAAAAGAGTTTTCTTCCAGCAAACCGTTGAGTGAGAGGAAAACTAATATGTTTGGGTAAAAATCAGTGTGCACACAAATTAAAATCTACTTACTTTATTACTTATGAGAGATAGTAAAATGAATCCTATACAATAAGAAACAATATAATATAAGATACACCTATTCAAACAAATAAATATACTTGAATATACCTACATAAATAATAATATTAAATATAATAAATATGACATATATTATATACATACATACATATTAACTACTACGACTTTATTTAGATAGGTAATGCTCCTTAACTCTCAAGCTAAAATAAATATAACTGAAATAACAAAGAGGTTTTTGCTGTATCACTCTTATCATTATCAGACATTTGTTAAAACTTGGCATGGAATTAACTCATCAGAGTTCATATTGGGAACCAATAAGGATCGCTGAGTACAACCTATAATAGTGTCTGTCTGTGTCTGTTTAGCTAGCGTTCACTTGACGGGAATCAGGATTACTTTAGTGCCATTAAATAGTTCCTAAATAGTGCCAAATTAGTGCCTAGCCTAGGCCAAATAAATAGTGCCTCTCTGTAGTTAACGAAATACCTGGCATACTAGCTTATAGCGTACCAGGTAAAAATGTATACTTTTTGGCTTAGGACTAATTAGGCACTATTTAGGAACTATTTAATTGCACTAACGAAATCCTGATTCCCATCGTGTGTACGTAGCTGTACGGATGCTTATAATCACAATTTATTCCACAAATAATAAAACAATAAGAATTCCGATAGTGTTAACATAAAAGCATTACAAAAAGCAGAGCGTGAATAAAAAGGAAATAAAAGTTACTAGGAGCGAGTGGTCGGCGACTACCTAACAATCCTAACTATAGTCCCGGAGCCCGGAGTAAGTTAGTTTAAATAATTGTATCGCAAACTGGTGAGCATCAGTAAGTTGGCGGGCCGCCCGGTTAGCAACGGGCCCGGCTTCGCTATCTTTTGTCTGTCTGTGTTAGTAATTGTACCTACTTATGTTCTGCAAGGGGGCTGTTAGAGATGATCTTTCTACGGGAGGACTAATAAACTTGGAAGTCAAATGAAGCACAACAAGGCGTTGTCTCTTTTGCCAACATTTTTAAGAGCGCCTCTATTTATTTTAGAATAGAATAGCTTCTGTAGAATCGAATTATGTACCTTGTCGTTCGCATAATCGCGTTTGTCGTAAGCATTTCGCTTTTGCCTGCGACTTCGGCTGCTTGGATTTTGAAAAACTTTAACACTCCATTTCCGAATTATGACGGATTGTGCAGCAGTGTTCTTTCTAAAAAAGCTTATAACTGTCTTATAATAATGAATCAGTTGATTTTTAGTTGAATTTTATAAAACGTACCTTTTTCAGCACTCATTTTCAAAGATAATATTTAGGTACGTTTACCTATCTTACTTGTCATGTATTTTTGCAATTAACTTCTTGAAATGATTACCATGTCTATTGCGATTTATTTAATATTTACCTACCAGTAAATATCATACCAAAACTGGTGAAAAGTATTATTTTCCCAATTGAACTGATTTATTAGACAGACTCTGACTACTTGTACTTATTATTCTACTGCTCATGAATCTGTCTGTATTTAAGATCAAAATGATAAATCAATGTCAAAAGCCTCACGAGAAACTCAGCCTGTTTGGATTGGAATTAACTGAGAGACGCACGATATTCCGTGACAAGAATTGACAAGATTCGCAAGCCCTTTTGTGTAGTTAGTGTCTACTCGAAAAATAGACGAGTTCATGGAATCCCTAGTGGCTGCCTACACAGATAGAAAGATGGATGATTGTGACCATTGATGTTGACACCAGCCATCTATCTTCTCTTTTATTTACTAGACTTGACAGATGATACTATTCCAACGTGCAGTCTGGAACGCCTGTAATCACATATCACAGTCACCAAACATTTCACTATATCGGTTACAATGACCCCAAATTATCCTCATAGTCAGATCACAATGTATATTGTGTTTTTCTAGAGGTAGGTACTTGTGTACTTTCCTCGAAGAAGTTAATAATTCAATTAAGAAAGGGCACTGTTAATTTCATTCCGATCATCCACGCGTTTTGATACCCCATAACAATGGCGCCGTAAAGTCAGTTGTCTGATTTAGATTCCCTGTGACTATACATTGTCGTGATCAAGTAAGAGAGAACAGGTCATTTCATTACCAATTAGATTGTAAAGAGACAATACGATCTTTTTCACACCACCCGCTCGAAAATGGAACATTATATGTCATGTAACTCGAACCTAAAGCAAGTCATTATAGCCCTGGGACTAGCCGGGCAATAATATTGTACTGAATTTCATTATAACCCGCTGGTCAATAATGAGATTTGAATATGGAACCGCATCCACAGATTATTTAATATTTACTACGACATTCGTATGAAAACTTATCATAGAGACCTACACCAAAAAGAACTTAATTCGAAATTTGAACTGGCCACCACGAGTATTGAACACAAAAAAAGAAAAAAAGGCGCGAATACTGCAAATCTCTGTGCCTATTGCTACAAACAAAGTAATAAAAAAATATTACATTTTTAACCGACTTCAAAAAGGAGGAGGTTTCTCAATTCGACCGTATATATTTTTCCTTTCCACAACCGGAGTGCGATTTTTGACTCTCATTGGCTGAGTTCAGCAGTTGAAAATGTCAAAATTACTATGGAGATACGCATCTTTCTACTGCTGATTTGACTTTCAAAAATCGCACTCCTGAAGTATGATTTTTGAAAGTCAAATCAGCAGTAGAAAGTTGCATATCTCCATAGTAATTTTGACATTTTCAACTGCTGAACTCAGAAAATGAGTTTCAAAAATCGCTCTCCTGGTCTAATGTTTCAAATATCTACTTTCACTTTGAATTTAATAAAATCGTGTTTTCTAAATACTATGAACTCTAATACTTTGTTATAAACTCTAATAAAAGAATTGGTTTCTAACCATAGAGAATTTACACGCTCCCCTGGGTTTCTAACAGTATTGCTTTTTATTTTCTCGCGGAGGGTGTGAAAAGTAGAGTATGGTCCTCGGGGATAAACGTGTTTTCATCTTGGGCGAGCTTGAACCCCTCGCTTCACTCAGGATTCTAGTCTTAACTCCCTCGCTTCGCTCGGGAGTTAACTCTAAACTCCCTCGCTGCGCTCGGGAGTTAACCCTAGAATCCCTCGTTGCGCTCGGGATTCAATATCGCGCCCGTGATGAAAGACACTGCTTTATCCCCTTGGTACATAATCTACTATTAGATAGCTGAGCACTTGAGCAGAAGCACAGTTTAATGAAGAGTGCCAAAAATGTAGTGTATAAAGCGTAAGCAACTTCAACTTTCCATTAAGCCATTAAACTGAATATTTATGAGAATTTCTGTAATGGTAACCCACATTGAGATACGTCGAGAGTCGAGATTGCATCGCTAACTGAGCTTATGCATATTCCTTTACGGATGCTGGAATGAGATGTGGAGAATAGAGAATACGAAGTGATTAAAGCGAATGGCAAATGACGTCAGCAATTGCAAGTTGTAGGTACTAACGGCGAAATTCAGAAGTTCTAAAACTGTGATTAAATATCAAGGAAGTTGCTGCGCTCAGTAATAATTATGTTGTATATTAATTAAGGCAATCCTACCAAGCATATTATTATGATTAATTAATACTGTTGTTGGGATAGGGCGTCCTAAAGAGGGTCACTTACAACACTGCTTAAATCATCTGTAACAGATGGCAAGGCCTATGACGATGATGATGATAATCATCATATCAGCTGATAGACGTCCACTGCTGGACATAGGCCCCCCAAAATGGGGGGGATTTGCCATAATCGCCACGCTTGGCAAGCGGGTTGGCGATCGCAGTTGGATTGAATGTGTGTACTCAGATGATGCTGCTGCCCATCCTCCGGTAGATCTCTTAGTCGCCTTTTACGACACCCACGGGAGGAAATGGGGTGGTGCTATTCTTAGCCGACACCACACGGACGATGATGATAATAATAATGATGATGATAATGGAATAGGGAAATGATTTCTATATACGAATTTGCATTTTAAAATAAACACAAAGTTTTTACATACGTACTTTATACTATTATCCGATGTTGTGCTAATTGTCTTCATTGCTTCAATGGTATATACATAATTGTGTGCAGCAAATAACTGCACAATCTGTTTCAATTTAATACAACTTATATTCCTTATATTCAATAAAAGTTTAATACTATAAATCAAGTAATGCAAAAGGCAATAAAATAAGTGACTTCGATATTGAGACCTGCCCTATCTCTATTGGATTTTCTTTATCAATTCTGTCTATTGAAGACTATTTACATGGAACTCTTCTGGCGACAATTTTCATGCTCTTTTTGAGCGTTCTTTTTAAAAATGTGTAATTTTGTTGTTAAATAAATTAAATCCAAAAAAATACATATAAAATTCCTTTCGGGGTGGTCCATTGCATAATGGTATTATACTACGTAAGAGAGACAGTGACAGCTGAGAGAGCGAGATGTACCTAGCGGCATGCCTGTATAATAGAAAGAGATACGTGACGCGAGGCAATAGAACCGTTTTTGGGGAATTGGAGTCCTGGTAAAAGTTCGGTTTCTGTGAATAAGCATGAACCTAAAGTGAAATCGTAGATAATTTTGTGAAATATACTAACACAGTTTCATTAAATTATTCACCATTTCACGTTAGATTGAGAATTATACACAGAAATCGAATTTTTACCTTGCCGAGGACTCCAAAAAACGTCCAAATACGGTTACATTTGACAACTCATGTCACTTACTCTATTCCGTAAGGTATAATATCTTTATGGTCCATTGATAAAACTACCAAGAATGTAGTCGTAGCAATGCTCACATGTCGAGTGGTGACAGGTGGCTAGCCTTTCGCCCACATAAACACCACATAAACACCACATAAGAATCCTTAAATCCCTTAGTCGCCAAGAAGTGACCAAAAAGAACCCCTTTTTTCGCAGTGGATGGAGACATCTAAAAAAAGATAGGGAATGAAAACCCAAACACATCAAAGACGTAAATGGATGGAGGACTTCAAACGGTCGTTTATAAATGTATTAAAGGTATAAAGGGCACTGATTCAGTGTCCTGAATTTTCGACCATTTCTGAGCTCTCTTTTATTTCGGCTACATTCGCATTTAAAGAGTTTAGAGTTTCCTCATGAACTCGTGTGGTTAATCGCTGTCAGTTGTAATGTTAATAATTTAGTATTGTTATACTTATCCCTTTCTTTGTTTTGTTCACTTAGGTATTATGTATTGTTTTAAATAAAGTGTTAATCCATCTATCACTATAGCTGATGCTTGTTACTACTGCATCATCCTCAGACCAGTAAACTCCACTGCCTGGTATAGACCTTTTCATTCTCAGTCTTACAACGGTCCTGCCTAGCTGCTACGCTCTATACACTCTTATACAGGGTGTAAGTGACAGCCTAGCAAATACTAAAACGGTGAACTCAGACCATCAAACTGAACAACTTTCACTATGGAGCCTACCTCAGACAACGCGAAAAAAAATCAGCTGTGCCATACATTTAAGTCGGGTAGGTACAGCAGTTTTGTATGGGACAGCAGATTTTTTGCACAGCAGTTTGATGGTCTGAGTTCACCGTTTCAGTATTTGCTAGGCTGTCACTTACACCCTGTATATTCCGTGTCTAGGACCCTAAGGACCCTACTCAGAACGAAAGCTTCATACAAGCAGCGCCCGCCAGTGGCCGCTGTCGGTGCACCCACACATAGCGCACGTTAGAGGACGTACGAACAGGTGCACACACTCAGCCTGGGTACGTGCGCACACATCGTCGTACGTCCTCTAACGTGAGCTATGTGTGACAGCGGCTGCTTGTATGAAGCTTTCGTTTTGGAGGGATATTTAGACCTGTACTTATCACTTCCTGAAAGTCCTGAAACCTTAAATAAGTATAATTTAGTAAAATTAAAAGTTGTTTCAACTGAACGCCTGTAAAGTAGTATAGTTAGTTTTGATAAGGCTTCTCACTAGTCTCTGATACATAAAGTAGGTATTAGGTATGAAATTATGAATGTATGTAATACATTTTTTTTACAATTTACAGGGTGTAACAAAACACCCTAGTAATACTTAAGGGGGTGCTTCAGACCATCAAACTGAACAACTTTCACTATGGGGCCAACATCGAGAAAAAATAAAAAAAATCAGCTGTCCCATACAAAACTGCAGTACCGACTCGACTAAAATGTATGGGACAGCAGATTTTTTTATTTTTTCTCGAAGTTGGCCCCATAGTGAAAGAAGTTCAGTTTGATGGTCTGAAGCACCCCCTTAAGTATTACTAGGGTGTTTTGTTACACCCTGTATATGAGTTTAATGTTCTTATGTCGAGTCTATGGCATCTCGAAACGAGCCTGTGAACAAATCAACTGGTTTTGACCATAAGTTTTAACACAATATCAAATCAATGTTATCCAAATAATCGTAAACAATATTATTAGTGTGTATACAAGAAACTGTTTGAGTAACCTGGATCACTACACTAACGAGGTGAAGGGGTCATGGTTCAATCGAAGTGATTGATAGGATCGTGATATCCCATTAGTCACTCCGGTACTTAACGATTTAGCTATATTTCTGCAAAAAACAATAAATGTGTTAGCACATTGTAGGTAGGAATAATTTAGGTAATAAATCGAAGTGGAACATATGCTTGTATTTAGTGCTTATTTAAGTTACCCTTGGTTATATTTGAATAGCTCTACAAAATATATTTTGGCATAAAGAGTCAAATGTAATCCAAAATAAGGTACGTACATCATACACAAGTATGTGTATGTACGTATATCCTTACCATAATCCCCATCGGGGTGGTCAGATTAGAAAAATTGTTACAATTACAACTGACAATTATCTATTTTAGCTTGCAGTTGTTGATAGACTCACGACTAATACACGAGCTTCATATTTTTTAGTTATAAAATCTTTTAAATACCTACGTTAGCGAGATCCAAAGTAAAGTTGTTTTTCCCTGAATTACAAATTAAGCACTTCACCTTCAAAGATAGCTAGCTAGCTTGTTTTGTAGTATTTAATTTACTCGTTGGTCGTAGTCGTAGGTACCATATAAATTGACGATTAACTAAAATAACAACAATATTGTACAAGCAATTATAATTCCATCAATCTCCAAGAGACTAATTCCACGTAAAAAGACAAAAGACGAAAAAATGCTGTCACATCAACGTCTCTTCACAGGAAATTACAAAGCGGCTTACCGAAAAACAGCTTTTCATGTCCCTATTTGAGAAAATTATTTACCAACAATGTTTTAATACTTACGGTTATTTTCAATCAATCAAACAAAGTAAAACACACTCATCTACTTCTGGGTATTTTGCCTCTTTTCTATTGCTCCATTTATGTCATGGTCCTACGCTAATCAGATCCTATGTCACAAAGTCATCGGACCAATGTGCTGATGGTCTGCTTATTGACCTCCGTCTCTTCCCTGGCCACCACGCTTCTTCTTTCGTGTCAGCATGGGCTATATAATAAATACACTAGTGTTAACCCGCGACTTCGTCCGCACAAATTATATACCAGATTTTAAGTCAGATCATAAACTATCAAATAAAAAAAGTTTCATCAAAATCGGTTCAGTAGTTTTTGCGTGATGCTCGTTCAAACAACCAAACACACAAACAAACAGACAGACAAAAAAATAAAAAATTGGTTATATGGAATCAGGGACACCTAAAAACCATATCGTAACTTTTTTTTTGTGAATATCTTCAATGTACAGACACACATCTATTACAGTTTTATAATAGTTTAGATATAACATGCCATATCACATGACAATGACTCATGCCACCAATCTGATAGTGATTCAATGTTTTTTTTTCAGTTTTCGAGTTTATGTAAATATTAAACTCAACGTCGTCGGCAATATCACTACGTTCGTTGTAGTGTAGAGCGTTCTACTTCTAGGTCTAGGCTTCAAAGCTTGCTAGCGCCCGGAAATAGTCTACGATTTACGTGATAATGTGGCACCAAGATTTTATTGTAGGTAGTTATTTATCGCTAGTACTGGGAGTTAGGGCTAAATTGATGATGTAACCACGGTATTTCTCAATAAAATTATATTTTATTCTATTTTATATCGATACCACCCAATATAGATATCTTATCCATACCAGAAAAACAGCTTCATACAAGCTCGGTAGCTAAATATCGCAACTCATGTAGGGGTTTACTGGCCGCCACAAGCTTGTACGAAGCAGTTTTTTCTGGTAGGATAATATACAACGTGTTATTTTGCTCATGCGACGCGACGTGCGTTTTATTTTCTGTAAATGGAATCAAGTTCTAATAACTAGTGAATTGTTTTGAAGCAAAGATTAAAGATATGATAAGAAAGTTTAATTACAATCGGCTGTCGGGTCGGGTCGGTTATACAACGTCTTAATGAATTAATGCAAAACCTCATACACCCCAACTGATTTATAAAAAAATAATCAGATTGAAACAATAATTTCATCATTTTGATAGTTAACATTTAAAGTTATTCGCATTTTAAGTTTTGAGGCAAAAATGATTTGTTATCATTTCAGCAATGAATGAAAGCGCTAACGTGCTCATGGATACATTTTAATAATCTTGTTTTAGTAATAAGTAGGGTGAGCGTGCCTGTGCGGTCGGTTCATATCGGGTTCAGTAAACTTAAAATTTTAGAAACAAATCATTTAATATTGTGAAAAAAATTACCTATGTTGAAACCAAGATAATTCGATTCTGCTCTCGATTCTAAACAAACTACTTTCTAGTTTTGCGTTAATTCATAAACACGTTGTATATTCTGTATCGATAATTCAAAAATATTATTGTACAATGTGTCATCAAAGCATTGTATCAAAGGGATATTTAAAGGTATCATATTTTGTGTCCGATAAAACATTCGAAGAAATGATTTTGGGTCGCCTCCCTTCCAATAAGCTTCATACGCGTGATCCGGAGATCGGTATTGTGAACTACCCGATTCAATCGGTTTTAAATCGACATGTTGTTTTTTGGCAGTTCTTAGCGATTCTGCTTGTTAATATTTGGTTAATTAATTTCAGAAAATTGATAATTGGATTATAATGACAAAAAAATAACTTAAAAATTGCCACAGCTAGGTTACCGGTTCTTGCCGATATCTTGTGAAGGATATAAATATAATCGGTAACTTTACAATCCTACTGTTTTTTTTTCAGGTTACGTGAATATGGGTGGATGTAAAAAATATTTTTTCATATAAGTACAGAAAAAATAATTTTAAATTAATACCGAAAAAAATGCTGTCAGGATTTGCAAACGTAACAAAAACCTTTATAATATTTACAAAAGTAAAATTGTTTTCGTTGTTAAACATTCGAGACACACAAAATATAATGGGAACCCCAAAATTAAGCGGCCCTAGCTAACTCAGAGGCGTACGTGACATGCTTGTAATAAGGTCGAAATTCGCTGAGCACGTACATACCTCGCGAGATTGCTAACTCAGGATGTTTTTACCCAATTATAGGCTGTCCGTGAAAACTAGTTAGATTAGGTAAAAGTTTCAGAGTTGTTCAGGTTGAGTTTACTTACAAAGAAAACACGTTGTTAGGACCGAAAAATGTGTAGTGAAAAGCGTGAAAGAACGCGAAAATTTTCGAAACTGTGGATACGATGTATTTCAATCCAAGTTCAATTGATTTGGGTTGGATTCGATTGATTGATTGATTGACCTTGGTTTGAGAACATATAAATAATTATATTTTTTAAATAAATCGACAAGATTTATTTAAGCTTAATTATTTATAGTTTAAGCTTATATTATTATAACACCAAAGCTGTAGAGCCATTGTCCTTGCTTTATTAGGGTTCGAAAAACCTACCTTTTAATTTTTTGATGTAATAAAACATTACAGCTGTCATGCCATAATAATTAATGCTTAGGACGAGTTCTAATAGAATAATATAGGCTTAGCTTTTTTTGGCCGGCAATTTCACATTTGGATTAAAAATGCATGAAATGCGGACGTTTTACTAGCGCCGGCTGACAAAATAAACATAAAAAAATATTCGAGGAGTGAAATTGAAGTCGTTGGGAATCCAATGAAAAGCCTCTACCCATCAAACTTGTTGATTTGTTATTGATTCTGTACTGAAAGTTTTTAGGTTTTGCGTTTATTTGTTAACACGTTGTATATGTACAGGGTGTAACAAAACACCCTAGACCATGCACCCACCCACCACTTTCACTATGGAGCCAACATCGAAATCGCGAAAAAAAAAAATCAGCTCCTTCATACAAAACTGCTGTACCGTCTCGACTCAAATGTATGGGGCGGCAGATTTTTTTAATTTTTTCTCGACGTTGACTCCATCGTGAAAGTTGTTCAGATTGATGGTCTGAAGCGACCCCTTAAGTATTACTAGGGTGTTTTGTCACACCCTGTATAAGATACAAGACTATGAATTTTTGCCGTCCAATACACTTAAATACATAAAATGTTGAGTAGGTACTAAAGGTCAGAATCTCTGTCCAAGAGCGACAAAGAACTTTTCGTACAGTTAGTTGTACAGATTGAAAGTTAGTTGTGTAAACAGGCTGGTAGTTTAGTTGTATTACATGTAGATAAGTATCTATATCAGGGATGGCCAACCTTTTGTACGACTGCTAGATTTTAAGGTAGTTTAATAATGGTGGTACAATAGGTGGTTTAATAATAAATATTGTAAATGTTTTAGTTATGTATGAAGCACACTATGCTTGCCTCTTATAAAACACTCTGTAAAATCTTGTTGGAAAAACTCTTTAGAGAGAATCTCGAAATTTATTAACTCTGCTTTATTTTAGTGTTTCATGTTTCAACGTATTAAAATAATTAAAATGTACTGAAAATCTACTGAAACAATATTTCTTTGTACCAATAGTTTGCTATATCTGACCTATATACTGACTTATTCGAATAACCGCTGAAACGAAAAACGAAACGAAAAGGTGGAGGAACAAAGAATCGTGAGTTACCTACTGTTAATTAAAACATATTGGCACAGATAGTATAGGGTTCATTGGATTGGATGATACTTTTTCTCTACATAGGCATACTCGAGATAGAAGCGATCAAAGAACAAAGGCAGATTTTGACCCAGCCATTTTTACGAAAACTTTTAGCCATTCAGGGCGGCGGTCATAATTATTACAAACAGAAAATATTAAGGCATTTTTTAAAAAAACTTCCACATCTCCAGAAGTCGGGATTCAAAAGTAGAAATTATAAATAAATAAATATCTTGGACACTGTCACACAAATTATCTAGTCACATTTAAAGTACCAGAATCTAGCCTGGACTTGTATTACGATGACTAGACAACGATATACAATACATACAACGTGTTAATGAATTAGCGCAAAACCTCATAAACCCCAACTGATTTATAACAAAATAATTAGATTGAAATAATAATTTAATTATTTTGATAATTAAAATTTAAAATTATTCGCATTTTAAGTTTTGAGGCAAAAATGATTTGTTATCATTTCAACACTGAAAGAAAGCGCTAACGTACTCATGGATACATTTTTATAATCTTTTTTTGGTAGTAAGTATGGTGAGTGTGCCCGTGCGGTGGGTTGACATCGGGTTCAGAAAATTTTTAATACTTTCTAGTTTTGTTTAACGCAAAACTAGAAAGTAGTTTGTTTAGAATCGAGAGCAGAATCCAATTATCATGGTTTCAACATAGGTAATTTTTTCAAAATATTAAATATTTTTTTTTGCAAAATTTAAAATTTACTGAACCCGATGACAACCCACCGCACTGGCACACTCACCCTACTTACTACCAAAACAAGATTATAAAAATGTATCCATGAGTACGTTAGCGCTTTCTTTCAGTGCTGAAATGATAACAAATCATTTTTGCCTCAGAACTTAAAATGCGAATAACTTAAAATTTTAAATATCAAAATAATGAAATTATTGTTGCAATCGAATTATTTTGTTATAAATCTGTTGGGGTGTATGAGGTTTTGCGCTAATTCATTAACACGTTGTATAGATACAAACATCCATGACTCGGGTACAAATATTCATATTCAGCATACAAATATTTGTCCCTTACGGGATTCGAACCCGCGACCCTCGGCACAGAAAATTACTAGTAAAATAGACAAATCATCCAAAAATCTGTAGCAAAACGAAACCACGACAGCTATTTTCATCTAATATTATCATTGAGGTATTTTTTGGTCGTTACGGAACATATTTGGCTTGGATGAACTGATAGTGTGTGTGATTTCGTTTCCTTCTATTATCATAATATTGTACGGTTATCGTGAATTTTCATTAAAATAAACATAATGAATACGTAGAAGATTAAGTGGACTATTTAATAAGAAAGATTATGAGTTTCACACACTTGATACAAAAGGTATCATAAGGAGAAATACCTTTCCCCCAACTTCTATAGGTTACAACCAATTAACTTTTTTGTTAGTTTTGTTTCACTCTACACGTATCACTAAGTTTCATTCATGTATGGGACCTCTAAGTCTGGGTCTCAAATTACATGGCCGTCCGCCAAACTTCTTTCAGACTGCTAAGATTTCTGTGTTGTGTATAAAATACATTATTACAGCGATTGTCCACGACTTCCTTCACGGGGATATAGTACCTAGATAAGTAAGTAGTTTAGAAGTATGGACGGAACGGATGAACATACATACATACGAGTAAAATTATAACCCTACTTTTTACTTCGCAGTAGTCGGGTAAAAAATGGATGTTCAGTTATGTCTATCTGCCATGAGTAGGTATGCACTGGCACTGTAGTAAACTGCAGTAGTTTTACTCCTATTTTCGTATTGAATTTCGTACAGCGCTCCTATTTTGACATACATAATGCGCACTGTACCTAACTACTTAAGTTTACTACACTGCCAACTCATTGTTACCCATTACTGACAGAGCAGGTAATATTAGTATATTCGGAATTTCCTCGTTAGTTATTAAGACTATAATATGTATGAGTGAATATGAATTTATTGTTCTTTACTTTGCTATTTTCCCGTAAATCGTCAGTAAGTTGGTATTTGCAGGAACCCGGCGATATTTTCCAATAAAAATCAATTGTTAAGAAAACTAAAATCCAATCCAGTTTATTATCGTCTACTGGCTTAAACCTTTAAAGCAACATAGACGTGATAATTTCCTAACACAATTAAACAGCGCAGTTGCAAGGAAGACAGACTAATTTAACTAAGAGATACAGTGGCAGACTGCACTGGCTGGCTTTGTTACCGTTACTTTGATATTCATGGAAGCTGCGGAGGAAAGGCTTAACCGTTGTGTCTACTGTATTACAATGATGAGATAACAACGAATTTCCTGCTGACCAAAAATAAGTTTAGAACCATGTCTGCGGTCAGGTTAAATGGAAGTTAAATTTTCAAGTAAATCAGCCGAGTCAAAAATGGTAGGGCAATTTTTGGATTACTGACCAAATTTTCAGACGTACACGAATTTTTACCTGACCTGCAGAATAACATTGAAATAGTGAGAAAAATAAGCCTTTTATCTGAACCACTCCTGAAATAACGTGATTAGAAATAATCCCTGTATAATGCTCAATCGTTTTTTTCGGCTCACTGCTAGATATTGTGTAATTTGTACCTACGTACGTACGTAAAAATATACGCTAGTAAACTTGAGATTGACACTTAAATCAGATTTTAAACGCCACCTTTTTGCGAATTTCCCTTCGTTCCGTTGGGAAAGTTGTTCAGTAGCATGAGTACCCATTAAAGTAATACAACTATAGTAATGAGACTAATGAGGTAAAATGATACTCTGACCAGTAAATTCTTCATCCCCATGCGCCCCATTGAACTCTCGCGAGTACCGATTTTCACAACTGCTGTATTACCTACGTAAATAGTGATCGCGTAACTCTATAAATCGTACCTTAATCATGGCCTTCAGCATAAATAGGGTACCTAGTGAACACATTCCTCTGCTCCTTGGACTCGCTGTACCTCTGTATGAGGGTCACGAGAGCTTTCTTCGTGGTGTCATAGCTAACATCTTACCTTAATCATTGCCTTCAGCATAGGGTACCTAGTGAACACATTCCTCTGCTCCTTGGACTCGCTGTACCTCTGCATGAGGGTCACGAGAGCTTTCTTCGTGGTGTCATAGCAAACATCTTACCTTAATCATTGCCTTCAGCATAGGGTACCTAGTGAACACATTCCTCTGCTCCTTGGACTCGCTGTACCTCAACATGAGGGTCACGAGAGCTTTCTTCGTGGTGTCATAGCTACCATCTTACCTTATCATGGCCTTCAGCATAGGGTACCTAGTGAACACATTTTTCTGCTCCTTGAACTCGCTGTACCTCTGCGTGAGAGTCACGAGAGCTTTCATCGCGGTGTCACAGTTTACATCTTACCTTAATCATGGCCTTTAGTATAGGGTACCTAGTGAACACATTCCTCTGCTCCTTACACTCGCTGTATCTCTGCATGAGGGTCACGAGAGCTTTCTACGCAGTCATAGTGAACATCTTACCTTAATCATGGCCTTCAGCATAGGGTACCTAGTGAACACATTCCTCTGCTCCTTGGACTCGCTGTACCTCTGCATGAGGGTCACGAGAGCTTTCTTCGCAGTGTCATAGTTCTCATCCAACCGCACTCGGACTCCCCGTAGACGCTCGTTTGTTTCTATCACCTCTTCTTTGGTCTGCCCGCCTAGAAAGAAAGAATATTGGCAGATTTGGACCCAGACATTTTTTACGAAAACTAGAAGCCATTCAGGACGGTGGTCATAATTATTATAAACAGAAAAAATTAAGGCATTTTTTTTTTAAACTTTCACATCTCCAGAAGTCCGGATTCAAAAGTAGAAATTACTAGTAAAATAGACAAATAATCCAAAAAGCAGTAGCAAAACGCAACCACGACAGCTATTTTCATCTAATATTATCAATGAGGTATTTTTTGGTCGTTACGGAACGTATTTGGCTTGGTTGAACTGATAGTGTGTGTGATCTTGTTTTCTTCCATTATCATAATATAGTGCGGTTATCGTGAATTTTCATCAAAATAAAGACAATGAATGCGTAGAAGATTGAGTGGACTATCTAATAAGAAAGATTATGAGTTTCATACACTTGATACAAAAAGTATCATAAGGAGAAATACCTTTCCCCAACTTCTACAGGTTACAACCAATTTACTTTTTTGTTAGTTTTCTTTCACTCTACACGTATTACTAAGTTTCATTCAAGTATGGGACCACTAAGTTTGGGTCTCAAATTACATGACCGTTCGCCAAACTTCTTTAATGTTTAGAAACATTATAGACAATGAAAGGATATTGTTTATAGTGTGTTTTTTTTCCGCTTTACAGAAGTCTCTGAGTTAATATCAGCAAATTGCATAATATATAATAAGTGCAATAGTGTGTTTGGTGAGCATTATGATTATGAATTAGTTAGAGGAAGCTTGGATATGTTTGCAATAGTAGCTACTGGACGATACTGCAGCTCTTGTATTTATACAGTCCTAGCAAAACATACTGCCTCCAATACTCTGACATAGTCTCTGACGGACTGTTTGCTATGTTGATCAACGTTTGGTGTAGTGTAGGTAACTTTAGTAGGCCTCCAATTACAAAAAACTGTACCTATCTATGCAATGTAAATTATAATTTTAAATTATTAATAAATGTACCTACCGAATCTTACAGGGTAACAAAACACCCTAGTAATGCTTCAGACCATCAAACTGAACAACTTTCACTATAAAAAAAAAAAAAAAAATTTTTTTTATTTCGGATTACTTGATCCATATTACATTTTACACTTTACATTTACAATAAAAATTAAATGTAAAGTGTAAAATGTAATATGGATCAAGTAATCCGAAAAATAAACTATGGAGCCAATATAGTAATCACGAAAAAAAAATCAGCTGTCCCATATAAAACTGCAGTACCGTACCGACCGACTCGACTAAAATGTATGGGACTGCAGACTTTTTTATTTTTTCTCGATGTTGGCTCCATAGTGAAACTTGTTCAGTTTGATTTCGGTAACAACTCGTCACACCATAAATAAGTTCTAACTGATGGTCTGAAGCATCCCCATTAAGTATTACTAGTGTGTTTTGGTACACCCTGTATATCTGAACAAAATTTAATAATTATGTACTTTCTTGAAATACACGATTTTATAGCCAATTTTCCGCATCGCATCGGTTCTGAAGTTTAATTTAAAAAATAAAATCGTATTTGAAAAAGTTCTGTATTTTTGTTGTATTAGTTATCAATTTTGTAGGTATTACATACATAAATTGCTGTAAATGAATGCTCTCTTCGGACTAATAAATAACTGGATTGGCTGTGGGTGTGTATCGAATTAATTACGAATTAGTTGATTGTGCGTGTAAGCTTGGTTAGTGAAATGCTGTTCAGTAATCTATTGTTGGATTAGGATTAGTGAAACTAAAATAATTTTATATAGTAGGTATCTACAGGATGAAATTGATATCATTAGCATCCTTTTAAACTAAGAGTCTACCCATCAAACTGAACAACTTTTACTATGGAAGAAAACCGATCGGAACACACAAAAAATCAGCTGTTGCATACATTTGAGTCGAGTAGGCGTTGCAGTTTAGTATGGAACAGCTGATTTTTTGTTGCTCCGATCGGTTTGCTCCCGTAGTAAAAGTTGTTCAGTTTGATGGGTAGACTCTTAGTTTAAAAGGATGCCAATGATATCAATTTCACCCTGACATAAAAAAAATTATAGTTAAATTGGCAACATGCCTTGTCCAAAATGTACAGTCAAAAATCCACAACAAGCTTCGTCACAAGAGAATACAACTAAAAATCCACAACACGTTTCGTCAGCAAAATAATAACCCTGTATATAGGTATTCATCGTAACCTTTATCGTTAAAATTGATTATGGTTACCTATTTTAAACCCGAAGAGACTTGAACACATTAATCTGAACGACATCCACAACGGGGCCAACATTGAAATTGCGACAAAAAAATTAGCTGTGTTTTACATTTTGGGTCGATTTTGAGCCACATCTATGGCACAAAATTTTTATTTTTACTGTTTCTTTATTGGTCTCGTAGTGAAATAAGTTCAGTTTGTTGGTCTGAAGCTCTCCTTAAATATTTAACGCATGTAATTTTACACCCTGTAAGTTTCTTTTTTCTATGCTTTCTTCAACTTGGGGATATCCATCATATATTATGAAGACATTGATATAGGTTGACTGAAAGTTGGTAGTTGTATCAATATGCCTGACAACCCCGTAAGGGATTACGGTCGTGAGTTTATGTATGTATGTATGATATCGACCTTTACATTCAGTCAAAATCTGTATTTTATTGCTCCTCCTGATATTTTCCAACTGTTTTATTGAAAACAAAGCCATCCTTACTCTTGTAGGAACCCAAAGCTCAGAGGTCGGTTTTTAATGAATCACGTTTCACGCAGGCCTGTCTGCACAAATCAATGGCCATTCGGGTCGGCTAGCTAGTTCGTATTCCGAATAACAATTGTTTTACACAACTGCTCTGATTACATTTGTGATTTTATGAAAACTTTATCAAGTACCTACTAGATGTGATGAAAGTCGAAGACAAATGATCACTGAGTCGCTTACACAGAACAGGACGGTCCAGAATTCAGAGGGTCTAGCATGCGACTCCCGAGAAAACGACAAAAATCGAGACGTGCTCTCTGTCTTTGTTACTTTGTGTATGAAAGCGAGCTCGCGTGACGGTTTTCGCGTTTTTTCGCTTTTTCGTGCGTTGCATTCTAGCCCCACAGCCAGTGCCAAAGGATAAATCAATCTTCTTTTTATTAATCTACAATGGACACAAAATAATAAAATAAAAGAATTGATATATGTAGTACTAATTTCATATTGTACTTTTACATTAATATACAGCGTTCTTCTGTGCTGACGGTTTTTGAAGGATCCTGTACACCTATACAGGGTGTAAAATTAAATGCGACACATTCTTAAAGGGGTGCTTCAGACCATCAAACTGAACAACTTTCTCTATGGGACCAATATCGAAATCACGAAAAGAAATCGGAGGTCCCATACATTAACACCACCCCATACACCCCTTTAAGTATGTCGCATTAAACTTTATACCTGTATAAATAAGTAAGTATCATAAATAAAATTAACGTTTAGAGATAAGGTAATGGCACAGAATATACAGGGTGAAATGATATCATTTAGCATCCTTTTAAACTGCAATGCCAACTCGACTCAAAAGTATAACATCTGTTATTTTTGGCTCCGATCGGTTTGCTTCATAGTAAGTGGTTTTGTTTGATGGATAGATTCTTAGTTTAAAAGGATGCTAATGATATCAATTTCACCCTGTACCTATAAGGGTGCGTCCACATCTGACGAACGCGCCGCGAATGCACAGCTCGCGAGCCGCTTGCGAACTGCTCGCGAGCGGCTCGCGAACGGCGCGCGAACTGCGCAGTAGCTACACACAAGGAAAAAATGTACCGGTGCAGCTCGCGCACCGTTCGCGAGCTGCGCATTCGCAGCGCGTTCGCCAGATGTGGACGTAACCTATGAGTACAAGGACAGAAACTACGATATCTTTCTGAATAGTTTGACAACTTTAGTCAGCTTGTAAATGGAAAGGGGGGAACCCTCGAGAAATAGAAAAGGTTTGCTTACTGGAAGTGCCTTCATCTTTAACGTCTTGGACGATCCGACGGACACTCTGCGTGAACTTCCCCACTAAATTAGTGCTTGCTGAAACAAAAGAGAACTTTATGTTACAAAGAGTTTAATTACCTACTGTTCTTCGTGAGATTACTTTTAAAATGAGTGTTTCGTTTTATGCTATATTCTAGCCATGTTGCTACTTTGACTTTGACTATGTTTCTCAAATTTTAAAGTGGTTTTTGAATAATGCACCTCTAGTCGAATCAACGTGGTTGCCTAAGAGAATGTAACTCACTACGTTATATACTGGACTTTCATACTAAAAACTGGTCGTGACTGATTAATCTGATTATCCAGAATGTATGAAACGTGTGCAACCGTTCAAAGGAATTTAATGGCGTCGGTGCACGTTTCATATAACATTTTTTTGTTAGAGAGTTGCGCGAGCCTGGTGGTCGCAGTAGGTGGTATCCTTCTCTCAAAAATGCAGGAAATTTGGTATCCTCAACATTGCGTTAGCGTTCATTGGGCATAGTAGGTACCGTTTGACCATAGCTTAGTACCTAGTTACCTACTCATAAAAAAAAAATGTTTAGATTCATATGAGTCGAAAATACATAATTAATTTGGTAAACATTAATTACCATGTTTGACAGATAGTACCTACCGCTTTACATTTGCCATAATTATCCTCTAGTTGGCCCTCTAATGGGTCGTAGTCATGCATTATGTAACTTAGAAAATGGTTTTTCTTCTCCTGCACTATTATAATCATATTTTCTCTGATTCATCGAATGACCGCATGGGGTTTTCTACTACAATGAAAAATTAAACAAAACTAAGGAAGGAACTCTGTTGAATCATGGTGTAGTCGCCTTCATATCAATCAATTATACTTTATTTTACACAAAAAAAAAACATAGTATACAGAGAGCAAACAAACAGGAAACAAAAACAGGCGGTCATATCGTTCTAACTAATAAAAAAATTAATAAAATATTATTTTAATTCAGTTCCATTCTTGTTTTCTATCTATCTATCTATAACGTCACGCCTCTTTCCCAGTGGGGTAGGCAGACCGACTGAGCCGACCATTCGAAGCCGCGTTAGAATCCTAGTTCATTTTACACAAGTCCAGTGAATAATACCAGTATCATACCTACTTAAAACAAACTGAAGTGTCACAGTAAATCTAATATCTAATACTTTAAGTGAACTTGAACGTTTTATAGGTTTCTACGTAAAAATAAGGTAAACGGCTCTATTATATTATTATTATTTTATTATTATTTTTTTTATTATATGTGTAAATAAAGTATATTTCATTTATTAAATTTAATGAACGTTTATAATTAAAATATTGTAATTGAACTACAGGTAAAAAAGGATCTGAGACCTTGGAAAGTAAATCGTTAGAGCCGTTTTGGAGCGATGCGATGATAGCCCATACGGAAGAGAGCTAGCGCCTCAATCCTGAGGCCGCGGTTCGATTCCTGGCCTGTACCACTAAGTTCTTCGGAATTTATGTACGGTTGTATTTATCATTTACTAGCTCGGCGGTGAAGGAAAACATCGTAAGGAAACCTGCATTCCCGAGAATGAAAAGAAAATACCATAAGTTCGGAGGTATGCGTAAATATGGGTGAGCTTGGGGCGAACACAAAAGGACCAGCGCTGGTCTCCGTGTTACAACGACCCTTGCTTGCAATAGCCCAACCACAAATAATCAAATAATAATAATAATAAAAATGTTGTGCGCTTGGGGATGGTATCCGCCATTTGTGTATCCCTTACATTTAGATTAACTTGTCTTTTGAACGGGCCTCTACATGTTGGCTTCGGCCCCATGCACGCCTTCCAAAGGTCCGGGACTTAATTGCCCGTGATTACGGAACGTAAGACATATAATAAAAAAAATAATAATAAAATAATAATAATATAATAGAGCCGTTTACCTTATTTTTACGTAGAAACCTATAAAACGTTCAAGTTCACTTAAAGTATTAGATATTAGATTTACTGTGACACTTCAGTTTGTTTTAAGTAGGTATGATACTGGTATTATTCACTGGACTTGTGTAAAATGAACTAGGATTCTAACGCGGCTTCGAATGGTCGGCTCAGTCGGCTCAAGTTGCCCATTTGAGTGCACATTCATGTTGGAAACTTGCGCCGATGTGGCCAGTCAACCAGACAAACTTCCCAGACCAATTCTACAGAACGTATAAACGTTCCCAGCGAATATCAATGAGGTGAGAATGCTTGGATATATCAGTCCTCTACAGAATCAAAACACCTGCTGGCTTCGATATTTTATTCTACTACTGCAGCCAACTGAGAAACTGGTCAAGAGCGTGTTGGACTCGCCTATGATAGGGTGCCGTAGTCATCATACAAGGTGTAAGTGACAGCCAAGCAAATACTGGAACGGTGAATTCTGACCATTAACCTGAACAAATTTCACTATGGAGCCACCCTCAGGAAACGTGAAAAAAAATCAGCTATTTCATACACTTGAATCGAGTAGCTACAGCTTTTTTTCCCCCATTTTTCTTGATGGTGGTTCCATAGTGAAAGTTGTTCAGTTTGATGGTCTGAATTCCCTGTTTCAGTATTTGCTGTATAGCCTGTCACTTAGACCGTGTATACCCCTGACCCTGAAAGACCCTGATAAGCTTATCCTGACATAGATAAGTTAACTTAAGGAATCTTCAGAATAAATCAATAGAATGATTTAATTTGATCTTGAGATACAAGCATAGTAACGACTTAGTTTGTATTGTATGGTGTTTACCTTTACCCAACACCCTTTCAGTTGTATGGCAGGGCGTAGAAAAACTACATTTCTGTTTTTGGGTTACCTACTGTAATGATAATGAGCGAGTAATTGAGACGGGAAATACAGACAGACAGAATGGGCGAAAGTAAAAGGGTTCCTTGCATGACCTACAGAACCCTAAAAACTACACCTGCATGCTGCACTAGAATGAACAAATAAATCAAGTGGAAAATAAATCTTTATAAAAGTTTGTATCGATTTTCAAAGTACACAGTCCAGGCGGTACATTTTTATGCTGTTCAAAGTGGCGATGCCGAGGTCTGGATTGAAAAAGTATGACAAACGATTTGCCGGTCGATGATTATGATTAGTGTACTGTGAACACCTATTGTCAGCGAAGAGGTAATTGTCCTACGGTCCTACCGTTATTTTTAACGATTTTGGCCACTTTCGTCACCTTAACGACTGGAAAATAGATCTTTTCCGAACTGTATTATAACAATAATCTTCGAAATACAAAATATAGGTAATGTAGATAATCACATAAATACACATACATAAACTCACGACCGTATCTCTTTTAGGGACCACTCTTGTCTATTTTCTATGTGGGTGCATAATGTATGGAATAGCAGATTTTTTCTCAAGATTTCTGTGTTGGTCCCATATCATAGAGATATTAATTAAGTTTGATGGTCTGCAGTACCTACTTACTCTGGTATTTAATATGTAACGCATTAAGTTTTATATTGATGGACATAATTCCGAAAAAAAATAATTATACTTAAAATTAATGTTACTACAAATCAGCTAAGTCTTGCCCTCTTCTAAAATAATGTCGATTGTGTTAAGAAAACGGGTTAAAAGTAAATTATATTTAAACTCTTATTAGTTATAAGGTTTATTAAAGCAGAAAGGATGTTAGAAATATTTATGATACCGAAAGCTGCGAATGACAGCTTATAAGCGCCACAATAAAACCCAGTTAAGTAACTGAAAATGGAAATTCCAACACGTACCGTACCTACTGTGAATTAAAAATTATCACAAAGTCTACTAACAAGCATATTTTTAACAATGCGAAGTAATGGACTTACTTTGGTATAATCTATACCATAAGCACGGGCATAGGTACTATACATATAAGACAGTTCAGTGACTGACTGAATGACTATCTTACTGACAAACAAGAAACATAACATTGGGAATATACATATTATTATATCTACTTAATTATTGTGTAGAGGTAAATTAACAAATGATTTTTCCGAAATGTCTCCTAAATGGATGCAACGGGCGTTGAAGTTTCCGAAATCCACGCGGACGAAGTCGCGGGTGAAATCTAGTTAAACATAAAAAATGGGAACGAGAAAATTGCATAATATATTTGCCTTTCTTCTCTCTTCTTTCTTCTTTTGCTCCTCGCTAAACTTGAAAAATAAATCATCAAACATTATAAAAAGGGGAACGAGAAAACAACATTTAAAAAAAATCGGCCAGGTGTCGGACTCGCCCATGTTAGGGTTCCGTAGCAATTGTAACTTCGTGCAATGCCATCTAGTTTCTTAATAGAAAATCAATCTATGTTACTGGTTGCGTTGCGCTTCAGTATTCGTTATTTTCATACTTACGAAAAGCAATCCTTTTTAGAATCTTTTTCTGTCTGTTTATTGGTTGGTTTGTTTTGTTCGAGCATCACACAAAAACGAATGAACCGATTTTAATTAAACTTTCTTTGTTTTGACTTAAAAACTCCAGTATATTTATAAACTTATAGAACTGATGCTCGATAGAGAACAATGGTTCTCGAGTGACGACTTTAACAGAAAGGCTCTTTCGGATATGCTAAGGTGGACCTTAACAAGAGCAACCTAATCTTGGAATAGTCGCTCTTAGGGAACCGATGCATGCTCTAACTCGAGCGGAAATCATTTACAGAGGCTTCTGTAGACTGTAGTAGACGTCCCTTGGCTCAAATTATGACGATGCGATGCTACGAATGTACCCCAATATGCGTCATGCTTTTAATTTTGAGCCCTAGGTGAGAGTGTGGTGAGAGTAAACTTCGAAGGTACTTAAAACCTGGAAGGTAAGAACTAATTAACGTTAACTTTTATTTGTTTTTAATTTTCTAACATTAAGAACCGAGACATATCTTTGCATTAAACCAAGTAAACAGTTAAGCTAATATATCTACGTCGTTTTCAAAGGACACGGTTACGTACAACAAAGTTTAAATGTAAAAGTTTGCTCTTTAGTCGAATTGAAAAGTACAAAACCAGTTAGCATTGTAACTGGGGGCAGCGTATTGGGTCTAGGAAGATTCTTTGCGACTCCTCTGTACCTCTACTTACTACCTCTTCATTATGTTCGAGCCGGAACGGAGCGTGCTACGAATCAGAAAACTTTGAAAGTCCCCGCTTAACATGTATTTCAATCATTAGGTTACGTTACGTGTAGTGGCATTTTTGGCCATCGTTTTCTTCGCTGAAAAGTTTAATATTTAGATTTTTTTCTGCTCTTCTTTATTAGATACTACTTTCGATATGCTTAGAAATCGTTCAACAATTACGTGATCATTTTTGGCCGTTTTTTTAACCCCCCCCCCTCGCCTTGATTACGTAATCTTCGTCCGTGTTTACAATTTTTGCTGTTTATTAGCACTGACAGCTATGTCATGTTTCTATGGGTCTTAAATGACCTAAATTTGGGAAGAGGGTGTGTCATTTTGTCAAAATGCATAAGGTAAGAACTATAAAGTAAATAAACTTCAAAATTGGACGTAAATATTTAAATATAATTTATTTTCGGAAACGAAGCGCAGATGAGGTAATTATGGATTCTCCGCCCCCCCCCCCCCCAAATCCCCCCTTCCGGTGATCACGTAATTGTTGAATGATCCCTTATGAAGTTATAATCATTCAGCTAGTAGGTATACGCCTAACTGCAGGGCACGGGTGTACCGTCAAGAATGTTGAATTCAAACCCTTCCTTGACCGCGTAATGCCCAATGCGGATAGGAAGACTTCACATAATAATGTACTACCACAGAGTACTATAATTACTATCGTAGTACTACGCATCACATTCTTTTTCAGTCGATGTAAATTTCCACACGATGTTACAGTATACAACGTGTTAATGAATTAACGCAAAACTAGAAAGTAGTTTGTTTAGAATCGAGAGCAGAATCGAATTATCATGGTTTCAACATAGGTAATTTTTTTCAAAATATTAATTAATTTGTGTCTAAAATTTAAAATTTACTGAAACCAACGTCAACCCTCCGCACAGGCACACTCACCCGACTTACTACCAAAACAAGATTATTAAAATGTATCCATGAGTATGTTAGCGCTTTCATTCATTGCTGAAATGATAACAAATCATTATTGCCTCAAAACTTAAAATGCGAACAACTTTTAATTTTAACTATCAAAATAATGAAATTATTGTTTTAATCTAATTATTTTGTTATAAATCAGTTGGGGTGTATGAGGTTTTGCGTTAATTCATTAACACGTTGTATAACGCAAGGCTAATACTTAATTTTAGGATTTTTAGAATTTTGTTTCGAAATTAGTTTTTCGCAACAAAATTCTCGTACGGACGAACTAACCAGATTTCCTTTTCAGAAGATCCGAAGACTAAGTAAAAAAAAAGTTGCCCTACTACCTTGGCTACGGAACCCTAAAAAGAGGGTGGGCAGGTACGGCAGAGTTTTGAAAGTTTTTTATGTAAAACCGATGCTACTATTGTTTACTTGATTTTGTGGTTTGCTCTGGGTATGCAACACGTAAAATGGAATCCCTATTTTATGGCTAAACACTCTTTGTGGGTATGGCGCCCGTACATTTAATTGAATACTGATGATTCCTATTGATTGAAAAAATCTTATCGAATCGAATTGGGGTTTACCTTCCTCTTTATATCCTATCCAGTAATGAAAATAACAGGTGCTGATAGATTTCTGTACCCATTGCAATCCTAGCTTCAACTAATTGCAACAACAACAATCAATTAATCAAGAAACAATCAATTAACAATCGATGTTATTTGTTCCAGTCAAATTAATAGGTACTCAGGATATTTTCAACAGATTATCTATACCAATGAAAGTTCTAGATTTTGACGATAAAGAAGTCAAAAATATAGTAGTAGAGATTTCAGAATATCGCTGACACCCTCGGGGAATATGCATATGCTACGCTGCATTATAGAAATATATATTAACGAGCTTTTACCCGCGAACTTCGTCGGCATAAATTATATACCAGATTTTAAATCAGATGATAAGCTATCAAACAAAAAAGTTTCATCAAAATCGATTTAGTAGTTTTTGCGTGATACTCGAACAAACAAACACCCAAACAAACAAAAAAACATATAAACAAACAAACAGACAGACAAAAAAACTAAAAATTGGTGATTTGGAATCAGGGACACCTAAAAACCATATCGTAATGTTTTTATTGTAAATATCTTCAATGTACAGACACACTTCTGTTACAGTTTTATAATAGTTTAGATTGTAGTAGGTACTCTGTGGTAATATCATCTATGATTTTCCCTCTCGCGGTATTTAAACCCAAGATCCTCAGTATTCCTGCAGTCTGCATTTCTTCGGGTAGAGTGGGTTTTGGGAGTATCGTAATCTCAAGGATTGACAAGCGTCCGCAAATTAAAATCCGAAATCCGAAAAATCCGGAAAATCCGAAAAATCCGAATCAATGAAATGGCCCGCCGAAGTAGGTAATCCAGATACTTAGGTAAAATGCTAGGTAAAATGATTTCATCCACACTTCCCATAACTTCAAGCGGGTTTTCTCAAAGTTAGCCGAGTTACTTATTTCCGTTCAAACTATACTGTAATACATCATTTTATGTATAGCTAGGAAAGGTCGGAGTCGGAGACAAGTTCCCAACGCAGCGCTATTTCTATTTGCACAGGAAAGTCGGGAAATGGGAATTTGCACAGTTATAGAAGGTTTGAAAAGATCCGAAGTGTAAATAAAATAAGTATTACCTGCGGGAGGCGTTGCCCACTAATATAATGATAGTCTACAATATTACTCTTATACAGGGTGTAACAAAACACCCTAGTAATACTTAAGGGGGTGCTTCAGACCATGAAACTGAACAACTTTCACTATGGAGCCAACTTCAAAATCGAGAAAAAAAATCTCTTTCATACAAAACTGCAGTACCGTCTCGACTCAAATGTATGGGAGGGCAGATTTTTTATTTTTTCTCGACGTTGGCTCCATAGTTAAAGTTGTTCGGTTTGATGGTCTGAAGCACCCCCTTAAGTATTACTAGGGTGTTTTGTTACACCCTGTATAATATATTTTATGCTCTAAAACTATGATAAAAATGTACATTGTTGTAAGATTGTTGTGCTTGAAATTTTGGTACTATTGCGTAAGTTCGATAGTCTTTCTTGATTATAGCATAGCATAAGCATAATATGCTCACGACCATATTCCCCGAGGGAGTAGTTAGAGATATTCTGAAACCTCAGAACATCCAGTAGTACCGAAAAAATGTTTTATAATTATTCACATCAACGAAAGTTAGCATCTATTAGTTAGAGTTAGGTGATTCATTTGTCTTTTACAATACAATATTTGTACACATTATTGTGTACAAATATACGCTAATAATAAGAGCTTCCAGAATAAATTTATCTTATTACGCTCTTTCATAAATTTTGTATAGGGACTCGCCGATCATCCTGTGGCCTCTGTGGCCGCCACACGCTACAGCAGCGGCAGCGTCCGTGATCGAGACCATATCGCGACAGCCACCACTGTAGTCGGTGACTCGTTTATGACCTGGAGCGCGATTTTTGAAAATCATACGAGCGAATCGATAGTAGAAAGCTTGTAGAAAGATGCATAATCTTCATAGTAATTTTGACATTTTCTACTGCCGAGTCGCTCGTATGATTTTCAAAAATCGCTCTCCAGCCTTATCCTGTTTAATATTTTATTAACTTTTAACATTGGAAATGTCTTTTCGTTCGCTCCAGTATTGGGCTCCGATTTCACGAAAAAATTTATATCTCGGAGAGTTTGAAGATATGATATTATTCAGAAAAGGCTCAAAAGACGCGTATTCGCGAGAGCTGTAAGGTGCAAAAAAAATTATTCGAGAAGGTCAAAAACGATAAACGAAAAACTAATCACTCTGTTAGAGACGACACATGTCAATAAAACAGATATTGGTACAGATGTGGCGGTCATTATTTAAAAAAATATATTATGAAAAGGCACTTTGCCACTATTATTAATTATTTTCATGTAAATCACTAAGGATGTTATAATAAAGGCAATAATAGCTTTATTTAAATGGGTAGGTAGGTAATCCTGAGAGGGATCCGTGGAGAATGGTAATTAATTTTCATCAAGCACCCTTTGGGGACAAACTTGCTACCCTTTTATTGTTTAGACAAATTATTAAGGATTTAATTGGTGGAAATAAAGAAATCCATTGCTGTTTTTTAATTTCGCACGTTTCACAAGACTCTTTCTTTTTTTTAATAAGAAAACGCTTCTATAGAATGTGTGGAATAAAAAATAGCATTCCGGTTTAGAAAAGAACTTTGGCCTGTGGTTGTCATATGAGGCGACCAAGGAAAAGGTATTATTTTGTAGTATTTATGGAGGAAAATCTAAATATTTTTATTTTGAAAATAGCTCTTTTGAAATCGGAGTAGAACGTTCGTATTAATTATACCCAAGCTCCTCTTTTGCGTAGGATCCGTACCTACTTTTTTAACTAGGTCCATTTGTTTATGAAAATTACTAAAGTTTTCTTTTCGCTATACCTAAGGACGGTTTGTAAATTCGCATTAATGTTCATTACACTGAGCGGAGTTGTTTCTGTCATCTTTTATACTTACAAACTTACCAATTTATCATTGTTTACTACTTGTTTAACGATCTCTTCCGACAGCTGTAATAAAATATGAAATTAGGAATGGAATTAAAAAGATATCATCATCAGCCTCTCAACCACTATCGTCCACTGCTAATATGCCTCTCACAAAGCGCGCTACTAAACTCTAGGCTGTCTATACTTAGCTGGAGACGCGGAAAAAGATCAAATATACTTTAAATAAATAGGAAACTGTAATCAAGTTGATAATCCAACTTTTATGCGTTTCATTAAGCGCTCGAAGGCGTTGACAGCTGCTTTACGATGCTTGTTTACTGCGAGTGCCCCGACGCGAAGTGTTGACGTTTTCATCTCGTAGAATTAAATGAAAACAGAAGATCAGCAGCGTATACTGTGATTTTGATTATACACAGATTTTATAGAAACAGGATTTATTAGTTTAATCTGTTTAAGCGGATTTACAAAGATAATGAGTCGAGTAGGTTCTTTCGGCTCAGAATCATTGTCATCATAATAGGTCTTTCCATATTATCATTATCATTATTCGTCATCATCAGCCTATACAGTATACAAAACACCCTAGTAATACTTAAGGGGGTGCTTCAGACTATCAATCTGAACAACATTCACTATGGAGCCAACGTTGAGAAAAAATAAAAAAAATCTGCCATCCCATACATTTCAGTCGAGACGATACTGCAGTTTTGTATGAAATAGTGGATTTTGTTTTTGCGATTTCGAGTTGATGGTCTGAAGCAACCCCTTAAGTATGACTAGGGTGTTTTGTTACACCCTGTATAAGTACATAGTACAGTAGTAAGTACAGTTTGTTCGCACGCCAACAAAATGTCAAGATACGCCTACCAATCTCATGTTGGTTTAACCATAGTTTCGCTTCTGTAGGTACTATTATTATCTATTCATATGCTGGTATATGAATAGATAATAATGCACTGGTCTAAGACTAACCTCAGAGAGGTGTATGGATTGGTGGCTGCACATACTCTCCTTCTCTATTCCTTTTTATTTATTGCAGATAATTTAAAGATTGTTATAGGAGAAACACTTTAGCACTTTCAGTAATAATACGAGTATACGAGAGCGACACACACCATACTCGACAACAGAACTACTTACACCACCAGCATAGATAAAACCACCCTATTTTTTCATGTTGGTGGTTCGACTTCTTAGTCGAACCACCAAGTTAGTTCTTAGTTGTTAAAGTTTATTTTACAGTGTTTTTGTCGGCTAGCTTTGCATTCTATCAATATCTAACTCCCCATCCATCCTGAAACCTTCTCTACATAGTATGAAATAAAGTCAGACTCCGCTTCTTTCTCCATATCCTCTAACTCCTCCTCCTAAACGACGCAACGGATTTTGATATGGTTTTCACTGTCATAGGTATTTTATAGAATTTCATCCTGAAGGTTTATGTGTATAATATATTCAGTTATGCGAAGCTGGGCCGGGTCGCTGGTAAATACCAAAACAGAACCTTACCATACTTGCACCCTAAATCGGTTAATATTCTGTGAATTGTCTGATCACCCTGAAATAGGATTACTGTCGTGAGGTGTATGTTTACACTGTTCATAAATTAAATATTTATTGAAACGCAAATGGAAATTAACATTTAAGCAGTTCGTGGCATGCTGCTAAATGGTTCTTTGTTTTGACGACGCGACGCATGTTGCTGAAGTGACTTGATAGTGACAAATAAAATTTCATTTTAGTTTCAATAAATGTATTTAATTAAGAAATTTGTTTTCAAAGGTACGTAATTCATTTTTAAAATTTTGCTTTCAAATTTTATTTTATTTATTTATTAACATTTCAGTATACATTGTCTTATATTAACATTACTGTGATGATACCAATTTTTATCAAAGTTGTAGGTAAGTACACAAAGGTTTTTGCTAAATGCTTCGAAAAGGGTGATATCGTTTCTTACTCTGCTTCGTAAAAACTTGAAGATATCGGCGGGAACAAACAAATACCAAAACGCGGTAAGAACCCGTTAAAATGTTTAATTCTAGATTAAACTTGAAGATATTTTATTGTAAAGCATAGAAAAGTGTATCGCCTTATATTCATATAAGAACCAGTTCGGTTATTATACGCTTCTTCCACTCAATTCCTTATGGTTTTAAGTGTAATAAATTTTCACTCTCTCCAATCGAAACTACGAGTGCGATTTTTTAAAGTCACACGTTCAAATCAGTAATAGATAATTTCAAACTATGGCGATTATGCATCATTCGATAATGATTTTGAAAGTGTGAGATTCATAAATAGCACTTTTGAAAAGGTTCTAAAATAAAAAGTGACTCATTTTTTATGATTATGAATACGCAAAAGATTTAGCTGTCCTATAAAACAATATTTTTCAGAATATTTTAACAATAAGACTTTGTCATGCTTTGTACAAAAAATAAAGCGCCAATTCAAATGGTAACGACGTTTATGTAAATTAACATTTGTGTAGCGATCCTTGACCCCTTGTCACTTAGACTCAGTCACTAGTGATGCAGATATGTGATTCACAAGTGTTTTGCATATTGACTCATGCGCCTCATGAGCTTTTAGCATGAAGTGTTCTTCTTTGCGTCATAAGATTTTCCCAGATTACGGTTTGGCTAAAGCATGATCTGATCACTATTCACTACACTACTCACTGTAAGGCTGCCTGTCCATTGACGCGGAGCGAGCTGGCGGAGCGGAGTAACGAGGAAATATCAATCAATTAGGAGCTCCGCCGAGTCTCGGCCGAGAAAGAACAGAAGTTGTTAGAACAACTAAGGCCCTACTATTTATAAGGGTTACAATTTGTCTTATAGCGATGTCTCATATTGACGCGAAATTAAAAAAAAAAAGAAACGTGTCGAGAAGCTCGCGGTTACAGAAAAAAGATACCATGCAAAGGGTTCTTGTAAAACTTCGACAAAAATGGTGAATTGAAGTTTAAATTTTTGACGCCTTTGTATATCTTGTTAAGTAAAATTTTAACTTTGATCCGCACTTTCAACTAATCTACTTGGTACTGATTTTAAAGCCTCTACCGCAAGTTAGATTTTATTATTATGAAAAGAAAACTTTATATACCTAAAGTAACTCCTAACAGCGTCTATGAAATCAACTTTATTAAGTGCTATGCAAATAATTCCTATGCCCATTGACTGTATGATAATTGATGACCTATTATGCCATGACTTCATAATAGTGCCCTTATTCTAAAGTCTGTGTTAGTTCATTACCGAGATTCGTCATGCTAATGATACAAATTGAGGAACAGCTGATTTCAATTTTAGATTGCAAGGACAGTCGAAAAGAAGTTCCTTTAGGATTCAATTGAATAAGTCCCATACAGTTTATACATTATTCGTGTACGAATTATGATGCATAAAATAAAAAAAATATCACTGCGAAATAATTAGCACGCCATTTCTACACGTTTACTCTGTGTGCTTTTGTGAAAATGTACCTACATTTTTGTGAAAAATATCTAATAGTATACTATTGTCTATGGCATCTTTTTGTATTGTAGACCAAACTAAAAAATGTGATCCCTTCAAAAACATTTCATGTAAAAAGTAGCCATGACTCACAACCCCTTTACTCATAAGAAAGTTATGAGATCCAATTTAAAGCCAAGTCTTGACGTAAGTGTTTATCTCGGTCAAATAAAGATAAAAGGCTTGATTGCCATCCAATCTAAACGACAAAATAAAGACAAAGATGTTATACGATTGATAGTCATATTGGCTCTTAATGGGATGAGGATAGCGGCCAAGTCTTTTAACTTTATTTGACCAATATGAACAGTTACTCAAGACGTGGCTTAAAATGAGATCTCATAACTTTTTATGAGTAACAGGTTGTGAGTCTTGGCTACTTTTTTACATGAAATGTTTTCGATAAAACTTACAGCTACAAAGCTTTCATGCCATAATAATAAATTCTTAGACGGACAAAGTTCTAACAGAATATAGCATTCGTGATTTTAGGCCGGCACTTTCACATTTGAACAAAAATGTATGAAACGCGGATGATGTCTTTTTGCTATTTACAATGTGTTTTGAGTAAAGATACATGAGCATTAAAGGGTATATTATAAAAAAATAAAATATAAAAGTTAATATGGGTTTCCAACAAATATTACGAAGCTCTTAACCACATTAACATGGTAAATATAAATAAGTATTACGTAATACGGAAATTACGGAGACTGTTTTCAGGAATTATTAATTTAATTACTTCAATCCTAGCCTTAATTAAACTAATTAACTAATGAACATCCCTTTATTTGTTTTCACTTGAACGTTTTGGTGTTTCAGCCACGTTAATATTATTAACTAGGTACACGGTGAGAAGTCACAAGACCAGTCAATCGTATATTTACTACAGACTGTGTAGCATGTGAAGTTTGCCGACAGCAACATTATTAACGGAACTAACCAAATTAATTAGTTATAATTATAAACTACAATGATATAATTAATTAATAGCGACTTACACCCAGAATGTTAATTATTATACAACGTGTTCAACAAGAAAGTATAACTCAAAATTTCAATGCAATTTTAACGAAATTGATAACTGAACAATTACTTGGCCATGTATGTTTTTACTCTTTTTCATACAAACGAGATTTTAGAAAGTTACATAATGATACATAAGCTTAGCGTTGGCCGTCGCGTCGTTGGTGCGTTGCGGGGAGGTATAGAATGGACACTCAATCATGAAGGGTCTAGGTTCGAATCTGCACGGACCACACATGTACCAACAAATTTTTCGTACTTATGTATGGAATACCGACTGCTCTCAAAGGGTGAAGTAAATTATCGTGAGAAAACCTGCATACGCTGAAGAAGAAATTTTGATGTGTATGTGCAGTCCATCAATCAGGTGGTGGACTGGTGCCCATACACCTTCACTGAGGGTAGGCTGGTGCCCTGCAGTGGGAAGTATATAGGCTGATGATGGTAACATAATGATATCGAATGTAATTTGTTAGCTATTAATTGGTTATAATGTAAATTTTTCGGTTTGTATAATTTAATCTAAAAAGTTACAAATCAACGATTTTTCTGCCAATTCTGTACAAAACAGTTTTCAAGTTTTGCGTTTATTTGTTAACAAATATATTTTAATACACGATTTATTATATTATATTTTAATGAGGTAGCGATTAGAATGTAAATATAGGACCGATAACGACTGATGAAATTAACAGCTACGCACTACGAATAAGAATAATAGAAGAATAACTCTAAACAAAATCAACATAATTTTTGGCAAAAACACCTCTGGCACCTCTCGAAAAATGACAAGTTGTATGAGTTTTGGCGGCAGGGTAGAGTTTTTAAAGAACAAAAGAACACTGTGTACTTTTTTTGGTGCCATTTTTGAGCTTGATTTTACATTTCATTTATAATTCGAATTGGAGTACCCGAACCTTTAAATAAAGGCAGGTGATGACCTACCTGCTAGGTACATTTATCAAAGGATACTTAATTACAGATTGAGGTACTCTGAAAGAAAGTCTATTTGAGGAACTATAAATAGAAAAAAGCTTTTTTCATTAATATTAGATTATTCGATTTTAGATTAGATTTATAAACAGGTTCAGCGGTTTAGCTGTGAAAACGTTTAGATAAACGGAGAGACTTTCGCATTTACATAATGATAGGTATTATAATGGAACCATGGATCATAAACGTTAATCTGATATTCTTCTTCTCCTTCTTCTTTCTCGTGTGAAGGTGATCATACTTTGTCCTTCCAATAATTGGCCACCTCTATTCCTCGAGGGGAAGCCTCTATTAGGTCCTGGGGAGAGCAAAGGGAACAAGCTACACCATCATCCGATAAAGTTTAATGAAGACTGAAAGAATCAAATAAAAGAATCTAAGACTGAATCATGATAGTCAACACATCTATCTTAGATTTCAATCAAAGTTTATTTGAATATTCCGACAACAAAAGCAATTTCCAGTTGGTAGAGTCGAATCAGCTTTGATATTACACAAACCAAATGTCAATTCCCTATCTTGTTTTACATGACATTGATACATTAAAACAATAATATATATTCCGTTACGACATAAATTGGTGTATATTTGAGTATGTATTACGTAGCACAATTAAGGGTATAGGGTGTAGCGTAGCATCTGGCACCATGAAGCGAAATGTAACCAACCGTGAACGTATCACGTAGGGCCCTTAACTAGTGTTGGGATGTAGGTTTGGTGTATGGTGACTCCCAAGAGATATTTTGGGTAAATGAAATTTATATTTTACGTATGATATGGCGTAGGGTTGGGAGAAGTGGCGGTAGTCTAAGAAAATTGCGTGCGCTCACAAAAAAAGGAAAAACTAAAAGCTGTCTTAAATATCTTTTTCCTTCTTTAATCTATCTACAGGGTGTTAGGGTAAACAGTTGCATTATTTTAAGGGGTAATTGTACCCATGATACTGAACAACTTTCCCTATGAAACCTATACGGACTTAACAAGAAAATTTTTAGACTTTTCATAGTAAACTTTCGATCAGCTGATTTAGTAATGGAAAGTTCAAAATTTTTTTTGCAAATTTTCTATATGTTTCTTAGGGAAAGTTGTTCAATATCATGGGTACAATCACCTCTTAAAGTAATGCAACTGTTTACCCTATTATTATTATTTTGGTTGTAAGGGCTTGGTCAATGACCAATAGCTACTGCGACCTGAATAGATCTATTGTAGCTGTCACCCTAGACCTAAAGGTCGTTTCCTAGGCCCACGGACTTCATGAACCGTGTTATGCTCTTGGAGGGGAGGTCCCTAATGTCATTAGGTGTTATTACGTATCCACCTAGATGGCGACTCCTGCTGTGAATGAGCACTTCGCATTCGCAGAGGAGGTGTATGGGCGTTTCCTCTGCTTCACAGCAGAATCTGCAGGTGGGTGAATCTACAAGCCCCATTCTGTGTAGATGCTTGTTTAACTTGCAATGTCCTGTTAAGGCTCGCACTAAGAGCCTTAAGTCGTTGCGGTTTGAATTGATGGCCTCTGAGGTAAGTCTGTTTGAAAAGCCGGTCACGAGTTCTTTTGCGTGCCTCAGTCCTGGTGTATCCGACCAGAGCTTACGGCTTTGGTTCACGGCCCATTCCTTCAGCACACGTCTAGAGGTGTTGCGAGAGATTCCGCAGTAAGGCTCGGGGCCTATGGCGTCCTCTTCTGCCCCTCTTCGTGCCAGCTCGTCAGCAGCCTCATTTCCATCAATACCGCAGTGTCCAGGCACCCAGCCTAGGGTGACAGAATTTGTCGAACCTAGCTGGTTTAGGGCTTGGACACATTCTAGTGTTAGTTTCGACTCTATTTCATCAGATCCTAGCGCCTTCAGAGCAGCCTGGCTATCTGATAAAATAACAATGTGTTTCCCCTTTGGGTATCTTTGTAGATTCTCATGTACGCAATCTATGATAGCGTACATTTCTGTCTGGAATACCGTGGCATGCTGGCCAAGATGAATCGCCTTTTTAATCTTGGGATTGCCACCACATACTCCAGCTCCAGCACGGTTGTCCTTCCTGGAGCCGTCTGTAAACCAGACGACGTCTCCAGCACCGAAGGATTGTGGGGTATTCCCGATCCAGTCCTCTCTTTGGGGTAGGATTACCCTGTATAACCTGTTAAAGTTATACTCTTTGTTCATGGTGTCTTTAGGCATACACATGATCGGAATTGTTATGAGAGTTTCGTGTAACCTTCTCATAACAGAGGACTTCCATTTGGGGTCTCCTCGTTCCATGGCTCGGAGCATTGCAATTTTTGCCTCTTTCTGCACATGGATGTGTAGTGGAGGCAAGCCTAATATTGCCTCCATAGCAGCCGTGGGTGTAGATTTCATTGCCCCCGTTGCTATTCTGCAAACTAATCCTTGTAGGCTGTTTAGGGTGCTTATACACTTCGCTTGTTCGGTTTTTTTATGCCAAGCTACACTGCAGTAGGATACCATAGGCCTCACTATCGCAGTGTAGATCCACATAACCGAACTCGGTTTCAGGCCCCATCTGGAGCCCGTTAAGCGACAGCATGTCCCTAACTGTTTACCCTAACACCCTGTATACAGTAAGCAGGTATGATTCGCAGCAGCGTGCTTCGCTACAACGATTTTCGAAACTGCGTTTATGACTGTGTGAAGTGAAACTATATATTTTGTTTTTGCAATAAACGAACGGGCCCTGAAAAAAAAAAGCATAAACAGCACTGATGAGAAATTGCCTCAAGCAAAATATTGGTAATCACTACGGTAATCACGCGTATAATTATATAATAATTAATTATTGGTTGGTTGAGTATACGGTAATTATTAAATTGTCGTCAAGCCACGCGCTCTGCAAAAGAATTAAGGCGACCGTGAAACGTTACTCAAATCCACACTCAAATCCAATTAATCGAAATGAGTTTAATTTTATTTCGTTCAACATGATGTGACTCCTTTGACATTCTCGTATGTCATTGAACATCAGACAGGCTTACATTATCCGAATGATGTTCGTTAATTAATGTCAAGTCATCTCATTGCTGCGAGATGACGTTATTTTATTCAAACCATGGTACAATAATATACTGCGCCTGGTATTCTCTTCCTATCACGTGACTGACCACGTGACTGACACAAGCCTACGTCATCATACCCTTTTACCATGTTTAGCGGCCATTTTTTTGTGACGTAGGCTTGTGTCACTCTGGGAATAGAAGACCTTGTTTTTTAGACTATGATTCAAACATATTTTATTATGCGGGCTTTTATGAATAGTCCTACGAAACAAATCAAAGGCGCCTTGCCTTATCCAGAATGTGAACAGCTTATTTTTTTTTGCTCCGATCGGTTTGCCCCCATATTAAAAGTTGTTCAGTTTGATGGGTAGACTCTTTCTTTAAAAGGATGCTAATGATATCAATTTCATCCTGTATACATACTTATAATGATAGATGAATAGATAAGAATTTAAATTAAATTTGTGTAGCTCTATTAAAGTTACTCCAAGACCTTTTGATCAAAGTTAGCTGAAGCTGAACAATTTAGTTCATTATATTTACTTGCATAAGTAAAACACACATGCACACCCACACACACACACACACACACACACACACACACATCGATCGCTCGACACATGATTATATTGAGCATAGCACGCGTTTGTTATCAGTTTTACATGACGGTACGCGACGACAAGGCTGAGAATGGAACAGGCTTACTCAAAATATGTCAATTCACTTTTCACTTAATCGAAGTAGTGCTAGTATTACTGCTGTCGGTGCCTTAAACGTTTCTCAAACTTAATCAATTTCATCAGTTTGGCAAGAAAACGATGGAAATCACTCGATCGTGGTAATCGGTTACGCAATAAGGGGTTGGTAGAGATCCCAGTAGGGTAGGCAGATAGCTGATGGGAGATTTAGTATAGAGAAGCTCCACAATCATACAGAATATGATGTTTAAACTTGTATCTAAAACGTTGTTGTAAAACTTGAAGTAACTTTTTGGAATTGGTAAGTACTTTTTTTATTTGATTGGACGTCGACGCAGGTAAGAAAAAATATAATGAGTGGAAGAGAAAATTATATTTTGAAGAATATATTCAAATATATTCTTTGTTGATACTCTGTAGCATAGTATAATCACAGAGTACTATAAATAATATGTATAATAAAGTAATATAGGATGGAAATACAGTAATTAGGATGAGAGTCCCATTTGTGTATTGAATTTCATAAAGTTTCACGTTCAAATCAGCAGTTGAAAATGTCAAAATTATTATGGAAATTATGCATCCTGGTGGCTGGTGCTCGCTGGTTATTTTGAAAGACTAATTTTGACAAAATGCGCATAGTAAAGTATAGTGTCAACTCGTAGTAGGCCTACCTAATTTCAGAATTTACAGGCTCCTTGTTTTTACAAAAGATTTTTAAACGCGAGTTTTTGTGGGTAAATTTAGCTTATGAATTACCACTATTACAAATTCAACCACCATTATTTTTATCATTTTCAACCCACCAAGTTTTGAGAAAATTTTTCTCAGAAATAGTATAGTAGGTACCAACAAAATTACAGGCATGGAATTCTTAAACAGGCAGCCCTATTTTCATGACATATATTTGATCTGGCCTGGATGACATAAGTTACACATTCCTCCAACATTTTGAGTGCGAAATTGGTTTCGAGCGATGGCAAATGTTGATAGCATCCTTTAAATGATATATTATGCAGTGGCGGTAACGGCAGTCACTAGATCACATCAAAGAACGTGATGATGTCTGAAGCTACTGAAGGAATCAGTCGATTCCTACGACACCCTTCTGGGTTGGTGCACAGCCTGATGATGAAATGACAATAAAGGATAGGTATATAAATATTCTTAAGTTTACGAAACAGGGCATTGATAGAAATCAAATCGTTTTATTACAAACTCACGACGACTGTATTTAATCCATAAAGTTATTATACCTTATGATTTAATCCTATTCGAATATACAGGGTGAAATTGATATCATTACCATCCTTTTAAACTAAGAGTCTACCCATCAAACTGTCCTACATATTTAGGGCTGTAACTTTTGAACCGTAATAGCTAGATAGTTGAAATTCTCAGATTATGCGTTCGGCGGATTTGTTAACAAATAATAAAAATGACAAAAAGTTAAAAATTAAGGGGGGTTCTCAACAAGAAACTAGTTTTTATCAACGTTTTTTCTTCACGATCTATCGTAAAAACGGTAATAGCAAACTCTACAGAATAACAAGAAATACTAAAAACCGGCCAAGTGTGAGTCGGTCTCGCGCTATGGTCCCGGACAAAAAATTTTTGTTTCTAAGTTAATAATGTTATGTTCTGTGGTGGTGTTGTACGGAAACCTCGGTGCGCGAGTAGCCCGACTCGCACTTGACTGGTTTTATTTTTAGATAATTACACCAATTTTATAATTGAGTCTTTTACTCGAACTTGGAATATCTAGCCTTGTAAGGGAATTCAAAAATCAGGGTAGGAACAGGTTTTCAAAGAAAAGCGACAAGGGTCGCGCGACCGTTAAGGTCACTCCTCCCATTTGCAAGGCTCTCTTTCTTACAAGCATACATTTGCAATTAGCCATCCCGTTTCAATTGCGTGGCGCCGGTCGGAATTTTCCGTTTTCTTTGAAAACCTGTATGATTATTTATGAATTTTCAAAAAATAAGAAAACCACATCATTCTACAGGGTGAAATTGAAATCAATCGACAAAATTTAAGAGAGTGTTATACTCGAGATATGGCTGGTTTTAAAAATAGATTTAGACCAAATTAAATAACGTCCGAGATTTTAAAATATCGTAATTATTAATTAAATTATTAATTATTAAATAACACTCACAGGCACATACATTGTAATGATCCCAAGAAAGCACTATTAATAGGCTGTTTATTATGGAAACCATACAACAACGGCACAAACATATAACATCCATGACCGAACCGGGATTCGAACCCAGGACCCTGGTTTGGCAGTCCGGCGTGGTAACCATTACACCAACCGGGTCGTCAAAATTGTGGCTGATTTAATTTGTGACTGACTGTACAGATGCGCGGCCGATACGCGGCGAGCGAGAGTGAGCGGTACGAAACAATAGCGCCATCTGTTGAGTTTTGGCGAATTTAAGCATTTAAAGCACGATATTTTTATGATGGTAGGTATACCATTGTCCGTTAAGTACTAAAAGAAAATGTCCTTACCTAATTTTAACAGATGTTCAAAGTGACCACCTCCATTTCGTATGCACAAATTGAGCCCGACACGGCGCTGGTTGTGATTTACAGCTTCAAATGCACTGACATTTTTTTCTCTCAGTTCACTCACTGTGGTCGATTCAGTTTCATACACACATCTTTTAATTTCCCCCCACAAATAAAAGTCTAGGGGTGTTAGATCCGGAGATCGCGGCGGCCAGCTGATCATCCCACTTCGCGCTATCCAACGGTCATTCAAACTCACCGTTCGAAACTGCGCGAACGTCCCTTTGGAAAAATGCGCCGCACTGGCACATTAAGTTGTCGGAAATCTATCAAATTCTGAGTAGACCGTAAAATTATATCCAGGGATGATACTTGAGAAGCAGGGTGCATCTCGCGATAGCGACTTTGCGTTTCACGAAGCCTCCGTGTTTCTCACTAATAAATTATCATCATATCCAAAAAACTGCAGATTTGTGTACGACTTTTTTTTACAAATTCAGGTTGAACCTAATACGACACTGCACTGAAATCCAAGTTCCGATACGTAAGCGGGCACTGATTGATTACAGAGCGCGGTAACCTCTTAATCAGGTCGCGATCAAACGGGAACTGTTTTTGTTTTGTTTTGTTTGCGGGAGGTGCGTGCGACCTTGCCGAGCGGTGGGGATGCGCTCGCTAGAGTTGTGCGGGGGTGCTCCGCCTGCGAGGGGATGGACGTTGACCGGGCCGCCGGCCGGTGGAAATGTAGGTACAGTTCGAATGAGAAAATGTTTATTTAAGGAATTATTTAATTTTAATTTAAAAAACATTTTTTTTATTTAAAGTGTGTATGACACAGAGCGTTTATTATGAACCCCTTTTGAATGTTTGGCATGCTTAGAATGTCTTTTATTTTCATAATTTAGATTTCAAGAAAACCCTGCAATATAAGATCTAAATCAGGAGTACAACTCGCCACCAAAATTTGTCGAATGTCTTCGATTTCACCCTGTATATTGTATTGTGAAGAATATTGTAAATTTTCATATTCTTCTGATCAAAAATGTAAGAGTAAAACGGTTACAACTGGAAAAAAAGAGGTGATTTTGGATTCGTTTTTCTTCAGTTTTATTAATTAAAAAAAAAAGATTTCGAGAAAAACCACATCACTTCTCATATCCTGTAGATTGTTCAGTTTTGTTTTCTGCTTAATAAGTGCCATAGTTAATGTATAAAATGGTTACAAAGTTACGCAAAACTGGGCGGACGCCCCTTAAATGTATAAGCGCGATGCTCTGCGACCCACCGCGACAGCAAAGTGTCGCTCGTCTGTAAGTGCCCTTTGGGTTAAATAATCCCGGACGAGCTAGTCAATCAGGCATTTTTGTGAATAGGATGTGGCCATTGTTTAGAGACGATCACGAACTATTCAATCCGATCGCAACATTGAGATCGATTATGTGCAGTCGTGATTGCAGCTCGCTACGTTGCGAAAGATGTGTAATTACGTTCCCTATCTTTGAACTATGTACAAGGAAACCGCAGTAATTTGATGTAAATTATACGGTTCGGTTCTAATTGTAAAGAATACGACATTGTATACAGTTTTCAAACTATAAAATTGTCAAAAAAAAGGTTGTGTCATTATTTATTAATTCTTTAGGTGTTGACAAAGGTTTATCATTATCATTGAAAACCCAACATTGAAAAACTTGTACTCATAAAGTAACATAAATATTTTAAAATCTACAAAAAAATAACATAAAAAATCTTTATGAGTACAAGTTTTTCAATGTTGGGTTTTCTGTAATCTGTAATCATTACAGGGTGTAAAGGTAAACAGTTCCATTTATTTTAAGGGGTGATACCCATGATACTGAACAACATTCCCTAAGAAGCCTATAGGAAATTCGCAAAAATTTTTTTGGACTTCCCATCTAAATGCAATCAGCTGATCAAACTTTTGTATGAAAAGTCGAAAATAATTTTTGTGGATTGTTTATAGGTTTCTTTGGGAAAGTTGTTCAGTATCATGGGTACAATCACCCCTTAAAGTAATGCAACTGTTTACCCTAGCACCCTGTATAATGAAAGTTTATTGTAGGTACTAGTGTTTGGTTTTGTTTAAAAAACAGGTAAGTACATTTTATATTTGTTTGAAATTCTTTATTACCTATGAAAAAAATTTAAAACACATTTGGTAAGGAAAAATACGGAGAAATTTATGTGACAAATTAATGAAGAAAAAAAGAAAACTATATAATTACCTACTAAATTCACTTCAAACAAAAATACAGTACCTACTAAATTCTATACTAGCTAAATTCGCATACATAAATGTAGGATGTAGGATGTGTAAATCTATACAGACATTATCGCAAGATTGTCAATTTATGGTAAACTTGCACTGAAAAAAAAAATTGTTTACTTCAACCAACATCATGAATCCATATGAGCCTGTCAACATCATGACTTCTCCAACTAAGAGAACTTTGTTAAACGAATTTGGCTTGTTGTTACAATTAACCATCTTTTGTTTTTAGTAAACAATAATAACGTCATTTCAATTATTTTGGTGCTAATTAAGTTCTTAGTTGGCTCGCATTTTTTTCAGTGTGCCAAGGTGGATGGAGGAGAGCAGCACGCACTCTGATATCTGACTATCTGCCTAACTGCCTTAATGCGACCAACATTGTTCTGGGGTTCAATTGCGCTAATTTAAAACATCCAAGTTCAATATTAATCCAATTTCAGTTCTAATCACATTACAATCCAATTACTATTCAACTGTGTTAAATTTGACTTATTTACTATGTGGCTGACAGCTTTTAACGTTTGAGCTATCTGTCAAAACGGCTCTAATATTACGAGAGATAAGTGTACTTTTTGCAACCATAAGCAGCAAGGCTGATTCAGTGTTTATAGGGTGTAGAGCACCTCTGTGATGGGGTTGACGTCGGTCTGCCTGCATATCGTCAGTCGGTTTAGGAGATACAGCCGTTCAAAGGTGAGTTATGGGTGCAAAAAACGGCCGATCAGCAGCAAGGCTGATCGTATGATACTATTGTAATATGCACTGAGGCTATGTGAACAGTACAAAAACTGACGTGGTTCATCAGTCGGTTTAGGAGATACAGCCGTTCAAAGGTCAGTTATGTGTGCAAAAAACGGCCGATCAGCAGCAAGGCTGATCATAGGATACTATTGTAATATGCACTGTAGCTAAGTGAACAGTACAAAAACTGACATGATCCGTCAGTCGGTTTGGTAGGTACAGCCGTTCAAAGTTTCAAAAATTAATGGTAATAAAAAAAATAATGATTTCCCGAAAGGATGATCATAGGATATTATTGTAATATGCACTGTAGTTATGTGAACAGTAAAAAAACTGACATGATCCGTCACTCGGTTTAGTAGGTACAGCCGTTCAAAGTTGCAAAAATTAATGGTTAAAAAATAATGATCTCCCGAAAGGATGATTATAGGATATTATTGTAATATGCACTGTAGTTATGTGAACAGTACAAAAACTGGCATGATCTGTCAGTCGATTTAGTAGGTACAGCCGTTCAAAGTTGCAAAAATTAATTTTTACAATAAAAAATAATGATCTCCCGAAAGGATGATCATAGGATATTATTGTAATATGCACTGTAGTTACTATACGCAGTAGCTATGTTAACACTATTTAAACTGACATGATAATGTCGGTCAGTTTAACAGTTATTACCCCTAGTTAAAAAGAAACTTGCTGCTAAAAATTATTAGAAGTAGTTTAGTGGTTATGAATTTAGTTAGGTACTAGTATTGAAAAGTGAATGTTCAGAGATTTATCTCTTTGATATCTTCCTGATTTGTATCTCTGACTATCCCCTCGGGGAATATAGTCAAAAGCACTATGCTATGTTGTGCTTGTAATGAACATGATTCGTCAATCAGATTACATACAGTCGTTCAAAGCTCATGGTTGCAAAAGAATAACGATCTCCAATAAAAGGCTGATTATGTGGTGTAGCTATGTAAGTACTGTTAAACTGACATGCTAATTATGTCAGTCCGTCAGTAGTTATCAAGGAACATACTACTCGTAGTCAAAGAATAATTATATACATATACTAACGTAAACCGTAGTCTTAATCACTGCTAGCAAAGAGAGGTGAGTTACGATTACGTTGAAAAAATCAAGGGGCACAACACAACCGAGGACTGTGCCGAAGGAAATTTTGGAGTGAAAACTTAATCTATCCTTTTTGGTAGTTAGATATGATCCGAGCATAACTCGTAGGTAGTCAACAGTAGGTAGAATAACTTACACAACATGAACAACTCGGTCGACTTGGACAACTCGGACAACTCGGTCAAATGATTTGACTTGTTCAAGTTGTTCATGTTGTCCAATTAAGTACTTTCGACAACAAAACATCTCGGACAACATGAAAAACTTGGTCAACTTGGACAACTCTGACAACATTGTATAAGTTGACCAAATCGCCAGAGCTGTTTATGTTGCCCGAGTTTTTCATGTTGTTCGAGTTGTTAATGTTGTTCGAGTTGTTCATTTGAACACCTCGACCACGACCAAGTTCTAATAGCGATATTTCAGCCATCCCGGGTCTTCGAAACGATCCTGGGATTGTTAATAATTAATAACAATACCGTCTTATAACCAGCCTTAATGGCGGTAAAAATTTTTTGCAGCCATGACCTTTGAACGGCTGTACCTACCTAAATTGTTAGATTTATAGCTCCTGAAGTTTCAAATAGTAGATCTTTTCACTAGCAGTTTTATCTTACTACACACAGTTTAATTTAACAATTAAAGATATAAAAAGTAGCCTCACATAAAGCTTTCTTCACTTCATCACCTATTCACACGACGATCAATCGATGTCATATAATATTTTATTAATAACCTACCCATTATACTCCATTCGCTACTCTGAAAGCGTGGCCTATTCATTACACATAGCATTACATATACGAGTAGCTAATATACATAAGTGATGTAATCAAAGTCTTCGTTTGCAACATCGTATACAAAGTAGATAGTTAGTAGTGATTACTTATACTCTTATTACGAGAGATAAGTGTACTTTTTGCAACCATAAGCAGCAAGGCTGATTCAGTATTTATAGGGTGTAGAGCACCTCTGTGATGGGGTTGACGTCGGTCTGCCTGCATATCGTCAGTGCGGTTTAGGAGATACAGCCGTTCAAAGGTGAGTTATGGGTGCAAAAAACGGCCGATCAGCAGCAAGGCTGATCGTATGATACTATTGTAATATGCACTGAGGCTATGTGAACAGTACAAAAACTGACGTGGTTCATCAGTCGGTTTAGGAGATACAGCCGTTCAAAGGTCAGTTATGTGTGCAAAAAACGGCCGATCAGCAGCAAGGCTGATCATAGGATACTATTGTAATATGCACTGTAGCTAAGTGAACAGTACAAAAACTGACATGATCCGTCAGTCGGTTTGGTAGGTACAGCCGTTCAAAGTTTCAAAAATTAATGGTAATAAAAAAAATAATGATTTCCCGAAAGGATGATCATAGGATATTATTGTAATATGCACTGTAGTTATGTGAACAGTAAAAAAACTGACATGATCCGTCACTCGGTTTAGTAGGTACAGCCGTTCAAAGTTGCAAAAATTAATGGTTAAAAAAATAATGATCTCCCGAAAGGATGATTATAGGATATTATTGTAATATGCACTGTAGTTATGTGAACAGTACAAAAACTGACATGATCTGTCAGTCGGTTTAGTAGGTACAGCCGTTCAAAGTTGCAAAAATTAATTTTTACAATAAAAAATAATGATCTCCCGAAAGGATGATCATAGGATATTATTGTAATATGCACTGTAGTTACTATACGCAGTAGCTATGTTAACACTATTTAAACTGACATGATAATGTCGGTCAGTTTAACAGTTATTACCCCTAGTTAAAAAGAAACTTGCTGCTAAAAATTATTAGAAGTAGTTTAGTGGTTATGAATTTAGTTAGGTACTAGTATTGAAAAGTGAATGTTCAGAGATTTATCTCTTTGATATCTTCCTGATTTGTATCTCTGACTATCCCCTCGGGGAATATAGTCAAAAGCACTATGCTATGTTGTGCTTGTAATGAACATGATTCGTCAATCAGATTACATACAGTCGTTCAAAGCTCATGGTTGCAAAAGAATAACGATCTCCAATAAAAGGCTGATTATGTGGTGTAGCTATGTAAGTACTGTTAAACTGACATGCTAATTATGTCAGTCCGTCAGTAGTTATCAAGGAACATACTACTCGTAGTCAAAGAATAATTATATACATATACTAACGTAAACCGTAGTCTTAATCACTGCTAGCAAAGAGAGGTGAGTTACGATTACGTTGAAAAAATCAAGGGGCACAACACAACCGAGGACTGTGCCGAAGGAAATTTTGGAGTGAAAACTTAATCTATCCTTTTTGGTAGTTAGATATGATCCGAGCATAACTCGTAGGTAGTCAACAGTAGGTAGAATAACTTGCACAACATGAACAACTCGGTCGACTTGGACAACTCGGACAACTCGGTCAAATGATTTGACTTGTTCAAGTTGTTCATGTTGTCCAATTAAGTACTTTCGACAACAAAACATCTCGGACAACATGAAAAACTTGGTCAACTTGGACAACTCTGACAACATTGTATAAGTTGACCAAATCGCCAGAGCTGTTTATGTTGCCCGAGTTTTTCATGTTGTTCGAGTTGTTAATGTTGTTCGAGTTGTTCATTTGAACACCTCGACCACGACCAAGTTCTAATAGCGATATTTCAGCCATCCCGGGTCTTCGAAACGATCCTGGGATTGTTAATAATTAATAACAATACCGTCTTATAACCAGCCTTAATGGCGGTAAAAATTTTTTGCAGCCATGACCTTTGAACGGCTGTACCTACCTAAATTGTTAGATTTATAGCTCCTGAAGTTTCAAATAGTAGATCTTTTCACTAGCAGTTTTATCTTACTACACACAGTTTAATTTAACAATTAAAGATATAAAAAGTAGCCTCACATAAAGCTTTCTTCACTTCATCACCTATTCACACGACGATCAATCGATGTCATATAATATTTTATTAATAACCTACCCATTATACTCCATTCGCTACTCTGAAAGCGTGGCCTATTCATTACACATAGCATTACATATACGAGTAGCTAATATACATAAGTGATGTAATCAAAGTCTTCGTTTGCTACATCGTATACAAAGTAGATAGTTAGTAGTGATTACTTATACTCTTATTACGAGAGATAAGTGTACTTTTTGCAACCATAAGCAGCAAGGCTGATTCAGTATTTATAGGGTGTAGAGCACCTCTGTGATGGGGTTGACGTCGGTCTGCCTGCATATCGTCAGTGCGGTTTAGGAGATACAGCCGTTCAAAGGTGAGTTATGGGTGCAAAAAACGGCCGATCAGCAGCAAGGCTGATCGTATGATACTATTGTAATATGCACTGAGGCTATGTGAACAGTACAAAAACTGACGTGGTTCATCAGTCGGTTTAGGAGATACAGCCGTTCAAAGGTCAGTTATGTGTGCAAAAAACGGCCGATCAGCAGCAAGGCTGATCATAGGATACTATTGTAATATGCACTGTAGCTAAGTGAACAGTACAAAAACTGACATGATCCGTCAGTCGGTTTGGTAGGTACAGCCGTTCAAAGTTTCAAAAATTAATGGTAATAAAAAAAATAATGATTTCCCGAAAGGATGATCATAGGATATTATTGTAATATGCACTGTAGTTATGTGAACAGTAAAAAAACTGACATGATCCGTCACTCGGTTTAGTAGGTACAGCCGTTCAAAGTTGCAAAAATTAATGGTTAAAAAAATAATGATCTCCCGAAAGGATGATTATAGGATATTATTGTAATATGCACTGTAGTTATGTGAACAGTACAAAAACTGACATGATCTGTCAGTCGGTTTAGTAGGTACAGCCGTTCAAAGTTGCAAAAATTAATTTTTACAATAAAAAATAATGATCTGCCGAAAGGATGATCATAGGATATTATTGTAATATGCACTGTAGTTACTATACGCAGTAGCTATGTTAACACTATTTAAACTGACATGATAATGTCGGTCAGTTTAACAGTTATTACCCCTAGTTAAAAAGAAACTTGCTGCTAAAAATTATTAGAAGTAGTTTAGTGGTTATGAATTTAGTTAGGTACTAGTATTGAAAAGTGAATGTTCAGAGATTTATCTCTTTGATATCTTCCTGATTTGTATCTCTGACTATCCCCTCGGGGAATATAGTCAAAAGCACTATGCTATGTTGTGCTTGTAATGAACATGATTCGTCAATCAGATTACATACAGTCGTTCAAAGCTCATGGTTGCAAAAGAATAACGATCTCCAATAAAAGGCTGATTATGTGGTGTAGCTATGTAAGTACTGTTAAACTGACATGCTAATTATGTCAGTCCGTCAGTAGTTATCAAGGAACATACTACTCGTAGTCAAAGAATAATTATATACATATACTAACGTAAACCGTAGTCTTAATCACTGCTAGCAAAGAGAGGTGAGTTACGATTACGTTGAAAAAATCAAGGGGCACAACACAACCGAGGACTGTGCCGAAGGAAATTTTGGAGTGAAAACTTAATCTATCCTTTTTGGTAGTTAGATATGATCCGAGCATAACTCGTAGGTAGTCAACAGTAGGTAGAATAACTTGCACAACATGAACAACTCGGTCGACTTGGACAACTCGGACAACTCGGTCAAATGATTTGACTTGTTCAAGTTGTTCATGTTGTCCAATTAAGTACTTTCGACAACAAAACATCTCGGACAACATGAAAAACTTGGTCAACTTGGACAACTCTGACAACATTGTATAAGTTGACCAAATCGCCAGAGCTGTTTATGTTGCCCGAGTTTTTCATGTTGTTCGAGTTGTTAATGTTGTTCGAGTTGTTCATTTGAACACCTCGACCACGACCAAGTTCTAATAGCGATATTTCAGCCATCCCGGGTCTTCGAAACGATCCTGGGATTGTTAATAATTAATAACAATACCGTCTTATAACCAGCCTTAATGGCGGTAAAAATTTTTTGCAGCCATGACCTTTGAACGGCTGTACCTACCTAAATTGTTAGATTTATAGCTCCTGAAGTTTCAAATAGTAGATCTTTTCACTAGCAGTTTTATCTTACTACACACAGTTTAATTTAACAATTAAAGATATAAAAAGTAGCCTCACATAAAGCTTTCTTCACTTCATCACCTATTCACACGACGATCAATCGATGTCATATAATATTTTATTAATAACCTACCCATTATACTCCATTCGCTACTCTGAAAGCGTGGCCTATTCATTACACATAGCATTACATATACGAGTAGCTAATATACATAAGTGATGTAATCAAAGTCTTCGTTTGCAACATCGTATACAAAGTAGATAGTTAGTAGTGATTACTTATACTCTTATTACGAGAGATAAGTGTACTTTTTGCAACCATAAGCAGCAAGGCTGATTCAGTATTTATAGGGTGTAGAGCACCTCTGTGATGGGGTTGACGTCGGTCTGCCTGCATATCGTCAGTGCGGTTTAGGAGATACAGCCGTTCAAAGGTGAGTTATGGGTGCAAAAAACGGCCGATCAGCAGCAAGGCTGATCGTATGATACTATTGTAATATGCACTGAGGCTATGTGAACAGTACAAAAACTGACGTGGTTCATCAGTCGGTTTAGGAGATACAGCCGTTCAAAGGTCAGTTATGTGTGCAAAAAACGGCCGATCAGCAGCAAGGCTGATCATAGGATACTATTGTAATATGCACTGTAGCTAAGTGAACAGTACAAAAACTGACATGATCCGTCAGTCGGTTTGGTAGGTACAGCCGTTCAAAGTTTCAAAAATTAATGGTAATAAAAAAAATAATGATTTCCCGAAAGGATGATCATAGGATATTATTGTAATATGCACTGTAGTTATGTGAACAGTAAAAAAACTGACATGATCCGTCACTCGGTTTAGTAGGTACAGCCGTTCAAAGTTGCAAAAATTAATGGTTAAAAAAATAATGATCTCCCGAAAGGATGATTATAGGATATTATTGTAATATGCACTGTAGTTATGTGAACAGTACAAAAACTGACATGATCTGTCAGTCGGTTTAGTAGGTACAGCCGTTCAAAGTTGCAAAAATTAATTTTTACAATAAAAAATAATGATCTCCCGAAAGGATGATCATAGGATATTATTGTAATATGCACTGTAGTTACTATACGCAGTAGCTATGTTAACACTATTTAAACTGACATGATAATGTCGGTCAGTTTAACAGTTATTACCCCTAGTTAAAAAGAAACTTGCTGCTAAAAATTATTAGAAGTAGTTTAGTGGTTATGAATTTAGTTAGGTACTAGTATTGAAAAGTGAATGTTCAGAGATTTATCTCTTTGATATCTTCCTGATTTGTATCTCTGACTATCCCCTCGGGGAATATAGTCAAAAGCACTATGCTATGTTGTGCTTGTAATGAACATGATTCGTCAATCAGATTACATACAGTCGTTCAAAGCTCATGGTTGCAAAAGAATAACGATCTCCAATAAAAGGCTGATTATGTGGTGTAGCTATGTAAGTACTGTTAAACTGACATGCTAATTATGTCAGTCCGTCAGTAGTTATCAAGGAACATACTACTCGTAGTCAAAGAATAATTATATACATATACTAACGTAAACCGTAGTCTTAATCACTGCTAGCAAAGAGAGGTGAGTTACGATTACGTTGAAAAAATCAAGGGGCACAACACAACCGAGGACTGTGCCGAAGGAAATTTTGGAGTGAAAACTTAATCTATCCTTTTTGGTAGTTAGATATGATCCGAGCATAACTCGTAGGTAGTCAACAGTAGGTAGAATAACTTGCACAACATGAACAACTCGGTCGACTTGGACAACTCGGACAACTCGGTCAAATGATTTGACTTGTTCAAGTTGTTCATGTTGTCCAATTAAGTACTTTCGACAACAAAACATCTCGGACAACATGAAAAACTTGGTCAACTTGGACAACTCTGACAACATTGTATAAGTTGACCAAATCGCCAGAGCTGTTTATGTTGCCCGAGTTTTTCATGTTGTTCGAGTTGTTAATGTTGTTCGAGTTGTTCATTTGAACACCTCGACCACGACCAAGTTCTAATAGCGATATTTCAGCCATCCCGGGTCTTCGAAACGATCCTGGGATTGTTAATAATTAATAACAATACCGTCTTATAACCAGCCTTAATGGCGGTAAAAATTTTTTGCAGCCATGACCTTTGAACGGCTGTACCTACCTAAATTGTTAGATTTATAGCTCCTGAAGTTTCAAATAGTAGATCTTTTCACTAGCAGTTTTATCTTACTACACACAGTTTAATTTAACAATTAAAGATATAAAAAGTAGCCTCACATAAAGCTTTCTTCACTTCATCACCTATTCACACGACGATCAATCGATGTCATATAATATTTTATTAATAACCTACCCATTATACTCCATTCGCTACTCTGAAAGCGTGGCCTATTCATTACACATAGCATTACATATACGAGTAGCTAATATACATAAGTGATGTAATCAAAGTCTTCGTTTGCAACATCGTATACAAAGTAGATAGTTAGTAGTGATTACTTATACTCTTATTACGAGAGATAAGTGTACTTTTTGCAACCATAAGCAGCAAGGCTGATTCAGTATTTATAGGGTGTAGAGCACCTCTGTGATGGGGTTGACGTCGGTCTGCCTGCATATCGTCAGTGCGGTTTAGGAGATACAGCCGTTCAAAGGTGAGTTATGGGTGCAAAAAACGGCCGATCAGCAGCAAGGCTGATCGTATGATACTATTGTAATATGCACTGAGGCTATGTGAACAGTACAAAAACTGACGTGGTTCATCAGTCGGTTTAGGAGATACAGCCGTTCAAAGGTCAGTTATGTGTGCAAAAAACGGCCGATCAGCAGCAAGGCTGATCATAGGATACTATTGTAATATGCACTGTAGCTAAGTGAACAGTACAAAAACTGACATGATCCGTCAGTCGGTTTGGTAGGTACAGCCGTTCAAAGTTTCAAAAATTAATGGTAATAAAAAAAATAATGATTTCCCGAAAGGATGATCATAGGATATTATTGTAATATGCACTGTAGTTATGTGAACAGTAAAAAAACTGACATGATCCGTCACTCGGTTTAGTAGGTACAGCCGTTCAAAGTTGCAAAAATTAATGGTTAAAAAAATAATGATCTCCCGAAAGGATGATTATAGGATATTATTGTAATATGCACTGTAGTTATGTGAACAGTACAAAAACTGACATGATCTGTCAGTCGGTTTAGTAGGTACAGCCGTTCAAAGTTGCAAAAATTAATTTTTACAATAAAAAATAATGATCTCCCGAAAGGATGATCATAGGATATTATTGTAATATGCACTGTAGTTACTATACGCAGTAGCTATGTTAACACTATTTAAACTGACATGATAATGTCGGTCAGTTTAACAGTTATTACCCCTAGTTAAAAAGAAACTTGCTGCTAAAAATTATTAGAAGTAGTTTAGTGGTTATGAATTTAGTTAGGTACTAGTATTGAAAAGTGAATGTTCAGAGATTTATCTCTTTGATATCTTCCTGATTTGTATCTCTGACTATCCCCTCGGGGAATATAGTCAAAAGCACTATGCTATGTTGTGCTTGTAATGAACATGATTCGTCAATCAGATTACATACAGTCGTTCAAAGCTCATGGTTGCAAAAGAATAACGATCTCCAATAAAAGGCTGATTATGTGGTGTAGCTATGTAAGTACTGTTAAACTGACATGCTAATTATGTCAGTCCGTCAGTAGTTATCAAGGAACATACTACTCGTAGTCAAAGAATAATTATATACATATACTAACGTAAACCGTAGTCTTAATCACTGCTAGCAAAGAGAGGTGAGTTACGATTACGTTGAAAAAATCAAGGGGCACAACACAACCGAGGACTGTGCCGAAGGAAATTTTGGAGTGAAAACTTAATCTATCCTTTTTGGTAGTTAGATATGATCCGAGCATAACTCGTAGGTAGTCAACAGTAGGTAGAATAACTTGCACAACATGAACAACTCGGTCGACTTGGACAACTCGGACAACTCGGTCAAATGATTTGACTTGTTCAAGTTGTTCATGTTGTCCAATTAAGTACTTTCGACAACAAAACATCTCGGACAACATGAAAAACTTGGTCAACTTGGACAACTCTGACAACATTGTATAAGTTGACCAAATCGCCAGAGCTGTTTATGTTGCCCGAGTTTTTCATGTTGTTCGAGTTGTTAATGTTGTTCGAGTTGTTCATTTGAACACCTCGACCACGACCAAGTTCTAATAGCGATATTTCAGCCATCCCGGGTCTTCGAAACGATCCTGGGATTGTTAATAATTAATAACAATACCGTCTTATAACCAGCCTTAATGGCGGTAAAAATTTTTTGCAGCCATGACCTTTGAACGGCTGTACCTACCTAAATTGTTAGATTTATAGCTCCTGAAGTTTCAAATAGTAGATCTTTTCACTAGCAGTTTTATCTTACTACACACAGTTTAATTTAACAATTAAAGATATAAAAAGTAGCCTCACATAAAGCTTTCTTCACTTCATCACCTATTCACACGACGATCAATCGATGTCATATAATATTTTATTAATAACCTACCCATTATACTCCATTCGCTACTCTGAAAGCGTGGCCTATTCATTACACATAGCATTACATATACGAGTAGCTAATATACATAAGTGATGTAATCAAAGTCTTCGTTTGCAACATCGTATACAAAGTAGATAGTTAGTAGTGATTACTTATACTCTTATTACGAGAGATAAGTGTACTTTTTGCAACCATAAGCAGCAAGGCTGATTCAGTATTTATAGGGTGTAGAGCACCTCTGTGATGGGGTTGACGTCGGTCTGCCTGCATATCGTCAGTGCGGTTTAGGAGATACAGCCGTTCAAAGGTGAGTTATGGGTGCAAAAAACGGCCGATCAGCAGCAAGGCTGATCGTATGATACTATTGTAATATGCACTGAGGCTATGTGAACAGTACAAAAACTGACGTGGTTCATCAGTCGGTTTAGGAGATACAGCCGTTCAAAGGTCAGTTATGTGTGCAAAAAACGGCCGATCAGCAGCAAGGCTGATCATAGGATACTATTGTAATATGCACTGTAGCTAAGTGAACAGTACAAAAACTGACATGATCCGTCAGTCGGTTTGGTAGGTACAGCCGTTCAAAGTTTCAAAAATTAATGGTAATAAAAAAAATAATGATTTCCCGAAAGGATGATCATAGGATATTATTGTAATATGCACTGTAGTTATGTGAACAGTAAAAAAACTGACATGATCCGTCACTCGGTTTAGTAGGTACAGCCGTTCAAAGTTGCAAAAATTAATGGTTAAAAAAATAATGATCTCCCGAAAGGATGATTATAGGATATTATTGTAATATGCACTGTAGTTATGTGAACAGTACAAAAACTGACATGATCTGTCAGTCGGTTTAGTAGGTACAGCCGTTCAAAGTTGCAAAAATTAATTTTTACAATAAAAAATAATGATCTCCCGAAAGGATGATCATAGGATATTATTGTAATATGCACTGTAGTTACTATACGCAGTAGCTATGTTAACACTATTTAAACTGACATGATAATGTCGGTCAGTTTAACAGTTATTACCCCTAGTTAAAAAGAAACTTGCTGCTAAAAATTATTAGAAGTAGTTTAGTGGTTATGAATTTAGTTAGGTACTAGTATTGAAAAGTGAATGTTCAGAGATTTATCTCTTTGATATCTTCCTGATTTGTATCTCTGACTATCCCCTCGGGGAATATAGTCAAAAGCACTATGCTATGTTGTGCTTGTAATGAACATGATTCGTCAATCAGATTACATACAGTCGTTCAAAGCTCATGGTTGCAAAAGAATAACGATCTCCAATAAAAGGCTGATTATGTGGTGTAGCTATGTAAGTACTGTTAAACTGACATGCTAATTATGTCAGTCCGTCAGTAGTTATCAAGGAACATACTACTCGTAGTCAAAGAATAATTATATACATATACTAACGTAAACCGTAGTCTTAATCACTGCTAGCAGAGAGAGGTGAGTTACGATTACGTTGAAAAAATCAAGGGGCACAACACAACCGAGGACTGTGCCGAAGGAAATTTTGGAGTGAAAACTTATTCTATCCTTTTTGGTAGTTAGATATGATCCGAGCATAACTCGTAGGTAGTCAACAGTAGGTAGAATAACTTGCACAACATGAATAACTCGGTCGACTTGGACAACTCGGACAACTCGGTCAAATGATTTGACTTGTTCAAGTTGTTCATGTTGTCCAATTAAGTACTTTCGACAACAAAACATCTCGGACAACATGAAAAACTTGGTCAACTTGGACAACTCTGGCAACATTGTATAAGTTGACCAAATCGTCAGAGCTGTTTATGTTGCCCGAGTTTTTCATGTTGTTCGAGTTGTTAATGTTGTTCGAGTTGTTCATTTGAACACCTCGACCACGACCAAGTTCTAATAGCGATATTTCAGTCATCCCGGGTCTTCGAAACGATCCTGGGATTGTTACTAATTAATAACAATACCGTCTTATAACCAGCCTTAATGGCGGTAAAAATTTTTTGCAGCCATGACCTTTGAACGGCTGTACCTACTAAACCGACTGACGAATCATGTCAGTTTTTATACTGTTCACATAGCTAGAGTGCATACTACAATAATATAATATATAATATAATATGATTATTCTTATATCTGACGTCAGATTCGTGTTAAAAGATCACAGAAACCTCCAGACATCGATTTTGGAAGCAATCTGTCGAGAAACAAAAAGTTAAAGATGGCGGCCACTTTTCTCAAATCTGACATTGGATTCATGTTCGGTGTCCACACGGACCCTCAGGTTTTGGAAGCAATCGGTTGATTGAGAAACAAAAAAGTTCAAGATGCATTAGATATCATTGGTTGGGATTAGGGTTGCCAACCCTACTATATAATATAGTATCCTACTATATTATAATTCCTAGGGCCCTACTACTATAATTCTGAGAACAATATATAGTAGGCAAAACTACTATATTTTGATGAGCAAATAATTTATAGAGAATTTAAATATATTGGTACTTAGGTCCAATAAAAATGACCAATTCTTAACATTATTTTAACAATTTTCTTTCTCTTCAACACAATTTGTTCCATAAACAATTTTCTACTAAATATACTACTGAAAAGTGACAACAAGTTTTCCTAAAGTCAGATTTATCTTTTATTTTTTGAAATTATATTATTTCTGTATCGAATCCAGCGACTTCTGCGTTTAAAGGATGCTTTATTTTCTATAACGAATATTAAATAGAGAAATGATTGTTCCTTAAAAATAAAAACCAATAAATTAAAAAATTCAAACCAAAAAGTAGCAAACAAAATCTTTTTGAAAAAATTTAAATTAACGAATTCGAAAACTACTATATTTTTTCTTATATTTCCCCGATCTACTATATTTTTTCGGGCACTAAGGCTCGAAATACTATATTTGGTCTAAAAAAAGCTGGCAACCCTAGTTGGGATGTTCGGAGTCCACGCGTACCTTCATTATATCGAATTTAGGAGCAAACGATTTAGTAACTGTGTATGTGCGTTCGTTCATGAGTGTATGCGGGAGGGAAGGAGGGGGGGGGGGGGGGGGGGTGTATGTGGAGGTGTGTTTTCAGCCCAGGTTTTCGGTGGATTCTTGGATTAATTTAGAATGACATGGTAAACTTTTAAATCGTTACTTAAATTAACGAATACACACACCCACACTGCTACCTACATACATACCTACCTACATTATATACCTACATACCTACCTACATATCTTCCTGCATACATACCTACATACCTACCTACATAACAAACATACTTGCAAACCTAGCTACCTGCATACATACCTACAAACCTACCTACCCCTCCCCTTTTATAATTTGCCCTTTTCACAAATCCGGGCGGGTCTACCTTTTTTCTGAATGCCGAACTCGCCCTGTGTTGAAGGCGACATGTCCCCTTCCTATTTCTAAAGAGTGGCAACTCGCCGCAAGGCGAGATTTTTTACTGGCGAGTTGTCACCGAACTCGAAAATACCACCTGTACCTGTATACCTGTTTCTGCTGTTTCGTTTAAGCGGCATAAATTGTCATGTTTGTGTTCGGTAGCGCAAATAAAAGAATATTTTATTTTACCTCATAAATACTTTCATACTGATAATTAAAGCAATTTGCGCGAAATTATTCCCTAACCTTTGCAAAATATCAAAAATGCACAACGTTAGTGTTAAATTTTTCACTTCTACCGGCACTCCCGGAGTGCAACCCGTTTTTTTTTTTTTCATTTTAGCGTTTATAACCGGTGAATTGTTAGACAATGATGTCAGTTTTAATAGTGTCTACATATCTACTGCGTATAGTGCGTATATGACAATACTTTCATATGATCAGGCTTTCCGGTAGTCATAAAATCTTTATAAACATTAATTTGTTCAACTTTGAACGGCTGTACAGTCAGCAGCAATAAGTTATTATACACTTTAGTACTACGGCGTAGAACAAAAGTGTATGCAACTTATTGCTGCTAACTGTACCTACTAAACCAAGTGACGGATTATCTCAATTTTTATCGTGTTCACATAACTACAGTGCATATTACAATAATATCCTATAATCATCCTTTCGGGAGATCATTATTTTTTTGTAACCATTAATTTTTGCTACTTTGAACTGCTGTACCTACTAAACCGAGTGACGGATCATGTCAGTTTTTTTAGTGTTCACATAACTACAGTGCATATTACAATAATATCCTATGATCATCCTTTATGGAGATGATTATTTTTTTATTACCATTAAATTTTGAAACTTTGAACGGCTGTACCTACCAAACCGACTGACGGATCATGTCAGTTTTTGTACTGTTCACTTAGCTACAGTGCATATTACAATAGTATCCTGTGATCAGCCTTGCTGCTGATCGGCCGTTTTTTGCACACATAACTGACCTTTGAACGGCTGTATCTCCTAAACCGACTGATGAACCACGTCAGTTTTTGTACTGTTCACATAGCCTCAGTGCATATTACAATAGTATCATACGATCAGCCTTGCTGCTGATCGGCCATTTTTTGCACCCATAACTCACCTTTGAACGGCTGTATCTCCTAAACCGACTGACGATATGCAGGCAGACCGACGTCAACCCCATCACAGAGATGCTCTACACCCTATAAACACTGAATCAGCCTTGCTGCTTATGGTTGCAAAAAGTACACTTATCTCTTATACTATAACGGCTGTCATGAGCTGTACCGCAATTAGCGCAATGCCAAATATGTGAAAAGCCAAGCTTCGCACGCGGACTCATGGTTCTGTTGCGATTTATTTACCGCAATTGCCGCCCTGTACAGTTGAGATTGAGTTTGCTAATTATTAGCGATTTACGCTTGACAAAAAGTCTTCGAGAAATTGCAGGTCTACCTAGGTACTGTTCTGTGCTACAACTGAAGTTAGTTAGTCCAATGAACTCATTCAAGAAGACACACCTAACTACCGCTTTTTTTCTCTTTTGGTTTCATAAAAGCGTGCCAAACATAATTTAGAAAGTTATACCAATTTTCGCCGACAGGTGTTTCCATTTCTATCACGTACAAAATAAACCTCAAACTCATAAAATGGTAAAGCAACAAAAGTTCCTTTTACGAGCAATGTATCATACTTTCTTTATCAGTTTTTTGTGTGTTCCCGGATACCTAAAGAGCAGAGTTTATGCACCAAAAAATGTCAGTGTGTAGTTCCAAATATGTTAGGTATATTTAGAATATCTCTGACTATCCTCTCGGGAAATGTAAACGTGAGCGTATGCTTTGTAATGTTTTAGTAATAAGACAAAACACATTTAAATATTTGAATCAGCCCTGTTTATAAATCCTCGAACTGCCCTTACTGCCGGCAGTGGATTTGACAGCCTGTCAATATCGTGGGAACTCAATTCTAGCAAAAGCAATTACGAGATCGGGACTCGAGTTAGTGTTGAGAACTTGAGACGTATTACTTATATTTCTTTCTTTCTTCTCGTCCTATGACGCAGGCGGGCCTTCCTTATCGTATAAATGGGTGTACAAGCTACCAAAGTAAGCCATTTATTTACGTAAGCAATTTACTGACGATAATTTCAATCTTTGTTACGATGATAGTCAAAAACAAGCATTTTTATAAATATTGGAATTAAAAAATTTGTCTTACAAGGAAGGGAGGGGTGGTAGGTATATTCTAAGGAACTACGAAACTGAAACCACGTAGATGCAGAATCCTAAAAACACGTCTTTTGAATGCCTTATGAAGTCAACATTATGCTTTGCATCTTGCAAAGGAGTTACAACTGATTGTTAGTTTTAACATTCCTTTTCAACCTAGAAACCGAATATAAATAAAATATATATTTACAAGATTCTCTTTACGATTTATCTGGCATGGACTTCTACTGATAAGGGGATCTAATTAGACTATGACAAAGAAATTAGAACATAATGGATAGTAAAAGCAAGACAGCATTTTCTGCATCTTGGCCAAATCTTGGCGATAATTGGGGAAGTTAACGTTCGTGTCACAATCACAGTTCGGAACAATACCTGAGCCAATAGTATTGCTCCCGGAGCAATGAAGGTAGTCTGCAGGGTTGTCAGGGACTTGGAATAATAAAGGAAATTAATGTTTACAAGAAAGACTACCAAAGCCAATAGCGACGCTACCAGAATGTGCTGCCGAAATAGGATTGTCAACGTGCTGTAAACTAGATTTTTCCCGGGATTTATTATTTGTTGGAGGAATAAGCAATATAAAAATAATGCTGAAACGAACAGGAATACCCAATCTCTGAAGGAGAAATAAAAGCTTTCGAAGTTTTGTTCGATTGTGGCGTCGCATTAGATGTTTTGTAATGGAGGTCAGAGGTGATCAAGCGAACGTAAAGCGTGTGACATAGAGAGACCAGAAAGCTTGGGTGGCTGATAATCTTTTTGACCCTGTCGTATTTGGGTAAGTACCGTATTGGGACTCAGAGTCAGAACATTCTAGAAAGCTAGATATACTAGGGTAGGTTTCATTTTGTTTGAGCAGTCATATTCATTTGTCAACTGAAATTTTATTTAAGTAGATAAATTAACTATACAGACTTAATGCATCAGACTATTCAACTTGCATTTCGAGACATCATCATCATCTTATTTCAGAACTACGCTCTAATCTAAACTAAGACTTTAGATTTTCGTTATACAGAGTGTAAACAACTACTAAACAAAAATCTGCTATTCCATAGAAAACGACCAATGGTGACTCGACACAAATGTATGGAACAGCAGATTTTTTTTCGCTATTTCATTGCTGTAAAGGAGGCAACCCTACTCCTACGTTAAAGCCATTTTATTTCTCCTATTTATTTGCTGAGATAAATTGTCTTTGTCTCTTTGGCATTGTGGTCTACACGTAGTCAAGTCACTACAACTACTATACGAGAATAATATCTGTTTTGTGATATTTTTAGTGTTCCGTACCAAAATTAGCAAAACGGAACACTTATGGAATCAGCTCGGTGTCTGTCCGTCCGTCCGTACGTCCGTCTGTCACAGGCACTTTTCTCAGAGACCGTTAGACATAGGAAGTTGAAACTCGGTAGGTACAGTATTATAGCAATTGCTGGTCCAATATCATAAATGAAGTAAAAAAGCTTAATTTTTATATTGGGGGGCAATGTGTGTAAGAAAGGGTAAATAAAAAATTAAAATTTTCTACCCTATATATCAATTGAAAGCTAAATAAATTTAAATATTAATATATTATAATTTTGTTTATTTATTTTTTACGTCATTGTATTAGGTTTCTGCATTTCATAGGAATTTTAAAACTGGCGTAACTCTATCCAATAACAAAGAGCGCGGATTTTTTATCCTACAGATCTGCTATTATATGCAATAATTAATTAAAATATTTATTGTTTACTTGCATGTATAGCATGTTCACGAATATATTCCCCGAGGGGTTCGTCAGAGATATTCTGAAAACTCCGAACATCCCCATTTCACTAGTAGTACAGTATCGAAATGTAACGGGGAGTGAGCTCGTCGGGTGGGTATACATGCATCGAAATTGAAGCATGCAGGTTTCTTCACGACGACGCTGTTTTTGTTTACTTATGTTTCACATGTGCATGACTGTGTTTAAGATCTTTTGTTAACATTATTTACCTTGACTAGATGGCCTTACTGTAAATAATGTAAGTACCTACATTTACAAAACACAAAGTCACGCAGTAAACTGTTAGGAGTACACGAGATTTTAAACATTTACAAAAACCACAAACTGATGCGAAGAACAAGGTTCAAGGGAAGTGCAAATTCAATTTCTGGGCGAGCGCGCTACATCTTCGGCTTAAAATAAAGTAGGTTGCATGCACTTTCCATCAGGCGAGGAATTAGGCAACTAACAGTAGCGTAGCGATCAGGGAGGGGGGGGGGGGGGGGGGGGGGAAATGTCCCGTACTAGGGACAGTTTCGGGAAAAATATAGATTGATTGAGCTCTGTCTGTAACCACTACGTAGAGCAGAGAAAAGTCGAGCTCGCGTCGCTCGCTTTAAGGCTACTCCTCCCATGTGCAAGGCTCTCTTTCTTACAAGCAAACTTTTGCAATTAGCCATCCCGCTTCAATTGCGCGGCTCCGCTCAGAATTTTCCGTTTTCTTTGAAAACCTGTATGATTTTTTATGAATTTTCAAAAAATAAGAAAATCACATCATTTTATATTGTATTGTGAAGAATATTGTAAATTTTCATATTCTTCTGATCAACAACGTAAGAGTAAAAATGGTTACAACTGAACAAAAAGAGGTGACTTTGGATTAGTTTTTCTTCAGTTTTATTAATTAAAATAGATTTCGAGAAAAACCACATCACTTTTCATATCCTGTAGATTGTTCAGTTTTGTTTTCTGCTTAAAAAGTGCCATAGTCAATGTATAAAATGGTTACAAAGTTACTCAAAACCGGGCGGACGCCCCTTAAGTATCTGTTTTAATTATGAGTCTACACATAATCCTAAAGAGGTCTGACATACCTAAGAAGTGGTGCTAAAAATTTTGAGCTTGCTTCACTCGATCCACAGCTGTTACTTAGGTTACTTTGCACATGTTTTGTATGTAAAATATTCGTATTGAGGAGAAAAGTCAAGCTCGCTTCACTCGCTCTCTAAGTTTCAATTTTTGCATGCATAAACCAAAAGATGTCTGACGACAACCTGAATAGATGTGCAAAAATTTTTTATTTGTCTTCTTATAAAGATAAGGGGGCGGCAAAATCGGTATGCGCCCCGGGCGACGGAAACCCACGCTACGTCACTGGCGACGAATGACTAAAATTAATAATGACTATAATATATCTCTGATTGCATTTTGTTTCAAATCGTGTCTGTGTCTGAATACTAAGTTGAACGGTATGGAATGTATGAAGCAATTGCAATTCACAAATGATTAAAGGTTTTGAATTGAAATTCTGAACACATACACTAACATTTAAACTTCCCGGCTGCGTTGGTTTCCCTCTTCCGCATTATCTGTTTAAATTTTTATTTGATAACCTGGCTATTTCCTTTGACATGTTTTATTTTGGTAAAAAAAAGGTAATTAGCTATCAATTCTCTATTAAAGTTATTAAGTTTTGAGTTTAGTTATTGAGGAGTACGTATTAAAGACTTGTTACTTACGAATTTATACGTAACTAGCGTTAACCCGCGACTTCGTCCGCACAAATTATATACCAGATTTTAAGTCAGATCATAAGCTATCAAACAAAAAAAGTTTCATTAAAATCGGTTCAGTAGTTTTCGTGTGATACTCGAACAAACAAACACCCAAACAAACAAACAAACAAACAAACATACAAACAACCTACTCGACTCAAATGTATGCAGCAGATTTTTTTTTTTGCTCCTATCACTTTGCTCCCGTACTAAAAGTTGTTCAGTTTGATGGGTAGACTCTTAGTTTAAAAGGATGCTAATGATATCAATTTCACCCTGTAATCCCAGTATAAGAGAAAATTATTGATTCCAGCTCTGAATACGTAATCAAAATAAAGAGAAAAGATTAAGTCTTTAGGATTCTGGAAGGGGCCGGAAGCCTAAAAAGCCCACCTAGAAAATAACCACCTATGCGGGCACCAAGTATATCATGATATTCCACTAGGGTAGGCACCTGCTACAGTCCTGACAAAAAAATATTTAAAATTAATTAGGTACGAAACATTTCCCAAATTATTCAACAATTTAATTTTGTCAGAGAAAAACTCGCCCTTCTTATCTTATCTTGTTGTGGGGGCTGGGAAGCCAGCAACACTTCGACCGAGTGGGATCTTTTGTGTGCCCTCAATGAGTAATTGTGTGCCCTAATACTTTTGCTTTCACCTTTCAAATACATGGTCAATGAAGGAGGCGATACCATTGGGGGGAAGAAACCTAAGATCTCCGGATTTCGGGTAGGTATGCATGTCCGAGGAGGCTCATGCGTCACAAAGGATATGTTCCATGGTCTCCCCCTACTCTCCGCACGTTTGCCCTTGTTTTTGTAGGTACAATAAAGTGTTTTAGAATACCTACCTAAAATTTTTGAGCCAAACTGTCCAGTAATTTTTCGCAATCACTCAAACACCTGTCTAACGAAGAGACCTTGCATTAATTGTAACAATAACCTGTTGCTTTGTTTGGAGGCATTGTTCTCGAGGTTAAGTACCTACCATTGTCTTTCACTCGATTCACCGATGCGATGGACCGACTAGATGGATGAGAACCTTGCGCATTACGATGGTTGCGCAATGGTGAGATTATCTGGTTCACGATGAAGTATTGTGTTCGGTGCGAGATGGCGATCAGGAAAAGTGTTTTTTGTTAATAGTAATGTTCGCTGCAATAACGCTTTTAAGAAATCGTAGAAATATTTTTGCTACCATATTTACATTCCAATCCTTCTACCCTCTGTTTGAGACCTTCATTTAGGAGTAAAATTACAATAATCCTTTCAAACGAGCACCTGGAAGCCAAGAGAAGCATTTTTTTTGTTGGCTGTATAGTCACAGTACATGAAAAAGCAAGGTCTTCTATTCCCAGAGTTCTTACCAGAGTGACACAAGCCTACGTCACAAAAAAATGGCCGCTAAACATGGTAAAAGGGTATGATGACATAGGCTTGTGTCAGTCACGTGATCGGAAGAGAATACCAGGCGCAGTTATATTATTGTACCATGATGAAAAAGTATCTAGTACTACTATAGTTTAGGAGATTTTAAAAGGTCACGAGGCCACTGAGTGAGTGGATATGTCTTGTTTAGGACATCCTATAAAGAATGCAAGTTTTATTAAATACAAGGTTAAAACGATGATATTCCCTATATTTTATGCTTTTATTATATTTTTAGGGTTCCGAAGTCAACAAGGAACCCTTATAATTTCGCCATGTCCGTCCGTCTGTCTGTCCGCGGCTTAGCTCAGAGACGCTTAGTACTAGAAAGCTGTAATTTGGCATGGATTATTATTACACACAGATACAAGTAGAAGAATAGGTACTAGATGTAAAGTTTGAGCCGTCGATCTTATTTCTGAAGAGATTTTGTCAAGCAAACCGGTGACAGTGACAGTTACTATCACCGGTCTGCTTTAGGAAATAGGCTTACTTCTTACCTCTTTCCTAAAGCAACCAACACATTGGTACGTATACAACTAAAAATTTGGCTTCAATATCATTTTATTCACCGCATGGAAATAAAGGTTTGCACTGCATGCCACTAAAAGCTTTGAAGGAGTTTAAAGTGCAAGAGAACCAAAATATTTCCACGGCTTATCTCAAAAGCTGAATCAAAAATGTTTCGTGGTACTAAAAGGACTCATGTTTGTTTTTTTATGTCGATATGAATATAACATTGGTGTCTTTGTTATCTGTAGGTACTATATTATGTTGGATTACGTGTCAGAACGTACGAACAAAAAGCTCCTCCACAACTTTATACATGTACATAATATGAGTAGATAATAATAGTACCTATTATTATTCATATTTCATATGACATGTTTTTGTTTGTCGCTGTAACTGAAATCTGTCTAGATAACATCGTCAGCGGTTTACATTACAAATACCTACTTAAAGTTACAATCCTTACCAACATAATATTCACATTTGAATGTAGGCACTGTTTTGTTCCAAGACAAGCTTTTCTCTTTATCTACATGTTGGATACCTAAGTGCCTTTCAAAAAATCTATTAATACCAGATTAATACTAATAATTTATGCTTCTAAGCTTAGTTTCATGCTTATAAATAAGAGGCACGACATCAAAAGATTCAAATGGAATCGAAATTGTAACCTAATCAACTAAACCTTTAACCTGAAATATTGATCGTGTAACAAAACCCTGTATGAGGTTACATACGATTCATTTCATACGAAAAAAATCGATAGATATTCCCAAGAATCTTGTAACTGTTGAAAGCCTTTGTTCGATTTATCTCCGACCGATGTAACAGAAAGGAATTTTATTCGAAGTCCTTGTCGATTTTCCACCTTATGTCGTAAAACTTAAGGCATTATATCTAAGGATATATATAGGGTGATGTTATTGAATTCCTCAGCGTTTCCCCTGCGGTGACTTCTTAGCTGGTGCTTTCGAGCAATATTTTAGTTATTGATCTACATAATCCCTTGTGAGAGAAACGCGAGGTTTTTTGATTGATAGATGATAGGATTTTCCGGAGATATTCAAAGTCATAGTAGGAAAACTAACTAATGCGTCGATGTAAGACTCTTATTGAAATCGAATCTTCAATTGGATTTACTTTTGTGGGTTGGGTGATCATTGAGAGTGTAAGGATCTTAGGTACGGTTCACCAACATAAAGAAACGAGTTATGATTCTTTTGATGGAAACTGAAGTTTGTATACAATTTCATATCAAGATGATTGTGATTTTGATTATCTAATCTAAATGCTTATATGTCGTGCTGTGTCTTGTATGTCATTCATAAGGAAACAATGTAGCTTTAGTGGGTACTAGTATGATTAATTGTTCTGTGCTTTAGTGCGGGATGTAGATGCCCAAGATGTTTGCAAGTTTATTGTTGGTGTAGAATGGAAGTGCAGATCTAGGTGTATTATGTTAAGGATACTTGCTTGTCACAAAGCAAATGCAATGGTAATTGAGATCAGACAGTGTCACTGCGCAAACAAAATTAGGCACAAGTGTTTAGCTTATCCTTACCAAGTAATACCATAGTTTGCAGTATTTGCTGATAGCATAACTTTTGTATTATTCTACAACATTTTAAGAGAAACATTCACTGGAAAAACAGTTTCCATTTGTAAGCAACATTAATACAACGTGTTAATGAATTAACGCAAAACTAGAAAGTAGTTTGTTTAGAATCGAGAGCAGAATCGAATTATCATGGTTTCAACATAGGTAATTTTTTTCAAAATATTACATTATTTGTTTGCAAAATTTAAAATTTTCTGAACCTGATGTCAACCCACCGCACGGGCACACTCACCCTACTTACTACCAAAACAAGATTATTAAAATGTATCCATGAGAACGTTAGCGCTTTCTTTTCGTGCTGAAATGATAACAAATCATTTTTTTGCCTCAAAACTTAAAATGCGAATAACTTTAAATTTTATCTATCAAAATAATGAAATTATTGTTTCAATCTAATTATTTTGTTATAAATCAGTTGGGGTGTTTGAGGTTTTGCGCTAATTCATTAACACGTTGTATAGTCAAACAAAACTGTTTTAAACTTAAAACAGAAAGAACCTCAACGGGGCTGTGAACTTGTCATAGCCCCCATTCAAATTAGGTCCCTATTCAAAGCTGGAAGACAACCTCGCTAGTCCAATTTTCCGCATGAACTGTAATTAGGGAGGCGAAGTCCACTTTCTTGCTCCCACATTGGGGACACGTACTTCGAACGTGTTAACCAAGTTTTCCTTCCAAATCACAACAGTAACTAAGTAGTGTCAATTCACACGTAGGTACCACAACCACACCACAGCCATAACCACACCACAACGACGCCATGTGGTCGGGCGTATATTTTGTATTGAAAATGAATGTTACAATTTACACGTACCACATTTTGCCGTTGTTATCGACCACCTGTGTAATACGACCACATCGCAACCACAACGCGACGGCAACGCCACCACCGGCGGCGGCACCGCGGCCACATCGCCTCGACATGCCGTCAAGCCGTGTTTCCTCTACGAAAGCCGGAGTATAACTGCACATGACCACGTGGTTACCACATCGCAAAGACAGCGACAACGCAACGACATCGACATTTTGTCGGTACCACAACGCAACTGCAAAAAGCCGCTGCGACACTATTCACACGTAACCACAGCTTGACCACATTTTGTCGCTGCGACGTGGTGTGGTTGTGGTACGTGTGAATTGACCCGTTGATACACGAAACGAAAACGAAGGAAAATGATTAAAAACAAAACGACAAAAGAAATCAAGAGCCGTATAAGCTAAATGTGCTCTTCCTCAAGACACTTTTCGTCAATTGCTTCATTCTTTTTTGTTTCACTTGTAACTTTTCCTTTTCACGAGGCTACGTCACTCCGATATTGTTAGGGTTTGGAGCAATATGGTAATGGCTGCCAACCAGCTATGAAAAATTCATGAAGTTCATTCGCAATTTCCATGAAAAAAGCGAATGGCATTCTTTTTCTTTAGTTAAAATTGTGATAATGGCTGATAGTAAATAATAAGAATTGTTTTTAGGATTTCTCTAAATACAGGGTGACAGGGTAAACAGTAGAATTACTTTTAGGAATGATTGTACCCACTGAACAACTTTCTTTTAGAAACCAATAGGAAAGAAAACAAAAATGTTGGACTTTCCACACTAAATGCAATCAGCTGATCGAAAGTGTGCATAAAAAGTTGAAATATTTTTCTGTAAGTGAACTGAAATGAACTGAACCAAACAGGGTATATGTTTTCATTATACTAAAACACTGAAGGTGACAAGAAGGGAGTCTTTTTTTTTATTGTCGATGGGTTTGCTCTTGACCTCAATCTAGTCCACAGGACAAAGATGGGGTCGAAGATGTAGCGAGCTTACCCAGAATGGTACTGGCACTCCTGCACACTGACGGAACGCAGCAAGCTGCTTGGCGCCAGACTCCGGCAGGTCGCGAGCCAGGCGGCGGCGTCATACTCCACTACGCAACAAAATGTGGGTTGGTTCGGGGAGGGAAATTAGTGATAAACCCTGATAAGATACCCAAATAGGTATTAAAAAGAAGTTACTTTACAGGGTGAAATTGATATCATTAACATCATTTTAAACTAAGACTCTACCCATCGAACTGAACAGTTTTTACTATGGGAGCAATCAGATCGGATCCAAAAAAAATCAGCTGTTACATACATTTGAGTCGAGTACGCATTGCAGTTCAGTATGGAACCGTTGATTTTTTTGTTGCTCCGATTGGTTTGCTCCCATCGTAAAAGTTGTTCAGTTTGATGGGTAGACTCTTAGTTTAAAAGGATGCCAATGTTATGAATTTCACCCTGTATAAGTATCTTGATTATACTTGAACAGAATTACTGTTATTAGTCACGATTGCGTATAAAGCATTAAAATGTACATGATTAAACGAATAAATATATTATTGATCGCATATCTTTGACATAATTGTAAAACATGATTGTATCAAAATACTGATTATTATTTGACTACATACAATATATTTTATTTTTATCTTCTCAATAAAAAAAAGGTTAGAAAATAACGCTAAATTGTGTTTTTAGCTCGAATTTTTTTTTTTTATAACAAGATTATGTTTAAATAGTAATGAAATGTTGATGACGTCACAACTCATTACTTAGTACAAATCATACATAACGCATGTTTTGACGTCCGATAAAGAGTAGCTGATTTGACTAGTTGTCAAGTAGCCTATTCAGTTATGATGTGAAACTATTGGCTATGTGCACGACACTAGCGCCATCTAGCGCAACACGGCCCCGTGAATTATTTGTACATAAAATGTTAGGATAAAGTTTGTTATTTTATATTAAAATAAAGTAAAAACTAAATAAATTAGCTATATTGTCGATATTAAAAATATTATAATACCTAATTGGCTGAAATTCCCATTCTTTGTTACGAAATTCTCATACAAACTTTCACCCCCGTTTTCACACCTTTGGGGGTTGAATTGCGAAAAATCTTTTTTTTGTGAACACCTAGATAGTAATAAAAACATCCCTGCCAAATTTTAAGTCATCATCATCATCATCATCATCTCAGCCGATGGACGTCCATTGCTGGACATAGGCCTCCCCCAAGGAAATCTCCAATTAAATATTGCATGCTCATGGGCAGATCACAGAGCTCTATCTAAAATACTGTTCACCACCTTTATATTACCTGTGTCGCAATAAAGTTTTTGAAGTTTGAAGTTTGAAGTTTGAAGGATCGCCATAACGACCGGTCCTGCGCTGCCCTCATCCAACGTTTTCCCACCGCCTTCACCAGGTCGTCGGTCTACCGTGTGAGGGGCCTACCCACGCTGCGCTTTCCTGTACGCGGTCGCCACTCGAGAACTTTTCGGCCCCACCGGCCATCGGTTCTGCGAGCAATGTGCCCCGCCCACTGCCACTTAAGTTTAGCAATTCTTTGGGCTATGTCAGTTACTCTGGTTCTTCTGCGAAATTTTAAGTATTAGTATTTATTAGTTTAGATATTTGAGAATTGAATAAGTGTGCGGATTTGCATAGATTCAAGCAAATCTGACACAGCTTCGCCGGGAAAAGTACGTTCTGCCACAGCGTGCGCTGCGATCGACTTGACAGTTCCCAACACCCACTTCGCACATAGCCAATAAACCTACATAATAATAGTAAACTTCTATGATTAATCCTAATTGAATACTGTTTCACCCCTTTCAAAAACTCCCGAAATTGTCTTTCAAGTTTCCCAGAAGTAAGTTAGTTGACTAACGAGCTACCTAACGAAGTTAAAGCTGTTTAAGTAAAGGGGTAGATATTTCAGTTTCACTAAACGACAAAAGAGACGTGAACCCTTCATATAAGAGGCCAGGATAGATTCTGGTACTTTGAGTGTGACTAGATAATTTGTGTGACATTGTCCAAGATATTTATTTATTTATTTTATTTATATAAAAGTGTGTTGACACCTACTAATATGTGTCCTGTGATAGCAGTACTGTACTGGGCCTTTACCCGCACATTCGAACTTCGCAATTACGTGAACCTTTTTGTTCCAATGTCAACTCTATTACAATGAAGTGCAGACCGAAACAATGGCGATATGTCGAACATCGAAAGTCCGGGTACAGGGCCTGTGCTTTAGATTTAGACGATCATCACACTGAACTAGATACTTACTTTCACTATGGGCCCAACATTGAAATCCCTTAAGAAATCGCTGTTCCATACATTTCGGTCGAGTCGCCATTGACATTGGCGTTTTCTATGGAAATACAGATCATTTTCACAATTTTATATTTCCCCCCTGGTAAAAGTTGCTCAGTTTGATGATTTGACGATTTTTTCGTTTTTATATTATGCTCTTTTCATCCGATGTTACGAAGTCAATTGTTAATAGATTTTGAGTAAGTTCTTTGTACCACTCAGAATACTGATTTTAGCGAATAATGATTCGCTTGGACTTTTGGAAAGGTTCTAAATATAAGTCGAAGATGTCGAACACTTCATAAATAGAAATTGACACTATCAGCTATCGATCTGAGGTTAAATAATCCTCTTTGCTTCGGAGGTCTCCAAAACAAAGTATAGACATTACTTCAGCAGTCAATTAGCCTTTCCATTGCCAGATGCTTATCCTTTCAAAGAGTGACTAAACTGGCAACACGACCCAGCTGTTGTCAAGTAATTATTCGCGATATTGCGTCGCTATAAGAATTAATGTCCTACTCAAGAGTCTCAATTATCTAATATCATTCTAGAGGTAGACACGTTAATAACATCGTTTTACCGAAACTAGCAATAAAACTCATGTAATTTGTTTGAGAGCTTCCTGAAATTTTGTGATAGCAAAAGTTGCGGATGGAATATTTTTATGTGCCGAAGAGTTCTCGTACTTTGTAAAGATTAAGAAATGGCCGTTAACACATTAATATGTATTCAAAACTGACCTCTATTGGGTTGACCCTGATTCCTGCCACAGCATAGATACGCTAGTTTGTTTAACTGGATATAGGTTCTATAGCCAGTTGGTACTTTAAAAAAAAAACATATTTAATATTACGCCTTATCAGCACAATCAGGTGGGAAATACCCGATACAGTTTTAAAAGCAAACTAAAACTAATTCATATTAACACACGCTTTATTTAAACCGTACGTGCTAGGATTGCTATTACCGTAAAAGCTTGTCCGTTCTAAAGTCAACTTTATTGCAAACGAATAAGGCACTAACATTCTTGCGATTGCAATGTTAGGTGTACTGGGAAACCCGAACAATTAGTTCCAGCCGTTGCTTGTTATGGTGTGCAGTTGACACATATTAGAGAAGCAAAACGTTCTGATTATTATTGTGCTGTGTAATGTTCGCCTGTTATACATATAATGAACCTGCTAGTGTTCAATTTGAAAGCTTTGAATTCAAAAGCAATATACTCGTAGCTTCCGCGTTTCAACGACACAAAGCCAAAGTTTTGTATGAAGTAGTATTAACCTAGACTATTCCTATGAGACACACTGCGCTGAGGCTGGGCAGTGAGCTTGAAAGGAGGTTCAACATGAAACGTGGACGTATGTATACAGACACAATGCCGAGCATACGAATCTTCAAGAGAACCGGTATCCAGGGTAATGATTATGCTGATGAGCTGGCAAGGGCTGGGTCCTTAGACTACTTATTAGGACCGGCCTTGCGGTAGCATTTCCCCTCTGCCACGGTATAAGATCAATGATCATGTACATTCAACATTCAATTTTATAACTTATCACTAAACAAGACAGCCTATTGTTGCGAAACAATAATTTCGAACTTAGAACGTTTGGGGTTTACACGAGACTACTTTTCATGATTTTGAACATTCAAAATTAGAATCTAAAGTCATAGGGAATAAAATCCAAAGTTGCGGATAACATGTTACCTCGCCCCCCGCAAAAAGTGGCAGAAAGTTTGTTAGTAGAATGACACGTGGTTACGCCTATATTAAGTAGTGCTGGGTCAGAATGAAATATGGTCAGACCACAACCAAGTGTGGGAATTCCGGCATACAACTTAAGAATGGCAATTAAGGAACGGGTTGTTAACCACAACACGGGTTGTATAACACACAGGCTGGAGTGGTCTGCCCTCGCAGGTCTACATTCGATTCGATAGATTTTCAGGATATAGAAACGCTTGGCAGAATCAGAAATGGGCAAATGCGTGGCACTTTGATAATAAACAGGATGAGCTGCAAGTTCCATTTTACTGGTTTTAATAGATTGTCACCAGATATTTTAGACAGGAACATTAACAGACCACAACATTAACAGACACTTTGTATTCATCCATTAACAATGTCTTTTTCGTATTTTTCATCGTACTTCTAGCCGTGTCCATTATATTCCTTTGTTTCAATGTATTCGTTAGTATTCCTTTTACCGCAAGGTTAACTAATGGTGACAAAGAGAGCTGACGGCATCACATTACATTAATTTCTGGTAAGAAAATAAAATTAGTTTTGCCCATGACATATTTTCTTGGTAATAAGACTAAGCGTGTTGTTAACGTGTGACAAATTTTGCTACGTGTTTCAAATGCTCTAATAGCAAGTAAAGTAGGTACATTCTAATTGTAATCTTCTGTTTGTTGTTTGAATGTAAGAAACTTAGTTATTTTATTGATAGTTTGTAGTGAACATACTTGCTAATCCGAGGGTCGCGGGTTCGAATCCAGCATGGGGAAAATATTTGTAAGATGAATATGAATATTTATACCCAACCCAAATGAGTGATGGATCAAATTAAAGATTGAAAAATTAAGTCTCGAGCGGGACTTGAACCCGCACTCTTCCAAACCGGGGAAGTGCGTTATCCAATTTCGCCACCGAGTCCACTAGCCAGAGAACGAAATTTTTAATCTGTTGCGTCTTGACGGGACGTGAGCGCCATCTACTGGAAGTTATTAAACTAGACAACCCGCAAGTCCAGCATTACAACTGGAATTCATAGGGTATAGACATACCACGGTACGGTATATTCATGGCTGTAACATGTTTAAAATCAATAAAATTTGAAATGAGTGATGGATGTTTGTATCTATAAAAATTACGAGTTGTATATAGGTATATGGCTCTAGAGTGCGATTTTTGAATCTCATTCGCTGCGTTCAGCAGTTGAAAATGTCAAAACTACTGTGGAGATATGCATCTTTCTGCTGCTGATTTGACTTTCAGAAATCATACTTCAGGAGTGCGATTTTTGAAAGTCAAATCAGCAGCAGAAAGATGCGTATCTCCATAGTAATTTTGACATTTTCAACTGCTGAACTCAGCGAATGAGATTCAAAAATCGCACTCCTGGTCATCATAATACAAGTCCATGCTAGATTCTGTTACATTTAATGGGACTATTCTATGAATACAGAACATGTACAGAAACTTTACTACGCTATTGTTAGAATTTAAAGCCCGGTATGACCAGGACTTTATTCTAGTACTATCATGGAATCGGCATTTGAACTATCCAAGACGTTCCCACTTTGAAACGTACAATAATTTAAGAAACAAAAGGAAAGAGAATTTGCATTCTAAAGTCAGAAAACTATTTAAAGAATTTGATCAGCAAAACACAAGGCCGTGAGACAAACTACTTGTAAACTATTTATAAAAAATTATTTGTATTTCTATTTATCTATACTCCATTCCAAATAGGGGCGAAAAGAAGGTAAAAAAGGTTCTTTATAGTACATACTTTAAAGAAATTATGAATATTGTATCAAACAACAAAATGATGATCTTGAAAGACCTAAAGAAGCAGTGGTTCGCACATGTGGTCCGTCTTTGTTTCAATGAAGCTTTTTTAAAGACTGTTATCAAAAAAATCCGTCAGATGGCGCTAGTAGTAACCATATTGACAATTCGAAAAAAACATCTTTAAAATTTCTAAAAAAATTGTAATAAAATTATTATGACTTCGTTCAAATCGTTATGATCGTCATCGTATTAATTTATGAACAAATTTGTCCATAAACTTAGAAATCGAGAAAAATACGTTTTTGGCAAGGATTAGTTTAGTAATTACTGGGGCAAATTTTTGTTATCAAAACGTCTCATTGATTATAATCAAAGGACATTATGAGAGGGGTTAGAAATGCAAAGTAGCGCTTTTGCTTAGAAGACGACTGTCGCCACTTGTCTTCCTACTCACGCAGCTACTATTAGTTATGCCCTCGCTCGTACAACGCCGTGCCTTATGGTGTTATGCAAATCATTGCATAACCGTGTGGCACGCGATCCATGCCTACTTTGCACTACTAACTTCTTTCGGCGATTAATTCAAGATGGCGGCAACTTTTCTGAATTTTTGACTTAGGATTCGTGTTCGGAGATGGCAGAAACCCCCAGATATTGGTTTTGGAAGCAATCGTTTGAAAAACAAAAAAGTTCAAGATGGCGACCACTTTTTTGAACTTTTGTCTTCGGATTCGTGTTCTGAGATGGTAGAAACCTCCTGTTGCAAACTTCTTTGCATAATATTATTTTTTTCCTTTTGATTTGTACTTTGTTTTGTTTTTTGTGGTTTTGACAGGCGCAAAAGGTTAAAACTCGTAAACAGCCTGTCCACGGATGCAGCTATCATGAGCATGAGAAGATTCATCGCACGTCGGGGAGCTCCAGCACAAATTTACTCTGACAACGGAACGGCTTTCGTCGGCGCGAGTCGTGTGATGAGAGCTTTATATGGAGAAGCAGCGGAAAACTTCGCAGCCAACGAGGCTATCGAGTGGCGGTTTATTCCACCGGCAGCTCCCTTTATGGGTGGAGCCTGGGAGCGCCTCGTCCGAAGCGTTAAAACGGCGCTGAAGGTGACGCTTCGGGATCGGACGCCAACAGAAGAGGTACTCGCGACATTGCTGGCGGAAGCGGAGGCGACGGTCAACTCACGGCCATTGACACACGTATCTCCGGACCCTGAGTACCCGGAGGCGCTGACGCCCTTTCATCTGATTTACGGGTCTTCGTCAGGGCGGTCGATTCCGTATGCTGCGACAGATAGCGACCTCAACTGCAGAGTTGGATGGAGGAAGGCGGTGAGGTTGGCAGATCACTTCTGGCGACGATGGGTGGCGGAATACTTACCCACTCTATTACCGAGAAGGTCAGGTGGTTCGGCGCCTAACTTGGCTATTGGAGATCCAGTGTTAGTGGTGGACAGTGGTCTGCCCCGAGGAACGTGGCCCAAAGGTCGTATCGAGCGTGTCTATCCTGGGACTGACGGGACAGTGCGCGTTGTGGACTTAAGGACCTCAGCGGGTTTGATTTTAAAGCGCCCAGCTAGGAAAATTGTTTTAATACCAGCCTAAATGGTCCTATGTCCGTATGGTATAGGTAATCCTTGTATATATTTGTATTATATTTGTCAATTCTTGATGTGCAGGTGAAAATGTTTGTGTTGCGTTGTGTTGCGGGTCGTGGGCGCCCCAGTAAAAGTTTAAAATTGTTTTGCAAATGTCTTCATTGTGCACTAAGGTATAAGATGTTTTTATATTACATTATTGTACAGATTTAGGGTTTGCTTGTTTTTTGTTATACTTTGGGGGGAGAGAATGTTGCAAACTCCTTTGCATAATATTATTTTTTTCCTTTTGATTTGTACTTTGTTTTGTTTTTTGTGGATTTGACAGACGCAAATAAATTCCTTTCCACATAGCAAAGGTTTTTGCTTTATTAAAGAAAATAACTGTTTTGGAGCTCTGCGAGCTCAGTAACACCCCCAGATATCGATTTTGGAAGCAATCGGTTAAAAAACGGAAAAGTTCAAGATGGCGGCCACTTTTTGAATTTTAGACTTTGGATTCTTGTTCGGAGATGGCAGAAACCCCCAGATATCGATTTTGGAAGCAATCGGTTGAAAAACAAAAAGTTTAAGATGGCGGCCACTTTTCTGAATTTTTGACTTAGGATTCGTGTTTGGAGATCGCCGAAACCCCCAGACATTTATTTTGGAAGCAAGCGGTTTGAAAAACAAAAAAGTTCAATATGACTGCCACTTTTCTGAATTCTGACGCCAGATTACCTAGTGTTAAGAGATCGCAGAAATCCCAATGTCTGCCGCTCCGTCATGCGTCATCGTATGTGATCTACCTAAGTAAACTTAAATGCCATGCCAGGCCGCGCGGATCGATTGAGTGCGTCCATACCATTCCGCATAACACTGACAATGCTCTGCGTGACGTAAGAAATACCTAATAATATTGATGTTACAAGCAAACGGATTTTCAATGATTTCTGCGACATGGAAAGTTTCGGAAATAAAGTTACTTTGTGTTTGATTGAGACGTTTTAAGAGATATTAGCAGATTACCGACTTGATCTATTTTAAGATGTCGTTCAAGGCTTAAGAGAACTCGTTTAATTCGTCTTCAAAATCGATTGTCAGCGCGGTTTATTAATTCGGAACAATAACGGACCTTAGTGAGCACCTTGTGCAGCGTGGGTGTTTATCTCCCAGGGTACAGACCGATTTTGCCGCCTCCTTATCTTGATAAGAAAGCCTATGTTAAAGATAAAGGAGTGACCGAAGCGACCGAAGCCAGCTCAAAATTTTTTAGCACAACCTATTCGAGTTGTGATCAGACATCTTTTCGTTTATCCATTCAAAAATAGACTTTAGTCTTCAGTATCATGGGTACAATCACACCTTAAAGTAATGCAACTGTTTATTCTAACACCCTGTAGTATAGTCAGAACTCAATCAATTTATATTTCTGCCACTCCTAGTAAAGTGCTTGAGGTATGTGAGTGAGTAGGTATACTCCGAAAAAAAAATGCAATTAGTAATTAGTCCCGGCTCAAACCGTAAAAGCGTTTTAGTTCTAAAAAATGCCAGTGCGCTACAGACTATTGGCTGTTTCACTCGCTACCCTAATCCTTATATTCATCAGCCATCAAAACACTGACAAGAGTATCGAATTTTTATAAAATGATCACGGTCTGAAAAGGTTTCATGGCCCTGCTTCTGCGATCTTCTTTTTTTCGTCTTTAATAAAAACGGAGTATAGTAGCCTATTCATTTGGTCGGTTTTAGCTAGATTCACTGTATAATTCGTCCCCTTCGAGGGAAAACTCACTAACTGTCATTTTTGCCAAAATGAGTTATTAACACCCCCATACTCAGAATTACCTACTCTATATTTCTGTCTCACTCACGTTTAAATATCTGTCATACTTTCCGAAATACGATGGTGGAAAAGTAACCAAGTACAGCTTTTGTTCTGAATTCAAACAGTAGAAATAACTAACTCGAGCTTTATTTCCATCCAATAATAACTAATGGCGGTTAGTGACTTTTACCCATTCACTAACGGCACTTAGTATCTTTGTCAAAAAAAAAAAATTATCACTAAGTGCAATTAGTGATTTTTCCACATAACTGAGAACCAGCTATAAATTGCTCTTTTGCTTAACACGTCTATCCCGTAGAGGTTTTGAATGGTTAGTTATATTAAAAAATCATCAAGTTCACTAAAAGTGGGAAAACTTCAATATTCAAATTCAACTTATTACAAAAGTCACTAACTGTTATATTTTGTCGAAATCAAAAAGATGGAAAACTAACTATCCCTTTTCTCTTTTCTTGTGTGATGATTGGACATCTACACGTTTATTCACTAAATGAGGATTATTTAAAAGATTATTAACTGCTAACAAAAAATGTATTCCCTTTAAGTTTAATGTTTTTATGACGTTTTAAACTTCAAACCTCAATATCTCAAAACTATGTTTTTGTAGTTAGTGACTTTTCCCTCTAAGGACGTATGTATACATGCAAAATGCTACGAAATAGTAGAAAAAACAGCTTGAAAGCAATCTGGCCTAGAAAGTTCACATGGCTCTATTATGAGACAGCATGGACGCTGGCGCTGCAACTTTCCTCGTGAATGCAATTTCAAGCTGTCAGATTTTCACCAACTTCCTTATACAGCTTCTGTTGGAGATTGTTGAAATAAAGTACCTACTTGACTGGGACTGCACCAAAATGCAGTTTCGTTACATAGTTTGTATTTAACAATTTGAGTCGAGATTTGCGAAATATTTACATGAAAATTTGTTTGGTAATGAAGATTGTATGCTATTTTATTTATATTTGTGTTTGTGGAAGCTTATACTCTTGACTTTGTGCAACGATCTTTTGAGAGTATTTCCCTTTATGAATAAAGTGTGTGTCTGGAAAGATATTCTAAAAAAAAAAATTGTAACAAGGTGTCGCTGTCGACTATTATGTGTCCATGTCGGTGGTCTACAAAGAGTACCTACTTTTTTTGTGGTCTATTCTGTTCTGATAACATTTTACGGACTTGCCTTCTTAACAAAAAGTAATACATATGCTACTTTGATAATTAATAAATAAATTAAAAATAACCGGTACTATAAATACAAAACAATATTGATGCTGGTGGCTAGATACAGGGTGTGCCTCGTATTTAATATCCATTTAGCTTAGTATTAATTGCATACATTGCTTTGTCGATTAAACGTATATTTAATGTTTATTTTATACACATAAAGCGCATTCCAATATAAATATGACAAATTATTGTAGGGAGTATAATATAAGCTGCCATTACATATTTGAGCGTGACAGCTTCGAGAAAAATCGAAGACTCAATTTCACCCCAAATGGCAGCGAGCGGTCCGGTTTGAACGTCAAATGTCTATAATAAAATAATAGATATCAGGCTTTGCGAAATTTTTGCGAAGGGACCCCTAAAACGATAAAATTTTATCTTCATGTCTAAAATACGTAGTAGGTACTTACTATTCTTACTATGTATTTTAGACATGAAGATACAATTTAAAATGCTACGTAATTGAAACTGTTCTGCCTGCCGCTGCCACTTTGTTACTGATTTCTCACATCAAAATCACAACCAAACCAAATACATAAGCACTTAAAAAAAATATCGGAATCATAGTATTACGTACAAAAGAAGAACAGTAGTAAATGATCTAACGCTCGCTAAATAAATCGATGTCGCACACTTACACACCCTGTCGTTTTTTGACTACATTCAAAACCATGGTACAATAATATTATTGAAGATCGGAAGAGAATACCAGGCACAGTATATACTGTGCCTGGTATTCTGACTGACCACGTGACTGACACAAGTCTACGTCATCATACCCTTTTACCATGTTTAGCGGCCATTTTTTTGTGACGTAGGCTTGTGTCACTCTGGGAATAGAAGACCTTGTTTTTTTAGACTATGATTCAAAACTATCGAATTTTCATAACGAAATCCCCCTGTTCTGTGGTCTCACACCTTACAACCCGCCACAGCATAGAACATTATAAGAGGGGTTAGAAATGCAAAGTAGCGCTTTTGCTTCGGAGACAGCTGTGCCACTTGTCTTCCCGCTCACGCTGCTACAACTACTCATGCCCTCCCGCTCGCACCACGCCGCGCAACTTATGGTGTTATGCAAATCATTGCATAACCTGTGGCGACGCGTTCCAGGTCTATTTTGCACTTCTAACCCCTTTTATAATGTTCTTTGCGCTACAGCATCGCTGCTTAGCCTTGCAGCGAGATAGTAGAGCTGCACTAATAGTGAAGGCAATCTAATACAGGAACTGTAATATCCATTAGTGGCATTTACATAGTAATGCATAGACATAAACTCTAGCGATAGACAAGCACGTACAAAACTCTTTGGGAACATTAGTGCCATCTAGTTTACATAAAACAGAAACTACTATTATTTGGTCAAAGAGCATCACCGGCCAAGACAGATGCGACAGTTCATATTTATGTTGGGTATTATACTTACTATCTGGGCATCCTCGACTACTTACGTGCAGACCACTGAAATATGTACCTGATATTTTAGAATTAGATACTTATTCATAACTTTTGATTGTGTGAACTGTGAACAGATTACTACGAAACAAACATTAAGATAATCAGTTAAAAAAGATACACAAATTAAATAATACTATGCGAATGAAAAGAAAAATAGTAACGAGACCACGGAGATGCAAATATCGTTGCTAACCGCCACCCGGCACAGTGGATCCGTTCTGAAAAAAGACGGACTTAGGACCTAAAGTCGGAATTTCGTGCTGATTTTTTTAAAGAAGAGATAATAACTATCCTAGTAACTTTTATTCTTTCAGTAAAATCTATGGGATGCATGGTTTATGAGAAAAAAAAAATTATACATTTTTTTTTTGTATGGAGAAGAACACCTTTTATTTTATTTCTTGACTTGGTTCAATTTGGGACGGGATTGGCTTACGTTTTATGAAAGACCAAATAATACTGGACCCAAAAAAAATATAACTAGTGCAGTTATTTGCAGCGAAGCGAGAAATTAAGTGTCAAAAATTTCATTTTTTTTTTCACATATTTTGCAAAGAGTACACGTTTTTGCCAAACTTTTTGTATATTTTCGTGTACCTGCTGCTAAATTAAAAATGTTAATGTCATTTTTAGGCAGAAATAATCAAGATGACAGGTACTTTTTTTTACTTTACCGATTTAATTTTTGTGGAGAAATAGATTAAGATGGGTGACCAATCCTGCCATCGCAAATTGAAACGCATAGTCCTTCCTTTCACATTCAAGTGACAGGATAAGAATGAATACCTAATTTGGGTATATTAACAGGACAATGAATAATTTAAAGTCATTCTTATCCTGTCACTTGACTGTGAAAGGAAGAACTATGTGTTTCAATTTGCGATGGCAGGATTGGTCAGCCATCTTAATCTATTTCTCCTTGACCGATAGTAGTCCCTTTTCTTTAATAACAAAAATGAAATCGGCAAAGTAAAAAAAAAAGTACCTGTCATCTTGATTATTTCTGCCTAAAAATGACATTAAAATTTTTAATTTAGCATCAGGTACACGAAAATATACAAAAAGTTTGGCATAAACGTGCACTCTTTGCAAAATATGCGAAAAAAAAATGAAATTTTTGACACTTAATTTCTTGCTTCGCTGCAAGTGACTGCACTAGTTATATATTTTTTGAGTCCAGTATTATTTGGTCTTTCATAAAACGTAAGCCAATCCCGTCCCAAATTGAACCAAGTCAAGAAATAAAATAAAAGGAGTTCTTCTCCATACAAAAAAATAACTTATATTTTTTTTTCTCATAAACCATGCATCCCATAGATTTTACTGAAAGAACAAAGTTACTAGGATAGTTATTATCTCTTCTTTAAAAAAAATCAGCACGAAATTCCGACATCAGGTCCTAAGTCCGTCTTTTTTCAGAACGGATCCACTGTGCCCGGTCGCGATCAATGAGAATTTAAAACGCTGAGTCGCGATGATGACTTTAGCTGTCAATAAATCTTTTTCATCTCGAGGTAAAAGGTAAATCAAATAATTGTTTTCCCATTAATGTTTTTCCCATGAACAAGTATAAAAATATGATCTCAAGTGAACGATCTTAGCGTCATTTTCAATTTCAATCCTCGTCTGGCACCCGCCTTAAGTTCATTATATTGTGCATGTATTGTGCCTATTTTGTGCCCTCTGATTTAAGTCTCTTGATTCATCTATGATCATTAATACCCGTCTCTTTTCCTTAAATGTCGCTTTTTGGGTGCCGAAACGAGACAAAAAGTAATGGACTTACCCAATCTTGAGGAAATTAATAGACTTACCTATTTTCTAAAATTTTAATTTATAATTACATATCCTTATAATTTTACATACTTACCTTATATTCGAATAAAAGTATCCCGTAAAACAACTTTCAGGCGGTTTTTATAGTGATAACTAATTTAAATACATCAATATAAAATTAAAATGATTATTGAAAAAAATGACAGATTGGTATTCAGATTGGTTTGTCATTCCCATTAGCATAGAGTAAACTAACATCAATGCGGTTTGTACACCGCATTGCAGAGTAACATGCAGTTTCTACTGAACACCGTATCTAGTACTGGTACAGTACATTGATATCGTTGTAGTAATGCAAATGGAACAGTTTGTTTATTTTTAATCCTTTTAAGCACAATACAAATGTCACGATGTTCACCTTTTAAAGTGACAGAAGTGTAGTATGACATTTATCAATGTAATGCACTTTCAAATGTCACGATGAGACAAGAGTTCCGTGATAGGTGGGATGATTAAAATCAAATTACAAAACAAACATTACAAATAAATAAGAGATATTATCTCTATCACTGGGAAACATAATTCCAACCTCAAACCCTAAATATGATGTCTATTAGACTTTTTGATCCTTAAGGTATAAGAAACAGGATCGATTGGCATCAAAAAAAGTGTTTGTGAAAATTGCAGTTACATTTTTTTTAAAAGGTACGTTTTTTTCAAAATCTGTGGTTCAAATGTTTCAAAAAGTTAAAGCTATAGAACATTTTCGTTTATCTACAATGGTTAATACCTACCGTACTGCACTGTCTAAAAAATTAACCCTGTAGGTATATCTCGTCCTCGATATTACTTATATATAATATGCTCCGTAGTACGCATAGATTTATATATTACTAGCGTAAGGATAGGCCCGTCAGAATATTTTACAAAAACCTTCTTCAAAGAAACAAAAATTTGCGCCATCTGTCATAACTCGTATACGAACTATATCGTGTCATATATTTTCGAGTGCTCTAAACTGACATTTTTCCTTGCATTTTAGAGGCAACGAACTGGGGACAATAGTCAAGCTCATAGGCCATGTCCTTACGCTAGTAATATATATGTCTTTGGTAGTACGTTTGTTTTCTTTAGAATCCTCATCAAAATTTCAGTTCTTCCATCAGTGGTTGCGAAAGTATAAAACGACGCCAACTTTACACATATTTCATAAAATAAATTATAAGGCGTTTACCAAAAATTAGCGACCTCATACAAAAAGAGACAGAGAGATACGGGGAGGCACTTGCCGTGTCACTTGACATATCCAAAGCCTTTGACAGGGTCTGGCATGCAAGCCTTATAAGCAAGCTTCCATCATATGGAATTCCGATTGACCTATGCGACTGGATAGCTGACTTCTTGAGTGAACGATGCATACGAGTAGTCATTGATGGATACTCATCGGATCAAATGGCTATTAATGCCGGTGTTCCTCAGGGGTCAGTTCTGTCAGCTACTTTATTTCTGCTGCATATAAACGACATGCTTGTGCCCGGAACCTTTGGGTATGCTGACGACAGCACTGTTTCTGACAGATATCTGTCCGGTGCAGGGGTCAAATTGGATGTTACTCAGTCTTGTCGAGAGGCCATGGTGCAGCGATTAAACTTGGCCCTTGAATTTGTGTCCGACTGGGGTGACGCTAATCGGGTCAGTTTCAACGCAAACAAAACACAGGCGTGCCTTTTCTCCACAAAACGGAGTCCCTTCGCTTTGACTCCGACTTTCCGAAATGTGTCCATACCGATAGCTGATCGCCTGGAGCTCCTGGGCATTAACATATCGTCCGATTTGAATTTCGGGCGGTATATTGAGTCCATGGCGAAAACCGCAGCGAAAAAACTGGGCGTCCTTTCGAAGGTCAGACGGTACTTCACTCCGGGACAGCTTCTACAACTTTATCAAGCACAAGTCCGATCGTGTATGGAGTACTGCTGCCATCTTTGGGACGGGTCTGCCCAATACCAGCTGGCCGCGTTGGACTCAATCGACAGGCGTGCCAGGAAGCTCATAGGTGATCCAACCTCTGTGGCGAAGCTACAAAGTCTTGAGCATCGTCGCAAGGTAGCCTGTCTATCTGTTTTTTATAGGATACATTTCGGAGAGTGTGCGACGGAATTACACGATTTAATACCTCCGTCTCCCTTTCATCTGCGGGGGACGAGACGCAGGCTGGGTTTCCACCCTTATGTCGTTGACCTACCAGCAATTCGCACGAAGAAGTTTGCTTCTTCTTTTATAATGCGCACGGCTAAGGAGTGGAACGCACTGCCTGCGGACCTGTTCCCTGAGCAATACAACCTGGGCCTCTTCAAGGCAAGAATGAATAGGCATCTTTCTAGGTAAGCATGCTACATCTTCGGCCTCATCATCACTCAACATCAGGTGAGATTGGGGTCAAATGTTTACCTATCGAACATAAAAAAAAAAAAAAAAAAAAAAAAAAACATTTGAAATACGAGAATGGATTGCTTCCTCAAAAGGGAAACATTTTGGGTATCCAAAAAGTTTTTATTTCTCATCTACATATTTTGCATATAACCAAAGAGTTTTCATTACATCTAAGAAAATGGAGAACTGGCAGCGATCTGTCAAAAAAAATGACGTTAAGCCAAATACTTCAATTAAAAATAAAAAAGTTTTCTTCCTTTTTAGTTTTTATGGCTTTTCGATCAATAAAAAGTTATTATTCCGAAATCCAAATCCAATTAAATAATCCCAAAATAATGGCTCTTTGGTGCCCGTTTTTCAAACTGTATTAAAATATTTAATAAAAACTATGAGATTATACTATTAATATATTTTTCAACACACTTGCTCATAAAATGGCTCTTATTTCACGGCAACTAGGCACATAATGATACCTATAATCAAACTGTGACTTTTTCATTACTATTATTCACTAGTAAAATAATGTTTTTTTTTATAGGCTCAACCAATAAAAAACATAAAAATTGATTTGTTCTTAAAAAAGTTTCGATCCAAAAAGATCGTGTTCAATAGTACAAATAAATTAATGTACCTATTGCTTGCTCATTTCATGCAACTTCGTATTTAAACAGATAATTTCAACTTGCACGGTTTTAATAAATAAAACTTTCACTCAAATATAACTTTTGTTTTCTCTGTAAAAAAGAAAACTTTGAATTCCTCATTTTGTACGTGGCTATTTAAAACGAAACGCGATACCTACGCGAAAAGAAAAAAACATATTCCTTTTTTAGTCTATGGACGATCGCCATAGATGCGCGCGCATACGAAAACAGATAAATTTTTTCCGCCATTGCGAACATTTTTTCACAACTCGTTTTCACTGTTTAAACTATAGTTATTTATTAATTAAAATGTCTACAAGTACTAGTTATGAAGAAAATGATTAATGTTGTACACCGCCCGATATAAGATGTGAATGCCTTTAACGTTATGGAAAGTTTACTACCTGAAAACTCCAAGGACAAATATCTATTAGGTAAATAAAATTATTTTTTTGTATTATTTTCTTCACAAGTGTGTTGAAAAACGTCGTATGATACACGTGTGTATTGATGATTACCGTCCTCGGCTTTCTTAAGCTCGGCTCAATTTCGCCTCGGCGGTAATCACCAACATTACACACTTGTACCATAATCCATAATGTACTATTTTTAAATATTTTTTTGTTTTTACTTAATATTATATTTAATGCTACCTTTTATTTTTGGTTTCTAGAGTAGTACTATAGTAAAAAAATATTTGCCGGTAGTACTATCGGCCGTGGCGGTAGAACCACGGTTAAATGAATTTCCCGTCTTACTACTGGTATTAAGACGGGTAAAAACGATGTTTTCCTGTAATTTTCCTAGATCGCTGGAGTATGGTGCATAGGAAATTCGGCCTTAAATTAAACAAAAAAACAAACGTGATACGCGCATCTCGCACATATTATTTAATAGTTCCTGCTGCTGTAATCGTTAGTTAGTGTCCTTTGAATTGATTTCTCGAGTTGTTGAGAAATTTTCCCTCGCCTCGAAAGTCTCAACTAAGGTCAGATTTCTCGCTTCGAGAAATCTCGAGCAGAAACCCTATGTTTAAATAATACAGCAAATATATTATTTAGTCTTTCGATATTAATTAGTTTTTGTGTTACTTTGTGTGAAATAAATGCCCTACATCGCTCTCCCCCAAGACTCTGAAGTACAATTAAGTAGGTAAGTACCGCTAATTAAAATAATTAATTAAGACCCGACGTTTTTCGTATTCTTTACAGACTATTATAACTTTAAAGTGTCTATAACCAGTGAATTGCTCGTCAACGTGTTATGGTTATTATAATCTGCTTCCTTCGTTCATTACTGTTTTAGTACTTGATTGGCTTTGAACAGTTTTTTTAGATATGTGGGAAAATGTACAAATATAGAAAAATATATAAAATTCTGTTACGATGGAAATAAGTCAGTAATAAAAATATAATATATAGACGCTGTGATGTAAGTACCCGAAACAACAATGAGTTTAAAAGTAAACAAATAAAGTATTTTTGTAGTTACATTAGAAAAATAATATGACCCTCTATTTTGTGAACCCAGAATCGAATCTCTCTTATGTCATATTTGACTTCATGATAGTTTTCTATCAGATGAGATGTAACGTTAAATTATTTATTGAATACTAACTTTTGCCCGCGACTGTGTCCGCGAATTTCGAAAATCCCAAGTATCTTATGGTTACTTCTAATACCTCCAAGAATATGTGTACAAAGTTTCATGATGATCGGTTTAGTAGTTTTCGCGTGAAAGCCTAACAAACAAACTTACATTCACATATTTTATAATTTTAGGGATGGGCGAAATCGAACCAAATATTAGATCAAATGATACTTGCCTCTATTAAAATCCCAGTTTGATCCAGTTTTAGATACATCATCATCATCATCATTTTCAGCCCGTATCCACCCACTGCAGGGCATAAGCCTTGTTTGTTTGTTTATTTGTTTGTTAGATACATAATGACCAATAATTATGCGTGTAGACGTAGTTATTTACGGTTGCGAGTCATGAACCATTAAGGAAGCTATACCTTCTGGCCATTAACTAGAGGCCATAGAAATGAGGTTTTTCCGAAGAATGCTGCGAATTAAGAGAAAAAAGTGGAGGTTATACGAAGAGTCAAGAAAACACGGGAGCTTTTGCAAACCATTAAAAGGAGGAAAGTCGTCTTCCTTGGTCATATCTTGAGGAATGAGCGATACTAACTGTTCCAGACGACAATGGGCAAAGTAAAGGGCAAAAGTAGGCCACGAATGTCGTGGCTCGCGAACCAGAAAGAGTGGACAAGCATCGCCAACATCGAAGAATTGTTTCGTTTGAGCGAGAGATAGGCAGAAATATGCAGAGCTCACTGCCAACCTTCAGTAATGGACACCACAAGAATTTGGTTTAGAGCAAAGAGAAGCTACTATACCACCGCGGCTCTTACTTCAGCGAGAGGTGTCCTAAAAAAACCAGACTAAATCATGTAGGAGTTGTCGGAAACACCCATGATAGCGTTCTTAGACTTCTTAGCCATTATAAAATGATTGTTTAATTAACAGGTAGATAACAAAGATTGTATCTAGACCTCCGCTTCTAAATACCTATCTTTCTATAAACTATTATAAAATTGTAACAGAAATATGTCTGTACATTAAAGATATTTAAAAAAAAAAAATTACGACATGGTTTTTACCTGTCCCTGATTCCAAATCCCCATTTTTTGGATTTTTTGCCTGTCTGTTTGTTTGTTTGTTTGGGTGTTTGGTTGTTCGAGTAGCTCGCAAAAACTACTGAACCGATTTTGATGAAACTTTTTTTGTTTGATAGCTTATCATCTGACTTAAAATTTGGTATATAATTTATGCGGACGAAGTCGCGGGTAAAAGCTCGTAGTAGATAAAGCTATATTACGTTATGCAATACAACCTGCCCATCAAACAATTTCTTCTTCTACACGTGTTTCTCTCCACCAAGAAGCATTCTCAGGAGATTGTTGGCTGATTGTTTTATTATTATCCAAGGGCCTATATTATACCAGGAAAATAATATGTTTAGTAAATTTCATCATATTAGACCTCATGATAACTTTCTATGTCGGTTATAATTATAATTCTCTCTTCAAAAATTATATCTCCGTGTATAAATTATCCTGGTACTCCTGGGTGTTCATAAAAGTCCCTTATCTACCTTTTTTGGAAGGCCCTTTAACAGGGTCTTATCATGCGGATTCTACCTTTCCCGTAATGTAATTCAATTTCAGTACCGAATATTTCTGAATATCTTGTCCTCCTTTTAGAATAAATAGTAAGATCGTTTCTTTTTGATAAGTAGTACTTTATTGACAGTATTACTTAAAATTATAAGCTAGAAACCTTTTCATTTATCACCTAGGTACATTATTAAGTTGGATAAAACTTCAGGCATTGCATCAAGTAGGCGTAAGGAGAAATGACTCGAGACTTTGTTTCTTTATTAGATTTTATGTCGGTCATAAAGTTTTCATGAAGGAATATTCTTATTCATAAATAAACAGAAAATAAACCCACGATGCTTCAAGCTCGTGTATAAAACTTCAATCAGTTTTTAGGTCCTTTTGAAATAAGAGCCTTACATTCTTTATTATCGACAATAAAATAACCTAATCATGAAAATAACAATGAAAAAAAAACAGTCTTGATGTTGCAAAGGCGATCATATCTCTGAAAAAGTTTTCAACCAGCAAACCTTTGAGTGAAGGGAAAATTAATGTTTGTGGAAACAATAAATGTGCACATGAATAAAAAACAAAACCTAGGCATCAATCCACCGCATGCATGAATACATGCAGTCTTGTGTTTAGATATAATACATCAGACTTTCGTAGCGAGAGGTGGCATGGAAGGTACAGTGGGTTTGGTCCCAGGTTCCCGGTTTTTTTTTTGCTATGGAAGTCCAACAGCTGTTGACACGATACAAATATGGAAGGCTAACAGAAAGCCAATTATAGGCGTCCGCTGATAGAAACAGAATCTACAAAAACAAAGCTGATCTAACACTAAAAAAATACAAAGTGGATAACAAAAAGATAATGAACGTAATCGAGTTACAACAATCGACTGAATAATAAACAATCTTTGTATGATTTTGTGCAGCTATCAGGTATCTATTTATTTTTGTGCAATGTTATTAGCTTTGATGTGGAGAGCCATAATATGAATGCGACAAAAAAAAAACAACACAAAAGCAAAGACATATACATATATTACTAGCGTAAGGACATGGCCTATGAGCTTGACTATTGTCCCCAGTTCGTTGGCTCTAAAATGCAAGGAAAAATGTCAGTTTAGAGCACTCGAAAATATATGACACGATATAGTTCATATACCAGTTATGACAGATGGCGCAAATTTTTGTTTCTATGAAGAAGGTTTTTGTAAAATATTCTGACGGGCCTATCCTTACGCTAGTAATATATAAATCTATGCACAAAAGTGACTTTGCTATACTGGAATCGTAAGAAGTGTTTTGTATAATTGGGCCCCAAATCATCATAAAGCTCTATTGTGTTAGCTAAAAATTATGCATATGAACTTTATGAAGACATGGGATGATATCATCATGTTTGTTTTGCACAAGGCCGAGTTCATTGCGAGTTCATGGGTGATCTGATGTGCCATTCATTTCGCGTCTGTCTACCATTCAAATTGGCACTTAGTTAAAACTGTTCTTGTTATAACTGTAGCAAGATTTAATGTTTGAGCTTTGATTACCATCAATCCACATACTTGCTCCATTACGGAAAATGAATGTTTTGTTCTTTAAAGGTACCGTGATTGGTGACAAATGGTACGTTGGTACTGTATTTGAATCTTATTGATGTCAAAGGATACGAAAGTTACTCATTCTGAAGCATTGACTGTTTTAATTTCTTTGTTTTTTTCGATAAAAATTTAATTACGCTTCCTTTACGTCGCGCAGTCGGGTAAAAAGCGCAAACTTTGACGAATATACTGGGTCCTTTTTAATATGCTGACACTTTATATTAAGGGGATGATCAGACCATCAAACTGCACAACTTTCTCTATGGGACCAACATCGAAAATCGCAAAAAAAATCTGCTGTCCCTTGTCTGTAGTAGGTTTGCAGTTTTGTATGGAAGAGCTGATTTATTTTTCGCGATTTTGATGTTGGTGCCATAGAGAAAGTTGTTCACTTTTACGGTCTGGTCAATCCCCTTAAAAAAGTGTCAACATAATTAAGAAGGACCCTTTATTCTTTGAGGCATAAATATGCTAAGTATGTACATTTAAAATATCACCTTTGAAATAAAGTATGGTGCGAAAAGAGTTCGATAAGTTTGTTCACAGATAACAAACAACACTCTGGTATACATATTCCATCATAGAGCTTTTTGTTTGCAATGTTACATAATGGTGCTTAGCTGGCTAAAATGCCATTGTGATTAATGAAGATTGATTTGAAATGCTCTCGTTAAAGCGCAGCTAAAGTTGGCTAAAGTATATTTATGCTTTTCGATTGCATTTATGTCAAAGTAAAATGTAAGTTTAATATAGTATTTTGTAAAATGATTTGGACTCTGAGGAAATTATTACGGTTGGATTATTTTGGGAATTCAAACCCATTTTAGTGAGGCATAATTGTATAATGTTACATAATGGTAATGGTTAAAAGGTAGCGGGGAGCGACTGGATGAGGAAGGCCGAGGACAGAGTTTTGTGGCGATCCTTGGGGGAGACCTGGGTTCAGGAGTGAACATCCATCGGCTGATTTGATGATGAGATTAAGTCAAGCAATCTTTGGCTTGGAAATATTTGACTTTAAGTTTTTGGGAAGACACAGGTATTAGAATGCTTACGCTAATGTTACCGTGATTAACGTCTCAAAATACCTATCAAAAATTTTGCTCTGGCACCTATGATATATCCAGTTCGCGTTGTTTATGAAATTGTTTTAGCAAAATTGTTGAGTGGCAAAACTTTAAACCCAGTATAAAAATTTTGGATTCCTATGTACTTGTTTTACTGTTTTTTATGTACCTAGGTAATTAGTGTAATTGTAATTGATCGCCACGACGACCGGTCACTACACTGCCGTCATTTAACGAGTTCCCGCCACCTAATTCAGTCTGCGTTAAATCACTGAGCTATTGTGACCCTCCAACAGTTTACTGGCATACATATATCTATATCCAATACTCCAATAGTAACTAGTATGTAGGCACAGAGCTTTACTATAAACCCTGTCACAGCTTGAGGTAATTGATGCACCAGCAACGTGGCAGCCATTATTGTACGTCAGTCATGCGTGAAAAGACAACGCCTGACTGACCCAACAAATCTCACGCTTGGTTTGCAGATCAATCTACAGAAGAAGTCTCTTAATAACACTCTTAATACCTCTTTTGTCTACTTTATAAGTCCGAAAATGGCTTGATTCGCGGGACTTCGTATATGGAACGAACTATGTCAGCTTCCGTTTAATAGAATCTATAGTACTTATGTATCGAAAAACCATAGGTACAATCAGATTGATGCAGTGTCTATGTAATTGAATTGTAGCAATTATGGTACAAGGACTGCAAGGTAAGCTTCTTACTTTTCTCTTAGTTTACTGTAAAGCATTTCATGGTTCGGCTTACATTAATCGAGAAGAGTGGGCTACTGCAGCGCGATACGAAACGTTTATATCAAAGCTAAAACATGTTTTTTCAGCGGCTAGGACGCGAGGAAAGAGGTCTTCTTCTGAACACGCACAGAAAAATATTGTTGAACATCAAAAACTTAAATATTATATGTTTTGCTTTGATCTAAATTTATACCTTTTTACGTCAATTTAATAGTGCCTATATTTCAGTGATATTTTACACGTAATTAGAAAAAGTAGAGGGAAAGAGAGGCTGAGAAACATCTAGCTAGTCAGACTGCACAGCACAAGTGAAAGAAAAGGTTGATGTCAGACAGGATTGGCGAATAATCTTCCGATAGAATAAGAACGCCCTTTGTAGGGTACAGTCAAGAGCACATCAAGCTTTACACTTGCAGTTCGATTGTAACGCTTATGGCGCACTAAATAAGAACGGTACAAAGTCCAAACTGTCAAGCTTGACGTGCTCTTGACTGTACAAAGGGTCTCATTCTTATCTATTCTTGCATTCTTGGTGTGAAAATAAATAATATTTTTGTTATGCTATACAGGGTGTAACGAAACACCCAAGTAATACTTAAGGGGGTGCTTCAGACCATCTAACTGAACAACTTTCACAATGGAGCCAACATCGATAAAAAATAAAAAAATCTGCCGTCCCATACATTTTAGTCGAGTCGGTACTGCAATTTTGTATGGGACAGCAGATTTTTTTAATTTTTTCTTGACGTTGGCTCCATAGTGAAAGTTGTTCAGTTTGATGGTCTGAAGCACCCTCTTAAGTATTACTAGAGTGTTTTGTTACACCCTGTATAGAGGGTTTTTTCACATATAGTGACCAATGTTACCCCATCGTTCTACCCTACGGTGGTCTGTCGCTTTCTACAAACTTTTCCTTTAAAGATTACTGGTGCGTTACTTAAACTTTGCTCAATGTCTCATAGTAGCAAGTGTTATGAGATAAAAGTCTACTTTGCATTTAACCTTATCTCATTTGCAGTTTACTTACGGTAATCGCATTAATTTGTTCTACGACCCTGTTTAACAACATTAACATAAACCGTTGCAAGGGGTGAAAGCTTATGCGAATCTAAAACACCACTGTTTCACGAATTTAAAACAACAAACTAATATTCAAGGTATACCAAGTACATTTTTCTCAAACCGAATTCCATAAAGATTTTTCTCTTTTCAGTTAATGAAGTTGTTGACTAAATGTAATTTGTTATCAGTTAATTATTTTTATACGCAGTCGGGGTTTTTAGTCGTAACAAACAAAAGAATCGCGTAGTAGAGTAGAGGGCTCACGAGTAGACGTCTTTCGTTCGTCTCGCGAATTAGGTGGCCATGGGTGTCCGCCATTTTACGGCGGTTTCGGGAATGTGTTTTTGTGTATCGCTATATCATTACCATAGAATGTCAAGTACTTAATTATGCTATTTAAACTAGATATTGGAGAAATCATCAACACTACGATGAACTCACAATTTTAAAATTAGAATCTCTAAAATTAGAATAGAAAAGAATACAATACAAACACAAACGTCAAACTTGGTGTGACTTGATTATTCTCACTGCAAACTCTAAAGTAAAACAACAAATAATAAAAATATGCCAAGTGTAAGTCGGATTGCACTCAGCATCCCGGAGAAAACACAATTTTAGTGTCCGTACCAAAATTGGCAAAATGGAACGCCCAGAGATACCCATTTGGTAGGTATCTAAATATATACTGTGTGGTGGTACGGAACCCTCGGTACATGAATCTGGCTCGCACTGACCGGTTTTTTCACATTTACCCGCCGGCCGGTCATCTATTCGGGGTTCAATGGAAATTTATATTTACACCGTTCGAGATTGTAGTGAGTTTTCTAGACCATTTTCGTTCGTGGTAGAACCGACATTACCACTTGCATGCATAATAAACCGCTAACAAGTTGAGAGCTTTATGCGTTTCCCGTGTTCAGTGGCAGTTTATTTTAAATCTGACTGTGTACAGGCCCTGAAACGTTATGAAAATAGGCTTTAAACCATATGTTTTGATTAACTAGAAACATGATGACGCTTTCGAATTTTGTGGTGCTGTTGGTCCAAATTAGGCTTTATATATTCTATGTAGTACCTACATAGTTAGGAAACTATCTAGGTTCACTGGCTGCTGGATTTGCTTTGTCAGTACCATCCATTCGAGAAAAAATGAATTTGATCGAAGATGACGCGTAGCTAAATTTAAAAAATTTCAGAGCCCTCGTTTTCGGAAAACCATATACAGACAAGTATTGCTCATTTAATAGTACAGGAGTGCGATTTTTGAATCTCATTCGCTGAGTTTAGCAGTTGAAAATGTCAAAATTACTGTGGAGATACGCATCTTTCTGCTACTGATTTGACTTTCAAAAATAATACTTCAGGAGTGCGATTTTTGAAAGTCTAATCAGCAGTAGAAAGATGCTTATCTCCATAGTAATTTTGACATTCTCAACTGCTGAACTCAGCGAATGAGATTCAAAAATCGCACTCCTGGACAATGAGAGAAAGGTATCGACATAAATTAGAAACAAAACAGTCTAATGTAGAAACACAAAAAACAATTACAGAAGATAGTTTTTAGGACTATCCAATAAAATTTTAACGGATTCTGTATAGCATTTTTTCCTTGAGAACACGAGGGCTCTGCAAAACGCCATAGAATGCATTTTTAACAATTACTGGTTAAACCGACAGGAAAACTGTATATAAAATGGAACCACGGGCTGGGACTGCATTGACGTCAATGCAACACGTTTCATTATCGAAAATTAATAAAAAACCCCGAACGCCAAAAACAAACATTTGAAAAGTGAAAAATAATTCGGTCCCCTATTATTTTTTACTAAGCAAATGTATAATGAGTAGGGGACAGCTATGAATTGACCATTGATTTTTTTATTCGAAAATCCCTTGAGGTCCCCGAACATTAAAAGACCTGTTAAAAATTAAAAAATACAAACTTGTTTACATCAAAAATAACAGGTGACCGAATTATATTTTTAAATATTTGTTTTATCGTTGGGGTTTTTTAAATTTATAATTTAATGTTATTTCGTAATTTCTAAAGTTACTTACTTGAAAACTGCTGAACCGATTTTAATGAAAAAAAGCTAAGAACGCTCTCGCAATAATTAGCTTTCTATTTTAAAAAAAAGCACGGAAATCGGTTCAGGAGCTATGATGCTACAGACAGACAGAACGACATCGACATAGGCGTGCGTCGGGGGCAACCGTACCTACCTAGAACGATTTAACCACTGGACCCGTAATGATGCCCGCTCTCGCCTGTACCCCGCTGTCGCGAACCAAACTTTTTAGCTCAGTCGGCGTTTTTTCCCTATCAGTTTGACTTACAAGCTCGGTGAGAAAACATCAAGGAAAAATGACTAAATGCACCATTATTCTATGTAAAAGCTATAGTGAGCAAACAAGTAATGTTTCTTTTCACGAATAAGTACAATTTTACACCATTTTAGTAACAATTTTTCACGAAAATAATTATTGTTGAAAATTATAAACAGTGCAATCCGACCAATTTGAGTACGTAATGTTGTTGATACAAAGAAACTAAAAAGATTACAACATTAATCAGGCCGAATTATCGCTCATTCATAACGTCATTATTTTTTTAAACTTGACATTGAAGTCTATGGATGGGATAAACATAGTCGAACATAGTCGATAATATAGTATCGATATAATCAAATAAGGGAATGAATCATTAACTCTCTGTATTGATAATCTGTGTGAAAATTTCTAAAATATTATACATATTAGGAAGATCAGATAACATTCTCTTCGTTCAAATAGATCCTGGCCTAGGACTTTCGATGTTTGGTTTATCGTGATCGTTTTTGTTGGAACTTCATTGGAATTTGCATTGGAACGAAAACGTTCACGAAATATCGAAAATATTGAATGTCTGCGTAGGCCATAAGATTATTTTCGTCATTCAATACAGGATGGACTAAAACCGCCTTCAAAAAACTACAAATCTACTCGAGCTAAATGTATGGGATGGCAGTTTTTTTTTCGCGATTTCGATGTTGGTCCCATATTGAAAGTTGATCAGTTTGATGGTTTTAACAACCCCCTTAAAAGTTCAAAATTTTTATTTTTACTTCTGTAACACCCTGTATAGGTATTATTTTCTTTGCTAGGTATTTAGTGAAAATAACACGATAGGTAGGTGATAGGTGGTCGTACTAACCAATATTTCAGATTATTTCTTTATTATTTTTTTTTCTTTTGCAAGACTGGCATAATATATTCGGTATACGGCTGTCCAAGCAATTCTAAAGAAAATTTTACCAAAGGAATAATCAAGGTTAGTAGTTTTTAGGGTTCCTTACCCAAAGGTTGAAAATGGGACCCTATTACTAAGCCTATGTTGTCCGTCCGACCATAATGTCGAACCTATTTAGGGCTATAAACCGTTAACTAGATAGTTGATGTTTTTACAGAATATTTTATTTTATTACGTTATTACGGCGGATTTGTTGACAAATAATAAAAATGTCAAAAAGTTAAAAACCCCCCGGTCCTCAACCTCATACAAGAAACTAGTTTTTATCATAATTTTTTCTTATCGCTTTATCGTAAAAACGGTAATACATACAAGCGTCAAGCTTGATGTGAGTATAGAACAAACTCTTCAGTATAACAACAAATAAAAAAAACCGGCCAAGTGTCAGTCGGTCTCGCGCTTAAGGTCCCGGTGAAAACACATTTTTTTTTTCTATGTTAATAGTGTTGTGTGGTGGTGGTGGTGGTACGGAACCCTCGGTGCACGAGTAGCCCGACTCGCACTTTTTTACTCCGTCACAATTTGTACCGCACGCAGCTAATGTTGTTGCAGCCCTAGACTGCGTTTCGCATGTGTGTCATCTTGTAATTTCTGTTTTTTGTAGGCAGTGTCCCCAAGTGTGGTTTAGTTTAGCAGTACAGTAACATTTTTTGAGAAGAAATTGTTTTTATGTTATGGAGATTTTTTTTTATTCACCTATTTTTTCCCACTGCTGGGCAAAGGTCTCCCCCAAACCCTTAAGGAGATTAAATAGTTTTATTTATAACCAAAGTAAGCATATTAAACATGATGATCCTCATACATTAAATAACGATTAAATTTTTTATCGATAAAAATAAAATCGTTTACAAACAAGTTATCGACTATGTCCATCACTAGAGTCGTGTTCACGTGATCAATTTGTAAAAAAATTATGAATGACTTCCCCCCTCAACCCGCGAATTTCGGTTGAATGTCATTTCATACATTATCAATACCATCTCGCTTCCAGTGGTTAAATCGTCCTAGGTACCTACCTATAATCATAACAATCATTGGCGTTTTTGTAGGTACTCCATAATGCCAAAAGAATGTGTTCACTGATAAAGGTTATTTTGAGACATGACATCAGGGTTAATACTCGTTAGTCCACCATGCGTGCCCAATGCGGTTTAGATGACTTCATAAACGCATCAGAATTTCTTTTTCGGCGTATGCAGGTGTCCTCGCGATGTTTTCGTTCACCGTTTGAGAGACCGATTAAGTCGATTATTTAACGTCAATGGTAATTTGAGAGTCTACAGGGTGTTCGAGTAAACAGTTGCATTACTTTAACGGGTTATTGTTCCTATAATACTGAACAACTTTCCCTAAGAAACATATAGGAAATTCTCATAAAAACGGAAAATTAAAAAAAAATGTATACAGCAGAGTGAAATTGATATCATTAGCATCCTTTTAAACTAAGGGTCTACCCATCAAACTGAACAACTTTTACTATGGGAGCAAACAGACCGGAGCAAAAAAAAAATCTGCTGTTGTATACCTATATTTGAGTTGAGTAGGCATTCAGTTTAGTATGGAACAGCAGATTTTTTTTTGCTCCGATCGGTTTGCTCCCATAGTAAAAGTTAGAAGGGTAAAACCACCCATAGTTTGAAGGGTAAACTAGACTCTTAGTTTAAAATGATGCTAATCAACTCAATTTCACCCTGTATAGGTTTCTTAGGGATAGTTGTACAATCACCCCTTAAGGCGTAATGAGTTTATAAACTCGTTTTTTCCATTCAAAATGTAATAATTTTGATTTGAATGAAATATATATTATAGTTGGGGATATTTCCTAGGCAGGAAGGTTATTCAGTACACGATTGGAACAATTTGGCTAGATAGAAAAACATCCCGAAGTTACCCCTCTTTCTTACTTTTAATATCATTTTATATCTAGAAGAAACTGTATTTACGCAAATAAAATATACTATTATCTTGGCCAAAACATAAGCTTGGCAGCTAGGTATATTTCGTTTACTTTACTTTATATACTTCAACACAATTCCAAAATATCTACGAAATTTCGAGCGTCTCGCCATTTTGCCGATGCGATACGCCATTTTAGAAGCGCGGCAGCGCTTGTAGAGGTAAGACCTATGTCAAACTTTTCTTCAAATTTCACGTCTTATTTTACAACATTTCCGGCTTTTTTCTGTATTAATATCTATATAAATATTTCTAATATTGCTCAAATTGTAAATAATAGCTGTGATTATTGTAGATATAACTAATTTGTAAATTTTTTTTTGAATTGTAAATTATGTAGGCAAAATGACAGTTCCATCATAGTGCCACAGTTCACGAATATAGCTTTCAGTAGGACAACACCAAAATGACTCGTGGTGCTACGAATTGCTAAACTGATGTAGGTAAAGTTGTTTTTGTAGCGCATAGCGAAGCATCCTAAGAGGTAAGCGGTTCCCAAAGTGTATCTTAGGGTTTCGTGGAAAACAGTAGGGTTCCTTGAATCCAAGAGCGGATACTTACATTTTCTGAAAAGGGATCGTCTTGCGAGTTTAGCTTAGGTATTTTCTCATTTTATACTTTTATTTCCCACTGTACAAAGAAAGTACACTACAATTTAAAAAAAATACTGTAATAAAAATTGCTTTAATATTTACAATTTAGACTATTTTATTTAAAATATACCAACAGATATTGTACTGAATAAAAATTTTTTAACAAAAAATTAAAACCGACTTCAAATTTCAAAAAGTACCTAAAAATAATAAATATTGCAGCCGATGAATTTTACGTTAGCATCTATAAGAATATCATTTTGTTTTATCGAAGTCGCTGTCAAGCCTGTACGATTCGAGACTGAGCTTGCAATAATTTTTTGGCTAGGCTTGACACCGACTACAATAAAACAAAATGATATTCTTAATAGATGCTAACGTAAAATTCATCGGCTGTAATATTTATTATTTTTTACTTTTTGAGTTTTGAAGTCGGTATTCATAATTTGTTAAAAAAAAAAAATTTAAAAATTTTCAGCGTTGGTGTTATATTGGGTTAACATTTTTTTTTTTTTTTTTTTATTTATTACCAAAAATACAAATTTAATGCAGTACATAGATATAAACACCACTTAAACTACGAGGGTTTGAATGTGATGAGTGTAGTCATTCTGCGGTTGCCGTTAGTACAATTTCACTTACGAACTAGACAAGTAGGTACATTATAGTTAAAAACAACACGATTCCGGCTGTCCTCCCATACGACTAAAATCGCAATTGTTTATTTGTATTAATAAATAATGACACATACTTAATCATAACCGTGACAGAAAGTAATTTTTTAGTTTATGTTTGATATTTTTATTGGTTATGGAGTCGCGCAAGTCGGTAGGTAGGGAATTAACCAGCCGCGGGATTAGGTAGGAGCTCGTGCGCTCGCCGTAGCAGTTACTTGCATGCGGCGTAACCAGTTTACTTTTTGCTATTTGTCGCGTGTATATAGAGTGTTCTATTTTGTGTTGAATACTATAATTAAAAAATTGTTCCTTGAGTAGGTTAAAGTTTACTTTGTCATGAACGGGAAGGGTTTTACAATAATTAAATAGTTTCGTATAATCATTTGAACATTCGAGTCTAATATGCAATGGAACTATTAACTTTAGCAATCTTTTTTGTAAACTAAATATTGAGTCTAAATATGTTTTATAGGTCCGTCCATAGCTTGAGATTCCATAAGAAACTATTGAGTCTATGAATGCATTGAATAACAAAAGTCTTGTTTTAAACGGGAGTCGATTTTTAATCACATAGAAACATGCTAGAAGCGCGCGAAGCTTATCACAGATTCGTTCTATGTGAGGGCCCCAGTTGAATCGGTTGTCTATCATCAAACCAAGATACATATGGGTGTTAACGTACTCAATAGTCGGACAGTTACATGTGCGGGGTTTATCATGTAGGCAGGAATGAGAGTGTGCTACGAGACTACCGGCACATGAGCCTCTTAGGTGTGAAGACTTTATGTGAATCAGTTTGGTTTTTTGGGCATTGAGAACCAGTCCTGCGTCGTGGCACCACATATTGAGGCTATCAAAGTCTACTTGGAGTCGAGTGAGTGCGTCACTGGCGTCTTTGCCGGCGATGAGAAGGCACGTATCATCCGCGTATTGATATGACGCACAGTGTTTCAGCACTGAGTTCATATCATTTACATAGGCCAGAAAATGCAAAGGTCCTAGCACGGAACCCTGTGCTGTGCCCTGGGTAATAGAGATGGCGTTACTAAGATTACCAGCAATTTTAACGTAGTAAGTGCGATTTTTCAGGTAGTCCTTACACCAATTCAGAATGGGTCCCCTAATACCAGTGTTATCGAGCCTCGTTAGAAGCTCACTATGGTCCAAAGTATCAAAAGCCCGAGAGAAGTCTATGAAGAGAGCCATAACATGGTTTCTATCATTAATAAGTTGGTTTATGTTGTCTGTGAATTTCGATAGAAGGGCGGTCGTACTTTTATTTGGTTGAAAACCAAATTGGTTTTCATTAATGATAGAATTTTTTTGGTAGAAATCGTGTATCTGTTCGCAAACAAATTTCTCTATTATTTTGTCGACAGTCGACAATAGGGTTATCGGTCGGTAATCGGTTACACGATCGCGCTTGCCCTTTTTAAAGACTGGTCTAACGCACCCTATTTTCAAGCCATCTGGGTATTCGCCGGTTCGTATGCTAGTATTGATTAAATTAGCAATCACCGACGCAAGTTTGTCACTTATATTCTGCACATCCATTACCGTTATATTATCTAGACCGGGAGCCTTTTTATTGCTAAGGTTCTTTATGATCTTGTGAATTTTATCGGGAGTGGCTACCTTAAATCGCATACTAGTATTAGATGGTCTAACATGGTCATGTGCGTCAAGGATTTTCTCATTACATGATGGCAATATTTTCTTGACCGAACTGTCAAATTCAGATGCAAATTTATTTGCGATTTCAAAAACTGTAAGTTTTTGTGCTTCAAACGCGTTCATTATAGTCGTATCTATGTTTGATGACATTCTGCCACAAATTGAATTAATAATTTTCCAGAGGTTCCTAGGGTTGCCATAATTTTCTTTTATATTATTTTTATGGTATTGATTTCTAGAGAATTCGATCAACGTGTGTACTTTATTACGGATTTTATTGTATTGTAATCTCAAAATTTTATTGTTAGGGTCTTTTTTCCATTGACTGAATGTTTGATCTCTCTTTTCACATAACCGTACTATATTGTTGTTAATCCAGGGATGTGAGCTTCGAATTTTGTTTTGTGTTTTCTTCGTTTGTTTTGATTTTTTGGCGGCACTATCAAATTTGGTTTTAATAAATTCATAAATCTGGGTAGGGGAGTTCATATTTAAAGTGTTTTCCCATTGAATTTTATTTAGTTCGTCCATCATAATATTTTTGTTAGTTGTATGTAAAACTTTCATTTTGGGAGCACACTGTATCTGTGAGTCAAATGAGCCCGTGCAACTAACGATAGTAATACGGTGGTCAGCCAGTACCGTGTCGACTGCTGCCGTGTACGGCTCTAATGTGTGGAATCGAGTACATATATGATCGATACAGGATTTTGTTATCTTATCTTTACGCTGTTCAATTCGAGTATAGTCTGTTATTCCACACCTTAGACCAGACTCGGACAGCACGTCTAGGTATAAAGTTCTATATAAAGATTGTGACTTAAGATCGATGTTCATATCGCCCATAAGTACTAGGGAGTGGTTAAATGAGTTGTTTAATAGAAAATTGCGGAGTTCCTTAGTAAAAAGAGTTTTATTAGTTGAAGGGGGCCTATAGATGGCGCACACTGTTACAGTTTCACGCGTCGGTGTTTTTAGCGTACCTACTATATTTTCAAAAGTGGATGTTCGTATACGAGTGGGTGTGAATTTTAAGTTATTTTTAATATAGATAATGATTCCTCCCCCTTTTTGGTGGGCTCGTAACTGTGTGCACATACTATAGCCGGGAATTTGAAATAGATTTGCAATATTATCTGATATTCCTGCTTCTGTAATAGCTATTAAGTCGATAATTTGAGTAGAACTATCTATGACTTCTAATAATTTTGAGAAATTTTTGAGCATCGACCTTATGTTCACATGAATACATGTTAAACGAATGTTTGTGGTTTGTATATTTCGGAAGAATGCATTTATGTTAGTACAATTTTTTATTTCAGATACATCAAAAACAGTGTTAGTATTAATATTTGCGAATTTTAATAGTAAAAATTATCGTGCACTTATATAGAAGTATGTAAGTTTAGTTATTTGAGCAATCATTAAGTGATTCAATGTCATGAATTGTGCGTATTATAACCGTTTTGCTATTCTCATCTTTCCTTGCGTAAACTTTTCCTGCTTTACACCATACATACTGAAAAGATCCACGAAGTTGCTGTTTTGCATGGTAAAGTACTGATTTTGTTTGACGAGTCAGGGCTTCGCGCACATACACCCGATCAGATACATTCTCCAATGGGGCAGCAGTTGTTATGTCACCAGCTGTAATTTCCTTGGACTTAGCAGCCTGTAGCCATGTATCACGCTTGTTTTTCGAGTTCAGTTCGACTAGCAGGTAGCTGGACTTCTCATTACGACCAGTGACTCGACGGACATCTTGCATGCTGCTAGTATCGACATCTAACTTAGCAGCTACGGTTTTTGCTAAAACCTCAACTTTCTCTTCGCGAGTTTTCGGAATACCTGCTATTTCGAGGAAGTTGGACAGCATGTTCTGATCCACTTCTTGTTGACGTTGTTCTAGTGCAGCTAAGCGGAGTTCCAGGTGTTTGTTGTTGTTCAGTAACTCCATGTTTTTATTTTCAAGGCTTTTGATCCTATGGCTTTGGTTTTTAATGGCTTCCTCAATACCGGACACTTGATCACCAATAAATTCGAGCGTGTGTTGGAATTCAGACAGTTCTTCTTTGATACCTTTCCTCATTTCAATTGAGATATCGTGGAGCAGCTTTTTCACGTCGATAGTGACAGTTTTTCCGTCGCCGGATTCAGATTCGTCCTCCGGGATGAAGAACGACGAGCGCTTCGACATGTTGCTCAAGCATTGCTCGCAGCTCCATTCTAAGCCAGAGGTTGTTCGCAGGGTTGAAATTTGTTTATTCGACAGTTTTGCGCATTCCACCGTGGCATGGACACTCTTCTCACATCTACTACACTCAAGACCGGGACATTTTTTGGTAATATTTTTATTGCACGTAAAACATTTCACTAGCACCATTTTGTAGAGTAGCGAGGGTAGTTGTAAATGTTAAGAGATCGTACGTAACCGACACAAGTGTACAGCTTGGGGGACGACCGCAGAATGAATGAAATATATATACGCATATCCGTTGGACATGTAAAGGGAACATGAACACGAATCTTTTATTTCAATCGTCGATGATATGCTATAGATCTTTGAGGAGTCTATTGTCTATCTCCGAAGCCCTTTACCAGATCTTCACCAAATTAAAATGGAACCACCTCTGAAGTATGACCTACTAAACAAAAAAAATATCAAAATCAGATTACCTACTCCGTAAAAAGTTATGCGTACATACATAAAAAAAAATATATATATACAGGGTGTAACAAAACACCCTAGTAATACTTAAGGGGGTGCTTCAGACCATCAAACTGAACAACTTTCACTATGGAGCCAACATAAAGAAAAAAAAATCTGCTGTCCCATACATTTTAGACGAGTCGGTGCTGCACTTTTGTATGGGATAACAGATTTTTTTAATTTTTTCTCGATGTTGCCCCCATAGTGCTTTCTTGGGATCATTACAATGTATGTGCCTGTGAGCGTTATTTATTTATTTATTTATTTATAGTGAAAGTTGTTCAGTTTGATGGTCTGAAGCACCCAGTTAAGTATTACTAGGGTGTTTTGTTACACCCTGTATACGCGTCGACTTGAAAACCTCCACCGTTTTTTGTTTTGTTTTCGTCGGTTAAAAAAGCGAACAATTTTGGGCGGTGCCACAAATGGCAAAACAATCAAGACTGTTGATTTACAGGTGCGTACCGACTTCGCGTGGCAAACCATCGAGCATTATCTATCACTATCCCTTTACACCCTAGACGTATCGATCGTGCGAGTAACATTTGAAAAATTCTGATGACCGCGCAAATTAATTTTAGCGAACGCAACCGGCACTGATCGCTCGTGCGAGTGCTACTCCCTTTCAAAGCGCCCTGCATTAGTTTTGATGCCTCAATAGCCGGTGATTAGACTGAAAAGGTGACTGCGTTTTTTGACCCTAGAAGGCGCTCACGTAAATATTAATTTTTCTCAAACATGCTTGGAAATGTGAGCATTATTTTGACAACCTTCTTCGAGATAAATCGAAATTGCTGTACTGGCCAAATACATGCGTGCAGCGGCCGGCAATGTTGTATGAAAATCCATATCTGTCGTGTTTTGCGGCCAAATAAATTACATAGTAAACTCATATCTGTAACTACCGCCCTATCGCCATTACTTCCATTCCCTGTAAAGTCATGGAAAGAGTACTTAACAGTAAGTTGCTGTCATACCTAGAAGACAATGATCTACTCAGTGATCGCCAATATGGCTTCCGCCGGGGGCGATCGACTGGGGATCTTCTTGTGTATGTCACGCACTGCTGGGGCGAGGCCATCGAGAAGCACGGTGAAGCACTGGCTGTATCACTTGACATCTCGAAGGCCTTTGACAGGATATGGCACGCTAGTTTGCTGAACAAGCTTCCCGCTTATGGCATCCCCGCTGATCTTTGCAGCTGGATATCTAATTTCTTGAGAGAACGGTCGATTAGAGTTGTCATTGACAGCTGCTCTTCTGACCTTATGGCAATTGATGCTGGAGTTCCTCAAGGGTCTGTTCTCTCCGCGACACTTTTCCTGCTGCACATCAATGACCTCCTTGTGTCAGGTATTGTTGGGTATGCAGATGACAGTACTGTCATGGAGAGATATGTATCTGGCGCAGGGGCCAGCGGGTATAAAATACGCTCGCAGAGGGAGGCCATGGTTGAGCGGACAAACTTGACTTTAAGTCTTGTCTCCCAGTGGGGTGACAATAATTTAGTCAACTTCAACGCCACCAAAACACAGGCTTGTCTGTTCACCGCAAAAAGAAGTCCGTTTAATCTGACTCCTACTTTCCGGGGTACATCTGTCCCTGTTTCCGACAGTCTTGGGCTTCTGGGTATAAGCTTGACCACGAAACTCAACTTCGGCGCTGACATCGAGTCTAAGGCTCAAACTGCGGCCAAAAAGCTGGGCATCTTAAACAAGGTGAAGCGGTACTTCACTCCTGGACAGCTCTTAGTATTGTATAAAGCTCAGTTCCGATCATGTATGGAGTACTGCTGCCACCTGTGGGATGGCTCAGCCAAGTATCAACTTGCCGCACTCGACTCGGTTGAACGCAGAGCCAGGAGGCTCATTGGCGATAGTAAGCTGGTGGAGGCCAAGCTTCATAGCCTAGCCCACCGCCGCAGTGGCCTGCTTGTCGGTCTTCTACAGATTGTACTTCGGTGAGTGTGCCCTTGAGCTGCATGAGCTCATCCCACCTTCCCCTTTCTACTATCGGACTTCCAGACGCACCGCGGGATATCACCCCTTCTTGGTTGACATCCCACATATCCGCACCAAGCGCCTTTCTGAATCTTTTATAATGCGCACAGCCAAGGAGTGGAATGCCTTACCTGCGTCAGTATTTCCGAGTACTTACAACCCGAATTCCTTTAAAGTACGAGTGAATAGGCATCTTCTGGGTAAGCTCGCTACATCTACGACCCCATCTTCGTCCTGAGGACTGGATTGAGGTCAAGAGCAAACCCATAGTTAATAAAATAAAAAAAAGATGTCTTCCTGTATAATTTTATGAATATGCACCATAGCTGCGTAGTAAAAATTTAGGACGTGTATTATTGAAGGCTGTAGATTCCAAACATGGAATAAAAGTGAAAAGGGTGTTATGGCACTTTACAACTTTATTCGTTCGGGGGTGCGTTATGTCCATTAAAGACTCTGCAGGTGCATGTGATTCTGATGACAATACAATAATATGGTATTATCCAGCTGATCTGGTGATGGAGCTGGAAGGTGGCTAGTGGAACTCTTGGATGGCTAATAGTATACTCATCGAATTTGAGCTCGTTAAAATCATCTCGATGAGTGCTTTTGTAACAAGTACCTATTTAATGATGGAGCTGAATAACTGTTACAAAAACTGCTCACTGGTATTTTCAATTTGTGTTTCTCAACTGATTGCTTCCAAAATCAATATCTGAGGGTCCGCGTGGACCCTGAACACGAATCCGATGTCAGATTGAAGAAAAGTGTCCACTTTAGAGTCAGTATGACTCATCCTAAGCGTCTGTAAAGCGTAGTTGTGGCAAGGCATGCCTTTTTTTGCCGAGTCCAGCGCAGCACCAGTTGGTCGAGTGGTCTCGGTTCTCGCCTCCAGAGCAGAGCGGCGGTTTGGTGCGGTTGGCGCGAGTTCGATTCCGGTCGCTAGCAAGGTGGCAAGGAGCTCGTAGCGAATCTTAGTAGGAGTTCGTTGGGACTTTATTATTTAATATATATATTTTTTTTGTTTTTTATTTTTTGCTGGCGAATTGTCACCTAACCCCAACTATTAACCATCTTTTAAAGCGTGTAGTTTTAGCAAGGCTCACTTATAGCATATAATTGATGATTTCAAACAACTTATTCAATGAGGTCCCGTAATGCTACGGCAGATCCGTTAAAACTGTGCTTCATTTTATTCTTTATTATTTACCAATGATTATGCTTCTTGAATTTTGAAAATCGGTCCAGTAATTCCAAAGTTATTGAATTTTGAAGTGTGCTCGAAAATAAAATGCCCCGCGGACACGTGTGACGTCACGAGGCATTACTGCGTACCGGTTACAAGGGACTTTAGTATTAAAACTGTTATATCTCGGATACGGTGCGTCCTATGTCGAAAATTTATAGAACCAAAAATGTTCTCGTGGATGTGTTCTACAAGATGCGTACATAAAAAGTGGGGGTCATGCAGACATCTTAAATTTTATATAATATTTTAAGACCTAGAACCAATGTTAATTTACTACCAGAGCCCATGGCGGCTCGAATTTAGGGGTAGGGAGGAGGGGGGGAGGTGTGCGGGGTGGGGGAGATAATTTGGTAATTGACTTGGACAACATAAACGACCTGAACAACTCGAACAACTCAGACAACTCGAACAACTTGGTCAACTTGAACAACTCGAATAACATAAACCACTCTAACAACTTGAACAACATAAATAGCTCAAACAAATTGGCCAACTTCGTCAACTTGGACAACATAAACAACTCTAACAACTCAGAAAACTCGAACAACTTGGTCAACTTGAACAACATAAACAACTCGAACAACATAAACCACTCGAACAACTTGAACAACATAAATAACTCAAACAACTTGGACAATATAAACAACTCGAACAATTCAGAAAACTCGAACAACTTAGGCAACTCGAACAACACGAACAATTTGGTCCCGATAAAGTTATTCAAGTTTTCCAGTTGACCAAGTTGTTCGAGTTGTCAGAGTTCGAGTTTTCTGAGTTGTTCGAGTTGTTTATGTTTTCCAAGTTGACGAAGTTGGCCAAGTTGTTTGAGTTATTTATTTTGTTCATGTTGTTCGAGTGGTTTGTTGTTCGAGTTGTTTATGTTGTTCAAGTTGACCAAGTTCGAGTTTTCTGTGTTGTTCGAGTGGCTTATGTTGTTCGAGTTGTTCAAGTTGACCAAGTTGTTCGTGTTGCCTGAGTTGTTCGAGTTGTTCAGGGCCTCAATTGCGCTATTTTATACGGTTTTACCGTTTGGACGGAACGTTTTTGGTGTAGTTTTGGTTTAGATTTGGTTTAGCTGATGTAAAAATGCTATCGCGCTATTGTTTTTGAACGGTTAAATCGTTGACGTTACCAAAGCAAAACCAAACTCGAAACGTTTAAGCCGTTAACGTTTCAAGTTTGGTTACCACAATACATACCATACACCTACCACGCACCTACCACGAACCTACCACGCACCTACCACGAACCTACCACGCACCTACCACGCCAGAAAATTCGATCGAACGGACATCGAACGTTACGACAACGTATCTTCCGAAAAAAAGCTAAATCGTTACCGTTAATATAATTAGCGCGATACAAATTGTGCATAACGTAACGATTTTGGTTGTGGTTTTGTTTTGGTAGTATCGTTCAAAATTAGCGCGATTGACCCCCAGGTCGTTTATGTTGTCCAAGTCAATTACCAAATTATCTCCCCCACCCCGCACACCTCCCCCCCTCCTCCCTACCCGTAAATTCGAGCCGCCCCGTGGGCTCTAGTAGTAAATTAACATTGGTTCTGGGACTTAAAATATTATATAAAATGTAAGATGTCTGCATGACTACCACTTTTTATGTACGCATCTTGTAGAACACATCCACGAGATCATTTTTGGTTCTATAAATTTTCGACATAGGATGCACCATATCCGAGATATAACATTTTTAATGCTAAAGTCCCTTGTAACCGGTACGTAGTAATGCCCCGTGACGTCACGCACTCCGCCGCGTGGCCGACTGGCCCCCCAAAAGATGCGGCATTCAATTGATCGTAGCTCGCTCATTTTTGGTCGTAGGAAAAAAATAAAAACACCAATGTTCAGGATTTTTAATTTACTTTAATACTACATTCAAAACAAAAATCGTTACGGATCCTCATTGCCAATGATTTGTTTTCAACTGTTGAGGAGTTCCATTTACCTATTTCCAAAGCCATTCATCAGATCTTCATCAAAGAATTACTTATGCCAATAGCCTACAATAATACCTATAAATAACTTTAACTTTGTTATTGGTGTTGTTCAACTGGTATCAATTATATGAAATGTTGGTATACTGTGGCATCTTGAAGAATTATTGAACACTCTAATATTTAAATTCAAAATTCGAACGAATTGCTCGCGATCTCCCCTCAGACCCCGCACCTCACCCCCTTTATCGGAGCTTAGCCCTGCCTTCACGTTGCCCTTAAAGTAATTCAACTGTTTACCCAAACACTAGCTCTGTGTACCTACCACAAATCGCTTAGCATAAAATATTCATGTCAAGAAGTAGATGAATTTGGCTTTAAAGAACCAACAACAGTTTCAAGTGAATATACCGATAATTCTTTCTTAACGTAGGTTAAAGATGTGTTTAGCTCTAACGACACAACAATTTAACTTAATTATCAGAGTAATAACGTCTATTTCATTTTGAATACACTGTAGGATAACCCATTAAGCCGGTAACCGTTTTAACGAGAGAACTTTTAAGCTGAACCCGGTTAATTTGCTAAGTGAGGTTATTTGGGGCATCGCTTGGTTTCGTTAAACTGTTACCTTTAATTTTGTTAGCCGTGGAAGAGGTAAATGTATGTGGTAATGTAATTAAATGCTCTCTCAGGGTTTTTCTATTCGAATCAAGCTACATGGTGTAACAAAACACTGTAGTAATATTTAAAGAGGTGGTATAGAAACCACTTTCACTATGAAGACAACGTCGAACCCGCAGAAAAAAATATTGATGTTTTATACAACGTGATAATGAATTAACGCAAAACTAGAAAGTAGTTTGTTTAGAATCGAGAGCAGAGTCGAATTATCATGGTTTCAACATAGGATTTTTTTTTCAAAATAGTAAAACTTTTTTTTTTGCAAAATTTAAAATTTTCTGAACCCGATGTCAACCCACCGCACGGGCACACTCATCATACTTACTACCAAAACAAGATACTAAAAATGTATCCATGAGTACGTTAGCGCTTTCTTTCAGTGCTGAAATGATAAAAAATCATTTTTGCCTCAAAACTTAAAATGCGAATAGCTTTAAATTTTAACTATCAAAATAATTAAATTATTGCTTCAATCTAATTATTTTGTTATAAATCAGTTGGGGTGTATGAGATTTTGCGCTAATTAATTAACACGTTGTATCCTACTCGTCTCAAAAATGTAAGGGAAAGTAATTTTTTTGTTGATGTCGCCTCCATAGCGAAAGTTGTTCAGTTTGATAGTCTAACGTCTAACCATCACTGTGAGAAAACGATAACAAAACGATATCAAAAAGATACAATTTTTAAAAACTCATTTAGTACAATTAAAATGTAGCGCTTTTATTTCAAAATGTAAATTATGGCAAAAGATATTATTTCTGATTTCGGTTATTAGTTCTGCGATATTAAAAAGCAACGATAACGGACAATGATCGACTGATTCGTAAATTATCATTTGTTAAAGTTTTTCCGTTTTTATAAATTTTCTGGTCATAAAGAACTCTGGTTTTTGGAATCTAATGATTTTGCATATTTTTTAGTCCCGATAAAATAAGACAGTATGTTTTGTTTGCTGAGTTGAAGGTTACTACAATCTTACTTGACCAAAATGTATGGGACAGTTGTTTTTTTTTTTTGGCGATTTCGATGTTGGTCCCATAGAGAAAGTTATTAATGGTCTAATCATCCTCTTAAAAAACTGTCAGCATATTAGGATGGACCCTGTATAATTTATCTATCAGAAAAATATGCTAACCGACTTATTATCTTGAACGTTACTATTATAAGTGTGGGTTAGTGTTTCCGATCTCTGTTTCTGTAATTCAAAATATCCTTAAAAGAAGTTTGGCGGACGGCCGTGTAATTTGAGACCCAGACTTAGAGGTCCTATACTTGAATGAAACTTAGTTATACGTGTAGAGTGAAACAAAACTAACAAAATTGTAAAATGGTTGTAATCTGTAGAAGTTCGGGGAAAGGTATTTCTCCTTATGATACCTTTTGTATCATGTGTGTGAAACGCATAACCTTTCTTATTAGATAGTCCACTCAATCTTCTACGCATTCATTGTGTTTATTTTAATGAAAATTCACGATAATCGTACCATAGGAAGAAAACGAAATCACACACACTATTAGTTCAACAAAGCCAAATAACGTTACGTAACGACCAAAATTATCTCAGTGTTAATAATAGATGAAAATAGCTGTCGTGGTTGCATTTTGCTACTGCTTTTTGGACGATTTGTCTATTTTACTAGTAATTTCTACTTTTGAATCCGGATTTCTGGAGATGTGAAAGTTTTTATAAAAAATCTTAATTTTTTCTGTTTATGATAATTATGACCGCCGTCCTGAATGGCTTTTAGTTTTCGTAAAAAACGGCTGGGTCCAAATCTGCCAATCTTCTTTCGTTGCTATTTTGAATGGAGTACCTACATTTTGGTAGGACCAAATAGATCACTCCCAATTTGGTTCTTTTAACAGAAGAGGCATCAATAAGCGGTATCAAATATTAAAAAATTTCATGCTTAAAAATGTTAAAACATTTTAATATTTAACGAGCTTTGTGCACAGAATTGCGCACGTATTTGTGCTGCATGCTTCGCTGCTTATATCACGAGCATAATGAGCCAAAATATTTCAGTCGCGGACCAGTGTAGTTGATTATTAGGTCAACACGTTATTATCGCTCGAACATGGGTTTTAAATTAACCGCCATTGTCACAACACGTTTTGATTCCTATCGTATTTGCAAAATCGGATAATTATCTATTGTTTTGAAAATATTATGGTGTTCTTACGACGATGTATTGTGGGTAAATACAGAATGGTATGCGATGTCAATACTGGAGGTCTTTTCAGGAGGTAAATTGGAACAATTGAAGCCTTATATTTGTATCATTTAGGTTTTTTAAAGGAAATTGAACGTGACCAAAAGATAAACACATTTATTTTCAATTATTTCGTCGACGTGGTCACTTAGGGTGAATTTATGGACAAAAGAAATAATTCGAACAATCAAAGATATTTTAAACTTTTTTTTTAGCCTGTACCATCTTATTTCCCACTACTGGGCAAAGGTATTCTCTTTCCTACTGAATGATCCCGATAACTTGTTTCGGAATTGTTTGTTATGTTCATTGTGTAGTGATGTACCTTTTAAACTTTATATCAGATTAATTAATATTCTAATTTGTATTCTATCAAATTACTTTTCTAAGTACAGTCAAGAGCACATCAAGATTTACACTTGCAGTTCGATTGTAACACTTATGGCGCTATAAATAAGAACGGTACAAAGTCCAGAATGTCAAACTTGACGTGCTCTTGACTGTACCTACCAACTAACGAAGTAAATCTTTGTATTGAATGTATAAGTAGTACCTACAAAATGGTCCTCTCATTGATATAACTGTACTGTTTATGTTACACTTACGGATAAACCTCAGATGGTTTTTGGAAGTTCAATTGTCAAATCGTTTGTAACTTTTCATACAATAAATAAATTAAAAAACAAAAACGCTATGCAAACAAGACAACCTTTCATGAAGGCAAATATAAATTATAGTGTTAACCCGCAACTTCGTCCGCACAAATTATATACCAGATTTTATGTTAGATCATCTAGCTATCAAACAAAAAAAAGTTTCATTATAATCGGTTCAGTAGTTTTTACGTGATGCTCGTTCAAACAAACAAACACACAAACAAACAAACAAACAGACAGACAAACAATCCAAAAATTGGTGATATGGAATCAGGGACACCTAAAAACCATATCGTAACTTTTTTTTGTTAATATCTTCAATGTACAGACACACTCTTGTTACAGTTTTATAATAGTTTAGATGACAGTTAATATCTCCATCGTCTCTGGGACTCTGGGTCTTTATTTGTGATACCAACTTTATTATTATCCTCGCTCGGTTTAACCATCATCATCGTCAGCCTATTACCCGCTGCAGAGCACAAGCTTACCCTCAGGGTGGTTTTATGGGTGTTAGTTCACCACGCGTGCCCCACAGGCGTGCCCAATGTGTATTGGTAGACTTCACATACGCATCAGAATTTTTCTTCAGCGTATGCAGGTTTCTTCACAATGTTTCCTTCACCATCGGTATTACGTAGTATACGTAGATATTTAACTTATGCTTTATAATTATACAGGGTCCTTCTTAATATACTGACACTTTTTTGAGGGGATGATCAGACCATGAAACTGAACAACTTTGTTCAACATCAAATTAACGAAAAAAAATTCAGCTCGTCCATACAAAACTGCAAACCTACTCGAGCCAAATGTATGTGACAGATGATTTTTTTTTCGCTATTTCGATGTTGGTCCCATAGAGACAGTTGTTCAGTTTCATGGTTTCTAATCATCCCCTTAAAAAAGTGTCAGTATATTAAGAACGACCCTGTATTATATCAGAAGTTTATGTGGTAGATAGTGTATCATCAATTGACATTTTATTTGTTTTATCTATATTCCCGCATTTTACAGAGGCCAGGAATACATTTTTATATCCGATGCCCTCACCGCATCACTGGGTTTAATTAAAAGGTCCACTGGTCTTCTGTTTGTCGGTCCATGTGTTTGTGATGAAGTGATATTGTACAAAGAATATTCGTTTAAAGTTCATTCTGCTATCTGATTAAATAATAAAACCGGTCAAGTGCGAGTCGGGCTACTCGCGCACCGAGGGTTCCGTACCACACCACCACAGAACACAACATTATTAACTTAGAAAAAAAAACTTTTTTTTGTCCGGGACCTTTAGCGCGAGACCGACTCATACTTGGCCGGTTTTTAGTATTTGTTGTTATTCTGTAGAGTTTGCTCTACAGGGTGTAAATTAAAATAGGACAGCTACTTAAAGAGGTGCTTCAGACCATCAAACTGAACAACTTTCTCTATGGGACCAATATCGAAACCGCGAAAAAAAAATCTGCTGTCCCATACATTTCAGTCGAGTTATGTTTGCAGTTTTGTATGGGAGAGCGGAATTTTTTTTCGCGATTTCGATATTGGTCCCATTGATGGTCTGAAGCACCCCTTTAAGTAGCTGTCCCATTTTATTGTACACCCTGTATAATCACACTAAGTTTGACGCTTGTTTGTATTACCGTTTTTACTATAGAGCGTGAAGAAAAAACGTTGATAAAAACTAGTTTCTTGTTAAAAACCCCCCTTTTTTATTTTTAACTTTCTGCCATTTTTATTATGTACAGTCACCAGCAGATATATCGTAGCAAACAAGGTTGTCAAATATTTCTAAGCAGTTCTAATTTTCAATAATTTCTTTACTTATAACCAATCAAAAATATAGGAACGCCTAGAACATCAAATATATCGACGCAGTCAATATAAACATCTGAACAGTTTTGGAAAAAAACATTACTCTGTTGTTTTACATTTAAATTTTAAATAATATTGTAAAGAAATTATTGAAAATTCGCTGTTCAGATATTTATGACAAAATACACGTTTAGATATAATTGGTAACATTTACTGTAAAGAATTTAATGAAAATTAGCACTGCTCAGAAATATTTGGACACTTTAATTATAGGATATTTTGTCTCTTTAACAACAACAAAACAAATGTATTCTATCCTCATAATACCTTACTTCATAAATAATTTATTTTTATTACATTATTCGTTCTATGATCTTATTAAATTGTAGGTACCCTGTATTTTTCTAATAAGCTAACGTATTCTTTTTGATAAATAAATATCTCTAACTATATTTTTATCCAATTATTCTGTTAGACTTTCACATGAATTTTATTAAATGTAACATACGATTACCCTTTTTAGGGTTCTGTACCCAAAGGGTGAAAACGGGACCCTATTACTAAGCCTACGTTGTCCGTCCGTCCGTCCGTCTGTCCGTCTGTCCGTCTGTCCGTCTGTCCGTCTGTCCGTCCGTCCGTCTGTCCTACCTATTTAGGGCTGTAACTTTTGAACCGTAATAGCTAGATAGTTGAAATTTTCTCAGATTATGCGTTATTACGGCGGATTTGTTAACAAATAATAAAAATTTCAAAAAGTTAAAAATTAAGGGGGTTCTCAACAAGAAACTAGTTTTTATTAACGTTTTTTCTTCACGCTCTATCGTAAAAACTGTAATACATTCAAGCGTCAAAGTTAGTGTGATTATAGAACAAACTCTATAGAATAACAACAAATACTAAAAACCGGCCAAGTGTGAGTCGGTCTCGCTCTAAAGGTCCCGGACAAAAAAAGTTTTTTTTTAAAGTTAATAATGTTGTGTTCTGCGGTGGTGTGGTACGGAACCCTCGGTGCGCGAGTAGCCCGTCTCGCACTTGACCGGTTTTATTTTATTTACCATCTTGATGTAAAGTGGGAGGGACGAACAACGTAATATTTGATCCTGTTAAACTAGGACGTCTATATCGTCTATCTAATATTTAAGGTCAACATTTATTGCAATGTTGAAGGTCAACATTTATCGCAATGCAATCGAACCACGCCTTCATTCCAAGCATCAATGTATGTTAGAGTCATCATAAGTAAATAAATACGATAGCAATCATTAGTCACGAAACTAACAAATAAAACATTTATCGAGAGAATCATACAAGGTGTAATGAAGAAACAAAGACTGTAGCATACCTTAGGCTTAGGGCCTTAGGTTCTTTTTAGGGTTCCGTACCCAAAGGGTGAAAACGGGACCCTATTACTAAGCCTACGTTGTCCGTCCGTCTGTCCGTCTGTCCGTCTGTCCGTCTGTCCGTCTGTCCGTCTGTCCGTCTGTCCGTCTGTCCGTCTGTCCGTCTGTCCGTCTGTCCGTCTGTCCGTCTGTCCGTCTGTCCGTCTGTCCGTCTGTCCGTCTGTCCGTCTGTCCGTCTGTCCGTCTGTTCGTCTGTCCGTCTGTCCGTCTGTCCGTCTGTCCGTCTGTCCGTCTGTCCGTCCGTCCGTCCGTCTGTCCTACCTATTTAGGGCTGTAGCTTTAGAACCGTAATAGATAGATTATGCGTTATTACGGTAGATTTGTTAATAAATAATAAAAAAAATCAAAAAGTTACAAATTAAGGGGGGTTCTCAACAAGAAACTAGTTTTTATCAACGTTTTTTCTTCACGCTCTATCGTAAAAACAGTAATACATACAAGCGTCAAACTTAGTATGATTGTAGAGCAAACTCTACAGAATAACAAAAAATACTAAAAACCGGCCAAGTGTGAGTCGGTCTCGCGCTACAGGTCCCGGACAAAACAAGTTTTTTTTCTAAGTTAATTAATGTTGTGCTCTGTGGTGGTGTGGTACGGAACCCTCGGTGCGCGAGTAGCCCGACTCGCACTTGACCGGTTTTATTAAAATGATGCGTGGTGTACCTATATTTTCCGTATTGAACGATTACGAATTTATTAAGACTAGAATTTTAGTGGTTTCTTAACATGTGGTTAAAATTTACTTAAATGTACTTCAGTGGTTTTTACAAAGACCACAAACTAATGTTGTTCGAAACACCAATTGCGCACATTTTTCACATCCGGGGTTAGAAACTGGCATTCTCTGCAAGTTCGTACAGTAGGTATGCCTGTATTTTGATGTTCAGAAGAGTTCATTTTCCAGAAATATCTAGATGCTAGGGGGTATATTGTTGGAGAGCAAGTCTGCCATTTGGAGAGCAAAGTATCTACTTACAGAGAGCAGACTTTACTCCGCAATGGGTGAGCAAAGTCTCGTACAACGTTTGAAGTTTAAATACTTCTTTACACATTTGAGAGCACCGTTTGAGTTTCGCATTAAAATTAAATTTACCGTAACTGGCGAAGTTTCTTTGCATTTACATACACAATGTTCCTGACATGTAATTTTCTTTTTCACTGGTAGTTAAATTGTGTGCTGGTGGATAACGTATCATTTCTTATCAAGCGGCCGTAGTATGGCAGCGAGATATAGCGATATAGCGCGTTCGCTCTCTTACTATCTGCGTGCGAATGAACGCGATAAAAGGCGTGATATAGCCTTATCGTGCGCATCATACTAAGGCCGCTGGTCTCGTTTGAGTCGACTAAAGGATAAGGATTTTTATGTGGTGTTTATGTGGCCTACTTATCACCTCTTTGACGTGCCGTGTTTCAAGGCGGAAACGTTTTGTATCAGCTATAATCGTGTTTTTAATTAATTGCTGAGATTCGAGATCTAGATAGATAATTTCTTTATATTATACTATAGAGAGCACAGAGTACTAAGTATAACTATAAATATAAAAAAAATATTTCTCGACTATTCAATTAAAACAAAAATATACCGACCTAGGTCCTCCAAAGAGGTGACCACAACTGTTCATACACTCTGTATTAAGATGTTACCGAGCCTATTGTGCTGCCCTCAATCGTATTTTTTTTATTTCTAAACAACTTTTCCCAAAATTAACAAGAATGTCACATTGTAGTCCAGATTGGCTTTTAAATTTATCGAAACATTACAGATTATGTTTTATGCGAGATAGTAACTACACACATTATAAAAAACAAATCCGCAGTGACCCGATAAATTGAAAATCAGCAATAACATTCTTGTTTTTTGGAAATGTTGTTTAATTGTTTAGAAATAAAAAAATACAATTGTCTCGGTTCCCCCTTTCCACAATGTTGATTAAATTATACGCCAAATGATCTCATAAGTACAACGAACGTTTAAATCGTGACAAACGGGTCAAACTAATGAGATACAGGTTAAGATAAGGAGGTCACGATCTCCTTAAGTAGGCACTAATAAGTATAAAACGAATAAACTTTACATTTGCTGTACTTCCTTCATCATTATCATCAGCCTGTTTAATGTAAGTCATATACAGGACAAAGGCTTTCCCTCTTATAATCTCATAATACACTCTGTATTATGGGCGTTGATCCACATAGATTTCACATCAGAATTTTTTCATCAATGAATGCGGTTTGTTTCCTTACGATGTTTTCTTTCACCGATTGAGAGCAGGCTGCATTATACTCCATTTTTATTAAAGACGAAAAAAAGAAGATCACAGAAGCAGGGCTACGAAACCTTTTCAGACCGTGATCATTTTATAAAAAATTCGAAACACTTATGTCAGTGTTTGATGACTGATGAATATAAGAATTAGGGATAGCGAGTGAAACAGCCAATAGTCTGTAGCGCACTGGCATTTATTAGAACTAAAGCGCTGTTACCGGGTATACTCACATACTTAGGCACATTTTAGTTCAAACTATCGGAGTTGATGGAAAAATAAGAAAACGTCTGTTATGTATGTGCTCACTAGTAGCATAGCGAGGGGGGGAAAATGCCCCGGGCACCGGGCGGCACTTTACCAGAGGTGGCAGAAATATTAATTGATTAAGCTCTGACTGAACCACAGGGTGTTAGGGTAAACAGTTGCATTACTTTAAGGTGTGATTGTATCCATGACACTGAAATACGTTTCTGAAGAAACCTATAGGAAATCCGCAAAATTCAGTCATCTGATCTAACGTTTGTATGAAAATTTCAACTTTTCATACTAATGATGGATCAGCTGCTTGCATTTACTATAGGAAGACCAAAAATTTTTTAATGAATTTTATTTAGGTTTCTTAGGTAAAATTGTTAAGTATCATGAGTATAATCATCCCTTTTAGTAATGCAACTACTTACCATAAACAGCCTGTATAACCAATTCGTAGAGCAGAGTAAAGTCTATTTCTGAATGGATAACCAACCCCACCAAACCAAAACCAAAAGACCTAAAGATGTCTGACCACAACCCGAACAGGTTGTGGTAAAAAATTTCGAGCTGGCTTCGGTCGCTTCGGTCTCTCCTTTATGTTTAACGTAGAAAGATAAGGAGGCAGCAAAATCGGTCTGTGCTCCGGGGGATAGACAAGACACTCACGCTACGCCACCGGTGCTCACTAATGTCCGTTATTCCGTATTAATAAACCGCGCTGACAATCGATTTTGAAGACGTATTAAGTTCGAGTACGAGTACGAGTTCTTGTTAAGCCTTAAAATACATCTTAAAATAGATCAAGTCGGTATCAGCTAATATCACTTTAAATGTCTCAAGCAAACTCAAATTTGTAACAATTTTTTTTCCAAAAATGCAGTTGCAGAATCCATGTTGCAGAAATCATTGGAATTTAATCCGTCTGCTTGTAACATCAATATTATTTGGTATTACTTGCGTCGCGCAGAGCGTTGCCGGTAGTGTGATGTGGTATGGACGCACTCAATCGAATCCGTCAGAAATTCAGAAAAGTGGCCGCCATCCTGAACTTTTTTGTTTTTCAATGTATTACTTCCAAAATCGATATCTGGGGTTTTCTGCCATCTTCAACCACGAATCTGAAGTCAAAAATTCAAAAAAGCGGCCGCCATCTTGAACTTTTTTACTTTACAACCGATTGCTTCCAAGATAGATATCTGGGGGTTTCTGCGATCTCCGAACATGAATCTAAAGTCAAAAATTTAGAAAAGTGGCCGCCATCTGGTAGTGAGATATCTATTTTGGAAGCAGTCAGTTAACAAACAATTAAATTCAAGGTGATCTTATTTGTTTTTTAACCTTATTTGTTTTCCTTCCAATTTTCTGATTTCTGATATCAGATTCATGCTAATATATCGCAGGGACCCCCAGATATCGATCTTTGAAGCAATCGGTTGCAAAGCAAAAAAGTTCAAGAAGGCGGGCACTTTTCTGAATGTTGACTTCGGACCTGTGTTTGGTGACCACAGAAACCCCTACATATCGGTTTTGGAAGTAATCAATTAAAAAACAAAAAAGTTCAAGATGGCGCCACTTTTCTGAATTTCTGACTTTAGATTCGTGTTCGGAGATAGCAGAAACCCCCAGATATCGAATTTGGAACCAATCAGTTGAAAAACAAAAAAGTTCAAGATTGCGGCCACTTTTCTGAATTTGTGACTTTAGATTCGTGTTCGAAGATCGGAGAAATCATACATTTTTCTAATAGGTATATTTAAATTTGCGATTGGTCAGAAACTACATTATTTATTTTCCTTTTGCAGCAATTAGTTTACAATATGTTACAATGTTTCATAATTTTAATCGAAAATGCAGAGCTTCAGGTCACTTTATGGTTTATCTGCTGGCAACATTACGCACGTCACTGCATCACCCGCGGTGACGGCTGCTGAATTGACGCAGTGGCAATGCGTCACCGTGTATGCTCCTACGTACGGTTTCATACAACTCCTTGCTTCACAAATGACGGGCTGCCGTATGACGCTCCGTCTTGCGTCCAGCGTGTGTGAATAAAAACCTATTAGTCTTCTGTAGTCTGTCGCCTAATTGTCATCATTATCTCGTGACGATTATATCCACAGAACATTATAAGAGAAGTTAGAAGTGCAAATTAGGCATGGAGCGCGTGCCACACGGTTATGCAATGATTTGCATAAGGTGCGCGGTGTGGTGCGAGCGAGAGGGCATAAGTAGTTGTAGCAGCGTGAGTGGGAAGATACGTGGTGACAGTCGTCTCCTAAGCAAAAGCGCTACTCTGCATTTCTAAACCCTTATAATGTTCTTTGATTATATCAATGAGGCGTTTTGGTAAATAAAATTTTTTTACAAAAAAAGTAAAAACCGACGTCAAAAGTAAAAAATTAAACAAATTAATTTCCTTATTGATTTGAACGTAAAAGTCATAGGCTGAAATATTATTTCTTACTTTTTTACTTTTGAAGTCGGTTTTTACTTTTTTTGTAAAAAAAATTTATTTCATAACTAGGCCAGTCATTTTACGGAGTTTTGTTAGGCGGGTTAGGGAGTAATTATTAATTGGACTTTTAAACTGTAACCGGCACCATTTAGTGACGAAAATACTATCCTAAACCATATTTAAAAAAAATTGGCTACGCAACATAGAAATCAAAATGATGTGGGACACAGGCTTTTAAATTAATAATATTAATACCAATGCACTCCTTTGAATTAGATTTAACAGCATAAAATATTTTTAAGCAATAAAATAGCCATTGAAATATAAAAAATGAGGTATTTATTCGAAAATACGAACGTATTTTTCAAAACCTTCTCAGTAGACAAAAATATTTAAACCACGTTAGAAGTATGTATAATGGTAAAGCCTTAAATGTGTGCAAAAAAAATTTATTATCAGGTTTTTTTAGAACGAGATAATATCAAAATTTTTAAATTGGAACTGTTGCTGACGTGATTTTTTTTTAATTTTTATACATTTCTAAGCTGAAATTGGCTCTTCAATAGTATAGACGGAGAGCTGGCTACGAGTTTTCAAAATGATAAGGTGCAAGGACAATTTTTATGTAAATACCTTCCTTACTAGCTGACAAGTACATTGCACTGACTGGCAGAAGTCTACCCCGGGGAGGGAAGCGGGGGCGGGCGGTCAAAGACGCCAATTTTTAATCAAAATAAAATCATTAGTGCAAGGCTGAAATTTTGTGTAGTTATAGTTTTTAGTAGTAGAAATAGCGTAAAATTATTGGCAGAAGTCCAGGTCGGGGATAAAGCATCGGCAGAAGTCGATGAAGTTGTCAAAAATTATTGAAATTTTAATGATAACGTGCACTTCTGCCAATTTCGTTTTCATATAATTGATGGCTTCAAATAGCTGTACACAAATTGGCAGAAGTCAAAATGGTGGCTAAGTATACGAAAAAATGACTTTTAATTGTGGCATTTTTGTACATTTTCTTATAATTTGTTAGACCAAGTATTGAAAATGTTATAGTATGTTACATATTTGTAATCTACTCACAAAGCCCTTTCATTTGATACCCCACATGGTATGTTTCAAAGAGAATTGTTTTCTTCTTTTTACTGCCATCTCTTCATGACGTCACAGTTTTGACCCCCACAGTCTGAGCGCATGTCATCTCATATATTTGTGTTCAGAATTTCGCAAAATCATTGTGGTATAAGTAAACGTTGCCAGAAGTCGATAAAATTGTTGAAAAATTTTGCTGGTGAAGAACAAGGTGCAGTTCCGGCAATTTTGTTATTATATTCTTATGCCTTAAAAAACTGAATGCAAACTTCCAGAAGGCCTAGACTTCTGGAAGTTTGCATTCAGTTTTTTAAAATATCATATACAAATAATGAAAATATCACCAGAAGTTTATTTAACGGAAAGCAATTAATTGAAATTAAAATAATAATGTGCATTTCATACATTTCTGGCAATTTGATTTTTTTATTATTTATACTGTTAGTCAACAGGGTCCTTCTTAATATGCTGACACTTTTTTAAGGGGATGATCAGACCATCAAACTGACAACTTTCTCTATGAGACCAACAACGAAATCGCGAAACAAAAATCAGCTGTCCCATACATTTGGCTCGATTAGGTTTGCAGTTTTGTATGGAGGAGAAGATTTTTTTTTCGCGATTTTGTTGTTGGTCTCATAGAGAAAAATGTTCAGGTTTACGGTCTGATCATCCCCTTTAAAAAATGTCAGCATATTAAAGGACCCTATATTATACAGTTATAATAGTTATACAGCAGTTAGTTATAGCCTGTATACAGGGTATAAAATTAAATGGGACAGATTCTTAAAGGTGTGCTTCAGACCATCAAACTGATCAACTTTTACTATGGGACCAACACTGAAATCGCGAAAAAATATTCTGCAGTCCCATACAAAAATGCAAACATAACTCAACTGAAATGTATGGGACACCAGATTTTTGATTTCAATATTGGTCCCATAGAGAAAGTTGTTCAGTTTAATGTAAGTGACTGTCTCATTTAATTTTACACCCTGTATAATGGTGTGTATGTATACTCTTCCAGGACTATTGTTAATTTTACTGAATCTATCGGTGTTTTAATATTTATATAATATGTTCTCAGAGTAGGGAAACATACCTACCACTAAAGTTACAGACGAGCGACACCTTTGTCGCCGTAGGTCACAGAGCGTCGCGCTCATACACTTTACGGTCACGCGATAGTCGCGCGATCCTCCGTGACATACGGCGACCGCAAAGTGTCGCTCGTCTGTAAGCGCTCTAAGCGCTCTTATCGGATCATTACGGATATGTCGGTGTTTCGTTTTTATAATGTATGCCGACTTGACGTTGTTGCGTTTTTATTATAATGTATACTTACTATCTTTAAAAACGCCAAAAGTGGCCACTTTTGGTGGCCACTTTTGGCCGCTTTTGGGTTTTACTATAGTAACAGCAAACAAACAACATAGCAGTCTGTAATGTTTGGTTAAATCGAAAACCAACAATAACTGCTATGAAACATTCTTGTTTTTTGAAAATTTTGTTTAATTATCTAGAAAGTAAAAAAATAACATTGAGGGCAGCACTGGAGGCTCGGTGATCTCTTGACCAAAAACTGTACTTTACTTATACCACCACAGTGATTTTAGGAAATTCTGAACACAAATATATGAGATGACATGCGCTCAGACTGTGGGGGTCGAAACTGTGACTTCATGAAGAGATGGCAGTAAAAAGAAGAAAACAATTATCTTTAAAACATACCATGTGGGGTATCAAATGAAAGGGCTTTGTGAGTAGATTACAATTATGTAACATACTATAACATTTTTAATACTTGGTCGAACAAATTATAAGAAAATGTACAAAAATGCCACAATTAAAAGTCTTTTTTTCGTATACTTAGCCACCATTTTGACTTCTGCCAATTTGTGTACAGCTATTTGAAGCCATCAATTATATGAAAACGAAATTGGCAGAAGTGCACGTTATCATTAAAATTTCAATAATTTTTGACAACTTCATCGACTTCTGCCGATGCTTTATCCCCGACCTGGACTTTTTCCAATAATTTTACGCTATTTCTACTACTAAAAACTATAACTACACAAAATTTCAGCCTTGCACTAATGATTTTATTTTGATTAAAAATTGGCGTCTTTGACCGCCCGCCCCCGCTTCCCTCCCCGGGGTAGACTTCTGCCAGTCAGTGCAATGTACTTGTCAGCTAGTAAGGAAGGTATTTACATAAAAATTGTCCTTGCACCTTATCATTTTGAAAACTCGTAGCCAGCTCTTAGTCCATTATACCGAAACAAAATGTCAATTAGTAATTATTCCCGGCTCAAACCGTAAAATAACTGTGCTAAACTTTCAGTGATTAAATATGTTAGTTCGATTCAGATATCAGTTATATACGCAAAGGGTACATTGAAACGAGGCAAATGGTTCAATCGCAGACGATTTGCTGTCAACTTTTGAGGAGTTCTAGTGTGTAGCTCCGAAGCGCGTCATCAGATCTTCACAAAATTAAAATGGGACCACCTCGAGAGTATACCCTTTCAAACAAAAAAGAATTTTTAAATTGGTTCACAATTTACGAAAATATCGGTGAACATACATTAAAAAAAAAAAATACAGCCGAACATAGAACCTACTCCTTTTTTTGATGTCGGTTAAAAAAAATTGCCACAATAATAAACTAATGCTTGCCAAACGTATTTTCCTAGATTTTCCAAGTTTAGAGACAAATTTATTCATACATTAATAATACGATGACGATCATAACGATTTAAATGAAGTCGTAATAATTTTAGTACAATTTTTTAGAATTTTTAAAGATGTTTTTTTCGAATTGCCAATATAGCTACTACTAGCGCCACCTGACGGATTTTTTTCATAACAGTCTTTAAAAAAGCTTCATTGAAACAAAGGCGAACCACATGTGCGCATCACTGCTTCTTTAGGTCTTTCAACATCGCCATTTTGTTGTTTGATACAATATTCATAATTTCTTTAAAGTGTGTACTATAAAGAATCTTTTTTACCTTCTTTTCGCCCCTATCTGGAATGGAGTAGGTACGTAGGTACACACGGCGACACATCAAGCTATACAAAACCAACATAAGCTGGCCGTGCGACAATATACGTTACTCGACCTACGCGCGGCCAACTTATTTTGGTTTTGTATAGCTTGATGTGTCGCCGTAGGTATATAACCTTACCAACACTCATTATTGTGCTTACGTATCCAATCCAAAATAAGGAGTTAAGAGGATAGGCGGGCTGAAATGGTAATTTGAAGAATAGATCACTTTTCCGACTGAATACGTATTTGTCCGATCCGCCCCACCCATACACCCCGCCGGCCGACTAGAGTGCGAAAGAGACAACTGTAGATCGGATCGATTTTATTGACATAAAATCGACGAAATCATCATTTCGTATTCCCCTGTTTCCTCCTCCAAAATTAAACCGATTTTAATAATTCTTACAAGAATAATATGAGAAAGACTTTGGCTATGTCTGTATGTTTTGCTTTTTTTGTTTATATTCGTCAAATTTGTTTGCTGGATGTCTGAAAACGGGCGGTAAAATTTCTCATTTTCGAATGTCCCTAGTTCTTACAGTAATTAATTAAAACAAAAAAGCAAAACATAGGGACATAGCAGAGGTAACATAGATTTTATGGTAAAAAATTGTTTGCTCTAGTGTACTTATCCAGGGAGGAAACAGGGGAATACGTTTGGATGGAAAAAACCGTACCCGCGTATCCTCTTAAATGAACGCAAAACACTAAAAAATTTTTTTTTTTAAATAAAGCTCATGTTTGCTTTACCTACTGTCCCACTTCAAACGCTTTGTTGTAGTAGGGTATTATAATTATGACGTTCTCATGAGGTGAAAAGTGTCTAGCCTTTCGATTACAAAACACTGAAAGCCTTTTTCTCTTTGTCAACTTTTACGTCACAAAAAAGAAGAAATGGGTAAGTTTCAAGCGGAGTTTTGACGTTAAAAAAGTTCGTCTGACCCTAATCTGTCCACAAAGTTGCAATCAATACGACGACGCGACGTTTATTACCTTTGCCCTTCAGCTAGGCCTGGGACCGCAATTTCTACAAACTTGACAGCTATGTGACAAAGGAAATGTTTTGGAACCCCCGGCTATGGTATGTGTGGACTTCAACTACATCTTACAAAGCGTGTCACTGAGTCTGAGTCCACAACATGAAACAGGCTTGAAACACAAACAAAATTACTAAACGACAATGTGATGACGCGTAATTTTTGAATCACTGGTGATCGAATGGGAGCACGATTGAAGTCGCGAAAAACAATGTGTTTTTCTCCATATCTTTAGGTATATAAAGTAATACCTATTTCACATATTATTGACTATTAACATGTTAGGTTAGCCATGTTACCCCGGCAAAATCCCGGCTTGGCAGGTTTCGGGTTCTAGTCCCGTCGGAGACAAATTTTTCAATCTTTAATTCAAATTAAAAAAAAAATGCACAGCACAGAACAGCATTTTTTTTTTGAGATTTCTCTGTAGCTCCCGCACTATAAAATTACCCATTATTATATTATTCTGCAGTGTATAAGTTATTCTATGGTAATTTGGTAGAGAAGTTATTATGCCACCTTTGCAAGTCTTTCAATTAGTGCATCCAAGTCCATTCTGCGCAGATTTCAATGTCATAACTCAATGAGCTCGTAAACAAATATCCCTATATTCATAACCATCTTATAGTATTATATATTATCTGTGTCTCTACTCTCTAGCCAGGTAAATACTGAAACGGTGATTGTATGGAACAGCAGATTTTTTTTTGCGATTGTGACGTTTTGCTCCATAGATAAAGTTTTGCAGTTTGATTGTTCGATTTCATCGTTTCAGTATTTACCCGGTTGTCCCCTACACCAGTTACACCCTGTATATTCATATTAATTTGAGGTTATGCGTACCTCTTTGCTTTAAAATTTAGATTTAGTTATATTTTCGCAGGATACTGTAAAAATGTTTTCGGACAGACGGATGGATGAACGGATAGAAATCGATTAAGTAAGATTATACTCTATTCCAGATAGGGGCGAAAAGAAGGTAAAAAAGATTCTTTATAGTACACACTTTAAAGAATATTGAATATTGTATCAAACAACAAAATGGCGATGTTTAAAGACCTAAAGAAGCAGTGGTGCGCACATGTGGTTCGCCTTTGTTTCAATGAATCTTTTTTAAAGACTGTTATGAAAAAAATCCGTCAGGTGTCGCTAGTAGTAGCCATATTGACAATTAAAAAAAAAACATCTTTAAAAATTCTAAAAAATTGTACTAAAATTATTACGACTTCATTTAAATCGTTATGATCGTCATCGTATTATTAATGTATGAATAAATTTGTCTCTAAACTTGTAAATCTAGGAAAATACGTTTGGCAAGCATTAGTTTATTACTGTGGAAATTTTTTTTTACCGACTTCAAAAAAAGGAGGAGGTTCTATGTTCGGCTGTATGTATTTTTTTAACCGACTTCAAAAAAGGAGGAGGTTTCTCAGTTCGACCGTACATATTTTTTTTTTTTTTTTTTATGTGTATTCGCGGATAACTTCGTCGTTTATGAACCGATTTTGATGATTCTTTTTTTGTTGGAAAGGAGATGTCCCGTGGGTGGTACCATGATAAGGAAACCAGGATCTGATGATGGCATCCCAGAGAAATCGAGGGGAACCTTCGAAAATCGTACTGCCGACTAGTGCATTTTTTTATTTAAAGCACTCCTATTAAATCGAACTAATGAATTCACCACTGAAAATTGTGAAATAAACTAAATTTTAACAAAAAATTAAAACCGCCTTCAAAAAAACTAAAAAGTTAAAAAATAATATTGCAGCCTATGACTTTTTCGTTCGCATCAAAAGAACATTAATTTGTTTTATAGAAGTCGGTGTCAAGCCAAACCAAAAAATGCAAGCCATGTCGCGAATCGTACCGGCTTGACAGCGACTTCAATAAAACAAATTAATGTTCTTTTGATGCGAACGAAAAAGTCATAGGCTGCAATATTATTTTTTAACTTTTTAGTTTTTTTGAAGGCGGTTTTAATTTTTTTTTTATGTATGTTCACCGATATTTTCGTCAATAGTGAACCAATTTAAAAAATTCTTTTTTTGTTTGAAAGGGTATACTCCCGAGGTGGTCCTATTTTTTTAACCGACTTCAAAAAAAGGAGGAGGTTCTATGTTCGGATGTATGTTTTTTTTAATGTATGTTCACTGATATTTTCGTCAATTGTGAACCAATTTAAAAAATTATTTTTTTGTTTGAAAGGGTAAACTCCCCAGGTGGTCCCATTTTAATTTTGTGAAGATCTGATGACGCGTTTCGGAGCTACACAATAGAACTCCTTAAAAGTTGACAGCAAATCGTCTGCGATTGAACCATTTGCCTCGTTTCAATGTACCCTTTGCGTATATAACTGATATCTGAATCGAACTAACATACTTAATCACTGAAAGTTATGAAATAATTTTTTTTTACAAAAAATGTAAAAACCGACTTCAAAAGTAAAAAAGTAAGAAATAATATTTCAGCCTATGACTTTTACGTTCAAATCTATAAGGAAATTAGTTTGTTTTATTTTTTACTTTTGAAGTGGGTTTTTACTTTTTTGTAAAAAAAAATTATTTACCAAAACGCCTCATTGATATAATCAAAGAACATTATAAGGGGGTTTAGAAATGCAAAGTAGCGCTTTTGCTTAGGAGACGACTGTCACCACGTATCTTCCCACTCATGCTGCTACAACTACTTATGCCCTCTCGCTCGCACCACGCCGCGTTATGCAAATCATTGCATAACCGTGTGGCACGCGTTCCATGCCTAATTTGCACTTCTAACTTCTCTTATAATGTTCTGTGGATATAATCGTCACGAGATAATGATGACAATTAGGCGACAGACTACAGAAGACTAATAGGTTTTTATTCACACACGCTGGACGCAAGACGGAGCGTCATACGGCAGCCCGTCATTTGTGAAGCAAGGAGTTGTATGAAACCGCACGTAGGAGCATACACTGTGACGCATTGCCACTGCGTCAATTCAGCAGCCGTCACCGCGGCGACTTCGCATGGTATGGCACACGGGTGATGCAGTGACGTGCGTAATGTTGCCAGCAGATAAACCATAAAATGACCTGAAGCTCTGCATTTTCAATCAAGCTCAAAATTATGAAACATTGTAACATCATCATCATCATCATCATCTCAGCCGATGGACGTCCACTGCAGGACATAGGCCTCCCCCAAGGATCGCCATAACGACCGGTCCTGCGCTGCCCTCATCCAACGTTTTCCCGCCGCCTTCACCAGGTCGTCGGTCCACCGTGTGAGGGGCCTACCCACGCTGCGCTTTCCGGTACGCGGTCGCCACTTGAGAACTTTTCGGCCCCACCGGCCATCGGTTCTGCGAGCAATGTGCCCCGCCCACTGCCACTTAAGTTAAACAACTCTTTGGGCTATGTCAGTTACTCTGGTTCTTCTGCGGATTTCTTCATTTCTGATTCGATCTCGCAGGAAAACTCCGAGCATAGCCCTCTCCATTGCCCTTTGGGTGACTTTCAGCCTTTTTATGAGGCCTTGAATGAACGACCACGTCTCTGTTCCATATGTCATCACTGGCAACACACACTGATCGAACACTTTTGTTTTAAGACAATGCGGACATGAAGTGCGATTTTTGAAAATCATACAAGCGACTTGGCAGTAGAAAGATGCATAATCTCCATAGTAATTTTGACATTTTCTACTGCCAAGTCACGTATGATTTTCAAAAATCGCACTTCTGGACAGGCGAACATTGTAACATATTGTAAACTAATTGCTGCAAAAGGAAAATAAATAATGTAGTTTCCGACAAATCGCAAATTTAAATATACCTATTAGAAAAATGTACGGTTTCTCCGATCTTCGAACACGAATCTAAAGTCAGAAATTCAGAAAAGTGGCCGCCATCTTGAACTTTTTTGTTTTTCAACCGATTGCTCCCGAAATCGATATCTGGGGGTTCCTGCGATCTATTAGCATGAATCTGATATCAGAAATCAGAAAATTGGAAGGAAAACAAATAAGGTTAAAAAACAAATAAGATCATCTTGAATTTAATTGTTTGTTAACTGACTGCTTCCAAAATAGATATCTCACTCCGGAATCTCTGTAAAAGTACCAGATGGCGGCCACTTTTCTAAATTTTTGACTTAAGATTCATGTTTGGAGATCGCAGAAACCCCCAGATATCGTTCTTGGAAAGAATCGGTTGTAAAGCAAAAAAGTTTAAGATGGCGGCCACTTTTTTTAATTTTTGACTTCAGCTTCGTGTTTGGAGATGGCAGAAACCCCCAGATATCGATTTTGGAAGCAATCGGTTGAAAAACAAAAAAGTTCAAGATGGCGGCCACTTTTCTGAATTTTTGACTTAAGATTCATGTTTGGAGATGGCAGGAACTCCCAGATATCGAATTTGGAAGTAATAGATTGAAAAACAAAAAAGTCCAAGATGGCGGCCACTTTTCTGAATTTCTGACGGATTCGATTGAGTGCGTCCATACCACATCACACTACCGGCAACGCTCTGCGCGACGCAAGTAATACCAAATAATATTGATGTTACAAGCAGACGGATTAAATTCCAATGATTTCTGCAACATGGATTCTGCAACTGCATTTTTGGAAAAAAAAATTGTTACAAATTTGAGTTTGCTTGAGACATTTTAAGTTATATTAGCTGATACCGACTTGATCTATTTTAAGATATCTTTTAAGGCTTAATAAGAACTCGTTTAATACGTCTTCAAAATCGATTGTCAGTGCGGTTTATTAATACGGAATAACGGACATTAGTGAGCACCGGTGGCGTAGCGTGGGTGTCTATCCCCCGGAGCACAGACTGATTTTGCTGCCTCCTTATCTTTATAAGAAGACCTACGTTAAACATAAAGGAGAGACCGAAGCGACCGAAGCCAGCTCGAAATTTTTTAGCACAACCTGGGCCTCAATCGCCCTAAGTTTGAACGATACTACCAAAACAAAACCACAACCAAAAACGTTACGTTATGCACAATTCGTATCGCGCAAATTATATTAACGGTAACGATTTAGCTTTATTTCGGAAGATACGTTGGCGTAACGTTTGATGTCCGTTCGATCGAATTTTCTGTATTGTGCGATTTAACCGTTCAGAAAAAATATCGCGATAGCTTTTTTACTTCAGCTAAACCAAATCTAAACCAAAACTAAACCAAAAGCAATTGAGGCCCTGTTCGGGTTGTGGTCAGACATCTTTAGGTCTTTTGGTTTTGGTTTGGTGGGGTTGGTTATCGATTCAAAAAAATTAAAGCCGCCTTCAAAAACACTAAAAAGTTAAAAAATAATATTGCAGCCTATGACTTTTTGGTTCGCATCATAAGAACATTAATTTATTTTATTGAAGTCGCTGTCAAGCCGGTACGATTCGCGACAGGGCTTGCATTTTTTGGCTTGGCTTGACACCGACTTCTATAAAACAAATTAATGTTCTTATGATGCGAACCAAAAAGTCATAGGCTGCAATATTATTTTTTAACTTTTTAGTTTTTTTGAAGGCGGTTTTAATTTTTTCTTAAAATTTTGTTTATTTCACAATTTTCAGTGGTGAATTCATTAGTTCCATTTAATAGGAGTGCTTTAAATTAACAAACGCACTAGTCGGTACTACGATTTTCGAAGGTTCCCTTCGATTTCTCTGGGATGCCATCATCAGATCCTGGTTTCCTTATCATGGTACCACCCTCGGGACATCTCCTTTCCAACAAAAAAAGAATCATCAAAATCGGTTCATAAACGACGAAGTTTTCCGCAAAACACATAAAAAAAAAAATATATATATATATAAATATATATAGGTCGAACTGAGAAACCTCCTCCTTTTTTGAACCAGGTTAAAAATAGACTTTACTCTGCTCTACGAATTGGTTATACAGGTTGTTTATGGTAAGTAGTTGCATTACTATTACTAAAAGGGGTGAAACCTAAATAAAATTCATAAAAATTTTTTTGGTCTTCCTATAGTAAATGCAAGCAGCTGATCCAACATTTGTATGAAAAGTTGAAATTTTCATACAAACGTTAGATCAGCTGACTGAATTTTGCGGATTTCCTATAGGTTTCTTCAGAAACGTATTTCAGTGTCATGGGTACAATCACACATTAAAGTAATGCAACTGTTTACCCTAACACCCTGTGGTTCAGTCAGAGCTCAATCAATTAATATTTTTGCCACCTTTGGTTAAGTGCCGCCCGGTGCCCGGGGCATTTGCCCCCCCTCGCTATGCTACTAGTGAGCACATGCATAACAGACGTTTTCTTATTTTTCCATCAACTCCGATAGTGTGAACTAAAATGTGCCTAAGTATGTGAGTATACCCGGTGACAGCGTTTTAGTTCTAGTAAATGCCAGTGCGCTACAGACTATTGGCTGTTTCACTCACTATCCCTAATTCTTATATTCATCAGTCATCAAACACTGACATAAGTGTTTCGAATTTTTTATAAAATGATCACTGTCTGAAAAGGTTTCGTAGCCCTGCTTCTGTGATCTTCTTTTTTTCGTCTTTAATAAAAATGGAGTATAGTTCAATTTGTTGGTGTGTCACTTGAATTAAACATAACACGAATTAACTCTTATCTCATTGTACTTCCGTCGTCTGACTAACTAAACGTTACGTACGTAACACCTAAGTGGTTTTAAGGTCATAACCGGTCAAGTTCTGGGTTTTACCACAGAGTCGAGTTAGTTCCAAATGGAACAACCTCAACAGACTTATACCTGCTCTTTTAGCACCTAAGTATTTATTTTATTAAAGTTCACTAAGAGATAAGTCTTTCAGTGTTTTGTAAGCGAAAGGCTAGACACCTTTCATCTCTTGACAAGTCATATTATAGGTAATACTTTTACTTCTAGCTCTACTCGTTTGCCTCAAAACTTAAAATGCGAATAACTTTAAATTTTTACTATCAAAGTAATGAAATTATTATTTCAATCTATTTTGTTATAAATCACACGTTGTTCAACACGTTGTATATATTATGTATATAAAATAAATAAATATATATATAGAAGAAAATAGATATAGAAGATATTGAAATCGCAACGTCGGTATATCGAAGTACCTACGTAGGTACTCACTTTGAATTTCCAAATGGAATGCTCCAGAAGGAGACCCGAAATTCGTTTTACACAGAAAATGTTTTAGGTAAGAGGGAAAATGTAAATAATCTTTTAAAGCAACCGTGAGAATAAGCAGAGTTTCCAAAGATATTTGAAATTGAAAAGCGCACAACACGGTCAGCGCACTTAATTCGATTATTTCTACAAACAGCTGATTTGTGAATTGATGTTAGAAGTTAAAAAAACTTTTTTAAATCTTCTTTGTTCGACAAAGTTTGAGAGCTTGTGCATTTGAGGACGAAGAAGTTAAGGCTTATTGACTTAATTTAATCTAACCACAGACTTGTATAGGCAGTCGAAAACATAAAAAGATTTTTATTTAGTAGTTTAATAATATTAGCGACATGTCTGATTGCTTCTATTTTTTTTCACTCTACAATTTAAGGTTTAAATCTTAAAATTTATGAATAATTAAGAATTTATAGCGGCTACATATGAAAATGATTTAACAATTTTCTAGAAAACATTAAGGACACCACGCAAAATTGTTGATGTTATTCTTACTTATCACATCAAACATGATAATTTGACAATTCCTGACCAGTGCTAAAAATAATAGTCTGATGATGATGATTAAAAATAAAAATGTACCTGTACGGTCCAAAATAAATCTGGTGCTTAACTTTAAACACCAAACTAGACCTCAAAAAAACCTTTAACTAGTAGTTAACAATCTCGTTCATCCTTCAGCATAAGATCCCAGCGTACGAGATATACGCTCTTATTTTTACCAAAGATCTTACTTAGGATATTATAGTTTACAGTTATGGCACCCGGATCGCGGGCCGCTTAAAATTGATTTTGTGATTTAAATTGTGACATTCATTAAACAGAAAATTATTAATGAAATAGAAAAATAAAAGATGGGTGGACTCCTTCAGTCTGATAATTTTAGGTTGCTATTTAATACTAACCTAAATTGAAAGCTGACTACAAATCGTCTACTGAGCTGGCATAGGTTAAATTCCACTAAAATAATAAATTTCGAACAAACATTTTCCGGTGTATAATAAAGTAATTAAAGAAGAAGTTATAGCCTGTAAAATTCCACTGAAAAGCAAAGATCTCCCCTAAAGGGTGCGCATAGGATTGATGCGTGCATTTGTGTTTTGTTCAAATATGTGCGTGTAGGTATCTGTTTTACCGTAGGATCTTCTACTATGATTCGCACGTTTACCTTGCAAATATTAAACTAAGCTTGTAAGGAGCCCAAGGTTAACCGATGGAACATTTTGTGAATGAATAATTTTGTTTACTTGTCACGATTTAGCACTCGACTTGTTTAAAACTTTGGCTTTTTAGTCAATAACTGTGCTATAACTACAGTAATTATGGGAAAATGTATCCTTTGTATTTATTATTGGCACTTCAGATAAAATTTGCAAGGACCAGAGTAGCCGAAATACCAAACTTTGCATGCATTCTAAATAGAAAAATTTTTTACTTCTTAGTGTACCTATATTATCATAGTTTTATGATAATATTTCCTTTTTTGTCAGCTTTTTTATTAGACCAGCTCTTACTAAAGAAGCCCCAAATAAAATAAATTTGATCAACAGTGGGACTGGGGTGGGCTACTCTTTTTCTCGAACGAGGATTATCGTTTCTCGCTTTTATTTGATTGATAAAAAAAATGGTACTGCATCCACGGACCTGAAAAAAAGACGGACGGAATCTTGTCTAATCAAAAGTGAAGCACCCATTTATATGAGTGTGCGTGCTGTCGCCCTGTTGCGCGGGACAAAATGGCGGCGGGTTGTCGCACCTGCGCCTAAAACTGGTGCGTCTGTGTTAGTGTAGGTGCTTTGTAGAACAAACGAAATTGTAGCACCTTGCATGCTTCACCTCTTTTTAATGTGACATTACGTCCGTCTTTTTTTCAGGTCCGTGACTGCATCAGGATGCTAACTAACATTTCAATCAATCAATCAATCAATCAAATATACTTTATTTTACATCAAAACATAAACAGTACATTTACATTTTGTTTTAAAAAAAATGTAGGTATTTCATTTTACATCGTTGTTAAATTAACATTACATAATGTTGTTAAAGTGACTAAAGCAAGCTTTATATTGGACCGCAAAAATGTATAACTCGTGTTTTAATAAACTTTGGATAAATATAACATCTCTATCTTATGGCATTGCATTTATTCAATAAGTAAATAAAATTGTTAATCAAATAATATCGTTAACAAGAAAAGTACCTAACAATAATGTAAAATAAAAGGTACATCACAGGTTGAAAACAAAACTTGATAGGTATTCCCTGCCAACCTTTATAGTCATACATAAACCGTTTTATTATGGATCTATAGGTTTACGACAAGGAGCACCATTAATCTTCCTTTATAACCGTCCGTCTGTTCGTCTGATACGGCAAAATAACTCAAATAATGCTTGAATTCGAACAGGGTTTGTCACTGTGGATGGCGTCATGTTTAGTTTATCATCAATAAAGTAGATAATTCGATTAATAAAGTAATTTGACATCAATTGATGCAGGCGAGGCATTGTTATCATCGTCATCATCGCTACGCTCGTTGGTGGAGTATTCTCCATTCCTGTCCCGTGTCTGTAAGTGCCTTGGGTGTAGTAACTATTAAATAATCTGTGCTTGAGTTCCTGATACGATATGACATCAAACTTTTTTTTCACTTGTGCTATATAACTCTTTCTAGCACGCCTAGCATGCCACCCAGCACGTCTAGCATGAAACCCATAAAAACGTCATGCGCGCTCTCTCTGGCATACGTAAAATAATAGAGATGGAGGCACATCTCGATTTTTATCGTTTTCTCGGGGGTGGCATGCGAGGCCTACGCACAAAGAGACAAAACGAGAAAGACGTCATGCGCGCTCTTTTTGGCACACGTAATAAAACTGTCGCTCGTCTGTAAGAGCGCTAACAAGAAAAAAAAAATGTATCCTAATAATTCTGCTCGAGTCTCGCGCCTAAAAACAGAGCTGGGTACTTTGTAAAGCGAAATGAGAAACAAAGTAGTTGAAAGTAGATGGTTACAAGGGAACACTCTCAGGGAAGGACGGCCTGTGGCGAACCGCACCCGACTTTATAAACACTGTACAGGGACGAATCAGGGAGAAAATGTGTAAACATGCAAAAACGAACCAACATTTTACTAAAGGTTAATAGCTTGATAACGAAGCTGACTCATTAACCATTGAATATGATATTACGTCCCGTAATTGACCTTAATGATGATAATTTAAAACGATTGGTGTCCTCGTAAATTGCCTTATTCTGATCAGGTTTACAATAAAATAGTATTAGGGCTACCACACACATACGGAATTGCAATCCGGAATTCTGAATCAGGATTGTGATTTTGTATAGGATTTGACAGCTGCGCAATTCCGAACGCAATTGTGGAGGGGGGAAATCCATACGAAATCGTAATCCTGATTCAGGGCCTCTACCCGCACATTCGAACTTCGCAATTGCGTGAACGTTTTCGTTCCAATGTCAACTCTATTACAATGAGGTGCGGACCGAAACAGTGGCGATATATCGAACATCGAAAGTCCGGGTACAGGGCCAGGATTCCAGATTGCAATTCCGTATGTGTGTGGTGGCCCTTAAAGAGTAATTATAAGAAAAATTTGATTTACTCGTAGAATATGTTTTAGATTCAAAAGAGTGTGTCTGTGTTTTGTTTTGTTTTGATGTCATTGCATTTGGTCATCCATGACAGAAATTACTGAGATTAAAAGAATTAAAAATAGTACAGTTATTTTAGCTTGTTTTTAGGGTTCCGTACCCAAAGGGTGAAAACGGGACCCTATTACTAAGCCTACGTTGTCCGTCCGTCCGTCCGTCCGTCCGTCCGTCCGTCCGTCCGTCCGTCCGTCTGTCCGTCTGTCCGTCTGTCCGTCTGTCCGTCTGTCCGTCTTTCCGTCCGTCCGTCTGTCCGTCCGTCCGTCTGCCCGTCTGTCCTACCTATTTAGGGTTGTAACTTTTGAACCTTAATAGCTAGATAGTTGAAATTTTCTCAGATTATGCGTTATTGCGGCGGATTTGTTAAAAAATAATAAAAATGTCAAAAAGTTAAAAATTAAGGGGGGTGGTTCTCAACAAGAAACTAGTTTTTATTAACATTTTTTCTTAACGCTCTATCGTAAAAACGGTAAAACATAAAAGCGTCCAATTAAGTGTGATTATAGAGCAAACTCTACAGAATAACAACAAATACTAAAAACCGGCCAAGTGTGAGTCTCGCGCTAAAGGTCCCGGATTAAAAAAGGTTTTTTTTCTAAGTTAATAATGGTGTGGTACGGAACCCTCGGTGCGCGAGTAGCCCAACTCGCACTTGACCGGTTTTATTTATCATCGTAGAAGATTCGCTCTAGTCGGGGAAGCAATCTTCTTTCCGTTCTTTTATTTTGTAGCTCCGGTCCTTTATTAGCCTTGTCATTAACTTGGTTCTTTACTTGATTACATAACGTTCTAGTGCGTCTTTTATTTCATTCCGTTGTTTTATACGAGTGTCTTACCAGCCTGACACAGAATCCAATCTATCTGATATCACAGACAATTCAAAACGGCGTCTGATATTAAAAATTACTGTTCTCTACAGGGTGAAATTGATATCATTGGCATCCTTTTAAACTAAAAGTCTACCCATCAAACTGAACAACTTTTACTAAGGGAGCAAACCAATGGGAACAATGCCTACTCGACTCAAATGTATGCAACAGCTAATTTTTTTTTTCTCCGATCGATTTGCTCCCATAGTAATAGTTGTTTAGTTTGATGGGTAGACTCTTAGTTTAAAAGGATGCCAATTGATATCAATTTCACCCTGTATAAATAGTTTAATGAAAAGGGATTTACCAATATTCAATTTGAAAGGACTCCAATAATTATAACGTATAATATCACCTAAGCTCATAAATAGTCCACATACAATGTCCAACGTTACGTTGTCTAAAAATCTCTGTCAATTTAACCTAGATTATAGGTATTAGGTACCTGTGCCTAGGTAGAGCTCTTCAGCGATATCTGTTTGCATAGGGGCTATTTATATTAGAGTAGGTAAAGGAAAAAATGGAATGCAGCGTTGTACTTTAATTTTGTGGAGAGCTTCGTTGGCGTTTTACGGAAAGACCCATGACATGTACCAATTAGTTTTTCTAACACATGTACGTTATGCCGACTGCTCTCAAACAGTGAAAGAAAATATGGTGAGAAAACCGCCATACACGAAAGAAGAAATTCCGATACGTATATGAAATCTACCAGTCCGCATTGGGCACGCGTGGTGGACTAACGCCTGATATAGGATCCTTCTTAATATGCTGACAGTTTTTTAAGGGGATGATCAGACCGTCAAGCTGAACAACTTTCTATCACATCGAAATAGCGAAAAAAACAGCTCTTCAACACAAAATTGCAAACCTACCCTACTCCAGCCAAATGTATGGGAACGCTGATTTTGTTCTCACGATTTCGATGTTGGTCCCATAATGAAAGTTGTTCAGTTTGATGGTTTGATCATCCCCTGAAAAAAGTGTCAGCATATTAAGAAGGACCCTGTATCTGCATTCCCTGAGGGTAGGTCTGTGCCCTACAGTGGGACGTATACAACGTGTTAATGAATGAGCGCAAAACCTCATACACCCCAACTGATTTATAACAAAATAATTAGATTGCAACAATAATTTAATTATTTTGATACTTAAAATTTAAAGTTATTCGCATTTTAAGTTTTGAGGCAAAAATTATTTGTTATCATTTCAGCACTGAAAGAAAGCGCTAACGTACTCATGGATACATTTTTATAATCTTGTTTTGGTTGTAAGTAGGGTGAGTGTGCTCGTGCGGTGGGTTGTCATAGGACACGTAAATTTTAAATTTTGCAAAAAAAAATATTTCATATTTTGAAAAAAATTACCTATGTTGAAACCATGATTCGATTCTGCTCTCGATTCTAAACAAACTACTTTCTAGTTTTGCGTTAATTCATTAACACGTTGTATAAGCTGATGATATCAACTTTGTATCAGATGATTATAGTTTGCATTTTAATGATTTTTAATTGAAGTTCATAACACGATTAGTGCTCGTATATGACGTGTGATGTCATACAGAGACGTAGGAAGTACGTCATGAGGAAATAGTGAATCATACGTTTTATTACGTGCACGGAGAATTTAGGTACCTATCTATTTTCTGAACAAACTTATTCATGCGTGGGGAAAAACCCATTACTATAAAATGTTTCGTGAAAAAAACGCTTTCGCAATTTAGTCTTTCTCCGATTTTCGACTAAAAAGCTTTTAGGAATTTGGGACTAAAATGCATAAAATTTTACGGCCGGTTTTATTGAACCTGTCGTGTAATTTTCAGACCACCAATTAGACTTTTGCTGCCTATAATTTTGGTTTGTAATTTATTAAACGAGTTGCAACTCATCGAAATGCATTAGAGTTCGTCATACCTATCGTATCGTAGCGGTTAACCACACACCACAAACTGTCACCTTATTAACTAATAAACTAACTTAAGTATTGTATTAATTGAATGAGTAGGTACCTACATCTACTTTGACATTGTTTTTATTAATAATTAATCATAATTATTTCGTAGACAGGCAGGAGGCATAACAAAATCATTGACAGAATTGAGAACTACAGAAGGTAAAGGAAACTGAATCAAAATTAAAGAATACTTGCGTGCAATCCTCGTTCGAAGTCGCAACGAAAACCTTTTTATTAGCAGGTATCAAAAAGCGATAACATCTTGATAACATTGTGTATTTTACTATGGGAATAACATTATGGTAGGTAATGTGATGCGACGGTCAAAAATAACAACAAATTATTATTGTTTTTATCACAAATGTCTCCCCACTCATTATGAAGTTAAAAAAAAATGTGTTTGCTATCTTTGTCCATTCCCTGTCATCATCATCGGCCTATACAGGGTGAAATTGATATCATTAGCATCCTTTTGAACTAAGACTCCACCCATCAAACTGAACAATTTTTACTATGGAAGCAAACCGATCGGAGCAAAAAGAAATCAGCTGTATATGTCCCTCTGTAGGGCACAGGCCACCCTTACACAGTACTCATTGGGGTGCTTCAGGAGTGCAATTTAGAAAGTCACCGGCTGAGTAAAATGGTTGATATTCACCGTTTTCCCAAAGTTCGCATTTTTCAATCTCACCGGTGGTGACTAAATTCTCATATCCATAAGTTTAATACGAGTGCCCCTTCACACTCATTTTGAACTCATGAGTATGAGAAGGCTTTTTATGAGATTCAAAAAACCGTTCAAGATCACCGGTGTCATTCAAAAATCTCACCCCAGGAGTGCGATTTTTGAAGCTCATTCTTTGAACTCAGCAGTTCAAAATGTCAATATTTACTATGGAGACGTGCATCTTTCTACTGTTGATTTAACATTAAAAAATCATAGGTACTCCAGGAGTGCGATTTTTGAAAGTCAAATCAGCAGTTGAAAGAAGCGTATCTCCATACATTTGCAAATGCTGAGTTCAACGTATGAGATTCGAAAATCGCACTCCAGACCATTAAACTAAACAACTGTGAAATGGTGAAAAATTTATAACCTGGAGTGCGATTTTTGAATCTCATTCGCTGAGTTCAGCAGTTGGAAACGACAAAATTACTATGGAGATACGCATCTTTCAGCTGCTGATTTGAATTTTTTAAATCGCTCTCCTGGATTATGATTTTTAATGTCAAATCAGCAGTAGAAAGAAGCGTATCTCCATAGCAATTTTGACATTTTCAACTGCTGAACTCAGCGAAAATAGCTGACTTTCAAAAATCGCACTCCTGTTCCCTATATTTAATTCGAGTCGCCATTGGCTGTTTCTATGGGACGACTGAATTCTTTTTAGTAATTTCAGTGTTGGTCCCATAGTGAAAGTTGTTTAGTTTGATGGCCTGAATCACCCTCTGAAGTGTGTAACGTATTTAAGATCACACACTGAATATCACACAAAAATACTGCTCCAAAATTACTGCTCTGCATACCGATGTAAGTCTAAAAAATTTGAAAACATAATTAATTTGTCAGTTGTTACGGTTCTGCGCCAATCTTACTCCATGAATCTCACCTCCTAAGTCTGCACTTTGCCTTTGGTTTCCCCATTCAGATGGACTTTGGATTCTAGTCTGGTCTTCATTACATATCTGAACCGAGTGACATATTTCTTGCAGAATATTTCCTCATAGCGCGACCGGAAAACTAGTGTGTCAATAATAGAGCCCACTTCACCTTTGAGTCCAGTCCAGCGTATATAACAATCCTGCGAGAATTTTCTCATAGTCATGGTGTATGACAGTTAGAGCAAGATCGATGACGTAGATTTAATGACGCGTGGGAAAAGGATAATTTAGAATTTCCAGTATTACGAACTTATTTCCTTAACGGCACGTGCGTATCTGAAACTTCCTAGAATTGCGTGTCGATAGCAGAGTAGTAAACAATGACAATGGAAGTTGATGGTTGATAAGCCTACACGATCAATGATTAAACAATCTACATGTCTATCTTATCTTAAACGTTTAAAGAATTCATTATTTTAAGAAATAGCTTTCAGGTTAGTCGTTGCAGGTGATAAGAAGGCTGGCGGGTACCTCGGACAGCGATTAAGTAGGAATCTAAATAGGAAACATTACCAGCATTTTGGGCACTCTTTAACATTGCAGGGATCTAATAGGGTGTTCTATGTGAAGCTGGTTCACCAATGAATAGGAACGGTTTCCCATTTGCAGTTAGACCTGCCGATCTCATCTCTATCTTTCGGTTTATTAGGGTTCCGTACCTAAAGTGTGAAAACGGGACCCTATTACTAAGCCTACGTTGTCCGTCCGTCCGTCCGTCCGTCCGTCCGTCCGTCCGTCTGTCCTACCTATTTAGGGCTGTAACTTTTGAACCGTAATAGCTAGATAGTTGAAATGTTCTCAGATTATGCGTTATTGCGGCGGATTTGTTAACAAATAATAAAAATATCAGAAAGTTAAAAATTAAGGGGGGTTTTCAACAAGAAACTAGTTATTATCAACGTTTTTTCTTCACGCTCTATAGTAAAAACGGTAATACTGTTACGGCCGCTGTCAAACGTCAAACGTAAAGAAGGCATTCGAAAATTCGGCCGGCTCATTAACAATCGCCGTGGTCCTGCGGTCTAAGGTTCCGCCGCCCATGCTAGGGGGTGACGGTTCGAATCCGATCCGCGCCAAAAATATTTCTAGATTTTTGTGTTTTTAGAAACGTTCTAGAAGGTAGAGAGAGAAGGAATATTTAAAAAGGGACAAAAGGTGAACGTGTCTAGGAACTTCGAGAAAGGAGGCGAAATTACGAATATTTGACAAGAACCAGAAAAGTGGGCGTGTCTTCGATCGGTTTCGAAAAAGGAACGCGGGGTTAGAACTATCTGGAGGAAAACAATCGAGTAAAGAAAAGAATATCGAAAAAGGGTATTCCGGAATGTTCTGCGGGATATAAAAAGGCGGCGAATTTCGACTGGCAGCAGTCCTTGGTTAAACAGCGAACAGTGCGAAACTAAAGGAAGAAAAGTAAAAGTGGAAAAGTACTAGTGAAGAGAAAAGTGCTAAGAGTGGAACAGTGAGTAGACTAGTGTCAGTGTAGTGCGTGACGTCATAGTGTCGGTGTAGTGTGTGACGTCATAGTGTCGTACGTCTTGACGTCATAGTGTCGTACGTCGTGAGGTCATAGCCGTGACGCGTGTCGTGTCGTCACAGTAGTGACTTAGTGGACTGTGAACAGTGACAGTAAGTGGTGCACGGGAAATCCCTGCGAGGAGGACCCGGTGAAGTGAACCGTTTAGGGGAACCTCTGCGAGGTGGACCGTTTGTAAGTGTATCCCAAATAAACTCTGTAAAATTGGACTTAGCGTTTCACTCCAATCCCGGAACCCGTCGCTCGTAACATTTGGTGTCAGAAGTGGGATTGGAGTAAGATGCCGCTGGTGCCAAAGGAGCTAAAGGGTGTCACCACCCGGGCCATGTCGGAGGCGCGGCAGGAAGGTGCGGCCCCGGTTACTGAGGTGCAGCGAACCCCGGAGAGAAGACCTGAGGGGGGTGAAGTGCAGCGCACTCCAGAGCAGAACCCAGGAAATTTACTCTATCAAATCCAGCGCATGATGGAGGACCAGGCTCGCCGGCAGGAGGAACAGGCTCGCCGGCAGGAGGAACAGGCGCGCCGGCAGGAAGACCAAATGCGCACAATGCAGGAGGCGCTTCATAAAGATATTACGAAAGGCTTGCAACAGGCAGTAGAGAGAGTCGAAGCCGTAGAAGGGAGGTTGGATCGTGTGAAGGGCGAGTTCGAAGGGAGGTTTGATCGCGTGGAGGGGGAGTTTGCCAAAATCCGGCGAGAAGTTGAACAGAGCAAATCTCATAGCCGTGTCGCTGCTGTTTTTGACTCACCCATGCAACCAAAAGGCGTGGAGACTCCGGTTTACGATGGACTGACGTCATGGCCCGCCTTTAAGCTACAATTTTTGACAGCGATGAAAGTTAATGGCTGGGGCAAGGAGGAGGCGGAGCCTGCGTTGATATTAGCACTCCAGGGACAGGCTCTCACAGTACTAGAAGCCGTGGGTGCTGGAGGAAACCTGTCGTTTGACAATCTTTTTGGAGCTCTGGAGGCTAGATTCGGCGATGGACATATGGAACACGTGTATCGGGCGCGGTTGAAGGAACGTAACCAACATGCTAACGAGAGTCTGCAACAGTGGTCCGTGGAAGTGGAGAAGCTCGTGCGGAAGGCTTTTCAGTCGTCACCGGCAGTCATCGATAACATGCTCCTGCAGACCTTTACGGATGGGATACGGGACCCGGAGGTGCGAGCTGCAGTGCGACTTGGGCACCATGTTACACTCAGGGACGCTGTTGCTCATGCATTGGTAGTGGAAGCTGTACGTCAGGATCCTCGTTCCGGTCGACGCAGGGAGATTGTGGTGACTGGAGCGTCAGCGCCGAGAAATCGGAGTGACAATTATTTATGCTACAAGTGTGGTGAACAAGGGCATATTCGTAGCTCCTGTCCAAACCGATCAGGCCGCCGTTATGTGTGCTACAAGTGTGGTGAACGAGGGCATATTCGCAGCTCCTGCCCGGGGCGCACAGGCCGTCGTTATGTGTGCTACGAGTGTGGTGAACGGGGGCATATTCGCAGTTCCTGCCCGAAGCGTACAGGTAGTCGGGACATAGGGGTCTCGACTGATGAGCAGCAGGAGAACTGGAGGACGTGGGCCGGCTATGTTGCAAACCCAATCATTAGAGTCAGGCAAATATCGGACGGAGATAGTCTGCTAGTTGAAGGAGAGGTCAATGGTAGAATCTGTCAACTAGCTGTGGATACCGGAGCTTCGAGGACGGTGGTCAATGCTCGACTGATAAGCGAAATGGAAAGTTATCAGGAGAAACGACTTCTGCAGCGAACCAAACTACAGTTAACGACTGCGACCGGCCAGCGCATACCAGTTAAGGGGGAGTTGGGAGTTTCGATTACGATCGGTGAGACTCTTTTCAAACATGAGGTAATTGTAGCTGAGATAGTGGACGATTGCATCATTGGCTTGGATTTCTTACAAAATCACCAGTGCAACATAGACATGAAGAACGGAGTGCTACGATGTAATACAGAGGAGGTTCCGATGAAAGGTGGATCATCGGAAAAGGTCTACCGTGTGAGAAGAATGGTTCTCGAGTCTGGATCACAGAACTTGGTACCTGTTGTTTTGCCCAAGAGTAACGATGGGAGCTGTGCTGTGATGGAAAAGGTTGAAGCTGGGACTTGTTGGATTTCGGTGAGGAAAGTTGTTGGACCAGTTTCTTCTGCTCCGATCCTGATACCTAACGTTGGAGATATGGACCTGACGATTGGGAAGGGGGAGGTTGTTGATCACTGTGGAGATAATCCTCCTAGGAAGCAGAAGGCTGAGGGGGATGTCGTATCGAAAGTTGTAGAAGACTCCAGCAAGGACCTGGCAAAGCCACAGGCTGTGATAGCGAAGAACTCGCTCTCTAAGAACGGCGCACATATTGGTAAAATAGACCTGGTGAAGCATGCGAACAATACAGGAGACGTAGCGCCAGTCAATCAGCAGCTTAGGCGCATTCCGTTTGCTCGTAAGAAGGAGAAGCGTCCGAAGTTACAATCAAGTTGGAAAAGGCCATATGAGGTAGTGACCAGGATGAACGTCGGCCAATACCGATTCCGGCGTCCGCCAGGGAGCCCGTTGAAGTTAGTGCACGTTGACCGGTTAGCTCGACATTTCAGCAGTAATGATGCTCGGGACGAGCAGAACTAAGGGAGGGGCAGTGTTACGGCCGCTGTCAAACGTCAAACGTAAAGAAGGCATTCGAAAATTCGGCCGGCTCATTAACAATCGCCGTGGTCCTGCGGTCTAAGGTTCCGCCGCCCATGCTAGGGGGTGACGGTTCGAATCCGATCCGCGCCAAAAATATTTCTAGATTTTTGTGTTTTTAGAAACGTTCTAGAAGGTAGAGAGAGAAGGAATATTTAAAAAGGGACAAAAGGTGAACGTGTCTAGGAACTTCGAGAAAGGAGGCGAAATTACGAATATTTGAAAAGAACCAGAAAAGTGGGCGTGTCTTCGATCGGTTTCGAAAAAGGAACGCGGGGTTAGAACTATCTGGAGGAAAACAATCGAGTAAAGAAAAGAAGATCGAAAAAGGGTATTCCGGAATGTTCTGCGGGATATAAAAAGGCGGCGAATTTCGACTGGCAGCAGTCCTTGGTTAAACAGCGAACAGTGCGAAACTAAAGGAAGAAAAGTAAAAGTGGAAAAGTACTAGTGAAGAGAAAAGTGCTAAGAGTGGAACAGTGAGTAGACTAGTGTCAGTGTAGTGCGTGACGTCATAGTGTCGGTGTAGTGTGTGACGTCATAGTGTCGTACGTCTTGACGTCATAGTGTCGTACGTCGTGAGGTCATAGCCGTGACGCGTGTCGTGTCGTCACAGTAGTGACTTAGTGGACTGTGAACAGTGACAGTAAGTGGTGCACGGGAAATCCCTGCGAGGAGGACCCGGTGAAGTGAACCGTTTAGGGGAACCTCTGCGAGGTGGACCGTTTGTAAGTGTATCCCAAATAAACTCTGTAAAATTGGACTTAGCGTTTCACTCCAATCCCGGAACCCGTCGCTCGTAACAATACGTACAAGCGTCAAACTTAGTGTGATTATAGAACAAACTCTACAGAATAACAACAAATACTAAAAACCGGCCAAGTGTGAGTCGGTCTCGCGCTAAAGGTCCCGGACAAAAAAAAGTTTTTTTCTATGTTAATAATGTCGTGTTCTGTGGTGGTGTGGTACGGAACCCTTGGTGCGCGAGTAGCCCGACTCGCACTTGACCGGTTTTTTTGTCTTCTTGATGCACAATTTAATTTTGTTTAGATTTAGTTCAGTTCATTGCAGCTTATGATTTTTTTTATTTCATAATAGACAAGCAAAACATTTCTTTAATCATCTTTACTGAGCTCTCTCTCTCTCTCTCTCTCTCTCTCTCTCTCTCTCTCTCTCTCTCTCTCTCTCTCTCTCTCTCTCTGAATCCTGTGAAGATAATATTCTCAACCATCATTAGCATTACGAAAAATGTTATCGACTTTCAGCATTTTTGCAATAATATTAGCCAACTTTTGATACCGTGTTTTTTCTACGCATACCAATATTAAGGCAAATATTTTACCATTTCGTCTTAAAAACTTGATAATCTATTTATGGAAATTCTTGTTCGTCTTCACTTCCTTAATTCCACATTTTTGATTATGATAATAACATTCAAGAACCCTGGCTCGCCTTCGGTCTCCAATTTGGAAACATTCTGACCCTTATTTGGATGAAGGGCCAATGGCTCCTGAAGCTACTATGTAAAGGGATGTCTACACTATTCGTTCGAATTTGACTCCAAATTTTTGTTTTCCTGAGACCAGACGTGCTATTTTTAAAACTCACTCTTTAAAGTTGGAATGTGTGAGATTTAAAATAGCTCTCCTGAAAGATTATGGCGATGGGTTCTCATAGCCGATTTCAAATTCAGCGACAAAATAGAAAAGCAGTCAGGTACGCAGGAAATTGTTAGGTGCCTGAGTGTGTGCATTAAACACAGATGGAGTTCTTGGTCCAGCAACAGAAACAGCTACGATTACAGTTGCAGTCGGATGTAGTGACTGTTCTAACTAGCCAATCACCAAAAAGTTTTTGCATCATAGTTGTTGACGAAGCCTGATGTAATTAGTCCGACAACCTCTCTCTGGGTTGATGATATTTGAAGACAGACACTTATGTAACTTTTGAAAATTTTTGACAATTATATTACATTTCTAAAAAAAAAAGAATGTCACATTGTATAAATTGCTAGTTCTGAAATAATCGAAACATTACGGGCTACGTACTTAGATCGTTTTAAGTTTGTATTTACAACAGTTTAGGGCCCTTCTTAATAATATTTTGATTCTTTTTTAAGGGGATGATCAGACCTAAAAACTGAAAAACTTTCTCTATGGGACCAAAATCGTAATCGAGAAAAATAATTAGCTGTTCCGTACAAAACTACAAACCTAGCGGCTCGAGTAGCCGCTAGCTCGAAATGTATGGGACAGTTGACTTTTATTTCGATGTTGGTCCAATAGAGAAAGTTATTCAGTTTGATGGTCTGGTCATTGTATTAAGTTGAACGCTGAATAAAAAAAACAAATGCGTAATGTCTCGATAAATTGAAAATCAGCAATAAACAGTGCAACCTATAGAATGTATCTTTTTTTAGTAATATTGTATAATTAACTTAGAAATAAAAAAAAAAGATTAAGGGCAGTACTTGGAGCATGGAGGCTCGGTACTCGATATCTCTAAGTCAATGTTCGGTACCTTCTTCACATTGAAGCTTTAGATCGAGCTTACTATTGTTACGTTCTTCGATGATAGAATACAGGTCAAAGCAACAACTCAAATGACTCATTAATACTACAATAAGAATGATCAACAATTAGTCCTATTGGCTATCCATTGCGAACACGCCTCAAATTGTTAAAATATAAATTAGCAAGCAAGCCGGCGCGGGCGCATTCAATGCCACGGTCGCGTGCTCCGCCCGGCTCCATACCATAACCAGTCGACCACTACACTTGGACTTAGACGCACGCACATGAAGTTATCAACACCGTGACAATCTGTGATAATTAATGATAACAAAACTATCCGGTTTATTTGAAACTAGTTTTGTTTGTCCCATTAGTAGATGACGTAACGACCTTCGGCATTTATTTATACTTCGCTCTTTAGTTCAAATTAGAACAGTTTAAAGGTACGTACACTAGTGTTATTTAACGGTGAATTTGTGTGGAACCAGTGATATTGTGCTAAAAGAGAAAATAAACAGGAGTCAATAAGTGGAACCAGTAAATCTGTTGTAGTTACCGCATTTATATGAAGCATTCCTTGCGATTTTAACACTTATCTAATAGTGTCAGTGTCTAATGGCATTTCGAGAACTTGTTACTGATCGATGGCAATTATTGGCAATTATTATTGCAATTAAATTAACTTCATAATAAGGACTTAATTATATCTATTTAGACTCTCAATCAAGTCTACTATTCATCGAAGTTTTTTGTATACATACCAATACCAGATTATTAAATAATTTAGTTTCGTTTGTTTTGTTTTTTATTGTACTTGTTTTTTCGCTCGTCTCCTTGAGTCTGTATTTCGTTTGACTTCTAACGTACTATTTAGGTAGGTATTGTGATTTTAGCCATACCACAAGGTAATAGAACACTCATACGCTAGACTACAGACAAGAAATAATAGGACCTGTTTAAATTGTGATTTGTCACTCAAAAAATACAGAACTTATACTATAATTACATCCGCAATTAAGCATTGTTGGAAAAATACTAACTGATTGTGTTACGTGAATAAAACAAATTTTTACCTGCTAAATATTTTTGTCCTATAAAATTTCCCATACAACTTCCCATGAGGGTAGTGCCCTTCAGTGGGACGTATTTAGGCTGATAGTGATATAATTTCTCCATACTATTTATTCCATACAACTTTCATATTATTGTCCTAACAATAAATATTTTGTTCCAGATGAATACGGACACAATACTTTTTGGAGTGTTACTTTATTTGGCTGTGGTCAACGCCCGCCACTTTGCCGAAAGAAGCGATACTGAGGACGATAAAGATGGGCATGCCGACAGCGTTAAAAGATTACATAGTACAGGACAATCACGACACAAGAGGAGAAGCTGGCAAATGAACTATGGGTACGAATATCCACAACCACCTATACCATTTAACACCGACCGAAGAGATTACGATATCCAACAGAATCTAATGCCGCAGATATTGAGATTACTCGACGAGATATCGGCTTACGTCCGACGTCCTCCTCCACCTTCACCTCCTCAGCCAATTTACGTGCCATATCCAGTACCTTATCCCGTACAGCAAAACTGCCGTTGTGAGACAAAACCGACAAATCCAAAACCATCTATTGAAAACAGGTTTCCCGTAATGGATGACACGAATCAGAACTGGGGATTTGTAGACAATAACGATGAAACTGATGAAGAAGATGGAAACGATGGATCTAGACCTATATCTTTCAACCCTATTGTACCTCAACGACCTGGAAGGAGGCCGGCACCTAAACTTGATCATGGCAGCAGTCAAGCTGCAGTAAGTACTTGATTAAATTAGACTTAATTTAGACAATATACTTCTATTAATGGATGCTGTAGTGTAGACGATCATCTTTCTAGACTGGAAATTCATGATTGTACTAAATGTATTTTTACCAATCGTGCCGTTCCCGTGGTCCACGTAGTCCACCTGGTGAACCATGGGCAGAAATAAAGATATATCTCAAGATATATAACTATATCAAATTCTGCATGTTTCTAAAATTAAATATACGTACTTACTCAAATTTGTTTGCAAATTATTCAGACCAAAATAACGAAAATGATTGCCAAATATCTGTGCCTTGTAATGAGCTCAGAACTTTTTTAAATGTCTTTTAGATGTCTTCATTTGATCTCTGTTTTCCTTTACCTATTTGTTCTCTTCTAAAAGCTTATTAAAATTCAATGTCGCCATTCTCACCTTGCCGCTCCCATTGTCTGTTACACATAAAATACATACCAACCATTTTCATCTCAACCAAATTTCAAGCATGTTTTCGTTATTTGATGCCTCATACGGCAGCAGGTTATCCGTGTGGTGTCGGCTAAGAATATCACCACATCATTTCCTCCCGTGGGTGTCGGAAAAGGTGACTAAGCGATCTACTGGCGGATGGGCAGCAGCATCTTTTGAGTACACACATTCAATCCAACTGCGATCGCCAACCTGCCTGTAAAGTGTGGTGATTATGGCAAATCGACCCATTTTGGGGCAGGCCATGTCCAGCAGTGGATGTCTAACGGCTGATATGATGATGATGGGGGCAGCAGGACCGGTCGTTGAGGCGGTCCTTGGGGGAGGCCTGTGTCCAGCAGTGGCCATCCAACGGCTGAGATGATCTTGATAATGAACGTCAACTTTTAAATCTTGAATAGTCCTATAGAGGGTATACTTTTCAGGAACAACCGCCTCCAAATGTATCAGGAAGTATTGAATCGCCACAGGGCCGAGTACCAGGAATGTGCGACGTGTTCTCATTGTCTTGCTGTAGCGGAACTCCTCAACAACAAAGGCAATGCTTCACCAGAGTAGGTTGTGCTAAAACCTTTGATAACGGTAACGGTTGCGACAAAAGTAAACTGTTAGCTATTATAGACGCTTACAGCAAAGAGTACTCGCCTGTGAACTGAACCGTTAGTCAATCTGGCAGCCAAATAGTCATTATCAGCCTTCTATCGGCTTTGTTGGTTCTTCGTTGATGTCGATTGGAGTTGTATGTAGTCTCATCTCATTATGTATGGTATGAGTACGTGCGATGCAAATGTTTCATGTGTGTTGGATTGCATTCATAATGAATCTTTTAAATATTTATCAAGTATCAACGTTTATCTTGTTCTAGTCCTATTCTTGATGGACATAGAAACATGGATTACGAAGGGAATATTCACACTTGGTCGTAAGATTGGAATTGCTACTATACTTATTAGCATCTTCTCATTTATGTAACGGTCCAACTCTTGTAAGCTGAAATGTGAATTACAGTTTTTTAGAGCGGCTTAAATTTTTTTTTAATAATTGTACTTTCATAATAAGGAACTATTTTTCTACGATATGATTAGTTTGCTGCAAATTTATATATTTTAATAATCAAACAGCATTGAAGCGATCCAAGATATGAGACGGGCTTTACGCTCTCCCACCTACTATGTTAACCTCGAACAATGGTGTGTATTGTTTTGTCTGACAGTAGCAATTTAGTTTAAGCCAATAAAGGACCAAAGCTTGTTTGTTTAGGACCTGCAAAAATCGACGCCCTTTATTTAGGCGTTAGAATGTATGCGATTGTGTGTATACTAAACGAATATTGGTTTTACTATTGTTGTATAAGTTGTCTCCTTTCTAAGGGTTACTATACACATAAGCGGGCCGGCATTAATCGGCACAGCCGGGCGGTAAAATCGAATATGTGTAGATGAATGTTCGGGAAAAAAGCCGCTCAACTTATGCCGGTCGGCTTTTGGCAACAATTTTATGAGCGTCTACTCGACTCGAACGTACTACCCGATCGGCACAAGCCGAATGAAGCCGAACAAGTACCGACCGACAGTGCTAACCCGCTTATGTGTGTAGCAATCCTACATGACAATCATGGCATGGTTGTACAACATAATGAGCGATCTAAAAATGTATCATTTTGCTTCGATTAATATGCGATCTTATGCGATAAGCAACGAAATTCTAATAGATGCTTTTTCAATGAAAATTGTGTAACCTTGTTACTAGTAGTAAATATTAAATAATCTGTGCTAACACGGCTTTCTGGCAGAGGTTTTGAAGTCATTCTTATAATGTCTTGAGTTATTTGGAACTATTGTTTTTCCTAAATATTTTACGTTTATTATGTTGTATGTACAATTCTATGGAACGAAATGTCATATACATATACAGGGTCCTTCTTAATATGCTGACACTTTTTTAAGGGGATGATCAAACCATCAAACTGAACAACTTTCTCTATGGGACCAACATCGAAATCACGGAAAAAAAATCAGCTCTTCCTTACAAAACTGCAAACCTACTCGAGCCAAATGTATGGGACAGCTGTTTTTTTTTTCGCGATTTCGATGTTGGTCCCATAGAGAAAGTTGTTCAGTTTGATGGTCTGATCATCCCCTTAAAAAAGTGTCAGCATATTAAGAAGGACCCTGTATATTTTTTTACCTTTAAAGTATTTAAGGTTTCTCTTCACGTTTTTATTATCAACTGTTTTCTTTTCTTTTTGTATCAACCTATAAAAACATTGGCTTATATATATAAAACTAAAATTGATGTAATTTTGGGCATTATTCAATATCAAATCGTGTATTACATACCTATCTTATACGACTGTGCCTATACTTAATAATGTTAGCAAAGTTTCATCAAACATAAAAGCATTTACATTAACATAAATTTACATAATCGTTATGTATGTTAGTATTTAAATGAGATAGGTAAAGGCAGCTAATACCTAAGTAAGTATAACTGTTCCTAGTCTATAGAAATAATAATATTTTTAAGGGAATATTAAAATAAATAACATTAAATCAAGTAAAACTCTTTTAATAATACGTTTTATAGGACATAATTATTCTTCCTTGTACCTATCACTACCAAAAAGGTAAGTACCAATAGTACAGTACCTACCGAACTCATTACTGAACTACTGGGACTAGACAAAAAAAAAATCTAATATTTTTCGTCACCTCGTACTAAGGCCTCGTAATTATCTTTTTTAAGTACATAAGTTACTAAAGGGTAGTAGGTATTTTAGATACCTGTTATGCAAAATGGAAACGACGACAAAATAAATCGATTCTAACCAACATTCAAAAAAGATGATTTTTTAATAAAGAAACTCTTTGTGTAAAAAAGAGGTATGTATTAAACCAGAAAGGCCTTTTAGTTAAGACTTTACGAGGTTAATCAACGTAACCCTAAAAAGGGTTATATGAAAAAAGAAAAAAACACCAATTAGAGGTCATTGATCTTCAAAGTTTGAGCGATTATAATATTATAGTATAGTTAGGTAAGGTAATTATCTAAAATGTAGATAGATAGGTAAACAATTTATTTGCATAAGTAACACACACATAATATTACAGTTCACAAAAAAAACAAAACAAGAATACAACTAAACTAAACGTGGGGGGTGGAAGCAAAGGTGTTTGTGAGAGATCTGGGCAGGAGGATGGTGGAAAGTGGCAACGATGTCCGCTCAGGGTCATATCTGGTGCAGAGGATTTCATTGGCCATCCAGCGCGCGGGAACGCAGCTGGTGTGATGGGATCCTGAGGCCCATTTAGTGCGTGTATTTCTGTTTTTGTTTTGTGTAATTTCTTGTGACGAAGCTTGACGTGGATTTTTTGACTGCACATCCTTTGGACGAAACTAAATATCAACATGTAATTTATTTTGGTACACTGAAAAAAAAAATTGTTTACTTCAACCAACATCATGAATCCATATAAGCCAGTCAACATCATGACTTCTCCGACTAAGAGAACTTTGTTAAAAGAATTCGGCTTGTTGTTACAACAACCATCTTTTGTTTTTAGTAAACAATAATAACGTCATTTCAATTATTTTGGTGCTAATTAAGAGTCTTAGTAGGCTCGATTTTTTTTCAGTGTACAAATGTAGGTATCCTGTCCAAAAAGCTTTTTCTTGATTTTGTAGTACCTAAGTAGCCGTAGTGAGTAAAAATATAAAGGTTGCAGAGAAAGTAACTGCCAGGTTTTTCCAGAGAGAAAGCTCGTGTCAGTTTGTACTTCGGCTGTGCAGTCTGGGTGAACCATCATGTTTATTACGCATATAAACACCTACACAAACTTACGACCGTAATCTTATCCGGGGTAGAAACGTTAGTAGAAACGTTGCTATAATTACCAATTCACTATAATGTTATTAACTTTGAAAATACAAATATTCAATGTTATAATATTTGCGTCGGTAGCGCGTTGCGGAGAGGTATGGAAACTGATTCAGGAGGGTCTGGGTTCGAAATTATCTATGTAAAAGAGGGACGATAGATACTCTAAAGATTCGTGAAGCGATGGAGACACCTCTACTAGATACTCTTTCTTATACTGTGATTACCATACCTTGAACACTAAGCTGTAATTTCATACAAATGGGAAACATTTACAAGAAGATGTAAGCATGTGCGATACTGAGTGAGCGCGAGCAAGACAGGAATACGCCATTGCCTACATTTTCCGCCTCGCTTCCTACCAAGCGGGGGTGAGGTTCTAATTGGTGGGGGGCAGGGAGTGTCCATACTGCATGTAGTACTAGATAATCTTTCTTATATAGTGTATATGCTTGTTTAGGTCTGGCGTCAGTCACGAACGAACAATAGTTATTTGTTATACAAGAGTACAAAGTTGCTTTTTAACCGCGTGCTCAGTTTTGATGACGAGCAAGCGAAGGATTCTAAAATTAGAATCCTGAGCGTTAGCGACGGAATCAAAAGAGCACGAGGTGAAAAATCTTTGCACTCAAGTGCAACACGTAACTTTTCATCCCACCTCAGCGAGGAAATGACGTGAAAAGAAAACGGCGTGCGCAAAGCAAATTTAAAAAAGTACACCAAGAAGATTACGAGTCAGAGTTTTTATCAAAATAAAAAAGTTCTAAGTAAGAACACGATGTTCTAAATTCAATTTACTTTATCCTCTAGAGGATAAAAACGGCTTTTGCACTCAGATATCGAAGAGCACAAATACTCTTTCCGAGGTGATGGGATGAAAAATTAATTAAGTATTTTTGTTTTTGGTCTCACCCAATTAACTCATAAACAAATCTATGGACCATCAACCTTAACTCCTAACATTTATCTCGACCCTTCATCATCATTAACAACTAACTGCATACATATTTCATTCTGTCGCATTTGCGTTGACCTTTTTACGTGACGTCATCGCTGATTATTGCAAGTAATTGCTGGGAAAAGCCATTATTGACGATGCGCTCTAAATAGATAACAACAATAATTGTTATTGTTGTGTCGAAATGGCTGAATAATCGGTCTGCTTGTGTATAAAATTGGAGCATAGCGTAGTTAGTGCCCCTAATTAACGTAACTTATGATGTGCCGGGTCCACCAGGGCACTGATCTGCTAGAAATCTGCAAATGAATATACAGGGTGTAAGTAAACTTAAATCTAAACTATTATAAAACTGTAACAGAAGTGTGTCTGTACATTGAAGATATTTACAAAAAAAAATTACGACATGGTTTTTACCTGTCCATGATTCTAAATCACCAATTTTCGGATTTTTTGTCTGTCTGTTTGTTTGTTTGTTTATTCGTTTGTTTGGGTGTTTGTTTGTTCGAGTATCACGCAAAAACTACTGAACCGATTTTGATGAAACTTTTTTTGTTTGACTTAAAATCTGGTATATAATTTATGCGGACGAAGTCACGGGTAAAAACTCGTGCGTTATATACATATACTTTAGGTGTGTTTCAGACCACCAAATTAACAAATTTCACTATAGGACCAACATTGAAATAGCGAAAAAAAAGGCTGTTTCATACATTTAGGTCGACTCGCTATTGACGTTTTCTATGGAACAACTGATTTCTATTTCGCGATTTCAATGTTGGCTCCATATAGTCAGTTTTCGATTTGATGATCTGTTCGATATTCTAAATATAAAGCATTAAAAATACACAAAGAGTTATATCTCCCTTTTAGGTTTCTTCTAGTATAATCTTACAACTATCGAACTGATAAACTATACGTAAGTATTAATTAAAGGAAAAACTGTCGAGACACTGGTAAATACCTACATTATAATCGATTTTCCATGATTTTTCCTCAATAATAATTTGCGTAGGCGCGCGACCCAGAAGTGACAGCTGTCAGTGTTGCCAACTTGAAGGTGCAGAGAAGGGTCAGTCCTTATGACACGCTATAAACCATAATTTACGGCTATAATACAACAACAGTAATAATATTTTTCGTGTTAAAATAACAATAACACCTTAAAACTGATGAGTCGTAACATAATTATAGTAAATATTAATGATTTTGAACATGTTACAGCCATGTTGTGCTATTTCGAATCAAATTAAAGATTGAAAAATTCAGTCTCGGGCGGGACTTGAACCCGCACCCTTCCAAACCGGGGAAGTGCGTTATCCAATTTCGCTACCGAGCCCACTAGCCAGAGAACGAATTTTTCAATCTGTTGCGTCTTGAGGGGACGTGAGCGACATCTACTGGCAGCTATTTCAAACTAGCCAACCCGCAAGAAAACCCGCAGATTGAAAAATTCGTTCTCTGGCTAGTGGGCTCGGTAGCGAAATTGGATAACGCACTTCCCCGGTTTGGAAGGGTGCGGGTTCAAGTCCCGCCCGAGACTGAATTTTTCAATCTTTAATTTGATAATTATAGTACTCATGATTACTCATGGATCTCCTAACCTTAGTAGTAGACTATGATTCACATACACATTGGCCTCGATTCGGAGTGTACCACGACTAAACTAAACTAAATGTATTCCTGTCACTTTCTAAAATAAGATTAAGAAAAGAGACAGAAAACCAACAGCTGACTTTAGTGCTGTCAAAGTGATGTTAAACGCGCAAAAACGACTTAAATAAGATGGCGTACATTATGATGGCATCTTATTTTGCGCATTTAACGTCACTTTGACAGCACTAAAGTCAGCTGTTGGTTTTCTGTCTCTTTTCTTAATCTTATTTTAGAAAGTGACAGGAATACATTTAGTTTAGTTTAGTCGTGGTACACTCCGAATCAAGGCCATTGACTCGTATCAATGCTAGATTGCGACGACATATTATGAGTAAACACTCGTTCACACATGTTCAATGGGTGACATGACTACATAGCTTCTTCACTGCTTTGCAGCAACGTGTATCTTTGGCATCGAATGTTTATTTAATGGTCACCAAATTTTCAGTGCCCTCCTAAAAATGATTCTCGCGATACCGGGTTATAAGCTTTCAAACAACTCAAAAAAGATTGGAAATAGGGTAATTCGCAAATGTATCAAAAATGATATTATAAATGTTGAACAGAATTTTTCATTGGGTTTTAAGTTATTATAACCGTACGCCCCATATCGGACAGAGCATTGCATTTAAATGTGCATTAAATGTTATCAGAAATTGGGACTTTAAACTTTGATTCAACATTCATTATTGACGCTGATATCAATATGTCGTCATGCATGCTTCACCTTCATTCAACAAATCTTTTTGTTTTATATACCTACTGAAAAATCCTATGTCCTACTAAGGTACTAACTTATAAAACAACAAAATGATGTTTGTACATTAAAAATATGTATGCAGCGGGAAATTTCGGAACACGAATTTTGGTTTGTTTTTATTTTTTGTCTGTATTCTCGATCAATACACGAAAACTACTGAACCGATTTTCACTGTTCTTTTTGGTAAGTATACGATACTTTTGCTCCTAAATTTTTGCGGGACTGGATACGATTGGATCTATCGATGCCACGCAAACGAACGACCGCCCTTTTGTAGCGGTGAGACATTGTTAAAAATACCAATACCTATATTTTTCACGCGTGGTCTACAAGATGGATTGATACTATAAAAACGATTGGGATATTGAATTGGGATATAGGGGATATTGAAACTATAAATTAAATTAAATTGTAATTAAACTATGGAATGACATTGGCAAAACCTTAGCCCGTCAAGCTCATAATATATTATACACAACACATAAACAATTTTATTTCTAAAAAAGTTACAGTTAATTTCGCAAACAATAAACAATTGTTCAAGGGCGCAGACGTTCCGCCAACAATAAAATCATGCACGTGAAAAATTTACAAAAATAACAGATTTACAGTTTGAATTCGCTTGTACCGCGAAAACGAATACGGCGAAAATAAAAATATAAGCCGATATAAAATAAAATTTCAAAATTGTTTAAGTACCAGACAGGTATTAATTTTGTTCATTCAGGTTCAGATTTAACCAACAATTTGCTATCAATTCTATTATTAACTCTGTGATTTCATCAACACAGTGGAATGCATAAGCTAACCAATACAAGATTATCCCTATCTCATTAGTCATTTCATTACATTCGTAGGATAATTGGAGTAATTAACTGTTTAATATCGGATAGGAGTACCTAATCACGCAATGTGATATTATCATTAATTGACATGTACCGTGAACAACGCAGGGGAAACATACAATACGAAAACGTTAACGTAACAGTAACTTAATGCGCTTCCTCTACAGGGTGCATAAATATATACTTTTACTTTAAGGGGTGATTGTGCCAACGATACTGAACATCTTTCCCTAAGAAACCAATGAATAAAAATAAAAAAAGAATGTTTGTATGAAAAGTGTTTTTTTTCCGAATTTCCCTTATGTTCTTTTAGGAAAGTTATTCAGAAGTATGAGTACATTCACCCATTAAAGTAATGCAACTATCTACCCTAATAACACCCTGTAGGTGTAGACCGTATATCAGACGACCTCAACACTAAGGGCATTAATAAACATTGAATTACCCATTCGACCTCCCGACAGTTTCCTCACTATTTGGACAAGAATTTGTGTCGATTACTGATTCAACGAATTACACATCTTAACAAATATTGCTATCAGTGTTTGATCAGCTGAGGTATTACGAGTATTTTCCTGCAATTTAGCGATTAATCATTGCATTTCATACAAATATTTTTATGTATCATTTCATTTTAATTCAATAATGGTGTGCAAGGAAATAGCCTCCCCGAGTGACGAAACCGGAGTTTGTCTGGCGCACCCTAAGCATATTAAATAATCTGTGCCCTAAGTAGTCAGTTTCGATACGAACATTGCTGACTGGCTAATCTTTACACTACCTACAGCATGAGTGATTGTCATACCATATGGCTCATACTGACACGAAAGAAGAAGAATACTGCCTTATTATGGAATCTGTGTCGTCTTCGTCATCATCATCATCTCAGCCGATGGACGTCCATCTGCTGGCCATAGGCCTTCCCCAAGGATCGTTACGACGACCGGTCCTGCGCTGTCCTCATCCAACGGGTTCCCGCCGCCTTCACCAGGTCGTCGGTCTACCTTGTGGGGGGGCATACCCACGCTGCGCTTTCCAGTACGCGGTCACCACTCGAGAACTGTTCGCCCCATCAGCCATCGGTTCTCCAAGCAATTTGCCCCGCCCATTGCCACTTTAGTTTAGCATCTCTTTGGGCTATGTCAGGTACTGTTTCTTATAATTAGACAAATAACCGTTTTTCCACCCTTTTCTGTCCCCGTGCTATCATCCCCTGTCAGCTTGGTGAGGTGAGTATCCATCCACGCCATCTTTGTCTTGGACTGACCCGAACCCGATTTTCATTATCATCGGGCTTCATTATACAACGTGTCTAATGTAATGAATTAACGTAAAACTAGAAAGTAGTTTGTTTAAAATCGAGAGCAGAATTGAATTATCATGGTTTCAACATAGGTAATTTTTTTCAAAATATTATTTATTTTATTTGTAAAATTTACTGAACCCGATGTCAACCCACCGCACGGGCAGTCGGGCACACTCACCCTACTTACTACCAAAACAACATTATTAAAATGTATCCATGAGTACGTTAGCGTTTTCATTTATTGCTGAAATGATAACAAATCATTTTTGCTTCAAAACTTTAAATGTTAATAACTTAAAATTTTAATTATCAAAATAATGAAAATATTGTTTCAATCTAATTATTTTGTTATTATAATTATAAATCAGTTGGGGTGTATGTGGTTTTGCGCTAATTCATTAACACGTTGTATAATTGTTCCTTGCAACTAAACTAATCAAAATTTTCTTTACAAACGAAACGAATAGCTAACACGTTCTGGGGGTCTACTCCGGGACTCGAACTTCGTAATTACGAACACATTTTCGTTGTATTTGGTACTCTAATCGAGATTGCACCGAACTGTCGAACGCCCGACATTAGTTTGACACCTCGGTCGATCGAACCGTACTCTAGTGCACGCTGTCAGTGCTCGATGAATTGAATTTGACAGCTGTCAAACTGCTATAACTTCGATACTGCTTCGATAAAGTGAACGACAAGTCAAGAGGTATCTTTTTGATTATCGTAACTAATTTTCGTGAATGAATTAAAGGTTTTCAGTGGTTTTCAGTTATGTTTCTGTATGAGAATTGTAAGATCTGCAATCTGGCTGAGATGACATGTAAATAAAAGGTATTTCTAATCAAGGCTACTGAATCAAAAGTAGTTCTTAGTTGGTGAAGTAAACCAGAGTCCAGATTCTCCAGATAAGTAGGTACACAATATTTATGAGTTGGTCTAAATCTAGATAGGCGACTGAAGATGATGGGTAGGTACCTACCTAGTTACGAGGAGTAGTTATGGGTATCAAAAGTCATAAAATGGATTAAATGGAACCAAGTACCAATACCTAGTTACCTATATTGTTAATGTTGAAGTCGTGCTTGATCGCGATTTCAAATTGGAGCCAGTCACACTTCTCTACACTTCTTGAACTCACATCACAAACAAGTATCAAAACCAGGTGACAGTCAACGCTCTATAAGAAATATCTGAGAGCGGGCCCTTTTTCTCCTAGTAGCTACATCTCACTGAAAACATACTATATAAGTATAAGGCTTTTAGGCTTCAATCCGGTTAAAATACAGGAGTGCGATTTTTGAGTCTCATTAGCTGAGTTCAGCAGTTGGAAATGTCAAAATTACTCTGGAGATATGCATCTTTCTACTGCTGATTTGACTTTCAAAAATCATACTTCAGGAGTGCGATTTTTGAAAGTCAAATCAGCCGTAGAAAGATGCGTATCTCCATAGTAATTTTGACATTTTCAACTGCTGAACTCACCAAATGAGATTCAAAAATCGCACTCCTGGTTGTAAGAAAACACCGAAGTAATATTTGAAGGCATGGTTTTGAATCTGTCATTTACTCGACTGAAATATATAGGACATCTGATTCTTTTTTTTCAGACTTCGTCTCCATGGTGAAAGTGGTTCAGTTCAGTTGAATGGTCTAACTAAACCACCGCTTCAAATATTACTAGTGTTATGCTACACCTTGTATAGGTATGGGTATATGACTCATAAATCTCATGATGGACCAAAGCAGCCTGCAGAAAAATTCATGGCACGGCCGTGAAAGAACTAGGTACTAACATTTTCAAAATACCTGAGTATATAAAGGATGTACCTATAGAGTTGGAATAGGTTACCTACATATTCTAAGTAGAAACATAATGCTAGTTTTAAGCAATACTTATTGTTTCAGATTAAGAGAAAAGCAGCCAAAAACCAATTTATTATAAATCAAGGCAAGAAAGCATATAATCCATGTTCCAGCATAATATGTATATTGTTTACGTGACCTTATCTTGGTACTTAAGTAAAAAATACCTACTTCAGTCCCTGGATATGAGAAATTAATTATTATCTAGTTAAATTAAAGTATAAATAAAAGCCAGTTACAATGAAAATATTTTGATGTATTTATTTACTTGAAAACATCACAACACAAAATAGGAAAGGATACCGTTTTATTTGTCGTATTATATTATAATCATACATATTCACACGGCTGTCTCCCATTGGGGTAGGCAGAGACAACGCTGACTGATGATCCTGAGATGAAATTATAATTCTTCAAATAAACTTGATACCTACAGGTTTTTACAGAAAGGTGTGGTTATACAGTGTAAATTTTAGGAAAGTTGTTCAGTTTGATTAGTACAATACATGCTGAAGTTATCCGCAGTGATATAAAATTAACCCTGTATTTTAGGGGATATTTTAGATATGACCACACCCTTGTATGACCTATAATATTAGAAGATTAGATTAGAATAGCCTTAATTGCTTAAGAGTTACATTAAAATTATGTTTACACATTAAATATTACATGACCTAGGTGATTTTATAAAAACTTCTTTGCTGATTGTTTTTTTATTTTTGTTGGTCTGAACTCTGAACCACCCCTGAAAATCAGGGAAATGTTTAAAAAATCTCCCAGTACCTGTAAAATTTATTATAATTAATAGGTAGGTATGTTCACATTCGTAGGTTAACTATTATTAACAATAATAACAACAATAAAAGCTTTTGATCAAAAGGCTCATAGATTATTTAAAATGAAAAATATATGGGGTCCTTCCTAAATGCTGACACTTTTTAAGGGGATGATTAGACTGTCAAACTGAACAACTTTCTCTATGAAAGCTCGTTCATACAAAACTGCAAACCTACTCTAGCCAAATGTAAGGGACAGCAGAATTTTTTTCCGCGATTTCGATGTAGGTCCCATAGAGAAAGTTGTTCAGTTTGATGGTCTGATCATCCCCTTAAAAAAGTGTCAGCACTAAGAAGGACATATGCTGACAAATGCTAACATCACATTAAAATCATAATTGAATAACAAATATTACAGAAAGTAAATTAAATTAATTATTATTATTTCATAACACTGATAACAATAAAGTCACTCACAAACTAACAAAAACCAAAAACCAATAACGAAAATTACAAACCAATAATAACGGGTTCTTAAATTTTTTATTATTATTTGCGTTCCCATTTCCGAATATCAACCCCTAATATTTGCCATGAATACAGGGTAAAATCATTGGCATCCTTTTAAACTATGAGTCTACCCAACAAACTGAACAACTTTTAGTATGGGAGCTAAACTGTAATGCCTACTTGACTCAAAGGTATGAAATAGCAGATTTTATTTTTGCTACGATCAGTTTGCTCCCATGGTAAAGTTGTTCAGTTTGATAGGAAGACTCTTAGTTTAAAAGGATGCCAATAATTTCAATTTCACCCTGTATAACCCTCCCCTGTGCCCTACTCCCCGGTGGGATGTATAATAGGCTAATGATGTCATATTTAAAAACTGGATTTGAAACTAAAACAGAAACTGTGTAAGTATGTTCTGAGTTTTCAGAATATCTCTGATATATTCGTGAGCGTAAATTTAAAAACTAAGAACCCGTTAAAATGTTTAATTATAGTTGAATAAAATAATGACCAGAGTGCAGCGCAGCGGTCAATGTGGTGATCATGTGGGGAGGCATATGCCCAGCAGTGGACATCTATCGGCTGATATGATGATGAAACAATAACCACGTTACCACAACTATGCTGACAAATACAAAGTAAAAGTAAAGTTAGATTAGAACAGCACTGGTTGGTTTGATGCTTGAGCAATTAATGGGGCTCGGGACGAGGTTTGAGATGATTGCGTTTGACATGACATCAACTGACTGCCAGGGCTGGGAGTGCTGGGTAGAACGTGCTGGTATGACATCAGATCCCTCTTGATATCCTGTAAAAAAGAAAAGATATTTATAGAATCTGTTTTTTAAACACTCATCCCGCTGGGAACCTATATGCACACATTTGTGTCAAGTGGTTTATGGTGGGTATCTTTTCGACTGCAGTAACACTGCGTAAGAAAACTATAACTTAATCACCTTCTATGTATAACAACCACAGGAAAAAATGGGGTGGCCCATTTTAAGCCAGAACGATAAGAACGTTGGCACACAAGCAGTTGTTCGGAGCTTCCCAAAACCATCTCCAATAATATCAATTTATCTCAGCTCCCATGGTGAGAAGGAAACCTGTTCAGAAGGCCCATAATATCCTTAATCGCAGTCGCTCACTATTTTATTGGCCTAGCCATCTTTTTGGTTTGATGTTTTCGGACTGAACACATAAGGAACATACTACCCGGGCGAATTAACTTGGTACCTGGCTCGCACGTGGCTGGGAATTCGACACCCCTCCTGCTACCCCCCGCGGGACCCCGCCGTCGCTGTGCGAGGCCAGTAGCATAGCATCTCAGTTACCGTTGCACGTATCCCTGCACTTAAGCATTTTCGAGTTATTCTTTCAGTTTTCCTAGTTTTTTATTCCGATTCCACGTGCGAGACAGGTGTCAAGTTAATTCGCCCGAGTTGTAAGTTTATTAGTTCATGTTAATAATTGAAAAATATAGTTACTAAGGTAAATAAATGGTGTACCTTCTTCCCGCTACGGATTGGTTGTGCCCCAACGCAACGGAGTAAAATTTTAACTGCTTTCTCCCAAAGGCTTTTGGACTTCTCCCTTTCATCAGAACCTCGTCGTAGATGATCAACCACTGGCAAGGTATCTGTCAAGCTGGCTTGACTATGGCTCATAATTATTCTGTAACATTTTCAAATAAAACTTGTGTTGATATCGACAGCTTAGATTAGATTTACTAATATAAATATTTGGTCAGTGTCATCTTAGGGGCGGTTATATTATATTATATAGGTATAAAATTGTACTTACTCTGTTTGTTTTTAATTCAATTCAATGTTTCTCGATTTAAAGCTGTTTACTTTTTGAATTTTCTTTTGACTTCATGACACCCGTGACACCACAATACACACTCGTTTTTTTTTCCGTTTTAGTAAGGCAAAGGGGAAATTAGCCCATACAGCCAATTTGTAATGTGTAAAATGACATATTTTTCCCTCAAATCAAAGGATTCCTTAATTCCATGTTATATAGAAGTCGCTAAGTGTCCCCAAAGTATCAAAATGTTAATCTTTTTTGCAAAAAGAGATCCAAATAATTATAATCAACTTTTCTTCAAAATCCGGTAATAATAAAACCGTGCACTAAAAAAGACCTAAAAAGTCTATATTTGTTCGATATTTGTCTATGGTGATCGCGTGTTCGATGAATCCTTGTTGCTTCGAACTTTGCGCTAGAGTACCGATCTTCGCACAAGTCGAACGACTGTCGAGGCGAACCGTCGAATCGGTGATCGAAACCCCGGGTGAGGGCCCTGGAATGTCCTACTTTCCTACTGTGAGATTAGGGGTAAAGGGAGTGTAGGACCGGGATTCTAATGTGACATGTCTGACAGAATACGGCGCGGAAAAAAGTTAGTAACTTGGTAACTTAACAGCATATCGTTCCGGACCGCTCCCGGCCTCTGTGTGACAGACTTGTGACAGACAATTAAAAAACCTATGCCTAAAACTGGCGCTTTTTTCTTTTTTTTATCGCGGCCATCAATCAAACTCAAACTTGAATATTATAATTCAGAATAAAGTTAAAAACAACACTTGTTTTTTCAAATATCTCGGAACTCAGTCCGAACTGAGATATAAAGGCTTGAAGTGCTTGTAATGGTAATATTTTCAACTTAAAACCTCTATATCTCCGTCCGGACTGAGTTTAGGGATATACATGTTAATAAGTTACTTTATTCTGAAATAAAATATTCAAGTTTAGTTGCTGGCCGCGCCAAAAACAACGGTGGAAAATAAGGCTCAAAACCCGCATTGTCTTTTTGGTCTTTTTGAATGTCAAAAATGTTTTTGGAATACATTGAACAAAACTTTGTTTCCTTTCTACGTTGGAATTGAAACATAATATTTATTCAGAATGACGCTTAGGTACCTATTTGTACTGTTGGTCAAGAAATTGGTCGAGCTCTTTAATGTGTTTTTTAGTCGTCATAGAACTGCAAAGACTATTTTCATAATACACCGTGCAATCGGGGTCGTTTTGAAACCGGAACAAGGGTCCTTTTGGACCATCAAATTGAACAACTTTCACTATGGAGCCAATATCGAAGTCGCGAAATAACAAATCTACTGTTCCGCAGAAAATTTCAATAGCTTCTCGACAAAATATACTAAACAGCAGATTATTTTTCGTGATTTTCAATCATTCTCCCATAGTTAAAGTTGTTCAGTTTGATGGTCTGAACTTAGAGTAAGAAGAGATAGCATATCAGCTTGTTTCTATAGAAAATGTTGTCGCCAACAAAGGGGGTGAAAAACGGGTGAGGGGAGGGTTAACATTTAAATACGCTACTTCCCGCTAGATGTGTATGATATGACGTCAGGCCCAGTTGAGTATCTGTGCACAGTTCGATACAACATCTCTACCCCAGGGGAGCGCGTTATTTTCTCTATGGTCTGAACTGTAGCACCTTGTTCCGGCTTCAGAACGACCCCGTATCCACGGTGTATATTTATATTGCTATCGTGTTGTGACCTGTGTGATATATTGTTCTTAATTTGAATATTTTATTAACTTTTGCGATATCTTCATTAGCTCTACGATTTTTCATCTAAACTGATAGACCACTTTCTTGGCCGACTGTACATCTATTGATGTCACTGATTTCATGCTAGATCGTTTTAGTTTTTGTGTTTCTATTAATTGTACAGCTTTATTTATTTAGATAACTACTTACCTACTTACATTGATAACCTAACCTTGATTTATAACAGGTTAAGTGTGATTCAGGAATGTGCTTTAAAGGGTCTGAACCTTTTGTTTCTCTTATCATAAGTTTGATTAGTATAAAAATTAAAATATAACAGAGCTGCTCGGATTTCCATAATGGTAACCCAAAATTCCATATTTATACGATCATAATAATTCACAAAAGCTAACCGAAGTTTTATGGTGTCCATCAAATGTTGTAAAAAAAGAGATCATTAAGTACCTACCTATCGATATCGTATAAATTTGACTAATCCCCGATAATCGTATTTGACTAAAGGAACCCTAGGATAACACGAGATTACTTATTACGTGACATCTATTGTTAAATTCCGAAGGTATTGTATCAGACTTTAATTGGTTAATTATTTCCCGTATTATAACTATCCCAATATTGTATGTTAATGCCCAATTATGTGTTATTAATGTTACACAAAAACTTATCTGATGTCAGATGTAAAAATAATACATTGAGCTGAAAATGACGTTTGTATACACATTATTTCATGTCTTGTATAATAGAAGATTTAGAATAATACACAGTATGTACGTATATCATTATCACATATCAGATTTTTCCAGTTAAAACTCAATTTTTCAGGGTCTAATATCGACAAACTCGTGGAACTCAATCCATACTTTAAATATACACAAACTTTATTTCTCACCGGAGAAACGTGCTATAAATTAATTGCATTACCGCAACATACCGCATGAATCCGATTTTTTTGAATAAATATTTTTGTATTTGTATCTCTATTTGCATGGATGGCTGGCTTTACTCTCAGAAGCTTTAGTTTCTGTATACAGGGTGTAACAAAACACCCTAGTAATACTTAAGGGGGTGCTTCAGACCATCAAACTGAACAACTTTCACTATGGGGTCAACATCGAGAAAAAATCAAAAAAATCTGCTGTCCCATACAAAACTGCAGTACCGACTCGACTAAAATGTATGGGATAGCAGATTTATTGTATTTTTTCTCGATGTTGGCCCCATAGTGAAAGTTGTTCAGTTTGATTATCTGAAGCACCCCCTTAAGTATTACTAGGGTGTTTTGTTACACCCTGTATATAATTAGGTTTTCGCGATTTCCATGCTGTTTCCATCGTGAATGTTTTTCAGTTTGATGGTCTAAACTATACCACCCCTTCACTTGTAGAACTATCATAATTAAAGTTAACACCCTACATGATAAGATAGTAGAGTTATCAAATAAATCACAATACTATCGATAAATTAACAACATTATCTTGATATGATACAACATTTCCAAGCAACTTTTCGGCACTACAGTTTTGTATAAAACAGTATTAATTCCATTGTGATTCCATCGTGAAAATTGTGCAGTAAACTATACAACTGCATTAAAATGGTCTATATTTAAATATTACTACTCTCACACCTTGTATCAATCAGCTAAAGTAGATGCACGCCATGGCTAGCGGTAAATGATGAAACGTATTGAATTTATAGCATTCATAAAGTCAGGTAGGTAATATCAATAAATTCTGCTAAAGTTGTTGCATTAAATAAGTTCTTATTAATAGAATCTGATCTAAGAAATAAATGTGGAATTGAAATACTGATAATTACAATAAGGATGCGAAGCAGGATGAGGAATCCGAATTTCAGTCTCTAGAATTACATTTAAAACATTGTCTCAATCCTAAAATTACGGTTTTGTCACATAAAATGGAAGCTATTTGATTAGGCACGGCTTCCCAGGGATGTAAATTCATTAAAACATAATTCAAAATCAAGGTGTAATTCATTTAAGGAGGACGAAAATTTTAATCAAATTTTCGACCTTTATCGTTTTGTTTGAGCTTCTATTTTATTATAATCTTGTCTTTAATTCTAAAAGAGAGTAGGTAGGTACTAAAGATTAATTTATGAATTTATAAGAACAACAAGGTGAATTTAGTATACTTTAAACATTGCTGCATCTGGGAACCGTCTGATGTTACTAGTTGAGATAAATATGTACCAAGGCTGAGAATTCAGATGTAACATTACATTATACAGATAAGCAGATAACTGTGTACTCTACGCTTCTGAAGATACATTATATTGTTTATATTTTAAAGATTTTAACCAGGGCCGTACAATACAGGTGTTCAAAGCAATTAAGGCGTCTTGTACAAATTTTCTTTTTACTTTGTTTATTTTATCTTCTGTGAACAACTTTGAATTAACCTTCTTGTTCATTCGTATCATCGAACATTTGAACTGTGAAACTAATGAATATCTTCGGAGTTTTTCGACTATAAGGCATGTTTAAGATTTCGATTCGATTTAGATAGATGTGAACGTTTAAATAATGATGAATAAGGTGATATATTTACCTACAAGTACCTATGTTAATTATTTACTATAATCTCCATTTTTTGTTATTTAATTAAAGGAAAACCGCTAACGCAAGTTTATTAATACCCATAGTATACAAATGTACTAGTCTAACGTAGTGGGATAAACCCAATTTTCTTTGCCCTTCTAAACTTCCTTGTTGAAATGGACCGTGGTATCTCAACACTGATCAAATTACTTCGCTCCCAAGTTTGTCCGGCTGGGCGCACAGAGGCAATTACCACACACGCGATGACGTCACTACAAATTGCATATTTTATATGTCAACCATAATTTTATTCTGAATGACAGTACGATCTAAACCATCCAAAAGAAAAGTGTAGCTCAAAATATTTTTACTGTACCTACGGGACTACACCCAAGATTACACCACATACAGTTATACTCTAATTTTTTCGCAAGAAAAAAGCGAATCAAATGGAAGATGGGCCCTTGTATTGGTTTTGAACGGAAAGAACGAACGAACTCAAAATGAAAAAAAAAATAACAATATCCACGGTTCACTACACCCGGCTCTGGAATATAAGCAGTGTTAGCAAGAATTTGGATCTGTGATCGATTGTACATCTGGGAGGTTCTTGAAAATAACCTTCGTTTATAAATATCCACAAGATTTTATGCCCAGTTTAATAGTAAATTGAAGTTTTATGGCAACATCTTTCATCAAATAATGTTGTTTATTACCTAAGAAAGATAATTTGAGTTGATCCTGGATATCGTTATTGGTTAAGCTAAGTCAGTTGTCTTTTGGGGCGGTATGAACAAATTTTGACAACTGCATCCGTGCCAACCTTCATTGCCAGAGTAGTAGCCTAGGGAGCGCCAGAACTGTGCGGCACCAGAGGAAGCTAAGCTGTGAGCGAGGAAAAAATCCAGCATATAGCAATGCTTTATTTTCTTAGCCCTGGTGAAAAAGGGCTTAGCAGAGCAAGGTTAATACAAACCATAAACTTAATATTACTATAAAAACAATGCGAGCTAGATATGTTTGCTCGGGATGCGGGATGCGATGGGTGCATGCGAGGTATAGACCTGATCCATATTTATGTCAAAGTCACCACCTTCAAGCCCACTTAAGTGTCAAATCTTTTTTGAAGCTACCATGTATTCGCTTCCTCGTACACCTTTGGCTCAACTTAGCTTCCTCGCATGGCTCTGGTGGAATAGCACCTTTACGAGGATAAAAGAGAGTAATCCATTCTACTTCTCTAGAATACCGTGGGATTCTAAAGAATAAAGACTACATAAAGTCACAGATCACAGTTATAGCAAGCTTCTCAAATCGTTAATCTATGTGGAATCTTGACTTTTATAATCTTATTTAAGGAATATACTACTCTATCTTATTTGTCTATGGATTCAAAATACGATAACCGTGATTTTGCAACTACTAGGCCTGTAATCTATCTATATCGATACCTATAATAAAATCGTAAACGCAAAAAAGTCTGTACATTGAATATATTCGGAAAAAACCAACCAGGGCGACTTAAAATCAGTAACTGAACATGTTAGAAAGGTTTTTAATTTTTATGTTTGTTTGTCTGTTTGAACGCTCATCACGCAAAAACCACTGAACGGATTTTGACGAAACTTCGTATAGTGACAGTTTGTATCCCGGAATAACATAATATATAAAAAAAATCTCGAATAAACCAGCAACAAAAACCTCTGATACAGTACAAAATTAGTATGCTTCAGAGATCCACAAAAACCAGCAGGGTTGAACTTTGTCGCTTTATATTTTTCATAGCTTAAAGAGCTCAACGTATTTTTGACATTAAGTAACAGCTTCATTCCAGTGGTAAATAGTAGTTCTTTTTTTCAAAACCTCTCTCAAGAGCTGTGTAGTGAAGTTCATAATTGGTTAGATTTTCGCGCACAAAGTAGAGGTTCTATTCTTGGTCAAGATTTTTTATTATTTTTTTTTTAAATAAAAATATTTTCAACAGCTATCCATTTTTCACCAGATTTGACAGAAGCAGTTTGGCTTGATTTTTTAAGGGCCTGACCTTCAATCGTAATATCCTGATATCAAATCACATCCAACAGGACGTTTTCTATTGGATTTTTTCTAAAATCCTTCCTACTAATATTATAAAAAATAAATAAATAACGCTTACAGGCACATATACATTGTGATGTTCCCAAGCAACCACTATAGGCTTTTTATTATGGAAACCATACAACAACGGCACAAACATATGTACCATCCATGACCGAACCGGGATTTAAACCCAGGACCCTGGTTTGGCAGTCCGGCGTGGTAACCATTACCAACCAGGTCGTCAAATACTAAAAATCCTTAATCTTTTCTAAAGTCTTTAGTTTAATATAGTATCGTTTTCATCTTCATACGCGTATTTTTAAAGCAAGTAGCGAGCAGGAGATTTTTTAATCTCATACGTTAAACTCAGCTGTTGAAAATGTATGGAGATCCGCATCTTTCTGCCGCTGATTTGACTTTCAAAAATCGCTCTCCTGGAGTATGATTTTTTAATGTCAAATCAGCAGTAGAAAGATGCACGTCTCCATAGTAATACTGACATTTTCAACTACTGAGTTCAAAGAATGAGTTTCAAAAATCGCACTCCTGGAAATTTTGTTGATTATTGCGGCATTATCATTGTAATTCATCGTTGTAAGGTAAATTGGTTGTTTGAGCCCAATCTGAGCCAACGCTACGGTTGGTATGATAACCTTATTTTACGGAAAGACGAATTTTGTTGCAGAAAGTTTTGCCGAATGTTTGTTTTGTTTGATTTTTAGTCTCAATTACGATTTTTTGAGGTTTGTGTAGCTTAAACCATAGAACATCACTCTACCACAATCTATTAAAAGATACCTACTTATCTAAAATGTCCTTATAACACCACAGGTTGGGTATAACACCACAATGTACCTTACGGAAAAGGTTAGAGATTTACAAAAGCGGCTTCAAAATCTTTTTAACAAGTTGACCATTAGCTTGCTAGAATATTATCGTTCTAGCTCTTGCTTTCACCATTGAGGACTAGCCCGCGTGGTAGAGTATCCTCTATCCTCTAACGTTTATTATGCTGCTCGACATAAATAAAAAACTAATAAATGACGAACAGTAGAGAAATTCAAGTGATAGATTCATTGAATGACTTTTTTCTGGTACCTACTTATATATTATTACAGCCTTTATTACGACCACATAGTATCATTTCATTACATTGTTTTACATGCTTTGATTTCTCAAGAAATACACATTTGTTTTCACATGCATTAAATATTTAAGTATACAATAATTATACATCATAACATTATTTTCTATATTTCTTTACTATAGAATATAACTGTATATAAAAATAAGTTAATTTCAAATATAAGTTTTACATTTCATTCATTCTGTACTATTCATTATGTTATTTTATTATATTAAATATAGAATTTCATTTCATTGTAAACATAAGTTGGTTTTAACAAAACTACCTATACTTAACTTCATCCTTGACTATTCACTTATGTCGTCTTGCCTTGCGGCATAGGCCTCCCCTCGAGTTTAGTTATCTTAACTTTTTTCTTGTTTATCAAGTTTGCCTATTATTCTCTAGGGGGTGGTAGTCTACTTATATAGGTTCTTTCTGATTACGTTTAAGTTCTTGACCTTCTTATCTTATTATAGGGGGTGGCAAACCAGCAACACTTCGACCCAATGGTATATTTTATATTGACCCCTAAAAACATACCTATGTATTTTCTTCACCCTTCAAAAACGTGGAAAATGAGGGAGGCAATAGCGTTCAGGTGAAGAAACCTGTAATCTCCCGGTTTTGGATAACCTCTCTCAGGAGACGTTTAGCCGCCAAGACATCGCAGTCACACAGTATAAATATATTCCATGGTTTACTCCTCATCTCCGCACGCTCAGCAATTGGGATCTAGAGTGAGCTTTATCGTACTGTGGCGTAGTACTCGGTAAGGGCTCGGACGATGGCACGAGCTTTGCTCCTGGCGTTGTTTAGTATGAGCTGTGGGGTTCGTAGTGTTACATTGTTGATGAATATCCTGCAGTGTTCCAGACCTGAGAGGCCAGACCATCTAGCCTGCGTCTTTTATTACATTACATGCCAGGATTTCTAGACTTGGTTCTGACCATGACCTTCATGACCTTAGACGAGACATGAGACAAAATCACATGTCCACGCAGACGAAGTCGCGGGCAACAGCTAGTAATAAATATAGTATTACCTAATGGTTAATCATTCAAAGTAATTATTAATAATTTATAGAGCCTTGTTTGCCTTTGCATACCAACACCAAGTACATAAGTGTCGATTAAAGACGTGGTTGACCGATATCATACAAAGTTAAAGTGTGCCTATGTGCCGTATTATTTTATTATACAGGGTGTACATGTAGACAGTAGACTATAAAAGGTGATTGTACTAATGATACTGAACAACTTTCCCCAGAGAAGAAAGACCTATAAGAAATTAGACCTATAAGACCTATAAGAAATTATATGAAACAATGGTCTTACTAGGTACTTGGTTGGTTAGGTACTAAATGCAATCAGCTGATCGAACGTTTGTATGTAAAGTTGTTTTTTGCGATTTTTCTATAGGTTCTTTAGGGAATGTTGTTTAGTGCCATGACTAAAATCATCCTTTCAAGAATTCCTTTCCTTTATCTACACTTGCACCTATACATGGTGTAAGGAAAAGTAACATTAACATTTAAACCACATACCATCATGTCATCACCATATCATCATCATACATATACCCATCAACATTAACATCTTTTACTATGGGAGCAAACCAGTCAGGACAAAAAAAAACAGCTCATATTTTAGTCATGTCAGGCATTGCAGTTTAGTATGGGATAGCAGATTTTTATTTTGCGCGCCAAGTTTGCTTCCATAGTAAAAGTTGTTCAGTTTGATGCGTGGAGTATGTGGTTTAAAGGTTCCTCAAACCCTGTATACAAACCTTATCGCCATAAAAAACGTACTTACAGATTTATTTTTTCGTGATTTCAGTTTTGCTACCCGTTGTAAAGTTGTTTAGTTCAGACGGTCAAACGAGTCGAGACACACACCTTTAAATAAGACCATGAGTGCGATTTTTAATCTCATTCGCTGAGTTCAGCTGTTGAAAATGTCAAAATTACTGTGGAGATACGCATCTTTCTACTGCTGATATGACTTTTAAAAATTGCCCTCCTAGAGTATGATTTTTGAAAGTCAAATCAGGGGCACGTTTCCATACTAATTTTGATATTTACAACTGCTGAGTTCAAAGAATGAGTTTCAAAAATCGCACTCCAGGTTCACCTTTCTATTATACGGTAGCTATACCGATTTTTTCGATCTAATATTACAATTAAATCGTAAAAATCGATATAGCTACCTATAAGTAAAGACTCTATCTACAGGGTACGTATAATAAAAACGTGAAACTGGTCTTATTTAAAGGTGTAAAGCCACCCTGAAAGTGATTGTGGGTGTGAGTTTAATCTATTGACTATGTAATAAAATGTTGATGAAAATACAGTAGAAAGCGTTTAAGAGCTATTTATAACATGTATTAAAAATAGAAATGAATAACATTAGTAAATAGTTCGTAGCAAATGGTACAATTACGTAAGACGATAGTCGAACTCGAAGCGGTCATTATCTCCACAAAACTACCATTTTCCATTACAGTTTTTTAGGGTTCCGTACCCAAAGGGTGAAAACGGGACCCTATTACTAAGCCTACGTTGTCCGTCCGTCCGTCCGTCCGTCTTTCCGTCCGTCTGTCCGTCCGTCCGTCCGTCCGTCCGTCCGTCTGTCCTTCCTATTTAGGGCTGTACCTTTTGAACCGTAACAGCTAGATAGTTGAAATTTTCTCAGATAGTGCATTATTACAGCGGATTGGTTAAAAAATAATAAAAATGTCAAAAAGTTAAAAATTAAGGGGGGGTTTTCAACAAGAAACTAGTTTTTATCAACGTTTTTTCTTCACGCTCTATCGTAAAAAACGGTAATACATGCAAGCGTCAAACTTAGTGTGATTATAGAGTAAACTCTACAGAATAACAACAAATACTAAAAACCGGCCAAGTGTGAGTCGGTCTTGCGCTAAAGGTCACGGACAAAAAAAGTTTTTTTTTTTAAGTTAATAATGTTGTGTTCTGTAATGGTGTGGTACGGCACCCTCGGTGCGCGAGTAGCCCGACTCGCACTTGAACGATTTTATTATAATAATGACTTAGATGCGAGACAGTGTTTTTTTAATGACAACATACGGCGGCATGTCGACGTAACGTACGAGATGAGGAAAACAATGGAAGCGTGTCTCTAATTGAAAGAATTTCAAGTTGTTCTAGTCTAGACATAAATTATACAGAGATGAACCATTTCTGTTTTTCTTTTTCTATTAGTGTAATTCTTTTACGTAGTACTTCCTATGAAGTAGGTACTACATAAAAGAATTACACTGAACCAAAGTAGTGTTTAATTAAGTGGTAATAAACCAATTTCTTTTTTGTTTTAGGTCCAATAATTAATTACATAACTATACAGGGTGTACAATAAAATGGGACAGCTACTTAAAGGGGTGCTTCAGACCATCAAACTGAACAACTTTCTCTATGGGACCAATATCGAAATCGCGAAAAAAAAAAATCTGCTGTCCCATACATTTCAGTCGAGTTATGTTTGCAGTTTTGTATGGGAGAGCGGATTTTTTTTTCGCGATTTCGATATTGGTCCCATAGAGAAAGTTGTTCAGTTTGATGGTCTGAAGCACCCCTTTGAGTAGCTGTCCCATTTTATTGTACCTTGTATATACTTAAAGTAATTACAGTTATTGAACTTGCGGTGATTGATCAGACAACTATATAATAATATGGCGAAGTTATTTAGATTCAATGACTATGCAACATAAGTCAAGCATTAGTCTGATTTTATGTTATATTTAGAATTCATATTTGAATTGGAACATAAAAGAAAAATCAGACGTAAATATGTTATTCAAAATGAAATTAATTATACCTAATTACAAGATTTAAAAGATTTCTACCAACCTTTATTTTCGATTTATCAAATACAGAAGAAATAAAAATGTGTTAATAATCTTGAATAGGGATGAGACGGTACCTCTAATGATGTTGAAACTTACCTGAAAAAGAAAAACAATATGTTAGAAAAAAATACAATAGTTATATATGTACTTGTATCCAATGATATAATACCAAAAAGAAGCAGGCATGTTACCATAAAGTGATGACTCAAAAAAAAAGACTTTGTTTCAATAGTCCGCGTCAAGCAATGCTACGAGCGTGACAGCGTTTTCTACAAAGGTAACATTTCTTGTATTAATTCACAGAGATGGATTTTTAAAGCCTACATCATCCTATGCTGCTGGACAAACACTTTCTATTTTATCTCACTTGGAAAGACGAAGCGAAACGTAAGGGGAGACATATGCTCTTAAATCCAAGCTAAATGTATAAACCACTAGCTATTCGCGACCTCGTCTGTGTTGACTTCAAAAAGTATCGTGTTAATCTAGCACATATTCCATAGTCTAAAAAAACAAGGTCTTCTATTCCCAGAGTGACACAAGCCAACGTCACAAAAAAATGGCTGCTAAACATGGTAAAAGCTTAGGTAAAAGGGGTAAAAGGGTATGATGACGTAGGCTTGTGTCAGTCACGTGGTCAGTCACGTGATCGGAAGAGAATACCAGGCGCAGTATATTATTGTACCATGCACATATTCTATCTTAGCCAAATTCGTTCAGACGTTTATGCGTGACTGAGTCACATACATCCAAAAGGCGTTACAAACTGTCATATTTTAGGATGGGATACAATTTTTGCGCTGTTACATCACTACTGTCAGCATCTGACCATCAAGAGTGTCTAAGCATAAATCAAATTGCTATAAATAAATCAACAATAAATATTTGACCATCCCCGTATTAAGTCCGTAAGTATTTAATCTAATCTTTATAAAATTTTGTCCATCCACATAAAACTTTGTCCCAAGGAATTTTTTTTATTAATTTGGCAATTAATTCCTTATCTTTCTCATAGTCGACGTTTACTTATTTCAAACCTTTCTATGCCTAACTTGAAGACGTGTCGCTACAAAAGTTCAACATGTAACATTGACCTGTACATCATCTTGTAATTATTCTCTCTTTACGTCAGTTTTGCAATAAAAATAACGTCTGTATTGTCAGTAAAAGTTTTGTAATTTGTGAAGAAAAGGTACGAAGAACGTGATGCAAAAGAACATTAAATATTCATTACATTAAGTAAACAAAGTGCTTTACTAATAGTTTGCATTTGGCATTTATAGTGTTTCTCGAAGAATTGAAAAGTTTCTTCTTCCGACTGTTTCGACTTTTGTTAAAGAATAATAGAAAACGGGAGATTGCTTTCAGGGGCCTATTTCATAAACTTGAAAATTTTAATTTACAACGAAAATAAGAGATACAACATAATATAACGTCTTAAGTTATCACTAATGTACCCTGAATTTATTATCGTTGTAAAATCTGCCGAGCTTATCAAGAGTAAGTACAAAATTTTTTTTTTTTGCGGGTTTGATTTGTACCTATAGTAGTATGTGCCCAGACACTTTGTGACGAAACTCTTTATGACACTTGGATCCTTATTGTATCCTTATATGGAGCTCGTCATAAGGATTCCGAAAAATAAGTGGCTCAATTTTTATATTTATATTTATGCAAAAAAATACAATGGGCCTATTTCATAAACATGAAAATTGTAATTTACGACGAAAATTCAGGGTAGGTACATTGCTTATGGCGTTAAACAATATGATTGTGTAATGTTTCTCAAATTGTCATTGTAAATTACAAATGTCATGTTTATTTTGTGAAAGAGACCCCTGCACGGCTAGCATGCCACCCACGACAAAACGTTTAAACGAGAAAACCGTCATGCGCGCTCTTTTTGGCATACGTAAAATAATAAAGATGGAGGCACGTCTCGATTTTTGTCGTTTTCTCGGGGGTGGCATGCTAGGCCTACAGGGAAGACAGACGATATCTTGTCTCGATTTTGTCTCATATAGTCACATATTACGAAGGTCTATCTATAGAACCACAAATATTTAGTAATAAGTTTAGTGTGTAGGTAATAGGTATTTGCGGTTAAATAAATTAACATCGATTTGAATGAAATAAACTAGGTAGGTTAGACATAGGTATGAGTTTGGCAGAATTATAGGTATATTGACGGAAGATTATGTCAACATTGTTCTACATCTTATGAAGAGAAGCCACAATTTTTTTTTAGAAAAATATAATTATTTCTACTGGATAGACGAATAGACAGGTACGCAGGATATTTTGAAGTGCACGTGTGCGCTAAACACAGAGGCACTATCTCATCTTTACCCTCCTGAATCTGATGGAACGGAAAACGATACGATCAGACTCTCCTCTTACAACATCAGTCTGGGTTGGTGATATACGAAGCTGGGAACCACACGGTAACGTACCATCGATCCAGCGTTCAATCGATGAACACTGAAGAGACAAATTCTGTGTTGACTTTCGAAGTAACATACGGAACCCAACAATAATATATACATTCCCTAAATGAAGTACCCACCTACTTTCTTTGCATCTTCGAGAAATTATTTTAACAACTGACCCAAAAAAAGACGGACTATAAAATTTAAATACTAAACAATATTGGATCTGTAACAACAGGTTTGCCAGTGACACATGTCACCAAGAAAGTATGCTAATGAGAGACGTGTTTCTCCAAAAATTCAGTGAAAGTGCTGCTTTAAATGGGGCAGTTGTTCCAAATTCTTTGTATGAGCTGGAACCTACCACAAACAAGAAAAGAACGAGCTTTTAAGTAGGCTCAAGGTAAGGTAAGGTAGGATTTAGGGTCAAGATCTTGATCTTGATGGAATCAATGATGGATCGAACTTGTTCGATCCATCATTGATAATTTCAATCATACTTAAAAAAATTATAGAATCGACAATACAATTACTTATTTTAAATTAAAATATTTTTGAAATTCAGGGTACCTATATTGGTTGAAATGAATACTTTTGACTTACACAGGTACATGTTAAGAAGTGACCCTTAAAAGGATCGGGATTGATAGAAAAGGACCTTAATTTCTTACAACATGCGAGTAGCTAATCAGCTTTCGAATTAATGCCAAAACAGCAGCTTAGCAGAGTAAACTGTCTACGGCCTTACATTGTGTGAAAATAACGGTGTGCTTGCCGTATACGTTTGTTTGTATGTCTGTATAAGGTATAGTGTGATGGGCCTGGGACATTCAATCCGGACGAGCGGAAGGCTGCGCGCGCGCCGCCGTGTCGGTCTAATCTCGCCGTTAGGATTTACGAAGATCAACCAAAAGTTTTTTGAATATTTAATTATAAGTGTTAAAGGAATCGTGGAAACAAGTGTTTGTGCTATGTTTGATTGTGGAAAATTTTGACACTAATTTAAGTTTGATAAGGTGAGAAAACACTTTTTTAAACTAGAACCAGAACTCTTCAATTTTCCCATTATTATAGACTAGAGAATTTTGTAAACGTTACATATTTTATTAATAAAAGCAAATTCAGAAAGCAATTAAGGCAAAGCAAGCATTATTTTAAGCAAAAATCTCATGCGTTTATTAAGCACAGCACAGTCATAACATAAAACATTATGTTATGACCAATAATTAACTTTCACGCATTTTCTCCTTAACTCTACAATGAAGCACATAATAGGTAACATTTAGCAAATGCATTTAATAAGTGCAGGACCTTAGATGGCGTGAGAAAGAAGAGACCTATACCAGTAACTCTTTAGTAATCTGTGCCTATTTCTATAGGATTTAACAGACTGACGTGACGATAATGTAACTTTAAGCGAAATTAAATTTTACAAATTACTTTATAATGGGATTTAAACACTATTCAATGTCTAAGTATTTATTTAGAATTTAAGTTTAGACTAGGCTGTGCCATTTTGCGAGTTTTATGAAAACTAAAAAAAATTAAAAAGCACTCGCTATGGTTAAATTTTGCGTCTATTTTAACTCTTTGCAACTATTTCTGTGTTATTTCTTTAAGAAAACGATGTTCATGAAAGTGAGTTGTCTGCGTAAGGTCAAAGCTGCTTTTCGTCAAAATAAATAAATAAATAATATATAAATAAATAACGCTCTCAGACAATGTACATTGTAATGATCCCAAGTAAGCCTTAGGCTTTTTGTTTTGGGAATCATACAACAACGACACAAACATAACACAAAGAAATAAATACCTAAAGAGTTTTGTATTAAATTAAATAGGTAATATTAAAATTAATAGGTATTTATTTATACAACATAAATACTCATTTTGTCAAATCGTGTTTAGGTTAGGACCGTGTAATCTGCAGGGGAAAATTTTGGGAAGACGAATGCCTGGTTGAACAAGGACGTGCTAGCTTAAAAACCTGTGTGAATGGTTCGAACACCACCTCACTGTTCAGGCCTGCAGTCTCCAGGGTCCGAATAGCACTAATGATAGCCAGCCTTCCAGATGGTACCACAAGAAGAAGAATCTGTGGGGATTGGAATCTCATGGCAAAACAATTGAAATGATAGAGAGATGGATATACATATAATAGAGATGGATCATTGTTTTCTTGTCGAGTATTCAAGTTATCTATAGGTACTGTTTTTGTAATAGTAGCCGTGCGTCGGAAGGAAGGCAACTATTTTTTTTATCCAAATAGTGTTAAAAACGGAAACATGCTGTATAAACATTTTGTTTATACAAAGGCTTCCTCAATCTGTTTCAAGGTTATACGCTAATTACAACGTGTGCCTTGCCAATAGAAGATTTGCCAATGATTGCGCTAGCAAAAGCATCTGAATTAACACATCGGTCGGTACAATCACTCTGGTAGTTTGCAAAACATCACTTCCATGCTTATCGCACCTATGTGTGAATATAAGATTAATAAAACAGAGTACAGTACGTATCTATAAAATTATTTATATTTAACAAACTTACTGTAATATTAGATAAACATATACAGGGTCTAAATTTAAATACGTTACATATTTTAAGGGGTTGTTCAGACCATTAAACTGAACAACTTTTACTATGGAGTTGATAAATTTGGGTCGAGTAGCCATGGTGTTTTTTATGAAACAACAAAACTTTTTTTGCGGGTTGTTGAGTTTGATGGTCTGAACACCCCGTTAAATATATAAGTAACGAATTTAATTTCACACCACGACCCTGTACATATTACCTACTATAAATTTAAAATATTTGATGATATATTATCATAATAAGATTAATAGTAGGTGTACCTTAGTTTTTAATCGACGACTCTATTGCCGACTCTATTCTCTATTTAAGATTTTTTTATCTTCTTTTTATACAATAATGTGAATAAAATACACATTAAATTACTTTCAAATATGGTCTATTCATGGCTTTTGTAACCATATAAATTCAGATTTCGACTGCCTATGTTAAAATTTTCGTTGTTGCTATTTTGAAATAAGCTTTAAATAAGATAGTTAAGGATGTATAGTTTTGAAACGGTTCTATTTGTAATTCACATAAAATATCCTTAGGAATACATTACCTATGTAGATGTAGTTTTGTGATTTTAGTCCATAGGTTAAGGGACAGGTTTAGGGATAGGTCTCTCCCTATCGTGGAAAAAACATAAATTGAAATAGCGTATGTGTTAGATTAGACGTTATACTCCGGCGTGAATAATGTGCATCTTCTATCAGTTATCTTACTCTGATTATGTCGCGTCAAAAGAATTAGAACTTCAAACAGAAAACAAACGAATTCAGAACCTCCTTCCTCCTTCCTTTTGTTGAACTCGGATACTGACATAAAATATTTAAATAGTAAACGCGCTATAAGTTATTTATTACAAAACAGAAGCCTGAGGCTGGACCATTGAACTTAATGTGTGTACGCATCATGCCACATGGGTTCAATATACTAATTTAACAATACCTATACACCCCCGTGTTCGACATAATTACTAGCTTAGTTCAACAATAATTACACGTACTATACAGATTTGAGAGGATATTCCCGCAAGCGAGCTACATAAAAACTTGATTCTATTTTGAACCAATTAAATTAAAAGTTTTTTAGATACGATCTGGAAACTAATACCTATCCGTGTCTGTGATTTATCAGATTTCCGTTAAAATGAATAGTTTCAAAATCACGATTTATTTAAGATTTGTACAGAAATCTTTGAGCAAGACATGCGCACTAACGCGGTGCATTCCGAAATCAAGTGAGGTTTTGTCTGTCATATAATTCGGGCAAAGAAAATTAAACTTATATGACTCAGACTTTCATTTGACGCTTTGAAGTTTCGTGTTCTTAAAATGCGATTGTCATAAAAGTTCGCCGTAACAGATACCAACTAAATATAAATGAGAAGGTATAGGTGCGTCACCGACTTAAATATTTTGAATAATAAATCTCTGCTGTACCCGTGAAGCTCGTCACGTAGGTTGTAAGGAAAGAGCCTTCCCTTCCCTTGATAACACCCATGTTCGTCCGGGGCACCCTGGGCAGTTAGCCTCGATACTAATATTGCTGACTTAGTAGTCTTTACGCTACAGCCTTATTGTCATGCGATAAGTATAGCTCACGCTACCACGAATTAAGAAGTAGGTTGTACTGAAGTGGTACTGGTTGGATATTTGCATACGGGAATCGGAGGCCGGGCCATTCAAATTATTCAAATTCTTTACGAAAATTTGGAACATTTTATAGTCATTAAATAAAGTATATGGGATTTTAATAACGTTGCTTCCCATTGAAGCAATGGTGAATAAAATTGTTTTAAACATGTTAACGTTGGCGTTGATTGGTTGAACTTTATGATCACGTTAGTTTTTCAAGGTCTATATAGACATGAAATACATTAAGGTAATATATTGCATGTCAATAATTACGAATATCTAAGATGTAAATTGATACAAAAAGTAAGTAATTTGTGATCTTCAATTTCGATGTATGTATTGTACACATTGTCCACTAATAAGTGGCTGCTCTTTCAGTCGCCTCTCAAGAATGGCACATATTGGTCACAACATTCGTGTCATACATATTTTTAGGTTTCATTAAACGGGGTCCAATTTGGGCTATTTTGCATCGGGAATATTCACTGCTGCTCGCAGCACAAAACTACCTACCTAGTGGAGTTTTGGTATTCGAAATGATCAATTGATTACCGATGTTTATCAATGCCAGTAAGTGCATGTTCTTGGAACCATTTTGGTTGTACCTATTTCAACTCGAGCGCCGTCGAACAGTTCATTCTGGATAAACCAGGCCTAACAATAGGTAACCGTCTAACCGAACTATCCTAGGATAACATTGGATACGATGACGGACGACGACACTTTAGTTTGAGTTAAGCTTGTTTCGATGCATTGTCGGTACTCGATAAGGCATGTTTGAGGAAAAAATAACTTTTATGTTTACTCTATCTAGCAAGACGTGTGGATACTCTACCGTTAAGTTTGGATTACGGATGGGTACGAGAGTTCGCGTTTTGTTCTCACGCTTCCATCCAACCGTGCTGATTCTAGACTCAGTCTCGTTAGAAAAAACATATACTTAGGTAAAAATATATTTTCTGTGTACGTACGTTAGTATTATAGATATTGTTCCTGCAAGAAAACAACGATTGAAAATTTTGTTTTGAATGGGATGTCGTCGGTTATGTCCCTTAATAAAGATGATAGTGCTGAAAACTTGTGACTTAATGGCTCGGTAGCTTAATTGGACAAAACCAAGCTTCGGTTTGGCAGGTTGCTGGTTCCAGTTCCGGCCGAAAACAAAATCATTTGATTAAAAATATCACGACATGGCTGTATAACATGTTATTTAATGAATAATATTTGAAATTAGAGAAAATAACAAAGTATTATAGTTTTTTTTTTCAAATTAACCTAAAAACTTAAAATGGGGAGTGAAAATATCAAATAAAAAACTGTATTTTTAATAATTCTTGTATTTCGTGTATATAGTAGGTATAGTAGACTATAGAATTAAAGTTTGTGAAAGCCACTGGTGAAAGCACGTAGATATTAAACCAAAACAAATTTCGCGTACGATGGACACGACGTGTACTCGCTGGTAAATTAAAACCTGAGCAACGGATGTATTTCGAAAATTTATGGATTAAAACAACAGACCCCATGTTACCAAACTTTCGTAAATATCCATCAAGAATTCAGACAGTCCCTCGATGAATAAATGAGTTGTAAAGTGTGGGGAAGCTGAAATACAATAATAACATAATATACCGACCATTAATATCGTTTCCCTCCGTATTTTGAGACAAATATAGTATCATAAAATATATTTAAGTGACGTAATGCCTAACTAAAGAACTAAGCATTACGTCACTTCATAGAATGAAGATATATACTCCTAGATGAAAACGGAATATATGTCGTTTGTTCACTCCGCTGCCTGCGTTCTAAAAAGGCATAATACTCGTACATCTATGCCTTTTATGAAGCAAAAAGCGACTTACCCCAAAATGGTCGTCTACGTAGGTGTTTGTCAACCAATTTGAAGTACGCCACCGTAGAACCATGTTAGTGTCAGGGTAAATTTTGACAAGGTTCTAGGGTGGCTAACATTTCAAATTGTTTCACTGTACTAATTGACTGTACTATTATAAACATTAAGGTTTGTTCATAATATAAAGCACCCAATCCTTCAAGGGCGGATCCAGGATTTCATAGTGGGGGGGGCCCTCGGCTGACTCAGGCCACGTATTAAGATATAAAAAAATTAAGTTAGAGACACAGACTCGAGACGTCTTGTATACATAAATAGAAAACTAAAACAATCAGCCCCGGATCTACGATTTTTCCGAGGCGGGGCAAAAACATGAGATTGGCGCTGGGCCCGGGCCTCCTCTACAAGAGTGTAGTAATAAATTTTTCTTAGGGAGGCCAGGTCCATGTTGAGTGGTTGCAATAAAACGTTTAACATAGAGCGAGCGAAGCGAGCTCGAGATTTTACTGCAATATGATTAGGTCGAGTCAGAAATTTGCAATATGATCGAATTCGGCAATAGGTAATTTCAATACAACAAAAAAACCAAGAGCGAGCGAAGCGAGCTCGAGATTTCACTGCAATATAATGAGACGACTGCAATACGATCTTAAACCGAGAGCGAGCGAAGCAAGCTCAGATTTAATCACTGCAATATAATGAGATGACTGCAATGAGATCTAAAACAAAGAGCGAGCGAAGCGAGCTCGAGATTTTACTGCAATATGATTAGGTCGAGTCAGAAATTCGCAATATGACCGAATTCTGCGATAGGTAATTTCAATACAACAAAAAAACCAAGAACAACCGAAGCGAGCTCGATATTTCACTGAAATATAATGAGATGACTGCAATAACATCTAAAAGCAAGAGCGAGCGAAGCGAGCTCGAGATTTCACTGCAATATAATGGGATGACTGCAATACGATCTTAAACCAAGAGCGAGCGAAACAAGCTCAGATTTCGTCACTGCAATATAATGAGATGACTGCAATGAGATCTAAAACCAAGAGCGAGCGAAGCGAGCTCGAGATTTTACTGCAATATGATTAGGTCGAGTCATAAATTTGCAATATGATCGAATTCTGCGATAGGTAATTTCAATACAACAAAAAACCAAGAGCGAGCGAAGCGAGCTCGATATTTCACTGAAACATAATGAGATGACTGCAATAAGATCTAAAAGCAAGAGCGAGCGAAGCGAGCTCGAGATTTCACTGCAATATAATGGGATGACTGCAATACGATCTTAAACCAAGAGCGAGCGAAACAAGCTCAGATTTCGTCACTGCAATATAATGAGATGACTGCAATGAGATCTAAAACCAAGAGCGAGCGAAGCGAGCTTGAGATTTTACATATGATTCGGTCGAGTCAGAAATTCGCAATATGATCGAATTCTGCGATAAGTAATCTCAATACAACAAAAAACCAGGAGCGAGCGAAGCGAGCTCGATATTTCACTCAAAAAAAGAGATTTTACTGCAATATGATTTGGTCGAGTTAGAAATTCGCAATATGATCGAATTCTGCGATAGTTAATTTCAATACAACAAAAAAACCAAGAGCGAGCGAAGCGAGCTCGATATCTCACTGAAATATAATGAGATGACTGCAATAAGTTCTAAAAGCAAGAGCGAGCGAAGCGAGCTCGATATCTCACTGACATATAATGAGATGACTGCAATAAGTTCTAAAAGCAAGAGCGAGCGAAGCGAGCTCGAGATTTTACTTCTATATGATTAGGTCGAGTCAGAAATTCGCAATATGATCGAATTCTGCGATAAGTAATTTCAATACAACAAAAAAAACAAGAGCGAGCGAAGCGAGCTCGATATTTCACTGAAATATAATGAGATAACTGCAATGAGATCTTAAACCAAGAGCGAGCGAAGCGAGCTCGAGAGCTCACTGCAATATAATGGGATGACTGCAATACGATCTTAAACCAAGAGCGAGCGAAACAAGCTCGAGATTTCGTCACTGCAATATAATGAGATGTCTGAAATCAGGAGCGAGCGAAGCGAGCACGAGATTTTTTTGCAAAATTCTCAAGTCGATGCAATATTTTTTTTCCATCTTGATTTTGGCGCCCCCTAAACCTGCCGCCCGGGGCGTGTTCCCCGGTTTGCTGTTAAATCTTTAGGATTATATTATGTGTATAATCCTAAAGATTTCCGACCACAGCCTTGTTTTAATTATTGTACCTACACAGGTACAACAATTAAAACAGAAACATAGAGCGAGCGAAGCGAGCTCTAATTTTCTCCGCTCTACGAATTGGTTATGGACAGAGCTCAATCAATCTATGCCCTAGTAAAGTGCCGTCATTACTCAGCCTCGAAATTCAATGCAAACCGCAGAGGTCCGTGGGGGGGGCCATGGCCCCCTGGGCCCCCCCCCTGGATCCGCCCTTGCAATCCTTAACATATTTCGAATTATATAGGCATGGCGTTCCATGCCTTTATAATTCCAACGTACTGTGGAAGAATTTATATACTTACTTAATAAATTCCAAATTGTCTCCATTGTCTAATTGATAAGGTTACAGACTATGCCTTGCCTAACAGTAGAATCAACGCCTACTGAATATGTAATGCAATCAACAGTAGGCTCAATTATTTGCTAAGAGCATTCCTAATTTATAATACAACATTCAGTAAGTGTTGTGACAGCCAACAGTGACTCTTTTGAACTTTGCATTATGAAATTTCTGGAATCTGGACGAAATTTTTAACCGAATTCGAAGAATGAGGAGGTTCTTGAGCGTTCATGGACGAATTATTTTGTCATCACAACTATAAATCAGTTAAATTATTTTTGACGACAGTGGCATGTCGAATGTGGACTAAATTAAAACATCGATGTAAAATTGCAGATTCACATACCATACCAAACCATATTTTATTTTTACAGGGTGTTAGGCTTAGGGTAAACAGTTGCTCTACTTTAAGGGGTGATTGTACCCATGATACTGAATAATTTACCCAAAGAAACCGATAGGAAATTCAAAAAAAAAATCGACTTTCCATACTAAATGCAATCAGCTGATCGAACGTTTGTATGAAAAATCGTAATTTTTTTGCGAATTTGCTATAGGTTTCTTAGGGAAAGTTGTTCAGTATCATGGGTACAATCACCACTTAAAGTAATGCAACTTTTACGCATAAAGCTTTGAAAATTTTGTATGAAAAAATTAAAGCTTTATACAACGTGTTAATGAATTAACGCAAAACTAGAAAGTAGTTTGTTTAGAATCGAGAGTAGAGTCGAATTATCATGGTTTCAACATAGGAATTTTTTTACAAAATACTTATTAAATAATTTATTTGCAAAATTTAAAATTTTCTGAACCCGATGTCAACCCACCGCACGGGCACACTCACCCTTCTTAATACCAAAACAAGATTATAAAAATGTATCCATGAGTAAGTTAGTGCTTTCTATCAGTGCTGAAATGATAACAAATCATTTTTGCCTCAAAACTTAAAATGCGAATAACTTTACATTTTAATTATAAAAATAATGAAATTATTGTTTGAATCTAATTATTTTGTTATAAATCAGTTGGGGTGTATGAGGTTTTGCGCTAATTCATTAACACGTTGTATATCTTCGTAATTGGTTTGCACGTTTTGCCCCACAAGAGGGCACATCTGACTGACTAGGTAATTATATTATAAAATGCAAATGTTATTTGATACGCGACATCTAGATTTTCTAAACTATTTTTCCATATAATACAAAGTTACTTATAATTAATACCGTCTCCGCGTATTGTGCGTCAAAGTTTTATATAAAATTGACCCCTCTGCAACCACCATCTCCAAATTATTCCATTTATCCCGTCGGTGAAAATATCTCTTAAAAATTCCTGTAAATTCCGCCCCAATTTCTGGTATAGGATTGTAATTTTTTATTTCAAAACAACAATATTAAGGTATTTTATCGACAAATCGAAAAGATCGATCGATCGATCGAATCGAATAGTCGTATCGAATGACATCCATGGGAAGCGACACGGGGACACGGTGGTCTGTTCTTAGAACTATAAGTATAGTAATGTTACAAAAAGAGTACCTACATTATAATAGGTTCCATTCGACAGTAAAAAGGCAGAGATGTCTATGTACCTACTTAGAGATGGAGAGGTACTTATAGGTATACTTACACGTCGAAGGAAAGGTTCGATTGTCTAGCTAGTAGACAATGACTAAGGTTCGTGGCAGTCGAGAAAAACTCGAGTAATTATGTGTGCTAGTGTCTAACATTAGTCTTTAACATTAGCTTTGTTCCATAGCATTTGGTACATACCTAAGTACTTTATGAGAAGTACCTTATACGAGTATACGAGCAGAATATGGTCTGTTAAGACTTTGATTAAATTAAAAGTTCTCAATAGGTACTTAATTATTCGAGTTGTTTACGAATTTTTATAAATAACTAAATAATAACATTTTGCTAACTTAGGTAAATTGTAATTAAGCTCAGAACATGTTATAGACAAAAAAATGATAGCAAATAAAATAAAACCGGTCAAGTGCGAGTCGGGTGACTCGTGCACCGAAGGTACCGTACTACACCACCACAGAACACAAACATTATTAACTTAGAAAAAAAACTCACACTTGGCCGGTTTTTAGTATTTGTTGTTATTTTGTAGAGTTTGCTCAATAATCACACTAAGTTTGAAGCTTGTATGTATTACCGTTTATACGATAGAGCGTGAAGAAAAAAACGTTGATAAAAACTAGTTTCTTGTTGAGAACCCCCCTTAATTTTAAGCTTTTTGAAATTTTTATTATTTGTTAAAAAATCCGCCGTAATAACGCATAATCTGAGAAAAAACTATCTAGCTATTACGGTTCAAAAGTTACAGCCCTAAATAGGTACGACTGACAGACAGACGGACGGAAGGACGGACGGACAACGTAGGCTTAGTAATAGGGTCCTGTTTTCACCCTTAAGGTACGGAACCCCAAAAACAATATCAAACAGTCCATAAATTAGTTTCTTTTGGAATCTATCGTTGAGTAACAAAAATCACAGTACCTAATGGTTAGGTGGTTTTATTCTTCTTCAAACCGATAAAAAATTACTTCAAGGCCTGTCTGTCTGTCTATTAATTATCTGTTTAAATTCAATTCTATATCAACTGAAACATTTTTCTAGTACGTAATAGTGAGGAATGACAATTTCCTTTTAATGTCCAGTACAAAAGCAAACTAACTGTGACTATAGATCAAATCTTAATTTAATTTTACTTTTTGTTAATCTGGCGTTATTTTACATTTCAGATGGGGAGCTTGCATCTTCTGCTCGCAGTTCTAACTATACAAGGCTATGTCTACGCAGCACCGAGCGATATAAGCAAACTAGAAGAAATCGCGAACATCGAAGTAGATGCTAAGCCTGTCGAACCAAACACACTATTAGAAGACGCCAAAAATGAAAGCAATGACACAGTACAAGGACAGCGTCAGAAACGATTCTTTAATTATTACGGTTACGGCTTTCCGCCAATGAGTCCCGTTATCTACCCCAATGGACCAAGCTACGACAATAGATACGAACCACCGTATACAGGCAGCTACGGAACAGAGGATCCATTCGTACAAATATATCGAAGATTGCAACAGATCTCACAAGATGCAAGAACGCCAAATTTCAATCTGCCACCGCCACCACCGTTTCAAAACCAATTCCCTATATTCTTCCCCGTCATCTACATACCTTCATTTGGCTGTCAGTGTACCCCAGAGACCCCAGATGAAAACAAACCCGGCCCAGTAAAACCACCGATGGAACAAAACGACACAAACGTAGACCTGTCAAACAGATTCCCAGAAATGGAAGACGAGCGTCAAAATTGGGGGCTCGTTATAAACGAAACTGATACAGATGACGGTCTAGGCGAAGAATTTTCGAGACCAATCTCATTTGTGCCTATACGGCCTAATAGAACCATGAGCAGGCCTGCTCCCGAAGTGGAACATGGAAGCAGTCAAGGTGGTGCAAATGACCAGGATGGAACCACTACCACAACGACAACGACAATGCGGCCAGAACAAGGTCCGCCGGAACCTAATCTTCAAGCCCAAAGCCCCCCAACATCCGTATCAGCGGAAACACCAACACCATGTGATGGGGCTGTACTAACCTGCTGCCACCAACCTCAGGTCACCTATGACTGTTTTGTCTTGCAAGGATGTCCTGATCCAACATCATACGGTAACCCTTGCGACCCACAGGTGATCTTAAGGGTAGTTAATAGATTCCAAAGGTTCTACGGTCAGAGAAGTGGGTAAAATGAGGGGTCTCCATAGTTAGTTTATCATTGAATGCAATAAGATCATTGATGATCTCGTTTACTCGTAATGTATTTATTAAGTGTAACGATAATAGACGACGACGACTATAACTTTTAGTAAATTTTTTACTTGTTCACATTATATAAAACTTTTGCTTTGATCAAGGTTGTAATTTGTAAAATAGGTTACAAAACTAGTTACTAGTAAAGAGTTTTTAAATAAAAATTATAATGAACGAGTAGGGAAAATACAAAGTTCATATAAAAATGTATTATAGCTATTTTTATAGTGAGATGTTTAGAATAATGATTAATGACACACTAGAATCAGTGAATATTTTTTTTCAATTTGAAACCTTGAGTTTATCAAAACAGTCTACTAGTTTTCGTTGAAATTAATACAACGGAGAGCAGGGTGTGAGCAAACGTTAATATTTTTTGAATTTCAGTAAGAAAAAAGTTTTAATTCGCTGTTTTTCTAAAGGATTAATAATATTCTGAGCAGACATAAATCATAGATACTATTTAAAATATTACGTTTACATAATAATAATTCTGTTCAAAATCTGTGGGAAAGATTGTGTTACTATATCCACGAATGTTTTTTTGTTTCTTTTATGTAAGCCTGAAAGTAAGTAAGAATTTTTGTTTCTAAAATTTCTAATAGTACCTAACTGTAAGGCTGAGATTCAGAGACGTTTTTTAAGTCTTAGTTCGAACTCCCGTATGTCAAAATCCATACATTTTGACCCTACTTAGTTCGAACTATTACTTAAAAAAACGTCTCTGAATCTCAGCCTTAGTATAACCACGTTATAACTATTGGTAAAGTCGAATTAAAGATAAGTCTACATGTCGGACTATGGCCGGTCCCAGCCAGCCCAGACGACATGTCTGTGACATGTCCGTCCTCGGGCATCCTGTAGCCGTTTGTAGCCGACATGTTAAGGTCTATCCACAGACATCAGAAGACCGATTGGACTAATTTAAAACATCGAAGTTCAATTCTTATTCAATTTCAGGTGTAATCAAATTGCAAGCCAGTTACTATTCAACTGTGCTGAATTCCGTAACGTGCAAGCATAATTTTATTTTTTATTTTTTATCTATTATATGTTTTATCAATTAAATGGACTCTTGATTTGAGTTGGCATTGCGTTTCCACCAGTGTCAAGTGGTTTGTGGGAATATTTATCCCAATCTCAAGTATTGTTTTTGAGCAAAAAAACAGCCTAAGAAGGATTGCGGAGCCTCGTGGCAGGCTAAAAAAACGTGAACCGCACGAACACCACGCGGAAGGAAATTACTCGCAGCAAAATATTATGCACTGTCAAATGATAAGCGGGTTACCGAATGTATAAATGGTTGTGATTCGTAAGTGGTCCAATGACGTCTCTCTGAGAGTTTTTTTTAGCGCGATCGGCCTCCAGGGCCTTGTCCGGAAGGTAACCGGACCTGATTAATTTGTATGAAGTTTCCTTTAATTGTTTAATCAGGACCTGATATGTGTGGTTAGACCTTTAGTCTTTAAAAATTAGTCTGCTTGGTACTCTAAAATTTCATACTTAATTTATGTACTTATAAGACGGTCTCGTCGCCTGTGTAGATCCTTTAAATACCAGATTGTTAACAGATTTGGCATAGCTCTACCTCTATCATGTATTTAATTTGTCTTGAAGTAACTAGGTATACTACAGGGTGTTAGGGTAAACAGTTGCATTACTTTAAGGGGTGATTGTACCCATGATACTGAACAACTTTCCCTAAGAAACCTAAAGGAAATTCTCATAAATATATTTGCACTTTCCATACTAAATGCAATCAGCTGATCGAACGTTTGTATGAAAAGTTGATTTTTTTTTTGCGAATTTCCTATACCTTTCTTAGGGAACATTGTTCTGTGCCATGGGTACAATCACCTCTTAAAGTAATGCAACTGTTTACCCTAGCATCCTGTATATGCAACATAAAATTAAGTAATTATACAGGGTGAAATTGATATCATTAGCATCCTTTTAAACTAAGAGTCTGCCCATCAAACTGAACAACTTTCACTATAGGAGCAAACCGATCGGAGCAACAAAAAAATCAGCTGTTCCATACTAAACTGCAGTGCCTACGTGACACAAATCTATGCAACAGCAGATTTTTTTTTTGCTCCGATTGTTTTGCTCCCATAGTAAAAGTTGTTCAGTTTGATGGGTAGACTCTTAGTTTAAAAGGATGCTAATGATATCAATTTCACCCTGTATAAATAAATCGATAATAGATCAAGATTTGATAATCTATTCTAGACTATTATAAAACTGTAACAGAAGTGTGTCTGTACATTGAAGATATTTACAAAAAAAAGATTACGATATGATTTTTAGATGTCCCTGATTCCAAATCACCAATTTTTGGATTTTTTGTCTGTTTGTTTGTTTGTTTGTTTGTTCGTTTGTTTGTTTGTTTGTTTGGGTGTTTGTTTGTTCGAGTATCACGCAAAAACTACTGAACCGATTTTGATGAAACTTTTTTTGTTTGATAGCTTATCATCTGACTTAAAATCTGGTATATAATTTATGCGGACGAAGTCGCGGGTAAAAGCTCGTATTATATAAAAATACTTAATTAGTTCGTACTAAGTAGTTGTTAGTTACGATCATTTTGTAGGCACTGCCATTTAAATACTGTACCAACCTTGTTCCTATGAAATAAACAGCCCTAAGAGTTTTTGCCTAATAAACATTTATTTTGTAAAAATCGAGATATCTATTGTTGAAATATCGCTGATCGGTTTTATTGTATCGATAAAATGGAATCCAGGGATCATGTGATTGTCTCGCAAATATTTAATTGCTAACCGGCTTTGTCGACTGAACAAAATCGATTTTAGTGAAGAGAAAAGTCAAATGTTTATGTTAAATGAGTTTATAATTTCCTACATTAAATGGTATCAATTATTTTGTGTTCAACTGAGGCCAGTGACACCCAAAAACTGCTTAATTTAAAATGTTTCGTATCTCATCGTATCTTCATACAGAAAACGAATAAAAAAGATACGATGTTTTACAACTTTACCCCACGAATATTAGGCAAAAGTCACAGCAAAAGTTGAGTGATAATATAATTATTCTAAACCACAAAACTTGAAAATTATTTGTACAGAAGAGAAAAATGAATTATGATAAAAGGTCACACGAATAATGGTGCAATTTGCTCACAACTAAATATTTTAATTTATTTAATAATTTTAATACAATCATTTCAAAATTGGCATACGTTTTTTTAGATTTTTCGTACTTTTGTTTAAAAAGCTAATTATACAGGATTCAACTTAATATGATGTCTGATAGTTACCTTAAAAAACGGTCAGCATTATAAAGAAGGACCCTATAGATTTGGGTGATTGCAAAAAGTGACATTTACTGGGTGTAAACTTAAATACATTAGTACATTACATACTTTAACACATTCGCGGACATAGTGACCGGTTATATCAGTGATAACAATAAAAGTTCTATTGTGTCTCGTTCAGTGTCCGCGAATGTGTTAAGGGGTGCTTCAGACCATAAAACTAAACAACTTTTTCTATGGGACCTACCAACATATATCTGATATTCCATACAAAACTGCAAACCAACTCGACCCAAATATTACCTATGGAACAGCAGATTTTTCAATCTCTATTTCGATATTAGTCTCATAGAAAAAGTTGATATTCCCTTTTCATTTTAATTATCGATTCGGGACGACGCGTTTATTTCTTTTAGTTTAAACTGTAAACGATACCACTTGAACCGAATATCAGCGATACCAACAAGATTAAACTACAGACGGATCGAATCACAGATGAGTGCACTAAATCTATTTCGATTGAACTGTACAATCTAGATTGTAGACGAGGGCTATCAATTAAATGACCTAGATTAATTGGTTTAATCAATTTCCGGCGACTGCAGTGGTGAAAAGAAGAGATTTAAATTGCTCTTCGGAAAAAGCAATAGTTTTCAACTAGAAGCTTTACACACTTTATATAACAAGATAGTGTCTTGTTTTGTTAGATATTTCTGATAGGTAATGTTAATTACGTAACCCCTTTATGTAACTTCCCATAACAAGGCTCACGACTATACAGGGTGAAATTGATATCATTAGCATCCTTTTAAACTAAGAGTCTACCTATCAAACTAAACAACTTTTACTATGGGAGCAAACCGATCGGAACAACTAAAAAATCTGCTGTTCCATACAAAACTGTGATGCCTACTCGACTCAAATGTATGCAACAGCCGATGTTTTAGTTGCTCCGACCGGTTTTCTCCCATAGTAAAAGTTGTTCAGTTTGATGGGTAGACTCTTAGTTTAAAAAAATGCCAATGATATCAATTTCACCCTGTAGAGGTATTATGAAAACTCAGCACATCTACGTTTCGTTCGTCAAATAACCTTTTAAGTTACGTTAAAGTAAACGTTGTGGTACTAGACATCTGGGAACCTACATTGGGCGTTTTAAAATACATGTTCACAAATAATGAACGCAAAACCTGAAAACTTTTTTGTGATTTGGGTTGGTTTAATAAAAGTGTAAAGGATGAAAAGTGACTGGTGACTGTAAACTTTTATCCACAAAACAATGCCTAAACCAAATACCTGCTTCAGTGTATATTCTAAGGCTTACAATATACACTAAAGTAGGTATTTGGTTACAATTTAAGCCAGAAACAGCTTGATTTTTGAATTACAGGCCAATTTTAAGAATTTTTTAGATGATAAATTAATTTGGATTTATGACCACAATAAAATTATACCTAATGTATTTATCATATCAGCAAAATAACCTAGAGAAAGACGATTTGTGGTTTTCGGTTTATCCCTGATATCATAAAGAGCATGAATACTCCGAATCGAATTGCGTCAATACGAAAGATTATCTTAAAAATTATACGTGCGGAATTTATACATTTACGCAAACTTTATAAAACTGGAAGTGAATTCATGTAAACATTCATACCATATCGGGGTTTATACCAGATGACCGGCTCATCTGTTGTGGAACGGACGTAGTTACCGTGACTTTTAAATAAATTCTGAAATAATTCAGTGCTAAAAAGTGAGAATAAAATAAAGGTAAGTTTAGTTAAAAATATGAACTTTAAGTGAAGTGATCAGAGAACGAACTGTGAAATCAGAATAATGACTGCTGTTTTTTATGTACAAATTTTATTTGAAACTAATAGATATTGTGAAGAATATAATTATGTGTAATCTCCAAATGAAAACGACATTTTAATTGGTTAAAACATGAACTTTACGTGCGATCAGAGAACGAACCGTGAAATCAGAATAATGACTGCTGTATTTTTTGTACAAATTTTATTGGAAACTAATAGATAATTGTGAAGAATATAATTATGTATACCTCCAAACGAAAACGACATTTGATTGGTTTACCTATTAATCTGGCTCTAGGCATAATTTATTTCCACACGTCGTGTAGATTTATTTACTACATTTTCACAGTTATTGCCAAGGTTGTCTTTAATTTCTAATTTAATGGTCAATTGTTTTTACGGTTTGTTTACAACGCTTAGCCAAAACAAATAAATCATTTGCTAGATTAGTTACTTACATATCTACGGCGGTACAAAAGCACAAAATATGTTATGCGATTGTGTCTGTCTATCTTTAATATCAATAATTATAACAAACCAGATTTGTATTCAATCCACCCGTTTTAGTGCTAAACATCTATCCAACCAAACATCGAAGTTTACCTAATATTAGTTGGTGGAACTGTTCAATATGGGTAATTTACAAGTTCGAGGAAATTCTAACATCAAGCGTTAGAATATTGATAGTCGTTGTAAATTGTTCACAATGTTAACCAATTGCCATTAGATGAGCTCAATTTACCACCAATCAAGTCAATGATACTAATGTTACTAACAGTTCTATAGTATTCATCATACCAACGAGTTTTGTGGCCTTCACTTTTTTCTGAACTGAGATTTATTTGGCGATTGTGGTCGGAATCAGATAAAAACATAATGTCACTCGCACGGGGCGTTATCCTCAATGTATGGGGAAAACCAGCTATTCTCGGTGCTACTATATGAGACCACAACATAATTATGCAGAGAATTCATGTTTCGAATGACGTCTGTGATAAACCGTAGGTACTAAGATATCTTATTAGGCCCACCGACAAGACTTATTAACATCAGTATTTTCTTAATTTCTGGGTAGGGGTCTTACACTTACAATTAATTTCTCTATGTCTAACACATTCACATTTTGTTCCATACCATCTGTCATTGTTTATAGACTATTTGATTCATACCTCACATTTCTCAACAATTCATTGCAATAACTCAACTAAAGTCTTACTTTATTCTATTTTCCAGCCATGACGAGCAGAGCGACAATTATCGTTATAATGACCCTGTTTACGCAAGCAATTTGCGCCTCCGAGGTTAAAGGCGCAACGACTAAAATTGCTGCCACCACTCTCAGGAATCCTGCCGTCTTATCTTACAAAGAGTTATTGTACATACTAGAAGTAAGGAACGGAGGCGATGGAATTAAGCCACAAAGCCTCTCTCCGTGCGCTCGAGCGATTTTGGGTTGCTGTAACGAAAAGGTTATGAACGAAAACTGTTCCGAAGCATTGAACTGCGGAGCTTTTTTCTTCGATGTCAACCCCTGTGAAGACAAGTTTGTAATTGACGCTTTGAGTGCCGCAAGATCCTTTTATGAGCAATTTAATAGAGTAACGAGGTAATCTAGGAAGTTCGGTGTGAATAGACGAAAGACTTTCAGTGTTAATGGAACTTTTTAATAAGTGAAGGTAATAAAACGGTGATAGGAGGTCAAAAGAAAATACTACTAGTCCAATTGTAAAAGCTTATGTTGAGAATTGTGAAATGTTCTCGTATTTGAAAAATATTTGTACTCGAAAAGGTCTTCAAGAATTCTGTATTCCCAAAAGATGAACAGAGCTACACAATTTATTCCATGCATGAAATACTCATCTATAACTATTGGTAGGGCTGTCATTTTATCGTCTCAATATGTATTTTAGATTGAGAGCCCAACAATACGAGTATCTCGCAAACTGTAAAGGTAAAAATATATCTTATAAATAGGCCTTATGAATAATTGTGTAAATGGTAGAGATATAAACATTGATTTTTTTATAGAAAAGATACTTTGCTTTTGAATCTCGGACCCAAACTGAAGATTAGAGTGAAACCTAAAACCAAAATAAGATAATTTGTTTCATTCCTTACAAAAAAAGTGTCCCTGTTTGAGATGAGAACCCATAAGATTTTACAAGACTGAAATGGGTCATAAAACCATATAAAAGAGAATAGAACGACAAAAGAGGTAGATATAGCTCGATTCAATGCCGCTTAACATGAATAAATTCAATCTGGACCCAAGCCAGCGTCAACGAGGCTGAATGAAGGCAACAAGTGAAATAATCCGCTATTTCGACTGACTTCAAATAGAAGAGATCATCGATTTCATTAGCATGTAGGTTTTTCACAATTTGTCTCAATAAGTATTATCTTTTAGGTAAGTATACTTTCTTTTATTTCATGTTTTAGTATACGCAAACGAAAAATGATCGGATATTTGATACGACCCGACATTTTCTTTAAAACTGTAGTAGAAGGGAAGATAGAGTGGAAGATAGGCAGAGGTAGACCTAGACAGAGTTATCTAGCCCAAGTGAAGGAAAAGGTTGATGTCGTGTCGTATCACAACTGCACGCATAAAAAGATTACTTACAGAGTTTCTTACCTCGATAAAGATTATGGTCGTGTGATTACGTATTATATCCTTCCCATTTACAAAGAAAAGAACTTTAAGCAGAGATTATTAAGCATCCGAAGAAAGCTTTTCTCTACGTTCCAATAGAAATTTAATGTGCAAAAATTTTACGTCGTGACATAAAACAAATGCTTTTCTTCACCATTGTAAGCATTCCTCGAAATGATTATTTTATAGCCTTCTTCTGAGGTCGGTACATTAAGGTGCGGTTTATGATGCTAGCTGCTAGCTCATCAGTTACCGACTTAATTTCCCATTGGTTAATTGCTCTTTTCAACGATGTTATAAAAGACGACGCCTTCGGCTTTAAAGCAATAGTTCTATGTTCATTCAATTCCAATCCCTAGATCTAAAAAGATATACAGGGTTCCTCTTAATATGCTGACACTTTTTTAAGGGGATGATCAGACCGTCATACCGAACAACTTTCTCTACGGCACCAATAAAAAAAACCGCGAAAAAAAATCAGCTCTTCCATACAAAATTGCAAACCTACTCGAACCAAATGTATGGCACAGCTGATTTTTTTTTCGCGATTTCGTTGTTGGTGTCATAGGGAAAGTTGTTCAGTTTTTCAGTCTGATCATCCCCTTAAAAAAGTGTCAGCATATTAAGAAGGACCCTGTATGTAATAATCTCACTATCTCATCTCACTTCTCACTAATATTATAAATGCGAAAGTTTGTGACGATGTTTGGATGTTTGGATGTTTGTGTGTTTGTGGCTCAATCACGCCTAAACGGCTGAACGGATTTAGATGAAATTTGGCATGCAGATAGAATGTGTTCTGGATTAACACATAGGATACTTTTTATCCCAGCAATGGGTTACTGTGGGACTCTGTGGGATTATTTCCAATGTTTTATCATGCTCACTAGCGCCGACTTGACGCTGACAGATGTATTTGGGTAGATTCCAGTAGTAAATAGTGGTTGCTTTTTTCAACACTTTTCTCAAGAGCTGTGTAGCGTAGTTGGGAAATGGTCGGATTTTCGCGCAAGCGGTTGGAGGTTCGATTCTTGGGTGAGATTTTTTTTTATACAACTTTTATCCATTTTTTAGCGGATTTGACAGAAGCAGTTTGCTGACCTTAATAATATCCTGAGATTAGATCAGATCCAATTTTAGGACAGTACGTTTTCTTTGGCTTTTTTCTTATTTTAATAGGTACATACATTGTAGTGATCCCAAGCAAGCACGGCTTTTTATTATGGAAACATTACAACAACGGCACAAACATAATAATGTCCATGACCGAACCGGGATTCGAGCCCAGGACCAGGACCCTGGTTTGGCAGTCCGGCGTGATTAGATCAGATCCAATTTTAGGACAGTACGTTTTCTTTGGCTTTTTTCTTATTTTAATAGGTACATACATTGTAGTGATCCCAAGCAAGCACGGCTTTTTATTATGGAAACATTACAACAAAGGCACAAACATAATAATGTCCATGACCGAACCGGGATTCGAGCCCAGGACCAGGACCCTGGTTTGGCGTCCGGCGTGGTAACTATTGCACCAAACGGGTCGTCAAATATAAAAAAATACTCTTTCTTTTAACCTTTTAAGACCGCCTTATTTGTACCATTATCGTTTTTTATTCCTATGCTGTATCTGTGTTTGGTGTAAATAAAAGTATATTTCATTCATTCATTCATTCTTTTTTAAAGTTATTGTAGTACGTTTTCATCTTAATAGATGGCGTGAGGCGTATTTTAAAAGCAAGTGTGTAACAATAAAATTAGGCTAGCAGGAGCATAATTTAGTTGATTAAATTCCTGATCTCTAAGTTCATACATTTCGACCATACTTGCACTTACTCGTAACTCACGCTCAAGGCGTCTCAGAAATTAGGTCTTAAAGATTTGATTGTAAAGTAACTTAGCGGGTGAATTAAAAAATAATTAAATAAATAACGCTCACAGTCACATACATTGTAATGATCCGAAGCAAGCAGTATAGGCTTTTTATTATAGAAACCATACAACAACGGCACAAACATATTACATCCATGACCGAACCGGGATTCGAACCCAGGACCCTGGTTTGGCAGTCCGGCGTGGTAACCATTACACCAAACGGGTCGTCAAATATTTTTCTTTCTTTTAACCTTTTCTAAAGTTATTGTAGTATCGTTTTCATCTTAATAGATATCGTTAGGCGTATTTTTAACTCTAGCAGGAGCTTACAAATTGATTGAATACATCTTTGTAAGTAAGTATAATGGTAATTTGAGCCCAATCTGAGTCAATTCTACGGTATAATAATTTAGTTGCAGAAAATGTTGCCAAATGTTCGGTAATTGTTTGATTTTCGGTTCAATTATGATTCCTTGAGGATTTGTGTAGCTTCACTATAGAACATCAATCTACCACAATCTATGAAAAGATAGGTACCTACTTATCAAAAAAGTCCTTATAACACCACAGTTTGGTAATGTGCCTAGGTACTTTCATAATAGCTAAGTAAGGTTAGAGATTTACAAATGTGGCTTGAAAATAATTCTTTTAGCAAGTTGACCATTTGCTTGCTAGAATATTATCGTTCTAGCTCTTGCCTCCACCATTGTGCACTAGCCCGCGTGGTAGAGTATCCTATATCATCATCATCATCTCAGCCGATGGACGTCCACTGCTGACATAGGCTTCCCCCAAGGATCGCCATAACGACCGGTCCTGCGCTGCCCTCATCCAACGTTTTCCCGCTGCCTTCACCAGGTCGTCGGTCCACCGTGTGAGGGGCCTATCCACGCTGCGCTTTCCGCTTATCCTCTATCCTCTAACGTTTATTTGTGAGTGGAGGTCTGTGATCCGCAGTGGGTCGTAAGATGATTATTATGCTGCTCGACACAAATAAAACACTGATAACCGACGAATAGTAGAAAAATTCAAGTGATGGATCTGTGAATGACTTTTTTTTATACCTTCATACTTACTTTCTGATTTTGATTCAGCTTAAGTTCATGACTATTATCCTATTCTTATCCTATTATGGTGGCTGGCAAGCCAGCAACACATCAACCCAATGTTATCTTTTGTGTATTTATTTTCTTCACCATTGAACAACGTGGAAAATGAGAGAGGCAATAGCGTTCAGGGGAAGAAACCTGTAATCTCCCAGTTTTGAATAACCATCTTTCAGGACACATACGTTTAGCCACCAAGACAGCGCAGTCACACAGTATAAATGTTCCATGGTTTCCTCTTCCTCTCCGCACGCTCGGTAACTGGGATCTAGAGTGAGCTTTATCGTGCCTGTGAGGCGTAGTACCCGGTGAGGGCTCCGACGATAGCACGAGCTTTGCTCCTGCTGTTGTTCAGTATGAACTGTGGGATTCGTGGTGTTATATTGCTGATGAATTTCCTGCAATGTTGCAGACCCGAGAAGCCAGAGCATTCTAGCATGTGTATTTTATCAGCCCATTTCTTAATGGCCATTTTAATTTTACATGCCTGGGTTTCTAGACTTGGTTCTGACCATGACCTTCATGACCCTTAGACGAGACATGAGACAAAATCACATGTCCACGCAGACGAAGTCGCGGGCAACAGCTAGTACATATAATAAAACTGCATGTGATTGTGGGATTTTATGTACATCGAACATGTTTGCAAAAAAATGTTTTGGGTAAGGATAAGCGATAACGATAAGATAAGGTCATCTCTGTTATTTTCATATTCATTTTCCGACTCAATTCCGATGAAATTTTGTGAAAAGCACAGAATTTGACTTGAAGTAACTAATTTTCGCAATCAGGAACGATGTTTTGTGAAAGCACAGGATTTGACTTGGAGTATTTAATTTAGTTTTCATGTTATCGCAATCAGGAATATGCGGATTAAAAGTTTTCAAAAATAAGGCTTCGGTACAAACAATGAACTACAAGCTATTTTACTTATTATTATTGGGAAGAGATGTCTTTAGCAAAAAATCCACCTTGTTGTTTATTATTTTCTCTATTATAAGAAATTTATATTTCTCAAAGAAGTGTAAGTATTACAAATATAAAAAGGATACACACACACCACATGGAAAAATGTTATCACATTATCTTCTTATCGTGTGGGCAGAGCCCTGGTGTCAGAGTTTTTTCAGACCCTCTTACCACGTCATCGGCCTCTGACGTGGTTTTTATGTAACGACTACTACCACCAGAAATAGTAATCGGCACCAACGGCTAACGTGCCATCCGAAGCACGGAATCATTTTTCTTTTCAGACAATACATTTAGATATAGAAGATTTAATAATAAATTAAAATATTCGTTTGAACTAAAGTTTAAATTAGCAATCACATAGGTACTATAATACTATTGATTCTCGAAGTATTAGCACAATCTTGTTACTTTCAATTTCAATCAAAGAAAAAGTTAAATACGTACGAAGCTACGTGTCCATAAAATCAGAAAACCACCTCCATAAAGAAGAAGAAAGATAACATAAAAATGATATAAACACAGCCTTCTCTTATCACTGTCCTTGGGTAATAAAGTTACACAATATGGAACACCTGGGACCCTTTACTGCTTCGTAAAATATGTTTGTTTACCAACAATTCTAAAGTGTTTTACTACAGGAAATAAAGGAATGAAATGAAGGATAATAAAAAATTTTAACATTTATAAAATAACATTTTGATTAATAGGAGACCCGAAGCAGAATCTCATATTTAGAATCTTCAAAGTTAACATCTATGTTTAAGATGCAAATAAAGTTAAGTTTAAGTTCATAAATATTTTCGATGTTTATGAAATTTCCAATTATATACATTTTTTTTCTGAAGTCATTTTCCTTCTAAAGAAAAGAAAAATTAAGTTATTTAAAAGTCGTTCGTAAATTTTACCGATAGCTACGCTTGGCGTCTGTTTTTGTTCTGTGGATGACACCTATAGTATAGGTGTTATCATAGAGAATTCACACGCTCGGGTGTTATCCTAATAATCCTAAAAACCGTAAGGTTTATTTTAGATAGATAAACTTAGAAAGTAAAACATTATTTAAATACAACATTTCATCCAAATAATTAGACCAGTTTTATAATTATGTATTTTATTTTCATTTATATAATGAATAGCGGCCCGTCCCGGCTTCGCACGGGTGGACGTCTAATCTTTTCTAGCAATAAATAGCCTATGTTACTCAGGGTGAATGCAGCTTTCTAATGGTGAAAGAATTTTTTAAATCGGTCCAGTACTTTTTGAGCCTATTCATTACAAACATACAAACATACAAAAATAGGTACAAATCTTTCCTCTTTATAATATTAGTGTAGATGAACAAATTGCTGTCGAAATACCTTTATAAAACCAGTATGATCTTATATATTTAAAAAAATGAGTGTACAAAACGTTGTCGTAAAACCTTTATAAAAACATAAATATAAGACAAATTCTATAAATTGTTTTCCTTGAATAGTAGATTATATAATTATAAATAATACAGGTAATCAAAAATATATGCATAAATTTTTTTTTTGGACTCCTCGAGCATCGACTCGTACTTTCGTACATAAATCAAACTGAAAATATTTCCACTTATTTGCAGTTGCAATCTCATACGTGCCCTACTATGTCTACGCCAAAATAGCAAAACTCATTGCCATTCTCAGTGTGACGTTTTTGACGTTTCGACAACTGAAATGTCGCAGTTGCGATAAATGGCTCTGCCATTGTTCAGTTTGATTGATCGGTATTACGGCACTGTTTTTAATCATCAAAAAACCAGGTTAAACTGGACCAAAATTCAGGTTCGACATTTACTGCCAGTTGTACTGTACGTTGTACGTTCATTAAAGATAATCCTCCATTATATCTCATGCTGTCACTTTTTTCCTGGATGTTCTGAAGTTTCAGAATATCTCTGACTACCCCCTCGGGGAATATAGTCGTAAGCATATGCATGCATGCATGCTGTCACTTTTTGTTTTGTTGACATAATAAAAGCTAGCAAGATATTAAATGGAGGATTATCTTTAATGAACGTACGTGCAACTGGCGGTTACTGATCTAGATTATCAGTGAAATCTTATTGCCCCTAAGAAATTTTAATCGATTAAAGTAAAACGATAAAATCTTAGTACTTGAGAATAGATGAGATAATAAAGAAGAAATATGGGTTCAAAGTGTTCAAATCATTGTTTAAACCGCAAGCGCAAGAGTTTACCGCAGATACCCTTCATTCTCGAATACTGAAAGTGGGATGGTGGGTCGTTCACGATACAGACGGTTGCCATATAAAAAGAATTAATTAGTACTTGAAATACGTGAAAGGGTAATATTTCATCATAATTATTTTTTGTAACACAAGTGGCTATAAACCAGTGAAATATATTTTAAGCAGCTAACGGAACGTGAACGCGGTCTGTAATTTTGTATTTGCATAAAATTACGACTATCTTGGGTGGTCAGAAGATTTGCTACAATTACCAAATTTCTTGGTTGGTATTTTTAAGGCATAATAACTGTCTGGAAGAAATCGCTTTTAGTTACCTATATTAAGGCCACCTTTTGTATCCTTCCCTGTTGCAAATTGTTTTTGTCTGCTTCTGCACTGGTAGCATGCACACCCGCGATAGCCGTGATACAGCTTCATCACGTCTTTTATCTCGTTCGTTCGCGCGCTAAAGAACGAGATAAAAGACGTGATAAAGCCGTATCATGGCTATCGCGGGTGTGCATGCTACCAGTGCTGCTGTTCAAAATTATGTTAGGCATAAGGTAATTTTGGAAAAACCTAGGTGGATGACATAATAGTGAAATGCAACCTTTTGAAAGACACCATAATTCATTCTTTGCCTCAGCAAAATAGGGATAAACTTATGAAGATGATGCTTTCTAATGCCTTCTGAAGGTAAGCGCAAATTAGGGTGGCCCGCCGCGCAAAAATCCGCCAAAATCACTATATTTATAATTTATGAACTATCGAATAAAAAGAAGATGAGAAGAAGAAGATCTTGTAAAATGCAATATAAAAGTATAATTTTAATAAAATTGTTGTAAAATAGTGATCAAAAAAAAATTTGTATGGTTAGTAAATAAAAATAAACCAGAGTTTTCCGTTTTCCTGAAACTGCACATAAGGACACGAACGAAGATCACCCGGCTGCATCCACTTCCGACACCAACATCTCCCGGCAGCCTGGATGTTCTTCAGACTTCCAATTTTATCTTCTCTCCTGATGTCTTCCTATTTTTCTTCCCTTTCATGATTATTTCAATTCTTCATTTTAGTACTCGTTGTCCTTGTAAAATTTTTACTTTCTTCGGCAATTTCTAGATTTTTCGTAATTATTTTCGTCTGATTTCTTTGTACACAGCCCTCTTTCTTTTCATAATTTTTTATTTTTTTTTCTTGATTACTTTATTCTTTCTTCTTTTGTAGATATTTAATAACATTCTTCTTTTTGAAAATATCTTCTTTCCTCTTTTCTTCATTTTTAATATTTTTATTCAACAAAACGATCCATATTCTTTCTTGAAAACAAAATAAAAGCCTTCTTTTCGTAATTTCTTCTTTGATTTTCTTCGATTCTTCTGTCTTGAAATTTTAATAATAAATTCTTTCTTCTAAAAATTATCGCTTCACTGTATTTATTTCTAATCATCAAATTATATTTTTCTTTCTCAAAACCAGCCGCGCAGAACTGCCATAGGCAGCCCTGGCAGGGTCGCCATGCAATGATGTGCGTTGGTTGTAGATCAATCAAACGATATGTTCTGTGTTTAGGTTTATAATGCGTGAATAATCATATGAACAAAGGCTTATATTGAACTTAAGGCTACGTGTGTGTGGGGGGCTATGCACACACTACACTACGTTCGTCGTCGCGCCAAGGCGGAGTGGGTCGCATTTTTGCGTAGCGGATTTCCATCTATCAAGCGGAACTTAATACAACGTCTGCCAGTATTACGTCAAACTAATAATCCGTCAATGCATTGCGACCCGGCCCGCTCTCGTGTGCGAAATACGCTTTTTCCTAACGGAAAATATGAGCCTACGTTAAGAGGTCCTTATACGATTAAGTAGCCAATTGTTGGTGGTTTATGATGAATTCACTACAGGAACGAACGCCAATGGAAACGTAAACAAAAACTAATCAAATAACAGAACTGTAGTTGCAGAGTTAATTCATCAGGGTATAGTAAACCAACGTGGTTTGAGATTGTTAGTTGTTAGCTTTTATCAAAATTCAATCAAAACTGTTTGTTTAGGACATAAATAACGTCACGGTTCCGTAAGTTAAATATTAAATATTAATACATTATTCAAGTTGTTTTGTAGTATACTGTAGAGGATACAAAACATGAACCAGGTGTAAATGTTTGTAAGAAATGAATTAAAATGATTATTTAGACAAATTTACGGTAGCTAAAATTTTAGAAACTATACAGGGTGTAAGGGACAGCCCTCCGCAGACTGAAACGGTGAACTGAACAACTTTCACTATGGAGCCTACCCCAGGAAACGCGAAAAAATTCAGCTGTTTCATACAAAACTGTCGTACCTATCCAACTCAAATGTATGGGAAAGCTGATTTTTTTTCGCGTTTCCATAGTGAAAATGAACTTTTTATAAGTTTGTGTGGTGGTGTGGTACGGAAGCCTCAGTGCGCGAGTAGCCTGTGGAGTTGGTACAGGCAGGCGAAGCTCAGGGAGCTGATGCTACTTCTAATAAATAAAGCGATAGGTCTTGAACTCAAAACTATAATGATAAGAACTGAACATGAAATATACGCTAATCTAATCGCTTCGCGTGAGAAAATTTGTAAGTCTTTATTCTCTGACGGTTCCGTAGTCGTGGAAACCGGAACGCTCATAGATAAATACTGACGACCAAAAAGTTCGCTTCAAGCCCGACTCGCACTTGACCGATTTTATTGTTATTATACCATTGATTCCGAGATCCTTCACCTTGGTATTTATTGTGCAAGAGAAAATCTGTAATTTGGCAATGCGATTCAAATAAATAAGATGATAAAAATATTGCTTTTATCAAAAATTATGCATCTATCTGATACGATGACGACTTCAGTGCAAAAGCTGTAAACAAATAAAGTTTACGTATGTTCCTAGCAGTCACGTCACGTTTTGCAATAACCTCGTTCTAAATACGACGTTCTAGCTGAAAAAATAAAATGCGAAAATACATTCTGCTGTTTTTTTGTCAGCGTCATTCACTATGACAGCATAAACTAGAAAAATAGGATTCAACAATTTTTGAATTCCTATTTTAGATTTTACTGAAAATAACGGAACAAAAATCGATGGGAGAGATTGGGCGAGCGCGTTACATCATTTTGTGTGCCCCAGCACGTCTAGCATGATTTCTCTTCTTGCGCGCGACTGGGCTTTATTCCATACTACTAATCGTGGAAAGCGCGGCTTTCGCTCTCCGAAAAGCGCGGGAACAGAAGTGCGATTTTTTAAAATCATACGAGCGACTTGGCAGTGGAAAGATGCATAAGCTCCATAGTAATTTTGACATTTTCTGCTGCCAAGTCGCTCGTATAATTTTCAAAAATCGCACTACAGGTTATTTTTATATGGAGCAAAGGCGCGTCGCGCGCGTGAAGATAAAATCATACTTGAAGTGCTGGACCCACATAGACAAAGGCTTTTAGGAGCGCACTAAATGATCAGGTGACTTGAGCTTTCTATCACTGTATTTACTCCTGTTACAATCACCAACACGCCTTGATATGTTGTCGTCTTTTGTTTTATATAGGTAATTGGAACCGCCACGCTTTCTATTTCCAACAGATTCGATTGTTGCCACAAAGATAATTTAGGGTAGAAAAAATATTGAATTTGAGATTTGGAGTATTTCAATCAAGGAAACCTTTTCTCGCAATTCAACAATGGTATAATATTATCGTACATCATAATAATATGACAAAGCTTGCATGCGGAATATATCTTGTGTATTGACTGTTGCCATTGACAATGCTTGTATCGGATATGCAGCGTGTTCCAAAAATCAACGTCAAGCCGAAAACAGGAGATAGGTTAGTTTATAATTGTGTATAGTGCCAAGTGTGACACCATTTTCAAAACTTGATTAAATTGACCAACTTCTGAAATTGCTTGCCAGGTTAGCGCCATATATTTTTTATACAGGGTGTAGACTCAAAGTTGCCAAAGAAAAAAATTTTTGCACAGAAGTCTGACAGAAGATGGTGTTTTCTTTACAAAGTATGACACTAATCCTTTATCTTTAAATTGGGTCCACTGAAAACATAATTCTGGATTGCGTAGCAAGTATTTTCATGAAAAACTGTACATATTTGTAGTTACTACATCTAAAAGTTGAGCACAGGGTGGCGATTTTTCCAATAATAAAAAAACTGACAAAATCTCGAAAACTATCTTTGTTTTGATTTTTTTATTTTTACAGTTATAAACCTGTTTTCGGCTTGACGTTGAGTTTTGGAACATTCTGTAGATGATTGTGATTTTGGTTTGACGAAGCATTTGATTCTATTTTTTTGACAATAGTTTTGTTTTTGTTTTAGAACCCGTAAAAATTTTTAATACTAGATATTGTTATTAATTTGAAAAAAAAAAATTGTTTTTTAATGATATAAATAAAATAAATAAATAAATAACACTCACAGGCACATACATTGTAATGATCCCAAGTAAACCTCAGGCTTTTTGTTATGGGAACCACACAACAAACGGCACAAACATAACATCCATGACCGAACCGGGATTCGAACCCAGGACCCTGGTTTGGCAGTCCGGCGTGGTAACCATTACACCAACCGGGTCGTCTTATAATAAAAGTAAGAAAGGCAATTTACAGTAGGTATTTAAAAAAAAACTAATTTTCCTACTGGTATACGAGTACAATGGCTACGGAACGCTATCATGGGTGAGTCCGACACGCACTTGGCCGTTTTTTTGCATATCACCCATGTTGTATCTATTAATTTCCGAAGCTCATCGTTGAAATTAAAATTTTTATTGTGTTTTTATGCGACAAAATTCACAAAGCTTCAGTGACGTAGCCGTTTTGCTTACAACGGGCAGCGGTTGAAATTGTTTGATACCATAACCATCATAAATCATTCCAAAGAGGTCACGTCTCCGATCAGATTGCTAAAGTTTGATAATCTTGTGTTATTTATAGTAGGTACGCTTTCTGGGGAAGATTAGAAAAAACGGTACAACGTAGTTCTCTATTGGTCATTGACCAAGCCCTTACAACCAAAATAATAAATACAACGTAGTTCACGTTTTTATTACTGACGTAACTGACGTAGTACCGAAACAGATCCGCGCGCTTTTTCGAATTTTGGTGTTTGCGCTTCAGGAACGAAAACTATAATGCGCCAGCACGGCTAGCATGCCACCCTATGCGCGCTCTTTCTGGTCTAACGTAAAATAATAAGGATGGAGGTACATCTCGGTTCACACTATGAAGCCAACTTTGAAATTGCTAAGAAAAAAGAGAAGTTTCATACAAGACTGCAGCACCGACTCTACTCAAATGACAACCTGTTTTTTTTTAAATATATCTCAGTTGACTAGTTGATCAGTTTGATGGTCTAAACTTTAGACGGGTGCTTTTAGACCCTTAAGTATGACTAGGGTATTTTTTTACACCCTGTATCCCATATATACCAACACCAACATCAAAATCGCGAAAAAAATCACAATTGAATGTCATTTGCTTTTCATGACATTCAATTGTGGAGGAAGCCAGAAGCTACCAATTGTTGCAGCGATGAAGAAAGTAAGAAAAATAATAATATGATTTATTTAATACGCATGCTAAGCACAGTCAGGTCGAAAATACTGTGGCACATTTGAAATATCATTACGTAAGCAAAGAGGGCGGAGGCGCCGGTGAGCATTAATGAGCGCAACACTCTGTAGGTATATCATAGCTCCGTGTGAACTTAGAACTCTATTGATATAGATGAAAGTCTTATTTTGCTTTTGTAACTGACAAAATCGTGTACGTGTGCACACGGCGACACATCAAGCTACGCAAAACCAAAATAAGCTGGCCGCGCGTAGGTAGAGTAATGTATAACGTCACGCGGCCAGCGTATGTTTGTTTTGCGTAGCTTGATGTGTCGTCGCCGTGTGTACACATTTCCCAAACGATGCCCAAGTTGTAGAGCTAAAGATAAAATATTAACATTCAAGAAGCCCTGCCATTTCGCAAAGACATCTGTCTAATATTACAAAGTATAAATGTACCTATTACAGGGTCCTTCTTAATATGCTGACACTTTTTTAAGGGGATAATCAGACCATCAAAATGAACAACTTTCCGGTACTTCCTCGTGGAATTTTTATTTTTTTGCACCGGAACGTAGTGGGTCCACGAGGAACACACCAGTGGGACAAATTAGTGGGTCCACGAGGAAGTACCGCAACATCGAAATCACGAAAAAAAAATCAGCTGTCCCATACATTTGGCTCGAGTAGGTTTGCAGTTTTGTATGGGGAAGAGCAATTTTTTTTTTGCGATTTCGATGTTGTTGCCATAGAGAAAGTTGTTCAGTTTAACGGTCTGATCACCCCCTTAAAAAGTGTCAGCATAATTAAATATAAATAAAGACGGATCATATAGGTATATGGTCTTATTTAATAAAATCGATCAATAAACTGCAAAATTTCTAGATTTCAGAGATGGCACCTAACTTCAGTTCCTTCAGTTACACGCCAAATTACCCAATACTGTCCAAATTGTTACACGAGTTCCTCATTCGTGTCGAATTTGCAAACAACACTGGGCGTATTCCAGCTTAATCCTTCTAACCTACAAGTTTAGATTAATTTATTGTTGTGATTAGGTTTTATGAATAGTATAAGCGTCAAAGTGAATTTGATTGTTTGTTCCACTTTCACGCCACTACTGTTCAACAAATCGCGAAGTTTGAGTTGCAGACAACTAGACAATCTAGACTTGGACACTGACATAGGATTTGTTTTACCCGAATAGAAAACGAATCCCTTATAGGTGAACAAGTTTCTGACCACTCTAAACTAAAATAAAACCGGTCAAGTGCGAGTCGGGCTACTCGCGCACCGAGGGTTCCGTACCACACCACCACAGAACACAATATTATTAACTTAGAAAAAAAACTTTTTTTGTCTGGGACCTTTAGCGCGAGACCGACTCACACTTGGCCGGTTTTTAGTATTTGTTGTTATTCTGTAGAGTTTGCTCTATAATCACACTAAGTTTGACGCTTTTATGTGTTACCGTTTTTTACTATAGAGCGTGAAGAAAAAACGTTGATAAAAACTAGTTTCTTGTTGAAAACCCCCCTTAATTTTTAACTTTCTGCCATTTTTATTATTTGTTCACAAATCCGCCGTAACAACGCATAATCTGAGAAAATTTCAACTACTTATCTAGCTATTACGGTTCAAAAGTTACAGCCCTAAATAGGTAGGACAGACGGACGGACGGACAGACGGACGGACGGACGGACGGACGGACGGACGGACGGACGGACGGACGGACAACGTAGGCTTAGTAATAGGGTCCCGTTTTCACCCTTTGGGTACGGAACCCTAAAAATGGTCCGTCACATACATAGATTCCTACGGAATTTCGATCCGGAGTTCCGAATCAGGGGGTCTACTCCGGGATTCGAACTTCGCAATTGCGTGAACATTTTCGTTCCAATGTCAACTCTATTCCAATGAAGTGCGGACCGAAACAGTGGCAATATAGCGAACATCGAAAGTGCGGGTACAGGGCCAGGATTGCGATTTCGTATGGATTTTCCCCCTCCATAATTGCGTTCGGAATAGGTGTCAAAACCTATACAAAATCATAATCCTGATTCGGAATTCTGTGTGTGTGTGGCACGTCTAAGTTTATATAGGGTATATATCATACAACAGCACAGAACAATTAATTAATATTAATTTAATTTATTTAATCGATTTTGACCACAAATTTTAAAATTACTCAGCTGGTTCCATATATTATTTAATAGGTACTCATTCATTCCTAATATTACAACTTTTCGAATCGTTCAGAGTGCAGGCCGCCAGATTGAATACGTCGACCGTTCCTTTCAGTGAGCATGATAGCCCAGTCATTTTACGGTTTGAGCCGGAACTAATTACTAACTGCATTTTTTTTTTCGCTATGATATTGAAGAGCCAATTTGAGCTGAAGAATGTACCAAAATTAAAAAAAAACTACGTCAGCAACAGTTCCAATTTTAAAATATAGATATTATCTCGTTCTAAAAAAACTAGATGATAATTTTTTTTTGCACATATTTAAGGTTTTACCATCATACATACTTTAAACACGGTGTACATATTTTTGTCTACTTAGAAGGTTTTGAAAAATACATTCGTATTTTCTAATAAATACCTAATTTTTTAAATTTTCATGCCTATTTTATTGATCAAAAATAATGTATAATGTGAAATCTAATTCTAATGAGTGCATTGGTATTAATATTATTAATTTAAAAGCCTTCTGGGACACACAATTTTGATTTCTATGTTGCGTAGCAAATTTTTTTTTAATTTGGTTTAGGATACTATTTTTGTCACTAAATGGTGCCGGTTACAGTTTAAAAGTCCAATTAATAATTACTCCCTACCCCGCCTAACAAAACTCCGTAAAATGACTGGCCTATGAGCTCGTAGAGTCCTGGAGTGCAATTTTTGAATCTCATTCGCTGAGTTCAGCAAAAGAAAATGTCAAAATTACTATGGAGAAACGCATCTTTCTACAGCTGATTTGATTTTCAAAAATCGCACTCCTGAAGAATGATTTTTGATAGTCAAATCAGCAGTAGAAAGATGCATATCTCCACAGTAATTTTGTCATTTTCAACTGCTGAACTCAGTGAATCAGTTTCAAAAATCGCACTCCTGGTTATGATATTACAAAGCAAAAACTTTACTTGCTAGCTAACCGAGATAGGTTACTACTTTACTACTAACAGGTAGTAGCGATTGGCGAAAAAAGAAAGCAAGGCTGATTCATTCCTTCTGAAGGGGATGGGTCAGGTCGGCCTGCATATTTCCAGTCGATTTAGGAGTTAGAACCCTTCCAAGGTCCTACCTTTAAACGGCTGTCTCTCCTAAATCGACAGACCTGGTCCATCGTCCCTATCACAGAGATGTACTGAATCAGCCTTGCAGCTTATGATAACCAAAAAGACTTCTATCTCTTATACTACTAGGTTGTAGCTATGTACATAAGTAGAGAGGTATGCACTTTAGAAACAAAGCCAAAGGGAGAAAATCTGTTTCACTAAAGTTAGAAGAGACCACGAGCAAACTTTATTGCACTTATGAATTGGCTAGTACAGTCAAGAGCACATCAAGCTTTACACTTGCAGTTCGATTGTAACGCTTATAAAGAACGCACTAAATAAGAACGGTACAAAGTCCAAAGTGTCAAGCTTGACGTGCTCTTGACTGTACGTTGGTGAAACTATATTAAGTTGTTTACTCAGCTTATGACATATCTACATTATGACAGATGGCATATTGCGCCCCAAATAATGGGAAATGGGCAAGAGAATGATGATGATTGTACTACATTATGACCGGTCATGTATTAGGTAAGAAACTGCCCAAATCTGGTTTGCGTACAGTCAAGAGCACATATAGGTTTACACTTGCAGTTCGATTGTAGCGCTTATGGCGCACTAAATAAGAACGGTACAAAGTCCAAAGTGTCAAGCTTGACGTGCTCTTGACTGTACATACGTAAATCATCATGGATAAAATATTGGTAAATAAACAACAAACCCAAGTAAATGTCAAACGCTTTATCTAGCGAATTTGTAGGACATTTCATGTTTGTAGGGATAACACAGAGTATATCATTCAGGCTGGCAGACCGGAGAGGCAACAATATGTATTGTAATAGCAACTGTCTCTGTATTTCGCTAGATAGATAAACTTATACAAGCAACATGCAACCAATATTTTCTGGAAGATGGTTAAGAATAATAGCATATGCTCACAACGACTATATTCTCCGAGGTCCTGAGGTTTTAGAATATCGATGATATTCTGAACTTAGAACAACATCTACCTTTCACTAGTATCGAAACTCTATCCAATGTGACGAAGAGTGAGCCCGTCGTCACTTGAAATGGACAATGGCTACACATGCCTCAAAATTGAAGCATGAAGGTTTCCTCACGATGTGTTCCTTGACCGAAAAGCCACTGGTGTTACAAATCGTACATGAATGGATTCAGATTCCTAAAGTTTAGGGAATTCTATGCCTCAAATGGGATTATTACTTCACATTATACTTCATAACATTATAAAACTGTAACATAGGTGTACATTGAAGATAAGTATTTAAAAAAAAATTGAAATGTGTTCTAAATTTACGTCTGTATGTTCGGGCATAACGTAAAAACTACTGGACCGTTTTTGATACATTTTTGTGTGTTTCATTTTAATTTAAAACGGTATATATTTTATCTTGCTACGATGACGGGAACCAGTGTGATGCGGACGAAGTCGCGGACAAAAACTCTACAGCTGGCCAACTTTACTGTTATTATCTTATTCGTTCGTTAAAACATATTTATCTCTTTTTATACCCTACCCATCGGGTAATTTAACACCCGTTGCCATGACGACACGTAATAAACTTCGCTGGGAACCCCTTGGGAGCTCTAAATCTGTAAGCCATGATGGAGTGCCTCTCGTAGTAGACAATACTTTGATGTATTTTGTAGTTTCTCCCGTTTTAGACGATAGATGGTGATGTATGTCAATCGGTTGTAAAGAGTGAAGTGTTTCGTCAACATAAATAAAGAAAATTGCTTTACGAATAGCACCATCAATCTAATTTTGGTCAATAGCGTTTTAGATGTAAAATCGTCTTAGTAGCATCATTTTTTTCTTTACATACTGTAATTATTAATATATTGTTTTATAAGACGAATTTATAGGGAGAAATAAAATATTTTCAAAGGTACAGAGTGACTCAAACAAACACAACATAAATCTTAAATTAATCCTAGCATTTTAACTAAATATTTTAACGGAAATCTTACAAACTATTGGCAGGCATAGCATAGAGATTAATATCTAGATCGTATTAAAAAATTTCCTTGATTTGACTTAATTGTTTATTATTGAAAATAGGATCTAACTTCGTTTGTATGCGTCGCTCTCGGGCGCGCTGCAAGGACTTTATGTTGATTGTTATTATTTGTATTAATAAGTTTGATCCTAATATATACAAATATTTTGAAAAGCCGATAAGTTTTAACATAGGATCCATAGTCTGTCCAACCCAAAAAAGCGAAGTTTTGTATCATGTAATATGCAGGTATTATTTCAGTGACAGTTTTGTACCGTACTTGATTTTCAGGTAAAGCAAAATTAAATCGAGTATCTTCTAAAATTACACTCGTCCAATCAGCGTCCAAAAAATGCAGCTGCAGCAAAAACCCAGTCAAATTATAAAGCTAACAATGACAAGACAGATTGCGTGCAGGCCCCATATCTATTCTCCACGGTATCATTTGGCGAACCAAAAAGTTGAAAAACGAAAACAGCACGTTTCCCGATCGCATCCAATCTATAAAATAACGAAGCCATTTTTATACTACTCGTAGTTTCTTTCCTATACAGAAATGAAATATAGACTTGATATGGGAATAGTTAGGAAACTTGACATTTTGGAAAAAATTTCCAGTATCTAATCTGGTCTTAGACAATTTAATAGTATGGACTCGTAACGCGTGCCATTCTCCTAACAAAATTTTCTGCCACTTTTTGCGGGGGGCGAGGTAACATGAAATTCGCAGCTTTGGATTTTATTCCTCATAACTTTAGATTCTAATTTTGAATGTTAAAAATCATGAAAATTAGTCTCGTGTGAACCCCAAACGTTCTAAGTTCAAAATTATTGTTTCGCAAAATTATAGGCTGTCTCGTTTAGTGATAAGGTATAAAATGGAGTGTAAATGCACAGGATCAATTGTTCTTATACCGTGGCAGAGGGGAATAGCTACCGCAAGGCCAGTCCTTACTATTAAATTGTCTATGAATAGTGTTGTGATTACAACATTTACAGTTGTAGAATAGTATAGATTTTTAGAATATTTCTGATTCCCTCGGGACATACAGCCGTGATCTATACTATGCTATCCTACATATAATCCCCCAACGCTAAAATCAAAGTTTCAAAAATACATAATTCGGACTGACACCTTAATTTTGTAGAGATGCATGCAGATACATTTTTAGGGTTCCGAAGTCAACAAGGAACACTTATTGTTTCGCCAGGTCCGTCCTTCTCTCCGTCCGTCTGTCCATCTGTCTGTCTGCGGCTTAGCTCAGAGACGCTTAGTACTAGAAAGCTATAATTTGGCATGGATATAATTACGCCGACAAAGTGGTAAAATAAAATCTTGAAAAATATTTTTTTTTTTAGGGTACCTCCCCAACACGTGATGGGGATGACAATTTTTTTTCACGTCTATCCCATGTTGAGGGGTATGATTGGATAGATCTTTTAAAAATAGTGTAGGTTTAGGAAAATAATTTTTCGATTTAGGGATCCGTTAGCGAAATATTAAGCTTTAAAGCGAAAATTTTGGATAGAGTCAAGTGTGTCCCATCTAAACGGTTGTAGTTGGAGATGTGAAAAAATTCACGGCAATATCATATATAACAAATTTAAAAGGAAAACTATCACAGCTAAGTAGGCTTTACAAGTTTCCGAGTAATACTAACTTAATTAAATCGACTAACTTATAACATGCACTTTTTAGACTTTATTAGCCGTTAAACCGTAGTATAAAACAAAAAGTCTCCTTCTAAGTCCATATTATATTGTCACGGGCAACTCCGGAACCCTACCCTGCGCGTGGTCCGACACGCACTTGGCCAGTTATTTGATTTACTTTTAACTCTATCTAAAAATATTATTAGGCCGATTAAAGCATCGGTGGCCGTTGTAAACTGTCAATTTATTGTTTTTGATTCTGTATAGTATGTTTCATAGAGATATAGAGATAGCTTGGGGTAAAATAATAAAAATTACTTAAAGAAATATGTCATTGCACATGTTTTGACGGCCCGGTAGCACAGTCGGTAGTGAATGTGCCTGCCGTGCCGAGGGTCGCGGGTTCGAATCCCGTAAGGGGCAAATATTTGTATGATGAATATGAATATTTGTACCCGAGTCATGGATGTTTGTATTTATATAATATGTATTCTATATCGTTGTCTAGTCATCATAATACAAGTCCAGGCTAGATTCTGGTACTTTAAATGTAACTAGTTAATTTGTGTGACATTGTCCAAGATATTTATTTATTTATTTATTTATTGCAACCCTAAAGACACATCTGTCTTAAACATTTTCCACTTATCTCATCCATTTTCTCTAACGGTTCTTATTTAGTGCCAACATTCCGCCATATATTGTACGTCATTACCAAGCTATCCGACCCTGCCTTCAGCCATTTGCATCGCCTTCCCGTCTCACTTCGATATAACTCCACGAGATTATCTCGCTACTATCTATACAGGGTGTACAAAAATAATACGGAATAGCAGTGTTCGATGTTTAAAACTGAACAACTTTTATTGTGAGAGAAACGCGGACATCTGAAACTTCATTCCTACATTTAGTTAAAGTATTCTATGGAACAATATAATATTTTGTTTGACGATTCTAGATTTATTTTCTCTGGCACCTACTTAGTTTTATAACTAAAAGTAGATTTTGCTCGCAACTTCGTCAGCACCGGCTCTCGGTCCAGTAGTTTTTGCGTGTGCTGACAGTCAGACAAAAAAAAACAGTGATTTGGGTTCAGGGACACCGAAACAACATAATTATCGTAACCTTTTACTTTGTAAATATCTACTAACACTTCTGTTACAGTTTTATAATATTGTAAATAGCATCATTTCGGGTTTTGAGATCTACAAGTTGGGAACCCCCTATATACAGGGTGACGGAAAATCTATGATCGTCCCAAGTAAGTCCTCTTCTGTGAATATTTGATCGGTATAGGCGACAGTTTATCGGTCTGCTATGGGGTGAAAATTGAAATGTGTGTGCTAGATAGATGGAGCTAAGAATTTAATCCTATCATCCTTTTCCCACTATGTAGTCAGAAAACGGGAGGATCCCAATTTGCATTTTGTGTATATCCGCCAGCCAAATGGAAACGTGCTTTTAAGATTCTTTAATCGTGAACGTTTTCAAGCTGTAGAAATAGTTTAGACCTTCAGTTTTGAGAGGGGCTGAGGGTTAGTTGTGTTGAGCTAATGTTCCGATGCGTTTTTTTAATTGAGAAGATTTAAAACTATAAAAAAAACTAAAATAGATTTTTTGCAGTTACTACGTTTACTACTCTATTCCATTTCGATACCTATGCACTTGCAAAAATATGTATTGCCAATTCAACAAAATATTATTATGCCTTTTTTCAACGTTCATAGTATGAATACAGTTTTTGAGAGTTACGCGGTTATTTTCATACTATGTTTAAAAAAATATTGTTATAAAATTCACAATGACTATTCATGGTTGAACTTTAAATGACATTTTCCCACAATTCGTGTCTCTAAAAATTTCTTTTCATCCTGTATTTTTCAGGTCTTAACCTCGATGTTTTATCATAAGCGTAAGCTCAATATTCAATACGCGTCGTAATATCTCACACCTTAGAAACTTACAGCTTTTCACACCCGATAGATAAGACCACTTAGATGTTACGACAACCTTAGGGATGAAGAGTGTGGCACTGAATATTATCGACCTGAATGTGTACACTAGAATCCCCTATCTTCTAGTCTACACATTGTTGACGTATTATTTATACCTAAACAGTACCTAGGAATATACAGGGTATCAGAGAAAGCTGTCGTCATATTTAGGGGTAGTTTAGTGTCGACATCCGAGTACCTACAGTTTTATAACAGTTGTTTATTATTCCCGATTTAAAATTTGCTCCCTTCATTTTGACGGTCTAAACCACCCCTTTAAATATGACTGCACGTTATTATATCTCCAATAATAAAGAAAATCTGAAAGTGTAACGACTTGATTAAAGATCAATGTACGATACAGACATTTTTAATACACGGAATTATTTTTCCACTTTTAACAAATGTGAATGATCCCATCATTTTTGTTAATTTTCTCCATATAACCTTACGCATAACTACTAATTTATCAAACGTTGTTAATTTATCGATTTTAGAGAAAATTCTGGAGACACGATTTTTCTTTTTTGTCTAATGAAAAGAGAACAATGTATTTCTTGAATTCTGTTTATACCAAAAATGTATACTTATAAAAGAGTTTTATGACTAACTCACTGACTGACTGGCAGACAGACAACGCACAGTCTAAACCACTGAAGATAGAAACATGAAATATTTATTCTACACGGGGATGCAAGGGTGCTATATAATAAGAAAGGATTTTTCGAAAATCGACCTCGATCCACGCAGACGAAGTTGCGATTCAAAAGCCGACTACATCAAGAAAAAGTAATGTTCTCTTTTTGAACGGTACCTATGTATTTTTGTGTTCTGATGAAAAGTGAACATACTTTTTGAACGGTAGTAATCCTACTAAGGAAGTATCCTACCACCACACTACTCAGCTCCATGTTGTTAGTTACCTTTGAAAATTACATACATGGTAAGGTAACGATGTTTTCCTTCAGTTGAGCTTAGCTCTACTGCCTGATATAACTATACCATCAAGACCAGTTCTGCGAACTTAGCACTAGTTATTTAACCTAGCTAGCCCCTGAGTTTGAAACTACCTCAAACATTAGTATGCAAACTCTGAGAGCTCGTCAACTAATCACCGTTCTGTTTAACGGTAGCATAGTATATGAAAGAGATTATTTATTTTTAGTCCTCAATAAATTATACTGGGTATATACTTAAAGGGGTGCCTCAGACCATCAATTTGAACAACAATCAGTATGGGGCCCAAAAATATACTGTTTCTTATTTTTGGGTCAAGTAGCCATTGACATTTTCTTTGAAACAAATTGTTTTTTTTTTCGCATTTTCAATATTGGTCACATTGTAAAAGTTGTTCATTTGATGGCCTGAAGCAGCTCCTAAACTATGCAACGTATGTATTTTTAAACCCTATATTTGGATTATGTAATGGTTAATAAGTATACTAAAATATAAATGTTACGTTTTTCAAAAAGTTACTTACCTACATGTTAATTGTTTTTCGAAAGTCTGGCGGTCAGTACCTGCGTTACAAAGATGTCCTGAAACGGCACCTGACAGCATGCAACATACCGGTTAAGGACTGGGAGCAACGTGCTCTGATGAGACCAGAATGGCGCTCCACTGTAAAGAAGCGAACTGAGGAGTTCGATGAGATGCGTCTAGCAGTTCTTGACACTAAGCGCCAAATTAGGAAGACGCGGCCAAAGCCAAGCTATAACTACACCTATAATGACAGCGGAGAACTTTACTGTTTTACGTGCGATCGGACCTTTAGGTCGAAATTTGGGTTCGCTAGTCACATCCGAGCCCACTCTACTAGGTGAAGCCCAGGGTGTCGCCGTTGACGGATACGTCAAGGAGGACATCATCATCATCATCATCATCATCAATTGTTTTTTAGTTATTAATTTTGTAGAGACGGGTTGAGTTCTGCGTTACTTTGTTAACACGATGTATAATACAAGGTTTAATTGAAGAGGAGCCAACACCGGGATTACATTGCAAAGCAATTACAACTACACGAGGTAAACTAACTCGTACTTTGCTTACAAAGGTCGACACCTCGAGTTCCTAATTAAATATTGATATTCTGGTTATATTAAACACGTGAACTTCTTTGATGTATCGAAACTGATAATTATAATCTTCGAGCTAGGGGAAAATATGTATACCTAACTAGCTGTTGCCTGCGAAATCGTCTGAATTAACTTTAAAAAGTATCCTATGTTTTAATTCAGAAAAAAAATACTACCAAGGCTACGAAGATTTTGGCCGCGTTTTTGAAAAATAGCATCCCCATAAATCTTACAGAAATCGATCTAGCTTTACTTTATAGGTTCTTTAATGGAAAACAGCTAACATTACTAGAAAATGTGTTATTATAAATCTTATTCTCGTAGATTTAACTAAAATGTACTTATAATAACATAAATAGTTGTAACACAAGAGTTTATAATACTAGAAAATTTTCTCCGTGTTGAATATGCACATTTACTGTATTAAATTCTGCCTATTCATGCTTAGATATGGTGCACTTGAGGATATATTTTATTTATAATGTACATTTCCTTCTCTATATTTTATTTAATTTTTCCCTAGGTAGTTGACAAAACTGCATAGGTATATTGTAGTATAACTTCCTGATTGTGTGGAATATCACACAACATAATTACATATATTTGAAAAAAAAAAACATTAAATATATTGTGTGTAATTCAGTCTTCCACCTACTGAGCTACTCCGCTGCAGAATATGCCTGCCCAGTGTGGAAAAACTCAGCGCACACAAACCAAGTGGACACAACGAGACCTGCCGTTTGATAACGGGGTGCTTGAAACCTACCCCTGTCGAAAAACTTTATTTGCTGTCCGGAATAGCACCTCCCCGAATTCGCAGGGAAGCTGCTGCAGCTAAGGAACGCTGGAAACAGGAAAACGATGCCCGCCATCCGATGCACAACCATGCCCCAGTCAAACCTCGACTTAAGTCTCGCAAAAGCTTCACCACAAACAGGACCTTGGACGGAACAACAGCGGAAGAGTTTCGAATGCGACATTGGAGGGAACAAACAACACATCTTCCCAATTTCGTCAAACCAGCTGAAACACTACCACCCGGAGGGAAGGAGGAATGGCCTGTGTGGAAAGCCTTGAACAGCCTGCGGGTTGGAGTGAGTAGGACCAAGGATAATCTGTTAAAATGGGGAATTATCCCCCAAAACAGCAACACTTTATGTCAATGCGGATTACAACAAACCACCCCGCCTAACAGTCTGTACAGGTGGACCACAATGTGGAGAGGAGGACCTAATGAGCGCATCAGCCAGTGCGACAGAGGTGGCAAGATACTGGAAACAACGATTTGAAGAAGACGTGACGATTCCACACGAGAAGAAGAAGTCTTCCACCGACAAGAGCGTTGCTTAGAAAATGCATGCATTCGAAACAAAGATAAAGTTTGTAGCTAGTTAAGCCAATGCGAATTTAAGCCATATTTTTATACTTCGTACTATTATTTTCAAAAAGCTATACTTACTTACCTATAGTTTAATACCTATTTGGTCATTTAATACCTATTTGGTCCAAGAACGTGAACGCCCCTTCCCAAGATAAACCCATATAGGTTTTCGTGGAATGGGTTTTTGTCATTGTTTTGTGTTATTGTAAATTTTTTTATTCAATAAAATAAAAATAAAGATATTTCAAGAAAAGATAATTTTCTTAAAAACTATCATTTTACTAATTTCGTTTATCCAATTCCAATGTTTAATGAAATGACACATCATATGAACACTTTGATCTGTTTTTACATTGACACTTTCTACGTAAAAAGGTTGTTGTGACTATTATTATAGTATAATATCATACAGGATAAATCAATGCCTATTTGATAGCATAGCATAATATACATGTAAGTATATTTAACTTGGTTATCATCAAGTTTGTGAACATAGTTAAATGTTGAAAGAAATTATTGACCAACGCTTGTACTCTTATTATACTCCGTGCCAACACCAACATAGTGTAAATAGAAACAACGATTACGTCACTAATCGCAACAAACGAGCGTGCCTTTTACGATCGGGTGGAAACCATAGATAAGGTTCGGTACAAATTTGCCAAAACGCAAGTCACTGGCTGAAGCGATTGTGTGAGAGAGATATTCATATAGCAGCATAGTAGCGGCATTCATAGCATAGGTTTGTAGCCAAATATGTAGGAGCAATACCGCGATGGCTCGACCTGAGTCGAAGCGGTGTATACAAGAGATCATAAATACATGTGCATATGATATTACAATTATCACCAGTCGCAACTAATCAGATGACGAGCCGCACCATCGAAGTTTGCAAGAGAGTTTGCATATTAAAATTACAAGATCCAACGAAGAACAGTAGGATCAAAAGTACAGTTAGAAACTTTGCTGCAACTACCAAAGTTATCTTTTAGCGTATTGAAAATTTCGAAATGGAATGTGGCAAGTAGCGAGCTGGCTAGTCTTTTGCTCACAAAACCGCTGCATAAGAAACTCTATTCCATCGCCTCGTATGACACCCACTGGTGTTTTAGTCTGCGTTTAGCAGTTGGGGCTCAAACAACTCAGACGAAAACAGTCTCAAACATTCGGTCCAGAAGTACTAAGACAAAACTAGTCAAAAGTTCGGTACCGATCTAATTAGACTGTCAAGACTGATTTATTCTAAGCTGGACACTTCGCTGCCACTTCAAACAAATGGGAAAAACTGACAAGAAGGGGTAGCAAACATTTGCGATACAATGGTAAGAGAGGACTACTGAGAGGGTAAGGTAAAAAGTCGCGTCCGACCATAGGTTTTAAGTTCAACACTTGAACCAAGACCTACTCAGACACATCATTTGGATGTAAGATGTTGTTCTACTATAGGGTATTGCGTTCCTAAATAATGAATACTGTTTCATGAACGTCTTAGGGCTTAAGAAGAAGATATGGGGAACGCTAAAAAGGTTAGTAATCATAGTCAACAGCCCCGAGGTATTTGGGTTTTGAAATTTAGTTATTAGGCTATTATAATACCTAACATGAAGTCCTAATACGAGTAGAAAAACCATTTGTAGGCCCTGCCATTCATGTCGAAGCACAGTTAAAATGGAAATTAATAAAATTATTATTATAAACTAGTTCTACGCTTAGCATTTATTAATCACATTTATGAAATACAAAAAATACAGAACATCAGAGAAAAACCATAATAACCTTACACACAAATTAGTATATCCCATGTACAATATTAGAGCGCTTACAGACGAGCGACACTTTTCGATCGCCGTGTGTCGCGGAGGGTCGCGCGACCGTAAAGTGTATTTGCGCGACACTCTGCGACCCACGGCGACAGCAAAGTTTCGCTCGTCTGTAAGAGAGAGGTTACACGGTCAGTATTTCATCAGTCTGGTCCATCAGTCTGGTCATGTATATTTGATTTGAAGGGAAACGGACTCGAGATTGACCCGACTAACATGGTGCTTCTGTATATCAGTTTCCCTTCAAATCAAATAAACATGACCAGACTGATGGACCAGAATGACGAAATACTGAACGTGTAACCTCCCTCTAAGAGACGTACTGAAAGATATACAGGGTGAAATTGATATCATTAGCATCCTTTTAAACTAAGGGTCTACCCATCAAACTGAACAACTTTTACTATGGGAGCAAACCGATCGGAGCAATTAAAAAATCTGCTGTACCTACTGCAATGTCGACGCGAGAGTTCGCGACTCAAATGTATGCAACAGCAGATTTTTTTTTGCTCCGATCGGTTTGCTGCTATAGTAAAAGTGGTTCAGTTCGATGGGTAGACTCTTAGTTTAAAAGGATGCTAATCATATCAATTTCATCCTGTAGTTACACATCTATTTCGTGCAACTTACACTCACCTAATACTACCTTACGCATGCTCGCATTGTATCGTAATGTTATCACTGACCAGCAGGGCTAGCATGCTAAGTAAGACAAAACAAGAACGCTCTCATTTTAGCCTGCTACATCTCGATCTTTCTCTTTTTCTCCGGGGCGGCATTCTAGGCCCTCCGAGCAGGTAGTTCGATTCGAAATTATACAGGTTGTTGTGGTAAACATTACTTGATTTTACCCATAATACTATTACAACTTTCCCTTAGAAACGAAATTCGCAATAAAAATGTTGAACTTTCCGTACTAAATACAATCAGTTGATCGAACACTTATAAATAGGAAAAGTAAAAATTATTTTTTTTCGAATTTATTATTTTTCTTTGGGAAAGTTGTTCAGTATCATGAGTAAGTACAATCTCTTAAAAGAAAATATATAACTATCTTCCCTTACATCCTGTAAAAGACAATGCGGGTTTTGTATGTAAGGTTGGCGCCTTATTTTTCGCCATTGTTTTTGGCGCGGCCAGCAACCAAACTTGAATATTTTATTTCAGAATAAAGTAACAATCAATACTTATTAACATGTATATCCCTAAACTCAGTCCGGATGGAGATATAAAGGCTTGAAGTTGAAAATATTACCATTACAAGCACTTCAAGCCTTTATATCTCAGTTCGGACTGAGTTCCGAGATATTTGTAATAATAAGTTTTGTTTTTAACTTTATTCTGAACTATAATATTCAAGTTTGATTGATGGCCGCGCTTAAAAAAAGGCGCCATTTTTAGGCATAGGCTTTTAATACGTTAGCTGTTAGCAGATAAACTGCAGACATTACTTTTATCATTAGACACTTTTTGTACTTACATTTCTGGGAATCGGTCTTCTGTGGCAGCTTCTTATCGCGCACCATGGTGGCGGGGCGATGGTGAGCGGGGGAAGGGGGCCGGCGCGGGCGCGGCGACCCGCGATACTATCGCCCGCGACCGCCTCCCGCGCTGAGCGCCACCGTGTTCTCGTGGTTATGCCAGATACCTGCAGCAAACGACATTCTTAGGTTAGTTTCATCTTGTCATCTGTATGACATGGTTTAAAGCAGTACCTATCTTAGCTGTTCTTATTTGTGGATCTAACTAAATCTCGGTAGGTACGAGAGTAGCAGGTACGGCCAGCAATGGCATTCGGCATGTAAGCTGTGAGCCCGCTCTGTAGATAATTTTCGGTTGGGGTTGGTTTGATACACGGGTTCTTTTAAGAACATGATCAGACAAAGAAACTGAACAACTTTCTCCATGGGACTGTCCCATACATTTGGGTGGAATAGGATTGCAGTTTTGTAAAAAATCGTAATTTCAATGTTGGTTCCATAGAGAAAGTTTTTCAATTTGATGGTGTGATCATCCTCTTGAGGAAATATTGTGAAACCTGCATACGCTGAAGAAGAAATTCCGTTCCGTATGTGAAGTCGTCCAATCCGCATTGGGCACGCGTGTTCGACTATCGCCCATATACACTCCCTGAGGGCAAGCCTGTGCCCTGCAGTGGGACGACTTAAGGCTGTGATGATGATCATCATCATCATCTCAGCCGATGGAAGTTCACTGCTGGACATAGGCCTCCCCCAAGGATCGCCATTACGACCGGACCTGCGCTGCCCTCATCTAACGTTTTCCCGCCGCCGTCACCAGGTCGTCGGTCCACCGTGTGAGGGGCCTACCTACGCTGCGCTTTCCGGTACGCGGTCGCCACTCGAGAACTTTTCGGCCCCACCGGCCATCGGTTCTGCGAGCAATGTGCCCCGCCCACTGCCACTTAAGTTTAGCAATTCTTTGGGCTATGTCAGTTACTCTGGTTCTTCTGCGGATCTCTTCATTTCTGATTTGATCTCGCAGGGAAACTCATAGCATAGCCCTCTCCATTGCCCTTTGGGCATTGATTTCATTCCCTTTGGGCATTCCCTTTGCTGCTGTGATGATGATAATAAATAGGTAATGATCATCCTCTTAAAAAACTGTCAGCATAATTGAAGAAGGTAATTTTACATAAATGATGCTGAACTAATTTCCCCCAAGGAAGGAAAAAAATTACAACTTTTCATACAAACGTTCAATCAGCTGCTTTTAGTCCAATTTTTTTTTTTGCAAATTTTCTAGAGGTTCCCGGGGAAAGTTGTTCAGTATCATGAGTACAATCACTGTACCAGTCTACATTACACCCGTATTAATAATCCAAAAGCAGCCAAATAATCTATGCGGAAAAAGAAGTTACATCAAATATTGAGTCTATATGTATATGTTTAAGGCCCTAAACTTTATGGGATTAACCCCTTGGGTATCGTCCAAGCAAGCAAGGGAAGGATTTCTTTGGGAGAGTTTTTACTTTTTTTGAGTTTGAGTTTGGTATTGATCTATGTGAGGCAAATCATAGACTGCTATTGATATAGCAGCTCTTACCAGACAGATAATTTAAACAAAAACAGAATTCTTGCCGAAGTTAAAGGACTAAGATGTTATATTAATATTTTCACAAGAAAATCTATTATACTCCAAGTTAAATTGGTCGTGAAAAGACGGTGTTTTCGTGAATCTTGATAGAACCTGTTGAGGGGGGCCTAGCTGGGATCTGTCTGGAATTCTTCCTCTTTTTATTATTAATCGTGATTCCTGAACAGTAAAGAAAAATCAAAGTTAAGATGGATATAAAGCCCGGGGACAAACAGAAACTATCTTGAAACTTGCCTTGAACAAAATCGGAAGGAAAGGAAATAAAGAAATAAAATTCCTCCGACTTCTCCCCGCGCAAAGCGGGACTATGAAGAAGCTATGTTTGTTATTAGCAATTAAGGGGATATCATTCGGAGCGTGCTCCATACAAACGAAGTCTGGTTATATTTTCAATATTAACCAATTAAAATCAATGAAATTTTTCTGGAAAAATCTAGAAACTAATCTCTATGTATGTTGACAGATTTTCGTTATAGAATAAATATATAATGCTAGGATTAATTTAAGATTTGTATGGAAATCGTTGAGGCACTGTAACTAAAAAACTATACATTTTAACGAAAATTTGACAACATACAAGCATAAATAGAGATTAGTTTTTAGATTGTTTCTAAAAATTTCATATTCGTATGAGCGCGCTCCGAATTACATCCTCTTTAAAGATTGGGGAAATGTACAAGAATTTACACAACTTGTTGCATTAGTAGATGGTTTGAAACTAAATAAAATTGACAAAAAACACGCCCCACTAATTATTTACCTCATTAACCCCATTTGATGAACTATCCTATTCAAACTTTCTAGATTCCAAACATGGATTGGATCCGTATTTCAGGCGATGAAGGCGCTTGATTAGCAGTCGACTCGAAGATAGTTTAAAGTCAAGTATGTGCCAACTTTGCGAACGGATTTCTGAAGCTTTCAGATCACCTTATGGAATACAGAGCAGTTTCATGCTTCATATTTTCTCTTAGTTTCATGTTGTATATTTTAACTCTTAGTTTCATGTTACATTATTTTCTCATAGTTTCATGGTTCCTGCCTCATATTTTTTCTTCTTATCTTGTTGTCATACTTTTTGTTTTCTTCACCCTTCAAATATATTGTCAATGGAGGAGGCGATACCACTAAGGGGAAGAAACCTAAGATCTCCGGTTTTGGATATTCATCCCGATTCGGTCATGGATGTTACATATTTGTGCCGTAATTGTATGGTTTCCAAAACAAAAAGCATGTGGCTTACTTGGGATCATTACAATGTATGTGCATGAAGCGTTATTTATTTACCAGAGTCCAGATTTATTTAAGCAACAAATAATAAAGACTTTTAGCAACGAATTTTAAGTGAATAATTGTCACTTAGCGTACAGAAAAATCTAATAGTTTTTGCCTGCTGTATCTGTAACGTACAATGTCTTTGACTCACTATGAAGTGTTATCCATACAAATTGCATACAAATTGACCTTTATATTTCACGACGCGACGTCTCATGTTAATTAAGGGCTTTAATATTAGTTACGGCTCCGAGCTTGTGTCGTCGCGTGTCGGGTTGCGGATTATTGGAGCGAGAGAATTCGTTAGCCTTCCGGAAAAACGATCAAAGCTATTTAGAACCCATTACCTCGATTGGACGAATGGTACGTTAATGAAAATACAAACTTGGCATAGAATATTGTTTTTATAATATACCTATGACTGAATATTAGGAAGGAAACTAGCGCCCGGTTTAAAGTTCCATTGTAATATTTATGTTGCAAATTTTTGTGTTTTACATTATTTGAAATGTTTATCACAAATGTTCATGTTTTGACAATTTTAGGCCCTCGTAGTATCTAATACTTAAAATTTCTTATAAAATTTTGTTTTAATGGGTAAAGTTAATATTATTATACTGAAACAGTTTTCCCATACAATTTGGTCAAGTAGGATTACAGTTTTGTACGAAACAGCAGATTTGTTTGTAAAAAACTTTCAGAATTTTTAGGAAGATCCTGTATACCTAAAATATCTTTTAGTTATGCTGAGAATATACTGAGATATATTCTAAATAAGAGGATTCCAAAGCCTAATTCCAGATAATACTTGTACAACTCTTACAAAATAAATTACCATTGCGGCACGAAATTCACGATTCAAGTGTTCATACGCAGAAAATTCCCAACGGATTGAAAAGCCTCTGGGGTCTATCTTGTTAGGTTCGAGCATTATTGGTACAAATGGAATTTTCATCAATGTTCCAGAGTTGGGTATTTGAATAGATACGCTCATACGTAAATAGCGGGATTTTTTCATTACATCTTAAATTATTGGTAACACGCAGCGAACTATAAACCGACATTAAATGATATGAAATAAAAAGTTATTTTAAATATAAGTATAAGGTATAATTATGATATAAAAATACAAAGTGCAGGTATAATTCAAAGGTAAAAAATGTTTTTTTTAAATGTCGTGTTCAAAGTATGAATCAATTTCACGCAACTCTATTCTTTGCTGTATTTCTAGTCAAATAAATCAGATAGTACATTTTACGGCGACAAATTCAAACGTCCGCACGTTTGATTTATTGTTTTATTTTGTTTTGGAAGTTTTAATCCTCTATGAACAGTTAGAAATAGCATCAAATATAATAATCAGAGAATCTCCTACCCCTAGTTTGATTTCTCTACTCGCGCGCGTCGAGCCTTCGCTGCATAGAAAATTACCTCTTCCAGCGCTTTTCACTGTTGTATAGTATAATACTGGCCTATTTATTTACCTATTTATTTTTTGCCCTAATTCTGGTTGGCAAATTTTAATAACTTCACCACGATGGCAAGTCAAACTCAATAACGTGCCATCGCCTTGACAAAAGAACATATAAAATATAAAGATATATATATAAGTGAAATGTAATTGTAAATAAAGATAGGAAATCCAATTGTCGTATTAAAAAGCTGAAAATTTACAATACAAATCGTGTAACTTTTAGCGGAATTGGCTGTAGGCGGTTTATCTGCGCTCAGTTGGACGTTTATTGTTGGTGCCCGCTTTTGTTTACCTCTATCGCGCTTTACATCTCAAAAGGTAAAAAATTGCGGTGGTGATAGTTTTTACAAGCTTTTATCTAGCTTCTCTCCTCAATAAGTAATAGCCGTTCGTTCAATATAGGACATTAATTATCAGAGGTAGACGACATAGGTATCTTTTGCAAAACCACAATAATAGGGTATTTTACAGGTTTTTAAAAACTGTTGTACGTAAAACTATGAAGGACTCTATAAAAAAGTATGTTTAACATTCCATTACACATAGTGCATAAAGAAACAAAAACAAAAAAATTGATTTAAAAATCCCGCGAAAACGCTTTTCTTGACAATATACGTGGCAACAAGCAGGCGTGACGTCACCTGCTTATAAACTTTATACTATACTCACACTCGATACGCAACTATTTTTACAAGTAGTAGAAGTCATTAACCATTCGGCCAATCACAGTGGTTTACGTATAAAGTTGACAAAAAAAAAAGTATATTCTTTGTCGAATTTCTCTTAAATAACCAGTAGTTTTTCTTAACTAACTAAATAGTTGGTTTCCAAAATTCATATTCAATATGAATGCCATGAATAGATCCTATTTTTTAAATGCTGTCAAATACCCTGCTGGAATAGCCATCCTTAAAATTGCGGCGGCCTCTCTGATCTCATCTCGCATATCCATATTTCACATGTAGAGGTAATGGATTTTCAATCTCATAGTAGGTACATGCAGTCTTAAATGGAGTATTGATATTATAACTTTGCTGGTATAACTCGCCCGAAGGCATAAAAGTGTCATCAACCTGATAAAAATTCTCATCGTTGATCAAAAGTTCGTAAAAATATTGGAGATTTTTCCGATAAACTTCACTGATAGGCAGATATTTTATTAAAATAATCTTTATAGTACTTATTCATATATTAAACTTTTCGCCATAAAACGTCGTCAGATCTAACTACAGAGTTGCGAAACTACCAATGAACGAATCACGGAAGTGCGACATTATCAAATAGCGAATCACGGAAGTGCGACACATTAAATTGCGAATCACGGAAGTGCGTCATCTCGAAAGTGCGAATTTAATAGACCAAAAAGAGCATGACCAGAGAGATCCTCGTGGTTACACCGCTCGTTACACCAGTGTAACCACAAAGATAACCCTGGTACTCCGTGGTAAAAGCATACTCTGTGGTAAGATCAAATCGTCAACATCTTTATGATCTCCGATACCTACCCAATTTTTCTAGAACACGGAAAAATATAGTTAGACTAGCTGTTGCCCGCGACTTCGTCTGCGTTACCCGGATAAAAAGTACCCTATATGTGTTAATCCAGGTCATAGTCTATTTGTATGTCAAATTTAATCAAAATCCGTTCAGCGGTTTTTGCGTGAAAGCGGAACAAACATCCATCCATCCATACTTACAAACTTTCGCGTTTATAATATTAGTAGAATTATCAGTACCATAACTAAGTGCACAACTACCTAAAGATACTTACACTATTTGTTGTACAATGTTTTAGTTTATAAGAGCTTTTACCAAAATAAATTCAAATATACAGACCAACTCACTATTATACTGGACCTCCTAAGCATTTACAATGCCCCAGACAGCCATTTGAGTGATCATGCCGGCGATAGTACCAACCACGGACAGTGTCGGTCCCTGAATAATAAATCCAGTGTGGCAGAGAACCTAGTCCGACCATTAGTTAACTGTGGTACCAAATAACAAGTCCCGGAAATCATGTTATACTCGTACCTATGACTTTATACATAAGCGATCTGTCAGGGGACTTTGTTCACGGCTGTTTGTGAATTCCACGACCTTCCTCTTACATTGCTCTCACTAATTAAATTTGTTCTTTTCTAATTTAATCTGTCGTTGCTTCTGGGAATAAATGAAATCAGATAGTAAAGTGGTGTAAAACGCATGTGCTAACTGTTAGAAGTAATTCAAAATGTTTCCGTATTAAAACGGTTATAAAGTTCATATTTCAGGGGTTGTAGTAAAAATAAAAACCGGTCAAGTGCGAGTGGAGCTACTCGCGCACCGAGGGTTCCGTACAACACCACCACAGAACACAACATAATTAATTTAGAAAAAAAACTTTTTTGTCCGAGACCTTCAGCCCGAGACCGACTCACACTTGGCCGGTTTTTAGTATTTTTTGTTATTCTGTAGAGATTATTCTATAATCATACTAAGTTTGACGCTTGTATGTATTACCGTTTTTACGATAGAGCGTGAAGAAAAAACGTTGATAAAAATAAGTTTCTTGTTGAGAACCCCCCTTAATTTTTAACCTTTTGACATTGTTATATTTGTTAACAAATCCGCCGCAATAACGCATAATCTGAGAAAATTTCAACTAGCAACTATTTCGGTTCAAAAGTTACAGCCCTATATAGGTAGGACACACGGATGGACGGACAACGTAGGCTTAGTAATACGGTCCCATTTTCACCCTTTGGGTACGGAACCTTAAAAAGTAGCTGGCTAAATAACTATCTCGTTTAAGAAAGAATTTAAAAGAATAGCTTTTTAGCGACTACGCCAAGCCTACGCCGTAGCTCGTAGCATGCGTAAGATAAAACTAGATTTTAGATATATACATATTTTTCAAACTATTATAAATCTCATTTTATAACTAATATAAATTATATATCAATGGATTTATCTGTCGTTAAAAGAGAGACTAAAATATCAAAGTATAGAATTATTATTCTTTTTATCGTGTGGGCAGAGCCGAGGTGTAAGAGTTTTTTCAGACCACCTAACCTCTGACGTATTTTTATGTAACGACTACTACCACCAGAGATAGTAGCCGGGACCAACGGCTTAACGTGGCATCCGAAGCACGGAATCATCTTTCTTTTCAGACAATCAGGTGATACAGCCTGCAATGTCCTAACCAACTGGGGCAAAACGCACAAAGTGACATATCCATAGAATTATTGCATTGTATTCATTGCATCTTTAAAATAACATCTTTATATTATAAGTATTTAAAGAATCGTATTACGGTCCTCATCATCATCATCATCGGCCTATAAATGTCACACTACTGCAGGGCACAGGTTTGCCCTCAAGGTCTGCATATTGGTCATATAATCGTAAGTCAATCACGCGTGCTCAATGCGGGTCAGATCAGATCAGGGATTATAATTTCTTCTTCAGCCTATGCAGATAAATAAATAAATAATAAATAATAACGCTCACAGGCACATACATTGTAATGATCCCAAGGTAAGCCTCAGGCTTTTTGTTATGGGAATCATATAACAACGGCACAAACATATAACATCCATGACCGAACCGGGATTCGAACCCAGGACCCTGGTTTGGCAGTCCGGCGTGGCAACCATTACACCAAGCGGGTCGTCGATATTCTCGCCATTTTGAGAGCTGTCGGTATTTCGTACGAAAATTTGACAAACGCATTGGGATTGCACCATTTTTAGGGTTCCGTACCCAAAGGGTGAAAACGGGACCCTATTACTAAGCCTACGTTGTCCGTCTGTCCGTCCGTCCGTCCGTCCGTCTGTCCTACCTATTTAGGGCTGTTTTGAACCGTAATAGCTAGATAGTTGAAATTTTCTCAGATTATGCGGTATTGCGGCGGATTTGTTAACAAATAATAAAAATGTCAAAAAGTTAAAAATTAAGGGGGGTTCTCAACAAGAAACTAGTTTTTATCGACGTTTTTTCTTCAAGCTCTATCTTGAAAACAGTAACACATACAAGCGTCAAACTTAGTGTGATTATAGAGCAAACTCTACAGAATAACAACAAATACTAAAAACCGGCCAAGTGTGAGTCGGTCTTGCGCTAAAGGTCCCGGACAAAAAAAAGTTGTTTTTTCTAAGTTAATAATGTTGTGTTCTGTGGTGGTGTGGTACAGAACCCTCGGTGCGCGAGTAGCCCGACTCGCACTTGACCAGTTTTATTAAGTGTCCTTACCTATCCGGAACGCGTCGCTCACACTTAATAATTCGATAGTTAACATAATACTCGTATATACCAACTCGATTAAAAGAAATATGAAAGGTGTTAAAGATACCTTAGAATAGCTAGGGCTTGTGAGTACTTAAACCCTACCCTTTTACCCACCTAAATCTATATACCTATCTACCGAACAAGAGACATACGACGACAGAAATTTAATTTCACATGGGACCTTTAGCGGCAGACGAACTAAGCTAAGTTTATTATACATTATATTGATATTGCAATTTTATTTGCGTTAAAAGTAACATTATTTTCAATAAAGCAAGCGGAATGGGTTAATAATACTCTTTATCTAACATTATTGGGTTCCATTTAATGTGAAGGAGCTTCGATAGCGCGTTGTGGACTTGTGGAGCAATGAGCGTTTTTCTTTTGGTTTTCTAGGGGATCGATAGATGGCGCTACGGTCTGAGCGGATAAAGGTCAAAATTTCAAAAAGGGTTTCTCTAAAATAATTAAGAGGGAAAAGGTGATCAAAAAGATGCCAATGCATCTTTTAATCGAATATATAATTATTTGCGAATCATTTTAATAGAAAATTTGAAATTGTTTACGTCTGACATGGTTATATGGGCTCGATCCCTTAGCCTTAAAAAAATGGCAGGCACAGTCTTGACATGATTTTGACAGGATCTCGCGAACGTCTCTATGGAGCGATAAACATGCCATCTGTTCAGTTTTTAGGAACTAAAATAAATAAAGCAAATAAAAACGCTCAATGGAGAAAATGGAAATCGATGAACACTCAATCACAGCGGTCCGGGTTCGAATCCGCAAGAATGACATACCATGTATTATGATTTTTTCTAATTTATGTACTTACGTACATAAAAATCATTGAGAGCAGTCATGCTCTCAACGAAAAAGCAAAACACCGGGAGGAAACCTGCGTACGCTGAAGAAGAAATGACAATCCGCATTGGGCACGCGTGGTGGACTAACGCCCATACACCCTCTCTGAGGTTAGGCCTGTGGCCTGCAGTGGGGCGTATATTGTAGGCTGTTGATGATTCAGTGTGACGTATGACTTTGATTTCAAACTAAGTAATAATTTATTTTCTTTCTTTCGCTCACAAAAATAGTGTTAACGAAATCGTATCCCTTAGTCTCTTCCTACGGCATCCATGGGAAGAGAGAGGGGCGGTTGTATAATCTAAGTTGGGAACCACACGGTTTTTAAAAGAAAGAGCCTCGTTCATTACCACCCACTACATTATAATGTTGTGTAGTTGATCTCTGATTCTCATAATATTAGCTTTGCAGATTAAAGAGGTGGAGCTTCGGTATGGTAACGATCACCGAAGTTAAGCTATGTCAGGTCCGCTCAATCTTTGGATGGGTGACCGTTTATTGGTATTTTATCTCGAGCGTCTCCCGTGGTTCAGAAGGCACTTTAAGAAGTTCATCATCATCATCTCACTCAGCCGATGGACATCCACTGCTGGATATAGGCCTCCCCCAAGGATCGCTATAACAACCGGTCCTGCGCTGCCGCCATCCAACGGTTTCCCGCCGCCTTCACCAGGGTCGTCGGTCCACCGTGTGGGGGGCATACCCCGCTGCGCTGTCCGGTATGCGGTCGCCTCTTGAGAACTTTTTGGTCCCATCGGCCATCGGTTCTGCGAGCAATGTGCCCCACTGCCACTTTAGTTTAGCAATTCCTTGGAAATTCTTTAAGAAGTTGGTCGCGGAATATTCCGTCAGATGGCAGGGTAACTAATTGTTAAGCCAGGGCAGAGGCCAAGTAAGGAGGCTAGTATAGCCTCCACCAATCCACCCTGGGCCTGCATGGTGGAGTATAAGACCCTCTTATCTTTGAAAGGAAGCCTTTGCCCTGCTATAATTTTCCGCCTCAAAAATATATTACACATTGTAGGTAGTGTGTACTTTTTGAGGTTGATAGTACCACATAGTACTATGATTTAGTACTATTGAACAATATTTTTTGACTAGTCAACTCACAGAGCGTAGTAAAGAAGGAGGAGATATGAAGTATCGCCCTGCTATTTGACATCTTTTTTCGTGAAAAAAACCTGTAACTAGATATAATGCGGTTACAATCATAAAAAGGTCGCAAATATCCCCTGAGACATGAATCGCTCGGACCAATAATTCTATCATTTCAATTTATTAGAGACAGTAAAATACCATCTCAAAATACCACGGGGACAAGACTCTTTTTTGAAGAGTATAAGATCAGAAATTGAGTGAAATTTGATCTCGTTAAATATTTTTAAGAATTAAATAGAGAAAAGACTGAGAGTATGGACAGCATTTCTTACCTTTTTACCTATTACGGTTGCTGTATGTTTGCGTCCCTCATAAATAAAATTAAAGACTTCATTTCCTGTAACCTTATAATTAAAACACTTCTTTTTTTAATCATTCTATTTTAATCTGGTTCCAAAAATGAATCTATAAGGTAGAGTTTGAGATGAACCATTGATAATAAAAAATGTTTTTGCTCTAAATGTTTTTTATAAATCACTAGATGTTGCCCGCGACTTTGTCCGCACCGGCTCCCTTCATCGTAGCTAAAATACTATAATGCCAGTTTTTGAGTCTAATTATAAATACATTTTGAACACGAAAAGTTTCATCAAAATCGGTCCAATAGACTTTGCGTGATGGTCGAACACACACAGACTTTTCCGATTTCCTAATAGTGAAGGAAGATTAGGTACTAACAAAAAATTTGGTTCCTCCCAAAAATCAAGTACCAATTATATTATTATAATGTTAGCTAAAGTGGTTCTCAACGCCATACCTAAGAAGTCGTTATGTTCTGAAACCGGTAAAAAAGCAGAACTTCATTTTTTGTAACGAAAATGGCGGGAAAGGAATGGAAGCTCGCATCGAGGACAATGGCATGAAAATCAAGATAACTTCCTTCATGGATACAAAGGCAACAGGTTGAAGAAAAAGAAAACACACACTCCTTTGTTACAACGGCTTTCTTTAAAGATAAATTCGTAAGACATTTTAAGTACTAAGGTACTTACTTCTCATAAAACAGCACGATCGAAACTTTTTACTTACCAATCATTCTATCCCGCTTACAATTTCGGAAATCCTCACGATTATGTAATAGTTTAAAAGTTTCACTACGCGATCAAATTATACAAAACTAATTGAAGTTTGATGCTAAACTTTGAGATACATTACTTGGAGATCAAATAAGATTTAGATTAGATATTTCAAGGATCCTGTAATGAAAATGAATTTAAGGGATCGCGGGAAGAGAAGCTCTTGCTTAGAGTATCCCGAAGCGACTGAACCGAATCTGGAATCGTTTTTCCCTTTTCACATTTTCCATGAAAGCGTGAGTTTGGAAGGATACAGTGATCTGTCACCCAGCTTCTGGTTTTAACGCCATCTGTGTCTACTTCCTGTGAAACTATTCCACGTGGCGCCCTCTTAGAAGATTTTCCTGAACTAGTGTGTTGTACGGAGGACGAAATTTAGCTCGTAGCGTAAGTGTAGCTCGTTGAGGTAATATTAATTTGATTTTCCAACAGAGAGCGCTACGAGTACAATTTTTTTCAAACCGGCTAAGAGCGAGTCGGACTCTCGCACCTAGGGTTCTACCACCACACAATATATATATATTTTTTTTATATATTTTTTTTTTATGTTTATTTACTAACAAACAGTTTTCTTTAATTCAGTTCGGGATCCTTAGGAAGAGCCCGACTCATACAATGTCATGGTTAGAGGAGCGGCCAAATTAATTAATAGAATATTTCCGTAGGACTGAGTAGTATTTTACGGACAATAGGTATCTTTGCATTCAGTGAAGTTTCCTGAGTAGTAAAAATTACTTTATCACTTTCTCAATGGGGAGTGGGAAGTTATGACGTCATAAATTTTTTGTATAGGAGTAAAAAATATTTTTTTCTTGAACGTGTCGTGTGGGGTATCAAATGAAAGGACTTCATGAATACTGTTCTAAAAAATATGTTAAAATATACTACACTATTACATGCCATTACCTTTCAGCCACTTGTTTTCAAAAAATCCAAAAAGAAATTCAAAAAATACCAAGTTTTGCCTCCCCCAGGTCGGAAACGTCTGGATAATACGCCAAATAACTCATAACATCCTCATAATTATCTAAGGCCAAGAAAGGTTCTTTTTTTTAGTGGTGTATTTGCGAAATACAGCACTAAGAGCGCTTACAGACGAGCGACAGTTGTCTGCGACAGCTCGCGACAGAGTCGCGCGACCGTCGCGCGACCGTGACGTAGGTATAGTCTGAGAGCACAAGTCTTGTTCTTGAGAGATTTCAGTTTGAAGAAAACGGAGGCTAAAAAATAACATGGTTGATATTTCGGGTTTTTATTAGGGATGCAACGATTACGAAGCCGTGCATCGTTTTGCATCTGTAATCGTAATAATTACGGTTAATAACGATGCAATGCACCGTAGTAAGAATCGTACGATTATGAAATCAAATTGAAAACGTCAATCGGATTGCACTTGTTGACAAATACCAGAACTGAATACTAGATTTCAGAGCAGAAAAACAACTTTAAAAAAATCGGATCTCTCGCTGCCATTTTAGCTCATTCTGAGCTAAATCTGACTTTTTTTGGCCAAATTTGACTATCATTTCGTTATTTTTTAAATTCTATCTAGGTCTATGATTTGATTTTCGGTTTGAAGTATTAAATACATTCTCGTTCTCGCGATATCTCATCCATATTTTAAAAGATTAATCTCCCTCGTAAATCGAACGAGATATCACTTGATTAACGAGATTATACAGAATCATATTCCACATAGTGTTTTTCAAATAAAATTGGCCTGTACGCAGCCAAAAATCATAATCTTGATACAGTGAACCTTTGATTTCGATCTCAAATCAGTAGAAAAAGTTACAAAATCTTGTAATTTTTTAAAGTTTTTTTTTAATGATTAAACTTTCCTTGGAATGCAAAGAAACACTATGAGAACTCATTCTGAGGATAATCTCAACCAAATTTGTTTAAATAATCGTAATGCATCGGTTATCGTAATAAATAACGATTAATATCGTAATCGTAATCGTAATCGTAATGGCCGAATCGTTGCATCCCTAGTTTTTATAAGTTTTTCGTAGATTTTGGTTTCTTTAGATAATAGATAATCCAGAATTGATTATCTTCATCATCAAGTCCATAAAATATTACAGACTGGTAAAAATAGGGCAATTATAATATACATATATATATATATATATATATATAGTTAATTTAACATTGATAGTAATAAAAATTGGCCCTATAGTTAATTAGTTATGATATAATACTTAATACAACACTAATAATCATAACACATAATATTATACACATAAATATTTATAAATACGTATACAGGGTGTAACAAAACACCCTAGTAATACTTAAGGGGGTGCTTCAGACCATCAAACTGAACAACTTTCACTATGGAGCCAACATCGAAATCGAGAAAAAAAACAGTTTTTTCATACAAAACTACAGTACCGTCTCGACTAAAATGTATGGGACGGCAGATTTTTTTTATTTTTTCTCGACATTGGCTCCATAGTGAAAGTTGTTCAGATTGATGGTCTGAAGCACCCCCTTAAGTATTACTAGGGTGTTTTGTTACATCCTGTAATAGGATGTTACAAACTACCAAAAAAACTGTTTTGGATATGGAGGGCTATCTCTCAGACTATACAACACTAGGTCACGGTCTTCAACTGTCGCGCGACGGTCGCGCGACCCTGTCGCGAGCTGTCGCAGACAACTGTCGCTGTTCTGTAAGAGCCCTAACTCACCCGTTTGGGTCTCGTCTGTGGTCTCGTTGATGTCTTTTGTTGGAATCAACCACAGATGCGGCAGTACAAACGACATCAACGGCGTATTTAGGCGGGGGCACAGTTTATTTAATAGTTAGAACCCTTAGAACCACAAACTTATATATTTTAGAACCGTTCACTCAGCCCGATTTTTCGAATTTCGTACGCGCGCTACAGGAACGGAAAATAAAATGCGCCTTATGTCAATGAGCGACGATGCACCCCACGGTGGGGTCCGGCTGTCAAACCTATCTGAGCTGTGGAGTGAGACAGGCCTGGCGGGGGGGGGTGCGTTCATTTTCTTAGAAAAATCTATAAGAGTTTTTTTAGGGTTCCGTACCCAAAGGGTGAAAACGGGACCCTATTACTAAACCTACGTTGTCCGTCCGTCCGTCCGTCAGTCCTTCCGTCTGTCCGTCTGTCCGTCTGTCCGTCTGTCCGTCTGTCCGTCTGTCCGTCTGTCCGTCTGTCCGTCTGTCCGTCTGTCCGTCTGTCCGTCTGTCCGTCTGTCCGTCTGTCCGTCTGTCCGTCTGTCCGTCTGTCCGTCTGTCCGTCTGTCCGTCTGTCCGTCTGTCCGTCTGTCCGTCTGTCCGTCTGTCCGTCTGTCCGTCTGTCCGTCTGTCCGTCTGTCCGTCTGTCCGTCTGTCCGTCTGTCCGTCTGTCCGTCTGTCCGTCTGTCCGTCTGTCCGTCTGTCCGTCTGTCCGTCTGTCCGTCTGTCCGTCTGTCCGTCTGTCCGTCTGTCCGTCTGTCCGTCTGTCCGTCTGTCCGTCTGTCCGTCTGTCCGTCTGTCCGTCTGTCCGTCTGTCCGTCTGTCCGTCTGTCCGTCTGTCCGTCTGTCCGTCTGTCCGTCTGTCCGTCTGTCCGTCTGTCCGTCTGTCCGTCTGTCCGTCTGTCCGTCTGTCCGTCTGTCCGTCTGTCCGTCTGTCCGTCTGTCCGTCTGTCCGTCTGTCCGTCTGTCCGTCTGTCCGTCTGTCCGTCTGTCCGTCTGTCCGTCTGTCCGTCTGTCCGTCTGTCCGTCTGTCCGTCTGTCCGTCTGTCCGTCTGTCCGTCTGTCCGTCTGTCCGTCTGTCCGTCTGTCCGTCTGTCCGTCTGTCCGTCTGTCCGTCTGTCCGTCTGTCCGTCTATCAGTCTGTCCGTCTGTCCGTCCGTCCGTCTGTCCTACCTATTTAGGGCTGTAACTTTGGAACCGTAATAGCTATCCAGTTGAAATTTTCTCAGATTATGCGTTATTACGGCGGATTAGATAAAAATGTCAAAAAGTTTAAAATTAAGGCGGGTTCACACCAGAAACTAGTTTTTATTAACGTTTTTTCTTCACGCTCCATCGTAAAAACGGTAATACATACAAGCGTCAAACTTAGTGTGATTAGAGAGCAAGCTCTACAAAATAATAACAAATACTAAAAACCGGCCAAGTGTGAGTCGGTCTCGCCCTAAAGGTCCCGGACAAAAAAAGATTTTTTTATGAGTTAATAATGTTGTGTTCTGTGGTGGTGTGGTACGGAACCCTCGGTGCGCAAGAAGCCCAACTCGCACTTGACCGGTTTTATATATAAATCATTCTTAGGCCGGATTCGACCAAACTTTGATTTATAGAAGAGTAACTACAGGGTGAAATTGATATCATTGGCATCCTTTTAAACTAAGAGTCTACCCATCAAACTGAACAACTTTTACCACGGGAGCAAACCAATCGGAGCAGAAAAAAAATCTGCTGTTGCATACATTTGAGTCGACTAGGCATTGAAGTTTAGTATGGAACAGCTGATTTGTTAGTTGCTCCGATCGGTTTGCTCCCATAGTAAAAGTTGTTCAGTTTGATGGATAGACTCTTAGCTAAAAAGGATGCCAATGATATCAATTTCATATATACAAGGAACAAATTTACTCTAGTTATTTACTCCGAAATAACTCCGTTTGTGACTATTTGTGCTCTACCACACAAACGAACAACTTAACAATTCTCTTTTTTCTGCAATACTTTTATTTTATCCAGGGTACCATAATCCGGTCCCCGGCAAAGGCAATAGAACAAAGGTGATTTTATTAGTAAAATAGTTAAACTCTAAAATAAAACTGTTATCGGTAGCTACCGAATATAAAAAACCAGTCTTAGAAAAATTAGAAACTAAAGTAAAATACTATACTTTTTTGCAAATTACGGTAACTCAGTTGTTTGTGTAAGCAACGCATATTATTTTGGGACTTATTTTGCTGAAGAAGTAGCAAGAAAACATCGCTGCAAATGTCTTTAATGATTACTATAAACAATAATGAACAAAAATCTGCATAAAAGTGTGTAAAAAAAGACTTATAGAATTTATACAATAAATGAAAATAAAATTTTGTCCACATTGTACCCTGAATAAAGGTACACACGGCGACAGAACAACCTACCCATAGTTGAACTCTATGTTCATGGACATAAGGTCGAACTATGGGTAGGTTGATCTGTCGCCGTGTGTACCAAGTTCAAATAAAAAAAAAAAAAAAACCGTCCAAACCATAACCAATGGTGTGTAAACAAACTCCATAATGTCACAAATAAAACCTATTTAAAAGTTATATGAAAATGAAGCTTCGAATTTTTCTTCGTATTTTTGTATTCAACAGTACTTGACTAAAGTAAGAGCTAATCTGACCAACGGGAAAAAAAATTCCCGTTGGCCAGACTAGTCTGACCAACGGGAAACACTCATTAATTTTTTTTCGCTTATCTATGGTCCAAACACATAATATCCTTCAGAGGAATGATCTATTTATTCTAAAGCATAGAGACCGCATCAATTTACGATTGTAGTTAGTCTTTTTTGTCTTATGACGTACCTTTAATAGTAGAAGGAGACGGAACTATAGATATTTGTTTATGCGGCTGTCCACTATTTTTCCTGCTAGTGTGTGACCGTAAACATTAGGGAAAATGTCACTTGGTCATCTTTTGTCCATACTACTTGAAATCACACACTCAAACACTAACGTCAAAAAAGTGGACATTCTTGCAATGGTATGGCTCCCTCTATATGCATTTAGGTATAATCTCTTTGTCTAGAGGCAAGATGACGTTACTAACAGTACTGCTAATTCAAATCAGTCTGCGTCTGGACGAATTTAAAAAGCGGGGACTTCCCGGTTTTATCTATTCATTGAAGTTAGCTACTAACAATTTAAAAACACAGTCTAAATTTAATATTTTTATTATCGTCTTTACTTCCTAACCGTTGCCGTTGGTGTGTATGTAAGCGATCGTGTATCTTTTGAACTTCTTGACGGATTGAAGTTTTTCACAATATACTCGTACAGGTTGTAAGAAAAAGTATCATTAACATTTAAACTACATACTCTACCCATCAAACTGAACAACTTTTATTATGGGAGCAAACCTGTCAGAACAAAAAAGAAATCTACCAATCTATCTATCTATCTCACAGATTACCCCCAATAGATACCGCATAATGAACATTTTGTTCACGCTCGAAGTCACCATTTTTGGCGGTAGGTGCGGGTAGCGGGGCACGAAACGGTGCAACGTGATTGGCCGTTTCAAGGTCACACTACTTCTAGCTCGCTCACTCGCGTTGCTTATATCAGTGAAAAATCATAGATGTGTAGCGAGCGTCGGCGGCCCTGTATGCGGTATCTATTGGGGGTAATCTGTGATCTATCTCTATCTATCTATCTTTAATTTGATTTAAAAAAGAAATCTACTTTTTCATACATTTGTGTCGTGTGGGCATTACATTTTAGTATTGGAACAGCCTGGGAACAGCAGATTTTTTATGCGTTGACAGATTTGCTTCCATATTAAAAGTTGTTCAGTTTGATGGTTAGACTCTTAGTTTAAGGCGCTGTCCTATTGCCATCGCACGCGCGATCATGCGTCCGTCCGATGAAAATGATCGTGCGATCGTGCGATCAAACATAGGAATCAGTACTGACTGTCCTAATTTCGATCGCGCGATCATGCGATGCGATCGATTTGTTCTATTTTCGACGCACGATCGTGCGATCGTGCGATCAAACATAGGAATCAGTACTATAAATAACGCTCACAGGCACATACATTGAAATGATCCCAAGAAAGCACTACTTATAGGCTGTTTACTGACTGTCCTAATTTCGATCGCGCGACCGAGGAGCGCGACGAGGCAAGGGTGTACCTACACTCAGCGGGACCCCGTGTCCTAGAACTTGTTCTATACAATTTGTTCTAATTTCAAATATTATTGATTTCAAACATATTACAGCCATTGGATAACGCACTTCCCCGGTTTGGAAGGGTTCAAGTCCGGCTCGAGACTGAATTTTTCAATCTTTAATTTGATTAGAATTTGTTCTATCGAATCCAATTAGAAATAAAATGTGTTCCGTCAAAATGGGAGAATGGCATAGGCAAAGTTTTTTTTTGGTCTTTACGACTAGAATTCGAGTTTCAACAACAACAAAAAATGAAAACCGACTTCAAAGTAAAAAAGTTAAAAATAATATTTCAGTTTGACTTTTACGTTCGAATCTATAAGAAAATTAATATTTTGTTTTATCGAAGTTTGATAAAGGTGAGAAATAAAACCTTTGGCCTTAATAATTAAACTCAAGTTGTTTTATTAAAATAATCAAGCACTGTTGTACAAGTAAGAAAATAACATTGTCTACAATTGTATCATGGACAAACTTTTTCTATCATCAACCGTTGTCGAGATATCTGTCTATTACTATTTTAATTAATAATTTTTTGCAAATATCTCATTTCGTATGCATCAAATCGTGAATAAAGTTATAACAAAACTTGTAGTACATAACATTATCTACATTTGTATGCTCTACAAACTTTTCCTATCATCAACAATTTTCGTGATATCTGTCTATTACTATTTAATTAATTCGTTTTTGCAAATATCTCTTTTCGTATGCATCAAATCGTGAACAAAGTTAGAACAAAACTTGTAGAACATAACATTGTCTATAATTTTATTTTTAAGAAACTTTTTCTATCATCAACAATTTTATAGATATCGGTCTATTACTATTTTAATTTATTCGGTTTTGCAAATATCTCTTTTCGTATGCTTCAAATCGTGAACAAAGTTAGAACAAAACTTGTAAAACATAATGTTGTCTACAATTGTTTTTCAAACAAACTTTTTCTATCATGAACCGTTTTCGAGATATCTGTCTATTACTATTTAATTAATTCGTTTTTGCAAATATCTCTTTTCGTATGCATCAAATCGTGAACAAAGTTAGAACAAAACTTGTAGAACATAACATTGTCTATAATTGTATTTTTAAGAAACTTTTTCTATCATCAACAATTTTCTAGATATCTGTCTATTACTATTTTAATTTATTCGTTTTTGCAAATATCTCTTTTCGTATGCTTGAAATCGTGAATAAAGTTATTACAAAACTTGTAGAACATAATATTACCTACAATTTTATCCTTAACAAACTTTTCCTATGATCAACGATTTTCGAGATATCTGTCTATTACTATTTTAATTAATTCGTTTTTGCAAATATCTCTTTTCGTATGCATTAAATCGTGAAAAAGTTACAACAAAACTTGTAGAACATAACATTGTCTATAATTTTATATTCAAGAAACTTTTTTTATCATCAACCTTTGTCGAGATATCTGTCTATTACTATTTTAATTAATTAGTTTTTGCAAATATCTCTTTTCGTATGCATCAAATCGTGAACAAAATTATGACAAAACTTGTAGTACATAACATTATCTAGAATTGTATGCTACATAAACTATTCCTATCATCAACAATTTTCGAGATATCTGTCTATTACTATTTAAATTAATTCGTTTTTGCAAATATCTCTTTTCGTATGCATCAAATCGTGAACAAAGTTGTTACAAAACTTGTAGAACATAACATTGTCTATAATTGTATTTTTAAGAAACTTTTTCTATCATCAACAATTTTCTAAATATCTGTCTATTACTATTTTAATTTATTCGTTTTTGCAAATATCTCTTTTCATATGCTTCAAATCGTGAACAAAGTTATTACAAAACTTGTAAAACATAATATTGTGTACAATTGTTTTTCAGGCAAACTTTTTCTATCATGAACCGTTGTCGAGATATCTGTCTATTACTATTTTAATTAATAATTTTTTGCAAATATCTCGTTTCGTATGCATCAAATCGTGAACAAAGTTATAACAAAGCTTGTAGTTCATAACATTATCTACAATTGTATGCTATACAATACACTATACAAACTATTCCTATCATCAACAATTTTCGAGATATCTGTCTATTACTATTTTAATTAATTCGTTTTTGCAAATATCTCTTTTCGTATGCATCAAATCGTGAACAAATTTAAAACAAAACTTATAGAACATAAAATTTTCTATAATTGTATCCTTAAGAAACATTTTTTATCATCAACCGTTGTCGAGATATCTGTCTATTACTATTTTAATTTATTCGTTTTAGCAAATATCTCTTTTCATATGCTTCAAATCGTGAACAAAGTTATTACAAAACATGTAAAACATAATATTGTCTACAATTGTTTGTCAGGCAAACTTTTTCTATCATGAACCGTTGTCGAGATATTTGTCTATTACTATTTTAATTAATAATTTTTTGCAAATATCTCGTTTCGTATGCATCAAATCGTGAGCAAAGTTGTAAAAAAACTTGTAGTACATAACATTGTCTACAATTTTATATTCATTTATTCATTATCATTTATTCAATTTATTCAACAACTTACACTAACAGTACAACCACTACACATGTAAGCTTTAGTCATTTGATAAGTTAAATTACATTATTTCATAGATTAATATTTCATTAAATTACTAAAACTTTATAACATTTAGAATATATTAAATTAGAAATTAGAAATAGACATGCATGTCAAAGAATATTAGTGGAATATTAGATTACATTTGTAGTCAGATATAATTACTTAATTATACATGTCAAAATATTATAAATAGTTAAGAGCGATGGGGGCAATATCCACCACAGAGCTTCTAGCTGATACTGAACCTAAATATCGTCCGGCTGATAGTAGGAGCCTAGATTCCGAGTCCGCAAAAATGTCCACCAGATCAAGGTCTACAATAGTGTTCATGAGCTTCAAGGCCTCGTACAGTGGTGTATGAGACATGGATACAGTTTTTGTTTTAGGTACCGCAAAAAGTGGATGTTGGCGTGGACGAAGGGCATGTCCTTGTACTATGGGTACGTTAAGTGGGACGTAGGCCAGAAGAAAGGGGTTGGTAATTTCACCGCGAATCATCCTAACGAAATACCTCAATAAGGCCAACTTCCGTCTGACTTCAAGGGAAACGTAATTCACCATGCCCAGAACAAATAGTGTGGGATACATGTAAGGGTAAGTACCCGTAAACCTTACGATACAGAAATCGGGTGAATGACTTCTGTATGCGCTCCAGAATTAGGATATACTGGTCTGCACATGGGCTCCAAACAAGCGAGTTTGTTTCCAACCTACTTCGCACAAAAGCATTGTAGAGGATGCAAATAGCTTCGCGGCAATCAAAATACCGCGACTGGCGCATGACAAAACCTAAGCATCTTCTCGCAGCGTTGGATGTCTCAATAATGTGGTGACAGAATGACAACTCCGTATCAAACCAGGTACCCAGATCTTTCATGATGGAAACGCGCTTTAGCGTCTCCTCCCCAACCACATACGAACACATTATAGGATTATACTACACATACTATTCCTATTATCATTAATTTTCGAGATATCTGTCTATTACTGTTTTAATTAATTCGTTTTTGCAAATATCTCTTTTCGTATGTATCAAATCGTGAACAAAGTTATTACAAAACTTGTAAAACATAACATTGTGTACAATTGTTTTTCAGACAAACTTTTTCTATCATGAACCGTTGTCGAGATATCTGTCTATTACTATTTTAATTAATATTTTTTTGCAAATATCTCGTTTCGTATGCATCACATCGTGAACAAAGTTGTTACAAAACTTGTAGAACATAACATTATCTACAATTTTATTTTTCAAGAACTTTTCCTATCATCAACCGTTGTCGATATATCTGTCTGTTACTATTTTAATTATTCAGTTTTTACAAATATCTCGTCTCCTATGCATAGGATTGTAAACAAAGTTTGTACAAGCGTAAAGACCATTAAATTTCCAACAATTTTGTTCATAACAAATTTTTTTCTATCACTTACCATTGTCGAGATATCTGTCATTTTTGTTATATTATAAAAGTGGTCTGATTCTGGAAAGGTGACCGATCCGCCATATAAGACCGGGTTTTTCGTGATGGGTAAAGTGTGTTCTTTCGATCAAAGTTGGTTTCACATTTCCTATATGTTTAGGCCTAAGACCTATTTTTTTTATTTTCAACCCCAGTCTGATTTTGTACGGTGACCGATTTGAGAATAACTAAATCTGCTGTGGTGTTCTCCTAAGAGGGCTCTTTCTTAAAATGCGTCCAGTTCGTTTCCTATATATTTAGGCCCAGACCCCATTTTTTCGCGATTATCTTACCGCTGTAAAAAAAATCAGTGACCGCTTTGAGTCATAAGACCGAGGCTAAATGATGTACTTTGGCGTCTATTTTCGAGCTAGACTGAATCCAGCTTTCCTATAATTATAATACGTTTAGGCCCTAGACCGTTGGTGGCTCTGGATCTAATTCTTCCATTTTGACGGATTTTTTTTATTTCTAATTGAATTCGATAGGACAAATTCGGAACTAAATCCCATACATACTCGCATCGTTCTAGGACACGGGGTCCCGCTGAGTGCAGGTACACGAAGCAAGGGAGGGTGATCGATCGCATCGATCGCATCGCACCAAATTAGGACACACGTTTTTTGATCGCGCGATCGGTTTCATCGCGCGATGAGATCGCATCGCACCATCGCGCGTGCGATGGCAATAGGACACCGCCTAAAAGGATGCTAATGATATCAATTTCACCCTGTAGTGTAAACTTAAATAGGTGATTCGGATCATCATCAAACAAAACAACCAATATTTAAGAAGCGAAAAAAACATTGGCTGTTCCATAGGAAAATGTCAATAGCTACTCGATCCAAATGTATGGAAATACTGTTTTTTTCACGATTTTTATGTTGGTCCCATAGTCAAAGTTTATATTTCAGTTTATTGAACTTAATTTTATAGATTTGGATATAAAACTATCGGATCCTGCAAAGGTTACAAAATAGGTTGAAGAATGATACATGCTGATGACTTCGTCCGCGTGGAGTTCGGAAAACCCCTAGTATCCTACCTATGTTACTTCTAATACCTCCAAAAATATGTGTGAAGAGTTTCATGATGATCGGTTAAGTAGTTTTCGCGTGAAAGCCTAACAAAAAAACTTACTACATTCACATTTATAATATTAGGGATTAGCGGCGCCCGCTACTTTCTACGCGTAGACCACTAACTTTAAATACTCACGAGCTTTTACCCGCGACTTCGTCCGCAAATTATTAATAAATTATATACCAGATTTTAAGTCAGATGTTACGCTACCAAACAAAAAAAGTTTCATCAAAATCGGTTCAGTAGTTTTTGCGTGATACTCGAACAAACAAACACCCAAACAAACAAACAAACAAACTAAATTCTTTTTTCAAATTTACAGTTTTATAATAGTCAAGATAATTAACATTTGATTGAACCGATTGGAATGAAATAAACCCTAAATGTTAATCCAAACTAAGGCCTCCATGCTTTCGTGAAAACTCCATCCAAATCGGTTCTTTACGTGATGCATGCAGAAACAATCAGATGAACAGGTAGACAGACACATAGACAACAATTTTAAAAATGGTTCAATGCATTTCATTACGTATCCTAAACTCTTTTCAATGTAAATCCACGCTAAGTTTAAAATATGTATAGATATAGACAATTTCGTTACTAAGGTACAACCTTAATATAAATATTCAATGACTTTTTATAAATTGCCACTTTTGTATTGACTAGTAAAGTTTTTCACAAAAATTTAATTTAACTTTTGAACCATTTTAATTCATTCCCGGACATGTGTAAATTGTGTATGTTGCCAAAACTGTTGGATATCAACCCCACTACCCCTCGTCCATTTTGAACAACTACATCTGGGTCCTGAATACATTTTATAATGATGATGATACCTAGATTGCTTTCCGTTCATTACGTTACAAACAATGATTAATTACCAAATCTGTATAGATGATCAAGTTTGGGGTAAATTTTCAAACTTCTGTAGGTATATTACCAGTTCCTCTCATCGTAATTGATAATTTCCTTTGTGTTTAACATCAAACTACTCCTTAGTTCTAGCAAGTGAACTTCGACATCTGTACCCCGTTAATCTTTCCTAATGCCCATTGGAACCTTTTAATTGTTTCCCCAGAGCTTTCTCTCACGAAATCCATTAATGGCATTCCCTTTCCTAATATATTATACTAATCTTCGGCTAAATCAACACTGATCGGTTAAAAAAAGGTTTCAAATTGTTGTCTTGTACATTACCTCAATATACCTTTTAAGCTTATGTATACGCATAACATTATTATTATCATCACCATCATCATCAACTTGTCAAGCATAATCTAATTCGTCCACTGCTGACAAGGCGCGCCACAAAGCTATGTCCTCAGCTACGCCTCGGCCTCGGCCTTCCTCATCTCTCTCTTCTTCCTCGTCATTCCTCGCTACTGTTCCAGGGGTGTATTTACAAATATTGCGCCCCTGGGCAAATATATTTGGACACCCCCCCCATAAGTGCAGCTTACTCAGGTAGGCGGGCTCATCCGTAGCCATGATTTGTGCCGGTAAAAGTTCTAAGGTTTTAAGATATTTAAGAATTGACCGACAAGAGTTGTCGGTTAACTACTTGCCACGAATTATATCCAAATCTAGAGCGACCGAACGTGCTCAAAATTTGACAGACCTGTGATCAGAATTGTGTTTTGCATAAGTAGCAACAAAATTTAAAATATGAAGTGAGTGAAGGGAGCTCGAAATTTTTCCGCTATACGACTTGGTTGTGCTAGAATTCACTCTTATCAGTCCATGTAAGAGCTCGAAATTTCTCAACACTATCAGTTGGCTATCTCTGTCTACGCCCCCCTTGAACCGGCCACCCTTGCCCATTTTGCCCTTAGGAGAATACACCTCTGTACTGTTCTCATGTCGTCAGTCCAGTGTGGGTCGGATGGGTCCCACATTACGCCTGCAATTTCGTGGTCTCCATTCTTGAACTCGGACGCTATCGGTTGTGAGTTCTTCGGCAGATATTGCCACTTCAGTTTCCAAATTTATTATAGAGCTATATGAAAACCACATTATAACCTGTTTTGAACACCAAAATAGGCCTATAACAATTACTTAGGTTTGCTCCCATAGTAAAAGTTGTTCAGTCTGATTACGGGGAGGGGAGAAAAATCCTACCTATGGCTGGATACGTGCTTGCTAACGACAAGTACGAAAATAAACCTGTTATAAATGTAAACTCAACAATGCATTACATAATTATGGTTAAAAACGATAAGTCTAAATATGCTTTGTATATTGTAGACAAATATCAGTTGAAACTGTCAAAGCTATAAATATGATACTTAATTAGCTTCAAATACCTACCAATTTAATTAAGCAGTACCGTACCTACATTATAAATGAAATACAGGAAGGTGGTAGAAGAAACCTGTAAGATGAAACAGGCATGGTGTTCACCACTTTGAAAAAATAATGTATGTATATTACCATGTCCCGAATTGCGTCAATGCAAATAAGACCTCAATTTGGTATACAACAGAAGGCCATGCTAAGACCCTGGCCACGTGGATTACAGGAAACGTGATTGAAGATAAACAATACTGCCATTTCAGATTTACCAGCCACGGATCTAGGGTTTTTCCGAGCAGGGGCAAAAACTTTTTGGCACCCCTCCCCTTCAAGGGAGTAGTAAATAATTTTTTCCCAGAGAGACCAGGTTCACGTTAATTAGTTAGGTCATTGCAATAATACTTACCTAAAACTTAGAGGGAGCGAAGCGAGCTCGAGATTTTACTGCAATATGTTTAGCTCGTCGCAATAATTATGATCCAAAATATGGATCGAATTCTGCAATAGGGTATGACTAAATGACTAGGAAGCTTTAATACAATATCAAGCCAGGAGCCGATTTTTTTTTTTGCTATAGTTTCAAGTCGTTGCTATAAATTATTTTCACACCACCCGCTCGAAAATGGAACATTATATGTCATGTAACTCGAACCTAAAGCAAGTCATTATAGCCCTGGGCCTAGCCGGGCAATAATATTGTACTGAATTTCATTATAACCCGCTGGTCAATAATGAGATTTGAATATGGAACCGCATCCACAGATTATTTAATAGTTACTACGATCCTTACTTAAAATTCGTATGAAAACCTGTGATGAAAACTAATTATGGAGACAGGCACCAAAAAGAACTTAATTCGAAATTTGAACTGGCCACCACGAGTATTGAACACAAAAAAAGAAAAAAAGGCGCGAATCATAAAGGTATCATCTTTATGGCGCGAATACTGCATATCTCTGTACTTGCTCTGTACCTATTATTGCCTTCCTATTGCTACGAACAAAGTAATAAAAAAATATTACATTGTCTTTCCACAACTGGAGTGCGATTTTTGAATCTCATTCACTGAGTTCAGCAGTTGAAAATGTCAAAATTACTATGGAAATACGCATCTTTCTACTGCTGATTTGACTTTCAAAAATCGCACTCCTGGAGTATGACTTTTTAATGTCAAATCAGCAGTAGAAAGATGCACGTCTCCGTAGTAATATTCACATTTTCAACTGCTGAGTTCAAAGAAAGTTTCAAAAATCGCACTCCAGGAGTGCGATTTTTGAATCTCATTCGATGAGTTCAGCAGTTGAAAATGTATGGAGATGCATATCTCCATAGTTGCTTTGACATTTACAACTGCTGAACTCAGCAAATGAGATTCAAAAATCGCACTCCTGGTCTAATGTTTCAAATATCTACTTTCACTTTTAATATAAACTATTGAACACTAATACTTTGTTATAAACTCTAATAAAAGAATTGGTTTCTAACCATAGAGAATTTACACGCTCCCCTGGGTTTCTAACAGTATTGCTTTTTATTTTCTCGCGGAGGGTGTGAAAAGTAGAGTATGGTCCTCGGGGATAAACGTGTTTTCATCTTGGGCGAGCTTGAACCCCTCGCTTCACTCAGGATTCTAGTCTTAACTCCCTCGCTTCGCTCGGGAGTTAACTCTAAACTCCCTCGCTACGCTCGGGAGTTAACCCTAGAATCCCTCGTTACGCTCGGGATTCAATATCGCGCCCGTGATGAAAGACACTGCTTTATCCCCTTGGTACATAATCTACTATTGTCAAACTCTTGATTTTGGCGCCCCTCTAACCTGCCGCCCGGGGCGTGGGCCCCGGTTTGACCCCCCCAAGATCCGGGGCTGATATTTACGAGAAAATGTCTCTTCTCTAAAAATAATATCATTTTCATTTCCAAATCCCTAGAGATAATAAATAAAATTACTTGATGACAGCTAATAATATCTTGAGTCTTGATAATTCTCGGCTGCAAGATTAGATTACACTTAAATTGCAGATGTATTTTTAGATTATTAATTATCATTATTTATGAAGTTCAGATGATCCACTCAAAAAATTTACCTGCTGATGAATAGAAGGTGATAAAAATCCAAGTGAGCAGTGATAGACGTACCTACGTAATAGCGCATAGGCAAAATGAGCACTCGGAGAAAGTGGTAGGGATTTTCACGCAGGTTGATGTGATGTGATGGATGACGTATAAAAGGAGACTGATCGGCCAATGGCGATTGCGCAATGACTGCCTCCCGCTTTTTCCCGGCTGAATAGACCCATATTTGATTTCTGCGCATTCAAGGTCATCGCTCATATCATGATTATGATTCGTTGTTATGTTATGTTACTTATTAATTTAAGTACCTACAGAGTTTGAAATAATTTGCAGGTGTTATGGAAACTGGTGTAATAATAGACAAGGTTAACCACAAGATGTGTAACAAATTTTCTTTTGAAGTAGTGAACGAAGGTCAGCCATGGAAAGATAAGACGGTGTGGATGAACTTGGTCTGGAACCTAGTTTGGAATGCTTTGATTAGACAAAGATAAAATAAGAAGCCTAGACGTTAATGACATGCCGGGCCACGTGTAACTCTAATCAGTAGGGCACAAGGACGCCAATGTGTTTCACGCCAACACATAACCATGCATCGATAAGTAGTGGAGGTCATAAAATAAAATGAGGATGATATGAGTGCAGGCGCAGTGGACGGGACGCGCATTGAGGTTCGCCGAGCGGCGAGTGGAGTGCGTAGCGGCGGGAGGGCGGACGAGTGCGCGGTCGCGGTCACACGACGCCACTTCTCTATCAGCGCCCTCCTCGCCCTCCGCCGCCTCCCGCGGCCAGCGCGGCGCCCGCTGAGCGGAATTCGCACGAGCGAAGCGCCTCGCGACGCGGTTCAGTGTACGTGCGACCGCTCGCGGCCGAGGACGTATTGCCGCGCCACGCGTTCACACCTGCTTATTACGCAGTATTCAACGTCTCCGACCGCGTGGACTTTTCCTAAACAACTCCCAAGTGCTCCCAAGTCTCTTAAGCCTTATCAGGAACTCGGAAAACTTGTGCTCAAAGTTTTAACTCCTTATTAGTTCCAGTGATAAGTCTTATCAGTGTGGAAAAGTTACGTTAAAGTGCGAGCTGAACTCGAATGGACACCGGAATTTGCGCAGTGGCAAAATCTTTGGGACTGTGACGCTAGTAAGCGATACGAAACAGTGTTTCGGGCCACGTTACAAGGTTATCGCGCCTCTAGCTAGCCAGTGATGAATTGGAAAATCGGCGCGTAGTCGCTCACGTGGTGCGCGCCCCGCCCCCGCCTCGCTCCGCACTTATATTTAGCGAAAATCGCCTCTCGGGAGCGGTCCGACGGCTGCCTCCCTGCGCACATAGCTGTTTATGAACGTTAGCGAGACGCCACATGTTATTGGCTTCGAATAACAGAGCAGATAAGGAGAAGACAGATAACCTCTCCGGATCGCGGCCTCAGTCCGTCGACGTTCTGGAATCGAAAAGAGTTTTAATAAATCAGAAACCGCGTTAAGATGCTAATGGCTATGGTTGGCATGCGCCGCTGAGCGCACGGTTCGACACACCCACCGAAATATTCCACTGTTGCGCTAGATTGAGGCGACGAGATGTCTATTCAGGGGGGCGGTAGTTACCAAAGTCCGTGGTCGCCTCAGACTGGGCTCGCGGAGCTGGAGGGGGCGATGGGTGAGATGGAGCCCTTAAGCGAGCTGACCGAGGTCGGCTTCGAGCCGCAGACCCGCGCTCGGTCCAACACGTGGCCGCTGCCGAGGCCGGAGAACTATGTCGACCCATCAGAGGATACCGGCTCCAAGAAAAACTCAAACCAGAATCTAACTGGTAAATATTACATGTCTTCCGATGCTACAGGTAGAACGGCCACATTCACTATACCAGAAGCAATTTAGGTCACCGTGTTCTGACGCCGCGTTCGTGCATAGATCCAATAAAACCTATCGTGGTTTGAATGAAGTGCCGATATCAACAAATAAGAGGATGCATACAGTAGAATATTAAACAACACAAGATGTTGGACATTATTTAACAACAGCTAGTGACGTTATGTTTTGAAAAAGTTGAATCTAATGGGATGTTTATTAGAGTACTCAATTAATTACTGAATATGATCAGAGAATGAGAACTCGGTCATGAAGTACCTAATCGAAATACAGGGTGTACAATAAAATGGGACAGCTACTTAAAGGGGTGCTTCAGACCATCAAACTGAACAACTTTCTCTATGGGACCAATATCGAAATCGCGAAAAAAAAATCTGCTGTCCCATACATTTCAGTCGAGTTATGTTTACAGTTTTGTATGGGAGAGCGGATTTTTTTTTCGCGATTTCGATATTGGTCCCATAGAGAAAGTTGTTCAGTTTGATGGTCTGAAGCACCCCTTTGAGTAGCTGTCCCATTTTATTGTACACCCTGTATATTCCGATATTAAATGCATCAAATTATAATGGAACTTTACGCAAGGAACCTTTAGTACTATAGCAAAACTGCTAAAATCGCAATAGCGATAATTGATACGGTATAATTCAGCGAAATGAAAAATAAAATGACAAATCCTAAAATAAAAATGCACAAGAAACTTGCTTATTTAGCAATTATCCAGACATTTAGTACCTATGAAAACACGAACTTTGTTCTGGTTTTATTCGATGGATTGCTTACTCATTCTATAACCACAATATTATTTTACAGCAAATGTAGTACATATTAACATTATTTAACCACCATCGTGCACTTTTGTTTTGATTTACATGTTAAACGTTTATTTAACTCCTATTTCATATTCAAGGTCATTAATGATTGTTCATGTACCTAATATCGTCTGCTTAAAGGTAACCACATAAAGATTTTTTTACCTGTACATACAACATGATTTTCTGAACTCAGCTATATAATTATCTTATTTTTGAAAAAAATTTCACTTATGTGGTTGTACCTTTAAGCAGACGATATACTGTTACAATGATATCTAATACATATTGTTTAACTGCTAAATGCGTTTATTAAAAACTCTTAGTAAATGGTTTTTCAAACTGTTTAAATAAGGAGCCATTTCACAATTAAAAATGTTTTTAAGTTTATATCAATTTAATGAAAGAGCGACAAAAATAATTAAAAAAAAAAATTAAAATTAAAAATTGTTTATTATACACACCAGTAAACAGTAATGTAATAGGAGGTACAGTTCAATTAACACAATGAAAACATTACATAAAATTATGATTAGGATGCTGACTCTCAATATAGGTAGTCCTGAGATTGACGAGTCAGGTTTTTCCATGTACATATTATATAATTCATATAATACATGAATTAAACACAATTAAAATGAATTAAATTACTGTTTAAAAAAAAACACAAATTAACTTGTTTGAGAAATACAAGATAAAAATAGAAAGTCACGATAAATAGGATCCTACTTTTGCATAAAATGTAATAAGTATTATACTCGTAAATATCACTCGAAGCAACAATTGAATACCATCGATACGATCCTGTCATTCCATTCTGGCTTTTACAACATTCATAAGCCTCTTCGTACAACTTATCAGCTTGAGAAACATTTAATTGGGACACTTTTTAGAACGCTCTTGATTAGGTATGCGAACGATGAAAGCAAAGCGGCGAATAACTATTTCGCTGTATAACTAATTTATAATAAATAATTTATGGAAATTAGACAGTACTTACAAAATCTACTTCAGCAACTAGGTATACATGCTACAGCACAACACATAACAGCAATATTTTATATTATTTATTGTTAAATCTTTATCACCTATTTGTCGTGTCATGTGTTTGTATATCCCATATAGGTAATATAAATTTTGGAAATTCCGATACAAAAAAAAAGAGGCCAGAAATGCTCTTATTTTTTCGTAAAAAATACTGAGAAGTTACAAATATAGGTCTTTGATAAATGATAACAATCCTTCATTTAAATCTCAGCTTATATCTCTACTACTTATTATAAAACTATAACAGAAGTGTACATATTAGGATAGGTATGGTTTTTAGGTGTCCCTGATTCCAAATCACAATTATTTTGATTTTTTGTCGGTCTGTTTGTTTGTTTGTTCGCGTATCATGTGAAAACTACTGAACCGATGTTTATGAAACATTTTTGTTTGAAAGCTTATGATATAGACTTAAAGTACCATGGTATATCATTTATATCGCAAAGATGGCGGAAACCCATACAATGTAATACATGTGATAATACTGAAACAGTAGTAAAGGTTAGCAAATGAGTAGGTTAGGATAATATATCTATGGTAAGGATACATTTTATTGAAAATACATGTTGAAGGTTAGTAAAAAATTTACACATATACTATAAATTATATTCATGTTTCGTCCTCGAGATTAGCATAAAGGTGGACTTCCGATGTCAGCGGCCGATGCGTCTAACGCGCGCGTCTGACGCGAGGTTCTGTCATATTTGACAGAACCTCGCGTCAGACGCGCGCGGCCGACGACAGACCTCACTTCCGATGTCAGCGGCTGACGCGTGCCTATTGTGCAGAGTGTTATCACTTCAGGGTATTTTCCCCGAAATTTAGGGTATGTTTTTATGTTTTGGTGTTTAAACAAAAACATAAAAACACAAACAAAAAAAAACAATTTCTATTTTAATAAAGAATATTTGATAGATTGATAGGATAGGATAGGTTTAGAGAATATATGAATGCATTTTTTTACAGGATTTTTGATTAAATACATTTTTAAGAGTATTATAATTAGACAGGGATGCGTTGCGTCCCCTTGGCTTTTTAACCTATATATGGATCGCTGTCTAGCTAATAATTATGTAGGCAAGAGGGATTTTCCAAAAAAAGAAAAAGTAGTTTCAAGTGGCTCGATAGATGGTGCTATCGTAACGTGGATGAGCGACTTTGCAGATAATAAAATACACATAAAAAATAGTGAAAATTAAGCAAATTTTCGGTAAAAACTTCGTAATAGGTCTGGCAAACATTCTTGTTCTGCGTGACGTCAGAGCATAGCCGCGCGCGGCCGCGGCCGACGCGATAGACATCGGCCGCGCGCGTCTGACGCGCGCGTCAGTCGCTGGCATCGGAAGCGGCGCCATACGTTTTCATAGTAACTAGTACTGTCGCATCGGCCGTCGGCCGCGAGCCGCGCGCGTCAGACGCGTCGGCCGCTAGCATCGGAAGTCCACCTTTAGATTTACTTGTAGTAGCACATACGGTGTCGCCAGAGAGCACTGAATATGAGGGAAAAAAATAAAAATTTGTTGGGAGGGAAGCGTGATAGCTCATAGCATACCTAATATGATTGGAGTACTAACATCAGCCATAACAAAGTTCCATTGGAAGTCCCGGCGTAACCCAAGGTCAAGGTGAAGGGTTATGCTGCCATAGGTTTTGATGGATGTGCCATTTGCTGCGCTAAGGTCATTGTTTCCGAACCATCACCAAATAAACTGTGATACAGCCGCGTACATTTGACAAAACTGACAATACTATTCGAAAGTAATAGTAATAATTTATTATGGTAATTAGGTACCTAAGTAAAATGAAAAATGTACCTACGTAGAATGTTCGGATATTTTACTATATTAGCAAATGTTGGGTGGTTTGTTGTTTAGTAACATTGAATATACCACGCATCTTTCACCTTCCTTTTATTTGTTTAACAGTATATATATATATATATATATATATATATATATATATATATATATATATATATATATATATATATATATATACAAACAAATTAACTAAAATTAAAAAATTTAATTAAAATGGCTTTGGTATACAACCGACCGTAATAATAACTAATACCTAAGTATCTGTTGCTATTTAGTTAGGTTTTGAACTCGTGAATGCGTGAAAACTATCTACTGCTTCTTCCCCCTCCCCGTCATTAATTTATTTTATTTATTTAAGGAAGATGAACAGTCATAAAGTCGCAATCATAGAGAGTATTCATACAGTCTGAACATCAGATGATTGAAGGAAAATTGTATTAAATTAGTTTAAAAATATGACTGACTTTAAATTAACGGTTTGAATTTTAAATAGAATTATTTCCGATTCAAAAAATCTATACAGTAATTTAAAGGTCCACATAGAGTCTATTTATAAAGTTACTCGAAATGTGGTCACAATTTTTTTTTCTAACAAGCTCAATGTTCTTTCCTAATGAAATTGATTGCCACATCATTCTTTGATTTAGTATACAATTTGGTCAATTCTGATGCCTTTTGGTCAATACTTTAATAGACCGCCGACGACGATAGTCCTAATTACACTCAGTTGCAGAAACGCTCATTAGAGTTAATCCTCCATTAAATCTCCTGCTAGCCTACGTCAACACGACAAAAAGTGACAGCAAGAGATTTAATGGAGGATTAACTTTAATGGGTGTTTTAGCAACTGAGCGTTAGTCAAGATTTTTTTAAAACGCCCGTTTTTGTACCGATGCCCGTACCTTAAATCGAGAAATCTCTCGCTATCCGTCTAGTATTTGTTTTAATGTTATTTAAAACTTTTCTAGGTGCGCCACCACTGCCCACAACGTCCAAGAAGAATTCCTCGCGCAGGAATGCCTGGGGCAACCTCTCATACGCTGATCTCATTACCCAGGCCATCACCTCGGCCCAAGACAATAGGCTCACATTGTCACAGATATACGAGTGGATGGTCCAGAATGTGCCATATTTTAAGGATAAGGGGGACAGCAATTCTTCAGCTGGATGGAAGGTAAGATAGCTTAGTTTTATCTGTTATTTCTAGTTAGATCAAGAATAAAAACTAGATAGGGGCATTGCTCCATCACTAGATAATATTTAGATAACAATATCCAAGATATTTTAGAAAATAAACATGTCAATTCGGACAAAAATTTGCTAAGATTTTCCCTGTGACTGGGCATCTAATTTTAATTTTATCTATGATTTTTTTAAACGTTATTTATTTATTATTGATGAACATGACATTTTTTATTTTTTTATTTTTACCTTTTATCACTTTTCCAACTATTTTAAAATTGAATCAAAAACTAAGAAAATGGCTCCATATGCTGCGACCCTTGTAATATAGCACTAAATGAACAAACCTATACAAAAAGAACCATAAGGTTGTGATCAGCATAACCAACTCTAGAAACCCTTTAAATTTTATTTATTTTTTATGTGTTCGTGTTCTGAAACTTTCCGTGTTTCGGGGTTCGGGTTGAACGTGTTATTGAAAATATTAAGTATAATATTTGTACGATAGAATCTGTACGAATTGTACCACAATCATCTTTCTCGATACGCCACTAAACTTGTACATAAAACCATTGGAGCGTGGAAAAAAGGTGGCCCCAAGGCCTAAGCGCCATGTAAGGTTTAGCATTCGATGTCCCCTGATCCATAACACCCTAAGTTTATGTTTTTGAGTAAAAACAAACCAGGATTCGCGTTGCAAGTTGGATTATGAGCGGTTGTGTCATTCTTATTCACGCGTGTCACGAGTTTCCGCCGTTTAGTATTTGCCCAAAAAAGTTACGATACTACCAAAACCAATTTGACATTGGCAAAAATGTAGGATAAGATAAGATAAAATAATCTATTTCTTTTTTTTTCTTTCATTCTTTTTTCTTTTTTTTTCTTTTTTCTCTTTTTTTTATTTTTTCTTTTCTTTTTTGTATTATGTAGTGCTGGGCACAAGTGAAATGCCATTAATATTTTTTTTTACCACACATTCAAATCAGACGCACGCGCCAATCAAGGTGTTTCGGTTACTGAATGGACGTCCTTTGTATATAAGTAATATCTCGTTCACGTAGGCTTCCTGCTTATTTTGGACCAAAATAAACTTCCAGTTCCCAAGATCGAAGTAATTTAAAAATATATAACTTTTAAACACTTATAGCATGCACTAAATATTATGATGATGTTCGATTATGCAAAATACGAATAAAACTTTCTGATTTCTAAATCAGTTTAAAGATATTTATTATTTTCTTAAATGAATAATTACAGTTCATTTAGAGAGAGTACCTACATAGTTAATTTAAGCTCGAGTGTGCGTGAGGTGTGCGTGTGTGTGTGTGTGCGTCGAGTGGACGGGTAACAATAATAATTTTTAAATATATAGATAGATTTTCTGGTACTTACATTATTTTCACAGATTAATACATGCTAGAAATATATTTGTTCAATTCGTTCTTAAACATATTTAGAGATTGATCGGTTTTAACATAACTTGGTAGATCATTGAACAGTGTTACTCCCTCAAAGTTATATTTTCCATATTAGGAATTCTAAATTACAATTATAATATGATTTATGTAAGTTTTACGTAAGATTAGATTAGTATAATTGAAGGTATTAGAGCTGCTAATTGGCTGTTGACCGTCATTCAGCGTCGGGTTTGACGTCAGAACATCAAGGGGGCATGCAAGTGCTCATAAAGGGCGCTACGGTTACTATTGAAATGTAATTTGCATAATATTACTTAAGATTTCTTACAATTCATCAGCAAGTTACGTTATTATTGTAAAGTGAGACAGTTGAGGAGTTCTGTATATTACAAGATATTACAGATTTTGTAGATCATTTCAATTGCGCAACTTTGTTTTCTGTCTTTATTTTGGTTTATCAAAGGAACTATAAAAGGCAGTGTATTCTTGACTTTAACATTTTTAATGTTATAATAATATTTGGATAGTATGGAAAAAAAAGACAGCAATTTTTAATTCTTTTTTCATTTTAGTAGAACAGTAAATATTTTGTATTCTTGCTTTCTTATTCTTCGATATCTCACAGAAATTCACAGGACATGTAAGGCGAAAATCTATGAATACCTATAATAAACATAAATGGTAACAAATACTAGTACAATAAAGACAAAATATTAATTGTAAATATACTATATTTACTAACGGAAACTACTTGATGATCTTAAATTACAAATAGTCACTGTAATCATCGTGAATACCAAAATTCCGGCAACTATCATCACATCAATTGACTATGTCGTTTCTGTGATTTAACTCACAGTGGTTCAATAAGGTACCAAATGCTTTTGTTTTCATTCTTACGTTTTGATCATAAACAAAGTCATAAATTGATCTTGTATTATATTGTGTTAGTCACTTTTTGTTTCAACAATATTGATGATTTAACTGCGAAATATTTGGAAAACATTCTTGCCCACACGTGCTGGTACGAAAATCTGCTTTTCTATATGTAACCATTAGCATTGGAACTTCAAAATAGTTCCTAATGATTAGACCATTTTCCGCGAATTGAGAGTTATTTTTTGGTACAATATTTTTTAGGGCATTCCTCAAGTGATTCAGTTGGCGGTTGTCCATCGTGTCGTGGCCGCACTTTAGTGCGATACTATGGCATCTCGCCATCCACTACCGACTAAACTTTACTCTTTAACATTTTAATATTTCATCAGTTTATTCTTAAATCTTAAACGTAATACCATTGCACATGATCCTAAATCTGGAGTAGCGTAAATAATTCAATAATAACTATGTAAATATTATAATCTCGTGGTCGTTATAATAGAAGCTTTGTTTATACAATTCTGTACTTAAACATCGTGGCGATGAAATGTGATTGAGCTATTTCTACAATGTCAATTAACAGATAGGAATCTAGTAAACATATTACTTTTTAACGATAGGAAAAAGAAGGATGCTTAGCCAAGGAGTGGAATGCCTTACCTGCGTCAGTATTGAATAGGCATCTTCTGGGTAAGCTCGCTACATCTACGACCCCATCTTCGTCCTGAGGACTGGATTGAGGTCAAGAGCAAACCAATAGTTAAAAAAAAAAATGTAGCTGGCCATCCAGCGAGGCAATGCAGCCAGCATAATGGACACCTTTGGGCGAGACATTATGCGGGCGGTTGGTTAGATTAGTTTTATTTATTATTTTTTATTAATAAGCAAGTAGACTTCTATCAAAACATTACTCCGGTATGTATCAGTATTTAGGATATGAGCAGCTACGGAACAGACATTATTGTGTTTAAAAACAATCAATAAACGTTATCGTGAAATTCAAACTTTCAAGAAAAAGGAAAATTTACATTATCAAAATTAGTATTTACAAATGTTTTATCCTTCCTAAAACTTCGTTATATAAATCTTACGATCATGTTTTCTTAGAAACGTAACGCGTTTTTGTCGTATACTGCGCAGTTGCAGGCGCTATCTCAATCCGAGCTGACACGATGCTATAAATGATAATAAAAATTCTAGTGTCACACTGATTATAGTGACTGTCGCAATAAATGGATTTCATTTCTGACTTGAAAAGACCGGTTTCTGGTTGTGTTGGTAGAAAACGCGCAATGAATTGATTTGTATATTGAGTTTACGCTCTTACTCGCTGTGACGGCTTTGATTTTAAATGATGAATGAATATTATCAAATTGTGTGATTTTGACTATCCAAGTCCACAGAAAATATCACTTTACTGTAAATTGTTAGAAAAATATTATTTTATATTATCTTTAAAAGTTCAGGTAAGTATCAATATTAATAAAGGACATAATGTAATAAAAATTAGAATAAAATAGTTTGTTATGGATAGCATAGAATTAACAAGCCAGTTAGTTGTATTCTTACTAGATTTGATTTTGCCATAATAAAAATTGGGAACATAAAAAAGCTTGTATACTCAGAAGACAAAACGTTTCAGTTCTGTTCAATTAATTACATAAATTTACATACAAAATATAGAGATTTATTTCAAAACTAATGGTTATGTACTAGGTACTAGTAAAGTATAGTTTGTGCACGAGATTTGGAAGCACCACGAACTCAGTGACCTTCAGCGTACCCGTGGCATTGATTAATATTTAAACACACATACAATACCCATTCAGCTGCCAAGTCTTGCCATACCAATTACGACCTAAACACCTAGCAATTAAATTCAAAATCAAACTCGTTCGTATAGTGTCATTGTGAGCTTAGTTAATTAGCAAACGTTTGAAATCGTGCGTCTTATTCTTTACTGAGACCTCGGTATGAAAGGATAGAGACAACACGATGCGATCGTACAATGATACCTCGGGAGGTGAATGAATAATAAATTACTGGCACGTGTGAGCTAATTTTTGAAAATTATTAGGTGTTAGTTCACTTAACACTGAGCTAGATTTAAATTCGGCAAGAGCGAAAACGGCACTCTGTATTATACTTATGTAGTGACTATACTCGTATTATAATTTTGTACGTTTATTCTGTCTGCTATCTTATCAATAAAATTTATCATTATCACAACCTGTCTACTAATACAGCTGTCAAGTACCTTTCTAAGCCTGCAGGTTAACTTTTAGCATATTTATTTCTGCATGGAAGTACGTCAAGTTGTCTTCTTCTATCGGGTCGATGGCATGTTATTGTAAATCTTTCCAGCAGTCCAGTATTTCGCCACACCTGGATATACCTACAGAGTGAAATTGATATCATTAGCATCCTTTTAAACTAAGAGTCTACCCATCAAACTGAACAACTTTTACTATGGGAGCAAACCGATCAGAGCAAAAAAAAAATCTGCTGTTTCATACATTGGAGCCGAGTAGGCGCTGCAGTTTAGTGTGGAACAGCTGACTTTTTTTTGCTCTGATCGGTTTGCTCCCATAGTTAAAGTTGTTCAGTTTGATGGGTAGACTCTTAGTTTAAAGGGATGCTAATAATATCAATTTCACCCTGTACCTATAGGGTCCTTCTTAAAATGCTGACATTTTTTTAAGGGGATGATCAGACCATGAAACTGAACAACTTTCTCCATGGGACCAACATCGAAATCGCGGAAAAAAAATCTGCTTTCCGATACAATTGGCTCGAGTAGATTTGCAGTTTTGTATGGACGAGCAGATTCTTTTTTCGCGATTTCGATGTTGGTGCCATAGAGAAAGTTGTTCAGTTTGATGGTCGGATCATCCCCTTTAAAAAGTGTCAGCATATTAAGGAAGGACCCTGTATGATAGCATTACTGGCTGCGTTTATAAGCTCCGTTTGCATGCACATTTCCGGGCAAGAAGGGCAGAAGTGCGATTTTTGAAAATCATACGAGCGAATTGGCAGTAGAAAGATGCATAATCTCCATAGTAATTTTGTCATTTTCTACTGCCAAGTCGCTCGTATGATTTTCAAAAATCGCACTTCAGGATAGAAGATGGGCCATAGTCTAAGGAGCAGCACCGCTTTTACACCAAAGACTTCTATTAAAATGCGCATGCCCCGTCTACCCCAGTTTTAATAGAAGTCTTTGTTTTACACCTGAAGTGAAAGTGAACCTTTCGTGGTTAAATCCTTCTAGCCTTTATTAATCATTATTCCGTAGTAGATAATTATTATTATGACTCCCACGACAAAAAATGTGATGGTCTATTCCGCGCCACATACAACAAAGAAATAATTAATTTATAAGGAGCTCAATTACTTGAGCATCGTCATCGAATTGAATACGTCAAAACAATTGAGTTCAATTGAATCGTATTTTTTTTTAATATTTAAAATATACTTACTTAGTTGAAATATAAGAAAGATTTTGCCTTGTCATTAAAACCCCCGAAAGTGGCCACTTTTGGCACAAACATTATAAAAACAAATCGGCAGTAACCCGATAAATTGAAAATCAGCAGTTACTACAATGTTCCATTCCTGTTTTTTGGAAATGTTGTTTAATTGTTTAGAAATTAAAAAAATACGATTGAGGGCAGCACAATACGCTCGGTGCCCCCGCCCCGTAAGAAAAAAATCCTTGTTTCAGCGAGCAAGATGCTAAAAAAAATATTACGTTTGTAAACAATTTTACAAATGTTAAGGTATTTTTATATGATATCCTTACAAATTTTTTCCGGCAGTAGGCGTATCAATGTCGCGATTTCCAACTGAATAGCAAATGAACGCCACCGTTATAAAGGACCGTTAGCACACCTCCGCAACATGTCACAGCTTCTACCTATATGCCACTTAACTATGTTGTTTACGTGTTTATTTAGTACCCAGGACAGCGGAGAAACATATGATTTTACTTATTATATTTCATTATGATAACAGGAACTATGTTGAATAAAACTTCGCTTAAGACATATACACACTAGGTGATTTCGAGCGTTAAGGTTGAAACACATTGACTGACGGGAGGCAAACGACACGGCGGCTGGCCCATACAAAAAGCACTTTTAGTACGGGTAGCCATCCTCCGTTTTTTGTATTCGTGGATTTTTTGTATGGGCCCGCCCCGTCGTTCGCCGTCGGTCAATGTGTCTCAACCCTTGATAGACTACAGGGTGAAATTGATATCATTAGCATCCTTTTAAACTAAGAGTCTACCCATCAAACTGAACTGCACCCGCCCCGCCGCTGCGTACGATGATATGCTGCGAATAACTGATTTTTTTGTTGCTCCAATCGATCGGTTGGCTCCCATAGTAAAAGTTGTTCAGTCTGATGTGTAGACTCTTAGTTTAAATGGATGCCAATGATATCAATTTCACCCTGTAGACTGCGATTTACTTTTGTATGATGAATAGGTACTCTGGTGTTAAAGCAGCCTTATGCACTTGTCAGATTCTAGGAGGAATAGAGATATAATATTCATGGCATATTGTCAGGATTAGGTCCATAAACTATTCAAATAATTAACTATAGAATTTAATAATAATTAAAGCAAATCAAAGCCATGATGCTGATAGTGAAAGCTATATTCTGATAGTATTCCTACATCGTATCAAACCTATCATGTATTATGTTATTATCATGATCAGGTTGATCATCATCAGCTTATCATGTGTATGTGTGTGTTGTGTATGTTGGACCAGATGCCCAATAGGAAAGGGAAAGGTTATCATGATACCATCGTCATCATCTCTCGTCCTCAGTTCAGGACACTGGTCTACAATGAGGATGAGGATAGTATATGTGCAGAAATGATTTCAAATGAAAGACAAGTATTAGAATAGTCGAATATTATTTAATTCTTTGACTATCCTTTATATCTTTGATTCTACATTACTTCTGGTTTACTAGTATCCCCCTATCTGAACCATAGGGCATATGGAGAAAAACCAGTAAAAAACTCCATATACGAATAGGATAACCAAAACACATTATAGAAAATCACACATTATAAATTAACCGTAAATATACGGTAGCAAACACAAGTTACATAAACTGAACAAATAATAATTTTAGTTAACACTTACACTTGGCCAGCATGAAGGTCTCAATGGCAAAAGGTCCCGCTTTTCGACAAACCACATCTTTTATAACATTTGCCACCGAACTTCACGATGGTTCGAAATGGCGGCAAATGTATCCAGGAAATGGAGTTTGTTTACAATATTAGGGAACGTACTAAATCCTTTTTAAAGTACAATTATTGTTTCACAAATTATACTATGATTTTAGGATGAATAATATATCGGTAAACAACCTAGCAATCAAATAAGTACTTTTTAGTTGATCAAGTAATTCTCGCGTTTGCTTCTTGGCGCGGAACAATCAGCGACAAGACGATAGTGTCGTTTGTATATTATTTTTAGAAACACACAATATCAATTGGATTCACTATACTTAATCATTAATTATTATATCACAGAATTAGAGTAATTATCACTGTATAATTAATATCACAATTCCAACAACATTCATCAAAATAAGTTACTAAACACTGTCAACAAAGGTTTGCTTTTTAATAGATATTGCCAAGTCTAAAAATTTAATGTAAGTAGATTAAATAATTTAGATTCAAACTCATGAGTCTCATGACTCGACTCGCAACTCATTCAGTTTAAAGAGAACTTCTATTTCTAAGTTTGATGAACAATGTTAATTTACATACAGTTTTCGATTACATAAAGTCAAATATTCTAACACGGCCATACTGATAAATACTTCGTTCTCGAAGTATATAATTAAAGAAGACAATGATCACATTGATTCTGATAAAAAATATTATCAATCAAAATACAAACTGACAAAATAATTATAAACCAAATCATGACAAACAGCAATACCGAACAGTACCAAAAACTTTACATCTACATTTAGAAGAACAAGCAACACATAATTAGCCACATTATGAATTTTATAATTCAATGTTTCATAAGTTACAATAAACAGTCATTCAAATTATTTAAACTTAAAAAGTCTGTCATTGCCCAGTTGGCCATAAACGGAGGTTTTATCATTAAAAAAAGTCCGTTTTACACCAAGTGGGTACAACCGTAGAATAAAGTCTGTCCTTGCCCAGTTGGTCATAACCGGAGGTTTTATCATTTAAAAAAAAGTCCGTTTTACACCAAGGGGGTACTATATAGTCAGTTAGGTCACCTAGTCAGTTCATAATAATTATCAAATCATATAGGTAATTATCTGCCACTTAGCATTGTTTTAGTCATATAATATTTTTGTAATTTACTGTCATCTTAAAGCTATGTATTACATTTTAGCATTGCTACGGCCACATCTCTCATTATGGTGACAAGTAACATTGGTCAATTTGGCCATCTCATACCATTGGGTCAACTCACACAATTGGGTCATATCACACCATTGGGTTAACTCACACCATTGGGTCAACTCACACCATTGGGTCAACTCACACCATTGGGTCAAGTCACACCATTGGGTCAAGTCACACCACTGGGTCAAGTCACACCACTGGGTCAAGCCACACCATTGGGCCTAGTCACACCACAGGATCAAGTCACACCATTTGGACAACTCACACTATTTGGACAACTCGGATAATTTTAACAACATGGACTGCTTGAAAAACATGTACAGCTTAATTAGGTATCACTTTTAAACTAATTTGACTACCAGTCGTGATCAAAACAGCAAGCTGGATTAAAATTCACTCGAATCTTTTCAATTTACAAACATTTCAGATTGAATTACACAGCATAGTGATAATCGAAAAACATACGTAATAAAATTACAACAAAACCGCTCGGCCATACTGATTTATAATCTAACTACCCACCTATATTTTTTACAAACGAATCTAATTCGGCCTTTGCCGTTACCTCGCAAACTTTTCAAATCTTCTTGGATTTTTGTGGTTTTCGATGGTTTCTGGATGGTTCTTTGCGTGTCGTCTGGAGACAACCAGGGCTGGCCGCGATGATGACCCCATCATCGTGATGCTTTTTTCTTTTGCAGCTGGAGCAGCGATCCTCGTGATGATACCATGAAAAACAAAACATATGTGAGCATGGAAGTCATGGATATGATCCTAGACAGGATCCCACTTCTGATGTCAGATTCTAGGAGGAATAGAGATATAATATTCATGGCATATTGTCAGGATTAGGTCCATAAACTATTCAAATAATTAACTATAGAATTTAATAATAATTAAAGCAAATCAAAGCCATGATGCTGATAGTGAAAGCTATATTCTGATAGTATTCCTACATCGTATCAAACCTATCATGTATTATGTTATTATCATGATCAGGTTGATCATCATCAGCTTATCATGTGTATGTGTGTGTTGTGTATGTTGGACCAGATGCCCAATAGGAAAGGGAAAGGTTATCATGATACCATCGTCATCATCTCTCGTCCTCAGTTCAGGACACTGGTCTACAATGAGGATGAGGATAGTATATGTGCAGAAATGATTTCAAATGAAAGACAAGTATTAGAATAGTCGAATATTATTTAATTCTTTGACTATCCTTTATATCTTTGATTCTACATTACTTCTGGTTTACTAGTATCCCCCTATCTGAACCATAGGGCATATGGAGAAAAACCAGTAAAAAACTCCATATACGAATAGGATAACCAAAACACATTATAGAAAATCACACATTATAAATTAACCGTAAATATACGGTAGCAAACACAAGTTACATAAACTGAACAAATAATAATTTTAGTTAACACTTACACTTGGCCAGCATGAAGGTCTCAATGGCAAAAGGTCCCGCTTTTCGACAAACCACATCTTTTATAACATTTGCCACCGAACTTCACGATGGTTCGAAATGGCGGCAAATGTATCCAGGAAATGGAGTTTGTTTACAATATTAGGGAACGTACTAAATCCTTTTTAAAGTACAATTATTGTTTCACAAATTATACTATGATTTTAGGATGAATAATATATCGGTAAACAACCTAGCAATCAAATAAGTACTTTTTAGTTGATCAAGTAATTCTCGCGTTTGCTTCTTGGCGCGGAACAATCAGCGACAAGACGATAGTGTCGTTTGTATATTATTTTTAGAAACACACAATATCAATTGGATTCACTATACTTAATCATTAATTATTATATCACAGAATTAGAGTAATTATCACTGTATAATTAATATCACAATTCCAACAACATTCATCAAAATAAGTTACTAAACACTGTCAACAAAGGTTTGCTTTTTAATAGATATTGCCAAGTCTAAAAATGAAATGTAGATAGATTAAATAATTTAGATTCAAACTCATGAGTCTCATGACTCGACTCGCAACTCATTCAGTTTAAAGAGAACTTCTATTTCTAAGTTTGATGAACAATGTTAATTTACATACAGTTTTCGATTACATAAAGTCAAATATTCTAACACACTCGTGTACGCGCAGTAAATGATGAATAGACAATCTTTAAGCCTCCAGGAAATGGGAAATTTCAGATAGTATGAATTACCCTTATCTTAGATATTTAATTGTAATAGACATCCGTAATGATATAATTTACGTACGTCATCTTATCTGGCGCCATTTTCTAATCGTTGGAAAATTCCTAGCAAGACCTTTCTTAATAAGTAATTGAGGTTAAATTGATTTACACGGTCGCCATCTTGTGCTGCAGATAACACTGAATGTTTTATTTGCACAGCGGTGTACATGCGGCCGATAACAAAACCGTATGACGCCCATTTATATATATTACTTAATTACATATGATTATATACATTCTTTCCGTACAGAAGTCAAACCGCGGCACGCATGTTTTGCTAGTAGTGTTAATCCCATATAAAAGTGTGGATTCTCACTATGTAAAGTGAGAATTTCATTGTGCAAAGCGAGAAAAGAGAGAATCCCATATAAAAGTGAGGATACCTATTCACTATGCAAAGTGAGAATTGTGAGAATCTCATATAAAAGTGAGGATTCTCACTATGCAAAGTGAGAATAGCGAGAATCTCATTTAAATAGAGCATTCTCAATATGAAAGTAATAATCTCACAAATATGCAAAGTGGAAATCTCATTATGCAAAGTGAGAAAAGCGAGAATCACTTATAAAAGTTTTAATTCTCATTTAAAAGTGAGAGTTCTTACATAAGTGAGGGGAAGCTCGCACATAAGTGACGAGGAGCTCTTACATAAGTGAGAGAGTCTCTCACTTAAGAGAGGACAACACACTTTTGTTGATAAGTGAGAGGATTCTGAGGCGGTATGAAGTTCGCTATATGATGCTAATTTGCTTAACGTATCATATAAATAAATAATTAAAATTTTAAGGTCACCTGGATCTATTAACAGTCAGTATTATTGTACGCCATCTATCCAGGACTTGGAATAACATAGAAATAATAATTTTAAACATCGATTGGTCTCAACAGTAGGTACCTAATTAAAACAGGATTATTATTGTACCATGTTACTCAGTTTTAGCATTCCTATAAGGAAAAATTAGGTAATGTTCTTTATGTATAAGGACCGATGGGTTATCACAACAATGCGGTTAGCCAAGACTAAATGGTAAACGTAAAATAAGTAATTATGAGCAAGACATTTGTTATATAAAGTATGACTGCATTGTATCAACTTTATTGTTCGTAGTTCATTATTTTAAGTAATATTTTTAACATCGTAAATTGAGTCAATGTAAAACCAGCTAGCGAAATGAGCAAAATTTTGAACAAAAATTACCTACATTGTGTTTTCAAGATGAAGATGTATGAAAAGAGCATTTTAGTTATAATCACATTCTATTGAAATAGGTGGGCTCGTTCCAGAGATTGACTAGGACAGCAAATTATAACACAAGCCAAATAGGTGCTTTAAGATGTGTTACGCCATGAATCAGCTAAATATTCAGAGACTGAGCGAATGACCCTTTTGCACTAATGTTCAATTAAAGACTAAATCAACAAAATATTGGCCTCGATTCGGACTGTGCCACGACTTAACTTAACTAAATTTATTCCTGTCACTTTCTAAAATAAGATTAACAAAAGAGACAGAAAACCAACAGCTAACTTTAGTGCTGTCAAAGTGACGTTACACGCCCAAAAACGCTTTAAATAAGATGGCGTACATTATGATGGCATCTTATTTTGGGCGTGGAACGTCACTTTGACAGCACTAAAGTTAGCTGTTGGTTTTCTGTCTCTTTTCTTAATCTTATTTTAGAAAGTGACAGGAATAAATTTAGTTAAGTTAAGTCATGGCACAGTCCGAATCGGTAGGTACCATTATATCACAAAAATGTAAAAGTAATAAACGACAAGAGACAAGAGTTCTGTCACCTGTCAAATTAGCCCAGTCATTTTACGGAGTTTTGTTAGGAGAGGTGGAAAGTAAATTTAATAATTGGACTTTTAAACTGTAACCCGAACCATTTAGTGACAAAAAGGCTATCTACAAACATATTTAAAAAAATAATCGCTACGCAACATAGAAATCAAAATTGTGAGTCTCAGAAGGCTTTTAAGTTAATAATGTTCATACTAATGCACTCATTTGAATAAGATTTAACAATATACATTATTTTTGAGCAATAAAATAGGCATTGAAATTTAAAAAAAGTATTTATTAGAAAATACGAATGTTTTTTTCAAAACCTTCTAAGTAGACAGAAAAATTTACACCATGTTTGAAGTATGTATAATTTAAATATGTGCCAAAAAAAATCCACCAGGTTTTATAATCATAACGAGATAATAGCTAAATTTTAAATTAAAAAAATAAAATAGAAAAACAGTGGAACTGTTGCTGAAGGGTTTTTTATTTATTTTGGTACATTCGTGAGCTCAAATTGGCTCTTAAATACTATACTTACCGAAAACAAAAATTATTAATTAGTCCCGGCTCAAACCGTAAAATGACTGGGCTAAATAATGATAGGTAAGCATCTTATTCTACCATGGTATACTCAACATAATATCTGCGCCCTGACATTGTTTTAAATAATTAATATAGATTCGCGTTTGGCTGCAATTTCACATCCAGGGAGTTTACTCGGACTTTCGATTTTTGATGCATCGTGAACGTTTTCATTCAAATGTCAACTCTATTCGAAAGTTCGGACTGAAACGATATTGTAAGCGATGCACCTATAAATTATGATTATAAGCAATGGCAAGGCCTAGAGTAAGAACCTCTTAAAAAAAAGTGTATTCTCTCTTGCCTTGCCACCTTTTTGAAGTTCTCATCAAATGTGGCTCCACCATAACTGCAGCAGTCGACGACGTGACGACTAATAGCGACTGGCGTAGATACTCATCTTTATGTGTATCTACGCAAGGTACACCACGCACCCAATCCCCTGCACCCAGACTTTAGATTTTCGATATATCGTGACCATTTCGGTCCGAACTTCATTGTAATAGAGTTGACATTGGAACGAAAACGTTCACGCAATTGCGAAGTTCGAATGTCCGGGTAGACCTCTAGAGTCCTTTCGTGTTTCTATAAAACCAACGATTGGTAGCGGTAGCAAAAGACGACAGTCATACCTGTAGCGATAATAAATAACTACAACTTTTTTATTGCTACCACCTAATCCACCAGCCGAACAATTTGTTTTTTCCACTGTATACAGGGTGTAACAAAACACCCTAGTAATACTTAAGGGGGTGCTTCAGACCATCAATCTCAACAACTTTCACTATGGAAGGTCGAGAAAAAAAAAATCTGCCGTCCCATACATTTGAGTCGAGACGGTACTACAGTTTTGTATGAAAGAGCGGATTTTTTTTCGCGATTTTGATGTTGACTCCATAGTGAAAGTTGTTCAGTTTGATGGCCTGAAGCACCTTCTTAAGTATTACTAGGATGTTTTGTTACACCCTGTACAACAAATCGAGTGTTACATAAATAGAACTCATCTTGGTATCTTATCAATCAAGCCGACCATACGACATGGCCCGATAGTAGCAGTACCTACTCTGTTTTATTCATACTATCAATGCGTTATAATTTACACGACTTTACGCACTATGGCCTACTCACATTAACGGCGTGATTACAAAAACAGAATTTAAGGAGTAATGTATAACGTACAAAATCAGTTTGTGTATTATTAAAATGTAAGGTAGTAAGAGGTGTGACCATTCGGGATAGCAACCGGCCTTGGTATTGTTTATTAAGTATATTTAAATTATATCGGCCCAAATTCACTTCAACGCAGGAAAGTTTATGTAATTTTTATTTGATTTACAATGATAACGGAGTTTAATTTTTGATTACTTTTTAATCCAACTATTACCATACAATGTGTTTACTTACATGACTGTGTTCGTTTTTTATAACAAAAAAGAAATAATGAACTCACTTATATGTATGTATATAGTTGAAGAAATATGTATGTATGTATGTATATATTTTAGATTATTTTATTTTTAAGTATATTTATACTTTCATTGTCATTCTGGATTTCTTTCTTCTCTTGATCTACACCGCCTACCTATTTTCGTTTTTGTAATTCCTCTAGCCTAAGGTTGTCTGGAAGAAATCGTTTTTTAGCGATAAGACCGCCTTATTTGTACGTAATTGTAATTCTTTATCTTTATTCAAATGTATATTCTGTTTTGGTGTGCAATAAAGTATAATTGAATTGAATTGAATGACGTGTAAATATAATGTCTAGTCTAGGCGATCCTTGGGGGAGGCCTATGTCCAGCAGTGGACGTTAATCGGCTGAGATAATGATGATAATGTCTTATCATCTTAAGTGAGTTAGGTACTTGTGGGTTAATACGGATCCTTTCATACTCAAACCTTCAGTATATTAAAAAAATCTGCAAAAATACTCGAACGAACTTACCATTTCAATAGCATTCACCAAAATCAAGTATGGACGTTCCGCACGAAAAAATATCTAGTGCCTACCTTACTGAAAACGTACGATACTGAAAAAATTGTTATTATAAGTAGATTTAGTTACAAATAAAAACAACAATTTTTCTAGGAAAGTCAATAAAAGTAAAATAAATAGTTGTCAGTTGTCACAATATAGGTATTACTAGTAATTGTCTGCCACTGAATTTTGATTAAAATTTATTTGAAACAAAACAAAAAATCTTCAGACAGTCGATTTCAAATAACACAAAGTGTAAGAAAGGAAAGGAATAAATAAATCCAAAAACTAATAAATAAAATTTAGCACTTGCGAAACTCATAACGAGTTTAGTTTTAACCTTGGCCATAAATTTATCGATACAAATTTGTTCCACTTTTGATATAAAGCGGGGAGCGATGGGGGTGCGGGGGCGGTCGCGACTGCAATAGACCTGCACGCCACCTTGCCCTGATTGATTTATACGTCTTGTTTGTCACAGGCTCGATTTATTTGAATTCCTGCCAGGGCCTCCGCAGGCCAACGGATTAATATCGAGCAGGCCTCCTCTATATATCCCCGAATTTCGGCAATAATTCAATATTTCATCCGTCGGGCCGGGAGTCGGGACCTACGATGTGAATTAACATACAAACGTCAATCGTTTCATGAATAAAAAATGTATTGGATTTAGTGAAATGACTCGCGATCGCTGAGCGGTTACTACAGTGTTGCGACCCGGCTGGCTATAAGCTGGAATCGGCATAATCAAATCATATTTACTGGCTTCATAAAATAAATACTCACAGGGTAATTTTTGGATTACTGGCTAAAGGGTCGGCTGAAAAATTGATTGAGATTTTAAGTTTATTTTCATAGATCATTGTTAATATTCTACACGACAGACTTAGGTGTGGTATACAGTGTGCAAGGAAAAGTATTATTAACCTTTAAACTACATACTCTACCCATCAAACTGAACAACTTTTACTATGGGAACAAACCAATCGGAGTAAACAAAAAATGTGCTCTTGCATACATTTGAGTCGAGTATAGGTATTGGAGTTTAGTATGGAACAGCAGATTTTTTTATGCTCTGACAGGTTTGCTCCTATCGCATCGTACCAGTTGTTCAGTTTGATGGGTAGAGTATGTGGTTTAAAGGTTAATGATATTTATACTTTTCCTTACAACCTGTATAGCTGATGTTATTTTCTATCTGTTGTTTCTCCGGACTCTTCTCGCACTGTCACTATTCGATATATCGCGATAATTTTTATGAGTCTGTTGACATTTGGAAAAAACGTTAATGATACATCGAAGATCAAAAGTCCGAGTACGTCGTAAAAGTTATTTGGTCATCTGAACTGTCTAAAAACATGGCATGCCCAATTAAATGTTTGAGTAAAAATACTATACCAATCGCTTGATGCGAATACGTTCACATTCTACTTATTTGCCTTTAGATTGTAAAAGTTTTAAATAAGATGGATCTAATAGGGCGAAAAGTGAAGAAAAATTGAGACGGAAGTAAAATCTGTATCAACTTGCAATAAAATGGTTGCTTAGCAATAACAATTTCTAGAAACTTTGTACATGGTTGAAATTTCTCTACACGTCTTTTAGTGAGCGTACTAAATACTTTTACTTGAACTCAAACCTTATTCTCAACGCATTAGCGTTCATAAAAGAATACCGTGAAATATATTCATTTGTCTATCCCCTTGAGACGAACAAAGTTACGAAAAAAATTCCACTACGACGCATCTTATCTAGTAAAACCGGTTTAAAATTTAAACTACACTTACTAGCAAACCTTGCCGCGTTGCTCTATCAAAAGATACTCTTTTGCATTCTGGCTGCTTCATTATTATAAACAAAATACGATTATTTTTCTTATTTTCCAATTTGCAACACCGGATATCTAATAAAAACAAAAGCGTTCGCAACACATTCGAAGGAGATCAAGAAATGTCGCCCAAGTCCACCTATTAATAAACAGAACATTTTCAAACCATGGAATTTTATTGTGTAACTTCTATCTATTCAAATCAAAGTAGCTGGCCAGCAAACATGAGTTCGTCTGGCAACCAATATAACTGGCGGTAATGCAAGAAAGAAGAAGAAGTAAGCCCAGCATAGGGCCCGGACGAGTTATAGTGAAAATATACAGGGTGTAACAAAACACCCTAGTAATACTTAAGGGGGTGCTTCAGACCATCAATCTGAACAACTTTCACTATGGAGCCAACGTCAAGAAAAAATAAAAATAATCTGCTGTCCCATACATTTGGGTCGAGACGGTACTGCAGTTTTGTATGAAAGAGCTGATTTTTTTTTCGCTATTTCAATGTTGGCTCCATAGTGAAAGTTGTTCAGTTTGATGGTCTGAAGCACCCCCTTAAGTATTACTAGGGTGTTTTGTTACACCCTGTAGATCAAGATTATCCTGTGTCGATGTCGCCTTTCGAAGTGGAATCACAACAGCACACAACGAAGCTTTCTCGAGCGTTGTGGCCTGTCTGTCTGACTAACGGGATCATCGGGAAAACGACCTTAAGAGACGTAGACTAAAGAGACTTCTAATTAATGACCAGATAATTATAGGGCCACGACCTCAATTAGACGAAAGAGTCGATACATACCCGCGTTTATCATAAAACTATGAATACGAAGATCGCCCGTCGGTTTCCGCGACCCAGCTCGAATGATCTGCCCACTTGGCGACCTTTGCGCGGTGGACAGTCAAAGACGAAATTGAAAATAAAACTGTAAAATTAGAACAGGAGTGCGATTTTTGAATCTCATTCGCTGAGTTCAGCAGTTGAAAATGTCAAAATTACTGTGGAGATACGCATCGTTCTACTGCTGATTTGACTTTCAAAAATCGCTGTCCTGAAGTATGATTTTTGAAAGTCAAATCAGCAGTAGAAAGAGGTGTATCTCCATACATTTTCAACTGCTGAGTTCAACGTATGAGATTCAAAAATCGCACTCCTGGACATAATGTGGCGAGGTGATTAATTTGCCACTGTCAGGGTTTTGATGGATTTGTGTTGCAGCATTTCTGAAAACTCCCACAAAAAAAATTATTTACTTGCACACTGAAAATATTTATACAAAAATAATAAGAAAAATGATGTTGATAATACAAACACTGGTTTAATCTTTTTGCTCCAATATATGAATATGGACTATGCCTGGTAGACGGACTTCCTGGGTAAAGAACCTGTGTGATATGAACTCTACCTCACTATTCAGGGCAGCAGTCTCCAGGGTCCAATTTGCCCTAATGATAGCCAACCAAGAAGAATATGGATTGGAAGTACAAAAACTATTAAAAATAATATCTGTGACTATAAAAAATACCTACATATTATGCTCACAAGAACATAACATCTTTATCCTACGGAGGTAGGCAGATGCTACGGATCGCCACACTCTGCGATTCTCTTTCAGCAGTCAGACATATTTCTATGCATTTCCTACATATTATAAAAAACATTATGAAACAAACAATTCTGTCCGTGACTGTACAACACAATGTGATTGGAACATAATTATCATAACCGGTCGGTACGGAGCAGCGATTATGCTAAATACCTACATACGTCTTAAGAACATAGTATTGTTATTATTGGTTCGTTCCAGATTCTAGGTCCCTAAAATCAAGCTATTTTCATATTTGTAACAAAGGTAAAAGAGTTGCATATTAATGCCCAATTATTTTACTCACACGTTTTTCAGGATAATTTATGAATTTCATGATCCTAATTATTTTAATTATGCAGACTTCGTTAGTAACTGTAAATAGGTATATTATAAATTTATAACTCTCTGAACCTCTATAATTCTAGCAGGAAAACTGACTTAATTATGAGGAAGGCTAAATTTAATTTATCAAATACCTAATAGATTTTGTGTTAAAATAACCAAATTATATGCAGTTTTGTATGGGACAGCTGATTTTTTTTCGCGTTTCCTGTGGTAGGCTCCATAGTGAAAGTTGTTCAGTTTGATTCTCTGAGTTCACCGTTTCAGTATTTGCTAGGCTGACTTACACCCTGTATACTCATTTGTACGTTTTTTGCATTAATTCCTCTGCTACCACATTATTTCTATCAATTAGTTATATTAAATAATTTTTCCCACATGACTAAGTGTTAATTGTTTTTGTATTTGCTACAATTACTAACTGTCTTCGAGCAATTATTTTATACTTTTCCTTAACGGTTCAAGACGGTATGTCGTGTCGTTTCATGTAACTAGTGTCTGTCTGTTAGTCTTTTGCACCTTCCCTTTGCAAATACAGGGTGTAACAAAACACTCTAGTAATACTTAAAGGGGTGCTTCAGACCACGAAACTGAACAACTTTCACAATGGAGACAACTTCGAAATTGCGAAAAAAATTCAGCTGTCCCATACAAAACTGCAGTACCGACTCGACTAAAATGTATGGGATAGCTGATTTTTTTCGCGATTTCGAAGTTGGCTCCATAGTGAAAGTTGTTGAGTTTCATGGTCTGAAGCACCTCTTTTTTGTAAGGCACTACGTTGAGTCGTGTCCTATTCACCGTCGCGGCACACACCGCTACTACCTACCTACTATTTCTATTAATGTATTCTGTTGTTTCGTGTGTGCCTTTAATGGTGAATAAAGATTTTTCTTTCTTTCTTTCTTTCTTTCTTTCTTAAGTATTACTAGGGTGTTTTGTTACATCCTGTATATTTAATTGTCTGAAGCTGATTTAATCATCCCTACCTCTAATTAAACATCTTTGACGTAAGAGGACCGATTGCTCATCTTCTACAGTAAATTTTAGTGGACTTTTTGCTAAGTTGACCGACTGCGAACAAACGTAAAAATCACTGAAGAATAAAGACTTTCAAAACAAGGCATGCGTACATTTTTTTACAGTTTGTTGGACAGTGGTACCGATTCGAACTGTGCCACGACCTAACTTAACTAAATTTATTCCTGTCACTTTCTAAAATAAGATTAAGAAAAGAGACAGAAAACCAACAGCTGACTTTAGTGATGTCAAAGTGACGTTACACGCACAAAATAAGATGCTATCGTAACGTACGCCATCTTATTTAAGGCGTTTTTGGGCGTGTAACGTCACTTTGACAGCACTAAAGTCAGCTGTTGGTTTTCTGTCTCTTTTCTTAATCTTATTTTAGAAAGTGACAGGAATAAATTTAGTTATGTCGTGGCACAGTCCGAATCGGTACCAGTGTTTCTAAACATGAGAAAAAGGGATAGGTAGTAGTAGTAAGTATTCATTATCATCGTAGGGTGAGCGTACAGGGAATATGTACACACGGCGACACATCAAGCTATACAAAACCAAAATAAGCTGGCCGCGCGTAGGTCGAGTAACGTATAACGTCTCGCGACCGGCTTACATTGGTTTTGTATAGCTTGACGTGTCGCCGTGTGTACGTACACACACGTGTTTGTGTTTAGTCTGCTTCTATATAGTATTTAATGTATTTCAAAACATGATACTGTTTTACTCAACTGACACCGAGTACAATGTGAAAACAAAGACGTAAGTTTACGTCAACATAATCATTAGTATTATAACAACATTTCAGGTAGCCGTTCGAAGGGTAGATTGACTTTTCAACATAGAATTATGCCTATTTATAGCATGGTTTCGCCGGCTTGACATTAAATTCACCTTCGAACGAATTTCACTTTTCGGACAAAAAGAAGTATCCTCAATATGTTTTCCTTCACTGTAAAGCCTGTGTTACTGGAGGATTTCAACTACAGCTCCTGTTCCATCAGACAAGCAGTCATACGCAGTACGCAGGATATTTTGAGTGCATGTGTGATAAACACAGAAGCACTATCTCTCGTTCTTAGCCAGACGCGTGTCTCTTATCATTTATCAAGCAAGCATCGTCAACATCTCTGTTGCTCACATCATGTGGCCACCGGTTACGTTTACATAATATATGAGCGTTCATGCAAGAAGGGTGGGTCCGGTGGCGAGTAACCTTGCCTGCCGTGCAGGAGGCGATGGTTCGATCCCCGTCCAGGCCGACTCGTACCAATGAGTTTTTCGAAATTTATGTACGATTTGTAACACCACTGGTTTTTCGGTGATGGAAAACATCGTGAGGAAACCTGCATGGTTCAATTTCGAGGCATGTATTGTACCTACTGTCCATTACAAGTGGCGACGGGTTCACTCTCCGTCACACTGGACAAGTTTCGGTACTACTAGTGAAACGTGGATGTTCTGAAGTTTCAGAATATCTCTGACTACCCCTTCGGGGAATTTAGTCGGGAGCATTATGCTATGCTATGCTATGCTCATTTGTACGAGTATGATCCAGGCGAGGAGCCCGATTGCGCTAATTTAAAGCACCGAAGTTCTATTCTTATCCAATTTCAGTTCTAATCACATTGCAATCCAATTACTATTCAACTGTGCTGAATAACGCATCGCGCTAAACTCTATGCAACTGACAGCCTTTTAACGTCTGAGCGATCTGTCAAAACGGCTCTAACGGCTGTCATGAGCTGTACCGCGATTAGCGCAATACCAAATGTGTCAAAAGTTATGGTTCGTACGTAGTCTAACCACGGTTCAATCACCGAATATTTACCGCGATTGCAGCCCAGGATCCTCCGGCGGTGGCTGTCCAGCCACGCAGTGGCAGCGTCCTCGCATGAAAGGGGTACTAACTAGCTAAGCTACTCGATAACCACAAATTCGGTATGTAAAGTAAAACTTAAGCTATGCTGATTCCAAAACCATTTCGAGATTTTATATTTAGAAACCTTATTTTCTTAATTAAAACTCTTAAAATTATAAGATGGTGGATATTTTAACGAAAATGCAAAAAATACTTGACAGACCTCTACATGAAGTCATATCAAAGGCTGAATGGGCTTAAATCCGTTGCCTTGGGTAAAAAAAACCAAACGTCACATAAACTTCAATGTCAACGAAAGGGTTGTCAGATTTGAAAAGATTCCGCGATTATGGGGAAAAATTTGGTCTCTGGGGAAATGAAATCGTAGGGAAAAAATGATCAAAGTGGAGAATTTTGAGTGTTTCCTTAATCAATTTATACATACATACATAAGCTCACGCCATTGTCCCAAGGGGGTAGGCAGAGACCACAGATCGCCACACGCTACGACTCTGACACACTTCTCTAGCCTCATTGACAATTGGAATTTAGTCGGGAGCATTTAGCAAATCAATTTATCATCGTATTAAACAACATATCTAAGGTGTTCTGTTATTTATAGCTTGACTGACTATCATTGTTCGATACCTGTGCCTGTGTGATGTAGGTAAGCAAAGTGATGTCTATGGTTTTGTGGAGATTTGGGGAGACAGTCAAAACGTATCATTTTGGGGGATAAAAATATGAATCTGGGGAAATTTCCGAAATCACATCTGGTAGCACTGGTTTCAAATGTTAATGTCAATAGAGTAAAAAGAAAGCCTAAATTAAAAAAGTGCCCAACAGATAAACTACAAAAGCCTTCAAGCCATTGCTATACAATACTTATAGGTTCTAAACATTCCACTTTTAGATAATTTCGAATAAAAACAAAAGCGGCCGTTGTTTTTCTTTTTTAAAAAGTATGTTTAGACCTTTAAAAAACCTATAAAAGTATTCTATGAAAATAGCTTGAAGGCTTTTGTAGTTTATCTGTTGGGCACTTTTTTAATTTAGGCTTTCTTTATTGAGAAATCTTTATTATTGTGACGAGGGCGCCACTGAGCTCGAATAGCTCTCTCAAAGAAGTTTTTTATGTGATAAATGATAATCCAGTACACATACCTGCTGTGTGCCAAAATTCATCCAAATCTATTCAGCTGTTTATCGTGATTTGAGTCACAAACATTCAAACAACCAAACATCAAAATATCGTCACAAACTTTTACACTAATAAGAAGGAAGAAGGAAGGAATGAAGGAAGGATTCCATTAGTAGGAAGAAGGATAAATACCTAGTATAATAATGGTATCTTTAAAAAAGATGGCGATTGGCGGCACTAATTTACTCACAAAATATTTAACATCTGGTTGTCATTGCCAGAGACCTTGTTGAATTTTTAAATAAATTAATAAGTAATATATTCATATGACGGATAGCTTTGATGATTTATGTTACAGGAATGTGGCAAAATTTCCATTCTAACATAATGTTTGAGGTCGTTCCTATCCGGTAGCAGTTTGCGGTTATGACGGCAAGGTGAAAGTTGATTGATGAGAACTATCCGAATTATTGCCATCAGATTTTTTAGGGGTCCGTTAGTAACAGGTTATTGATAAATTAATTGAAATTAAGTATAATGAATTTTCATGTTTTTTTCGCATTTGAAATTAGGGTAACTAGGGTAATATAGGATAAATTATTTATAGATATTCACGCTGTTTTTCATTCGTCTGCCATATTATGCAATGCCGTTTATATACAGGGTTAATTTTATATCACTGCGGATAACTTCAGCATGTATTCCACCCATCAAACTGAACAACTTTCACTATGGAGTCACCTTCGAAATCGCGAAAAAAAACAGCTGTCCCATACATTTGAGTCGAGTCGAGTCGGTACAGCAGTTTTGTATGGGACAGCTGTTTTTTCGCGATTTCGAAGGTGACTCCATAGTGAAAGTTGTTCAGTTTGATGAGTGGAATACATGCTGAAGTTATCCGCAGTGATATAAAATTAACCCTGTATATCCATTGCTTACATCGTAAAGCTAAACTTAATAAGGCTTCCTATGGCAGACGATAAAAAAAAGTGTGTACTTGCGTACGTGCGTGCGAAGTACTACCCGTTCACGACCAGTTGGCCGTCGATGACCGTTACAAAATTTCCTCACAGCCACATTAATTGGTCCCGTCGACAAAAAATAATATAAAAGGCAAATAAAAATTTAAAATTAAAAGCGATATTAGTGACCGGGACGGATGTGCCGTACGTGGTTGCGTTGCTAAAGGTTATAAAATTGCGTTTATTAGGGTCTCTTAGGGGTGCGGTGCGGGGAAGCGGGAAGGGAGGTAGCGGCCAACTCGAAGTGAATGACTAGTATACTTCTACATAGAACCGGCTTTTTTCCTAGAGAAACTGGTGTAGCCGCTGGCAGTGGTGAGGGGGTGTCAGTAGACAAAAACCACGTCGATGTCGCACACAAAACCTCGTTATTAGTGTTTAGGTTTAAGGTTCATTTGATATCGCTACTCCTCGTTAGACCAGGAGTAGCGATACTCAATAACTTCGAAAATGCATGTCACTGAGTTAGATGGATCCGTTGACGAAGTATCTATTTCATATATTTCAGCGTAGGTTGCAGACCCGAGAAGCCAGAGCATTCTAGCATGTGTATTTTATCAGCCCATTCCTTAATGGCCATTTTAATGTTACATGCCAGGGTTCCTAGACTTGGTTCTGACCATGAACTTCATGACCCTTAGATGAGACATGAGACAAAATCACATGTCCACGCAGACGAAGTCGCGGGCAACAGCTAGTCTATTTCATATATTTCTGCGTAAGTACTTATAACACGTGTTTTTGGATTACTGGCAAAATTTTCAAGTGCGTAAGATTGCGCACTTCATTATCTGCGTGACTTTTGATGGAAGAGCAGATTTTTTTGTGATTTAAATGATTGCTCCCGATTACTCCCGAAGTACCTAAATGTTGTTCAGTTGGATTATCTAAACCACCCCTCGAAATTATTAAAGTCGATGTACCTGTTTTCTCGTTTTGTTCGTTACTGTAGAATATTCCAGAGCACCTACATTCTGAGATTGTATTACATTTATGAAGAAATTAAAGTGTTCACTTTTTCTTTACAATTTATGAAATCGTACAAATACCACTTGTTCGTCTACGCATTGTGCCTTCCTTTTTTACATAAAATGAAAGAAGGGCTTACCTACCTAGTACCTACGTACCGAATCTTACAAAATATTTGTTCAACCGACCGAATGTTTCCCTTGAATAGTGGAAAATTCCGTAACTTTTCCCCGTTAACCTATGTTGGATCACTTTGGGTCTGTTAGTTTCAGTTATAGGTAAACTGACATTATGGTTTATTAGTACTTACAAAACAGTTAAAAGCCAGCTTTTGGCCTTGGCGTAACCCTTGTTCAATTAATCTTGTTTTCGGCACAAAAAAATTCTAAAATCCTCCGCCAAGTTTTATAGAAATTAAGTAATTCAGTAGTTGAGCCTTAAAGATGTTGCAAACTGACAGACACAATATTTTTAAGTCCCCACCTATTTTTCCTCCTGTTATATTTTTACTGATGATTGTCTGAAATAGGTATCTGAACCTACAAAAATTTTAAGGAAATTCCTATTATAATATTCTAAATGGGTATAACATGTAAACTTGCATCATGCGAAAATTCTAAAGCGAGGCCAGTAACGACAGTATCTCAGTTACCGTTGTCCCTGCGCTTTGGAACTTTCGAGTTATTCTTTTGCTGTTATTTGTTATTGTTTACACGTCAACGTCGTTCGAGCCAGGTGTCAAGTTAATTCGCCCGGGTTGTACTAGATTTCGGGTAACCATTGAGCGTTTGACGTTGCTAAACAACTCTACTTCAGACGGACGACAGACGAATCAGATTTGATTATTATGAGTCTCGAAATGTCAAAGTCCCTAAATAGATCGAAGAAAGGACTCCTACTAAAAATGTCGTCTCTCAATCTCAGCCTTAGTCAAAGCTCGAAGCATGTTTACACGCTCGATTCATAGTCGGAAGACAAGTCGTTCAACCCAAGTCGCTTGAATGTAATGAATTGCAATTTGTCGCAGGTGATCCGATTTCATTATGTTTACTTTGCTCACCGGCTTAGGTACTTCAAACGATTCCTGGTACGCTACGTCTAGTAAACAACAATGACATATGCATTGTAGATACAAAATCTTACCCTTTTTTTTTGGGTTTTATCTATAAGGTAGTCCTCTCATAAGGGTAAGAGTTCAATTAGTTCAATTCTCACTTAGAGAAAGTCCACGGAGGAGTCATAAAATAAATAATTGGTAACTTTGATAAAACATCCATCCAAGATTTGAATACCTACCTTATAAAGCAAATGAAGGTAACAACCAACACCAAAGGGTGCTTCTTTTTGTGTCTGTAAGTACCACCTTTCTCAGAACTGTATGCCATTGACATCTAAGCAGCATGGCCGTGTTTACGTTCAGTGGCGAACTGCGGTGGTGTTTACAAACAGTAAATTGTTTACCCGACTGACATAACGCGGTGCAGGCGTCACGTCATGGCGCACGCGTCACAGCCCGCGTCATACCTCGGCGCGCCCAGCCTTCGCTTCGCCCACATATCGTCGCCGGACGCCGCCCAATCTTATTGCGACTTAATCGTACGTTGTAATTGAGCCAATTCTTTCGCGTTTTATTCGATAGTGCGCTTGGTGCGAGTTAAGAACATGCTGTGAATAAATAGCTAAATTTGGTTGGGCTATTATTGGATGTTAATTAATTAGGAGTAATTTAATAAATGGCCCGATGATTTGTACCACTAATGACGTTGTAAAAACCGGCCAAAAGCTCGTTGGACACGCATGATAGGCTTCCTCAGCCATTAGGAATACCTACATTGACTGTTTAGCTATTCTTGGTATGTCCATGTATGTAATGTATGTAACCTAAACGTAAACTTCATTGACACACCTTATTCAGAAGTGGTTTTAATTTTTAACCGACTTCAAAAATAGGAGGAGATTCTATGTTCGGCAGTATGTATTTTTTTTATGTATGTTTACGGATATTTTCGTCAATTGTGAACCAATTTAAAAATAATTTTTATGTTCAAAAGGGTATACTTCCGAGGTGGTCCCATTTTAATTTTGTGAAGATCTGATGACGCGCTTCGGAGCTATACAATAGAACTCCTCAAAAGTGGACAGCAAATCGTCTGCGATTGAACCATTTGCTTCGTTTCAATGTACCCGTCGCGTGTATAATGGATATCTGAGTCGAACTAACATATTTAATCACTAAAAGTCATGAAATAAAAAAATGTTTACAAAAAAATAAAAACCGACTTCAAAAGTAAAAAAAGTAAGAAATAATATTTCAACCTATAACTTTCACGTTCGAATCTACCAGAAAATTAATTTGTTTTATTGGAGTCGGTGTCAAGCAGTGAACGCAAATACAGACAAAGCCAAGCCAAAAAATTACTGCGAGCCCAGTCGCGAATCGTATAGGTAAAAAAATTATATAATTGAGGTGGGCAATAGGTGGGCATATATACAGGGTAAAATTGATATCATTAGCTAGCATCCTTTTAAACTAAGAGTCTCCATCAAACTGAACAACTTTTACTGTGAGAGCAAACCGATCGGAGCAAAAAAAAAACAGCTGTTGCATACATTTGAGTCGAGTAAGCATTGCAGTTTAGTATGGAACAGCAGATTTTTTTTTGCTACGATCGGTTTGCTCCCATTGTAAAAGTTGTTCCGTTTGATGGGTAGACTCTTAGTTTAAAAGGATGCTAATGGTATCAATTTCACCCTGTAGACTGACAGACAGATTTTGACGAAACTACCTATAAGAGGTATTTGTTTGACTACGGAACCCCAAAAATTGTTACAGTTCCTTCTTGCATAAGTTATGTATCATGTTGATGTATTAATACTATAGTATAGAGAATACTGCGCACTTATTTTGGTACGAACTGAGTGCAAGTGCACTTGAAATGATTTACCATATTTATTACTAATATTTCTTGATTAGTTTATTAGTGTTTTATACCTGCTTCGGTAATTAGTAAATACTAGCTTTTGCCCGCAACTTGGTCCGTGTGAAATTTGGAAATCGATAAATCCTTTCTTAGTGGCCCCCCTACATCCTCAGTGGAATATATATATTCCAAATTTCGTGTTTCGTTCCGCAGCGGTTTATGCTATTCGTTTGTATGTCAGTCAGTCAAGGAATGGTTTTATAAGTTTGCATTTTACGTTGATAATAATAAAATAATGGAACGTAAATCATCATTTATTTATCCAAAAAAGTAAGATAAGAACTGGTGGTATTATCAATTTATACATTTTATAAATAATGGTACGGAACCCTTCGTGCACGAGTCTGACTCGCACTTGCCCGGTTTTTTATAAATAACCTTAATACTACGTATTAAACATTTTTAGTAGTTTCCAATGAATAAAAAAATACAGTCCTGAAAAAAAACGGCATATTTCCAATCTATCCAATTAAAAGATATACCTTTATCAACTAAGAAGCAGATAATTACAAGAGATAATAGCAGCAATTAGGAATTATAAATTAAATATGTTCTGCTGGAGCGCTCTTATATACTTATAAATCTTATAATAATTATCTACTCAAGCCTTATCTACAGGTGAAATTGATATCATTAGCATCCTTTTAAACTAAGAGTCTACCCATCAAATTGAACAACTTTCACTATGGGAGCAAACCGATCGAAGCAAAAAAAAAATCTGCTGTTCCATACTAAACTACAAATGTATGCAACAGCTGATTTTGTTTTTGCTCCGATTGGTTTGCTCCCATAGTAATAGTCGTTCAGTTTGATGGGTAGACTCTTAGTGTAAAAGGATGCTAATGATATCAATTTCACCCTGTATAGGTATTATGTTTGTCACCTTCTGTAGACTTTAAATTTCGATCTAGGAGGAAAATCAGGTCTGCATTCCAATAACTCGTAGTGTCCTAACCTCTACGAGTATCTACATTGATAATATTTATATCATGTTAATTTACTGGCGCGAGTCGAAAGGCTGACGTCCTTGGGTGGCGCCGCGTGTGTTAGTACGTAACTACGTGGGTACACTTAATTTAATACGTAATATACGACAGTGGACACGAAGAACAATTATGACTTTACTATTGAGATAATATAGTATGCTGAATAGCAGTTATTAAGTCAAGAACACATCGGATTTCGGTAGGGTTCACTGAAAAAAAAAATCCAAAAGAAAAATGGTTTGTGTTTAAAGTTTAAACATATTTTGATTAGGTATTGCATGTATTTCGGTAGTTATAGAATTGAAAAAAAGTTCGTCTAAATTTAACAAAAGTTCGGTTAACTTTATCGAAACATTTGGTTAAATTAACAAAACATTTGGTGAAAATCATTTTTTTTTAAATTAGATTAAGGGCCTGTTTCACCACTTCTGAGTAAGTTCTTGTTAGCTTATCCGACGGATGTTTTGACATATCTTTCATACAAAATATGTCAAACTATCTGTCGAATAAGCTAACAAGAACTTACTCAGAAGTGGTGAAACAGGTCCTAAATCATTTTTTTCAGTGTTCCTGTGTAAATATTGTTATTCGATCACTTTTTGTGATTCAGCATACGAGCTACTAACTGGAATTCGAAGTTAACTAAGTCGACAAAATACTTTAAGAAAGAGATAAACAGAGCGAGTCCACCACGCAGGCCTAATGCTGATTGGTGGACTTCACATACACATCAGAATTTCTTCTTCAGTCTCAGGTATCCTCACGAAGTTTTCCTTCACTGTTTAAGAGCAGTCGGTATTACGTACATAAGTTAGAAAAACTCATTGGTACATGGCATGTTGTCCGTGCGGATTCGAACCAGGACTCCCATAATAGGGTGTCCTCTCCGGAACACGCCACCGACACTCAGAAGAAAAATACATAGACATACTTAATTATAACTTATGTACTATTCGTAACATCATTAACTATTCGATGAAGGAAAAAATCGCGAGGAAATCTCCAAGAGTTTTTTAACCTATTAGGAAAAGGTCTTCCAAAGCTTTTCCAGCCTTTTATATCCTGTGCCATGATTTGTCATTCTGCTTCGTGGACATCTAGGTCTTCGCGCTATCTCTTCCTTGGTCTTCCCGGGCACCGGCTTTCAACGTTGAGCTCTCATTGGGTCACGATCGATGCCCATCGCTCTGTATGCAAATATGCATATGACAAACATGTCCGGCCCAGTCTCACTTCAGTTTGGCGGCCTTAACACCTGCATCAGCTATGTATGAGTTTTTGGTTGCGTTTCAAAAGAAGTAATTAAGTCTACCAATCCGTGTGGCATGTATGATGGACTAACGCCTTTAGGTACACCCTCACCGAGAGAGTAGACCTTTGCCCCAGTTGTGGGTACGCTGCTGGTGACATATATAAACATTAATTAGATTATTTTTTTTAGATTGTTGGAGTTAAATCTGTTGTAAGGTCAACAGGGTGACGTAATAAGCAATTCAAATTTCATTATCCAAAAAACCTGTTCTGGAAAAATAAAAATCTGTCCTCGAAAAATTTTATAAAGCCATTCTCAAGACATTCTCATTTTCAAAATATATAAGGTCTAACAAAATTATCTGAAACTATTTTAAGGGGATGATCAGACCATCAAGCTGAACAACTTTCTCCATATCAATATCGAAATCGCGATAAAAAATCTGTTATCCCATAAAAAACTGCAAACGTAACTCGACTGAAAATGTATGGGACAGCTGATTTTTCTTTCGCAATTTCTATATATATAGAGAAAGTTGTTCAGTTGGTCTGATCATCTGTTTAAAATAGTTTCAACAAATTTTGTTAGACCATATTATATTATATTATAGTACCTACCTATTGATAGAAAGTAAAACACATTATCTGTTGTTAATAGGCATTAAAGAGACATACATACCTAGTACCTACAAAAGCTCACGCCATTGTCCTTTGAGGGGTAGAAAGATACTACGTTTCTGATATACTTTCGCCTCATCCACATACTGCCCTGCTAAGAAAAAAAAACCTAAGTGCATAGGGATGCCCTATGCCGTTGCCGCCAAAAACACCATATAGGTAGTAGGTACCTATTTTGTTTTCGTTTTCGCGATCAATCAATCGCGTGAAATTTCAGTAAAACTATGTTTTTACGAAACTTATACAAAACCAAAAAGATTACAGAGGACTTTATTATTAGTATTAATTATTAGGCAGAATAGATAAAAATTATTTAATCTTAATTTTCCGTAATTTTACACTGAATGTCTGTAGGTGTGATAGTGATAACAATAAATTAATAATCATCTAATCTACCCACTTACTCGTACATATCAAATCACCCGTGCATCACTGGATAAAACAAATGTAGGACGGGTAGATGTTTGTAAATAAATAGACCAAAACTCTTTTGTCTAACATGAATGAGACATTTAATTCAAATCCCACCAATCAGTTAATTAGTAGAAATTTAGAAAATACATACTAGTAAGTTATTTTAAAATATTAAACCGATTTTGAAAGTATTTTCATCGTGCATATGCGGTCTAAACTTAAAAACTGCGATACGTTTTATTTGTGAATTTTCATGGATTTCACACGAACGAAGTAGCGGGCAAAAATTAGTTAATCATAAAGTCAAACTCAAACTCATCACAAATTATAATTTGAGGTTGTTAAATATAAAGCATACACATTTTCCAGTATCTGTGTTTCTTGGTCACACACTGTGATTTATCTCATTTAATCTTAATTGGATTGGAATATCAGGGGTGTCCCTTAGGTCCGCCACATACATACGGTATTGCAATCCGGAATTCCGAATTAGGATTGTGATTTTGTATAGGAATTGACAGCTGCGCAATTCGGAACGCTTTTTTTTTTTTTTTTTTTTTTTATGTTCGATAGGTAAACATTTGACCCCAATCTCACCTGATGTTGAGTGATGATGAGGCCGAAGATGTAGCATGCTTACCTAGAAAGATGCCTATTCACTCTTGCCTTGAAGAGGCCCAGGTTGTATTGCTCAGGGAACAGGTCCGCAGGCAGTGCGTTCCACTCCTTAGCCGTGCGCATTATAAAAGAAGAAGCAAACTTCTTCGTGCGAATTGCTGGTAGGTCAACGACATAAGGGTGGAAACCCAGCCTGCGTCTCGTCCCCCGCAGATGAAAGGGAGACGGAGGTATTAAATCGTGTAATTCCGTCGCACACTCTCCGAAATGTATCCTATAAAAAACAGATAGACAGGCTACCTTGCGACGATGCTCAAGACTTTGTAGCTTCGCCACAGAGGTTGGATCACCTATGAGCTTCCTGGCACGCCTGTCGATTGAGTCCAACGCGGCCAGCTGGTATTGGGCAGACCCATCCCAAAGATGGCAGCAATACTCCATACACGATCGGACTTGTGCTTGATAAAGTTGTAGAAGCTGTCCCGGAGTGAAGTACCGTCTGACCTTCGAAAGGACGCCCAGTTTTTTCGCTGCGGTTTTCGCCATGGACTCAATATACCGCCCGAAATTCAAATCGGACGATATGTTAATGCCCAGGAGCTCCAGGCGATCAGCTATCGGTATGGACACATTTCGGAAAGTCGGAGTCAAAGCGAAGGGACTCCGTTTTGTGGAGAAAAGGCACGCCTGTGTTTTGTTTGCGTTGAAACTGACCCGATTAGCGTCACCCCAGTCGGACACAAATTCAATTGCCAAGTTTAATCGCTGCACCATGGCCTCTCGACAAGACTGAGTAACATCCAACGCAATTGTAGAGTTGGAAAATCGATACGAAATCGTAATCCTGCCTGATTCAGGATTCCGGATTGCAATTCCGTATGTGTGTGGCGGACCTTTAGTTGCATAACAATAATAATCCTACTTTGAACATCCATAACAGAAATCACATAACGTTAATTCGTATAACAATTAAAATAGTTAATATGAAAATATACAGGGTGTCTGGTAGAACGATGTAGATATTTTTTGAGCTGATTGAGGGCACCTTTATGAACATTTTAAACCACATATAGTATTATAACAAGTCTCATAGTTTTTAAGTTATGTTCAAAAGTTCATTTTTTTGTTTATTGTGGGAATCGGTGCGGTTAGAGGTCCATAACATACAAGTTAGTGCCTCAATCAGTTTTATTTTGGTTTTGAAATAGTCCTAAGTACACAGTCTTTCATCACAATAAGTTTAAACAATAATTGGAAAGGCAATCATAAAAAAATCTTGATTTAAACTTGTCACAAATGATTTTTTTGTAAAAATGTTTTTACTCTACCGATCATTACCTACATCGTTGTACCAAACACCCATATTTAAAAATCCATAATTTGAAACACTAATACATGAAACTCCGAGGTTTACCTAGTCCAACCGAAAACTTACGTTTTCTCACCATCGGATGACTTGATCACTTCACTAGCAATTAATTGGCGTTTGTATAGATTCAAACGCATGATTGTATTGATGCACACGCGCGTGTGCATTTTGACAAAAGCTGTCAATAAATAACTGGGCCCCGATCGCGGTAAATAAATCGCAACTGAACCATAGAGGCTGTGTGGATGAATAAAGTTCTTTTTATTTTTATTTTTATTTTATGATTCGACCGCGTGCGAAGCTTAGCTTTTTACACATTTGGCATTGCGCTAATCGCGGTACAGCCCATGACAGCCGTTATAGCCGTTTTGACAGATCGCTCAGACTTTAAAGGCTGTCAGTTACATAGAGTTTAGCGCGATACGGAATTCAGCACAGTTAAATAATAATTGAATTTCAATATGATTAGAACTGAAATTGGACAAGAATAGAACTTCGATGTTTTAAATTAGCGCAATCAGGCTCCTGATCATGATCAAATATTACGAAAGTTTTGCATCGTGGCTGTACCGCGTTTGCATCTATGCTTTATCGCGTTTGCATCGATGCTGCATCGATGCTTTTTGCAGCACTTCTGTGCTGCAAAAAATCGCAGTGAGTTAAGGGCCCTAATCTCATTACCCCAGTGTTGCTTAGATACTCTAAAATTTTATTTCCCTATTTTTCATCTGATTCTTGTCCACATTTATACTACAGTTTTAGGTAGGTATTGTATTGAAAAGCATGGTGTAATCAGGGCTTCAAGAACTTTTTATAGAATATGACCTTTAAAACAGTCTACTTTTATAAATTTGCAATGTAGCCTCTCACCTTGAAGTTTCGGCCCTAAATTACAAACAGTTGAAATATACATTCTGTTTACGTCATTTAATGAATGAGTTGGCAGGTAAATGATTGTTTCTCTGTTACAACGAAAAGTTTCAGTGGTGGTTCCAGGATAATTACAAAAAAAATTGCCCGTCGAATCACGGCCACAATTTTTTATTAATAATAAATTTTGACATTTTTTACAGTACTGACCAGTAGTTTTTGACATTTTGCATTATTATAATTTTTATCGTGTTATCATTAAATGAATTTAAGTTTGATGTAGGTACTAAACTAACCTAGTGAGTCAGCAATACTAACAATGAAGTTGTAATTTGTGACAATTGCTATGAAATTTATATTTTGAAATAAATTATTTGATTTGATTTGACAGTGGATTCATTCAAATTATTAGTTTTATTGACACCGACTTCTATAAAACAAATTAATGTTCTTATGATGCGAACGAAAAAGTCATCGGCTGCAATATTATTTTTTAACTTTATTTTTTTTTGAAGGCGGTTTTAATTTTTTGTAAAAATTTTGTTTATTTCACAATTTTTAGTGGTGAATTCATTATTTCTATTTAATAGTAGTGCTTTAAATTAACAAACGCACTAGTCCCCTCGATTTCTCTAGGATGCCATCATCAGATCCTGGTTTTCTCATCATGGTACCACACTAGGCATATCTCCTTTCCATCAAAAAAAGAATTATCAAAATCGGTTCATAAACGACGAAGTTATCGAACCCGCGAACCGCGAACACACATGAAAAAAAAAAAATATATTATATACGGTTGAATTGAGAAACCTCATCCTTTTTTGAAGTCGGTTAAAAAGGGGAATGCCCAATAGTATACACACCGTACCTTTTGAATGTCATTCACAAAGCGATACACAATTTATGTTCTGATTTACGAAGAAATAACATATAATTAATAACTTTATATAACCTGAGATAATACTCATCCATGTTTGCTATTTATGTCCTCTGTTGGTAACAAACTGATATCAGGTCCACGTCAACACGGACGATGTTGTGTTCTAAGGATACCTAGATAAGATTCCAAGAAGGTCGTTTACAAGTCGTGTATAATATTAGCTCGACGAGCGAGCCCACTCAGCTCGCCTACGATGCCCCTGAACTCTGCGCACGGGCACCAAGTCGTAAACTGTGACATTTTACTGACGTTGCGCCTCTATTGGTCGTCTGACATTTGTAGCTCACCAACCTTGGCGAACTGGCCTTTTGCATGGTTAAACTAATCAATAAATTAACTTTAATATCGAACACTTTAAATTTCTGTCAGCGAAACGCTTTGTGTTTAATCCTACGTTAATTAAAGACGTGTTAAAACCATCTATTTCGGGATTAAAGATGTATAAGGTCATTACAACCTTGATTCAACCCTATGTACTGATAATGCTACTCATAAACGGCCGGTTTAAGACCTACCTATTTAGCACGGTTCGTTCACCGCCTAGTAGGTAAGTGCCTGCCTACTCTGTGAGGACTACAGTACCAACAGATGCGGTTAACTTAGGTACCTATCTCGCATTTATTTTCTCGCTTTGCTTTTTATAAAGAGCTAGCTGACGCACTCGTAGGGAGAGGTCGTTGAACTGCACAGCTGCAAGCAAGAATTGCTCGATGCGCGGGCGCTGGCTCACTTGTCACGAATGCAAGTCGAGGTGACTTTTTATCGCTTGATTGAACGGACTGGAGAAAAATATCCCGATTTTGTCATTTAATTTACTGCTGAAGATCTTAAAGATGCATTGACTGGAATTTTTTGAAGAGTTGGGATGATTTAAACAGTTTTTACATCAGACTCTACCGGTTCGAAGTTTGTTAATTTCAAGAATCTAGGTATTAAGTATTCAAAATTATATTTTCAAAAGTTGTCTTTTTTAGGGTTCCGTAGTTAAACAAGGAACCCTTATACTTTCGTCCATTCTGTCTGTTTGTCTGTCTGTCCGTCTATCTATCTGCCCCGCCCCAATAACTCGCTCATTTTTGCAACGACGGCATGAAGACAGATAACAGTAACCCAAAAACAGAAATGTAGTAGTTATGAAGAAACTAATTTCCCCCCCAATAAATAGTTTTTTTAAATAAATTGAGTGAGGTCGTTGGATATAATTATAAACTCCAATAAAAACTAAATCGTTAATGCCTGCGTCTCGTCTTCTCGAGATATCTGCGCTTGAAGTCAAAAATAGGGGGTCACCCCCCCCCCCCCCCCCTTCTAACTTCTGGAGAAAAAAAATCGGAACATATTATAGTTTTCGGGAATTTCTTTTCTAAGAAAATTGGGGTGTTGACTGCATCCAATTTATTTTAGTTTTATGATCTCAGTAAAAAATAGGTTGGAAAATAATTCTCTTACATTTTCAGTAATTCTGTACCTTGAATAATATTTTTAATAAAAGGATAAACTATAAAAAGTATCGAAACGACGAAGAAAAACAATGACGTCACTATGCATGATTTAGTACAATTTTTCATACAAAGCTCGTGTTTTGACGTTTGATAAAGAGTAGCTGTTTTGACTAAATCGAAACTCACGGATTATAACGGATGCTGTAGCGTAGCGCAACTAGTTTCGGAAATATGTAAGGTTTCAAAATTTTCTTATCGGTAAGATAATTAATTTTACAGTTTTTCTTCCTAACCCTATCATGGGCGAGTCCGACACGCTCTTGACCGGTTTTTTCTCAAAAAACCATATACCTACTTACATTCATTATAATCTAGAGCATTGAATGAAAACCGCCTACGGTTTATCTGCCGCCGCTTATCCCTCCGCTCATTTCTTTGTTTGTAAATAAAGCACTTCCCCGTAATCAATTCGACACACTGAAAACCAACATGACAAACTGAACATGGTAAAGGTAGGCTTACACAGATCGCTTCAGGTGATTGTCTGTCGCGCCCGTTTTCTCACACCCCGGGGCTCCCGTGGGCGAGGGGGTCAGGGGGCACCGATCCTCCTCGCCACGTGGACTCAACAAGTGCCACTACTACGCATGCGCCCCCCAAACCTCGACCGATAGCCCAGTCGTTTTACGGTTTGACCCGGGACTAAATAAGAATGGATTTTTTAATTTTTTTCCGTCATATCATTTAACAGTCAGTTTGAGCATAGAAATATACCTATACGAGCTTTTGACCCGCAACTTCGTCCGCGTGGATTACCCCTTTAGGGGTCGATTTTCGAAAAAATCCTTTCTTAGGGCACCCCTCTACATCATCTGAAATTTGGATTTACTATCTTCAGTGGTTTAGGCTATGCGTTGTCTGTCAGTCAGTCATCAGTCAGTCCGTCACGTAACTCTTTTATAAGTATAAATTAACAAAAAATCATGTCAGCAATGGCGGACAGCAGTTCAATGGCTATTTTATTGCTCAAAAGTAGTTTATATTGTTAAATCGAATTAAAATGAGTGCATTGGTATTATTATTATGAAGTTAAAAGCCTTCCAGAAGATACAATTTATTTTTATATGTATTTTCAGATAGTCTTTTTGTCACTAAATGGTAGCAGTTACAGTTTAAAAGTGCCGTAGGTACATAATTACTTCTCACCCCTCCTAACAAAACTCCGTAAATTGACTGGGCTACGACCTCGAGCTCTAGACACGGGAATCCAAACTGCTGCTGTATTTTTCCATCGCGAATCGAAACCGATTATTGCATAACGTCAATATTTTTGTTTCAATTGCTGTGATAATATAGCGTAACAAGTATTCTTGTCGTTCCTACTAAGTAAAACATTCAACAATTACTACCCATACATCTAACGACGTTTATTACGTCACACAGATGTTGCCCCAAAATCAAAACAAAGGTTAGATTATTACAAAAAGCTGTATTTTCAAAACATACAAGCGTATTTACGTGTGGCCTTGATCGTGTTATGTTATAAGGTGACGCAACAATGACCTATTTGTTCTAATTTGCTTTAAAGTAGGTAATAATTTTGTCGTGGCGTACCTACGAAACTGTTACATGCCATTTCATTTTGACATAAAAATTTTCTTCTCCAACAGGATTCGTAACTTTTTTGCGTAACACACATATTTTAATATTGTTTTAAATCAACATCAAATAATTCTCCGAACTATTTTAAACAGAATGCCTAAAGAAATAACTAGTTAATTTAACTTTATTTCCCAAGAACCAACTCTGTCTTATAATTTTATTAGTAGCAAAAACATTCATAGCAGCATCAGAAGTAAGAATTGCTACAACTGCATTACCAAACCCAGACAGCACAGAATATCTACTAGATATCTTTTAGATATTTTGTAGACACTAAGATATTTTGTAGATATCTATTAGACATCTTGTAGACATTTGTGCTGTTGGGGAAGGTCATTGGGTGAAATCTGACCCAGCTATCTAATTTTTACTAGTATGAAAATTGTGGTGTAGGTGTTAGTTGTTAAAGTAGCAGTAATTGAAAATCCATCTAATATGGATCAACAGTTTTACTATGAGTATGATTTTTTTTGTTATGTTTGAAAAAATTCAGGAAGTCAGACAATGTTTGACAATAATACCTAATTGTATATACATAAGTATTGTTTGTAAACATATTGATAAGCAGCATTATCATAAAACATATTTACAAAATAAAACAGTGACCGGCGGTTATTATTTTAGAAGCGTCGTACATTTTGCCAATGTTATAGTGTTAAAACCAGTGTCCACAGTTTTTGTTACAACTAGTCATTAGTATTTTTTATTCCAAACCTTAAATTATAGCAGTTTTTTCAAACAGACCCGTCTATAAAATGATGTTGATATCGCGTGATTGGCGACTATCAAGAAAAAATATTGACAGTATCGAAACAGAAATCATACCATTAAGTGACCATAATTGGTCGACCAATGATGTCGAAAAGAAATTAGCTGTTGGTGAAATTAAAAATAACGGTCACCTTTTCACTATTTATCTTTTAAACTTTCTATGCGACTGAGATTTATTATTCATAGAAATTTCTGCATTTGCTATTATTTATTATTCGTAGTCAGCAATTGGTATTAAAGTGCTTACTAGACTTCATCCGCACCAGCTCATTTTACCTAGATAAAAATATATACCAATTTTCAGGTTTAGCTATTTTAACGGAAACTTGACAAAATAGATATATTATTTATTTATTTATTTAACACTTTATTGAAAACATAAAAATACAGAAAAAACTATTAAAATAGACATTATTAGTTTCTAGATTAAGTATTTAAAAAGTGTCATTGAAAATACAGGGTGTAACAAAACACTCTAGTAATACTTAAGGGGGTGCTTTAGACCATAAAACTGAACAACTTTTACAATGGAGCGAACATCGAAATCGCGAAAAAAAAATCCGCTCTTTCATACAAAACTGCAGTACTGTCTCAACTCAAATGTATATGACTTTACATTGAAGATATTTACAAGAAAAAGATGATATCGTCTGCTTAAAGGTACAACCACATAAGTGATTTTTTTAAATATAATTTATAAAAATAAGATAATTATATAGCTGAGTTCAGAAAATCATGTTGTATGTACAGGTAAAAAATCTCAAATTCTGCATTTATGTGGTTGTACCTTTAAGCAGACGATATGGTTTTTAGGTGTTCCTGACTCCAAGCACAAAAAAATTCTGACTGTCTGTTTTTTGTTTGTTTGTTCGGGCATCACATCATGCAAAAACTACTGAAACGATTTTGATGAAACTTTTTTTGTTGAAAGCTTATGATTTGACTTAAAATCTTGTATATAAAAGCTCATAATCTCATCTCACTATCTCACTAATATTATAAATGCGAAAGTTTGTGACGATGTTTGGATGTTTGGATGTTTGGATGTTTGTGTGTTTGTGGCTTAATCACGCCTAAACGGCTGAACGGATTTAGATGAAATTTGGCATGCAGATAGAATGTGTTCTGGATTAACACATAGGATACTTTTTATCCCAGCAATGGGTTACTGTGGGACTCTGTGGGATAATTTCCAATGTTTTATCATGCTCACTAGCGCCGACTTGACACTGACAGATGTATTTGGGTAGATTCCAGTAGTAAATAGTGTTAACTTTTTTCAACACTGTTCTCAAGAGCTGTGTAGTATAGTTGGGAAATGGTCAGATTTTCGCGCAATAGGTTGGAGGTTCGATTCTTGGTTGAACATTTTTTTTTTTACATTTTTTATTAATTTTTCAGAGGATTTGACAGAAGCAGTTTGCTGACCTTCAATCGTAATAAATAATAATATCCTGAGATTAGATCAGATCCAATTTTAAGACAGTACGTTTTCTTTGGATTTTTTCTTATTTTAATACATACATTGTAGTGATTCCCAGCAAGCACTGCTTTTTATTATGGAAACATTACAACAACGGCAAGTAAGTATAATGGTAGTTTGAGCCCAATCTGAGCCAATTCTACGGTATAATAATTTTGTTGCAGAAATTTTTTCCAAATGTTCGTATTGTTTGATTTTCGGTTCAATTATGATTTCTTGAGGATTTGTGTAGAACATCAATCTACCACAATCTATGAAAAGATACCTACTTATCTAAAAAGTCCTTATAACACCACAGTTTGGTAATGTGCTTAGATATACTTTCATAAGTAAGGTTAGTGGCTTGAAAATATTTTTTTTAGCAAGTTGACCATTTGCTTGCTAGAATATTATCGTTCTAGCTCTTACCTCTACCATTGTGCACTAGCCCGCGTGGTAGAGTATCCTCTATCATCATCATCATCATCATCATCATCTCAGCCGATGGACGTCCACTGCTGGACATAGGCCTCCCCCAAGGATCGCCATAACGACCGGTCCTGCGCTGCCCTCATCCAACGTTTTCCCGCCGCCTTCACCAGGTCGTCGGTCCACCGTGTGAACCTACCTACCAACGCTGCGCTTTCCGCTTATCCTCTAACGTTTATTTGTGAGTGGGAGGTCTGTGATCCGCAGTGGGTCGTAAGATGATTATTATGCTGCTCGACATAAATAGAACACTAATAACCGACGAACAATAGAAAAATTGAAGTGATGGATCAGTGAATGACTTTTTTTATACCAACATACTTACTTAATGTAGGTACTTTCTGATTTTGATTCAGCTTAAGTTCATGACTATTATTCTATTATGGGGGTTGGCAAGCCAGCAACACATCAACCCAATGGTATCTTTTGTGTTGACTCCTACTTAATATTTATTTTCTTCACCATTGAAAAACGTGGAAAATGAGAGAGGCAATAGCGTTCAGGGGAAGAAACCTGTATTCTCCCAGTTTTGAATAACCATCTCTCAGGACACATACGTTTAGCCACCAAGACAGCGCAGTCACACAGTATAAATATTCCATGGTTTCCTCTTCCTCTCCGCACGCTCGGCAACTGGGATCTAGGGTGAGCTTTATCATCAAGTCTGTGAGGCGTAGTACCCGGTGAGGGCTCCGACGATAGCACCAGCTTTGCTCCTGCTGTTGTTCAGTATGAACTGTGGGATTCGTGGTGTTATATTGCTGATGAATTTTCTGCAATGTTGCAGACCCAGAAGCCAGAGCATTCTAGCATGTGTATTTTATCAGCCCATTCCTTAATGGCCATTTTAATGTTACGTGCCAGGGTTTCTACACTTGGTTCTGACCATGACCTTCATGACCCTTAGACGAGACATGAGACAAAATCACATGTCCACGCAGACGAAGTCGCGGGCAACAGCTAGTATAATATATAGTAGATCTTAATAATGCAATGTTACCACTCCACATACTATCTCCAATATAGTTTGAACATGGACAGATTGACACCTGTCAATTCGTTCCCATTGGCGATCTAGTTCTATAAATAGCTATTTCCTTTTTTCACTGTCAGACAATGATTCCTATATTGTTCAGAAAATCATGTTGTATGTACAGGTAAATAAAATCTCAAATTCTGCATTTATGTGGTTGTACCTTTAAGCAGACGATATGGTTTTAAGGTGTTCCTGACTCCAAGCACAAACAATTTCTGACTGTCTGTTTTTTGTTTGTTTGTTCGGGCTTCACATCATGCAAAAACTACTGAAACGATTTTGATGAAACTTTTTTTGTTGAAAGCTTATGATTTGACTTAAAATCTTGTAACTATGTAAAAGCTCATAATATAATATATAGTAGATCTTAACAATGCAATGTTACCACTCCACATACTATCTCCAATATAGTTTGAACATGGACAGATTGACACCTGTCAATTCGTTCCCATTGGCGATCTAGTTCTATAAATAGCTATTTCCTTTTGTCACTGTCATACAATGATTCCTATATTGTTATAAACAAAATATTATAAAATAATGTACATACAAATACCTACTCGTTTAGGGAAAAATCTACCTTTCTTGGTTGAAGTGGTTTTGACGTGTTGTGTGACATTACAAATTTTTGTTAAAGTAACAGCAATTTTCGCGTTCATAACTTCCTTTGTGCATATGACAAAGGTTTTCCCTAAAACTTTTCCATACAGTCATTTCAGTCCCACCGTTCGTTGCGTTGTTTAGGTATAGGTACCATTCTTAGTAGGCACTTCGTCCTCTTTTTTTTTCTGATATATTCCTACTATGTCTTTCTTTTCCTATCTCGAAAATTATGTTGTATGTCGTAAATATTGTTCTTGTGATAAGCTTATGTTGAAGTAAAAGTCGTTTATATTAAAAAGTTTACAACGATATAATAAAATTTGTTGTTGTTGTATGTTATCTATATTATGTTATTCTGATCTACACCACCTACCAATCTTCTTTTACTATTTCCTCTACCCCAAGGTTGTCTGGAAGAAATCGCTTTTTAGTTTTAGCGACAAGACCGCCTGTTTTTGTGCCTTTTGTATTTCCTGATTGTTTGCTCTCTGTGTACTATGTTTTTTCTTTTTGGTGTGAAATAAAGTATAATTGATTGATTGATTGATTGATTGATTAATTAGACTGATAGGAATTAACATTTAAAAGCAGAAAAATCTTTTATCTTTTCGACACGATGTAATGCAAAACGGAGTATAGCAACATACGACATATAATAAAAATCATAGAAGAAGATAAGTTTTTAGCTACTGTAAACCTGACTGTAGTAACATTCGAGAAATATAAGACGCCAGATAATAAGCATCTTCATGTGCTTATCGCTATTTGCAAACATTTAAATACTACCGTAGACATGACTTAACGTATGGGCGTGGTACATCAGCTCATACCTAACCACATAACATTAAAAATTGTACGTTACCTACGTACAATTTGCCTGCTAACCAGGAATCAGATGATTCATACGTTGATAATTATAGTAGATTTAAACTGTCGGTCATTATTTTTATTTTATTTTTTATTTATTTATTTCCTTTTTGGAGAACTTACAGCTAAATAACAGTTCGGTTTCAACAAAGACAGATTGTTAGTCAGATGCTGACAACAAGTTCCCACATATAAAAATAAAGAGAAAGAAAAGTCTTATGAATAAAGCTAACATTAAAAAATAAAAACTAAGGTAATACAAAATTAATATGGGCCATCAAAAAAGTCACGTGCTAGAATATTTTTAAGTCTATTGGTGCTTGTACAAAACAAATCGATATCGAAGTCCACGCAAACGTCATTGAAGCTGCTGCTGGCGCGCTGCAGGAACGCGTTCTGCTTATAATTTGTTCTCGCGAACTGCACGTGCAGGGGCGGCCGCTGCCGGAGACCCCTCTGATTAGTGCGAAGGTTTACTTTGGCCAATAAATCAGGGCAGTCGATTGCTCCATTAGCGACATTCATTAAGTAACAAATGTCGCCAATATTACGCCGTTTTTCCAGAGGCAAAAAATGGTAATGTTTACACCGCTGCGCGTAGCCCGATGTTCTGCGATGCGCTTTAAAATCAAGAAACCGCATAAATTTCTTTTGGATGCGCTCAATACGCACTTTATAAATATCGTAACAGGGGTTCCAAACTTGAGAGGCGTACTCAAGGTGGCTGCGGACGAAGGCACAGTAAAGAATTTTTATAGTCTTCAGATTCCGAAAGGAAGCCTATTATTAAGAAAGGTCAGGCAAAATAAAATTACTACATTTGAGAATTTTTTTTAACGACATGCCTTGCCTTCTAACCTGAAGCTTAATACTATTTTCTCTTGTGTTTTCTTGACCAGGATGATTTTTTAAAGTGTCTTTACCATTATGATACTTTTCTTTAAAGACTATAACATCATCATTCTTTTTTCCATTTGCCATTTTGGGGTCGGTACAATTTATCATATTCTTCTATTCTTTTCTTTTAGCAGTCATTTCAGCACTCACTCCTTTCATACTCATATTCTTAATATCCTTCACACAATCCATCCATCTTTTCTTCGGCATTCCTCTCCTACCTTTAAAGACTATAACATTACATCAGGAAAACCGACTCAGGTATCCTGTGCACTTGTGTAAAACTAACAGCATGTTTTATAAAGTTTTAGGGAAATTACTAGACTTTTATTAAGATTAAAACAAAATTAGGCGCTCTTTATTGTAATAATAAAAATAAGTTTTAGATTGAGCTGTAATAGCGCATACAAATGAATAGGGAAATTCAGCTATTAATATAAATACCTACGTAGGTACTTATAATTATAAGGTACCTCATAATTATCATTATCACAGCAAACGGTTAAAATTGAGATTGGTTTCGTGTTTGAAATTTTTATTCGCAAAGATCGACTCACCACCTCGTGATTCCTCATAGTTTTTCTGCAGACAGAAGTGTACGACGAGACGATTTTTGTACATCATACGAGTGAATTGGCAGCAGAAAGATGCATAATCTCCATAGCAATTTTGCCATTTTCTACTGCCAAGTCGCTCGTATGATTTTCAAAAATCGCACTTCAGCTCTGCCGTTCTGGAGTGCGATTTTTAAAACCTCACTCGTTCACAATCATGATTAAATGATGCATAATCTCCATAGTAATTTTGACTTTTCCTACTGCTGATTACACTCTGAGAGTGATTAGATATTATCTGTAATAGTATTATAGTCCCTATAATTTCGAACTAAAATATTTCAGAAAAAAATTGGTACAAAGCTCGGAAAGTCAGTGTTTAAACCATTTGATCGCTCATCAACATCCAAACCAAATCATTCGGAGCTGTCAAATCCACACGCTAGCAAAACTGCGCGTCGAAGCGGCAACGTCGCTCTTAGAGGGGGGGAAGTTTGAAGAGGAGGAGGTGACTAGCAACAGGCGCCTCGGCCACGTGCTCTACGGCCTTGCCACTGCCACGGTGCCACTGCCGGCATGTTCGCCTCAGAGAAGCTTCGCGCCTTTTTAGATAACAACCTCTAATCAGTTACTGTATATAGGATTACATTACATAACGTATTACAAAATCATTTACGTTACCTTTGAGGTTTGTGCTCCATTGTTGATAGCTTGGATGACAATTTGGGAAGATAGTAAACACGCATAGTACGTTTACACACGCTTGCTCCTGCGTGTTCTATAACTATTAGCTACCTTTAATTTACTTTGTTAAAAACATAAAATATAAGTACGTAGGACAATAAAGTAGGTAAGTAATAGAATCTAAGACAAGTTATGATGTTTTTGGCCAGGAAAAATTATCAGCTTAGGTAGGCCTTCGACTGAACTTTTGTGTGTTATGTTAATATTTCCAGGATCTACAGGGTGTTAGGGTGAACAGTTGCATTACTTTAAGGGGTGATTGTACCCATGATACTGAGGAACTTTCCCAAAGAAACCTATAGGAAATTCGCAAAAAAAAGAATCGACTTTTCATACAAAACTTCGATCAGCTGATTGCATATAGTAGATATGGGAAGTCCAACATTTTTTTGACGAATTTCCTATAGGTTTAAAGTTGTTCAGTATCATGGGTACATTAACCCCTTAAAGTAATTCAACTGTTTACCCTGTAGATGAAGATCCATTTCCAATCTATTTTTATAAATCTTTCGTCATGAAAAAGGTATCAATCATCAGTACAAAATGCGAACAAAAAGGACTTCTTCATCTTCTTCTTTCACGTCAGCACTAGCTATATCTGTTAGAAGATTTTCTTCTTGATTGATAAGATTTCTTGATATTAGATATTAGAAAAGTATCTAGACTTTTAACAAATTAATAATAAAATTTTTACAAAGGTAAATTTTTTAATTTCTTTCTTCCGTCCATTCAAATCTTCTTGTATTTGATGCCCACGTCAAAATCTCCACCTATATCCACCATCTGCTCGAGAAGTGATAATAACTTTTCACTATTTACAATTACATCATCAGGGAGATAGGGCGTCAGTAATATAACTCGGTCCCGTGGCCAGCGAAGGTCACAAAACGTTAATGACTTCCGCGTTGAATCTTATCTACATACATACACATATACATTGCTTACTACATTGCATATTATATAGCTATGTCAAGTTTTTAGACTAATTACTATTATTTTATACTCACATCACATGCAAAATCTTTTTGAAAATGTTAATATATTGGAGTACCTAGTACATTGTGATACTCTTAACAATCGTATTTTTTAGCACATAGCATACATAACAGCCATGTCCCGGAACGTTGGAATCACACATTTATACTCGCACCAAAATTTTTTTTTTTTTTTAATCTTGGAATATTGAATGGTGCTTATATTTAGTTATGTTCTAACATATTATTAATATTATTATAGTATATGTAAAAAGTTATAACATTTTTCAAATAAGTAAGTACCTAAGTATTTTTAATTTTCAAGTTTAACAAAGTACAGAAATCATAAATTACGATTTTGCTTTTCTGGCAGAGGAAGAAAACTTAAACAAGTAGTTTTTATGTTAAATAAGTAAATAAGAACTTTATTTATTTTATTTCTTTCATCCAAAAAGACTATTTAGTACCTAAGTTCTTGGAACTAATGTTTATAAGTTTATAACATAGAATTTGCTGTGGCATAAAGTAGATAACATTTATGTTATTTTATGAAAGAACAATTTAAGAGGGCTATCGGAGTCCAGTGGCGCCCTCATCACATTAATATGGATATCTCTATAAAGAAAGCCTAAATTAAAAAAGTGCTCAATTGACAAACTACAAAAGCCTTCAAGATATTTTCATAGAATACTTTTATAGGTTTTTTAAAGGTCAAAACATACACATTTTGAAAAAAGAAAAAAACGGCCGCTTTTGTTTTTATTCGAAACTGTCTAAAAGTGGAATGTTTAGAACTTATAAAAGTATTGTATAACAATGGCTTGAAGGCTTTTGTAGTTTGTCAATTGAGCACTATTTAAATTTAGGCTTTCTTTATTGAGAAATCTTTATTAATGTGATGAGGGCGCCACTGGACTCCGATAGCCCTCGTAAGTTAACTGTCATATTTTATTTTAACAACTGTAACCCACGGCTGTAACCACTGTATTCTTGAAAACAAAGACTTGATTGATTGATTAATTTCGGTAAAAAAATAGGTTATGCTATTTAGGCCTATTACCGGCGGCGGCTTGAAAATACTTCAACAGAAAGTTAGCCACTAACTTGCCTCCATCAATCAGCACCGAGCCCGTGAGATGGAGTAGGTATGGACCACTCTCTCTGACAATTTTGGAAAGGAAGCCGGTGAATCTGTAGTGAGACATAACATATACCTTCCTCTACTACCGGCCGTTACTATCGTGATTTTTTTTTTTAATGTTTTTATATTTCTAGACTAATTGTCATGATATACCGAAAAAAAACGGCACTCGAATAATTCTTAATTAGTTCCGAGTCAAACCGTAAAATGACTGGGCTATTCTTTGCACCGTTTTTCTAGCGACTTGCTAATATAATCAGCGATAAAAGATAATACTAATAATAAAATATGACAGGTATAATCGTACCACCAAGGTAGTTTCAGTCAAATAAATATATCTCTTGTGATAATCTTCAAAAATGATATACCTACTATGTTTAAAAACAGATAAGATTACGTTGACAGCATTAGGTATGGAAACGTCCAGTATGAATTAGAAATTTTTACATACGATTATTAATTTTAAATGAATGCGTAGGTGTATTGTATTGTATACCTACGTGAAATTCATGGGATTGGAGTGCCATTAAATAATTAATATACATGCCTAGAGTTTACGGTCAATAAACTTTAAAAGCCTTTTTATACTAAATTGGCATTACCCATAGTTGATTATAGTAATATTAACCAACTTAACCACATGATTCGCTTATACATATTTTATGATTTATTAATATTAGTATTAACATTCAAATATTAGTTATCATATGCTTCTATATTTATTTGTTTCTACAAGTTTTTGTGGCTAGTTCGTTTAAGTAAATACAAAATACATTAACCACATTACACATAGGTAACCTAGTAAATACTGCAATTACTGAACCACATGTTTCTGAAAACATAATTTAACTAGCTGTTGCCCGCGACTTCGTCTGCGTTACCCAGATAAAAATTACCCTATATGTTAATCCAGGCCATGGTCTATCTGTATGCCAAATTTCATCAAAATCCGTTCAGCAGTTTTTGCGTGAATGCGGAACAAACATCCATCCATACTAACAAACTTAGGTAATCGCATTGTTTGCAACGAAGGAGTGCAATCGCATTCTACGCCTTAAATCTCAAATCAGATCCTACCTATGTAGGAACTTCCTACTAGGAAGTAAGTTTAGCGTCACGAAAAAATAATACACGAGTTTTTATAGCTTTGCTGATAAATTCCCGATACTCGTAGTCGTAACACAACAGATTGTCAAAAGCGAAAGTAGATTCAATAAAAAAGAAAAGTTTTCGAAAACTATATTTTGAATTCGAAGCAACTTGGCAGACATTGGCGCGGTTTCAACGGCTACCACTTCCAACCTATAAATATACATTGCACCAATAAATTTGTGGCGGGATTGAAAAAAAGAGAACCTGCACTCCCCGTGACGCCGTTTTCGTCAAATACATTATTTTGTAAGTAAGTTTTATGCAAAACTTGTGAAAACGTCTGCGTCCGCCGCCGGTTGGCTATATTCCAAGGGTTAGACCTGATCAAAAGTTAAAACGTGTTTGATAGGAAGTTCCCTTTTTAGAGTTTGGTTTTTGGTAGTTATATGCGTGCTGTATGGCAAGCATGCCAAGCAGGACAAAGCGACAAAACGAGAAATCAAGAAAACCATCATGCGCGCTCGCTTTTGCAATCGCAAAAGATAGAGGCACGTCTCGATTTTTATCGTTTTCTCGAGGGTGGCATGCCAGGCCTACTGGAGTGCGATTTTTGAATGTCACCAGTGGTATTGCAAATGCAATCCAACCCAAATGTAAATCTTTATTCTTTCTTTTAAAAGGTTTGGTGGTGGTAGTTCAATGACGCCCATAAACTTAGGTAGGTAGGTTAGTATAATAGCTAAAAGATTAAAGGTGGTTTTTACGCGACTGCCGTGTCTACTAAGTTAAAATATTTGTGAATAACATAGAGTATTTTAAAAGCTATAAGATAAATAAAATGAAGGCATTACAGCATAGTCTAATCAGCTACCTAAGTAAGGAGCAAATCTACGAACTTAGGTAGGTACCTATTCCATATCGTTATCTAGTCATCATAGTACCTACAAGTCTAGACTGGGTTCTGATACTTCAATTGATAGTAGATAATAATTATGTGTGACAACGCCCAATATGTTATTTATTTAATTCATTATAGCTACAAAGGTGTCACGATACAATTAATTACATTTGGAATGTTACCGTTCGATTTTAATTATTGTATTTATCTGTTTCAGGTAATTTGAGTCCATTTACGTAAGCTGTATATAAAATTAAAGACGTGAGTAGACTTCTGCCTACTATCGTAGTTAAAAAAAAAATTGACTTTGAATTTAAAATTTAATTGTTACAGCTTTATTTTTCTGCTGTCATTTTCTACACCAGGTTCAAAAATGACTTCTTTGAACCTGGCAACCCTATAGTTGCGGCAGATTGAGAGGTGGCAACCCTAGTTTTAGATCCCAGTACTTTAGATCAGTCTCCTTCCCATAGCACCTCATTTACTTCCCTAACAGACCGGTGGAAAAAGTTATACCAAAAATCATAATGGAAAAGGTACTTGCGGGTGCTTGCGGCAAGATTTTTCTAGGCAACTTGGGGGCCTTGAATTAACCCCTGTGTAATATACACTAGAATTACATTTCGTTCGCCTTTGAAATAGGTGCATAATTTTACGGTCGGATCTCGTACTAATAATGATTACAGCGGTTTGTACTTAATCTTTAAGAATTGGGTGTTAATATTGTCGTACCTTACAACAAATCAGATATTGGTAAACAGTAAGTAAGTAAGTACTGTAAATATTTTCTGAGAATAAAACACAGAAGGATTTTACAGAACATACATTTGGCACAATGTAGGTAGAATAATCTTTGAACAGATTTTGTTTGAATCGGAGCGTGTGAATTATCAGGTGTCCTCTCTGTTGTTATGGAATTGTACCACATATTATACACAGGTACAAGACTGTTATCAAAGATAACATTGTTTTCTGATTTGGTAGACATTGAAAGGTGAAATGTGTGATAAATGTGTTTTATCATCGTTATTACATTATTCCTAAACAAGGACGTCCATCCTCATTAGTCTATAACAGGCCTATCCTCAGGGAGGGTACTAGTATAGTATTATTTTGTCTGTGGGGAGGGTATTCAGGGTCCTTCTTAATATGCTGACACGTTTTTAAGGTAATGATCAGACCGTCAAACTGAACAACTTTCTCTACGGCACCAACATCGAAATCACGAACAAAAATCAACCTCTCCTACAAAACTGCAAACCTACTCGAGCCAAATGTATGAAATTTTTTTTTCGCGATTTCGATGTTGGTCCCATAGAGAAAGTTTGATGGTCTGATCATCCCTTTAAAAAAGTGTCAGCATATTAAGAAGGACCCTGTCTGGGCGTTAGTCCACTACGTGTACCCAATGCGGCCTAGTAGACTTCACTTCGGACTTTCTGCTTCAGCGTATCGTATGTCACGAAAAAATAAATAAAATGTTGTGGTTGCCTAGAAATGGTTATTCGAAACACAATAATACCTATATGCATAAAATCAATTAATCCATAAATTTATCAATCAGTCAGTCAGTCAAAGCTTATACGACCTCGACATAATAGGTATTGTAGTATATTTTCTGAACCTTAATCTCCCCGATGAAATCGATTTTATTTTAAAGCAGATAAAATTCTGAGCAAATTAGTATTCCGTTAGCAAAATAGGAAAAACAGACGTTATTGTGACTGGCACAAAAATAGCAGTCAATAAGAGAAGTGGCAAAATGTAAAAATGATGTGCTATCGACTCGATAGAAGAAGATTTTAAATTAAAAGTTAAATTTTAATTTAAAATTTTGTTTTTTTTGGAAATTGAAAATAAATAAAAGAGATGTTTTTTCTGTGCGGGTATCAAATTGTAATTTGAAAATCCTTGACCGAATCCGAAATGATGGTACCTTTACAGGGTGTTAGGATAAACAGTTGCTTAAAGGGGTGATTGTACCCATGATACTGCTAATCAACTGTCCCTAAGAAACCTATAATAGATTCGCAAAAAAATATTTCGACTTTTCATGCAAACGTTCGATCAGCTGATTGCATTTAGTATAGAAAATCAAAAAAATATTTGCGAATTTCCTATAGGTTTCTTTGGGAAAGTTGTTCAGTATCATGGGTACAATCACCCCTTAAAGTAATGCAACTGCAACCCTGAGAAAAACCAGAAAAACTAGAAAAACCATGAAACAGCTAGTATAAGTATAGGATGCTGTATACTAGCTGTTTCATGGTTTTCTTTCATACCTACTTAAATCAAAAGTCGATGTTTTCCACTCATAAATATTTCAAAATTGTGTCTACAAGGTGAAGATTGACTGTACATTTTTACTAGGGCATAACTTTTAATAGTTTATTTCGCACATCAACACAAAATATTGAAAACACTTTGTTTTATAGTCGGGAACACTAATTGCAAAAGTTAGACTTGCACTTGGCCGGATTTTTTTCTTTAAAATAGAAAATTCACAGAATGGGCTATAAAAAGTGCACCCACTTATCCCCATACGAAACGTCGGACGTGGATTGTACTAAGTGCATTAGCCGAATTAGTGCAGTGAGGCATGACGAAAAATTCAATTTACCCTTGCTCCAGGGAAAAAATGAAGATGATGGGTAAAAAATTATATCCTTTTTTACGGAAAAATCGGCCAGCGATTATTGATGCTGCCCAGCTTTAGTAAATCGGATTAATTTAGTTTGCAGGGAAATCGTTAACAATTTCTGTTTAAGAATCTGTCTGGGCAATTATTTTAGCCGGGGTTTTTGATGCTCGTGTGTTTTCTTTAATACAAGTAATGTTTTAAATATATTTTTAATCTCAGATCATATACTTAAGTACTAAGTCAACAAAAAAAGTTGATGAAACTTAAAGAACCTTTACCTATATGAAATTAATGTTAAACAAATAAGTTACGTGATCATAATTCTTTTTAATACAGATTTATGGGTACTAGGTACACAATACAAGGCGTAGAATTAAATGCATTACATACTTAACGGGTGCTCCCTTATGTATGTAATGCATTTAATTTCCAGACTATCAAACCCATAGAGGAACGCGTACTCCTTGACAGAAAGGAGCGGGCTTACGCATTATTTCCCATACTTTCCCCTCTGTCAAAGCCTCACCCCCGCGACGGCCCCGTACTAGCCCCGATGGTCTACTTAATTCGATGCGTTTTACTGTTATTGTCATAGCAATGGTCCCTCCCCCCACAAAAAAAAGAAGAAAAATGTTATATGGAGAAATGAACAATACTTACTCCTCTCCGGGCGTAGACCTCCTGTCTACGCCCGGACAGTATGATCAAACCGGACAACTTTCACTGTGGGACTATCATTGAAATCACGAGTTTACACCCTGGTAATATCATTTTATTTTCAGACAACAAACTAAAAACTGCAATGAAGTCTGCAGTCTAATTCTTGAGCAGCGCAGTCTGGTTAAAATTATAGAACTAGTAGGTTTAAAGAAGTGATTTCTTAAGGACAACTAAGCTTGTTCTGAAGAAATGCACGCTTAGGCGTACAACAATTAAAGCTAAAAGACGAAGTGGAGTATGGCCCATTCTCTTTTACCTGCAATGGCATCCTGCCAGGTCTTTACTCACTTTTCTGAAACAAGGGACCCGTCCCAGCTTCGTCCTGGTGACCCTACAATATAAGTAGTTAAATATTATATTATACGCATAAACCTACCGGAAGAAATTATCTAAATGAAAACTGTATCAAAATCGAAGTAAGAAGTAAGCGGAGAGACAGAAATGATGAGGACAGACGCGGAAAGCGACTTTGTTTTATACTAAGAGATTAGAGACATACATAGCCTACCAGTTTTGATTCATAGAGGAAGCGTTTTATTTGAAAATGACTGAATATGCTCGACATGCGGAAGCTAAGGTTTTCGTAAAAACCTGTCAAGGCTGTTCACTTAACAATAAAAAGGGTCTACCTACTTAGTTACTAGAATATATTAACCGAAAGATTTAAAATTACACGTTATATTGGAACCAGGAAGGATGACGGGTTTTTGTCTTAGAATTAATGGCAGTTTTTCAAATTTATTTGCATAAAAAGCAACTTCCCGTTTGTTTAAGTTTTTTAAAGGGCCGCTTGTTAGATCACAAGGGGCCTTCATCTTTAACCTACTGTTTTATAAGCAGTTACTATATACGGAAAGAACGCTTTAAGAAAAACTAAATTTCGAACACATTACAGAAATATATATTTTTAAATGTTAGGAATGAAGCACGAAGACAGATATAATAATAACCCAAAGCACAGAATAAAGAGTTGTTGGATAGGTCTTATACAGGGTGTAACAAAACACCCTGGTAATACTTAAGGGGGTGCTTCAAACCATCGAACTGAACAAGTTTCACTATGGAGCGAAGTCTTTAGCTTTAATACTATTTTTAAATATAAAATATAAAAAGTAACGAAACGTTGACGAAAAACAATGACGTCTCTATTCACTATTTAGTACATATACTAAGCATATGTACTAAATAGTGAATAGGATGTCCATAGACTTGCTGATTTGACTAGTTAGAAACTCGCGGATTATTGTTTATAAAGAATATAAAATTTTACGAAAAACAGCAATCCACTGCTCTCCTTGGAATAGCTTAGTTGCTCTATATAGTTCTTAGATACTAAAGGTAGCTCTTCGCGAAATATAGATGGAAAATCCATTGGGCTAGCTAGGTAATCTATTAAAAACTTTTCCTTTCATGGTTATTCTAGTTTCCTGACAAATGTCGACCGAACATTAGCCATCCACATTATACAGGGGGAGCCATAAAACGGATTCTCTTGATGTTCTCAGGATTTTAACAATCGTTCCCGGATCGAGATCCCGGGACGTTTGTCACTCCGGCGCCTATGTCGCATTATGGCATTCCGCGCAATTTATGGTGATTCCCCACTCTTTCTCTTACGCCTTTATTTACATATTTATCCGTTTAACTTGCTATAAATGTAGCTAAACTACTAGTCATAAATGTTTTGTAGTAAAATTGTAACTTTGATTTTTTTTTATTACACAGAGTTTTTTTATGTAAGTCTTGCTGCAGAGATTATTTTTTACATAAGAATGTTTAGAACAAAGCTTACATATGTAATTTTATATGCAGGTAGAATACCTATATACAGGGTGAAATTGATATCATTGGCATCCTTTCAAACTAAGAATCTACCCATCAAACTGAACAACTTTTACTATGCAAACCGATCGGAGCAACTAAAAAATCTGCCGTCCCATACTAAACTGCAATGCTTACTCGACTCAAATGTATGCAACAGCAGTTTTTATTTTTAGCTCCGATCGGTTTGCTCCCATTGTAAAAGTTGTTCAGCTTGATGGGTAGACTCTTAGTTTAAAAGGATGCCAATGATATCAATTTCACCTTGTATAATCAAACATCCTTTATACTTATAGAATCAAAAATATTTTTCCTTATCCTATAAACTTATCTAGGTATAGGGTCCAACTTAATATGCTGAAGGTATTTTAAGAGGACGATTAGACCATCAAAGTGAACAACTTTCTGTATGAGACCGAAGCCTAAATCGCGAAAAAAAAAGTGTTCCATACAAAACAACAATCCTACTCGACCCAAATGTATGGACCAGCTGATTTTTTTTCGCGTTTTCTGTTTGTCCCATAGAGAAAATTGTTCTGTTTGAAAGCCAGGAGTGCGATTTTTGAATCTCATTCGGTAAGTTCAGCATTTGAAAATGTCAAAATTACTATGGAGATACGCATCTTTCTGCTGCTGATTTGACTTTCAAAAATCATACTTCAGGAGCGCGATTTTTGAAAGTCAAATCAGCAGTAGAAAGATGCGTATCTCCACAGTAATTTTGACATTTTTAACTGCTGAACTCACTGAATGAGATTCAAAAATCGCACTCCTGATCATTTTCTTAAAACCTATTATTAAGGATCTTAAAAACTTATTATAAAGGACCCTATAAGTATTCAATTGTAATTCTTTAAATGATGTCTCACACCATTTTTACGAATTAGAACACAAAATCTAATCAGGCAGAGCATTTAAAAAGTTTCTCTCGCTCGTTAGAAATTCTCCAAAGTGAAATAAAATGGTAAACGGTAGCAGCTAGCAACCAGCATCTGAATTCTAAAGCCGGATACGATACGCGGTACTAACGGCCTTGACTCGCCAAACATGTACCGGTAGGTGCACAAAAAATATCATCGACTCTATAGTTCATTTTACACTAGACGGCAATGTCAGAACCCTTATATCCAGTTTATAAGTATTAATTTTGATCAACTCGCGAGACTTCATTTGTTGAACTAATTCTATATTTCGGCATTCCTAAACGCATTACCATTCCACAAGGACGGCTCTCAAAACGAATCACATTCTATTTTTATCCTTACGGCGCCGTTGATAGGGTACTTTGCTGTTTTATCTAACCGCAAAAGGTTTGTTATTATTTTGTTTAGTAAAAGTAGTACTTATAATAACTGTAACTATAGCTACCTGTACAAAGAAATGTGTTGTATCATTAAACCTGCGAATTATTTAATAAATGTAATTATCTTATATATCTCTGATATTTGTCATTGATAAGAATCAGGACATCAAAATATAATGTAAATTGAAATTGAGAGAATTGAGTAAGTTTTAAAAACAATTGAAGTACAAAAGTACCTGTTTCGAGAGTCATTTTAGCCAGGGCCTCTACCCGCGCATTCGAACTTCGCAATTGCGTAAACGTTTTCGTTCCAATGTCAACTCTATTACAATGAAGAGCGGACCCAAACAGTGGCGATATATCGAACATCGAAAGTCCGGGTACAGGGCCAGTTTCGAATATTATTACAATCGCAAGAAAAAAAACTTGGAAATGTCAGTACCTCGGTCACATTATGAGAAGTGAAAAATACAAACTTCTCCAGATTATTAATACACGGGAAAATTTTGTGAAGAGGCATGCCTGGTAGAAGATGGACTTCCTGGCTTAAGAATCCGTGTGAATGGTTCGATGTGAACTCTACCTCACTACGAATAGTCCTTATGATAGCCAACAGCGATCCGATAGGAGATGGCACCACAAGAAGAAGAAGAAGAAGAAGAGTAGCTAGATTATGAACTAAAGCAGTGTATCTATCTATCAGGGATTTATAAAATTCTTAGGTCAACAAACTCTTTGTCAAGGTTATAAAGGTGATATTGCATTAAACTGGCACGTGTGTAAGCAATGATTCCACGTTATGTACCTACTTATGTAAATCTCATGCGTATTTCGAGGTATACCTACGGCTACGCAAGCAAGTACAGTACTGTTCATCTTAAGTTCAGAGTTCAAGATTCGGAACCTCTTTTCTGTGGTTCGAGTTATCTTCTTGTTCGCTCTATTTCTACAAAATTAGTACATTTTCAACATCAAATAGTTTTTTTCAATAAATGCCCTGCTATTTAGCAAAAAACTTACGACGAATTTATACAGGGTGAAATTGATATCATTAGCGTCCTTTTGAACTAAGAGTCTACCCATCAAACTGAACAACTTTCACTATGGGGGTAAACCAATTGGAGCAACAAAAAAAACTGTTGTTGTATACATTTGTGTCGCGTACGCATTGCAGTTTAGTATGGAACAGCTGATTTTTTTGTTGCTCCGATCGGTTTGCTCCCACGGTGAAAGTTGTTCAGTTTGATGGGTAGACTCTTAGTTTAAAAGGATGTTAATGATACCAATTTCACCCTGTATACACACACGTTGTCCTATTTTTATTCGAATTATTATCCTTAGGTAGAGACAATAGATTATCATCTCTCACTAATTATAAAATTAATAATGATAAATAATGTATAAAACTCGTTAATCATTTATTATAAAAGAAACGTTTCATTGAAACCATTTTAATCATTCCATTTATCTTTCAATTTAATTATAGTAGTATTAAAATAGATAGGATACAATACGTGTCACCTCTGTTTGATAATTACTTATACAGGGTGTAAGTGACAGCCTAGCAAATACTGAAACGGTGAACTCAGACCATCAAACTGAACAACTTTCACAAAGGAGCCTACCTCAGGAAACACGAAAAAAAATCTGCTGTCCCAGATTTTAGTCGGTTAGGTACAGCAATTTTGTATGAAACAGCTGATTTTTTTTCGCTTTTCCTGAGGTAGGCTCCATAGTGAAAGTTATTTAGGTTGGTCTGAGTTCACCGTTTCAGTATTTGCTAGGCTGTCACTTTACACTTTTGTATATCTACTATAAATCTAGTTAATTTAAAATCACCGTTAGGTAGAGAGCTAGCGTTAAATAATTTCCACGAATCTAAACGGTAAGCTCCCAATCGTTTCCACTAACTACGGTCATTTTCCATAATTAACTTGGAGACTTAGTTACTGATGCAAGCTCATAAAATATGCAGTGTCCAAGCTCCACACATTTTACCTTCAACTCCCACAATGTATGAAGCAAGTCAATAGATACGTTATTATTATTAGATAGGGCAAAACCAAAAAAAGAAACTAATCATTTAACAACTTTCCTCATTATTTACACTCTTTCAAAAACAGAGCCAAGTTCATGGATAATGACAATGAGGGTCGAAAACTAGTACCTATTCTTTTGAGTGAAAGGTACACAAATTTTTCTCGTTTTTCGACCAAATATGTTCCTTTTTAACGAACGTCTAATTTCATTATCTGAATAAACGCTAACATTTTATTAAGGTTATTAAAAAATCGAGTGTTTGTATTATAACCATACACTTCATACGATACGTGCTGTCAGACAAATAACATATGGAAGTATTTTTTTTTTTGTTTAACTGATTTATTCCTTCGCCGCAATTATCATTCGTTAAAATTCATATTCAATAATTTTCCATCCAATAACTTCCATATTATTATTTAAACAATTTTTTTTACTTTGCGTTCTTTTCAAATATAATAACTAAAAATAGATCTATGTATTATATTATAATTTACATGCTAATTTCAATATCAACATATATCATGAGAAGGTCACGTAAGCGCCACTTACGCTAATACACTTGTCTTGTATTGAATTGAAACATACAAATTCATACAACGCAACAATATTGTGCACATATACAGGATGTAACAAAACACCCTATTAATACTGAAGGGTGTGCTTCAGACCATCAAACTGAAAAACTTTCACTATGGAGTCAACTTCAAAATAGCGAAAAAAAAAATCAGCCGTCCCATACATTTGAGTCGAGTCTGTACTGCACTTGTGTATGAAAGACCGTTTTTTTTCGCGATTTCGATGTTGGCTCCATTGTGAAAGTTGTTCAGTTTGATGGTCCGAAGCACCCTCTTAAGTATTACTAGGGTGTTTTATTACAGCCTGTACGTATTTTATCAACCATAAGTCCAGGGGCCCTATTTCATGAATATGTCATTTGTAATTTACAGTGATATGAGATACATTCAGAATGTTAGAATAGGATACGTCATGTTGTTTGACGCGATATGTAACCAGCAATGTACCCTGAATTGTCATTTTAAATTACAATTGCCATATGTTTATGAAATAGGCCCCTGGGCCCCATTTAATAATCACAACACAACAACAACATAATACTGGAAACAATTGTAATTTACAATGACAATTCAGGGTACATTGCTGGTTACAAATGACGCTAAACATACAGTTTAACATTATGTTCTAACATTCAGCAGCAATGTACACTGAATCGTCATTGTTTATACAATTATCACGTTTGTCAAATAGGGCCCTGAGACGTCAAGTTTTTTTCTCTAAAACCACATCCGATTGAGCGTAGTGGAGTAATTGAATCGTAGGTATATGATAGCAATCTATGCAAATTTTCTAACCACGGTATCATTTACTACGTTAATTGTTTCAATAATGTTCTTTTGTAACATAAACTAGCTAATTGATAAAAATAGTATCTATAAAAATCGATTGCAGAAGACGAATAAATGATAAATAATAACGCTATCAATTTACTGACCAACCTTTCTTTTGTAGAAGCACATACATACCAATAACTAAAATAAACGTTAAAAATTCACTGTCTGAAACGAAATAAAAGTGTTAAAATTGGTTATTGATTTTGCAAAAAGGCATTTCTGTTAAGATTGAGGTAGGTCTATAGCACTTTTAATCAAGATAAGCATTTATTCTATACTGTACTGGCCCTGTACCCGGACTTTCGATGTTCAATATATTGCCACTGTTTCGGTCCGCACTTCATTGTAATAGAGTTGACATTGGAACGAAAACATTCACGCAATTGCGAAGTTCGAATGTGCGGGTAGAGGCCCTGTATTTGACTAGGTATGTCTATGTTAAAAATGAATTTACTGCTCAAGAACGAACATAGAAAATTACTTAAATAACAGTTTTCAATCATCCTACTTAATAATCACATTCACACTACGCCACAGGCACGATGATGCACAAAATGAAGCTCACCCTAGATCCCAGCTGCAGAGCATGCGGAGAGGGTGAAGAGACAATGGAACATATCCTTAAACGCATGAGCCTCCTCGGCGATGGATACCCAAAACCGGGAGATCTTAGGATTCTTCCCCTCAATGGTATTGCCTCCTTCATTGACCATGTATTTGAAGGGTGAAGAAAAAAAAAAGTATTGGGGCTAACACAAAAGATCCCACTGGGTCGAAGTGATTGCTGGCTTGCCAGCCCCCACAACAAGATAATATAAGATAATAATAACATTGTCTTAAAAAGTAACAAATACTAAACTAACAATGTTTTCCCCAAGAGTAGTAGCAACGCAAAAAAAAAAGCTGAATATGGCTCCAAACTGTTTTTGAGGCTTACTTCGTGAAATCTTGCAATTAATGTGGATTAAAGTATTATGCCCTCTTTGAGTTTGAACATACACTATTCAATTTTGAATGTTGTCATGACAAAGACGACAAAGTGTCAAAGACTTTCGAGTTCCGTTAGTAGTCGGAGCAAACGAAGAAGAAATAGGAATAGAGTTTTCTGCTCTCTTATGAGAGCATCCATCTTCTGATACATCAGGTGATCGTAATACGTAGTTTTACCAGTGCGAAATACTGGGAGCTCATATAATCAGAAACATGGTAAAACCCATTAGTAACTTTTTTATAATATTGACAGAAAAGTCCCGAACATTGTTAAAAATTTACACGGAACAATAGTAAAACTGCATGAGACCTATACTTCTAGCACAATAAAACGAGTTGCCATATTTTTCAAAGTTTCATCTTGTTATGATCATCAGGTACGAAGCGATAGCCGATCTGAATCGCTGTGATGCTGTGAACTTTTATAACACGCTCTGTTACTAGTTCGAAGTGAATTCTCGCCAATAAAAGCTTTGACAATAATAAGTTGGATAGGATAATTGAAAAATATATTTGTGCTCTCGAAAAAATAATAAATGTACATATATTTATCTTCATTCCTGTGAACATGAACCTGTAGTATAAAGATTAGCTAATGGTTGTATCCAGGCTGACTGACGGTCCAGGGTGCGCCTGATGAACTCAGGTTTCGTCACTCGGGGAGGCTCTGAATGTATTAAATGTATCAATAGTTATTGAATGTATTAATAGTTAAAGAGGCACGGAATGTTTTAGGTTCGTTCGTAGCAAGGTACGATCAATTGAACCTGTATATCCCAAACGGATAAAAGTTTATGGCTAAATATCGTCGTGTAATGGAAATATAAATTATTACAAAATAATACCTTACTGCATAAGCATAGTATAAGCATATGCTCACGACTATATTCCCCGAGAGGGTAGTCATAGATATTCTGAAACTCTATCTCTAATACCTTACTGGTTTATAAAAAATTGAATATCAAACTTATTATATTAATATCAAACTCGGTTATATTAATTCTAATACTAAAGTACTGATTAATTAAAATATTAAATTCGTATTCATTCTATTTCGCGTATAATTATTATTTGTGCCATAAAAATATTATTTTTACATGTTAAGCTCTTTATTCCTAGGTGCATTTTATTATCTTTTGGCTATCTACAATCTTTGCAAGTTTATCGTGTCTGTAGAGTTCTTTATTTAGATATATTTTGTTTCATTGAATGCTAGAAATGGTAGTAGGTACCAAGTTCTATTTAAAACCTTTGCATAGTAGCATAACTTCTGAAAGTCTTGATAACAACTTAATACGTACCTACGAATCTTCAAGCTTGAGATCAAATAAAACGCCAAATTATACCCCTCCTTTCTTCTCCTAAAACCAAATTAAATATCGTGAAAAATAGAAAACGACAAACCAATAAAATCTGTGGTGTATGCAGCACAAACAAAGTCAGAAATATAAACCTGGAAACAATCTGACAATGTTGAATCAATATAGAATTCCTTACATGCTCTTTTATTTTCAGTAATTCGAAATGGTTCGTCCAATCCGATCTTTACGCGGATTGTAGCTAAGTACGGATCGCACTTAGCGTTCTTTTTAAACTTTCCTCAGTTTGTCGAAAGTTTTGCCTCCCTGTAACATTTTACCGTGAGCAGTTTCCACTGGGCGATCACATCGAGTTAATAAGTTCCCGATTCGATGGCTCCTGCGTTTTAAACTTTTAGGATATGAGATAACAAGCTAAGAAAACGAGACGCCGATTTGGCTAAGTCCACCTTTAGAATTTCGTGGATTACGCTTCCTTATTTCGTTTATTTATAAAGTTTCTACAAAGGAAACTGCCTTTGTTTTAAAACTCTATAACAAAACCTACCTTAATAATGATAGAATTGTTCTTCTCGGCGACGACCTTCAGTGTAATAGTCAGTTTAGAATTAATGGTCTCTAATTAATATTAATAGTTTGGATGTCATTCTGTTATTTATTACAAAGATCATAAAGAAACAACAAGTTCAGGGTTTTTGAGATTAAGTTGTTCTTAGGTACTATTAAAAACACTCTGATTCTCTCAATTGAGATTGATCGCACATGTCGAATTGATAGTAATAGTTGATAGTAAGATAGTAATAGTTGATAGTAAGATAGTAATCGATCATGTCTGTGTAGCATAAAACGAAACGTCGAACAATCGAGTAAGTTTTCGTGGAAAATTCCTAAGAAAGTTGGTGGAAGTGGAAGCGACCGACTGTCGTCGAATGCGACGGCCGAGTGAACGAACGGAGATAATTCAGTTCAGAGACGTGGACGAGCTACCTCGGAGCTCCGGCGGTTTAGCAATTGCGACGTATGTATTAGATTGTTAAAATCCTGCAATAAGTAAACGAGAAGACGTGGATGAGGCATTCATAATGCTGAGTTCTATTATAATACTAATAGGTTAATCGTAAGCATAATTTGCTCTCGACTATATTCCGTAGTCAGATATATTCTGAAACCTCAGAACATCCACGATCAATTTAGTTTATTCTATTTCAATCGTCTTAAAGAAAGTAACGTAGTAGGCACAAAGATTTTGCTGCTCTTGGAATGTGGTCCCATTAATCATAAAGTATTCGTTTCTTTATCTTATGGCTTAATTACCACAAGCCCAAGCGTAAAAGAATTTCACTCAAGAACTAAAAGTAGGTATTAGATGACATTTAATATAATTTCACGGGATAGAGCGGGGAGGCAGAGCTTTGGCTCTTCATAAAGATACAGGTTAGCAAAAATCTATTGTTTTGTTGGTGGAAAAAATTGACCACTAAATATACCCCTACTGAAAATCAAGAAAATATAAAAATCGCGGCGATTGTGTCCTTTTTTTTTTCTTCGTTTTCATATTTGAGAATAAATAAGGCCTTTTCCTGAATTAGCTTTAAATTGCAATTAGTAGTGCATACATAACATGATATGACGTGCTAACCAATGAACGCAAAGCCTGAAAACCGTGTCTAAAGCGTCAATAACATAATACACATGATTATTAAACTTTTTGAAATCCGCATGGTTCGTTTATACTGTTCATTCAAATACGGACCCAAAGATTTTTTTCGGAAATAGTACATTACTGCAGCGGCCAGCAACAGAGGCATTGATGGACGAACGTTTAAATGTGGGCCGAGGCGAAGCCGAGGCACACATACGTAAGTCCATCAATGCCTAGTTGTGGCCAAGGCTTGTATAGTACTTTTCTCAAATAATGCGCGGAAATGAAAACAGTAAATTTTCTCAAATAATTCGCGGAAATTAAAACTCTTTTCAAAATCAATGACGAACAACGAACAACAATTTGTTTTTTTTTTTTCAATAAACAGCTTTCTATTTGCAAGTTAGTTCGAAATTTAAATAAAACCTTTTTTGAGTTACCTCCTTGGTCGCCATGTTTAGGAGAAAAAGATCGTTCCATTTTTAAATTACACGACAGATATGAGTTTACTATGTAATTTATTTGGCCGCAAAACACGACAGATATGGATTTTCATACAAACATTGCCGGCCGCTGCGCGCATGTAGTTGGCCAGTACAGCAATTTCAATTTATGTCGAAGAAGGTTGTCAAAATAATGCTCACATTTCCACTGCATTTCCAAGCATGTTTGAGAAAAAAATCTTTGTACGCACCTATATCAATTTGTGTGAAAAGTTTCAACTTTTCTTTGTGAAATTCGAAAAGTAACACTTATAACTAAATGTTATTCAATCGTTTCTGATTATTTTCTTTTTCAGGTTTCGCGTTTATTTGTTAAAACTGAAGTCGTACCTAGTACTTAATTACCCTATTGTGGACACAGTCCAGCTAATCCAGCAGTAGGCGACTTACTTTGTCTACACCCGCATACGTTTGCATTGGGTCATTAACCCGATCTGCTTCTTCTTCTTCTAAGCTATAACTTGAAAACTGGTAGAATAATATTAGCATTTTTTTTTAAATCCTTTTTATAGGGTGTACTGGTACATCAAACGGCACAACTTTAACAATGAAAGCACACTTGAAATCGTAAAAAAACAGCTGTTCTATACATAACTCAAATGTATGAAACTGTAGATTTCTTTTTGCGATTTCAGGTGTGCTCCTGTAGAAAAAGTTGTTCAGTTTGATGGGTAGGCTAGTTTTAACGGATGCCAATGACTTCAAATCCACCCTGTTAGCTTTTAGCTTTGACGCTATCCCAGCGCCCAATTGTTTTGTTCCATCCAGTATATTCCTACTGTTTCCCTCAAGCACATGTGGTAGACATCAAGTAACGCAGAAATATACTTGCTAACAAATCGTTACACACCGGCTCATATTTTTTCGTCAGCACGTAAATTACTCGCAAGCTAATAGTTTTCACCTATTACGGTGAGCAGCCAAAATTTATAGCTTTCGACTGTTGATTTATCTGCGAACAGAGGGGATTAACTACCGCTAACTTGCGATAGTTAAGACTGCTATCTCTGGTGTTTCAGGGCGAAAGCTCTTTCCTTTTATCTAAATTGGTCCGCTACCAATAAAGATTCGCCGACTACTGTCGTAAACCATTTACCCCATACGCTTCATTATGGGGCAAAGTTTTAGATATGATGGAACCGTTTTATTGTCCACCGATGTCGCGAGATCTCTATCGGTAATGGGGTTCGGTGTATGAGGCGCTATCGGACTCTAGCTCTAGTGTCTCTTCTAACATCTAACGAGTTTCTGTTGAATGAGCGTTTACCTTTCCTTTTTTAAATTTACTTTCTAGGAAACTCTATAGATGGCATGTTTATCGCTCCATAGAAAAGAGTGCCAATTCATGTCAAAATAATGTAAAGACTTGCCTCCTTTTTTTTTAAAGGTCAAGGGATCGAACCCATACAGCCATTTCAGTTTCATAACAGTTTTAAGTTTTCTGTTAAAATGATTCATATTATTAAAAGATGCGTTGGCATCTTTTTGATGATCATCTATCCTCTTTATTATTAGAAACATTTTGAAATGTTGACCTTTATTCACGCAGACTGTAGCGCTATCTACCGATCCTATGAAAAACCGAAAAAAAATGCTCATTTTACAAAATCCGTCTAAAAGTGTCACAATGCTATTATTGTAATTTTCTTGACCTGGGAAATAAGTTACTATAATGAAATAACATAGATAAAGACATTTTTCTTTAATCTAAATCGAAGTGAGGGAAAAGTGTTTTGTGTCATAGAATATTCAATTTGAATCGTTAAGTAGGAATAAATTGAACTAATCTATTCGAAATTACTAAAGTAGATGACACTAATGTCACTTTAGGAAACAAAATGCATTTACAAATTACATTCAAACTTAGCTATCAAAGGCTTAGTTCCGGCAGCCATAACCGTCTCCCTCCCTCCAACACGGAACGGATTTAGTGGGACGGAGACGCATAAATCTCGCATAATTGAATTTATCATAAAAATTGAAAGTTTCTTCACTCCCAGGGCCGCACTTCACGAACTAGTTTTAATCCATTCTCCTTTGTAGGGAAGTTCTAATTTATCCTGAGTAGTAAGTTTGCTGCGACCGTTCTAGATAGCGAACTTTTACCCTTGTTTCACCTACGCTGATGTAATATCTTAAATTAACTGTATCAGGAGCACTATGTCTTTTTTTATGGAATTTGCTAAAGTTTTCTTCATAAAATCAAGTGCCTGAAGAAATTACTGGATCGAAAATGTTAGCTACAGTTACTTATATGCTTACTTAAGTTATGAGACAGTTTAGTGTACTAGTTTCTCGTACAAAATATAGGGAATTTTACCCCCTGACAACTTGGTTCCTTATAGATATCATATCAGACTTCAGAACATATTTATGCACACAAATGCACATGGTTCACATTGATATGAGTTGTACATGCAAGAGAGCATTTTTTTTCAGTGTACACACGGCGACACATCAAGCTAAGCAAAACAAACATAAGCTGGCCGCGCGACGTTATACATTACTCTACCTACGCGCGGCCAGCTTATTTTGGTTTTTTAGTAGCTTGATGTGTCGCCGTGTGTACAATCGAATCAAAATTATTTCTTCAAACGCCGGTGATTTGCTGACCACATTTGAGAAGTTTCATAGTCTTTCTCCGAAGCACTATATCAGGTCTTCACCAAATTCTTGATTTGAAGTCTCATGTATCGTATGCCAAACGTCAAAATCAAGTCAAAATCTGTACATTTTCTACCGTACTTAGACTAAGCAGGAGCTCAAAAAACTAGTCTGAATAAGAGCTATACAGCGACCATAATTTTTCTATACTACTCATACTCCAAATAATTCAAACAAACGTGCTACGTACTAAAGTTACGTAACATGTTTTAACTTACATAGATACAAATACCTATATACGAGGCGCGCCGTAAAAAAGCTAGCTATTCCACCGGTTTACGGATTCCGTCCCAATTACTAGTTGAAAGAGTGCCAGGCTCTATAAATCAGTGTACAGATATTCATGGCTGACATTGTAACTTCGCTACAGTTTTATACGACAGAACTATGTCAATCTAACTTTTAAGATTATCACTTCCGCGCTCGCCTATACTGGCTTACCTGCTTAGATTAGGGTTGGCACTTAAAGTCATTTTATTAGATTTTATTTTATTTCAGACTAAAATCGAACTAACCGCAAATTAAATATCAACATAAAATTATACAAATTTTGGTTTTTCCACAATAACAATATGTTATACATACAATAAAATTATAAGAGTGTTTTTCGTCTTGTTGGTCCAATTGTGCTAAAAGTTTAAAGAGCAAGTTTAAATTAGATTATTTTATACCTATATAATTATGGCTCTTTCTTTTATAAGATATTGTAGAAGAGAAGTCCATTTTATTCCACTGCGGGGCAAATACTTCGTAACAGCACAAGGGGAAGAACTAGGTTGTATATTATAGTTTTTCCATTCATTACCTTGCTAATCAAACTAAATAAGGGTACCTACCTACGCAAATAAATATAATTATAAGCATGACTTGCCAAAAAAATTTTATTATTAGATTATTTTAAAAACATTATGATGTATGATTATGATACTCGTAAAATAATTTTAGATAATGTGATGTGATAGTAAAAAAAATATTATCTTAATTGTTAAGTGCTAAATGTGATAATTTTATCAGGATAATAATAAAAGTACCGTTATTATATCATTAGATACATAATAAGTACGATAACAGTTTTTAAACATTTCTAAAATGTGCTAATTTTAACTTGATTTGTTTACTTTTGTGGAATACACAACCCTATCCAATGTTAAGCCAAGGATACAGCAATGTGTTTTTTTTTATATATATCTTATTAATTTATCCTGTCCATAGATAGCAAAAATTGACATATTTCAATTTTCAAGGGTCTAATAGGTCGATTACCGTTGATCATTAAAGTAAAATATGCAAATCACAGATCTCACTGTGCCCTCTGTGAAATAAATGCTACGTTATAATTTTTCACGTACTTTAAAAATAACTAGTTATCACAAGTGAAGGCCCGACCCTACGAAGTGGCGTCGCGGTGGCGCGAGCTCCCCCCGCTGCCGAAAAAAGTTGCAAGTCGCTCAGCGGCGCCGAAGAACATTCAAATTTATCGATTGTCCCCCGCGCCTCATTACAACATCCCTCAAAACTTACCCACTCACCAACTTAGCCCTTCTACAACTACTGCCACATTACTTTTTATTCCCCAGTTCTCCACCGAACGGAGGCCGTATCTCTTTTTTTCATCGCCAGTTATTATTGTCCGTTAAACTTTAAGTGCTCGGCGGCTAACTTTCGATGTCTTCATGATTTACGAGGAGCCGTTTCGAAGTGTTTTATCGAGCATAAATGTAACTTTGCTACTTGTTGAGATTGAAGGTCGGACGGGTTATGATAGTCTTCACTGGGTCACCATTATCAGTTCGTTTTAAATGTAGAGCGCGTGGAGTGTTTAGTGTGAGAGCGAAGGCTATATATCTCGCGGAGGAAGGAGCTATGTCGTCGAACAGTAGTTTCGCATCTGCGGGGTGGATGTGTGGGGGGAGGGAGGGGGCAATGATCCATTAATCTGGCAGAAGCCCATGCGGCGCCACCGACCTACCTGCGACGCGACGCGCCGCGCCGCGCGGACGCCTACCTAACGTAACGACACTGATCGTACGTTTCCAACACGTGCCAATATGTATAAAGCTATCAAGTTTTCATTGAAGTCTACTTGAACATTCTTCTGTTATCTTCTTTGTGTCGTACCGTTTGCAGTTATACAATGCAAGGATTCATTCTCGATTATTACTTGTTGGTGTCGAGTATCTGTGTGACGCATTTCTTTATAATAATGATTAGACATATAGTTACAGTAATGGGCATAAAGCTGACTATATTTTGTAAGTTACTTGTCTTGTAGCTGTAAGCTAGGTACTCTCCAAATAAAATAAAATACAGGATAAAACCAAATAACATAATGGCCTCGATTCGGACTGTGCCACAACTTAACTTAACTAAATTTATTCCTGCCACTTTCTAAAATAAGATTAAGAAAAGAGACAGAAAACCATCAGCTGAATTTAGTGCTGTCAAAGTGACGTTACACGCCCAAAAACGCTTTAAATAAGATGGCGTACATTATGATGGCATCTTATTTTGGGCGTGTAACGTCACTTTGACAGCACTAAAGTCAGCTGTTGGTTTTCTGTCTCTTTTCTTAATCTTATTTTAGAAAGTGACAGAATTAAATTTAGTTAAATTAAGTCGTGGCACAGTCCGAATCGGTACCAATGTAAACTTAAATGCGTTACATACTGTAAGGTGCTTTAGACCTAAACTTCAGACCATCAAACTGTAAAACTTTTACTACTGGGCCAAGTTTGAAATCGGGAAAAAAGAAGCTGCTGTTCTATGGAAAATGTCAATAGCTACACGACCAAAATGTAGGACACAGCGGATTTTGGGCCTTTTTGATAGTGGCGATAAGATCATTTGGGCACCGCTAGTAAAATGTGGATATTTTGACAATGCTATATCTAGAATATCTCTGGATCTCCCTTGATGCATAATTATGTCTGTGTCGTGTCAATATACCTTTTTTTATGACGATCTTTATTCTAAAGGAAATCCGCCCTATTTTCACAAAGGTAGTTTCAGTCACTTGCTGTATCAGTAAACATAATTATATATATCCAATAATTTGCCTGCTCTACATTTTCCTCTACTTTAACTTCCCTTTCTACATATAACATCGAGACATTCGTCTCCCCGGAAATATTGCCGCTAAGGTTTTCCGCCCATTTATCGGCCATATATAATACAAGTGTGCCTTTTGAATTCTGCCTTTGACCTGATTCGAAGTTAATGAAAGATTTTTTTCAGCCTAAGTGTTACAAAAGGTTGATACTTGATGGTTTCAGATGACATCTCAATTTAAATTACATAACTAGATTTCTTATTTTAAAGGTAACCCGCCCCAGTTTCGCTCGGGTGGGATCTATAATGTAAATAAAATTATAACCTTCCGGAAGAAATTATCTACAGGGTGTATGTGATAGCCTAGCAAATACTGAAACCTACCTCAGGAAATGCGAAAAAAATCAGCTGTACCATACAAAACTGCTATGCCTACCCGACTATAAAATGTACGGGACAACAGATTTTTTTCGCGTTTCCTGAGGTAGGCTCCATAGTGACATTTGTTCAGTTTGATGGTCTGAGGTTACCGTTTCAGTATTTGCTAGGGTGTCACTTACCCTGTATATGACAGTGAAAACCGTTCAAAATCATGTTGCATGGTATAGAAGTAAGCGGAGAAACAGAAATGCTGAGGGCAGACGCGAACGGCGACTTTGTTTTAATCTTTTGTTTAATTATTTAGAGAAGATGAGGAAAAAACATTATAAAAGCACAGAAGCATTAAGTTCTACTTACTAGTTAGTATGTATCATTGGATAAAAGTTGTAGTAATTGAACTGTTTCATTCCAATGTGTCTTAAAACTTATGCCAGTTAACAAAAAACAGGCCGTGAAATATTTCAAAATTAAAAACCAAACATTTTCATCCCATCGACACATCGACTACTGATCTATGTTGCGTAGATTTCAACTTAATTGTCACATGCATATGAATTCGCAGAAATTCGCAAAAAGTTTTGTCAGCGTAAATCACAATAAAACAAATCCAGTTTCATATCAGTTGACATAATATAAAAGACTAGACACATCATTTTGTTCACGTAGTTTGTAGACGTCCCTTCGCTTCGTCGAGGTAGTGAAAACGGTATGATAATTATGGCAATTCACCTAGCGCAATTCACTTAGAGGAGTATTCTACTTATCCTCAAGCGGTTCCTCCAGGCACGACTACCTAAGGCTTTATCTCAAGATATATCGCCCACATTCTTCACACACACCTCTACAATTTGCTTCTACGAGAGTATTCACTCATAATACGCGAGAGCTATGTTTTTTATTCGAATTCTTATCAGATGTTAATGGCATGAAAGTCAACTAAATAATGCGCTCCAAAAATCTTATTCCGAAGCGTACATAAGGTGAGTGACCTACTATCGTTGAAAGGACAGTTATCTTTCAAGGTGTCTGATTCTAGAAGAGATAACAACGTTGATCGCGCTCGCGCATTATGCGTCAGTGGTTCGATGCATTACTTACCGACCGTTTGCCGCTTAAAATACGAGAGCTGCTGGAAATTTGAAATTTGAATTCGACACGATGCATCACGTCTGAACCGCGGAAGCCGTGGCGCCACCGTGCCACGGTGCCACACCTACGCGATGGCGGCCTCCAGCGATATTTCAATCGGAGAATTGACACATTGCGTTCTCCATAAAGTTTTCGTGCTAAAACTTTTACCTGGCATATTTACTTAAGATATTCCCGACGAAACAGATAGCGAGAACTCCTTGACGAGTGAAAAGTTTTATTGCCATAGATAGGTCATGCTCTAACCGTTGGAAGTTTTCACATAAATTGGCGGTCATTCGACGCGAATATGCTGACTGAGGGAGTAACAAATATGCCAACTTAGGTTGTTATAACAACGATATGTAAGTTCGGTGATACTTCGCCATTAAGTTTATGGAAACGACTGCCGAGATTACATCACACTTTCTGAAAGCTTTGTGTAATTCTTCTTTCTTGGTTATCTTCGACGATAGGTATGTTACTACGATTTTCTACATTTGCTGCTATCAATAAGGCTATTAATCAAGGAGACGGATTTTATGGCAGTTGTAAGAATGTTGGAGTGAAAAATTCGAGCGCAATCTGTCAAACGGCCCCTAATTCTAATTTAATTAGTATTAGCGGGGAGTTTTCACGCGTAGGAGGCGACCGAACGACAATGACGCGTTAAAATGATTAATTTTTGTAGAAGCACCGAGGCACCGTCCACGAGTGCGTCTACCGAAGCGACGATTAATCTTGTTCTTTGCAAACACTTGGCCCACCATTGTACCGCGATCCCGGTATTTTTTCTGTCTCATACAATACCATTAACTGGCACCGCTAGTTGGTGCTCAGGCTCTTCCCACTGCCTCCTCGGTCCATTGAAGGAGTGAAAAGGTGTTTGCGTTTCTCAGCGGCAAAATAGATCTCCCCTCCGGTTTTAAATCTTTTCGCCGAAATCACTTAGGCTCCGATAGTTATTATCCAGCGAGAATGTTTTAATCTTCCACCGTCATTCGGTCACAAAGGATTTCACTGCAAATTTTATACAGTCATTCCTTGTTCGTTCAATTGAGTGAGATCCACTTTACAATATTTTTCCATGTGTTCGTTGCAGTTTTAATGGGGTTGCATTCATTCTTTTAAAAGCACGTATAATCAAACTAATAGTTATAAGTAAAAACTGACTGGTCTCAAACGGTGAAAGAAAACATTGTGAGGAAACCTGCATACGCTGAATAAGAAATTATGTTGCTTATGTCTAGTCTACCAATCCGCATTGGGACGGGTGGTGGAAATTCGGCTATAGGTACACTATACCAGTGACCGGCAGTGGGACGTACTATCGGGGACTTTTCCGCCTGACCACTTAAGAAAAAAATCGCATAATTTCGCCCAAAATTTATTGTTCCAGAAACTATTATTAATTGGTCTATTCATTAATAGGGCGGGGTAAGACATCGCTTTTATTTTTTAGTATGCAAGCAAAAATGAGCCTAGTGGTGGTCAGACGGAAAAGTCCGCGATAGTACCTATACAGGATGTAAAATTAAATGCGTTAAGTTACCGCACAGGTTGCTTCAGACCATCGAAGCGTAGAGTTTTTAATGCAGAAAAATAAATGTGTACGTGTACGCTAAGAAACTGAAATCGATAACGGAAAAACACAGAAAATTACTCCACTGCCGTATCTAATAAGGTACAAATGATATCAGGCAGTAGCACGCTGGATGTAATTTAAAATTGGCATTTCTCTGAATATAAGAAAATATAAAGAAAATCGAATGTCACCCAGGTTAATTGATAACATTGATAATGATTAACTCTCTATTGTCGAAGTCAAAATAAATGTGATAAGGCCTTTTAACAATAACATAATACCAACGTTGGCTGTGAACAGGATAATTAATATTGCGGGTTAATTCTTATACATGCCAAATTATCATTTTTTAAATGTGAAAACCCTTAGGATTTTCACTTTAGGGTTTTTCAAATTCCCCTAAGTTACCAGTATCTAGATAAAACTGAACGTTACTCAGAGTCCCAATAATTGTCAGGAATAAAAAGAGATGCTTTTTAAATGAACTATGCATTGTCTGTTCTCAACCTTTCTGTAGGTAATAACTAGAATGAATAATGCTCCAAGTAATTAAACTTCAGTATTTGTAGAGGATTGTAAAATATCTTAGGTAGGGTCAGGAACAATCTTAATTTAGATCTGGGTATGAGCCAAGTACCCACCGCATATTGGTTCTTAAAATAATTAACTAAACACACATGAACGTACAATGGCAGTGGTTTATAATTTTTGTTAATATTTATCATAAATTTCTGCGTTCGTAACAGATAATTTAAACAGTGTCTTGCTGGCTCTTTTTACTGTTTAACGCCCTATCACTATTACACAAGAGATTTTTAACAGTAGGTGACCTATGTCTTTATTTACCTGTAAACTAGGATCAACAGAGCGGCGACCATTCACAACACTAGACAGTAAAATCCAGCAATTCCGCTAATCTGTCTTGGAACCTGCATCGAATCTAATCAAAGAATATAGGAAGACTAGGAAATACAAATATTAGACTTCCTTCCATTGCAAACGGGAGACTCAGCAATAGGAGAAGCGTGGCTACTGGATTTTTATCCACTTAAGTCTTCTGACTTATTTCCTATACAAATCAGCTGCGTATCAGTTTGTATAAGAAAGAAAAAAATATAATTCTAATAATTCTAATTAGGTAGAATTTTTCTACAGCTTCTGTATGTTATTTAGTTATATTTTAGTTAGTTATATGTTAGTTATATAGTTATATTTTATTGTTCTATCTGAAATAAATGATTTCCCAATTCTAAGAAAAAAATACAAATTATTTCATTGAACCAATTAATACATATTTTCATCTATCTATCTATCTATCTATCTATCTATCTATCTATAACGTCACGCCTCTTTCCCAGTGGGGTAGGCAGAGACCAGGGCGCGCCACTTACTACGATCCTTACATACCTCTTTTGCCTCATACACATCCATACATCTCTTCATACATGCCCGTCGGTTTCGAGTACTCCGCACATATTTTCATTAGAAAACATAATTCGTTTCATTAGAAAACCAAATTATACATACTCTACATTAGATTTAATTTTGCTCTCTAAATCGTGATCGAATCGTTGATGTCTTTTGTACCGCGCCGTAGCTGACTACGCGGTGGCGTAGTCATAAACTGACGACAAAAAAATTATTTAAAATGAGTACAAAGATAAACAAAAAATGACTTTGGTACATTCTGTATACACTACTTATTAATAATTACTAATAACAAAATTTTAAGAGTGTATTCTGTCAATGAAACATGGGTCGAAACGTCTGAATCCTCTAAGGTCGAAACACGAGAAAATTGTTTGGACCTCCCATGACAAAAGTGCGCATCAGCCGACCGATTTTCTGTGGGAGCATGCATATCAAGCATATGCTTACGGCTATATTCCCCGAGGGGGTAGACAGAGATATTCTGAAAACACAGAACAACCATGGAGGCCCAACAAATTTTTTCGTTTTTCGACATAAACTTGTTTAATACGACCCTTAAAATTTCGATAGTAATTAATAAAACCGGTCAAGTGCGAGTCGGCTAATCGCGCACCGAGGGTTCCGTTCACGCACCACAGAACACAACATGAAACAAAACACAACTTAGAAAAAAAACTTTTTTTGTCCGGGACCTTTAGCGCGAGACCGACTCACACTTGGCCGGTTTTTAGTATTTGTTGTTATTCTGTAGAGTTTGCTCTATAATCACACTAAGTTTGATGCTTGTGTGTATTACCGTTTTTACTATAGAGCGTGAAGAAAAAACGTTGATAAAAACTAGTTTCTTGTTGAAAACCCCCCTTAATTTTTAACTTTCTACAATTTTTATTATTTGTTAACAAATCCGCCGCAATAACGCATAATCTGAGAAAATTTCAACTATCTAGCTATTACGGTTCAAAAGTTACAGCCCTAAATAGGTAGGAGAGACGGACGGACGGACGGACAGACGGACAGACGGACAACGTAGGCTTAGTAATAGGGTCCCGTTTTCACCCTTTGGGTACGGAACCCTAAAAACTAGGCTATCCACCAAAGCGGAGCGGAGCTGTGTAAAATCAACCTAATTGCGTAATTTTCCTCACATGACAGAGTCGAGCTATTTTATTGGTTGATTTTACGTTGGGTTTTATTCTCCGTTCCGCTTTGATGGATGGGTCTAGATTGGGATATGAATATAGGTGTAGACTTAATATTTGTAATAATTCCTATTAATTATACTCATGGTTGATACGAGTACCTACCTACTATATTATCGTAATAGAAAAAGAAAGGGTCTCTTTGTTTTGAAGTACGACAATACAGGGTGTAACAAAACACCACCCTAGTAATACTTAAGGGGGCTTAACAACTTTAACTATGGGGCCAACGTCGAGAAAAAATAAAAAAAATCTGCTGTCCCATACATTTTAGTTGAGTCGGTACCTACTGCAGTTTTGTATGGGACAGTAGATTTTTTTTATTTTTTCTCGATGTTGGCCCCATAGTGAAAGTTGTTCAGTTTGATGGTCTGAAGAACTAGGGTGTTCTGTTACACCCTGTATAGGTAAATTTTACTTATTTAACGATATTAAAAAATGTATGTTCTATTTTGGTGTGCAATAAAGTATAATTCAATTGAATTAAATTAGGTATTTTGTAGTCCGTTTTGCATGTCTGTTTTGTTATGTATTTGTGCTATAAAAGCCCGTCTTCTCCACCAACCAACCACAAAATGTTACGATAAAAGAATTGAAACCAAAGTGACCTCATTTGTACCTATAATAGTCGATATAAGCGTACCTATTTCATTGTCTGGCTATGGTATATTGTATCGTGACAAAACTATTATTAATCATAATTTTAAAACAACGTTTTTTAATATGACTTAGCAATATACAGGTTCAATCAAATAGGCTACTACTTTGCTTGTAGGTATTACTGACCACTTTTGAATACATGAAATACATATATTTTCTAATAAACTTATAACAACATTTCTTCCAATATTTAATTGAAACTTCGTTGAACAAGTTTTTTCAATAAACTAAGAAAAATTTCTGTCCGCACCGATATTTCTAAAACTAGAGCCATGTAAAAACTGAAAAAAATCTTGAATATTCGAAATAATTGTATACAGGGTGAAATTGATATCATTAGTATCCTTTAAAACTAAGAGTCTACCAATCAAACTGAACAACTTTTAGTATGGGAGCAAACCGATCGGAGCAACTAAAAACTGGCCAAGTGCGTGTCGGACCACGCGCAGGATAGGGTTCCGTAGTTGCCCGGCACAATATAATATGGACTTAGAAGGAGGCTTTTTGTTTTATACTACAGTTTAACGGCTAATAAAGTATAAAAAGTAAATTTTATAAGTTGATCGACTATTACTCGTCAACTTGTAAAGCCTACTTAGCGGTGATAGTTTTCCTCTGAATTTCGTTATTATATGCTATTGCCGTGAATTTTTTCAGATCTCCAACTACAACCGTTTAGTTGGGAGAGGGGGAACTCTAACCAAAATTTTCGCTTTAAAGCTTAATATTTCTCTAACGAATCCCTAAATCGAAAAATGGTTTTCTCAAACCCATATAGTTTTAAAATACCTATCCAACGATACCCCACAATATGGGATAGATGAGAAAAAAAAATGTCATCCCCACTTCAAGTGTAGGGGAGGTACACTAAAAAAAATATTTTTCAAGATTTTATTTTACCACTTTGTCGGCGTGATTATTATGTATATCCATGCAAAATTATAGCTTTCTAGTACTAAGCATCTCTGAGCTAAACCGCGGACAGACGGACGGACGGACGGACGGACAGACTGACGGACATGGCGAAACTATAAGGGTTCCTTGTTGACTTCGGAACCCTAAAAAATCAGCTGTTCCATACTAAACTGCAATGCCTACTCGACTCAAATGTATGCAACATCAGATTTTTTTTTGCTCCGATCGTTTTGCTCCCATAGTAAAAGTTGTTCAGTTTGATTGGTAGACTCTTAGTTTAAAAGGATGCTAATGATATCAATTTCACTCTGTAATCAGGTTAGAAGTAACTTAAATGGTTTTAAATCAAATTAAACATTAAGCCTACGATTTTTTTTTTTTTTATTAGCTTGCTTAAGATTAAGATTGAAAAATTAAATCTTCCAAACCGGGGAATTGCGTTATCCAATTTCGCTACTTAGCCCACTAGCCAGCGGGTTTTGTGCGGGTTCAAGTCCCGCCCGAGACTTAATTTTTCAATCTTTAATTTGATTCGAAATAGCACAACATGGCTGTAACATGTTTAAAATCAATAATATTTGAAATTAAATGGATTTACCAAAACCAACGCATCTCGTTAGCCATCCAACGTGGCAATGCCGCCAGCGTAATGGGTACCTACGTTCGGTACAAACACGACCCGGGGCGGGTTAGTCGAGTTAGCAGGTTTGCACTTGAAATTTGTTTTTCTACAGTTTCTGTATGTTATTTAGTTATATTTTAGTTAGTTATTATTATTGTTATTATTGAAGCCATTTATTTCCTTAATAACTATTATTACAGAATTATTTTAATAAATTGCATGCACATTACAATATTTCACAAATCATTATATAATTTGAATAATTTATAAAGTTTATAATAAGTACATTTGAAATTATTACAGGTAATTATCAATTTTCACATGCAATACAATTCATAATATTTTATCACTTTTATCTTAAATGTCCATTATACAATTTTCATATACATATTTATTAAATTTTTTCTTTTCTAGTTATTAAGGACCTCTCCAAGAGTATAGGCCTCCTCCAATTCATTCCAAGTTTCTCTATCTTTTGCTATATTGATCCAGTTTTCTCCTGCTATTTCTCTAATTTCATCTGCCCATCGTTCTAGCGGTCTACCTCTTGCTCGTTTTCCAGGTGGTCCGGTCCACATTGTTACTTTTTTAGTCCATTTTTCTTGACTCATACGCGCGACATGGCCTGCCCATTTCCATTTCATTTTCTGGCAGTGTTTTAGAGCATCTATAGCCTTGGTCTTCTTTCGTATATCAATGTTTCTATTTTTGTCTATGCGCTTTATATTTAGTATACTCCGTTCCATGGCTCTTTGGCATGTTTGTATTCTGTCTGTGGTGTGTTTATTAAATATCCACGTTTGACATGCATACGAGAGACAAGGTAAAATACAAGAGTCTAAAATTTTTGTTTTCAGTTTTGTTGGTAGTTCCGATTTTAGGGCTTCTTTGTAGCTCCAAAATTTGTTCCATGACATAGTTATACGTCTGCTTAGTTCGTCTCGATGTCTGGATTTTTTGAATGATATTTCTTTACCCAAGTATACATATTCTTGCACATAGTCTAGTTGAGTGTTGTTAACTTTTATAGGTCTCTCGCTTTTATTTGTCATGACTTTGGTTTTGCATATATTCAGTTCTAGCCCTACTTTACAGCTTACGGCGTACAAATCATTTACCATAGTCTCTAGTTCTGCTGCTGTTTCAGAGAATAAAACGATGTCATCTGCAAATCTTAAATTAGTTAGAGAGCTGCCATTGACCTTGATACCTTTTCCAGACCATTTTAGGTTTTTCATGATGCTTTGAAGAATGGTTATAAATATTCTCGGAGACAATGGGTCACCCTGTCTCACGCCTCTACAAATTTTTATTTTAGGGCCCTTTCTCTCCAGTTTGACTCTACTGACGCTTTTATTATATATGTCTTTTATAAGCTCGATACTTTCAGTCGGCACTCCACATTCGTGTAGGGCCTGCCACATGCTGAAGTGTGATACTGAATCGAATGCTTTGGCATAATCGATGAAGGCTAGGTACAACGGACGTCTGTATTCTCCATATTTCTCTACAACTTGCTCTAGGACATGTATGTGATCTGTAGTTGAAAAGTGCTTTCTAAATCCTGCTTGCTCTACTGGCTGGTGATTTTCGGTAAATTCTGCGAGTCGCTTCTCAAAACATGATGCGAATAATTTGTAGAGATTAGGTTGTAAGCTAATAGGCCTGTAATTACCTATATCCGCTGGATCGCCTTTTTTGTATAGAAGTATAATATCAGATTCTGCCCATTCTTTTGGTATTGTTTTGCTTTCTAAAATCTTGTTAAAAAGTATAACAAGAGGTGTTACGAGTAGAGAACGGCCGGATTTTATTGCTTCATTCGGAATACCATCAGGTCCACTGCTTTTCTCTTTCTTTAGGGTCTTTATCTTCTTTAGAATTTCCATCTCCGTGAATCTTTCTAGTCGCGTAGTGGTGTCTTGATATTGCGTAGGAGCCTCTTGTTCTGGTAGCGAGTTCCATCGAGCGTAAAGGTTCCTATAGAAGTCTGTTGCTGCGTTTATTATTTTTGATCTTCCGAATGTCTTCGCATTGGTAAGGTTTTCTTTCAGGCACGGGATCCACTGTTTACTGGTGTTAAGTTCTTTATATCCCTTTTTCAGGCTTCCTGTTCTGTTAAGATGTTTCTCTATTATATTTAGTCTATGTTCTTGATATTCTTTCCTAATAGTTTTATGAATCGACTTGTAGAGATTACTGAGTTCTTGTTTCTCGTCTTTAGTTCTTAGATTTTTGTGTTGTAATTCATTTCTTCGCTTAATCAGGGTTTTTGTTGTTTCAGAAATTATGCTTTGCTTAGCAGAACTCGTCTTTTTGATAGAGTTTAAGCTTTCGGTAATAGCTTTCTTAATTTTTGAGTAATAAGACTCTACGTCTTCACCTGCTTCTAGATTAATGTTTTTCATGTTAATTTGTAGAGCCTCGGTAAAAATTTTTTCCTCCTGAAGAGTTCTTATTTTATTATTTTTCTCTTTGTAGTTTATTCTACTTTTCTTGGTATTTGCTAATAGAATGGTACTTCTCACCAATCTATGATCGCTTGAGAAAGAAAACTGGTTAATAACTTCTATATTTGTAAACTTTTCTTTCATATTGGATATTATGTAGTCTATTTGGCTCTTTCTCATCTTTGGCGAAAGCCAAGTCCACATGTTCTTAGGATTTTTTTTAAACATACTATTGATTATTGTTAGGTTATTTTCAAACACAAACTGTAGAAGTTTTTCTCCCCTTTTATCTCTTTTTCCGAAACAGTATGGGCCCACGAAACGTTTTTCTCTACATAAACGTTGCCCGATGCGAGCGTTGAAATCCCCCATAACGATGAGGTTTTTACAACATTGTTCTTCTGCTTTCTGGAGCTGCTGATAGAAGTTGTTTATTTCTGGTTCTTTGGCGTCTATAGTTGGCGCATGTGTTTGAATGATTGAAATTTGAGTGGGGCCAAACTTAAGATTTAATATGCATATTCTTTCTGACACTGCGATAAAACTTTCTATGTTCGATTTTAGGTGTGTTTTTATCAGGAATCCGACTCCAAGATGGCCGTTTGTTTCACCAAAATAACAGAATATATTATCTTTATCCTCTATTACGTTGTAGCCAATTCTTCTTATTTCTGCAATACCGATTATGTCGTAGTTAATCTTCGAAACTGCGTCTTTGAATTCTATTAATCTTTCGCCAGATAGTAGAGATCTAGCGTTGTATGTACATATGTAGAGTGGTTGAAAAGGAGGGTTTTGGTCTTTATCTCCCGCGGTGACCGGCCGTGTTGGGAGATTTGGAGAGGTCGCTGTATCCTATAGCCGTAGATTATTCTTCTCTTGTGTTGGTGTGGTAAACTTAGGTCCTTTTTTCAGGAAATTTGTAATAGTGCTGTCTCCAGTTCTGTTTTTCTTGTGGAACTGTCTATTATTATCTTGATTTGGTGTTTTTTCTGTTTCTCGCTGTTTTGGGGATTCGGATAAATTTCTTTTGCTATTTTTGCGCATCCCTTTCTGTTGCCTGTCTGGTAAGTTAGTTATATGTTAGTTATATAGTTATATTTTATTGTTATAACTGAAATAAATGATTTCCCCATTTACCAAAAAAGAACTACCAGTGTAAACTGATCTTCAGTTTACTATGAGGCTACATACTTGGTAAGTATCATTTTTCCTCAGACGAACTCAGATTTCGTCACTCGGGGAGGTTCTTTCTTGCACCCAAAGTCCAAGGAAGAACCCTGACTCCCTTTTCTTTTCAAATATTCTTTGAAATATTGCAAAAACGAACAATACATACTATATTAATTTCTCACTCGTTAATCAGCGAGCGTTTATACGTATTTGTGTTTGTTAAGTTAGCGAAATAAACTTACTAATTGATAAGCGTGAAATTTTGCAAAACAATAACATGACATGATAAATAATTTTATTTACAATAAGTAAACGTAAAAAAAGAAGGTGCAACATATACGGTAAGAAGTAAACTTAAAAGGGGTTGCTTATTTTTTTGTTTTACACTTTAACACACTTTTTTTGTTTTATTCTACACACAGACACAATAATACTGACCATCAAACTGAATAACTTTCATTACGGAGCCAACAACAAAATCAACTGTTCCATACATTTTGGCTTGATTTGTAACAAGAAATTTTTTTCCTAATTTCGATGTTGGCTCCATAGTGAAAGTTATTCAGTTTGATGGTCTGAAGCACCTTGTTTAATTTATAGAACCAGTTAACTTAACACCCTGTTCTTATTAGTTCGATTCTTTATTGTACACAAAAAAAATTTTTTTTACTTTAATCCTCCAACCATACAACCATGTTCTGGGCATGCTCTGGCCACACGTCATCGAAAGCATCCAGAAAAAATACAATAAGTCTTGATGTACATAGGCGAGCTTAACTCTATAAGTTTTCTTCCATCAAACCGTTGAGCGAGAGGATACAATGTGTGTTGGTAAAATCAGTGTCCACGAATATAAAAATATAGGTAAAGTATGCATACGTAGTGCTTAACTTGGAATCATTACAATGTATGTGCCTGTGAGAGTTATTTATTTATTTTTATTTATTATGCTAAAAGTAAAAATGCCTCCGGAGCATTTGGAGATATTAGCAACTCGACAGAAAGTATGTAAAGTTCATCTCATACGTTGTCGTTTAACAATTACAAATATTCCATAATACCCTATCATATAGGTACATATACGGACACTAAAACAAAGACAAGGTATATAATGCGAATAAACATATTTCTATTTCTATGATAATTTACTACTGAGCCGTGTTGGTCCAGTGGCGAATAGCCTTGCCTGCCGTGCAGGAGGCGATGGTTCGATCCCCGTCCAGGCCGACTCGTACCAATGAGTTTTTCGGAATTTATGTACGATTTGTAACATCGCTGCAATTTCGAGGCATGTATTGTACAGTGTCTATTACAAGTGGCGACGGGCTCACTCCCCATCACACTCGACAGAGTTTCGATACTAGTGAAACGTAAATATTCGGAGGATTCACAATATCTCTGACTACCTCCTTGGGGAATATAGTCGTAGCATATGCATTTACTACTGAAAAAAACATTATTTATAAACATTGTTCAGCTTCGAACCACGTGTAGGGCACTAATTGTGACTTAAGCTAAACGAGTCGATTAGAGCATGAAATCATTGGACCTAATTATAATGTGATATGGACTCGGTCGGTGCGGTTAAAGCGAGGTCATTGATAAGGCGGCCTTTGTAACCAACTTTAATAAAAGATGAGTAGGTACCTATTAAATGACGCATAGGTACGCTGTAGTGTAGTAGGTATGTTGATAAGTTGCTTGACAGATTTTAATGTGCTCTGTGCGCCTCGAGATAGAGCGTTTTTTGCCTATAAGTAGTAATTATTAACTAGTTTTTTTTAATAAATTCATCTGTGATTGTGTCGTTGCGGAACGATTTTGTCCAAAGCGTAACTTTATAAAAATGTTTAACATGTAAACTAGGTACTTGAATTGAAAGTCATCGAAAGACAAGAGGTCGTTATTACTTATTGTTTTTTATTAAAGAAGAGTTATGGCAGAGGCAAAATAAGGTAGCTTGGATAATTTTATATTTTATAAACGACCCGCCGCCCCGGCTTCGCACGGGTGCAATGCTGATATAAACCTTCCTCTTGAATCAACTATTCTAAATATTTTATATAATTTGATAATATATATAATATAATATAATATTTTATTTAATATTTTTTTTCAAAATCGGTTGCTTATATTTAAAGATCTAAGCATATATAGGAACAGACAGACAGCGGGAAGCTACTTTGTTTTATACTATGTAGTGATTACTAACTTGCCTCCACCACCAATCAGCCCGCCTTTGGGTCCGGTAATGGATGGTGCACGGCCCACTCCTTTTCACACTTTTTATTATTATTTATTTATTTCCTTTTTGATAACCTTTGCCCTGCAGTAGGATGCTACATACTACATAATACTACAAACCTAAGGAACTTCACATACTTAAGAGGGCTATCGCAGTTCAGTGGCGCCCTCATCACATTAAAAAAGATTTCTCAATAAAGAAAGCCTAAATTAAAAAAGTAATCAACACGAACACTACAAAAGCCTTCAAGCTATTTTCATAGAATACTTTTATAGGTTCTTTAAAGGTCTAAACATACAAAATTTTGAAAAAAGAAAAAAAAACGGCCGCTTTTGTTTTTATTCGCAATTGTCTAAAAGTGGAATGTTTAGAACCTATAAAAGTATTGTATAACAATGGCTTGAAGGCTTTAGTAGTGTTCGTGTTGATTACTTTTTTAATTTTTTTTTTTTTTTTTTTTTTTTTCTTGGACAATGTCACACAAATCATCTAGTCACATTTAAAGTACCAGAATCTAGCCTGGACTTGTATTATGATGACTAGACAACGATATAGAATACATATATAAATACAAACATCCATGACTCGGGTACAAATATTCATATTCATCATACAAATATTTGTCCCTTACGGGATTCGAACCCGCGACCCTCGGCACAGCAGGCAGGTTCACTACCGACTGTGCTACCGGGCCGTCAAAATTTGGCTATCTTTATTGAGAAATATTTTTTAATGTGATGAGGGCGCCACTGGACTGCGATAGCCCTCTTAAGGTAGAGTTGGTCAGATATCCACCAATCCGCACTGGGCCCCCATGGTGGAGTACGGCTTACTCACCACTCTTATTCGTGAGAGGTATTTGGATCCTGCTGACTAACTACTAACCTAGGGTACCTAACTTTTGAGGTAAAGTGTGACAGATATGTATGATTTCGGGTAAGTAGGGATTATGATGATTATGAATTTCTATTTTGTCATATTTGTGGAAACTTTAAGTTGGCAATGTTGTTTTATAACTATTAAAACTTGTTAGTGTAGTTTTCCTAAAATGAATAAAATAAAAAATAAAATATTTTATATATTATGCCAATTTTCATTATTCGTTATTTTTATACATTTCTAATGAGAGATTTTCAGAAAGCCAATGAACGTTTTTCTTGTAGTTTTCTAGGGGCTTGTTAGATGGCGTGAGTGTCTGCGCGAATAAAAGACAAACTTTCAAGAAAAAAAAAGGAAAAGATCAAAAAGATGCCACAGCATCGTTCAATGGAATATTGCGTTATGTTAATTATTGTGTATTTTAATCGACAATTTTAAACTTTACGTCTTATGGCTATATCCCTTAGACTTTTTTGTCATTCAACTGTGCTTACATTCATATTTTTGAGTCGATTTTGTTGTCTTAACTAAAAAAAATTGTTTTGTACCCAGTCACATTGATAACAGTAATTGAGTGGACAGGAACAAATTAATAGTCTTCTATAAAATCTGCACCCATGATCTACGTAGAACATTAGGTTATCTCATTTTCAATTAGAGGAATATTTGCTGAGATAGTTAATTACATAGATGATATTGCAATGACTTGAAATAAGGTCAAAATCGCAATGGAATAAATTATTTATATATCCGTGAGGATAACTAATTAGTGATTATTCAGCACCTCTTCATACATCTTCCGATTCATCATCATCATCATCAGCCTATAAACGTCCAACTGCAGAGCACAGGCGTACCCTCAGGGAGCACTGCCGATGCCGGTGCTGCCGCGTGCTGTCTCGTTCCCACTATCTTTCTCGCTCTAGCAAATGTAACTGCGCAATATATTGTTTTAGTAATGTGTTTTTTTAAGAAAAAAAATAAAAATCAATTCTATTCTATTAAAATTAAAGTGACGTTCCTGAGCGACAGAAAAGGATGGAGCGTGATGAAATGCGATTCCGTGCTGCCATATGAGGTTCAAGTCTAAGGCGCTGTTCGAAGTTCAATAAATCATCGTCATCATCAGCCTCTCAATTCAATACATAAATGGGAGTAAAACTATTGTAGGCTTACTGTTTCCCCATAATCAGGATCTACAGAATTGTTGGTACATTCTCCGTACTAAGTATCCAGCATCATACGTTTCATTGCGTTACCTATTTTGGCAACACCTCGCAGTTTACCGAGACATTAGTCGGACCATTAAAGTGATTTATAACCAACCCCAAAATAAATCCAACAGTCTTGGGTGCGACCACGCATTCCAATACTTTCTGTTTCTTCGCACGTATTAATGAAATCACTTGAGATTTGTTAAGATTTCGAATTACTTCAATATACCTACCTAATTGAATATTACCTACTTCGTTTTGTGCAAACACTATTTGCTACTACATTAACTAACTAAAAAGAAGGTGATATGATCATATTTAATACAGGTTGTAACATAACTCCTTGTAATACTCAAGGGGGTGCTTCAGGCCTAACTTCAGAGAATTAAAATGAACAACTTTCACTATTGAGCCAACTTCAAAATCTCGAAAAAAAAATCAGCCGTCTCAATATATTTCAGTCGAGTCAGTGAACACCGAAAAACCAGTGGTGTTACAAATCGTTCATAAATTCCGATAAACTCATTGGTACCAGTCAGTCTGGACGGGGATCGAACCATCATCTCCTGCAAGGCAGACAAGGTTACTCGCCACTGGACCACCACCACGGCTTACCGGCTATACGGCAAGTATAGCCGGTTTTCTCGTTTCTTCGCTTTGCCGTGCGAGGCATGCTAGCTAGCCCTGCAGCTTAAAATACCACCATCCCAGGCAGATGTCGTAAGACTTACCTTCACGCACTGTCAATGTAAAATAAGGCAATTGCTAATAATATGGTTTAAAAAAAAACACTCTCTGATGCCCGATAAGAAGAGTGTGGCTCTGGCTACCATTTAGTGCCGGAAGTCAACCTATTATCTGATCGATTTGGTTTCCCGATTCATCATATTTGGAGAGTGCGCATTATGCACCTACATCATGTTCTTACATGTATCCAGTGTATAATGACTGCTTTTGAAACAGTTGCAAGAGAAAATAGAACCTAAAATCAGAACTTTACAAGCTATTGCAATCTTTACCTATATCATTAAAGTCCCTTTTGCAACACTACTGTAGCAATCGACTAACTAAATGATCATAATGATAAGCATAGATTTACACATTTCTTTTGCGGTTACAATATTATTTGCAAAAGTTGTCATGACTCAGAGGCGGCGGAGGGCGTGGGCGGTGTGGGCGACCGCCCACGGCCTCGCAGTCGAAAGGGTCTCGCGCCCTTAGCTCACGTCTCAAAGGTTTATGCAGCTTACTTCAAACTCATGAAAAATATTTAGCCACATAGCCACGGTTCTAACTACAGGCAAATCATAGTGCTAAAAATTTCGAGCTCGCTCCGCTCGCTCTAGGATAGTTACATTATTATTACTCTGTATCCATGTATTTTGTGCCTACCTTAATTCTGGGCACATGCGAAGATTAGTGCTGAAAAATTTCGAGCTCGTTTCGCTCGCTCCTGCTATTTTTGAACCGACAGAGCTTTATTTAGATATACCTTCACTCTGAAGCTGAAGGTATATTTGTTTATTTATGTATAATACAGATTCGAAATGCTTGATGTCGAGTTCGCAGTTTTTTAATAGGTACCATACTATCTTAAAATGTGACCTGAAATCAAAAGTGGCCCAGGCCATGGGGCCTCGCGAACCTCATCTTGCCCACATAAAATTTTGGTCTTGCGCCGCCTCTGCATGAATTAGTTGTATACTCACATTCACCTTTTTTACTATTTTACATAGGCAAATAGATACTTCGTTTAATAGACTGAACTAATATGTACTAACACCTATAAATAGACTTGTATAAATTTGGCTATAACAAAATAGGCCCATTTAAATTTATAATTCGAAACAGAAGCCACAAATTAAAATAACAATGATTCAGTCGAGGTGCTAACTCACGAGATAACAAGTTCTAAAATTAATTTTAGATTTTGAATAGGAATTTATGGGTATGTAAAGAAGTTATTTTCCAACGTTGACTATCAAAATAAACACAAGTAAGTACGAACTGAAGATGAAAATAATTTCCTTTTTAAATAATAAAACACATAAATTAATTATTATGAAGACAATAAAGATTATTTAATTGATATTTAAAAAAACATGAGAGTTGTCTTCAGCAATTGATCGTAATATTGAGATGCGAGGCTACCAGGGTCATTATTTTATTAAGGGTACCATAATCCGGTCCCCTTCAAATCAAAATTCCAAAATAAAACTGTTATCGGTAAGCTTCCGAACATAAAAAACCAGTCTTGGAAAAACGTAGGAATTGAAGTAAAATACTATACTTATTTGCATACTACGGTAACTCAGCCTTTTTGTTAAGCAACGCAATATAATTTTGAGGGACAGTATCGCAGTGGTTATTTTAAATAAACATCAATAAAATGTAAGAAGTAGCAAGAAGTAGCAAGAAAACATCGCTGCAAATGTCTTTAATGATTGATTACCTACTATAATAATTAACAAAAATCTGCATAAAACGGTAGAAAAATACTTACAGAATGTATACAATAAAAGCAAATAAAATTTTATCCAAATTCTACCTTGAATAAAATAATGGAAACAAACACCAAACACTTTTAATTCTTCCTTCAAAACTAAATTACAAGTTGACTCCAAATTGAAAACCCTTGGCGACAGAAGCGACCTCTGCATTTCAGCACTCGACAGGTGATGAGACGAGCGAAACGATTCGTAATGATGTATTCAAATCAGCCCTACAAGGAATTCAACCTCAGCACAATTGAGTTACGAAAATTTCAATGTTTTATCAAGTTAAACTTTGCTTCGGCAGCTCTAAGTGAATTTATTTATACTTAGTTATCGGCTCGGCTAAAAGTCATCTTGCCTAACGTTTCGGTAACTTGAATAATTAAATTTGTCACCGGGCGGTTGACACGAGTCTTCGGATTTTCTTCAGAATTTCCCAGCAATGTCACGTTTGTGGTCCCCCCTCCCCCCACTCCATTACGCTCTATTGTGTAATCGCGATTCCGGTAATCCGAATTATTTATTATTAATTTTGCAATTTACAATTGAATAAATCTTTTATAATCTGATTTCTGACTTGACACGCTTTTAGATTTTATTCGAATTTGATTTAGGAATCTTTTGTAGGTTTCATTTTAAATAAGATGTTTTAAGTAAAATAAAAGCAGGAGTGCGATTTTTGAAACTCATTCTGTGAACTCAGCAGTTGAAAATGTCAATATTACTATGGAGACGTGCAACTTTCGACTGCTGATTTGACATTAAAAAATCATACTTAAGGAGTGCGATTTTTGAAAGTAAAATCAGCAGTAGAAAGATGAGTATTTCCATAGTAATTTTGACATTCTCAGCTGCTAAACTCAGCGAATGAGATTCAAAAATCGCACTCCTGATAGCAATTTCTAATTGATACAATTCATTTTTACAATTGACGTTGGTATTGTTACGGCCGCTGTCAAACGTTAGACGTAAGAAGGCATTCAAAAATTCGGAGGGTGTATTAACAATCGCCGTGGTCTTACGGTCTAAGGTTCCGCCTCCCATGCTGGGGGGTGACGGTTCGAATCCGATCCGCGCCAAAAATATTTCTAGATTTTTGTGTTTTTAGAAATGTTCTAGAAGGAAGAAAGAGAAGGAATATTTAAAAAGGGACAAAAAGGTGAACGTGTCCAGGAACTTCGAGAAAGGAGGCGAAATTACGAATATTTGAAAAGAACCAGAAAAGTGGGCGTGTCTTCGATCGGTTTCGAGAAAAGAAGGCGGGGTTGGAAATATCTGGAGGAAAACAAACGAGTAAAGAAAAGAAGATCGAAAAAAGGGTATTCCAGAACATTCTGCGGACTATAAAAGGCGGCGAATTCCGTCTGATGGGCAGTCTTTGGTTAAACAGTGAACAGTGCGAAACTAAAGGAAGAAAAGTAAAAGTGGAAAAGTACTAGTGAAGAGAAAAGTGCTAAGAGTGGAACAGTGAGTAGACTAGTGTCAGTGTAGTGCGTGACGTCATAGTGTCGGTGTAGTACGTGACGTCATAGTGTCAGTGTAGTGTGTGACGTCATAGTGTCGTACGTCTTGACGTCATAGTGTCGTACGTGGTGACGTCATAGCCGTGACGCGTGTCGTGTCGTCACAGTAGTGACGTAGTGGACTGTGAACAGTGACAGTAAGTGGTGCACGGGAAATCCCTGTGAGGAGGACCCGGTGAAGTGAACCGTTTAGGGGAACCTCTGCGAGGTGGACCGTTTGTAAGTGTATCCCAAATAAACTCTGTAAAATTGGAATTAGCGTTTCACTCCAATCCCGGAACCCGTAGCTCGTAACATTTGGTGTCAGAAGTGGGATTGGAGTAAGATGCCGCTGGTGCCGAAAGAGTTAAAGGGTGTCACCACCCGGGCCATGTCGGAAGCGCGGCAAGAAGGTGCAGCCCCGGTAACTGAGGTGCAGCGAACCCCAGAGAGAAGACCTGAGGGAGGTGAAGTGCAGCGCACTCCGGAGCAGAACCCAGGAAACTTCCTCTATCAAATCCAGCGCATGATGGAGGAACAAATGCGCACGATGCAGGAGGCGCAGGCACGCCGGCAGGAGGAACAGATGCGCATGATGGGAGAACAAGCTCGCCGTCAGGAGGAACAGATGCGCATGATGGGAGAACAAGTTCGCCGTCAGGAGGAACAGGCAGCTCGCCGCCAGGAGGAACAGGTCCACGAACTGCGCGCATTAAAAGAAGAGCAGGCTCGCCGTCAGGAGAAGCAGGCATGCATGGCGGTAGAACAGGCTCGCCGTCAGGAGGAGCAAATACGCACGATGCAGGAGGCGCTTCATAAAGATATTACGAAGGGCTTGCAGCAGGCAGTGGAGAGAGTCGAAGCCGTAGAAGGGAGGTTGGATCGTGTGAAGGGCGAGTTCGAAGGGAGGTTTGATCGTGTGGAGGGTGAGTTCGCCAAAATCCGGCGGGACGTTGAACAAAGCAAATCTCATAGCCGTGTCGCTGCTGTTTTTGACTCACCCATTCAACGAAAAGGTGTCAAGACTCCGGTTTACGATGGACTGACGTCATGGCCCGCCTTTAAGCTACAATTTGAGACGGCGATGAAAGTTAATGGATGGGGCAAAGAGGAGGCGCAGTCTGCGTTGACATTAGCACTCCAGGGACAGGCTCTCACCGTGCTGGAAGCCGTAGGTGCTGGCGAAAATCTGACGTTTGACAAGCTTTTCGGAGCTCTGGAGGCTAGATTCGGCGACGGACATCTCGAACACATGTATCGGGCGCGATTGAAGGAACGTAACCAACATGCTAACGAGAGTCTGCAGCAATGGTCCGTGGAAGTGGAGAAGCTCGTGCGTAAGGCTTTCCAGTCATCACCAGCAGCCATCGATGACATGCTCCTGCAGGCTTTTACGGACGGGATACGGGACCCGGAGGTGCGAGCTGCCGTGCGACTTGGGCACCATGTTACACTCAGGGACGCTGTTGCCCATGCATTGGAGGTGGAGGCTGTACGACAAGATCCCCGTTCCGCTCGCCTCAGGGAGATTGTGGTGACTAGAACCTCACCGCCGAGAAATCGAAGCGTCGGTTATGTGTGCTACGAGTGTGGTGAACGAGGGCATATTCGCAGCTCCTGCCCGAAGCGCACAGGTCGTCGGGATGTAGGAGTCTCGACTGATGAGCAGCAGGAAAACTAAAACCAGCCAGGGCTGCGGGGTGGGCGCTGGCCGGTTATGTTGCAACCCCAACCATAAGAGTCAAACAGACATCAGACGGAAATAGTCTGTTAGTCGAAGGAGAGGTCAATGGTAGAATCTGTCAACTAACTTTGGATACCGGAGCTTCGAGAACAGTGATCAATACTCGACTGATAAACGAGATGGAAAGTTATCAGCAACGACTTCTGCAACGAACCAACCTGCAGTTAACAACAGCTACCGGCCAGCGCATACCTGTTAAGGGAGAATTGGGAGTTTCGATTAAGATCGGGGAAACTCCTTTTAAACATGAGGTGATTGTAGCGGAAATAGTAGACGATTGCATCATTGGCTTGGATTTCTTACAAAATCACCAGTGCAGTATAGACATGAAAAACGGAGTGCTACGGTGTAACACAGAGGAGGTTCCGATGAAAGGTGGATCGTCGGGAAAGGTCTACTGTGTGAGAAGAACGGTTCTCAAACCTAGATCACAGACCTTGGTACCTGTCGTTTTGCCCAAGAGTAACGATGGGAGATTACCACGGAGATGTGCTGTGATAGAGAAAGTTAAAACTGAAACTTCTTGGATTCCGGCAAGGACAGTTGTTGGATCCGTTTCATCTACCTCAATCCCGATACTTAACGTTGGAGATGTGGACCTGACGATTGAGAAGGGGGAGGTTGTTGGTCACTGTGAGGAAGTTTTATGGTTGCGACAATGTGTGGAAAATCCTCCTAGGAAACATAAGGCTGAGGAGGATATAGTATCCAAAGTTATGGAAGACTCCAGCAGGGACCTGACTAAGCTACAGGCTGTGAAAGCGAAGAACTTGCTGCGGCGTTTTTCAGACCTGTTCTCCCAGAACGACGCAGATATTGGTAGAACAGACTTGGTGAAGCACACGATTAATACGGGAGATGTAGCGCCAATCAAGCAACGACCTAGGCGCATTCCGTTTGCTCGCGAGAAGGAAGTGGAGGAAATGATAGAAGACATGAGAAGGAATAACATCATCGAACCTTCATCAAGTCCCTGGTGTTCACCTGTAGTGCTCGTCAAGAAAAAAGATGGCTCAACGAGATTTTGTGTGGATTATCGGCAGCTGAACGAAGTGACGAAGAAAGACAGCTACCCCTTGCCAAGGATCGACGACACCTTAGACACTTTGAATGGAATGAAATGGTTTTCAACGCTCGATCTGAAAAGTGGGTACTGGCAAGTGGACGTAGACCCCAAAGACAAGGAGAAAACCGCGTTTTCTACCGGGAAAGGACTGTGGCAGTTCAAGGTAATGCCATTTGGATTGAGTAACGCCCCTGCGACTTTCGAGAGATTGATGGAACATGTCCTAGCTGGAATTCTGGGTGACACGTGTCTTGTCTACCTGGACGACATCATCATTGTTGGTCGAGACTTTGATGACCACCTGAAAAAGTTGGAGAAAGTCTTCGAAAGACTACGTGGAGCCAATCTAAAATTGAGTCCAAAAAAATGTTCTTTCTTCAAACGACAGGTCCATTACCTGGGACATGTAATCTCTGAGAGAGGAGTCGAGACCGATCCTGCCAAAACTGCTGCTGTGAGGGAGTGGCCAACACCGAAAGATAAGACACAAGTTAGAGCTTTTCTTGGACTCTGCTCTTACTATCGTCGTTTTGTGAAAGGGTTTTCGGACATCGCAAAGCCGCTACATCGACTTACGGAAGAAAAGAGGATGTTCACATGGGATTCAGAATGTGAAGAGGCTTTTATGGAGTTAAAGGAACGTCTGAGTAAGGCACCAATTCTTGGATATCCCGATGTCCAGGGTGAATTTGTTGTAGACGCGGACGCCAGTAACATCGGGATTGGAGGTGTGCTCTCACAGCGACATGGTGAAAAGGAAACTGTAATAGCCTACTTCAGTAAGTCATTATCTAGACCTGAGAGGAACTACTGTGTTACCAGACGAGAATTATTGGCCGTGGTGAAGACTGTACAACACTTCAAGAAGTATCTGCTGGGACGTAAATTTTTAGTCAGGACAGACCACGCTGCGCTGAAATGGTTACTCCAATTTAAGAACCCGGAAGGTCAAGTTGCAAGATGGTTGGAGCAACTACAGGAATTCAACTTTGAAGTAGAGCATCGAAGTGGAAGAGTTCACTCCAATGCAGACGCACTGTCAAGAAGACCATGTCCAGAAGATTGTAAGCATTGCAGCAAGCAAGAAGGGAAGGAAACAGCTTCACTCAAGGTTATTAGAACTGATGCCATCAACGATGAGTGGGGAAACGAGGCAATGCGTCGCGAACAGGAAAAGGACTCAGGAGTCGGGCCAATCCTGAACTGGTTAAAGAGTGATGGTTCTAAGCCTCAGTGGAGCGAGGTGGCAAAGTACGGGGCAGTCACGAAGGGACTTTGGGCTCAGTGGAAGAGCCTCATCATGCATAACGGATTACTCTGTAGAAAATGGGAGACATCGGATGGAAAAGACTCGTATCTGCAGTTGGTGGTCCCGCAAGCTAAGGTGAAGGAAATTCTGAGAGTTTTTCATGATGGAGCTTCCGGAGGGCATTTGGGTGTAAAGAAAACCTTGGAGAAAGTAAAGGAAAGATTTTACTGGTTGCATTGCAGAGACGATGTGGAAGATTGGTGCCGCAAGTGTACAGTCTGCGCAGCTGTAAAGGGTCCTCATACGAGGAGCAGGGCAGCAATGAAAATTTATAATGTTGGGGCGCCTTGGGAGCGAATCGCTTTGGATGTCGCGGGACCATTTCCAGTCACTAAATCGGGGAACCGGTATATACTTGTGGTAATGGATTATTTCACAAAGTGGCCAGAAGTATTTGCCATTCCAAATCAGGAAGCGGTCACTGTGGCTACCAAGTTGGTGAATGAAGTTTTCTGCCGGTTTGGGGTTCCGCTGGAAATGCACAGTGATCAAGGCAGGAACTTTGAGTCACAGTTGTTCCAGGAGGTTTGCAAAATTTTCGGAATCCATAAGACCCGGACTACTCCTTATCACCCGCAGTCGGACGGCATGGTGGAGCGATTCAATCAAACTTTGGAACGGCATCTTGCGAAGGTCGTCGATAATCATCAAGATAACTGGGACGAGTACATACCTCTTTTCCTGTTGGCCTACCGAACCGCTGTTCATGAGAGTACTTCGGCAACTCCAGCAATAGCAAACTTCGGGAGAAAGTTGAAGCTTCCAGCAGATTTGCTATCAGGATGCGCACCAGGCACTCCTAAAAGTATCAGTGACTATGTGAGCGAACTGCGGGAGAAAATGGTCGACATTTATGAACAACTTCGAGAAGCAGGTCGAAACTCAAGTGACCGTTCAAAGACACGATATGACCGAAAAGCGAACTATGCTGGGTTTGAGGAAGGAACATCAGTTTGGCTGCATAATCCAGTTCGAAGGAAAGGGAAGAGCCCGAAGTTGCAAGCAAGTTGGGAAGGACCGTATGAGGTAGTGACCAGGATAAATGACGTCACCTATCGAATTCGACGATCGCCAAGGAGCCCGTTGAAGATAGTGCACGTGGATCGATTAGCTCGATATTTCGGCACTAATGATGCTCGGGACGAGCAGAACTAAGGAAGGGGCAGTGTTACGGCCGCTGTCAAACGTTAGACGTAAGAAGGCATTCAAAAATTCGGAGGGTGTATTAACAATCGCCGTGGTCTTACGGTCTAAGGTTCCGCCTCCCATGCTGGGGGGTGACGGTTCGAATCCGATCCGCGCCAAAAATATTTCTAGATTTTTGTGTTTTTAGAAATGTTCTAGAAGGAAGAAAGAGAAGGAATATTTAAAAAGGGACAAAAAGGTGAACGTGTCCAGGAACTTCGAGAAAGGAGGCGAAATTACGAATATTTGAAAAGAACCAGAAAAGTGGGCGTGTCTTCGATCGGTTTCGAGAAAAGAAGGCGGGGTTGGAAATATCTGGAGGAAAACAAACGAGTAAAGAAAAGAAGATCGAAAAAAGGGTATTCCAGAACATTCTGCGGACTATAAAAGGCGGCGAATTCCGTCTGATGGGCAGTCTTTGGTTAAACAGTGAACAGTGCGAAACTAAAGGAAGAAAAGTAAAAGTGGAAAAGTACTAGTGAAGAGAAAAGTGCTAAGAGTGGAACAGTGAGTAGACTAGTGTCAGTGTAGTGCGTGACGTCATAGTGTCGGTGTAGTACGTGACGTCATAGTGTCAGTGTAGTGTGTGACGTCATAGTGTCGTACGTCTTGACGTCATAGTGTCGTACGTGGTGACGTCATAGCCGTGACGCGTGTCGTGTCGTCACAGTAGTGACGTAGTGGACTGTGAACAGTGACAGTAAGTGGTGCACGGGAAATCCCTGTGAGGAGGACCCGGTGAAGTGAACCGTTTAGGGGAACCTCTGCGAGGTGGACCGTTTGTAAGTGTATCCCAAATAAACTCTGTAAAATTGGAATTAGCGTTTCACTCCAATCCCGGAACCCGTAGCTCGTAACAGTATTAATTTAATCTTTGTTGTGAAATATACGCAAGCTTTATACAGGGTGTAACAAAACACCCTAGTGGTATTTAAAGGGGTGGTTTTGACCACCAAACTAAACAAATTTCACTATAGAGTCAATATCGACAATAAAATTAAATAAATCTGCTCTCCGATACAAAAATACATTACCTACGTACCGACTCGACTCTAACAGCCGAATTTTTTAATTCTTTTTTCGATGTCTCTTCAGTAAAAGTTGTTCAATTTGATGATCTAAACTACCCCTTAAATTATTACAAGGGTGTTTTTTTACAACCTGTAAAACTTTGTTTTCAAGAAAACAACGAAGTACGTAGGTACATGGTGGAGATTCGTTTACAGTTCCCGAATCAGACTTGCAGATGCAAAAACGTATTACCTACAAGGGCATTAAATGTCCTTAAACGAGGTAGAAACGTACACAATATTTAACAGTTTCGTAAGAATAGTTCGGTACGATATACATAATTTGATTCAACTAGGTATGAACGCACTCAGGTTTTGTATGCGCATATATTGAAGTGTGACGCATTTTCAGAATGTATGCAGAGTGCGTAATGAATGTACTATAGGCCCAGATTTTCCGTTTTCCTACTTGTACATGTAATTTAACGTGAAATAATCTGTGGGCAAGTGAAGTTTAGTGAAGTACAGCGCACTATGAGACATGTTTATCACCATCCAAGATTCAACCACAAAAATACAAAAGAATACAATATTAATAAAACAAAAATAAAAGAAGAACAGAATGTAGCGACCAAAAAACATATGGAGGTCTATCATAAACGGCGATTTCTTGATGAACGAACTATTTAATAATAAAAAAGTATCAAAGCGGTGTAATTTATAATGCAATTTTAAAATAAATAAAAGGCATTGCCCACGTGACAAAATGTATTCGTTTCGGGTCGTTTCGCAGCTGGCGAATGTGTATGATCAAAGAACAAATACAAATCGTATGATAGCTGAATTTATACTCTGTTTCTCACGGAAATGGAAATTATCCTTTTCTATCGTGGAATTTCTTATAATGTATAATTCAAATTCAAATCTACCAGTTTTGTAGGCGTTACGGGATTGGGCGTTCTCCTTTCTCATACTTTACAAAAAAAAATAGAAAAAAATTAAAAGAATGGAAACGAAATGAAAAATAATGTTACGCACTAATTTTATGCATTAAGTAAAATGAGATTAATTTTAATTAAAATTTAAATAGAAATCTTAAAAATGTTAACCAATATAGTAACATACCCATACCATACCCATTACCCATTCATTTCCTGTTCCGTACATTATAATACACTTTGAAGGTGTGTCATTGAAATGAATATATTTCACTGAATTATTCAACTATCCTTCGCATAATCCGTTTTCTTCATTCGGATATAATTTTCAGGTTCGACTGGTACGTGAATATTTTTTACTTTTTTATTTAAATTATTTACCATCTTCTGAACCATGTCATGTCATGCAATCAATAGGCATGCTGATCTCAATTTTCTTACTTTCCAGACTAACTGTCAGAAAATCCCTCATTCCAGAATCAAAAGTTAATTAAATTTAAAGATTTCCATTTCATTCTATAAATATCATGTTAATAAGATTACGATAAATTGCGAATACAGAACCAATTTCCAAATAGCTCAGTTTCACTCTCCCTATAAATTCTACCCAATCAATCGACTCATCAATTCACGCATTTGTTTCCTCAGAAAACAACCGGAGGCCATAAACTGCGGAAATCATAAGCCATTCCGTTCTATGATTGCGTAGCTCGATATAATAGCGGTGGAAATTCGACAAAATTTAAGTCGGTGGAGCATTAAAGGGGACCGTAGACGGTGTAGACGGTTAATTCACCCCATAAGGGCCTTGCTGGCGCCGCCGCTCCTGCCGTAGACAAAATTCTAAGTGCGTCTTGCTCCCGTTCACATTTTGTCCCGAGCGTTTGTTTCTCTTGTGCACAATCTTGTCTTTCATGGCTTGAAAGAAGTGAACCGACAGCTTTCAATTCCAATGTTAATGGTAGTTGTTCGCATCTTATATTTTTACAATGTGAATCTATGTTTTTAAATTCCTTACCTTTCATAAATAGGGTACCTAATAGAACAGTTGCATACTCATGATATTGCACAACTTTTCCAAAGGAACAAAAATAATTTCAACGTTTCAGACAAACGTTCGATCAGCTGATGAATTTAGTATGGAGAATCCAAAATTGTTTGTGCTAATTTCTCATAAGTTTCTTAGGGAAAGTTGTTCAGTATCGTTAGTACAATCCCCCTTAAAATAATGCAACTGCTTACCATAACACTCTGTATATCTAAACTCACGACCGTGTAGGATTTCAGGGTGATAAGAAATTTTGCTAAAACTAGAACCCGCGTACAAACTATTATCTCCAATGCCAAGTGAAGCTAAAAAAGCGAGGTACTTATGTACGCATGTACGAAGTTACACTACTTTGGCATGAATAAAAAAACAGTATTAAAAATGTGTGTGCTACCGAACATGGCACACTAATCTTTTGCTCCTAAGTTCCTAACGCGCTAAAAAAAGTATACCTTCAACACATGAATGGAAAATGGTACATATAAACCATTTTCCGATCATACCTATGACACTAAATCCTAAAACCTAAGCCACAAAAAGGACGCGTGAACCAAAACTCATTCGTCACTGTCCAATGCTGTGTTCGAAACCGATGTAATTTTTATTAGCGACAGAAAAAATGCATCCAGTTTTCTTTTGCGTTTTTCTGAAAGCTCTTATTGAAAACCAATCGTGTTACCACCAAAATTGCTTTCGATAAATCTTTGAAACGAATGAAATTTTCAGAAAACTCTATTTACTGAAGAATCAATTAAAGAGTTCTGAGTATGGAGTATGTTCGGAGTATGCTGGTGGCACTTTTTGATCAATAATCAAACTGAACAACTTTTCTCAAATTTCAATGTTCCTTTCATAGTGAAAGTCATTCAGATCTGACCTATGAAAATTTGGCCAGTGATCAAAAACTACCCTGCATATCGAACATCGAAATGGTTTTGTGAAAATATACTCGGGTCCCTAAATTTTCTTGTTAGTTTGTATTTCCTTTTTCTTAACAAAGTGCCGCGTTCATACCCGTTCAATCTTTACTGAAGCGTAGAGAAATACGACCGTATGAGCCATAATATATGCCGCCCTAAAAAAAAACAGGTAAATTATACGACCAGCCTACATACGTGACTATTACGTACGTGAATTCACAGTCGCAGAAAATTAGATTAACTTTAGTTGCAAGTCAGCAAACACTATCTTTGATACCATAAATTATATCTTACCAATGTTACACACAATAATAATCCTCATGAATATAAGCCTGTAACAACCTAAATCGATAAATCCGAAGACCTGAGCTCGTTTCGAATTGAAGTAATTACTTAGTCTTCATAAAACCCTGTACCTATTGAAGAGGTCCTTCTAGATTATAATTATATTCTTAACTAGTCACAATAAACTTCTCTTTCTGTAGAACACAATTTCACACTTGGTCATGTAGTCCTTCTGTCAGAATCATCATTTTTGACGGAAACGCTAACTTGTCATGTTTATAGCAGACATAATTCGTGGTAAGGGCTCCTGGCGACAAATCCATCAAAGTGTCGACAGGCCATTTGTTGCGTGTGTTTTCACGCTTGATAAATCGTGCAACTTGTCCACATTTTGCTGGATTTATGTACGTATCCAATTTATTGTACATTACATAAACTTAATTACCCACGACGTTTCAAGTTGCCCAAATTGCTTATTGCTATCTCATACACATTAGCTCAAGTACGAGCTTTCTATGTTCCTTCCGGGTGAAAAAATGATTATGCTTATTATAGTAAGTCCAAAATGTACCTAGCTACTTTAAAAGTGTTTGTTTACATAAACTAATAAAAAAATCGAAACTATCGTTATATTTTCTTTTTCCTAATAAATTTCTCCATTTTTTAAAAAAGGCCTTGTAGTATAATCTTGTCAGATTATTATGAGAGAACCAAAACTGTTATCAAAGTTTCAACGCAACGTACAAAATATTTCTGAAAATGTTTCCACTCGTAAAATTTTAGTGATTTACGTGAGCTGTTGAGGTATTCGATATTTATGCATCCAGAGACAACATTCCTGTTAAATTATCCGTGAAAAATGACGTAGAAATGTTTGATGCTGTACAAAGAATATTTTATAGATTTTTTTACGAACTTTGTGATTTAGGACATAACTCCACATATTTACATGGAGCGGAGGATATCCACCGTAAGTGGCAGTTCTCACAGGGCACGCAAAAATTATTTATGGACTCTTTTATTGCTAAACTTCATTCGTTGCTGCGGTCGCTTTTATTCCTTCGACGGGAAAAAGTTGCTAGATTTTTATTGCCTGGTGTGAGATAGGACACGTTATTGCACTAACTTTGAGCGGTAGCAGAAATTAAAATAGATTTTTTGTGGTCAGAAGTAACTACGCCCGGATATGTGACCGACGATTCCCACAGAATTATGACGCGCTATTTTTAGCGTCACCTCACCTCCTCTAACCACTTGGCTAGTTTACTATTTATTTACTACTGCAGTGTAATAATAGCATGAAGATTGTACGTACGGATATAACTCATGACATCTTATTGTAAGCTAAAACTACGATGTAAAACTAACGAAACTAATTATACGTTGATTAATTATTCCAAGACAAACGTTGACAAAGCTTTGGTAATTTGAATATTCTAATCGTAAATTTTACTAGAAATTCAAATTGAATACAACCAAAATAATTAGAGGGTAGGCCTGTGCCCTGCAGTGGGACGAATATAGGCTGATGATGGTGAATTAACGACCTAAGCAGATGAAAAGCGACTTACATGTGGAACTAACATCGTTGAGCAAACGAACGTGCAAAATAGTATGGACTTTTTGCACGCCACTGAGTCTAACTAGTAAATTTTCTGTTGTTTTTTCTAAACATAAGGAAAGTTTAAATGACAAAAATCTACACCGACAATCTATTCCCTTTTGGGAAAAAAAAAACAATTTAAATTTACACACATTAAATAAATTACCTACCTACTAAAGAAATTCAAAACTGGCTAATTAGATAAAGTGTCAGTGTTTGTAGAGTTTCAACCTCACCTCTTTATTCTTGCCCAATAATTATAATTATTATTTGACTCACGTTCTCATCTCAATAATATCAAGCGAGCTTTGGCCCATGGAACCTTCTCACTATACAGGGTGTAACAAAACACCCTAGTAATACTTAAGAGGGTGCTTCAGATCATCAATCTGAACAACTTTCACTATGGAGACAACGTCGAGAAAAAATAAAAAAAATATGCCGTCCCATACATTTTATTCGAGACGGTACTGCAGTTTTGTATGAAAGAGCAGATTTTTTTTCTCGATTTCGATGTTGGCTCCATAGTGCAAGTTGTTCCGTTTGATAATCGGAAGCACCACCAAGTAAGTATAGTATAGTAAGTATAGTATAGTTAAGTATTACTAGGTTTTGTTACACCCTGTATTATTTAACCTGGCCCAAAAGCATTTAAATTGAATTCATAGCTATGTCTAGTCAACTGACAACTGCAATTAACTTTGATTTCGAAGTGAGATCGCTAACAAGTACTCGTCTTTCCAGAACTCGATCCGGCACAACCTGTCTCTGCACAACCGGTTCATGCGGGTGCAGAACGAGGGTACGGGCAAGTCGTCGTGGTGGATGATCAACCCGGATGCGAAGCCTGGCAAGTCAGTGAGGCGGCGAGCTGCTTCTATGGAGACCTCGAAGTTTGAGAAGCGGAGAGGCAGGGCTAAGAAGAAGGTAAGATTTACAGCCAATACTTTCATTTGCATAAACTGTTTCATTAAACTCTTGGTTATTAAAAAATGGTTAAAGTTCAGCTTTGACTTTCGAATGCTAAATTCATTGACCAGATGTTGGCCAGGTTATTATAATCTATTTTTGATTAAGGCTGCACCGAGCCTATTGTGCTGCCCCGAATCGTATTTTTTTTTGTTTCTTAACAATTAAACAATATTTCCAAAAAACAAGAATGTCACATTGTAGTCATTGCTCATTTTCAATTTTTCGGGTCACTGCGGATTTTTTGTGCCATAAGTGGCCACTTTTGGCGGTTTTAACGATAATAGCTTCGATAAATTGAAAGCCAATCAGGACTGTAGTCCTGTAGTCACATTGTAATGTGACATTCTTGTTTTTTGGAAATGTTGTTTAATTGTTTAGAAATATAAAAATAATACGATTGGGGGCAGCACAATAGGCCCGGTAGGCTCTTAAGCATCTCTACTGCTAATTATTTACATGTGTGATTTATTTACTGCAAGAATTTGAGCATTTCATCAGAAAGTATTTACCTCTCCAATTCTGAAAAAAACCGGGGTCAATTTTATTATAATAAATGGCTTTCGAACAGATGTCGTGATGTACCGAGATAAACCCTAATAGGTTTAACAATACTAGCCTGAATTCTAAATTGTTATGATACGTATAAGAAAAACAACAAATAAAAATAAAAACGATGAATACATCATCAAAATCGATGCAATAGTTTTTGCTTGATGCTCAAAAAACAGATTAAAACATTATATGCTGAGTACTTTTTCTAGAACATCACAAAAGGAGAGACAAACCTCCGTGTCTATTTTTTAAAGAATATATGTGTGAAGATCCGCCACCTACAGATTTGCATACAGAAAATATGTAATAAATGTGAAAAGTTATATGAGAAGAGCACAAAAGGACCTTTATCAATAAATGCTAATTTCAACTTAACTATTATAAAACTGTAAAAGAAGTATTTCTGACTGTACTCTACATTATTATAAAACTGTGAAAAAAGTGTGTCTGTACATTGAAGATATTCACATGAAAAAGATACACAAAGATTCACGATATTGTTTTTTAGGTGTGATGACTCAATCACCAATTTTTAAATTTTTTGTCTCTCTGTTTGTTAGTTTATTCGAGCATCGTGCAAAAACTTCTGAACCGATTTTGATGAAACTTTTTTGTTTGAAAGCTTATGATTTGACTTAAAAACTGGTGTACTAACTTGTGCGCACGAAGTCGCAGGTAAAAGTTCGTATAGATATAATTCTGAAGTAAAGTGTCTTGAATTTCGATTCATAATAATATGGTTATATTTCAGGCCGAAGCAATAAGAAATGGTGCGACAGCAGACGCTACGCCGAGTCCCAGTAGTTCAGTATCGGAGAGCTTTGACATGTTCCCAGATTCACCTTTACACAGGTATAATATGAAAATCCATACTCATAACTTAGAACTAGATATTACAGAGCTTATAATACGATAGATACTAGATTAGAAGCAATATATTAGTTGCTAGAATTTACAAAAGCAGATTAAGTATAGCTACAAGAAAACCAGAAAGAAATGTGGCATCACGCCAATAATGCTAACGGTCTTGGATGTGCGATACGATACTAATACGACTTTAAAGGCATAATAAGTTTCCCGTATGGGTAATGCAATAGCGATTTGCGCCAAGACTATAAATACAACAATATCTTAAGCAGAATTGGTTATGGTTCCTTGAAAATATTGAAATTTTACGACTACTAGATACAAAGTGAAGCACGCATGAAGCTGAACACACTTTATAAAACTATCGGCATAAAGCCGCGTTGACCAGACTCATAAAATTGAGTTATTGCAACTCTGTTTCTTTATGATAAAAGGTTTTAAATAATTCACAACCATTAGATGATGAGTTATGTGGATGCTGAATCTCGTCAATTCGACTATATTTAACGTTTTTATTGCCGAATATCTTTCTGGATTACTGGCATAATCGCGACATTTATTTTGGACAGAGCTCGCCCAAAGATCCAGCCCATAGCACATTTCATAGAATACTTGTCACAGTTTGTAGTAATAAAAATATTTTTGCGCTGACCATTGATCCCGTTATTGGTGATCGCTTCATTTAGCATTACGATTTGTATGTTAGCGGGCCTATAGACATTAGATTTGCATGCTTCCTCTTCGTATTTGAGATTGTTTACAAAGACCTTAGATTTACGAGTAGCTTTAAATTTTCTTTCGGCAATCGATTTAGTTTTTACATTATTTGCCCAGAATTATCAAGTAATGAATTCTGTGACCAGAAAATCTTGTCTTCACTTAAGAATGTTTTGGTCACATTATTCATAGATAACGTTTATTTGACGCTTGTTCGCTTGCGCGTAGCAGCAGTTTCCAGTTGTCGCCGGACTTCCGTCAGAGGGCGTCATCCAACGCATCGTCATGTGGCCGATTGTCCCCGATCCCGTCCCTGATCACCACGGATCCTGACTGGGCATCTGAATACACTCCCGCCGGTGACTTCGGTACAGCAGCAGATTACACTCAAACGGATTATGCGCAAGAAGAACAGTTGGCAGGAAGCCTTGCAGATTCAATGAAACTGCAAGGAGCTGATCCATTCCTGAACACGACGTAAGGTTTTATTTATTATGCTTGAGCTTTTATTTTTGATTAAATGTTTGTAGGAATCTTACTATAGCATAAACAGTCTTTAGTTACTAGTTGTAAGTATCTTGAAGCTGTTAAGCGGTGATTATATCCATCGATAGTTAAGTCAGATAATGCCTAGCCATAGAACGCTGCGCTTCACTTTAGATGCCTTTAGATATCTTATTTTTATAATTTGCCTACCATACCTAACCATCAAACGCCATCGAGTAACATAACAACAGAAGCGTTTCTTTACTTCTTTGTGAGTGCGATTTTTGAATCTCATTCGCTGAGTTCAGCAGTTGAAAATGTCAAAATTACTGTGGAGATATGCATCTTTCTACTGCTGATTTGACTTTCAAAAATCATACTTCAGGAGTGCGATTTTTGAAAGTCAAATCAGCAGTAGAAAGATGCGTATCTCCACAGTAATTTTGACATTTTCAACTGCTGAACTCAGCGAATGAGTTTCAAAAATCGCACTCCTGGTAGTACAACACCACTGGTTACACTTTAACTAAACTTGCAAAAGAGTTTTTTAAAAGCCACGATAGGATACATCAGCCATCTAAGAGCACATCAACGAAGCTCTTAAAGTCAACAGTCATAATCAGTTGCTATGGTCGAAAACGGCCATGGAGCATCATCATCATCAGCTATGTGTTATATCTGGACTATTCAGCCAGTGGTTATGTCTGTCCTCAGAAGTGCGATTCTAACCTTCATCGTCGACATCCATTTGAAATAAGTAATTTTAAAGTGACCCTGCAGGTATGTCCCTACGACGTTGTCTTCATCGTCGGGCAGCAACTATCGGTACAACTCGTACGGAGCATGCCCCCGGCATCCACATGGCGGTTGCGCGTGCGCGTCGCTGTACTCTCATCCAACGCATCCAGCGCATCCAACCCCACACCAACACCCTTTGGACCACTTCGTTAGACCACCACCGCCTGCTGATCCGGCTGATATTATGCAAACAGGTATTAAGGATTTTTCTATTTGTTTATCATTTACGAATCATCGTAATTCATTTCCAAATGGGGTTCAAAATAATCTTTCGTTCCATAGTCGAGAGATTTCCAAATCATCAATAACTGAACGGGTAGATAATTTGATTCATTTAAATCATAATGTCCATGTTTAGGAAAGAATAAGCTTCAAATCTGCAACTCACTTCGATAAAATGAGACAAGATTCGTATCTGCAACATGTTTCGTCAAAAATAAATAAATTAACAGGATCAATCATGGATCAATAACTGAATAAGTATATCGAGACTGTCAAATGCTAAGCCAAACAGATCGCAAATAATGCTGACAGACACAAGTTATCATTGTAACATAGCTTTCTTCTTTCATCAGAGAATGGTCAGACGCAGATGGTGACGTCATCAGACCCTGCTCTAATGAACGGTGGGATAATGGTGCAGACCGGTGCGATGGGGCCCACGACGGTCATGGGTCAGATCATGGGTGCATTGAACACTGGCCTTGCGGAAGACTTGAACATAGAGGCGTTAGAACACGGCTTCGACTGCAATGTTGATGAGGTAGGTGTCAAAACTATACTTAATTTTTGACTTTAAAAAAAAACTGCCTTAGGTATGTATACAAACTTTTTACATGAAGTTTCGATTATGTGTGTTGACCCCCAGACATTATTTTATTCACCCTTCAAAAACATGGTAAGTGAAGGAAGCAATACCGTTCACGGGAAGAAACCTGGTTTTGGATATCCATCTTCAAGGAGGTACATGCATTTAGGAGCCAAGATATCGCTTTCACACAGGATATCTTCCATGGTTTCCTCCTCCTCTCCGCATGCTCGGCGGCTGGGGTCTTGTGCATCATCGTGCCTGTGGCGTAGTGCCCGGTTTGGGCTCCGACGATGGCACGAGTTTTGCTCTGCTGTTATTCAGTATGAACTTTGGGATTCGTGTTCTCATATTCACAATATAATTCTGACGTATATTATATGTTTGCCAACAGGTCATTAAGCATGAACTAAGCATGGACGGTTCCCTGGATTTCAACTTCCCTCAGCAGCAGTCGGTGATGGCTGCGGAAGCGGAGAGCCAGTTCGCTGCGCCCGCGCCGCCCGTGCCGACCACGCTCTCGGGCGGCGGCGCTCCTCGCACCCCATACTCCGTCACCCCCTCCTGGGTCCACTGAAGTAAAATGTACAACCCGATACATTCGGACTAGTTACCTACTTACCAGAGGTTGTTCACGTTGCCCCAATTAATTGCGACGTCTATTTCCTATTGTAAATATAAATTAATACAAAAATTGACGCGAACGGATTATTCTATTTAAGTTTTATTTTTGTTATTTTGGCATTATTAGTCGAGATTTATTTTTCTTTTATCATGTTAACTAATGTTAGAATTTTATTTAGTGTTAATATTAAGTGAACTGTTACCGATTGTTGTTGACGTGTCAATTGTGTTAGTAAAATAGTAGGCTTTAGTGTTAAGCTAGGTGGAAGCTTGTGATATAGATAGGGTATTTGTAATCTGGCAAATTTTACTTGGACCCGGAGGGGGTTCCGTTTCAACCAGAATGGCACAGTCTCATAGCGATAAGAGGTATGTATTTCACCTGTATTTAGTTTGATCCAAATATCGTAAGTCCTTGGTTTTAGCAAGGACTACGATATTATGAAATTGACTACATATACAGGATGGTCCAAACGGAAAGGTACAACATTTTTTTTAGATTCCTTACCCCTAGTTGTATCTGAAAATACCCCATGTACTAGGAATGTTCAATAAAAAGTGAGAATAAAATAGATACTCCTTAGTTAGAAAACAAATTGATACTGGCATGCAAAGCTTAGAAAGAGAGGGGGATATGTTTGACAAATTTTGGATCAGATCAGGTCAGTCAGGGTGACGTCACGGTCCTGACGCGAATTTAACATTTTTTTATCCATACCAAAAAGTGCACAACGCCGCTAAAGAAGTTTTCACTTCAATAAATATTTGGACGTCTCCTTTTGGACCACCCTGTATGTAATCTTCGCTACTATTTATGTTGGTACCATAGCTATCGCAAAAGTTATTCAATACCGAAAATACACACAACCCATTGATAAAACTCACAAACTTGAAAAGTATGAACAAAGATTTCGGACGGTAAAATATTAGCGAGCATTTAACAATACGATGCAGCAATAAATCGGGGAAATATCAGCGATAATCTACGGAAAGTTTTCCAGTTGAGTGTCCAATAACTTGGTCGTCCGGTCTCCGCTCGGCAACGCTCCCGGCTACTTACAAAACTATAACTCCATTGTTTCGTGAAAACACTACGAAGTAAACTGCCCTCATTTTTGTGTATTTAGGATACAAAGGGAAGTCAGTTTTGAACTGTTTTCATAAACTTATTTTGTTTTGTAAAATTAATGGGAAACTTTAATTTTATATCATACGAGCTTTTACCCGTGACTTCGTCCGTATAAATTATATACCAGATTTTAAGTCAGATGATAAGCTATCAAACAAAAAAAGTTTCATCAAAATCGGTTCAGTAGTTTTTGGGTGATACTCGAACAAACAAACAAACAAACATACAAACAAAAAAACAGATAGACAAAAAATCCAAAAATTGGTGATTTGGAATCAGGGACAGGTAAAAACCATGTTGTAATTTTTTTTTTGTAAATATCTTCAATGTACAGACACACTTCTGTTACAGTTTTATAATAGTTTAGATTATCATCGTAACCTTACTAGCGTATACTCTACCACGACAAGACGCGGGCCAGAGTGGAGGCAATTTAATATTTGATTCCTCTATCTGATAACAAAAACTTAACAAAATACATCTTTAAGGTTTTTGTTACCGAATTGCTTGAATGGGAAAAATCGGGCGCCAGAATTTCCCGTTTTACGAGACCCCAAAATCTGAAGCGAAGGAATTCCCTCTCACATTCAGCTTTACGACGTTAGGTATTACAAAGATAAGTACGTCACTCGTCAGTCATGTTTACATACCCTTGTGTACGTGGATTATGAGTCGTGATGCCTTCCTTATTTATGAAGGAAACCGAAAAAATCTTAGGTACGACATAGCCAGAGCATTTGTTTGCAAATTATATTGACCCATGAATAAGTAGACGGCCAAATAAAGCGTAATTTTCTTGCGAAAATGCCTTCTTTAGCACCAAATATTCTCAGCTTAGACGTATGAGGATTTATAAAATAAAGACGCAATTTTTTGCTCCGATATAAAACTAGGAATCTACATCGGATCACAATAAGTGGATTTCCAGAGAGAATAAGAAAATCATGACCATTTTCTTCTACTACGTAGTTATTCGAACACAGCTCTAAAGAAATCACACGCTATTTATCCACGGGGATAATAATTATAATTAGACTCTGAATTGATCGAGGTTCGCCAGCGTTCGTGATTCAATTTCACCAATGAATGATCTTATTTGTGCCCTAATGAGGGAGACCGGGACCAGTAATTAATCATATCATTTTAGCGTAAACGGTTCCCGTCGCGTCGAGTCGAGCGATCGCCTTCAAATAATGGAGCACCACGAAAAAATCCCCAGAATATGACGCTCGATTTAACCCGCTTCGGTAATGACTTGTTTTTAAGGGTTACAAAAGACTGAATACGTCTTAGCCAGACGGTGAGCTAGCGGTGCAAATTCTTGTTAATTTTTTAATACTTCGTCCTGGAAAGTTAATGGTGGGTGAGAACGAGAGCCTTGGATAGGTATTAGAAAAAGAAAAACGTACTGAAACGTGATTTAATCGTTCATTTAACTAGCAATTAAAAGAACATTTATTACACAGAAATAATGACACAATACAATCCTATACGTAATAAAAAAGAAAGAAAACTAGAACTGGGTACCTTTTGAGGAAAAATTGTAAAGAGATACGATTTAAAAATAAACAAAAAGACAAATAAAAACTTTAATTTGTTTTATTCAAATAATTTGTTAAACATACAAAAGATTAACAATCAAAAATGTGTAATTCAATTTCTTTTATTAATAAAAAGGTAGGTAACAGTGCTTCAGTCGCTTCATTGGTCAACACTCAGAGATTTTATTAGCGAGCTGATTTTCATAAAGAGCCCCGGATGGCGCGAGGTGCCTCGTTTAAATTTCTGAACTCATCGTGCATTCCGTCCGGATAGCGTCGTAATTAGGTCTGGGCCCACCTTTACACACGATTTCTCGGCACTTGTTAAAAGTTTTCAATTGCGTTACGAGGGGTCCTTACACTGAATTTATTCATTATATTCTCCCTCCGCCTTCTACTTAATAAAACGTTCCTTTTTTCTCTCTTTTTTATTTCTTTCTTACTTTTGGTACCTTATAAGTATTTTAAATATTTGCCGCATGGCTTCTTTGATGAGTAATGAATTAAACATTGATTTTACAATTTTCATTGCAAAATGAGATATTACAATATTGAATTTGCAATTTGTGACATCGCATTTTTTTAGGGCAAACTCGAAACAAAAATTAAGGAAACCTTTTTGATTCTTTCGCCGTTAATGTGAACTAGATTACATTTATTTTAATAACTTGTAAGAGTTTGATTCGATTTCCTTAAAAATTTGATAAGATGCATCGTTTCTGTTACATGGAAAATTTCAAAGGCTGTCAATTTCAAAAGTTATCTCATTTTTTCGCATCCAATATAAGTCGGAAGGATGAACACAGCATATCTAATAGGTTCGGCTCCCGTTATTACATTTGACAGCTTACTGGCGAGTACGATCAGTTATTTAAATGAGAATCAACTCAATTTTACTTTTTTCATTTTTCTTGGGCGTTATGCTTATGACGCATGGTGCCTAATCTTATAGCATAAGCCGCGTTGGTCCAATTTTCCGTAGGTACCTATAAACTTCGTTAAGTTTGATAAGTTTATGATTCTTCTAATTTTAACTATGACTTGGAGATCTGACATGATACTTGCGTTGGCACAATAATTTTCAGTGTCAATGAAGAAGAAGAAGAAAGTCAATGAAGAAGATGTGTGTGATGAAGAATTCCGCACTGAAATTTGACTTTTTTGGGATACCTACAGTGAACCTAAATTAAAAAAAAAAAACATTTATGATGTATGAGAAGGTATATCACGAGTTTATTCTCAAATAGTACCCATACATTGAAATTATCTTGTATCGTGCATGAGTTCATGACATTTCGAACAGAGCATAATCTTTGCTTTCAACTTTGTTTCAACTAAAATTAATAATGAACCGTCAATTGTTTTCACGTACGTTTGAGAGGTTCTAACTACTCTAGATAAGCGTTGATTTTTAGACCACGTACTTTTAACGCAATTGGGTCTTCGATCTTATCAGACTATTAAAAAGTTATCGTTATTCAAAATTCCACTCATTTCCCGCTGATGTCGGGAGTGGAAGCGTTCGAAGGGTGTCAACTGAACGTAATTTGGTTGAGCACGGCTTTAGCATTCTTTGCCGATGTCGGCCTCCACAAAATTGGATTACGTGTTAAGTGTCGGCGAAGCACGCTCCCGCACTGCTAACGATTTTATCATTTTATTGCGGACCCCCGAATGTGCGATTATGACTGAACAAATTAAGGGGCTGAAGTTGTGGCGTTAAGATTGGGAGCTTTAAAAGTTTAGTTGCAGTTGTTAATTTTGACTTTTTATATGATCCGCTTCGTACTTGTAAAGTTATACAATATATTAGGGGTATCAAGGCAAAGGGGTAGGGTACACTGTATAACAATATTACAGAAACTACAACTGAAATTACGTTGATAGATACAAAGATACCTAACTCTTTATCGTCGTTGGACCACTGCTGCATGTTAGTGTCCGTGGACATTGAATCAAATTGAACAACTTTCTTTAGGGGAGGAACGCCGAAATAAAAAATCTGCTGTTCCATACAAAACTGCAAACCTACTCGACCGAAATGTACGAGTCAATTTGATAGTTTGATCATCCCCTTCAAGCCGTTAGCATATCAAAATACAAGTTTTTTTTTCTTAACTAACATTCGTATACTCTATGACTGTATTAAAAAGTTCAACAGGAAAACAACGATTACAAACTCACCTACATATTATTATGTAAATCCACACGTATCCACTCCAGCCTATTTACTAGTTTAATACCTAGTTACAAATCTAGACTTTCATAAGATAACTTTTAGACACGTGCTGAATAACTGGGCGTTGGGCGTCTCTACGCCCCGCCTTCGTGCAACAGGTTCCCGTCCCGCACCCCTTCCGTTCTACCCCTGGTTCAAAGCAGAAACTTTTGGTCTCCATATTTCTGACAAGTTATTGTTATGTAATTTTGATTATGCGAAAAATCGCCTTTTCGGGTAAGACAATCGTTTTATAAAGCCTACCAACAGACGACACTTCTAATAGATATACTTAGACGCACCGTTTATATTAATGTCTTTGTTGTGTTCAAAAAACGTTAAGACATTCGACATTTAGAATTTTTTAAATACAAATTAATATTATTAATTTAAATAATTAATAATTAATATTATTAATTTAATTATTATTTTTATATTATTTTTAAATATTACTAGGGTGTTTTGTTACATCCTGTATTAAAATGTACAGGATGTAAGGGCAAACCTTTGCGTTACTTTAAGGGGTGATTTACTCATGATACTGCAAAACTTTTCCTGTAAAATCTATAGAAAGATAACAAAAATAAATCGGACTTTCCATACTAAATGCAATCAGCTGATTGTATTTGTATAAAAAGTTGTTTTTTTGAAATTTTCCTGGATTTTGCCTTTGTTCCTTTGGGAAAGTTGTTCAATATCATGAGTAAAATCACCTATTATAACATCCTGTATACTTATAGTGTCCTTCTTATATGCTAACAGTTTCTTAAGGAGATGATCAGACCATCACACTGAACAACTCTCTCAATAGGACCAAAGTCGAAATCGCGAAAAAAAAATCTGCTGTTTCATACAAAACTGCAAACCGAAATATATGGGACAGCTGATATTTTTTTCGCTAGTCTCATAGAGAAAGTTGTTCAGTTTGATGGTCTGATGATCCTCTTGAAAAACCGTCAGCATATTAAGTAGGACTTAGACCTACCTACAATCACAAAAAAATTAAAAAGCGAAATGAATAAGAAAAGAAATGGTTACAAATCGCCATCGGCAATAGTCACACTATAAAGGAAGCGTGTCCTAAATAACGGGAGAGTTAAGAGGTCGCCCGTCCCCCTTCGTATGAATAAATTTGCGCCGATAATAGGGTCACCAACATTTTTATACGGAACTTTGGTTGAACTTTAGAAATCTAAAAACCTCATTTGAAAGTGGCGACGCGGCACGTGTATGCCGTCTTGGACATAACATTTATAGAGTGAATTGTATTTGATCACAAACTTGACAGAAAGTTGGTAGTTGGAGCAATGTTTCTGAGCACCCCGAAAGGGATTATGGTCGTGATTTGTGTGTTGTTTGATTCTGATATCGGTCTAGAAACTTACATAATTTTTTTACTTTGCATTTCTAGAGAATTAAAGAAAAATCATGGACGAAAGAAAAGCGAAAAATAAGAGAAAATGCCAAAAAGTCAAATCTATCGTTAATTTCACTAAATAATTAATTTATTATTTGACCCAAAACTAATTACAAAACTTGGCTCATTCGAGCCAAATAATTCTTTGACAGCGAAAACCCTGACGTCATAAATTATATCTAATTGACAAAATGAGCAACGTTTCCGCGAATCACATTTCATTTCAAGTTAAATCCGACGTTAATTGGGATTTTGTCATCCTTTGGGACCAACCAGGTATAATATTTGTGTCCTTATTATACGCAATGCCTAATCATTCAGCCATTCTTCTAAACGATTACGTTAGTTTTGTGATTGTTAGATTCATGTGAACTATAAATTAGGTTGATTTACAATTTACATAGTACGATGAGAGTGTACTTCTTCCCGAAACGAAGACGCATCTCATAGCTCCACGTGCCCGACCTTTTGCACTATGATGAACTGCTTGAGGCGTATCGAAATGCAGTAGATGACTATAAGTGGCAAACAAAATACAAGAAACATTATTATAACGGATTACAAAAATACCTACAACGTGTTAATGAATTAACGCAAAACTAGAAAGTAGTTTGTTTAGAATCGAGAGCAGAATCGAATTATCATGGTTTCAACATAGGTAATTTTTTTCAGAATATTAAATAATAATAATAATAATAAATAAATAACGCTCACAGGCACATACATTGTAATGATCCCAAGAAAGCACTATTAATAGGCTGTTTATTATGGAAACCATACAACAACGGCACAAACATGTAAACATCCATGACCGAACCGGGATTCGAACCCAGGACCCTGGTTTGGCAGTCCGGCGTGGTAACCATTACACCAACCGGGTCGTCAATAATCTGTTACTTACTACCAAAACAAGCTTCTTAAAATGTATCCATGAGCCATTAGCACTTTCATTCATTGCTGAAATGATAACAAATCGTTTTTGCCTCAAAACTTAAAATGCGAATAACTTTAAATATTAATTATCAAAATAATGAAATTATTGTTTCAATCTAATTATTTTGAATCATTTGGGGTGTATTCTTCATTCTGTCGTCTTATTCATTAACACAGGTAGTTCTCAATCGTTTCAATGTTTGTAATATTAAGAGAACATAAAACATTTTATTTACTTATTAGTCTTTGAGAGTTACATGGTCACTATCTAGATTAAAGTTAAGCATTTTAAATGTTCTTTTCGGTACGAAGACATGATCATGAGATGACTACAGCAAGCAAATTACAAAGAGTAGACAAGACAAATCATTCCGTGATCACAAAAATGTCTGTTCTATTACCGTGAAATTCCGAAAAAACAGTCCTAACATGGAAACCCTATTCGTAACGGAGTCGACTCCGGAATCACTCGATAACCAACGACGCCTATGCTTTATAACCCGTGACATCCGAAACTCGATTTATTGTCACACTGTCTTGTGGCCTGAAAAAAAACTGACAAGTTACGCTACATTTTTTTAGAACAACTTTTAGCTATCTATCTATAACATCGCGCCTCTTTCCCATTGAGGTAGGTAGATACCATGGTGCACCATCTAATAAGATCCTCTTTCGCCTTATTCATACAAACATCCATATAGGTACATCTCTACGTACAGGCCTTCGGTTTCGAGTACTCCGCAGTTCCGCACCTAACATTTTTGTTTTGATTTGATCACAGTACGTCTATGCCATTATAATAAATTCGAGGGCGTTCTCTACCGACACTTACATTCATATTAGCAGTAGCACACGTACATCTGCTGTCATTCATCCACACAACCAAATCAACCAAGCATCATACTTTTCTCAATTCTTGTCACAACATCTTTCAATTTAAACCAATCTTTAATCACACAATTTCTTACTCTAACTCTCAGCGTAACATCACCCATACTTCGCAAAAAACACATTTCAACAGCATTCATTTTACTTTCATCCATCTTCTGCCATATGGAATTTGGAAAATGTATAATTTGGAGGGCATGTAACTGACTTCTTCGTCTTTCAAAAAGCCTATAAGTTAAACAATAAACGGGTTACATTTTATTTCTCAGTTTAATGTTATACCTAGTACCTAGTCTTAGAACTTAATTATATAAATCATCTTACTAGTATACCCGTCGGTAGACCATAAAGTTATTAAACTGACATGATTTGTCAAATGAAACCGTTTTTTGTGAATTTGTCGGCACTTATCGGCACGCTAAAACTTCGAGTTCTGTGTATAATTGTAAATCTAACGTGAAATTGTAGATAATTTAATGAAATAGTGTTAGTATACACCACTAGTTTTTAATTACTAACATAACTTTAAGGGTGTATTCAGACCATGAATCTAAACAACTTTCCCAAAGAAACATGGGTCGAAAAACGAGAATTTTTTTTGGACCTCCCAACCTCCCATAGAAAACCGATCGGCCGATCCGCACTTTTGTATGGAAGGTCCAAAAAAATTTCTCATTTTTTGACCCATGTTTCTTTGGGAAAGTTGTTCAGATCCATGGTCTGAATGCACCCTTAAACTTATGTTAGTAATTAAAAACTAGTGGTGTATTTCACAAAATAATCTACGATTTCACTTTAGATTCACAAATTATTCACTGAGCTCGAATATTTACCCTGTCGGTTGTGCCGATAAGATCCCAAAAACGGTTCTATTGCCTCGCGTCACGTATCTCTTTCTATTATTCAGTGGTGCCGTTAGGTACATCTCGCTCTCTCAGTTGTCAGTTCCTCTATTCTGTAAGGTATAGTAACTTTATGAGATAGACATACCTATCTGTCAATGAACATGACTGATGGATGTGGGGAAGTGGGACAAAGTTCACATACTAAAGAACCTGATAGAAATAGATAAAACTCAAAAGAATGCAAACTTGTAACGAATTAAACAGTTGCGATCATTTTCATCCGTGGGCCAAAAGGAATGAGCGAACTACAGCGAATGATCTTAATTAAATTAAAACCGTATTTCAGTCACGGTACGTAAATAAACCAGATTTATTTATTCATTTTAGCCTACTTTATACGGTCTTATTTCGGGATAAGCACGCCAATTATCTCCATCACATATTAAGAGCAACTCACTTTATTCTGAGCAATGAGTCACGCAGAGAAAGTCCGTTACATCGCTGAATATGCGACAGATTTATCGTGGTTTAGTAGTGTTGTTACGATCGCTTTATAATAATTTTATCGATACAGCCGAAAAGAAAATAATGGTGTAGTTTTATTTTCCCTAATGGCAGTCGATGAGGTCGTAAAATGGTTATTGGAGCTTATATCATAACGAAGAATTGTTATAGACTAGGATTATTTCAAAGAATAACCAACAGTATTGTTATGTTTTTTTTATTTTCCGCCATACAATTGAAATTGTATTTTTATAGGCAGACACATTTTGTTATTTACTCTGTATCTCATTAGATTTTATTGTAAAGAAAAGTTAGTTTCTTCTGCGGAGAAAGGTATATACAACTATTACATAAATTAACGTTCCTTCTGCTCTTTAAAGAATTCAGTCATTTATTCAATGATTTAACGTCATACATAAATGACAAATGAAATAAAATACAATGAAGTGATACAGCTGCTGTGTAATTTCCAAGTAGGTAGTCGTTTCTGGCCGCATCCTCTCTACAACGGAACACCATCCGACGCGGGGGCAGATTAAAAAAATGACGTCAGAAAGTTATCTATAGGTACTTCATTTCAAATAAGGACGACAAGATTTTTCGATTCCTATATAGTTTTCTGACCAATTCTGATTAACAGGTATAATTTATTCATCACAAAGATAATAAATACTATGCGACATAATCTTGGACGTTACTAAAGCTGTTCTAAGAATAAGTGAGAGGAAGTTTTTCAAATCTGTTTCTGTAATTCAAAATAGCCATAACATTTCTTTGCTCTTTGAAATGGGAATAATTTTTTTTTATTTGATTGATTGATTGTAGGTTATGCCATTATAATCAATTTAAAGCCTTAACTACCGATGCTACACAATTGCAAAAAATATACTCTACCAAAAACAAAATCTATAAGTATAGTAGGTATATTGCAAGTATCATGTCGTAAATCCATTGGCAGCCTTAACTACCGATGCTACCCAATTGCAAAAAAAGAACCCTACCAATAAAAAGTCGATATGTATAGTGCAAGTATCATAATGTCATACAATCCAATGACAGCCTTAACTACCGATGCTACTCAATTGCAAAAAGATAAACTCTACCGAAAAAAAATCGATAGATACGTGATATTGTAACAACCCTAGCAGGTCGTCACCTGGGACGCGGGGAGCGGGGGTCGACTGGCGTCGCTATGTCGGGCAGGTTACGATTTACACTCCACCAGCTCAGCAGAAACTCCGCCCGCGTCTAGAAACGCTGATAATCCACAATCCACATCCACAGACGATTCGTGAGAATTAGATCGAGATTACTACGATACTGTTAGCCGTGACATTTTTATGACTTAGGATTTAATTGGGATGTAAATTTGTGTACGGTAGAGGTTGACATGATTTGCTTCGCGTGTTGTAATGGAAACGCGAATGACTAAATATAACACGTCTTTATGTTTTAGGTTTTCAGGGAGAAGAGGAGAGTTTTTGTTGGGCGTAGCACTTATTTGATTTCAACTTACGTATTTATTACTTACGTAATACTATACAGGATGTATAATTAAATGTGTTGCGTATTAAACAGGGTGCTTTAGCCTGAAGTTTAGACCACCATTTGTTTTTTTTTGCTATTTATTTCAATGTTGATCCCATAGTGAACGTTGTTCAGCTTGATGGTCTGAACAATGCAATTTAATCTTACAGCCTTACACCTTAGATTATTTATTGCAAAGTCGAGGCTAGATATAGAGCTGTATATAGAGTCCCTCTTAATAATATAAGGGGATGATCATACCATCAAACTAAACAACTTTGTCTAGAAAACAAACGTCGAAATCGCGAAAAGTCCTAAGTTAGACACTGTATTTAAAAAAAGAGTTCGTGGGGAAAATCGAAAATCAGTTTTTCTTTTTAAATGAATACAAGAAATAATACTTAATACCAAACGAAGGCTAGAAATACCATCAAAGCATGTTAAAAATCTGATATTGATACAAATAAATTGATTCTACAGGGTGAAATTGATATCATTAGCATCCTTTTAAACTAAGAGTCTACCCATCAAACTCAACAACTTTTACTATGGGAGCTAACCAATCGGAGCAAATATAAAATCATAGCTGTTCCATACTAAACTGCAATGCCTACTCGACGCAAATGTATGCAACAGCTGATTTTGTTTTTGCTCAGATTGGTTTGGTCCCATAATAAAAATCGTTCAGTTTGATGGGTAGACTCTTAGTTTAAAAGGGTGATATCAATTTCACCCTGTATAGTTACAAAGCAATTTTTTCTCAGCATAGAATTAATGGATAATATATGGATTAGTGGGGTGTGAAAAATGGAGAGAGTATACCAAAATATTTACAACCATTTTTTGTTACAGGTTCAGCCAACACCGGTGGTAGCAGGTTGTTCTATCCTGGGATCGTGCGGTGGTGATGGCATTCTTAACTGAATATCTACAACGATCATCACAATTAATTATCGAGAAGACCAGTTTACTAGAGAGACTGAAGCTAGTGTTATACAAACTGTTATTAGCAGGCAAAATTTGCAAAACGTGCGACAAAGTTATATTTTGGGACGTTGAAATTAAATGTTAGTTAGATCATTTTGTGACCTCGCGTTTATTATTGAAATAAGCTAGTAATCGGTCTTGTGGAACTGTGTAAATTACTTACCAGACATGTGTTAACCTTTACGTACTGGTAGGTTTAGAGAACTATCACACAAGCGGTTTTCGAGCATTGGCGATGTCGCAACTGCACCGTAACATCGCTGCCTCGATTTTTACTAAGCGTTATCACCGCAATTTTACCGCTACTGACTGCAGCCGTAGTATGGCAGTGTGATATAGCGCTATCGTATCATAACTCTCTTTCTATTTGCGCTCAAATGAACGAGATAAAAGGCGTGATATAGCCCTATCACGCGCAACATGCTACGGGTGCAGATCTCAAAAATATGGTGGCGACATCGCGACGCTATAGCAACGATAGATATCGTTCGAAAACTACTATGCTCAAAAATCGCTTGTTTAAAATGGCCCTAACGGCAATACGATTTTTTCGTAAACCGATAGAACACATCGTTTAGTGATAATTACGTTAGTTTGAATAATGCATCTTCTCGTTGTCCCCTCCTGAATCTGTAATAAATATTGTGAATTATTTTAAACTTAGTTTATACCTCTGGGCATATAAGTGTAGTATCTATTCATAACTCCGACTGATGATTTAAAAACATTTTCGACTGAGTTAGATCTCGTCGTGAATGTCTATGCACTGAGCCTAGCAAGCCTCTCCCGAGAAAACGACAAAAATCGAGACATGTCTTTGTTACTTTGGGTACGCGGAAGCGAGCGCGCATTATGGTTTTCTCGCCTAGTCGCTTTGTCATGCGTAGCCACTACAGGAGTACAGGACTAGCATACAGACAGGACAAAGCAGGAAAGAGGGTCTAGCATGATGCTCACGACAACGTTATCGTGCGCTTTTTCTCGCTGTGACGTGCCAAATGAAAGAAAGATTATGCGCGACTTTCCTATGTCGCGCTGCCATGTTAGCCCCACTGGAAACGCTTTGTACAACTCATCCTTATGTCAGGCAGGACGCACAGTAACAAAGACAGGCACATCTCGATTTTTCTTGGTTTGTCACGAGTTGTACGCTTGGCTTACTTGTACCTACTTCATGTCATAGAATATGTAGAGCAAAATTGATTAACCCAAAATAAGCTATTCCAAGTTCATTATCTAGTAGTATTCGATTATATAACAAATTGTCGTTAAGATTTAACGAAAATTTACCGTCTTCAGTTAAATCGACCAGAATTCAATTTATTTGTAGCAACAAATTTTCTATAAAAATCTGCTACTTTTTTTTCTCCACGTGAATATACTCTGAAAAATAGTTTGTATGAATAATTGACCGACTCAAAATAATTGCCTATGCTTATTTTGACCCGATTACTTGAATAATTTCATTCCGGAATAAACATATCTCTAGGATCTCAAACTTATTTCAGTTAATCAATTTTGCTCCTTTAAAGTGAACCATTATCAATGGATCACCGATCTTTGCCATTGTTATTTTGTATCGTTTTAACTTGCGTATAAATACCATTGCCATACCAACACAATTATTTATAGCTTTCGGTTACGTTTATTAAATTGATAACCTCATTTTGTGTTACGGATAAATGTTATAATGTGTGGGCCAATGTTTTATAGTAGATACGAGGTGAACGTGAAACAGAGAAACGCCGAAATAGTTGTAAAATTACTTAAGTAAGTGGAGATACGACATCGAACTGTTATTTTTACAACATCATATCCCAATAGCCAGAGTACAATACGCATTAGCATCAAAAGAATTGTCTGCTAGTAGGAATTAGGTACATGTTTAACAAACAGAGCGTTAGTCAGATTGTCATAAAATTTATAATATAGGTAGGTACCATGACGACACGTTAGTGTAACTACTATTGGGTTTTCAGTGGGTCTAGCATACCACCCCCGTAAAAACGACAAAAATCGAGACATGCATCTGTCTCGTATGCGAAAGAGAGCCCGCGTGACGGTTTTCTCGCTTTCTCGTGTGGCATGCTTGCCCCGGTATTTTGAGATATTTGATACAGTGCGTTTTAATGTGCCGTAGTTTTGTTTTCACCCTAGAGCCATTTCGTAACCAAAAATATTTCTAAACAGGCATCTTTGCCTGTACTCAAATATCAAACATGACGCCAAATATGGAACAATTTTTAATATTTATTAAGAACTCCTAGATCGGATATTTTTAGATGACGTTATGATCCATAGGATGTACATGTTACTAATAGATTTGCAAGACATTGAAGGAATGTTGCTCTGATTGTGCCTGCTAGTATATTTTGCTAGTGATAATGTGTAACACACTAATTACCTATTCAAAGATTTTATACAAACACACCATGAGACATTTTGGAAATAATAACTGAAGAGATAACGCACAAACATAATCCATTATAGTCAGATTTCTAGTCCCAAATATAAATGTTTGAATTTAAGCAACATTGTCAGCTAAGTGCAGAATTTACTCATAGTTAGCCATGGTCGGGCTTGCTCTCATAAACTCTGTAGTAGCAGAAACTAAGAATTCATTCTGTGAATTACCTCAGTGGACTGTTTGTGATAGATTTAGCCAATAAGTGTTCAATTTAGTACGTGTATAATATAAGTCAATTCTTGTATTTTTGGCGTCCATTTTTATATGGCAATGTTTGGTTATTGCAAAATTTATTTCAGTATCTGGTTTACCCAGGTGATTTCTCTGACAACTCAGCTTAATTATGTATTGAATTACATAAAATATATTTGCAGCTGATATTGGTGCTATAGATACCTACTATTTTAATAGTGCATTTTAATAGACATGTTTAGTTTCGAATTGAATACAATATTATGAAAAAGTTGACGTACAAAATTAATTAATTAATGATAATAGCCATGCGCTCTTTAGAAATATTGCGCTTATGTTATTGTGTAAGTAATGGCAAGGGGCACGAGTGATGATCACACAATTAATTATTTCTATAAATAATTGTACCTAGATAGATAAAAATTAAATATTTTTCGTGAATTGACTCGAAGTCATTCGTGTGAATGGTCTGTGGATGTTGGACATCGACTTTGTACCTCGGTGATGGAATTTATAATAGTAACCATTTGCCAAATATACATACGTAACAAAATTCAATAACAATTCAATTGTATATTAGATGCAGACGTAAATTTATAGTCGTATTTGAGTGTTGTAGATGATTGATATAGGTAGTCTCTTCGGAGATATCTCATGTAGATATAGTATATTAGTTAATATCTCCTGGTTGTTGAATATTATATTATGAAATGTACAATGCAACGACGTGTTTATGTCAATCCATGTGGTCAATTAAATGTGGACCGAATTAAAAGTCTGTTCCATTAAGGCCTAGCATTAATGTGAAATGAACTCCATGTAGAATACAATGTGCTTTTAGTCCAAGTTTTGCTTAAATATTAATTATAGCCTCCTAAGACCCCTCGTACAAAATTTTGCACATAATAAAGTTCATCCGTCAGGCCCAGGTTAAAAAACAGATCATAGTAATAAACGCCCACTGTACAAATTTTTGTACATATTGTTTAAAATATAATTTTTTATTTTTGAATCTTCGCGGGGTGTTTTTTGACATACCACAGTGTTGATGAATATTTTTTTAATGTTTCAAATGCAGCCAACTTAAAAAAAAGTAAAAGCTGCCAAAACCAAATGGTTCAAAGTTTGACCATGGCGGGAAGGGTATTTTTAAATCTTAATAAATCCGGTTAATCTTTATTTTTTTCGAGTATGTTTTTTAGTAGAATGTATGAAAAAGACAGAAAAGTATGCTACGTTAATGATTTTCACTGTCAGTTGACAATCACCCGAATTACAATGAGAAACTTTTTTTTGTACATGTTTTGGTACACCGGGTCTCAGCTTCATACCATTTATAGTAAAATTGTGTCAGTTTTTAATTTTTTTTAATTTTATTTTTGTAAAATATTGACAGTTCTTACAACCCATAATGTTTATTAATTACAATAAGAGATTTAAGCATGTTTCTGACGTTCTGGCTATACTATTTTCAAAATTTATGTAAAAAATTTACTCTGACTTCAGACCCACAGTACAATTTTTTGAACAAAAGATAGGTTGATTTAATTTAAGCCAAAATGTTCTTTACATAAAGCCTAGGCAGGCTAAAATAGTATCTCACTTGAAACTTTTCGATTTTTAAAGTTACAAGGTAAATTAGGTCTTGGGCCTGACAGCAGATATTTATTATGTACATAAAATTGTACAGTGGGTCTCAAGCTCTTCGAAGTTTTTAAAAAGCTGGGCCTTAGGAGGTTAATATGAAGAAAGTAAAGTTAAAAACTAAATCCACTTGCTTAGCTAGCCAGAGCGGGTCTTGGCTTCCAAAATGATAGAGGACCCCTTTTCCACGGTATAAGAAAGAGTATCTTGTATACCTTTTCCCCATACTACCAAACCTCTGTAGCTGCCTTGGAACATAGAAAAGAAAAGAAAGTTAAAGTTTCATAAAGTTAAAAGATGTCGAAAATTATAATTAAGTTAATAACGAAATATCCGGTCACGTCAGAGGCCGTATGGCGGTCTGAAAAAACTCTGACACCAGGGCTCTACCCTCACGATAAGAAAGAAGAACGAAATATTAATAATTAAATACATTTCACGACAGTAAAATATAGACATACGAGCGAAATCGACGGACAAAATAGACACAAAGAAAGATTGGTTAACTCTACAATGACTTCATATATATTGACGACCCGGTTGGTGTAATGGTTACCACGCCGGACTGCCAAACCAGGGTCCTGGGTTCGAATCCCGGTTCGGTCATGGATGTTTATATGTTTGTGCCGTTGTTGTATGGTTTCCATAATAAACAGCCTATCAATAGTGCTTTCTTGGGATCATTACAATGTATGTGCCTGTGAGCGTTATTTATTTATTTATTTATTTATTATAGTAGCGATAATATTTTCCTTTCTATATTTATTATTATCTAGGAGGTATCATCCAAAACGACCGTCACTTTTAAATTGTTCAATATCGATCTCCAGATTTTAACTTTACTTTCTGTCAGGCCCGGCGACAGAAATGTTGAGGCCCGTTACTCTGATTGCCATGTGGGCCCTAGTTTGACCAATAAATGTAGCGAATACATATTAGGTACATGGGGCCCCTTATCATCCAGGGCATATTACATCTGTACCCGTTGTTTCCCCTTTCGCCGGGCTTGATTTCTGCGAATGAAAAGTTGCGATGCTGTCTATGATTTTAATAGACTTCAGTAGCGACAGAAAAGTGTTCATGCAAAGTAAATGGTGACTAGAGGCACAGCATTAGGATAAGAGACAATGTATCAGGAAAAGTGACACAAATCTTTTAAAAAAATTGTTCAGCCCGATCAGCTGTACCGAACTGTAATGGAAAGATGATCAAAGGCATCGCTATCTGTTACAGATGATTCAATCAGTGTTGTTGGAGATGCACTTTTTCTCGTGGCTGAGAGCAGTACACACTGTACACACGTCGCCCGCAGTCTCAACAATAGAACTGTAGCTTGTGGATGTTGGGGATTGTGACAGCATTATGCCTTCTGTCACATTTCTCTGCCAGCTGTGTCAAGCAGGCTTTGTCAGTGGAAAGATTAAGACAGTCAGCACTGGTCGTGTCTAGGCTGGGGCCTGACGAACTCGAGTCCCGTCACTCCAGGCTCTTTACTTGCAATTGCAACATGTTGAAGATATAAGTACACGAAAAAGGGAATGCAATCTTTTTAAATGATTTGAACGTTGTCCAGTTTAGTATAAAGCGACGAATGTATGGGAACATCGATAATGTCGGTAACGATGTAATTGGGTTTCTGAATACGTGAACGCAAATAGGCGTTTGTTATCTATCCATTTGTTAAGGGTACCGAGCCACCAGTGCTGCTCTTAATGGTAGGTTTTTTTTAATTTCTTAAAACTATACATTTCTAAAAACACGAATGTCACACACCCATTGCTGATTTTCAATAGGTAATTAATGGAGTCATTACGGATTTGCTTTTTGAACACGAACGTGGACTTTCTGCGGTTTTAATTATTGTAACTACAAATATAATAAATAGCCCGTAATGTTTCGATAAATTGAAAACCAGCAATGATTATAATGTGACGTTCTAGTATTTTTTAAGTGTAAGTAGGTATAATTGTTAATAAATTAAAAAAATACGATTGACGGAAGCACTGGAGGCTCGGTGAGCCCTTAGCTCTCTTGGGGATCGTCTCTAGCTTGTAATAGATAATATATTTTAATATTATGACCATGATTATTTGCAATTTTAGTAATACGACCATGATGATTTATTTGGAATTTTAGTAATCGTGTTATTTAAGTAAGTACGGAGATAGTAGTTATAACTCCGTAACAGGAAAAAAACTACCGTGTAAATTATTTTGTACATTGTTAAAATTTTCTATATTTTCATTATTATGTTTAAAATCGTAATAACTACATTATTTTGTTGATTTTCAGTTGCTTGTTATTATTATAATTACTACGAATTATACAAAAGTAATGATGATGGAAACCTAGTTTAATTAGGGACAAATATGTGTTTCAATGTAAATAATATAGACGAAAACATGTAGAAGTACATAAATATTATTTATGTATTAAATTTGATATTGTTTTCAAAATTTAATTGGTTGTTTTATTTAGTACCTACTTACATATACCTAGAAACATATACCTAGATTTTACATACGACGACTGATCCACTTCCCCATATCGTCACGGTATAAGAAAGTGGATCTGGTACCTACTAAAGTACGGTAACTATGGGTAGGTCAAGGTTAGGTTGACGTCGCCATGTGTACATACATGGGTCGCGGGTTCGAATCCCGTAAGGGACAAATATTTATATGATGAATATGAATATTTGTACCCGAGTCATGGATGTTTGTATTTATATATGTAATCTATATCGTCGTCTAGTCATCATAATACAAGTCCTGGCTAGATTCTGGTACTTTAAATGTGGCTAGATAATTTGTGTGACATTGTCCAAGATAGGTATTATAGGTACCTACTAAGAGCAAGGATCTCCTTTATTCTAAAGCATAGAGACCGTATCAATTTACGATTGTAGTTAATCTCTTTTGTCTTATGACGCACCTTTAATAGTAGAAGGAGACGGAACTAGAGATCTTTGTTTATGCGGCTGTCCACTTTTCACTTGTCACTTTTGTGCTAGTGTGTGTGAAGTGACCGTTAACATTAGGGCAGTTGTCATTTTGGTCTAATTAATTGGTCTCTTTTGTCCATACTACTTGACACCACACACTCAAACACAAACGTTAAAAAAGTGGACATTCTTGCAATGGTATGGCTCCCTTTATGCCTTTAGAATAAAGGAGATCCTTGCTCTTAGGGCACCTCTATTATCTACTAAGGCGCTGTCCTATTGCCATCGCTCGCGCGATCATGCGTTCGTCCGACGAAAATCATTGAGCCACTGTGCGTTTAAACATACTTATATCTGAATAAAAATAGAACAATTCGATCGCATCTCATGATAGCACGACCTTCTATATGATATTCCGCAGATATAAGTATGTTTAAACGCACAGTGGCACAATGATTTTCGTCGGACGAACGCATGATCGCGCGAGCGATGGCAATAGGACAGCGCCTAACAGTAGGTATTCTATCATATTATTTTATTTCCATAATGTCGGCAGATTTCGAGACCTTATTACTTAGTTGATACTTACGCAGTTAAACCAACATTAAATAATTTTTCTTCAAGGGATGTTTTATTATAAAAGTTTTGGAATACTCAACGCTATGGAACTAAGTTTTTTATTACAAGTGAGTAGGTGAAGTTTTTATGACACCAAGAGCTATTTCTGAAGATTTTATATCAGTTTCAAAGTCATCAGTTTATAATAAAGTTACCATGATGTTAAATAAAACTCTGTCCGTAAAGTCACAGAGAGTCTCAAGGATAAGAAAGAGACAAAGTTTATTAAAAACGGCATGAACCCGTCGACCTTCGACCGTAAAATTAATTTAACTTTGGTCGAAGCATAAACCTAGTATTAGGCATCCATGCAGGTAATGCAGGCCATTAAAAGTTTTAAAAAATGCATTTTAGAAACGAGATTTTAATATGTAACACGGGCTGAGAGCGTCGGTGGCGCGTTGCGGAGAGGTATGGACTCCAAATTATGGGGGACCGGGTTCAAATCCGCACGGACAACATGCCATGTACCAATGAGTTTTTCTAACTTATGTACGTAAAAACCGACTGCTCTCAAACGGTGAAGGAAAACATCGTGAGGAAACTTGCATACACTGAAGAAGAAATTCTGATGTGTATGTGAAGTCTACCAACACGCATTGGGCACGCGTGGTGGACTAATGCCCATACACCCTCCTTGAGGGTAGGCCTGTGCCCTGCACTGGGACGTTTATAGGCTGATGATGATGATGATGACGGGCTGAAAATAAACGATTTTTTTTATCGCCCTAACCTCAGAGGAATGATCTCCTTTATCATAACCTAAGAAAAATAAAGAAAACGCGTGAAAACCAGGATTTGTAGTAGCTTGTATTGTCTGATCTATTGCTGGCATCCTTATTGAATACGAATTTTTGAAACCAACAATTTAGTCAGTTAAGATAAATACTGGATACTTAAATTTTAAGAACGCTGCGTCCCAACGCTGACTTCGAACGCCGCGTCCAAACGCTGCGTGTAAAACGCCGCGTTCAAACGCCGCGTCCAAACGCTGCGTGTAAAACGCCGCGTTCTAACACCGCGTCGAAACGCTGCGTGTAAAACGCCGCGTTCAAACACCGCGTCGTAGAACGCTGCGTATAAAACGCTGCGTTCAAACGCTGCGTGTAAAACGCAGCGGTTGAACGCTGCGCTTGAACGCTGCGTCCAAACGCTGCGTTCAACCGCTGCGTTCAAACGCTACGTATAAAAAACGCTGCGTCCAAACGCTGCGTGTAGAACGCTGCGTATAAAACGCATATTGATCGCAGCTGCCATATATTACGTCACAACTCACATCATTGGATAGAAAGGGACACAAAAACGTTGGAAATATCGACGGAGACGTACGAAAAAAGGTCGAACATAACCGACCGCCATGGCCAATTTTCTTGTTTCCATGCTCTTAAGGAGGAGTGGCATCCTTTATAATTCTAAAATCCTTGGACAACACCTATGCCAGCTATCCAATGATGTGAGTTGTGACGTAATGTATGACAGCTGCGTTCAATATGCGTTTTATACGCAGCGTTCTACACGCAGCGTTTGAACGCAGCGGTTGAACGCAGCGTTTGGACGCAGCGTTCTACACGCAGCGATTCGACGCGGTGTTTGAACGCGGCGTTTTACACGCAGCGTTTGGACGCGGCGTTTGAACGCGGTGTTTTACACGCAGCGTTGGACGCGGCGTTTGAAGTCAGCGTTGGGACACGGCGTTCTTAAAATTTAAATATCCAGTATTTTTCTTAACTGACTAAATTACTGGTTTCCAAAATTCGTATTCAATAAGGATGCCAGCAATAATCCTCTAAGCCAGCAATAGATCAGACAATACAAGCTACTACAATTCCTGGTTTTCACGCGTTTTCTTTATTTTTCCTAGGTTATGATAAAGGAGATCATTCCTCTGAGGTTATGGCGACAAAAAAAATCGTTTATTTTCAGCCCGTCATCATCATCATCATCAGCCTATAAACGTCCCACTGCAGGGCTACTAGATAGTGGTAGAATAAATAACTAGACCAAACTAGAAGTTCTTACTACTGTGGCTGCGCAGCGGAGATCAAATAAAATCGTTGACTGGTAGTATATCAAAGAAGTCATAGACGAAGAATTTTTCGCTTACGCTGCAAAGAAGTATAAATTATTACTCAAATTTCAAAATTAGAACGTCATATTGATGGAAAAAAAATGAAACAGTACTTGCACGTCAAGCCAACGTCAAGCGTAGAATAAAATTTAACCTAAAATTGCTCCTTGGAAAAAAATATTTTTAGAAAATGCGGGCCCGACTGTTGGCTATACGCAACATGGTAAATGTTATTACCACAAAAAAGTACGCATCGAAGCCCAGTAAGTAATTAGAACTTGCCTACTTCAAGGTTTTAGATTAGACCTTTGGGTCAGTGGGTCATTTTCGTTGTCTTTCAGCTTGATTTTTATTATTGTTAATTTTAAAAAAAAGTAGCGCCAACAGCCTCCTGAAAACCATTTCAAACCAGCCACACTGTCCCTTCTGGAGGCACTGGATGGAACAACACCTCTCCGCTGTCCCCTCTATCAGAAAATAGGCTATGTATATAGGTACAGGGTGAAATTGACATCATTAGGATCATCATCCTTTTAAACTAAGAGTCTACCAAACAACTTTCACTATGGGAGCAAACCGATCGGAGCAAAAAAAAACTACTGTTGCATACATTAGAGTCGAGTAGGCATTGCAGTCTGTGTTGCAGTTTAGTATGGAACAGCTGATTATTTTTTTGCTCCTATCGGTTTGCTCCCATATTAAAAGTTGTTCAGTTTTATGGGTAGAATCTTAGTTAAAAAGGATGCTAATGATACCAATTTCACCCTTTATACCTAGGGCTATTGTTGTATTACACTGTACATAGTTTTTAAGTATAGGTATACTAACAATCTATGGACTATGTATGAAACAAAATTATTTTGATTTTGATTTTTTTTAAACAGTTCGCTGCGATGCCCATATGAATGAACTGCCGATACCATGTGGGCCATGGGAAATTTATTACAAGGATAAGCAGTCCTGGTACACACAATGCTTGGCCGCCGGAGCGCTTTGGTAAGAATAAACCGGCCAAGTGAGAGTCGGACTTCTCGCGCACCAAGGGTTCCTTAGCGAGAGCCCGATTCACACATGACCGGTTTTGACTGTTTTTGCCCGTCGCGATGTCGCAACTGAATCGCCGCTGTTTTTATTACTGAACGTTGTCTTCGTTTGTATGGAGCGCCCCAACGGTAATATCCCCTTAACATAACTGCTGACGACCTAGGGCGTAGTTCGGCGACAAATGGGCCGCAGTGCTGAAGAACCCACGTAACGAGCCGGTTCTATTGCATTTCGCCTGTGCTCATGACCTACCGCGCGAGTCACCGAAAACCTTACGCCTGCGCGGGTGACCCACAACGCGAGCCACATTATCGTTTCAAACGTTACGACTGCGCACTACCTACGAGGGGGGTCATGTTCTATTGCATTTCGCCTGTGCTCATGACCTACAGCGTGAGTCACCCAAGTCTTTTTACGCTACGAATGTGCGCACGACCCACGAGCGGCGTCAGTTTCAGCACTGCGCGAGGATCATGGTTTTGAGCTTAGCAGCGAAAGTGTTAAGCGAAGTGTTTGTTACAGGTGGTTATTCTCACTGATAATGATGATATGGACGGAGAGTATATTCCTGAACTGGGGTCCGCCGGGTCAGCCCGGCCCCCCAAGCGACATGGTAGAAGAATGTGACGACTCCTAATTTTAATACTAACTTGTGTTGTCTTCGTTCTGTCGATTGAAATATAATTTTGATTGTTTTGGTTACATTTATTTTAATTGTGCCTTGTCTACGCCAATATTTTTTATTCTCCATTCGACGTAAAACAAGACAGGGGTAAGTGACAGCCTAGCAAATACTGAAATAGTAAATTCAGACCATCAAGCTGAACAACTTTCATTATGGAGCCACCCTCAGAAAACGAAAAATAATCAACCTCTTCATACATTTGAGTCGAGTACGTACAGCTGTTTTGTTAGTTTTTTTTCGCGTTGCCTGAGGGTGGCTCCATTGTGAAAGTTGTTCAGTTTGATGGTCTGAATTCACCGTTTCAGAATTTGCTAGGCTGTCACCTACACCCTGTATTGATAGCCAGTAGGTAGGCCCCCAGGCACAAGGTGGACCGACGACCTGGTGAAGGCGGCGGGAACCCTTTTGATAAGGGCAGCGCAGGACCGGTCGTTGTGGCGATCCTTGGGGGCGAACTATATCCAGTGGACGTCTATTGATTGAGATGATGATGAATTATTATTAACTAGCTGTTGCCCGCAACTTCGTCAGCGTGGACAAGTGATTTTGTTTCATGTCTCGTCTAAGATCATGGTCAGAACCAAGTTTAGGAATCCCGGCATGTAACATTAGAATGGCCATTAAGAAATGGGCTGATAAAAGACACGGCTAGAATGGTCTAGCCTATTGGGTCTGCAACACTGCAGGAAATTTATCAGCAATATATACACCACGAATCTCACAGGTCATACTGAACAACAGCAGGAGCAAAGCTCGTGCCATCGTCGGAGCCCTCACCGGGCAGTACGCCACAGGCACGATAAAGCTCACCCTAGATCCCATTTGCCGAGCGTGCGGAGATGAGGAGGAAACCATGGAACATACATAATACTGTGTGACTGCGATGTTTTCGCGGCTAATCGTAAGTGTCTCCTGAGAGATGGTTATTCAAAACTGGGAGATTATAGGTTTTTTCCCCTGAATGCTATTTGTCTCCCTCATTTTCCACATTTTTTAAGGGTGAAGAAAATAAATATGTAGGGGGTAAACACAAAAGATACCAGTGGGTCGAAGCGTTGCTGGCATGCCAGCCCCCATAATGAGATAAGATAATAAGAATGTCATGAATAAACTTTAGCTAAATCTAAATTTGAACGACAATGCCGCGATAATCAACTAAGTTTTTAAGCTCATGCTTTCAAGTTTTAATTCACCTTACACAACCGTAAGACCAAATTTTTCCAATATTTTTCCAATTCACCTTACACAACCGTAAGACCAAATTTCAGAGAAGTCTTGAGATAAGTCCAAGTATCGTTGAAAATGGATGAATTTTGAGATAAGGAAACGATAAATTCAATAAACGTGTCTGAATCTTGACCTGAGCGTCAACGCGTAAAAAGCAGATCAGATGAACAGATGTAGAAGTTTTTCATTAATTTATAGAGAAAAGTATATTTTAGGAGAGTCGATTCAACTATAGCGACTACAGTACAGTAGCTGTATCATTAAAGTTATTAAACCTTACAGTAGTAGAATAACTGACTTGACTTGTCAAATTAAACCGTTTTTGGAGGTTTTCAGGAGATTATCGGCTGGGTAAAAATTATATTTCTGTGTATAATTCTCAATCAAACGTGAAATCGTGGATAATTTAATAAAATAGTGCTAGTGAATTTCACAAAATTATCTACGATTTCACTTTAGGTTCGCAATTATTCACAGAAACCGAATTTTTACCCTGCGATAAGATCTCCAAAAACGGTTCTATTGCCTCGCATCACGTACTTCTTTCTATTACACAATGGTGCCGCTAGGTATATCTTGCTCTCTGAGCTGTTAGTCACTCTATAGTAACTTTATGGGTAATACTCTATTTTATTAACTTTCGCTAAAACCTCAGCATTATACTAAAAGTAAGTTTTACTGCAGGTGCAGGCTTAAAAAGGTAATTGGTACCTTTAGGTGCCAATGATCCTGACCACCCCGAAAGGAATTACAATTGTTTTACAAACGTGTGCATGTACTTAGCATGTACCTACATTCCTGCTCAGAACGGGAAACCGCTCCTCAAAAGTAAGCTAGATCATATGCAGGTCTTATACAAAAGCTACGTACTTGCACCTTTTGGTGTAGAGACCATGGGCCTGTGGCGTCCAGATATCCGGAAGTTGGAAGCTGTTTATTAAAGAAATAGTTTCTAAGTTAGTCGACGCTAGAAGTGACCAAAAGGCTAGCGCGTACCTCGGTCAGCAAAAAGGCATTGCCATCCAAAGAGTAGGTAAAGCATTCTGGGCATCCCTCCCCTCAGCCATCGATCTTTGATATGGTTCTTCTATCTATATGCGTAGTTGGTTCACCGATCAATAAGATTGGTTTCATATTTTTTAGCTTTTAATAGTTTACTTATTTTTATGTATAATATCTTGTTTGAGTACCTAATGTAGGTAATGTATTATATCTTTTTTTAAAGAGAAATTTGAAGTTTGGGAGAGCCGATTCAACTATGGCGACTACTACTTAAGTCAAGTAGGTATCAGGAAATAAACTATTATCGCTACGTATTACCTTTCGCTGAAGCTTTAGAATTATGCTTTGGTACTTTTAGCAATGTTCCTGACCACCCCGAAAGTAATTACAAACGTAAATTTACATACGTGTACTGTACATGTACTGTTCAGAACGGGCAACTTCTCCTTAAAAGGTAGGTAGGTATACCGGTCTTAGGCAGAGCCTTTTGGTGTAGAGGTCTAGGGTCCAGACGCCCGGAAGATGGAAGCTAGTTATTAAAGAAAATAGTTTCTAGGATAGACGACGCTACAGGTGACCAGAAGGCTGGCGCATACCTCAGTCAGCGAAAACGCGTCACCATCCGAAGAGTATTAAGCATCCTGGGCATCCGTCCAGATTACAGCTATTGACCTTTGATAGGGTTCTGCTACCTATCTATCTATAGTTGTTTACCGATCACTAAAGATTGGTTTCCTATTTGTACGTTTTTAATATTTACCTTTTTTTTTGTATCATATCTTGTTTGACTACCTATTGTTGCATTAAAAAAGAAAAAAGCTAAAAGAAAATGAATAAAGCTGTAGGTTATTTTATTTAAAAAACGTCAATGAAAAAAAAACATCTAGACCAAGAATCGAACCTTCACCTCACTCACCTATTGTATGAAAATCTAACTATTTTCCAAATGCGCTACGCGGCTTCTATGCGAAGCGATGAAAAAAGCAACTTCTATTTACCACTACAATCTATCCAAATACATATGTCAGCACAAGTCAGCGTAGTAAATCATTGTAAATTATCCCCACTTATCCCACAGGAACCCATTACTGGGATAAAAAGTATCCTATATGTTAATCCAGAACGCATTCTATCTGCGTGCCAAATTTCATCCAAATCCGTTCAGCCGTTCATGCGTGATTGCGCCACAAACATACAACCTTACAACCTCACAAACTTTCACATTTATAATATTAGTGAGATTAGTGAGATGAGATTGCAACACTTACACAATTAATAGATTCATTGTACGGTGGAAAAATGCTCGAGCAGTCGTATTTTATTATTTACTAGCTGTTGCCCGCGACTTTGTCTGCGTGGACATGTGATTTTGTCCCATGTATTGTATGTGTATTGTATGTATGTATTGTCAAATATCCAAACATCCAAACATAGTGAGATATCATGTTTGCCTACCTACCTATTTGAAAAAAAAAAAACTTCATTTCGACCAAGAATCGAACCATCACCTCATGTTTGAAAATCTAACTATTTACCGAATGCGCTACACGGCTTCTATGAAGAGTGATGAAAAAAGAGACTACTATTTACCACTACAATCTACCCAAATACATCTGTCAGCACAAGTCAGCGTGGTAAATCATTGTGAATTATCCCCACTTTTCCCACAGGATCCCACTACTGGGGTAAAAAGTCTCCTATATGTTAATCCAGAACACATTCTATCTGTGTGCCAAATTTCATCCAAATCCGTTCAGCCGTTTATGCGTGATTGAAACACAAACATACAAACATCGTCACAAACTTTCGCATTTATAATATTAGTGAGATGAGATTAGTTTTATTACATAAGTAACATTTATTGAACACTATGACAATGAATCCCGCAAAACCAATGTAGTCAGTGGTACCGTACCGTTTAACTTTAAAAGACCCACCGTACCACCAGGGGTATGGCCAGGGGTACGGTGGGTCCGCAGAGTTTTCATTGATAATGAGCTCGATGATAATTGAAATAGAGTAGAAAATAGCGTGCAAGATATCCGTGTCCCTGTGAATTTCTTGCGTTTAGTTTCAAAATGTCCCTTTCCCAAAATGTCCCCAGCCTAAAGACTTCCTTTTTTAGGGTTCCGTCATTCTGTCTGTCAACTTGTAACATAAAGTACAAAATTGTTTTATCGAAGTCACTATCAAGCCTGTATGATTCGAGACTGAGCTTGCAGTAATTTTTTGGCTAGGCTTGACACCGACTCCAATAAAACAAACGCTATTTTCATATATTTCAGTATTCTTCGAGTTCATTATCAATTTTTATCAACGAAAACTGTTCGAGCTAGATTTTGCGCTGACCCTAAGCGAGAACTGTTCGAGCAGTTTTCATTCATCAATTTACAATGAACTCAATGACTATTAAAATAGAGTTTGAAATAATGCGAACACGTCACAGGGACAGGGATCTCGAGCACTCTGTTTCAATCATAAGGTATTATACTACTAGTGACAGCTGAGAGAGCGAGATGTAATAAATAGCGGCATCACTGTATAATAGAAAGAGATACGTGACGCGATGCAATAGAACCGTTTTTGGGGATTTGGAGTCCTGGTAAAAATTCGGTTTCTGTGAATAATCGTGAACCTAAAGTGAAATCGTAGATAATTTTGTGAAATATACTAACACTGTTTCATTAAATTATTCACGATTTCACGTTAGATTGAGAATTATACACAGAAATCGAATTTTTACCCTGCCGAGGACTCCAAAAATGTCCAAAAACGGTTACATTTGACAACTCATGTCACTTACTCTATTCCGTAATATAATATCTTTATGGTTTCAATTGATATCGAGTTCATTATCAATTGATTATTGAAAACTGCTCGAATAGTAGTTATCCGCCAGGTGTGCGCTGACGCTAACCCATCCACATGCTTTGGTTTTTTATAATTTACCCATCGTACTATTTGCAGTGACACAGAATTGGTTTTCTAGCGTAAGCGAAAAAAAACGTCTATGGAATAGGCAATAAATAAGTATACAGACAGGGTGTAAGGAAAAATATCATTAACCTTTAAACCGCATACTCTACCTATCAAACTGAACAACTTTTACTGTGGGAGCAAACCTGTCAGAGCATAAAAAATCTGCTGTTCCCATGGAGTACCGGAGCGCGTTATTTTCTCTATGGCTGTTCCATACTAAACTGCAATACTATCAAGGGCGGATCCAGGATTTCATCTTGGGGGGGGCCCTCGGCCTACTCAGGCCACGTATTAAGATAAAAAAAAATTTAGTTAGAGACACAGACCCGAGACTTCTTGTACGAGTACGAGTTGTGAGACATACATAGAAAACTAAAACAATCAGCCCCGGATCTACGATTTTTCCGAGGCTGGGCAAATCATGAGATTGGCGCCGGGCCTCCTCTACAAGAGTGTAGCGATAATTTTTTCTTAGAGAGGCCAGGTCCATGTTGAGTGGTTGCAATAAAACGTTTAACATAGAGCGAGCGAAGCGAGCTCGAGATTTTACTGCAATATGATTACGTTGAGTCAGAAATTCGCAATATGATCGAATTCTGCGATAGGTAATTTCAATACAACAAAAAACCAAGAGCGAGCGAAGCGAGCTCAATATTTCACTGAAATATAATGAGATGATTGCAATAAGATCTAAAGGCAAGAGCGAGCGAAGCGAGCTCGAGATTTCACTGCAATATAATGAGATGACTGCAATACGATTGCTGTTAAACCGAGAGCGAGCGAAGCAAGCTCAGATTTCGTCACTGCAATATAATGAGATGACTGCAATGAGATCTAAAACCAAAAGCAAGCGAAGCGAGCTCGAGATTTTACTGCAATATGATAAGGTCGAGTCAGAAATTCGCAATATGATCGAATTCTGCGATAGGTAATTTCAATACAACAAAAAAACCAAGAGCGAGCGAAGCGAGCTCGATATTTCACTGAAATATAATGAGATGACTGCAATAAGATCTAAAAGCAAGAGCGAGCGAAGCGAGCTCAAGATTTCACTGCAATATAATGAGACGACTGCAATACGATCTTAAACCGAGAGCGAGCGAAGCAAGCTCAGATTTCGTCACTGCAATGTAATGAGATGACTGCAATGAGATCTAAAACCAAGAGCGAGCGAAGCGAGCTCGAGATTTTACTGCAATATGATTAGGTCGAGTCAGAAATTCGCAATATGATCGAATTCTGCGATAGGTAATTTCAATACAACAAAAAAACCAAGAGCGAGCGAAGCGAGCTCGATATTTCACTGAAATATAATGAGATGACTGCAATGAGATCTAAAAGCAAGAGCGAGCGAAGCGAGCTCGAGATTTCACTGCAATATAATGGGATGACTGCAATACGATCTTAAACCAAGAGCGAGCGAAACAAGCTCGAGATTTCGTCACTGCAATATAATGAGATGTCTGAAATCAGGAGCGAGCGAAGCGAGCACGAGATTTTTTTGCAAAATTCTCAAGTCGATGCAATATTTTTTTTCCATCTTGATTTTGGCGCCCCCTAAACCTGCCGCCCGGGGCGTGTTCCCCGGTTTGCTGTTAAATCTTTAGGATTTAAAGATTTCTGACCACAGCCTTGTTTTAATTATTGTACCTACAGAGGTACAATAATTAAAACAGAAACATAGAGCGAGCAAAGCGAGCTCTAATTTTCTCCGCTCTACGAATTGGTTATGGACATAGCTCGATCAATCTATGCCCTAGTAAAGTGCCGTCATTACTCAGCCTCGAAATTCAATGCAATCCGCAGAGGTCCGTGGGGGGGGCCATGGCCCCCTGGGCCCCCCCCCTGGATCCGCCCTTGAATACTATCAGTTAAAAAATAACAATGTGCATGACCTTGAAGGGCCGTTGGATAACTTCATTCGGTTGACAAAGGAATGTAGACTCTATGCAAAGAAAACAATCATTTGAATGACTCGAGTGAAGTTCGTGTGATTAAGTGACGTCACATTTGCGAGCGAGGTCATGCACATTGTTACTTTAAACTGATAGTACCTACTCGATTCAAATGTATGCACAGCAGATTTTTTTAATGCTCTGACAGGTTTGCTCCCACAGTAAAAGTTGTTCAGTTTGATGGGTACAGTATGGGATTTAAAAGGTTAATGATAAGTACTTTTCTTTACACACACCTTTCTTGTATACACAGGTATACAGGGTGAGTCAGACCATCAAACTGAACAACTTTCACTATGGAGCCTACCTCAGGAAAAGCGAAAAATATCAGCTGTCCTATACAAAACTGGCTGTACCTACTCGACTAAAATGTATGAGACAGCAGATTTTTTTTCGCGTTTCCTGAGGTAGGCTCCATAGTGAAAATTGTTCAGTTTGATGGTCTGAGTTGACCGTTTCAGTATTTGCTAGGCTGTCACCCTGTATAGTTCGCAGTGAGCAAAGCAAATGTTTAGCTAGCTATGTTAATGAATTTAGTTTAAATTAGTATTTAAACTATCTTATCTTATCTTATCTTATCTTGTTGTGGGGGCTGGCAAGCCAGCAACACTTCGACCCAGTGGGATCTTTTGTGTTAGCCCCAATACTTTTTGCTTACTTCACCCTTCAAATACATGGTCAATGAAGGAGGCAATACCATTGAGGGGAAGAAGCCTTAGATCTCCCGGTTTTGGGTATCCATCACCGAGGAGGCACATGCGCTTTGCCGCCAAGACATCACAGTCACACAGGATATGCTCCATGGTCTCCTCATCCTCTCCGCACGCTCGGCAGCTGGGATCCAGGGTGAGTTTCATCTTGTGCATCATCGTGCCTGTGGCGTAGTGACCAGTGAGGGCTCCGACGATGGCACGAGCCTTGCTCCTGCTGTTGTTCAGTATGAACTTTGAGACACGAGCTGTCGCATTGCTGATAAATTTCTTGGAGTGTTGTAGACCTGTAAGGCTATACCACTCCAGCTTGTGTGTTTTATCAGCCCACTCCCTAATGGCCATTCTTATACTGCATGCCGGGATTCCCACACTTGGTTCTGGGCCAACCATTTTTCGCTCTGACCCAGCCCTCGCCAACTCATCAGCATTCTCATTACCCCGGACGCCGGTATGTCCCGGAACCCAAACTAATCTTACGGTATTGTGAAGACCAAGCTTGTTGAGGGTCTTCACTCCATTTAGGATTAGCTTGGAGCCCACATAATAGGAGTCCAAGGCTTTGAGAGCTGCTTGGCTATCGCTAAGGATATAAATAGTCTTGTTGGTCACATTCCTATATATATTCTCCTGCGCGCAAGCTATGATAGCATACGCCTCTGTTTGAAAAACAGTTGCAAACTCTCCTAGACTGATACTCTCGTTGTAGTCTTTGGAGTGTATGCCTGCTCCCGTACCCGACTCGGTTTTTGAACCATCAGTGTACCAAACAAGAGTGTTCGCGTCCGGGGTACGCAGCCCACGCTTTACGTATTTAAACTAACTACATTAACATACAAAAAAAATGGACGGTGGGTCTAGTACAAAATTCTCGAAAAAAGTGTCCGAGACTAACCTACACGAACCCAAGTACGTACGTGTGTAGTAATATAAACCAACGAAGACTGTCGCGTAATTTGTTCTCTTTACACGTTTAAAGGTGCTTTTTTGGTTCGGACACTTGAGCGCGGACCCGATGTCCAGTAGTTGGTAAGTCAATGACTAAATAGGTATTTATTCTGTTCATGTAAGGCCGTATGTTGTGAATAGAATAGTACTTGTCGAGTAACTTATCTAGCAGGTAATTATTAAAAAATAAGTAATGAGACGGAAATTCACAATAAATAGTTCCTATATTAGTAATAATTATTTCACAGAACAGCTTTACTGGGACTTGTGGGAAAAATGAAACGGGAACGTCATTTGCTGGAACAAAGCACCGCCGCGCGCGATCGCGTTTCGTCTACCTTATTTGCTCTAACAAATGACTTTACTGAGTGACAGAAAAGGATGGAGCGACGGAAAAATGCGATACGGTGCTGCCAGATGAGGTTCAACCCTTAACGCGACTCATCGCATCACCACGTTAACGTGTTCAGTTCAGATGTCAACTATAATTTTAATTTAAAAAAAATACAATTTGGTACTGCTCAATTTATTAATATTATTAAACCTACGTAGTGTTTGATTGGAGTCTAGTTTATCTTACAAAAATAAATTGCAATTTCACAAACAAGTACCAATGAATTGAATCCATCAATCCGGAATTAAATTAACTGTTCCACAGTATGTAACATAAATACTTTCTATAGAAAAATCAGAATCTGTACTAAATGTAAACAATAAGACTAAGTTAGGGCCCTTATACATTATTGCTGTAAGCTGTTCCGTACTAAACTGCAAAGCCTGTTCATTTGCTCCCATATTAAAAATTGGTTCAGTTTGATGGTCTGAACCACGCCTAAAAAGTGTTTAAAAATCACCCAGTATTCGCGCAAATGAGCGTTTTTACTTTTTTCAATTTAGTTCCTAAAAAACTCGACAGATAGCATGATTATCGCTCCATAGAGACGTAGGCGAGATCCTGTCAAAATAAAGTCAAGACTGTGCCTGCCTTTTTTTAAAGGCCAAGGGATAGAGCCCATACAACCATGTCAGACGTAAATACTTTCATATTTTCGGTTAAAATTATTCGTAAATAATGAAATATTCAATCAAAAGATGTGTTGGCATTTTGTTGAACATCTTTTCCCTCTTTATTATTTTAAAGAAACACTTTTTGAAATTTTGACCTTTATTCGCACAGACTGTATGTAGCTAGTAGTGCCATCTATCGATCCCCTAGAAAACCAAAAGAAAAACGCTCATTGTCGGGAAACAATAAAGACAGTTTCCGAAGCTAAAACTGCAATGAACATTACTGTACGTAACGATACTTCGCGCCGCAATGATGTGTAAGGGCCCTTACAGTATAGTAACATTCCTTTTTTTCACAACGGACGAAATCATTTACCAAAATCTGATGTAGAGTGATTATTTAATCGCCGAAAACATTTCTTCCCGACTCAATTGATAACATTTTATTCTAAAAGTAGCTAGTAACATCAGCAACGTAATTATATTCCAGTAGGACTGCCTAGATGTAAAACAAAACACTACATTTTTGTTTCGTCGTTCGGTTTATTCCATAAAGGTATTACTACGTAAGAGAGACAGTGACAGCTGAGAGAGCGAGATGTACCTAGCGGCATGCCTGTATAATAGAAAGAGATACGTGACGCGAGGCAATAGAACCGTTTTTGGGGATTTGGAGTCCTGGTAAAAATTCGGTTTCTGTGAATAATCGTGATCCTAAAGTGAAATCGTAGATAATTTTGTGAAATATACTAACACTGTTTCATTAAATTATTCACCATTTCACGTTAGATTGAGAATTATACACAGAAATAGAATTTTTACCCTGCCGAGGACTCCAAAAAACGTCCAAAAACGGTTTCATTTGACAACTCATGTCACTTACTCTATTCCGTAAAGGTATAATATCTTTATGGTTTATTCACAAATCATAAAGCTCGCTGTGAAAAGTTCAACCGCATTTGATAATTTACGAAACTTCAGAAATCAAAGAGGCGTTTTCTTAAAAAATAGAACTAGACATTTGGCAATTACTAGATCAGTACTAGATGACATTGCGTCACATAAATACAGGGCTTAGATTAAAAACTTTTCGCTTACGCTGAATACAGGGTGGATTTTTGAGACGGGGCAGCAAGGGCAGGTATCTTAGCCGTTGTAGCTACAGCGAAACGTTCTTAAGAGACTATCCTTAACTTTTTCAGAAATTTTGAACTGCATTCACAGATTTTGAAAAAAATTTACTTGTCAATCTCAGAGTATTTTTCTCAACTTTCCTATTTTAATCATGCTTAGGTAAACATTGTTAAGCAATAAATTTAATACAATTACGGTCGTAATGATTACATAGACGCTAAATTAAGTATTAAATTATAGTTTTTAAGTGGTTAATGGTACCGATTCGGACTGTGACACGACTTAACTTAACAAAATTTATTCCTGTCACTTTCTAAAATAAGATTAAGAAAAGAGACAGAAAACCAACAGCTGACTTTAGTGCTGTCAAAGTGACGTTACACGCCCAAAATAAGATGCCATTATAATGTACGCCATCTTATTTAAAGCGTTTTTGGGCGTGTAACGTCACTTTGACAGCACTAAAGTCAGCTGATGGTTTTCTGTCTCTTTTCTTAATCTTATTTTAGAAAGTGACAGGAATAAATTTAGTTAAGTCGTGGCACAGTCCGAATCGAGGCCAATGTTCGTCAAAATTGACGGGTATACGCCATCTATCGATTTTCTTCCATATTAACCTTAGCTTTATTTAGTTTTTTTTTTGTTAGGGTTTCTATTTTAAAGGCAGATGAAGGCAGTCATATTGGAATATAATAAAGCTCTTTTTTATATCACGGAATTTAAAGAAACACGACAAACCTATGTTAACTGTAACAATCAAGTAAAAATGGATAGTTTTGTTGCATGAAGGTAATAAAATAATGAGACAACTGACAATTTATCCGCAGGATAAATAGGACGTGATTTCAAAAATCTGGAGAAATTAGTTTAAAGTTTATCCTTTATTTTCTTAAAAATGAAAAAAAAAAAACAAAACTAGCAGTGTTTGTATTACTTATTTCATTACAATAAGAAATAAATAAAAAAACGTCTTAAAAATAACAAAATACGTTTGAATCATTGATTTTCGATAGTATTTTATATGGGGGTGTATGGAAGGACCCGACCAGAGTTCATCTGACGCACCCTGGGCAGTCAGCCTCGATAAGACTATTGCTGACTTGCTAATATTTATACTACAGCATGAGTATTGTCATGTGATACAGCTCATGCTGATTGCCGACAAGAAGATTTTTTTTTAGCTTTCCATTGACCCTCAGAAGAAGGATCTCTTTATTCTAAAGCATAGAGCATCAATTTACGATTGTAGTTAGTCTCTTTTATCTTATGACGTTCTTTTCATAGTAGAAGGAGACGGAACTATGTTTGTTTATGCGGCTGTCCACTTCTTTTTTGTGAAAGTGTGTGTGAAAAGTCACCGTAATCATAAGGGCAAATGTCACTTAGTCATCTTTTGTCCATACTACTTGACACCACACACTCAAACACAAACCTAAAAAAGTGGACATTCTGGTATGGCTCCCTCTAGCCTTTAGGTATAATCTCTTTGCATTTACCTAACACGGTGGTAGACCATTTTACATTGTATTTAGTACACGCATATGCTCACAACTATATTCCCGGAGAGGAATTAAATATACCGTATTCAGATCATCCACATTTCATTAGCAGTGCCCAAATTTTCCCTAGCGATCATAAATATCATAATTCACCAAAGTCGAGCGGAGCGGAGATGTGTAAAACCAACCAATAAAAAAGCTTGATTCTGACAAGCGAGGAAAATTTTGCAATTCGATTGGTTAATTTTACACAGCTCTGCTTTTGCGGATACCGCATTGACATACCAAATAATGGACGCCGGTTCCAGTGCGAAATGGTCGAAAAAGTGTGCGAGACTAACCTACACAAACCTAAGTACGTGTAATAATATAAACCAACTAAAACTGATAATACAGAAACTGTTTTAAATTTTGCTTGAATAGTTTTTACCCTTCGGGCACGACATTATATACGTGCGCGTAGTCGGTCGATTAGTAAGTAGTTCTCTTTACGTTTTGATGCTCTTTTGGTTCGGACACTTTAGACCGCGGACCGTCCAAGTTAATCCTACGTCCAGGAGTGCGATTTTTGAAACTCATTCTTTGAACTCAGCAGTTGAAAATTTCAATATTACTATGGAGACGTGCATCTTTCTACCGCTGAGTTGACATTAAAAAATCATACTCCAGGAGTGCGATTTTAGAAAGTCAAATCAGCAGTAGAAAGATGCGTATCTCCATACATTTTCAACTGCTGAATTCAACGTGTGAGTTTCGAAAATCTCACTCCAGGTAGTTGGTAAGTCAATGCTATGGTATACTGGATATTACTACTACATTACCTCCTAGTGATACGAAAGTCAAATAATTAGTTTAATATTGCACTCGGAATGGTATAGGATCAAGATCCATATTCAGGGGAATTTAAATCGCGGATCTACAACATTGATATCAAGCTCATAAAACCCAGAGGTTAAAATGGCTGGTCTCACTGATTAAACCGACATTAAAGTGATTATGTTATGTTACAGTTAACATGGACTTGTAACCTTATGCTATATTAATAAGTTACGAGTTATCTGCTCTCCGGCTTAGGTTTGGGCGGCTTGAATCCCATTATCTTCTTCTTTTTCTTCTCCTTGCTGCTGCCAGATTGGAACACCTTCCAGCTATCCACGCGGTTTTGCCGAGATTCCTGTAAAACATAATAAATATTATTATTATTTGCAAGCTATAACGTCCTGTATTTCAATAGGGAATATAGTCAGAGATATCTATACAAATCTAAACTATTATAAAACTGTAACAGAAGTGTGTCTGTACATTGAAGATATTTACAAAAAAAAAATTATGACTTGGTTTTTACCTGTCCCTGATTCCAAATCACCAATTTTAGGATTTTTTGTCTGTCTGTTTGTTTGTATATTTGGGTGTTTGTTTGTTCGAGCCTCACGCAAAAACTACTGAACCGATTTTGATGAAACTTTTTTTTGTTTGATAGCTTATGATCTGACTTAAAATGTGGTATATAATTTATGTGGACGAAGTCGCGGGTAAAAGAACTATTTTTTTTATTGTGGCTGAGTAAACGCAACAAAATGCATTAAGGGCATTTTTAGATTTTTTTCTGTTTATCAGTTTGTTTCTGCACGCATCACTTAAAAATACTCGATATTGATATTTGGGTGCAGACCTCGTATGTTACTGAGGTGCACTTTGAGTGGGAAGAAGTGCAGCCGTTGTTTAACCATTTTCTTCTTTATATCTTGTTGATTCATAGTTTGAGTGTATGGTGGAGACGTGGGAAGAAAGTCGAGACGCTACTCAGATACCCTGATAGACCTCTGTGATTGGCACAAGATTTGCACGGATGTGATTTGGCACAAGAGCATTTGGCTTAGTTTGGATTAATTATATTTCATCGCAACTTGTTCACGCAATCAAAAGTTATGAATATTTAAAATTTCTTGTTTAAAAGAAAAGGCATACAATTTATAACAATGTTACACAATCAATTTTCGCCTTTTCTAAAGATCCGGCCAGCCCCGCTCAGCTGCTTTGCTTGTTATAAAAAGCAAATAAGCTCCGTTAATAGTACATTACTGCAGCGGCCAGCAACAGAGGCATTGATGGACGAACGTGTAAATGTGGGCCGAGGCGAAGCCGAGGCACACATACGTAAGTCCATCAATGCCTAGTTGTGGCCAAGGCTTGTATAGTACTTTTCTCAAACAATTCGCGGAAATTAGAACAGTAAATTTTCTCAAATAATTCGCGGAAATTATAACTCTTTTCAAAATCAACGACGAACATCGAACAACAATTAGTTTTTTTTTCAATAAACAGCTTTCTATTTGAAAGCCAGTTCGAAATTTAAATAAAACCTTTGATAAGTTACCTCCTTGGTCGCCATGCTTCGGAGATAAAGATCGTTCCATTTTAAAATTACACGACAGATATGAGTTTACTATGTAATTTATTTGGCCGCAAAACACGACAGATATGGATTTTCATACAAACATTGCCGGCCGCTGCGCGCATGTAGTTGGCCAGTACAGCAATTTCGATTTATCTCGAAGAAGGTTGTCAAAATAATGCTCACATTTCCAAGCATGTTTGAGAAATAGTACTTTTCTCAAACAATGCGCGGAAATTAAAACAGTAAATTTTCTTAAATAATTCGCGGAATTTAAAACTCTTTTCAAAATCAATGACGAACAACGAACAACAATTTTTTTTTTTTCAATAAACAGCTTTCTATTTGCAAGCTAGTTCGAAATTTAAATAAAACCTTTGATGAGTTACCTCCTTGGTCGCCATGTTTCGGAGAAAAAGATCGTTCCATTTTTAAATTACACGACAGATATGAGTTTACTATGTAATTTATTTGGCCGCTAAACACGACAGATATGGATTTTCATACAAACATTGCCGGCCGCTGCGCGCATGTATTTGGCCAGTACAGCAATTTCGATTTATCTCGAAGAAGGTTGTCAAAATAATGCTCACATTTCCAAGCATGTTTGAGAAAATATAATTACCTACTTTATATATATAATAGCACTACAGTCGCGCGTTTTGTATTTGTATGAATTTGACAGCGAAGCGCTGGAGCCGCGCTACCGCGGCGCGCTCTTTGTGGCATATTTGAAGGCGCCCTGAGGCCCCTTGCTGTCTTAAGTCTTACATACATAACTGACGACCGGTCGTAGGCCCGGTTTACAGCCGTCTGTATCGGCATACAACCGTCTCGGAACAAGCGGTTTAGTGGTGCAAATATACAGAATGTTTGATTTCTGGATGGACACGTCTGACATTGAAATCAGGAAAAAAACATTTCTCTAAAGCAGGCACTCCACTCTCACGAGAACTTTCAAGGAAAATTACTACGGCCTATGACGCCACGAGAACAATGAAGGGCATCCACACTCTCGTTCTCGGATGTTCTCGGCGAGAATGTAGTGCCCGCATAATAATATTATTATAAACTAGAGTTAACCCGCGACTTCGTCCGCACAAATTATATACCAGATTTTAAGTCAGATCATAAGCTATCAACCAAAAAAAAATGTTCATCAAAATCGGTTCAGTAGTTTTTGCGTGATGCTCGTTCAAACAAACAAACAAACACACAAACAGACGGACAAAAAATCCAAAAATTAGTGATTTATAATCAGGGACACCTAAAAACCACATAGTAACTTTTTTTTTGTAAATATCTTCAATGTCAGACACACTTCTGTTACAGTTTTATAATAGTTTAGATTGGAACTGTTTGTGTTTGCTTCACATATTACATAGATACATATTTGCGTCAATATGATCTTTTTACCTACATTATCTATGGGCCACAACTTTTGTTTGATTAAGGGTCAGCGCACACCCAGCGTAGAACTGCTCGCGCATGCTCGAGCATGTTCTTTGCAGTCGCGCACACCTAGCGGCAAAATCCGCCGGCGGCAGCGGCGGAGCATGCTCGCGCGTGTTCGAACAGTCTCGCGGATGCTCCCGTGTTGCTACAGTTGACGTAGTGAATTTTGCGTTGTGTTTACAATATTTTATAGTAAAGACGTGCGATAACAACAATTTTAAAGTATGGTAGACTGGGATTTGGTAATTATTGGGTTACTAGCAAAGGAAGAGGAGCAAGAAGAGCATATCAATAAGATGAAAAGAGGCAAGAAAGATGTACTTATATTTGGGAAATACTACGCCTTGTGCTGTGCTACGGTTTAAAGTTCTAGGGACAGTTATTTTATGGCTAGGTACTATAAAATGAAATATGAACAATTTGAAAACCTACTAAATCTGCTTTGACCTTTTAGATTTTCTTTGTATTTTCAAAAAGAGTTCGATTATTATATAATATTATCTGTAGTAAATTTCCCTTTTCGGGCTAAAGTAGTTAAAAAATATGCTAGATTTAGTCCGAAACCGGCCGAGGCGGCAACACTTACGACGGATCGCAAGCATCGACACGGGCGTATGCTCGAACATGCTCGAGCATGCGCGAGCATGCTCGCGACTGCTCCCGTCGCCGCGAGGAGCATACGCGAGCATACTCGAACAGACGCTGAAGGGATTTAATCACTTGCAAGCTATTTTCGACTTTATTTCAATGGGAATAGAGTTCATTATCAATTGAATCAATGAAATCTGCTCGCGCATGCTCGAACAGTTTTACGCTGGGTGTGCGCTGACCCTAAGATGTCGAAAAAAAAATAGACAATGTAGGTACCTCAAAGTTCTTAGCCCACTCTTTCTCAAGGGAAACTTGCTCTTCTTGGTCTATTTCTGCCTCACGTTTGCGTTTCCTCTCCTCCATATCACGAGTTTCTAGATGCTGTCTCTTTCTCTCCATATCAGCAAATAACTGGAAATTACAAAAACAAGACATTCATTAATACTGCTCAATGACCTTGGATTAACTAGATACAGCAGCACCAGGTTTATAAGTCTCACCGATGTACCTGCACATTTGACAAATTTTAATAGTGTGCAAAATGATATTGACCACTGGGCTGCGTTCAGAACCTACACCCTATGTGCACCCAGAGTGCACCCCGAGCGCAACTTTTCGCACTAAGGCGGCCTGTCCATTGAAGCTCGCGAGCTTCAATGGACAGGCAGCCTAAACGCCGTTCAGAGCCTCGGTGAAAGACGTTTTACCATAGAGCGAGTTGAAAAAAGAACCGCATACAAAGGTCGTGAACGCAGCCCTGAACCTGACCTTCAATTCCTTGCCGCTATTAGCTAATGTTTTTCGCGCCCTTTTCGCTGCTATCCGGCTTTGCACCCTTTGATCTTTGATTACTAAATGACTTAAGGTTTAGACGGGGACTCGGGTCTGCTCTGCGCAAACGAAGATTGACTAGCGGAATTATTTTCCTGGTCGTACAGTGCACACCTAACTCTACAAGTGTCACCGACCCGCCGACAATGTCGCCAACTTAGTCGGCGGGTTCGGTGTGGGTAAGACATTGTCGCCGGGTAGCTAAGACGTGTGCATATCGCCGACATGGCCTTATCCACACCGAACCCGCTCGGTGTTTAGACACCTTACCTTCTAATCAGAGAGAGGCAGACCAAGGGAGTCTTCCAATTTATTGTTGTACCTGGTACGCGACGCGGGGCCAATGAGGTGGGTGGAAGTAAGTTAATGGCAGATTGCAATGTTCGATTCAAACTTAATGAAAATTAGTTGCTTACGTCTCTCTCTCTCTCTCTCACACCCGTTCTCACTGCCTTCTACTCGCTCGCAGACAGGCTAACTTCCGAGTCGCCATTAAGTTTGCATCGAACTGTAACTTGCTATAAGGTATTTTCAAGCCGCCAAGAAAACTTCTGGCTTGCCATACTGATTAGCCAAGACGAGCGTGTCTTACGATCAGGGTCACTAAATGGCAAAAATCCTAATATAATCTAGTATTATTATGTACACACGGCGACAGATCAACCTACCCATAGTTGAACTCTATGTTCATGGACATAAGGTCGAACTATGGGTAGGTTGATCTGTCGCCGTGTGTACGATGCCGATTTAAAGCTCATACAAAAATGTATGGGCCCGCCGTCGGTCGCCGTCGGCAAATGTGTTTCAACCTACGTCTCAACGTAGCGTAGGTCTCAACCCTCATTCGAAAAGGTAATTGATTACCAAAGTCACAGATAATAATTATACTATACTAGCTGAAATTACGCAACACCGGCCAGTGCACATCCTTGTATGGGTGATAGTCTTACTTAGTAACCACACATCACACACACATCCCATCCCATCTTCGATGGGATGTACAGATAGTATAGACGGGATTCAAACCCACACTCTTCCAAACCGGGGAAGTGCGTTATCCAATTTCGCCACCGAGCCAACTGCTCACGAGACCGAATTGAATTTAATTTGATTACTTTTTTGGTCACACAAGTTCTCGAATGAGCCATTAAAAAAGTAAAAGTAGTTCCAAATGGCTCGATAGATGGCGTTGACAAAACATGGATGCGCGACCTTGTAGATAATAAAATACAAATAAAATAGTAAAATGTTTGTTTCTAAGTAAGTAGAAAGACTGCCTCCGTGGTCTAATGGTTAAGAGCATTGGGCTCTCGACACGGAGGTCGTGGGTTCGATTCCCACGGGGGACACTTAGTGATATGTCACTTTGTGCGTTTTGTCTCAGTTGGTTAGGACATTGCAGGCTGAATCACCTGATTGTCTGAAAAGAAAAATGATTCCGTGCTTCGGATGGCACGTTAAGCCGTTGGTCCCGGCTACTATCTCTGGTGGTAGTAGTCGTTACATAAAAACCACGTCAGAGGCCGTAAGGCGGTCTGAAAAAACTCTGACACCAGGGCTCTGCCCACACGATAAGAAGAAGAAGAATCCCATCGAAAATGATTTGATACTACTTCAGACAAGGAACGCTTCGCTAGGACAAGTCTAAGATTGGTCTTAGATTCAGGTTCTTCCAAACAGTCCAAAAGTCTGCATCGTCTTAAGTCTTTGAAACTACTGAAAGGTCTGAACATTTTCAGCTTCTAGTAAATATATAAAAAGGAAACGGAGAGGATGAGGAGACCATGGAGCATATCCTGTGTGACTGTGATGTCTTGGCGGCAAAGCGCATGTACCTCCTCGGTGATGGATATCCAAAACCGGGAGACCTAAGGCTTCTTCCCCTCAATGGTATTGGCTCCTTCATTGACCATGTATTTGAAGGGTGAAGTAAGCAAAAAGTATTGGGGCTAACACAAAAGATCCCACTGGGTCGAAGTGTTGCTGGCTTGCCAGCCCCCACAATAAGATAAGATAAATATATAAAAAAATATCTATCTATAAATATAATACCAAATGAAAAGTTGTTGAAGAGGTTTTAACTCAGACTCTTACCTTCATAGTCATAACATAAACTGCATGTTTAAATTTTAACGGGTCATCTTCTGGAATACCTTCTGCAAGCCGTCCATCTTTCTTCATCTTCTTCCGCTTTTGTTCAATCTGAAAATGATATCAAATAAACTTATCACTGCACATACATACACACACTGTAATTTTTTATTATATCACTGATTACTTCGAAAATCTGATTTAATTTAGAGTGAATACTATTTTGTTGTATTACATACAACGGTCCCATAGACTCTATAGGGCATTATGGTGCGGGACTGGTGAAGAGAGCTTGCAATTGATTCAATGAAATGGCAGTTCGATTCCTAGCCTGTACCACTGAGTTCTATGAAACTTATGAGGTTATATTTGTCATTATCACTAGCTATCCATGACTTTGGGATTAGCACTCTGGTGTTGTTACTATTCAGGGCAAATGATTGCTCAATTTGCCCATTAAAGAAATTAATAGTATTTTGATTGCACCTAATTAGTTAAAGCACAACTTGTGACTGACTGACAGACAATGCACAGTTTAAACTGCTGAAGATAGAAACTTGAAATTTTGAATTTATGTTCTAAAGAGGACGTAGGGGTGCAATAAGAGGATTTTTCGAAAATCTACCCTAAAGGGGTAATCCACGCGGACGAAGTCGCGGGTCAAAAGCTCGTACAATATAAAACATCCCGTTAGGTAGGTTTTTGAGCAAGCCGGCCACATTATTGCAGAACTAAGAGGTAGGTAAATTAGGAGACACGTGGGTCCCAACTGGATGCAGAGGGCGAGGGACAGAACATCATGGAGAAATATGGAGGAGGCTGGTCAAGGGCTGTAATTGATGGATGAGGTAGGTCATTACGTCATTAGCAACAAATGCGTTAAGATTGTTGCATTTTGATAAATTATTATGGAATATTACCATATGATCAGTGCGTTCCTTTGCTTCTTGATAAATGTCCAAACACTTCTTTCTTGTATCATCATTTTCTAAAGTTTTCCATGCTCTGTTTATCAATTCAAAGGCTTGTTGAGCTCGTTCTGGATCATCCTGTAATTAAAATTGTTTTATTGTATATTATCTAAGAACATTAATGGAAATAAGTCTGAAAAACTATCAAATATCTTTACTGAAACTAGCATTCAACAATCATGACATTCCATCCACAATACTTTCAGCCAGCAAAGTTTACGAGTGCCATCAATATGACAGTTATAATTTTAAGAATGGAGTATCTACTTTTCTTCCTTCATACAAATCTGAAGTTGTATTTGCAGTACCATGTATTGGGAAACTAATTCTTTTTTCAGGCTCTTAGCCAATAGCTTAAAATAAGTATAACAGAAAAAACTAACTATTAAAATAATCTGTGATGAGCCCAAAAGGACTATTAATAAAAATGTTAGTAGCATCTAGGGTTGAGTGTGATGTCTGTAGTATGTCTGCAGTATTTACAGACTCTCCCTAAATTGTCCTATATTTTTTTCTCAACCGTTCCTTACCTAAGTCCTGCTGCAACTGGCCATCTCACGGTATGCATTCCTTCCATCTGCGGATAAAAGCGAAATATTGACGGGTGTAACCGTCTAAACTAAACAAACGAAGTCCTCCTAAATTATCTTTAATACATTTAATGTTTACTGAGGAATAAGTGAAAGAGGATGTTCTAAATTTCCTCACTGATAATGTCATGCCATTGCAATGCCATTCACACCAGAAGATTTCACTATAAAATTACAATTTTATTTGTAAAACTTTGTAATAAGTCTGAACTTGAACTGTGATGTATCAAAGGTGTCCAATGTCTAGATAACTAGTTATAACTAGTAAATAGCACATCATGAGCAAGATATTTATTTTACAAAGTGCCATCTTCAGAGTGAAATTGATATCATTAGCATCCTTTTAAAGTAAGAGTCTACCCATCAACCTGAACAACTTTTACTACGAGAGCAAACTGATTGGAGCAAAAAAATTGTCTGTTGCATACATTTTGAGTAGAGTAGGCATAACAGTTTAGTACGGAACAGCAGATTTTTTTTGCTCTAATCGGTTTGCTCCCATAGTAAAAGTTGTTCAGTTTGATGGGTAGATTCTTAGTTTAAAAGGATGCTAATGATATCAATTTCACCCTGTATATCTAATACTGACAACACAACACAACTGAAACTGTGCATCTAGATGTGCATATGAAAAACCAAAAATCTCCAAAACCAAAGCTAGCTGATCTGGACAAACCTCTGTCTTGATGTGATATCATTAAGAGAATGGAGAACTGTAAACTAAAATCTTCCACTTGGAGTCATTTAGACACTTAGCTGCCATTTCATACAAATGGGAAAAATTTACAAGAGGTAAGCATGTGCGATACTGAGTGAGTGTGAGAAAGACAGGAATATGCCATTGCCTACATTTTCTGCCACGCTTCCTGCCAGAGGGGGTGAGGTTAAAATTGGTGGAGGGCAGGGAGTGTCTCTGTACTGATTGTAGTACTAAATACTCTTTCTTATACCATGCTTCCGGGGTCCAGCCAAGTTGAATTGATTGACCCACTTATCTGTCTGGGTGAAGTCTATGCATAAGGTTGTCAATCCTAATGTAATTTGGCTGGACTTGCAGCCCAATGCCAAAGTGTAAGAAATATAAACCCCATAATTTAAGTATTATGAATGTTTTTATGCAACAAATAGAAAAATGTTCTCCAATTTACCTGATTTATCACTTTATCACTCAACAAAGTTCAGATTTATTAAAAAGTTTTCATTAACCTGCTGTTTTGTTTTGTATAGAATTTCAGCCCCACTTAGACATCAGACGATCCGGAGTAGACAATATTGGTCAGTAACAAAAATGGATGAGTACGGAATCAAACAACCCAAGGCCCGTAATAACAAAACAAACTCCGACCACCAATAAACACATTAATGCTCATGATCAATGGTCTGCTAACACCACTGAAATGCAATAAGAACATCCTGCTAGGCTGGTTGTTGAGCATATTATGCTCATGACTATATTCCCTGACTATATCCACATTTCACTAGTAGTACCGAAAGGCTCAACTGTACAATGCGTGCCGGCGAGTTCAGGGTTCATAATTTTTTTCCAAATAGGTCTTTTTATAACTTAGCTATATATACGAATTTTCAAATTGCGGAAATTTATAGTTTTCGAAATAATTTTTTTTGAAATTAGACAAATTTCATACTAAATTGGTCATCTCAATGCAAAATACTTAGTTTTCGAGATAAAATATTTTTTTTAAGTTACGGTGGCGGAGGCTGGTCGCCGCATCCAACTCGGTTGGTTAGGTTGCGAGGAGCGAAGCAACAAGCATGTTAGGTTTCTTGTGACCACAGCGCAAAAGCCGAGCGAGCGGAACGCGGCAGCGGTCGGCGAGTGCCAGAACCGAATTGCTAGGTACTGTTAGGATAATCGCCGTATCCAACTCAAAAGCTTGCCATAGATTCGATGTTAAAAAAGATTTTTTTTAATGCCCGACATGCTCTTTTAGACAAAATTGTATGAGATTTGGTGAATTTCAAAAAATCATATCTCGAAAACTATTTTCCGCAAGTTGAAATTTCGTATTTAGCTTAACTATAACAAGACCTTTTTGGAAAAAAAAATATGAACCTAAGATGACACTCTGACCTGGATTGTTTGTTGTCTACGCAGGGGCTTTACTGAAGTAAAGTTTTAGAAAGTAACATTTTAACAATTTCTAAACAAAACAATACAGCAACACATTTTTATCGAAATAAAAGTAAAACGATCAAATTCGGTTGAAACTTCTCACTAACCATATTCTTATCAGGATGCACCAGTATGGACAACCTTCTGTACTTCTTCTTGATCTCGTCGAGTGTACTATCGGGTTCAACTTGCAACACTTCGAAAGGGTTTAGGTTAAAATAAGTTGAACCTGGACGTAAGAGCCTATCTATTTGTTGTTTTGGAGTCAAAACCGAATCACGTTTCTCGATTTCTTTGACCTGGAATTTTATAAAATCATTATGTTACCAGCTAACAACTACATATAGAAATACATCCGATAGTAGGAACTATTGTGAAATAAAAGAAAAGGATGACTTGTGGGGATCGTGGTTACAAAACACACCTCTGTATAAAACTCGTCAAACGACGTCTCCTTCGCTGTAGATGCTCCAGAAGACATTTTGATGATATTTATACCTAATAACTTAAAATAACACTTAGGAAATAAGGTGAAATTCCGTATTATTCCTTCATAAATCACCAATATCGAATATATCAACAACACCCACACGACAACGAAACGACGCCATTATGATTTTTTTATTTTTTATTAAAATTCTTCCTCTCGGAAAGGCAAGGAGATCGCAACCATACAGCCATTGACTTCAGCTTATGACATTTTTGCAAGGATTTTAGAATCATAAAGGATGCCTATCCTTACAAGCATGGAAACAAGAAAATTCCTTCCTTCTTTCGTACGTCTCCGTCGTCGATATTTCCATAGACGAAGAATTTTTCGCGTATTTCCATCGTTTTTGTGTCCCTTTCTATCAGAACGAAAATTTAAACGAAACCATAAAGATATTATACCTTACGGAATAGAGTAAGTGACTTGAGTTGAGTTGTCAAATGAAACCGTTTTTGGACGTTTTTTGGAGTCCTCGGCGGGGTAAAAATTCGATTTCTGTGTATAATTCTCAATCTAACGTGAAATGGTGAATAATTTAATGAAACAGTGTTAGTATATTTCACAAAATTATCTACGATTTCACTTTAGGTACACGATTATTCGCAGAAACCGAATTTTTACCAGGACTCCAAATCTCCAAAAACGGTTCTATTGCCTCGCGTCACGTATCTCTTTCTATTATACAGGCATGCTGCTAGGTACATCTCGCTCTCTCAGCTGTCACTGTCTCTCTTACGTAGTATAATACCTTTATGAACGAAACCTTTTTATTTTTATTTTTGTCGTTGGATTAGAAAGGAACAAAGTAACATCGAAAAATATCATAAAGGTATCGTAGGTAGGTATGGTAGGTAGGTATAGAGGAACTGACAGCTGAGAGAGATGTACCTAGCGGCGCCACTGTATAATAAAAAGAGATACGTGACGCGAGGCAACAGAACCGTTTTTGGGAACTTGTCAGCACAATCGACTGGGTAAATATTCGTGCTCTGTGAATAATTAGTGAATCTAAAGTGAAGTCGTAGATTATTTTGTGAAATATACTAACACTATTTCATTAAATTACCTACGATTTCACGTTAGATTCACAATTATACACAGAAGTGCGATTTTTGAAAATCATACGAGCGAATTGGCAGTAGAAAGATGCATAATCTCCATAGTAATTTTGACATTTTCTACTGCCAAGTCGCTCGTATGATTTTCAAAAATCGCACTTCAGAACTCGAAGTTTTAGGGTGCCGATAAGTGCCGACAAATTCACAAAAAACGGTTTCATTTGACAACTCATGTCAGTTACTCTATTCCGACACGTATAATAACTTTATGAAAAATATCGAAAACAACGACGGGAATTTACGAAAGAAGAACGATCATTATCGACCACCAAGGAGTATTTATCGTGTTTCATCGGTCGTTAGGCAGTCTGTACTCCAAGGTATAAACAAAACCTAAGCCAGCTTCCTGATACCTACGCACGCTTATTTTGGTTTTGCGTAGCTTGATGCTTACGGGCAGTGCTTATAGTATAAGAGATAAGTGTACTTTTTGCAACCATAAGCAGCAAGGCTGATTCAGTGTTTATAGGGTGTAGAGCATCTCTGTGATGGGGTTGACGTCGGTCTGCCTGCATATCGTCAGTCGGTTTAGGAGATACAGCCGTTCAAAGGTGAGTTATGGGTGCAAAAAACGGCCGATCAGCAGCAAGGCTGATCGTATGATACTATTGTAATATGCACTGAGGCTATGTGAACAGTACAAAAACTGACGTGGTTCATCAGTCGGTTTAGGAGATACAGCCGTTCAAAGGTCAGTTATGTGTGCAAAAAACGACCGATCAGCAGCAAGGCTGATCACAGGATACTATTGTAATATGCACTGTAGCTAAGTGAACAGTACAAAAACTGACATGATCCGTCAGTCGGTTTGGTAGGTACAGCCGTTCAAAGTTTCAAAAATTAATGGTAATAAAAAAAAAAATCATCTCCCGAAAGATCATAGGATATTATTTTAATATGCACTGTAGTTATGTGAACAGTAAAAAAACTGACATGATCCGTCACTCGGTTTAGTAGGTACAGCCGTTCAAAGTTGCAAAAATTAATGGTTACAAAAAAATAATGATGTTCCGAAAGGATGATTGTAGGATATTATTCTAATATGCACTGTAGTTATGTGAACACTAAAAAAACTGACATGATCCGTCACTCGGTTTAGTAGGTACAGCAGTTCAAAGTTGCAAAAATTAATGGTTACAAAAAAATAATGATCTCCCGAAAGGATGATTATAGGATATTATTGTAATATGCACTGTAGTTATGTGAACACGATAAAAACTGAGATAATCCGTCACTTGGTTTAGTAGGTACAGTCAGCAGCAATAAGTTGCATACACTTTTGTTCTACGCCGCAGTACTAAAGTGTATAATAACTTATTGCTGCTGACTGTACAGCCGTTCAAAGTTGAACAAATTAATGTTTATAAAGATTTTATGACTACCGGAAAGCCTGATCATATGAAAGTATTGTCATATACGCACTATACGCAGTAGATATGTAGACACTATTAAAACTGACATCATTGTCTAACAATTCACCGGTTATAAACGCTAAAATGAAAAAAAAAACAACGGGTGGCACTCCGGTAGAAGTGAAAAATTGATCACTAACGTTGTGCATTTTTGATATTTTGCAAAGGTTAGGGAATAATTTCGCGCAAATTGCTTTAATTATCAGTATGAAAGTATTTATGAGGTAAAATAAAATATTCTTTTATTTGCGCTACCGAACACAAACATGACAATTTATGCCGCTTAAACGAAACAGCAGAAACAGGTATACATTTTCGAGTTCGGTGACAACTCGCCAGTAAAAAATCTCGCCTTGCGGCGAGTTGCCACTCTTTAGAAATAGGAGGACATGTCGCAGAAGGGGACATGTCACCTTCAACACAGGGCGAGTTCGGCATTCAGAAAAAAGGTAGACCCGCCCAGATTTGTGAAAAGGGCAAATTATAAAGGGGGAGGGGTAGGTAGGTCTGTAGGTATGTATGCAGGTAGCTAGGTTTGTAAGTATGTTTGTTATGTAGGTAGGTATGTAGGTATGTATGCAGGAAAATATGTAGGTAGGTATGTAGGTATATAATGTAGGTAGGTATGTATGTAGGTAGCAGTGTGGGTGTGTGTATTCGTTAATTTAAGTAACGATTTAAAAGTTTACCATGTCATTCTAAATTAATCCAAGAATCCACCGAAAACCTGGGCTGAAAACACACCTCCACAAACACCCCCCCCCCCCTCCCCTCCTTCCCTCCCGCATACACTCATGAACGAACGCACACGTCTGACTGAATCACATGGTTGCTTTCTTTAACTCTTTAGTTACTAAATCGTTTGCTCCTAAATTCGATATAATGAAGGTACGCGTGGACTCCGAACATCCCAACTAGGGTTGCCAACTTTTTTTAGACCAAAAAATATAGTAGATCGGGGAAAAATAAGAAAAAATATAGTATTTTTCGAATTCGTTAATTTAAATTTTTTCAAAAAGGTTTTGTTTGCTACTTTTTGGTTTGAATTTTTAATTTATTGGTTTTTATTTTTAGGGAACAATCATTTTTTATTTAATATTCGTTATAGAAAATAATGCATCCTGTAAACGCAGAAGTCGCTGGATTCGATACAGAAATAATATAATAAAAAAAAAAAAAAAAAAAAACTGACTTTAGGAAAACTTGTTGTCACTTTTCAATAGTATATTTAGTAGAAAATTGTTTATGGAACAAATTGTGTTGAAGAGAAAGAAAATTGTTAAAATAATGTTAAGTAATTGGTCATTTTTATTGGACCTAAGTACCAATATATTTAAATTCTCTATAAATTATTTGCTCATCAAAATATAGTAGTTTTGCCTACTATATATTTTTCTCAGAATTATAGTAGTAGGGCCCCTAATATAGTAAGATACTATATTATATAGTAGGGTTGGCAACCCTAATCCCAACCAATGATATCTAATGCATCTTGAACTTTTTTGTTTCTCAATCAACCGATTGCTTCCAAAACCTGAGGGTCCGTGTGGACACCGAACATGAATCCAATGTCAGATTTGAGAAAAGTGGCCGCCATCTTTAACTTTTTGTTTATCGACCGATTGCTTCCAAAATCGATGTCTGGGGGTTTCTGTGATCTTTTAACACGAATCTGACGTCAGATATAAGAATAATCATATAATATAATATGATTATTCTTATATCTGACGTCAGATTCGATATTATATTATAAATAAATAAATAAGACCGCATAAGACGGTATTGTTATTAATTATTAACAATCCCAGGATCGTTTCGAAGACCCGGGATGGCTGAAATATCGCTATTAGAACTTGGTCGTGGTCGAGGTGTTCAAATGAACAACTCGAACAACATTAACAACTCGAACAACATGAAAAACTCAGGCAACATAAACAGCTCTGACGATTTGGTCAACTTATACAATGTTGTCAGAGTTGTCCAAGTTGACCAAGTTTTTCATGTTGTCCGAGATGTTTTGTTGTCGAAAGTACTTAATTGGACAACATGAACAACTTGAACAAGTCAAATCATTTGACCGAGTTGTCCGAGTTGTCCAAGTCGACCGAGTTGTTCATGTTATGCAAGTTATTCTACCTACTGTTGACTACCTACGAGGTATGCTCGGATCATATCTAACTACCAAAAAGGATAGACTAAGTTTTCACTCCAAAATTTCCTTCGGCACAGTCCTCGGTTGTGTTGTGCCCCTTGATTTTTTCAACGTAATCGTAACTCACCTCTCTCTGCTAGCAGTGATTAAGACTACGGTTTACGTTAGTATATACATGTATATAATTATTCTTTGACTACGAGTAGTATGTTCCTTGATAACTACTGACGGACTGACATAATTAGCATGTCAGTTTAACAGTACTTACATAGCTACACCACATAATCAGCCTTTTATTAGAGATCGTTATTCTTTTGCAACCATGAGCTTTGAACGACTGTATGTAATCTGATTGACGAATCATGTTCATTACAAGCACAACATAGCATAGTGCTTTTGACTATATTCCCCGAGGGGATAGTCAGAGATACAAATCAGGAAGATATCAAAGAGATAAAACTCTGAACACTCACTTTTCAATACTAGTACCTAACGAAACTCATAACCACTAAACTACTTCTAATAATTTTTAGCAGCAAGTTTCTTTTTAACTAGGGGTAATAACTGTTAAACTGACCGACATTATCATGCCAGTTTAAATAGTGTTAACATAGCTACTGCGTATAGTAACTACAGTGCATATTACAATAATATCCTATGATCATCCTTTCGGGAGATCATTATTTTTTATTGTAATAATTAATTTTTGCAACTTTGAACGGCTGTACCTACTAAACCGACTGACAGATCATGTCAGTTTTTGTACTGTTCACATAACTACAGTGCATATTACAATAATATCCTATAATCATCCTTTCGGGAGATCATTATTTTTTTTCACCATTAATTTTTGCAACTTTGAACGGCTGTACCTACTAAACCGAGTGACGGATCATGTCAGTTTTTTTACTGTTCACATAACTACAGTGCATATTACAATAATATCCTATGATTATCCTTTCGGGAAATCATAATTTTTTTTATTACCATTAATTTTTAAAACTTTGAACGGCTGTACCTACCAAACCGACTGACGGATCATGTCAGTTTTTGTACTGTTCACTTAGCTACAGTGCATATTACAATAGTATCCTATGATCAGCCTTGCTGCTGATCGGCCGTTTTTTGCACACATAACTGACCTTTGAACGGCTGTATCTCCTAAACCGACTGATGAACCACGTCAGTTTTTGTACTGTTCACATAGCCTCAGTGCATATTACAATAGTATCATACGATCAGCCTTGCTGCTGATCGGCCGTTTTTTGCACCCATAACTCACCTTTGAACGGCTGTATCTCCTAAACCGACTGACGATATGCAGGCAGACCGACGTCAACCCCATCACAGAGGTGCTCTACACCCTATAAACACTGAATCAGCCTTGCTGCTTATGGTTGCAAAAAGTACACTTATCTCTCGTAATATTAGCTGCGCGCGGCCGCCGGCGCGCCGCGCCGCGTCGGTAACGTGCAAATGGAACACCTTTATTCATTAGTGATAAGATTGCCGCTGCGAGCAAATAACCCTAATCTGTGGTATCATTCCGATTTATTTAATTCTTAGTTTAATTCCTAGACTTTCTGGCCAAGCAAAGAATAATAAAATTATAAATAACATAATGTGCTTGGGCAGCATGTCTGCTTGGCTGTATGGGCTAGATCCCTTTCCCTTGAAATTTATCAAAAAGAAAAAAAAACAACTATTAATCAGTGTTGCCACCTTACTACTTTCAGCGCTAGATCTAGCGCTTTTAATTTTGATGATTGATCATGATCACGCTCCTTACTTTTAGCTCTATTCACATTACGACGCGACGGGCGGGCGCGAATGGAGGACTGAGGGTACAATGTAAAATAATACCAATTTCAATACCGATAGAGTTTACAGAGAAAGCTCCGTGTGGCTCCATCTACCGCCCGTGGGGCCCGTATGTGCGCCCCGTCCTCTCTGTCAGCTCGTCAGCTCTATCGGTATTGAAATAGGTATTATTTTACATTGCAACCTCCGCGCCCGTCCGCACCCGCACCACAGATTACTTAATAGTTACTACTGTAACAGATACTGATACCGTAACAGATGAGATACTGCACTTGATTTCGAACTTTGCGCTTCAAGAACGAAAACTAAAATGCGCCTTCTCAATGAGCGACAGTCCGCCTCTTGTCAACATCTTGCAAGATGCAGTTGTCAAAGGTAATTATCGCAGCTGTCAAACGGGAGAGACGGGACACTACCCGCACGTCGTAATGTGAATTGAGTTTTTTCGTTATTACCTACTTAAGTATTGCGCTTACCGAACTACTCCGGTTTAAATTTAGGAAACCGTATCTATCCGTGATCTTTTAAAATACACGACCTAGGTACCTACCTACCTACCTATTCAATAGGGATCGAGCATGGTGTGAAATTGACTTCCTCGCATTTAGGTCTATTTAGGTAGGTACCTACAACATATTATTTGTTTTCGGAAGGTATCGACCCTATCGCATGCTCGCGCCGGCCCAAGGTCACTAGACCGGACTCGTTCAGGTACAGGCAGTGTCATGCCTGAAGTGCGATTTTTGAAAATCACGCGAGCGACTTAGCAGTAGAAAGATGCATAATCTCCATAGTAATTTTGACATTTTCTACTGCCAAGACGCTCGTATGACTTTCAAAAATCGCACTTCTGTGCTGTGACTGGAGCTTCATTATAAGCCAGGGAGGGGGCAACCGACGACCGACACGCGACGCGACTAGTACTAGTATAGGTTGAACTATGATAAACTGATAGCATATTGTGGTCAAAACATGACCATAGGATAGTGTGTATTATTTAAGAGAATCAAATACGAATGCTTAATTATGAAGTGCTATTATTAATTTTACAAGGGACCTACGAATGAGCGTTTTTCTTTTCTTTTTTAATTTTAGTTCCTAAAAAACTCGACAGATGACATGATTATCGCTCCATAGAGACGTAGGTAGGTGAGATCCTGTCAAAATCATGTCAAGACTGTGCCTGACTTTTTTTTAAAGGCCAAGGGATCGAGCCCATGCAACACTGTCAGACGTACACAGTTTCATATTTTCGATTAAAATGATTCGTAAATAATGAAATATTAAATCAACAGATGAGTTGGCATCTTTTTGATCATCTTCTCCCTCTTTATTATTTTAAAGAAACACATTTTGAAATGTTGACCTTTATTCTCACAGACCGTAACGCCATCTATCGATTCACTAGTAAAGCAAAAGAAAAACGCTCATTGCCTGATATAAATTGACACATACTAGTCGTTCACTTCGAGTTGGCCGCTACCTCCCTTCCCGCTTCCCCGCACCGCACCCCTAAGAGACCCTAATAAACGCAATTTAATAACCTTTAGCAACGCAACCACATACGGCACATCCGTCCCGGTCACTAAGATCGCTTTTAATTTAAAAATGTTATTTGCCTTTTATATTATTTTTTGTCGACGGGACCAATTAATGTGCCTGTGAGGAAATTTTGTAACGGTCATCGACGGCCAACTGGTCGTGAACGGGTAGTACCTACAGATTGGAGTCGGAACGACTGATAAGACTAAGGCTGAGATTCAGAGACGATTTTTTAAGTCATAGTTCGAACTAAGTAGGGTCAAAATGTATGGATTTTGACATACGGGAGTTCGAACTAAGACTTAAAAAACGTCTCTGAATCTCAGCCTAAGACTATTTTAGAGAATTAGAAAAGACTATTTAGGTATGTGATGTGATAAGGATTTAGCGCCGAATCTAACGCTTTTTCGACCGACGAAAATTTTGCTAGCGCTTTCTTCAAAGTTTTAGCGGTCAATAATTTTTTTGAGTTGGCAGCACCCTGATTTATATTATATTTATTTTTTTATCGTGTCGTCCGTGTCGTCGTATAGGTAGGTATTTTATTTATTTGTTGAGTTTCAACGGTAATTTTGATTATTTGTTGTAGGTAGGTCGGTACTAGGTACCTAGGTATTTAAATTTTTGAAGAGCATCCTAAGATTGCACTCTGACCCATTTTTTTTTTGTAAGATTTGTTATTTGGAACATAATAGGTTAGGTGTGAGTAGCTCTATTCACATTACGACGGATGGGCGCGGACGGGCGCGTAGGGTGCAATGTAGTTCTTTTGTGGTTTAAAGCCGGAAACAGAAACGGCAACATCAAATGTCAAATTCTGACATTGGTCTGAATTTCATTGAATTTTTAAAAATAATTCCAAAACTCCGGAAAGGTATATTTCACCTTAATTTTACTGGGTTCATTTATTGTCTTTATGGCCAGTTATTTTAAGTTTACCGTGGAATTAGGTTACAGTTAAATTAGACTTTATCACCACTTTATACAGGAGTGCGATTTTTGAATAGGTACACACACAAAGTTTTAAATCTAGCGATCCAGGAAAATTGCTAGAAAATAGGAAGCTGGATTTTTCCACAGTTTTATTGTACCTATTGGTACAAAAAAAGTCTTGTCCGTGAGACATTAGAATTTCCTTTGAGGGAATTTGGGAATAAAAACTTTTTAATGATTCAATTTTTTTAAGTGAACTGGCAAGATGTCTTGGATTTTTTTTTATCAAAAGCCATAAAAACTAAAAAGGAAGAAAACTGTTTTCTTTTTAATTGAAGAATTTGGCTTTAACATATTTTTTTCTGACGGATAGCTGCCAGTTCATATATTTCTTAGATCTAATGAAAACTTTTTGGTTGTATGAAAAATAGGTAGAAGAGAAATAAATACTTTTTAGATTCCCAAGATACAGTACGACCGTAAAGTCTAGAAATTAAATAATTCGGAACTAAACTTTTTCATTATCATGTCAACATTATGGAAAACGTCAAACTGTCAATCACCAAAATTTCAAATGCAGTTTTATGCATTTCAAATAAAAATTTACCGTAAAATATTTGAATTTGTCCTAATTATTATTACTAATGGATAAAGTAACAAAAAGTGGTGCAAGTTTAGTAATTTACTACGTTATTTTCTGTTATGTTTGAAGGTATATCAAGCGGGGAAAATTGGAATAGATTGGATGTTGTTTACAAGCGATTTGCTGATATGGTAGGTATTTATTTACTCTCATGTTGCTTTTTAACAATAGTTTTCAGCGTAATTATATCAATTATCGTCAGTTATCATCTGAAAAATAATCATTTAGGGCATTTTCTTTCGAGTTTGGTTCGTTTGGGGTTATGATCGTTTGTTGATAAAACTGACGTTATTGTATGCGTGGACCGCATAATTTTGATCCTTGCATGTCATTCCTACATGTTTAGTTTATCTTCACTGCGACTAGTTAATATTTTATCGATTACCTACTTTTTTTTTTTTTCACGAAAACATTTACCTATATCGCAAAATTTTTCTGTCCGGAATCCGGAATGCATCGATAAAAAAACTGCCATGCCTAGAAATAGAAATCTTAAATAGAAGGAATGTAAATATCAGATCTACGAATATACGAAAATAGTAAACATCGTATTCAAAAACAAATAATTTGAAAGTACAATATAAAGTAATATGCGTTTTCATTATTTTCTTCTAGAACTAGAATACAGGAGGCGTACGAAGCATGTTACACGTGATATGGCTATATCATGCCTTTTATTTCGTTCGTTCGCGCGCAAATAGAAAGAGAGCGAAGGTGTGATAGCGCTATATCACGCTGCCATGCTAGCCATGTAGTTGCCGAAATTTAAAATGTATATTGGGTGTAAAATGTAGCTGCTGTCAGAGCCAAATTTAGCTAAACATAGATAACGTTTTGCATAAACATTCGGAGTAAATACAGCAAGTATCAAAATAGTTTAGGTCGTAGTGTAGTGTTGCCGTGTAAAGCGACAGTGGCGCCCTCATTTAATTTCTACTCTTTCTGGTCGGGCTGTAAATAAATATCATTTATTCCTTTTCTTTATTTTTTTTCCAAGATGTTTTTTAATTTATCATTTTTACCAATCCCTGGAAGCTGGAAATAGGTATTGTCTATATCAACACCTACCTATTCAGATCATATTCAAAGAAAATATAATCACTACGTGTTCATATTTAGTTATATGTATTCCTTGATCGAAAAAGACACTGAACAAACTAATCACTCGTTCACACAAAAAGATTAATTTCCTACGTGTGGCGAAAGGTTTTGTTACGTATTACCTATCTAAACAAGCGTGATGTTTCTTAAAACTTTCAGAATGGCCTTGTAATTAACAAAATCTTGTAGGATTAATAAATTATAAGTAATACAATTGTTTTGGCGTGAATGTACACACGGCGACAGATCAACCTACCCATAGTTCGACCTTATGTCCATGAACATAGAGTTCAACTATGGGTAGGTTGATCTGTCGCCGTGTGTACATTGGAGATATTTGCAAAAAAAAAGCATTACGAGCGTTTAGAATACATAGGTACTTACCTACATGACGGAATGCATTAAGACAATTTTTATTAGAATTTTTATCGATATGTCTATGTCTGTCTGTCTCTTTGTGTGTTTGTTTGTGCACGAATTACTTAAAAACTCCTGAATCAATTTGGACGGAGTCTCCACAGAAGCATAAGGTTTAGTTAGGATCAACATTAAGGCTTTGTTTAATCGCAATCGGTCTAGTCAATCAAAAGTTATGAGTATTTAAAGAAAGTGGTCTGCGCGTACTAGTCGCGGGCGCCGCTAGTTTATAATAAGTAATAGTGAATTAAATACATTGGAGATATTTGCAAAAAAAAGCATTACGGGCGTTAAGAATACATATACCTATGTGACGGAATGCATTAAGACAATTTTTATTAGAATTTTTATCGATATGTCTATGTCTGTCTGTCTCTTTGTGTGTTTGTTTGTGCACGAATTACTTAAAAACTCCTGAATCAATTTGGATGGAGTCTCCACAGAAGCATAAGGTTTAGAGAGGTTTAGTTAGGATCAACATTAAGGCATGCAGGCAGGCAGTCATTATCTCTGACTACCCCCTCGGGGAATATAGTCGTGAGCATATGCTTATGCTAACATTAAGGCTTTGTTTAATCGCAATCGGTCTAGTCAATCAAAAGTTATGAGTATTTAAAGAAAGTGGTCTGCGCGTACTAGTCGCGGGCTCCGCTAGTTTATAATAGGGGAAGATTGGGAGTAGGGACCCTTCGTACAGTTTTCACAATAATTTTTTTTTCTTTTTAACGCGTTGATTAATAGCTTTATGGAAATCATCTTGAAATAGCACATAGATTTGGCTATTAGGGAAAAAATAGTATGAATGTGTATTTTAGAGGGTTATTGAATAAAAGTGATTTTCCTTTCATCCGGAATTCGTACGAATCTGCCCCACGAATGGGGTACTTTCATACAGCACCGAAAATTATCTTTATTTAGTACATAGATGATGAAACTAACATTTCGTTTGTATTGTAGTACCTAGGTACCCTAATGTGACACGGGGGGCGTTGATATTTTTTGTTTGCCCAAAGGAGGTATGGTAAAAAATGTTTGTGATCCCCTGCTCCATGACAATCATCTACAGCCGATATAGCATCAAATTTTCGTCTACTCTACTTCCTTACTCCTCATCTTCAATTTTGTAATGTTACACCATGTTTCTGTAAAAATAAATTAATCTACCAGGAATCACCAACTATTTGTCGCGTACTAATGTGCCCCATTCCATGCTGTCCGAAGGTACCCCATGATATATAAGTTTAAAAAAGTTACCTATTTTCTAGAAACGTGTAAACAAGAAAATATTTGTAATTAAAACACTTTTGTTAAGGATATTTACTTGTCATAAGCAGAGATCGGAACTACGGGTGCGATTACTATCAAAAGTATGGATATGACCAAAAATCCTGGGATTTCCCGGGATGTCCCGGGACTCTGTACCTTAGTAACGGATGTAAATACAGTACTAGGATTCCGAATGAACATGATTCTACTGCTTGTAGTATACACAATCTGTCCCTTTAAATGAATATCATGAAATTGGTTAGTAAACTAAGTAAATAAAACAATTAAATGCCATTCAGGGTATATTTTTCTCGATTTAAATATGAACAAGATATAACAGCTGTTATTTAAACTCAAATTAGGTAATAAATTCCTTGAGTTCCTGGAATCCCGGGATTTCCAAGTCATATCCATGTTAGTGATAACGTCTAAAATAGCACCCAGATTCCGATCTCTGGTCATAAGGTAATTATCATGTTAGAAATGTAATAAAAGTACAATGCGATCGTGAATTACCATAAAATATTTACTCACCAAGTGCAAAAACACTTTACTACCTGTCGTATTCTGTGTAATGGCGCTGCTGTCGCGGCTTACCGGTCTAACGATGCGGTCGAACAAAGGCTAGGTACACGTGAAAAGACATGACCGTACTCCACTTAGTTTTTCTGTAAAATCTACTGTATGTATGTGCCCCTTGTACGAATGGTGCCAATCTTCCCCTAAGTAATAGTGAATTAAATAGGTAAACGTTTTTTTTTACCAGGCAAAATGTTCACGGACAAAGTCGTCATAATCACCGGAGGAAGTTCGGGAATAGGTGCCGAGACCGCCTTAGATTTCTCCAAACTTGGCGCTAACGTTGTTATAACTGGAAGAAACAAGGACAACTTAGAGAAAGTAGCTAAACAATGCGAAGAGATTTCCCCAAAAAACCTGTCACCACTGATCGTAATCGCCGATATGAATAAAGAATCTGATGTAGAAAACATTGTTAAGACTACTTTAGAACATTTTAAGAAGCTCGATGTTCTTGTTAATAATGCTGGAATACTAGAGTCAGGTTCTATTGAAACAACATCTTTGGATCAGTACGATAGAGTGATGAACACTAATGTTCGTGGTCCTTATCATTTGACTATGTTGGCTGCATCGCACCTGATCAAAACTAAAGGGAGTATTGTCAACGTATCTAGCGTGACTGGTCTTAGGTCTTTTCCAAACGTCCTTTCATACTGCATGTCCAAATCAGCTTTGGATCAGTTCACTAGATGTGTCGCTCTTGAATTGGCACCAAAAGGAGTTCGCGTCAACGCTGTAAATCCAGGAGTAATAACTACAGGAATACACCTGAAATCAAGTATGAGCGAGAAAGATTACGAAGAGTTTTTGAAGAAATGCGCAGATACACATGCTTTGGGAAGACCGGGTGATGCTAAAGAGGTTGCCTGTGTGATAACGTTTCTGGCCAGTGATGCGGCTAGCAATATAACCGGTGCTACGTTACCTGTCGATGGAGGACGTCATGCTATGTGTCCTCGATAAGCAGTAACTTTTTTGGTACGTTTATAAACGTTCCTTCGAAACTTGGATGCATTCCCGCGGCTCTGTAATCCGCATTTTTTTATTAAAGTTATTGAGTTATAAATGCCATTATCTTATTTTACGAATCCTCTGTCCTTTATTTTAATAGGGATTTTCCGAAAGACTTACAAAAAAGACAAAGTAGTTCCAAATGCCTCGATAGATAGCGTTGACAAAACATGGATGAGCGACCTGGCAGGAGTAAAATTAAAACAAAATCTTTGAGTTGGCGCTTCGCTTCCAAATCTTCGCGTCGCGAATCGCGCTCTATCTCAAGACCGGTGAATTAGGTACATTAGATGTTATGAAAGACCTCTAAAATATTTCAAATAACTTCAAAAGTCATTTAGGTAGAGCCTAGGAAAGAACACATTTCCAAAAATGATTTCCATGTGTTGATTATTAGTTGTTGTAAATAAATAAATTTGCTCATTTCCAAAAAACGTTTCATTATTATATTTGACCTTAAATATTATCTTGCCTTGCGTAGTGGTTTTATGTGACTTTTGAGCAAAAGCCAACGTTTCATCGGATAGGTACTTCATCGATGATACTTACCTACGTTTTATTGCGGTGGTACACTACATCGATCAAAGACATCGATGATAAGTAGTCTGGATATCCAATGGTTTATAATATTGATTGGTCAACACAATGAATGTCTTGCTATTGAAAGGTTAATTTCTAGATTCGTTGTTGCTTCGTCGACGTTCGAAATTGTATTTAACTTTAATTATGAAGCGCGCCTATTTGAAAACATGCGCTGAAACTCACGCTCTCGGGAGACCGGAAGTGCGATTTTTGAAAATCATACGAGTGACTTGTCAGTAGAAAGATGCATAATCTCCATAGTAATTTTGACATTTTCTACTGCCAAGTCGCTCGTATGATTTTCAAAAATCGCACTTCGGGAGATTTCTCCTGTCATTATATTCTTGGCTAGTGACGGCGCAAGCAATATGGAGCCACTGGAGCAACTTTACCTGTGGATAGCGTAGGTAGGTACTTTACGTACATATTAAGTACCTAAACTTATGGAATATAACTGGCAGACTGTTTTAAATAAATAAAAAATAGTTTTTACATAATTTGTTTTATTTTGCATAATTTTATTTTGTCTCTTTTTTTACTGAACAAACGTTTGATTGGCGCTTATGTTCACGAAACTATCAAAATAACTCGTCTTCTAATACGCACTTTATGATTTCCACTGTCTCATTAGCAATTGCAGTTGAGGAATCCATAAAGCCATTCACGGAGCAAGAAATCAACGCATCTAATATATCATCCGCAACGGTTCTTGATTCCATTCTCTAAAAAATATGAATAACATTACTAAACACAGTTAGTAGGCACCTGTTATAATTTATAAATCTATCCTTCGAAAATATTTTATATTAAAGCTAAGTTATAATCTATCTAAAACTGTAACAGAAGTGTGTCTGTACATCAAAAACAAAAAAAAAATAACAGTTTGGTTTTTACCTGTCCTTGATTCCAAATCACAAATTTTTGGATTTTTTGTCCGTCTGTTTGTTTGTTTGTTTGTTAATTTGTTTGTTTGTTTGTTTGGGTGTTTGTTTGTTCGAGTATCACGCAAAAACTACTGAACCGATTTTGATGAAACTTTTTTTGTTTGATAGCTTATCATTTATATGCGGACGACGTCGCGGGTAAAAGCTCGTTATACACCACTAGTTTTTAATTACTGACGTAACTTTAAGGGTGTCTTCAGACCATGAATCTAAACAACTTTCCCAAAGAAACATGGGTCGAAAAATGAGAAAATTTTTTGGACCTTCCATACAAAAGTGCGGATCGGCCGATCGATTTTCTATGGGAGGTCCAAAAAAAATTCTCGTTTTTCGACCCATGTTTCTTTGGGAAAGTTGTTTAGATCCATGGTCTGAATACACCCTTAAAGTTACGTTAGTAATTAAAAACTAGTGGTGTATAGTAAAGTAACTTAACTACTAACATCATAATATGATGCTAATGCTAACATTGCTATTGCAACATTATTTACTCGCCGCATTTCAGGGACCTGGTTCTTAGGAAGGGTGGAAGTCGTATAGACCAAAAAATTCATTGTTCATAGTCGTATCTAAGTATTTGGTATGATGCTGTCATAGTAAAAGGGGCTTTGGTTCTGTCATTTTTGTATAGTTGATTGCAAATCTAGTTCTTTTATGTATGACATATCAATGACTTTTGGGGGGCAGGGAATGTCCGTAACTGTAGGTATTTAGTACTAGATACTCGCGCCGCGCAACGCCCTGCGGCTGCGTCTCCCTGAACGAAGCCTTAGGTTTAGAAAATCATAAGTATCTTGTTTCTAAACTTTCTGGTTGGTACTTTTTACTTTACTTACGTTTGTCAGAATTTCGTTCTCCATTGTTTCCAAAATCGTAAACATCTCTTTTCTCACATTATGTAGACATTCTTCGGAATAACTTATTTCTTGTGATAAGCACTTGTTTAGTTGTTCTTCTATTTCTTCTATGAATTTGTCTTCAGGCAAATCAAGTCTCGACTGACGCTCGTCTTTCAATTGTTTAAGTTTAAAGATATTTTCAGATATACAAGAAGTAAACTGACTTAGAATGTGCTTTAAAATGTTACTGATGATTTCCTTATCTTTCTGAAAATTTTAAAACATTAGTTTATTATACCTAAGAATCATGGTTCATTCTTTAATTGACTATTGAAAGTAACCTATATTTTTCATAACTTACTTTTACACATTCTTTGACAAGTTGACCTTTTCCAAGGATGTCTTCTAGAACAGCTTTGCTTTTTTCTTTTAGGATTTGTATTTGTTCTTTGAATTGTTTAGTAATTTCATTTGCACGGTCCTTTACAATTTGTATCCACACATTTATCTTCTCTTTAGTATTGTTTGCTATATTTTTGAGCGATGTCCATGCAATCTTAGCACTGTTTCTAATGTTTTCCCAGATTTCCTTAATGCCACGTAGATTTTTAACATTTTCTATGGGTGCTAATGTTTTTACAGAATTCCGATAAGGAACTTCTTTGGATGCAACATTCTGAAAATAATGATTTGTCATTTGTTTTTGTATTTAGTATTTTTACGACAGTTAAGTAAATTGTTAAGGTTTCCTCACCTGCGACCATATCGCCAGAATCACGACAAGTAAAATACAACGCATATTGATTTATTAACTTTTTGAGTGTATCCAGCCAGAGTAGTTAACTCTAGTATTTATAGCTCGGGGATTATCTGGAGTGTACTCTATCTAATATTTGTTTTAAATTCTTGTTGATTGTTTTTGTTTGCTGACTTTGGTCTTAAAGTTCTAAAGAAAACAAAATGTTATTAACATAAGTTCTTTATTATCAGTTCTTATTATGAAGTAGGTAGGTATGTACATATATAATCATCAGTACAAGAGTACAAGGTAAAACAAAGACGCGTTCAAAACTCGGTGTCAGCTCAGAATAGATTATATTAATTTCGTTTTAGTTATAAACGTGCTTATGAATATTGCACGAACATCAATGGTTTTTTTCGACTTTATCGGCCCCTATTTCAGTCTCAGAAAAAACTTTAATAAAACTAAATTGTTTATCAAATGACTTATTTACGAAATACATGAGCTATAAACTGTTTAAATAAAACTAGAACCTATGTATAATGTAAGTAATAACATTATTGAAAGACAAATTCACGTATTAATGAAAATCATACAATGTTTTACGATTGGGTAGTAGAAGCAGCTACTTCAGAAATGGAAGCAGCCACATCGGAAGCAACAGAAGAGCCAGCGTTGTTTGTCATGGTGGTGAAGACAGATGACGCTGAGCAACTGCCGATCTCCATGACGAGTTTAGCTGTCCCAAGGCCGGCTTCGACGAGCCCAGTGCCGGCGCAGACTTCGAGAGCCGACGGGAGGGTCGCCATGTACAGGTTAAGACGAGCGATCTGAGGAGAGGAATTGTCTAATTATTAACATAAAACTTTAATTTTTAGCTGAACTTTTCTAGCGTGGAATTCATTAACGCGAAATTACACGGAAAAAAGATTTCTTGAAATAAGAAATCACATTATCTTCGATATATATGAGAGCGCCATATTCTTGGTTCAATGCAATTTGTTTTCAGTCAAGACAATTTGTCTTGTGTGAAAGCAAATTGCATTGAACCAAGAATATGGCGCTCTCATATATTATATCGAAGATAATGTGACTTCTTATTTCAAGAAATCTGTTTTACCCGTGTATATAGTCTGTTCGCGTTTCGAACTTCCAGTACCTGACAAATATATTTTGAAAGTCACAGAACAATGTAAATTCCTAACTTATAGGTATATTTGGATTGCGTATGTATGTTCTATGTCTATGGAATAGCGTTACAATGTTATCGTAATCTACAAAAGTTCAAAGCAATCATCTTAAACATCAATAATGTTTTAAATTGCATCAATAATTGGCACGTTTGGAATGTGTGAATCAATTTAAAAAAAATTAGTTGATGTTTGAGATGATCTCCAAACTTTAAACAATGTATCCCGTTTTTTGTCTACCATTTATAGATCCCATACTGACCGACAGTCCAGATTGCGTCATAAATACTGCTCCTTTTATCTCTGATCTCACAATCACCCTGCCAAGGCACGATCCCATAGAAAGCAAATTGCCAGAGTTTGATGAGGTGCAGTTCCTCATATCAGCTAACGCTGCGGCGGTAAACTCATTGGCGTTGGTAGAAATTGTGTTGAGGCCTTCGACTAGTTCCGTTGCGTCGTCCAATCGCTGTTCGGCACATTGTGTGGTCTTCGTCAAGGTGTTTTTCAGAAGTGATTCTGCTTCACTGCGGCGGTCCTGGTGAAAAGCGCAGTATAAGTATACAATTTACTTTACCTATTCCTATAGATAACTTCTCAGTAAGTACCTATAAGTAAAGTACCTACAACCAATTGTCAGGGAAAATTTCAGATGAGCCTACGCATCGTCTTTTCCGATTCGATGAAACCATTTTCATAGTTAAACAAGGAACCCGTTTGTTTGTTGTGATCGTGGATGTTCTGAGGTTCAGAATATCTCTGACTACTTCCTCGGGAAATATAGTCGTGAGCATATGCTATGCTATGTTTGTCTGAATGTGTGCCCCACCTTAATTAGGTAAGTGCTATTTGCTTTCTCATTTTTGCACCTAATGAAACAGGTGGCTGGAAGACAGATAATCATCATAATTTTCAGCCCGTATCCACCCACTGCAGGGCATAAGCCTCCTCCCTATTTTGCCATTCTTCTCGGTCCCGTGCCAGTCGCATCCAGGACTTGAAAATACTTTTCCAGATGTCGTCAACCCACCTGGCTGCGTGACGATCCACTCCTCTTTTGCCTAAGCTCGGCCACCACTCTGTTAAGGCTTTGCTCCACCTGCCATAATTTTGCCTAGCTACGTGTCCTGCCCACCGCCACTTTAAGCGAGCTATTCGGTGAATTCGGTCCCCAACGGCCTGAACCTTAGTTCGACTTCGGATGCAAAGAGACAAATAAAAGACAGATAGTATTTAACCGAAAATAAAAATGTGACAATTATCAAGAATAAAATAACGTAACACGGGCGAATTAACTTGGCACCTGGCTCGCACGTGGCTCGGAATAAAAAACTCGGCAAATTCCGAAAGAATAACTCGAAAATGGTAAAGCGCAGCACACGTGCAACGGTAACTGAAATGCTATGCTTCGGCCTCGCACGGCGGCGCCGGGTCCAGTAGGGGTGGCAGTAGGGGTGACAAATTCCGAGCCACGTGCGAGCCAGGTGCCTAGTTAATTCGCCCGGTTGTAGGTACTTTTATTAGATAGGTACTTACAGTGATACATGTCTTGACAGCTGAGCCAGAAGAGGAAAATCTATCGGCGACACTCTGAAAAGAGTCGGTGATGCGTGTCCTGAGTTTATCCAGGTCTTGCTGGAATTTCTGTCTGCACTTAGTCGCTTGTTCCTTTGCACCGTTTTTAAAGGTTATCGCAGCATCAGACGCTTGCTTAGCCGCCTTTTGTAGATTTTGCAGTAATTCTTCTATTAATTTTCTGAAATCGGAATATAAAGGTGTGTTGGTGATGCCTATACAGGGTGTAACAAAACACCCTAGTAATACTTAAGGGGGTGCTCCAGACCATCAAACTGAACAACTTTCACTATGGAGCCAACTTCGAAATCGCGCAAAAAATACAGCTGTCCCATACAAAACTGCTGTACCGATTCTACTAAAATGTATGGGACAGCTGTTTTTTTTTCGCGATTTCGAATTTGGCTCCATAGTGAAAGTTGTTCAGTTTGATGGTCTGAAGCACCCCCTTAAGTATTACTAGGGTGTTTTGTTACACCCTGTATAGGTTACCTACACTAAGTAATTATATACCTATATATTGTGAAAACGGGGTAATCTTCTATATTCCTAGTTTTATTTACGTATTCAAGTCAAGTAGGTATCAACAGTTTCTCAAATTAAAGATCTAATCGTTGATACCAGTTTTCTCTACATATTTATAAGTAAGTTCCAAGAATATCAACTCAAAAAGTATTTTTTTTTTTTGCAAAATAAAACTGAATGCACTATTATTCTGAGGCCAAGAAGAAGAACAGATATGGTCAACAAAGGAATACAGGTCCAAAGACCTCGGACTCTACGCACAAAAAAGTACGTCGCTAGCTGTGGACCTAAAGGTGTCGGTAGGTACCTACTACCTACGTGACATAGGTAGGTACTTGTACACTTACTCATAATTTCCAAATATTTGATTCCAGCTCGATATAAGCTGGCGACGATGACGCACCAGGGATTGCTTCTCTACTTCTACTGGACTCCCAAAAGCAGTGCTAGCCTATGAAACCAATAAAATCTAATAAATACAAGTAAATTTCAGACCTTAGTAGGTTGTTCATACAAAGATGGTTCTAAGGTTACTTATGAACTAGATATTAGGTATATACTTTTTATATATTAGCCAATTATATATTACAATGTGTTAATAAATTAACGCAAAACCTCATACACCCCAACTGATTTATAACAAAAGAATTGGATTGAAACAATAATTTCATTATTTTGATAGTTAAAATTTTAAGTTATCCACATTTTAAGATCTGAGGCAAAAATTATTTGTTAATGAAAAAATGAAAAAGCGCAATTTTAAATTTTACGAAAAAAATATTTAAAATTTTGAAAAAAATTACCTATGTTGAAACCATGACAATTCGATTCTCCTCTTGATTCTAAACAAACTACTTTCTAGTTTTGCGTTAATTCATTAACACGTTGTATATTAGCCAAATCACAAAACTATCAGAATAAAATAAAAGGGGTTCAACACTGCTATTCTGTAATTGACTTTTCAGTGCTGATTTAGATACCTATATAGGTAGGTATACTGCGGATAATTTGAGGGACGTCGAAACGTCCACCAAAGTCAACTAATCCAGGAGCAAGTCTCTGATTAGGGCGTGAGAGTTACTAAAATTGGTGCGAGCACAAGACAAATACTTACCTAGGTAATTAATTAATGAGTCAAAGACTGATTAAATTCAAATAGGAATATACCTAGCCGACTAAGACTGGGTGTCCCAAAAAATAGTGTCAAGCGTTAAGTCTAGAGTTAGAGCACCTCTAAGTCTAGGAGTATAATCACTCCCATGTATATCCCCAACAGCACAAATGTCTACAAGATGTCTTATGGATATCTACAAAATATCTAAGTGTCTACAAATATCTAATAGATATCTAGTAGATATTCTGTGCAGTGTGGGATGATCTCCAATATTGCTTAGTTTTCGAGTTGTTGAGCTGTACCGGTACCAGATTCGAGCACTAACTATCAGCAATCCGTGATTCTCTCATAGATAGGGAATCGGGTACACAATGATCTTAATTTGCTCTAATGCAGTTTTGTTGTAGGACTTACCTTTAAGGGCTTCAGTGCCGAGAAAGTAACAGCATTTCAAAAATAGAAAATTCTTGTCCCGGGTTGCCCTCCAACCAAAATGTAGAGGAAACTTATTTCAGTTATCATAATATGGATGCCCTGGAGATACAAAGAAAAAGTCGACTTCCTCGGAAGGCTTTCCCGCGGAAACTATGAGAGATAGGGTTATCAGTCTCAAACAAATGTCATAGAGGACTACCCTAGTACGAAGTACTAGATACTTTTTCTTATTGTGACCCTAGTCAGATTTAGGTGGCGTTAAAAAAAAACTAAAATGGCGAGATCCATGATAATTGATGGCTGACATGGAATGCCATTTATAAAGGTCCACCGGACCGACTATGGGGTCACTATCACTAATTAAGAATATTAAAATATTTTCATATGAATTTTATATTTTTGAAATGCTGTTACATTCTTTAATTTGTACCTACAAAATATTTCAATATGACTTTGAAACATTCCGAAAAATAAGCGAAAAACTGAAAAAGCAAACCGCAAAGCAAAGCTGTATCGTTAGTGTAAACCTTTAAATTAATTAAATTATATTAAAAGCCACATATAGAGCCATAGCTCACCCCCCACCAGGAGTTTTATTTTCTTTAATCGTATGTACCAAAACGAACGTTTAAACCGAGTTCCAATACTTCGTCCGGGAATTTCCTGATTTAACCAATTTTCCTGGGCTACTAGTCCCAATCGAAATACCAGAATCTCGCCTGGACCTGCATTACCTAATACCTAAAGATTGAATCATCATCATCATCATCTCAGCCGATGGACGTCCACTGCTGGACATAGGCCTCCCCCAAGGATCGCCATAACGACCGGTCCTGCGCCGCCCTCATCCAACGTTTTCCCGGCGCCTTCACCAGGTCGTCGGTTCACCGCGTGAGGGGCCTACCCACGCTGCGCTTTCCGGTACGCGGTCGCCACTCGAGAACTTTTCGGCCCCACCGGCCATCGGTTCTGCGAGCAATGTGCCCCGCCCACTGCCACTTAAGTTTAGCAATTCTTTGGTCAATCTTCAAAAAGGGCGATAATGCCCTGTCGAAGATTGAAAATTAACAACTATGTAATTAAAAAAAAACATGCTTACCGCAGCCGCAACTAAGAACATTACCAAAAATGATCTCATAATGTAAACTTGCTACTATTAACGAAACGAACGAATCGAAGCCAAAATCTGACACTGCCCTCAAAAAACTCATGGGTTTTTATAGTAGTAAGTGTGAATGTAATCATATTGTTGTGTAGAACAACAAATAGATTTATTTATCTTATCTGTCCCATGGGTCTTGTTTTAATGGTAAATATTGAACTTATTCTAATTGCTAAATTGCGACTCATTGCAAGTGGTACAGTTAGCTACGAAATCATGTAAGTATCAGTAAGTATATAAAATTAATCTGGGTCCTAGTGTAAGCCTTTTTAGCAAATAATAATAGGTTTGCAAGATGTATCATAGACAATTTTTTGGTAGTAGTGGAGATTTTACACTGGTGGTAGTTTTTTTATGTATAGAAATAAAACTATCCAATTCAGTGCCAGTCTGATAATTTTTCCACCATCTAAACACGTTATTTCTAATATTCATGATTTTTTCCAGATTTAATATGGCTAAATTTTTTTTAATAGAGGTTTTTCAGAAAAATTTGTTGAACTTTAAATAAAAATTTGTAAAATACATTTTTAGACTCGCATTAAGCACAAGCATAAGCTTTCAATTTTATTGGTACCCACGATCACACGATATGGAAAAAATATTTTTTCATTTTGTTTGCTCTTTATAGACCATAATAAATTGCCCCCCAGTATAAAAATTTAGCTTTTTTGACTTAATTTATGGTATTGATTGGACCATAGACATTATTATACTACCTATGGATTGGACCATTAATTGCTATATCTATGCTATGCAAAGTTTCAGCTTCTTATGTCTTACGGTCTCAGAGAAAAATAACTGCGACAGACGGACGGACGGACAGATACTGACCTGATTGCATAAGTGTTCCGTTTTGTTAATTTTGGTACGAAACACTAAAAACGAGGTGCAATGTTTTAGATGCTCTACAGACGATTATGTTCACACGAGAAAAGGCACGTTAAAGAACGAGGGAGATATTTGCCCAAAAATGGTCTAGAGGAGGACAAAATTATTTACGAAAAGGTTATCTGTATATGTTTAATGTCTGAATAATAAAATCAAACAACAAAAATTTATGGAGATTGCGTTAATTTGGTAGGTAAAATGTAAATAGTTTTGTTCTCATTTCGTGTTTAGTGCAATCTTGTGATAAAAAAAAAGATTGCGACACGATTATTTATCGTGGGTAGGTACAATAGGTATACTTATACCAAACTATAGAAAAGAACTATTGATATTAGGTAAGGTCATATCATAGTATACGTTTGTTCCAGATTGAACTCTATTTACCTATTCTATCGGGTTAATTCAAGATAATGACCTATGTTGAATGACATTAGGTAAATCTATCTATCTACAAAATATAATTTCGAATGAGAAAGCAAGCTATAGGACAGCATGGGAAATTCCATAAAGGTATCATATAGAGGAACTGACAGCTGAGAGAGCGAGATTTACCTAGCGGCGCCACTGTATAATAAAAAGGTGACGCGAGGCAATAGAACCGTTTTTGGGAACTTGTCAGCACAATCGACTGGGTAAATATTCGTGCTCTGTGAACTGTGAATAATTAGTGAATCTAAAGTGAAGTCGTAGATTATTTTGTGAAATATACTAACACTATTTCATTAAATTACCTACGATTTCACGTTAGATTCACAATTATACACAGAACTCGAAGTTTTAGGGTGCCGGTAAGTGCCGACAAATGCTCAAAAAATGGTTTCATTTGACAACTCATGTCAGTTACTCTATTCCGACAGGTATAATAACTTTATGGGAAATTCGTATAAGAAAAGAAGTACCTACTTCGTGCTAATGCTCGTGATAAAGGTAAGTATTATAATTATAACATTTATAACAATAGGTATAGGTATAAGATATCTAGGTATGTTGCAAATATTAGTGAAATAATTTATTAGGGGGTTAAAAAGTTAAAAGAAACGTCATCACAAGATGGACGACGGCGCGTATATGGAAACACTTCCAGTACTCAGAACTCCCATACTTCTGAGGTCCTGGGAGGCTCTACAATGGTTAATTTCAGGATTTAGATGTGTTAATGCTACCCTGATTTTATCTGAGCCGCGGGAGGGATTAAATTCACTAACAAACTTTTTTGATTATGCTCTTTACGGACGGACTTATAAAACATGGTGATAAATCCCACCAATCCCCCCCCCTCCCCCTGGACACGTGCCCCCCTAATACAAGTAAAATTACGTAAAGCGCCTGTCTTAAAATGCATACCTAATTTATCATGAATACTTGCTGATAATTTTTAAATAGCAGGCGCTAGTTTTATCCGATAGTCCTCAAACTATCGCCACTCAAGCATTTCGTTTCAATTTATTATGGTAAATACCAATTGAAAAAAAAAAAGTTTAAAAGTATTTCCTTTTTTTCATTTTAACCTAACCCAATAAGCTCAGCATATTAAGAAAGACCCAGCTACCCAGGACCCTACACTTAGCAACCAGCATTGTCTCTCAACTCTACCAAAGTACTCTAACTTAGAATTTAACATTCAAATTGACAGATTTTTCCAAACAAACGATTTTAAACGTATGCAGATGACCGGAAGAACATTTGTAAAGGCCCAGTGACATATTGAAATGGACCAGTTACGTTCATTTACCTACTTCCAAGAACATTACTTAGCAATTATCCGTAATGTGAGACGTAGAGATGTTATTTCGCGTAGTTTCGTATTTGTGGATACAACCTGATTGACATCCGAAAAAATACTGTCTGTAACCTGTACCGAAATAGAGCTGGGCATATATTTAGTGCATATAACTACCACGTGAGACCCACTAACACCAATCAAAGCAGTAGAATCACGCAGGCCATAACATAACACAGACAAAGGGGTTTGTAATTTTTTGCATGGGCTGGCATAGTCCCGATTATTTTTGGATTTAAAAATGATTCTTAAGTCATTTTTCTAATGTCCAATGTTCAATTAACGTACTTAACGTAACTCTTTAGAAAATTATGCTGTAAGTGTATAATATTTTTCATGTGCGACATTATTTTGAAAAAAAAAAATTGTTATGTGTAAGTAATGCCAGAAGTTTACAATGGCCTCGATTCGGAGTGTACCACGACTTAACTAAACTAAATTTATTCCTGTCACTTTCTAGAATAAGATTAAGAAAAGAGACAGAAAACCAACAGCTGACTTTAGTGCTGTCAAAGTGACGTTAAATGCGCAAAATAAGATGCCATCATAATGTACGCCATCTTATTTAAAGCGTTTTTGGGCGTTTAACGTCACTTTGACAGCACTAAAGTCAGCTGTTGGTTTTCTGTCTCTTTTCTTAATCTTATTTTAGAAAGTGACAGGAATAAATTTAGTTAAGTTAAGTCGTGTCACAGTCTGAACCGAATACCCTTTCAGAGAGAGAATTTTATTCTGTGGGCCAATTTGTGTGCATTTAAAAGTGGTTATAATTTCGATGTTTAATTCTGTACCTATGCATTTATGTCGTGATGTTTGAGGACGGTTCATCTGAAGCCGAATCTACGGGATGTCCTTTAGGTACCTGTACCTGTCGTATTCTGGATCTAAATAAAATACTGTAAATATCCGAAATTTAATCCGAATACATAACAGTCCTAATGAGATGCTTATTGGCTTCGGTACCTTGTGAACTAAATTAGTTTCCTTCATACGTAACTATTTCGTAATAGTAAATTACTATCGCTATTCCACACTCTATTTTCTGTGCAATGATCCGTCTGGTAATCAGGGAGAGTAGATTTTGTCGGGGCAAGTTCTTCAAACCTAGCAAAATTTCTGTATGCAAAATTATTGAAAAATTAATTTCGTAAAACGTAATAAATACCACAGAGTATGCAATGATTACTATAAGTAAAAAATTCAAATGTCAGCCCTTTGTAAGTAAGTGATACTTATACAGGGTGTAACAAAATACCCTAGTAATACTTAAGGGGTGCTTCAAACCATCAATCTGAACAACTTTCACTATAGAGCCAACGTCGAGAAAAAATAAAAAAAATCTGCCTTCCCATACATTTTATTCGAGACGGTACTGCAGTTCAGTATGAAAGAGCGATTTTTTTTTTCGCGATTTCGATGTTGGCTCTATATTGAAAGTTGTTCAGTTTGATGGTCTGAAGCACCCCCTTAAGTATTACTAGGGTGTTTTGTTACACCCTGTATAAAATTGTCGGCTTAGTATGTGTGGAGCGTGGACTGTAAGTAGGGGTTTCTTTCTTGAGTGAAAATGCCGATGCGGTTTTCCAAATGTGAGCCAGGCTGGAGGGTGGGGCAGAGAGGGCTAGTGGTCGCAGAGAGTTTTCTTTCTTCAAGATGTTTTCTTCTCGAGTGCTGGATCCGGAATGAATCTGCGCCGAATCGGCGCTTCTTATATATCATTTTCGAGCGACCACTCCCCTTCACCCCGCACTCTTCCCCTGTACTCAAATCTCTTTATTTACATGTCAATCTTATACTCTACAGTAACAAAATAATGTTAATTACTTACATACCTATTTTTCGATATCTAAACATATCATTTTCATCGTCTGCCGGCGCAAAACAGAGTGAGGAGCGCGCGCGAAAGATTTCAATATTTATATGACCCCGTCCCCCGCTTCCTCATACCGCGGATTCGCGGGAGTCGGGGCCCCCCTCGCTCGCCTGTATGCGCCGACAGGGACAGTTGCACTGTCTCTTTCTATCGTTGATTTCTCTTAAGTTCCTCCCCTTTTAATGAGATACTAAGTCTAATCAGGGTAAATTCTAACTGGAATTATGTAAGCTAATCGTGTTATTTACTTTAAAATCTGATGAAACTATGTGCTAATTTAACTAGGGAAATGTGTACCTATCTAACTGGGGTAGGAATCTCAAGGGAAATCACTTAAAGAATAAAATAAAAGCCCTATTCTAACTATTTACATAACTTATGTTCTAGGCCCTAATCCTGATAAGAAATTACGACTTTATTAAAATAGAAACTTATCCTATAACTAAAGCAATACAAAACAATGCAAAGTAAAGCAATTTGATAAAAACTATGTACAAATGACCGAAGTTATGTTCTGTCGTGCACAGTATGGACCATATGGCATTCGGCCTTTATTTATAATTGCACCATACTGAGAAAAAATCCAAAATCGATGAAACTGAGATGTAACTTTTAAAATGTTTTTACTTTGCTTGTGATTTTGTTTGATCTATAAACTTTCATCCATTATGATTTTAATAAATGTAAGAACTTGCAAATATTGTGTTGCAATATCCATGTTATTTTTGAACTTTTTGGGAACAGTTTACCATGAGTTTCACTGTACGTTACTACTGTAGTTGCGGCGTCAATTTTGTATGACAGAATTAGTTCTTAACGTAACCACTAAGAGCGCTGTGCGAAATTAAATAAAAAATTGTAGTTTAGTTTACAGAAGTTTTACTGTAGTTTACTACAGTGTAAACTCATGGTAGGCCTACAGGACCATGACCTCACCTTGATCGAAAATTTGTAAGACAAAATTAGTAAGACGATGACGTAAGATTAGAGTGACGTCACGTGACATTCGTAAGACGTAAGATCTCACTTCTACCGGCACTCCCGGAGTGCAAACCGTTGTTTTTTTTTGAGTGAATTTCGGTTTGATTTAGTTATGTAGAATACTAATATAGTAATATAATAATAATCTAGTATTGGCGATTTATCTTTATTTATTATATGTAGTTTTAAATAAAAGGGTTTTCTGTGTTTTAATACTTAAAGGTTTCACAGAAAGTTGTGATCATCAGGCCATATACAGGGTGAAATTGATATCATTGGCATCCCTTTAAACTGAGCAACTTTAACTATGGGAGCAAACCAAAATATCAGCTGTTGCATACATTTGTGTCGCGTAGGTATTGCAGTTTAGTATGGGACAGCTGATTTTTTAGTTGCTCCGATCGGTTTGCTCCCATAGTGAAAGTTGTTCAGCTTGATGGACTCTTAGTTTAAAAGGATGCTAATGATATCAATTTCACCCTGTATAACGGGGTGTTTCAGACCACCAAATGAATAAGGCAGGTATGTTACATACAGTATGTATGTATGTGTACATAGGTAATAAATTAATAATATCGGTCAATGCCGTTAGTACAATATCTAAATACCTACCTACTTATATCAATTCATTATTCTTAAGTGTAAAGTTAATATGTACACATATTGATGTCCTTAAAATAACAATAAGTATATCAGTCACGCTATTGACTTTGTAACTTGAGATACAATATATAGAATCATATTACCAGTTTATCTTGAACCCCAACAGGTTTAAGAATTAAAAGTTAATCTCGTTTATTATGAAAAAGAAAGTGTCAGGTTTTAGTGGTGCTTACCTTTGAACAGTTGCTATAAAACAATGGCTTGTCTGTTTTCGCATATTTTAACATTAACTGTTAAAATATATTTGAATTTAATTATTCAGTAAATAAAAGCCGACAATTAGTTGAGTAACAAATTGTTAACATTTAGGAATTACTTCATAATGATATTATTTTGTTTTTTTTACGTTCAGGAGTGCGATTTTTGAAACTCATTCGGTGAGTTCAGCCGTTGTAAATATCAAAATAACTACGGAGATACGCATCTTTCTATTTCTGATTTGACTTTCAAAAATCGCACTCCTGAAGTATGATTTTTGAAAGTCAAATCAGCAGTAGAAAGATGCATATCTCCAAAGTTATTTTGACATTTACAACTGCTCAACTCTCATTCGCTGAGTTCAGCAGTTGAAAATTACTATAGAGATATGCATCTTTCTACTGCTGATTTGACTTTTAAAAAATGTACGTCAAGAAAATGATTTGCAAAATACAACATCGTGTTGTAAAACAAATTATCATAACAAATTGTTGAAAAATATATCATATTCTTAAGAAAAGTTATGAACTTATGAATGATTAAGTAAATCACTACATAGTATAAAACAAAGTCGCTTCTCGCTGTCTGTCTGTCCCTATAATATGCTTAGATCTTTAAAACAACGCAACGGATTTTGATGGGGGTTTTTTTTATAGATAGAGTGATTATAATAAATGTATAATATAGTAGAGAAACACTGATAATTTTAGAGGTTTCTAATGTGATGTCTATTCTATTCTATTTTTGTGTTATGGCTAATGTGATGTCGTAAATAACCACATTTTTTTGCGCTTACATTGCAAACGCTGCTGGCTGAACCCTACGAGATAGATCAAAATAATGTACACACGGCGACACATCAAGCTACCCAAAACTAAAATAAGCTGGCCGTGCGAGGTGCGACGTTATACATTAGGTACTATGCCTACGCGCGTCTTGATGTGTCGCCGTATGTACTAGTATTGTAAAAAGGTTTACAAAAAACGGGTATTTTCGTGTCGCTAGCTGATATTGAACTTTGTAAAGTATGATCGAATATTATGTTACAATTGAATTCTATAAGCAGAAATACATTTGACACCGTTATAAGATTTTATCTGCGATTAGTTGAGAAATAAAAGTGCCGAATGTTTGACGAAATTCTCAGCGTACAATAAAGTAAGTGCTGTGAAGAAATTTTCTCTACATTCTGGTCACGCATTAAGTTAATTTACAAAATGTTTATTTTTAAATGTTATTGTGTAACATAAAGTTTAATTTCATAAATACAAACTCATGCTAACGTTCTTTAGTTTTAAGAAATGTTTTGAAAGTGAGTTGAGTAGCTAGGCATACCTATTACTAGCCATTAGGTACATAGGGTACGTAGGTATTACGAAGAAAGGCACAAACAACTTTTTGAAAGGATCATCTTAGCCGATGGACGTCCAATGCTGGACATAGGTCTCCCCAAGGATCGCCACAACGACCGGTCCTGCGCAGCTAGGGTTTTTAAAATATTGGTACCTACTTAGGTCCAATAAAAATGACCAATAACTTAACATTATTTTAACAATTTTCTTTCTCTTCATCACATTTGTTCCAAAAACAATTTTCTAATAAATATACAACTGAAAAGTGACAACAAGTTTTCCTAAAGTCAGATTTATCTATTTTTTTAGAAATGCATGAAGATGAAGATGCATTATTTTCTATAACGAATACGAAATAGAGAAAGATTGTTCCTTAAAAATAAGAACTTGGTATTCAAACCGTAAAATAAACCGAAAAATAAAAGGTTATCTGGAAGAAATCGCTTTTTAGCGATAAGACCGCCTGTTTTTGTGCCTTTTGTATTTCCTGTTTGTTTGCTCTCTGTATACTATGTTTTTTCTTTTTGGTGTGAAATAAAGTATAATTGATTGATTGATTGAAAAATAGCAAAAAAATATCTTTTTGAAAAAAATTAACTAACAAATTCGAAAAATACTATATTTTTTCTTATTTTTTCCCGATCTACTATATTTTTTCGGGCGCTAAGGCTCGCAATACTATATTTGGTCTAAAAAAAAGTTGGCAACCCTATGCGCACGCGCAGCCCTCATCCATCGGGTTCCCGCCGCCTTCACTAGGTCGTCGGTACACCTTGAGGGAATAATAATTACATAGGTATACAATTATTATGTCAATAAGTAACTACTTGGCGCACTTCAGTTATAAATGTTATTACATTCCATAGAATACAGCTAATATTATAATCATTGTTTAAACAAGCACTTAAACTTCTCATGTTTATTATGTTAAGAACTTCGATATTAGGTAATCTAGGACTAGAATAAAGGTAAAGAATTTAATAAAATATATCAAAGCAGTTTGTAATTATCTACCACACATAAAAATCACATTGCTTTATTCAAAGGCCAAAGGAAAAGGATTCTATTATAAGTACCAAAGAACAGAAAATAATAAAACAATATTATAAATATAGCTAATTAGAAAAAGTAATTTAAATTTTCATAATTTCATAATTTATTTATTTGTGATACACAGGTTATAGTAATTACACGTTTACAAATATATAGGTCTCACTGTGATCCGCCTGATGGCATACAAATAACGCGAATGTAAGTTACACAAAATAATGAGCTATATAGAATCTATAATCAAACAATAATCATATTAATAACAAATTCAATAATGATACCAAATCTCAACAATAATAATAATTTTACAAACAATAGTCATATTAATAACAAATTCAATAATAATACCAAATGTCAACAATAATCATAATCTTACAAACAACAAATCAATCAATTATACTATCAACTATATTTGCTACAATCTAAATTATGTCATTGTGGTTTAAGAAATCACTAATTGAGTAAAATGTCATATTAATTAAGTAGTCTTTTAAATTCCGCTTAAAATTAGGCTATCATAGAATTTTTTGCTTCCAGGCATATTATCTATTCATATGTTCCAGGTAATGATATTCTTTATCCTACTAATATCATAAACGCGAATGTTTGTTTAGATGTAGGGATGTTTGTTACTCTTTCACGCTAAAATGGCTGAACCGATTTCGATGAAACTTGGCATATAGATAGTTCTTATTCCAGAATAACATATAGGCTAATTATTATATGTCCACGCAGATGGAGTCGCGGGAAAAAGCTAGTGGTATATAAGGGTATTAATATCATTGGTTCCAGGTTTTGTTTTTTTGTTTGACAGGTAGAGAATTTTTGCAGAAAATCTAGAATCGATTAAGATTATTGGTTACCCGCGTTTTGGTTTGGCATAAATGTAGTTTTTTAGAGGTAAGTGCTGATTCTCAAATTCACACATGCATTAAATATAATTGAATAAAATAATATCGATGAATAAATAGTATATGTAACTGCAAATGTATTACCCGAATTCCACATTCAATAGGCAAATGATTTCATTAATTTCGTTATCTCTATACAGGGTGTAACAAAACACCCTAGTAATACTTAAGGGGGTGCTTCAGACCATCAAACTGAACAACTTACACTATGGAGCCAACATCGAGAATGAGAAAAAATAAAATTTTAATCTCAACTTTGAATTACAATTAAAAAAAAACTAAAAGCGCTCGAGTTCTTCTGATTTTTCAAAAACTTCTCTAATCTATCCTTTTTCTAACGATATGCCATATGCCATGAAATCCGTCCTCTAACTTAGTTTATTTAATAATTTTGCGTGTCGGGGCGCGTTTTGGCCGATTTTCTATATTTATTTATGCAGGATAAAAACTTAAAACACACGCGTTACTACGCGTGGTCGGAAATGCATCTCCCTTCTGCGCAGTGAACTTTGATTGCCAAATTTATGCGTCATTTTCTATGAAGTAACTTGTGTATAAAATATCATTAGGGTAGGCTCATTCTCCGTCTCCGAGCAGAGTCTAGGCAGTGCCCGCCCAGTGCTTGCGAAAAGCGAGGGCAGTCAAAAATTATTAAAGAGTCATTATGACATGAGTATATTCCTTATTTTTCGGATATAAGCGTTGTAGGTAGATCCTAAAAAAAACAACTACCATAAATTCCTAAAGTGAGAGACACTGGAAATGAATGACTTTTCTTGTCACACATAAAACACGACAAACTTTACGTGCGATGACTTCAAATTGTAGCATTGTTTCCTAATAGTTTATTTACATGTAACGTTTACAGTCTTCCACTAAAGTTTTTCTTCATTTTCGACGTCTAGTCTGTTCTAGACTAGGATCTCCATTATTCTAAAGGCATAAAGGGAGCCATACCATTGCAAGAATGTCCTTTTTTTGACGTTTGTGTTTGAGTGTGTGGTGTCAAGTAGTATGGGCAAAAGAGACCAATTAGACGAAAGTAACAACTGCCCTAATGTTTACGGTCACTTTTCACACACACTAGCACAAAAGTGACAAGTGAAAAGTAGACAGCCGCATAAACAAAGATCTATAGTTCCGTCTCCTTCTACTATTAAAGGTACGTCATAAGACAAAAGAGACTAACTACAATCGTAAATTGATGCGGCCTCTATGCTTTAGAATAAAGGAGATCCTTGCTCTTAGGTTCTAGACTAAAAGAAAGAAAGAAAGAAAAATCTTTATTCACCATTAAAGGCACACACGAAACAACAGAGTACATTAATAGAAATAGTAGGTAGGTAGTAGCGGTAGACTACGCAAAGTGTTATTGAACTTGTATTCAGTACTGTACAGGTTGACCTCTAGGTTACATACTACGTTTCTTTACGAATACGACAGTTAGAAGCGCATTTCAATTGAATTAGTACATTTTTTATACAAAAATGAAGCATTTGCAATCAACTTGATGCACCGCATGCCCTATATTTGAACTTTTGAATGGTGGCTGTTTTAAACACAGTTATGAATGGCATTCTTGTTGGTAGAGTACGAGTATAATATGGTCAATCGTGTATGTGTTCACGAAATGATACGGGCGCGATATCGCCGCGACGCGACGTCGCGTCGCCTTATCGCCGCAATATTTCTGAGATTCGCGGCGTCTCAAGGAGAGAGTGTCGCGACGATAATGCACAGTAAAATCGCTGCAAATTAGTTGCGACATGACATGTTCCAATACAGGGTGTAAGGGGCAGTCCTCCACAAACTGAAACGGTGAACTCAGACTATCAAACTGAACAACTATGGAGCCTACCTCAGAAACCGCGAAAAAAAATCTGCACTCTCATACATTTGAGTCGGGTAGGTATTAAGGTAGATACAGCAGTTTTGTAAGAAAGAGCGGTTTTTTTCGCCTTTCCTGAGGTAGGCAGGCCCTATAGTGAAAGTTGTTCAGTTTGATGGTCTGAGTTCACCGTTTCAGTCTGCTGAGGGCTGTCCCTTACAACCTGTATACGGAATTAGAACCTTTAACAGACTTGACCAATTAGAACCATTAAAGAACTTGACGAATTAAAACAAAACCGGGCGTTTAAAAGCCGCTTGACGAATTAGAACTATCTTCAGACTTGACCAATTGTAACCTAAATCGAAATTACAGAGGCGGTCTTAGAAAATTGTTATAATTTAAACGGATTTTTTAACTATTTGCTCTTTGACTCTTTGTAGCATTTAAATTGTGCACGGAGCCTAAATTCGCACAGACAAAAATCTTCGACGATATTTAAGTAGCTACCACCTACGCAAATGGACAATAATTCATTTAGCAAATTAAAACTATCAAAAGCGGCATAAACAGTGCCATTTAGGCTTTTGAACTCCCTGACCTCCATACAGTCCAGCACTCATCTGCCAATAAGCATTACATCATTCTACACAAGTGACAGACCACATCATGTGGCCGCATATACATGGTGTAAAATTAAATGCGTTATATATTGAACGGGGTGCTTCAGACCATGAAACTGAACAATTTTCACTGTGGAGCATACAACCAAATAGCAAAAAAAAAACAGTACCTAGTTCTATAGAAATCGTCTATGATACTCGACCCAAATGTATGAAACAGCAGATTTTTTTTCGCGACTTCGATGTTGGCTTCATATTGAAAGTTGGGTTAAGGGACCGTCCTCCGTAGTCAGATTTTTTTTACATTTTTCGACTTTGACTATGGAGCCTACAAAAAAACAACTGTTTCATACCAAACTGCTGTACCTTACCTACCCGACTCAAATGTATGGAACAGCCGATTATTTTTCGCGACTTCGATGTTTTTATATTGAAAGTTGTTCAGTTTGATGATCTAAAGTACCCTCTCTAAAATATGTAATGCTTTTTACACCCTTTACATGCGACTTGCTAACATTAATTTCGTGTGATCTCGATTGACCTCACAACCCTCTTAATCGTAATTCGTAGAGGAATTGGAGGATGTTCAAAATTTCGCTCATCATTATTTGTTTGGCTAAGAGATATGATTATTTTCGTTTGAATGTCGAAGCCTGCATTTCCTCTTAACTTAAAGTGTACCTACTTAATAATATTCATGAATGAAGGGGACATACGGTCTCTTTTCCAATGGTATTGTTCGCCAAAGACTATCCACCCATTAAATTTTTACCGCATTATTGTATCCTAAAACCATACTTAAATATGTAAAAATAAACCTTATTTTATTTATACCTGCACGGTGAAAAAATTTAGTTCGGAGTAGCCACAAAGGAATCCAGTCGAAGGTCTATGCGCAGTGTGTAGGTACCTTTAAATACTAGTACATAAGCATAAACAACGTGTCAATGAATTAGCGCAAAACCTCATACACCCCAACTGTCTTCTTTTATAATGCGCACGGCTAAGGAGTGGAATGCCCTGCCTGCGGACCTGTTCCCTGAGCAATACAACGTGGGTCTCTTCAAGGCAAGAGTGAATAGGCATCTTTCTAGGTAGACATGCGACATCTTCGGCCTCATCATCACTCAATATCAGGTGAGATTGGGGTCAAATGTTTACCTACCAAACATAAAAAAAAAAAAAAAAAAACAACTGATTTATAACAAAATAATTAAATTGAAACTATAATTTCATTATTTTTATAGTTAAAATTTAAAGTTATTCGCATTATAAGTTTTGGGACAATAATGAATTGTTATCATTTCAGCAATGAATGAAAGCGCTAACGTACTCATGGATACATTTTAATAATCTTGTTTTGATAGTAAGCAGGGTGCTGGGTGAGTGTGCCCGTACGGTGCGTTGTTGACAGCGGGATCAAAAAATTTTTTTAATGTTTTGAAAAAAATTACCTACATGTTGAAACCATGATACTTAATTCGATTCTGCTCTCGATTATAAACAAACTACTTTCTAGTTTTGCGTTTATTCATTAACACGTTGTATGTTCATTTCATACCTACATGATAAATACACTACGTTGATAATGTTAAGATATAGGACTACAAAATGATTATCACGCATTCGATACGAAAACGATCCGTTGGGAAACTCGTATCGATGTAGGCATGTATTGAGAGCTATTGTTTCTGGATGGTGTTCCGGACCTGGGCCTCAATTGCGCAGTTTTATACGGTTTTGGTTTGGTTTTGGTTTTGGTTTAGTTTTGGTTTAGATTTGGTTTAGCTGAAGTAAAAAAGCTATCGCGATATTTTTTTCTGAACGGTTAAATCGCACAATACAGAAAATTCGATCGAACGGACATCAAACGTTACGCCAACGTATCTTCCGAAATAAAGCTAAATCGTTACCGTTAGTATAATTTGCGCGATAAGAATTGTGCATAACGTAACGTTTTTGGTTGTGGTTTTGTTTTTGTAGTATCGTTCAAACTGAGGGCGATTGATCCCAGCACGGCTAGCAAGCCACCCCCGAGAAAACGATAAAAATCGAGATGTGCCTCCATCTTTATTATTTTACGTATGCCAGAAAGAGCGCGCATGGCGTTTTTATCGTTTAAACGCTTTGTCGTGGGTGGCATGCTAGCCGTGCTGGTATGGCTCTAGTCTACAGCTAAAAGACTTTTTGGGAAATAGAGATATACGCGAGTAGGCTTGTGATGTAGCAAGAAGAATCGAATAAATACCAATTTCTCAAAAGATTTAAATAATGCTTGATTTTCCTTATCAACGATATAGGGGGAAATACCTCCAAGATTAGAAAAGCAAGTCATTAAAGTTGAATAATTTATTAATCCATTATTTTTAACTGATAAGGAAAATATGGTTGTAAATTACATAAAGTATCATACATAATTTGTGTTTTTTTTTTCATAATAATAAATCAAGATGACATGACTGCCCGGTAGCACAGTCGGTAGTGAACCTGCCTGCTGTGCCGAGGGTCGCGGGTTCGAATCCCGTGTGGGACAAATATTTGTATGATGAATATGAATATTTGTACCCGAGTCATGGGTGTTTGTATCTATATATGTATTCTATATCGTTGTCTAGTCATCATAATACAAGTCCAGGCTAGATTCTGGTACTTTAAATGTGACTAGATAATTTGTGTGACACTGTCCAAGATATTTATTGTTATTATTTATTTATTAAGATGGTATTCAATATATTACGTACTTTTTACATTTCAATTTTAAATTAAAAATGTAGCTTAGGTAACTAAGTAGCCAGTAGGTTAATAATATAAGTAGAAGTTTAGTAGTTTTCTATCTGTGTTTTTTAAATAAGTAAAATTTTGTCCTAAAACAATCCGTAGGAACCTAGTTTATGGTGCAGTCACTTATCTATAGGTAGGTAAACCATATAACTCGCGGTACGCCCGCGGGGCAAGAGGGGGGTGGGCGCGGGTATCGTTACACACGTAATTCCTTGTTCCGAGAAACGTCACTTGTACTCCCTGCCGCGCGCGCGCGCCTTCACCCCCGAAACGCCTGTAAAGCCCCCGCGCCCACCTACCTCTTGCCCCGCGGGCGTGCCACGAGATAAATGGTTTACCTAGTTTGAACCAGATTAGGAACCAATTACCAAAGAAAACATTGCCTCATAAATAATGTATTTAGTACACATAATATCACATGAGAGCCGATAGCCTGTCATTATTACATACATCATAGTTAGCATTATTCGAGGTGATCTAGTATTGACCTAGGCTAGATCGAACGCCAATAAAACAGCGTTTATTGTTAATTGCATACTTATCGACACAATGGGTTCTTTTATCTACTTAAATACGTAATAACTTAATCGTATATGTGTGTATGCCTTCCTTTATTGCAGTATTATACTTTTTTATGACTATTTGTTGTAATTATAATTATATCTCGAACCACGATAAACAATCTGTCATTTATATCCACCGAGTAGATAATCCTACAGAGAAACAGCTTAATACAAGGTCACCCCGCCCGCGTGTACACCCCTACATGCGCAGCTACATTTTTGTCAAAGTGCCGTACATTCTCGTATGTGAACGTTCACGAGAGCGAGCGGCAAAATCGCAGAGCTGCGTTCTGAACCTTTTTATGTGGTTGTTTTTTCACCTCGCTCTATAGTAAAACGTCTTTCACCGAGGCTCTGAAGTGCGATTTTTGAAAATCATACGAGCGACTTGGTAGTAGAAAGATGCATAATCTCCATAGTAATTTTGACATTTTCTACTGCCAAGTCGATCGTATGATTTTCAAAAATCGCACTTCAGAACGGCGTTTAGTGCGAAAAGTTGCGCTCGCGGTGTACAACGGGTGTAGGTTCTGAACGCAGCCCTGGGCATGTGACCGACCGGCCGGCCGCCCCGCGAGCACGTATACCTAAAGCTTCTCTGTAGGATATTTGTTCGGTGTTATAGCTTTAAAAAGTTTCATAATTATTGATCTTTGTAATTATTATATCGACCATATAATAACTATAAAAGTGAGTCTAGCCTCTGAAACAAGAGAGCGCCTCTTTTCCTGAACTTACACAATGCTATCCCTGATGGGGCGACGGAATGTTTGCTTTCTTCACTTTCAAATATTATTGATTTTAAACATGTTACAGCCATGTTGTGCTATTTCGAATCAAATTAAAGATTGAAAAATTCAGTCTCGGGCGCGGGCGGGACTTGAACCCGCACCCTTCCAAACCGGGGAAGTGCGTTATCCAACTTCGCTACCGAGTCCACTAGCCAGAGAAAAATTCAATTGAATTTTTCAATCTTTAATTTGATTGAAACATGTTTAAAATCAATAATATTTGAAATTGGAACAGGGTGTGTCATCTATACCGTATGAATTTCAGTTGTAATGCTGGACTTGCGGGTTGGCTAGTTTGTAATACTTCCAGTAGATGTCGCTCACGTCCCCAAAGAAAACACGTCAAGACGCAACAGATTGAAAATTTCGTTCTCTGGCTAGTGGACTCGGTAGCGAAATTGGATAACGCGCTTTCTTCACTTTGGGATCATAGCCGATTTTTTTATGTGAATGAGACAGAGACGCAGGTTTTTTTATGTGAATGAGTGTGTGTGTAAACACATATTGCACTCGCTCATCTTTACCCTACTGAGGAACCGCAACACGACTGCTGCTTTTCTTTCCTATCAGACCTTGCGAGCTCAGAGTTCCTATGGCCCGTGGTTGGACTTGAAAACTGTCATTATATCGTAAGCCTTCCAAATCACCACAGTATAGAGCTAGAGTGGGTTCATATGAAAATTACACGTGGTAACTACCTAGGAAATAAAAGTATTATAGTACAAAGAAGACTTCAGGTGAAATATACTATATTCATCTGATGTACTAGGTACGAGAAAAATATTCGACAAAACGCCTACACGCACAAAAGCCTCGACTATCAACAAAAATCAATTTGAACATGAAAAAGGAAAGAAGTTAAAAAACTCCATGGGTGGTCACCTTGTCGGCATCGGGAAGTGAGTGAAAGAACGAACTTGTAAAATAAAGTGGTTATTATATCATTTTCACACAATAGCTTACGACAGATACGCACTTGACATGTCACAATCATGAGAACTAAGAAATCTAGGCACGAACGGTCAGATAGGAAAGGTATAGGAAATAGTCACAGGAAAGACAATAGACCGAGACTACTTTAGCTTTATTCTAACTTTCATTGTTGCGATCAACAAGATAGACCACATCAGCTATCTAAGAGCATAGCTATGTATATCTCACAATTCTAACCTAAATCAGTCATTGTGGTCCAAAAGGCCCAAAAATCATCGAAAAATACGAGCAAGAAACTATCTGCCCCCTTACCCGCACTTTCGATCTTCACTATATCGCCACTGTTTCGGTCCGCACTTCATTGTAATAGAGTTGAAATTGGAACGAAAACATTCACGCAAAAGTTCGAATCGAATGTGCGGGTAGACCCTCTGAAATTAAACGAACGCGTCAAGAGAGAAAGGCAATAGGTACAGCACAAAGTTGAGATGCAGTGCGTGATTATTCAACATAATTCTGAATAAATTATATTAAGAAAAAAAAATGAACTGATCATCTTTCGTCCGTAAATGTAAGTACCTGCCTATTGGCCAATTCTTGTGGCAAATATAATTATCTGAAAAAAATCTCTTTGACGTAGGTATCTTAGCCGCAAACATTTTTGCTTAGCAATAAGAGTAAATGTTTGAAGTCTGTTTCTGTAATTCAGAACAGCCTTAACATTTCGTTGCTATTTGGAATGGAATGGAAGCAGTATAGGTAAATAATTTAATTTAAATACTTGGATATTTACTAAATATATTGTAATATGTTAAGCCTCAGTCTCACGTCATGACGAGGCTTGAGGATCATGTCATGACGTTTACAAAAAAAAATATGCCTTTTCACTCTTGCCTAGAGGATACCGAGATTTTAATGTATCCGGGAACACAAGTCCTGCGAGTATAGAAGAGCGTATTTATATTATTTTATTAAGGAAATAAGCAAGAAATTATTATTATTATTCATAAAAGTTAAACTGCGCTTTACCTACGTGCATGCATTGCGATCGAAAAACTAACGTCAGAACGCAAAGCACTAAAAGTAGACTATTGTTGCATCCACGAGTCTGGTTAACCTTTTTACGCTCAATGTGAACGTTTTTAAATCCTTGTCAAGTCAAGAAGATTGGATAAGTACAGAGAAAACATAAAAAAAGTTCAAAATTGATGAACCTGAATATCAGTAATTAACTGTTTCCAGCAACATAATAATTATATTTAGCCGTTCAGAAAATTAATCAAGTTCTGCATCCCACTCAAGTACGAATTTATTAGCGTATCGTTATCGTGTCGAACACAGTAAACCATTTATTTAATGCTTTCATTGCAAACACGACTAATAATTAGCTCTTTTCAACATAAAATTAAGTCATTCAGAAAGTAATATTTAATATCGACAGCTTAAGTAGGTACAAATTTAATAACATATCATCAATGCTTGGGTATGATTTCATCCCAGCCGCTTTTGAGAGAGGAGTCCTTTGGGGGGTCGATGCCTAGGACTTTGTTAGGGAAATAGGGCAACTAACGCTGGCTAAAGGGGGATTCTCGCGCGGCAGCCTTTCTGGTGCAGATAATTTCTCTGGTCATCCAGCCAGCATATCACGGACCTTTGAGCCGTGGATGCGCAGGGACATATACGAGTTACACGATTTAATTCTCATTTTATGTCGTGTTGTTGTTATGTGTTTAATTGGTTGATGTTGTCTAAGAGTATATCCGCAGGAAACTAATTACTATTTAATCTGAGTGCAATTAATTTCTATTTGCAATCATTTTGCGCTGCCAATTATAAATATGAAGAAATTAAAACACGGACAGCAAATAACTTGTGCGTTAACTTGCACTTAACTTAACTTTTGTAACTATAGGGTTGCCAGGTCCAAATATGTCATTTTTTAATCTGACAACCCTAGTCTTGCGGCAGATTGAGACGTGGCAACCCTAGTTTTTAAAGTACTTTAGACCAGTCTCCTTCCAATGGCACCTCATTCACTTCCCTAACAAACACGTGGAAAAAGTTATACCAAAAATTATAATGGAAAAGGCACTTGCGGCAAGATTTTTTTAGGCAACTTGGCGATGTTGAATTAACCCCTGTATAAACATACACTAGAATTACATTTCGTTCGCCTAAGGAATAGGTGCATAATTTTACGGTCGGATCTCCGTCTATATTAAGGGCTCCCACACTTAACTGCGAATTCGCATCGCATCGCATAAATATCTGCGAGCGCTGAAAATCATACACAAGTCATCGTAATAATAAGAAGTCTTCCAGCGCTCGCAGATATTTGCGATGCGATGCAAATTCGCAGTTATGTGTGGGTGCACTTAAACCACATACTCTAACCATCAAACTGAACAATTTTTAATGTGGGAGCAAACTTGTTAGATCAAAAAAAAATCAGCTGCAATACCTACTCGTTTCAAACTTATGGGACAGCAGATTTTTTTTGTTCTGACAGGTTTGGTCCCATAGTAAAAGTTTTTCAGTTTGATGGGAGAGTATGTGGTTTAAAGAATAATCATACTATTCCATACACTTACGGTACTAATTATAGTACTTTGTGCTTACACCCTGTCTGTATAGAACTATAGTGTAGTGGTAGCTATATTATGAACCATCAGAATATTGAGGTCTCAGGATGTCATGACATTTTATTTTTATTTTTTTTTTATTTTTTTTTATTTTATTGTTTTTGGAAGACCAACAGCACAATGCAACACATTAAAACAGTATTATATAAGTAACAGAAGGCCAATTAAAGGTCCTCGCTGATATACATCAAACTAAAAAGAAAGAACGATCTAGTACAGCACCAAACATGCATATCGGTTGTTATAAATAACATAGATAATTAATCAATACCTACATACTTAGTTTACACAGAGAAAATTGTTTGGGTACATCAATAGTACAGATAGCTAAGTTTTAAGTTTAAGGTGTAAGTTTTGACATGTGAAATGATGACAAATACTAGCCTTTCACCATCAAAAGCGTTGCCATAGATAGAACCTTATCTCTTAATCGCCTCAAATGACACCCGAGATGAAGGGGGTCTATTCTATGTTGGACATGTTCTATCTACACGGCAATTCGTAAAGTCAATAGCATTTGTTAAGACACACGAAAGTGAAAGTAGTGGACAATTGCTGGAGATAAAATGTTGTTGCTACTCTAGACTCCTTTCTTTTCTTTCTTTTTAGTGAGACATTAAGCAATATATATAACAGTATCTGCCTAGAGTTGTTTTAGGTACAATAGTATATTTTTCTTTACTAGGTAATATTTTTGTTTCTGCTTAAATTGATGGATTAAGGTATATATTTAGTGGTGCGTTTTAGGAGAGCCTTTTGTTCTGAAGAGGCATGCTGATGATGATAAAAAAACCAGTTTCAGGCTGTCAATCTCATAGTAAATAAGTCAAGTTTAGCGCTATATGGAAGTCAGCATAGTTGAGTAGTAACTGGATTGCAATGTGATTAGAAGTGAAAAAGAAGGATTGATCTTCGATGTTTTAAATTAGCGAGACGGGCCCCTGGACTATTAAATTTTCCTAAAACATATTTAGGTAAACTTTACAATTATACGTACTCTATGTATAAACAGAAAACAACATTAAAAATATTAAAAAAAAAGACTAAGAAATCCGTAAGATTCTTTAGTCTCGATGTAGCTTGTATATGGGGATTTTTGATAACGAATATCATAGGGTTCCGTACCCAAAGGGTGAAAACGTGACCCTATTACTAAGCCTACGTTGTCCGTCCGTCCGTCCGTCCGTCCGTCCGTCTGTCCGTCTGTCCGTCCGTCCGTCCGTCCGTCTGTCCGTCCGTCCGTCTGTCCGTCCGTCTGTCCTACCTATTTAGGGCTGTAACTTTTGAACCGTAATAGCTAGATAGTTGAAATTTTCTCAGATTATGCGTTATTGCGGCGGATTTGTTAACAAATAATAAAAATGGCAGAAACTTAAAAATTAAGGGGGGTTTTCAACAAGAAACTAGTTTTTATCAACGTTTTTTCTTCACGCTCTATAGTAAAAATGGTAATACATACAAGCGTCAAACTTCGTGTGATTATAGAGCATACTCTACAGAATAACAACAAATACTAAAAACCGTCCAAGTGTGAGTCGGTCTCGCGCTAAAGGTCCCGGACAAAAAAAGCTTTTTTTCTATGTTAATAATGTTGTGTTTTGTAGTGGTGTGGTACGGAACCCTCGGTGCGCAAGTAACCCGACTCGCACTTGACCGCTTTTATTATTACCAACTTTAATATAGTTTAGCTAGCTTGTGGTTACACCTCAGAAATGATGCAGATCATTGTTTGTGTGTCAAGGCGCTCATATCAAGAGCTTACAAGCAAGCTTAGTTATATTTCTCTAAATTGCTATGTTGAACTATGACTGCAAATAGGTGTCTCTATGTAGAACAAGGTTAAATATCTTATCATTTATCTCGTACGTTATAAAAATTTGCTTTCACTTTTGTGTTTGTTGATTTAAGAGTCAATGTCGTTTGTTTTTTGTTTGATGAGGAGCAAAATGTATGTTTGTTAAAGATTACATGTGGTTCTATAATTCATGTCACGAGTTCTATTGAACTTAAAATGCAAGTACAATTTGATTGTAACGACTCAAATTTACTGGTAAATTACCTAGATTAACGATGTTTTTAAGTACCTATTGTACAGCCGGTGACACATCAAGCTATACAAAACCAAAATAAGCTGGCTGCGCGTACCTAGGTCGAGTAATGTCGCATAATTGGTAATAGTAGGTACATAATATATAGTTCTACATCTACGTTATAAGTATAACGTCTCGCGGTCAGCTCATGTTGGTTTTGTACAGCTTGATATGTCGCCGTGTGTACCTACTTATATGACACTAAGCTCAGGCAAATAAGACCATATACAGCTATCCTTATGACAATAATTAGCTCATAAATGGCACTACAGAAGTAGCAATTGAAAGAAGAATGGTGAGTGGTTATGGTTTCTGTTCGATGAATGAATTGTGTGTACTGCATCATAAATGTATTTCAGATTACTTCCTTGCCTCTATACTGCGATGATGTCATAAATGCCTCTTAATTTGCTTCTCACACTCGAAAGTTAAAAAATTCTGATATCATCTCAGCTGATGGACATCCACTGCTGAATATAGGCCTCCCCCAAGGATCGCTGCCCTCATCCAACAGGTTCCCGCTGCCTTCACCAGGTCGTCGCTCCACCTTGGGGGGACCCACGATGCGCTATCCGGTACGCGGTCACCACTCGAGAACTCTTCGGCCCCATCGACCATCGGTTCTGCGAGTAATGTGCCACGCTCATTGCCACTTTCGTTTAGTAATTTTTTCGTCAGCTACTCTGGTTCTTCTGCGGATCTCTTCATTCTTGATTCGATCTCACAGGGAAACTCCAAGCATGCATAGCCCTTTGGGTGATTTCCATAGCCTTTTTTTAAGGCCTGGAGTGAGTGACCACGTCTCTGTTCCATATGTCATCACAGGCAATACACACTGGTCAAAGACTTTCGTCTTGAGCCACTCAGGACATTCAGGACTTGAATATACTACGTACAGGATATGAAAATAAGGTGTAATAGGCACAAAAAGTCTAAAATATAGTAAAATTCGCAGTATTAAGTAAGCTATAGCCACCCGTTTTTTTTTCTTAGCCTATTTCATCCCTCTGCTGGGCAAAGGCCTCCCCCTTATTCTTCCATGCATCCCTGTCCTGAGCCAGTTCCATCCACTCTTTTTCGAATGTGTCCAGGTCGTCTCTCCACCTCTTTCGGGGTCGACCCTGACGGCGACGTCCATTCTAGCCACTGGTAATCTATTAAATCTCTAAGAAGCTGAATTCGTCGAAAGTAGCTAATTGGTTTCAGAATCGTAATTAAAATAACAATTGCGGACTCGTACGATGCACCGGAGAAAGTAGGCTGAGGCGAAAATAATGCATTACGTTCTACCCCGGCCGGCCGTAAGAAGATATTGATTGTATATTTTAACATAGATTATACTTTGATTAGCCTACAAGATTAGTTAAGTTGCATAAATTTGTAAATCTACATCCTTTAGTATGTCAGTTCGCTGTTATTTCGTGATCACTCGTTCGCTTATAATTCTAATAGCTATGACGGATTTGGTGCAGATAGGTAGGAAGATGAAATGTACGCTTGTCTGTGTTCGTATAGTTTTTATTTAAATTACTATGGCCAGACATGATTATTATTTATTATAAAAAATGTATATAGGTACAATTATTATGTCAACCTACACATATTGAGTTATATCCCTATTTCCCTAATAAAGAAAACAGATCCATTGGTATAGGTGCATCAAACCGTGCACCCAAGCTAGAAGCCACATAAATCAAAATTGGTATATTCAAGCAAGTTGTCCTGGATGTCCCTTATACCTACTACTGATAAGTTGTCAGCTATAATTTAGAACCTTATTGCCCATTCCAGATTTCCTCCCGTTTACTAATTTCACGGCGAGACCATAAGCGCCAGATTCATTTTATGTTTTTCTGTTACTCCGATCAGCGTGGAAGAACATTGTTTTCAGAAGTAAATTGTTTAATAAACGAGCGCACAGCACAGTGGCTTTACATTTGTTTATAAACATCTGAGTTTTTTTTATGTTAACCATAGTTTTTTGTTTTGTGAAAAGCAGTCAGGTACGTGGGATATAAAGTCGCTAAACACTATAATTAATGGAATCAGGCGTTACTTTGCGGAAATCCATGACTAATAGATTCATAACACGATTGTATCGAGACCTCCGCCTCTAAATACCTTATACAAAGTTGTATTAGGTACGTTATGCAATACAACCTGCCCACCAAATAATTTCTACTCTACACGTGTTTCGCTCCACCAAGGAGCGTCCTCAGGAGTTAGACCGATGAACGGTCGTAACAGGAGCGTCTGACACCGAGTAATGCACTCTCCCGTCCTTACCTTGCAGAATCTGATGGAAGGGGAAACCGATACGATATAATAAATAAAAAAAATATATAAAAAAAACATTTATTTCATGAAACTAGGTCCCATACAAAGAGCATTACATAGGTAGTTTGTCAGAGAGATTAAAATTAAAATTGAATTAAATTAAATTACATATTACATTACATTGGTACCGATTCGGACTGTGCCACGACTTAACTTAACTAAATTTATTCTTGTCACTTTCTAAAATAAGATTAAGAAAAGAGACAGAAAACCAACAGCTGACTTTAGTGCTGTCAAAGTGACGTTACACGCCCAAAATAAGATGCCATTCATAATGTACGCCATCTTATTTAAAGCGTTTTTACCTGCCTTCGTGGTCTAATGGTTAAGAGCATTGGCTCTCGACACGGAGGTTGTGGGTTCGATTCCCACGGGGGACACCTTGTGATATGTCACTTTGTGCGTTTTTCCCCAGTTGTTTAGGACATTGCAGGCTGAATCACCTGATTGTCTGAAAAGAAAAATGATTCCGTGCTTCGGATGGCACGTTAAGCCGTTGGTCCCGGCTACTATCTCTGGTGGTAGTAGTCGTTACATAAAAACCACGTCAGAGGCCGTAAGGCGGTCTGAAAAAACTCTGACACCAGGGCTCTGCCCACACGATAAGAAGAAGCTGTTGGTTTTCTGTCTCTTTTCTTAAACTTATTTTAGAAAGTGACAAGAATAAATTTAGTTAAGTTAAGTCGTGGCACAGTCCGAATCGAGGCCATTATTACATTTACATTTACATTATAAGTCCAATTTCTCCAGGTACATACACAATATCAATTCAAATTTGCACATAATTATCTCGTTTTTTTTCTCATGATAGCATGAAAGCCATCGGCGCGAGCCTCTGCAAACATGCCTGAAGCACTACAGAAACGTGCCAGTCCCAACAACATCCTGATATGAGATGTGGTAGGATGCAGTGGCTATTAAGCAGCAGCTATGCCAGCTATAATGTGAGGGCATCAGAAGTATTGAAGATGCATCAACATCTTTGATGCCCTCACAGTGTTCACGCTATGGTATAGTTGCCGCTTAGAAGTCACTGCATCCGACCACATGGCACAAAATAATAATGTTTTCACACCACCCGCTCGAAAATGGAACATTATATGTCATGTAACTTGAACCTAAAGCAAGTCATTATAGCCCTGGGACTAGCCGGGCAATAATATTGTACTGAATTTCATTATAACCCGCTGGTCAATAATGAGATTTGAATATGGAACCGCATCCACAGATTATTTAATAGTTACTACGACCCTTACTTAAAATTCGTATGAAAACTTATCATGGAGACCTGCACCAAAAAGAACTTAATTCGAAATTCGAACTGGCCACCACGAGTATTGAACACAAAAAAAGAAAAAAAGGCGCGATTACTGCAAATCTCTGTACCTATTGCTACGAACAAAGTAAAAAAAAAATTACATTTTTAACCGACTTCAAAAAAGGAGGAGGTTTCTCAATTCGACCGTATATATTTTTTCTTTCCACAACTGGAGTGCGATTTTTGAATCTCATTGGCTGAGTTCAGCAGTTGAAAATGTCAAAATTACTATGGAGATACGCATCTTTCTGCTGCTGATTTGACTTTCAAAAATGGCACTCCTGAAGTATGATTTTTGAAAGTCAAATCAGCAGTAGAAAGTTGCATATCTCCATAGTAATTTTGACATTTTCAACTGCTGAACTCAGCGAATGAGTTTCAAAAATCGTTCTCCTGGTCTAATTTTTCAAATTCTACTTTCACTTTGAATTTAATAAAATAGTGTTTTCTAAATACTATGCTATTGAACTCTAATACTTTGTTATAAACTCTAATAAAAGAATTGGTTTCTAACCATAGAGAATTTACACGCTCCCCTGGGTTTCTAACAGTATTGCTTTTTATTTTCTCGCGGAGGGTGTGAAAAGTAGAGTATGGTCCTCGGGGATAAACGTGTTTTCATCTTGGGCGAGCTTGAACCCCTCGCTTCACTCAGGATTCTAGTCTTAACTCCCTCGCTTCGCTCGGGAGTTAACCCTAGAATCCCTCGTTGCGCTCGGGATTCAATATCGCGCCCGTGATGAAATACACTGCTTTATCCCCTTGGTACATAATCTACTATTAATAACCTTAGGTACAAAAACAATCATACGTCTATGCTGCTGTGTTTATTTATTTAACAGTCCATTACCATGAGTTTTCACTGTAGTAAACTATATACAGTAAAACTACAGTAGTAAACTACAGTTTTTGTATTGAATTTCCAACAGCGCTCTTAGTGGTTACGTTGAGAACTAATTCTGTCATGCAAAATTAACACCGCAACTACAGTAGTAACGTACAGTGAAACCTCATGGTACCTCAGTTTACCATTTCAAACGTCAAAAAATGTAAAGTTACCGTACGGAAAATCTCTATTTTCTATTTGTTTCCCAAATATAAATTATAATGGTGCATGTAAACGGTGGCGGCGTTATGTTTAGAGAAACCTAAAAGAAACTGCTCATCCCATGATGTTTCCAAGTTTCCCGAGAACTTGTGAAAACAACTTTAATTTCTACTAGTAAATAATTTCACAAGACACTCAATTACGATCACGATACGTTCCAAAATTGACTAACAAATATAATAATCAACGGGACATTAAGTTGGTGATTTTAGAAGATGAATTGTTTTGATGGACGAAACTTATCGTCAGCCTTTCTCTTCAAGTAAAATGACCATAATAGACATAATAGTAAATAAATAAAATGTTTAACGAATCGTAGTGGAATTTATGAGATAAAAGTTAACGTAGGTATGTAACTGAGAGAAAATATATATAACTTTCGTTCCAGCACTCTTTATATTGTTAACCTTTGTAAATCATCATCATCATCTCAGCCGATGGACGTCCACTGCTGGACATAGGCCTCCCCCAAGGATCGCCGTAACGACCGGTCCTGCGCTGCCCTCATCCACGAGTTCCCGCGGGCCCCGCCTTCACCACGTCGTCGGTCCACCGTGTGGGGGGCCTACAATGGTAGAGCTTAAATGCAATGAAATGTCTTTTATTCAAATTAAAGATTGACAAATGTTATATCGGACGTGTCTTGAACCTGTAATCTGCTAATCGAGGCTGTGCTTTCAATTAAGCTACCGGTACTACACTTATTCAGAATAGTCAGAAACATTGCTACAACTAATGCTAATGCAACTAAAATGAAATAGATAATATAATTTTATTTTCATATCTCGTAAAATGTAGTTAATAGTTTCTCCTTCTGAGCACTTCGAAGTCAAAGAAAGACAAATTACTTTAACACTAAAAAGTAATATAATATTATTAACTGAAACGTTTAAGACCAAGATTTTTATGAGCTTCTTGCTTTTACCAAATCAAATTTAACTGCCATTTAATTCATCATCATTATCTCCAAGCAATTTGAAGTTCGGAATGCCTTCAGGCGGCTCTTGCAAAGGTTTTAAAAACATGTAGTTCGCTGTAAATACCTTAGGCTACTCGTAAAGTTAAGATTGGGTCGGTTTTTCCTTGCTGACATTAATCGTCCGTCCGTCAGTCACTGCAACTTTACTGCTCCGCTGATATCCAATCCAAAATTTTCGTCTCAATTTAAAAAATTACGTAAAAGCTGATAAAAGATCTATACAAATTATAACATGGCCTGAAACTCTTTAGCCTCGAAATTGGGCAGGAATCGATCAACGTTGACGATTATGACAAGACACGCTCCTCAGTGGGACGCAAAAGATACGTAAAACCAAAAAGTGACTTATACAACATTAAAACTGTTCTCAACATTACTACGTTAAAGTATTGAGAGACAAAATTTAATTGCCTGTAGATTAAGCATAGACAAGGTACTAGATTATACAGGTAAGATCGCTTTTTAGAAGAAGAAGAATGTAAGAATGATAAAACTACGTGTTCTGGGTCTGCGAAACTTAAGATTTTCATGTCATTCAAATAATGAGTTTCTCGGAGGTCTGTTCTGTACATAAACGTTCCGTAGATATGTTTAATTCACATTCATAATTGGATACGATAATATATTTAAAATAAAAATGGCATTCAGACCGTGCAGAATCATATTTCACGCCTTCAGTCTTTGGTGTCGTTACTACTGTTTTGTGATGAAAATACCAAATTGAACTAAACTGATGTGATATTGAAGTGTGAAACGAAAAAATAGGGGATATAAGACACATCTAGGCTGCTTCAACCCACGTTAGGGTTTAACGACCGACTGCGTCGGTCAAAAGCGATTTAATTGAAACACCATAAACGGAGAACTGACGGCCGCACCTGCGCGGTACGATGCGTGTGCGCACATTTCCACGAGAACGTAATTTAAAGACACAGGTATTAATCTCGCAATTGACTGTCGTAGAGAAATTGCAAATGGGCAGAGTTACTAGTCATTACTCAGTTCTCTCTTCAATATATTATTACTACTTGGATGGAACTTGCAAGAAAACATTATTTTAACTTAACAATTCTCAAGCAAAATTGTATTTTTATGGTCAAATGGTTATTTCTACACTCAGTATCGAATTGCTCTCGTTGACGAATCCTTGAAATTGTATATCTCTTCCTGCAACTGATAAATTCAGTTGGCAACCTTATTCGTGTTACTAAGCCTTTCATTTTTATTGTCATTTACCTGTCTGTAAATGTTTTGTTGTGTACTTTTATCAGTCGTTGCAATATATGTCAATGTATTGTGTCGACATATTATTGTAAAGCTAGGGTTGGATATAAGAACGAAAGATTAGAGTCAAGACAAGACGAGATATGACGACGATTGAATTGAATTGAATTGAATTGATAGTCGAGAGTAACTACACTTTAGACTCCGCTGGATTCGTCTCGATTCTGTGCTCTTGGCTCGCCTAGCAGCGAAGCAACTTGCCTATGGGATTGGGAGCTAAGTGGATTAGATTCTCGGCTTTGGGCTTTGCCGGACTATGCGGCGATTGAAAATGCTGAGATAGAATATAGCGCTTGTAGGAACTAGAAGGAAAGATAGGTAGTAGCTTTGACTATCTTCGCCAGCAGGGACTTAAAAGTGACTTATCATTATCATCATCATCATCATCAGCGTATCATCGTCCATTGTTGGAGATAGGCCCTCCCAAGGTGCACCCCAAAACTCTATCCTCAGCTTTCCTCATCCAGTCGCTCCCCGCTAACTTTCTTAGGTCGTAGGTTCAGCGGGCCGCAGGGCGTCCCACCCTACGCCTGCCAGATTGTGGTCTCCACTCTAAGACTCCCTATCCATTGTCAATTCTTCGACAGATATGACCATCCAATTACCCCTTCAGCTTGCTAATTTTTCGTGTCGTCGTCACAAGCTTGCCTCAATCCATTGTTATATGATGTATTATGATAATTGAGAATGATAGCTCGCCTTCTATCTTCTATTGGCACCTTAGGATTCTCGTAAAGAAAGAAAGAAACAAATGATTTATGACTCACTTTCCCCTTTTTTACCCTTCCGTGTAGCTACCTTACTTATCACTAAAATGTATTGATTGTAATAAGTTATCTCATAGATTGTATTTGAGCAATGTTATCTCCTTTCCTTTCTACTTTTATTAAGCTGGATGTCTTCCTACTTTCATTTCATATTTGAAAGTACTCTGATTACGTTCGTTTACTAAGGTCTTCGAGTAAATGGGTTCTTTCACGTCATTAACTTTACAATCTCTTACTTTAGGTACTATTTTTGTATTCTGGACCAAAATCTGTATAGTTGGGTAAACTTGGAATATTTTCAATTTCACTATCTGTGTTTCTTTGACCAACTCTGTTCTGGGCCTCTACCCGCACATTCGAACTTCGCAATTGCGTGAACGTTTACGTTCCAATGTCAACTCTATTACAATGAAGTGCGGACCGAAACAGTGGCGATATATCGAACGTCGAAAGTCTGGGTACAAGGCCTGCATATTTCCATTTGTCTTTTGTTTTTTTTGTTTTGTTTATTTTAGGATACTCAACAAACAACAATTTCCAATTACTATCTCTTCATAATCCTTACGTCCTATCTCTTGATAATATTTCGTTAGATTTGCACGCGACGAACCTATCTAAGGTTCGTGCAAATCTAACGAATTTTTTGAATAGGAAATACAGTAAACACTAAGAAACCGGTAAATGCAAATTAAAGGAGCATAACGAATAACGCAATTAATACAATCCAACCTTACAATTACGAGTAAATGGATACAGGGAAGCTAGTTTAATATTAACATTTATTTATAAAATATTGTTACTGTGTAACGCCTTTGTCTGTTAACCTTCCGAGATTAATACAATATCAATCAATATTGCCATCGATGAATTAATGTAGATGTAGTCGTGGGTGAGTCGAGCGTTCGTTAATTACGTAATAAAATTATGCAATAGCATTGTTTCTATAGCACAAGCATTTTATAGTGTGAGCCGATAAGTTTTTTATCATCTTCGTTCAAACGGAACTATCTGAGATACCTTTATTAATTTTTTTTCAAGCCTGTGACCCACAAGGAGGATGAGGAAATTAACAAACAATGATTGGTAATTTACTCATGGAATAGAAGCCTACTGTGACCTAAGTAACAATAGGTCAATAGGTACTCTGCCCCATAAATAAACTACAAACGGAAAAGGATTGATTCCAATAAAAAAATCCTACTTCTAACACAGGATAACTGAATGTCTGTTCTTCGTATAAAATAATATTGGGGTTTCATTTGGCTCCAAAAGCGATGAATGACGTGAGCTGAGACGAGAATGAAGCAAGCCCAGAAGATGAATATTCACGCTTGCCTTTGCCTTGCTTGCTAAAAACTTCGATCAAAGTAAAATCTTTGATCGAACCATAAATCGAATCATCTCTTTGTAGTAATATTCTTTTAGTATTGGACGTAATATAGATAGGAAACAAGTAGGATACAGATACTTCGATTAACAAGCCTACCGATGACGATGAAATAATATACGAAAATATTAATCTTTCAATTATAATTGTCAGTCATAATAATAAATGATGATGGCCGACATTTCTCTCACGGAAACGACACTATAAATCAATTAGCCCAGTCATTTTACGGTTTGAGCCTTGACTAATTAGTAATTGATATTTGTTTTCGGTATAGTATTTTAGAGCCAATTTCAGCTTAGAAATGTATCAATATTTAAAAACAAAACCCGTCGGTAACAGTTCCAAATTTTAAATTTTGGTAATATCTCGTTATAAAAAACCTGATGGTAATTTTTTTTTGCACGTATTTAAGGCATTAACATTATACATACTTCAAACATAGTGTAAATATTTTTGTGTACTTAAAAGGTTTTGAAAAATACATTCGTATTTTCTAATAAAAACCTAATTTTTTAAATTTTAATGCCTATTTTATTGATCAAAAATAATTTATATTGTTAAATCTAATTCAAATATGTGCATTAGTATTAATATTATTAATTAAAAAGCCTTCTGGGACTCAAAATTTTGATTTCGATGTTGCGTAGCGATTTTTTTTAAATATGTTCTCAGATAGTCTTTTTTCACTAAATAGTGCCGGTTACAGTTTAAAAGTCCAGTTAATAATTACTTCCCACCTCTCCTAACAAAACTCTGTTAAATGACTGGGCTACAATGTGGTAAAACAAACTTCAAGCCAGATGCGCTTATATTGTAATAGGTACTTATTCTTGCAAGATGCGTTTGATTGAGTAATCTAATTAAAATTATCGTGCTTTAACTGGGGATTGTTTTTCTTTGTATTTTAATTATATACGATAAGTTAATTGCTAGGAACAATAGTTTATAGGTTGATACACGCTAATGAACTTTAAATAAACAAGTCTAGGCAAACAATAATAATGCAAGGGGCGTTTTTAAGATTATCTAAACCACAGAAGAGTTTGTGCATTTTACACTAATTTTGAACACGAAGGAAACCGCGTACGGGATACATTTTTAGTAGAATGCAAGTATACGCATTGACAACATCAAACTAAACAACTTTCACTATAAGAGCCCACACATAACTGCGAATTCGCATCGCATCGCAAATATCTGCGAGCAGGGTTGCCAACCCTACTATATAATATAGTATCCTACTATATAAGGGGCCCTACTACTATAATTCTGAGAAAAATATATAGTAGGCAAAACTACTATATTTTGATGAGCAAATAATTTATAGGTCCAATAAAAATGACCTAACATTATTTTAACAATTTTCTTTCTCTTCATCCCATTTGTACTGGTACTGAAAAGTGACAACAAGTTTTCCTAAAGTCAGATTTAATCTATTTTTTTAGAAATTCTATTATTTCTGTATCGAATCCAGCGACTTCTGCTGCGTTAACAGGATGCATTATTTTCTATAACGAATACGAAATAGAGAAATGATTGTTCCTTAAAAATAAGAACTTGGTATTCAAACCAAAAAGTAGCAAAAAATTTAAATTAACAAAATCGAAAATATAACCCTCCTTCTGGCGCAGTCGGGTAAAAATACTGTATTTTTTCTTATTTTTCCCCGATCTACTATATTTTTCGGGCACTAATGCTCGAAATATTATATTTGGTCTAAAAAAAGTTGGCAACCCTATCTGCGAGCGCTACCATTGAAAATCATACATTCATCGAGCGTTCGCAGATATTTGCGATGCGATGCGAATTCGCAGTTATGTGTGGGAGCACTAAAGTCAAGTTGAAAATCGCGAAGTGCCATACAAAAAAAATGGAGTACTCTACCTACTCGACTCAAATATATGAAACAGCTGATTTTATTCGCGATTTCGTCGTTGGGTCCAAAGTGAAAGTTGTTCAGTTTTATGCACGGAGAGAAATATGTCTAGTAGTAAATGTGACAATAATTTATTTTAGCAGACTTTACTAGAAAATAACAGACTGTAATTTATAAATGTAATTCTGGTAGATAAAACTAAAATCGACTTATGACGACAAATCTAGTAGTCTCCTATTATAAACGGTTTTCACAAATAATAATTGTACTTCATATCTTTTATGTACTTTCAAAGTTTCAATGGGATTAGATAATCAGAACGTCCTGTGTTATACAGGGTGTAACAAAACACCCTAGTAATACTTAAGGGGGTGCTTCAGACCATCAATCTGAACAACTTTCACTATGGAGCCAAAGTCGAAAAAAATAAAAAAAAATCTGCCGTCCCATACATTTGAGATTTGAGTCGAGACGGTACTGCAGTTGAAAAGAAAAGAAAGAAAAAAAAAGAAAGAAAGAAGAAAGAGAAAAAGAATGAAAGAGAAAAAGAAAGAAAATAAAAAAATGATGAAAGAAAGAAAATGAAAACGAATGAAATGATGAATGATGATGATTGATGAAAGAGCGGATTTTTTTTTCGCGATTTCTATGTTGGCTCCATAGTGAAAGTTGTTCAGTTAGATGGTCTGAAGCACCCCCTTAAGTATTACTAGGGTGTTTTGTTACACCCTGTAGAGATATTTATTTGTTTATTTTTTATTTATTATGTTTTTTTTTTAAAAATTGCATCATCACCATCATCCTATACAGGGTGTAAGGAAAAGTATCATTAACCTTTAAACCACATACTCTACCCATCAAACTGAATAACTTGTATTACGGAAACAAACCTCTCAGAACAAAAAAAAATCTGCAGTCTCATACATTTGACTCGGGTAGGTCAGTTTAGTATGAAATAGCAGATTTTTTTTTGCTCTGACAGTTTTGCTCCAATAGTAAAAGTTATTCAGTTTGATGGATAGAGTATGTAGTTTAAAGGTGGACTTCCGATGCTAGCGGCCGACGCGTCTGACGCGCGCGGCTCGCGGCCGACGGCCGATGCGGCCATACTAGTTACTATGAAATTGTATGGCGCCGCTTCCGATGCCAGCGACTGACGCGCGCGTCAGACGCGCGCGGCCGATGTCTATCGCATCGGCCGCGGCCGCGCGCGGCTATGCTCTGACGTCACGCAGAACAAGAATGTTTGCCAGAAATATTACGAAGTTTATACCGAAAATTTGCTTAATTTTTACTATTTTTTTTGTATTTTATTATCTGCAAGGTCACATCACGGCTCATCAGGGCTCATCCACGTTGCGATAACACCATCTATCGAGCCACTTGAAAGTACTTTTTCTTTTTCGGAAAATCTCTCTTGCCTACATAATTATTAGCTAGACAGCGATTCATGTACAGGTTAAAAAGCCAAGGGTCTAATTACTCCCAAAAATGTATTTTATCATAAACCCTGTAAAAAAAATGCATTCATATATTCTCTAAACCTATCAATCTGTCAATCAATCAAATATTCTTTATTAAAATATGTATTGGTTTTTTTTGTTTGTGTTTTTATGTTTTTGTTTAAGCACCGAAACATAAAAACATACTCTAAATTTCGGGGAAAATACCCTAAAGTGATAACACTCTGCACAATAGGCACGCGTCAGTCGCTGACCTCGGAAGTGAGGTCTGTCGTCGGCCGCGCGTCTGACGCGAGGTTCTGTCATATATGACAGAACCTCGCGTCAGACGCGCGCGTTAGTCGCATCGGCCGCTGGCATGGGAAGTCCACCTTAAAGGTAACTTTTCCTTACACCCAGTATACGCCCCCACTGTATGTACAGTCGGCCGCAATAAGTTATATACACTTTAAGGTGGACTTCCGATGCTAGCGGCCGACGCGTCTGACGCGCGCGGCTCGCGGCCGACGGCCGATGCGACAGTACTAGTTACTATGAAAACGTATGGCGCCGCTTCCGATGCCAGCGACAGACGCGCGCGTCAGACGCGCGCGGCCGATGTCTATCGCATCGGCCGCGGCCGCGCGCGGCTATGCTCTGACGTCACGCAGAACAAGAATGTTTGCCAGAAATATTACCGAGTTTTTACCGAAAATTTGCTTAATTTTTTACTATTTTATTTGTATTTTATTATCTGCAAGGTCGCTTCAACACCATCTATCGTGCCACTTGAAACAACTTTTTCTTTTTTTAATGACTTTCGGAAAATTCCTCTTGCCTTCATAATTATTAGTTAGACAGCGATCCATATACAGGTTAAAAAGCCAAGGGGACGCAACGCATCCCTGTGTAATTAAATTACTCCTAAAAATGTATTTTATAAAAAATCTGGTAAAAAATAGCATTCAAAAATTCTCTAAACCTATAAATCAGTCAAATATTCTTTATTAAAATATATATTGGTTTTTTTGTTTGTATTTTTATGATTTTGTGTAAACACCAAAACATAAAAAGATACCCAAAATTTCCGGGAAAATACCCCGAAGTGATAACACTGTGTACAATAGGCACGCGTCAGTCGCTGACCTCGGAAGTGAGGTCTGTCGTCGGCCGCGCGCGTCTGACGCGAGGTTCTGTCACATATGACAGAACCTGGCGTCAGACGCGCGCGTTAGTCGCATCGGCCGCTGGCATCGGAAGTCCACCTTTAGTACTACGACGTAGAACAAAAGTGTATACAACTTATTGCGGCCGACTGTACACAGCATGGGCGTTAATTAACCACGCGTGCCCAATGCGGATCGATAGACATCACATACGCCTCAGAATTTCTTCTTCGGCGTACGCAGGTTTTTTCACTAAATATACGGTCCTTCTTAATATGCTGACACTTTTTTAAGGGGATAATCAGACCGTCAAACTGAACAACTTTCTCCATGGCACCAACATCGAAATCGCGAAAAATAAATCTGTTCGTCCATACAAAGCTGCAAACCTAATCGATCCAAATGTATGGGACAGCTGATTTTTTTCGCGATTTCGATGTTGGTCCCATAGAGACAGTTGTTCAGTTTGATGGTCTTATCATTCCCTTAAAAAAGTGTCAACATATTAAGAAGGACCCTGTACAGATATCCCATACAAAACTGCAAATCATAACTCGACTCAAATGTATGGGACATCTGATATTTTTTCGCGATTTCGATAATGATCCCATGGAGAAAGGTGTTCAGTTTGACGGCCTGATCGTCCCCTTAAAATAGTATCAGCTAATTTTGATAGACCTTATATTTTCCTTCACCTTTTGAGAGCTTATTTACGTAATGCGCACATAGGTTGGAAAAAACTCATGGGTTCCTTCAAAAAAATATAATTTTTAATTATTTCTACTGTATTGATAAGAAATTTAATACAACTGGTTATATATATATATATATATAGGTAATATAAAAACTGGTTAAAATGATACTTGGCCTTGAAGACCATTGTCCAAAAGAAATCCATACCTACTCAATTAGGTGCAGTTTCTTGAATGGGTATTAATTCCATTTTAATTGGTAACATTAACTGGTAAGTATTATTAAATTTATTATTATTCAAAATGTAGATAGATGAGAGATTTATTATTTTGATGAAACGAAATTGTCAGAAATGAGTTAGTAACGCAGTTTGTGACTGTGCACCTATTTTGGCTTCTGGTTCGATGTCGAAAAGACATGACTTGGTAATTGCTTCTCCTAAACGTCTACCGAGAACACAGCAACAATGTTCACGCATACAAATACTTGAAAGTCTGTCTGTAGCTACACACTCACGGCAAGCAGGTCCCTCGACCTTGGTGCGTGCACTACGGATATTTTATTTGTTGGTTTTTTCACCTTTTTTCCGTAAACCTTTACTTCAATATTTATTGCCGTTTGAATCTCGACTGTTTAGTTTACTCTAATAACAACGGTATTCAACACCAGTCACGTCTTTGGCATTTGGCAAATACTTCTTCATAATTACCTAGTTGGGTTCTTTAAACTATTTATTATCTTTACCTTATTAGCCGTCACATCAGTGAAATGAGTTCTCTTATGGGTGTCAAGATCCTTAACGATGTCGTCCCAGATGGTGATAACGTGTTCTAGAATACAGAAGGATTCCGTCAATGCTTTGTCAATGAGAAACGGGCATTGAACGGCGCATTATCCTTCCTAGGGCCAGAGGTGGCTCGATATGATAGCCAGGGCTCCGACAAGACAAGTGCGGTCGAGGCCGGGAGCTCGGGAGAGGTGGCAGCGACTCGCACACCGCACTCAGTATACAATCGCGCGCCTCAAGTGTTGCGCGCACGCAACCGTTCACTGCAGCTGAACTTCGTACTGTTATCGATTTGACCGCCTTATCGAAACCTTCCGCTCTTTTATCGCCGCTCGGAATTTCGAACAGTGATGAGATGTCTCAACAGAACACGTGATTATTTGCAAGTTGGAAAGTGTAAACAAGGAGTGATGCAGCGATAGTTAGCGGGCGCCGTCAGTCGCAGACCGAGCGGCGCCGTCACCGATGGACCAGACCCATGTGGGCCAGTTCCTCACCTGTGTCCAAGGAGATAGCGTAATGTGACAACGATACGTGTCGAAGTGCCAGTGGAATAGTATTGTGAAAGTGTGCAGCGAGCGTGAGTGAACAGACGGCTGCCGGCGCGGCCGGCGCCCCGTGACAATGTTGAATTGCACCGATCTGGAATGCATCCTGCACCACCACCACTACTATGCGCACCTGCATCATATACAGCATCTGCAAAATGCACAGGACTCAGGTAAGGCCGAGTTCTATATCCTACATATGAAATGATAGTTAAAGAATATTTTTTTACAACAATCTACAGAACAATGCAAATACTTCAAGGTAGGGACAATGAAATTGTTTGATTAAAACCGAACGATGAGTGTTAATGATAACAAATGAGACGAGCGCCCCACACGCCTATATACGTTCGTATCCTTGATGTAGGTCTCGTTTAAGGCATTCTAATTGATGTTAGTTATATAATCAATGCAGAGTTATTAGGTACTCGTTATGACTGCATTGATTTTTTAGGCCGGACTTGACCTTTGTTAACAATGAAGCTGAGAATTCGGCACAAATATTGGAAGCGATAATATGCAGAAACACAAGGTTCGTTGCGCGATAACTGCAGGTGTTAAGAAGCAAATATCACGCAATGTACCGGCTATTGCGAGTGGCGAGCCGTTTTCACTCGACTAACTTGAACAAGTTGGTTTAAAACCTGCCCGCTGCGCTGCTGCGACGCGAAATGGACAAAATATTTGTACAAACAAATGTTCATCGGTTTCTCTTTCGACGTCGCAGACGACGGTGTTGGATAACCATCGAAATCTTGGAAATTATTTACTTCACATTGTATCGAAAGTAATGCAAATTAAAACCAACCTTAAATCACGAAATGAGACTATAAAATATAAATTAGTAACCCTACTATTAACGCAAATTAGTTTGGTAACGACTAGTTATGACATTCTGGGAAAATAGGCAGGCATGAAGATCACGACATTTGGCAATGGCGAAATTATTTAGTCATGATTTAAGGTGATTATGAACTGAGAATAAATAATGTAGTGAAATTGTATTCAAGCGTCATCGACACTTGTCCAAACAGTCATCAACGTCACGTCTAAAGGCTTTGTTTCTTATAATTAATTACCACGTGTACTTTTGAAGGTCCCAAGCACTTAATTGGGTGTTACAGTAAATAAAATTAATTAATAATTAGATATAAAAGCCATTATTTTAAAAGTCAATACATTGTGCGTTAAACTGGGTAAATTCGTTATCAGTTTCACATTTCCTTTTAATTTTGTTTTCACTTTTACGACCATATTTCCCGAGGGGGTAGTCAGTGATATTCGGAAACTTCAAAACATACACGTTTCACTATTAGTACCGAAACTTACGAATTTATAATAATACGAGCTTTTACCCGCGACTTCGTCCGCATAAATTATATACCAGATTTTAAGTCAGATCATAAGCTATCAAACAAAAAAAGTTTCATCAAAATCGGTTCAGTAGTTTTTGCGTGATACTCGAACAAACAAACACCCAAACAAACAAACATACAAACAAACAAACAAACAGACAGACAAAAAGTCCAAAAATTTGTGATTTGGAATCAGGGAAGCCTAAAAACCATATCGTAATCTTTTTTTTGGAAATATCTTCAATGTACAGACACACTTCTGTTACAGTTTTATAATAGTTTAGATGTTAAGATCGTTAACGAAAAGTCGTAAAAGAATCTTTAAGTTAAGATTGTTGTGATAGGTACCTGATAATGTTAATTTGGCGAAATTTATACATAATTTTATGCAAAAATGTTTGAATATTTAATGGGTTTTACGTGTTGCAACTTTTCGAAATACATGTTATACGTTTCATGATAGTATTTTGTCAAATATAATATTATCTAAGGTCATGTCCAGTCATTTTAAAAATAAATAATCATTAAAAATAACTTTACTGGAATTTAAAGTGGGATTGGGCTGGACATTTCTGCTGCCAGATGACCTAAACTACACCAACTGGTCCCCAGCAAAACGAAATCAGCGTCGAGGCAAAAATGAATAGCTTCTCAAAGAACAGGGGTCTCCCCGGATATTCGAACTTCGCAATTGCGTGAACCTTTTCGTTCCAATGTCAACTCTACGAGTATTACAATTAAGTTCGGACCGATTGCGATATATGTATTAAAAATCTAAAGTCAGGAACAGGGCCTGGCCTATCGAAGCGCAAAACCGGGACCCATGGAGAGAACGGAGGGATGCATTTGCCCAACAATGGGACAGCGATGACTGATAAAGTAATACTGCAGTACAACAAATAATGTTTGTTTGCAAAATTATCTCTACAAATGTCGAATATCTCCAATGTTTTTATTGACTCTCCCGTTTGTTATCTACATACAGTGGGACAGTGACCAGTTGATTTGGGTCTTATGCATCCATATCATACTGTAGAGTAGACCATTCAATAACACAAACAATAAATAGTTATATTGGGTGTCTCCATCTCCAGATTATTAAGTAGCAAGATCGTATTCGATCCAAATGGTACATACAAATAAGTAACTATTTATTATGGGGTTACTGAGACGTTTTAAAAAAAAAATGTGTATATTCAGACAAAACCTAAGAGCAAGGATCTCCTTTAGGGCAAAACAAGATAAAATATAAAGATAAAAAGATGAAAATATAAAGGTATGATGCTAAGATTAAATAGCTTTGATAAATTAAAAAGGATCGTTAAGACCATAAAAAGACAATAAACTTAAAGATTTTACTCTCGTTATACACAATAACATTTATACTGAAACCTATGGATTCAATAGTCATTTTGAACTCTATCTTGGCTCCGCAAATCTGCACCGGCTCCGGAATACCACATAGTCAGTTGGTCCACTCTTTGTCTCACCCATAAGAGGGGTTAGAAGTGCAAAGTAGGCGTGGAACGCGTCGCCACAGGCTTTGCAACGGCGTGGTACGTGTGAGGTGAGGCAAGCCGCGACAGCAGTCTCCGAAGCAAAAGCGCTACTTTGCATTTCTAATCCCCTCTTATAATGTTCTGTGGTCTCACCCTTATTTGTGAGAGTAAAAAATGTAGCGTAGCCGTATACAGGACGACTGTATGTAGGCACTTATCTCTTTCCCAAAATACAGGGTGTACAATAAAATGGAACAGCTACTCAAAGGGGTGTTTCAGACCATCAAACTGAACAACTTTCTCTATGGGACCAATATCGAAATCGCGAAAAAAAATCCGCTCTCCTATACAAAACTGCAAACATAACTCGACTGAAATGTATTGGACAGCAGTTTTTTTTTCGCGATTTCGATATTGGTCCCATAGAGAAAGTTGTTTGATGTTTGATGGTCTGAAGCACCCCTTTAAGTAGCTGTCCCATTTTATTGTACACCCTGTATAAAGGGTGTAAACTTAAATGCGTTACATACTTTAAAGGATGCTTCAGACCAAAGAAATAATTTTCTTCAAGGGATCAAGATTGAAACAGTGGAAAAAAATCTACTATTCCATACATGGGTCGAGTTGCCATTGACGTTTTTAATGAAATAGTAGATTTTTTTTCGCTTTTTTAATGATGGTCCCATAAGGAAAGTTGTTCAGTTTGATGGTCTGAAGCAGCCCCTAAATTAAAAAAAAGCCCCTTGCTTTGACAGTCGATACCGTGTTTCTTTTTAGGGTTCCGTACCCAAAGGGTGAAAACGGGACCCTATTACTAAGCCTACGTTGTCCGTCCGTCCGTCCGTCCGTCCGTCTGTCCGTCCGTCCGTCCGTCTGTCCTACCTATTTTGGAATTTATGATAGTAATTATTGTACCTACCAACTCTGTGATAATAATCAGTCTCTACCACTGGAGCAAAAAGCTAGTAAATAACGTTTTGTACCATAAATTATACCTAATTGTGATATCTTTGACATTTATATTCTTATATAGTCTATCTTTTATACTTATTTACTTTAGTTATTTTTAGAGTTAAATTACTGGTTCGTGTTTACTAACAACAAACAATGATAAAACATATAGGTATACAAGATAGGAATCTGTTGCATATTATTATTTTGTTACATGGATATCTTAAATAAGTAGGTATATTATTATGTCTTTTTGAATATTTTATTTTTTAAAGAACTGTATGGAATTATAATTATTATTGTATAGTCTTCAAGCGAATGAGTTTGAGGCTGGCTTTCACCAATATTTAGGATTCAACATGTTGAAATTATGATTAGTAAGTAAATAAACTTTATTTGCTTTTGATTAGGGTACAGTATTAGGCAGTATTACAGATGATATGATTTGATAGGTACAAACATTGAGGTTCTCCTAAATCAGCCATTAACAATAGCATGTAAATCTTAAGACCCAACAGTTGGCTAAGTTATGTTATTTTTTTCAATAAATTTATTCGTGTTATTAAAAAATATATATAAGTATGAGCAGTGTGACAGATAGAGCAATTACTAAATAAACCCGATTTGGTGTAAGTTAGCTTGAATGATCTTGAATTTATTCAAGCAAATTGGAGATCACGAATCAGTCTCATAATGATCTTGGATATATTCAAGCAAATTGGAGATCACGAATCAGTCTCATAATGATCTTGGATATATTCAAGCAAATTGGAGATCACGAATCAGTCTCATAATGATCTTGGATATATTCAAGCAAATTGGAGATCACGAATCAGTCTCATAATGATCTTGGATATATTCAAGCAAATTGGAGATCACGAATCAGTCTCATAATGATCTTGGATATATTCAAGCAAATTGGAGATCACGAATCAGTCTCATAATGATCTTGGATATATTCAAGCAAATTGGAGATCACGAATCAGTCTCAATGATCTTGGATATATTCAAGCAAATTGGAGATCACGAATCAGTCTCATAATGATCTTGGATTTATTCAAGCAAATTGGAGATCACGAATCAGTCTCATAATGATCTTGGATTTATTCAAGCAAATTGGAGATCACGAATCAGTCTCATAATGATCTTGGATATATTCAAGCAAATTGGAGATCACGAATCAGTCTCATAATGATCTTGGATATATTCAAGCAAATTGGAGATCACGAATCAGTCTCAATGATCTTTGATATATTCAAGCAAATTGGAGATCACGAATCAGTCTCATAATGATCTTGGATTTATTCAAGCAAATTGGAGATCACGAATCAGTCTCATAATGATCTTGGATTTATTCAAGCAAATTGGAGATCACGAATCAGTCTCATAATGATCTTGGATTTATTCAAGCAAATTGGAGATCACGAATCAGTCTCATAATGATCTTGGATATATTCAAGCAAATTGGAGATCACGAATCAGTCTCATAATGATCTTGGATTTATTCAAGCAAATTGTAGATCACGAATCAGTCTCATAATGATCTTGGATTTATTCAAGCAAATTGGAGATCACGAATCAGTCTCATAATGATCTTGGATTTATTCAAGCAAATTGGAGATCACGAATCAGTCTCATAATGATCTTGGATTTATTCAAGCAAATTGGAGATCACGAATCAGTCTCATAATGATCTTGGATATATTCAAGCAAATTGGAGATCACGAATCAGTCTCATAATGATCTTGGATTTATTCAAGCAAATTGGAGATCACGAATCAGTCTCATAATGATCTTGGATTTATTCAAGCAAATTGGAGATCACGAATCAGTCTCATAATGATCTTGGATTTATTCAAGCAAATTGGAGATCACGAATCAGTCTCATAATGATCTTGGATATATTCAAGCAAATTGGAGATCACGAATCAGTCTCATAATGATCTTGGATTTATTCAAGCAAATTGTAGATCACGAATCAGTCTCATAATGATCTTGGATTTATTCAAGCAAATTGGAGATCACGAATCAGTCTCATAATGATCTTGGATTTATTCAAGCAAATTGGAGATCACGAATCAGTCTCATAATGATCTTGGATTTATTCAAGCAAATTGGAGATCACGAATCAGTCTCATAATGATCTTGGATATATTCAAGCAAATTGGAGATCACGAATCAGTCTCATAATGATCTTGGATTTATTCAAGCAGATTGGAGATCACGAATCAGTCTCATAATGATCTTGGATTTATTCAAGCAAATTGGAGATCACGAATCAGTCTCATAATGATCTTGGATTTATTCAAGCAAATTGGAGATCACGAATCAGTCTCATAATGATCTTGGATTTATTCAAGCAAATTGGAGATCACGAATCAGTCTCATAATGATCTTGGATATATTCAAGCAAATTGGAGATCACGAATCAGTCTCAAACTCATATTAATTTTTTGGTAAGTTTAGCGTGTTAGTTTTTTGAATTGATTGCTAGGCGGAGTTAATTTGCCTAAAGAAATCACTATCATTTAGTAAATGACCTAATTAGCCATAGCCGCTGTGTTGCTTTGTACACAACTTGTAGTCATTTCATTATGCCTATTAGCCATAACATTATGCTTAAGTAAGAAGTTACTCTAATTTTATGCTATGAGAGTTATTTTCATTAATAATGTTGCAAGGTTTTCACTCTTGTGGAAGTTTTTACTATATGTACGCAATGTATGCTGATAGGGTAAAGCGAAGATGACATTTATGAGCCATATTTAGACTGTTTGACTGTTAGACACAAACACTACCAACAGTTAAGCCAACAGTGTCATTAGTTAAAGCATAGAGTCAATAAATTATACACAACAGAGGGTCAATGAGAATCAGAGGTCTACGTAGTAACTATTAAATAATCTGTGGGTCTCCTAAGAAAGTTGCAACCGTTGAACAAAACTCAAATAATAGTGATCTAATAACGTTTAATTAAGATTTATCTCTCGTTCAGGCCAGTAGCGACATCTGTTTGCGTCCAGACATGGTTAAAGCTATCAAAGTTAACATTGATTTTATTACAATATGATTTTTTAAATTCAGTTTTTAAAGCTTTGTGTGTGTAAAATGCCGTTAGTTAATTGATGGCACCACATTATATGACTCCGGTACAGGGCAATCAAAACCCGAATCGTCTATTTCCCATTTGAATGAAATTCAAATGGCAAATCGATCAATTCTTAAAATGTTTTAGGCCCAGAATGACTGAAATCCGAAATTCCCTAGTCCCAAATTGACTGATGGTTGATGATGGTAGGTCCTTTATATTTCTGGTAGGTCATTTATATTTCTTTCAATATTATTATAGCTAGGTGCATTTTTGACAGTTCTAGGGTTCCATTTCGTAAAGATGACAATTGTTATTTACAACGACAATTTTAGGTTACATTGCTGGTTACAATGACGCTAAACATGCAGTAGGTATTGTCTCACTAACATTTTTAGAAATGTACCCTGAATTGTCATTGTAAATTAATATTGTCACGGTTTTTAAATAGGACCCTGGGAGTTCTGGATTTTAATATTTAGTTGACAATTTTATTTGGTGTTAAGGGTATATTTTCGTTTGTGACGTCATCACTTGCTGTCAATTTGCCATAAAAAATGTGGATAATGTGTTGTAAGTTTTCCGCGACCTTTTGTTTGAGCTCCACCATCGATAAGAAAAGTGTTAAGTATGTTTGATATTTTGTTGAATGAAGAATACTAGAACGATTTAAGAATAGTACCAAATAATTTTACACAATCTGTAATTCATTAACATAAATAAAAACATTTTAAAGTAGGCAATTTTGGTAAATTTATAGTGTAACCTACATGCATGCCACTTTTTTCAAATTAAATACGATCATCACAGTGGGCAAAGAAAATTACCAAAGAGATAATGATACAAAAAATATGCCTTCACATGTAGAGTAACGTAATATGACTACATAACTAATTCAATTTATTTCATACCGTTTTTTTTTTCAACACTTTCATAGTTTCGAAATTCTGCGTGTTATTTTTTACTAACCGACTTCAAAAAAGGAGGCTATTCTATGGTCAGAGCGATGATAGCCCATTCGGAAGAGACCTATTCCTCAATCAAGGGGCCGCGGTTCGATTCCTGGCCTGTACCACTAAGTTCTTTGGAATTTATGTACAGTTGTATTTATCATTTACTAGCTCGCCGGTGGTGAAGGAAAACATCGTACGGAAACCTGCATTCCCGAGAATGAAAAGAAAATACCATAAGTTTGGAGGTATGCGTAAAATATGGGTGAGCTTGGGGCGAACACAAAGGACCGGCGCTGGTCTCAGTGTTACAACGACCCTTGCTAGCAATAGCCCAACCACAAATAATCAATCAATAATGGTCGGCTGTGTTCAATTTTTTTTTTCAGTTTTCCGATATTTTCCTCAATTCGTCAAGTCAAGTGTCAAGTTTTTTGGAGGGCTGAATCGAAAACCATTTCGAAATACCTAACTAATTATTTGTCTGAATAACAATATTTTCTATGTTAGAGAGTTTGAAATGAAAGGATTACGGATATTTTTTTAATAAAGTAAGGTCGTTTTTCGTTCAAGCGAGAAGTCAAGGGACGTCACACAACAACCAAGAGTGCGATTTTTGAACATCACACATTCAAACGAGTAGTAGAAAGATGCATAATCTCCATAGTAATTTTGACATTTTCTACTGGTCGTTTAAACGTGTGATGTTCAAAAATCGCACTCCAGGGACAGGAGTGCGATTTTTGAAAGTCAAATCAGCAGTAGAAAGATGCGTATCTCCATACATTTTCAACTGCCGAGTTCAAAGTATGAGATTCAAAAATCGCACTCCTGAGCTTACTTAAGTCTAAAGACAGCTATTTAGTGGAAAGATCGTTTTTTATATTGCTTACTGCGCTACTTGTAATTACTTCGAGTATATTACTTTGAATATTTTGTAACGCAATACTACTTTATTTATGGCAATTTTTGCAATTCGGTATGTAAAGTTTTTTTATGGTATTTTTTTACAGTTAAGTCTCGTAGATTCGGCTATTTTGAACAACCAATTTCATTATTTTCGATATCCAATCTATAGTTAATTTTCTATAATTTATGCAAAATTTTTCTAGTGATGACGTCATATCAGAGGCTGAATAGTTTTGAAACTCTGTGCTTTACCTAAAATAATAAAAAAAAAAGTTACTCCATTGACATAGACATTTGAAACCAGGGACTCAATTGCGCTATTTTATACGGTTTTACCGTTCGGACGGAACGTTTTTGGTTTTGGTTTAGATTTGGTTTAGCTGATGTAATAATGCTATCGCGCTATTTTTTTGTTGAACGGTTTAATCATTGACGTTACCAAAGAAAAACCAAACTCGAAACGTTAAAGCCGTAAACGTTTCAAGTTTGGTTACCCACCATACACCTACCATACACCTACCATGCACCTACTACGCCAGGAAATTCGATCGAACGGACATCGAACGTTACGCCAACGTATCTTCCGAAAAAAGCTAAATCGTTACCGTTAATATAATTAGCGCGATACGAATTGTGCATAACGTCATGTTTTTGGTTGTGGTTTTGTTTTGGTAGCAGGTATCGTTCAAAATTAGCGCGATTGATTTTTTTCCCCACGATTTCATTTCCCCAGAGACCAAATTCCCCATAATCGTGGAAAATTTTCAAATCTGTCAACCCTTTCGTTGACATTGACGTTTATATGACATTAGTCTTTTTTACCAAAGGCCGCTGCCTTTGACGTCATATCAGAGGCTGAACGGGCTTTAATCCGCTGATTAAAGCCCGTTCAGCCTCTGATATGACGTCATTTAGAGGTCGAATGAATGTCGAGTATTTTTTGGTTTTTTTTTTTAAATATCCGCCATCTTAATGAGAAAATAAGGTTTCTAAATATAAAATCTCGAAATGTTTTTGGAATCAGCATAGCTTAAGTTTAATTTACATACCGAATTGGATTGTATTTCTATCACATTCATCTATTATATTATAATGCGTATATATTGTAAATTTTCCATCATGACGATTTTGTTAATGAAAATTTTTATTAAACAGAAAATTGACGGATTTTCACCTGTAATTGTCACGCTTATTAAACAGGGCCCTGTAAACTCCTCCTCGATAAACTTGAAATCGATTTAAAATTACTGGCCATTAAAAAAATATATATATTTACAATGTCAGAATTTGACACTTGACGTTGCCGTTTCGGTTTCCAGCATAGTGTTAGAAAAAGAAGAAAACTGATTTTTTTAAATAAGCCAAGGTTTTTCTACATGGAGTTCAAATGATTTTTTTGTGACCACTTTTGCATTTAGAGATTACAGATCAAATTCATTTAAAAATGTAATTTGCGTTGATAAACTAGCTAACTTTAACGGTTCAAAAGATACAGCTTTCATTGCAACAAATTATCTTACATACAAGATGTTTATAACTATCTCCCATTATACCTATCGATATTCTTCTGTCTAGCCTAGCCTACCACGGAATGAGGATTGGGAAAAAAAACGCTTTTTTTAACCAAACCCAATCGTGTGAGGTGTCATTGGGTTGGATACTGGATGGATAGCTCTTGTAACGGGGAGTGGAACACAACACTCATTACAAACTAAATCGTTACAATGCTTGTGTCTCAATCGTGCATCGTGTCGATGTATAACATAATCTATAATAATAACCCTCCTCCTGGCGCAGTCGGGTAAAAACCGAACGTACGACTTTGCGGGCGCCGCTAGTATGTAATAAAATCTTTTCTATTCAATTATTCATTGAAATTGGTAGGAAGTAAATTTTTTGTTATTTTGATATTATTTGCCGCGATTTAATTTCAGAAGTAAATAAAAACTATGATTTTCTTATCAAGAATTTTATACTATCTACGTAGCCCGATTCGCACCTTTTTTTAATTTAATTTAATAGAGGTTGAATGATATTTTATTCCTTTGCCTGCTTGGCTTTTCTATTGTATTTGACAGTTTTTATTTTTAATTTTATTGCAGCCTTGGTACCAATTATAACCATAAATCCTACGTTTTTCAGAAAATTCTAAAGTAAATTAAAAACAGAAATATCGGTCAAAAATTTAACCGGAAAAATACGTAGGTAGGTATCTCTTATATTTTTTTTTAAAAAGATGAAAAGTTGTCAATTGGAAAAAATTTGAACATCTACCGTGAATTATCACGGTAGATGTTCAAATTTAAATTTACTCCCATACCATTAGGTATGGGAGAAAATTTAATGCATGGGAGAAATTTTGTCTTTCCTAATTAAGTTTATACGGAACCCTGAGGGATGAGTCCGAGTCGCACAACATAAAAAAAGATTGATACAAAATGGCACAGCTTAGTGGCGCCATCCAGATGACGCTATGGATCCCCGGAAAATTGCTGGAAAAACGCTCATTATGAATGCAAGGCAATCGAGGATAAAAATTTAAAAATAAGGAAATCATTTTTTTCTATACAAATATTCTGTAATATGAAATTGGTTGTAAATTTTTGGTTGCATTGATCTGCCGTTATTTAATTTCAGAAGTAAATAAAAGATTTACTTATTTTATTACCAATGATATTGTAAGCTCACTGCTTATTAGTATCCAAAATTTTATATTATGTAGGTAGGTATTTAATCTTCTTACTTCGATTTTATTTGAATCTGTGCGCGACTGTATTGGTAACTGTATATTGAAAAGCCAACCAAAGAGAATGGTAATAGATTTCTATATGCTACTGACATAATCGAAGTCATTTCAATTTGATTGAACAATATGTCGAAAATTATCCAAAATCACGTATAAAAATTTGAAATAAAACATCATTTTAGCTTTAGGAAAACACAAATAATGAATTATTCCGTTAAATTTCCTTTGTGTTTTAGTCATCAACAGATAGATCGAGGATAAAATTGTCGCAAATAATTTTCAAAAAATGTAACGCGGACGTGCGCTGATTACGGCAGTTCGCCGTACAATGGAAAAAATCAGAAACAAGGTTAGTTATGCAGTTGTCAGAGGATGTCAAGAGATTGCATTTGTTCGCCATTTTGTATGGTAAACAGATTTTTTGATTTTTACAATTTTATTTTAAGAAAACTGTACGATTCCGACTCATATTTCAAAAAATCGATTCATTGTTTTTTTAACATTTATATAAACTATATTTCTGCGTAAGCTGTATTTTCAACCGTGTAACGTAACCCTTCTAAAAATGTTCCTAAAGTAACCCCATTTTTAGCTATATTTCGACAATCAGTGTCCAAATTTTACGCGATTACTAAAATAAATTATATGAAACGTACTAAAAACCGATTCATTACATTTTTAAGTAAAGGCAGGACTTTCATATTAAATATAATACACTGGATATGCAATAGGATATCACTGAAAACAATGTTCCTAAAGTAAGGCGTTTTAGAGAATATACCCTTAATGATTCATAATAATAAGACTTACAAAATCGCATCATCATTATCACTGCCAATGCCTAGTATATTCATTATCAACTAGGTGTGTGGCGATCCGTAGTCTCTGCCTACCCCCTTGGGACAGTGGCGTGAGCTTATGTGTGTATGTATTATCAACTAGGTTAGGTTTTACTCAAAGTTATATAAAATTGTGTATTTTATAATTACAGTGAGCGCCTTATCGAAAAGGAATCACATGCCAATAATTGAACATGACGTATTTTTATGCGTTAGTTCATGGTAGAGTTAACCAAATAGAAAAGAATGATTGCAATTTTAAAATAAATAGTCGATTTGACGACCCGGTTGGTGTAATGGTTACCACGCCGGACTGCCAAACCAGGGTCCTGGGTTCGAATCCCGGTTCGGTCATGGATGTTTATATGTTTGTGCCGTTGTTGTATGGTTTCCATAATAAACAGCCTATAAATAGTGCTTTCTTGGGATCATTACAATGTATGTGCCTGTGAGCGTTATTTATTTATTTTATTTATTTGTCATTATTTTCCAAATAATTTTTCATTCCTTTTTCTTTCTTTCTTTCTTCCTTTGTTTTTTGAATTTTCCTTTTCTAAGAGGGAGGTTACACGGTCAGTATTTCATCAGTCTGGTCATGTATATTTGATTTGAAGGGAAACTGATTCGAGATTGACCCGACTAACATGGTGCTTCAGTATATCAGTTTCCCTTCAAATCAAATAAACATGACCAGACTGATGGACCAGAATGACGAAATACTGAACATGTAACCTCCCTCTTAGATGTTCATTGACCTGTACCAAAATACAATTAAATATTGAAGTACTATGAGTAATACCTACTTTTATCGAATATTTCATACATTGTTTTGAGAAATTATCTTAAATAAAAAGATTCCTTATCTATAAGAACATACGTATAGTTCCCATACGCATTCTATACTTTCTGTGAAGCGTTACACAGGGTGTAGAATTAAAAACGGTCCGTTTAAGCAGGTGTTTCAGAAGTTCAAACCATCAAAACTGAACCACTTTCACTATGAAACCAATATCAAAATTCAAAAATCTCGAAAAAAACACCCTGTTCCAGGCATTAAGGTTGAGTAACTGTTTCCATTTTCTAAGGAACAACGAATGTTTTCTTTCCCTATTTCTATGTTTGCAAAAGTTGTTCACTTCTAAGGTCTGAAGCTCCTATATGCCCCTGCCTGCGTCAGTATTTCCGAGCACTTACAACCCGAATTACTTCAAAGTACGAGTGAATAGGCTTCTTCTGGGTTAGCTCGCTACATCTTCGACCCCATCTTTGTCCTAAGGACTGGATTGAGGTCAAGAGCAAACCCATTTTTAGTAAGAAAAAAAAAACCTAACACATTAAATTATACCTTCATCATCATCATCACCATCAGCCTATAATCGTCCACTGCTGAACATAGACCACAATGACAACCGCTACAAGACTCTCGTCAACCTTCCTCATCCAATCGCTCCCCACTACCTTTTTAGGTCGTCTGTCCAGCGGTTCAGTAAAAATTTAATAAGCGGTATCTAAACTATTATAAAACTGTAACAGAAGTGTGTCTGTACATTGAAGATACGTATTTACAAAAAATAACAAAAAATTTTACCGCCTTCAAAAAAACTAAAAAGTTAAAAAATAATATTGCAGCCGATGACTTTTCCGTTCGCATCATAAGAACATTAATTTGTTTTATCGAAGTCGCTGTCAAGCCGATTCGCGACAGGGCTTGCATTAGTTTTTTGGATTGGCTTGACACCGACTTCTATAAAACAAATTAATGTTCTTATGATGCGAACGAAAAAGTCATCGGCTGCAATATTATTTTTTAACTTTTTAGTTTTTTTGAAGGCGGTTAAATTTTTTGTTAAAATTTTGTTTATTTCACAATTTTCAGTGGTGAATTCATTAGTTCGATTTAACAGTAGTGCTTCAAATTAACAAACGCACTAGTCGGCACTACGATTTTCGAAGGTTCCCCTCGATTTCTCTGGGATCCATCATCAGATCCTGGTTTCCTTATCATGGGACCACTCTTGGGATATCTCCTTTCCAACAAAAAAAGAATCATCAAAATCGGTTCATAAACGACGAAGTTATCCGCGAACACACATTAAAAAAATGTATATATATACGGTCGAACTGAGAACCTACTCCTTTTTTCGAAGTCGGTTAAAAAAATTACGATATGGTTTTTAGGTGTCCCTGATTCCATATCACAAATTTTTGGATTTTTTGTCTGTCTGTTTGTTTGTTTGTTTGTTTGTTTGTTTGTGTGTTTGTTTGAACGAGCATCACGCAAAAACTACTGAACTGATTTTGATGAAACTTTTTTTGTTTGATAGCTTATGATCTGACTTAAAATCTGGTATATAATTTGTGCGTACACAGTCGCGGGTTACCACTAGTATTGATAAAAAACTTGTTTTTTTTTGCATTCGATACGAAGGCGACACGCACTAGATCCCACCCATCCCTATACAGTAGTCACATAACAGAAAACACTGTTTCGGAATATTTTTGTGTAACACCAATCTAGGAAAGTATATTGATTACTCAGATCAACCACATCCTTGTTAGAACTAGTTTCATTAGGCAACATAATAGGAAATGCATGCATGTTTAAACAGGTGATCAAGTTTTAGATACTGTATCTGTAATAGTGTTGCATCAATACCAACAGATAGTATATCGATGTGCTTATCGATACTATCGAGATACGGATTTATCGTAACTTTCGCAGATTGGTAAAAAGTGTGAAACGAAATAAAATTGATAACTATAATAATAATAAAACTGGTCAAGTGCGAGTAGGGCTCACACACCACCACATAACACAACATATTCAGCTTTAAAAAAACTATTTTTCTCAGGGACCTTTAGCGCAAGACCGACTCACACGTGGCCGGTTTTTATTATTTGTTGTTATACTGTAGAGTTTGTTCTATAATCACACTAAGTTTGACGCTTGTATGGGGATGATCAGACCATGAAACTGAACAACTTTCTCCATGATCGAAAACACGAAAAAAAAATCTGCTCGTCCATACAAAACTGCTAAACCTACTTGAGCCAAATGTGTGGGACAGCTGATTTATTTTTTCGCGATTTCGATGTTGGTCCCATAGAGAAAGTTGTTCAGCTTCATGGTCTGATCATCCCATTAAAAAAGTGTCAGCATATTAAGAAGGACCCTGTATAATATTTTATATAGGTGAATTAGTTCGAAACATTTTGTAATTTAAGATAAAATTTTTGAGAACTCATATCGTAATACAGAAATGTTCCGTACCACGTTAGATAACTGGAACAATTACAGAAATTATGTCGAAAACTAATTAATGTCGATGTCTGTTTTGAGGTCGGTTTATTTTTAAACATTAAGTTGTTTGTAAAATCTTTTTTAGTACTTACAGTAGCTATTAATGTAATGAGACGATAGGAACATTGAAATTAGAAATCAAAGAAAACCTTACAATTCCAATGTTTTTTTCCTTATGTTAACGGATTTTTAAGCAATTAAATACCAAAAACGTAAAAGAAGTTGTCCTTAAAAACTTGTTTTGAAATCTGTATCAAATCCGCTTCAAAAGAAACCGATTCTGATCAGGATATTAATTGTAAAATTGTTGTTACATTTATTTTATAACATTAAACTGATAGCGTCACTCTGAAATATCGATTAATTTGTAGGGTTCCGAACTAAAAGGTGAAAACGGGACCCTACTCATAAGCCTACGCTGTCCATCCGTCCGTCCATCCTTCCGTCTGCCTTTCTGTATGTCTGTCTGTCCTACATATTTAGGGCTGTAACTTTTGAATCGTAGGGCTATGGCGGATTTTAAAATCAAAATGTCAAAAAGTTAAAAATTAAGGGGGTCCTCATACAAGAAAATAGTTTTTATCAACGTTTTTTCTTCTCGATTTATCGTAAAAACGGTAATACATACAAGCGTCAAACTTGGTGTAATTATAGAGCAAACTCTACAGTATAACAACAAGATGCAATGCAGCATCGAAATCAGACGCGATGCAGCATCGATACTGGCATAATTCTGGTGCGATTCAATAGTGACACAAAAATCGTTTGCATTGACCAAATAAAGGAGATCATTCTTCTGTGGCATTGACATACGATCGAAATTTGAAACAGTTGCGCGTTTGTGTCAATGTTGTCGTGATTGTGAATTTTGATCCAGAAGTGCAATTTTTGAAAATCATACGAGCGACTTGGCAGTAGAAAATGTCAAAATTACTATGGAGATTATGCATCTTTCTACTGCCAATTGGCTCGTATGATTTTCAAAAATCGCACTTCAGTGCGACTGCATCGCTTACTGTCGCGTTGCACAAACGGTTTCTTGTAGCGATGCAGCTGCACTTTCACGAATCGCACTGCTGTATCGCTACTACTTCTATGACGCTAAAATGTATGATAACTTACGGCCTACGCTTACGGCCTTTTTTCTAAACAGATAATAGTAAATCTTCACTTTCTTAGTTGCATGCGGAATATGTCGTATACAACGTTGCTACGAGTTACTTCTTGTAGAATTTCCCCTAACCGGTTACAAGTACATGTTTTGCATTAACCATCCGTTTGGAGTCTGTAGGAATCTGCTACTAATACATTGTTGACAATAAGGAAACTATTTACAACCATTACGAATGTTTCCACCTAGGCACTTCGATTACGGAAATCGCAAATAAATGGTTTGTTACGAATTGACTTCGAATTTAAGCGTTTAAACTCTTATTGTCCTTAGTTTCTACGAACAAACATAAAACTCACGACCGTACTCTATTACGGTGTAGTCAGAATCATTGCTACAATTACCAACTCTCAAGTCTTCTACAGATTGTACTTCGGTGAGTGTGCCCTAGAGCTGCATGAGCTCATCCCACCTTCCCCTTTCTACTATCGGACTTCCAGACGCACCACGGGATATCACCCCTTCTTGGTTGACATCCCACATATCTCATATAAGCGCCTTTCTGAATCTTTTATAATGCGCACAACCAAGGAGTGGAATGCCTTACCTGCGTCAGTATTTCCGAGTACTTACAACCCGAATTCCTTTAAAGTACGAGTGAATAGGCATCTTCCGGGTAAGCTCGCTACATCTACGACCCCATCTTCGTCCTGAGGACTGGATTGAGGTCAAGAGCAAACCCATAGTTAATAAAAAAAAAATAAAAAAAAAACTACCTATTAGCTTTCTGCTAATATTAATATTTCATTTTTTTATTTTGTAAATATTTAATGTAGTCTGGAGCCATCGATTGCTCATGTAACTACCTGTACAGGGTGACATAGAATTCATTAGCATCCTTTTTAAACTAAAACTCTACCCATCAAACTGAACAACTTTTACTATGAGAACAAACCTATTATATCGTTGTCTCGTCATCCAGGCTAGATTCTGGTACTTTAAAAGTGAATAGATAATTTGTGTGTCATACATTCGAGTCGAGTAGGCATTGCAGTGTGGTATGGAACAGCAGATTTTTTATGCAATGACATATAGTAAAAGTTGTTCACTTAGGGTCAGCGCACACCCAGCGTAAATCTGCTCGCGCATGCTCGAGCATGTTCTTTGCAGTCGCGCACACCTAGCGGCAAAATCCGCCGGCGGCAGAGGCGAAATCCGCCGGCGGCAGCGGCGGATGCTCGAGCATGCGCGAGCATGCTCGCGCGTGTTCGAACAGTCTCGCGGATGCTCCCGTGTTGCTACAGTTGACAGTGAATTTTGCAGTTGTGTTTACAATATTTTAAAGTAAAGAAAAGACGTGCGAAGAGTAATTTTAAAGTATGGTGGACTGGGATTTGGTAATTATTGGGTTACTAGCAGAGGAAGAGGAGCAAGAAGAGCACATCAATAAAATGAAAAGAGGACGACACAAAATTGAAAGAAGAATATGGGCTGAAGCAACCTGGCAAGAAAGATGTACATTTGGGGAATACCACACCCTGTGCTACGGTTTAAAGTTCAAGGGACAGTTATTTTATGACTACTATAAAATGGAATATGAACAATTTGAAAACCTACTAAATCTGCTTCGACCTTTGAGATTTTCATTGTATTTTCAAAAAGAGTTAGATTATTATATATTTTCTGTACTAAATTGCCCTTTTCGTGCTAAAGTAGTTAAAAAATATGCTAGATTTAGTCCGAAACCGGCAGAGGTGGCAACACTTACGACGGATCGCAAGCATCGACACGGGCGTATGCTCGAACATGCTCGAGCATGCGCGAGCATGCGCGAGCATGCTCGCGACTGCTCGCGTCGCCGCGAGGAGCATACGCGAGCATACTCGAACAGACGCTGAAGGGATTTAATCACTTGCAAGCTATTTTCGACTTTATTTCAATGGGAATAGAGTTCATTATCAATTGAATCAATGAAATCTGCTCGCGCATGCTCGAACAGTTTTACGCTAGGTGTGCGCTGACCCTTAGTTACTACTTACTGCTAATTACAATTAGTAGTAAGTAGTAAAACTATAGAATGGGTGGAAGGTGGAACATAGAGTTGCATATGTGTGGCTTAAATAAATTGGAATGAGGTGTGTCAGAATCGTAGCTATATCTCCGTAGTCTCTGCCCACCTCCATGGGACAATGGCGTGAGGGTATGTTTGTATATAGTATAATTATATTATTTTGATAGTCATTTCTAGTTTCTTTTTAGCTATCCGGTCTCCCGTTCTGTTCTGTCATTTTGGATAAAGACTAAATACAGGGTGTAACAAAACACCATAGTAATACTAACTGAACAACTTTCACTATGGAGCAAACTTCGAAATCGCGAAAAAAATATCCGCTGTCCCATACAAAACTGCTGTACCGACTCGACTAAAATGTATGGGACACCTGATTTTTTTTTCACGATTTCGAAATTGGCTCCATAGTGAAAGTTGTTCAGTTTCATGGGCTGAAGCACCCCCTTAAGTATTACTATGGTGTTTTGTTACATCCTGTATATGGAGCAGTCACATTCGCAAAATGTCACAATCTTCACGCAAGCCGTGTGCTTGATCGCTTGATATACTAAATGTATTACTTACGGTAGTAATTATATTAGGGTCAGCGCACACCCAGCGTAAAACTGTTCGAGCATGCGCGAGCAGATTTCATTGATTCAATTGATAATGAACTCTATTCCTATTGAAATAAAGTTGAAAATAGCTTGCAAGTGATTAAATCCCTTCAGCGTCTGTTCGAGTATGCTCGCGTATGCTCCTCGCGGCGACGGGAGCAGTCGCGAGCATGCGCGCGGATGCTCGCGCATGCTCGAGCATGTTCGAGCATACGCCCGTGTCGATGCTTGCGATCCGTCGTAAGTGTTGCCACCTCGGCCGGTTTCGTACTAAATCTAGCATATTTTTTAACTACTTTAGCCCGAAAAGGGCAATTTACTACAGATAATATTATACAACGTGTTAATGAATTAACGCAAAACTAGAAAGTAGTTTGTTTAGAATCGATAGCAGAATCGAATTATCATGGTTTCAACATAGGTAATTTTTTTCAAAATTTTAATTTTTTTTTTCATAAAATTTTTAATTTACTAAACCCGATGTCAACCCACCCCATGGGCACACTCACCCTACTAACTACCAAAACAAGATTATAAAAATGTATCCATGAGTACGTTAGCGCTTTCTTTCAGTGCTGAAATGATAACAAATCATTTTTGCCTCCGAACTTAAAATGCGAATAACTTTAAATTTTAAGTATCAAAATAATGAAATTATTGTTTCAATCTAATTCTTTTGTTATAAATCAGTTGGGGTGTATGAGGTTTTGCGCTAATTTATTAACACGTTGTATAATAATCGAACTCTTTTTGAAAATACCAAGAAAATCTGAAAGGTCGAAGCAGATTTAGTAGGTTTTCAAATTGTTCATATTCCATTTTATAGTTCCTAGCCATAAAATAACTGTCCCTAGAACTTTAAACCGTAACACAGCACTTTTCCTGCTCTTGCTCCTCTTCCTCTGCTAGTAACCCAATAATTACCAAATCCCAGTCCACCATACTTTAAAATTACTCTTGGCACGTCTTTACTTTAAAATATTGTAAACACAACTGCAAAATTCACTGTCAACTGTAGCAACACGGGAGCATCCGCGAGACTGTTCGAACACGCGCGAGCATGCTCGCGCATGCTCGAGCATCCGCCGCTGCCGCCGGCGGATTTCGCCTCTGCCGCCGGCGGATTTTGACGCTAGGTGTGCGCGACTGCAAAGAACATGCTCGAGCATGCGCGAGCAGATTTACGCTGGGTGTGCGCTGACCCTTAGGGTCAGCAGCGGCAGCATGGGCGGCAGAGGCGAAATCCGCCGGCGGCAGCGGCGGATGCTCGAGCATGCGCGAGCATGCTCGCGCGTGTTCGAACAGTCTCGCGGATGCTCCCGTGTTACTACAGTTGACAGTGAATTTTGCAGTTGTGTTTACAATATTTTAAAGTAAAGACGTGCGAAGAGTAATTTTAAAGTATGGTGGACTGGGATTTGGTAATTATTGGGTTACTAGCAGAGGAAGAGGAGCAAGAAGAGCACATCAATAAAATGAAAAGAGGACGACACAAAATTGAAAGAAGAATATGGGCTGAAGCAACCTGGCAAGAAAGATGTACATTTGGGGAATACCACACCCTGTGCTACGGTTTAAAGTTCAAGGGACAGTTATTTTATGACTACTATAAAATGGAATATGAACAATTTGAAAACCTACTAAATCTGCTTCGACCTTTGAGATTTTCATTGTATTTTCAAAAAGAGTTAGATTATTATATATTTTCTGTACTAAATTGCCCTTTTCGTGCTAAAGTAGTTAAAAAATATGCTAGATTTAGTCCGAAACCGGCAGAGGTGGCAACACTTACGACGGATCGCAAGCATCGACACGGGCGTATGCTCGAACATGCTCGAGCATGCGCGAGCATGCTCGCGACTGCTCGCGTCGCCGCGAGGAGCATACGCGAGCATACTCGAACAGACGCTGAAGGGATTTAATCACTTGCAAGCTATTTTCGACTTTATTTCAATGGGAATAGAGTTCATTATCAATTGAATCAATGAAATCTGCTCGCGCATGCTCGAACAGTTTTACGCTGGGTGTGCGCTGACCCTTAGATGGGTAGAGTCTTAGTTTAAAAGGACGCCAATGGTTAAAATTTCACACTGCATAGCTGCTGTGACACGCAAATGTCCGTTACCTTGAATTAAAGGAGTAAATTATGCCTAACCACTGTTATTTGCATTTAATTAGCCATTATTTACTATAGGGCAAAACTCATCTAAATTTTTATCAAGCGTTTTAATAGATTTAGGCAGTGTCCAACTCGTGGTACTTCTAAAGTTGTGGCACGCAATATGCCAAACGTTGAGATACAGCAGTTAGTGCAAAGTTACTCGAAAAACCCTTTTGGTTAAAATAACCAGGAATTAATTAAATTGGTGTTGGCGCCAGTAGTCTACAACTAACTTGTTTCTGTAACTTGTCTAAAGTCATTTGTGGTTAAGTGGTTCAAAATTACCTAAGTACCTGGATTGAAATTTCACAAGAATCAGTTAAAAATGAATGGAAATATTTGTTAATTTAATTACAAGTATTTCCATTCAAGTAAGTTTTTTTTCCATTGAAGTCATGATTAGTAATTAGATTAATAGGAAATTATAAATAACAAAATTGATCTAAATTGTATCAAAGTAAATTATAACATTAAAAAACGTAAGCTGGCTTAGTAGCATCCAAAATGATACCAAATATGAAAATAAGTGAGCTGTAATCTTTTTTGTTTTTTCATACAAATCGGTCGGTCTAGGTATTATAACATTTTGAATCGATCCTTTTCTGACCGATAGATCAATAAAGCAAAATGGTTACGTGTTGAAATAATATTAATAATAATATAGTAGGTAGTTTTAACAATTTAAATAAGAATAATGAAATTACTTTTAAAAAAAACTATCTTCGATTAATCGATCTCATTCTGACAGTGGCCGCTCACTTAAGGTACACGTTAGGTAGAGTACTATAATTACTACTCATAAAAAGTCACCCAAGGGGCAATGGAGAGGGCTATGCTAGGAGTTTCCCTGCGAGATCGAAATGAAGAGATTCACAAAAGGACCAGAGTAGCCGACATAGCCCAAAGAATTGCTAAGCTAAAGTGGCAATGGGCGGGGCACTGATATGCCCGATGGGGCCGAAGAGGTTTAGAGTGGCGACCGCGTACCGGAAAGCGCAGCGTGGATACGCCCCCCACGAGGTGGACTGACTACCCAGTGAAGACGGCAGGAAACCCGTTGGATGAGGGCAGCGCAGGGCCGGTCGTTGTGACCTCGGGGAGGCCTTATGTCCAGCAGTGGACTTCTATCTGCTGGGATGATGATGATGTTGAAAGTTATATGTAAACCTAGCTTACATCATTTTATCATCGTTGGCTAGGGAAACTCCATAATAATTGTAGCATTGTCGTTCCAAAGTCTTTTTCAACAAACTTCCAACATGCGACTATGACTGCTACGTGGACAGATAACCGAAGCAAATTGTGCTTGAATTAGTTACATAAGCATTGTAACACAGTTTGATTCGTGGCCGAAGTACCTAATAGGCCGTGAAGCTACTGGTTGTTGATAAAACCGGCCAAGTGCAAGTCGAGCTTGCGCAATTAGTGTTCCGTACCTAACTACAAATTCCGCTTTGTTTAAGTTATCAAAGGAATTAGTTTCTCAATCATCATTATTATCTTATTTAAGAGTTACGCAATTGTCGGAGGAGCATTCGCCAATTCTAAATTTTTCCGTTAGTGCTTCTCTATATTTAACCACATTTTTTTTTAAACACTTATTAGTTACCTATTCCAATAACAGTGATTTCGATACTTTCGTTTCATTTTCAAAATCGCAATTCTACTTTAAAGATCACGTCTGTTGCTGATCCATTTCTTATCTTTGTGCCAATTTAAAACCTAAAACGTCAAACAGCACTGCAGAAAATTGCCTTTGACAAACGAACGGACATACTATAATCATTCCATGAGCGCTCCGTTTTTCCAATTTGGTTACGGAACACTAAAATTAGCTTGACACGATTAGCTTTGGATCTGATGGTTGATTTGTTTTAGTATTAACATGTTTGTTGTGGTTTTTTAGAGTAGCAATTCTTGGAAACCCGGTAGGTTATTGAGTATACAGGGCGTAACGATAAATAATGAGGTTTGTATACAAATTGACAAAAGGTTGGTTTTTTTTATGTTCAGCTGAACATGTTTGTGACATAATATCTCTTTTGGTCCTACCTATCGAAAAGCTGTTGAATTTAGGTCTAAAGTTTTCCGTTAGGTATTGAGCTACACATTTTACTATAAGTTAGCATAGCCAACCTTATTTTAGCAATGTTGAGCAGATACGTAGCTTTGTCATCTCCATCCATTATAGTAAACGTCTATTATTTCTATTTCTACTGCAAGACTCTCTCTTAGTCGAAATTGTTTCCGAGACGGTTTATACCAAAAATGTAAGAATGATGAGTAGTTGAACGTCATCGAAAGTCATGGGTCGGGGGACACCTAGTGATATGTCACTTTGTGCGTTTTTCCCCAGATGGTTAGGACATTGCAGGCTGCATCACCTGATTGTCTGAAAAGAAAAATGACACGTTCAGCCGTTGGTCCCGGCTACTATCTCTGGTGGTACCTAGTAGTCGTTACAAAAAAACCACGTCAGAAGCCGTGAAGAAAGAAGGTGGTCTGAAAAAACTCAGACACCAGGGTTAAGGTTTAAGTTAAGTAAAGTCATAAAGAAAACATTAATCAACAAAATCATATTGAACCGGTCACATGGCCACATGATGAGTCAATTGTGACACGCTCAAATTATATTAACAGTTCATGCGCACTTGACATTGCATGAACCTAATCAAATGATTGCTTCGTCGTAGTTACGAACTTACGAGTGTAGTCTATCTGCGTAGAAAAGTCTAGAATCTAGCTAGATTCCTTTCAAGATCCATCACATTCACTTAAAAGTTGTCAGCGGAAGATTGTACAAAAGGTCATCATTGTCACAGTATCATTGTTAACCCTGACCCAATAATGGACGTGTATCTCCCCAATCTACAAGACATGCTGTTCTGCTAGTGGTATTAGGATTTATTTCTTAGTCTACTGGCCTAAATTTAAGAAGGCTAAGAAGCCTACTGGATACGGTGAAATGAAAAACCGACTTCGAAAGTAAAATAAGTAAGAAATAATATTTCAGCCTATGACTTACGTTCGAATCTATAAGAAAATCAATTTGTTTTATCGAAGTCGCTGTCAAGCCGGTACGATTCGCGACTGGGCTTGCAGTAATTTTTTGGCTTGGCTTGGCACCGACTCCAATAAAACAAATTAATTTTCTTATAGATTCGAACGTAAAAGTCATAGGCTGAAATATTATTTCTTACTTATTTTACTTTTGAAGTTGGTTTTTATTTTTTTGTAAACATTTTTTTATTTCATAACTTTCAGTCATTAAATATTTTTTCGTTAATAGTTAGTTCGACTCAGATATCAGTTATATACGCAAAGGGTACATTGAAACGAAGCAAATGGTTCAATCGCAGACGATTTGCTGTCAAATTTTGAGGAGTTCTATTGTATAGCTCTAGCATATTACAGATCTTCACAAAATTAAAATGGGACCATCTCGGGAGTATACCCTTTCAAACAAAAAAAGATTTTTTAAATTGGTTCTCAATTGACGAAAATATCAGTGAACATACATAAAAAAAAAATACATACAGCCGAACATAGAACCTCCTCCTTTTTTTGAAGTCGGTTAAAGAAAACTAGGATGGTTATATGAGACAGTTTAACCAAAGACGATGACCCATTTTGTCAGTCTGACAATGTGCCGAATATTTTAACGGGTACTGTAGTTTTATTTACCAAACGTCTGACTATTGAATGGTATGATAAAAACAATAACAATTTTGAATTCTTGACAATCCTTTGTTTTACAACACAATGCCAGTAGAGTAGGTACGTTTTAGGTATTGTTATAATTCCTAAAGAGTGTAGATTTCAATAACTTTTCCAGACGGTAAAGTTTAGTGTCCGTATAGTTAGCAGCCTCACCAGCTCATTCGAAGGTTTTGACTAAGCCACGATTTAGTGCCCAATTAGTGCAATTTGGTGCCCAAAGCACAGATTTGGTGCCCATGTAGTTTAAAAGATATTAGGGTACCTTACTGAGGCTGCTAGATAGACGTCAAGCTAGCAGTCGCATTTTGAAATACTGTTTGTATCGATGTGATTTATATGTCACGATTTAGTGCTCATTTAGTGATCCCTATATCCAAAATTTCATGAATATTGATCCAATACAAGCCGAGATATGATAGTACATTGTTGAGGCTGCTAACTAGACGTTTCTTCCAACGATGATTCCAATGAAACGGATGCAAATTTGAAACAGATAAATACATAGCGATTTAGTGCTCGATTTGGTGACTCTTATGATATTTATGAAAAGTAGAATTTTCTTTCCTATTTCCCAAAAAAATTACGTAAACTTCTACATACAACGATTTTCGGTACAACCGTGCACAAAAATTATCATTTCTCGGAACTACTGCCATGAGCTAGCGCTTGCGCTTGCGCAAGTAGTTCATAGTTATACCGAGAGATGGCGGGACTGGCGGATTGTTTACGTGAGTTACGGAGATGCGAATACGTGTCTTTTTATTACATAGAATGAAGAACTAATTGCTTGATACAAATTAGTGCATTATAACTTCTTATCGTCGTCTACAGTTCCACATTATATTATTTATCCTATGAATTAACTAACTGCCTCCGTGGTCTAATGGTTAAGAACATTGGGCTCTCGACACGGAGGTCGTGGGTTCGATTCCCACAGGGGACACCTAGTGATATGTCACTTTGTGCGTTTTTCCCCAGTTGATTAGGACATTGCAGGCCGAGTCACCTGATTGTCTGAAAAGAAAAATGATTCCGTGCTTCGGATGGCGCGTTAAGCCGTTCGTCCCTGCTACTATCTCTGGTGGTAGTAGTCATTACACGTCAGGAGGTCTGAAAAAACTTTGACATCAGGGCTCTACCCACGTGATAAGAAGAAGACTAATGGAGTGTTCAGACCCGCACGACCAAAGCGACTGGGAAGCGGGAGCGTCTACCGCGCGGCGGTCGCTGCCCATGTAATCTTAGAGCGCTTACAGACGAGCGACAGTTGTCTGCGACAGCTCGCGACAGGGTCGCGCGACCCTCTGCGACCGTCGCGCGACTGTCGCGCGACCGTGACGTAGGTATAGTCTGAGAGCACAAGTCTTGTTCTTGAGAGATTTCAGTTTGAAGAAAACGGAGGCTAAAAAATAACATGTTTGATATTTCTGGTTTTTATACGTTTTTCGTAGATTTTGGTTTCCTTAGATAATCCAGAATTGATTATCTTCATCATCAAGTCCATAAAATATTACAGACTGGTAAAAATATGTTGTTATGTATGTTGTGTATGTTCGCAGAGCATCGTGTGGACTGTTTTTATACCACGATGCGCAAACGCTGCGGGTCCCTGGTGCGCAGAGTGCGTGGCAGCGGCAATAGCATCCTGAACATGATCGCGAGAAGGCTCGACTGCTCTTACATAAACCGGTGCTGCATGATGCATAGTCCTGCATGAGTCACGCGGCACTGGCAAAATATGTAAAATGTGTTCTGATGTGTTCTGATTACTAACCTTTAAGTTAAGTTGTATCACTAACAAAACGAGTCATGGTCACTTGAATAAATGATTATTATTATTATTGTATGTCTTACGTTCCGTAATCACGGGCAATTAAGTCCCGGACCTTTGGAAGGCGTGCATGGGGCCGAAGCCAACATGTAGAGGCCCGTTCAAAAGACAAGTTAATCTAAATGTAAGGGATACACAAATGGCGGATACCATCTCCGAGCGTACAACATGATACACACGGGGATGGTCCCCGCCATTTGTGTAAAGACTATTGGAGTACGGCGCTATGGCCGCAATGGAAAAATAAGGTCTTGGGCAATGGAGGTGAAAGTTGGATGGATGGATACTGGGCTATGGGAGGAGACTAACGGACGCCTGCCATGACAACTAGTCTCAAAATTGTAAAAAGGGCAGGCGGTGACTCGCCGACTCGTCGAGTGGGCCCCATAAAACGGCCGCACGCACAAAGTGCGACAATGGGGCAACATCTCATTGAGCGGCTGAAGGTTGTCGAGAGGTGCGGCTCCGGTTTCACCATCGCGGGGTTTACCCCCGTGAGCGGGTTTCCCCGTTATTACGCCATTACGTGCAATACACTTCCAACCTGGAGCATAGGTTCTGCTCTTGCGATTCCACTCTGGACGGCCAATTAAGGCAAGCCAGAGGTAGGGGGGTGTGTTACTGTGTGTGTGGGTGTGGGGGTGTATGTGTGGGTGTGTGTGTGTGTGAGCGCATGTCTGTATGGTCCCCCTGGATAGGGGTCCGCGGTGTCGCCACTCACCGTCAGCTCGCCACAAGCTGCCCCCGCGGGGTATTATTATTATTATTATTAAAAATAGGGCAATTATAATATACATTGGTACCGATTCGGACTGTGCCACGACTTAACTTAACTAAATTTATTCCTGTCACTTTCTAAAATAAGATTAAGAAAAGAGACAGAAAACCAACAGCTGACTTTAGTGCTGTCAAAGTGACGTTAAACGCCCAAAATAAGATGCCATCATAATGTACGCCATCTTATTTAAAGCGTTTTTGTTTTGGGCGTGTAACGTCACTTTGACAGCACTAAAGTCAACTGTTGGTTTTCTGTCTCTTTTCTTAATCTTATTTTAGAAAGTGACAGGAATAAATTTAGTTAAGTTAAGTCGTGGCACAGTCCGAATCGAGGCCATTATATAGTTAATTAGTTATGATATAATACTTAACACAACACTAATAATTATAACACATAATATTATACACATAAATATTTATAAATATTAAATACGTATACAGGGTGTTACAAAACACCCTAGTAATACTTAAGGGGGTGCTTCAGACCATCAAACTGAACAACTTTCACTATGGAGCCAACATCGAAATCGCGAAAAAAAATCAGCTCTTTCATACAAAACTGCAGTACCGTCTCGACTCAAATGTATGGGACGGCATATTTTTTTTATTTTTTCTCGACATTGGCTCCATAGTTAAAGTTGTTCAGATTGATGGTCTGAAGCACCCCCTTAAGTATTACTAGGGTGTTTTGTTACATCCTGTATAGGGTCCTTCTTAATATGCTGACACTTTTTTAAGGGGATGATCAGACCGTCAAACTGAACAACTTCCTCTATGGGACCAACATCGAAATCGCGAAAAAAAAATCATCACTTCCATACAAAACTGCAAACCTACTCGGAGCCAAACGTATGGGACAACTGTTTTTTTTTTTCGCGATTTCGATGTTGATTCCATAGAGAAAGTTGTTCAGTTTGATAATATAATAATAATTTAATAATAATAATTATAAATATAAGTCATCGATGTTTGTATCTATATATTATGTATTCTATATCGTTGTCTAGTCATCATAATACAAGTCCAGGCTAGATTCTGGTACTTTAAATGTGACTAGATAATTTGTGTGACAATGTCCAAGATATTTATTTATTTATTTAATAGTCTGGTCACCGCCTTAAAAAAGTGTCAGCATATTAAGAAGGACCCTGTATACAACGTGTTAATGAATTAGCGCAAAACCTCATACACCCCAACTGATTTATAACAAAATAATTAGATTGAAACAATAATAAATAAATAAATTTTAACCATCAAAGTAATTAATACTTTGATAGTTAAAATTTAAAGTTATTAGCATTTTAAGTTTTGAGGCAAAAATGATTTGTTATCATTTCGGCACTGAAAGAAAGCGCTAACGTACTCATGGATACATTTTTATGATATTGTTTTGGTAGTAAGTAGGGTGAGTGGGCATGTGCGGTGGGTTGACATCGGGTTCAGAAAATTTTAAATTTTGCAAACAAATTATTTAATATTTTGAAAAAAATTACCTACGTTGAAACCATGATAATTCGACTCTGCTCTCGATTCTAAACAAACTACTTTCTAGTTTTGCGTCAATTCATTAACACGTTGTATAGGATGTTACAAACTACCAAAAAAACTGTTTTGGATATGGAGGTCTATCTCACAGACTATACAACACTACGTCACGGTCTTCAACTGTCACGCGACCCTGTCGCGAGCTGTCGCAGACAACTGTCGCTGGTCTGTAAGAGCCCTTATGGCGTACCGCCAAGTCGCCCAAACCAACGCGACCATGACGCGGGAAGGCAGCGTCAGCGGAGCGGGAAGCGTGCGTCAAGTGGTCAGACGTGTACAATGTTAAGCTCACGTAACAAAATAAAATACAAATTTTAAATTTCAGTACATTTTGATTCTTTATGATAGATTTGGAACGTTTTTGGTAGATTTTCCTAGATTTTTTGTAGATTTTGGTTGTTTTTTGTAGATTTTGGTTGTTTTTTGTAGATTTTGGAAATTTTTGTTTCTTCTGGTACCTAGTTTTTGGTAATTTCTGGTAGATTTTGGTAGCAAAAACCATAAAACTATGTAACTATGTTACGGCTACTACTAGGGATGCAACGATTACGAAGCGGTGCATCGTTTTGCATCTGTAATCGTAATAATCACGATTAATAACGATGCAATGCACCGTAGTAAGAATCGTACGATTATTAAATCGAACCAAAAACGTCAATCGGATTGCACTTATTGACAAATACCAGACCTGAATACTAGATTACAAAACAACTTTAGAAAAATCGGGTCTTTCGCTGCCATTTTAGCTCATTTTGAGCAAAATCTGACTTTTTTATTGGTCAGACTTGACTCTCTTTTTATTATTCCACTGATGTCTTTGATTTGATTTTCGGTTTGAAGTATTACATAAATTTTCGTTCTCGCGATATCTCATCCACATTCTTCAAAACTTCAAAAGTCTCACGTAAATCGGACGAGATATCGGTTTATTTAACGAGATTATACCTCAAAATCATGTTCAATATTGTTTTTTTTTTCAAAGCTAATTAGCCTCCACGCATCAATCGACAAAGGTACAATTGGCCACGAATCAGAATCCTGGCCAACCTTTGACTTCGATCTCAAATTAGTAGTTAAAAGTTACAAAATCTAGGAATTTAAAAACAATTTTTTTTTAATGATTTTACTTTCATTGGAATGCAAAGAAACACTATGAGAACTCATTCTGAGGATAATCTCTACTAAATTTGTTTAAATAATCGTAATGCATCGGTTATCGTAATAAATAACGATTAATATCGTAATCGTAATCGTAATCGTAATGGCCGAATCGTTGCATCCCTAGCTACTACCACAAGAGATAGTAGCAGGGACCAACGGCTTAACGTGCCATCCGAAGCAAGGAATCATCTTTCTTTTCAGATAATCTGGTATTTAGCATGTAATATCCTTACCAACTGGGGAAAAATGCACACAGTGACATATCAGGAGGTGTCCCCCGTGGGAATCGAACCCACGACCTCCTTGTCGAGAGCCCATTGCTCTTAACCATTAGACCACAGATAGGCAGTTATTGGCAGGGCATTTAAATAAGAAAAGTCCAAAAATCCTCATTACTTGATAGTAATGAGGATTTTTGCCGACAGATAAGGTAATTTTTTTGCAAACTACGTCCTTATTTTACTTTAAGATTACTATTACCCTCCTTCTAGCGCAGTCGGGTAAAAACTGAATGTTTATAAGAAAAACTAAATGAAACTAGGAGAATAATGAACAGATTTATTATAAGTGAATAAATCACACACAGATTTTTGACTTTCTTGCTTGCAAGCTTGACACAAATGATTCGGGACTAGTCAATTAATACAGTAATAGTCAAATAGTAGACTCCTGGAGTGCGATTTTTGAATCTCATTCGCTGAGTTCAGCAGTTGAAAATGTCAAAATTATTATGGAGATATAGTTCAATCATCGAGGAGATTTCTTGTATGGACACCCTAACAGTAAATCGTCTCTTGCTGAAACTTTGCAGTGTGATAAAGTGAAGTTTAAAAATAACGGTTGACAAGTATCTAGGTTTTTTTTTAATTTGGAAGTTAGGTATTTATACCTAAACATAAAAATCACTTATAGTTCTCGGCGGAAAAAGTTTCTCTCCAAAATTCCTTTGGTATATGTTAGTATATACTAATTACCATAGAGGTGATCGGTATCTAGGAATTTATCGATTTCACGAAGGGATAAACATAAAAATACCGTTTTTAATCCATAACTACTGCAGGAATAATAGTCTCACAATTGTTGTCTTTTTGTGTGTATTAATTTAATTACATGTATCGTCTTGCATAAGAAGCTAGAATATTTTCGTTTCAATTATAGTTTTATGATTTTTGGGCAATAACTTACTTCGGAAAAGTATTCTCTTCCTCTTTATCCATTTACAAGTTACAATACACTTTACTACAACAGGATTACTAAGAATCTATTAAAATTTCGCCCTCATTAGTATATTAACATTTTTTCAATAATATTCTTCCCGCGCTAGGCCACGATCTACGAGCGCGGGGTGCGGAAGGGTTGAGGGGAGTGGGCGGTGGCGGGGAGCGCATCATCGCACATGCTCACTGCTCAGGCCTTGTACCCGGACTTTCGATTTTCGATATATCGAGACCGTTTCGGTCCGATCTTCATAGTAATAGAGTTCACATTGGATCGAAAACGTTCACGCAATTGCGAAGTTCGAATGTCCGGGTAGAGGCCCAGTGCTACCCGCGCCGCGCCGCTGATTTATAATAGTACCTACTGTAGCCCCGGGACTATTTAATTACAAAAAAGATTACCGATTGCCGTTTTGATATTGTTGTAGGGTACGAAATTACTAATATAAAAACCCTATTCCTGCGAAATTACTAATATAAAAAAAACTTTTTGTATACTGTCATGTTCTTTGCCTTAGTTCAATACCGTAATAGTAAGACTGTCTAAAGTTGTCATACAAAGCTATGGGACTAGATGAAAACGTCTATTTTGATAGGTCTTATAGCTTTGTATGGCAACTTTAGACAGTCTTACTATTACGTATGGGTAGGTGTTGATATTGAACTAATAATTACTATAATTTACAGTGCATAATCACTTAATCACTGAGATAGAGACTCTTTACTAAAAAGTGCCATATTTAACCTCAAATTTTACGTAATTATTTTTGAAAATCCACTTTTTTGTCTGTAAGTTCTTAACATTTTTAGCCATTCTATTTTTTATTTTTTTTTTTTTTTTTTTTTTTTATTCTTTAGTCACTAGTCTAAAAATAGTTTCTGCGAAAGATTTGTGTACCTGCATCTGTAGTTTAGCTTTTATTGATTATTCTCTGTTCTCCTGTTTTTTGATCATAACTTCGGACATAAGTGTAAGAAATAGCTGAAAATCAGAATTTACATGTTTCAATTTATGCTCTATTTTAAAAGACGATAAAAATTTTTGGTGTAAAAAAAAAACAAAATAATCGGTCAGGGTTGCCTCTTGCCTCTCATTTTATTCAAAATTATTCGATTTTTTTTCTTTTTTTCAGTTTCTTTTAGTTCACTATACTATTACGTACATTTATTCAGCCTCTCGACCGAATTCATATTTTAGCTTCATTTTTACGTAAATAATTTTCGAAAACCAACTTTTTTATTTATAGTTTTTAAATTTTTCCATCAATTTTATCGTGTTGCTGGGTACACAAAAAAAGGCTCAGAGTCAAAATTTCTCTCACAGACCGTCACAGTTTTGGTTCTATAAGGGTTTTTATTTTCCACTTTTCAAATTCAAATTGTTTTATTCTCGCTGTACAACTTTGTAGGTTATCTATATGACCATAGATCCTTTAAATTTCAGAACGGTTGAGCATACTGAAAAAATATTCTAAATTATTCTTGTACTTTTATTCACTTTTATTATCATTTTAACGATCTTGTCTGTCTTGGCGTCAACCATAGCTTCATATCTCTTAGTTTAACAACTCACAAATTTTACTGAGCATCGAGAGTGCATAAGTTTATCCTACCACTATCCATCATCTCCATTCATCATCAGATCAGCTCTTGGCCACCCTAATATTACATTGTCATTAGGTTTATCTATGTGTACCACATTGCAGTGAATTCTTATAACGGGAACTGGTTTTTAAAACACAACAAATATTATCAAAATCGGTCAAGTAGATTTTAGGTGATGCTATAACGAAAACAGGCATTTTACATACATACATACATACATACATAAGCTCACGCCATTGTCCCAAGGGGGTAGGCAGAGACCACAGATCGCCACACGCTACGACTCTGACACACTTCTCTAGCCTCATTGACATTCATACATCTTTTCATGCACTTCCGTCGATTGAGGGTGCTACGCACTTGTCCTTTTCGGAAAAGATCATTGATTTGATCGTGGTATGTTTTCCTCGGACGGCCTCTCCCAACACTTCCACTCACCTGTGCTCGATAAATTTCATTCGTAAGTCTTCTTTCATTCATTCTCTCTACGTGACCAAACCATCTAAGCATACCCCTCTCAATCCTTGTTACTATATCATCCTTCAACTTACACCAATCCCTTATCACACTGTTCTTGATTCGATCAACCAAAGTAATACCACACATACTTCGTAAGGAGCGCATTTCAACTGCATTCACTCGACTTTCATTCCTTTTATTCCATACCCAACATTCACTCCCATACATTAGCGTAGGCACCAACACACCGTTGTGAATAGCCAGACGTGCCCTTTTTGATACAGACCGGCTACTCACCACGGCGTGCAGGGCCCCATTTACCTTATTTCCCGCAGTCACTCTTCGCTCCACATCCCCGTCACACTTTCCATCTCTCTTAAACAAACTTCCCAGATATACAAATTCATTCACCTGTTCCACTCTGTCTCCTTCCATAACAATGTTACATTCTGTAACATCGTCTTCACGTTCCAAAACCATTACCTTTGTCTTGCATACATTGACTTTCATATCTTTCTTCTTCAACGAGTCATTCATCACATTCAACATGTCTTGTAACTCCGTCACCGACGGCGCAAGTATCACCTGGTCGTCAGCATACAAAAGGCACTTGACACTAAGCTCATCCATTCTTATACCGCATTCCATCTCTTTCAAATCAGTCAGACAACTATCCATATAAAGATTGAAAAGCCATGGCGACGCAACACATCCCTGTCTCACACCCCTAGAGATGTTAAACCAGTCTGTGTACGCCCCATTAACTCTGATACAGGCTTTAGAGCCCTCATAGAGGGACTTCAAAGCCTGCACTAAGCGGTCATCAACCCCATATGCTGACAGGCATTTTCACTATTTTAATTAGTGTTTGTATGACTGTCACGTAAAAACTACTGAACCGATTTTGATGAAATTTACTGTAAAATTTGACTTAAAACAAGGTATATTTTTTTATCTTGCTACAATAACGGGAACCGGTGCTGACGAAGTAGCAGGCAAAATCTAGTTTTCTACACTATTATGAAAACTAGATATCTGTGTTTGTTCGAGCATCGCGTAAAAACTACTATTTGGAATTTCTAGACCCAGTGGTTTGGGCTGTGCGTTGATATGTCAGTGAGTCAGTCAGTCATTTTCTTCTTATATATATTTAGATTAAGATATATAAAATTTAATCTATTTAGACAGATTTTCATGTCCACTTTGTTAAATTTCAAAATCGATGCTATTTTCGTAATTGACGTCCCAAAAAACCATAAAAACGACACCCATAATGATATTTAGACATTTCAACCCCATCGCACCCCCAAAGGGGATGATGGTATTTCACGTCCGCCACGTTGGATTTTAAAATCATTGTTTTTTTCGTAATCAGCCGATAAACCATACAAACAATAGCTATCTCGATTTTCAGACTTCGTCACCCCATTTCCCCCTTTCAGGGGTTGTATTCTGAAAAAACCTGAAACACGTGTTTACTCATTTATTAATAGGAGTACTCCTGTGAAGTTTCGAATTAAATAGTCTAACTAATCTTGTTTCCCCATACAAACTTTGGACCCCCGTTTCCCCCTTGGGGGATGAATTTTGAAAAATCCTTTCTTAGTACACCCCTAGACCTCATAAGGAACCTATGTGCCAAATTTGAAATCTCTAGACCCAGCGGTTTGGGCTGTGCGTTGATATGTCAGTCAGTCAGTCATTCAGTCAGTTTCTTCTTTTATATATTTAGATATAAGTGAATTTATGGATTGTTTTCATTCTTGTAAAGACCATATAAGTTGCTGTTATTAGTTTGCTTGATATATTGTAAGTTCAAAAGCATCGTAGTGACCTTGTGCACTACTTTTAAAAGAATAATTGGCCTTATGAAAAGCCTTTATATGGCATTGAATATTATACGGCTAAAAAGCAATGTAACTAGCTTTTAAAAGAAGACAACATTTTGAACCATTATTGTAGCCATATTAATCGGATTTATTAGCGTTTAACCAGCCAAATTACAAGAATAAAGGTAATATTAGCTAAATCTTCTTATAATGTGCCTTCATAAGGTACATTGGCATAATAAATGCTCTTTTAAAAATACTAATAGAGTTTAGACCTTATAGATTCAATTTTATAAGGTTAACTTGTTAGTTGGGAAATTCCTATTATGTAAAGTATGTATTATCAATATCAATATTGTAAAATTACCACACCCAAAATGGGTAAAATTACGTTGAGACTGAATTATCAATGACATCTACCTATTGTAAACATGTATTTTATCGGAATAAATATAAATGAAATGAACTAACGTAATAATATAAACTTAGGTACTAATAACTAACAAGACGTTAAATGAAAGCTTGTAAAAAATGCACATGAACTGGAGATGGATTACGGGATATTAACGTATTTGGTGGAACTTGACTTGCTCAGTTCAACTTTGCCACAATTTCACTTGTGCCGGCGCGCCGGCCTCAGTGGTCGGCGCACCGGCGCAATAGACATCGTGGTGACGGTGGTGCGCTAGCGTGGCAAAAAAATCCTGGAAGTAGGTAAGAATCGTAGCGTGTGGCAAGTGGTAGTCTCTATCTACCCATTTTGTATGAGTTTTAGTGGCAAGGTACAGTTTTTAAACAACAAATTTAGAACACGGTACAGTTTTTTTGGTGCTACTTTTTGAGCTTGATTTACATTTCTATACATTCTTATTCGTAGATTATTATTAGCGCTATTGCGCCAGTGCACCGACCACTGAGGCCGGCGTGCCAGCGCAAGTGAAATTGCGGCCGAATTGAACTGAGCAAGTCAAGTTACACATGTACATAAAAATGCACATGCACACGGAATATTAACATATCCCGTAATCCATCTCCAGTTCATGTGCATTTTTTTACAAGCTTTCATTTAACGTCTTGTTAGTTATTAGTAAGTTAATATTATGTTAGTTCATTTCATTTATATTTATTGCGACAAAATACATGTTTAAAATAGGTAGATGTCAGTGATAATACAGTCTCAATGTAATTTTACCCATTTTGGGTGTGGCAATTTTACAATAGTGATATTGATAATACATACTTTACATTATAGGAATTTACCAAGTACAAAATAATTAATACAATGTCCATTGAAATTTTTACATTAAACCACACAAAGAAAGAAAGAATAATAATTAAATGGATTTCATTTGGTACATTATAAAAATAGAAAAATGTCATTTTATAATATATTTTAGTTAGTTATATGTTAGTCATATAGTTATATTTTATTTTTATAATATACATTGAATTTATTAGTCAAACACATTTAAGCGAGATTTGAAAACTGTCTCCTTGCAGGCTACAATTTGTTTACTCTAAAATCATCTAAATGCTCGTTTAGATCATTAGGGAAATTTTGATACTAAAAAGGTTTTTAGGTCCTTGAGAAACTTCTCATTCGGAAGAGTCTTCATTTCGTATGGCAATTTATTATATACTTTGACCGCATTTATTTTTGTGCTTCGCTTGAAGAGTTACTAGTTAGAATGTTTTGTACAAATCGTGTTGCATGTTAGCTACATGCAAGATTAAAAACCAGTTCCCGTTATCAGAATTGACTGCAATGTGGTACACAAAGATAAACCTAATGACAATATAATATTAGGGTGGCCAAGAGCTTATCTGATGATGAATGTAGATGATGGATAGTGGTAGGATAAACTTATGCACTCTCGATGCTCAGTAAAAAAATCTGCTATTCCATACATTTTAGTCGAGTCGGTACTGCAGTTTTGTATGGGACAAAAGATTTTTTAATTTTTTCTCGATGTTGGCCCCATAGTGAAAGTTGTTCAGTTTGATGGTCTGAAGCACCCCGTTAAGTATTACTAGGGTGTTTTGTTACACCCTTGACCCTGTAGATAACCTACAAAGTTGTACAGCGAGAATAAAACAATTAGAATTTGAAAAGTGGAAAATAAAAACCCTTATAGAACCAAAACTGTGACGGTCTGTGAGAGAAATTTTGACTCTGAGCCTATTTTTGTGTACCCAGCAACAAGATAAAATTGATGGAAAAATTTAAAAACTATAAATAAAAAAGTAGGTTTTCGAAAATTATTTACGTAAAAATGAAGCTAAAATATGAATTCGGCCGAGAGGCTGAATGAATGTACGTAATAGTATAGTGAACTAAAAGAAACTGAAAAAAAAGAAAAAAATCGAGTAATTTTGAATAAAATGAGAGGCAATAGTTAGGCAACCCTGACCGATTATTCTGTTTTTTTTTCCACCAAAAATTTTTATCGTCTTATAAAATAGAGCATAAATTGAAACATGTACATTCTGATTTTCAGCTATTTCTTACACTTATGTCCGAAGTTATAATAAAAAAACAGGAGAACAGAGAATAATCAATAAAAGCTAAACTACAGATGCAGGTACACAAATCTTTCGCAGAAACTATTTTTAGACTAGTGACTAAAGAATAGAATGGCTAAAAATGTTAAGAACTTACAGACAAAAAAGTGGATTTTCAAAAATAATTACGTAAAATTTGAGGTTAAATATGGCACTTTTTAGTAAAGAGTCTCTATCTCAGTGATTATGCACTGTAAATTATAGTAATTATTAGTTCAATATCAACACCTACCCATACGTAATAGTAAGACTGTCTAAAGTTGCCATACAAAGCTATAAGACCTATCAAAATAGACGTTTTCATCTAGTCCCATAGCTTTGTATGACAACTTTAGACAGTCTTACTATTACGGTATTGAACTAAGGCAAAGAACATGACAGTATACAAAAAGTTTTTTTTATATTAGTAATTTCGCAGGAATAGGGTGTTTATATTAGTAATTTCGTACCCTACAACAATATCAAAACGGCAATCGGTAATCTTTTTTGTAATTAAATAATCCCGGGGCTAAAGTAGGTACTATTATAAATCAGCGGCGCGGCGCGGGTAGCACTGAGCAGTGAGCACGTGCGATGATGCGCTGCCCGCCGCCGCCCACTCCCCTCAACCCTTCCGCACCCCGCGCTCGTAGATTGGGGCCTAGCGCGGGAAGAATATTATTGAAAAAATGTTAATATACTAATGAGGGCGAAATTTTAATAGATTCTTAGTAATCCTGTTGTATTAAAGTGTATTGTAACTTGTAAATGGATAAAGAGGAAGAGAATACTTTTCCGAAGTAAGTTATTGCCCAAAAATCATAAAAATATAATTGAAACGAAAATATTCTAGCTTCTTGTGCAAGACGATACATGTAATGAAATTAATACACATAAAAAGACAACAATTGTGAGACTATTATTCCTGCAGTAGTTATGGATTAAAAACGGTATTTTTATGTTTCTCCCTTCGTGAAATCGATAAATTCCTAGATACCGATCACCTCTATGGTAATTAGTTTATACTAACATATACCAAAGGAATTTTGGAGAGAAACTTTTTCCGCCGAGAGCTATAAGTGATTTTTATGTTTAGGTATAAATACCTAACTTCCAAATAAAAAAAACCTAGATACTTGTCAATCGTTATCTTTATACTTCACTTTATCACACTACAAAGTTTCAGCGAGAGACGATTTACTGTTAGGGTCAAACCCCTCCGGTGATCGGACTAATAAGCATCTTTCTACTGCTGATTTGACTTTCAAAAATTGCACTCCTGAAGTATGATTTTTGAAAGTCAAATCAGCAGTAGAAAGATGCATATCTCCACAGTAATTTTGACATTTTCAACTGCTAAACTCCGCGAATGAGATTCAAAAATCGCACTCCTGGACTCAAATTGAGTCACTCAATACATACATAAGAGAGTGAGTATTGTCACAGTTATAAAAATTTAATGTCATTTAACTTTTTTGCTTGGCAGTACTAACCATAAAATTAAAAACAATTTTAAACCCTATCACAGTTGAATAAAGTCTAAATTTGATCAACGGTTTCGTCAGACCTAAATTACGATTAGTATGTAGAAGTTTACGTAATTTTTTTGGGAAATAGGAAAGAAAATTCTACTTTTCATAAATATCATAAGAGTCACCAAATCGAGCACTAAATCGCTATGTATTTATCTGTTTCAAATGTGCATCCGTTTCATTGGAATCATCGTTGGAAGAAACGTCTAGTTAGCAGCCTCAACAATGTACTATCATATCTCGGCTTGTATTGGATCAATATTCATGAAATTTTGGATATAGGGATCACTAAATGAGCACTAAATCGTGACATATAAATCACATCGATACAAACAGTATTTCAAAATGCGACTGCTAGCTTGACGTCTATCTAGCAGCCTCAGTAAGGTACCCAAATATCTTTTAAACTACATGGGCACCAAATCTGTGCTTTGGGCACCAAATTGCACTAATTGGGCACTAAATCGTGGCTTAGTCAAAACCTTCGAATGAGCTGGTGAGGCTGCTAACTATACGGACACAAAGTTTACATAGGTACATACCATTCCATTAGAATTGTCCTTATAGAAACTGAACTCAAAATATAAAATTCCTGGTAGTATGTACAATATTTTGAATTGGAACATTTTGTATATTATTTTGCAATTTCAATAACATATTATTATGTATTAAATTAAAAAAAAATCAAACAAGAATGGCAGATTTGGACCCAGCCATTTTTTACGAAAACTAAAAGCCATTCAGGACGGCGGTTATAATTATTATAAACAGAAAAAATTAAGGCATTTTTTAAAAACTTCCCCATCTCCAGAAGTCCGGATTCAAAAGTAGAAATTATTAGTAAAATAGACAAATCGTCCAAAAAGCAGTAGCAAAACGCAACCAAGACAGCTATTTTCAACTAATATTATCACTGAGGTATTTTTGGTCGTTACGGAACGTATTTCGCTTGGTTGAACTGATAGTGTGTGTGATTTCGTTTTCTTCCATTATCATTAATATTATACGGAATGAATGCGTAGAAGATTGAGTGGACTACCTAATAAGAAACATTATGAGTTTCACACACTTGATACAAAAGGTACCATAAGGAGAAATACCTTTACCCCAACTTCTACAATCCCCCAATTTACATTTTTGTTAGTTTTGTTTCACTCCACACGTAATACTAAGTTTGATTCATGTATGGAACCTCTATGTCTGGGTTTCAAATTATATGGCCTTCCGCCAAACTTCTTTTTAGTTTATAAATCTTAAGCCTGTCATATCGGAATAGAATATACCTACCCTACTAACAGTTTGCTTTTAGCGCATTATGTAGGTAGACGATAATTTTAATTAAAGATAGAAGCAAAAGCTGAATACAATATAAACGAACATAACATAATGCTTTTCATCCCATGTATAGTGATTGGAAAATGCCTTATGTGCAAGACCTAACGAACTAGAAGACCTTGCTATTTATCCGAATGCCTCGAGCTGTCCATATAGTATTGAATTATGTATTCAGTCTCTTCTTAAACAGGGTAAACAACAACAGAAACTCTTAAATTAACGTAGGCGTAGAAACCTAATACGAATTAGATTTAAATTGATTAAAACATCGTATGGCGACTTTAAGGGGCCGCCCGGTTTTGAGTAACTTTGTAACCATTTTATACATTAACTATGGCACTTTTTAACCAGAAAACAAAACTGAACAATCTACAGGATATGAGGAGTGATGTGGTTTTTCTCAAAATCTATTTTAATTAATAAAACTGAAGAAAAACGAATCCAAAGTCACCCCTTTTTTTCCAGTTGTAACCGTTTTTCTCATACATTGTTGATCAGAAGAATATGAAAATTTACATTATTCTTCACAATACAAGAAAGAATGATATGGTTTTCTTATTTTTTGAAAATTCATAAAAAATCATACAGGTTTTCAAAGAAAACGGAAAATTCTGACCGGAGCCACGCAATGGAAACGGGATGGCTGATTGCAAAAGTTTGCTTCTAAGAAAGAAAGCCTTGCACTAGGGCCTAGAGCCTTAAGGAATGTCAGAACAGTTTTATTGGTAACGTTAGGATTATGTTAATTGACCACATTTACGACTAGTTTTGTGTTCGATTACAATGGAATATTTCGCAGATGTTTCTGAAGACAGTTAGCTGTAATGTAGGTGCATCCACTTTGCATGTTGTTCACAAAATAATATAATACGAAGTGTAAACTTAAAACCGCTAACTTTACGGTCGTATATAGATAACATGTAAGTAAGAAACCTTTATAGTTTAACTGTAAAATTGAAGTCTAGACTCCACCTGCAGCTCTGCATGAAGAGGTATAGAGCTAACTAATGGACGTGCAATTTTAAATATAGCTTCAATCTACAGTACAGAAGATCTCTTTATTGAAGAATTAAAGAAAGAAAACGAGTATATTAAACAACAACGTACCTACATCGTACAGAAGATAGGGTTTCCTAAACACGACACAAAGGGTTGAAGAGAGCGGTGATAGCCCATTACGGAAGATAGTTTGTAAGTTGCAACTCAATCACGAGGTGTCGCCGTGGCGGTTACATTCCTAGCCTATAACACAATGTATGTACGTTTGTATTTGTCATTATCAATAGAAGAGAAAGAAAAACATTGAGAGGATCTTTACACACCCGAGAACGAAAAGAAAATACCATAAGTTCGAAGGTATGTGTAAAAATATGGGCGAGCATATAGACCAGCAGGTCGCAGTGATATAAGCCTCGGCTTGCAATATCCCTTCTAAATAAGCCTTTACCACAGAATAGGTAATAGTATATAGTTCTACATACCTTTACTACAATTCTACTATGATCACTCCATTACTGATTTAAATGTTATGAATTTCAATGACTGTTACTTATTTGATCGGCAAATTATGGAATAAATTATGCTAGGTCTAAACATAATGGGCGATCGAAGTTAAGGCCAATATCAAATTGTTTAGTCTAATGTAGGTCATGGGACTTTAATCACGCGTGTTTCGATCAACTTCTTAACGAGCTGCGTTTAATTACTTGTTAAATTTGGTAAAGGACATTGACTTTTATGGTTCAGCGAACGATTATTATAATTTTATGTTTTGGAGAGCGACAGGAGATGATCACAAGCACTGACCGTGAGAGTGATGTCTTATTCAAAATGTTGTTTAGTTTGTTGAATAATGGGGTATTGTGCCTCATTTGTTCCGCTTTGAAAATATTCATTGATCAATTCATTATCATGCACTTCCTTCGGTTGAGCGTTCTACGCACTTGTCATTTTCGAAGATGGGCAATGAGTAGCAAATACACTTCAGGATTTTTTAATGAACTTATTCTTAAATAGCCCTTTACTCTTCGAGAGACACAATACATTTATTCACTATATTTTTCTTTAAATATAGTGTTGGTACCTTTATTTATACCGGCAAAGAGCAAAGTCGAAATAAACGAACTGTTGTCTGTTGGGTCCCATTATCAGGCAAGGTTTAACCCTGCCCAACGAAATAACTAATTAATACCGATCCATTATAGAAGGGTCTGTATTGAATCACCATGCCATGTATAGAATTTGATGGAAATATTATTGAACTGATTATACGTAAATATATTACGATACTGACACCTTGGATTGACTTTTAATCATAATAATAAAGAAACAGGTTTGAACTGTCTACCTTACGCATATGACATTAAAACCAAAAGTGGCACTTTTATGAAATTCGCCAATAAAAATATTCTCGACGGATTTGAAGTTTTGTTTATACGGAACATTACGAATATAAAGTTCAACGAACTTGGTGATTTCTCTTTTTTGTCTAGACTCCATTTTTAATGTTTGAATGTTAACAAACAAATGATGCTCATTTACAACGTAGGCAGGCACCTAAAAATTTTTGGTTTATAATTAATTAGAAATTTAGCTTATTTTTCACTGAGGTCTACTTTACGTTTACGAGGTGGCGCAGAATCGATTTCTATATCAAAGCTTATCAATGAAGTATGAAGTACATTTAGAAGATTATGAATTCAATTACTTGCACATAATATCACAATTTACTATTCAGCACAAAAAAATGTTGTTATCTAGGCAAAAATAATACTGTCGGTCGTAGCTTATACAGGGTGTAACAAAACACCCTAGTAATACTTAAGGAGGTGCTTCAGACCATCACACTGAACAACATACACTATGGAGCCAACATCGAGAAAGAATAAAAAAAATCCGCTGTCCCATACATTTGAGTCGAGCCTTTATTGCAGTTCTGTATGAAACAGCTGATTTTTATTTCGCGATTTCGAAGTTGGCTCCTTAATGAAAGTTATTCAGTTTGATGGTCTTGAAGCACCCCGTTAAGTATTACTAGGGTGTTTTGTTACGCCCTGTAAATAATGGTTTTCTGGGTTCAGTGACTATCTATGCAATTCACATTGTATTTTTTCGCATATCGTTAAATCGCATATCTTTAATCGCATATCTTTAATCGCATATCGTTAAAATTATTAGTCCGCCCAAGATCAGGGTTGCTCTCCGATCTCAGTAGCTGTGTGTATTAAAAGCATTAGTGTAGCAGGTACAAACGTCATTTGTGTTAATGACCCGCATAAAACTGATACAGCTGGATAAAATAACAAGGTTCGGTGTTGTAACATTGCAAGCCAATGCCGTGCCCACTGAATGACTGAAGAAAGTCAGCATGTTCACGAGATTAGAGAAATTTTGTATTTAATTAATTAATTATACACGGTGAAATTGATAGCATCCTTACAGTGCCTACTTGACTCAAATGGTATACAACAGCAGATTTTTTGCTCTCATAGTAAAATTTGTTCAGTTTGATGGGTACTCTTAGTTTCAAAGAATGCGAATGATATCAATTTTACCCTGTATAGGTATTTTTTATTAGAGATTTTTGTTTGGTATTTAGCTAGTAATATAATCATTTTGGCATGTAGTATTATTGGAGAAAGGAATTTGTCTTATGTCGGACATCAATATATCAAAATTAATTTAACTAGCTTAGCTTAGCCACCAAAGAAATATTATTTCCTCATGGTTTGTTTATGAGACGTAGGATTTCTATTTTTTTTAGTGTGTTTATGGCGATCTTTAAATATCTGTTTGCCGTATCGGCTAGCTTTGTAAACTGTTGTTACCGATACATTTTTCGTTTTTAAATGATGTTTAAGTGATCTTTACATTTTTTATCACCATCGCTATGTTTTCTTTTTGTTTACTTTCCAAGATAAAAATCACTAATTTCAATAATTTATTTCGACAGAGTTAAAAATAACGATGGTTGAATAATATTATTCAGGACTACAAAACATTTCATTTGTCATTTGTCATTACAATGTTATCTTTGTGGTAGTTTTTGTTTCGAAACATATTTATGTACTTTAGAATCAATCAATTGTGTAGAAAGTCAGCTGCAGAGGGAACAGGTTCTGCCGTGTTTGTATGTGACTGACATACAGACCCAGTATTTTTTTGCTATGAAGTATTTATTGGATTTGAGATATACTTACTTATGTATTTCAAAACTTTAAATTCATGCAATTATGTTTAGCAATAACGTGAGGATGCCTTGACCTTCGCAGAAAATTTTGAAATCGGATGTCTGATAGTTTATAATTTCAGTTTACGTACAGTTCTGGAGTTGATTTGAATCAAAGGTTTGTGCTCTCTTGGGCTTCGTAAATTACTTATACTTATACCTAAATATTGTGGCATCGAATTTACCTAATAATTTAGCCAATGTCTAGTTTTAATAGCAAAAGTGCGTGACATGTGGTTACAAATATTTTTGATTTCAAGGATTTTTTTTTAGGAAAAACGAAACACAATCTTGAGCCACCATTATGCAGTTGAAGCTTCGTTTTAGGCCGCGGCCGGGGAGAGGCAACCGACACCAAAGTATGTTTCTACTAAACATCCACTTAAAAAAAAATCTGCACTTTTAGAAGGACCTTACAAACGACACATCTTCTTGGTTGACATCCCACATATCCGCACCAAGCGCCTTTCTGAATCTTTTATAATGCGCACTGCCAAGAAGTGGAATGCCCTGCCTGCGTCAATATTTCCGAGCAACGTACGTAGTAACCTTTAAAGTACGAGTGAATAGGCTTCTTCTGGGTAAGCTCGCTACATCTTCGACCCCATCTTCGTCCTGAGGACTGGATTGAGGTCAAGAGCAAATACGTAATAAAAAAAATAAGACTATGGTCTTTAATTTAACATGTTATAAAAAAATATTGTTAATCAATAGTCACCTAAGGTCTGGTAGGGTTAATTAAGTGAATTTACCTTTCAATATCGTGGAATCCATTGAATACAGTAGCAATTTGCTTATGAAACTACTTGAACACTTTTCTTGAAATTATGATTGTGTCTTTTATTTTCTTTCGAGATATCCTACTCCTATGGCAGACTAAGCCAACTTGACCTTATACCATCATATCGTAATCAAAATAATTAAAAATCGCTTACAGAGCGATAATTGAATCGAGTGACCGAGATTTGTTCTCGTTTGCATCTGAAACGCCCTTATAAGGATGTTTAATTAACTCCTTTTTTCCTCAGCGAAGTGTAACTGGACTATTAATTCTGCATAAGGCATAGAATGGCATCAAGACAAGAAGTCGGAATGTGAAAAACAACTACTAAACCTGTTGCACTTACGCGTACGTGAAGTTAATCGATTAAGAAGAGGTTACTTCATTCTATTTAAACCCACAGGCATTTCGATCTAATGATTGGATGGATAAAGTGAGTTTTCTTCGTGATGATTTTCTAGCCGATTTCAACATAGCCAGGGCTAGGGTTGTCAGCTCTTAAAACCGAATAGCCGGACATACCAGCCAGATTAGCCGGACATTTGGGTGAAAAAGCCGGACACCATAAAATATTGAGGATAAGGATTTTGTCTTAGTATTAATAGGATAAAAAATGTTTAAGCAAAACCAGGCTTTTTTTATCATTTACCATAAAAGTTATTAAATTCTCATGAAATGACAATAAAGTTTGCTTAATAAGTCTTCTTTATTATTAATAATTCATTCCCTTATATTGCTATCTGCAATGGAGGACTACATCAAATAACACTTCTTCACTCAATAAACTTTATATTTAAAGTAGGTAGGTAACTGAAAGTGCTTTAAAGGCTCAGTTTCCTTCAAAATAGAGTACCTAGACTGGTCAAATGTTAAAAGCCAAACAAAAGCCGGACAGGCCGGACACCGTCTAATTTTCCCGGAAACACAATCCAAAAAGCCTAACTATGTCCGGCTTTATCCGGACGCCTGGCAACGCTAGCCAGGGCTGGATTGGACTGGTATTTCAGAGATAGTCTGCCCTATCAATCTGGCGAGGTCCATGTTGTTTGTAGGAAGACGATCTATGTTCTGAATATCCCCGTAAATTATTGTAACGCATTTAACGGCGGCCCTGTAGCACAGTCGGTAGTGAACCTGACTGCTGTGCCGAGGGTCGCGGGTTCGAATCCCGTAAGGGACAAATATTTGTATGATGAATATGAATATTTGTACCCGAGTCATGGATGTTTGTATTTATATATGTATTCTATATCGTTGTCTAGTCATCATAATACAAGTCCAGGCTAGATTCTGGTACTTCAAATGTGACTAGATGATTTGTGTGACATTGTCCAAGATATACAGGGTGTACAATAAAATGGGACAGCTACTTAAAAGGGTGCTTCAGAACATCAAACAGAACAACTTTCTCTACGGGACCAATATCGAAATCGCGAAAAAAAAATCTGCTGTCCCATACATTTCAGTCGAGTTATGTTTGCAGTTTTGTATGGGAGAGCGGATTTTTTTTTCGCGATTTCGATATTGGTCCCATAGAGAAAGTTGTTCAGTTTGATGGTCTGAAGCACCCCTTTGAGTAGCTGTCCTATTTTATTGTACACCCTGTATTTATTTATTTTTATTTATTTAAGTTTACATGCATTTAAACTATTTAAGGTTCTTTCACAAAGAGTGTTGACAACAAGTGAATGTTTTCACACCTGTTACTAGTACCTAGTTATAATAATTAATTACATTACTTTACGTTTAATTAAATAAGAAATACTTCTGCTATAAGTCATCGTACATACGATTATGGAACTATTGTTTTTATAACCTTAGCTCGTAATTTCTTTGTTTTGTTTAAACAGATGTGTCCAGAGCAATTAAATACTACTTAATTATTATCGAAGTGTTAAAGTTTACTAAAGATTTAGAAAGCAATTGCTCGTAGATGATGATGAAGAAGATTATTTCATGACTTTAATATGTATACAGTCAGCAGCAATAAGTTATATATACACTTTAGTACTACGACGTAGAACAAAAGTGTATACAACTTCAACATGGTCAGTATGGGCAGCAAGGCAAACACTATGGTGAATTCAGACCATTAAATTGAACAATTTTGGAGCCGACCTCTGGAATTGTGAATAAAATCTGCTGTTCCATATAAAACTGCAGTTACCGACTCAAATGTATGAAACAGCAGTTTTTTTCTCAACACCCAAGGTGGCTCCATAGTTAACGTTGTTCAGTTTGATGGTCTGAATTCACCGTTTCAGTATTTTGCGTCCCTTACACCCCGTATGATAATTATTAATTATATGTATAATATTTTTGTGGACGAAGCTCAGTTGCGTCCAAACACACGAACAAAAGCATAGCATAGTTGCATGCATAATGCTCATGACTAGGTTTGCTCTTATCTTCTTATTGTGTGGGCAGAGAGTTTTTTAAGACCGCCTTTCGGCCTCTGGCGTGGTTTTTATGTAACGACTACTTACTACCAGCTACGAGATAGTAGCTGGGACCAACGGCTTAACGTGCCATCCGAAACACGGAATCAACTTTCTTTTTAGATAATCAGGTGATTCAACCTGCCATGTCAAAACCAACTGGGGAAAAACGCATAAGGTGATATAGGTCCCATATAAAAGTTGCTCAGTTTGATGGGTAGAGTATGTGGTTAAAAGGTTAATGATACTTTTATACCGCTAGCGAGCTCCATTTGGTTAAGAGGTCAATGAAGCATCCGCCTCCGTGAGATAAAAACCACTTTGTATTAAAGTTAAGGCTGTTTCAGTCCAATACCGACCAATATCGAAAAAAAATCTGCTGTCCCATACATTTCAGTCGAGTTATTTTTGCAGTTTTGTATGGGAGAGCGGATTTTTTTTTCGCGATTTCGATATTGGTCCCATAGAGAAAGTTTTTCAGTTTGATGGTCTGAAGCACCCCTTTAAGTAACTGTCCCATTGTATTATACACCCTGTAACAAAGTTACTTATACTATACCTATACTATACCGTCTACGCGTATTGTGCGTCAAAGTTTTGTATAAAGTTGACCCCTCTGCTATCTATCACTATCGTGAGTATTAAGAACGAACGTGTCCTACACGTATTTCCTTCTGTTTATAAACAGTTCCGTGGGAAATTTGAAGACAAAGTTATTTGTTGTTTCTAGCCTAAAATACAGCGAACGTTTACAAGAAAACGTAGCTATTTCGAATATTTCTGTTTGGATCGTTTTTTTTTCTTTTGGGTAGTTTTTTCTATTAGTAGGTTTTCCTATATATTTCTATTCGATAGTATTTAAACTATAGTTAATATAGTTAGGTATTTATGTTATAAATAAAATAAATACATACAAAGTTAATGGATTTTCAAAATATGATTATTAAAGTTATGGAACATAAAATGTATCCGCATGAGTATGTTAGCGCTTTCATTCATTGCTGAAATGAAAACATTATTATCTTCATTTTATTTATCACTTTTGCCCCAAAACTTAAAATGCGAATAACTTTAAATTTCAACTATAAAAATAATGAAATGATGGTTTCAATCTAATTATTTTGTTATAAATCAGTTTGGGTGTATGTTTTGCGCTTATTCATTGTATATCTACCGAGATAAGCACCTTAACTTTGGCGCAAACGATGCGCTTATAGTATAAGAGATAAGTTTACTTTCTGCAACCATAAGCAGCAAGGCTGATTCAGTGTTTATAGGGTGTAGAGCATCTCTGTGATGGGGTTGACGTCGGTCTGCCTGCATATCGTCAGTCGCTTTAGGAGATACAGCCGTTCAAAGGTGAGTTATGGGTGCAAAAAATGGCCGATCAGCAGCAAGGCTGATCGTATGATACTATTGTAATATGCACTGAGGCTATGTGAACAGTACAAAAACTGACGTGGTTCATCAGTCGGTTTAGGAGATACAGCCGTTCAAAGGTCAGTTATGTGTGCAAAAAACGGCCGATCAGCAGCAAGGCTGATCACAGGATACTATTGTAATATGCACTGTAGCTAAGTGAACAGTACAAAAACTGACATGATCCGTCAGTCGGTTTGGTAGGTACAGCCGTTCAAAGTTTCAAAAATTAATGGTAATAAAAAAAATAATCATCTCCCGAAAGGATGATCATAGGATATTATTTTAATATGCACTGTAGTTATGTGAACAGTAAAAAAACTGACATGATCCGTCACTCGGTTTAGTAGGTACAGCCGTTCAAAGTTGCAAAAATTAATGGTTACAAAAAAATAATGATCTCCCGAAAGGATGATTATAGGATATTATTGTAATATGCACTGTAGTTATGTGAACAGGATAAAAACTGAGATAATCCGTTACTTGGTTTAGTAGGTACAGTCAGCAGCAATAAGTTGCATACACTTTTGTTCTACGTCGTAGTACTAAAGTGTATAATAACTTATTGCTGCTGACTGTACAGCCATTCAAAGTTGAACAAATTAATGTTTATAAAGATTTTATGACTACCGGTAAGCCTGATCATATAAAAGTATTGTCATATACGCACTATACGCAGTAGATATGTAGACACTATTAAAACTGACATCATTGTCTAACAATTCACCGGTTATAAACGCTAAAATGAAAAAAAAAAACAACGGGTTGCACTCCGGGAGTGCCGGTAGAAGTGAAAAATTGAACACTAACGTTGTGCATTTTTGATATTTTGCAAAGGTTAGGGAATAATTTCGCGCAAATTGCTTTAATTATCAGTATGAAAGTATTTATGAGGTAAAATAAAATATTTTTTTATTTGCGCTACCGAACACAAACATGACAATTTATGCCGCTTAAACGAAACAGCAGAAACAGGTATACATATTCGAGTTCGGTGACAACTCGTCAGTAAAAAATCTCGCCATGCGGCGAGTTGCCACTCTTTGGAAATAGGAAGGGGACATGTCGCCTTTAACACAGGGCGAGTTCGGCATTCAGAAAAAAGGTAGACCCGCCCGGATTTGTGAAAAGGGCAAATTATAAAGGGGGAGGGGTAGGTAGGTTTGTAGGTATGTATGCAGGTAGCTAGGTTTGTAAGTATGTTTGATATTTGTTATGTAGGTAGGTATGTAGGTATGTATGCAGGAAGATATGTAGGTAGGTATATAATGTAGGTAGGTATGTATGTAGGTAGCAGTTTGGGTGTGTGTATTCGTTAATTTAAGTAACGATTTATTTCAAAGTTTACCATGTCATTCTAAATTAATCCAAGAATCCACCGAAAACCTGGGCTGGGTGGACAGAAAACACACCTCCACATACACCCCCCCCCCCTCCTTCCCTCCCGCATACACTCATGAACGAACGCACATGTCTGACTGAATCACATGGTTGCTTTCTTTAACTCTTTAGTTACTAAATCGTTTGCTCCTAAATTCGATATAATGAAGGTACGCGTGGACTCCGAACATCCCAACTAGGGTTGCCAACTTTTTTAGACCAAATATAGTATTTCGAGCCTTAGTGCCCGAAAAAATATAGTAGATCGGGGAAAAATAAGAAAAAATATAGTATTTTTCGAATTCGTTAATTTAAATTTTTTCAAAAAGATTTTGTTTGCTACTTTTTGGTTTGAATTTTTAATTTATTGGTTTTTATTTTTAAGGAACAATTATTTCTCTATTTAATATTCGTTATAGAAAATAAAGCATCCTGTAAACGCAGAAGTCACTGGATTCGATACAGAAATAATAAAATAAAAAAAAAAAAGATAAATCTGACTTTAGGACAACTTGTTGTCACTTTTCAGTAGTATATTTAGTAGAAAATTGTTTATGGAACAAATTGTGTTGAAGAGAAAGAAAATTGTTAAAATAATGTTAAGTAATTGGTCATTTTTATTGGACCTAAGTACCAATATATTTAAATTCTCTATAAAGTATTTGCTCATCAAAATATAGTAGTTTGCCTACTATATATTTTTCTCAGAATTGTAGTAGTAGGGCCCCTAATATAGTAGGATACTATATTATATAGTAGGGTTGGCAACCCTAATCCCAACCAATGATATCTAATGCATCTTGAACTTTTTTGTTTCTCAATCAACCGATTGCTTCCAAAACCTGAGGGTCCGTGTGGACACCGAATATGAATCCAATGTCAGATTTGAGAAAAGTGGCCGCCATCTTTAACTTTTTGTTTCTCGACCCATTGCTTCCAAAATCGATGTCTGGGGGTTTCTGTGATCTTTTAACACGAATCTGACGTCAGATATAAGAATAATCATATTATATTATATTATATATTATATTATTGTAGTATGCACTAATAGAAACAGAATAAAAACAGTGAACAGTATAAAAACTGACATGATTCGTCAGTCGGTTTAGTAGGTACAGCCGTTCAAAGGTCATGGCTGCAAAAAAATTTTACCGCCATTAAGGCTGGTTATAAGACGGTATTGTTATTAATTATTAACAATCCCAGGATCGTTTCGAAGACCCGGGATGGCTAAAATATCGCTATTAGAACTTGGTCGTGGTCGAGGTGTTCAAATGAACAACTCGAACAACATTAACAACTCGAACAACATGAAAAACTCGGGCAACATAAACAGCTCTGACGATTTGGTCAACTTATACAATGTTGTCAGAGTTGTCCAAGTTGACCAAGTTTTTCATGTTGTCCGAGATGTTTTGTTGTCGAAAGTACTTAATTGGACAACATGTAACTGTGAAAAACTTGAACTAACAAAAAATCATATGTACTTAGGCCTAACGATAGACAGTAGTTTTAACTGGACGACGCACATTGACCATGTTTGTGACAGATTGAGGGCTATTTTGGCAAAATTATCCATTCTTAAATACAAACTTCCATACAAAACACTGCGCATGCTATACATGGCGCTAGCTGATTCTATCATTATGTACGGTTTTAGTAGTTACGGAAGAACATACAAATCGCATTTAGCAAATATATATAAACTGCAATGTAGACTGCTTAAGACCATTGTCCCTAGACACATTAAAAACAAATACAGTGGTGGCGAAAAAGGTTTATTTAAATACTGTAAAGTGGCAAGCGTCTTTGATATGATTTATATATGTATGGTTTCAGAATATAGTGACAAAGTGACACTACTACAAAAAAATCAAAGACCAAAAAACCTTCGTAATTTAACATACTTACCAACTTATCTACTACCTAAAGTCAATAACGTCTACGGCAAAAGAACATGGGAATACATGCTGCCGTATATACTAAATACATTTTCAGACAAAGATCAAAGTGAAATTCTACAAAAAACTACTCATAAAAAAGCCAAATCAATCCTTAATAAATATCTAAAAAAGTACACCTGGTCCAGAGATGACCAATGTGCGACGTCCGACACGCAACCTGTTATCGCATGCGTAAGATAAGTACCTAAACTAACATAGCAACTAGCGATTGAGTGTAACGATTCATTCCAAGCACATAAACCGTTGCACGGTTTCCTGCTCGGGATTAAAATGTAAAAACTTTTTAAATAATGTGTGTATTGAACAATAAACGAAAAAAAAAAAAAAAAAAAACAACTTGAACAAGTCAAATCATTTGACCGAGTTGTCCGAGTTGTCCAAGTCGACCGAGTTGTTCATGTTGTGCAAGTTATTCTACCTACTGTTGACTACCTACGAGGTATGCTCGGATCATATCTAACTACCAAAAAGGATAGACTAAGTTTTCACTCCAAAATTTCCTTCGGCACAGTCCTCGGTAGTGTTGTGCCCCTTGATTTTTTCAACGTAATCGTAACTCACCTCTCTCTGCTAGCAGTGATTAAGACTACGGTTTACGTTAGTATATGTATATAATTATTCTTTGACTACGAGTAGTATGTTCCTTGATAACTACTGACGGACTGACATAATTAGCATGTCAGTTTAACAGTACTTACATAGCTACACCACATAATCAGCCTTTTATTGGAGATCGTTATTCTTTTGCAACCATGAGCTTTGAACGACTTTATGTAATCTCATTGACGAATCATCTTCATTACAAGCACAACATAGCATAGTGCTTTTGACTATATTCCCCGAGGGGATAGTCAGAGATACAAATCAGGAAGATATCAAAGAGATAAAACTCTGAACATTCACTTTTCAATACTAGTACCTAACGAAACTCATAACCACTTAACTACTTCTAATAATTTTTAGCAGCAAGTTTCTTTTTAACTAGGGGTAATAACTGTTAAACTGACCGACATTATCATGCCAGTTTAAATAGTGTTAACATAGCTACTGCGTATAGTAACTACAGTGCATATTACAATAATATCCTATGATCATCCTTTCGGGAGATCATTATTTTTTATTGTAAAAATTAATTTTTGCAACTTTGAACGGCTGTACCTACTAAACCGACTGACAGATCATGTCAGTTTTTGTACTGTTCACATAACTACAGTGCATATTACAATAATATCTTACAATCATCCTTTCGGGAGATCATTATTTTTTTTAACCATTAATTTTTGCAACTTTGAACGGCTGTACCTACTAAACCGAGTGACGGATCATGTCAGTTTTTTTACTGTTCACATAATTACAGTGCATATTACAATAATATCCTATGATCATCCTTTCGGGAAATCATTATTTTTTTTATTACCATTAATTTTTGAAACTTTGAACGGCTGTACCTACCAAACCGAGTGACGGATCATGTCAGTTTTTGTACTGTTCACTTAGCTACAGTGCATATTACAATAGTATCCTATGATCAGCCTTGCTGCTGATCGGCCGTTTTTTGCACACATAACTGACCTTTGAACGGCTGTATCTCCTAAACCGACTGATGAACCACGTCAGTTTTTGTACTGTTCACATAGCCTCAGTGCATATTACAATAGTATCATACGATCAGCCTTGCTGCTGATCGGCCATTTTTTGCACCCATAACTCACCTTTGAACGGCTGTATCTCCTAAACCGACTGACGATATGCAGGCAGACCGACGTCAACCCCATCACAGAGGTGCTCTTCACCCTATAAACACTGAATCAGCCTTGCTGCTTATGGTTGCAAAAAGTACACTTATCTCTCGTAATATTATAGCCAGTCTGATGCCTGCCTGATACGAGAGCGCCGCCGGACAGAATGTACCTAGTGCGCTTGCGCGTATCTTCTTGCAGCGGGAACGTTTTCTAAGGCAGTGATGTATCTATTACGTTGTAGTTACTTTAATCGTGTGGGCAGAGCCCTGGTGTCATAGTTTTTTCAGACCGCCTTACGGCCTCTGACGTGGTTTTTAATAATCTGTGACACTATAACGTATGTTTTCACGCAGACTTCATCATCATTCTCCTCAGCCAGTATCTAGGCACATCAGAGTAGCCTTCCTTTGAGTCCTGCTTGTTCCCTAGGGTTTTAATCAAGGTCGGATGTCCGTTGACGTCACTACTTCCCTGACATATCACCCATTCGGCGATTGCGTCAGGGCTGCGCCTGCGCCGATGTTCACAATAGCTGTGAAAGTACATTAGAAAGTGCAAGTTGGGTCAGTCTCACGTACAAAGTTATATCAGTCTGGGATTTACATAACATTACATTTTTGTGGGTAACTAGTCCGTTCGATGTTATGCACACTAAAGGTCATTTAACTAATAGGTTTTAGTTAATTTGTGTTAATTCGTAATTTACATAGTTTAAATCAACGAAAGGTTTTAATTTGCTATCCAATTAAGTACAATCACAATCAAAAATTTGCATCTTTTCTGTATTGTGAATTTATTATTTATTTTGAACAGTAAAGTTAATTCTCTGTAAATTATATAATCTATGTATAAAACTAATCTCATACCTGTACTTACAATGTAGGATGTCTTTTCCAAGCTTTACAGAAAAAAAACACATTCAAAATCACAATAGAAGACCAAAAACAAAAGATTTGCTCAGTTAAAAGCAACTTTTTTGTTGATCGTCGTATCTAATTTTTAATCTTCAACACTAATTGAACTCTAAATATAGGAACAATAAGCATGACTAATTAAGTTTATTTGAAAAAGTGTGAAGTATAGAAGGGCTGTCAAAGACAAAAGCTCTTTATAAATTACCAACACTTAACGAAAACTGTCACAAAAAAAATTCTGTTGTCCGTTGAAATTGGAACTAAAAGTTTACATTCAATATTTTTTTATGTCCACAGTCATGTTACTTTGTTATTTTACTGAAACGTCTAAAATAAAAAGCTGCAAATCGATGTACAAGATAAGCAGTAAATATACTTTATTTTAGGTTAGAACAGTCATTTTGACCGGCACCGGCAGTTCTGTTTGGTGAGTTATGATTATGACATCATACATTTTTTGTATGATACTAAACATTTTTTTCTGGAACCTATCGTGTGGGGTATCAAATAAAACAGCCTCATGAGCCGGCAATGTACAAATATTTTTTGCCCGGAACAAATTATAATGATATCATAATGAATCTTCGAAGCAAAAAAAAAAATTAAAGCCTGTATGACAATACAAAATTATTCCCACCGAATTGAAACGCAGATGGACTCTTGAATAATTGCCGTCATGCTTAGTCGATTCGGGTAACATTACTACATACGGACACCGCAAATATACGACCGACCGACTTAGTTTACGAACAAAAATGCTATGAACGTAGCAGTCTCACTTGAGAGTTACGCGGTTACAACGTTTTTATTAGGGTTCCGTAGTCAAACAAGGAACCCTTATACTTTCGTCCGTTCTGTCTGTCTGTATGCCCTACCTCAAAATAACTCGCTCATTTTTGCACTTATTGAATCGAGGTATAGACAGATAAGACAGATAACTGTAACCCAAAAACAGAAATGTTGTAGATAGTAAATGAAAAAAAAATTTTTTTTACCCCTCCCATACAATGAAAGAGGGGTTGGAAAAATAGTTTTTTTTTAATAAATCGATTGTGGGGTCGTTAGATAGGTCTTGTCTAATGGAAAAAAACTCCCATAGAAAATAAATCGATATAATGCTTCTGTCTCGAGATATCTGAGTTCAAATTAAAAAATATAGCGTCCCTCTAACTTATAAAATACTGGAGTAAACAATCGGAAAATGCTATAGCACAATCAGTATCGAAGAAATAAAATAAAAACCTACAAGTCGCCGCCCGTAAATAGATGGCGCTGAACGAAATTAAATAGAATAAAACAGAATAGAATAGAATTTATACAAAGAAAGACCATGTTACATAATCAATTTAGCCCTAGCTCCTGTACTAGTGGACTGTGTACCCAGGAGCTAGTTCCTTCCCTCTTTTGTGATACAATGAAATTGTTTTTATAATCTATTAGTTATTACAATCATTACAATTATTACAAACAAACAATTTTTTTTTTTAAATTTAAGTTAAGTATCTGCGTGTGTGTGTGTGTGTGTGTGTGTGTGTGTGTGTGTGTGTGTGTGTTTTAGGTTGATTCAGCATGTTTTATTATTATTTATTTATTATAATTACATTATTGTAATAGAGTATTGTGCAAGTGGAGAAAGTTATTACTTGACTATTATTGTACTAACCGGTAATAGTGCTTCACTTTCGTGGTAGTTCAGGTAATTCAATTAAATCGCACTATTGTTTGCTTCTTGAAGGTTTCTTAAGTTATTTAAACTATGTCGGAAGAGTTTATCGCCTATCTTGGGCGAGTTCGACACGCTCTTGGCCGGTTTTAATACAGTTAGAACTAAGAACAACCCAATAAAATAATACTATTAAAATCGATCTGGCCTCGCACAGCAGTACCGACCCTAATTAATACGTTAAAGATATACATCATTTTTGACATTTGTGTCAATACAACCTTCCATGCGAATTACAACAAACTCATTAACAATACTTGTACTAGTATTAAGTATTTCGCAAACATTATGTAAATATTACTGAAATGTCAAAGATAAATGTTCGAGCACGAATGTGGCACGTGACTAGTTTCTGCTGTTTTACAGAGTTTCCATAATTATAAGCATCATCTTCCATAGTAGTATAAGGTAGGGTTTATACAGAAGCGACGCGTGGCGGTGGCGGGTAGTCAAAGGAACACCAATAATAAACCTTATATTACGTAGCATAGCGTCGTTTTTTGACGTAAAGAACAATCGCGCCCCCGCCACCAGGCGACGTCGCCTGGAGGCGCAGGCGTAATTCTCCAAACGACTCTATGCTACGTACTATAAGGTTTATATTGCCGCACTCCGCCCGCGAAATGTCCGCGCCACGTCACTTCTGTTTAAACAGCCCCTTAGTATACCTAAATAGTATGATTTCTTAACCTGTATTGTCCAGTTTGTAACGTAACTCCAAGCTACTGTGCTAATTGTGTTAACTATTTTAGTATAATTCGGATATCGTTGGGCTATCGATTTCGGGCGTGTCTTTTTTTTGTTCTGTTTTCCGTAAAGGGAATATTATTAAAATTTCCGTTTCTCGAACCTGAATATAATCTATAGAAAATTACTCTCTCCTACCTCCTCGTTTCGTTTTGAATATCATTTTTGGGCCACACTGTACACAAAGCAGCTTTAGCAGCAGCTAGCGTAATTTGACCGAAATTATCTCACGTGATTTCGGCGAAGTAAGTCGCTACGCTAAGGGCCTATTTCATTACTTCTTCAGTTCATCAGTTCTTCTTAGCTTATACAGGGTGAAATTGATATCATTAGCATCCTTTTAAACTAAGAGTCTACCCATCAAACTGAACAACTTCCACTATGGGATCAAACCGATCGGAGCAACTAAAAAATCAGCTGTCCCATACTAAACTGCAATGTCTACTCTACGCAAATGTATGCAACAGCTGTTTTTTTTTGCTCCGATCGGTTTGCTCCCATAGTAAAACTTGTTCAGTTTGATGGGTAGACTCTTAGTTTAAAAGGATGCCAATGATATCAATTTCACCCTGTATATCTGAAAAGTTAATTTTCTTTTATTATCAATTCAAATGATATAAGTTTTCTAAAATGCTCTCCAATCTACACGACAATGTAACTACTACAAACCCATCAAAGTCTGAGTAAAAATAACAAAAGACTATTACGTAAGAAGACTCAATAATCGAACGCTCGTCACGATCGCTCTAACGAATCTAAAACGTCATTTCGCTTGAATTAGTCACTATTCATTTTCACATTGATCGTAATTGAAATATTAATTTGATTCTTTTGTTATATGTTTCGTAAAATGCAGTTTGGAATTGTATGGTATTATTCATTATATCTTTAGAAATTATGAATCATCTACAAAGTATAACACAAAAAAACCTGGTATACTTTTGTACAGAATCAATAAGTAACTAAACTTGAAAGCATAGATGGTCTGAACCCCCGGACCTCTGGATCGAGGACTTGATGAGGAAGGTCTTGTGTGAGGCTTATGTTCAGCAGAGAATGATGACGGGCTAAATGACGATCATTATCTCGATTGCAATTGCATTATTTATTTAAAAAAAAAAATTGTACGATGTTAATGAAAACATTCTTTGACTGCAAGCTATGCAGTAACATGTTTATCAACCCTTTCATTGAGTGTGTGATGTGATGCATGCATGCATATGCTCACGACTATATTCCCCGAGGGGGTAGTCAGAGATATTCTGAAACTTCAGAACATCCACGTTTCACTAGTAGTACCGAAACTCGGTCCAGTGTGACGAGGAGTGAGCCCGTCGCCACTTGTAATGGACAGTAGGCACAATACATGCCTCGAAATTTAAGCATGCAGGTTTCCTCACGATGTTTTCCTTCACCGAAAAGCCAGTGGTGTTACAAATCGTACATAAATTCCGAAAAACTCATTGGTACGAGTCGGCCTGGACAAGGATCGAACCATCGCCTCCTGCACGGCAGGCAAGGTTACTCGCCACTGGACCACGAAGGCTTTTTCTGTGATGTGATTTTTATATCAATTATGATAACAATCGATCTGGAGACGATAAGTAGTAGATCTAGGATCTTTGTGTGCAAAGAAAGAGCCTCCCCGAATGACGAAACCTCAGTTCGTCTGGTGCAACACTGGGCAGTCAGCTTCGATACGACCTTTGCTGAATGGCTAGTCTTTTCTCTACAACATGAGTGATTGTCATGTTATATTAACATGCTGACATGAAAAGAAGACGAAGTAGATCTGATGAGCTTCTTCAACATATTAAACGCGTTAAAACAACTGCTTAGATATTCCGTGCCTCTACTTAGGGTGAGAGTGGGGGAATTGCGAACGTCGTCGAGTAACTTCGAACGATGGTGTTTAGGGCAGTTAGAAATAGAAAATTTTAATATGATATCTGTTTGTATCTTTCGCTGGATCGTTCCATGCTTAGTGCTGAACGACAACTGTGAGCCGGAGGCCGCGCACACAGTTCATGATAAAACACGTTTAAACTTTTCGTTTGGATACATCCAATTTTTAAGTAAACCAAATGTGACTGTACTCTATTACATGTATATAATAGCGTAAATATTTATCAAAGTAAAAAACAATCGTCTCATAGTATTATTTAAGGCCTGGTTTATAATCTGTTATTTTCATTTGTTTTCTGGTTATTGTCATTTGTTTTTTATTGTCATTAAATTTGTTTTTTTATTGTCATTTGTTTTCTGTGTGTTCGGCATTACCACACGCTAGTCGGAATTACCCCACGCCGATGGGTTTAGTAATTTAACAAAAAGTTGACTAATTTGTTGAAATTGAAAAATGTTGATTAAGAGAAGTTATAGCTGTTTAAATTTGCTATGGTTATGGCATGATACAAATTTACTGTCGGGATTATTTTTCTTTTTATTTAAGATTTTCCTTAGGTGTTCGTAATTCCCCCACTTTCCCCTACATCCTAGCTGTACGGACATTGTAATAGGTATATAAAACTGAGGCTTTCGATACATATACGTTATATAAATAATAGTAAGTACTACGGTCGTGATGGCATTGTTCTGCTAAGCGTCTACTCATAAGTATCGGCCTTTAAATAAACATTATTCAAACGGCACTTAAAATTATGATTTTCTCGTTAATTTGCATAAATATCCTATTATGTCACACTTACCTAGTTTCCTACAATTATCTAATACAATACCTTCATTTCTTGTATGGTAAATGATAAACATCTGCATAGTTTACTTATTACGTGTCAGTAATATGGAAGTAAGTTATAATTATGACGGGTATTAATTAGCAAAATGATAGATTAACATTTATATTTTTGTAATCTGAAAACTGTATGCTACCAATCACTATATTATATTGGATTTATTGATGTTTTGAGGTTAATTTTAATGATGACTGCAGCAGGTGGACAACTCATGTCACCTCCCTATAAAAACGGGGAAAAATTGCGAATAGAGCCTTTTCTGTCATGAAAATGAAACCTTTGAAAATCTACTTTCGTATGGTGAATTGAAATGTAATAGAGGTACACGTTCAGTAGGTTACACGGTCAGTATTTTATTATCAGTCTGGTCCATCAGTCTGGTCATGTATATTTGATTTGAAGGGAAACTGACTCGAGATTGACCCGACTAACATGGTGCTTCAGTATATCAGTTTCCCTTCAAATCAAATAAACATGACCAGAATGACGAAATACTGAACGTGTAACCCCCCTCTTAAATCTTTGAAATACAATTCAAATTCAAATTTCAAATTCAAAATAATTTTATTTCAGACAAAGTCCATAGATTTTTAGTATACATAAACTTAAAAACTATATTAGTACAGCATTATCAAATTGTACAACAATGCAAAAATTGAGAGAGCCAAAGATTTATAAGTCTTTGGATAGCTATTTTATCTTTGTCAGTATCTTCTTCTCTCGTATTTATGCTGGACTGAAATTCACACAGGTGTTCAATGCATGCTGGTAGGTCATAACATGAACTCAAAACGCATATCCCCTTATCACGACACGGGTGCATGAAAGAGTAACAGAAAAATCTGGTTGAATGTTTTGATTGTAATATTTGATTATTTTATTCTGCCTACTTCCACTCAACCTATGAGAGAAAGACAATATTTTTCTGAAATTCTATTCTTGTGGTGATTTTGATTGCTAAAACATGAGACGTAGTTTGGTTAGGCGATCAGCACTCGTATCTGATGTTCATTTTTGAGGGTTCGACCACAGGATCCCTAGCCCTATTACCCAGGGGATCTCTGAACTTATTTAGTTCATCAGAATCCCCCCTTTAGGTAAAAGTAAGTAAAAGCGCTATCACAGAGGCTACGGGCTTAGAACCTGATCTCAACTATTATAAAACTGAAACAGAAGTATGCCTGTTCTGTATATTGAAGATAATATAAAAAAAAATAAAGTTATGACATGGCTTTTAGGTACCTATCCCTGATTCCCAATCGCAAACTTTTGAATTTTTTGTCTGTCTGTTTGATTGTTCGCGCATCACGTGAAAACTACTAGACTGATTTTGATAAACCTTTTTGTTTCCGAAAGCTCATGATAAGACTTAAAATCTAGTATAATAATATCATTTATCTCACTACGACGACGACGGAAACTCGTGTGGATGAAGTCGCCGGTAAACTCTTGTACCTAAGTATTTATTTTTATAATTGTACATAATTTAATAATACTTGAAGTAACCGTTTCGCTCATAATTTCTATCCTACATCCAACGTAGGTTCTGAGTGTCTCCAGAATTTACCAGATTAGCTGTTTTCTGAATTGATAACTAGGTATATTTATGAAAATGACAAGCAGTTTTAATGATCTTTGATCCTGACAATGGAAGTAGGTACTTACTTACTTATCTTGTTTACTCTTTTACACTTGAAGACGTACTTGACAAAACTATTTATTGTTTATTTACAGTCCTCTCAAACCCAAGGTGTATGTCTAGTTAGTATTAGGTCAAGGTGTTTTTCGATGTTCTAGAAAGAAGTCTGTGAAAACAGGTTCCGTACACAATAGCAGCTGGCAAAAATATTGTAATAAACCAATTGTTTGCGATACTATCTTTGGAGGTGTTTGCACTTTTTACTACTGTTGGCTATTGTGTCGCATCTCTTAAACTTTTGGAATGTATTCAGCCAAAAAACGTCCACTGGCGAACCGACGCCGGCAAAGAAGTTTGGCGGAAGGTCATATAATGTGAGACCCAGACGTATAGGTCCCATACATGAATGAAACTTAGTAATACGTGTAGAGTGAAACAAAACTAACAAAAAAGGAAATTGGTTGTAATCTGTAGAAGTTGGGGGAAAGGTATTTCTCCTTATGATACCTTTTGCGTATCAAGTGTGTAAAACTCATAATCTTTCTTATTAGGTCGCCCACTCAATCTTCTACGCATTCATTGTGTTTGTTTTAATGAAAATTCACGATAACCGTACAATATTATGATAATGGAATCAAACGAAATCACACACACTATCAGTTCAATAAAGCCAAATACGTTCCGTAACGTCCAAAAACTACCTCAGTGATAATATTAGATGAAAATAGCTGTCATGGTTGCGTTTTGCTACTTCTTTTTGGATGATTTGTCTATTTTACTAGTAATTTCTACTTTTGAACCCGGACTTCTAGAGATGAGGAAGTTTTATTTAAAAAATGCCTAAATTTTTTCTGTTTATAATAATTATGACCGCCGTCCTGAAGGGCTTTTAGTTTTCGTAAAAATGGCTGGGTCCAAATTCACCAAAGTTCTTTAAAATTAGTAGAAAGCTAATTTTGATTTGTGTTTTTCTGGCTATCTACGAGTATGCATGCATGCATATGCTAGGGGTAGTCAGAGTTATTCTGAAACCTCAAAACATCCACGTTTCACTAGTGATACCGAAACTCTGGCCAGTATGACGGGGAGTAAGCCAGAGTGAGAGTGAGTGAGTGAGTGGGGCTCCATACCTCACAGGGTAATCTACGAGTATATCTACATATTACTAATATTATAAAGTGGTATTTGTTCGTATGTAGGGGGTAATTTCTGGAACTACTGAACTGAATGTAAAAATTCGTTCACTATAAAGCTGAGTAACATAGGCTTTTATGTTGATGCGCTTATAAAGATGCGGAAAAAATCATTAACATAATAAATATGATTGTTTCACCAGTACCCTCAATGGCGTGTGCGTGTGCGACAGCCATTTCTTTTTCTAAATAAAGTCGTCCAGCTCTACCATTTAGCTAAGCTGTCTGTCTCTAAGATCTAGCACAATACAGGGTGTAACAAAACACTCTAGTAATACTTAAGGGGGTGCTTCAGACCATCAAACTGAACAACTTTCACTATGGGGCCAACATAGAGAAAAAATAAAAAAAACCTGCTATCCTTATTATAGTCGAGTCGGTAGTCGGTACTGCAGTTTTGTATGGGACAGCAGTTTTTTTTATTTTTTCTCGATGTTGGCCCCATAGTGAAAGTTGTTCAGTTTGATGGTCTGAAGCACCCCCTTAAGTATTACTAGGGTGTTTTGTTACAACCTGTATATCTTTGATTGTTATTTTTTTCATTAAGGTTATCTACCTGTATGTACAAATATGAACACTAATTCGTATCTATAAATCGTAATTCACCTTGCATATGGGTACGTATAATTTATCTTTGTCTAAGATCACTTATAGTTCGATTGTTAACGGCCTTAAGCATTGATCTTGGAATTTTATTGGCATAATTGCCAATCACGAGTTTAGTTTCGTTACGAAGTTTCGTTTGAATTTTGGCAGAAATATTATTTAAAAAAAAAATTAAATAATTAAAGGAAGATTAGCTGCGACCAAATATAGGAAGATTAGTCTTAAATAGTTTCATATTGTGAATAGTCCTAGTCTTAGGCGGTGTCCTATTGCCATCGCACGCGCGATGGTGCGATGCGATGTGATCGTACTGATGGTAATTCTCCGAAATTTTTCAAATTTTCAAATTTTTCTATGGAAAAATTACAACGATTTGTAAAATTACCCATCAGTACGATCACATCGCATCGCACCATCGCGCGTGCGATGGCAATAGGACACCGCCTTAGATGATAAATACTGCAATAACAAAACAAAACAAACAAAAAAACATCAAACATAATCAATGCCATAACATAACATAGAAATAATAATAAAAATACAAAAAAAAATCTAGTGGTACAGTAAGTTTTAGAGATACTAACGAGCCTTATTCGTAGGAAGCGCGACTCACAAACAAACAAACAAACAAACAACAAACATAATCAATGCCATAACATAACATAGAAATAATAATAAAAATACAAAAAAAAAATCTAGTAGTACAGTAAGTTTAAGAGATACAAACGAGCCTTATTCGTAGGAAGCGAGACTCTTGACGACATTTCCGGTGACACAATCTGACTGTCAACTTTAAGAGATTCAACTTATTACGAAAGTAAAGAATATGCTAGAAGAAGGGAAACTAAGTATTTCGTAAAAGACACCTACATAGTGAATAAAATTTAACTGCATGCGTTGGTGGTTGTAGAAAAGTTCCTCACAAAAGGGATTATGGTGGTGACACTATGTAAAAAAAACTACGGGTTGCACTCCGGGAGTGCCGGCAGAAGTAAAAACTAAGATATCTTACGTCTTACGAATTGTCACGTGACGTCACGGTCCTGACGCGAGTTTAACATTTTTTACCCATCCCAAAAAGTGCACAACGCCGCTAAAGAAGCTTTCACTTCAAAAAAATTGTTAACTTTCTAATCCATGTTAAAAACCTCTTGCGATTCCTGAATGCAGTGGAAATTAATAGCGACTGCAGGTGCAAATCGATCAAGTATTTATTAATTTATATTAGTTTAAACTTAATACATTTAGGTATTTACGTACCTGTACGAATATTTTTGATGAATAACGAACCAAATATTCAAAGGTTTTAAAATCAATTAGACATAATATATGAATCACTCAATACGCACTTAACTTTGTTGTAATTCGTTACTGATAAGGCAAACGAGTCAAAGCGATCATTGTTCCAATTCACAACATTCATTCCTACATTGCATTTGATAAAATTTTGAGTCACACAACTGATTATTTAAGTTTTAAAAGGTACAAGCATTTACCCACGACTTCGTCCGAATAAATTATATACCAGGTTTTAAGTTAGATCATAAGGTATCAAACAAAAAAAGTTTCATCAAAATCGGTTCAGTAGTTTTTGCGTGTTGCTCGAACAAACAAACAAACAGACAGACAAAAAAATAAAAAATATGTGATTTGGAATCAGGGACATCTAAAAACCATATCGTAATCTTTTTTTAGTAAATATCTTCTATGTACAGACACACTTCTGTTACAGTTTTATAATAGTTTAGATAAATAGCCTTACGTACATTACACATAGGAATTCCCAATTATAGAGGCTCAAATACGAATTCGTGAAATGTGATGTTTTCATAGCAAAGGGACCTGTTGTCGTTATGGATCTAACAATGGATCTTAACATGTTCCCTAAATAAATAATTATGTACAGGGTGTAACAAAACACCCTAGTAATACTTTAGGGGGTGCTTCAGACCATCAATCTGAACAACTTTAACAATGGAGCCAACGTCGAGAAAAAATTAAAAAATCTGCCATCCCGTACATTATTTTGAGTCGAGACGGTACTGCAGTTTTGTATGAAAGAGCGGTTTTTTTTTTCGCGATTTCGATTTTGGCTCTATAGTGAAAGTTGTTTGATGGTCTGAAGCACCCTCTTAAGTATTACTAGTGTGTTTTGTTACACCTTGCATAAACATCTTTTAAATAAACCGACACAACAGAAGTGACAACAAGATCCCTTTCCCAGAGAACGTCACAAATTAGTGACACAATGCACATCAGTAGGTACACATACACCCACACATACATACGTACACGTTCGTACACATTCGTTTATTCGTTATAATTAAAAGTGATCTGTACCACATCTGGAACGCTTGTAGTTTATTGGTTACTATAAAACTTTACGGTATTCCTACGTTTTTCCTTGAGCAAGTTTTCGGTTCACCATACTGGCATCTTCCATTTCCAAAAGGAGCCAAAAAATGGAAAATCAACCATATTTATTGTTCCTTTTGAAGAGTTTATCAGCAGAAGTAATTGAACAATCAAATTGACATTAATTTATCATTAGATGGTTAATGAATTGTGATTATGACGTAAATCGTAAAGCATTATGTTTGTTACGAATAGTGGGTAGGTAGGTACTTAATACTTATATTTTTGTATATTATACTTTAAGTATAAAAGCAGTTACCTACGTCTTTAAAGTGGCACTAAAATTTCAATATTTCACTGTTAAACAGGTTTTGTCTCGACGAAATTGAGTTTTGCAAAATTACCGTTTTTGTGACCGATTGTAACGGATTCTTCGGTAATACATAATTATACTGAAATTTAAATTACTTAAATGTTTTAATGTTTAATAAAATCGAGGCTACACCTTCTATCTACTACTTTTCTTCGTCCTTCTATCATCTTCTATCGGAATTAAATTTTACCTTTTCGTAAATATGTGTTAGTTCCGGCCCTTCTCTAGCGGCATTCTCAGATAAATCGTGGCGAATTTTATCTAACTATTAAGATATTCGTTTTGTAAAAAGATAGAGAGAGATAGAGATAGAGATAGAGATAGAGATAGAGATAGAGATAGAGATAGAGATAGAGATAGAGATAGAGATAGAGATAGAGATAGGGATAGGGATAGAGATAGAGATAGAGATAGAGATAGAGATAGAGATAGAGATAGAGATAGAGATAGAGATAGAGATAGAGATAGAGATAGAGATAGAGATAGAGATAGAGATAGAGATAGAGATAGAGATAGAGATAGAGATAGAGATAGAGATAGAGATAGAGATAGAGATAGAGATAGAGATAGAGATAGAGATAGAGATTGAGATTGAGATTGAGATTGAGATTGAGATAGAGACAGAGATAGAGATAGAGATAGAGATAGACATAGAGATAGAAATAGAGACAGAGATAGTTAATTAACATGTTAAATTACTCAAATATCCTTTTTTACATTTTTTCAACAAAATTAATGTAGTCGAACTGAAGTAAGATAATACATTAGATTGTCATAGTATGATGCTTTAAAAGTTAGTTTTTATTTGTAGTAATGTTTTGAAATTATTAAAAACCATGACCCTTATTCCCGGTGGTCTACCCACTTCACTCAACATGACTCAACCCACTCATATTTCTGCATTTATTTGCAAAAAAAACATCCGACGCAAAAAAATAACTACCTTCGTATTGGGTAATTCAGATGAACATAGGGAAATTCCAAATTTTATACATATAGGTGTAGATACTTTTATAAAGGTAGTACTCATACTTATACGTTTGGAATTACCCCAATGTAGGTAGGTACATGCAAAAAACGTAGAGTTGGTAATTCGTAAAGAAATATGAAAAGCCAGAAACAGTTTTTTGTAATAAGTAGGTACTTTAAATGCATGTTAGAAAGATCTAGTGGAATTTAGAGTTGTTTAACTCATAAAATGAATTAATTGTACATAATTATACTTTAATAAATAAATGCATGTTATACAATACAGGGTGTAACAAAACACAAGGAAACAGCTGATTTCTTTTTATTTTTTCTCGATGTTGGCTCCATAGTGAAAGTTGTACGGGTTGGTGGTCTAATAAACCACCCCTTTAAATATTAGTAGGGTATTTTTTAAAACCCTGTATTGTATGTCTACCGTCGTAGAATCCGGACAGCTTTTAAAATAAAACTTTATTTGTTTCAGGTAAGAGTCTTAATAAAGCTGCGGGAATGAAACCAAAGCTGATGGTATGTCGCAAACAAAACTTGTTATTTCCAGCAACTTCGCTTCGAATCATGCGCGTGCGTCAAGTCTCATATGTGTTCAAGGGATTCGTTATGTCAAGGTTCGATTCCGGACATAAGGAAGTACATTGCAGCCTTCTTTATGCATTGTTCCGCTTGTATGAAGCACATTACAACTGAAATGTATACACAAATAAAACAAGCATTTAGTGACATTGAGTTACGAAGCGGTATTGTGTTCACATAAATTGTTTATGACTTCATTCTTTTCTTCTTTTTATCTACCGATGAAATATATTTACAGACAGGGTAGGTGTTATAAAGAAATGATGAATTAATATGGTGCGGCGTCTTCCAAGGGCAGTAAAAATAAAAAGTTACGAAAAAATTAAAACCGCCTTAAAAAAAACTAAAAAAACTAAAAATAATATTGCAGCCGATGACTTTTTCGTTCGCATCTATTATAATAAGAACACTTTGTTTTATTGGACACTTGACTCTAACCAAAATTTTCGCTTTAAAGCTTAATATTTCGCTAACGGATCCCTAAATCGAAAAATGTTTGGGGCAAACCCACAATATTTTTAAAAGACCTATCCAACGATACCCCACAACATAGGATAGACGAGAAAAAAAAATTCATCCCCACTTCATGTGTGGGTAACCTAAAAAAAATATTTTTCAAGATTTTATTTTACCACTTCGTCGGCGTGACGAATATGTATACATATGCCAAATTAGAGCTTTCGAGTATTAAGCGTCTCTGAGCTAAGCCGCGGACAGACGGACGGACAGACAGACGGACGGACATGGCGAAACTATAAGGGTTCCTTTTTGACTTCGGAACCCTAAAAACATACCTAGAAAAAGGGCATTGCAACGTATGCCAGGCTTAATCTAGTATAGTATAAGTAGGTATAACAACCATCCTAAACCCACAAGCTAACAAAATCTGGACCTGATACAGAATTTATGGTAATGAAACGTATGTAGCACAAGTGAAATTACCGCTGGAGGTAAAACGTAACATTTCACATTGCAGATTATGCATCCAATCACACGCAAACCATGGGAAATAGCGTGCGATATAATTCTAAAATCAAAACATGCAATTTGAGCGGGAAATCCCGTGTGAAGAAAATTATCTTATCAGTAAAAGTAACTGTTCTCAATTGATTGCATTAAACACGTGACATAATAAAGTAGGAACGTACGAGTTTACTATGGAATGTGAAATTTTTTAGGTATGTATGACAATTCGGGCCTTTGCTTCTCTACTCAGACTTTGTTTAACCATCATCATCATCATCATTATCACAGCCGATGGACGTCCACTGCTGGACATAGGCCTCCCCCAAGGATCACCATAACGACCGGTCCTGCGCTGCCCTCATCCAACGTTTTCCCGCCGCCTTCACCAGGTCGTCGGTCCACCGTGTGAGGGGCCTACCCACGCTGCGCTTTCCGGTACGCGGTCGCCACTCGAGAACTTTTCGGCCCCACCGGCCATCGGTTCTGCGAGTAATGTGCCCCGCCCTGCTAAATCTTTGGGCTATGTCAGTTACTGTGGTTCTTCTGCGACTTTGATTAATATCTTCTTTATTTTGAGTTCATTAAAACCACATTCTAAGAACCGTTAAAGAATAAAATAAAATCTACACTATTATAAAAATATGATTGTTTGAGCATCACGTAACAACCAGCCCAGTAGGGGCTGATTTAGTCTGATTTTTTTGTGCTTAAAAACGTATGATTAGACATAAAAACTGGTATTTATATTACTTTATCTAGCTACGATAATTGGGCGGAGGAAGTAATCTAGTATTTAATAAAAATTTATTATTTAGGAAGATAATGTATGCATTCTCCAATGCAACATACCTATTATAAGAATTATTGCGTGGCAGTAATTGAAGACTATATCGAATTATAACATTGGAACATTCAAAACAAAGGTTACAGCATAGAAAACTGACTGATAAATTAGTCAAGGTCGATTCAGCAAAACGGTGTATGTTTCATAACAGGTAGTTTACAACGGACGTGGGCATAAAATTAACTGGTATCTGTAGTACAAATAAAACGGATCTGAGTAATCCAGACCGGTGTTAAGAAAGCGTTGATTTGCGAAATTCCTTCTTTTGGCTGTGACATAAGACTTTAGGTCACGAGGTCAGTTCAGCTACAAATTATAATACCTAGACACATTCTTAAAAATATAAAAGTCGTAAACATATTTGTATTCTGATGGATGACATCGCGAAAAGGTCTTACGTCAAGTATTACGACTTTCACTGTTACGATCCATTATTTTTATAATTTCAAGAATGGGCTTCAGAATACATACTTGTTCAACTAGTTTATATTTAATTGGGAATGAAGATTTTTTTTTTATTTTGGTCGTGGAAAGGTCGGCGAGAATCGAGATTAATTTCGGTCCCAGTTATATAGGTACTTAACTCGAGTATGTAAGCAGATACTCATGATATTGAATTGGAGCATAACATTATGAATATAAGCAAACCATAACAAATTGAAACAGATCATTTATTAGAGCAGTTTTTAAGGAAATGATCAGACTATATAACTGCAAAATCTTTTCTAATAGGACATCGCGAAAAAAGACAGCCGTCTCCTACATTGAGGTTTGCAAACATTAAGGAACATTTTCGTCATACTCAAACCTTCAGAACCTGCTGTTCTACGTATGACTGAAAATACCAAAATACCAAATTACTTTTGTTCTTCACATTAAAAACTCTGCTTTATGTTGTCACATGCGTTCGTTGAATACCTAATAGTCATATCTGAATTCATCTGTGCTAATTTGTTTCTAATATTACGTCACAATGCACAATTTAGCATAAACTCCGCATCTGCTATGTTTATTTATGAGGGTGTCAGTATATTACAGGTTTTTACTTTGTCATACATTGGCAATTGGATGCGTTACATCCTCGATGTTACATCTCTTACGTCAACGTATAGGTACCATTGCAACATTTTTAACGCTTACGATTTATTAGTGTTGAATACTTTTGAAAATAACATGCTAAGATAAATTCTTTACCGATAAGGAAGTCTGACATTTAATAAACTATTAAATATGCACAAGTTCCTTTCACTGTTTGTCGATGGATTTATAAAAAAGTCTACGTACAAAAACAGAGCTGTAAACAGGCTGTAAACACTAGCACTTGATAACCTAAATTCGGAGACACACGTTAAGAGATAGTTCTTACAGTACAAACGAAAATAAATAAAATAATAAATGTTAAAACAAAAATTTCACTAACATAGTCTTAAGTCATTGTTACTAACACCAATATGCATCTACGATCTGAATTAAAATAAATGAATTGAATTGAATTAAAAATAGATCCTATTTTAAATACTAACCTTTTTATACTAACCAATTAAAGTCAATGACATTTTTTAAAAACAATTACGAATTTTTGTGCCTGTGGTTAGTCAGATATTCGTTAAAATGTACAGTTTACAATTTACATGCTACGATTAACATTTTTAACGAAAATCTTACAAACCACAGACACAGAGATAAGTTTCTAGATCGTTTTTAAAAAAATTCATTTAATTTAATTGGTTAATATCCAAAATATAATTAAACTTCGTTTGTATGGAGCGCGCTAGAGGGTCATATCCTCTTAAAACTGATTTGATTTTTACAACGGTATCTCCGCATGTTATTCGCGAAGAGCTTCATTAAGGGGCTATGTAAAAAAAATAGGATTCTTCAAAGCTCCATATATCATGAAGTACTAACAGTAGGAGTATGATTTGCGGATATGTGTAAATTGAACATATAATTGAAGTTTTGATTAGAGCCAAAACACGATTAAGACAAATTTTCTCGATAGAAAAACAAGCCAAAGTGGCCTCCGTTTTTTTCTATAAACGCTTGTAACTGCTAAACGGTGAATAATAGAAACATGAGACATGATTTAAAAAAAAGAGATTGCTATTATCTAAGTTTTGATTAGAGCAGAATTGAACTTACATAAATAGTACAATCACAATTAAATAAAGTTTGTTTTTTCGCTTGATTCGTTCCAGGCGCGCGCGTCGCCCCATCTCTTTCTCTCGCATCTGGCAGTAATATAAGCTATCACACGCCCGTTTCGCTTAAATTATTTTTCGACATAGGCTCTTAAAACGTCATTATCATTAGCTATCTATCATACCATTAACCATAGGGTATTGGAGAAAATTATGCAAACTGTTAATTGTATACAAACGGTACCAGCAAATAAAATAATATACAGGATGTTACTAAAATACCCCTAAAGATTGACGATTGAAAGAATTTAAGCATCTTATAATTCGTTTTTTTTTTCGACAAAGAAAGCTTCTTCGTCTCTTACTGTTTAGGTACAAATGACTTACAATCAAATACCCTTCTGAAAAAATAATCTATGTTTCAGACGTCACACTAGAGTTGGGATTTTTTTACCGCCTTCAACAAAACAAAAAGGAGGAGGTTCTCAATTCGACCTGTATGTTGATTTTTTTTTTATGTTTGTGACCTGATTACTCGTAATTAATAATTGGCTTCGATGAAAGTTTTTTTTGGTTAATTATGTAACACCCTGTATAATATTTTAATAGAAACGGCACGACGTGTAGGAATCATCCAACAGATGATCTGAAGCGCAAGCCCATCATGAATTAAAAAAAAATTTTACAATACTAATACTAACATTTTCATTCCTAGGAACGACTCGCGGTGGTCTGCTACTGTGTGGTCGGGTGGCGGTTGCCTGCTTCGTGGCCTAAAACGAAGCTCTAATTGTATAGTGGCTCAAGAGAGTGTTTTTCTTCGAAAATACTTAACCGTATAATATCAACACTTTTGCTAAATAAACTAGACATTGGCCCCGATTCGGACTGTGCCACGACTTAACTAAATTTATTCCTGTCACTTTCTAAAATAAGATCAAGAAAAGAGACAGAAAACCAACAGCTGGCTTTAGTGCTGTCAAAGTGACGTTACACGCCCAAAATAAGATGCCATCATAATGTACGCCATCTTATTTAAGGCGTTTTTGGGCGTGTAACGTCACTTTGACAGCACTAAAGTCAGTTGTTGGTTTTCTGTCTCTTTTCTTAATCTTATTTTAGAAAGTGACAGGAATAAATTTAGTAAAGTTTATTCGTGGCACAGTCCGAATCGGGGCCATTGACCATCGACACAATTTTAAAATTAGAATAGAATGGAATTCCTAGGAACCTGCTATTCCTATGCTATTATGTCTTGTATGTACACTTTCTGTAGGTAATGTGTGTTTTTTGCGACAGTGTCGGCACTATTACGGTACGCTGAATAACATTACTCTTCTTTTGCGTTGCGCATTCGGGTAAAAACAGCGCTATTTAAAAACAGTGTTTATCACACCACCAGCAAACACTGCAGCCTAGGCCCTTTATCATAATTTTAAGCTTATACTAGCGTTAACCCGCGACTTCGTCCGCACAAATTATATACCAGATTTTAAGTCAGATCATAAGCTATCAAAAAAAAAGTTAAATCAAAATCGGTTCAGTAGTTTTTGCGTAATGCTCGAACAAACGCACAAAGAAAAAAAAAACTTTTTTTTATATTTACAGTTTTATAATAGTATACTTAGATAGATTTAGATAACATTATGTTGTAAAACTTTTTCTGCTATGACAATAATTCATTTATTCTTTAAAACTAGAGAAATTTGCCGAGTAAATGTTAATTACATAAGTATAGCTTGTAATATGTCAAATATATCCCCTTGAAAATGCGTGCATTGAAGTATACGAGTATTACGTCATATAGCATGCTTCTTTGCATATTATGCTACTGTTGGTCGTTGACCTTACCCATTATGTGTTATGCAATGATTGAAACTTAAATTGCATTGCTCCTCGTGATCTCTTTTTGCTTAGATTATATACAGGGTCTACAATAAAATAGGACAGCTACTTAAAGAGGTGCTTCAGACCATCAAACTGAACAGCTTTCTCTATGGGACCAATATCGAAATCGCGAAAAAAAAATCCGCTCTCCCATACAAAACTGCAAACATAACTCGACTGAAATGTATGGGAGAGCAGATTTTTTTTTCGCGATTTCGATATTGGTCCCATAGAGAAAGTTGTTCAGATTGATGGCCTGAAGCACCTCTTTAAGTAGCAGTCCTATTTTATTGTACACCCTGTATAGGTAATACTCGTGGTGCCGGCCAAGAATATTGCACCACCCCAGCCCATCCCGGGGGTGTCGTAAAAGTCAACTAAAGGGATTAACTGGAGGATGGGCAGCAGCGTTCTCCGAGTATATTAACACCCAACTGCGATCGCCAACCCGCCTGCCAAGCATGGCGATAGGCTACTTGACAAGTAGTCAAATCAGCTACTCTTTATCAGACTTTAAAACGTGCGCTTTGTATGAAGATTTGTACTTAATAATGAGTTGTGACGTCATCAACATTTCATTACTTTTTAATGTTTATCTTGGTATTAAAAATAGTATCCAAGCTAAAAACTCAGCGAAAATGAGAGTTTAGCATAATTTTCTAACCCTTTTTTTACTGAGAAGATAAAAATAAAATATATTGTATGTAGTCAAATACCCAATTATGGCAAAACCTCCCTTTTTTGGGGAGGCCTCTGTCCAGCAGTGGACGAATAAAAAAGTCTGAAATGATGATGATAATAATACTTACTATATTTTACCCTCGACTTCGTCCCGTCTAGAAATTTTGCGTGACGCACGAACAAAAAAAATACACTAACAAACAGACAGACAAAAAATCTGTTATTTTTGAGTCAGGGACACTAAACACCCTATCATAATTTTTGTAAATAAAATATCTTCTATGTACAGACCATTGTACCGACACACTTCTGCACAGTTTTATAATAGTGTAGGTAGATTTATTTAAACTAACTACATATCATTTAACCATTTTTGGGAAGGAGGTTTAAACCCTGCAGAAGTGGAAATAGACTAACGACGATGATGATGTTCGTCGACGAAGTGAGTTCTGGTCAGGAAAGACGTCATCAATGAGCTGTCCTAATATTTTATGAATTGCAACAAGGATAATGGTATGCTTGATAAAGAAGTATGAGGACTATGAATGAATACATTTTAATCAAGACCTTAAAATTCTAATCATCCTCTTGCCTTTATTTGGTTTCGAGGTACGAGTATGTCATCTCCTTCCTAAATATTTACATAAATAATATTGTGTGCTCATGTGACATTGTCCTTATATTTTTATACGTTCTAATCCGAAGGTCTATGTAACATTTCACAGCAAAAGGTAGTCCTCTAACCTTTTGTATTTGTCACCCACAAAGATCGATCAAAGCTGATTAAACGATGTGCATCGCGGTCATGGGCAATCTTTTGATACTAAATATTTTATAGGACGCTCAATAAAATATGTTTCGCTATATAATTCAATATTATATTTATAATTGCACTTTTGTACTCGTATATTTTGTTTTGTTTATAAGATGTGTGTTGTAGATGTAGAGTTTCTGGCCGCATCTTCTCTGCAACGGAACACTTTCGTTAATAATATTCCGTCAGAAAGCTATCTGTGTGATATGATTTTGAGTTAAAACTTTGTGGTCTGAGAATAATACTAAATATTATGCTATACTCTGAACTAAAAGTATGTATAGATATTCGACATTTACATTTCCTAACTTATTACTATTACATTCACGCTCAGTTGCAGAAACGCTCATTAAAGTTAGTCCTTCATTAAATGTCAATTGCTGTCACTTTATGTCAACGTTAAAGCAACCAGGAGATTTAATGGAGGATTAACTCTAATGAGCGTTTCTGCAACTGAGTGTAAATATAGTTAAATTGTAATGCTTGTTTTGTCGTCTTCGAAATCTGCTCTACTTTTAGTGCATGTAGTCTCATCCTCTTTAAACAACTGGTTTTTTAACAACAATTTTAACAACATTCAAAACTCCATTGTAATGTATTCAGAAAAAACCTATTAATAAAATATGAAGGTAGCACTCATGTCTGACCTACCCCATTGCTCAATATAAACTGCTCACGCACTGTAATTTCCATTGCTAATCTACAATTCGACCCAAATAAGAACACTCCGGAGTTTATTCTTATGTCTTCAGTATAAATATGAAAATAGCTTGATTTATGGGACCTCGCATTTAAAACTACGCTTACCATGTGATGGCATTTGCCACTACTACGCTACTAATATTAAAATTATTCTAAATACCGATGAGTACGGGAAGTTATAAATCAATAAAAACTTGCATCATTGCTTTAATCGAATTAATGTTCTGTAACTACAATTCATATTTTATGTTCGACTTATGATTGAATGTCCGGGTTTTTGATTAACAAAATATTGTTGATCAGCGTTTAGATTGTGAAGTAAGGTATCATTTTATAACCCGAAAAGTTTATCAAACTTATTTTATTTATTGATTAGGACTCTACGTTGTTTATTTTATTTGAGCTAGCGCATAATATGTATACCACTTGTTCTTTCTACTCGTCCTTTTTTAAACACTGGTTGGAAAAATCGTCAAGCAATTGTGCCTGTAAAGGTTTTTGCTATATCTTTTCCAAAGCTATAACATAGATCAATTTTCCTTTGTCTAAAAAATTGATTTTTTTTCTAGTTTAATGATTAAAAAGCATTTAATCGACGAAAACTCGATCAAAGAACCGGTGGTAAGGGTCTGCTTAGGATTTGGTGTCAACTTGGCAATGTTAAGTCCAGATATTCAAGACATAACACGAATGGTAATAAGATTAACGGTGTTGATACTGCTTTGATTGCTCCGTCTAAAGGATTTACATTTATTTATAAAACTTTTGCATACACTTTCATTATTTAAATCTTAGAGTTTTGATATTTTATGGCATCCCCTTTCACTTGAGATCTTGTTTCTGCTTATTGGTTTATTTATATGACATTGTCTGTTTGGAATTTTTATATCTGTCTTTCTTTAGGTTTCAGAGTACCTCTATAACGTACACATGCCACGAATGTAGGCACACATTAACCGAGGGGGAGAGAGATTAACAGAATTTTCAGCCATACTCAATATGTAATCTACGGCTACGGCTTGTAAAGTGGCTAAACATTAATTGACTGTATTGAGTAATCCATTAAACCAAATATGGTGAACTTATTTTGCTACCTATATGAGAATGTCACTATATGAATGAGAATAAAGTTTACTTTTCAAACGGGTTATCAAGCTCCGACTCAAATAAAAGGTCACCTGCTTAACAAGCTGCAGTGCGCAGTTTAATTCTATTTTAAATCATTGACAGGATAAAATGAAGGTCAGGATTTTGGACAACTATTTTATCAGTTTTATTTTTATTATCTTTTAGCAAAATCTTAAGGGATCAGATACAAGAATCATAATCACGGAGAAGCCCAGAAAAATTGAATAAAACCGGTCAAGTGCGAGTCGGGCTGCTCGTGCACCGAGGGTTCCGTACCACACCACCACAGAAAACAACATTATTAACTTAGAAAAAAAAAATTTTGTCCAGGACCTTTAGCGCGAGAACGACTCATACTTGGCCGGTTTTTAGTATTTGTTGTTATTCTGTAGAGTTTGCTCTATAATCACACTAAGTTTGACGCTTGTGTGTATTACCGTTTTTACGATAGAGCTTGAAGAAAAAACGTTGATAAAAACTAGTTTCTTGTTGAGAACCCCCTTTATTTTAACTTTTTGAAATTTTTGTAATTTTTTAACAAATCCACCGTAATAACGCATAATCTGAGAAAATTTCAACTATCTAGCTATTACGGTTCAAAAGTTACAGCCCTAAATAGGTAGGACAGATGGACGGACGGACGGACAACGTAGGTTTAGTAATAGGGTCCCGTTTTCACCCTTTGGGTACGGAACCCTAAAAAGAAATATGGATTGATATAGCAAGATTTATGCTCAAGGTTCCAAAAAAATGCAATCAATATTCGAAGCTAACATTCGCTGCAGAGCGGTGCTATAAACATCTGTAACTTTCCTACGGCTAGGTCACAGAGCAAAGAACAAAATCATACGGTGTTCACATAGAGACGAAAGACGTAAAATAAAGTTTTATGTTTTGACATCGTCTGTTCCTAAATACGGTAAAAATTTTAAGAATTTTTCATAGCTATTTTTGGTTTACAGTCTAAATTTTCATGAGTAATGATAATGAAGTTCATATTATCAACTTGAAAAATTTTTACTATTAGAGCGGCGCGGCGGCATGAAAATATACTGTTCCATAGAACAAGCTACATCAAATGTGTGGAACAGCCACAATAGCTCATCATCATCATCGTAGGACATTTTTTGTCTTCCTGCTTGGAACCGGGAGGTTCAAATTTCGTCGTCAAGGTGTTTACAGCTAACAGCGTGTGCGAATTTATATAATTTTGTGGGAGATGACCTTTGCTATAAAATCTACTTTGAGTAAAATTCCGTTACCAATTTAGTATAGAGAGACAGATATTTTGTTTATTACTCTGTAGTATGACTTAATATTCGCTTGCAGTTCCCCGTTTGCCTTGGGCTCGGCCGACGACGCCTGGAGCCTATACTATACTCGAACGTTCCAGTTCCACGTTTGAGGAACTAAAGGTTTCCGAAGAGACAATAGACTGTTCGTCTATTATTTGAATATTCGTTTAATTTAGATAGTTGAAATTCCAGAAACTGTTTCTTTATTATCTTCGCTTGCAAGATAAGATATTTTTGTCTATCTGTTTCTATGTTCGAGCTTCACGCAAAAACTACTAGACCGATTTTGATGAAATTGTTTTTGTTTAAAAGCTTATAGATTGGACTTAATCTGATAATATTTTATCTTTCTACGATGACCGAAGAAGCCGGTGCAAACGAAGTCGCGGGAAAAAGCTAGTCTGACATAAAACTACTATACCTACTGAAAACTCAGACAATATTAAAAACGATGAAATTTGAAACTTCTAGTATTATTCTAATCCGTGTCGTAGTTCTGACAGTCGAGAGGAAAATGACACACAATCGTCCACTTCCTAACAGCTATCCTAGGTCAATCTCGTTAACAGGAGGTACTTATTTACCTACTGAAGGAAGGAAAACTGTTCATTGTGTTATTAGTAGTACGTGTATTTGACAGGATTTTGTCGGTTACCATCCACAAATCAAATCAAAATCAAATAATCATTTATTTCAGACCATAGATCCATAATAGCGTTAGTAAGGGCTTAAAAACTATGTTAGTATTACAATAAAAACAATACCTAAGTTAAATACAGGAGAATTAAAACCCACCCAGCGTCGCTAAATAGGACAATCATAATGACCGGCTATTGTTGGTTTGTTGTTGTTGTTGTTGGATAAAGCCCGAACTAAATATTATAATTAGCCTATACACGTCCCACTGCAGGGACAAGCACCAGTACAACTAAGTACCTACAGCATGAGAAGAAATAATAAGAATACCTCATATATACAAGAATTCAACAGCTTTTGTCGAAGGAAGAGTGTGTACAAACACGACTGTGTAGAATACTTCACTTGATTTGACTCCAAAATAATTGAGAAACCAAATTAAAGATTGAAAAATTCAGTCTCGGGCGGGACTTGAACCCGCACCCTTCCAAACCGGGGAAGTGCGTTATCCAATTTCGCTACCGAGCCCACTAGCCAGAGAACGAATTTTTCAATCTGTTGCGTCTTGAGGGGACGTGAGCGACATCTGCGAATTGATTCGAAATAGCACAACATGGCTGTAACATGTTCAAAATCAATAATATTTGAAATTGAGAAACCACCCCGAAATTACCACTTTACATAACATTGTTTGCTTACTTTTTCAAAGTTCATGTGTAATTTTGCGCACTTTCCAAGTTTGTTTCTATTTTCAGTGTTTTAAGTATAATGACGCAAATTCAAGCTATAGCTAGCTATATCTTAACAATTATAACACTGTAACAGGAGTATATCTAGACTATTATAAAACTGTTACAGAAGTGTGTCTGTACATTGAAGATATTTACAAAAAAAAAATTACGACATGGTTTTTACCTGTCCCTGATTCCAAATCACCAATTTTTGGATTTTTTGTCTGTCTGTTTGTTTGTTTGTTTGTTTGTTTGTATGTTTGTTTGTTTGTTTGTTTGTTTGGGTGTTCGTTTGTTCGAGTATCACACAAAAACTACTGAACCGATTTTGATGAAACTTTTTTTGTTTGATAGCTTATCATCTGACTTAAAATCTGGTATATAATTTATGCGGACGAAGTCGCGGGTAAAAGCTCGTAAAATATAAAGATATATAAAAGGAAAAGTTACGATATGACTTTTTAGGTGTCCCTCCTTCTTATCGTGTGGGCAGAGCCCTGATGTCAGAGTTTTTTCAGACCGCCTTACGGCCTCTGACGTGGTTTTTATGTAACTACTACCACCAGAGATAGTAGCCTGGACCAACGGCTTAACGTGCCATCCGAAGCACGGAATCATTTTTCTTTTCAGACAATTAGGTGATTCAGCCTGCAATGTCCTAACCAACTGGGGAAAAACGCACAAAGTGACATATCACTAAGTATCCCCCGTGGGAATCGAACCCACAACCTCCGTGTCGAGAGCCCAATGCTCTTAACCATTAGACCACGGAGGCGGTTAGGTGTCCCTGATTCCATATCACAAATTTTTGGATGATCGAGCATCACGCAAAAACTACTGATCCGATTTTGATGAAACTTTTTTGTTTGATTGCTTATGATTTGACTTGTGCGGATTACGCGGGTTAACTCTATACTTTTACATTCATCATCTTTGGCCAAGAACTGGGCAGTGTGCTACTAAAACTAACTTACCTACACCACCTGCCGCATGCATATTGTATTAGGTATTGTAAAGAGTCACTGACTGCTGATTAGGGTTACTTTTTCAGTATACAGGGTCTCTCTATCTTTTTAAGGTGATGATCAGACTCTGAAGCTGAACAACTTTCTCTATGGCACCAACATCGAAATCGCGAAAAAAAAATAGTTCTTCCATAAAAAACGTCAAACCTGCGCCGAGGGACAGTTGATTTTTTTTCGCGATTTAAATTTTGTCCCATAAAGAAAGTTGTTCAGTTTGATGGTCTTAAAAATGGTCAGCATATTAAGAAGGACCCTGCATGTTCAAGATACAAAATAATATCTGTCCCTTGGGGACAAAATGTAGTAAAAAAGGCAACACAATCTAACAGTTTCGATAAAGTGGGTGGTTTCACCCAGTACATAATGTGATGCCTATGTGCGATCAAGAGGGATATGGAGCCAGCAGTGAACTTCTTCGGGACTCTTTTTAAATTAATTGATTTAATACCTCGCTACCTGAACAATAATTATCCAATTTCATCTTTTATCGAGTCGATGGCAAAGTCATTCTGAATTCCAATCCAACAAATATCATATTATACAGGAACAACATTTCCTTTCCTATGACAGGTCATACGTTGTTTCCTAGTGTGATAAAGACAGTGAAAGTTTTTATCCACTTTTCCTCACTTAATTACAAACTCAACTGTACGGTCGATGTCCTGAACTAATTGCCTACTTATTTACCAAGTAAGAATATTACCTCCGTACCAGGGCCTCTACCCGCACATTGACGGCCCGGTAGCACAGTTGGTAGTGAACCTGCCTGCTGTGCCGAGGGTCGCGGGTTCGAATCCCGTAAGGGACAAATATTTGTATGATGAATATGAATATTTGTACCCGAGTCATGGATGTTTGTATCTATATATGTATTCTATATCGTTGTCTAGTCATCACTTAGACTAATTATATCCGGACCGGCCTTGCGGTAGCATTTCCCCTCTGCCACGGTATTAGATCAATTAATCTTGCGCATTTACATTCAATTTTATAACTTATCACTAAACTAGACAGCCTATTATTGCGAAACAATAATTTTGAACTTAGAACGTTTGGGATTCACACGAGACTACTTTTCATGATTTTGAACATTCAAAATTAGAATCTAAAGTCATAGGGAATAAAATCCAAAGTTGCGGATAACATGTTACCTCGCCCCCCGCAAAAAGTGGCAGAAAGTTTGTTAGTAGAATGACACGTGGTTACGCGTCCCGATATAATTAGTCTAAGAGTCATCATAATACAAGTCCAGGCTAGATTCTGGTACTTTAAATGCAAAGAAATTCAAATATATAAGTAGTATTACGTTAAATCTCTTTGTTTAAATGTGACTAGATAATTTGTGTGACATTGTCCAAGTTATTTATTTATTTATTCGAACTTCGCAATTGCGTGAACGTTTCCGTTCCAATGTCGACTCTATTACAATGAATTGCGGACCGAAACAGTGTCGATATATCGAACATCGAAAGTCCGGGTACAGGACCTGTTATATTGTTGATATTTTTTTATAATTTACGTTCGGGAATCTTTGACCACCGATCTCAGTTTTTTTAAATTCAGTTTTTTTTTTATTGGTGCTTTTAACCCTGAGATTATGTCAGCCCCATCGTGCCTTAACCTTGACTCTACAAAACAATAAAATGAAAACCTAACACTTCCTACCGAAAACACAACTAAACACTCTAGTACTATAAATAAAAAGGTAAGTACACCATTTTAGCCTGATTATAATCATTTCATGTTTTTTTTTAAGTTACCAACTAATGAGCGATGGTGGCTGGGTGGCCTTCGTAATCATGCAAAAAATCTGCAATAACAAATATGAACTATACGCGAACTTAAATAATATTTACGGGTTTTTTGTATTCGTTGTCGATTATACATAATTTATACTACCCGGAAGACATTTTTAACACCGATGTCAATGTACAACTCTTTAACACTAACATATACATTATTTTAAATTGTTGTAATTATATTGTTTTTGTATGTTATTTATGTATCTACTACTATCTGTACCTACCTACCTATTTATGTATCTACTTAATTTCAATTAGTCTCCTTCCTGTAATACCACTTACAACTTCGTAATTGTATTCGCAAACTAGAGTTTAAAGCACTGAATAGGTAATAAGTATATAAAGTCTAGTTTGGGTTCTAAACAGATTTTTTTATAATTTTAAAATTTTTATATCTTTTATCTTTAAAAATGTTGTTACGTTTTGATTATTGTATTTCAAATCGAACTTTATTAGACAACATATGGAACTCTTGTACGGAAATCTGATGGATTTGCTTAATATTTAAGAAAAGAAACACTACTTACTCGACAACAAAAATGAGACTTCTTTTCTTTCTCGTGTATGTTGCTGAATATTCACGAACGGCAATTAACATTAATGAACACTTTGCTGAATATTTACGAACCGTAACTTACCTACATGAATACTTTTAACAGTTTTGAGTATTTGTACAGCAGTGTAAACATAAATACGTTACAAACTTAAGGATGGTGCTTCAGGCGATCAAACTGAACAGCTTTACTACGGAACCACGTAAGAAAAAGCGAAAAAAAAAAACGGTGTCCCATAGAAAATATCAATAACTACTAGAGTAGTAGTAGTAACTACGAGTAGAATACATGCTGAAGTTACCCGCAGTGATATAAAATTTACCCTGTATGTAACGCAATTAAGTTTATACCCAGTGGCCCCGATTCGGACTGTGCCACGACTTAACTTAACAAAATTTATTCCTGTCAATTTCTAAAATAAGATTAAGAAAAGAGACAGAAAACCAACAGCTGACTTTAGTGCTGTCAAAGTGACGTTGCACGCCCAAAAACGCTTTAAATAAGATGGGGTACATTATGATGGCATCTTATTTTGGGCGTGTAACGCCACTTTGACAGCACTAAAGTCAGCTGTTGGTTTTCTGTCTCTTTTCTTAACCTTATTTTACAAAGGGACCGGAATAAATTTAGTTAAGTTAAGTCGTGGCACATTCCGAATCGGGGCCAGTATTAAACATCTCGTTCCTCTTTCTCTCACCCTTATTTGCGAGTGGAGACCTTTGCCCTGCAGTGGGATCCTACAGATTATAACTTAACGTTCATAGATGTTCATGAAAGTCTTTTGTATATCAATACTGATATTTAGGGGGTATTTATTTTTATTTTATTTTATTTATTGTCGAAACCGACAGTGTTACCGTGGGTAATATAAAAATAATAATTTGAGTAAGGAATTACAGGTTTCCTTATGTAAACATAATTGTAATATTTTGTTATTATAGTAAAATTACTGAAATTACTTACTTTAGTAATGAAATGTATCATAAGGTCATAACACAATCAGGCAGGCAGGCAAGCAGATCAACATACAAAACACGAAAACGAACATTTTTTTACCCGATTAAAATGTTCGTTCACAGACTTTCTGAAAAAAAAAAAAAAAAACACGGACATACAGCACATTTTTGGGATTTGGATTGGGTGGAATAAAAATATACTTAACCGTAATAATTACTTATGTATACAGTTTTAGTAATTTGGAAATAAAATTATAGTATTAGAATCAACATCAACAAAAAGATTAAAGTCAAAAAAAACGTGTTATAACTTATAAGTAGTGGAAATACCGGAAATGGGAGAATTACTCACATATCTTGTTCGATGGAAGGAAACATAAAAGAGAACACCCCTACTCATCCCTCTATGCACCTCCTACTCACCCTTACGGACCCCCCCCCCCCCCGCCCCAACTCACCCCTATGCACCCCGTACTCATCCCCTACGCACCCTTAACCCCTCTATGCACCCCCTACTCACCACTTCGCACCCCCTACTCACCCCACGCACCTCCTTACGCGCCCCTACGCTCCCACTACTCATCTCCTACGCATCCCCAACTCACCCCCCTACTCAGCCCTATGCACCCCCACGTACCCCCTTCACACCCCTACACACCCCCTGCGCACCCGTATTCACCCCCTCTATGTACCCCTACTCAGAACTTAAGCACCCCTACTCACCCCCTTCGTACCCCTATGCACCCTATTGCTCCCATAGTAATAGTTGTTCAGTTTGATGGGTAGACTCTTAGTTTAAAGGGATGCCAATGATATCAATTTCACCCTGTAGACCAAGAAAGAGATGGCGCGACGACTTGGATGCCCACAAAGCAAAATGGCAACTGATGGCAAAAGATAGGGAAGGCTGGAAAAGCTTGGGGGAGACCTTTGCCCAACGATGGGACGAAATAGGTTAAAAAAACATATTGTGTAGGTAAGGTACTTAGTAATACATGTGCACTTACGTATTTTTACTACTACCTAGTAGCACAGTATAAGAAAGAGCTAGTAGTACGGGTTAAGTTAGTGTCAAAACTACATTATGTAGCAAGATTACAAATGAAATTCAAATCGTTATCCTTCCGATTTAACACCTCTGCGTACCGGATGCAATATAAATAATTAGTTGCTATTTTATGCAGACCTCTGATGTCATAAATGCGCTATTTATAAGTAGTTTAATTCATGTTTAATTACTATTGGTTAGGTATGCCATCTATCCTTCAAAATCTTCCTGGTTTGAATGTGATTTAGAAGCAAGAAATTGTATTTGTAATTTCCGGTATAGGCACTTCTAGACCATGTCACAAACGTCGTGATCCGAACTAAGGCTCAGCACGGCTAGCATGCCACCCACGACAAAGCGTTTAAAGGAGAAAAACGTCATGCGCGTTCTCTCTGGTATGCGTAAAAGAATAAAGATGGAGGCACATCTCGATTTTTATCGTTTTCTCGGGGGTGGCATGCGAGGCCTACTGGGCGTCATCGGAGAATATAATTGCTGCTGCATTAAAATGATAGTTCTTGCAGCGCGCTCCATACAAACGAAGTTTAATCCTATTTTTTGCTATTCCGAAAATCCGCCTTTTGTAATTCAGAAAATTTAAAATAATGAAGAAAAAAAAAACTCAACTATACTAGCAAAAAATCAACAAAAAAACACCGAACCGATTTATTCGTTCATCAGTCTCTACAAGTATTTAGAAGCCATTGAATGAAGTTCTAGTCTACTAATTTATCTATACCTATCATAAGACTTGTTTTAATATAGACATTTATTCTCATAGTATTTCTACAAATAGGCTGCCATCCGTCCGGGTTTCTCCGGATTTGTCCTAGGTATTCGTGAGCTTTCGGGCGGGGTTGTCAAAAAAGTGTCCGGGGTTTTTGAAGGCTTTGTCCGGCGACGGCGATTATGGTCATAGTACCTACATATAATCGCCTATAAAATAATTGATGTTGTTCAGTTTGATGGTCTGAGTTCGCCGTTTCAGTATTTGCTAGGTATAAAACAAAAAGCCTCCTTCTAAGTCCATATTATATTGTGACGGGCAACTACGGAACCCTATCCTGCGCGTGGTCTGACACGCACTTGGCCAGTTTTTGTTATTTTTGTAATATCAACTTAGCTGCTAAAGATTTAGACAATATCTAAGCAACTTGTAAAGTTGTCGACCCTGTTTCAGTTCTATTATGTAGATACTAAATCATAATTTTGATATCTAAACTGAGAGACACAGTGCATAATTATATTTTTGTTCTGCAAATAATTATTGTTAATTTAAATCTAGATAAGTTGACAGTTGACACACAATAAATGTAATGCCAACTTGTTTCGTTTTAGTTCCTGGTTTAATTTATTAATATAATTACAATTAAAATAATTAATTGAGTTGTTGAAAATGTGATTCAGGAGTGTGATTTTTGAATCTCATTCGCTGAGTTCAGCATTTGAAAATGCCAAAATTAAATAAATAAATAAATAAATATCTTGGACAATGTCACACAAATTATCTAGTCACATTTAAAGTACCAGAATCTAGCCTGGACTTGTATTATGATGACTAGACAACGATATAGAATACATATATAAATACAAACATCCATGACTCGGGTACAAATATTCATATTCATCATACAAATATTTGTCCCTTACGGGATTCGAACCCGCGACCCTCGGCACAGCAAGCAGGTTCACTACCGACTGTGCTACCGGGCTGTCAAAAAAAAAATTACAGTGGAGATATGCATCTTTCTTCTGCTGATTTGACTTTCGAAAATCATACTTCAGGAGTGCGATTTTTGAAAGTCAAATCAGCAGTAGAAAGATGCGTATCTCCATAGTAGGTAATTTTGACATTTTCAACTGCTGAACTCAATGTGCGACGCTAATGAGATTCAAAAATCGCACTCCTGATTATCGTTAATTAACGAAACGTAAATATTTGAACGTAACTAACATACAATAATTTTAAATAAAAGACTTTTTACTCTGACCGACACAATTTTAAATGATTATTGCTACAAAAGTAAAATTAGTAAGAACAATACTGAAAATAATTTTTATACCTAATATTGCTTAAAATCATAGGTAAGTAGGATAGTTTATTTGCTATGAATAGGTACCTATTAAAATATTGTTGTTAAAGTCAAATCATAATCATAATCAAGTATATCATAAGTTGTAATGATCATAACCTAACTAAAGAAAAATAAATATTTTTTTTATAATTATCTCAATATTTTTTACAAGATTCGAACTGAGATCCACCTAGCATGATAAATGCTAGACACTAAAAGAATCTAAAGCTAACTTGACACGATGATAAAACAATAAAAAACATTCTTAGCATAACGTATTTTTTTAAATTAGTTGTTACTTAATGTGAGAAAATAAAAATAAATAACAGGATAGAAATACAAAATGCTACTTATACAACGTGTTAATAAATTAGCGCAAAACCTCATACACCCCAAATGATTTATAATAAAATAATTAGATTGAAACAATAATTTCATTATTTTGATAGTTAAAATTTGAAGTTATTCGCATTTTCAGTTTTGAGGTTAAAATGATTTGTTATCATTTCAGCAATGAATGAAAGCGCTAACGTACTCATGGATACATTTTAAGAATCTTGTTTTAGTAGTAAGTATGGTGAGTGTGCCCGTGTGGTGGGTTGATATCGGGTTCAGAAAATTAAATTTTTTTATAAAATAATATTTATTATTTTGAAAAAAATTACCTATGTTGAAACCATGATAATTCGATTCTGCTCTCGATTCTAAACAAACTACTTTCTAGTTTTGCGTTAATTCATTAACACGTTGTAGAGCTTACAATACAAACATAATCAAGAGTACATTTTTAATTTATAAATAGAAAAAAATAAGTAGGTACAGACTATATTCGACGACCCGCTTGGTGTAATGGTTATCACACCGGACTGCCAAATGAGGGTCCTGGTTTCGAATCCCGGTTCGGTCATGGATGTTATATGTTTGTGCCGTTGTTGTATGATTCCCATAACAAGGCTTCCTTGGGATCATTACAATATATGTGCCTGTCAGCGTTATTTATTTATTTATTTTATATGACCAAAATCTATGACGCTTCGGTAGACAAGGAATATTTAACGATAATAGGTAAGTATACCTAAGTTATGTTCTATGCGCTAGTCAGTATACAGTTACGTATAAAATTATTGGTACTGTTATATGACTGGTATTACGTAATAAGTCTCTTTACATACTCGTTATACATTATCAATTCAATTTAATGTGTTACTATGTAAACGAGACTACAGAATCGTCGTGCAAAGAATAGTTGAATTTTATTATAATTTATTAATAGTTAATAGGGTGTTTTTTTCGCAACTACAAAATATTAAACACATTAGTCTATAGTATAATGATAATTTGAGTCAATTTTTAAAAGTCAATGTTGGTAAATAGCATTCTCAGAACTATCTGAGATAGGGTCTTTCTGAACATGCTGATAGTGTTTTAAGAGGGCTATTACAAGCTCAGTGGCGCCCTCGTCAAGATAAAAAAGATTTCTCAATAAAGAAAGCCTAAATTTAAAAAATGCTCAACAGATAAACTAAAAAATCCTTCAAGCTATTTTCATAGAATACTTTTATAGGTTTTTTAAAGGTCTAAATATACAAATTTTGAAAAAAGAAAAAAAACGGCCACTTCTGTTTTTATTCGAAATTATCTAAAAGTGGAATGTTTAGAACCTATAAAAGTATTGTATAACAATGGCTTGAAGGCTTTTGTAGTTTATATGTTGAGCACTTTTTAATTTAGGCTTTCTTTGTTGAGAAATCTTTTGTATTGTGACGAGGGCGCCACTGAGCTTGTAATAGCCCTCTATGGATAATATATAAAATACCATGAATTTACACTGTAGTATATTTTACTCTCATTTGTGTATTGAATTTGGTACTCTGCAGTGCGTAGTGTATATTTTCTTTGGTAAAGTGCTTCTTGTGGTTATGATTAGAATTAAGTCTGCCATACAAAATTGGCGCCTTAACTGCAGTAGTACAAAGTACAGTGCAAACTCATGGTAGACCTTCAGACTGGACAGTCTTCTCTTCTTCTTCTTCTTCTTATCGTGTGGGCAGAGCCCTGGTGTCAGAGTTTTTTCAGACCGCCTTACGGCCTCTGACGTGGTTTTTATGTAACGACTACTACCACCAGAGATAGTAGCCGGGACCAACGGCTTAACGTGCCATCCGAAGCACGGAATCATTTTTCTTTTCAGACAATCAGGTGATTCAGCCTGCAATGTCCTAACCAACTGGGGAAAAACGCACAAAGTGACATATCACTAGGTGTCCCCCGTGGGAATCGAACCCACGACCTCCGTGTCGAGAGCCAGTGCTCTTAACCATTAGACCACGGAGGCAGTGACCGACCAGTGATTCAATCTACTGTATCAAATCGACATAGTGTTTTTTGGCAGTTCTTAGCAATTCTTATTGGTCAAACAACGGATGTGTTGATCACAGCAACAAAATATTACTTAATAATTTTCTAGTAAAGGCTTAATACGTTACCGATCTTGTAAACGATATTAATCTGAAACTTACACAATAGCCCTACAGGTCTTATTATTGCATTACAAGACCGTACGTGAGACGTGATCAGTACGTACATCCTATTTGAAGACGTCCTTGAATTCTAGACGTGTTTATTCCATTCAATGCAGGTATAAACGTACTCAACCGTTCAACTAATTGCCAAAATGAAATGCGGTAGGTATACCACAGGGATGGTAATACTTTAAACAAAGTTTATAACTTTTTTTAAACATTTTGTTACAAAACTAATACCATGCGGGCAATGCCGTCGTCAAAAGCTGGTAACAAAAACTAAATATGCGCAACAGTGTATGTTTGTAAGAATTTCTCCGGAAGTATAGTGTCATGGCGTGGCGATGGCGTAGGTACCGAGTGTCCGAGACATGAGGGCGCGTGCGAAGGCGAGGCAGTTGTCGTGTATGGCCATCGAATACGCGGGCAGAAGTGCGATTTTTGAAAATCATACGAGCGACTTGGCACTAGAAAATGTCAAAATTACTATGGAGATTATGCATCTTTCTACTGCCAAGTCGCTCGTATGATTTTCAAAAATCGCACTTCAGATGCGTGGTTTTACACATGGCGATTTTTTGGGACTCATCAACGCGGACCATGTTGTGTGAGTAAGATACTCACTTGACTCGAAATATATTCGTTCCAATGGATTATATTTCGAATTAGCATCGGACATGGCGGCTTGGGGGTCTCTGTTGTTATTATTATTTGAAATTGGAAAAATTTTAGTTCTAGCCGCACATTAATTTTTCCGCCATAGTTTCCAAACAATAAACAATTTTTTTTTTTAAATGATGTATGTAGGTACTTTGAATTATTTTTAAAGCGATTAGCACGTAATATTTCTTAGCGTGTAATATAGCGTGCGATCCAGATGTTAACGATGATGTTGACCGATTGCATACTGTGTATAAGCAAAGGTATAAGTCAATAAACACACTGCGTTGCATTGATCGATTATTACTTGCATGTTTTGCCCCACAAGAGGGCACATCTGACTGATTACATAATTAACCAAAAAAAATAAAATCCTTCATTGAAGCCAGTTTAAAAAATCCCAACTCTATTTGACGTCTGACACATAGAATATTTTTTTAGAAGGGTAATGTTTGTTAGTCATTTGTACCTAAATTTCTGTGTGATACGAAGAAGCTTTCTTTGTCAAAAAACGAATTGTAATATGCTTAAATCTTTAGTTTTAATAACAACATAAAACTGATAGGAAAAATTATTATTATACTTTGTAAATGATTCTCATCTCCCATTTCGTGGCCGCAGGGAACTTAGTAGCATCTTTGACTTACATGCCCTTGCTCGTGTCGTGGCATTGCTCCTTGGGTTTCGAGAAATATGCTGCTTGTACTCTTATGCAAGTAGCAAGTGTAGCTTTCACAGTGCCTATACTAGAAGGACTGGTTAGCGATACGTATTTTATAGTCAAAATACTAGATTACTGTTTGTTAGTTATTAAAGATTTGTTAAATATTAGTTTTTGATAAAAGTTGGATAGGCCCAAATCGCATTTAGTTGAAGCACACAAAGTAGCATCGTGCGTTTAGTCTTCTGTCTGTCATCTCGGAACGTATTTGAAATATACGCCAAAGTTAATTGTTTTAACATACTCGTTTGAAATGTTCGCGCAATGCCCATCCATTCATTTTACTTTGATTCTTCTTCTTCTTCGGGCTCCTCTCCATTATTGGAGGTTGGCAGTCAGCTCTGCATATCCCTGTCTATCTCTCGCAAAACGAAACAGCTCTTCGACGCTGGCGATGTCTGTCCACTCTTTCAGGTTCGCGAGCCATGACATTCGTGGCCTACCGACGCTTCTTTTGCCCTCCACTTTGCCCATTATTATAGTCTGGAGTTGTAGTTGCAGTCCCACTATTGGCCAAATGCCTCTCTCCTTTCTCTCCATGTGTCCCTTTTTCAACCCTCGGTTAGCAGTTCTTTAAAGAAAGTCACCGATAGAGTTTTTGAGAGGTTACATTGGGAACTCAAATATACCAAACGCGGTAAGAACCCGTTAAAATCTTTCATTCTTTATCAGTTTTAAACCTAAAATGAAAAAAAAATCCTAGAATTTCAAGTTCGCTACGGTTAAACCATTTCGTTGATATTTATAGTACATTGTTTTCTCAATTTTCTTTGTTTTGCATAAAACGGACTATTTATTTATTACGTTTTAAATAACAGAAAATAAGTTGGTATGTTATTTTCCAATGCCAATTGATACGCAGTTTCTTTTACAAATTGTTGAGGTTCTAAAAACACATAATTGTGCAAATTGTAAACCGTATCGATATGTAATAATAATAAAATACTATAAGTACACAAATCGTGTATCGTGCCTAGCGAATTTGCGTAAAGTAAAATGATTATTTGCAACATAAATAGTTTTTATCAATATCAAAGCGAAGTCCTGATCATCTCATTAGAACTTGTACTCTAAAATCTTGATAGTTTGTGAGTTAACATAACTTCAATATAAAACGTTTATAACTTTATTCGCCTACACGAATATAATTTTGTTTTTATTTTTTTCAGGTAACAATGCAAAATCAATAATTCGCTACGGATATTTTATACAATGGGAATTATTTCGTAAGTATGAATAATTGTACTAATCAATTGTAATCTTTCCAAAATTCCAGGAATAATTTCTCCTGATTTATCTAATTTTACTGGGCTATACAATTTTTAAATTATTTTGATCTGCAATCTAGAAAATGATCGCAAAAAAATCACGTCTCAAATCAAAATCAAGTCTATGTTTATGGACACAGAGTTCAAATAAGAGTAGGTTGATTTGTCGCCGAGTCTCTGTCTACATGCCGATTTATAATGTAGTTTATTTGCAATAATATTGTCGTTGCTGTTTGGTAGAACCCTTATTAGCATCTTTGTTTATTTGAAACTGAGTTCATTACTTGAGTCATCGATTTTGACTTCATTATCCTTACCTTGGTTGGACATTGATATGACTCGATGGATTGATTATCCATTATTTTAACTCATATGTGTAGGTACTGTTAATTACATACATACATACATATTCTCACGCCTGTCTCCCACTGGGGTAGGCAGAGACAACGGAACGCCACCTGCTACGATCCTGACATACCTCTCTAGCTTCCTCCACATTCATAAGACCTTTCATGCATGCTCGTCGGTTTCGGGTAGATCTGACCTGGCCCTTCTTAAGCACGTCGCCAATTTGGTCCGTATATGTACGTCTAGGCCGGCCGTCCCCTTCCAACATTTTCACTTACGCTTGCCTTATAAATTGCTCTCGTCAATCTGCTCTCATCCATTCTTTCCACATGACCAAACCATCGCAACATACCTTTCTCTATTTTTGTCACTACATCCTCTTTCAGACCACAGCGTTCTCTAATAAAACTATTTTTCAATTTATCCATCACATTTACACCACACATACTTCTCAATGAGCGCATTTCCACTGCGTTAATCCTACTTTCATGCGTCTTCTGCCATACCCAAGATTCACTTCCATACATCAATGTCGGGACTAACACTCCATTATGAACTGCCATCCGTGCCTTTTTGGACACGTGTTGGCTTTTCACAAAGGAATTCAGAGCTCCACTGTTAATTAGGACAGCAAAAATACGAATTGTTGACTTCAAAGTAAAATAATTAAGTTTTGATGTTGAATATCATCAAGCACTTTAATGCACCTAAATTCCACCAATGGAATTTTTTGTTGGAAATAAAATAGATTTTGTCATTAAATTCGAGATAACGTTCCTATCAGACGTTTCTCTATTAGGAACCAAATTAATTGAAGTCCAAATTTATTTGGTAAGAAAATTGTATACGGGGTCCTGCTTAATATGCTGACACTTTTTTAAGAGGATGATCAGACCATCAAACTGAACAACTTTCTATATGGCTCGAGTAGATTTGCAGTTTTGTATGGAAGAGCTGATTTTTTTTCGCGATTTCGATGTTGGTTCCATATAGAAAGTTGTTCAGTTTGATGGTGTGATCATCCTCTTAAAAAAGTGTCAGCATATTAAGAAGGACCCTATATAGGGTGTAACAAAACATCCTAGTAATACTTAAGGGGGTGCTTCAGACCATCAATCTGAACAACTTTCACTATGGAGCCAACGTCGAGAAAAAATCAAAAAAATCTGCCGTCCCACCATACATTTGAGTCGAGACGGTACTGCAATTTTGTATGAAAGTGCGGATTTTTTTTTCGCGATATCGATGATGGCTCCATAGTGAAAGTTGTTCAGTTTGATGGTCTGAAACACTCCCTTAAGTATAACTAGGGTGTTTTGTATAACCATAAAAAAATATTTTGCGAAAGTTTTATAAGAATATTCACATTATATTGTACGAGCTTTTACCCGCGACTTCGTCCGCATAAATTATATACCAGATTTTAAGTCAGATGATAAGCTATCAAACAAAAAAAGGGCCAGTTTGCGTTATTTATTTTTATTTTATTTATTTTGTCCCGACTATAAACGCGACTGTAGATACCTACAAGACCTTGACATACGTCAAAGATCAACCAGATTTTTTTGGACCTGTATTGGAAATGTATTGTTTAGATTATTTAATTTCTGAAATTTCAGTTTCTTCGATTGAGAAGACGCGCTTTATTTATACGAATTTTGTTTTGTAAAATTTTTCTTTCTTTTTATTTTTCTTAGATTAAAGATTAAATTATGATATTTAGTATTTTGATTTTAAAATCAGATTAAGCCTTACTATTGACCTTAGATATCGTCTATCTAATATCTAACGTTATAATAATGACTGTGTGTTCTCGTTTAATCAATTAGCAATATACTTAATTGGACTTACGACTTTGTACCAGATCATCGATAAAAAGTTCATTCTATTCATTATCACTAGTTGGGCTTTAAAATACTTTTAAAAAAATTATTCGAAAATTACCCATAAATCGTCCGCTTAAAGGTACAACCACATAAATGACATTCTTTTCAAAAATAAGTTAATTATATAGCTGAGTTCAGAAAATCATGTTGTATGTACAGGTAAAAAATCTCATGTTCTGCATTAATGTGGTTGTACCTTTAAGCAGACGATTTATGGGTAATTTTCGAATAATTTTTTTTACAGTATTTTAAAGCTCAACTAGTGATAATGAATACAATGAACTTTGTATCGATGATCTGGTACAAAGTTCTAAGTCCAATTAAGTATATTGCCAATTGATTAAACGAGAACACACAGTCATTATTATAACGTTCGATATTAGATAGATTTTGTTTTTTATTCAAACGAATTGTTTTGTTTATCAAGTTTATAATGATGTAAATTGTAATGTAGTTTAATGATTTTGCCTCTAGATGTCGTTTATGAGGCAGGATAAGGGTCGTTAAATGAGGCAGCGGAGCGGAACGATAGATGTTTTGATCTTGATCATCTCTAGATATTACCTGTTATTTTACCCACCTGTTATAGTAGGGGCGTCATTACATCTAGCTACCTACTTTGAAATAAAAAAAATAACATGGCTTGTAAGATGTACAAGAAAACAAATTTTTCTAATAATTCAGTCTAAATAAAAAAACTTTTAATACAGGGTGTAACAAAACACCCTAGTCAAACTTAAGGGGGTGCTTCAGACCATCAAACTGAACAACTTTCACTATGGAGCCAACATCGAAATCGCGAAAAAAAAATCTGCTCTTTCATACAAAACTGCAGTACCGTCTCGACTCAAATATAGGACGGCAGATTTTTTTTAATTTTTCTCGACGTTGGCTCCATAGTGAATGTTGTTCAGATTGATGGTCTGAAGCACCCCCGTAAGTATTACTAGGGTGTTTTGTTACACCCTGTATAGTGATAAGCGATGTATTTGTTCATCTTCCAGTTAAATTCTGTAGATTTAGTTCAAAACAAAAAAATTAAATCAACAAAACATTAATAATGTCAACTTTGTGGACTTTGTGGTCAATTCGTCAAACAAAGTAAAATCTTAGAATTTATTTATTAGCAAATACAATTAATCTTTTAACTACTACAACCACTTGTTTTTAACGGCTTTGATGCTCCGTAAAACTAGACTTGGGATATGGCAAGGTATTTTTAAATTCTTCAAAAGTTAGTACGAGATCTTATGTTATCTTTTTTTATATAAAATAAGGGTTTGCTCTTTACCTCAATCCAGTCTTCAGGAGAAAGTTGGGGTCGACGATGTAGCGAGCTTACCCAAAAAGAAGCCTATTCACTTGTACTTTATAAAGGAATATGAGCTGTTAACGTTACTCGCTCATTTATTACTCGTCAAGGATTAAACGAATTGGAGGAAAATAGTCTCCGTTACAAACCACTGTTATTTTCATGAGCGAGCAGACAATGTCTAACTCTTCTAAGTATTAAAATTGGGAAAACCCTGCGACCTAATAAACTAATATTTTCCTTTGAACGGTTACAAAGCACAAAAAGGTACCTATTAGATGTTTCTTCCTTTTGCGATCATTAAAATTAGTTTATAAAAAATATTGTTGTTATTACAATAAAATAAACGAGTAAATTTTTTCCTTACAACTCAAAAAAGCAAAGGATTCCAGATAACTTCTTCCTCTGAGAAAAACCCTATTAATCAGGCTGTAAAAGCTTTTACATAGGTACATTTTCTAACAAATAATACTGACTGGATGACAAATTATTTGAATGTTGGTACACAAAAAACAATATGTAGGAGTAATATACTTAATTCTAAAATACTGTTGTTTCGATACTTATTTAGTTAGCTGACATAATATTCATCATAAATTCATAATATATTCCTAAACTTTAGGTTCTTTAAGTCTTAGTTCGAACATACGGGAGTATGTCATACATAATCCATACATAGACTTAACTTACGTCTCTGAATCTCGGCCTTAAAAAACAAAAAGCCCCATTTACAATTCCAGACTTAAAACTTTAATGCAACTGTCACGACTTTGCATGATCTTCAAGTATTATCTTTAACTTAATAACCTGTCCCCCGTGGCTGACAATTTAAAACACCTCCACTTACTTTTCTTATTTTATTTTTATTTTCAAAACCGTTGATCCCTTTGTTTCAATTTATAGTAGGTATAGAAATATTTTTCGACTAGCTGCTACACGCGACTGAAGAGGGCACCGAACCTATTGTGCTGCCCTCAATCTTATTTTTTATTCTTAAACAATTATACAACATTTAGCAGCACAGGCTCGTTTCCCTCTTAACAATATAATGACTTTTGACTTTTCGGTAAAAATTATCGTTCATTTCTGTCTGTCTGTATGCCCTGCCTCAATAACTTGCTCATTTTAGCACCTATTGAATGGAAATTTGGCAGGAAGATAGTTACCAAGTAATTCAAAAACAGAAATGTTGCAATAACGAGGAAATATATTTTTTTCTCCCATACAACGAAAGAGTTGGATGGAGTTGGAGTTGGAAAAAAATAGTTTTTTTAAATAAATCGATAATTAAACGATATTTTTGTAAATTCCCAAAAATTACTTATTGCAGCTATATATTTTTGCACAACATTTTTTTCATTGAATTCAAAAGAAACAATTTTATTTTCTTTTATGATTCGATATAAAAAGCTCTGCTAAAATGTGAACTAACGGCAGGTACCTGATACACAAACTTCTCATTTTCGTAAACCGGAACGCGTTTTTTACAAAAACACTCCACGTGATTACGTTAGTCACGTGTGTAGACACGATGACTAAATAGCATATTTGATGTACGAACATCAGAAAAAACATTTCTCACCTCTATGTACGGTTCAGAAGTGTTCATACATCACGTAGTCATACATAAACTTATGTTTGAATAACGCTATCAAGTGATGATGGTGCTTCTCATGTCATGTCGACGACAGCAAAACTCAAAAACCGAAACTCAAATTTTTTTTTATTCAGCAAATAATATCACTTACACATAGATAGCTTTCTGATCTCATTTGTTTGACTTTACTAGTCTTAGAGAAGATGCGGCCAGAAACTCTACAACACACACCTGATAAATAAAACGAAATATACAAAGTTCAATTACAACATTGTCAAGACCATCAGACATTTTGAGACTTTTCATGCCTACTGAGATTTCATATTCAGACTGTTTGCGGCTGGTGACTTTGAGAACGAAGTAATGTACTCATATAGCCTATCTTAGGGAAAAATCTTTGGGAAAAGTGCATGTGTAATTTCCCATTAAAATAGTTAGGTCTACGTACTTGATGACCGCGGGCGCGGGTTCATTTGGATTTAATTTAATCGTACTTGGCATTGAGATCAGGAGTTTTATTGTGTAGCTAGTCGATTCAATCGGTTTCAAATCAACTTGCATTGCGTTTTTGACAGTTTTTGTTGATTGTGCTTCTTAATATTTAGTTAATCAATATCAGACAATGAATGCTGATGATCACAGAAACAAAATAATACTTAAAAATTGCCTAGTACAGTCATGAATACGTTATCGATCTTGTAAACGACATAATCAAAGACTATACGCTAACCTTCTTACTTCAAATTACTTCAATCTTAAGTGGTAACCGTAAACATTTAAAGAACCATCACTCGAAGCCAAAGGACAACCACCGCTCTCTCTTGAAAAAATACCTTAGAATGTATAGAAGTTTTGACTGAAGTCAAATGTGTAACAAATTATGGGGTTTTATTAAAACGACTCAGATAGTATTATTTATTTTTATTTATCGAGTTATTTAGTCGTTTATTATTAATAAATTATAAAAAAGCAGCAACCCCAAGATGGCTGTCAATGTTGTTTAGTAGGAGGTGATGCAGGCACAATGTTTTTTAAGAAAAAAGAAACATTTATTTCAGACTTTCGTCCATATAAGTTAGAGGTAGGACATAGTTAAAATTAATATAATTACATTAACAATATTATAAATTATCCAATACAATATTAACTTAAAAAACATCAAATAGAAAAATTCAGAATAAAATAAAATAATAATAAATTTATATTTTAATTTTATTAGTTTTATTAGTTTTTATCATTATATAAAAATGATAAAAAAGGAATAAATCATTATAAAATAAACTAATGCCTGCAGTTAGTTTCTAGTGTTCCATAGTCCATAATAAAAATAGAAGTACGGTTACACATTTTTTGGTATTATGTGCCGGATGTCCTTTGTCCCGCACGTGCATTTCAAAGACGCATTGGCCTCGATTCGGAGTGTACCACGACTAAACTAAACTAAATGTATTCCTGTCACTTTCTAAAATAAGATTAAGAAAAGAGACAGAAAACCAACAGCTGACTTTAGTGCTGTCAAAGTGACGTTAAACGCCCAAAAACGACTTAAATAAGATGGCGTACATTATGATGGCATCTTATTTTGCGCATTTAACGTCACTTTGACAGCACTAAAGTCAGCTGTTGGTTTTCTGTCTCTTTTCTTAATCTTATTTTAGAAAGTGACAGGAATACATTTAGTTTAGTTTAGTCGTGGTACACTCCGAATCGAGGCCATTGTCTTATCTTTGAGCCATAACTAAACCGATGAAAGTCCTTACTAGATACCAATCGTCAATCGCCACAAGCGCATCGATAACGTAGTACCATTGGCAAAGTTTCACATTATACACGGGCCAGAATATTCCTTCGCTTTCTATCTACAGGGTGTAACAAAACACCTTAATAAGGCTGCCTGTCCATTGACGCGAGCTGGCTGCGCGAGCTGTGTAGCTGTGTAAATATTGACCAATCAGGAGCTCGGCCGATCTCAGCTCCTGATTGGTTAATATTTACACAGCTACACAGCTCGCGCAGCCAGCTCGCGTCAATGGACAGGCAGCCTCATACTTAAGGGGATGCTTCAGCCCATGAAACTGAACAACTTTCACTACGGAGACAACTTCGAAATCGCGAAAAAAAATCCTCTCTTTCATACCGTCTCGACTCAAATGTATGGAATGGCGGATTTTTTTATTTTTTCTCGACATTGGCTCCATACTGAAAGTTGTTCAGATTGATGGTCTGAAGCACACCCTTAAGTATTACTAGGGTGTTCTATTACACCCTGTATAAGTAGTAATTACTGTAACAAAGTCTTACCGGTGTACAACCTGGGCCCCATTTAATAAACACGACAATTTGTAATTTACAATATCAATTCATAGTACATTGCTGAGAATGTAGGACAAAAGTTACCTACATTATGTTTAGCGTCGTTAGTAACCAGCAATGAACCCTGAAATGTGATTGTTAATTACAGTTTTCATGTTTATTAAAAGCGGCCCTGCTGTACGTCAAGCTATACATAACCGGCATAAGCTGGCCACGCGTAGTTTGAATAACTTATAACGTCGCGTGGCCACCTTATGCTGGTTATGTATAATTTTATGTGCAGTGCAGCACTTTCATCTGAAACTGTGGCAGGCTTTTCTGTCGCTTCATGATTTTAAAATGGTCTTAATGGTTATTCCATCGGTTATCAACGGTACACCATCTTGACACCTTAAACAGGGTGTAACAAAACACCCTGGTAATACTTAAGGGGGTGCTTCAGACCATCAAACTGAACAACTTTCAATATGGAGCCAATATCGAAATCGTGAAAAAAATTCCGCTCTTTCATACAAAACTGCAGTACCGTCTCGACTCAAATGTATAGGATGGCAGATTTTTTTTATTTTTTCTCGACGTTGGCTCCGTAGTGAAAGTTGTTCAGATTGATGGTCTGAAGCACCCCCTTAAGTATTACTAGGGTGTTTTGTTACACCCTCAATATTCCAAAACAAAATGTTGTCTTGACTGAAATAAGTGGCTGGTAGTTGTCGTAAAGTTTCTGATCAAGCAGAAATGCAGTCGTCGTTATATCTTTATCTACGACAAGATAAATAATATGCAAAATACAATAGGAATTCAGCATAGCTCAAGTAAAACTAATTAGTAATTACCTACCAATCAGATGTTCTATCTCCAAAAATGACGAAACTAAACCCTGTTTACAAGAAAGCGACAAAAACATCAAACATTTGCATATCTCAAAGGTACTAAAAAGACTAACGAACCGTCTGGCGTCACTATTCGTTACCCTACAACATTTTGTCAAACCCAAAGCAATATAAGTACCTATTTAGACACGTATTGTACTAAAAATTTTCACTGTGCGACACCTGTAAACAGCCTCACATGAACGAAACCTTTACTAATTTGGCATACTCAACCACAACAAAACAAATGAACGTTACCTCCTTATTCGATACGGATGACAAACGCATCGTTGACGCTGGTCGCTGCTTCAACTGGACACCGGCCAGATTTTCCGCGACAAAGCCTTCGACCTGTGAAGTCGAACTCGATCGAAACGAAAATGTAATTATCGTCGTAAACAATAGTCTCGACAAGGCGGCATTCGTGCGTGGAACACCGCGCAAGTCGCACGCGCGTCGTACCCGCAAACACAGGTACTCAGTTATCGGCGGAGATCGTATACGTTTTGTGCCTTATCGTGTGTTCTACACTTTTTAACATAGCATTGTTCAAACGAGATGCACTTATCATGATGCACTAGGGCAGGAAGTGATACACGAACGCCCTTATCAATGGTGCTCTTGATCGTGAATACGTTTTGAACTACCGGCGATTTTACGCGATCAATTTAATTAGTTTTATTGTGAGTTAAAGTTGACTTAAAGAGTAACATCAGTGCCTCATTAAATTAGTTTCCAGTGGCTGTGCTTCGAACGATTAGTCTCGGTTACTCATAAATATTCATACTCTATTTAAAAGTCGTCCGGAAAACTAGAAGCTATCTGCACTTATTGTTCTAAAATCATTGTTATGTAGATGCGAGATGAGAGATGAGAAGATACAAGGCTTGTTACACGTAAACAGTACAATGAGCATAGATTGGCGGAAACAACAATTCAATTACCTTGTCATCTCGAATATTTTCCATCTCGCTTCAAAGAATAAGCTATAAGTGTTACTAATGAGCCTACTTAAATGACTACTAGACCTATTTTTACGGTTGTTATTATGCGGTCTTGAATTTGTTTTTATCCAGCATTATATTTCTAAGGTTAAAAAGTAAGTTAATCTGTCATTTCAAGGATAGACTGAGAGCGAGCGTGATTTTTCCGCCAGTCACGTGCTTGCGATGCGACTCGGTCGCGGCAGCGGCGCGCGCGCATAAAAAAAGCAATCGGATCATATCGTAGTAACATTCTAACATTTTTATCGACTCAATTTAGTCATAAATCGCTATGAAATTGTGATTTAGTCCTTTAAACAGTTTGTTTCTTGTGTTGAATTTATTAAATTAAATGACCTAACTCAGAACCTATAAAACTGACTTTACAATGGCAAATCCACAGTTCAAAACTATGATTCTCGAATAGATTATGCTACAAGTAAATTCTGGGTAACTTTATAATACTGTAGCAGCAGAATAAGTTCAGAATTACCTACTCCTAAGTTAGTTTCTTGCCGTGTTCTAAGTACCATAAAACAGGTAGCCGATCTTATAATAAAGGAATCATACTAAGATAAATGTGATTTGTTATATTTTTTGTTGTAATAAAACAAACATGTTTCCTTCGACAGCATGTGACGCCAATCACGCGCTGCCTGAAGATAATATAAGTGGGTAATGTTTTTTAGTTGGTATACGGCGGCACCATTAAGCTAAGATACAAAACCAACATAAGTTGGCAGCGCGACGTTATACTTTACTAGAACTACACGCGGCCTCGCTTATTTTTGTTTTGTATAGGTTGATGCATCGCCATAATATTTTGTACATATAGGGTCCTTCTTAATATGCTGGCACTTTTTAAGGGGATGATCAGACCATAAAACTGAACAACTTTCTCTAGAGGACAACACTAAAATCGAGAAAAAAAATCTGCTGTTCCATACAGAACTGCAAACCGACTCCAGCCAAATGTATGGGACAGCTGATTTTTATTTCGCGATTTCAATGTTGGTCCCATAGAAAAAGTTGTTCAGTTGATGGTCTGATTATCCCCTTAAAAAAGTGTCAGCATATTAAGAAGGATCCTGTAGATACACAATATTCTTGCAAAAATAATCTTGAGAATAAACGCAGAAAATGTTATGCATTTATTTGTCACAAAAAGACCTTCAGTAAAATTTAAATGAATCCTTGCTCATCTATGTTTATTACTTCCATGTGATCTGATGAATAACACAGATAAGCTGTGTTATAAACATAATTTGGAGGTTGTATAATTTTCCTCCATATAAGATTTTTATCGCAATGACAATTTGCACACTTGTATTCTAAACACGTCATCTTATATTTCAGCAGATTTTGCAAATTTTAGATTATTTTAAAGGTCAGGTTCTTTATTATTTCTCGTTGTCCCTGTGGAGGCCATAAACCTTCTTCTTTTCTTATGACCGCCATGACCAATTTTCTTGTTTCCATTCTTGTAAGGAGGAGTGGCATCCTTCATGTAACAATATGTTCAATATTGGTGCAGATCATCAAAAACAACTTTTAGGTACTAGGTACCACCACCTAAAACCTTAAAGTCCCTAAGGTATTTAAAAACGTAAAAAACTCAAAACTTTGTAAAAGATAGCTAAAGTGAAAGCTAATTTAATGAGACAAATTGTTGCTTGCCCCAATGGAAAAGAGGCACGACGTTATCGAAAAGATAACACTTATAGAAGTTGTTACTCAAATCCTTTATTAAATTATTGATTTTTCTCCACTCAGGAACCAGAAAAGATCGTTCAAGATTATATCTTAATCTATGAATGACATCAACGAACTAAAAGAAACTTATCTAAACGGAAGAGGAAACTAAAGTTCCTATAGCGTTACGGTACGGTTCATTTCTAGTTTTTAGACTTTAATGTCAATATATTAAGGATAATTCAACTGCAGTGATAAAGTGAGACGGTGTATCAGTGACAAATGCAAGTGAAGTGACGCTCCTGTGATGTCACGTCAACCATTTTGACGTTTCGTGGATAAGTTTACGACTTGTGCGCAAAAAACTGGAGGTCGACACGTATGACGTGTCAGTTGTCGTCCAGCTGACAACAGATGTCATCCCGATCGAAATCGGTGAGTTTTACAGACTGAAAATTTTTCTTTTATCATTAAAAGTTCGAGTAGGCTCTTCAGTTTTTTTTTCATTGTATATAGGGTATTAAAAAATTAAGGGGGGAATTCCCCCCTTAATTTTTTAAGAAAACAATTTTTTTTTCTTAATAATCGATAACTGAACAACATTCGATATCTATATACCTTCTTATCTATATCCATATCCTTTCTTTTATCATTAAAAATTAAAAGTTCGAGTAGGCTCTTTAGTTTTTCTTTAATTGTATACAGGATGTTAAAAAATTAAGGGGGATATTTTTTCTTAATAATTGATAACTACATATACCTATATATACCTACCTACGTTATATCTCTATCTACGTTACATTTTTGATCTTTGCAAAAAATGGCAGCAGAACGAAGAAAAAAAATTTAATTTACTTTTAATGATATGCAGAAAAAGATCTAAATAATGAGTTTTTCAGTTGATGAAGATGAAGAGAATTAATGATTTGGCTACCTACCTCGTTATATGGAGTGATTAAAATAACAATAAATAAATTCTTTACCAAGAATTGGTCTTTGGCAAGAAAAATCGTTGACATTTGATTCAGGAATTTAGGTTAGAGTACAGAATAATAACCAATTAGAGTGCAGTTTGATTTCGCAATTAGTAAGCTGGAATTTAAGAACTCAATTCACGGCATTGATTATTTCACTTTTTCAAAGCAGTATTGATTTAACGATGTCACCGTACTCACAATATTAATTTTATTTGTCTTTTAACCTTTTTTCAAATAATTTAGGACCACTCTGGTAACATCATACACTAAAAACAACATACAATATCATACAATATCGTACCTTAATAAATAAAATAAAATCATAATTATGGCCATTTGTGCCTTTCCATTCATGTTTTTAATTTTTTTTGTGTTTGAATCAAGAATCTTAGTCCAGGTCGTCCTAGGAAGTGGTGGCGGGATGATCTGGATGGATGCTTTTGAAGTGCTGGCCACTTGTCCTTGTATCTTGCTCAGAATAGAGATGGGTGGAGGATTAAAGGGGAGGCCTTTAGCCAGCCTGCAGTGGGTCATCTAACACGTTATAAAAAAACACAAGACCGGTTAGTACAGAATTGTTAACCTTTTTTTTATTTTTATTTATTGTAAGAACAAATACATACGTGGATGTTCTGAGGTTTCAGAATATCTCTGACTACCCCCTCGGGGAATATAGTCGTGAGCATATGCTATGCTATGCTATGCTATGCTATGCTACAAATACAAAAGATTTGAACAATTTATTTTAATTCCAAAAACCATCGGAGGTACACGTATACACGTAGCTGTATACACGTTTGAGGTAAGTATAGGTAAAAATAAGCAATAATAAAATAGTTTTCCTTTGAAATTTTCATGGAATCTGCCCTGGTTGCTTTGAGTTTGTATGCACAGTCTAATAAATAATTTGTTAATTTAAAAATAAATATATTGTGTGCATTTGTAAAAGGTGTTACCTTTTTATCGTATATTTTACGCGTGGCGTGGGTACCATGTTAAATTATAACATCGGTATCAATCGGTATCGAGTTGATATCGTATATCTGTATGTTCCAAAATAAAAACGAGGAGTCCTTTAAAACCATGTGTTTGGGCTTATTTTTGTGAGAATACTATATTTTCGTACGAAAATCCTTAAAACTTAAAAGACTATTTTTGATTTCTATTTTTATACATACAATTATATATATAATATAAATTAAAACTTGCTAGGAAAACTCGTTTTAAAATGCTAATTTATTAAACAGCTTTTGATGGAACCAATCATTCAACTTTTTATAGAGTCTCGCGATCATTTTGAATGCGTTAAAGTAAAAAAAACTGTAGTTTTGATAAACATATTCTTATGAGTTCCAATAACGCTACTCTGATAGATAATAAATGGTAGTAAAATTTTCAGTTGTAGAAAAAAATATTCATCTCATCCATACATTTCGGTCGCGTAGATATCGCCTTGTTTCATGAATGAAACATATTTATTAGTTAGTATGTAGATTTTCTTGCGGTTTCAAAGTAGCTTCCAACCCGTTTGAACCACCACACAAAGGACATCCGGCACATAATACCAAAAAATGTTTTTTTTTATTCTATTTATTTTATTTTAATTAGAATTACTGCATTTTTTAAATTAAAATATACAGCCTGTTTACCTACAATTTTCAGCGTATATACGATGCCTTAAATTAAAGAAATAACTATTTTATAAAAGGAAAATATTTTTCGAACACTAATGCATGGAAATCATAATATACAGGGTCCTTCTTAATATGCTGAGAGTTTTTTAAGGGAATGATAATCCCTCAAACTGAACAATATTCTCTATGGGTCCAACATCGAAATCGCGGATAAAAAATCAGCTGCCCCATACATTCGGCTCGAGTAGGTTTGCAGTTTTGTATGAAAAAGCTATTTTTTTCGCGATTTCGATTTTGTTGCCATAGAGAAATTTGTTCAGTTTGACGGTCATCAGTATAACACATCAAAGTAGTTTTATGATTTATCTACTGCCTAATCATTACCTACCAATGTAGTTACATACAATCACTATTTACCGTGATGATCCTGAATACAAATGCAATCAAAGTCATTATAACAACTGTTGACTCTACATGCGCGCGCAGGTGTCATGCGTCATGTCGTCACGCTGCTCTACAGCCTTGGCCATGAAAATAAATGTTCACGGTTCAGAAAAAAGAAAATTTTATCACAGAGGAAAAACAAATCCATTGGTATTTATTTAAACATAAGAAGTTTCGTGGCGTTATAAACATGAATTTTCTTCTTCGTGCCCTTATTCCATTACTTGGAGTCGGCGCAATATGTCGTCTTCCTCCATTCATCTCATTTAGCCGTCATTTCAGCGGTCACTCCTTTTCTACACAAGTCATCTTTCACACAACCCATCTAATCTTTTCTTTGGTCGTCCTCTCTTCAAACAGTCAACTATATTCATATACAGGGTGAAATTGATATCATTAGCATCCTTTTAAACTAAGATTACCCATCAAACTGAACAACTTTTACTATGGGAGCAAACAAATTGGAGAAAAAAAAATCTGCTGTTGTATACTAAACTGCAATGCCTACTGGACTCAAATGTACGCAACAGCAGATTATTTTTTGCTCTGATCGGTTTGCTCCCATAGTAAAAGTTGTTCAGTTTGATGGGTAGACTCTTATTTTAAAAGGATTCTAATGATATCAATTTTACCCTGTATATTCTTATATAACTGATGGAAGGGTGTCCAGCGGGAATTTTTCAAGTTAAAAATTGAATACAAAAAAAATCAAAGAGTTTTAAAAATTTTAGTTTTTCGAAATGAAGTCTGAGAATGCGGATTTTATTTTTTGAAAACGATGTCATCTAAATGACGCCCGTTTCTTTCAAGGCACTCTTGCAACCGAACCCTCACATTTGCAATTACGCGAGAGCAAAGCGCTGGTGAAATTCCTGCAATTTCACGGCGGATATTTTCTTGTAGAGCCTGAATCGTTTGAGGATTGTTATTATAAACATTTGACTTGACGTATAGCCCCAAGAAAAAGTCAGATGGTGTGAGATCTGGCGACCGAGGCGGCCAGGGTATGTCCCCGTACTGGCTGATCAATTTATTCGGAAAAATGGTCCTCAGTTTCTTCATCGAGATCCTAGCCGTATGTGGTGTGGCACCCTCTTGCTGAAATTGTGTTCTGTTGTTGTAGCCGAGATGCAGTTGCAGTTGCGGTAGCAGAAACTCATCGATCATTCGACAATACACCTCAGCATTGACTGTCTCTCGCTGGGTAAAAAAATAAGGGCCAATTATTCCTTTCCCAGAAATCGCACATAACACTGTCGTTTTTGAACAATGTAAACGGATCGAACAGATCTCACACCATGTTGTGGGGATACCTCAAGTCAAAGGTTTATAACAACAATCCTCAAACGATTCAGGCTCTACAAGAAAATATCCGAGAAATAATTTCACCAGCGCTTTGCTCTCGCATAATTGCAAATGTGAGGGTTCGGTTGCAAGAGTGCCTAGAGAGAAACGGGCATCATTTTGACGATAATTTTTTTCAAGAAATAAAATCCGCATTGTCAGACTTCCTTTCGAAAAACTCAAAAATCAAAAAACTATTTGGTTTTTTTTTGTATTCAATTTTTAACTTGAAAAATTCCCGCTGGACACCCTTTATAAAAGTTCTACTAAATTTTGTTCCATCCTCTCACCTTTATTTGTGGGAGAAGGCACTGTGCAAGACGATAAAAAGAAAAGTCATAGAAAAAGATGGGTAAATAATTAAAATTACCTACGGGGTGAAATTGATATCATTAGCATCCTTTTAAACTAAGAGTCTACCCATCAAACTGAACAACTTTTACCATGGGGGCAAACCTGAACCACAACTTTTACAATGGGGGTATGGAACAGCTGTTTTTTTTGGCTCCGATCAGATTGCTCCCATAGTAAAAGTTGTTCAGTTTGATGGGTAGACTCTTAGTTTAAAAGGATGCTAATGATATCAATTTCACCCATTTCATTCACTTTTATTATATTGCATTAATATTTTTCCCTGTATAAATGAGTTCTTATGTTCAAGTGTAATTACACTTGAGACTTTCAACGTATAATAACTTGTAGAGTATTTTTCTTCTCTAACCTTGAGTAAATAAATCAAGAGCGATTCTTTGACCTTGTCAATGCGCCTGAGTGATGATGATAAAGTGCGACAAAATACCTAATGACTCCTTATCTTTCCACTGTAAAGTTTGTTTGTGTGAGACTTTTCTTTTTTATCGTGATAGCGAAGAAAAATACTTTGTATGATTGCGCTAAGAATATCAGTGTTTAAGAGGGCTATCGGAGTTCAGTGGCGCCCTCGTCACAATAATAAAGATTTCTCAATAAAGAAAGCCTAAATTAAAAAAGTGCCGACTAGACAAACAAAAGAAACATTTATTATTAAGACAAACTACAAAAGCCTTCAAGCCATTGTTGTACAATACTTTTATAGGTTCTTAACATTCTACTTTTAGATAATTTTGAATAAAACCAAAAGCGGCTGTTTTTTTTCTTTTTTCAAAAGTATGTTTAGACCTTTAAAAAACCTATAAAAGTATTCTATGAAAATAGGCTTTTGTAGTTTGTCTAGTGGGCACTTTTTTAATTTAGGCTTTCTTTATTGAGAAATCTTTATTATTGTGACGAGGGCGCTACTGAACTCCGATAGCCCTCTTAAGAAAAGTTTGTTACATTATTTTTAGACCTTGTTTTAATGGTTTAGGTTGGTCTTCGATGATTGCTTAAGTACTAATTACGAAGAGTAGTAAAGTTGCTCAAACCACATTAACACACCTTAAAATACATTAGGTACAGAATATTTTAATCTTTTGAAGTTTCCAAAAATACTTTCGTAGAATACCAAAGGTTCTTACAAACTTTAACTGAATGTTGCAAGATACTCGAAATATCGATTCAACGGTAGAGCCACAAAATGCCAAATTCTAAATGCCAGTTCATGGCATTGCTGAATAATCTATCTAACACAGATATCGAAGCCTTTTCAATGAAAAGTGCAGACATGAATTCATTAGTTATTAATGTACCTAAGTAATTATATTTTTGGTGAATTACGTTACATTGATATCAATGCTTTTTACCCGACTGCGCCAGAAGGAAGGTTATGTTTTTCAATGTCCCAGATAAGAATTCATTAGTAATGAATCTAAGTAATTCTATTTTCGGTGAATTACCTAATATTGAAACCTATCAATCTCTTTTCAATGAAAAGTGAATTCATTCGTTATTATTATTAACTAGCGACCCGCCCCGGCTTCGCATGGGTGCAATGCTGATATTTATGTGTAGTGATGTATTATATACATACAGGATGTAACAAAACACCCTAGTAATACTTAAGGGGGTGCTTTAGATCATCAAACTGAACAACTATCACTATGAAAATAAATCGGTCTTGCATACAAAATTGCAGTATACCGTCTCGACTCAAATGTATGGGCCGGCAGATTTTTTTTATTTTTTCACGACGTTGGCTCCATAGTGAAAGTTGTTCAGATTGATGGTCTGAAGCACCCCCTTAAGTATTACTAGGGTGTTTTGTTACACCCTGTATAAACCTTCCCCTTGAATCATTATATCTATTTAAAAAAAACGCATCAAAATGCGTTGCGTAGTTTTAAAGATCTAAGCATACATAGGGACAGACAGCAAGAACGGGAAGCGACATTGTTTTATACTATGTAGTGATCTAACTAAGCAATTATATGTTGGGTGAATTTAAGGTCATTTCATCACTCTATAGGTAAAGTTTGAAAATATTTCTTACTAAGCTTCTATTTTGAGCATGCTTTCTTTGAATTGCTGTTGTCCTGAATTTTAATGAAGTCAAGTCTCCGAGTCAAGTAACTTCCAGGTCTGTCTGCTGACGTAAATGCCAAAATGTCAATTTTAACGCAGTTGTGAAGTGCGATTTTTTAATATCATACGAGCGACTTGGCAGTAGAAAATGTCAAAATTACTATGGAGATTATGTATCTTTCTACTGCTAATTCGCTCGTATGATTTTCAAACATCGCACTTCTGCAAACAGTAAGAGTGAAGCCAAACGAGCATAATTTTGTGAATTGTGAGTCGCGTATTTTGAGTCCGTTTCATATAAAGGCTGAGGTCATAGACAATGCATTCCCGGATTTTATATGAAGGACACAAAATACGCGACTCACGAAATAACGCTCGTTTGGCTTCACCGTAAGTTTGTAAAACACGTTTGTAAAACACGTTTTATCTAAAGTAACAGAAAGTGAAAAACTCTATCTACACAATATTCCTTTCATGACAACCAAAAATATAAGTTACAAACAACAACCTAAAAATATCCCTAAACTGGAACTATCTACTACCCATCGGTTATCAATATTATCATACAGTCATTTCCTATTTATACGCCCCCAAAGACAATATGTGATGGGACCGCCCGCCGCCATGGGCAGTAATGGAATATTGGCCTTGATTCTTTGCGTCAGTGCCTCTCCCATGGGCCATTTCGCCGACCTGGCCAAGGCCTCGATGGACACACTGCCGATAAGTTCGGCTAACATAGGTCCATTTGATGAATCTCTGAACGCAAAAGAAGATTTCGTCTAGTTCTATTTTGTAATTAGTAATTCTATGAATATGGTTAAATTTAGTAACATAATATGAACTTTCGTTTACTTTCATTGTTTCTTCTTCTAATTCTATAGATATTATTTTCGTTGTTTTCTTTTTTCTTCTTTCCTTCGTTTTTTTTTCATTCTTCTTATTATTTTTCTCTTCTTTCTTATTTTTTCTTAATTTTCTTTAAATAAGTTTAAGTGCATCAAGATATTTCACCACCTTACTTACTTACTATGGTGGCTCAGTGACCCGAAGTGGGTCTTGGCCTCCGACAACAAAGCACGCCATTCATTTTTTTCCTGTGCCATATCAGTCCAGTTAGGCACCTCCAGCTCCTCGAGACCACACACATAATTTTAATTTCATATTATTAAATATCAGATGATCAATATTTGTGTGTGAACAGAATCAAGCAACAAAACAATTTGCCCAAATATCGACTTGTCTGACTGATTGTTCTATGAAGTCAAAAGGCAGAACAGGTTTTTATTCATACGTTACTTTGTTGTACAATCTAGAATTCTCTAAATAAGTAGGCACTTAATTTTTATATGACTTAACACTTCTTTGTCCTAGTCGAAGTATGAAAAGCTTATGATCTAACGGTGTATTATCGAGGAACGCAGAAATTCTCGACGAATGGCTCTCAGTTAAACACTTTATGTAATGTTAATTATCACTAATAGAGCTTTGATAATAATAGCCCTCGCTTCCACGTTTGTTGCATATTCCATTTCCTTTGTACTGTAAGTTCTGTAATCTTAGAAAACTTAATATACTAATTGCAATTTAGTGTCCATAAAATGTTATAACTTCTGACTATAATATAAATACTATTGCATAAAGGGAGTGAAGGGATAAGGAAAGGTCATGAGGAAACCTACAAGCTTCAGTTTCGAGTATAAGTGGTAACGGGCTTACTTGTCAAACTGGACAGAGTTTTAACCTAGTTTCAACACTATCTATTATGTCATATTTTAAATATATCTTACTATCTACTCGGGGAATATGTATGGTACACAATAAAAACACAGAAATATATAACTTTTTAATTTCAGCTAAACGAGACATTACAATATCGTTCTTGCATTAGCATAACATCGTATCGCCATTGTATCGAAAGTGACAGTAAATGACAAGGAACTCGAGAAGTAAATGACTTCTCTTTTGTCCATACTAATTATAATATACAAAGTGAATTGTTCTAAAGCATTTAATGATAAAGATACTCAACCTCCCAGTGTTCAGTGTGTCCCAAAATTAAGGTCGTCCTGTGTCTAAATCCAGCGACATTTAGACCAGTTGTAAACCAAACAACCGGTGGTTTTAATGCAAGGTCTTTTTGACAACTCACTGCTATTAGCTGGATTGATAGGAAAATACTGCAGCTTTTTAGGATTTAGTTTATTACATTAGCATATCATCATCATTCTAATACGTCCCACTGCAGGGTACAGGCCTACCCTCAAGGCGGGTGTACGGGCGTTAGTCCGCCACTCGTGCCCATAAGCATATATTTTCCGACTATGTGGTAGGTCTAACTGCTCTCGAACGGTGAAGGAAAAAATCGTGAAGAAACCTACGCTGAAGAAGAAATTCGATGCATATCGCTGCTTCAGAACGAATATACTGACAATATTTTGAAACGACCTATCCAACGACACCCCACACCATGGGATAAGCGAGAAAAAAAAAACTCATCCCCACTTCACGTTTAGGAGAGGTACCCTAAAAAAACTTTTTCATGATTTTATTTTACCACTTTGTCGGCGTGATTAATATGATAATTATGTGAAGTCAACCAATCCGCATGGGGAACGCGTGGAGGACTAACGTCCATACAACCTTCCCTGAGGGTAGGCCTGTCTCCTGCAGCGGGTCGTATAAAAGGCTGATGATGATGAATAATATGTTCAGAATATCCACAGTTCATGAGTAGTGCCCAAATTCTGTTGACAAAGAGATAACGTCTATCAAAACGAGTTTTACGAGCATGTGAGTTTGCGAATTTACTCAGCGAAGTCTAAAGTTTGTCTAAACAGAATATGATGGATTATTTAACAGCCCGACAAGTGTGACGTGTTTATGTCGATGTTTACAAAAGGCTTCAAGGAAATTTCCTACAGGCAAAGAAAATATACACTATGCTACAGGGTACTCCGATAAAGGTTTTCAATTTGTTTAAAACTGTTACCCGAGAATTCGTCTGCGAGATTTTTTTAAATCTGTCTACAAAATTTCAAAACTTTCTTTGGAAACGTAACAGGCAGATAAACAGTATTTAAAATAATATTAGTATAGACAAGTTTTTGCTTTTGCCCAAACGAAAAAGAATGCAAACAAACAAATAAACAGACAACAAACCTGTGATTTGGAGTCAAGGATACCATATCGTAACCTTTTATTTTTATATTTTTAATGTACAGTCACACTTCTGTTGTCATTTTATAATAGTATTTAAGCAAAGCATTAAGTGATCTCTGGTGATACCTACTTGGGTAAACCACTGCTATAATCTGTGGTGTTCCTTGGGAAAATTATTGGAAAACCGCATCTTGAATTTCCGTCTGTTTGCCACAGATTGTAAATGGGTAAATACGTCAAGTCAGGACCGTAATTAGTTCAGAATCTCTTCTACAGCCAATAATAAATTATGGTTTACACACGAACGTATTCTGTAAGTAGTAATCACGGAACATAACGTATACAGAAGGGTTCAACTTTATATGCTGACGGTTTTTTAAAAGGATGATCAAACGTATTTTAGTAGGTACTCGGTGATCAGTCAAACCGTCATACTGAAAAACTTTCTCTATGGCACCAACCAATATCGAAATCTCGAAAAAGAACATCAGTTGTCCCATATATTTGGGTCGAGTAGGATTGCAGTTTTGTATGGAAAAGCTGATGTTTTGTCGTTATTTCGAAGTTGGTCCTGTACAGGGTGTAACAAAAGACCCTAGTAATACTTAAGGGCGTGCTTCAGACCATCAAACTGAACAACTTTCACAATGGAGCCAACATCGATATCGCGAAATAAAAATCTACTGTTTCATACAAACTGCAATACCGAATCGACTCAAATGTATGGGACCGCAGATTTTTTTTATTTTTTCTCGATGTTGGCTCCATAGTGAAAGTTGTTCAGTTTGATGGTCTGAAGCACCTCCTTAAGTATTACTAGGGTTTTTTGTTACACCCTGTATAGAAAATTGTTCAGTTTGATGCTCTGTTATTCCCTTTAAAGAGCCTACAGAATATTAAGGAAGACCCTATACAGGGTCTGTTCTGAGGTTTCAGAATATCTCTGACTACCCCCTCGGGGAATATAGTCGTGAGCATATGCATGCATGCTATACTCACAGGGTCCAACTTCATAAGCTGACAGTTTTTTTAAGAGGATGATCAGACCATCAAACTGAGCAACTTTCTCTATGGGTCCAAAAAAAATCTGCTGTCCCATACATTTGGCTCGAGTAGGTTTGCAGTTTTGTATGGAACAGCAATTTTTTTTTTAAATATGTCAGCATTTAAGATGGACCCTATTTACTATACTGACGTTGGTCAGAAACGTAGCTATAACTCTATTTTTATGCGTATAGATGTAGCAACTTTAACTTGTAGAGTAATTAGGGCTTCAGAATGTAATTACAAGCCGAGTGGTGACAGTAAGCCTAGCCTAGGCCTTTAGGCCTTTGGCCAACAACATTACCTAACCTCTTAATTAAAAGCTTCGTTCTTCAATCGAGAAAAGTTATCGTGAAGTCCATTCTGATACGGGCACTACACGTCAGTTTATAAATGAACACGATTTAACCAAATAAAAGATAACTAATGGCAATTTATCGTTTACATTGCCAAGGTAGCAATTATCATTACGGCCGCATTATTCAATTTTCATACGCCTTATTGCCAAAACGCTCTTTTATTTCCGAGTATACGAACGTGAACGATTCGTTATGATTGCCATATAATTCGATACGTGCCCCGCATCGGAACTTCACCACAAGGTCCTAAAACAACTTTAGCGTTACCTTTAATCAAATTAAACTCTCCCTTATAACGTTGTGGATTCGTTTGAGTTTGCAGTGTCATTCATGTTAGTGTGTGCATTATTTTTTTTTGTCATTGTGTATAAGGATAAACAGGAAGGATTCTATTGGTGTGCCCTTGATCTTATGAACTGCTGTGTTATCAAATGTGGTGATTCATCGTGTAATGTAAAGGTGCTATAGGTAGGTTGTTGATAGAGCACGATTTTTTCTTGTTATCTGTAATTATTATGTGGGATTGTTGCTTATGAGGAATGTGAAAAATAAATATTGCGCATGTGTAAATTAGCATGAGTCTAAAATTGTGTATGTTAGCTTATTGGCGTTCCAGACGGCACAATTTGGTTGTGGTCCAATGCCATTGCAAATTGACCACCTTAGAAAGCGAATTAGAAAAAAAAATTATTCGAGATTTCGCAAACCAAAAGGACCAATTTAAGTTAATGTTGAATTTGTCTAGTCTGGAACACCTATAAAGCAAATGTACAAAAGAACTTTATTAATATTTTTTATAAAATTTTGAATATTAACTAAAAAACTTCAAACCCAATAATTTATCAAGTAGATATAATATCAAAATATTTATTAAGCACAAAAACACATTAAAAAAAACAGAAGACCAGTGAATAAAAATAAAAAAAAACCATACTAAACTAAAACAAAACAAGTTCCTAGGAGGCTGGCCGCATGGCGATAAGTAAAAGTAGTAGTATAAGTTTTATACATGTACTCAAGTTATTTTATAATTAAGATTTATTAAAAAAAAAATTATGTACTTACACAAAAACATAATATAAAAGATAGCCGAACATGTAACTGTCAACAAATAACGTATCTCCAATTGCGTCCGTCTTCGTAATAAATATAATACTTACTTAGTTATTAACTTTTTCAGTCACTGCTGTAGGTACGTGAGAAAATATACGACCATGAATAGGTTTAAAAAGGAACGAAGAGGTTAAGAATTGTGTACCGGAAAACGCTTAGCGTCCATTTCAATGAGTGTTTATTTTCTTGACATGCTGTTAAAAAAAAACTCTGCGTAAACACATTATCATTTCAACCTTTTGTATGCAAATAGAAGATGATGGAATGGGTTTAGTTTAGTTTACGTAATAATGTTATACAGGGTTACTTCGGAGACAGTGCGCATTTTTCTTCCATGCAATCAGTATCGTTAATGTATTCTACATTAGAGGAAAAAAAAAATGTTTTCTTGTTTATTATTTTTTTCAATTCATCCATCTGAAAATTAATGTAGCGTTGCTACACTACACTCGTGAGTCAAAAGGGTAGGTAGATGCGAAGGTAGCGCGGGGCGTACGCACCCCGTGGCCTCTCTCGAGGGTGAGTCACTGATCGCAACCCCTCCGCAGAGTGCGCACGCGTCTTGTTTATGCTCGACTTTTAATATTTTTGTATGAGACATGGTAAAATAAAAAAATACGGGTCTTTTTATTTTGAATGAGCTTCATATAATACGTAAAATTTTCGCACTGTCTCCGAAGTAACCCTGTATACAGTTATGGTTATGACTTTTTTTAAATGATACATTGTCATGAACATGATATATCGCGCACTTAAACGGCTTAAACCGAATTAGGTACCTAAGTAGCAAAAACGATTAGTAATTTTCCAATTAAGTACCCATACATAAATATTTCACACGTTGCAGAGGTATGTCAAAGCATATAATTAATATCATAAGATAGGTATGTCCTTGCAACGTTTTTAGCTAAAAACTAACTATAATAGGTACGTTAATAAGACTTAGCGACATCGAGTCAAGGTGATTCGAGCTGGAAACGCATTTCATAAATGCATAGAGATTTGTAATTTTGCTGTATCACTGTAAGAAGAGTAAATAAATGACAAAGTTTCCATAAACATAACAAAAATATCATTTATTTGCACACCAAAACAAAATACGCAAAAATGCAACATGTATGGTAAACATCATCATCAGCCTATAAATACGTCCTAATGCAGGGCAGCCCTACCCTCAAGTGTATGGGCGTTAGTAGTTCACCACGCGTGCTTAATGCGGATTGGTAGAATTCACACAGACAACGGAATTTCTTCTTCAGCGTATGCAGGTTTCCTCACGATGTTTTCCTTTACAGTTTGAGAGAATTCGGTATTATGTGTATGCCTAAGTTAGAAAAACTCATACCTACAGTACTAGCTACAGTAGCATGTCGTCTCATGATTGTGTGTCCATACCTCTCCGCAACGCACCACCGACTCTCTTTGCATACTGTCCCTGTAAAGAAAATAAAGTAGAGGCTTTAAAAAAACGACAGTCGAGAAAATACTTAGCTAAAACTTAAAATTCTAACACATTGAATAATTGAGAACCTAAAAAACACTTAAGTGATAAATTAATTACCATGTATAAAAAACCGGTCTTTATTCTTGTATTTTTTGTAATCCTTCATCTATTCATAAAGACAAGAAAGACACTATTAAAAGACCCTATTATAAGGCCATTACAAGCGCATTGATGTGAATCAAAAAGCATTATAGTCTGGTATCAAATGTACCGCATATTAATGTAACAGTCGCGTCGCTTAGTATTACTTACAAGAATCTGACATATTTATTGAGTTTTGCAATCCATTCCAGTCTTATTATGAGTTAAGGCGTTTTTCCACTAACCGATAACTGCACGTTCTACCTTCTGTGGCGTTGCGTTCGCCGAGAGATTTGCGCATGCGCATAGCGTCAGTATTTTGAGACCTAGCAAATTTATCCAACTATTTTAAATAAGTAATAATTGCCCTATAATTTTAAGCTGAGAGACGCGTAGTACTAGAAAGCTGTAATTTGGCATGGATATACTTACATATCAATCACGCCGACAAAGTGGTAAAATAAAATTTTGAAAAAAAAAATTGTGGGGTATCGTTGGATAGGTTTTTTAAAATATTGTGGGTTTTTCGATTTAGGGATCCGTTAGTGAAATATTAAGCTTTAAAGTGAACATTTTTGTTAGAGTCAAGTGTCCTCCCCCTTGCCAGCTAAACGGTTGTTTCTGGATATGTGAATAAATACATGGCAGTAGTATATATAACGAAATTTAAAGGAAAACTATGACCGCTAAGTAGGCTTTACAAGTTTATGAGTAAAATTCGATCAACTTATAAAATGTAGCTTTTAGACTTTTTAGCCGTTAAACCCTAAGGTTAAACCGTAGTATTTAACAAAAACCTTCTAAGTTCATAATTATATGCGTGGTCCGACACGCACTTGGCCAGTTATTTCTTCTTCTTGTAGTGCCATCTCCTATCGGAGGTTGGCTGTCATTAGTGCTATTGTGTGCTGTCATTATTGGACCCTGGAGACTGCAGCCCTGAATAGTGAGGTCGAGTTCATGTTGAACCATTCACACAGGTTCTTAAGCCAGGACGTCCTTCTTCTACCAGGCATTCGTCTTCCCAAAATTTTCCCCTGTATTAATAATCTGGTGAAATTTGTATTTTTCGCTTCTCATAATGTGACCGTACTGAAGTTTCCAAGTTTTTATGGTTTTCAGGATTTCTACCTCTCTTGTTAATTCTCTGCAGGACCGCCTCAATTTTTTTTTTTGTGAAAATAATATAGGGCAATACAGTGGAGCAAAAGCTGCTAAGTGTGTACATTATTTTAAATGCCTGAGAAATACTACTGATTAAAAGTAGTTTGAATATGTCACAAAGTTTCTAAAGACTGGTTTTTTAAATCACAGCAAGCTGATGCAAATTATGAATTACGTTAAAATGTCACGACAAGAGTAAGGGTGAACGGTATTTCAATTTCAAAGTCACCTGAAAAGTGAAAGATGACGTGATGATGTCGATGATGAGTGGATGACGATAATATGATTATTCATTGGCTGGTGCATGTCTTTGGAGAGGTGACCTTTTTAGTCCTTGCTTCAGAGTTGGTGCCAGATAGCAGCGTTAGATGGTGGTGTAAGGTGTACCTATTTTTATGCCTTCACTTAAACCCCACTGGTCTCGCTAATGTGGAGTATTACCAACTTCCTTTTATACTCTATGAAAGAAGTCCTGCACTTTGCAGTGAGACGTAATAGGTTAGTGATGATCTAAGAAAATACATAGGTACATAAACACATAAACTCACCACCGTCTTCAAATCACTTTAGGGGTTTATATCGCGATTATTGAGACTAAGGAGTTTAAAGTGTTGCCTATTTTAGAAAATATGGTCTAGGATAGCATAGCGTTGTCCCGTTTTAGGCTGCCTGTCCATTGACGAGAGCTGGCTGGCGGAGCGGGGAAGCGGAGTTTTATAGGTAACCAATCAGGATTGCATAAAATCTCGGCCGAGCTCCTGATTGGTTAATATTTTCCTCGCTACTCCGCTCCGCCAGCCAGCTCGCGTCAGCTGGACAGGCAGACTTAGTCGTGTCGTTGAAATTCCATTGCCGTCTGTCTTTAACGAGTTGTGAATTTTGTTAGAATCTTGACATTTTACTGTCATTGGGTTGGGTATAGGTATAAATAAATTACTATAATTTGAAGACTGTTAATTATTCATACACGTCAATCAAACATAGTTTTAAAAGTCAATTTTACGACAAGACTTGAATACATATTATGATTCTTAATATAATTCTGTTTCAATTCTCTTCGCAAATATTCAATCAGTGAAGAATATGCTATTCGAAAAATACTCTTACGTTATTAACTTAAAGATCAAAGCTGCATTAATGTTGCGGTGATATAAAGGATGGGTTTAAAAATGGATTACCTATATAAAATCTTCATTATAAGTCAAAAAGCGTTTTATCTATAAATAATTACACGAGTTGTGTTGACTTCTAAAGCAACTGTTCTGTTTTTTACTAATTTGAATCAATCCAATGAATTTTTAACAATCCCGATTTACGTTGGAGACAAAAGTATTAAAAATTCTCTTAATGTACTTACCTACATTAATAATATTATAATTTTCACAATCTTGCTTCGTACGCCAAAAAAACAATTACGATCCCATTTTTAGGTAAGAATTGAGAACATTATTTTTATTTGAACACTTCATTATAAATTTAAATTCATTCATTCATTAACACTAACAAAATTTTAATATACAAACGTCCCATAATATTTTACTTTATCTTTTTCAATAATTTGCCATAATATACCTAGCACATTACTCAGTGAAAATTTCTACCTATTGCGGTTCAAAAGATAACGTCGCGACGTAGGCTTGGTCTTCTTCATATATTATAATATTCTTATCTTATACTTTCTTATCTTATTGTCACTCTTTGGGTACTGAACCCTAAAAACTAAATTCAAGAAAATCTTTTATTAGCAATAGTTTTAAGTATTTAAAGATTTTTCCGCTAATAAATACGGACATACTCGTATAAGTAGTTTGTTATTTATTAACGTCCATTATTTACTATTTTTTAGACAGTTCAATAGACAATGCTAATATTTGTTCTCTTAGCAAACTCGACTCGGGTTAAATCCCGTGCACAACCATAATAATTCATAATATAATGCATAAACATAAAGGCTGTAAACAATAGAACCTTAGCCTTGAACCGAAACGATCAATGATCACGATTGGTTATCGACTACGTACGCGACTTTGTTGTATTGACAGGTGATTAGTAAATAACTTGTGTTGTGACTGTAGTGTAGAGGTGTCAGAAGTTAATACGTCGGTCGTCCCACAGATTTTGGAGGTTGCGCAATTGCGCACCTGTAGCCTAGTCAATTTATGGAGTTTCGTTACGAGGGGTGGGGAGTAATTATCAATGGGACTTTTAAACTGTACCCGGCGCAGCTGCCGGCACCATTTAGTGTCAAAAAGACTTTTTTTATTTTGGTTCAAATTGGCTCTTAAACACTATACCGAAAAAAAAAATTATTTAGTCTCGGCTCAAACCGTAAAATGACTGAGCTACTGGGCTTCCTATTCCTACAAATATGCGCCTTGTTACTCTGGTTCACAAAATGTGAGTATTTACCTATTGACGACCCGTTTGGTGCAATGGTAACGAACGACGCAGGACTGCCAAAACAGAGTTCAGGGAATAGATACTATTTCTTATACTGTGTTCGGGGTGTCGAAACCCGGTTTGGTCAAATTGAAGTTAATATGTCTGTGCCGTTATTGTTGATTTGATTTCCATAATAAAAAGTCAAGTAGCTTGTACTTGGGATCATTAGTTGTATATTGCTGTGAGCGTTATTTATATTTGACCAAGAAGTTTCGCTTACTATTAGTAGACTGAACGTTAGCGTAACCGCGTATAAAATAGCGATATAGCGTTGGAGATATATAATTTAAATACAATTTGAGCTTCAGGGATGGGCTCATTTGCTCAGCCATGGTATAAAGATATACAGGGTGAAATTGATATCATTGGCATCCTTTTAAACTAAGAGTCTACCTATCAAACTGAACAACTTTTACTATGAGAGCAAACCGATCGGAGCAACTAAAAAATCAACTGTTCCATACTAAACTGCAATGCGTACTCGACTAAAATGTATGCAACAGCAGTTTTTTTTGCTCCGATCGGTTTACTCCTATAGCAAAAATTTTTCAGTTTGATGGGTCTTTGTGTAAAAGGATGCCAATGATATCAATTTCACCCTGTAGTTAAGTCCATAAAGGACAGCAATAACGTAGCGATCTTCTTTTTAACACGCTTATATTATTTACCTAGAGTAAATTTGCTACATGCATCTCTTTTTTTGTTGTTGAGTGAATACGACAAAACACGTATAGACTTCAATCTTTTCCCTCTACGAAAAAGATAGGTTCCTCAATGTCTGAATACATTTACTATCATTACTCGTTGGACCAGAAGTGCGATTTTTGAACATCATAAGAGGGAATCGGCAGTAGAAATATGCATAATCGCCGTAGTAATTTTGACATTTTCTACTGCCGAGTCGCTCGTATGATGTTCAAAAATCGCACTTCAGATAGGGTCTTAGGCCTCGTTCAAGGAGACGATGCACTTCACGCGACACTTCACGCGGCACGTCACGCGGCACTTCAAGCGTATTCTCCGTTCATGGTTCCGTCCGCGACAGCTGCCGCTACACGCGCCGCGGCAGCTGCCGCTACACACGCCGCGGCAGCTGCCGCTACACACGCCGCGGCAGCCGCCGCTACACTCGCCGCGTCGCCCGCCGCGGCTACCGCAGCTTTTTTTGCATCCTGTCAGTCTTTATACAACGTGTTAATGAATTAACGCAAAACCTCATACACCCCAACTGATTTATAACAAAATAATTAGATAGAAACAATAATTTCATTATTTTGATAGTAAAATTAAAAGTTATTCGCATTTTAAGTTTTGAGGCAAAAATGATTTGTTATCATTTCAGCAATGAATGAAAGCGCTAACGTACTCATGGATACATTTTAATAATCTTGTTTTGGTAGTAAGTCGGGTGAGTGTGCCTGTGCGGAGGGTTGGCGTTGGGTTCATTAAATTTAAAATTTTAGACACGAATGAAAAAATTAATATTTTGAAAAAAATTACCTATGTTGAAACCATGATAATTCGATTCTGCTCTCGATTCTAAACAAACTACTTTCTAGTTTTGCGTTAATTCATTAACACGTTGTATAAGCTACTTGGTATTATCCGTAGGTATTCATTTTAAACCGCCCGTTTCGTTTTAAACCGGTTTAAAACCGCCCGTTTACAACTATAGCCGTGTTGCCCGCCGCTGCACCCGCCGCGTCAGCTGCCGCGTCAGCCGCCGCGTCAGCTGCCGCGTCAGCTGCCGCGTCAGCCGCCGCGTCTGAAGCCGCGTCACCTGCCGCGGCTGCCGCCACATGCGACGCCTCAAATCAAACAAAAGCATGCAAAAACGCTTCTCCGTGAACGCTCTCATACATCTTCATATGTTTGTTTTTCCGGCAGGCCGCGCCGCGTGAAGTGACGCGTGAAGTGCATCGTCTCCTTGAACGAGGCCTTACTTTTCGTGTCACGGTGCTAAAAATTGTTGCGCAATATATGTAACAGCCCTAAAATTTAGCACACGACAATTTATTAGATTTGCATTAATAACAGTAATGTGTAGTAAAAAACGGTGATACTTACCTTTGTCAAATGCTTTAGTCAAAATCTCGTGTCACTAAAAACAAGTAACCAGATTTGTCAATCAAAAGATAATTTGAATTTGGTACAAATGATAAAATTAAAAAAATTAAAGCATAATACCTCCGCATTATAAAAGTGATAAACACTGGATTATGGTAGGTACTTCCAATGTTTTTAACCTTTTCGGAAACAAAACCTCGTTTTCAAATTACGTAAGAAAGTACTTCTTAAATTCCCCAGTCAAATTATAAATTATACAATAAAATACATTTGTGACATGAGATTTTATTAAATTTATTTTTACGATTTTTTGTCAAAATTTATTACAATAGGTAGCTTTATTTTTATTTTTTTGTGACACAACCTTTACAAGGTTTTTAAATTAAAAATAATGTCATTTTTTTGTCTTAAAAATGTCAGCTTGCAGGAAAATATATTTCCTCAAGTAAAAAAATTGTCATTGTTTGTAATTTTACTGACATCATTTCATCTTCGTAATCTTTGAATTGTGTTTCGAATTGGGATGTAGGTAATTATTTGTATCTGTATGTTTTTCCTGGTACCTAATAGAGATCTAAATAGCGTCTATTTTAAACAAATTTTGAATGTGTTCAACTGGCTTGGAATATAATATAATATAAAGTATCTGGGTATCAAAGTTTAATAACCATTTAATTAGTGCCTAGGTCGTAAAATATATTATCTAAATTTTATTCCATATTTTATTTACTTGTTTCACTCTCGTGGCAACTGTTAAAAGTAAAGCTTGCTACTGCTGCACACCTTTTCAGTCATAGACTTGTCAGCTCCAAGTCTCCAACCTACCTACCGGGGTCTGTCACACTAGACAAAGACATAGTCTGGGTACATTGCTAGTGAAATATCGGATTGCGCTGCGCTCTCATCTCGCTGACAAATCAAAGGTGTGTAAAAGCTCAAAGTAATGGTAGGTAGTTAGGTAAAGCACAATTTCTGACTTCTTCAAAAGGGACACGGAGTTTTTTATGTGATACAATACTATCGTCATCCTTATACGAACAAAATAGTGTATCTTGCATATACAGGGTGAAATTGATATCATTATCATCCTGTTAAACTAAGAGTCTACCCATCAAACTGAACAACTTTTACTATGGGAGTAATGGGAGCAAACCGATCGGAGCAAAAAAAAAGTCAGCTCCGATCGTTTTGCTCCCATAGTAAAAGTTGTTCAGTTTGATGGGTAGATTCTTAGTTTAAAAGGATGCTAGCTAATGATATCAATTCCACCCTGTAGATATTATTCCATTGAATATTAATGACGTTATTTGATATTACAAATCATCGTAAACACCTGCCATGTACCAATGAGTTTTTCTAACTTATGTACGTAAAACCGACTGCTCTCAAACGGTGAAGGAAAACATCGTGAGGAAACCTGCATACACTGAAGAAGAAATTCTGATGTGTATGTGAAGTCTACCAACCCGCATTGGGCACGCGTGGTGGACTAATGCCCATACACCCTCCTTGAGGGTAGGCCTGTGCCCTGCAGTGGGACGTTTATAGGCTGATGATGATGATGATGATCGTAAACACCTGCATTTTGATCCAATTAGAAGAGATAATTCTTTCTATTTTCTTTCATAAATGCTTAAAAAAATGATCTTTATTTAGCTTGACGTCACATTCAAGAACAATGTGGTGTGAGAAATATACGCCATTACAATTTTAGACATGGTAATAAGGGTCAAAGACCTGGCTTGGTTGGCAGTTTGCCTAGCTGATAGATAAACGGATCAGTCAGGTTTCAAATACGACTGCTATCGGTGGCATACATAATGTATTCAGAAACGTATTATGTCAAGTAAATGTTTTGATTATCGACAGCGTCACAATTTGCCTTCACAGTAGTCTTCAAGTAGGGTAGCTACTTTGTGATTTAGATTTAAATTATGACAGATACACAAACCAATTATTTCGCGGTCACTGTCATTGAAGCAAATTCCTTAGACATTCAGCTTCTTATGACATTTAACTCTGGGATTCCTTAATCTGACGGTTCAACGAACAAACTTTATCGTGCACTGACTGCATCGAAGAAAACAGGTTTCTCAGGCAAAAAGCATCAATGCGTGCCAAGCTTTATAATTTCGGTGCTCCCTCGTATTTTTGCTTTGCCATTCCCGTGGGAATGACAGGACTCCGTAGCTTTGTTCAGAATAATTGTTGAGAATAATGATACTCGTAAATAAACTACGGCTAAGTAGCGAATTTTACAATCAAAACTTCCTTAACGTCGATTTTCCCTGGAGAAATAGAGACGTTAGTAACACATTATGTGACAATAACTACCTATTCTATTTATAGTTAGTAAAAACATTTCCTATTGAGTTTACTATATAGGTACATCCAACAATTACTTAATTCTTAGAAACTACGTCACAAAAAACCACAAGTCTGTTGTGGCTGTATCAACTTGTGGCTTATAAACAAAGATAATAACATATGCAATGAAGTATTTTATCTCCAACTCAGTCATTCAACGAAGTAGCTTTAAGCAACTAGTATAATGCAAAATTTCTTAAAAAATTCGAATCGGCGGCCATCCTCTCGGAAACCGGCCCGACATCAACAACCCAAACCACATTTTTGCAAACAAAAAACTCAATATAAGTTTGACTCTACGACTCGGGAGGATAACAAAAAACTATGCTAATATTAGTACGGTAGTTGGTTACTAATTGTACTGAGTATACGTGAATTTATTAAAGTGTGATATTAGTATAGGAAAGACAGAACTATTTTTTGTTAAAGTTACAGGAAAAAAACAAAAGAGCAACTTTTCTGAAACTTGGACGTTTAGACGTAGAGGTGATAAAGAAAGAACAAAAAAAAAACAAACAAAAATTGTGGGTAGTGAAGCCATCGGCATCGTCATTCAATATAGGTACGCCATTGAAGCATTAAAATTGTTTGCCATCTCTATTTATATTTATACAAGGTGTTACAAAAATACAAATAAACATTTTAAGAATGGTTTAGTTTAGACCATTAAACTGAAACACTTTTATTATGGAACCAACATCGAAATCGTGGAAAAAAAATACGCAAGAGACTTTATAAATAAACAAAACACATATTTGTGATGTGATAGCAAAAGTAAAGGCGACTAATGTCTAAAATTAATAATTACAGGGTTTAAAAATGTCAAATGTCGAAGTCGAGATAATATAATAAAGACGAGGTATAATAATGTCAAAGTGTCATAAAGTTGGAGTATAGTAATGTCAAAATATAATTCAAGTATAAACTAAAGAAGGTAGTAGGTATGTCTATGCAAAAATCGATAATAAAACTTATTTATAAAAATACTACCATGTGTATTGTCAAAAGTTCAGGTACCAGAGTTCATAATATGTTATGCTAAAGATAAAATCAAATAATTAATCATTTTTAAAGTACTTCATGCAGAATATAGTACTTTGTACCATATTCATCATTACTCATACTCATAGTACCTACGAGTAGGTAACCAGTAACCACCATTAGATAAACAAGCCTTTTTTTTTGCAAAAAGGAAACTGCGTACCTATAACATAATAATATTATTCGTATTTTACACATATTCAGGGATGATTGAATATTCTAATAAACGATGTTCTAATCACTTTGCAATCCAGATACTATTAAATTATGCTGAAGTCGGTATCGCGCTAAATTTGAGTTATTTACTATGAGATTAACAGCCTTAAACGTCTGAGCGATCTGTCAAACAGCTGTCATGAGCTGTCAAATGATTAGCGTGTTACCGAATGTGTTAAAAATTGTAATTAGCATGCGGTACAATAACGTTTCAGTGCAGATTTATTTAACGCGATCTGTTAATTAAAATAAAAAATGTATTTATTACACAAAAACACGTTTAGTCACATTGTGGCTCGTTGGACCTCAACACGCCACTGGGTCAGTTCAAGATATACCAACACGCCCTCCCAGTACAGTTTGGTGAGCTATGGTCCGTTAGTATCATAGTATGTTTGTTACAGGTAAAGAAGTTTGGCGGAAGGCCATGTAATTTGAGACCCATACTTAGAGGTCCCATACATGAATGAGTGAAACAAAACTAACAAAAAAGTAAATTGGTTGTAACCTGTAGAAGTTGGGGGAAAGGTATTTCTCCTTATGATACCTTTTGTATCAAGAGTTTAAAACTCACAATCTTTCTTATTAGATACCCCACTCAATCTTTTACGCATTCATTGTGTGTATTTTAATGAAAATTCACGATAACCGTATATTATTATAAAACGAAATCACACACACACAGACTATCAGTTCAACCAAGCCAAATACGTACCGTTACGACAAAAAAATACCTCGGTGATAATATGAGATGAAAATAGCTGCCGTGGTTGCGTTTTGTTACTGCTTTTTGGATGATTTGTCTATTTTACTAGTAATTTCTACTTTTCAATCCGGACTTCTGGAGATGTGGAAGTTTTTCAAAAAATGCCTAAATTTTTCTGTTTATAATAATTATGACCGCCATTCTGAATGGCTTTTAGTTTTCGTAAAAAATGCCTTGGGCCAAATCTGCCATTCTTCTTTAGCATAATATTTATAATTATGATTAATTACATGGTAGGTATTTATATTATAAGTAAGTTTAACATAGTATTTAGGTGTAAGTAAGTGACTAGTAATTCAATGATTCTATGGTTTCCAGGTGATCATAGAACATCAATGAGCTATCAATAAGTTTACTGTTAAAATGTGTAGCAAAAGGTGATTTTAAAATGGCAAATCGATTATTAAAATCGAACGAATAATGCGGGGCTAATTACATATTTGAGATGAATGGAGATTATAGAATTGATAAGAAAAATAACTTTAAATATTTTAATTGTTTCGATTACGCTGCAGTTTTAGGTTTGCAAAAAAAAATCAAGTTCCGTATTGATTGATTTGGTATAGTAACAAGTTTTTGTACTACAATATACAGGATGACATTAAAATTGGCACCCAAAGAAAGGCTCTACACATCAAGTTGAATTACCTATAAACAACTTTAAAAAATTCTTGGAACAAACATAAAAAAATTCGCAAATAAAAAACTTGTCCATACATTTGAGTCAATCGATTTTTTTTATGGTACAGCAGATTTTCTCTTTGTTGTTTTAGGTTTGCTCCCTTGACAAAATGTTTTCAATTTGATGTCTTTATTTAAATTGATGCTACCGTACCGACTTCAACGAATTATTATATACTATTATTTGTTCACTTGCTAAAGTCTTGCCATTATATCGAATGCGAAATTTTTAGCGATTATTTGTAATTTTATATCTTAATTAAAATGTTCATTTTGTTTTGGTGTGAAATAAAGTCTACTTGAATTGAAAAACCCCTTTAGAGATTGAATTTCGAAAAATCGTTTATTATTATTTAGGCACTCCTACATCCTCTATAGAATTTATATTCCAAGTTTCATGTTTTTCCGTTGCGTTCTCTCAGTTAGTTAGTCACGGAACTGTTTTATAAGTCGACATTCAGCTACTATATAAAAATACAATCTATCAATAACTCGGACACATTTAATACAATGTTGACACTCCATAAGTAAACCGTAATTGGCACTACATTGTCTTAATCTGATAAAGAAGTACCTACAGTCAATCTGTCTCTTTTACTCAGGAAAATCAGAAGTCACCTTGGTTTACCTATGGAAAACTCGAACTTGCACAAGAGCACATCATCAATTATATTACATATTCACACGAGGAAAAATATATAATGATGAAATCAACAGTCATTAAAGTATTTCCAAAGAGCATTCCCGATCACGCATCAATGTATGACAATACACTAATAAAATTTACACTACAAGACATAGCGTTATAGAAATTATAATAAATCTACAATAAACTATTCAATCTGACCTTTAGTTGACCGGTGCAAAAACCTCAAACGTTTTGACCGCTGAAGCACATAAATAAGTCGGCAATCAAATAAAGAAGTTGTGCTTCTTAAATAATAGCGGGTATTCCACTTTGGCATTGAAACTTAAGAACTCTTAACACGCAAGGTGGCGTTTCCAACTTATCCAGGACAGCTGTATTACTAGCTAGTAGTTGCTTAACTACCCTTTTGATTATAATTAGTAAGTACTTCATAATCTTTCAAGATCTAAATCTAAAACCTTATTGAAGTTCTGCAGTCGCAAATAAAATAACTGAACATCAAAAGTTAATTTAGTCTTATCTTTATTATTCTATAGTTTAATTTTATATAATTTTTGGAAGCAAGTTTCCCATTAGTTGACTTGACGCTCTGTAAGACTTTATTTACTACTGTAGTTACAGCGCCAAACTATGGCAGAATTATAATATAGTTCTCAACACAGCTCAAAGTCAATAAATAAATGGGAGTAAAACTACTGTAGTATAAACTCATGGTAGGCTTAGAGGCTTACTGATTTTCCAGCGGTCAGCCTAAACTGCATGACAGTGAGAGATGAGAGACATTAAATAACTATTTATTTTATGACCATAGACTAGTAAGTACTAAAAAGAATTAAGCCCAGAAGTGCGATTTTTGAAAATCATACGAGCGACTTGGCAGTATAAAATGTCAAAATTACTATGGAGATTATGCATCTTTCTACTGCCAAGTCGCTCGTATGATTTTCAAAAATCGCACTTCAGATTCATTCATTGATTCGAATACATTTCTGAGCTTTATGTTAATGAGCAAAGCTCCTAGAACATGCTAGTAACAATTCTACTTGTTCAAAAGTATATCCATCTTATCGATTGCGTCTCATGTTTAAGACGTAGCGTAGGTATGAGAGCATACAATCATTTGCAATTTTTGTGTGGATTAGACAAACCCTACACGTATATCACGCAGTAAATTTAGCACTTGCTAATAAAAAGATATATTTAACAAGCGCGGATGCATCTAACAGTTTCATGAATAAAGCGAAGGGGAAGAGCATCATTACGTCCAATTTATTTATGGTCTGTACTCCACGTGTGAATAAAGGTGTAATGGACGCCAAGCATTGCGCTTTGCAAACACAAATTCAAACAATTTACAAGATGAATAGTTGTTCAACTTTTCTGTCTTACTACTGGATAAATGTTACCACGAAACTCTTCCACGTACCTATCTATTGTAGAAGCTTGAAGCCCACTTCAGCCCACTTATCTTTTCTGAAGCTACGTCTACGATGTTTATAAATGATGTCGGCAACTACTCGTCACACCATAAAGAAGTTCTAACTAAGTCATAAGAGTCATAACACAAAAAGCTTTATTTGTTTCAATCGGTCATATTGATTTTTTTTCTATTAAGTCACGTCTTAGTTTTAAAGTGTATCCGTCTGCTACGTTTTTAACCGCTGAAACAATTTTGTTTTTTGATGATATTTGGTACAAAGATAGCTTTAATGCCGAGGAAGTAGGTACATAGACATACAAATTCTAAGCGAAGGAAATCGCAGGTAATACAACTAGTTCAGACCGAGAACCTGAGCAACCGTCAGATTTATTTTACTAAACTAGTTCGTCCGCTCTCTTCCCAATCAGTTTCGCAAATTTAATTTTATCTAAAAACAGTAGATCTTATCAACTCAGAGGACTTAATTTATGGACTCCATAGCATAAGAATATAAGATAAGGTTGGTAAAACTAGGAAAACCACTTTTTATTTCGACTTTTCAAGCTGCTAGACGCGATATTGGTATATTGATATCTTAAAAAAAGTCCATAATACACAGTCTCACACTTATTTACGTCCAGTCTAAACTAACGAACCTACCTATCTTTAAAATCAAATTCAAAAAGGAGAAAAATCTGTGATAATGAGTATCATCATCCTAAAAATCTATTTTTATCTTAATTCTAAATTATTTAATGAATTATATTTCACGAAAAAATTAATTGGTAATGATAATGAATGGCATAGATAAAATCTGCGCGTGATTAATCGCGCCTTTTTGTCAAGCCACGTGTAGGCTGTAGTGTAGGTAATATAGGTAACATTATTGTTAACTAATAATTATAATCCTAACCTGAGTATTTGTTTAGCAAATAAATAACAGTTTATAACTATAAAGAACAATGCGGGGTAGAAAAAAATTGTGTTTCTTATTACATACCACGATTTTGTTTTTGGGTTACTGTTTTCCGCCTTCTTTATGACGAATTTTGAATCAGGTGAAAAATTATGAATTAATTGAGGCGGAGTATACAGGCTGACAGTCAGAATGGACGAAATTGTAAGCAGTTCTTTGTTTGACTCTTTTAATATGGAACTCTCAAAATATAATACGGTAGCAGTCAAAAACTTACTAAATAAAAATGGTATACTTGCCAAACATCCATCATAATAATAAATACAAAGGATGTGAACCATTACTGCTAAATGTTCACGAAAATTACGCGAGTGAACTCTACGCCATAAGTAGTACGTCAACCTCATAGAGTTTTTATTGCTTTGATTGCGAAATGGAAATTGCAAGTAGGAACGATTTCAATTGATTGAAAAATTTCAGTAAGTATTCATCAGACAGGTTTATAATTATTTTCATGTTATGTCTATCTGTATAGCGACATTTTTAAAAATATAGGTAGTGGGTACGTAATCTAAAAGATAAAAACCAGTCTTGGTGATTATTTTAAAAGGCTTGTGTTACTTTCGCGACTGAGATTAATCGAATGTCACTCCATTTGTCAAAGAATGAAGGATTTACGAGATAATTATGAAAATCTACCTACTCCATGACAATATTTTACTAAAATATCTTTTGTGAACCCACTTAACTGCCATCATTCGAGGCAAATCAAGTATCGAATCAGGAATTAAAGGTGTCGTATGGTTTTGATTTATAGATTAAAAACATTTAAAACTAGACAAGGGCAAGTCTACTGAGGGTTCCGTACCTGAATAACGTACATTTTTCGTAAAGGTTCTTTGCAGATTTCTCAAAAACAGAGGCAAGTTAAGTTGTATTCTTTAATTAATTTTTCTTGTAATATTTGCATACATTTCTCCGTCATGAATTATTTTAAATTTATTGCTTTGCGAATTTTGCGATCACTAAATAAGGCTAAATCAAGTTGATTCAGTGTTATCGAGATAAAATCCATTGTGACAACATGAGGCTTTATTCCTTGTTTACTTTTTAGTTACGGAACCCTAAATATTCCATTTTTATTCTAGTTTCTTAAGCATATAAAAATCATTATGTAATAAAGGTGTAAACGTGACTGCTTTACTTACCAAACATTCTTTACTTAATTACTTGCTTGAGACCGTTAACTGCCAAAAATAGTTTGTTTCATACATTTTGGTAGAGTATCTATTGAATTTATTTTTTCGCTTTTTCTAACTTTGTTCTATATTGAAAGTTGATGATCTGAAGCACTGCGTAAAGTATGCAACGCAATAAAATTTTCACCCTGTCTTACGTATAATTCGTAGCATCTGAGATATTCGTAGCCAATTTAATTAGCTGGTTACCCAAGCTGGTTGAATAGTCCATTCAGATCACAAATGCAAGCAAGATTCAAATGCACTAAGCGTCAAATCGCTGACAAAAACATCGACGAGCTCACAAATGTAACATCCTTCTTGCATCCTTCAGATCCTTCCTTCAGATCGTCGAAGGTTTGATATGAGTTTGACACATGACATAATGCATAACCATAGCGAATACGAACGAAGAATTTTAGGTTGTGACGATGTTTAGTGAATTGCGTTGCTTTAGGTTGTGACGATGTTTAGTGAATTGCATACTATCTCATCAATAAAATCTACAAAAACAATCGAGTCATGCAGGTACTTCACCTGCCACGTACATACTTTATCGAATAAATGTATTAACATAAGTGTATTGCGTATTGTTTTCTAATTGAGTTTTAATGAGACTTTATTTATCTTTTCAGGTAAGCCACTAAATCACTGGTCTGAGTGAGTGCCATATATTTTCAACACAATGTTTCCCTCTGGTACTTTTCAATTATAAATCAAATAGGAAATGTGTCTCTGTAAATAGCACGTGCAAATATTATTTACAACCTTATGGTTGTTTTGAATATGGTTTCTTAGTCTATCTAGTATCTAGGCAGGTTGGTACTTATTTAAACAAACCACTTTATCGTTCATTCACTAGTCGACAGTACCTATATTATGTTATGTTAATTTTAGTACTTACGGCTGAATAATTCATGTTCTGTCTTTTAATACAGGGTCCAACTTAATATAATGACACATTTTTAAGGGGATGATCAGACAGTCAAACTGAATAACTTTGTCTATAGCACCAACATTATTTATTTTAACCTATTTCGTCCCATTGTTTAGCAAAGGTCACCAACATTAAAATCGCGAAAAAAATATCAGCTGTCCCAATACATTTGGGTCGAATAGGTTTGATTTCGAAGTTGATGCCATAGAGAAAGTTGTTCAGTTTGGCGATCTGATCGTCCCCTTAAGAAAGTGTCAGAATAATATTAGGAAGGACCCTATATAAGATTAAAAAGAAAACAGACAAACTTAACACAAAAAAATCACAAATCGAACATCAAAAAGTCGAACAAACCAAGTAAACTAAATTAAGACGAGTGGCGTTATATGTGTTATTGGGTGGTAACACAATGGTCAGTTGTCACTCGGTCTAAAACGAAACTCCGATAATAGGTCAAGTTTTTTTTTTCGAAACATAATTCACCAAATATTTATAACCATACAACGTCAAGCACTTAATTGCTATTTGAACTAGACATTGACAAAATAGTAGAGTTTTTGGCCGCATCTTCTCTCAACGGAACACCTTCCGACGCGGTGGTAGAGTCAAAAAATGACGTCAAAACTGTATGATATTATTTTGAATAAAAAATTTGGAATTTTGAATCATTAACACTAGATCGATGCTACAATTTTAAAATTAGAATAGAATAAACAGGCACACTGAATATTGTTTCTAGTTAGATTTGATTTGGTACTGAATTTTATCACCCTGCATCGGCAGCCTATAATTAATTGGTCGATGGAAAACGGTACGTAATAAGTATAGTCAAGTCCAATATTTTATTAAAATAACATAACGACTCAAAACTTCGACGTTAGACTGCGATAACTCTATAAACTGGATCTTACAAACCGGGTTGCAATTTCTCTGCATACTAATTTAATTAATATACCAGTTTATATCGGTTTACGCCGGTTTCGCTGTCACTTTGTAAACGGATGGCCAATTTGCTAAAAAGCTGGCAAAGGTCAAAAAGGTACGGCATTTGTTGGCTAAAAGGTTGTGGTCTAATTAATGAGAAAGTGCGATTGTAGTAGAGACGACGTTTAGCATTTTTTCATGTTTTATAGTGGTTTATTATTTAGGGAATCACATGTGAGACAAAGTAATTGTAAAGACATTTAAAGATGGATAACACAGTCATACTCATACACTGTGTATTTGACTATAAATAGATATTATGATTATGGTTTAAAGCTAGTTTAGATTTAAAATAGAACAAAAACACAAATAACTTATCCTGTAGATTGTAAACTGTACATTGCATATATATACATATTTGCTTAAAAATTGATTGAGGGTTGAATAAGTAAAGGTAGTAGAAATATAATCATTTATGGATTACCGCGCCTTTCTTTATGCTCTTCTAAATTGAAAATTGAATATTAATAGCTATTTTTAATTTTACATTCAAGTAGGTGTTTCCTATTACTTATTTATTTTTTTGTGGTTTTCATAATCGACTGAAAAATTACGTGATCTGTTTAAACTTTAGACTTAATAATCGTAATTGTATATAATTCATAAGCTATTCTTTATTATAGCTAATTAATCGCTTTACCTTACATTTTAATAGTAGTACATTAGCAAAATAGAGTCTTCGTGATTTCATGCGATTTCCTTTCAGGCTTTGCATACTGCTAAAAGTAGATTGCTTTATTAAATGTCATCGATTTCATTTAGTTTTCAGAAATGTTTTATGATTTGAAACAGATTTGAAATGACAATACTAATGTTTCGCAGCACGTCATTATCATGCATACCTCGTATACGACATTTTTGTCAAAACAGAGTTAGGCACATAAAGGCTTAATATTTTATTTCGAACAAGTTCTTACCCCTAATCGTAGTATATTTTTTGCCGTTAGTATGTAGGTAGATGTGATGCCACATGCACAGCTGTTGTATGTACTACGAGAACGTATATACGTTTATGTTGTTTATTACACGTTGCCTTCTAGGGCTTTTACGTTTCTTATTATACTCAGCATTCAATTTCGAGATAATTATTATATATCCGTCTCCACTCCATAATCTATCTGCATATTAAAAATTGCGATTGGCTGAACGGCTGAGGCGTGAAAGTGGAACAAACAAAATAACAAACCACAAAGTACTATAATTAAACAAACTTTTAGATTTACAGATACCTAATATTCATACTAAGTATTTCGATATTTGACTAATGATTGACGCGTTTTTGTATAAGTTAATAAAAGTTTGTGTCATGCCATGTACCAATGAGTTCTTCGTACGTAAAACCGACTGCTCTCAAACGGTGAAGGAAAGCATCGTGAGGAAACCTGCATACACTGAAGAAGAAATTCCGATGTGTATGTAAACTCTACCAATCCGCATTGGTCACGCGTGGTAGACTCATGCCCATACCTATGCCCATACCCTCCCTGAGGATAGGCCTGTACCCTGCAGTGGGACCATAGAGTGGGACGTTTATAGTCTGATGATAATGATGATGACAAGTTTGTAATTATGCTTTTCATTTACATATGAAATGAATACAATAGTCATGGATTCGCATGAAATACACTGGAAACTTGCGTGTTTGTAATAAGACTAAATAAGTAATAACTATTTATGAATGAAACGTCTATCGATCAAGGTTACTATTAATATTTAATCATTGATTATTATTATTGTTACTTTGTAAGTATATTATTTAATTAACCGGGAACCGTTTTTGTTTGTTGTTGTATTTTCAAAGCGTTAGGAGAGACAAAGAAACGGCATAGGTACTCAACTTTTAAGAAAATATCTGCGAAGACTTCTTTAGCGAACGTCTTCGCTTTTTTGTATGGAAACTACTAGATTCGTAAGAGCCCAGAGATTTTCAATTTTTATTATAGATTTCTGTTAGGTAGGTATAGACCTAACTAACAGAAATCTATAGTTTGGTCGCATTTGTATCCAGTGCACTTTACAGAGTGTAGGTAAACGTAAACGTGTTACGTGCTATACGGGGAGCTTCAGACCGTCAACCTGCACAACTTTCACGAAAATAAAATCTGATATTTCATACTCGTTTGACAAGTTTTCTGATACCTGCCTCAAATCCACCAACAATGTTCTTTGAAAATACCAATATGTAAACATTATGTTGGACATCCATATAAAACATGACATTAAAGTCATTGGCATTGTGACATTGTTTTGTTTTCACGTGACACTTGTTTTACTCAAAATGCTAAAACTAAACATTTTAACATGCATTTGGCAAAAGTAAGGGTAAAATATCCCTCCTTAGCAATGACCGCACTATTGAATAATTGAAGGGTTGACTCACCCCACCAGACAGGAAGAAATTGTCGATAGGAAAGTACATAGGTACTACGTGCTTTGGTGCTTTACGGTGAAGTAAAATGAAGTAGATTAAATGTCACAGTACACAAGTGCAAATTGCTATATGAATATGAATAGCTTTCAGTATTGTACAGGGTATAAGTATAGACAGTTTCATTACTTTAAAAGGGTGATTGTACTCATGATGTACACTCAAGGAACACGCAAGCTATATAGCAGCAGCACAGTAGCTGCATAAAGGAAATTTCCTTTATGCGGCTACTGTACAGCTGCTATATAGCTTACGTGTTCCTTGGGCACCTTTCCCCAATGAACGTAAAAAAACTGGTAAAAAATATTTGAAAATTTCACATAAACGTGCTATTAGTATTAACGAAGCGATTGTGCACTATTTGTGCGCCAGGTATATTAGCGGTGCTGTTATGCCATTATCTGATTGGATTTAGGAAAAGACAATAATGTAAAAAATCGAGGTATAAGAACATGAATTTGGTTTATTGGAGTCGGTGTCAAGCCAAGCCCAAGAAATTACTCCAAGTGCAATTTTCTTTTAAATTCTAATAAAAAAAAAAGTTCTTTATTTTGGCTCCGGGCCTTCAGACCTGACTAGTATAGGAGCCAGTGCCGCAATTGTTGGTTTACATGTTGTAAAATTTCAATAAATGATTTTTTATGTTTATTTATATTTCTATTTTTTTTTTTTTTTATATTTGAAATGGGTTAAAAATTTTTGTTAAAATTTTTGAGTGAAGTTCATATTCAATATGAGTTGGGTACATTCTTTTGTCTGGGAACGTATAGGTAGGTAACAATGAGTGTTCTTACAAATAATATATTCTTTATAATTTATTATGTGTTGAGTTCCATAGGCACCATAACAACAGTGCAGCTATCAATTATTAAAATTCACGATTTCACAGTCTTTTAACGAAACTACCATAAAGCATAAATTATAAGTGTCAAGTATTAATGAACCAGAAATATATACTTTTAGTTGTCAGACAAGCAGGTGTTCACGAACTATATCGGTGATGGAGAAAAAAAATATCGCTTTTTTAAGAGGATATGGATAAAGTATTTTTTTTTTGCCCCTGTGTCCTCCCTTGATTGACACTAGAGCAAACATTTTTTACCATAAAATCGTCGTTACCTCTGCCATGTTTTGATTTTTTGAATTAATTACTGTAAGAACTAGGAAACTTCGAAAATTACCAATTTAACCGCCCGTTTTCAAACATCCAGCAAAAAAATTTTACCATAAGGTAAAAAAAGCAAAACGTACAGACATAGCCACAGTCTTTCTCATAATATTATTCTTGAAAGAATTATTAAAATCGGTTTAGTTTTGGAGGAGGAAACAGGGGAATACGAAATGCTGATTTCGTCGATTTAATGTAGATAAAATCGGTCCGCGCTGCAGATGACATTGACATTGAAATAGATTTATTGTCACAGCAAAATAATTTATACAACATCATTTCATCTAAACATAATTATTAAATGAAATATAACCTTAAACATTTATGAAAATATCTCATTCGCATTGTAGTAGGTGGGGTGTATGGGAGGGGCAAATCGGGAAAATACGTATACAGTGACCTATTCTCCAAGGATCTTTGAAAGAACCGTTGCAATGAGGTAGAATTGATTTAGACTGGGTACAGCAACAGATTAATTAAAAAGAAAATAGTTACCTACGGATAATCGTAGCTGATAATGTGCACAAAAAACAGTTGCATACTCCTGTCGTTACTATCCTGACCACAGAAAAGAGATCCTATAGAAATAGCATGGGGACTGTTTAGTTCGAGAACTAGCGTGACCGAAAAAACAGAAACACATATAAAATTAAATTCAATCTTATCTTCATAAGTCTTATCATTAGCACTGAATCTTCATAAAATTGTCATAGTAACTTACGACCTTTTTCTGAACGAATGAACAGATAATTATGTCATATCGACCATATCAGTGACACGCGGGCTGGTAATCCTGAATATGAAAACCGGTCATACGTCGATTCCAACGACGCAACATTTTTACAAACAGAAAAATCAATTTTATACGCTCAACTAACCCATCGCATACAGTTTGAAGCAAATTGGATTGTTTATCAGTTACCATCACTATTGTCTTTTTAATAAATAATACTATCTTTTCTTATCAACACGCAGGCCATCGAAGAGCAGAATCAATGTCACAGCAATGTACCTACTGACAAAGTAAACTAAACTCTCATCGTTTTAAAAGGCAAACAATAAGAAGATAAGTAAAACAATTTCAATCATAATTTTTCTAATAATCATACCTTCTCAGTTGTATAACAATTTATTCTTCGTTATTTCCTTCGAATACTTGGAAATATTTTCTTTGTATAATTATTATGGTTAGAACTTAGAAGTCTTAGAACGTCATTTTGTAACCCGTTGAGAATACGGAGAATTTAAATAATTGCCATAATCATTCAATTTGCGGTAAAGAGGTTAGCAGCGAAACGAAATGGCAAAATCGAATTTTTGGAATCCCTTTTGACAGAAAATATTTACATGGACTGACAGAGTTCTGAAGTGCGATTTTTGAAAATCATACGAGCGAATTGGCAGTAGAAAGATGCATAATCTCCATAGTCATTTTGACATTTTCTACTGCCAAGTCGCTCGTATGATTTTCAAAAATCACACTTCCGGGCCTCAATTGCGCTATTTTATACGGTTTTACCGTTCGGACGGAACGTTTTTGGTTTTGGTTTAGTTTTGGCTTAGATTTGGTTTAGCGCGTTATTTTTTTCTGAACGGTTAAATAGCACAATACAGAAAATTCGATCGAACGGACATCAAACGTTACGCCAACGTATCTTCCGAAATAAAGCTAAATCGTTACCGTTAATATAATTTGCGCGATACGAATTGTGCATAACGTAACTTTTTTGGTTGTGGTTTTGTTTTGGTAGTATCGTTCAAAATTAGCGCGATTGATCCTCTGGTCCAGTCAAGCCGTAATATTAAAAAATTTTGAAAGCACAAATCAATTTTATTATAATTCATACTAGCTCAGGAGTGCGATTTTTTAATCTCATTCGCTGAGTTCAGCAGTTGAAAATGTCAAAATTACTGTGGAGATACGCATCTTTCTACTGCTGATTTGACTTTCAAAAATCATGCTTTCAGGAGTGCGATTTGTGAAAGTCAAATCAGCAGTAGAAAGGTGCGTATCTCCATAGTTATTTTAACATTTTCAACTGTTGAACTCAGCGAATGAGATTCAAAAATCGCACTTCAGGACAGACTAAAGAAGTGTCCAGATACGGTGAAAAGCAAAAGAGACAAACATGCGTCCACGATTTAAATAAAATGCAGTCAACTTGTTATACAAGTTCAAAAACCTGCGTTTATTAAGTATTTATCTCATAAAAGATATTCAAATGTTGACACAAAAATAATTCTGTGTATTTTGGTATGGTACCTACTTATGACTCTCATCTTCATCATCATCATCTCAGCCGATAGACGTCCACTGCTGGACATAGGCCTCCCCCAAGGATGGCCATAACGAACGGTCCTGCGCTGCCCTCATCCAACGTTTTCCCGCCGCCTTCACCAGGTCGTCGGTCCACCGTGTGAGGGGCCTACCCACGCTGCGCTTTCCGGTACGCGGTCGCCACTCGAGAACTTTTCGAACTCAAGGCCTCATAAAAAGGCTGAAAGTCACCCAAAGGGCAATGGAGAGGGCTATGCTCGGAGTTTCCCTGCGAGATCTAATCAGAAATGAAGAGATCCGCAGAAGAACCAGAGTAACTGACATAGCCCAAAGAATTGCTAAACTTAAGTGGCAGTGGGCGGGGCACATGGCTCGCAGAACCGATGGCCGGTGGGGCTGAAAAGTTCTCGAGTGGCGACCGCGTACTTATGACTCTAATATAAAGTAAATAAACAAAGTACTCCTCATCGACCGTTGACGCAGAATAATTATTTATTTATTTTATAATCATCGCATTAGTTTTTCACTTACCCTTACAGATTACGTTGTTTATCATAAGTATGCTATAATACCTATTATGTCCTTATAATTGATTAACTATTTTATTATGTAGGTATGCGTTGCACATCTTGCAATAATATTTATCCTGGTTTAAATAAACAAATCAGATTTACGTTTGCATCTACGAACTATTACTGTGGTGGATTTCCCTGTATTCAAAATTCCATTAATTAACACTTATGTGCCAAAAATACCCGTGTCAAACTGGACACTTTTTCTAAAAAACTAGCCAAGAGCGTGTTGGACTCTCCATGATATGGTTCCGTAGCCATCGTAAAAGTTGAATAATGCTTTTCTTACTTATACATAAACAGTTAATTCTATTGATGAATGGTTTTACCAGGGTTCCGTACCACCATACTTACCAAAAATTTTCTTCGGGATCCTTAGCGCGAGCCCGAGAAACACGTTACTTGGCCGGTTAGGCGGTCTGAAAAAACTCTGACACCAGGGCTACATACACGATAAGGTATCTCCCGTGGGAATCGAACCCACGACCTCCGTATCGAGAGCCCAATGCTCTTAACCATTAGACCACGGAGGCAGTTTATTGATGAGCCAATTCTATTGATGAATGGTGTGAAGATTTAATACCTACACTTGAAAACTCGCACTCGAGGTAGCCGCATACCTATCTATTGACAATACTATTTCTCATACTGTGTTATATATTGCTCTATAATTATGTCTTAGTCTTATCAATGAAATATGTAATTATTGTCAAGAAGAAGGAAAAAGTATAAAATCTGTTCATTTCTATTCCCCATGTCGCTCATCCGCAGAAACAATGACATAACTGTATAAAATACAAAATTGATTTAATAATGTCAGAATATTTTATTAAAATCATAGCATTATGAAAATAGAAAATAAACCGTATACGTTTTGATTTAAAGCCATATTCTTGGGTTGAACGTTATTTAAAACTTTAAACGCGTTTTCTGTGAACGTTATTTTGAACTTTAAATGAGTTTCCTGTAAATTTTTCGATTTTGCAGTTCATCATCATCATCATCAGCCTATAAACGTCCCACTGCAGGGCACAGGCCTACCCTCAAGGAGGGTGTATGGGCATTAGTCCACCACGCGTGCCCAATGCGGGTTGGTAGACTTCACATACACATCAGAATTTCTTCTGTAGTGTATGCAGGTTTCCTCACGATGTTTTCCTTCACCGTTTGAGAGCAGTCGGTTTTACGTACATAAGTTAGAAAAACTCATTGGTACATGGCATGTTGTCCGTGCCCGAACCGAACCCGGACCCCCATAATTGGGAGTCCATACCTCTCCGCAACGCGCCACCGACGCTCTTGCAGTTAGGTCATTGTTTCTGCGGGTGAGCGATGTGTAACAAAATAATAATTATGAACAGTGATTCTTCCGTCTCTATCTACAGGGTTAAATTGATATCATTAGCATCCTTTTAAACTAAGAGTCTACTACTGATGGGAAGATTTTGAGGGTTCCGTAGTCAAACAAGGAATCCTTATGCTTTCGTCCATTCTGTCTGTCAGTGGCGGGGCATCGCCTCAATTAGTCTCTCATTTTTAAACTATTATAAATTCAGGGTGAAATTGATATCATTAGCATCTTTTTAAACTAAGAGTCTACCCATCAAACTGAACAACTTTTACTATGGAAGTAAACCAATCGGAGCAAAAAGAAAATCAGCTGTTGCATACATTTGAGTCGAGTAGGCAATGCAGTTTAGTATGGAGCAGCTAATAATTCTTTTGCTCCGATCGGTTGCTCCCATAGTAAAAGTTGTTCAGTTTGATGGGTAGACTTTTGGTTTGAAAGGATGCTAATGATTATCAATTTCACCTGTATAACACACATTAATATTGAAAAAGACTAGATTATTTTAAATTACATAATTATCTTTTGTGATTATCTTAATAAAAAGTTGGCCGTCACGGGACGCCGGGCAGAAATGAAACTTCCGCAGCTGTCAAATTTAAATTTCGAACTTCCATTCCAAGGAAACTTCCGTGAAAAGGTTGCTGACGAAGCCTGTTGTGGATGTGTTAGTATGACTGTTGTTTCTGCATTGGGACAAACCTGATATCGGGTTTATCAATGCTTTTAGTTCATAAAATGTTTGTTTACGTAGGTAATTCATAATTAAATTTAAAAAAAAAATTTATGAAATGAATAAAACTATAAATTTCTTACTTCTTTCTTGTTTTTTCTTTTTTTTTTCTTTTCTTTCTTATTTTTATCAATTAAAATATATGGAACAATATATTAGCTGTTAATATTATCGTGATTGACGTTTAAGTTCTGGTCATTAACTAAAAACAATAAGGGGAAAACCATAATAACGATATGAAGATAAGTAATAGTATCAGATATCAAACTTTCAATGAGCAGTACCTACCTAGTTGCGACATTAGATAGCAAAATGAATTTCAGAATGTGAAAATGTATGTCAAGTGATGTATTATATTTTCTTTATGTGAATAGTAGTGATATACTTACTCTTAGTGAATAATAATAATTTAGTGTGGTTTTTATGGGCCTTTATGATTGGCCTTTATGATTTAAGTGCGATAAGATTTTGGGATAAATATTTTAACTGCGTAGAGACAATGAAATACTTACTGTTAAATTAGATAAGGCTAATGTTTAATGAGTTAAATACGATAAAAATGAAATGAAATGGATTCAAAAAAGGAAAGAAGGTTTAAAGGATATTCAAATAAGGATTTTTTTCTGCAATCGTTAGGAACATCCAATATTGATATTGAATGTTCAACCCTGCAATCTATGATTCGTCGTATTTCGCCACTACGAATTTCCAAGAGGTCGCCTATCGAGAAAATTAGTTTTGGTCATCGCTGAGGTACCTGCGAAATGCGAATGGAGGCATAATAAATATTATATAATATTTTTCATTGATAAATTAAAATATGACTCTAGCTCTATCCTTGGCAGGACTTGTTTTTTTTTTAATTCATTTTTTTTGTTTCAAATACGTTGCTTTATTTCGTCTCTAGATTTTTAGATGTGCATTTGTAGCTACACTGTCAAGTATAGGGCTCGGTAAAAGTTGCCATATCCATTAAATATTACACGTATGTTATGTATTTTATTAATATTTTGATCTATGTAGCTAATTAGTGATAATATAATGTTTTTGTTGACTGGGATAAACAATGAAAAATATCAGCTCTAAACGGCCAAAAAGTCGAATAACTCCTTAATATTTCCATGTTTTCAATGCTGGAGTGCGTTTTTTGAAACTCATTCGCTGAGTTCAGCAGTTGAAAATGTCATAATAACTACGGAGATATGCATCTTTTTACTGCTGATTTGAATTTCAAAAATCATACTTCAGGAGTGCAATTTTTGAAAGTCAAATCAGCAGTAGAAAGATGCGTATCTCCATAGTAATTTTGACATTTACAACTGCTGAGTTCAAAGAATGAGTTTCAAAAATCGCACTCCTGATCATAATAACATTGTCAATTTCAAAGTACCCGTGCAAGTGCAAAGATAATGTTGATTGTTGACGGTTTGAATCTTCTAATATCTAATGGAACATTTAAAACCTTCCGTAAGAAATTAACTAAATGACAGCGAGAACCTGACGAGAACCGTATCAAAATCCGTGGCATGGTTTTAAAGAAGTAAGTGAAGAAACATAAATATGATGAAGATAGACCCATATACAGGGTGAAATTGATATCATTGGCATCCTTTTAAACTAAGAGTCTACCCATCAAACTGAACAACTTTTACTATGGGAGAAAACCGATCGGAGCAAAAAAAAAATCAGCTGTTGCATACATTTTTGAGTCGAGTAGGCATTGCAGTTTAGTATGGGACAGCTAATTTTTTCGTTGCTGCGATCGGTTTGCTCTCATAGTAAAAGTTGTTCAGTTTGATGGGTAGACTCTTAGTTTAAAAGGATGCTAATGATATCAATTTATGGCCTTTGTTTGATATAATTTGATAATTATAGTACCTACATTAATCTGTATCTGAATGTAAGTCTATACTAGATACTGACTTCAGTCACCTTCAATAATTGAATTCTTGTGACAATACAAATAAATGTTATCTTTGTTTATTTTTTCCGGGCTAGAATGAAGAGAGAAATAAACAAGTGATAATAATGATGGTTGTTTAAAATATTATCGATGTTATCTCAATTGCGAAAGGAATAGACGTAAGGTGTTATTATGTCTGTCAAATGGAAATGCTGTGTAAATAAATGGAATGTTTCAGTAAACTCATTAACGGATTAACCCATTATAAGATTTGATATTTAATACAGAACAAGCACTCGTCGTCAAACATGATATTACCTAACCTAATACTTAATTAGAATTTCTCTGATATCATTTTAACTTTTTTATCTTGCTGAAAAAATTATGTTACTTAATTGAATTAGACTAAACAAATCGTTGTGTTAGCTCATCACTATCACTACATAGTATAAAACAAAGTCGCTTTCTCTGTCCCTATGTCCCTTTGTATGCTTAAATCTTTGAAACTACGCAACGGATTTTGATGCGGTTTTTTTTAATAGATAGAGTGATTCAAGAGGAAGGTTTATATGTATAATAACATCCATTAAATAGTGGAGAAGTACTGTTATTTTTGAGGTTCCTAATGTGATGTCGTAAATAATTTCATTTTTTCCGCTTACATTGCAAACGCAGGCAGAACCCTACGAGTTTTATCAAAATAATGTACTAAGTATTGTACACATTGAAAAGGTCTACAGAAAAGTCCGTGATGGTATACGTCTATCTCTTATGGATAACCCACAATAACTTTTTTTGTCATTTACTTTTTACGACAAATAATGGCTAATTTTCGAAGCGATTTTAACCAATACAGCATTAATCCTTAACAAATTAAATACCTTGAATACATTGTTCATTTAATATAGATCTACAAAGTGTTAATGAATTAGCGCAAAACCTCATACACCCCAACTGATTTATAACAAAATAATTAGATTGAAACAATAATTTCATTATTTTGATAGTTAAAAAAAAATAAAAATAAAAAAAAAGTAAAAAAAAAAAAAAAAAGTTAAAAATTAAAGTTATTCGCATTTTAAGTTTTGAGGCAAAAGTGATTTGTTATCATTTCAGCACTGAAAGAAAGCGCTAACGTACTCATGGATACATTTTTATAATCTTGTTTTGGTAGTAAGTAGGGTGAGTGTGCCCATGCGGTGGGTTGACATCGGGTTCAGAAAATTTAAAATTTTGCAAAAAAATTATTTAATAATTTGAAAAAAATTACCTATGTTGAAACCATGATAATTCGATTCTGCTCTCGATTCTAAACAAACTACTTTCTAGTTTTGCGTTAATTCATTAACACGTTGTATATGGCCCTTTACACCGTATGATTTAAGTGAATATTTTCGAAGATATTACAGATTTAAAAATTGCGGGACGTCGCGTTTGCGGCGGTACCGGCCGGCCGCCCGGTGCGGCAAGAGCGTCCGAAGCCGGAGCGGGCCGCTATGTTTTTATATACAACGTTCACAGTTTTTCTGTAGTGTATTTAGTATCAGCATTGCACCCGTGCGAAGCCGGGGCGGGTCGCTAGTTGAAAATAAATGAGTAAATAACAATCACCGTTTTAGACAATTTTTACAAAAAAAATTACCGTTATTGTTGTAAAATTAATCAGCATCTTATATTTATGTGAAGTGAGCTTTGCATTGTAAATTTATTTGCTCCTTTCGGTTTGCTCCCATAGTAAACGTTGTTCAGTTTGATGGGTAGAATCTAGTTTAAAAGGATGCTTAATGATATCAATTTCACCCTGTATATTATATTATTAGACGAATTCTTTTTTCTTTATATTTCTTTTTTTTTCTTATACCTTTTATCCTTTTTTTAAATTCCATTTCTTTTTTTCTTCCTCTTTATGTTATTTCAGTGGTCTGCGCATACGAAGTCGCGGGGGCACAGCTAGAGTATACAGGGTGAAATTGATATCATTGGCATCCTTTTAAACTAAGAGTCTACCCATCAAATTGAACAACTTTTACTATGGGAGCAAACCAATCGGAGCAACTAAAAAATGAGCTGTCCCATACTAAACTGCAATGCCTACTCGACTCAAATGTATGCAACAGCAGATTTTTTTTTTGCTCTGATCTGTTTGCTCCCATAGTAAAAGTTGTTCAGTTTGATGGGTAGACTCTTAGTTTAAAAGGATGCCAATGATATCAATTTCACCCTGTATAATATAGGTGTTAAAGTTCTTAATTTTTTGTTGTTGCTGGTGGTTGAACGATAAACCAGACATCGTTGTTTTGTGCTGTTTTTAAAGTACGTTTTGTTTGCAGAAATTAAATAAAAACAAGCAAAGCTTACTAACTAAATACGAACATTAATAAGTTTTTTACCTTAGTCTTTATGCTAATTCAAATTACAAGACCAACTGGTATCGCCCTCGTGGCTATCTGGTTCTATCATGGCAACAGTATGTCTACATTCATATTAATATTAAAATGTATAAATTATTATCTTGTCCTTTTATAATTTAATCGTGCAAATAATATGACTGCAGCTACAAAATAATTTATTAATAATATCATAATTGATATTTGCCCGTTATGGAATTTGAACTCGAAAATAGTTTCGAACTCTTCTGTTGAAAACGTAATATGTACACATATACATTATTGTAACTTATTTGTCAGAATCGAAACATACATTTAATTTTAATCAGGAAGTAACATATAAAATCATTGCATTTAATTTAATAAATAAAACATTTACTCTTTTATTAATGACATTAAACATAATTCTGAAACGTATTTGCGAAGATTAACTAATAGTATAAGAGATAAGTGTACTTTTTGCAACCATCAGCAGCAAGGCTGATTCAGTGCTAATAAGGTGTAGAGCATCTCTGTGATGGGGATGGACCAGGTCTGCCTGCATAACTCCAGTCGGTTTAGGAGTTACTGATGATTAACCCGGCGGCACTCGCTACTGGGTAAAAAATACCACAGAGTACCTAAATTTGGTTGTATTTTTTTTTCTAAGCCTTCTGGCAACCCAAGGTTCTCAGTACCTTCGAACCAGTAGATAGCACACCCGCACCCCACGGGGCATTCCGTTTGTGCGCAGCGTTTGTTGACGACGTACATGTAAATCGAGAACAGAATGTTGGATGTTGATTATGTCTGTGTTCATTTATTATAAAGGGATAATTATTTTTTGTTAGTTTACTAGTGTACTAAATTTATTTTCGATTTTGATCTCAATTTTGTATAATTTATGAAAAAACAATAATTTTGTTGATTTTTCTAAGGTTACTAAGTAAAAACTAAATATTATGTTGATTTTTTTGGATGAGCTTTTATTTTAAATACATGAACATTACAACTTGGATTTGTTGTTTTATTTATGGACAATAATACCAATAACACAAATGCATTGTCAAACATTCAAAAACAAACTTCTTTTCTTAAATAATGCCAATTTGTAAAGACCAAAAAAATATTCATGTTTGTAAAGACCTAGCGAGTACCGCCGGGTTAAAGGTCTGTAAAAAATTAACGATCAGCTGCACGGCTGATCGTATGATATTGTTGTAGTATGCACTGTAGCTATGTGAACAGTACAAAAACTGTCAAGTTCTGTCAGTCGGTTTAGGAGATACAGCCAGTCAAAGTTCCGACCTTTGAACGGCTGTATCTCCTAAACCGACTGATGAACAAACCATCACAGAGAAGCACCTCATAAACACTGAATCAGCCTTGCTGCCGATGGTTGCAAAAAGTACACTTATCTCTCGGAATATAAAACCAGTTTTAAAAGGTCTTCGTTTTAAATTATTAACAGAAAATATTCAAACAGAAACGCATAATTAAAAAAGTAGGTAGCTAATCTATGTGAAATTCATGGTTGACTAAAAGAAAACTCATGTGCGCCCGCAGCATGGCGGTGCGATAAAGCGCTATCGCTCTCTTTCTTTTTGCGCGCGATGTGTTAGCAGGCGCGATAAAACGTTTATCGAGGCGCCATGCCGCGGACGCAATCCTATGCTTATTTCTATAGACGCGCAACATAAAACAAAAAATCACGACCACAATCCCTTGCGGGGTGGTCAGAGACCTTGCTACAACTACCAACCGTCTTTTGAAGCTTGCAGTTGTATGAAGGCTCACTGATGGTTTGATAATTAAGGATAGTAATAAGAATTGCCTGAAAATAATCGCTAAATAAATTGTTAAATCAACTCTATTCTTCTTCATCTTATCGTGTGGGCAGAGTCCTGGTGTCAGAGTTTTTCAGACCGCCTTTTGACCTCTGACTTAACTACTACCACCAGAGATAATAGCCGGGACCAATGGCTTAACGTGCCATCCGAAGCACGCAATCATTTTTAATCGCGAAAACAGAAGACTATTTAAAAAAAAAACAAAATGTACCTACCTTTGCACCTAGCCAGGCATAGTTAAGAGGTAGATACAGAAGGAAAGGGTTCTTTTGTAATCTGGTGAAATTCAGAAATTCCAAGTGGCAATATTCTTTTCTATATATCTACAATCCAGGGCTGCCATCGCGGTAAATATTCTGTGATTGAACCGTTATTGGACTACGTACGAACCATAACTTTTGGCACATTTGGTAAATGCGCTAATCGCGGTACCACCGCGGTACTGCTCTTGACAGCCGTTAGAGCCGTTTTGACAGATCGCTCAGACGTTAAAGGCTGTCAGTTACATAGAGTTTAGCGCGATATAAAATGGTGATATAAATTGGATTACAATGTGATTAAAACTGTAATTAGATAAGAATAGAACTTCGATGTTTTAACTTAGCGCAATCGGGCTCCAGGACCGGTCTCTGCGCACTGTTGTGAGTAACTATAGCATGTGCGTAATTTACAAGATACAACAAACATAACTTTTACTCTACAAACTCATAATAACTAATAACTCATAGTCATAAGATGGCCTAGTGTGTGAAATCGAAATGCAAACCTACTTAGTTTCTCCAATTACTTAGTAGGTAAGTCTTTGAAATGGTAGTCAAAAGACAGCAACGAAACGAACTCGCATGTGATTGATGCGTGCACTTATATGGGCACAAGGCCTTAACTTAAATAACTCAACAGAAATCCATTTCGATCAGCTCAACCATTCAAGCAGTTACAAATGTGTAAGTTTTACAACGCGATTAGCGCAGCGTTTCGCGGCACGTTGCGGAAACCTTCTAGTTTTCCGAGTCCTATTTATTTAATTAACTAGAAATGATACTAGTTTTAAAACCAGTTCTTTATTACGTAAGGCTTTAGATCGAGATCTCCATGGCATCGTTCAATGTTCTCCGTTGACCACACATTTGAGTTCACGATTAATTTAATTGTTATTAAACACGTCAAGTGTTTACAATGATAAGATAACACTCGTACTCGTTAGATGTATTTTATCGTTATTTAATTATTGAAAGTAATTTAATATTAATTATTGATCTCCTTAGCTCGTTAGTCATCTTTCAATTAGAACGAGGACGTATGGAGTGGAGATGTATACAGTGTGTTAGGGTAAATCATTGCATTACTATAAGGGGTGATTGTACCCATGATACCGACCAACTTTCCCAAAGAAAGCTACAGGAAATTCGCAAAAAAAAAATCGGACATTTCATACAAAAGTTCGATCAGCTGATTGCATTTAGTATGGGAAGTCCAACATTTTTTTTACGAGTTTCTTATAGGTTTCTTAGGGAAAGTTGTTCGGTATCATGGGTACAATCACTCCTTAAAGTAATGCAAACTGTTTACCCTAACACCCTGTATACCAACGATTGAACGGATAACCTACACACGGCGACAAATCGACCTGACCTACCCATAGTTGAACTCTGTATCCAAGAACATAGAGTTGAAACCCTTTGTTAGAATGATTATTTCTTATACTCAGAAGAAGGAAAGTTTGCCCGAAACGGTGAAAAATTTCCTCAGTCTCAGTATGGAATTTACCATAGATTTGTGAATGCGAGCGTTACCTAACACATCAGTTTATGATCATGCAGATAAAGTATCCGCTCTTGGCCTAACAGAAACAAATATGTACAAACCATTTTTTTAAAACGATACAAATTTGACAAGATCATTGTGTATTGCTGATTTCGAGATATAATTTAATTCGTCCATTGATCGATTCTATAAAATGAGTTTTTTAGCTGTTACCCGTTTTTTACATTGAACAAAGAAGATGAATGCGATTTGTAAAAAGAAAAATACACAAAAATATACCTGTTATGTCCAGGTATGGGGAGCACTTGAATCGATCTTCAACACTTGAGCCATCGACTCGAAAATAAATGTTTTGCACAAATGCCACCTACATTTAAAAAAGTTCAATTCGCACTAGCAATTTATAAAAAAAATTGTATGTAAATTGGAAAAAACAACACTAGAATGGAAACGACACTATAATAATACGTGTCACAGACTAAACAAGAAATTGCTTTTTTTTCCTCGTCTCTCTGTAACTTACAAATTGCTATCGACCTCAGGATGTGTTATTAGAGTTTTTATTGGATTCTGTAGATGTAGATTAAAATAAATAAAGAAGACACCTGAAAGAAGTCTTGTGCCTAGGTGATAAGTATCAAAATACCTTAATTCTCGGGCTTTGTATGACGACCTAGGTTCCTGGTCACTATCACGTGCAGATTAATAACATACTATGACTTGTACCTACATAACAATGTAAATGTAACTGAAGACTGAACCAAAGCCAATTACATCTGACATTATTTTTGATATTTGCATAGCAATGTTCAGTCGATCGCTTCCTACCTAGTTCAGTGGTGGAAGTCCCTTCGTGGATCTAAGTGAGCCTTTTTCCTACCAGTTCCGTGGAATTACTTTATACCTTTATCAGGGTTCAACTTAATGTATATGCTGACGATTTTTAAGAGGTTGATGACTGATGAGACCATGAATCTGAATAACTTTCTCCATAAGACCAAGGGCACAATCGCGAAAAAAAATTACTGCTGTCCCATCCCATACATTTGGTTTGAGTAGAATTGCTGTTTTGTAGGAAACAGCTGATGTTTTTTTTCGTGATATCTTTGTTGTGTCCCAAAGTTGTTCATTTTGATGGTCTGATCATCCCCTTAAAAACCGTCTGCATACTCTATAATATTTTGTACCAAATCAACTTTTATAATAAAAACTAACTTCAAAATAAACATAATAATGGTTCGAGATCATAAGTCCGCTGAAGTATTTTTGTCCAAAGCTAAGGATTATCATCGCTAATTGTTAAAAAGTATGACATAGTCATGTGCCTAACTTATAAACAATAGGTTAGATGACCTCATATGTAGCGTATCATTGTCACTAACACATACTATTTGGACTGGAGCTTCGTTCAAAGGCAATGGTGTGAATACAAATCGTTAAATTGACCTCTGTATTGTTCGATTTGTAACTTCCGATCGGACGAGGAAAAGTAGAGATGGATTGTGAAATGATCGGTCTTAGTTATAGGAAAAAGTAATGTATATAAGCGCAATCATAAAAAATCTATCAAAATTATTTATTCAAAATAGTATCATAAGGACTTGTTTCTAATATCATTGTTAGTGATTCTATCACCGTATCGGATGTTCTCAGAAACTACCTATATGCAGAAAAACTGCAATATCACATTTTTAAACAAAAATAACATAATTATACGAACTCTTCTTTTAAATTAAATATTTTGGATTTTAATTATTTTAAAGGCCAGTCTGATTAGTTTATGATTTTAGAACTCTTAGGTACCTACCTGTTTCCACAACCACCTACTTCGACGATTAAAGACCTCTTAAAAGTAAAAAAAACAACTGGAAAGAATTAATTTTATTGACACTGAAGAGCAAAATAACAAAATGTACTCTTGATATTTAAAAAAAAACAACAACAAAAGATAGTAATCTACTCATACATTATACATAATAACTTTGCACAGTAATGTATAGCATAATTTTTGTTTGCAAACAATAACGCAAGTTCGCGTGGGTTTTTTAGCAACGTATCGAAGTTCAAGGTTGTTTATTGTAACGTAGGTATACAATTTACTATCTATTATTACGAGCTCATTATAACATCGATAGGAACAATTGTAAAAAAACACTAGGCTAGGTTTTATGTTTATTAAAATGACCAAAAAGCACTTCAGGTAGGTAGGTACCGAGAATATTCGCAAAAAAAAAATTAGGCCGCATTAGTCATACGGAGACGGACCCTATACACTGAGTTCCTGAGGATATGCATTAATTTTGACCTGTTACTATGCACTATGGGACCAACATTGAAATCACGAAAAAGAAATGGTTTTTCATTAGGTTTCCCGAAGGAACATGGGTTGAAAAACGAGATTTTGGACACTCTCAATCATGATGATCCGGGTTTGAATCCGCACAGACGACATGCCATGTACCTACCAATGAGTTTTTCCAACTTATGTATGTAATACCGACTGCACTCAAACGGAGAAGGAAAACATCGTGAGGAAACCTGCATACGCAGAAGAATATGTGAAGATGCGTATGTGGACTGACGCCCATACACCCATACACCCTCCCTGAGGGTAGGCCTAAGCCCTGCAACTGCAATAGGACTTATACAGGGTGTAACAAAACACCTTAGTAATACTTAAGAGGGTGCTTCAGACCATCAAACTGAACAACTTTCACTATGGAAAAACATCGAAATCGCGAAAAAAAAAACGTACGGGTCTCGACTCAAATATACGGGACGGCAGATTTTTTTTTTCTCGACGTGACTCCATAGTGAAAATTGTTCAGATTGATGGTCTTAAGCACCCCCTTAAGTATTACTAGGGTTTTTTGTTACACCTTGTATTATGGAGATAATGATGAAAAGCTAGCTACACAAGTCATATTATACTAAAATATAAACGAAATCATTAAAATTCTTCAAGGTTTAGTACTGTAAAAATTTTATCGTTTTTTGTATGCAAACTCCTATAAACTTTAATTGACACCGAAGTCTAAAATGGAGGCTAACGAGCTAATAAAAACAATCAACACTTTATTGTCAATAAGGTTTGTTTATCAACAGGTTAGTTACATAATTGTTCTGAAACAGCATAACTGCAGCCGGACGCAGAAGGCCGTGACAAACCGAGCGTAACCGACACGACACGGTCGCCGCCGCCGGGTCGCCAGAGAGTTAGTGATTTGATGATTTTATTCATCATCGGTTTTGTTTCAATATCTAGATTCTATCAATCACTCAAATCAACCCACTGCTGGGCAAAGGCTTATCTTTTATTACGCCATTCTTCATTAATTTAGCTAGGAAATTAAACAAAACTTGAAAAAAACCTTACAAAATTGAAATTCGAAGTGTTAATTTACATAACAGTCAAACCCGGTTGTAAACATATTTTTTTTCAATGATTCTCTGTAGCTTAGTCTGAGAGGTCCTTTAAGAAACATTGACATCTGAGTTGGGTTCACGAACGTTTAGGTACCTAACTAATATGCTAAGTTATACAGGGTGTTACAAAAGTAAAAATAAACATTTCAATCTTTTATGGGGGTTGTTGAGACCATCAAGCTGAAAAACTTTCACTATTGGACCAACATCTAAATCGCGAAAAAAGGAAAAACTTTTGTCCCATACATTTAGCTCAAGTAGATCTGTATTTTAGTATGGAACATCGCAAACGCATCTCATCCTGGCGATTATGGCAAATCTCTCCATTTTGGGGAAGGCCTATGTCCAGCAGTGGACGTCTATCGGCTGATATGATGATGATAGAACATCCGACTTTTTTTTTCGCGATTTCGATATTGGTCCCATAGTGAAAGTTGTTCAGTTTGATGGTCTTAACCACCCTTTTTAGTCACGTTTATGACCAATACGACACAATATACTTAGCCAGAGATAACTGTACCATACTGTACCTAACAAACTTTTAATCTCTTCAGCCTGAAACCTGCGAGATAACATTAAAATATTTACAATCAGTATTATCATTGAAATAATCGTAAAATTAAACATAGACTAGAATAGTTATTTGTTATGCAAGGCTGCAAAGTTGGTTTTTGGCGCGAGTACTTGTATTGAAACCTGAGCGTCGCGAAGGTTTCAAAAATAAGAGACGCAGAATAACTTTGCTGCCGAGCGAAACACACAACTTTTCACCTCACTACCGCGAGGAAAATTTCAATGCACCAACCTCATTTTTAGAATAATCGCACTGGCCAGTACGAAAATGGCATGAAAAAAAACTTGTTTAGGCTGTTTTTCTTTATTGAATAGTAAGATTCGAATTTTAAAAACTCTTTCCACGCTAGCGGATAAAATGCACTTTTGCACTCAGATTTCGAATGACAAACAGAATCTTTCCGAGCTTGTGAGGTGAAAAGATAGACAAAACAGCGTAACAGAGACTCCATGCCCATACCAAAGCCCATACTAAGTTTGAAAACCGTCTCTCATTCACTTATGGGCGTCGGGACATGTTACAGCTTATTAGGACTTCCAACTTAATTTTGTGAAATCATAATTTTTTGTCGTCATGAGCTCATGACTAGATAAATATAAGGTAAAATCTCTCATGGCCCTTGTAGAACTAGAAAGCACTGTATACTTACTATTTAAAAATTGAGCGAGCTAAACGAGAGCGACATTATTTACTCCAAGAGTGCGATTTTTGAATCTCATTCGCTGAGTTCAGCGGTTGAAAATTTCAAAGTTACTGTGGAGATATGCATCTTTCTACTGCTGATTTAACTTTCAAAAATCATACTTCAGGAGTGCGATTTTTGAAAGTCATATCAGCAGTAGAAAGATCCGTATCTCCAATCTCCATAGTAATTTTGACATTTTCAACTGCTGAACTCAGCGAATGAGATTCAAAAATCGCACACCAAAACTCAAAATAGTGGAGGTAAGAGAAGCGTTCCATTAGGTCTGCTTAAAATACTATTGGAGCGATTGAAACTGTGTGTGACTTAGTATAATTATTAAAATAGTTGTGAAGTAGCTGTCTCTTTTTGCTCTACCTACTCTGCGTACCTATTTTCTTTGAAAGTCATGGTGGTGAAATTGCACCCGCCTCCCGGCGTCCATGTATTCACTTTATTTGGAATACTAATTGTTTGAATAAATTAATCTTACAGTTTTTTTTTCTTTTTACAGCGATGTCGACCGACGGGTCGACGACGGATATCAATGGGTTGCTCAATGACACTGGTAAGATTATTTTTATTTTCTTCTTTCTAATTTTATTGAAAAAGTGAACTTGCCTAATCAACAAACAGTACTCAAGATTTCCCACCAGTTTTCTAATCAGGAAGTTGTTTTAGCGACATCTGTTGAGTAAACGTCAAACTACAAACTACGTGAACATCCGGCTATTTATGCAATGTTGATACCTTTAAGATCACGAAGTTCGATTATAAATTGATAGATGTCACTGTGTTACGCTATCACTGTATCACGCCATCTGTTGATTTCCACTAGAACTAAATCAACTTGAGATTCTCAGTCGTTTTCGTGGTTCCGGCGTGTATTAATAGATGGCGCAGTGATGTAGTAACGAACTATACTCATAGATGGCGCTATAGTTTGAAAGCGGGGAAGCGCTCGTTAATTAGTACTCTTCATGGTTCATTAGATGGCGCTGACTTTAGCATTATTTGGTCAATTTTATTTTAAAAATATTTTTTTCAATTATATATTGGCAGCAATTTTGTACCTATAAACAATAGTTATTAAACTTTTTATTTATATTTTATTTATTCTATGTTTATATTGATAAAAATCCTGTCCTGGGTAAAGGTCCTACCGTTAGAAATCTTAAAAACGCAGCAATTTTATGCAGTACGTTTACCTATATTTTGGTGATCCACCTATTTACCAAATAAAACACAAGATTAGGGTCTTGTGTTTTATTTTGGTATACTTACACAAGAAATCTCATAAATCCTGCCGTTCGTAGACTAACAACCTACTACTTGATTTCACTTTCACTCTGACGTCATCTGTGTTTTCTATGACGTCTGCAAGTATTATGAAATCAAATCCTATTAGTTTAATATCGGATACGGCATTGACTCACTTCCATAGTATTTCTCTAGTATCTGCACAATAGGTAGTAATTCATTCATGTATAGGTAGAACACGAATAGTTAGTAGTAAATCACAGCACTTTGATAATTAATATCCCGTATCTCACAATACGTCAGGTTTTTCGCATGACGTGATGTTGTCGGAGTCATTGAGTTTCCCTTGGTGGTTTAAGCTAACTCTTTAGGTACCTACTATTTATGTTTTTGTCACAAAAAGTGATTCGCGGAAGTCCGTTTTTTTGTCATCCTAAGGATTGTTTTTGGTTTGCAGTGTGACGTAAAAGCATGTTTGTTTATTATATTAAATAGTGTGCTCCCGCGATGCTTTAAGATTAATTTCGGCATCATTGTTGCAGATATTTGGATAATATTTCTGCGCATGTTTTGGTATGAGTAGGTTGAATCGTTACAATGTAGTTACTATAGTAGCCAGATGTTACTGGCAGTTTATAGAGTTACTAAGTATCACTTAAGTACAGGAGTGCGATTTTTGAAACTCATTCGCTGAACTCAGCAGTATAAAATGGCAAAATAACTATGGAGATATGCGTCTTTCTACTGCTGATTTGACTTTCAAAAATCATACTTCAGGAGTGCGATTTTTGAAAGTCAAATTTGCAGTAGAAAGATGCGTATCTCCAAAGTAATTTTGACATTTTCAACTGCTGAACTCAGCGAATGAGATTTGATGAACAGATTTGTTGAACTCAGCAGTTGAAAATGTCAATATTATTATGGAGACGTGCATCCTTCTACTGCTGATTTGACATTAAACAAGGAGCGATTTTTTAATCTCATACGTTGTACTCAGCAGTTGAAAATGTATGTAGAATAGGGATGATGACTGACCCTGGAAATTCATATCTTATAACGAATTAAAAAAAAAGGTTAAATTCAATAACAAAATGTTAAAACGAAATTACAATCAAACAGAAAACAAAAAGTTATAAAAGCGATTGAAATACGTTTTTTATCGTCTTCTATCTCTTTCATGCAAAACAGATGTTTGTATGACACTTCGTTATTATTTGTATTAAAATACGAGGTATGACATCACTCCCTTCATAATCTGCCTCTCGCTCAAACCGTAAATTTTAAACAATTATATTTCGGATATTTTTTAAGATATTAAAAAATCTGTTTCACTTTAGTGTTAATGATATCAAACAGTTTTTAATAAAGAAATAAAATAAGAATTGTCATCATCCCTATTGTAGATACGCATATTTGACTTTTATAAATCGCACTCCTGGAGTATGATTTTTTAACGTCGAATCAGCAGTAGAAAGCTGCATAATTATAATATAAATATTGACTTTTTCAACTGCTGAGTTCAAAGAATGAGTTTCAAAAATCGCTCTCTAGGTCCTATACATAAGCTAAGCACCTAATTATTTTTTTTCGAAAGTTTACACGTCATTATCGCCGCCTTCAGTAAATGGGTCTCAAGTCTCAACCCCGCTCGGCCTGCGGCCTCGCTTAGCAGGCAGACTGACCCCGGAGACCAGGTCCACCAGGTTCCAGGGGCGCGGCCTTCGGCCTTTATGTTCCTTTGGGTAGATAGGTATATTCCTAGTTCCTACTTATAGTTATGTTAGGGGTTATGTATGTGTCTGTATATTCCTTAAATAGACAACTACTTATACGATTTTATTAGGTAAACATTTATGTTAATTAGACAATTTTTTTGGATCTCTCCTATTCTAATTTAAACAAAAGGATCGGAGATTTAATCAATTTCATTTATAGCCTGACGTTTCTTACCATGCATCGGCAATCGCCAATAATCTTGGATTTTCCTCAATCTTTTTACTTTGAGGAAAATATATTAAGGAAACATATTAACATAATTATTTGGACTTTAAAAACCCGGTATACTATAATAAAGAAGAGCTGAGACCTATAAATTTGCGTTTTATAGTACCTTACTTACCTACAAATGTCACTATTAAAATTCAAAATTCAAAATTCAAAAAAATTCAAAATTCAAAATTCAAAATTCAAAATTCAAAATTCAAAATTCAAAATTTTTTATTCAAAATAATATCATATAGATAGCTTTTTGACGTCATTTTTTGACTCGACCACCGCGTCGGAAGGTGTTCCGTTGAGAGAAGATGCGGCCAGAAACTCTACAACACACATCTTTTAAACAAAACAAAATGTACAAAGTACAATTAAAATACAATATTGCATTACATAGTGTAAAATTGTCAAGACCAGACATTAACATTAATTTTTAACATCGTTTCTGTGAACTCAAAAATAACATTTAACCAACTTTCTTGTAAATTTCTTTAGGTTAAGTCGATTCTGTGATTTTTTAAATAATAACAGACACCAGAAACTCGACATACTTAATTTTTGTTATTCATCATCATCAGCCTATGTAAGTACGTCCCACTGCAGGGGGTGTATGTGTAATTGTGTATGTATGGGTGTTAATCCACCGCGCGTGCAGAACGCGCGTGCAGACGCGGATTGACGGACTTCATATCATATACCTGCGCATGGGAATTCCATCTTCAGCGAATACAGCAGTGTTGCCAGCCGGATCTTTTCAAAAGTAACCGGAATTAGATTAAAAAGTAACCTTTTGGTGTGAAAAGTAACCTTTCATATTTTTTTTCCAGTAATAAGGTATTAAAAGTTGATGGACAGATGTTGGTTCTATTAATTTACAAAAATGAAAAAAATCTATATAGCGTTTTCCATTTTAAGTTGCATTTTCATCCGAATGATTGATCGAGCAAGTTAGTGAGACCACTTAGACCATTTTAAGTCATTCGTGATTTGGTACCTATACGTGCGAGAGAGAAAACAGAGAAAAATGTGTTTTTAGGAGTTGCACTCACTACGTTACGAACGTTTTGCTTTATAAAACAGTGCAAAAATATGAAAAAGCATTCCGTTTCATGGAAAAATATGATTAATAATACAAATTCCGAAAAATGACCTAAAAGTAACCTTTTGAATCGTGAAACGTATCGTAAAAAAGAACCTAAAAGTAACGTGACAGAGCTAAAAATTACCTAAAAGGTTACCAAAGTAACCTTCTGGCAACACTGGAATACAGACTTACTCACGATTTTCCTTCACGGTTTGAGACCAGTCGGTAATTACGTAGTTATGTGGCATATAAAAACAGCATCTAAAAACATTATGAGAAGTGAATGGATGCTTGAAAAATCCTAATGACGTACAATGACAATGACGTCTTTATTTTTTGACATTGAAAATATTAATCAAAACAAACTAATGTGGCACGATACACCCTGATTGTATTTCAACAAATAAAGGCTTATCTGCGTCATTCAAATTCAAATTAAATTGTACCTATCGTGAACCTTGTTTATGTGCTTAGGTACCTATACCAAATCTGCTACTGGCTTTCGGATTTTCTTCCAGATAATTCTAATGCCAATCAAAAATAAATTTGTATTTCATTACCTATTTTTTATTATATTTATTAATACTTAAATAAGTTTTTCTAAGTTCTATTTACAAACGTATCTTATCTTACGGAACTAACGGATCACGATCAATTTCTGGTAAACTCCTATATTATTTAATGTACCTATTAAATGTAAAATATTATAAAATAGTTGTCTATTGTAGATATACATATAATAATATTCTCATTATGAACATAAACATGCTTCAGTCATGGTAAACTAAAGTGATTAATTCTTTTGTTTTACAATCCTCTCGTAAACGCCACGTGTCACAAATTTAATATTAGTATCTGATGATATAATTTACATATTATACCTATGTATATTTTAATTAATAGATACTTGCCTGTTTTATAAAAATCTTACGCAATAGAAACGACTCGTGTAGTAGTTACAGGGACTTCCTTCTTTTCTTCTGATTAAGTCTTGTTAACAAATGGATTGCCGGTAGGTTTTGTAAGTTTCAGTGTGGACATTTAATTAAACATTCAACCTCACTGACGTTTGGGCCTATGTTCAAACAGAGCAAGAAGTGGTCCTCCACTTCTTTGCTGTAATAGTTAATAGAGGATGATGATGATGATGATGATCGAGTTTATTCAGGTAGTTTCAACGAAGAACGTTGAGTCCTCTTTTAGCAAGTTTACCTTATAATGTGCCAGAAAGAGACACCGCTGCCAAACATAATTATGACCAGGATAAACATTATAAATACTTATTCGTTGAATTAAATGTTAATTACCTACCTCTCTTGAGGAAAAGGGAAGGAAAGAAAAATTATGTTTTAAAAATAGTGGTTATGTAGATATATGTTAATCAATAATGAATTTTGATAAATAAATATATTGTAGTTACCTACTTGGAACCTACTTTGGTTATGACCTCTTATTAAAAATCTCATTGATCCTTTGCCCTAAAACTTAAACTGCCTCCGTGGTCTAATGGTTAAGAGCATTGGACTCTCGACACGGAGGTCGCGGGTTCGATTCCCACGGGGGACACCTAGTGAAATGTCCCTTTGTGCGTTTTTTCGAAGTTGGTTAGGACATTGCAGGCTGAATCACCTGATTGTCTGTAAAGAAAAGATTCCGTGCTTTGGATGGCACGTTAAGCCGTTGGTCCAGGCTACTATCTCTGGTGGTTAGTAGTAGTCAGATGCCGTAAGGCGATCTGAAAAAACTCTGACACCAGGGCCTGCCCACACGATAAGAAGATTGATCCTTTTACCCATAGGAAAGTTATTATAATAGTATAAAACTTCTGTGGTTTTACTTGTAATAGTATACCGGCGCCGCCATTCTAATCGCCATTCTAATATAGTTGACACATTACATTACGTCCTAGTACATAAAGTATACATTACTCTGAGCAATGTATTTTTTAACCAATAATAAACACATTCATAAGCTTGTCAGGAAGCTGCAAAATGAACTGTTGTGATTGTGATACAAAAAAACTTAATGTTTTGATTTTTGATTAGTTTGCACTACACATTCTTGAAAATAAATAAGAAACCGCATAGGTAAAGAAGGCATGGCATCCAAGGTAATTTCTTATCGTCCAGAATATTATTCTTATGGTAAGGCTTTTAATTCTAGATAAATTCGCCGTCTTTATACCTACTTACAACCACAAAATATTCTGAAACAATTATTGAGTTCCCATATTTTGGGCTCCCACTTTACTCCGATAATAAAATTATGTCAACATCACAGTCATAAATCTTTCATCTCTGTCGAACTCACTTGAGTATACAATTACACTCACATTCATTCACGGCATAGTATAAGAATGCTCTAAAATTCCTTGCTGTATCAGCTTTCAGCTTATGTCTGACGAACTAAAAATGACTAATGAATTTCATTCGTAGATAGTTCCTTGTCAACCAACCTTGTTGATCACCTTGACATATCTTATCATGCCAGATACAGTACCATCTCTGTACATACATAACTATATATTATATAATGGTCACAAGGTTAACTGACTAGGTACAGTGGTGCAATTCTCCAAGGAAACCTCGATGCGAAACGTCTATTTTAATGTAACTAGTACGCACAAAAAAGAAGTACCCTGATCGAGAATTTATCTCGTTGAATTAAGTATAATAATAGCTGGAAACGTAGGACTTCGTATTTTGATTGTATGTATCTGATCATGTTACATGCTACATTTTGTCAGAAAAGGAGTAACAATCTTAACCGTATTCCTGTGGCTAAAGGGGCGTCCGCCCGGTTTTGAGTAACTTTGTAACTATTTTATACATTAATTATGACACTTTTTAAGCAGAAACAATACTGAACAATCTACAGGATGTGAGAAAGATGTGGTTTTTCTCGAAATGTATTTTAATTAATAAAACTGAAGAAAAACGAATCCAAAGTCACCCCTTTTTTCCAGTTGTAACCGTTTTAATCTTACATTGTTGATCAGAAAAATATGAAAATTTACAATATTCTTCACAATACAATACGGAATGATGTGGTTTTCATAATTTTTGAAAATTCATAAAAAATCATGCAGGTTTTAAAAAAAAGACGGAAAATTCTGACCGGAGCCACGCAATTGAAGCGGGATGGTTAATTGCAAAAGTTTGCTTGAAAGAAAGAGAGCCTTGCACTAGGCAGGAGTGGCCTTAAGTTTTAAGACAGCTGTCAGATTCAGTTGCTAAATTATCAACTGGTAAACTTAATAGTGTATCGATCCATGCTACCTACACTATGGTTTCACAACCGCGATTAGAACTTGCTTTTGAACACCTGCAGGATCCACTTAGATCTGTATTAAGATATAGAATAGAACACTATTAAACATAACTACTAGGCTAGCAATTTTACAGCCATTTGTTCTCGGGTTTACTTTCAAATTATACTTGTACCTAATGTTAAGATTAGGTTTGCTACGCTTTTATTTACTATCTACTAGTAGAGATGCTAATTAAAATACAAAAAATTGATGAAGTCATAACTCCCCACTCCACCAATTATTGAGAAAGCGACACCGTCATTTTTCCTACTCACGAAACTCTACTGTATGCAACGATACCACATGTCGGTATAGAACTACTCAGTTCTACGAAAATATTCTTTCAAATTATGTGCATCTGTACTATACTGCCTATGACACCTTTAGGAACAATAGATTACTATTTGATATGAATACTTCTTAAGGCTGCACCGAGCCTGTTGTGCTGCCCTCAATCGTATTTTTTTTATTTCTATACAATTAAACAATATTTCCAAAAAACAAGAATGTCACATTGTAGTCATTGCTGATTTTCAATTTATCGGGTCACTGCGGATTTGTTATCCGTAATTTTTCGATAAATTGAAAACCAATCAGGACTACAATGTGACATTCTTGTTTTTTGAAAAAGTTTTTTAATTGTATAAAAATAAAAAAATACGATTGGGGGCAGCACAATAGGCTCGGTAGGCTCTTAAGTAGTTCAAAATTGTTAATCTTCTGCATATCTTCTTAACAAAGAGTTTTTTATCCAACCTTTGGTACGAAGGTAGTAAGTATTTTGTTTTGTTTACATTACTTATTGCTCATTTTGCTGATAACAATTAAGATGTATCAAATCCGTGATTTCTCTTTATTCATTATTCATTGTTCTTTACTAAGATTCACATATTTCTTAACAATGTCTAATCCAAGACAAAGATTTGTTGTCCTCATACGGGTGCCAAGCCTAGATAGGAATTCCCTTGAAAACCAATTGACTAACACGTTGCATACAGCTGACATATCTACAGATTACTGAATAAGAATTGCGAAACAAGAAACACATATACAACACGTAAGTATATAACGCAGAAGAAAAACATTGTGAGGAAACCTGCATACGCTGATGAAGAAATTCTAATCCTATGTGAAGCACTGAAGCCTACCAATCCGCTTTGGCCAAACGTGGTGGACTAACGTCTAATACACCCTCCTAGAGGGTAGACCTGTGCCCTGCAATAGGACGTATATAACAAATGCATGACGCAACAAAACATTTTAGTTTCATTAAGAGGAGTATTCCATTTGATAACAGAAAGCTGTGGGAGTAAGAGGTTAAGTATCGGAAGAGAGGCTATAATTAGAGCGATAGTGTTTATCTCGGTCCCCCGCGGCTCGATATTTACTTTATCTCGTTGTTTTGTTGAATGGATGTCGGGTAGGGGGCAGGATACGTCACATAACCTAATTCCGATACAATACTTAACGATAATTATTTGTTCTTCATATAGTAGAGTTGACTTAATGTAAATAATAAAAGTAATTTCTTTAAATTATGTATTCTTTTTAAAACAGCTTTGTTTTTGGAATCATCTACATCGCAGATTCTCTAAAGTCAAGGCCAGAAAAACGGATCTGGGAAAGAAAGTAAAACCTAGAATGAATAAGCCGCTTTCGTCCCGCGCAAGTGTTAGGAGTCTACTCTAGGAAATGGCAATAGATGTTCCAAATTACAGGCGATAGGCTGACCAATTGTAACTATTTAGTATGTTTATCTATACATACAGAGTGAAATTGACATCACTGGTATCCTTTTAAACTAAGAGTCTACCCATCAAACTGAACAACTTTTACTACGGGAGCAAACCGATCGGAGCAACTAAAAAATCAGCTGTCCCATTCTAAACTGCAACGCCTACTCTACTCAAATGTATGCAACAGCAGATTTTTTTTTTGCTTCGATCGGTTTGCTCCCATAGTGAAAGTTGTTCAGTTTGATGGGTAGACTCTTAGTTTAAAAGGATGCCAATGATATCAATTTCACCCTGTATAAAGACAGTTGACTGACTGACAGACAGGCAAGGTACATCGCGAACCCCTGAAGATAGAAACATGAAAATTATATTCTACGGATGATGGTAGAGCATAGTGTAAGAACTAGTAGGGGTGCACTAAGAAAAGATTTTTCGCAAATCAATATCTAAGGGTGTAAATAAAATTGGTTGCAATCGTGTGATTTACGCGGGATCTTGAATGACAAAACATTGATGCAATTTAGTTCCTGGTCTTACAAAAAATACCGTAATTTTTTGCTGTCCATCAACCTTTAGGTATGAGAATGCATTTTTTGTCATGAAGTGCAGTAATGCAAATGATCCCAATTGTTTTTAAAATAATCGTCTCTCTATTAAAAGTTCCTTAACCCTTTTTACTGATGTCAATGCCTCGGGTATAAGTAATTAAGTTCTTGCGTCGATTTTAGTTTTTCCTGTGAATTATCTGAATAAGTAAACATGTTTTTAAAGCCTACGTTTTATTGTTATAAACAACAGCTGATAATCATGTTTTTGCTGATTGTGGGACATTTAGATGTAGGTACATCTTGTTATGATATTTAATAACTGACGTCATTAGTGGCCTGTCTTGTACAAACATTAATGTTAAAATCGTATGATGAGACAACAACAGATAAGTATTGACTGTAAACTGTGTCGGTTATACTAAAAACATCATCATCATCATCAGCCTACCTACATCGTCCCACAGCAAGAGGCAAAAATTATTGTGAGATGCCTATGTCATAAAGTCATAAGCTCATAAGTGGTGCTTCTCGTGCTAATATAACATAGTATTGAGAAGCCTATAATTAAGTATAGCAGGCAACTAGTATCTCTGAATTTTAACTGTAGGTTCTTTACCCACCGAAGAAAAAGGTCAATGACACGGTACAAGTCACTGACAAATAAACTTAAAACAAAAATATCCGTAGGATCCACTTTACAATGTCATCGCCCTTTTTTATGCGGATAAACACATTTTATGCCTTAAATAAAAACAAACAGGAAATAAAGTAAAATACTTCGACACATCAATGTGCGGAAGTAAATGAATGTCGCCAGGAAACTTGCAAAGATTTATGTATCAACCTATGCCATCTACTTACAACTACGCCTTTTTAATTTTCCTAACAGACTACAGGTAAATAATTATAGTGTTCTACCGTAGGTCAGTTTTTGACCTTTGGTTTCATTACTACATTCGTTTCATTATAAGATATCGGATTGAAAAGCACTACGATGTGGTGGGTTTTTTTGACGAAAATGGCCGAAGCCGAGCTTTCTTCGGACACTAGTAAATAATAGCAAAGGTCTTAATCGAATAGATTAAAATACTCAATGCAAGTGTTAGATTATCGGTGAAAGAAAGCTTATACAGGATAAAATTAGCGTAAATAATAGTTGGTGCGGTTGTCCAGCTCTTATACAGAGAGCGTAACCTAAAATCTGTTACCTACATAATAACATTATGGGGGTGCTTCAGACCATCAAACTATAAATGTGCTATAAATTAAATTAAAACAATTTACTGTTTGTTATGTTATTGTTGATCATTACAATTATTGTTATTAATTTTTTATTGCATTTTTGCATTTTTTTATTTATTACTAAAATATTATATCATTATTATATTGTGAAGTCATGTTAAGCTGTGTTAATAATATTCATAAGCATTACCACAAAAAATTTAAAAAATGTTTTAATAAATTTTCATTACCCATAACCTGGTTTAACGTTTTTGTGGTAACGCTTATTGTTTATACTTTATAGTATAATTGGCAAAGAAAGTTAATAACTTTAGCACTTTAGGTTAAAAAGTGTTATTGAACTTTTATTGCCGACCGTACCCCTATATTTGTTTATGCACGCTTGTCATTTTACATTGTTTTCACACACATTTTTCTTTTTATTTCAGAATCAGATCTCACAGACCTATCGCATCTTGGTAAGTGGACATTATTCATTTTACTTTCTTTATTGTTTATTGATTATTTGTATCATCATCAACAATAAATAAATAAAAAATACTTACTAAATAGTTTTATAGGTGGTGGAGTATTTATTAAACCATTTGACTAGCCTATTCAATAAAAAAAAAATTGCTTCTGTCTGATCCATAAACTGAGCAAAAAACTAGACAACTGGATATTTTCTATTGCAAATAAAGGATGCAAATATAAATTTCACCGTTTACCCGCAAAAAAAGAGAACATTACCTAGTGAGAAAATTTACATCCTTCATCGAGATTCATAACGAATATTTTCTATGAGAAACGCGATTGCCCAGCCCTCCGAAAAGTGCGTGCGCGTGCCGTATTTTCGATTAAAAAGGGTTAACAAAAGTACTTTATATAGATTTTTTAATTTTTTCACTAGATAAACTAATGGTGAATATGTGAGTATAAATCGGTACCACAAATTGGAAACTATTTTAAGTTCTTCTAACACGAGAAAAATGTTTAAAAATACAAGAAAATACATTATCTTTGTGACGATTTTCTATTCGTTAATTCCAATCTTGTATTCAATTGATGATTTCACTAGATAAACTATCTAAGAATACTGAGGTATGACTTTGGTTTCGGTAAATGGTTTTAATCTAGTCGAAACATGAAAAATAAAATATGCCTCCAAGGTGTTTCTTCCTACCATAGGACTTACGGGCTGTGGACAGTTCGCGGGCGGGTGGGGCAATATAAACCTTATAGTACGTAGCATAGAGTCGTTTGGAGAATTACGCCCGCGCCGCGCCTCCAGGCGACGTCGCCTGGTGGCGGTGGCGCGATTTTTCTTTACGTCAAAAAACGACGCTATGCCAAGCTATGCTACGTAGTATAAGGTTCATATTGGTGTTAATTTGACTACCCGCCACCGCAACGCGTCTCTTCTGTATAAACCCTACCTTAGAGTACGTATTATATAAAAACAAGCACAACAGGCTACGGATGATATCAATTTAGTTCAAACGATGCCCATATTGTTAAAAACTTAAACACTAAATTGTACATTTCAATAACAAACACGTTATAGTCTTATTGACCTCATCAATCTGCATGTTCACTATAAATCTTGTAGAGACTACAGTAATCCGATTGAGTTCTATATCGAACACTTAATTACATTGACATTAACGATCTTCTACATCACAATAGGCTTTCGAAAGAGGATGTTTAGGACAAGTCAGTGGCACGAGGCGCGTAATTCAAAATAAACATCTATTCTTACCGCTCCCGTTCTAAGACACATTCTCTACTCGACTTTGTTCAATATTTGCGAGTTCATTTCTGCTTCTTTAACAACGTAACTGGATATGAGGACGATATCCATGTATATACCTACTAGCAATAGCCCTACTATGTAGTAGGTACTAGATACTCTTTCTTATAATGTGGTACTATATAGCTGTAAAAATCTATATTATTTTCCACTGCTTTGCCGTTTTGGCGCATCTCCTGTATATGTACATACTTCATACGTAAGTAAGTATCTAGGTACAAATTCTTATGGAAGACTTATGACTTTTGATTATGAGTCCCATTCTTGTCCCATTGAAATGCACGGAGAAACATATCTAGTACCTACTTAGTATAGATACATACGTGACAACTACTTATTTACATTTAAAAAGTATCAACCCACAGTGAATAAAAGTGAATAAATTGGGTTTGTTAAAAGTCTTTTGTTGTATTAATTATAATGATTGCCTTCAATTAGGTACGGAAAGTAAGTATTTTATCCTGTAACAAAGAAGAGTCGTGCGAACTTGTTAAACTTGTTAACTTATAAATCTGATTACAAAGATTGGAGTAGGCACTGTTATAGTACCTATATTGTCGATTAATTTGTACAAATTGTTTCGATAAATGATAAAGTACCGCATTGGCCTTATTGTGGTGTGAGCATGCGTTTCAATTAAGATTCATAACAGTAATTGGTGTCGACTGGAACAGTCTACAACATAATGATTCTAGGAATGGATATAATAATGCGCATTTGTTTTAACTAGTACAGTAGTGGAATCTTTTGGATTAGGCTTTGTTTGATTAGGCTATATTAGCTTTACTTAATAAGGTTTTATCGAAACTAAATTTGCCTGCAAGAAGGCTAAATACAGCTCTGAACAAATTTGTAACACCCTTTTTTAACAAAGTTTTTTTGGCAAATAAATATATTTCTATTTCTATTGATGAAAATTAATCAGCTGTAGGGCAACTATAAAACACAGAACCATGTTGTGAGATAAGTTTAAATTATATACACGTGAATATAATTTTAATTGGATACATATTATAGTAAAATGACGAACTAAGTTTCTTTCTTTTTTACGCTACTTTTGATACTATAGTCCCATTAGCCAAAAGCCGGGGCCTTTAGTTCAAACCCCTGTCAAAGACTATCCTATCATTAATTGACACCACACACTCAAACACAAACCTAAAAAAAGTGGACATTCTTGCAATGGTATGGCTCACTCTATGCCTTTAGGTATAATCTCTTTGGGTTTTTTACCAAAAGAGCGGCCAGAAGAATGTTTTCTGATCATTAGGAATATATCTTGGTATTTCTTTGGTAATAAAGTGTTCCACTAATTTCACGGGTTTTACTCCAGCACGTAGGTAGCATTATAATGTTAATAAATGTCAAATTCCCAGACATTTGGCATTTCACCAAAAATATACATTTATAATTAACGGCTTAACATTTTACATTAAAATTTTGCATTGTTCTTACCTATACCAAAGTACATAATATTATTTATATTTACGCTATGCCTACCTCTCCTAAAGTACCTATTCACCAAATTGGTTTTTAAAAATCATACCTAAATGTAATAAATAAAGTGTTAGTGCAATAAATATTCAATTTCAACCGTGTTACCCTCAAGCAGACAGAAATATAATAGGTTGAAGTGAAATAGTTGAATCAACAAAAACAAGTAAAGTTGTTGCTATATGTCATAGCGTCATTAAAAAGCAATAATTTAAGAACAATAGTAGACTGATTGCGAGCAAAAATATTGTTCCAACACAAAGCAAAGTAAACCGCACCAAAATAAACCGTATGTTCGTCACAATAAACATAAATTGCGTTCTGGTTTCTGCGGTTGCGTCAATATATCTTAAAAATGTCTGTTACACAAAATATGTTATTGTTTTTCCAATTACCTACTAGACCTAATATTTCAAAATATTGGTCCCATAGTCCAGATTACGTATTCTATATTTTATAAGTCTTCAGCTAATAAATGACCATAATTATGATGGACTCAAACTCAATGCTTGAGAAATTTTTTAATCAATCATCGAAATCTTCTATCTTTTCTGAGATAAGTAGTTTTGTCCTACTATTCTAGTATACTAGTGTTTACTTTATGTACGGACATTGGAAGTAATAAAATTAATACGTGTTACATGGTTCAAAGCCCATCGTCCATTAGAGTCAGTTATTAACTCTAATCTATCTGTATCTATTTCAGCGCATCATAACCCCGCTCCGTTAGTAATAACAGTTGGCACTAATTTATGCGCAACGAAATAAATAAACCTCTCATAGAAGTCACATTGCTGGTCACATGCTCTTGTAAGTTACAGTCACGTTATCCACGTCTGTGCAGCGGTTAAGAAAGAACGTTTTCAATAACAATTACTTTTGTTAAACGGTTTAAATTGCAATCAGCCGAGCTGAGGTGGACGACTGAACGAATTGTGGATCAATAAAGATGAATATACATTCATTGAGAATAGAAGCTGTTACCATATAGGTATTATACTACGGAATAGAGGAACAGAGAGCTGAGAGAGCGAGATGTACCTAGCGGCATCACTGTATAATAGAAACAGATACGTGACGCGAGGCTATAGAACCGTTTTTGGGGATTTAGAGTCCTGGAAAAAATTCGGTTTCTGTGAATAATCGTTAACCTAAAGTGAAATGGTAGATAATTTTTTGAAATATACCAACACTATTTCATTAAATTATCCACGATTTCACGTTAGATTGAGAATTATACACAGAAATCGAATTTTTACCCTGCCGCTAGACTCCTAAAAACGTCCAAAAACGGTTTCATTTGACAACACATGTCAGTTCCTCTACTCTACCTAAGTATATGTGCAGGATGGACTACAAGGTTCTAAAATATTGATACATATTACCAACTTTCTTTGTATAGGTATTTTCATATATGTTATATATATTTATATAGACGCGAGCCGCATAGCAGAGTTTTTAACCGTCCAATTAGTTATAGCTTATTGTGCGATCTTGTATGTAATGTTCCACAAATGTGTGCACTCTCTTATAGTGCAATGAAATGGAACAGTGTTAATGAATATCTGTTAATAAACGGGCTCATTCAGAAGAAAGCCAACAAGAAATAATATGAGGCATTCGTTATTATTACTGAAGATTTGTAAAGTTGGAGATTACTAAAAGAAAATAATGTTTCGAAGTAAATCTTTTATTATAAGTATTCAAAAAGTCACGTATATGTATAAAATTGTAAATTTCAAAACTTTTAGAATCTTACTTCAAATTAAATCAACGTCCACAAAAAAAGTGAATGCTCATGCTCATACTGTGACATTAGGAACCTAATTAATCTGTTTAATAAACAACCTAAGAAAAAGTTCATCTTATTATTTACAAGTAATTTATGAAACTAACTATGAAACTATCCCCCTTCTTGAAGTGAAACTAACTGGTTAGTTACTTCATGCTTTAAGTACAGATAAAAACCGAAAATTCCAGTAATTTCAGTTTAAGAATCTTCCTCATTCTTGAGTTTAAACAAATTAATGACCGCAATGAATACTAGGAACCAAAAAAACTCTTTGTTTATAAAACACCTATTTTTAATTTCCGCGGCGTAGTGCGTTTTGTTAGTCTTGACTCTTGACGTTGTCCAGAAGGTAATCAAATGGACAATTAAAACTTCGTACGATTATTTGTGCAAGCCAAAAAAGAACCGACTCGTTTTTGCGCAGCGGTTTAATCATGATAATAATGTTTTTTGGAGAATTCTGTCTTCGATTAAATTTATGCGCATGTAGTTGGAACTATTAAATCGGGGACAAAAACACTATTGTCGTAGTTTATTTGTCGGTTTTCCTTTGTTCCAAATCGATGTTTTTAAGTAAGGTTGAGGTTACAGTTATATCCTTTGCATAATTACTCATTCAATTCAGTTTACAGATGTGATCGAACCACCCGCATCCGCAAGTTAATATATGAGACATCATGCGTTGATGTTGAAGTACTGTCTCACCTAACCTTATTATATTGTATTCTCACTATAATGTTAATTATTATTATTATGCGTGAGTATGTTGATGAATTTATTGTTATTATAACATGGTCTAATATTTTGGTATATTTTAAATTAATCACTATCTATTTTGTTATAGTATATTACAATTTAAAACATAATTTGAAAAAAATCATACTGTAGTTGGGTTGATTTCTGGATAAATGGGTCAAATTTAAAAACTGTACCATTGGCTCACCAGTCAGGTTTTATTTGAGAAAAAAAAACATAATTTTTTTTAAATTTAGTAACCCATGTGTGGGATGACACGTCATAGGATTAAAATACAAACCACCCACCTAAAAATGACGAACACACTTATCTGGATAGGATGTAATTTCATAATTTTATAAAAAGTGGACACGTTATCGTAAAAGACAATGCGTAATTAATTTAATATGTTCACAGGCAATTGTCTTTGATTGATCAGACAATGTTATTATGGAGTCTGTCATAGTTTATTATTAGCAGCTGTTCTGCTATAATGCATTAGCTTTCATTCGCTTATAAATTACTATTAGTAGCCTAGTAACTAGACAACTAGTTGATAAAGAACCTGGCTGCTTGCGGTCACCGTTTCCAAATTCTGTAAAAGAGTTGTATGAAAAAGTTTGTACTTGAGTCACGTACCTATAGAGAAATAAATGGGTATATATTTTGAAACGAAGTTAGAATTATACAGGGTGAAATTGATATCATTAGCATAGTCTACCAATCAAACTGAACAACTTTTACCATGGGAGCAAACCAATCGGAGCAAAACAAAAATAAGCTGTTGCATACATTTGTGTCGCGCAGGCATTGCAGTTTAGTATGGAACAGCAGATTTTTTTGTTGCTCCGACCTGTTTCCTTCCATAGTGAAAGTTGTTCAGTTTGATGGGTAGACTCTTAGTTTAAAAGGACGCTAATGATATCAATTTCACCCGTATTTAAGATTCTTCTACACACAATATTTTAAAGGGACGATCATACCATCAAACTAAATAACCATGGGACTAACATTGAAAGAGCTAATTTGTTGTTTTCCATACAAAACTGAAAACCTTCTCGACCCAAATGTATAGGACATAAGATTTATTTGGGATGTCGATGTTAATAACATACAGAAAGTTGTTTAGTTTGATGTTTTAATCATCAGCTTAACCTGTAATAATGTAATTATAATCATAATCTTAATGACAAATGAGTCGAGAATCTACGTGAATAGTAAAAAAATCTGTCAAATAAAAATATGTTTTTTCCAAACTATTCCCATTCCTATACAGTTTATACTTGTATATTATTAGAACCATTATGTTGTTTTTTAAAAATACGACCTCTTACTAATTTTTATTTTTGACATTGTAGAATTCACAAAAAAGTGTTTTGCGTGTTTTTATAAACAACTTAATTGGCGTAGAGTTCGTTACAAACAATTTAATTGGCCGTTTTTATTAATTAATTGTTCCATGACGTTATGCACTGACAAACAAAGACAACATTGGGTTTAGGTACTTAGTCAGATAATCCTTCTTTACATATATTAATTTGGCTTGTTATTATTATGAGTAAGTATAATAGCCTGTATTGACAACCTTAATTAAAAAGATTTAAAATTAAATAAAGTTAAGACAGAGTAAAGAGCTTCTCTTTTTTGTGTTTAAGATTAAAGAAGTAGTGGCAAAGATAACCTGTGCTCTTTCAGGATGGGTCAAAATCAAGGTCAAAATGTAGCTACAACAATATTTATTTTTTATTCCCCCAAGTTCCGTTTTTAGTTTCAGAGAGCATTTACTTGATGGCTTATAGATATAACTGGAAGAAGCTCACAATATGAGTTTTAATAAAAGAAGCATGAAAGCATGTTTCTGGAATGGTGTGGATATGATTTCCCTTGCATGTTGCACTTTTCCCTTATAATGAGATTAAGATAAGAGTAGTGTGTTGGCTTTTAGTTTGAGGATGGACTGGAGATATAAAAAGACCGTAACAAATGGCGCTGCATCATTTACGGTAGTTAAATGACATTGGGTAGGTACCGGCATAACGTTATAGAAAGAGAGATTGAAAGGAGATAACTTGTCAAGGTGTTGATAGTGGCTAGCCTTGCGTACACAGAAACACTGTGAAGGAAACCGTACCTCTTATCCCTGTATTCTAGACATCTATTTATAATCTATTTATAAGTCGAGGCATAAAAAAAAATAGGTTGCAAAGGTTTCAGCGATATCTCGTCCTGTCTCTAACAATATTTAATTATAATTCTGCACCATGTTTCCTTCAATTATAAAACGTCTTTCTTACACGTAGGGCTCAAAGTCGAACTATAAATGATTTTTCCATTGGATTTTTGTTATGCAGCTGTCCTTGTGACGATATAATAATGTCGACCTACTGACCCAAATATATCGTTAAATCGTGATACATCTTTTTTTTTTTTGACGCATTAGTTAAAATATGGGACATTTCAAACATGTTGACAGCCTTTTTATACAGGGTGTATAACACAACACCCTAGTAATACTTAAGGGGGTGCTTCAGACCATCAATCTGAACAACCTTCAGTATAGAACCAACGTCGAGAAAAAATAAAATAAATTTGCCGTTTTGTATGAAAGAGCGGATTTTTTTTTCGTGATTTCGATGTTGGCTCCATAGTGAAAGTTGTTCAGTTTGATGGTCTGAAGCACCCCCTTAAGTATTACTAGGGTATTTAGTTACGCCCTGTATAGCTGTCACTTAAAATAGCTTGGAGCCATAGCGTGTTTTGGAATTAAGATCCATTCCATTGATATGCGCACCGCAGAACATTGCAAATTATCTGTACAACTACAATTTGGTATTTTTCCATGACAGTGGATATCATAATAATACTACGTATGTTGGTATAAGAATTCTTAAAATGACTGTAAATAGTAAACACGATGCTGATTGCTTACTGTAACAATAGAAAGAATATAATTCACACACATACACAATACAAAGGACATGTACCTGTGAATGTTTAACAGACTCTTTGTACATAACAGTTGACAATTCTTATAATGATTACTCTATTTCAAGTAAAGACTGCATTAATACTCCAACATTTACCACAATGCCAAGCAAAATTCGTTATTTTAGCACTGTATCTGAATACCTATTGGATACATTTTCACATAGATTTTTTTTTGTCAAGGCTACATCAGCTGACCGGGAAGTAAAGCAGTAGTGAATAGCATTTTATTTATAGTACTAACAAATACAGAGGGCACGACTATTGCGTGTTTTTGCGACGATGCCGATCAATGCAGTCTTTTGTCGGATAAAAACGATGACGTAATTATCTGCAGCATAGTACAGGTATACTGACGTCGATCGAAAGCTTTATGAAAAAATATAATGTTATATGGTTCCCTATGTCTAACAGTCTCTGAGAAAAACGCGTGTGATACAGTGATAAATAAGACACACAAATGATTCCATTTCTTTCCTTCCACACAGGAAAAACAATTCCAGAAGATTTCCCCTTCAAAACCTGCAATGAAAAAAATAATTACAGCGATGCATTGTTATCATTCTTTTGTTCTTCGTAGAAAAAAGAAGACACTAGAGATCTCTCCGGTAGTAAATTAAAAATTAGTTGCAAATCACATGACATAAAATACTGGAATAAGTTCATTTTATTAGAAATAGCTATTTGTTTTGTACAGAAAATCGTTAAGCGGTTTATGACGACCATAGCTAATTTCTGACTCAAAGAGTTTAACGTTTTACGTCAAAAGCTATTGAAATAGGCCACAATAGGTGTTATACACGGATTGATACGTACGTACATCTCAAATATAGATTTTATTGTAAAAATGGTGATGAAGAAATGTTGAAAACATGACGTACCTACTTATTGTTTTTCGAGATCTTCGTGATGATTAGTTTGATTATGAAACAAACGAGTCGCATGCAGTTTCGCAACATTTTATAATTACGAGAAAATCTTCATCGTATCGTTGTTTTCGTTTTGCGCAGCAATCTCGAATGAAATCGTTGATAAGAAGAAGAAAACCCCGAAATCAAAAACATTTATGATGTCTTTGATAAAGATTAAATTTCAAGAATAAATTGGAATGTATGCCTACATACTATTCATTATTATTATGTATCTTTTGATATAATATCTATGTTGATATTTTCCAAGCTATTGTACAGAGCATTCTTCTTCTTCTTGAGGTGAATCTCCTATCGGTGGTTGGCTATCATAAAGGCTATTGCTATTTAGACTCTGGAGGCTGAAGCCCTAAAAAGTGAGGTGTTGTTCATATCGACCCATTCACATAGGTTTTTAAGCCAGGAACTCCTCCATTCGGCATTCGTCTCCCTAACATTTTCCCCAGCAAGATGATATTTGTCACCTCCGAGCATTTTGTACATTAAAATTATCTTATATTTTCTTCACGAAAACGCGGCGTATAGATCAATCTTTCTTGCTAAATGAAGGCCAAATTTTATAAACTAGAGGCCTTTATAATAACATCAATCATGTAGGTAAATCTGACTGTTTGTCAGATTTATTTCAGAAGGTAGGCGATCTAAAACCGTTTTTAAAACTCGTGACGCTTTATTTAACCCGTCGTCGGCAGGCGTGGGCGTCAAAAATCGTTCCAACAATGTCACTGGTAGCTGTCACGAGTCGGGAACTCGGGACGCAATTAGGCGTCGTCTTCTTTTCGTCATGTCATTGAATCTCTAGACAAATTTTTATCTGGGAATATAGTCTTTAAGTCTTGGAAACAAGGTGTAAAGGGTGTGTTTGTAAAAAATAGGCAACAGTAATTTTTGGTGCGCAATTCACATCGTCACATAGGAATGCAATACGTAACGATATAAACAATGAACAACAACGTAATAACGTATTCATGAATGGTAGCAAGATGACGTTATTAGGAATGTTAATCTGGATTTATACTGCAGTAGCATAACAGTTAATAAGATTTATAGGGAAATAGAAATATATTCCGACAAAGAATAGAATCAAGTTTATGGTAATCTAGAATAACATTTTAACGGGTTTTGGTATATATGAGTTCCTGATATTTCGGCAGTGTTTTAACTACCATGATCACGGGATGACGAAGTTTATGGTGTTTAAATACAACGATTATTAAAATTTTACGGGAATATTCAGATGGATAGATGATTCCCTAAATAAAATTGGTCAAAAAACGAGAAAAATTTTGCGACCTTCCGTACAAAAGTTTTAAGGATCATCCGATCAATTTTCTGTAGGATGTCCAAACAAGTTTCTCGTTTTTCGAGAATTGTTCCTTAGAGAAATATGTTTAGTTTCATTATCAAATACACACTTAAATTTTATTGGTAATTAAAAAACAGCTTGGAGTATAAATAGGCGATATTTGGAAAACCGCCTTCCATGTCATTGAATTATCATTTTACAACACCATTAAGACTCACGTCATCAAACGAGTTTTAAGATCGATTCCCATAAAAGATGTAGGTACATTGCAAACCATGGTAGGTAAAGGCATAAAGGCACGTGCGTCACTCATTATAAATTCATACGGGTCGAGAATCAGACATATTTGTAGACGGATCAATAACACGGTGTGACGCGGCGTACTACGCGTCACGAGGAGTACTAGTGACCTTGGAACAGTGACCTTGACATCTTCTGTCGCTATACGGGTTCAAGCAATGCTATTTCTATATTAAGTTGGTATAATCGCCCGACATTGATTTTGTCTAAAAATTTTTATGTTTTTGTCTTTGGACCCGGTTGATAAACGCATGTCGTCCCTAAGATAAGATAAGACTAGATATGATAGATTCTTAAGCACAATAAATATTACTTATTTTATTACGTATTATTATTACTGTAAATTAAATAATAATCTAATTTACAGTAATAATACTATATGGTCTACAGAAGCCGTCAGGAATCGTAATACAAGACTTGTTGTTTGTGTAATGTCAGGAATGATTGACGGGACATAACATGACACTGCTATTTTTATCTCGAGCAGACTGAGGGTTGACCCAGAGCTGTCTTGGTCGCCTGTGACGCAGTTAGGAACCTTCGGGGATGATAATTTTAATCTGTTAAGACAGGAAGTAATCGTTTTCTTTGATATATTTGTAGTCTCTATAAATTCATACATACATGCATTTGCATGTGTTTATTTATAAAATGTAACATCCTTAAAAACAAAATTAAGTATAAATAAAATCAGAAAAAAATACCGGTCCTTGATTGAAATGTTAGGAAAATTACAGTGTTTATGAAACAAGACACATTAATATCATTATCAACGACTTTGGACACTTTCCGCTTTTGACACAGTTTTTTTTTACGTAATCTTTTTAACATTGCCAAGATACTATAAACAAACAAAATACTTGTTGTTGTTTTTATTTAATTTCGAAAATATTTTTCTTTATCATTAAATCATTACGGATTATTTGAAAAAAAAGAACAAAAACATGTTTTGAATACAATTTTGTTTTATTGATAACCTACTGATGCAGATGGTTATCGAATATTACTTGGAAATTCATGGAGATCATTATTTCCACTCAAATCGTTACAGGTAGGTAGATAAGTTATAATTTCCAAGAACGTGCAAGCATAACAACAATTATAACCAATAAAGTTATTATAAGATGTATAGGTAGATTGCGAGTGGGCTTTGAACCTAAACAAGGCATGCTAAGCGGGTTTACTGGAAGAAATCTTATTAGAAATAAGCTCGCCCTTTGTAATTCTCTATTATGCTGTTTTCATTTATTTTTCCGTGTGTACAATAAAGTGTTAAAATAAAGAAATAAGCTGGTGTATCATTTTTAATAAAATAAAATGGGATCATGATTCATGATCATGACATACCTAAAGATAAAATGTTGTACAAAACTGTCTCATCCTAAAAGTAAGTACAAATTATAACAAGTATGTACTAATTTTAACAACATATTTTTATTCTAGGCACATCCCTATTACTCTAGAGCCTATTGTGCGAATTATTATGATCTGAAATTAATATCGGAATTGGCTTATTGGCGTTATTACTGCGCCATACCTTAATTACTAAAGCACAGGCTCTGATGTAGGTAGATATCATGAAACAAAAACAGGAGAATTGAAACTGCAAAACAACACCTTGAGTCACTCCAGTCTGAGTCCAAGTTCCAGTAACTATAATCAGTGATGCGCATTACTCTCTTGGCCATCTGAGTCTTGGCCAGACATTATGCAGACACAAACTGTTCTCCGAACTACATTCGAGAAGACATGTAGGTATTATTATTGGCACTGGGGCTAATCGCGGTTTCACATACAGGTTTAAAGTATCAAGACTTATTAGCCAAGGCAGCTATGAAAGCTTTTAAATCGGCGTCACGTTTCTTTGAGATACCATGTTATGGAGGTGTGTTCTACTCACTCCTGTACTGTATCAATGCTACCAGGAGGGCAATTTTGCGCTAAATAAACGCAACTGAACCATTACTGGATCGCGTGCGAAGCTTAGCTTTTTACACATTTGGTACAGCTCATGACAGCCATTAGAGCCGTTTTGACAGATGGCTCAAACGTGAAAGGCTGTTAGTCACATAGTAAATAAGTTAAGTTTAGCGCGATACGGAATTAACACGGTTGAATTGTAATTGCATTGCAATGTGATTAGAACTGAAATTGGATTAGAATTGAACTTGGATGTTTTAAATTAGCGCAATTGGGCCCTAGTAAAATATATGTGTTTGTGTCAATATGAGAAGTGAATATATATCAAATACGTAATTATTATACATAATATATTAGTACGCTTCTTTTAAACTATCGTTGTTTATTGTTAATGTACCTAACTATTTAATATTGAAAACCACCGGAAGCTCCAACTTTCAGTATACATTTGTCAATACTTTATATACATTCAGATAATTAACACTTAATTTTGCCGTACATGCTACCTATTTAAATTAATAGTGGCCTCGATTCGGAGTGTACCACGATTAAACTAAACTAAATTTATTCCTGTCACTTTCTAAAATAAGATTAAGAAAAGAGACAGAAAACCAACAGCTGACTTTAGTGCTGTCAAAGTGACGTTAAATGCGCAAAATAAGATGCCATCATAATGTACGCCACCTTATTTAAAGCATTTTTGGGCGTTTAACGTCACTTTGACAGTACTAAAGTCAGCCTTTGGTTTTCTGTCTCTTTTCTTAATCTTATTTTAGAAAGTGACAGGAATAAATTTAGTTAAGTTAAGTCGTTGCAAAGTCCGAATCGAGGCCATTGTCTTCTTTGGAGTCAATCAAATAATTATAGCGATCAAATACAACGTAATAAATTAACGCAAAACCTCATACACCCCCACTGATTTATAACAAAATAATTAGATTGAAACAATAATTTCATTATTTTGATAGTTAAAATTTAAAGTTATTCGCATTTTAAGTTTTGAGGTTAAAATGATTTGTTATCATTTCAGCAATGAATGAAAGCGCTAACGTACTCATGGGTACATTTTAATAATCTTGTTTTGGTAGTAAGTAGGGTGAGTATGCCCGTGCCGTGGGTTGACATCGGGTTCAGGAAATGAAAAATTTTTATATAAAATTATTTAATATTTTGAAAAAAATTACGTATGTTGAAACCATGATAATTAGATTTTGCTCTCGATTCTAAACAAACTACTTTCTAGTTTTGCGTTAATTCATTAACACGTTGTATATAGCCTCTTACGGGGTGTTTTGTTATAGTCTATCTGTTGATGACAGAGTTGGTTTTCCCTGATATAATTTAGCTCTTTATTTAGAAGTTCTTCTAGATAAGGGTCAAATCTTATTGAATTCACAAACCAGTGGATACAAGCGCCTTAAACTAACGACGTGGAAATCATTGGTGAGGATAACAAGTCCAGTAGCGATAGTGAACGTCTTTCAACGAAAATGGTGATGCTGATGATGAAAGAAGAAGAGGCGCTTAGCATAAACTGTCCTAAATAATGCACAAATTGAGTTACTCAATGTAATAGTAAGTAATCCAGGCTTTATAATATTCTTAAGATAATAAAAGCAACTATAAGTACCTAAATCATACAGATGAATTGTTGCTTGCTGTAGGAATTGACGTAAAGACGAAAAGCTGCTCTAAAACAGTATCAGAATTATGAGACAGGATGACTGACTGATTCCAAATCTATATCAGTGCTTAATGTTCACACAAATACATTATGAACTTGTACTCATAGTACTACGTACGTATTAAGACTCATTTACTATAGATTTCGCAATAACATACAAACTAAACAAACGTCTTCAAGGTGCACGTTTACGATATCAGCGTGTGGCGGATGTCCAAAGTACGCAAATTGTAACTTTTTGAAGACGGATTTAATCGTCCGGTTTGCGCGTGCACAAATAAAGACGTTTACTTTATAAATGTTCTAGATTATTCTGTGAGCAAAATAAACTTTGCGGTTTATTAGTGACTTATTTTCAAGGCAGAAGATATCTGTCTGCAAACGACAAGGACCGTAAAGTTGCCAAACGTTATTATAATTCGAAGCTGTTATTTCGTTCAAAGCAAAGAAAAACCGTCGCCCAATAATTATCGGCGTAGCTAGAGATTTTCCCTGAGGGGGGCAACCAGCCACCCAGCTCATAATATAGCTACTGCGCCAGTGGCAAGATTCAATTTTTCGTGGCTTTTGGGTCTCACCCAAAAGTTCATTTTCCTAAGGCACCCAGTAACAAGAATTTGGCTTGGGATTTTTAAGGAGGTTGTAGAACACGTTATAAAGGTGAAAGAACACGATTATTTCATAAAAAATAACAGTTGAGGACTTCTTTACATTTTTCTATGGAGGGCAACGGGCCTTCTGAGGTGGGCGTGCCCCCTCTAGCTACGCCAAAGCCAATAATAACTAGTACATCAGACATTAATCTTTCACTGGATCTGTTTACAGGAACGTAATAAAACTGAATCAGGACACACGTGTGTTCGTAACATCTGTAAAGGGCCGGTGCACTTTCTGGGTTAACTATGACGTCAGCACTGCCCTATAAACACTGCCAATAGACTATTTTAGTTTATTTTCTTTTAGAACGCATCGAGATGCATCGTCTAATCTTGGGTTGCAACATCAGTTAGTTTTGGACGTTTTCTGTTTTTGTTTCCAGATGAAATATTGTGGTAATCTAGGTTGATTAATGGTTTTCTTAGTGAGTCTATTGCGAGATGCTTGGATTTGGAGTCATTACATTTTTGTTTTACCTTTATGTTCTTGACAAAGTTACCAATACTTCTGATGGGAATAGTACATGCGTTGTTATTAGTCGAAGTTTTTGTCATATTTTCAAATATACCTATTTCTTTTCGAGGAAACCTACATATGCCGAAGAATTTCTGCGTATGTGAAGTCCACCAATCCGGGCACAGGACTAATGCCGTATATACCCTCCTTGAAGGTAGGCTTGTGCCCTGCAGTGGGATGTACACACGGCGACAGATCAACCTACCCATAGTTGAACTCTATGTTCATGGACATAAGGTCGAACTATGGGTAGGTTGATCTGTCGCCGTGTGTACATAACAGGTGTAGGCTGATACTGATTATTATGATATTTTTTCGATTAAAATATTGTAGCTAATTATTGCATTTCGTTCCTACCTAAACAAAAAGTAATCTGCATTAAAGTATAGAAAACAATTGACATAATGCTGTATGGCATTAAAAATAGACGAGGGGATAAAATTATATATAGAGTGGCGCGCTAACGCCCCCTCTGACGTCAATGCTGACATTTGGGCCTTGGGCGAGTGTTGCAATGATTAGCCTAATGACCAGCATGAAATATTAGTTTAAATTATTGCGGTATATCACGAGATTATTTTAACTTTAACAATTCTGTAGGCCTACCATGAGTTTTCCCTGATCTTTACTACTGTAGTTACGTGACCAATTTTGTATTGAATTTCAAACAGTACTCCTAGTGGTACCATTGAGAACTAATTTCTGCCATACTAAATTGGTAACGTAACTACAGTGGTAAAAAACCATAGAGTAAGAAGAGATGGCATATCGGCTTGTTTCTATAGAAAATGTTGTCGCCAACAAAGGGGGTGAAAAACGGGTGAGGGGAAGGGTTAATATTTAAATACGCTACTTCCCGCTATTATGACGTCAGGCCCAGTTGAGTATCTGTGCACAGTTCGATACAACATCTCTTCCCCAGGGGAGCGCGTTATTTTCTCTATGTAAAAAACAGTGAAAACGCAGGTTACACTTCAGACTTATGTCACTTATCTACAGATGTTGGAATATCAAAGCAAATTCAGATAATAAAGTAGATGAGCCCAGAAGTGAAGAATGGGTTTTGCAAATAGAGGAAGAGATATATTTAGATGCGGAAAAAATCAGGTTCTATCTGATAAAGAAAAAGTTATTACCTACAGCTATAACTCACCCTAGCTGTGCACCCTGGTAAAATCCCATCTAGTAAAATGAATTAACAAAACTGCAATGTTTGTTGAAAATATCTACTGCTTCATTGACAAATGGATAGTTGTTTCAGACGTTTTAATAAAAGATTAAATGAAAACAAGACGCTGCCGAGACGTCCTAAATGCGTATTTAAATACGCGACAAAATTAACGAGAACCGTTTTATCGCGAGTCGATGAACCTGCAATAGGACGACATACAGACAGGTGAACAAACTCAGAAACACTCGACTACGGTATCGATACCAGGAATCGATGTGGAGCAATCTATTTGATCGAACAAGCCAAATACAGGGTCCAACTTTATACATAAATGCTGATCATCAAACTCTGTTTAATGACCAGAACATCAAACTTAACATCTTTCTCTATAAGGGATCAATACCGAAATCGCGAGAAAAAAATCAGCCGTCCCATACATTTTGTTCGAATAGGATTGCATTGCATTTGCATTCGATCTATTGCCCTTGGTGCGACCAATCTATGGCGCATCGTAAAGTAAAGATGAGCGTAAACAAATTAAATATATTATAATTATATGGCATTGGCTTATAATTATGATATTATATATAACTATATGGATTCTTTATATATTATTTCATTATTGTCGACATGAGTGTAGGGACTTTATACCGTCTTGAAAAAAAAATCTCTCAGTTTCCCTATTCATTACATATTTCCAACCACTATTAACCATCTTTCTCAATTGTTAATTGTATTCCACTAAATTGTTATCAAATAAAGATTTTTTTTTTTGCTTTTTTTATCTCGGCTTGTTCGTCTCGTGTAATTATGATAAATAATAGGATCTTATCCTATCAAATTTTTAACTTAGACATGTTACCTATTCCTTACTTCCAGTCGTTTGCTGAAGCTTAATTTAATATCTATTTTGATATCGGAGAGTTAACAGAAATAACTATTTCAATGTGGGATGCAATTTATTAGAACCTTGGATGACTGTCAATTGTTGTCTCAGAGGAAAGGTCACTGACATCTGAAAGTACAACAACAAAGGTGCAAATAAACTTTGTATCGTATGAAGAACATCTGTCTTTGTTGTTACAAACTTAGCAAGTCTGATTGATGATGAGTTGAAAGTGAAAACAGTGAACATGATTATCACAATACACAATCGGTTCATCCTTCTCAGTTTAACTTGTTATTACGTAGTTTGTATTATAATAGTTTTACTGTTGATAAATATTACTCATTATTAACTTGAATTCATTTCATGATTTAAATTACTGATCGTTATTATTATTATTAGTCAAGATGCACCAAATATCTCGAAAAACTTTCAAAGTTATTGATTGAAATTTAAGGCATAGAGATACCTAATTATTGTAATAAGTACCTACATAATTATATAATACTACATTATGTTATAAATATTATTGCAATTTTGTAGTAGTAGGTACTTATAGGTATTACAATTTACTGCCGGGTACGGGTGGATGAAATGGCGATAAGTTACAGGAATGACCTGTGACTCCCGGATCCCCCTTAAACTGAAGGGGAAAATATATAAAACCATCATAAGACCTGTCGTCATGTATGGCTCGGAATGTTAGACCGTTAAAGTTACTGATGAAAAACGAATGCATGCAGCAGAGATGCGAATGTTGAGATGGATGTGTGGTGTTACTAGAATGGATAAGATTAGGAATGAGTATATTAGAGGAAGTTTGAAAGTAGCACCTGTGAATGAAAAACTGCGCGGTAACCGATTGTCGTGGTATGGGCATGTGATGAGAAGAGAGGAGTGTCATATTACAAGACGAGTATTAGATATGAATGTGGATGGCTGCATGAAGAGAGGACGACCAAAGAAAAGATGGATGGATTGTGTGAGGGATGACATGTGTAAGAAGGGAGTGTGCGCTGAGATGACGGCTAAAAGAGATGAATGGAGGAGGGCGACATATAGCGCCGACCCCAAGTAATGGGATAAGGGCAGGAAGATGACTTATAGGTATTTTATGACTGATTTCAATGTACCTATTAAAAGAAAAACCCAATAAAGCTGCAAAATCAAAACAAATTACCCCGATCGTTTCCTAACATTATGTTTGATTCATATTTCGTAAACTATGAATCATCGAACCCATCGACATGGATTGGTTCTACATGCAACATTGCAGATGGAAAATATCGATAAATCAAAAGTACTCAGATATAAACACGAATATGTAAATAAAGATGAGCAGACGTGCAGTCTGAAGAGTTTTATTGCTGAAGGAATAAAATATCGTGAAACATTTACCAGTAATGATCATTTCCTGTTAAACGTGAAAATTTTACGAAAAATCTGTTACCTTTTATTTTTTAAATTTAAACCTAAATTATGACTACCTAAAGTGCCTCTCGAAGCGCCTGTTTGAGGCCGCGGGCGACAGGAAGGCTGGCAGCTATTTTGCCCAAAGGGTAAGTTTGGCCATACAAAGAGGCAATGCGGCCAGCCTTTTTGGAACTCTGCCTCGGGTGGGCGCTTTGGAGGACATCTTTTATTTGTAGGTAATTTTGTGTTTTAGTTTAGTTTGGTTTTTATTTTGTATTCACTGGTGGTCTGTATTTTCTATGTGTTTTTGTGCTTTATAAATACTACTTCAAGCCTAAATTATGAAGCAGATGTTTAAAATAAATTCTTAGTAGCAACGTAATTATCCGTTATTTTTATTGTCCTTTTGGGGGTTCTAGTTGTTAGGATATCTACGTAATTTGGGCAAAATGCATTAATATGAGTCACAATAATGAATGTATGAACAAAACAATAAAAACTGTTGTCACCGCAGTTGTCACCTATCTATGATGATAAGGGTAATAAATAATTAATTGTGATTAAAATTGTTATCAAGTAAGCTATCTATGGCATCAGTGTAAAATTATCAATGGAGATTTATATTTTAAAGCAGATTATCAAAGATAGACATAAATAGGCCAATAGTCTCTTCCTGAAAGCGTAAGACATTCTTAAATCATATGATCTAAAACCGGTTTCTTAGAAGGCCTAGATAGATGTTTGTGATAGTAACCCATTTCCGTTAATTTTAAATGTTGACTTTCATCAGTTATATGATGTTAGTAAAGTAATCTTATAATCAGTCAAGCAGTATGTTTGGTTATAAATTATGTAATTTAATCTTGATTAAACTGTTTGATAGATGTACATTAAATTTGGCGCAGTAATTAATAATAAGCCAGAAAAGCATTAATAATCTACATAAACATCGATCTTCGATCATATTAATTTCCTTTAGTGATCAGCAACATTAGTTACAGAATACACCTACATTAATAATAATAAAGCAAAAACATTCACAAGCATGCAAGCAAGCATTTACTTTCAATAAAGTAAGCGTAGCAAAGTTGACTTTATAGAATAACGTTCAAAGCTCTACTTCTGAACGGCATTCTAGGTATCTTCCAAAATCTCAATTTTATTTTCTTTGTTTCTAAACGAAGAAAATATAATTAAGAAATTTTGGAAGATACCTATGAATAAAACTGAAAAGCAAAGATAAACAAAATCTACTTTTGGATGAAAGTTATTATTAGAAACTTTAGCCTCAACGCTGTCACAAACAAACACACAAAGACTGAAAAAGTTTTAAGTTAATCTACTGAAACGGACGTAAAATAAAATAAAACTTTACTTCGAACTGTTAGATTATCAATGTAGTGTAATTTAAAAGCAAAAAGACACTGACAATTGATTTACGGCACGACCTCCCGAAAGATGTTAAACTTCGCCAAACAGTCTGAGATTATAATATCTTCAAAAATAAATAAGACGTCAACACTATCATTTTATATTACAGCAAAAAAATTCTGTCTCGTATCAAAATTTTCTGAAAAAGACAGAAATATTTCAAATATTATTGATTTTGAACATGTTACAGCCATGTTGTGCTATTTCGAATCAAATTAAAGATTGAAAAATTCAGTCTCGGGCGGGACTTGAACCAAAGACTTCTATTAAAGGGGGGGTTCAAGTCCCGCCCGAGACTGAATTTTTCAATCTTTAATTTGAGACAGAAATATGTCATGGATGTAGAATAATAATACGGTTATAGTCTGGAAATAATAATTCAGCGAATTCTAGAATATTCGTCTAGACTACCTTTTCATATTTAAATTGGCATGACATTTATTGATCATCGAAACGTTTCATGACGATATTTTGAACTGTTTTACTTTAGTAGCTAAATATTAATGTATTCTTTGAAGTTTTATGTGTTTGTAAGTTGTTTGCGTTATTAATAATGCAGGAACGTCAATCCATAATGTTTATGTATACTATTCTCTGGAATTAGTTACGTAACATTAGTTTCGAAGGCAATCGCTTCCAAATAATAATATATTATTTACAATCACATTCAACCGCTTTCAATCATTTAAATATTATTAAGGTAGCTTACGTTTATCGTTCTATAAATCATTCTTTTAAATAGTAGTTCTTTTTGAGTTAAAACAATTCAATTTAATGAAGTGATGTAACATCTCTATTTCAAGTTCAAGTTCAAGAAAGCTATAATACAAATCGGACGTTGGAATATATCAAAATGAGGGCAATCCTCTTGCGGGCATTTGACCTCTATTATTATCTTTAGTTACGAGCCGATCTGTCTAACCCTTGTCATATTTATTATGCACGAGTATAACAGCTGTTTTGTAATAAATATTCACTACCAGCTAATTGTTAGTTTAAAGTAGTCATGAATTATTTATTTGTCTAGTAAAACTTGTTATTTGAAGTTAGATACTAAACCGACACACTAAATTACTCTGCAAAGCCTAGATAAGATTGCAATAAAATATAAATGGCAATATCATAAAATTTACCTACTTACGTTGAGAAATACGGATTTAGTCGAGATTGAGAGGCTGCTCAGCTGTTGTACTCTTACACTGTCTGTTAACTTAACTAACCTTATTTCACCATTTCTGACAACAGATTTTTGCTTTGGTTAATCCATGTTTTGGGTCAAAATTTGTTCTTTCTCATTAACTAAATTGCAATCACGCTCGGGATTTCGGATCGGATCACGCACGCTCTTTTCGATGTTGCATCATGCAAGCCAGAAGTGAACCTACAATTCCATATTTCAAAAACTAATTTGAGATTTAGAAAATGTTTTTGTCTCAAAAAGAAAGATTTATTTGAAAGTTTTGAGTAAACTGTTCTGAAGTAAACTTTTCGTCTCTCATTAATAATGTCATTTTATTCTGAGATAATTTCAGCATAGCTACAGATACTACTTTACCTACTATTAAAATTAATGAAAACCATCATGAATTTGTCAGTATTTATGTGACCGATATCCATTCAAATCCAAACATGTGATCCGAGAACGTGATTCCATGGAAATATTAGAATTTAGTTCCGAGATGCAGTTTGTAACTTTACAACAAAACAATGTAGAAATAATGCAATAAACACTTGCAAAATCGTTTACATACCTACCTAAAGGAAGTATAATGAAGAAACCTGATGTTTATAGCGACACAATCGTGATATTAATTAAAAGGAAACCATTCGACCTGGGTGCTGGTGCAACGATTGCACTCTTACATGATTTTATTGTCTCGTCCATTTCTACACGTGGCAACCGCCTTGCAATTTTAATTGAAGCAGCTATCACTCTTATTTTCATTATCTTAAAGACTACATTGGTTTACACGACGCTGACGGTAGAAGAAAATACTCAATAACAAAGTTGTCATAAAAGTTAAACGACCATTAGAGAAATCTTCGTGACTCATTATCAGTTTACTAGCTTTTGCCCGCAACTTTGTCCGCGTGAATATCGTATACAAATACAAACAGGGAATATTATATTCCATACAAAACATGAAACCTAATTTCACGCTTTGAGTGGTTTATTTTAGAAAAATCCTTACTGCACCTTGACAAATATCCCTTCATGTTTCTATCTTCAGTGGCTTTGCGTTGTCGTTTGTTTTGTCTGTCTGTCAGTCAATCATTGCATTGAGCTGTTTTATATGTATAGGTATTGTATAATTTTATTTTTTGGTCTATTTTCCTTTGTTTCTGCTATTTATTTTCCATTGTTAATTTGCTGTCGATTAACTGCATTTAAACGAAGGTTATTGTTACTAGGCGTAATTGCTGTTTATAAAATATAGTTCATAAAAACGCTTTTCTCATCCATTTTAATCTAGTCTACAAATTAATTGGCATTTTACTATGTTATTATCTCTGCTAATTGCTCTCCTTCGGAACTTGATTATTATTGACAAGATGTGTGGCTCCTGGCTCATATTTAGACCCAACGTCATCATATGCATGTCGTATTGAAGTACAAGTGAAGTACCTATAAGAATTAAAGTTTGTTTTGCATGCAATGTTGTTTTAAGTGAAAGGTAAGTTACTTGACGCGTCTTTTAAGGCTTGAGACACATTTACCGACTGCGATCACAGTTTTGCATGGGCCCGCCGTCGTCGGTCGCCGTCGGCAAATGTGTCTCAACCCTAAATCGGCTAAAATTGAACCATGCCAAAACTGCACGCAAAAATTCAGAGTAGTCAGAAAGGGAATACGGCCTGGAGCATTAATATGGATGTATTTATATTGTATTTATTGTTTAATTATATCAAATAGAAAAACCTATAATTGGTACTTATTGACCTAATCATGGACACCGAGTTTTCCCTTGTACGAGATACCCCAAGGATTTCTGTCACGTTCACTACTTCACCACTGCTGAAACATGTACATATTTTTAAATATGCTTCCAGAACATCCAGATTATCAATAAATGAATTCGTTTGTTCTCAGTCTCCTCTCCATAGTTTACATAACTTCACTTTTAACCTTCGAGACTGTTTAAAACGTTTGTCCAAACAATTCATTGAAACAGTGTAGGAGACAATGATTATAATTTCATCAGACGGCAACTAGTATGTTCAGTTCAAGTGACGATATAGAAATAATTATAAACAGCCACGTTCATTATGATAAATAATAACTCGTTTGCGTCACATCTGTATTGTTGTAGGTACCTATACATATAAATACTTTTAAAAGGTGTGGTATATTTTGGACGATCGATGCGCTTTCCTTATTAATACCACCATATTAATTATTAATATCCTTTTTCAAATTGTGAAAGGTTTTACAAATTGCACTGTTAATGTATGTGTGTAATGCACCTAGAGGATTTTTAGGTTACAATACGATTTAGTTTATTTTTAGTTTATTAATGATGGGTTTGCTCTTGACCTCAATCCAGTCTTCAGGACGAAGATGGGGTCGAAGATATAGCGAGCTTACCCAGAAGAAGCCTATTCACTCGTACTTTAAAGGAATTCGGGTTGTAAGCGCTCGGAAATACTGACGGAAATCGGATATCTGGGTAAGAAAGAACATAACATCAACTGAGCAAAGCCTAAGGTACTACATTTTCTATATTATACAAAAATCTATACTTATTTGTTTGTTTGCCAAAAAGAGGCTTTGCAACTTTGCAATGCATGCCAAGCAAAGCTAATATCTATTCTATAAAGTTATGTTTCTTGTTAACCGAATTCACAACTGACTTTCGGACTTTATTATCCCTATTCAGTTTGCAAAATACATTTGATAATATTTCAGACATACCTACAGAAACAGTTAGCAACCAAAGATAAAATAAATTCCACAGATTTGTATTGCGTAACTTTGTTAATTAGATTAATCTTGGCATTGGGCCGGCGTATTATCGAACGGTATTATTACTAACATACCGAACAACTTTAACGTTAAATTTACCTGCTTCGTATTTAGTTAATTGTTACTAAGGATAGAAAAATATTAATTCATTCAGCTTCTTTCATTAAACATACATTTTAAATATGTTTTTTGATGGAGTTTGACAAATAAGTAACCATATTTGTTAGATTAAAGGAAAACATCGTGAGGAAACCTGCATAAGCTGAAGAAGAAATTCTGATTTGTATGTGAAGTCTACCAATCCGCATTGGGTACGTGTGGTGGACTGATGCACATATACACCCCCTGAGGGTAGGCCTGTGCCCTGTAGTGGGACGTTTATAGGCTGATGATGATGATGATGATTCGGTTTTGATTAGGTGATTAATATTGGACGATAAAGTCATCAGAAGTATCCAAATAAGAGTATTGATTAATAAACTTAAAGACCATTATCTTGATTTCATAGAACTGGGTTCTGAGGTTGGAAATGCCTGGAATATACTAAAACAGACTTCATTGTTCCTTAGTCATCAGACCGTTCTATTACAGTCTATTTTGGGTGTTGTTATATTTAGCAGCGATATTAAGTTTTACTATGTGGGTCATATTTTATCGCTAAATGCTGCGCGGGCGCGGCTGACATTGTTTCTTTGAGACTTAAGATAACTTACTTTACCTTGTCTACATACTATATAGGTACAGATCTAAACTATTATAAAACTGTAACAGAAGTGTGTCTGTACATTGAAGATATTTACAAAAAAAAAATTAAGACATGGTTTTTACCTGTCCCTGATTCCAAATCACCAATTTTTGGATTTTTTGTCTGTCTGTTTGTTTGTTTGTTTGTTTGTTCGTTTGTTTGTTTGTTTGTTTATTTGTTTGTTTGTTTGGGTGTTTGTTTGTTCGAGTATCACGCAAAAACTACTGAACCGATTTTTATGAAACTTTTTTGTTTGATAGCTTATCATCTGACTTAAAATCTGGTATTTATAATTTATGCGGACAAAGTCGCGGGTAAAAGCTCGTTATATATATATTTATGTATATTCTTATCTACGTTTGTGTACAACCCGTTACCTAGGTCATTAAAACGTATTTCTAACAATATCGATGACGACAGAGTTAATGAACAAATAAAATAAAAAACGCATTACAATGCAGGGTGCACATGACAGCCCTCCGCAAACTGAATTCAGACCATCACACTGAACAACTTTCGGAGCCTACCCAGGAAACGCGAAAAAAAAACGGATGTCCCATACAAAACTGCCGTACCTACCAGACTCAAATTTATGGGACAGCGGATTTTTGTCGCGTTTCCTGAGGTAGTCTCTCTCTATATAGTGAAAGTTATTCAGTTTGATGGTCTGAGTTTATTGTTTCAGTTTGCGGAGGGCTGTCCCTTAAACCCTATATTTTACAGAAATACATTAGTTTTATTTAAATATGGTTAGAGGTTTCTGGAAAAAATTTCCATAATTATAATTATTATGTCTGAAAGATTTAACATTTGAGGAAGTCCAAATAAAACGCAGATTGAATTCAAGATTAAAAATACTTAGGCACTTAAAAACGACCAACGGAACCAACAAATTCTCAGAATCTCAAATACAGAACGCGTATGTCATATCCAGTTACCTTTAATAATAACCCTGCAAAAATTGAGGTGACCTACAAACAGAGATGGATGATTCAAGGACTTTTTAAAACGATATTAATAAAAAACTAATTTTCGATCATTCAAATATCAAAGATTATCGGTTTCGCAAATTTAAATCTTCCGTAGCTTTAATCCACAATTTCAATTGACTCAACAAAAATAGAAGTTAGAATAGGAAGAGAAATATTTGTAGAGACGCAAATGAAAGTTTGTTTCTGTGATATTATATATTGATGATTGACGTAAGTTTGGTGCAAGAGAAAAAAGCTGACACATTTCTTTTGAGGATCTCCCAGAGATATGACGTCAATGTGATGTAACATTAACGTCTGGCACTATAACGAAGGTAATATTGCACAATAAAAATAACATACGAGGATGTTGAATGATAAAATAGGGCATTAAAGCTTTCATTTGTTTTCAAGCGTACCGAAATACCCACAATTGAATTCAGTAGGAAGATAATAATAATTTATTAGTTATGTTTAAATCGTGATGTTCTCATAAATTTAAAAAGACGTAAACTACTATAAAAATATGAAAGTAATGAATAACACCAGTCAATCCTTGCAAGGTAAAAAGGATGCCAGATGATCTTTCACAATACATGGTTAGGTACGTTTTTAGGGTTCCGTACCAAAAGGGTGGAAACGGGACCCTATTACTAAGCGTACGTACCTACGTTGTCCATCCGTCTCAGTCCGTCCTTCCGTCCTACCTATTTAGGACTCTAACTTTTGAACCATAATAACTAGCCAGTTGAAATTTTCTCAGAATATGCGTTATTACAGTGGATCTGTCAACAAAATAAATAATAAAAATGTAAAAAAGTTAAAAATTATGAAGACCCCTAGGAGGATTCATTCAACAAACAAGTTTTTATCAAAGTTTTTTCTTCTCGCTCTACCGTAATTAATATGCAACGTCGAACTTGATGTGATTATAGAGGCCAAGAAAACCGGCCAAGTGTTAGTCGGTCTAGCACTAAAGGTCCTGGAGAAAACAAAACATTTTTCAAAGTTATATTATCTTGTGCGGTGACGTGATACGAAACCCGGTGCGCGAGTAGCCCGACTCGCACTTGACCTGTTTTATTTACAGTTTCCGTAACAGATTTCACTCTTTGTCGTCTAATCTTACATCAATATGCAGTTAGTCTTCCCATAACTAAATTATACGGTACTAAAGATGACATTATGTCAATTTTGATTTCTATGGCTTTGTATTAAGAATGTCTATCTTAAGACATTTTGTGTTTTAAAAGCAAATTTAAGTTTGTTAAGAGAATATTTAGTCCCAGACGGTTGAAACAACTGTATGAAATAGGTAGGAATACTCGGTTATGTCTGGGTTGTTATTATTTCGTTTGGCGAATGCATTTGGCGACTGTTCAACCAAATTCTTAAATACTGGAGCCAAATAATAAACAGTGTGTCTCATGGTTTAGACGAAAACATGTTTTTGAATGATTAATGGGCTTTCAGTCAAAACAGCTGATTGCTATCAACACTTTAGTGTTTAAGAGGGCTATGACAGTCCAGTGGCGCCCTCATCACATTAAAAAAGATTTCTCAATAAAGAAAGCCTAAATTAAAAAAGTGCTCAACACGAACACTACAAAAGCCTTCAAGCTATTGTCATAGAATACTTTTATAGGTTTTTTAAAGGTTACATAAGGTTAGGTAACATACAAATTTTGAAAAAAGAAAAAAAACGGCCGCTTTTGTTTTTATTCGAAATTGTCTAAAAGTGGAATGTTTAGAACCTATAAAAGTATTGTACGAGTATAACAATGGCTTGAAGACTTTACTTAGTAGTGTTCGTGTTGAGCACTTTTTTAATTTAGGCTTTCTTTATTGAGAAATCTTTTTTAATGTGATGAGGGCGCCACTGGACTGTGATAGCCCTCTTAAAGAGTTTTACCATATCTGGTCATTTTCATACATTTTAGATTTAGTATAGTCTTGGCGCAAACAGATGTCGCTACTGGCCTGAACGAGAGATAAATCTTCATTAAACGTTATTAGATCACTATTATTTGAGTTTTGTTCCACGGAAATAAATTATATATATAAATTTTCTAACATTTTTAACGTAATTATAAATAATAATAATAATAAATATCTTGGACAATGTCACACAAATTATCTAGCCACATTTAAAGTACCAGAATCTAGCCTGGACTTGTATTATGATGACTAGACAACGATAAAGAATACATATATAGATACAAACATCCATGACTCGGGTACAAATATTCATATTCATCATACAAATATTTGTCCCTTGCAAGATTCGAACCCGCGACCCTCGGCACAGCAGGCAGGTTCACTACCGACTGTGCTACCGGGCCGTCAAAATTAAACATTGCTGTAGTACCGTTACACACCACCGTCGCTGTACTTGCGCGAGTTTTCTACTGAGAAGGTGGCAACTTTCTTAGTATGGGCATTGACCCTCTGTTGTGTATAATTTATTTACTCTATGGTTTTACTATAATACCGTATTCTAGGTTCCTCTCATCATCATCATCATAGGCCTTAACATCTCTTACAGATGATACTACGTACTCAGTTCCTGTAGTCAGTTGTTTATTACACCATCTAACCAATTCACCTGCAACAGAATCGTTCATAAACGTTTGAGCGATCTGTCAAAACGGCTCTAACGGCTGTCATGAGCTGGATCGCGATTAGTGCAATACCAAATGTGTAATACTTCGCACGTAATCCAATCACGGTTTAGTTAAGATTTATTTACCGCAATTGCACTTTATACCTTCTTTTGTTTATTCTTACTCATAGTCTATATATATTATATATATATTTGACGACCCGGTTGGTGTAATGGTTACCACGCCGGACTGCCAAACCAGGGTCCTGGGTTCGAATCCCGGTTCGGTCATGGATGTTTATATGTTTGTGCCGTTGTTGTATGGTTTCCATAATAAACAGCCTATAAATAGTGCTTTCTTGGGATCATTACAATATATGTGCCTGTGAGCGTTATTTATTTATTTATTTATATAAAAAACAAGGTCTTCTATTCCCAGAGTGACACAAGCCTACGTCACAAAAAATGGCCGCTAAACATGGTAAAAGGGTATGATGACGTAGGCTTGTGTCAGTCACGTGGTCAGTCACGTGATCGGAAGAGAATACCAGGCGCAGTATATTATTGTACCATGATTCTTACTTATAGGTTTATCCCGTTGTATTCATCTATACGTATGTTCGTGATTCCAGTAACTAAAGAGTCAATAATTTTATAACCCGCTAAGCTAAGCAATTTTTTTTTACTTGTACAGTAGGCATTTCATCTTGTCTCTTTTTATCTTTTATAACAGCATCTAAACAATTAGCAGACTGAATTATGTCAGTTAAAACTTTATTACTTTACGTAGCGTAGGTACCGCAATCACACGGTTTCTAACAATTTCCCATACCAACTGTAATCTTTTGCTTTTACACGACGAAAAATGAAGGTAATATATAAAATCTATGTATTTTATGATACGCTTAATTATAAATAATTTTCGCTTATTAACATAACACACATGTTAATAAGCGAAAAATATTTGTAATTAAATAATTTTCGCTTATTAACATGACTGTGTTATATTCACTTATTCAAACATGGAAAATTTATATACCAGTAAAGTCCTTAATTAGGTAATCTTTATGAATTCCAGTAAGTATAACATTTATAACTTAATCAGTTCCTTGTATAAAAATAATTGTTTTATTCGTTTCAAAGTTTAAAGAAAATACCCATGTTTGGAACATAACTGTTTATTCAATTGAAATTATTCTTTACTACAATGTCGAAAGGGTTAATATCCCATGGGTTAATATACCGCGAAACACGTGAAGCAATCTCGCTTTGGGGTCAAAATTCTTCGGGTCCTCGATCCTCCGCTGATGCCCTTGAGTTTTTTCTAGTATCAACGGTCTTTGCGGGCACTTACCTGCTCGACATCCTGTCTGTATGAGATTATCTATAATGGTTATGTCGATAATTTCGTAGTCATGGTGATACCTTGCTAAGTACTAGAGAAAAGTGTTTTATGATCATAAATATTTTAGTTCAATCATTTGTAGTTTTAATAGAAGTTTTAGAACTTCTTCTGAACGGGAAAACTGTTTATGTGAAACATCTATTGGACATTGTTTATATTAATGAGATACTTACATTTTAATTTGCTTTCACAAATTACGAGTATTTGTATTACCTGCACCAAAGCCCAATGTAATACAGAGGGTAGGCCTGTGCCCTGCTGCAGTGAGACGTTTATAGGCTGATGAGATTGTATTACCTACCAAAAAAAAAAGTATTAAGTACCTTTACTTTTCTTATTATTCGAACTATAAGTACCTACCTAATATTAACTTTAAAATGAGGTCTTAACCCTCTTAACTCTTTTTATGGTCGAAAACTGTAATAAAAATCGTAAACAGAATGATTACAAAAGTAACTTTTCCACGCATTCCAGCCTTTCTCATAAAACCTTTATGGTAAAAGGTAAAAGGCATGCAAAACTGCCTTCCATCGACGAACTACCACGTACAAAACAAAATAAAACATGCAACTTTTTTTGTAAATCAATATATTATGTTGAGCGATGATCGACACGAGTAACAAATTTTTATGTTTTTAGTGAGCCTTGGGTATCTAAGTTGACTTCAATCTGTTCTTGTATATTTAGAACCGTTTTTCGGGTCACTACTTAATAAAACTAGGTAGTAAAGGTATCTGGAAAGTCAACATTTGACACGCATTTTATATGAGGCTATGATTGTTAATTCATACAGTTTTTTTTTTTGTGGTTATCATAATATTTGTGCTAGGTAATTTCTAACATTCTGCTTAAAATTTACATATGTTTAATCGAATATACACGGATAGTATCGAAAATAAACACGTATAAGTAATTTTGTTTCAATTGAATAGTTCATTGCCAGGCAGCTCGTCAAATGTGATACGGTCATGGTCATTTTCTTTGTAAATGTTTTGCTGAAACAATATCGTCGGTAAATCACCTAACCTCACACTTATGGTACTTATCTACTGGTAAACCGCGGTAGTAAAAACTCTCATAAAGAAAGGGACGGAAAAAATTTTATGGGATTTTAAATGCTCTTTGAACTTTGTTTCTGCTGATATTAAACTTCTAGGAGCGTAAAAAATTACAGTACTTATTTAATTATCTTTGTTTTTTTTTTAACCTTAACCCTTACACCACTTACGATAACTACAGACAAAGATAGGACTCTTTTAGTTTTCATATATTTTACAAGGTAGCGTATTATTGACTTTGAATTTAGCCTCGAAGCAACGAGCCTAAAATGGAAATGAAATAAGTTATGCAAAAAATATACTCAGTCTGTGTGAAAGTGATAAAATTAATTTCAGAAACATGTTGAGAAATAAATAATAAAATAACATTTCGTGTTTTAGAATAACGTCAAAATTATTTCAATTAAAATATAGTAATAATGATTATAATGGGTTATGGTATCGATTTTTTTTTTTTTATAATATTGGTAATACAATAATTAGCATAAGTCATTCGAATGACAGAATAATTCATGCTTATTGGATGTAATTTTCCTTAATAAAAGAAATCGACTGGAACGAATTTAAATGTGTTACCATGCCATTGCGCACGTAACCGCAAACGTCACCACTTTTACCAATACGCACAGGTGTGAAAATGTATTGTAATAATTATATTTTGTTTCAGTACAATTTTCTTATTGTTAGACGGTACAAAGAATTTTTTAAATTGGTTCTGGACCATGAACTGTTTCAACTTTTCTGTTTAAAAGAAAATTGTTAAATTGTTTTCGGCTTCGAGTTTTGTTTTTCTTTTAGAGACAAATGTAGCTCTAACAAAGGAATTAACATTTTCGGGCATTGGCATAAATAAGTACCTACCTAGTAGGTATATTGTTTGGGTAAAAAAAGATCGTCTCACAGATCGATTTATTTATTATACTGTCCCTATAAATAAATGATGAGGTCACTGTGAATTTTCATTACATACTTTGTATTTAATTTTTCATTTCAAATTGTAGACAAATTAAGGTAGAAAACTGCTTTAAAAACATGGTGGTAGCACTACTTACTATCTCTTGGTGCATTGTTCACGTGCAAATAATGAACAACGACCATAAAATTGTACGCCCAATGTCCCCTATTCTCGTAGTATATTTCCTCTCTAAAAGAATGATAAAAACACAGATAAAGAAACCTCTATGCGTGATAAGACAGAATCTAGTGAGTGATAATCACGGGTTCATCGTATGGGGTGGAAATATACTGACTCAAACACTGCATTGCTACATTTTATATGGCTTAATTGTTTTAACATGATTCTATTAGTTTTTGTTTGATATTTTAGCATCAGCATCACATGTTTATTTAGATTTGTATATTATGTTCTCTATGAATCATTAGAGGTTTTCTAATGTAGTAGGTATCCTTGCATTCCAGGTAAGAATTAGGTGCGATGACAAATCGAGGAGCACTTTTTTATGTAAACTGACACTTTCAAATACATCATCATCATTTGTATAGGGTACTTCTTAATATGCTGATGGTTTTTTAAGCGGCTGATCAAACTATTAAACTGAAGTTTTCTCTATGGGACTAAAACCGAAATAGCAAAAAAAAAAAACGGTGTTCTACACAAAACTGTAATCCTACTCGACCCAAATGTATGGGACAGCTGATTGTTTTTTCTCTATTTTGATATGATTTTGATGTTTCGTTCCATGGAGATTGTTTAATATGATGGTCTGATGATCCTCTTAAAAAGCCGTCAACATAAAAGGACTCTATACTTGAATTTGTGTAAGGATGTTTCTGTTGCTTTTGATTCGACCAAATAATGGCGCATCATGCAATCTTTAATAAACTCTCTACGCTTAGTATAAGTACCCTGTTTGGGTATGACTATGGCAGGGCATAGGCATACCCCGGACACTGCCTACAAAAAACGGAAATTGACAAGATGACGTCTTCGTGGGAGGCAGGGAGTGTCCATACTCTATCACAGATTATTTAATAGTTACTACCGACTCTATGTAGTACTTCTTTTACTGTGACATAGCTAGCTTCCTCTCACCAAACCCCGTAGGCACTTTTTACCTGAATATTGTATTTTTTTTTTGTATCTATCAAAATTACACGTCTCTTTACTATGCCGAATAAACATACGTACTTATATTTCGTAATAGCTTAATGTAAACAAGACAAACGATCACAATTCACAACATGACCATGTAACATTTATTTTGTTCGGAAGAACATTTGGAACAAGCTTACTTTCACTTCACTGGCCCGTTATGTTTACTGATTTATAGTCAACAACATTCACATGGTTTATGACGTGCCAAGTTTAAAAGGTATACTCGTTAATTTTCTTAAACTCTTTCTTCTAATATTCTTTTTTCTATAACATCTTCATACCCAGAATTAAACATTTTTAACGGATTCTTACCGCGTTGTTGTAACACTGCCGAAATATCGGAAACACATATTTACCAAACCGCGGTAAGAAACCGTTAAAAATGTTTCATTCTAGATTAAATAATAATCGCGTAACTGTATCTTTATACCTACCTGTTGTATAAGATAACATTTTCATTATTTCTCAGATACCTAAAAGTTGCTATGACTTCTGCGGTAAAATCGGATTTATTGTATCTTAATCACTTCATGTGACAATTACTTAGTTCATTTATTTAAATTAAAATTGTGTTTGATGCAATTATTTTTTGAAATAGTTATATGTCAAGATCCACGGGGCAGGTTGTTCCTGCCGTCAGCTGTATCTATAAATTCGCATAGCCAATACATTTGTAGTGCATAAATATTTTGTTAATAGCAATTCGGCTGAACAATTCATCACCATCACCAACGTTTATCATCATCATCATCTCGTCAGCCAAGGGTTGCTACAACGACCTGTCCTGCGCTGCACTCATCCAACGGGTTCCCGCCGCCTTCACCAGGTGGTTGGTCCACCTTGCTCCACCCATCTTGCGCTTTCCGGTACGCTGTCACTGTTACCACTCGAGAACTCTTTGGCGTTTATTTAATAGATGTTGTAGCAGAAATCGCGGGTTCGGGGCGATTGTTTCTTCTCCTACAGTGGTTTGGTTTGGTGGCGAATGATAACTCCTGAATTCTTCTGGCTGAATGATTTATTTAAGTTCTTGAAACAGTAAAATGAATTTATCTGATAATTGATATGAAAGTCTGACTGGCCTTCGTGAATGGCGTCGGAAGAGAATCCTGAAGATCTGATACATTACACTGAATTTCTTTCTGAATATAATAAAGTCTGACCGGCCGCCATTGATGGCGTCGGAAGAGAGAAGAAAAAGATGTTGCCAGTAATCGCTACTGAATACATGAATAATATAGTACAAATTAAAGTTAACTGACTGGCAACATTCATTATTATTGAGTTTATTGATTACATTGATAGTTCTGCTCCATCTCAATAGATGGCGTGAGTCGTAACTTTCGTAGAAATTGAAATAATGAAAACATGTTAATTTTGCGTTAACAGATGTTATTCTTATTCTTCCTGAACTGTTAAATTTTCAGTTTTAACACTTAGTCTATTATAGAAATCGTTAACGACTGTTTCTCTTTTATTTTATGATTTCCTTCCAATTTTAGGAAATTACTTCCACAAAGTTGATGCTTAGGTACCTAATTATTTTAAATGCTTGGGAAGCAGTAACTTTGTAATGATATGAGAAAAAATTTGAAGGAAAACGGAACTTTCAAGATTTTTTTGCAGGGAATTATATCATAAAGCACTATTTAGTCGATTGTTCGTATGTATGTATGTATGTATTTACGATACATACGTACCGAAGTACTATAGATTCATATTTTGTATTTACCTAACAGAAGAGTTCTGACGGTAACAGCGTGGAGCCCTGTACGACATCTAATTCAAAAATGGGCGTCAAACATAGCGAAAAGAACTGGAAATATGGCTTAATAGGAAGCTACCCTGAAGAGGAAGACTAGCTGAAGATATGATGATAAGGATTGTCAATTTCAATGAAAAATCTGACAAAAGGATAAGCGTTAAATTCTGATAAAATATCACCATCTATCAATTAGGCGTCAGATGCAAATCGATTCATCTCGTTCTTATCGATTTAAACGATATTATCGTGACACGTGCGATACTGCGATATGATGGATTTTATCGTTGTTTGATTTTTACTATCGTTAATCGTAAATGAGATTATCAGTCAGTCGTGTACCAGATTATCAACGCTCGTAAACTGCGTCGTAACAACTTTTCAGATTATTTAACAGTTTGTGAAAAATAATCTTGATATACTTAATAGACCGATATTCATTTTAGCAAAATAGGTTGCCAGTCAAAGTTCCGACCTTAAAACGGCTGTATCTCCTAAACCGACTGATTTAGGAGTTTTTGTACTGTTCACATAGCTACAGTGCATACTACAACAATAACATACAATCAGCCGTGCAGCTGATCGTTAATTTTTTACAGACCTTTAATCATCAGTACCTCCTGAACCGACTGGAGTTATGCAGGCAGACCTGGTCCATCCCCATCACTGAGAAGCTCTACACCCCATAAAGAATTAGCCTTGCTGCTGATGGTTGCAAAAAGTACACTTATCTCTCGGAATAAAAGGTTAACAGCTGATTGTCTTGATATTCAAACATCAGTTTTATTATTTCTTAACTTTCTATAGACCTTTTTTTTCTAAATGTTTTGGTCATACAGCATTACTCAGGCAGTATCGATTGCTTACGGACTCCCGGACCAGAACAATGATCAGATGACTATTAATGTAATGACTTAATGATAGGGCCCTATAAATATAGACCCTGCTGGTAGTTCAACAAAACCTATTTTAGAGTATCACCTATTAGGACGCCTTGTGTGGTTCCTCCCAACTAAAAAGAATCATGTCATAAAATTATCTATTACAAGTAAGTGTTATTTTATTATGTTTTATTACACCTACACCCCTATTTTTTTAAATTACCAAATTAATTTAAAGGGTGCATTCAGAAAATTCCGATTTTGAACTAAATAGCTTTCCTTAAGGAACATGGGTCGAAAAACGAGAAAAATTTGTTGACCTACCATACAAAATCGATCAGCAGTTTTGGCATACTGGTTAGGGCATATATAATCCGATCATGCTACTTCGGTTGTTGATAAACTCAAATGTATAAATTATAATATGAAATGGAAAGTGTCGTTAATTCTTTCTAAAAATATCCAGCCCAACGAATTTTTGATCAACTTTTTTTTCCTTAAAACCGAGGAAGGAAAATACAGCAAACTAACTAAAGGCAAACCTTTTAAGGGGATGATCAGACCATCAAACTGAACAACTTTCTCTATGGGACCCACATCGAAATCACGAAAAGAAATCCGCGTTTTTGTATGGGACAACAGTTTTTTTTGCTATTTCGATATCGTCGTTTCCATAGAGAAAGTTTTTCAAAGTTCAAATTCGAATTCAAATTCAAAATTTTTTATTCAAAATAATATCATATAGCTTTTTGACGTAATTTTTTGACTCTACCACCGCGTCGGAAGGTGTTGCGTTGAGAGAAGATGCGGCCAGAAACTGTACAACACACATCTTTTAAACAAAACAAAATGTACAAAGTACAATTAAAATACAATATTGCATTACATAGTGTAAAATTGTCAAGACCAGACATTTTGGTCATTCAAATAATCATTTAGTTTATAGTAAGTAACCTTTTTTTACAGAGGACTTGTTTAACATGGGACTTAAACTTTTTGTCTGGTAAGTTAAGAATATCCTCTGGTATCTTATTATAAAAGCGTATACAGTGCCCCATGAAAGATGTGTTGACTTTACTGAGTCGAAAATGTGGGAATACTAATTTATTTTTATTTCTTGTATTGTAATTATGAACGTCATTGTTCAATTTGATGGTCTGATCATCCCCTTAAAAGGTTTGCCTTTAGTTAGTTTACATACTGTATAACTGACTGATTACACGATCCGTGGTAAAGTAGGCGGGGCGTATTTAGTTTCAGTTGGATTGTACACGTGGAAAATTAATAACTTGTTTCTTATTCTCGAGGTAAAATGTATTCACGAGATTTTCCCATACTTTTTCTATACGGAGTGTGAGGAAAAGTATAATTAATCTTTAAAGTTTAAACCACATACTCCACCCATCAAAGTCAACAACTTTTACTATGGGATAGCAAACTTGTCAGAAAATAAATTAGCTCTCTCATTATATTTGAGTCGAGTTATACCTACTCGGTCTACTCCAATAGTAAAAGTTGTTCGGTTTGATGGGTAGACGATACTAATGATATCAATTTCACCCTGTAGGTAGATAGATGATTTATATCTTTTATGATTATTACTACTTACCTACATACATACTTTTAACCTGTCTGTCTCTCGCACGATTGTCAAATGAATGTTTGTTTTGTTTATTATTATTACCCAATTGACTCAATTGACCCGTCTGAAATATTATATTCTATGGCAGCATGCTGGAATCACGTGGGGTTCATATCACACACACACGTGACGCGTGAGTGTATTGTGTGGAGTGTGTGTCACACCAGCTGGTCCACCGCAGACTTGTTGATTTTGGCCACACACAGTCACACATCAAAATAATAGGTTCTTACTTGTTTAACATTCTATTTGGTTCTTTTTCGTATAAAACGTAAGAAATATTATCAAGAATAATCCATTTCCGGTTAATATTTTAAATTTCGGTACGTTTGTATGATATTCCATACGTGTTTTATGTTTTAGTATGTTTGTTGATCGAAGGTGTTAAACGACTTTGATCTTACGAAGCCGGAAAAGTATAGCATTTCTGCAATGCATAATACAATATTTTAGATTTTTAATTTATCATGCTAACCACATCAATTTAAAATTTATTTTTGTGTATGGTAAAAATGCGCTAAACCTATATTTTCTTTTCTTATTTAAATTATGAATGTTTTGGCAGGGAAAGTTTAAAACTAAAACGTATTTCAGGCCTTCTAACTGACTTTCACATTGCTCATTGACGCTGAAACTGATAGCATATTATTTTTATATTTAAATATGTTTCAGCTTAAATACGCTTTGGTGTCTTTAATATAATGCTGTCACTGTCATCAGTATGAGAGACAGAGCATTTATGAAAGTCTACCTTAGTGTTCACATGGCCATAATGGCCATTATGAATTGTGGACTAAGGAGTGTCACGTACCTACTTGGGTTTAGTCTGTAAAGTACCTCACACATGAGTAAACTGCTGGCTTTTAATTATAATTGTGTTTTGCGTTTGATGGCAGCAGCGTTAGGTTTCAGTTACAAAGTCCATTTGACTCAGAACTAATGTTTATTGTACAAACAAAAATGGTCTTTATACTATATTGTAATTGGGTTTAGAGCGCTATGAAAATACTGTAGATATCTTTTCTGTATCATGTTTTTGTATTACCATGCATCATTTGCATCAATATACATTTCTTTATTAGCAAAATATGTCTTTGCTTGGACGAATACAATTAAAAAAATAGTTTTTTTAATTACAAATGAAAAGTTGAAGCCCATTAATTCTCTTAATCTAAGCAGAAGTTTCGTTAAATATTTTAGTGCAGTTTTCTTTAAAGTCTGATAAATTATTCAAAGTTTTAAAAACGATTTAAGCATTTTAAAAGTAAAATGACAGTCTCCGTCCCACGGTCGCCATTCCGTCAATGCCTTCGTCACCGAGTCACCGGTGCCTTCGTCCATCTGCCAATCATTCCGTCTATCTGGACAAGTGTCACGCCATGCCCACTTCCACTTTAGAGTCGAAATCTGCTTACCAAGTAGTATCAACTACCATTATTCGGTCGGACTTCGACATTCGGAGTTCAATCCAAAAATGTAATTCCATAGTATAATACCTATAGCTTTTTCCATTGTGTGATCTTGACTTCGTGCACTATGTCTATTAACAATTTTCTATTTTTTTTACAGGTAAGTATCCATACCCAACTCGTCAAGCCCTCTACTTTCAGCGTGACAGGTAATATCTATGGAAAAATATAGTTAGCATGACAACATCACATTTCGCTGCCTGCTGACCTTTGACGCTAAACGTGATTACAGCAATAAAACTTGCTAACATTTATTATTATAATGAAGGTGTGTTTATTTATAATAAGATACTTGTTTTATGATAAGAGGGGAAATACAAATTACATTATTAAGGCTTAGCACATACGGCTGTAAACTGTTGGGTAAGTAACTGATAGGTCCTATACAAAATTACAGAGTAGTCGAGTAAGATGGTCCAGACTTGATGAGGTGAAGCAAACCATCAAACTGAACAACGTTGTCTATGGGACCAACATCGTAATCGTGAAAAAAATTAGCATACATACATTTGCATCGAGTCGAGTAGGTTATCAGTTTTGTATGGAACCATAAAGAAAGTTGTTCAGTTTGATGGTCTGCTTCACCACATTTCGTTGGATCAGTACCTTAAGTCGACCAATATAACTTATACGGAACAAATGGCTTCAGACTCGATAACTGATCAACATATTTTGACAAGTAATTTGAATATCGTAAAGCAAAGATCTTAACTTTTCATACAAATTGGTTACTGCTTTTGAATGAAAAGAAAATAAAAGGTTAATCGTGTTGTCGATTTTGTACTTAATGTTTTCGGTTCATAAATTAATTCAATTCTTTCTAAGAATTTGTTACATTTCGTATTTTTGTATGAAATGACAAGCAGAGTCGAGAGCCCATATGAAGTATTTATTTTGTGTGTTATGAGCCTAAGCTAAGATGGTCTTTCCATTACTTATCACTTTGTAAAATAATTCTAGAAATTTCATCATTTCTACTCTTCCACCACTTCTAATTCTTTTTTAATTATTATAATTATCTACAGAATGAATTGTTTTATTGTTCGATCATCTATCATAAACTAATCAATTGATTAATTTGGTCTTGATTCTTATTTTAGCTTATTAAATTCTCATTAATTAAATCAAGGCAACCTACGGTACCTACTCTTATAAATTATACATGGTGTATAAATGGTCTGAATCTTAAGCACCATCTAAGCAGGCACCTTAAAGTATTACATACTAGCTGTTGCCAGCGACTTCGTCTGCGTTAAACGGATAAAAAGTACCCTATGTGTTAATCCAGCCATGGTCTATCTCTATGCCAAACATCAAAATCCGTTCAGCAGTTTTTGCGTGAAAGCGGAACAAACATCCATCCATATCTACTTACAAACTTTCTCGTTTATAATATTAGTAGGATATAAGTAGGATAGGATAGTAGGATTAGTAGGACTTTAATGGGTGCCATAAAACTCAACCATACCATTACAAGGCTGTCCACTTTCTTGACGTTTGTGTTTGAGTGTGTGGCTGTGTGGTGTCAAGTAGTATGTAGGTACAAAAGATGACCAAGTGACAACTGCCCTAACTAATGTTTACGGTCATTTTTCACACACACTAGCACAAAAATAAGTGTACCTACAGCTGCATAAACAAATATCTATAGTTCCGTCTCCTTCTACTATTAAAGGTACGTCATAAGACAAAAGAGACTAACTGCAATCGTAAATTGATGCGGTCTCTATAGGTACTTTAGAATAAAGAGATCCTTCCTTCAGAGGAAGAACTCAGGTTCAATCCTAAGGCTGGCTTAAACCAAAAAGTTTGATCACTCTGTTTCTCACACTGCTCGTACTTATAACAGTGACAGCGACAGCGTCATATTTAAACATGTTGAAGCCTATATACTTTTAGGTTTAGCCTTAGGCTGCCTGTCCATTGAAGCTGTGCGAGCTGTGCAAGCTATGTAGCTGTGTTTTTTTTAACCAATCAGGAGCTCGGGCGAGATCGGCCGCACCGCGCCCGAGCTCCTGATTGGTTGGTGGTCTTTCTTATACAGTTGAATTTGATCGTATGACTCGATGTTGCATTGTAGATGTTTGTAATTTTATTTAGTTAGATAGGTATCAGATTCTAACGTTATTTTTTTTCGAAATCATAGATATAACGGATATACCTACTTTAAGAAATCGCGTGACTACGGCATTGCGAGTAAAATACAGTTCATAGTATTTCTCAAGTACTATACCTACTTAAGTACATATTATTGCACAACGTTGGAAGGTAATTCACGTGCCCATAGACTTTATTATCTAATAGCTATTTATAAACATGAAATATTATCACGTACTTGTCCATTTACGTCTACGTAATAAGTACATACCGACTTGTGATTATGACTATATCAGATCTAGTTCACAAATCTTAGTCATATCCGAGTTTATTCTCATTCATGCAGAACAGAATATTTTTAAAAATTACCTCACCACCTCACCAGACCATAAACTATAGGAAAAATTTACTTTACTACAAGTTACTAGTATAATAGTGTCATTTTTCATGTTGTGTTATACATAGCTATTATTATTTATACAGAGTGTAAGGAAAAGTGCCATTAAACTTTAAAGTTAAACCACACCATAGTATTATACTATTATATTTAACAGTATAATACTCTTTCTTATACTGTACCATAGTGTAAGTTAAATACAATTCAATGAACCAATTTTATTTTTAAAACGGTTTAAATAAAAATTTTCTTACTTATTTTTAATTATTTTTCATCAGATTTAAAGAAAAACTTGTTTCAATGTATTATCTTACACCCTACCCTGAAAAAAGACTATCCTAATTGAGACAAAGCAGTCCTCAATAGCATTGAGTTTTTAGAAATATTACGAACTTACATTTTACGAAATCTATTGAAATGTAATCGAATTTAAAGTAAATAAAAGAGATTGTAATGTTATGTTATGGAGAACGGTATATTTTACATTGTTGTTACTTTCACATGACTTTCATAAAGATAAAATGCTGAGAAACTCGGTTATCGGCAGTCGAGATTTTATAACAATAATCGAAGTTTCTTTTAAAACATTTTAAATATTATTTATTTTTTGTACTCGATTGTTATTAGTTTTTTTGTCTTAAGTACTGAACTGGAAGGCGATTGCGCTAATTTAAATGTTCAATCCTTTATCTTTCAGTTCTAATCACATTGCAATCCAATTACCTACTATTCAACTGTGTTAATTCCGTATCGCCGCGATACGGATAGTCGGATACGATACTATCGCGCTAAACTTGACTTATTTATTAAGTGACTGACAGCCTTTAACGTCTGAGCCATCTGTCAAAACGGCTCTCAGCTGTCATGGGCTGTACAGCGATTAGCGCAATAGCAAATGTGTAAAAAGCTAAGCTTCGGAGGCGGTCCAACCTTGGTTCAGTTGCGATTTATTTACCGCAATTGCATCCTCCTGGATTCTTATATAAGCAGAATATTGCGAGTAGATACCAGTGTCTTCAAATACTATTAGCTTTCATACGAATTATCGGAAAGTCTCTTCTGCGCCCGTAGTATAGCAGCGTAATTTAACGCTATCGCGCCTTAGATCTCCTTCTATTTGCGCACGAATGAACGAAATAAAAGGTGTGATAAAACCTTATCGCGCATCATACTACGGCCGCTGTTTTCCATAATAGTATAGATATATTGCGGATCCTTAAAAACACATCTACAGAAAAAAAACCAGAACATTATGTCTCAAACAGGAGTCAAAGTTCATCCGAAGAATGTTATAAATACCAATGAAACAAGTTTTTATAAAGGACAAACTGCCTTATACTAAAGGAATTTTGAGCGATTTTTACATTACATATGGCTTACTAATCAGCTATGGCAGACTATGGGGACTTAGGGTCATCGCCCACGACGACTTTTTGCAGCGGTACAGTCGCACTACGGCGCTACAGTATCGATACAAACGCGCGACTGTAGCATGTATCTAATCTTGTCTTTTTGTGGGGGCAGGCAAGCAAGGCAAGCAACACTTCGACCCAGTGGGATCTTTTGTCTTAGCCCCAATACTTTTTGCTTTCTTCACCCTTCAAATACATGGTCAATGAAGGAGGCGATACCATTGAGGGGAAGAAACTTAAGATCTCCCGGTTTTTGGTATCCATCTCCGAAGAGGCTCATGCATATAAGGGTCGTTATGTAACACTGGACTGGAACCATCGCTGGTCTATTGTGTTCGCCCCATGCTCACCCATATTTTACGCATACCTCCGAGCTTATGGTATTTTCTTTTCATTCTCGGGTATGAAGGTTTCCTCACGATGTTTTCCTTCACCGCTAAGCTAGTGAAAATGATAAATACAACCGTACATACATTCCGTAGAACTTAGTGGTACAGGCCAGGAATCGAACCTTCGCCCCATGATTGAGTCGCTAGCTCTCTTCTATATGGACTATCATCGATCGGTCTGGGCCTCTACCCGTACCATTCGAACTTCGGAATTGCGTGAACGTTTTCGTTCCAATGTCAACTCTATTACAATGAAGTTTGAACTGAAATGGTCGCGATATATCGAAAATAGAAAGTCTGGGTGCAGGACCTGGCCTCGATGTTCGATATGATATATCGCCACTGTTTCAGTCCGCACTTCATTGTAATAGAGTTGACATTGGATCGAAAAGGTTCACGCAATTTCGAAGTTCGAATGTGCAGGTAGAGGTCCAGTATTGACATAAGTATCGATGTATACGGGTGACATCAGGGGAAAGGGAAGAGCGAAGTTCAAAGGCTGTTTATGTCACTTCTGCATCGCAAGTAACTGAATCGAAGCTGCATTGCGTCTATATCGATAATTCATGGAATCGTGTCTTCGGCATCGGGACTGTATCGCTTCTAAAAGTCTTCGTGGGCGATGCCCCTTAATATACAGTGCGTTATGAATATTCTATTATCTAATGTTTCTGCGCAAAATATTTTTAATAAAGGCAATATTGCGTTGTATTTCCAGGTATTTTCGACTTTGTTTGCACTGCACCTGTTGTAAAACAATTTCGCTCACTGACCTGTATCAAGACTAGGTTATGGTGTTCCACTTAGATATTATAACTACTGATACCGTAAACGTAATACCTACATAATCAGATACCAGTTCAGTGAAAATAGGTACACACAAATATTAGTTTGATATCTTCGATATCAACAGGTATTGTATTGTATGAGCACTGCTAGGGAAATTCAGAAGTAAGTAAGTATAATACACTTTTTTATACAGGGTGTAACAAAACACCCTAGTAATACTTAAGGGGGTGCTTCAGACCATCAAACTGAACAACTTTCACTATGGAGCCAACATCGAAATCGCGAAAAAAAACGCTCTTTCATACAAAACTGCAGTACCGTCCCGACTCTAATGTATGGGACGGCAGATTTTTATTATTTTTTCTCGACGTTGGCTCCATAGTGAAAGTTGTTCAGATTGATGGTCTGAAGCACCCCCTTAAGTATTACTAGGGTGCTATGTTGCACCCTGTATTTTACAGTACAAAAAAGTAAGTTGGTGAAGTAGGTTAGGTAGGTATAGAAATTTTGTCGGATTTATGATCACGCTTATAAAAGATCTTATTGTACTATATTCTTTCAAAGGAATGAGTTATATTCTATTCTATTCATAGAAAGATAAACTTTACCGTGAATATAGAAATAATTAATACCTATGTTTGTCAAAGTGACAAAGAAAATTCAATCGTAGTAAAATTGGTTAAGATTAAGGATTGTTAACACAAATGCTAAATCGTCATTGAAATATAGAGAGGTGGTCGAGTTAAGGTGGTCCAAACGAAATGAGGTGAAGCAGACCATCAAACCGAACAACTTTTCAATGGAACCAACAACCAAACCAAAAAACTGCAGTCCCATACATTTGGGTCGAGTACCCAGGTTAGCAGTTTTGTATAGGAGACCTGTATTATTTTTTGCAATTTCGATTTTGGTCCATGGTGGGTTGGTCTGTTTCACCTCATTTCGTTTGGATCACCTTAACTCGGCCACATCATTTATTTTAATCGACGGTGTCTTAACTTGTCCATCAACTGACTCTATTAATTTTGCTTACCATTATATTAATTACACATAGGTACCTACCTATATGTGTACCTATATCCTTCCATTTCTCTTGACCACAAGTCGGCCGAAACGGCAATTCACTTTCGGGGGCAACTGATAAAATTCTACCTACCGTTTTAATCGAGGAAATAATGTCACTTGCATACTAACACTTCAAACGGTTACCTGAACTACTCCACTAAACTGATAATGATGGTTCATAGAATTACCTATAGTTAGCTGTTGTGAGTCACTCGTTACCTCACAACACTATGATTCATCCTCATGGTTAATTTATTGAAGGTTCCATGGCATGATGTTTTAATGAATTATTATGAATAGAACGAGGCAATGAATTCTTCAAAATTATATGGATGAATGCTAATGGAAGAATTGATTTATAATAAGTTGCTGTAGTGATTCTTTGGTATTTTGAACAATGTAAGATATTAAGAGCAATTTTCTTGACAGAAGTGTTTTAAATAACTAGATAGATGGCAAAGACTAAATACCGTAGTAAACTAAATATAGTCAAGGCAGACATTGTCTGTAAAAGCTCTTTATTTATTCCACAACAATTAATATTGTTCTTTTTTGGCCTTAATGCCATTTACTTCTATAACAACTTTGGTTTATGCAATTTGTTTATAAACTACTATAGTGTTCTTCTATCGAGACTGTGATATTTTCTTTGACTGTGTCGAGTCGTAAATTATTTCGCATTCACTATCTATGTTTTGAAAGACATTGAAACAGTCTAGGCAGTTCACTCATTCAATTTGTAAAATATAGGTCACATACATTTGACGTTTCCTTTCTCTATTACGTTAATTACTACCACATCCTTGTCTAATAAACTAACTGAACTCGTTTTCCATGCATTAAAATGTTCTAACCGATCTGTTTATCAACGATAAAAATAATTTAATGATTATATCGTCCGTCAAACTGCAAATCTTCACGAGACGTGTTAACCAAAGTTTGTTCTTTCGTTCGTTCAGGAAAAGTATCATTAACCTTTAAACCATATATCATAAAATCATAATACAAGTCCAGGCTAGATTCTGGTACTTTAAATGTGACTAGATAATTTGTGTGACATTGTCCAAGATATTAATTTATTTATTATTTATTATATACTCTACCCACTGAATAACTTACTATGGGAGCAAACTGGTCAGAACAAAAAAAAATCTGCTATCCTATACCTACGTTTGAATCGAGTTGGTATTGCAGTTTAGTATTATTTTGTTCTAACTGGTTTGCTCTCATAGCAAAAGTTGTTCAGCTTGATGGATAGAGTATGTGGTTTAAAGGTTATGATACTTTTCCATACGCCCTGTATAGATTCGTTCATGGAAACGTTTTAAGCCAATTTATTGTCACTGTTATTTTTATTTTTAATCGAACATTTATATGACAATGATAATACTTATCTACGTACCACACGATCATCGTTAGTACATCGCCACAGCTACCATCTATAACTACATAGTTCTTATAGTACAATCATAGCTAAGTCATTCTACTATCGCCTTGGCACACTTTATTCTTCGTAATCTTAGGTTCAGTTGTTCCGTAGGTCGTTCCTTTGTTTTGTTTGTAATTTTGATACACGCATTTTGTAAATATCATGTTTTTTGTGTTGAATTATTGCGTCACGATCATAGATATATTATACCTACATATATCTATGGTCACGATACAAAATGTTATGAGTTTATGACTTATGATTATGACAGGTTATGACGGAAATTTTGATAGCACCAAATAAGGCACACACAATAGATTCGCGTGTGACCCGCTCCTTGTTTTTTAAGTAGCCTGTTCGGCAGGGTTGATTGATTTAAATCATTTGATTTAAATCATGATTTAAATCAATGATTTAAATCAAGTGATTCTTTTAATTAAAATCAGTGATTTAAATCAATCTAAACTTTTTTGAAAATTACAATGTTATGGGACCAGAAAAGAAAAATATTTACTAAAGTTTGCAGTTTTTATTCACATAAAGACTAATACAATTATTTATTATTAAAGTATTTGAAAAGAAACACCAATTTCGCTGCTTTTTCATTTCCCAACCTGTTTCGAAGTTTTGACTGGACCAGCCCAAATGTATAAAAAATCCTTTCTACTGATACAGCTGTGAACAGCTGATAAAAGATAGGCTTAAATTTACCATTTTCATCCAGGTTGCCTAACTGAGATTTCCACCATTGCAACGGTTTTACATTATTCAATACTTTTTCAGCAAACATTACTTGCTTGAATGGATCGGCTCTGGCTTTAAATGTTATTATTAAAGGCAGTAGGCCTGTTCCCGAATACTCATTTTGTGCAAAATTTAAAGCTTGCGTCTCCTCTTCTGCTGTTAACTGGAACTTTACTTTTGAAGGGTCTAGCAAATAAGCCAAAAAATGAGCAGGTGTTAGTGCCATTTCATATCTACTTTTAAGTGCAGATAGCTGATTTATATTTGCATCCCGTTCTTCAAAAGTTTCCTCCAACTGTTTGAAGACTTCAACAGCATCAGACAATGATGCATTAGATTTTTGTAATGTATCTAATGCTATCGCAATTGGCTTGTAAATTTTTAATAAATCCTCGGCTGACCTCTTTATAACCATGCTTGTGACTTTTTGATATATGACGCTATCTATGCTATTTCTGTTATCTTCACAAATTTTATTATATATATTATTGCTTATGCTTTATAGTATTGCTAGTATAAAAAATGGTATTTTCAGTAGAAAGATAGTTAATAAGTCAAACCCACGATTACCGGTAAGAAATTTAAAAAAATCAAAAAAATCATGATTTATTTGATTTTTTTAAAAGAATCAAAAAAATCTGTCAGAAACAAAACAATCATGATTTTTATCAACCCTCCTGTTCGGTATCCCACTGCTGGATAAATGCTTCCCCTCTTTCTCCTCTCTCCTTGCTTAGCTGCTCATGAACATTGAGCAGGCACCTACCTATAGGTACGCAAGTTCACTTATTAAATGAAGTCTGGTTCGAATCTGGCCGTAAAGCGAGCCAAAAAACAAAGGGACGAACAAGCTCCTCCAGTCCTGTACCAACAGACATAATTATTATAGCACAGGTGCCGAATTGGCTTATACAGCCACGAACGTTGGTGTCTTATCCAAACAGACGCTGCTGTTTGAAACATGATTAAATGAAGCCCATGATGAAAATGTGCCTACATATCGAACAGGGTACTTCGGTTCGGACCATAAAACTGAACAACTTTTTCTCTGGGATGATTGATGATGATTGAGTATTGACATGGTCTATGGAACAGCTATATATTTTTTTTTGCTATTAAGATTTTGGCTCCATAGTAAAATTTGCTCAGTCTGATGGTCTCAAGCACCGTTCGGTGTTTTGCGATGATAGATATGCAGAGACGGATCGGCAATTTACACCCTGTATGTATAGGTACTTGTTCATTGAATTTAACAAATTTATATACATTTTTGGCTTCGTATCCTACCAATGCGCCGAGTGAAGCTTTTTCCAAAATACATACGAAAAAATCATCTAATGTTGCAAACATTTTCAACTGACATCAAAATTAGAACGCCCCTGAAGGTTGAACTTCATTAACAGCACACTGCACAGTACTTACCAACACAATAAACTTAATTAAAAGTGTATTTGATGGTCGTTTATTCAAATATGTGTTAAAGGGCCGTCGAAATGAAACTCGCTCGATGCATGTCAAGTTCACCAGTATTGGGGACACCGCGAGTGTTGCGCTTGCGTTGCTGCCACGCGCATTAGTCATGATCGACAGAATTCAAAGGCCAAGTGATTTGCTACTACCTATAAATTTCAATGATTTTTGCTATGTTCTAGTCCTTGCAGAGCGCCCGGGTGAGCTGCATATAAACAAAATTAGATCTATTTTCAACCCTTGTTTTTCTAGATGATTAGATTAGTGATATATTACACTACACAACAATTTTTTTTTCTAAATATTAATCTATGTGGCTTTGATTTTTCAGATTCCGTTTTAATCTCAGACCATTTCAATAAAGGCCTGCCTTACGTTAGCATTCCCCTCTGCCAAGGTACAAGATCAAATGATCATGTAGATGTACATAACATATAATTTTATACCGTATCACTAAACGAGAAAGCCTGTAATTGCGTAACAACTTAAATGAAATGAAAAAAAAAGGGCTTATGTACCAAAATATTAAAAAAAATAGGACACTCAGAACATCTGACAAACTATTTTCAATAATATACCTATGTTCCTCGTTACCTAATGAGTTCAGTATTGTTGTGTTAAAAATTCACATAAAGCTCTCATTGATATTCCTATTCATTAGAAATAATTTGCTCATTAAGGAATCAGTATGAAACAAGTATTACTAAGCCCATCTAGCAACACAACTTACAATGCATCTTACTACCTACTTAAATTGAAGCATGCAAGTTTTTCCTCGTGATGTTTTTCGTCACAAATATTTGTACACACACGTTGACACATTAAGCTATACACAACCAAAATAAGCTGGCCGCGCGTAAGTCGAGTTACGTATAACCTTGCGCGACAAGCTTATGTTGGTTTTGTATAGCTTGATGTGTCGCCGATCGCCGTGTGTCGAAACTACTAAAAATAACTGGATACCTAAAATATTTACTTTTATTTAAACGTTAATCTTTAAAAAAAATCACTTACATACAAATAAAGCGCCAGTCACACAGGGGCCTGGATTGGAGAGTGAAGCATAGCTCTTACAAAAGATGATGATGATGATGATGATGCCTTTACGATGTCATTTTCACGACGTATACATGTCAGTTGATTCTCAACTGCCTAAAAAGCCAGTAAAAATTGGCAACCTGCGCTGCCGCATCGTGCCAGTACTGCCAGTGCTGGCTAGTATTTCTCCTAGATTACTTCGTGATTTTTTTGAAATAGTCATTAGTTTTGCACGGTATCGCTTCCATATCGCCTAGACCTAGATCTAGCCTCTGCGTTACTAGCATTTAATCGGGTTCACGAATTGTCTTACGTAGCATAGGCAGGTACGTGGTGCACGTCTTATTCATGTGCTTTCCTCATAGACTTTCTGTATAATTGTGTTCGTTCTTCAGCAAGTATTGATTGAATAGCCAGTTGAATTTTTAATGCTCTATCCAAAGGTAACTTCCTCAATTGCTCCGCTATATTATCAGCAAACATCTGGAATTCATCGTTTACTGTTTCTTTTCCTTGTCTTCTCATATCATGTGATGGACCAGCACTATCTTTATCATGCTCTTCTAGTTTTATTCTTTTATGCGGGATTGGAGCCACATTAATAGTGGCTTGAGGTATTAACTCACTTATAACATACTGTGTGTTTTCTTCATCTGCCATTGTTTCTATATATTCACTAGTTATGTCATTACTTGTGCTGGTCGGTTCGCTATATTCTGAATTAATTTCATCACTCAAATTATTTCTGACTGGTCCCTGAAACAATAAAAGAAAGAATAAGATTTTTTTTATTCTAAATTGTGTTAATTTCGAAAAAATTATAGAAACGGGACTTGATACATCAATGGTCAAAGAGTGGTAAAGGTATCCGCCAAATTCTGTGTAAATAATAAATAAATAAAATAAAAGAGCGTCAGTCGGTGGCGCGTTGCGGTGAGCTCAAATTACGAGGGTCTCGGTCCTAGGTTCGAATCCACACGAATGGCATGCCATGCACCACTTTGTACTTACAAATGTTTTTCTAATTAATGTACGTTATACCTACCTTTGGAGATGCTCTCGTGCGGAGCGTGAGGAATGTTTAGGTGGCTAGGGCAGAGAGTAGTAACACGAGTGAGTATAAGTGCGAACTGATTTATTATTCTAAATGCCCCCTTATTTATACAGCTCGGCGGTTCCCTACTTGCTGATGAACCGCCGAGTAAAATGTAAAATGTGGGTACCCCACACTACCGATTGCTCTTAAACGGGGAAGGATAATCATCGTGAGGAAAGCTGCAAACGCTCAAGAAGAAATTCTGAAGCGTATATGTTGTCTACCAAACCGCATTGGATTGGGCATGCGTAGTGGCCTTGCTTATACACATATACACCCCCCTTTTTTAAATCCAGGCCGTGTTAAAGATGTATCGTTGTTTCATAAATAATATTTACCTGTTTCACCAGTTCAACTCTACCACCGTCCACTATTTCCCCGAATTCATTAAACCAACTGAATGATGGTGTATAAAGAGACCCTTTTTTTTCACTTCTCCCTTTCCTTCTTACAGCTTGATGATACTTCGTCCTCAAAGCGTTTAATTTATCCTTAACGTCTTGAGCTGTCTTGAATTTGTCCGTCCCCGTTTTTGACATTATTGATAGAAGAGCACCTTCTCTGGCTTCTTTGTTTCGATATAATTCAGAAGTTTTATTCCATAATTCCGGGTATAACTTATAGAGCTTGACTAATTCAAGTGTTTCTTCATCGGTCCACGTAGACATGTCGTCCTGTTCAAGAAAATAAATAAGGTACCTAATCAATGACATGGTTTAAGGTCGGCCATATACTACATTTGAAATTCTGTAACGGAATTGTGATATTGTATGACTTTGGAGCCAAAAAATCCTATAGAAAAACCTAATTCTGAATTTCGGAAGGCAATTATGTATGTCACTCCCCGTCACACTGAACAGAGTTTCGGTACAAGTGAAACGTGTATGTTCTGAGGTTTCAGAATAGCTCTGATATACCCCCGCGGGGAATATAATATTCCCCGAGGGGGTATATCAGAGCGAATAACTTGAAATTATCTTGTTATAAATAAGTTGCGGAGTATGATGTTTTGCGCTTATTCATTAACACTTTGCATTATAAATTTACTATACAGGGTGTAACAAAACACCCTAGTAATACTTAAGGGGGTGCTTCAGACCATCAAACTGAACAACTTTTACTATGGAGCCAACATCGAGAAAAAATAAAAAAAATCAGCTGTCCCATACAAAACTGCAGTAGGTATAGGTACTGACTGACTCGACTAAAATGTATGGGGCAGTAGATTTTTTTATTTTTTCTCGATGATGGCTCCATAGTGAAAGTTGTTCAGTTTGATGGTCTGAAGCACCCCCTTAAGTATTACTAGGGTGTTTTGTTACATCCTGTATATCAGTAGTTGTAATGTAACATTCATATACACTCAACAGTTTTTAATAAACACACCGGATGAATTGAGCTTTGAAAATAGTTTGACCTTACCTTTTCTAAAGGTTCCTCTAGCTTCCTCAATTGCTCCTCTATATTATCAGCAAACATCTGGAATTCATCGTTTACTGTTTCTTTTCGTTGTCTTCTCATATCATGTGACGGACCAGCACTATCTTTATCATGCTCTTCTAGGTTTATTCTTTTATGTGGGATTGGAGCAACATTAATAGTGGCTTGAGGTGTTAACTCACTTACAACATTCTGTGTGTTTTCTTCATCTGCCATTGTTTCAATATATTCACTAGTTATGGCACTGCTGGTGCTGGTAGGTTCACTATATTCCACAACATTTTCATCACCGATGTTGTTATCACTGTCTGGTTCCTGAAAAAATGATTTGAATTGATCAAAAAGTATGAGACAGGGTGGTAGGGTAAACAGGAGTGCGATTTTTGAATCTCATTCGCTGAGTTCAGCAGTTGAAAATGTCAAAATTACTATGGAGATACGCTTCTTTCTACTTCTGATTTGACTTTCAAAAATCGCACTCCTGAAGTATGATTTACGAAGTCAAATCAGCAGTAGAAAGATGCATATCTCCACAGTAATTTTGATATTTTCAACTACTGAACTCAGCGAATGAGATTGAAAAACCGCACTCCAGTTGTATTACTTTAGGGGTGATTGTATTGTACCAATGATACTGAACAACTTTGCCAAAGAAACCTATAGGAAATTCGAAAAAAGATGTCGACTTTTCATACAAACGTTCGATCAGCTGATTGCATTTATGGTGTGAAAAGTCCAATTTTTTTTTGCGAATTTTCTGTAGCTTTCTTAGGGAAAGTAGTTCAGTATCATGAGTACCACCCCTTAAAATAATGCAACTGTTTACCCTCCTAACACCCTAGACATTGGTTTCTAAAATGTGAAACGGACTTGACACAATAATAATAAATAATAATAAAATAAAATAAAAATTATTTATTGACCAAAAAACAATGTTTAGGAGGGACTTAAGGCAGATGATGATGATGATTGGTACTTTATTGGTTACTTAATTAAAGGACCTCTGGTCTCCATCTAAATTACCAAAAATAAATTGGTCAAAGACTGGCAAAGGAATAGGTACAATGGGGTAGGTAGGGTAAACTAGGGTAGGGTAGTAGCCAAATTCTGTGCAGATTAATAAAATAAAAGAGCATTGGTCGGTCATGAGGATCAGTGTACTCATTATATTAGGTTTTTATTATACCAATTGCTCTCAAAGAGTGAAGAAAAACATCGTGAGGAAACCTGCATCATTACGCTAAAGAAGTTCTGATGCGTACGTGAAGTCTACCAATCAAAATTGGGCACGCGTGGTAGACTAATACACCTTTATTTTAAATCCATAGTTGTTTCCTAGTTTCATAAAAAAATATTTACCTGTTTTACCGGTTCAAGTCTATCAGCGTCCATTATTTCCCGGAATTCATTAAACCAAATTAATTTTGTTTCATATTTTGGTAATCTTGCTTTCTTTTTGAGAACCTCTCGATATGTATTCCTCAAGGATTTCAATTTGATTCTAACGTCTTCAGCTGATTTGAATTTGTTCGGACCCATTTTTGACAATATTGATAGAAAAGCACCTTCTCTGGCATGTTTGTTTTGATATAAATCTGAATTTTTATTCCATAAATGCGGGTATGATTTATAGAGCTTGACTAATTCGAGTATTTCTTCTTTGGTCCACTTTGGCATGTCGTCCTGTTCAAGAAAAGAAATAAGGAAATCTATGAAATAGTTTAAAGGTAAATAACCTTCAAGTTTGATCCATGTATCTATTCCATATAGTACAGGGTGTTAGGGTAAACAGTTGCATTACTTTAAGGGGTGATTGTACCCATGATACTGAACAACTTTCCCTATGAAACCTATAGGAAATTAGTTTTTGTTTTACTTTTCATACAAAACATCGATCAGCCGATTGCATTTAGTATGGGAAGTCCAAAAACTTTTTTATGAAATTTCCTATAGGTTTCTTTGGGAAAGTTGTTCAGTATCATGGGTACAATCACCCCTTAAAGTAATGCAACTGTTTACCCTAACACCCTGTATAGGTCATGTATCAATGTTAAGTTGAAACATGTTTTTAGCTTAGACAATTTAATAGGGTAGGGCCTTGTGGTAGCATTTCCCCTCTGCCACGGTATAAGATCAATTGATCTTGTGTATTTACACCCAGTTTTATACCTTATCACTAAACGACACAGCCTATAATAGCGATAGCGAAACAATAATTTTGTACTTAGAACGTTTGGGGTTCACACGAGACTACTTTTCATGATTTTTAACATACAAAATTAGAATCTAAACTTATGGGGAATAAAATCCAAAGTTGCGGATTTCATGTTACCTCGCCCCCCGCAAAAAGTGGCAGAAATGTTTCTTAGTAGAATGACACGCGTAACTCGTCCCTATTAAAATGTCTAAGGTTTTTAGTTAAAACTAAAGTTTTACCTACGCAAAATTACGTTTCACTAAGTGAATGAATGAATGTTTATTTAACACAAAAACAATATAGTAATACAATATCACTAGATAATGCTACTGTTTACATTCATTCTTACATTCAACAGCCTAATCACATTGAATGTAATACATACTAGAACTAACACGACAAACGAAGGTCGAGCTAACTAACTGCCTCCGTAGTTACTTGGGCTCTCGACACGGAGGTCGTGGGTTCGATTCCCAAGGGGAAAACCTAGCGATATGTCATTTAGGTTAGGTTAGGTTAGGTTAGGACATTGCAGGCTGAATCACCTGACTGTCTGAAAAAAAATATGATTCCGTGCTTCGGATGGCACGTTAAGCCGTTAGTCCCGGCTACTATCTCTGGTGGTAGTAGTCGTTACATAAAAACCACGTCAGAGGCCGTAAGGTGGTCTGAAAAACCCCGACACGACACCAGCGGGGCTAGTATAGTACGCGATTGACCCGCGATAACGTGATATAGCGCTATCACGCTTCCGCTCTCTTTCTATTTGCGCGCGAGCGAACGAGATAAAAGACTAAATTTGACAGATGCCTGTGTTAAATGTCGCTATCGCGGGTTGTCGTACTAGCCCCGCATGGCTCTGCCCACGCCATAAGAAGAAGAACATCGTGCGCCATATGAGGCGCCTCTATACGGACACCAATCTCCTTTTTAGGGTTCTGTAGGAAAACAAGCAACTCTTATCGTACCACCCCCCCCCCCCCATTCCTATCTAACTTTTAAAATGGTACCTACTTGAGTAAAAAAAAATCTGAAAATTGTATACAATACTTACAGATTTTCGTAATTATGTACCTACTTTTAAAGAAAATTATAACGGATGCTGTAGCCCAACCAGTTTCTCAAAAAAACCTGGAGTGCGATTTTTGAATGACATTCGCTGAGTTCAGCAGTTGAAAATGTCATGTCAAAATTACTGTGGAGATATGCATCTTTCTACTGCTGATTTGACTTTCAAAAATCATACTTCAGGAGTGCGATTTTTGAAAGTCAAATCAGCAGTAGAAAGATGCGTAAGTATCTCCTTACTAATTTTGACATTTTCATCTGCTGAACTCGGCGAATGACATTCAAAAATCGCACTCCTGTAATTTAAATATAATCCCACTAATAGTATAATCGCGAAAGTTTTTAAGTAGGTATGGATGTTTGTTACTCTTTCACGTAAAATAAAAACTACTGAATGGATTTTAATTAAACTTTACAATAATATAGCTTAATCATCAGAATAACACATAGGCTACAATTTAAAAAGATTTTGTAAATTGTCCAAATCTTGCGGGCGGAGACGAAGTCGCGGGCACCAGCTAGTTATTTTATTTTCTAATTACAAACTAGATGGCGTTGCAGGAAATTCAATCGCGCTAGGCTTGAAAATGTTTTCTTTTAGGTAAGATACCTAATCAATTTTAGCAACTTTTTCTTATTCTAGATATACAACGGCTACGGAACCCTATCATAGGCGAGTCCGACACGCTCTTGGAGTGCGATTTATGAACATCACACGTTGTAATCAGCATTATAAAATGTCAAAATTACTACTATCAGTTTAAAATAACAATGTGCATGACCTTGAAGGGCCGTTGGATAACTTCACTCGGTTGATAAAGGAATGTAGACTCTATGCAAAGGAAATAATAATTTGAATGACTCGAGTGAAGTTCGTGTGATTGAGTGACGTCACATTTGCGAGCGAGGTCATGCACATTGTTATTTTAAACTGATAGTAGTATGCATCTTTTTGTGAATGAATAGGACAAAAAAAACGTACAGAACAGACCTCTATAACTTCTCCCTCAACGCGCAAATCACCAACTTGATGGCACAAGCGACTAGCACGGACTGGTGACTGACGCGAAGCACACACGCGCGTTCGAGTCGCACACACGCACGTTCGAATCGCACACTCTATTCAAGTGGGGCACGAAAACGGGTCGTGTTTCCCCTCTCCCCCTTCAGCCGCTTTGCGCATGGCAACCAGCCGCGCCAGCCGGCAAACGACCGTTATGCAAGAAAGAGACGAAAAGGTAAAGTGTAACATGTAGATTTTTTAAATGAATCCAGAGTATGAATACTAGTCAGAAATAGCGAAAAAAATATCAGCTGTCCCATACATTTGGCTCGAGTAGGTTTGCAGTTTTGTATGGAAGAGCGGATTTTTTTTCGCAATTTCGATTTTGGTCCCATAGAGAAAGTTGTTCAGTTTGACGGTCTGATTATCCCCTTAAAAAAGTGTCAGCATATGGCATAGGTATTAAGAAAGACCCTATACAGGGTGATAGAGAAGTAAAAAAAAAGAAAACTTTTAAGGGGTGGTTTAGACTTTAGACCATCAATCTGAACAACTTTCACTATGGGACCAACATCGAAATCGCGAAAAAAAAAATCTTTTGTCCCATATATTTAGCTCGAGTACCTACTTAGATCGGTAGTTTATTATGGAACATCGCAAACGCATCGTATCATGGCGATTATGGCAAATCTCCTCATTTTGGGGAGGCCAATGTCAAGCAGTGAACGTCTATCGGCTGGTATGATGATGATGATGATTTTTTTTTTGCAATTTCGATATTGGTCTCGTAGTGAAAGTTGTTCAGTTTGATGGTCTTAACCACCCCCTTAAATGTTTATTTGTATTTTTGTAACACCCTGTATAATTAATTATGTAAGTTTACACCCTGAATCTTCGACAAAAAAATATTAAAGCCTGTATACCTACTTAATTATTATTTTATCTCTAGCTTCTACTCAATTTGGTGATCATGATCAAGCACATAACATAGGTACAAGAAAGCGAGACACATAGAATCATGCCCATGATTGGTCGAAGTGCCCAACATGAGAGATTGCCAGACAGCATTGTTTGCCGACTGTACCTATGCTTGCAGCACTGTACTACCAACTAAACAAAAAATCGTTAGGATTCGTCTTGCGGACCACACGGCCATTTAAAAGATCTAGCTCCATTCTGACTCTTTATGTATCCTTAGTCCGAAGCATAATAGAGTACGGCAGTGTTATCTGGTCACCTTTCTATGATATACACAAGGAAATGCTTGAATCGGTTCAAAGGCGGTTTCTTCGTATTTTGTCCTTTAAATTCGGTCTAAGACGATCTTTACCTACCTACAACGATAGGCTGAGTAAATTTAATCTGGACTCATTGCAGTCGAGGCGTCAAATCAGTGACTTGATAACTTTATATAAAATAGTAAACTCTAAGCTCGATACGGATATTCCACGCTACGTTTCGCTTAGACCTAACATTAGATCCACTCGTAGACAGGATTTGTTTTCTATCCCTAATACCACCATTAATGTATCTTATAATAGTCCTTTGATACGCATGTGCCGGTTATATAATGATCATTGTAAGAGCCCTGATATTTTCTATCAAAGCCCAGGACAGTACGCAAGCTCTGTTAAGCTGCTGATACGCCAAGAATTGTAGTTAACTAAGTTTTTGCTTTCGTTTTTAATGTGTAACACGTTTCTTAAATTTTCTGGTCAAATTAAATTATTCATGTACTTATTCATATACCAACCTACCTAGCTCATAATGTTTAAAAGTTTAATTTAGCACGTGTAGTTAATTCGTAACAATGTATTAGAATGCTGTGCGCAGTCATAATTGAGGTGCAAATTTGATGTAATTTAATGTGTAATATTTTTAAGATCGAGTGTTAGTTTGTACTTTGTTACTGTGCCAAATAAATAAAAATAAAATAAAATAAAAATAAAATAAAATAAACAGGATCGCAACATGGCAACGACGCGGGCAAGCCACCGTCTGTCTCTGTCTGTCTGACCCAAAGCGACGTTGCCGCTTTTAACACCCTCCGAGCCGTTTGATCCGAAATTCCGAAAAGAAAACATTTTAGTACTGTAGCCACGTTACGGGACATTCTAATTAGCGAAAAGGTTACCGATTGCCGTTTTGATATCGTTGTAAGGTAGTACGACATTACTTATACATAATACCGGTTGATTTTTTTCTACAGTTCCGAAACTTTCAGGGGTGGTTCAGACCATGAAACTGAACAACTTTTACTATGGAAGCAAAACTGAATTCTAAAAAAAAAAATCTGCTACCTATCGCATACATTTAAGTCTACTAAGCATTGCAGTTTAGTATGGAACAGCTGATTTTTATTTCGCGATTTCAGGTTTGGTCCCGTAATAAAAGTTGTTCAGTTTGATGGAGTTTCGGGACGGTAAAAAAAATCTTCCGGTATAAAAATCCAAGTTTTTAAGATCACAACCCGGAATCCGGATTACAAAAAAAAATAGTAGGTATGCCTTTATTTTTTTAATTTCGAAGCTACCGCTTTTTTTTTATACCGTCATGTTTTACGACCGCATATCAAAGAGCGAAAAGACGTTTTTCAAAACCAACCTGAATTACATACCTGTGAATTTTCGTTGAGTTCTTCTGTCATACTAAATTGTGTCTCTGCGGATCTGCAAACATTAAATTAAAACAAGTAATAATGTAATAGGTAGATAGGTACTTATAATCACTTTCATCACTTTCATTTAGCCTTGATCAACCTTGACCTTCTAAATACAGCCACAGCCAAGTTTATTGAGTCTCCATCATTTTGATTCATCATATTTAATTTATTTGACTTGAAATTGAAGTGATCACGCGAACTTGTCATTAGTACATAAATGGTTTGTTTTTCCTATCGTTCTTCCATTTAGGACCAAAACATTGTTAAATTATTTAAAGATTAGAATCGATCGTATAAATTGAAACTGGCTGGCTAGTTATTTTTTTGGTATCGATTTTATATTTATTACGGATAGGTAGACATAATTTTAAGAAACTAATTTCTTTTTTTTGCGATTGATCGAGTTTATCATTATAAAGGTCATTGGGCGAAATCTGACCCAACTAAATTTTTCCTACAAAAACCAAATTGGTTTTAAAATGTTATTAACCCACATTAAATTGTATATAGTTATTTATTTTTTAAACCATTTTTCAAACAATGTACTAAATGTACCATAATACTAAAATGTACAAAATGTACGAAAACTACGTACGAAAGAAGGTCGAACATTACCGACCGCCCTGGCCAATTTTCTTGTTTCCATGCTTGTAAAGAGGAGTGGCATCCTTTATGATTCTAAAATCCAAGATCCAACCAAATCGCATTCAATGGCCAGTTTACTTTTTGACCAAAGGAACAAACCATCATAGTCACAGCTTAACGCTATGCCTGAACTGAAGTCTGAACCACCCCTAAAAATATGTCGACTCATTTCAAAATCACCCTATTTACTTATACAAAAAGTCACAAAAATGGACTAACATCTGAATCCAGGATGCAGCTAGACAAAAAGTACAAAAGCTGCCAAGAATCCTGTCTAAAGAAACATCGCAATAAAAGCAAGACTGGAATCGGGATCAGCGGCTGAGAACGCTCGCCCCTTTTTGCTCCAAATCGAGTCAAGTTTAGTCATGCTTCCTTTGTTCATGTTTATTTAGACCGCAGCTTCTCGTAGTCTTAGTAATATTATGTGTAACTATGCTAACATACTTCGGTCTTATAATAATCATCAATCATTTTATTTGTCACCAATGCAAATCATTCGCTTAACCCACCTACCTATATCTTCTAGAGATTATCTCCATTTTAAATTATGATACTACGGTGCCACCTTCTCGGCTTATAGCGCGTTAAATTAAAGATGATTATTTATACAGGGTGAAATTGATATCATTAGCATCCTTTTAAACTAAGAGCGTACCCATCAAACTGAACAACTTTTACTATGGGAGCAAACCGAACGGAGAAAAAAAATCAGCTATTCTATACTAAACTGCAGTGCCTACTCGACTCAAATGTATGCAACAGCTGATTTTTTTTTGCTCCGATCGATCGGTTGGCTCCCATAGTAAAAGTTGTTCAGTTTGATGGGTAGACTCTAGTTTAAAAGGATGCCAATGATATCAATTTCACCCTGTAGTAAAAGTTGTTCAGTTCAGTGGTCTAACTCTAAACTAAACCAACCCGTTACCTGTTTGTAGGGTGTTTTGTTACACCTTTTATAATTTATATCTTATATAAATAAATATTTCCAATCCTTGTTTCAAATCATAATGTAGGTATCCTTTTGTAGGAATTCAATCGAAACCCGGTTCTGTTACAATATTTCTTAGTATATCAAAAAGTACATAGATCAGTTTAATATAATCTAGCACCGGTCTCAGCTTTCTCTGAATCTGGATCGAACTTCCGCGCCCGCGCTCGAGAAACAGCTATAATATCATCGTGGACTTTACCAGTGAAAGTCGGTTTCAAGAACATTACTCAACAGTTACCGAACCGGACTCAATATTATCAGTTACTGTGCTCTTAATTCATACGCCTTCGCCGACCATGTCAAAGTCCACCCATCAATATTAAGGCTGGTCTACACAGAGTGCGGCTGCGGGCCGGCAGTAGTTGTAAACTATGGAATTATAATTATGCGAGGTGTCAAACTAGATGCGGTCCGGTGCGGCTGCGGAACAGCTGCGGAACGGTAGCTGCAGTGTCACACTTCGCATATAATTCCATAGTTTACAACTAGTGTTGGCCCGCAGCCAGTAACTTTGTAATTTTTTTGCTACAGAGAAAATTTTATGGAATCGAGTAGTCCCCGAATATAATAGTAGCCATAATAAATAATTATTATATTCATCATGATTTCATAGTTAAAGTGTGGGCTGACCATAACCTCAAGGTTAAAAGCTCCAATTAAAATAAAATAAAAAAACAGAATTAAAAAAAAAATGATTTCATAGGAAGAGGCTGACAGTAAGTTAAAGTGCATTGTACTTAACACAATCACATTTATTTTGTAAAAATATTATAAAATCACTCACATACAAATAAAGAGACTCGGGGGGAGAGCGGGGTATTAGGTATATCGAGGGCAATAGTGATGTACGGACCTTTTTGTCTCTACGTCTGTTTGTTTATGCAGAGCCATCACCCAAAAATCACTGAACCGTTTTGGATGCCGATTTTAGGTATACAACGTGTTAATGAATTAACGCAAAACGAGAAAGTAGTTTGTTTAGAATCGAGAACAGAATCGAATTATCATGACACTGTCCAAGATATTTAAATTTAGATTTAAATTTAGATATTTTAAATTTAGATCATGGTTTCAACATAGGTAATTTTTTTCAAAATATTAATAAATTTGTTTCTAAAATTTTAAATTTTCTGAACCCGATGTCAACCCACCGCACAGGCACACTCACCCTACTTACTACCAAAACAAGATTATTAAAATGTATCCATGAGTACGTTAGCGCTTTCATTCATTGTTGAAATGATAACAAATCATTTTTGCCTCAAAACTTAAAATGGGAATAACTTTTAATTTTAACTATAAAAATAATGAAATTATTGTTTCAATCTAATTATTTTGTTATAAATCAGTTGGGGTGTATGAGGTTTTGCGTTAATTCATTAACACGTTGTATACTAGGTAGTGGAGAGAGACAGGATTGGCAAATTCTCCACCAACAAGAGCGTAGCTCTGAAATAAGATGATGATGATGACTTGATGAGGTCACTTTTACGTCTCATTATCATACATCTAAGGGCTCTTACAGACGAGCGACACTTTGCTGTCGCGGTGGGGCGCAGAGCGCCGCGCTCATACATTTTACGGTCGCGTGAGTCGCGTGACCCTCCGCGACACCCGGCGACCACAAAGTTTCGCTCGTCTGTGAGAGCGCTAACCGTGCCAGCTGCTGTGTCTTAACTGCCTAAAAAGCATAGCATAGCATAATAATATGCTCACGTCTATATTCCCCGAGGGAGTAGTCAGAGATAAAAAAGCCGGCGTAGATTAAGGGCGCCGTCGCGTCGTACCATGAGAGTACGATAGTAGAAAATCTAAATTTTTATTGTATTAGTTACTGGTTGAGTATATATCACTGTATATCACACAGAACACCGCACGGGAAACAATTGCACGGTATCGCTCCCATATCGCCTTGAACCCGGCCTCTACGTTACCGGCATTTAGGTAATCTTGTTCACAAATTGTCTTACTACACCTAGTTATTTCTGTGCTATTCTTATAGACTTTTTATAAAATTGTGTTCGTTCTTTAGCAACCATTGCTTGAATAGCCAGTTGAATTTTTAATGCTCTATCTAATGGTAGCTTTCTCAATTGCTCCGCTATATTATCAGCAAACATCTGGAATTCATCGTTTACTGTTTCATTTTCTTGTCTTGTCATATCATGTGACGTACCAGCACTAGCTTCATCATGTTCTTCTAGTTTTATTCTTTTAATTGGTATTGGAGCAATATTAATAGTGGCTTGAGGTGTTAAATGATTTTCAAAATAAGGGGTGTTTTCTTCATCTGGCATTTCTTCAATATATACACTAGCTATGTCTTCGTTCTTGTAGTACAGTTCGTCACTGGTATCACTGTCTTGTTCCTGAAACAATGATTTTGATTAATCCATACAAAAGCTTTTGTTTTTTTTTTCTTAATTCTTAAACTGGATAAAAACGGACTTGATGCATTTATTTTCAAAGACTGGCAAAATTATTTGCCAAATCTTATGTAATAAGCTTAAACATTTTCATGTAAGTACGTAAATTCCATCATCTGTGAAGGTACTTATCGCCTGCCCGGTGGCGTTGTCCGTTAATAAAAAACTATGAGAAGATTAAGAATCTATTAATAAAAGCGAAATTAGCAGAGAACAAAATGGTACAAAGGTACTAGAATTTCGTAGTAAACTGTAAGTATAATATGTACAACTATTTATTTTGGTAGACCTGACTATATAAGTTGCTAAAAGCAAAAATAGGTGGGCAGGCCGTAAAGGTGAACGCAGACTTGGCAGCACCGGACGCAGCGCAGTCTCTTTATGTAAACCTGAACAGATCAGATGCTGACGCTGCGGCCGCGGCCGCACAGTTCATACAAAAAGAGACTGGGCGTGCGGTGCGACCAAGTCTGCGTTCACCTTTAGTATGGGAAGCCGTCCGCCGCCCGCGCCTGCCGCCGCGTCGAAGGCGGACGGCTTCCATAAATTACATTTTTGTATTGGCCGGTCGCCGTCGGTAATTGTTGTGTATCAACCCCAAGCGAAACAGAGATACAGAACCGTTTAGCAGCGAGCGCGCCTTTGTAGTTACTGGTCGGTCTCATGTCATGGCATGGCAATGGACATGAGTAAATGAGACGCAAATTATATTCGCTTCTCTCTCATAATAATATCGTAGCTTGCCGCGTGCCACCGAATTCAGTAAAAAAAATCTGAAAACATTTTTTTATTTAAAATCTATGCTCTCAACAGAGATTGTAAAACAGCAAAGTTTTTTAATTAAATTTAATAATTACTTACGTAGTCTCTTTATTTTATAAGTTTTTTTTTAAATGGTTTAGTTTGAAAAAATAAGTTTTTTAAATCCAGTCTGTGTTTAATTTTTATATCCACCTGCCTAGTTGTTTCATATAAAATATTTACCTGTTTCACCGGTTCAATTCTATCAGCTTCCATTATTTCCTCGAATTCATTAAACCAACTCAAAGTTGGTTGATACGGAATCCCTTCCATTTCCAATCTCGCTTTCTTTTTAAGAACTTGGTGATACGTAGTCCTCAAATTCTTTATTTTAACCTTCACGTCTTGAGATGACATGAATTTGTCCGGACCCATTTTTGCCATTATTGATAGAAGAGCACCTTCTCTTGCTTGTTTGTGTTGATATAAATCTGAATTTTTATCCCATAAGTGCCGGAATGATTTATAGAGCTTTATGAATTCGAACGTTTCTTCTTTGGACCACGTAGACATATCGTCCTGTTCAAGAAAATAAATTAATTAAGTAAATGGTCTAAAGTTAAATTGTCTTTCAAGTTCGATCCATGTAATTGAAAATGGTTCAACATCAAAAAGGTACCTATTCCATGGTTGACATTGGCATGATTGGCATGACACAGAGCGTTGCGTCGCGTCGGTAGGTAAGGTACAGTTGAGAGAGGCATCGATGAAGGACCAACCTCAAATCCGTGCGAAATAATTGCAATGTATCATTTTTAACTTCGGTACCTGTATTCGTAGTAGGTACCGACTAGGTAGGTACTCTCGAATGGTTAAAGAAAATATTGCGAGGAACCGCAGAATCTGAAGAAATTCTGATGCGTAAGTCACGCTCACGCTCACGATGAGGACAGGCCTCAGTAATGAGTATGGTAGAGGCGATGATGATGATGACAGTTAAGTACATTACTTCCAGAATAGGTAGATACTATTATAGTTTTCATTAAAACAATAAAATAAATAAAACCGGTCAAGTGCGAGTCGGGCTACTCGCGCAACGAGGGTTCCGTACTACACCACCACAGAACACATCATTATCAAATTAGAAAAAAAAAAATTTTTGTTCGGGACCCATAGTGCGAGACCGACTCACACTTGGCCGGTTTTTAGTATTTGTTGATATTCTGTAGTTTTCTCTATAATCACACTAAGGCGGTGTCCTATTGCCATCGCACGCGCGATGGTGCGATGCGATGTGATCGTACTGATGGGTAATTCTCCGAAATTTTACAAATCGTTGAAAATTTCCATAGAAAAATTTGAAAATTTGAAAAAATTCGGAGAATTACCCATCAGTACGATCACATCGCATCGCACCATCGCGCGTGCGATGGCAATAGGACAGCGCCTAAGTTTGACGCTTGTATGTATTAACGTTTTTACGATAGAGCGTGAAGAAAAAACGTTGATAAAAACTAGTTTCTTGTTGAGAACCCCCCTTAATTTTTAACTTTTTGAAATTTTTATTATTTGTTAACAAATCCGCCGTAATAACCCATAATCTGAGAAAATTTCAACTATCTAGCTATTACGGTTGAAAAGTTACAGCCCTAAATAGGTAGGACGGACGGACGGACGGACGGACAGACGGACAGACGGACAGACGGACAGACGGACAGACGGACAGACGGACGGACGGACGGACGGACGAACGGACGAACGGACGGATAACGTAGGCTTAGTAATAGGGTCCCGTTTTCACCCTTTGGGTACGGAATCCTTAAAATGACTTATCTTTCTACTAAAGCATGAGTGATCGTTAATCGTTATGACTCATGCTGGCACGAAAAGAAGCAATGAAATAAACGCACGCCTAACTACGTGCTTTAAACAATGCTTACCTACAACAAAACGCGTGAACAGTGCGGGAACAACCACGCGATTCACAAACTTGCTGGCACGAACGACTAGCACTGACTGGCACTGAACAATCTGACTGGCGCAAGGTGCAGACACACACGCACGTTCTAATCGCACACTATCAAGTGGGGCACGGCACGTGATTCCCCTCTGCCCCCTCAGCCGCCTTGCGCATGGCAACCGCGTCGCGCCGCCAACCGGCAAACGACACGAAAAAAATAACAGGTAGGTTATGTAGAATTTTTACCCGACTGCACCAGTAGGAAGATAATGTTTTTCGAGTGTAGGTATGCATGTGTGTCTAAATTCTTTGGCACGCCCTGCATGCAGCGGCTTGATGGATTTTGAAATATACCTAACTGCACTTACGGAGCTTTGTGTAAACAAATACCTATGATACCAAACTTGAATGTTAGGTAAGTTGGTATTGCAGGCCAAACAGGAGAATACGACAAACTAATAACGAAACAATAGACAATAGGTACCTGTACCTACCTACCTGTGTAATTTTTGTTAGCGCATTTTTACCCATAATTTTCCCATATTTATTTTTCCACGAATGTTTTCAAACACTCGACGCTTCAGTATACAATGTGTTAATGAATTAACGCAAAACTAGAACGTAGTTTGTTTAGAATCGAGAGCAGAATCGAATTATCATGATTTCAACATAGAGAATTTTTTTCAAAATATTAAATAATAAAAAAATAAATAAACAAAAAAATGAAATGAAATGAATGAATGATGATAATAAATTTGTTTGTAAAATTTAAAATTTATTGAACCCGATGTTAACCTACCGCATGGGTACTACAACTACACTCACCCTACTTACTACCAAAACAAGATTCATAATATAATGTATGCATGAGCATGTTAGCGCTTCAATTAATTGCTGAAATAATAACAAATCAGATTTGGCTTGAAACTTAAAATGCTAATAACTTTAAATTTTAAGTACCTATCAAAATAATGAAATTATTGTTTCAATCTAATTATTTTGTTATAAATCAGTTAGGCTTAGGATATATGAGGTTTTGCGCTTATTCATTAACACGTTGTATACAGGGTGAAATTGATATCATTGGCACTAAGAGTCTACTCAGCAAACTGAACAACTTTTACTATGGGAGCAAACGAATCGGAGCAGAAAAAAATCTGCTGTTGCATACATTTGAGTCGAGTAAGCATTGCAGTTTAGTATGGGACAGCTGATTTTTTAGTTGCTCCGATCGGATTGCTCCCATAGTAAAAGTTGTTCAGTTTGATGGGTAGACTCTTAGTTTAGAAGGATTCTAATGATATCAATTTCACCCTAGTAGATAGATAAGAAAATATTTTTTTTTTGCCAACCGCACAAAGAAAGTAAGAGTGTGTTTGGGTATTAATTAACCTTTGAAGCCTCAGGCGACAAAATAATTCTAACTGCCTCTGTTATGGCATGAATTGGTGTTTCTTTAGGAGAGTTTACCACTTGCGAAATGTCACTTTCTCTGAACTCGATTCTTTTTAAAGAGTAGGTACATAGGAATATATTCGAGCGCGTTGTTTTGGTCATTCCATCATCGTAAGCCTTGCCGCAACTGCAAAGTTGGCAGTTGTAGAAGCAATAATGTTTCTGGCCACCCCGAAAAGGATATTGGTGTTAAGTTTATGTATGTATGTAGAAGATGATAATGATAATCAAAATGAAGTAAAACTATTTTTGCTTTTAAATTTATTTCCATAAGCCCAAAGCCAAAGTCATGTAGGATGACCAGATTTGTAGGTACCCAACTACCCAACTGTATGACTGTACTGTAACCCCACCAGGAGCCCGATTCCGCTAAGTTAAATCATCGAAGTTCTATTCTTATCCAATTACAGTTCTAATTACATTGCAATCTACCTATCTATTGGACTACCTATATTGAGAGTCAGCATCCTAATCATAACTTTATGTAATGTTTTCATTGTGTCATTGTACTGTACCTCCTATTACATTACTGGTGAGTATAATAAACAATTTTTTTTTTTAAATCTAATTTATATTCAACTGTACTGAATTCCGCATCGCGCTAAACTCTATGTAACTGACAGCCCTTGACGTCTGAGCGATCTGTCAAAACGGCTCTAATGGCTGTCAAGAGCAGTACCGCAATTACCGCAATACTAAATGTGTCAAAAGTTATGGTTCGTACGTTCCAAAAACGGTTCAATCACATAATATTTACCGCGATTGCAGCCCTGTACCCTAGCCCTAGGTGCTGTCCTATTGCCATCGCTCGCGCGATCATGCGTTCGTCCGACGAAAATCATTGTGCCACTGTGGGTTTAAACATACTTATATCTAAATAAAAATAGAACAATTCGATCGCATCACATGATAGCACGACCTTCTATAGGATATTCCGCAGACATAAGTATGTTTAACCGCACAGTGGCACAATGATTTTCGTCGGACGAAAAGCGCCTTAGGCCGATTAATAATAAAATCATTAAATAAATTGTTAATGCATGTTTTCTGGTTTGGATGATCTACCCAAGCATTTTGTCGCTTGGAGTGTGAGTTCTCTAATTTTCCGTAGTAATAAACATAATTATGCTCCCCTAATGTATCTTGATTCACTTTGACGTCACCGAAAAAGATAAACTGAAAAAAAAAAGAGAAATAAAACTGCCTGACCCATTGTGATCTACCGCATGACAGATTCTCCTGATAAGACGTGTTCATAATGTTTTCGTCACATTGACGCAACTTTGTTTAATAACAGTCCGTTTTCATCACGCGGTTGCTATAAAGACGTGCTCCTTTAGAGATTTACAATTTTATGATCAAAGGTAAACGTGTCTGAAGTGTCACGTGTGTTTTGAATGTTGCTGTATTGCTGCAGTCATGTGATAATAACCACTCGTCAATCCAATGCAACTAAGCCTTTAAGGTTATATTTAGCGTTCTCAGTTTCTTGCTCTTTAGTTGTTTCTGTCGTGTCGTTACGGACCAGCCAGACCCATTCTTCCCGTGGGTACCGTACGATACGAGGCACCCAAGGGATTTAAGGAACTCACAACCGATGGGGTGTCAGAGTTCTAGAGTGTAAACAACGACCAATAAGGCGTAGTGAGAGACGCCCTGCTGCCCGCTGAACAGACGACCTAAAAACAGACGCGGGGAGCGACTGGATGAGGAACGCCGAGGACAGAGTTTTATGGCGCGCTTTGGGAGAGACCTATGTTCAGCAGTGGACGATGATAGGCTGATGATGAAGGGATTTAAGGTTTTCTTCTGCAGCGTTTATGGAGACGAAAGGCTAGCTATCTTACCTCTCACCACTTGACACGTCATTTCATCCTGGTAATTCGTAAATGCGAGCATTTGCTACAACAACTTGTCGTTAGTAGTAGCAATGTTTCTGACGAGATTACGGCCATGAATTTATGTATTTAAGTATGTAGTTCCTTGCTCTTTTGTTTTTCCATATGAGAGATGTGGGACATCTTGTGGCCCATTAGGCCGACGAACTGGAAAAGGTAGCGGGCACCAATTGGATGAGGAAGGCCGAGGACAGAGTTATGTAGCTGAGAAGTAGGTCTTTCAGCAGTGGACGATGATAGGCTGATGATGATGATGATGATAATGATGATTTATGAGAGCTGTCGTGTTTCAAGCTGTTTTTGTATCCGTCTATTTAGTTAGGATATAAGTTCGACTAGGAGATCTTACGAGGATAATAATGTCGGTACATAAATAGCTAAGATACACTAGGTACTTTAAAAGCAACGCGATGCGTTCCGACTTTTTTGTTAACGTTTTATAAGGTCTGTTCTAAATTTAGTACAAGTACCACAGAGTCCTATATAATGTACCTTCACTACCTGTTTACTTAATTTAGAGGCTTGTTTTACTATCCCCGAAACTGAAATCCCCGAGTACTTTTTCATGTAGGTACCTACATCACAGTATAAGAAAGAGTATCTATGCCTACATACCTACACATTTAGATGTTGAAGTTAGCATGAAAAACATTTTTTTATCGTCGAATGCCTTAAAACAACTGGCCCATAATTATAAAGAGCGTAACAATCTTGGTTGGCACCTATTATCAACTCTTAATTATTGCTTTTCGGTGTTTGCAAACAAGAGAAGTTCTTTAAAACAAACTACGAGAAAACGTGATCACGTGCCTTAATCTGATTTTTGTAACACACAGTTCACTATTGTTTGGTTACACTACACTATGTTGACATAACGTGAAGAATACATAATACTGCAGACATTTCTTAGATCATGAAATAATATAATGACATCTAGTTTATGCTTCTATAGTCTGTTACTTATGATTGTTTGACTAACGATTCTGAATAACACATATACAGGGTGTTAGGGCAGTGGCATTACTGTAAGGGGTGATTGTACCCATAATTTAGAACTAATCACATATTTCAATCATCGTAAATTCGTAACCTTTTTCGAGGAGGCAAGTATCTTTGCTACAACTACCATTTTGTGCGTGAAGGTGTAGTTAATATTGATAATTTTTTGTCATTCCAGGACGAAAAAAAAAACGTTGCAAAGCTACATCCAATCAAAAAACTATTAGTACTTACTAAACTATTAGTTTGGCAGAAGGGTTCTTTTAAGAAGATTTTTTAATTAAATTTAGGATTTAAAAAAAAGTTCTTAAAATTTCTGAACACAAACCTAAAAACTATTTGATTGTTGAGAATCAACCTTTTCCTAATCATGCTCCGGGGCAGACAGAATCACTAAGTAAAGATTAGAAAATCGAAACGGCCAATTTGTAAGAAAAACAAAACGAAAATCGCGTCGCGTGTTTTGAAAAGTTACACTTTATCAAAATGTCGTTCCGTTATCGTCTAGTCTAGCCCTTTTGCCCAGATATTCTCGCGTCAAGAAGTGACGTGGCGCGGACATTTCGCGGGCGGAGTGCGGCAATATAAACCTTATAGTTCGTAGCATAGAGTCGTTTGGAGAATTATGCCCGCGCCTCCAGGCGACGTCGCCTGGTGGCGGGGGCGCGATTTTTCTTTACGTCAAAAAACGACGTTCTGCTACGTAATATAAGGTTTATATTCGTGTTACTTTGACTACCTGCCACCGCCACGCGTCTCTTCTGTATAAACCCTCAGTTTAGCATAATCTTGACAGAATAAAGTTTGCTGTCATCTTTACGCTGGCGCCTAAAGTCCATATAATTAACTGCATTGTAACAGGTTGTTCGTAACTTGAGAACAGATGCGGCATGTAAAAAGGTAATGCTGTGTCAGTACGAGACAAGTCCAATACCTTTTGTGGAAGAAGGTTACACGTGTGGAGTTAAAATCGTGATTCTGCATAATCTGAACGTTGATGTGGCGCCAATCATTGTTGTAATATCGATGAACCGTCACGAAGTTGATAAAGTGTGTTTTTAAGCTGGCACGAGGCGAAACGCTTTCATTTCGACAGTTTTGGTTTAGTTTTACCGTCTTAGACGGAAGTTATACGTTCAGTTTGGCATCAGGGATGCAATCTCTAAGCGCAAAAATCGTCACTGTTGTGACGATTTTTTTTTTTCGATTTTGTGTCCAAGGTCAAAAACCTTAAATGTTTTAAAAAAAAAAATTTATGGACTCTTACTTGCGACCTTAACTTCGTCGTTGAAAAATTATATAAAATCTTCGATTATATGAAGGATGCAAGAAGGATGTTACATTTATGAGCTCATCGATGTTTTCGATAGCGATGTGACGCTTAGAGAATTGCACCACGACCTTACCATCACGTTGAAACTGATGTCAGATTGACGTGAACTTATGTGTAATTATTTGACGTTCATTTCGGCATAAGTCTGGTGTGGATGAACAAAAATGTAATCGGAGTTACGTTGCAGGGGCTGACCCGAGCACACGTCTCGCGTGGTTTCGTGCGTCGCGTTTTTGCCTGCCACGAGGCTCCGCAATCCTCAGTCTCTTCTTGTTCTTGTCCAAAAACAATCCCTTAGATTGGGATAGATTCTCCCATAAAAAACTTGACACTGGCGGAAATGCAGTGCTAACGCACAAGCAAGAGTCCATTTAACTATAAATAAAAAAAAAATTATCGGTTATGCCGGATCATCAGTCCATCAGTCAATGCTTTGTTACATGATCAGTCTGACGTCATCAGGTACATATTAGACATTCAGTCCGGACTAACAAAAATGTTATCCGCCGTGCCATCAGTCGATGTCTTTCATGTTCAATCTGACGTCATTCTGACCACAATCGTGAAGTGAACAGATGCAAAACTGAAAGTGTGACGTACGTCTTTCACTGAGGTTAAGGAGCAACGATTTTTGGTGGAAGACCACATGGAATACTATATTTTTCGGCTTTTCATACAAACGTTCGACCAGCTGATTGCATTTAGTATGGAAATTCCAATATTTTTGCTAATTTCCTATGTTTCTCAAGGAAAGTTTGTTGTAGTAATCAAGTAGTAATGGGCACAATTGTTTATCCTAACACCCTGTATAAGCTATAATTTACTTTCTTTTCAATGAGATTACTATCAATAAACGCTAAGTAACTACTTTAGTTTCTAAGGATCATAAAAAGCCACTCATCGAGAGCAATGAACTATCAGAGTGCGATGCACTTACTCCTGTGGATCTACGCTCGTTAGGAAGTCATCTACATAATCTACGTTACACGTAAACCTTGATGATGAGGCTATGAGTGAGTATGTTATGTAGGCATGCACCTTATAGTATAAGAGATAAGTGTACTATTTGCAACCATAAGCAGCAAGGCTGATTCAGTGTTTATAGGGTGTAGAGCATCTCTGTGATGGGGTTGACGTCGGTCTGCCTGCATACCGTCAGTCGGTTTAGGAGATACAGCCGTTCAAAGGCGAGTTATGGGTGCAAAAAATGGCCGATCACCAGCAAGGCTGATCGTATGATACTATTGTAATATGCACTGAGGCTATGTGAACAGTACAAAAACTGACGTGCTTCATCAGTCGGTTTAGGAGATACAGCCGTTCAAAGGTCAGTTATGTGTGCAAAAAACGGCCGATCAGCAGCAAGGCTGATCATAGGATACTATTGTAATATGCACTGTAGCTAAGTGAACAGTACAAAAACTGACATGATCCGTCAGTCGGTTTAGTAGGTACAGCCGTTCAAAGTTTCAAAAATTAATGGTAATAAAAAAAATAATGATTTCCCGAAAGGATGATCATAGGATATTATTGTAATATGCACTGTAGTTATGTGAACAGTAAAAAAACTGACATGATCCGTCACTCGGTTTAGTAGGTACAGCCGTTCAAAGTTGCAAAAATTAATGGTTCCTAAAAAATAATGATCTCCCGAAAGGATGACCATAGGATATTATTGTAATATGCACTGTAGTTATGTGAACAGTAAAAAACTGACATGATCCGTCACTCGGTTTAGTAGGTACAGCCGTTCAAAGCTGAAGGCTACGTTTGACAGCCCGGTAGCACAGTCGGTAGTGAACCTGCCTGCTGTGCCGAGGGTCGCGGGTTCGAATCCCGTAAGGGACAAATATTTGTATGATGAATATGAATATTTGTACCCGAGTCATGGATGTTTGTATCTATATATGTATTCTATATCGTTGTCTAGTCATCATAATACAAGTCCAGGCTAGATTCTGGTACTTTAAATGTGACTAGATAATTTGTGTGACATTGTCCAAGATATTTATAATACTACTCGTAGTCAAAGAATAATTAAATACTAGGGATGCAACGATTCGGCCATTACGATTACGATTACGATTACGATATTAATCGTTATTTATTACGATAACCGATGCATTACGATTATTTCAACTAATTTAGTGGAGATTATACTCAGAATGAGTTCTCATAGTGTTTCTTTGTATTCCAATGAATGTTAAATCATTAAAAAAAATGTTTTTAAATTCCAAGATTTTGTAACTTTTAATTTGAGATCTAATTAATTTGAGATCGAAGTCAAAGGTACTCTTGGCCAGGATTTTGATTCGTTGATGCGTGGAGGCTAATTTGCTTTGAAAAACACAATATTGAACATGATTCTGAGGTAGGTATAATCTCGTTAAATAAACCGATATCTCGTCCGATTTACGTGGGAGATTAATCTTTTGAAATTAATGTGGATGAGATATCGCGAGAACGAAAATGTATGTAATACTTCAAACCGAAAATCATATCAAAGACATCAGTGGAATAAAAAAAAGAGAGTCAAGTCTGACCAATAAAAAAGTCAGATTTTGCTCAAAATGAGCTAAAATGGCAGCGAAAGACCCGATTTTTCTAAAGTTTTTTTTCGGCTCTGGAATCTAGTATTCAGGTCTGGTATTTGTGAACAAATGCAATCTGATTGACGTTTTTAATTCATTTTAATAATCGTACGATTCTTACTACGGTGCATGGCATCGTTATTAATCGTGATTATTACGATTACAGATGCAAAACGATGCACCGCTTGGTAATCGTTGCATCCCTATTATATACATATACTAACGTTACTAACGTAAACCGTAGTCTTAATCACTGCTAGCAGAGAGAGCTGAGTTACGATTACGTTGAAAAAATCAAGGGGCACAACACAACCGAGGACTGTGCCGAAGGAAATTTTGGAGTGAAAACTTAGTCTATCCTTTTTGGTAGTTAGATATGATCCGAGCATACCTCGTAGGTAGTCAACAGTAGGTAGAATAACTTCCACAACATGAACAACTCGGTCGATTTGGACAACTCGGACAACTTGGTCAAATGATTTGACTTGTTCAAGTTGCTCATGTTGTCCAATTAAGTACTTTCGACAACAAAACATCTCTGACAACATGAAAAACTCGGTCAACTTAGACAACTCTGACAACATTGTATAAGTTGACCAAATCGTCAGAGCTGTTTATGTTGCCCGAGTTTTTCATGTTGTTCGAGTTGTTAATGTTGTTCGAGTTGTTCATTTGAATACCACGACCACGATCCAGTTCTAATAGCCAAATATTTTAGCCATCCCGGGTCTTCGAAACGATCCTGGGATTGTTTCATAAAATAAATTAATTAAGACTTGTACACAAATCAATCTTGTGAAAAGTGAAAAATGAAGTTAGGTATTTACCTAAACCGGAGATCGGATATTCGGATGCATATTTATAACCAATATTTGTGCTTTACATTTTTCCGATTTCCGTAAAATATACAGTGTGAAATTGATTATCATTAGCATCCTTTGAAACTAAGAGTCTACCCATCAAACTGAGCAACTTTTATTATGGCAGCAAACCGATTGGAGCAAAAAAATAATCAGCTGTTAAATACTAAACTGCAATGCCTACTCGACTCAAACGTATGCAAAAGCTGACTATTTTTTTGCTCCGATCGGTTTGCTCCAATAGTAAAAGTTGGTCAGTTCTATGGGTAGACTCTTAGTTTAAAAGGATGCTAATAATATCAATTTTACCCTGTATAGTTTCAATGCTAGGATTAATACCTATAAGATTTGTATGGAAAACATCGAACAACGATAATAACTTTGAAACTACAGGGTGTAACAAAACATCCAAGAATCCAGAAAATCCAGAATTTAATTAGTTGACATTTGTGATTTTTAAATTGAATTGTCATATGTATTAAATAAATAAAATAAATAAATATCTTGGACAATGTCACACTAATTATCTACTCACATTTAAAGTACCAGAATCTAGCCTGGACTTGTATTATGATGACTAGACAACGATATAGAATACATATATAGATACAAACATCCATGACTCGGGTACAAATATTCATATTCATCATACAAATATTTGTCCCTTACGGGATTCGAACCCGCGACCCTCGGCACAGCAGGCAGGTTCACTACCAACTGTATTAAGTATAACATTGATAATAATGCACTTGATCGAACTTAACCATAATTAATGTACCTTACTGATTTTATTGTATAAAGCTACTACTTACCTATATATATAATGTTAATAATGCCCTAGCTTTTAAGTTGCATGCTATTGCGGTGCCTTAATATTACGAGAGATAAGTGTACTTTTTGCAACCATAAGCAGCAAGGCTGATTCAGAGTTAATAGGGTGTAGAGCATCTCTGTGATGGGGTTGACGTCGGTCTGCCTGCATACCGTCAGTCGGTTTAGGAGATACAGCCGTTCAAAGGCGAGTTATGGGTGCAAAAAATGGCCGATCACCAGCAAGGCTGATCGTATGATACTATTGTAATATGCACTGAGGCTATGTGAACAGTACAAAAACTGACGTGGTTCATCAGTCGGTTTAGGAGACACAGCCGTTCAAAGGTCAGTTATGTGTGCAAAAAACGGCCGATCAGCAGCAAGGCTGATCATAGGATACTATTGTAATATGCACTGTAGCTAAGTGAACAGTACAAAAACTGACATGATCCGTCAGTCGGTTTAGTAGGTACAGCCGTTCAAAGTTTCAAAAATTAATGGTAATAAAAAAAATAATGATTTCCCGAAAGGATGATCATAGGATATTATTGTAATATGCACTGTAGTTATGTGAACAGTAAAAAAACTGACATGATCCGTCACTCGGTTTAGTAGGTACAGCCGTTCAAAGTTGCAAAAATTAATGGTTCCTAAAAATAATGATCTCCCGAAAGGATGACCATAGGATATTATTGTAATATGCACTGTAGTTATGTGAACAGTAAAAAACTGACATGATCCGTCACTCGGTTTAGTAGGTACAGCCGTTCAAAGCTGAAGGCTACGTTTGACAGCCCGGTAGCACAGTCGGTAGTGAACCTGCCTGCTGTGCCGAGGGTCGCGGGTTCGAATCCCGTAAGGGACAAATATTTGTATGATGAATATGAATATTTGTACCCGAGTCATGGATGTTTGTATCTATATATGTATTCTATATCGTTGTCTAGTCATCATAATACAAGTCCAGGCTAGATTCTGGTACTTTAAATGTGACTAGATAATTTGTGTGACATTGTCCAAGATATTTATAATACTACTCGTAGTCAAAGAATAATTAAATACTAGGGATGCAACGATTCGGCCATTACGATTACGATTACGATTACGATATTAATCGTTATTTATTACGATAACCGATGCATTACGATTATTTCAACTAATTTAGTGGAGATTATACTCAGAATGAGTTCTCATAGTGTTTCTTTGCATTCCAATGAATGTTAAATCATTAAAAAAAATGTTTTTAAATTCCAAGATTTTGTAACTTTTAATTTGAGATCTAATTAATTTGAGATCGAAGTCAAAGGTACTCTTGGCCAGGATTTTGATTCGTTGATGCGTGGAGGCTAATTTGCTTTGAAAAACACAATATTGAACATGATTCTGAGGTAGGTATAATCTCGTTAAATAAACCGATATCTCGTCCGATTTACGTGGGAGATTAATCTTTTGAAATTAATGTGGATGAGATATCGCGAGAACGAAAATGTATGTAATACTTCAAACCGAAAATCATATCAAAGACATCAGTGGAATAAAAAAAAGAGAGTCAAGTCTGACCAATAAAAAAGTCAGATTTTGCTCAAAATGAGCTAAAATGGCAGCGAAAGACCCGATTTTTCTAAAGTTTTTTTTCGGCTCTGGAATCTAGTATTCAGGTCTGGTATTTGTGAACAAATGCAATCTGATTGACGTTTTTAATTCATTTTAATAATCGTACGATTCTTACTACGGTGCATTGCATCGTTATTAATCGTGATTATTACGATTACAGATGCAAAACGATGCACCGCTTGGTAATCGTTGCATCCCTATTATATACATATACTAACGTTACTAACGTAAACCGTAGTCTTAATCACTGCTAGCAGAGAGAGCTGAGTTACGATTACGTTGAAAAAATCAAGGGGCACAACACAACCGAGGACTGTGCCGAAGGAAATTTTGGAGTGAAAACTTAGTCTATCCTTTTTGGTAGTTAGATATGATCCGAGCATACCTCGTAGGTAGTCAACAGTAGGTAGAATAACTTCCACAACATGAACAACTCGGTCGATTTGGACAACTCGGACAACTTGGTCAAATGATTTGACTTGTTCAAGTTGCTCATGTTGTCCAATTAAGTACTTTCGACAACAAAACATCTCTGACAACATGAAAAACTCGGTCAACTTAGACAACTCTGACAACATTGTATAAGTTGACCAAATCGTCAGAGCTGTTTATGTTGCCCGAGTTTTTCATGTTGTTCGAGTTGTTAATGTTGTTCGAGTTGTTCATTTGAATACCACGACCACGATCCAGTTCTAATAGCCAAATATTTTAGCCATCCCGGGTCTTCGAAACGATCCTGGGATTGTTTCATAAAATAAATTAATTAAGACTTGTACACAAATCAATCTTGTGAAAAGTGAAAAATGAAGTTAGGTATTTACCTAAACCGGAGATCGGATATTCGGATGCATATTTATAACCAATATTTGTGCTTTACATTTTTCCGATTTCCGTAAAATATACAGTGTGAAATTGATTATCATTAGCATCCTTTGAAACTAAGAGTCTACCCATCAAACTGAGCAACTTTTATTATGGCAGCAAACCGATTGGAGCAAAAAAATAATCAGCTGTTAAATACTAAACTGCAATGCCTACTCGACTCAAACGTATGCAAAAGCTGACTATTTTTTTGCTCCGATCGGTTTGCTCCAATAGTAAAAGTTGGTCAGTTCTATGGGTAGACTCTTAGTTTAAAAGGATGCTAATAATATCAATTTTACCCTGTATAGTTTCAATGCTAGGATTAATACCTATAAGATTTGTATGGAAAACATCGAACAACGATAATAACTTTGAAACTACAGGGTGTAACAAAACATCCAAGAATCCAGAAAATCCAGAATTTAATTAGTTGACATTTGTGATTTTTAAATTGAATTGTCATATGTATTAAATAAATAAAATAAATAAATATCTTGGACAATGTCACACTAATTATCTACTCACATTTAAAGTACCAGAATCTAGCCTGGACTTGTATTATGATGACTAGACAACGATATAGAATACATATATAGATACAAACATCCATGACTCGGGTACAAATATTATATAATTCATCATACAAATATTTGTCCCTTACGGGATTCGAACCCGCGACCCTCGGCACAGCAGGCAGGTTCACTACCAACTGTATTAAGTATAACATTGATAATAATGCACTTGATCGAACTTAACCATAATTAATGTACCTTACTGATTTTATTGTATAAAGCTACTACTTACCTATATATATAATGTTAATAATGCCCTAGCTTTTAAGTTGCATGCTATTGCGGTGCCTTAATATTACGAGAGATAAGTGTACTTTTTGCAACCATAAGCAGCAAGGCTGATTCAGAGTTAATAGGGTGTAGAGCATCTCTGTGATGGGGTTGACGTCGGTCTGCCTGCATACCGTCAGTCGGTTTAGGAGATACAGCCGTTCAAAGGCGAGTTATGGGTGCAAAAAATGGCCGATCACCAGCAAGGCTGATCGTATGATACTATTGTAATATGCACTGAGGCTATGTGAACAGTACAAAAACTGACGTGGTTCATCAGTCGGTTTAGGAGACACAGCCGTTCAAAGGTCAGTTATGTGTGCAAAAAACGGCCGATCAGCAGCAAGGCTGATCATAGGATACTATTGTAATATGCACTGTAGCTAAGTGAACAGTACAAAAACTGACATGATCCGTCAGTCGGTTTAGTAGGTACAGCCATTCAAAGTTTTAAAAATTAATGGTAATAAAAAAAAAACAATGATTTCCCGAAAGGATGATCATATGATATTATTGTAATATGCACTGTAGTTATGTGAACAGTAAAAAAACTGACATGATCCGTCACTCGGTTTAGTAGGTACAGCCGTTCAAAGTTGCAAAAATTAATGGTTACAAAAAAATAATGATCTCCCGAAAGGATGATTATAGGATATTATTGTAATACGCACTGTAGTTATGTGAACACGATAAAAACTGAGATAATCCGTCACTTGGTTTAGTAGGTACAGTCAGCAGCAATAAGTTGCATACACTTTTGTTCTACGCCGTAGTACTAAAGTGTAGTAACTTATTGCTGCTGACTGTACAGCCGTTCAAAGTTGAACAAATTAATGTTAATAAAGATGTTATGACTACCGGAAAGCCTGATTATATGAAAGTATTATCATATACGCAGTAGATATGTAGACACTATTAAAACTGACATCATTGTCTGACAATTCACCGGTTATAAACGCTAAAATGAAAAAAAAAAACAACGGGTTGCACTCCGGGAGTGCCGGTAGAAGTGAAAAATTGAACACTAACGTTGTGCATTTTTGATATTTTGCAAAGGTTAGGGAATAATTTCGCGCAAATTGCTTTAATTATCAGTATGAAACTATTTATGAAGTAAAATACAATATTCTTTTATTTGCGCTACCGTACAGAAACATGACAATTTATGCCGCTTAAACGAAACAGGTATACATTTTCGGGTTAGGTGACAACTCGCCAGTAAAAAATCTCGCCTTGCGGCGAGTTGCCACTCTTTAGAAGTAGGAAGGGGACATGTCGCCTTCAACACAGGGCGAGTTAGGCGTTCAGAAAAAAGGTAGACCCGCCCGGATTTGTGAAAAGGGCAAATTATGAAGGGGGAGGGGTAGGTAGGTTTGTAGGTATGTATGCAGGTAGCTAGGTTTGTAAGTATGTATGTTATGTAGGTAGGTATGTAGGTATGTATGCAGGAAGATATGTAGGTAGGTATGTAGGTAGGTATGTAGGTATATAATGTAGGTAGGTATGTATGTAGGTAGCAGTGTGGGTGTGTGTATTCGTTAATTTAAGTAACGATTAAAAAGTTTACCTGACGTGGTAAACTTTTTAATTCTAAATTAATCTAAGAATCCACCGAAAACCTGGGCTGGGTGGACAGGAAACACACCTCCATATACACCTCCCTCCCGCATACTCATGTCTGAATCACGTGGTGGATTTCTTTAACTTTTTAGTTACTAAATCGTTTGCTCCTAAATTCGATATAATGAAGGTACGCGTGGACTCCGAACATCCCAACCAATGATATCTAATGCATCTTGAACTTTTTTGTTTCTCAATCAACCGATTGCTTCCAAAATCTGAGGGTCCGCATGGACCCCGAACATGAATCCAATGTCAAACTCCAAAATTTCCTTCGGCACAGTCCTCGGTTGTGTTGTGCCCCTTGATTTTTTCAACGTAATCGTAACTCAGCTCTGTCTGCTAGCAGTGAATAAGACTACGGTTTACATTAGTAACGTTAGTATATGTATATAATTATTCTTTGACTACGAGTAGTATGTTCCTTGATAACTACTGACGGACTGACATAATTAGCATGTCAGTTTAACAGTACTTACATAGCTACACCGCATAATCAGCCTTTTCTTGGAGATCGTTATTCTTTTGCAACCATGAGCTATGAACGACTGTATGTAATCTGATTGACGAATCATGTTCATTACAAGCACAACATAGCATAGTGCTTTTGACTATATTCCCCGAGGGGATTCGTCAGAGATACAAATCAGGAAGATATCAAAGAGATAAAACTCTGAACATTCACTTTTCAATACTAGTACCTAACGAAACTCATAACCACTAAACTACTTCTAATAATTTTTAGCACAGCAAGTTTCTTTTTAACTAGCGGTAATAACTGTTAAACTGACCGACATTATCATGTCAGTTTTAATAGTGTTAACATAGCTTCTGTGTATAGTAACTACAGTGCATATTACAATAATATCCTATGATCATCCTTTAGGGAAATCATTATTTTTTATTGTAAAAATAAATTTTTCTCCACTTTGAACGGCTGTACCTACTAAACCGAATGACAGATCATGTCAGTTTTTTTACCGTTCACATAACTGCAGTGCATATTACAATAATATCCTATAATCATCCTTTCGGGAGATCATTATTTTTTTGTAACCATTAATTTTTGCAACTTTGAACGGCTGTACCTACTAAACCGAGTGACGGATCATGTCAGTTTTTTTACTGTTCACATAACTACAGTGCATATTACAATAATATCCTATGATCATCCTTTCGGGAAATCATTATTTTTTTATTACCATTAATTTTTGAAACTTTGAACGGCTGTACCTACTAAACCGACTGTCGGATCATGTCAGTTTTTGTACTGTTCACTTAGCTACAGTGCATATTACAATAGTATCCTATGATCAGCCTTGCTGCTGATCGGCCGTTTTTTGCACACATAACTGACCTTTGAACGGCTGTATCTCCTAAACCGACTGATGAACCACGTCAGTTTTTGTACTGTTCACATAGCCTCAGTGCATATTACAATAGTATCATACGATCAGCCTTGCTGCTGATCGGCCATTTTTTGCACCCATAACTCGCCTTTGAACGGCTGTATCTCCTAAACCGACTGATGATATGCAGGCAGACCGACGTCAACCCCATCACAGAGATGCTCTACACCCTATAAACACTGAATCAGCCTTGCTGCTTATGGTTGCAAAAAGTACACTTATCTCTCGTAATATTAGTTTGGTATGCTAGCTTTTTCTTGACCGACTTGGTGCAAGGTTAATGACAGGCAATTGCATTGAATATACATTATGATATATAAGTAGATGAGTATAGTCAGCTTTGCTATTGAATGTCTCAGTGCATAGCAACAAAATAAGATAAAAAATACAATAATATAAGTATAAAACAATAAACAAATAATAGTTAAATAACATGTCAGAAACATCTTGAATATCGTTGCATGTTTAAGTTTTAATAAAGTAAATAATCTTAACTGAATGTAATTCTAATATACATATTTTGAACCGTCGCTAAAGGGAATAGGACATTAAAAGCATACTTATAAGTAATAACACGAATAATTGTATCGAATTATTTTTAAATAATCGATCTATTAGGACTCCTTGAATGCCTTAGACATTCTTGGGGCAAATATTAATTTCATTTCGTTTTTTTTTTCACATCAATAACTATGCACAAAATAATGTACTTAGGTATATAACAATGGAATTGAGATTTTTTATCAATTTTCTAGGTATACAAAGTTTTAGAATTTAAACTCACCAGTGCAGATAATACGTAAGATTATCTTGAACTTAACGAGCTAATTGAACATAATTCCTTTTATAATTAAATTCCGAGACTCTACTTAAGATAAACAACAAGGAAAATACATGATGCATGTAATGGTCTAGATCTAGAATAAAGATTCCAGTAGTAGTAACTAAGTAGTAACTAGTAGTAAGGTACTTACACTTAGATTTACCGCCCGGAAAAATCGTTACATCGAGGAAAATATGGGTTCAACTGCATACCTATGATTCCAGTGGTTGTTTTACAATGTTAATATAAATTGCTGCATAAATAAAAACTTTAAACATACCTAACATTGTTATCAATTTAATTCTTTGTCTTGTTTTCTTGTCTGTCTGCGAAATAAAGCATAATTTTAATTATTTACCTGTTATCTAGGTACTGTCATCTTTGTTTCCTACATGGCGATTTTAAAATTTCCTATAAATCAAGAGTTTTCCCATCATTACTACACTGAAAAAAAGTTGTTTACTTCAACCAAGATCTTGTTTATGGTAAATGATAATCATACATCATGAATCCATATGAGCCTGTCAACATCATGACTTCTCTGACCAAGAGAACTTTGTTAAACGAATTCGGCTTGCTGTTACAACTACCATCTTTTGTTTTTAGTAAACAATAATAACGTTATTTCAATTATTTTGGTGCTAATTAACAGAAAATACTTCTTAGTTGGCTCGCTTTTTTTTTCAGTGTAAATGCATGAAAATTATAATTATGTACATAGTTGATAATTATAGCAAAGTGTCTGTTTAACCCTAAGGAGATTGATTAAAACATCTTTTATATATTTTGTATCTATACGGTGCATTAAAAACAGCCTCTAAGTATCAGTACATGTGAGTGAGTAATAATATGATAGCGATGATACTCGTGACCGTTAGAGACCATAAATATAGGGAAATGATGTAGGTACAGTACAATTCTAAGTACGTACCGGTCTGTGCTAGTACTACACATTACTTAAATTACAGTATTATCCTTCCGCAAAATTTTCCTCTCACAATTCCGATAGCTACGTCGGAATTTTGCGAATAAGTATGAAACACAGATCACAAAAACATCTCTATGGTATGAAATACTTATAAATGCACTATGGCACAGCATCACTTAGTTTAAGAAGGCTATCACAGTCCAGTGGCGCCCTCATCACATTAAAAAAGATTTCTCAATAAATAAAAGCCTAAATTAAAAAAGTGCTCAACATCAAACCTACAAAAGCCTTCAAGCTATTTTCATAGAATACTTTTATTGGTTTTTAAAGGTCTAATCATACAAATTTTGAAAAAAAAGAAAAAAAACGGCCGCTTTTGTTTTTATTCGAAATTGTCTAAAAGTGGAATGTTTAGAACCTATAAAAGTATTGTATAACAATGGCTTGAAGGCTTTTGTAGTTTTGATGTCGAGCACTTTTTTAATTTAGGCTTTCTTTATTGAGAAATCTTTTTTAATGTGATGAGGGCGCCACTGGACTGTAATAGCCCTCTTAAACCTAGATAGGTAAGTACTTCAAAGAATATTATGAATGGTACCTACTAGATTTCTATTACTTACCTGCGACTTGGTCTGCAAAAAATTCGTTTTGTTTTTTGAGATAAAAAGAAAAGTTGCTTAAATTAAATTAAATACTTAATTCTTTATTTCGGACAGTTGTCCATAAAAGCTCTTTGTTAGTACGCTTAATATGGTTTTCATAAATTTTTCGAGATGTTTATTTTGTTCCTGTTGTAAAATTTGGATTTTTTATTGACCTAACAACTTAACACTACAATTTCTTTTTCGTACAATTCATCAACATTGTTATGTTTTGTGAAGAAGCGTAGATTGCACAATGTCTATCCCGAGACGTACGCTTCGCAGAATCGGTTATGCTCAAAACATGTTCTGCTTTCCAATTTTAATCATACAAAGATATAGTAGGTATATATTTTGTATACTACAGTCGATCTTAAAATGTATCTGCTTGACGTCAATTGAGTCGTTTCAATTTTTTCAACCCGGACTAAACAATAACAAACAATAAATACTACCTACTATTCCGCGTAAAACAAATCATCCGACTAGACACACCCCCTTTTTCTCTGTCAGCATTTGAGGAATCTTTCTAAGGTCGAAAAGTTATTTATTATTTAGAAATACAATACGATTCCCGCGAAGGGTAACAACAATTTGATTTCATTGATGACAATGCCAATCACTTCTATGATCCTAATTATATCGAGCCAAGATCTTTTAACTTGAGTCTCATATAGTCACCATAAACTGGCTCCGTGGTCTGATGGTTAAGAGCATTGGGCTCTCGACACATAGGTCGTGGGTTCGATTCCCAAGGGGACACCTAGTGATATGTCACTTTGTGCGTTTTTCCCCAGTTGGTTAGGACATTGCAGGCTGAATCAAACCTGATTGTCTGAAAAGAAAAATGATTCCGTGCTTCGGATGGCACGTTAAGCCGTTGGTCCCGGCTACTATCTCTGGTGGTAGTGGTCGTTACATAAAAACCACGTCAGAGGCCGTAAGGCGGTCTGAAAAAATTCTGACACCAGGGCTTTGCCCACACGATAAGAAGAAGACCATAAATAGTTACAATATAACAATTTAACTGATAATAATAACACTTTCAATAAATGTCCTTGAAAAGTTGCCTTCCATTTTATTGTTTTGAACTCTTGAAAATTACCAATGTGAGGCATTGACTGTCTGATTCAATTTGGAATCATACTGACCGCAATTAGTAGTTTCAGAAGGATGTACTAGTGGTTAGTTGTGCAATATTAGTTTTTCATGACAGATATTTACTCAGAGATGGATCCAGTATTTCAGAAATGAGGGCCTTAAAATGAAATTCTGGATTCTCTTCAAAACGTGTTGCTATTTATAGCCGAAAGTTTGTTTATATGCTACAAAACAGTTGGGAAGTCACTCAGTTTGATTATATGTGGGCGTCCACGCAAGAAGGGTCCAGTTGTCGGCATTTTAACACCCCTTTTTTATTATTCCATATGATTATGTGACTGATATAGATGCCGAATCTAACTTTAACTCAAAACCCGACAACTGGACCCTTCTTGCGTGGACGCCCACATATATTTAACACTAGTTTGGTTGATCATTTTTTCAGTGTGGTGGGTCTACACTCCCTTCTCTTCTGGATCTCTTTAGTGTTATTTTGGATTCTGACATACACTTTCTCCATGGCACCACTCGCTCACTATACGATTTTGCCATTTCTTGAAGAATAATTAGTTTTTTCATACAAAGATTGTAAAACATTATTATTGTTCTCTAGTTTACATCAAAGACCCCGTTGACGACCGCTGCTAGTGATAAGACCGCCCCGTGTACCCTTTTTGACTGCCGGTGTGCAATATAAAACTTTAGATAAACCTTCAATCATGCATATTAAAATAAACTCATGACCGTAATCCCTTTGGGGTGGTCAGAAACATTGCTATAACTACCGATTTAAGCATGCATCAGTGCATGACTTTTGCATTAAGCCTTTGAATGAAATTGTGACTCAATTCTAGTTTGCCATTGAGTGGTAAAGCTCAAATCGCGTAAACAGGCAAATCATAAGGAAAAATAACTATAAAGACTAAATACCTAAAATTATTTTTTTCTCTGTATAAGGTATTTATATTAACAGCAACAATTCCAGTTAATTTGATACAATTCTTATGATATTTCAAACAAACTGTGTCAACCATCACCAACATCATAAATATACGACCACCATGTTATTATTTCCTCTCAGAAACATATTGCTACAACTCTGACGATTATATGTAGCAAGAAAGTAGCAAGCAAAATTTATTATTATTTTTATTAATGATTATTGATACAGGAATATTTGATGGGCATAGCATAAATCACAAATTGGCCCATAACATTTTTTATGCAAGACTGGCATACAAAACTTGATTCAGATATTCAATTGAGAGATTAAGCATGTTGCTAATTTTATAATTAATTATTATTAAGTTAATCATTATGTGATCATTTTATTATTGCTTTTGTTTTTGTCTTTTTTTTTCACTAATAAATGTAAATAATGTGGTTCAATTGATTATTCGGAATGGCTGGATTCTCTCAACTTTTAAAATGTCTGTCAAGAATCCATTAGTAATAAGTTTTTGCAACTCTTTTGTTAGGTATAGGTACTTGTACATAACCGTTATTCAGTGCCGTAGTTATCTAACCGCAATGGTAATTCCATGAAATACAATAAGTAAAATGAATTCAGTTTTATCATAACCTGAACTTTATACTCAGTGAACTGTAAATAATATTCATATTTCATAATTTAAATCGAAAAGTTTTTGGTCACAAGCTGTTCCATAATAAACTGCAATGCCTACTCGACTCAAATGTATGCAACAGCAGATTTTTAGTTGCTCCGATCGGTTTGCTCCCATAATAAAAGTTGTTCAGTTTGATGGGTAGACTCTTAGTTTAAAAGGATGCTAATGATAATTATCAATTTCAATGTAGTACACTAGAAGAAGGTTGTCAAAACAATGCTCAAACCAAGAATGTTTGAGAAGTAGTATTTTTTCTGTATGACACGAAATTTTCCATATTCCTCTATCTAACCGTAATAAAACGTTGAAGTGGTAAGCGACATACCACGGTACGATACGACGGTACCATTGGTATCGATCCAGTATTTTCCCATGCTATCGATTTGTATAGCACGCAAATTAAGGATGCGGCATCGCACAATTGGTGCAAAGTGGATCACGCCCCCGTTAACCAGTTAGGTACTTAGGTACTGTTATTACTAACAAACTGTGAGCAAAATGGAATTAGACCGTTTGTTGTAATCGGCGGAATAATTGTTAGTATTTCTATTTCAAACACTACCTTAATACTTCTATTCTAGAGATCAAAATATAAATATTTAAAGTTCATTCGTCATTACTTCGTTCATGACTTTTGTGGCCTTCTATAAAAATACAAGTACTCCAAGTATAAAATCTTCGTTCCTTTTACTTTTTTTATCTAAGAACATTACGATGGTTAGGTACTGGGTACTACATTGGGCGTACTATTTTATCTACTGCAGATTTATGACATCATAAGTTCGTTAAACTTCCAGGAAAATGGTAGAAATGATACACGCCATTTAACCATTAGAGACACAATGAATTTCTTGCCATTTCTAATGTACCAAGCCCATAATGTAGTCATATTGATATCGCCCTTATGCATCAGAACATTAAGCTTTCATTATATCATCAAATTATTATCAAATGGTTCGTTCATTCCCTTAAAGACATTTTGATTGCGAACGTGTGCCTATTTGTAGTCTTACGTTCATTGTATTTTAACATTTATTTCTTAAAGGTTAACGTTTTATTTTGTTTGTTTCAGATGCCCCGAATGATGCGAATTACATGATAGGCGGTGTCGTGATTGCCATGGCTCTCGTCGGGCTTATTATTGTGCTTCTTGCACTCACTATAAAGTAAGTAGACATCGACATTTTTTTACCATTCACAACATCCATTATTTGAGAGGAACACAGAACATTATAAGAGGGCTTAGAAATGCAAAGTAGCGTTTTTGCTTCGGAGACGGCTGTCGCCACTTGTCTTCCCGCTCACGCTGTGACGCTGCGCTGCTACAACTACTCATGCCCTCTCGCTTGCACCACGCCGCGCGCCTTATGCTTATGCAAATCTAATAACCTGGAGTGCGATTTTTGAATCTCATTCGCTGAGTTCAGCAGTTGTTAATGTCAAAATTACTATGGAGATATGCATCTTTCTACTTATGATTTGACTTTCAAATATCATACTATAAGAGTGCTATTTTTTAAAGTCAAATCAGCAGTAGAAAGAAGCGTATCTCCACAGTAATTTTGACATTTTCAACTGCTGAACTCAGCAGTTGAAAATGTATGGAGATACGTATCTTTCTACAGCAGATTTAAATTTCAAAAATCCCACTCCTGGAGTAGGGATACCTCCATATGAGTGCATATCTCCATAGTAATTTTGACATTTTCAACTGCTGAGCTCAGTGAGTTTCAAAAATAGCACTGTAGTGGCGACGCGATCGAAGCCTACCTTGCACTTCTAACCACACTATAATGTTCTGTGGAGAGGAACCAAATGCTCTTAGATTACTGGTTCTTTTCTGTAAACTCTTCATATTAATTAATATCTTTGAAGCAGTGTGACCAGAAAAACGCAAATAGAGTGGGACTTTCCCTAGTTTTGATACATTACCTACACATAATATTTAAAATATAAATGGATGGATTATCCCAGTTTATTTTATTATTTATGATATCGCCGTATTTACGCCTTACCTACCTTATCAATGTTTGAAAATAAACCGGACTTAATTGCCTTTAGATTATTATTGTATTGCAGAAAATACGTGTAGGATTTCCCCTTAAGGCTCCTCCTACCATCTGCAAGGCTCTCTTTCTTACAAGCAAGCTTTTGCAATTAGCCATCCCGCTTCAATTGCGCGGCTCCGGTCAGAATTTTTCGTTGTCTTTGAAAACCTGTATGATTTTTTATGAATTTTCAAAAAATAAGAAAACCACATCATTTTATATTGTATTGTGAAGAATATTGTAAATTTTCATATTCTTCTGATCAACAATGTAAGAGTAAAACGGTTACAACTGGAAAAAAAGAGGTGACTTTGGAGTCATTTTTCTTCAGTTTTATTAATTAAAATAGATTTCGAGAAAAACCACATCACTTTTCATATCCTGTAGATTGTTCAGTTTTGTTTTCTGCTTAAAAAGTTCCATAGTTAATGTATAAAATGGTTACAAAGTTACTCAAAACCGGGCGGACGCCCCTTAACAGTGTATAATACAATTTATTTGTGATAATAAAACTATTGCTCTTTTTTGGGTTATTTTGCCGAAAGTACTTTGAATTAGTTAAATATAAATTCTACAGATTTATGTCCAAGCGGGCACACAGCTTCAAAAATATATATTTTTATTGCATTCTATCAACTAAACAGTTTCATAAAAACGTTCACATAGGTAACTGTAACATATCATAAAATGCGAAGTCATATAAATAACGTTCAAGAAGCTCTTATATTTTACGATACCTACTCTCCATCAGAATAGTATAAACTATAATAAATATAAACGTAAAGTAAACGGAGAACGTTCGAAAAGTAATTATTTTGATTGGAAACTAGATTAGAGTGATGGATAAGAAACAGTATAAATCAAAACTGACTGTGAAGTCCGTGCCAAAACTCGCTGATTTAAAACTGTGTCTCGAATTCGGGTCGATAGAAAAGTTTGATTTTATGAGTTTATCGATCTTATTAATTTGGGTCTCATTTGTTAATAGGTGTCTAACAGTGTCTGTCTGTGTGTTACTCTTTTCGGTCCAGCAAAAAAGGTTTTCAACAAAAAGGTTATTAACAAAATTAAAACCGGTCAAGTGCGAGTCGGGCTACTCGCGCACCGAGGGTTCCGTACCACACCACCACAGAACACACACAACATTATTAACATAGAAAAAAAAAACTTTTTTTGTCCGGGACCTTTAGCGCGAGACCGACTCACACATGGCCAGTTTTTAGTATTTGTTGTTATTCTGTAGAGTTTGCTCTATAATCACACTAAGTTTGACGCTTGTATGTATTACCGTTTTTACGATAGAGCGTGAAGAAAAAACGTTGATAAAAACTAGTTTCTTGTTGAGACCCCCCTTCATTTTTAACTTTTTGACATTTTTATTATTTGTTAACAAATCCGCCGTAATAACGCATAATCTGAGAAAATTTCAACTATCTAGGTATTACGGTTCAAAAGTTACAGCCCTAAATAGGTAGGACAGACGGACAGACGGACGGACAGACGGACGGACGGACGGATGGACGGACGGACAACGTAGGCTTAGTAATAGGGTTCCGTTTTCACCCTTTGGGTACGGAACCCTAAAAATTACATGAGTAGAAACCCAGATAGTTTTGATTTAAGTCCTGTTCTTCTCATCGTTCTCATCACAACATTGCTGATTATATACATAACATTTGAATTTATCCAGACCAAAACTAAACAAACGTATCTTAAAACTTCATATAATTTCGTAAACTGACTAAAATAATTAAGTAACCATAATACTTATTCAAAATATCAATTACTGCTGATATTTTTTATAGCTGACACTTAATCGTTTATTAACCTATCAATGACCTAGCTATATAAGTATGATGTAATTCTTTACAATACACAGAAGTCGTTATATATAGTATACTATACATCATGTAGTATAACCATCTGGTGAATTAAGAGTAATCATTAACTCAAGGCAATGGAGTGGTACAATCATTGGCAGACCATTTCAAGGATTTTTTGAACCTCTCGGTTTGTTTTGGCTCACAAAATACCTACACTGGACTTGTAGTGCGATTTTTGAAAATCATACGAGCGACTTGGCAGTAGAAAATGTCAAAATTACTATGGAGATTATGCATCTTTCTACTGCCAAGTCGCTCTTATGATTTTCAAAAATCGCACTTCAGGTAAATCCCCTTGTTGTAGTATATATTGTTATCGTAGATTTTATTTGTATGATCAATTGATCAGGATGATTGTTGCCTACTTTTTTCTTACATTATTGCCACGTAGTTAATAATAAAATAGTGATTGTTTAATTTGCTAATAGAACGACATAGTAATTCACACTTTAAATTCCATGAAAAAATATGGGTCTAAAGAAAAAAACAAATAACTCAACTTGGGTTTTTTTACCATTTATGTATTGTCACACATACATATTATAAGGTTTACAAGTTTGCAAATCTTACAAGTAACTAAACTAATAAACTTAAGTAAGTATTTAATATTTATTTTATTAACAAATAATAAAAATATTAAAGTTTAATGATGTCAGTCTTCGAAAATATAAATTACAAAATATTAATTAGGTGGGTACCTTGCTTCTCACGGTAATTTCCATACCTACCTACCTAACATTGACCATTTGGAAATTACCTGTAAATAATAATAATCGCATAAATGAGACAAGCTTATACGCTAATTTCATAGAGTGAGCGAGACAAAATCTATGTTATTTGTCCCTTTCGCCGGTATTTAACTAAATTGCAATCAAATCTTGCAACTTAGTCAGGCAAAGGCACGATTTTTCATACATTTTTCATATCTCCATCCCTTTTCAGTATACCTACGCGCTCTGCTTGTCTTGATAATATTCAGTCTACGGAAAATTATGTTCTTTCTAGAGATGCAATTAAAAAGTGGGTAGTTTTTTTTTGCCTAGCGAAATCCAATATTCTTAAAATGTCAGTTACTCATTAGTTTTCTGAGCGTCATCGGCGTCGTAACTGTGCGCAGAAGATAGTTTTCGAATATAGTTTCTATTTAGGACTTTAAAGATATATTGTATTTGCATTACTTTGTCGTAAGTAACCGACATTTTAAACGTGTGGTAGTGAAGTGCAAATCATCTGAAACTACAATGTTGGTTCTCAGTACAATTAAGAAATCCTTCAAGAAAATTCTTGACCGAATGTAAGTACTTCACGTTTTTCACGTTCGTTTACGTTCACATCGAATAGAAGAGTCGGGTAATTGTGTTCCCAGACGGATATAAATGTTTGAGAAAAAGCCTAAATAATTAAAATGTCAGCATCGATTTTTTATAAATAGTATTTTCTGTCTTTCTACATCATTTATATTGTCATGCGATTTAAACACATAGGTACTAACACGAAAGCAAGATTATAAGTAGGTACTCTTTCTATAGTAATCTAATCTTAAAATATTGGCACCATCGTAGGGTTGATGATTTTGCCAATATCTAGAATGAAAGAGGTATGCTTATGTGGTTCGGTCACGTACTGAGGATGAATGAGAGTAGACAGTGGCATAGCGTGGGTTTCCGCCGCCCGGGGCAAAGACTGATTCTGCCGCCCCCTTACCACAGGTCCGGCACTTCAAACAACGTTTTAGATTTGACATGATGACGTTTGCACATGCGCACTTTGCGAAAATTGTGCATGACATATATGTAGGGTTGACTTAACACGCATCGTATGAACTACATTATACATTTCGTTACTTTTTATAGTTCATTCTGTTATTAAAAATAGTTTTTAAGCTAAAGAATCACAGAAAATGTGAATTTAGCGTTATTTTCCAACGTGTATTTTTATTGTGTGGAGAAAAATAAAATATATTTTATGTAGTCAAATCCAACGGGTGTGCGCGCCTGACTGCATTCCCTTGCTCGGCTTCCCTCAAGTTACCACAGAGAGTGTGAGGGGAGGTGAGGTATGTGAAGTCAGAGGGGGCGGGGAGTGGCCGTTCTGTATGTAGAACTATATACTATTACCTATTCTGTGCCCTTACCTTACCTACACAAAAAATAAAGGATCGAGCGAAGTGAGCTCGAATTTTTTTTTTGCATTTCGATTCGGGTTGTGGTCAGACATCTTTTGGTTAATCTATACAAAAATAGAAACTTAGTCCGAAAGAGCTCGACTTTTCTCCTCAATGCGAATCGGTTAGAGCAAGATTTTTACGTACAAAACATGTGCAAAGTATGTCTTAGCTGTGATCAGAACTCTTTAGACTGTATGTGTAGATAACATACAGTAATTAAAACAGAAACAGAGCGAGCGAAGCGAGCTCGACTTTTCTGTTCTACGAATTAGTTATAGACAGAACTCAATCATATATTTTTCCCCAATTTGCCGCCCCTAGTAAAGTGCCGCCCGGGGCATTTGCCCCACCTGCCCCCCCCCCCCCCTCGCTACGCTACTGAGAGTAGACTCACTTGGGCGATTTATCGATCGAATGTGAGTGGAACTGTCGAGAGAGGGCGTCCGAGGAGAACTTACCACGACCAAATAAATGGTCGTCTCCGAAAAGGACAAGTGCGTAGCACCCTCAACCGCCGGAAGTGTGGAAGAGATGTATGGAAGTGGATGAGGCGAGGGAAGTATGTCAGAATCATAGTATGTGGAGAGCCGTAGTCTCTGCCTACCCCTGTGGGATAGTCGCGTGAGTATATTATGTAGTTTAAAAAGCAAAATTGCTTAACGTTGAACGGTAATACATATTTGGGGCCTCAAACACACTTGAGCCACCGTAAAATGACTGAATCCCATGGCAAGCCGGAGAGCAAGCGTCCCAGTAACAGTCTCTATTCTAAATAAATGTCAATGGGGTATTTAGATACCTATGTAGTTATATAAATACAAAGTCAATGCCATAGCCTTGTATTTGGTACTCGATATAATTAGTTTAAGCCAAATTAGCTCCATTAAAATATGACGACATCGAACAAGGAACTACTAGAATGAAACCCTAGGATGTTCGTAGGATTAGGCTCAAACTGGTTTAAGCCGGGTTTAGCCAACCGAATTTAGTTTTTATTTACGTAAGTAGAGGAACTGTAATTGATATATCCGCAACGGGATATACGACAATTAAGCGAGTTGTACTTGTTATTAATATAATTGTTTATGAAAAAGTGTTTTGGTATATGACTACTACCTACCTACGTGGATGTCAAATTAATGAACCGTTATTAAAAACGACAATCGCCAAAACATAGTTACACGAATTAATATCTACTTAAATTCGCGTAGTAGTGGCGCGCCCTGGTCTCTGCCTACCCCACTGGGAAAGAGGCGTGACGTTATAGATAGATAGATAGATTAAATTCGCGTAATTTGGTTTAAGACGTAATACAACCTTTATCAGTGGTAATAATTATTATTTTTGTTAAAACGTCTCAAAACCATTGACGTCTTAGTCGCAGCTGTGATGAATTTTATTGTTAAGCTATAAATAAAAACATCGGCAGAAAATAATAGGTATGCAATTAAATTGACGATATACAAATCATGCGCCAAAATCCGTACCTCAAGGTTTGCCATCATGCTAGACTTTGGAGTGCTGCCAAATTTCACCGGTTGTCTGGATAGTTATCTCTAAATGTTTTCGCTAACATTTTGCTGTTTTAAAATCGCAAATCAACTGTTGGGCGGTATTTTAAACCGCTAGCAAGGCGTTTTATAAACGGTAGATTCATCATTGCTATTGCTAGAAGATATTGGCTTCGTATCCATCCGTTCTAGATTTTTATTCGATCTGTGATTTCAAACGTTATTCCAAATAGTAAATTCCGCTGATGTCACTTTAACTTTTTTTTTTCTGGATGTTTAGTCATAATTTTCCATGACGTGGCGTGCCTGAAACATAATTGAAATAAGCGTGCTGAGTAAATTTTGTCAAAACATATTCAAATCGGAATGGGAAGTATTCCAACTAATATTGGCAAGAACTAAATAAACTTATATAATTTTGTCGATGATGATTAGATTGCGTCTCCGAAATTAAACAATAATGAACAAAATTAAACAAAAAGTTGTGTTCAAGATTCATAAAATCGTTTCCGTGGTCACCAATTTATACCTTACGAGCTTTTACCCGCGACTTCGTCGGCATAAATTATATACCAGATTTTAAGTCAGATGATAAGCTATCAAACAAAAAAAGTTTCATCAAAATCGGTTCAGTAGTTTTTGCGTGATACTCGAACAAACAAACACCCAAACAAACAAACAAACAAATAAACAAACAAACTAACAGACAGACAAAAAATCCAAAAATTTGTGATTTGGAATCAGGGACAGATAAAAACCATGGCGTAATTTTTTTTTGTAAATATTTTCAATTAAATCCAGACACACTTCTGTTACAGTTTTTTAATAGTTTAGATTGGTTCGCCGTTCGTACCAACAATGCAACATAACATAATTATGTTACGTTAACGTACCACTTTTGCTTTGGATCACTAAATAAGAAGATTGTATTGTACAAAAGATAGCCGATGAAATAACTTTAGTGTTAAGAGTTTTTGACTTAAAAGATAAGGCTAAACTTAGAGTTCTTTGTTTTGAGTCCTAGTTAAAAGCATAACCGTCCTTTTGGCGCGGTCGGGTAAAATGCTGATTCTCTATATAATATATTCTAGTTAAACCTTCGATATGAGATAATAATTAAAATCATATAAAATGACCGGCATTAATCCAAATATACCGCAGCGAAATAGATCTGAGAGACGCGTAAAATTTAACGAACATGCAAACGAGTAGATATATCAATAGGTAGTAAAATCTGAGCTGAATCAACAATTTGAAGACCTTTGTCGATGTATTCCGGGTTGTGCATCAATACATTAACATATTTGCTATACTGACGAGGTCAGCCTTTGTGCACATCACAGTTACAGACCATGGATAATTTGACAGGGACGGACGGTTAGGTTCCCATGATTGTAATGGAGGGACAAACCATTCACATTTTTATTCGATTACTGACAATAATTTTGCGGAATAACTGTCGAAATGAAAGAACAAAAAATTAAAACCGCCTTGAAAAAAACTAAAAAGTTAAAAAATAATATTGCAGCCGATGACTTTTTCGTTCGCATCATAAGATGAACCTTAATTTGTTTTATCGAAGTCGCTTCGGCTTGCAGTTTTTGGCTTGGCTTGACACCGACTTCTATAAAACAAATTAATGTTCTTATGATGCGAACAAAAAAAGTCATCGGCTGCAGCTGCAATATTATTTTTTAACTTTTTAGTTTTTTTTGAAGGCGGTTTTAATTTTTTGTTAAAATTTTGTTTATTTCACAATTTTCAGTGGTGAATTCATTAGTTCGATTTAATAGTAGTGCTTTAAAACGCACTAGTCGGCACTACGATTTTCAAAGGTTCCCCTCGATTTCTCTGGAATGCCATCATCAGATCCTGGTTTCCTTATCATAGTACCACCTTTGGGATATCTCCTTTCCAACAAAAAAGAATCATCAAAATCGGTTCATAAACGACGAAGTTATCCGCGAACACACATAAAAAAAAATGTATACGGTCGAATTGACAAACCTTTTTGAAGTCGGTAAAAAAGTTAAGAATATACTTAAAATTTTTTAAAACATGAGAAAAAATACAAAGAATCTTTTACAACATTTATGTCAAATAAGTTCTCTAACATTGAAACTCGCATACTCTGGGAGTTTCTGACATCCATATTCGTTGCTAAGTATGTGGTATGGCATGGCTGGTTCTAGAATAGGTACTTAGTTATCTAATCCATAAGTAATGTTGATATAAAAAAAATGTATTAGCTTTGTATAATACCCTGTCTATAAGCTTGGTTTGACGTCAATTTTTCATCGAGTTTTAATACATATCTGATAGCCAACAATCTACATAGAGTGTAAAAGCTTATAATGGCGTCAGATAACACAAAAAGGTACATGTTTACAAAAGAAAGCTTTTAAAAGTTTCACTTCAATTGTTTTGTTAGTGACAGTTTCTTTGCATTCTCTTGTTCTAAATAATCTAGAAACGAAGCAGTGACAATGCAAACACGCTCTTAAGGGTATTCTACCGTTGGCGCGCTCCATACAAACGTAGTATGGTGATATTTTCAATACTATCTAATTAAAGACAATGAAATTTTTCAAAAACAATCAAGTAACTAATCTCCATGTCGGTATGAAGTCAGATTTTCGTTAAAATATACAGTTTCAATGCTAGGATTAATTTAAGATTTGTATGGAAATATTTGTGGCACTGTAACTTTAAAACTATAAATTTTATCGAAAATCTGACTTCATACCGACATAGAAATTAGTTACTAGATTGTTTTTGAAAAATTTCATTGACTTTAATTGGATAGTATTGAAAATATCACCATACTACGTTTGTATGGAGCGCGCCAACGGTAGAATAGCCTTAAATATTCAGACGTGATGCATATAGAATTCTTGGTCGATTGTCTCCAGGTTCGCTCTGGTATTTGTTATGTATGTACGCGGCACACTTGGTCCGATATCCGTTGACGTCCAACTGTTTTCAGTTAAACCTCGGCCTGCGGATAACAAAGCCGCTTGAGCCAGACTCATTGAATTTCAAAGACGTTCTCACCTGAGGAAACAATGATAGATACTCGTAATTAGACATAGTTGTCACCTGCCAGTGTAAAACGTGCACAATGTGTGACAAATCAACCCAGTGAAACAGATTTCTATATCGATTGAAAACAATAGAATATATGAATCGCAATCGTAATGTCACAACTCTTTTGTTACCTATATTCTTTAGCAATCTTGTGTGTAGCTGCGTTGGTAGGGGACTTTGATAGTCATTTGTGCAGAACACCGTAACGAGCTGGTTAATTATGGAGGGCTTTAGTAGCGCGGGGTCGAGTCCCCATAACATAGCAATAAGGTAACGGGAGAGGTGCGTGTTCAGTCGCCAGTCGCCACCCACCGCTACGCGAGGCGTGGTGACCGCGGCGCCTCAGCACGACCGCCGTTCAGGCAGTCAAATAGTCACCGTCGCGTCGACCGTATGTATTGAAAACCCGCGGAGGCGGCAGTCTGGCAGTCTGCGCCAAAACGTGCGTTCGCTCGCCCAATGTTGGCGCCTTGCCGCAGCTGCACTCAGTCAAAAAACGCCGTATCCCTACTGTGAAGTGTCCGGGCCCGCGTTTCGATGCTCTTCGCTCCAATCGCCGTTGAGGCGATGAAGTGTAAAGAGGAAAACTGCGAGGTCGGCGTGATTCTGGAGCACAACTCCCTGATCGTGCTGTCGGTCGACAAGACCATCGTCTGCCTATGCGGAAGGGATAGGAACAATCCCTTCGAGCGCGGGTAAATTCTCATCGTTCTGCTAGTGGTACGATGCTTGATTACATCACTATTGTCCCCTGTGCTAACGTAACCGGTAATCGTTTTATAATTGATGCAGTTTACTTTACAATGTGGTTCATCTAGGTTGTTACATTAACGTACGGTATAGGCACATGCAGGTTAGAAACCGTGTCACATGAGTGAACATTGTTTTGGTCTCAATAGTAACTCTTTCTGTCTATATCAGTACGAAAACTTGTTTGCAAGCAATCATTCCAATAGTGTCCAAGGTTTTCTTCTACCTGGTCAAGGTAAAATCCCTTGCTACTGGTCATACTCCAGTCTTGATATTTACTTCGATATTACATGCTATTATATCTAGTAGTAGTTAGTAACAGTAAAAATATTATTTTTGCAATGATCTTTTAAAAGCAGCTGCAGTTTCCGTGTTTATTGAATCGTTATTCTATCAAATACACGATTCTATTTTAAACTTAATCTATAGAATGAGTCAGATAATGGAAACTGAATTGGAGTGAACAAAAAACGGCTAGGTAGTGAACAGAATCAGTAGGAAACCGTGTGATGACCGAAAGAACTTGACAAGGTCGTAGTCGATCGTACAACGCCTCCTACAAAATATACCTTTGTTCTTAATTTGGGTTTTAATTTTATGCTTCATTAATATTTATAAATAACACTTTATTCCGCTCAAATCGAGATGGTTTTGTACTGAAAAATGTAAATAAGAAAACAACATGACAATTATGTCAATGCTCTTCAACCTGAAGCTTTACAAAAAAAGTCATGCCAACCTGTAGTATCATATTTATGAGAGTCAGACATAATCCGTCTTATCTCTCTACCTTGAAATAAATATGAAACAGATGATATGTCGTCGTTGAGCGGAAGCATACGATATAAAAGTATGTACAGTTTATTAATTGCAGTCTATTGTTTGACATTATTCTGTTTCAAGTTCAGGGCAAACTTCTTATCAACCACTCATATACCTTATACAAGCGCAATACAGGTCAAATTACCATGTATCAGCTGTAAACATACAGTACCTCACTCACCCGCATTGAACAACAATCTAGACGCGGAAGAAAATACGCATTAAATCGTTTCAAAAAGTAAACCAGTTAGACATTTAAAAGCGTTTATGTTAAAAAGGTTATTGAAACTGGAGGTTACACAGGCCAACCTTCTATCTATATTGGTAACATGTTAACCTACACAGATGCACGACAGGTGGGTAGTTTATAACGCAGGTGTGCGTAGGACTTTCTTCCGTTTACATAAGTTTAAAGAAAATTGAATCTATGCACAGAAAAGAGAACTAGTAGACATCACATGCATATATGCATAGGTATGCTCATGACTATATTCCCCATGGAGGTAGTCAAAGATATTCCGTAAACTCAAAACATCATCGAAAGCCGAAGGAAATACCACGAGGATTAAAACCGGGTTGTTCCTTTTAAGATGCTAAGAATGATTTCGAGCATCAGATCATTATGATACTTTTCTGGGAACTACCAAAAACATCTTCAGTATAATTTTTCCGTAATCTTAAAATCGCTAATGTTAGACTATCAATAGGTACTTCTTGGATTAGCTTCCAACATAGCTACCACTGATTGTTTGATATTTTTGTAAACACTGCCATGAGCCATAAACAAAACTAAGAGAGTCGGTTTTGCAATGAACATGCAAAATAAGCTGGTAGCTATAGTTTACTAAATATTTAGGGGGCTAAACATTTCTGTCATCACAATGATAATCAATGTTTTTGAGTTTAGACTATGAGGCTCTTCAGTCAAAAATGAATAGGCAATGCCCATTTCTGATGATAAAATATGAGATGGAATGTGAAACACTAAAGTTATGATTTTAGCTGAATGTCTTGTTATTATACGTTGATATAAAAACTCGACATAAAAACATTTAGGTCCAACAATGGAATAATGTAACATCTGGCTTTCGAAACATGACTATTAAGGATGCACATAATAATGGGCTCATGTTTTTGCCAAAAAACAAGGGACAGGATACCGTTTTTAATATCGTATTCATGATTTATGGAAATATGCTCCTGGAATAAAACTGAATAATGTTAGAATATTTAAACGTAGATATCGAAAGTTATATGTATTAGAAAATACAGGGTCCTTTTTAATATGCTGGCGTTTTTTTAAAGGTCACACCATCCAATTGAACAACTTTCTATATACGGGACCAACATAGATGGAGTAGGATTGCAGTTTTGTATGAAACTGCCGTTTTTTTCGCGAAATCGTTGTTGGTCCAATAGAGAAAGTTGTCAGTTTGATGATTTGATCATCTTCTTAAAAAACCGTCAGCATAATTAAGAAGGACAGATATCAGAAAATAACCGTACAATATTTAAAGATTTTTTTAAATTTACCTTTAGGTTTGATAGAAATCCACTGAAATTTCATGTTTCATACTACGTAGGTAATACAACGAAACAAGTTTGTATTGAAATAATGACTATTTTCCATTTCTTTAAACGTTTTGGTCGGTAGTAAATTATTTAATTGTAAGAGTTTGAATATACTTTGCTGATGTATAAAGGTCAAATTAACTGTCAATGAATCAATAAAAATAATGTTAAAGAGCACCAAACAACGATTTCGTTTGACCCCAATCTTGCTGATCATTCCTTCTAGAAAGAATCTTCAGACAGAACGGCTATGCTCAATTAAGGCCTGAATTATGTCATCTCAAACCGTAATTTCATTCAATAACTCGCTCTTTGATTGCAATGACCGGGCAATATAGTATGGTGCACCATATCATAGTGTAATAAAAACTACTAGTTGTAAAGCTCAGCGGTCACGATATAGGTCAATCGAGCGCGGTGTGCGGCTGAGGGGAGCGCGATCCGGTACCGATTTGCTTGCGAGCCGTACCGACTTTGCGAATTCTGATCTGAATGACACGGCCCGCGCCTCTGTCCCCGCACACCGCGCGTGTTAGGCCAGTCATTTTACGGAGTTTTGTTAGGCGGGGTAGGGAGTAATTATTAATTGGACTTTTAAACTGTAACCGGCACCATTTAGTGACAAAAATGATATCCTAAAACAAATTTAAAAAAATTTGCCACACAACATAGAAATCAAAATGTTGTGTCCCAGAAGGCTTTTACATTAATAATATTAATACCAATGCACTCATATGAATTAGATTTAACAATAAAAATATTTTTGAGCAATAAAATAGGCATTTAAATTAAAAAAATTAGGTATTTATTAGAAAATACGAATGTATTCTTCAAAACCTTCTAAGTAGACAAAAATGATTACACCATGTTTGAAGTATGTATAATGGTAAAGCCATGTGCAAAAAAAAATTACCATCAGTTTTTTTAGAACGAGTTAATATCAAAATTTCAAAATTGGAACTGTTGCTGACGTGTTTTTTTTTTAATTTTGGTACATTTTTAAGCTCAAATCAGCTCTTTAATATTAAACCGAAAAAAAAAAAAACAATTATTAATTAGTCGAGCTCAAACCGTAAAATGACTGGGCTATGTCTTTCGTGACCGCTCTACTAGCAGTTTTTATTTTATTATGACCTTAATGTTATCGAAATACCCTAACTGAATTCTCATCGGTCGATTTGACGTCAATGGTCACAACACAATCAAACTCCTATGACGATAAAGCGTAATCAAATAACTCAATGCTAAATTATGTTGTATTAGATAATCGTACCTACTTGAAACTTAAAATATGAACACAATTTTGATAGGTATGCCTCTCCTAAAAAAATGTAATACGTAAAAGCATTCAACTTTGTGCGGTAATTTTTCCATAGCAACCGATCATGGTTCATTTATTAATATTAGGTATACTGTTGTTTTATTAGTATTAAACATTTTCTTCAGATTCAGAGATAATAAGTCTGACGAAAGAGCGTGGCTTGAAATGAGAAATTACACGTTTTTATTTAAACCTTACTTAAACTAGGATAGTTTCAAAAACTAATTTCTGATAGATTTTCTATAATAATTTAGTGCTATAGTTTAATAGGTCAAGTGCGAGTCGGGCTACTCGCGCACCGAGGGTTCCGTATCCGTACCACATCACAAATTCACAACACAACACAACACACAACATATTAGCTAGCAAAGAAAAAAATTCTCCAGGACCTTTAGCACGACACCGACTCACAGTTGGCCGGTTTTCATTATTTGTTGTTATACTGTAGAGTTTGCTCTCGAATTATACCAAGTTTGACGCTTGTATGTATTGCCATTTTACGATAGAGCGAGAAGAAAAAACGTTGATAAAAACTAGTTTCTTGTATGAGGACCACCAAAATTTTTAGTTTTTTGACATTTTTATTATTTGTTAGCAAATCCGCCGCAATAACGCACATTATGTGACAATTTCAACTATCTAGCTATTACGGTTCAAAAGTTACAGCCCTAAATAGGTAGGACAGACGGACGGACGGACGGACAATGTAGGATTTGTAATAGGGTCCCGTTTTCACCTTTTGGGTACTGAATCCTAATAAAAACAAGTAAGTACCAAGTAAATTGGGAACTGTTTATGTTGGAAAAAATATTTATCACGATACGTTTTATAGGTACCTATTGTAATTGCTGATAGCCTCTCATTGACGCAATCCCAGGTCAACAAAAATATTCAGTTGCTAAGGTTCCAACTTCAATACCAACGTAATTCTAAATAATCTTCATTAATTGCATATTATTTCCAACTTCCACGTATATGACTAATAATAAGAAATAAGAATCATTTATTTATTTTAAAGGCTAATTGTATACTTACAGGGTCCTTCTTAATAATGCTGACACTTTATTAAGAGGATGATCAGACCATCAAACTGAAAAACTTTCTCTATGAGACCAAAATCGAAATCGCAAAAAAAAATCAGCTGTCCGGTGCATTTGAGGCGAGTTATGGGACGGCAGATTTTTTTTTCGCTATTTCTATATTGGTCCCATAGAGAAAGTTGTTCAGTTTGATGGTTTGATCATCTCCTTAAAAAAGTGTCAGCATATTAAAAAGGACCCTGTAAACAAAGACACATGGTATAAAATTAAATGCTTTATAATAATATATATTCAGGTTCAGACCATCAAACTGAACAACTCTAACTTAAATCGCGAAAAAATCACCTGTTCCATAGAAAATGTCGATAGATTAAATATTTTAGAAAAAAACTGAAATCGGATCTAATCCCAGTCTAATCCGTCATAAATCATAATAATTAATTGGTACGGTACATAATTTACCTTCATTTACAGGGAGTAATTCCTTTTCTAAATTGACACTGCAATAAGACAAAATGAGAAGCAGTTTTACGAACACAAGTTATATCGAGGTTTCGATTTCAAACAATAACAAGAGATGTATAAGTTCTGTTGCATTCAGTTGCATACCTACTAAATGGGTTTCAAAATGTAGTCACTGATATCATATTGTAAGTAAGTACTTATGTGCAGTGTCTTGTTCTCTGTAATGATATAGGTAAAGATCAGCAAATGAGATTTCAGAGAATAAAATACAGTCAACATTAATAATAACAAAGATCTTTTCTTTCTTAGCAACAGTTTAAATCTTTAAACAAAATACATTTAAATAGACTTTTATCTTTATTCAAATAGTTTATGGTCTTTTCGTGGTAGTTTGAACATAATTATTGTCATATTTTACCTGTTTATTTGAATACTATAGATTTTATGACATTCTTAGACACGCCAGTTCTAGAGTTTCTTTAATGCCTTTGTAATAATAATGTAAAAGATATCCTCTAGACGATTTTCAAGGGTAACGACTTATAATGGCTCACTACCTGTGTTTTTTTATCCCCATAATACATTATATTCGAGTCAAAGGCCTGTAGATTTGCTATAGTTAAGAGTCGGCTAAGGGCATTGCTCCTTCGCTCTCCCTTGCCCTGCAGCCCTACATTGCCTTTCGGAGTAGAATGCGGTAAATCATCGCCTCCTGTTCATGCACATGGGTGCAAGTATTTGGCCGAAAGAGATGCAATAACAGCATTCGCTGCGTCTACTTTATCCATAGGCTTAGCTGTGCGTATAGTCAGTTTGTTATAGCTATGGTATGCGTATTTATATTCTGTGGACTTTGAACTCGGTTAATGGTGAAATGAAACTCAAAACGTTGCCTCCCTTGGATTAGTTGCTATTAGTAGAGCTATTTCCCGCGATAATTGTGCGCTTCGGGTTAAAAGCATCAAATTTCTACCATGGATAGGGTGTTCCTCGGTGATCATTTTCAGATGTGGAGGGAAGTCTGATTCGTCCCCTGTGCGCGGGGGGAGGGGGGTGAAGTACGTATCTGGGTCATTGTTTTCATTATTCTTTTACGGATCAGTTAATGCTACTAGGGCTTGTGTGGTATCGTTTTCGAGTAAAACAGATACGAGGAATTCATTTTTACTGCATAATAGGCATATTTCCATACAATAAAATAATGTTTTACACGAAAAAGTAAAAACCATTGCCTTGATTTTTTTTTTAAAACATCTATATCTTTGGAAATCTTGATAAATATAAGTAAACAAAATTAAGCAAATAAAGGTTATTTAGTCTAGTTTATAAAAACATATACTTGTTGGACACTTATCATACAACAACTACAAGAAAAAAATTCATTTACGCGTCGAGGTAAAGCAGCATAATTCGTTTACTGCGGATTACGAGTGATGGTTTGGAGGTAAACATAATATGTAACTTTATAATTTCGATAGCAAACGATTATTTGTTGAAAATTAAATAGAAAAATAAATTAAGCATAGTTTTAATGGATATAATAAGGAGCGGCAACAATTTTAAAAGGATATAATTCGGAGCGCGCTCCATACAAACGATGTCTGGTTATATTTCCAATATTATCCAATTAAATTCAATGAAATTTTACAGAAACAGTCTACAGACTAATATCTATGCTCGTATTGTCTCAGATTTTCGTAAAAATGTACAGTTTCGAACTTACAGTGCCTCAAAGATTTCCATACAAATCTTAAATTAACCCTAGCATTGAAAGAAAATCGGGCACAATACAAGCATAGAGATTAGTTGATAATAAATTAATAATATAAATAAAAAATTGTTTTTGAAAAATTTCGTTAACTTTAATTGTTTAGTATTGAATATATAACCAGACTTCGTTTTTATGGAGCGCGCTCCCTCTCCTATATATCTATCCTCTTAGGAGGATATAATTCGGAGCGCGCTAGGAGCTTAGGCTCCTCAAAAAAAAACATTTAATAATTGTTAAGTATATAGGAAAATCGGCAATTATTGCCGGCTTAAAATCATAGCGCTGAGAATTTGGAGTGCAGCTGCGGTGTAAATGCACCGTCCAGTACCTACCAACATCTTTTGTAAAGCAGCGCGACATTATTAGCACTGCAGATATAGTTTCTGCCTCGGGAAGAGTAGTCTACTCTAAATTGAGTGCGATTCGACTGTATCTTTCGTCCAGTCCATCCCTAAAGAAATGAAATGAATACCTAACTATTTAGCGGAAGCTTTAACTATAACCAAAAGCAACTTAGAGAGAGCTAATTTACTGAAAAAAGCCACGCAAAACCAGCAAGTGGCTTTTTGACTAAGGTGCGAATCATTATTCTAATCCCCTTTTCACGCAACATCTATAAAAATGTAAGAATATACGAGTGTCAGCCTCCTCGCTCGGGTGATCATGAGGCAAAATGACACAAATGAACAAACAACTTTATTCCGATTTGTCGCGTCAAAATTGCCATGAGAGAGCAGATAGATGCCACACTTTTCCTTGTACCTCCTACGGATGCAATGCCCAAAAAAAGTGTATAAGAAAGAAAGAGAGAAATTTTATTTCTTCGAGTATATGAAAATAGAACCGAATTATTCTCATTCTTGTCACAACAATCAGTTCTTCCAGTGTAGAGGCAACAGAAAAAGAAATCGACGCAACGAATGGGAGTAAAATTCTTTGTTCTGCCGCTGCTTCAGATTTGAGTCAATTGGCCCCATGTTCGCCCGAGGAGGCTGACACTAGTAACTTTTTACACTTGGAAGATTCAATGCCAAAAGGACGTAGAAGAGTGATCATATCATATGCAACCGTAGACACTGATGTATCGTACGAGTAACCTACTAGTGGTGGGGTTTTTCAGTAAATTAGCTCTCTCTGAGTTATGGATTTGCTTTCGGTTTTGGTTCAAGCTTCGATAAATAACAAGGTAGGGTATTCACGAATTGGTGGTGTCAATGAATTTGACACAATGCAGGTATCGGCCAATACACTGGCCTGCAAAACTAAGTATCGGTTTAACCGGTATGATACGGTATGTGGTTCTTTTCAGGCAAGGGGAAAAGAACGGCTTTGGACACTTGGAAATCTTTACACTAAGCCTGAAGTAAATAGGGCCTTTGAAGAACTCAAACGAAATAAGTGAGGACTCAATTCCTAATAGAAAGATTTGTATTGTTAATGTATGACCGCATTAGTTAAAGCTTTGACTGTCTGTGAAACTGCCGGCTTAGGATGGACTACCCAATTTCTTCACGTGGGTGTCGCACGAGGCGACTAAGTGATAAAGTTTTTGGCAGTGTTTTGTGGGCGAGAGATTAGCCCCCTGTCATCACCTGACACGTCATTTCATCGTGAAACCTTCAACGTGAAATGTTCAATATGGTCAAAGTGAGCCTTGCTACAACGCACTGCACGCTTAACATTGTTGTTGGTCGTTGTAGCAAAGTTTCCACCCCGTAAGGGATTATGGTCGTGAATTTATGTATGTATGTATTTCAAGAGCGAGCATAGATATTAGTTTGTAGACTGTTTCTGTAAAATTTCTATAGATTCTATAGATTCTTTATTGTACACAAAAACATAGTTATGAAAAAAATTACAATAAGTCGTGATTTACAAAGGCGAGCTTAACTCTAAAAGAGTTTTCTTCCAGCAAACCGTTGAGTGAGAGGAAAACTAATATGTTTGGGTAAAAATCAGTGAAATTTCATTGATTTTACTTGGATAATATTAGAAATATAACCAGACTTCGTTTGTATGGAGCGCGCTCCGAATTATATCCCTTTAAAATTGTTGCCGCTTCTTATTATATCCAATTAAGACTATGTCTAATTTATTTTTCTATTTAATTTTCAACAAATAATCGTTTGCTATCGAAATTATAAAGTTACATATTATGTTTACCTCCAAACCATCACTCGTAATCCGCAGTAAACGAATTATGCTGCTTTACCTCGACGCGTAAATGAATTTTTTTCTTGTAGTTGTTGTATGATAAGTGTCCAACAAGTATATGTTTTTATAAACTAGACTAAATAACCTTTATTTGCTTAATTTTGTTTACTTATATTTATCAAGATTTCCAAAGATATAGATGTTTTAAAAAAAAAATCAAGGCAATGGTTTTTACTTTTTCGTGTAAAACATTATTTTATTGTACGGAAATATGCCTATTATGCAGTAAAAATGAATTCCTCGTATCTGTTTTACTCGAAAACGATACCACACAAGCCCTAGTAGCATTAACTGATCCGTAAAATAATAATGAAAACAATGACCCAGATACGTACTTCACCCCCCTCCCCCCGCGCACAGGGGACGAATCAGACTTCCCTCCACATCTGAAAATGATCACCAAGGAACACCCTATCCATGGTAGAAATTTGATGCTTTTAACCCGAAGCGCACAATTATAGCCAAAATGTATGAAGAGAATCCTCTACTATATCGGGTGGGCTCGTTGCAGTACAATATCAGCAGTATTAGGGGCGTGTTCTCTGTTTACCTACGTTTCCATTTTCTTAATCATTATGGCTTTTTATGAAAACTCTCTATACTTGTCTTGTTTTTTAATCTCCTTTGTATTAACATTTATGTGCATGCCTTAGTTTTAATACTTTTTTTGGCAGCTTTCAACGCAAGTAGTACGGTAACAAGTTTTAATTGGTTTCACTCACAGTCACGACGTCTTGAATGAGGTTCTACTTTAAAAACTGTAACGATCAAAAAGTAATAAATTTTATAGTCCAAGTAAAGCGGGACAAACCAACGGTCCAGTCTGGCCGTTTTGATGCGTCATTTCATTACATTACGATACGAGAGCGATGGCGACGCCAACCACCGCCATATAGTAGTTTTTCGCGGAAAACGGCCACATCGTCAACCCAAACTCCCCCCAGTCCCCCCTCCTCGGTACCGTTCCCCCAGCCCGCGCTGGCGCCGCGTCACACACGCGTCTATAAAAGCCATGCGCTCCCCTCCACTTTAACTCAGACGCATGGAGTACTCCGTAGAGGTCGTTTGGCACGAGCGAGCGCTTTGCTAGGCACCTGCCGGCCACTATCTTCACGAATAATTCTAGTCACCAATCGCGCAGCTGAAGCTTCGCGTAACGCGGTCTACCGCGCGTTCCTATTAAGCAGTGATATGTGCAATAGCCTTACTACAAAATAATTGTGATACTTAATCTATTTAAATTAGTTATTAGGTAAAAGCGTCGATCTGACCGCGATACGGCTGTGAGTGAAAACTGTGAAGTTGAAATGTTGTGACTGCCCGACTGTAACTCTTTACCTGTGATCCAGCCCAGTGTGTTCAGTTACTCTTGCGTTGAAGGACCAATTGCCACCATGGTTGGAAATAACGGTACTATGATGGCGATTCGCATCGTCCACAGCAAGCTGCGCAAGCGGGAGGAGCATTCTGCCTCGGTTCACCCTGCCGAGGTGCTTCAGGCGGCCACGGTGCCTGCGTCGGAGCCCGTCGCCTTCCGCCAGCAGCCTCTGTGGCAGTTCCCACCCCCGCTGCCACCGCCTTACGTCTATCCTCACGATCAGGTTAGTACTACTTATCCGTAAGCAACTTCTCTTAGATAATCATTTTTTGTCATCATAATATTGCACACATTCTATTTCAAGAATTGAAACTAGTTCCAGCCGTTATACTTGACCCCAATGCTATTTTAATAGGCCTCCCACCATGTTTGAACTAGCATTCCAGTTAAATATCACATCGCACATCGCCTTGGCAACAAACAATGCAAATAATATGGAAAGTTGTGTCTTGGGAACGTTAAATAGTAATGCAAAAGAAATCGTGACTGGTTCGACCCACGTCCCCGCCACAAGAGAGAGAGAGTTGGTTGGTTACAGTCGTAGCTTGGTCACGATATCTAAGTGCGAAATAAATTTAAATGTCGGGACACGCTTGCGGAGTAGAAAGCTGCGCAAGGCGAACATGTTGTAACACCTCGACCTTCTTTCCTTGTGGCTATCTGAACAAAGGAGGCTAATGCAAACAGTTTACCCAGAATAAAGTTGCAATCTCACAAAACACTTTAACCTTAATAACACGCTCTGATTGCTGCTTCCCGAGGCTAATAAAACCGTCTATCGATTGTGTACCAAACGCTAAACGATGCTTATAAATTGTTTGCATGACCACACATCGAGACGCCACACCAGGAAGCGGGGAATGCTAATGTGCCTTTGAATAGCGTATTCAAGGCTTGCCTTGTTCTCGTATGGCCTCAACGTTTACTTGCAATGCTTCCTACAGTCATCTGCCGACGATCCTTCGTTATTTGAAGGAAAAAAAAGGGATTTGCTTATTGTATTTGCCAATAGTCCAGGTAGTAAAATGGTCTTTTAAAAATTGTTTACTTTCATTTTTAAAAAGAACATTTAGCTAGCTACCTGGACGACGCGAAAGATAAAAAGTTATTCGGTTGTTAGAATAGCAACGGTGTCTTTAAATAGCTCGTATTATGTAACGGCTGGAAGTTATTTAAACTCCGATGCATTTGCTGCAGATGCATTGGGAACGTTAACGGAACCACTAAATCTGGCTACAATGTTTGGGTTCAATAAACTTGGCAAACCCGCTGTAGATTTAGGTAGAAAAGCATTTCAAAGGGTCGTTGTACTAACGGTTCTTTATCCTTCTTTCCAGGACAACTTGATGCAGCCGCTTGGGAATGAACGTGCGAGCTTTCGCAGTCTCCGCAAGAACATCGGTGGTCGCTGGAAGCGACTTGTGAAAAAGAAGCCCGAACAGGAAGTTTACACTATCCCGCCCGAGCTCAAACCCCAGCTCAAGCAGATATACGTGTACTAAACCACTGTAGCAGCAACACGTTATGTTTTAGTAACAGCACAGAAGCAGGACACTTCAAAGCTGATTTTTAGAAGCAATGACATCAACCAACAAATCGGTTGTAATTGTAAACAAATTCATATCTTTACTCGAATATCAAAATTTTTTCTTGAAAAAAGTGCACGGCCTGTTGTGGCCCTTTTATCTTTGAACATATCGTTTCGACCAATTAATTCTAATGACCAATGTACTAATTAATTTTCTTTTCATTCAGCACTATGTTGTGATGTAAAGCCTAGATTTGTATTATTAAGTATTAGAACACTGATGTTTGTGAATGTGGTTCTGTTGCAGATATCTGATCGTTGTGTAAGCATGAGTGATAGTCAAATGAATTTAGTTTAATTAATTTAAAAGTAATGAATGAATTTAGGAAGATGCGGTCGCGCATACTAGTGACGAAAATCCAATAATTACGATTAAAATTATGATGCCTTGTTGAGTGTAATTTTGACTATTAGGGCATTTTGTAGTTCGATTAACTTATTCTAGACGTGATCGTGTGGGAGTTGAAGATCGATCAAATAGGTTTGTGAAGCTATATACACAAGTAGTTCGTTTATGTCAATGTGCATGTTCGATGAGATTGATATTGTAGAACATCTTATTGTTTGATGCAGTATTTTTATATCATTCATTTGTTTTGTGAGTGAGACTGAGATATGGTACAATTTTAATTATGTAACGTGACACTTGTTAAAATCAAATATTTTCGGATGTTATTGACAGTAGTTTTCTTTTTCATAGACCACAAAATAATACAAAATCATCAAAAAGTTATAATGAATGACCTAGTTGTTAAAAGTTACGTTACTTGCATGCTGGTAGTATAATTTTCAGATTTTCGCCCGGTCCTTACTGTGATATACATTAATTATAATGGAAGAATAAAGCTAATTGATTATATCATCGAGTTTTGAATGGAAATGCCTTAAAAACCTTGTCAATTATATTCATGGTAGAAAGGACCGAAGGTCGAGAATTTTGATAGCTCATATTGAGCCTGATATTTTGATGAATTAAGTTGATAGTTAATAGGTACAATTCAGCCATGATTATTATTTTTTTCGTTAAACTCTAACTGTTGCAGTAGAAAAATACCATGTTAACAAATGTAATTTAACAGCGTGAGAAGTTACTTTGTTTAGAAAATGTAATCTTTCATTAAAATAATGAAGAATAAAATAAATTCCATCATGATATTTAATTTATTGTTTCTTTTAAAACCTCCTTGATATCAACCAAGACCAACCTATGAATGAACCTATTATAAAATTAGAAATAGATGAAGTACATTACATCTAATTAGTTAAGTACATTACATCTAATTAGTCAGAAAAATATTTTTAATCTGTACGATAAAAGTTAACAGAATCAACAAAGAATAGATTGGGATCTAAGTTTTAAAAGAAATAAAACTTACAAGGGTTACTTTGCATTAGGGCTGGATTCGAATCTGTGACCTTTTCATCGTGGAGCGATGCCCTTACCGCTACATAAGCGCCATAACGCCATAATTATGTTTTTTATCTCTGTCGCTCATACTTATTGGTGTAATAGAGACAGATATAGGGAGTGATTCAGGTATAAAACCTACCTACGAAAGGGTATCCAGGCATGATTTAAAATGTTATGTTGTAGATTTATAGAATCGTAAAATTTATTAACAGTCAAACATAATTTAAATACTTTTTTACTTTTCAAAAGATCTTGCTTGACAATGGGGGTGAATGGTTTATTTAATTTAATTAATCAATAAAGAAAAAGAAGAAATAACTTATTCTGTTACAAACAGTAAGATGAGGTAGGTAGGTATTTTTTATACCTAATGTGAGAGGAGAGAGTGAGTACTGAGTATGTAAGTAAGTATAACTCGTACTCTTATTACATTCCGTAGTATAACCATACTGAATAGATACCTAATAATAGTATACTATAGAAACGAAATTCCCTCCTACAAAATGTCAAGATACGCCTACCAATCTCGTGTTGGTTTAACCATAGTTTCACTTCTATTGTGCACTATTATTATTTATTATCTATTCATATTCATATTATGGTATAACCACGGTATATCTTAGTACTTGGTAAATGTATTACGTAAACTAGGTAGATTAGAACTTTATTGGTAGGTAACGAAATCTTACCGCATTATATTACATCGTTGAATGAAGCAATGAAGGTTGTTATCTAAATATAAAATAATAAAAACAAAACGAAATGACGAGAAAATGGTATTCTAAAATTGTCAACCAGCGACATCTAGTTGAAAATCGTGAATTTAACTGCCTTATTCTACTGACTGCTTGAAAATTATGTTTAAATATTTCTTCTTAGTAGTTTTGATGTTACATCATAGATGTCGCTTTAAGTTGCATTCGTAGAAGTTGTATTATATACCTAGTTCAATAGCAATCATGTAGAGGGCGTTGTTTATTCAAAAAATATTGAAAGACTAAATCTTGACTAATAAAACTGTAAATTTTTGAAAAAAGAATTAAGTTTGTTTGTTTGTTTGGGTGTTTGTTTGTTCGAGTATCACGCAAAAACTACTGAACCGATTTTGATGAAACTTTTTTTGTTTGGTAGCGTAACATCTGACTTAAAATCTGGTATATAATTTATGCGGACGAAGTCGCGGGTAAAAGCTCGTTAAATAATAAAGTTGAGACCGTCCCACGATCTAAGTCCCGTGACAAAAAACGAGAACTAAAAATGATTTCATAAATCCCTGGACGAAAACGTAACATACAAGACAAGTCTCGTAGTAGTATACAGAAAGTATACAGAGAGACAAAACCGAAAGATGACTGTGTTGCGATAGCAGCGCCGCTCCGCGTTTGAAGGACTTCTTTCTTGGCACGGTTATTTTTATAATTATGAACATAATTTTTAGGTATAATTTTAAGGGATAAAATAAAGAAAAAATACTAGGGAAAGCTGTGGTGAGAATAAAGGTTAGTATGTTACCTAATATCATCATCATCATCATCATCATCTCAGCCGGTAGACGTCCACTGCTGGACATAGTGACATAGGTCACCCCCAAGGATTGCTACAACGACCGACCGGTCCTGCCATTGTCTTCCAATTGGTACCTACCCGGTTTCTATTATTATTAGGTACCTAATGAAACTGGAAAAAGGTAGAACTATAAAAATGGTTGTGATATCTTGACCTAAGGCTTCATTGAAAATCCAAATCCGACTAGAATATATAGACGCTAATCTAAAACGTAAATAGAAGAACAATAAGTCTGCTGCTTATCATCCTGTGCAAGTCGTAGTACTTAATTGAATAAGAGAAATAGGCAATAAGTAGTAGTATACCTATACCTATCAATTCAAAATTTTAGGTGACAGGCTGATATTCATTACTTGCTACTCCATGACATTTTTGTCAATAGTGGCTTCGATCTACGCTTTGAATATGTAGGTACACACGGCGACACATCAAGTTACCCAAAACCAAAATAAGCTGGCCGCACGACGTTATACATTACTATGCCGATGCGCGGCCAGCTTATTTTGGTTTTGGATAGCTTGATGTGTCGCCGTGTAGGTATACATCTGAGGTGTACCTAATAAGAAATGAAAATTGACAATTATTTTTAAAATTGTATTAATTTTGCATGGAATAGCTGATATTCCTTTTTGCGATTTCAGGTTTGCTCCCATACTAAAAGTTGCCAGTTATATGTGTAGAGTCTTAGTTTGAATTGATTCCAATGAGTTTGATACACAAAGGATGATCAGACCATCAATCTGAACAACATTCATGAAATGGAAATCACGAAAAAAAAGGTTGTTCCATGCAAAACTGTAATGCTGCTCAAATGTAGATATGAGAAGCTGAATTTTTTTTTGCTATTTCGATATTGGTCCCATAGTGAAAGTTGTTCAGTATGATGGTCTGATCGTCCTCTTAAAAAACCCTCAGCATTTAAAGTTGGAATGTGCTAGACTGTGGTATTAATGGCCTCGATTCGGAGTGTACCACGACCAAACTAAACTAAATGTATTCCTGTCACTTTCTAAAATAAGATTAAGAAAAGAGACAGAAAACCAACAGCTGACTTTAGTGCTGTCAAAGTGACGTTAAACGACTTAAATAAGACGGCGTACATTATGATGGCATCTTATTTTGCGCATTTAACGTCACTTTGACAGCATTAAAGTCAGCTGTTGGTTTTCTGTCTCTTTTCTTAATCTTATTTTAGAAAGTGACAGGAATACATTTAGTTTAGTTTAGTTGTGGTACACTCCGAATCGAGGCCTATATTAACCTAAGAATCTTCCGCTATCTTACATGTTATCCTTCAAGATTTTATCGAAGTTACAAAAAATGTTACACATCTAATCCATATTATTATTATGTTATCGGAACACACAATTTTGCTTCTATCAAGTGTATACTCGAACAAAGCCCGGAGGCGGTCGTCACGCGGTCTTTTGTTGTTTGAAATAAGCCTCATTGTGTATTGAGAGCTTGCTTCCCCCCCTCATTATATCTTGCTTCATTACTCTACTAAGGAGTGAGACGTGCCAATCTTTCCGTTTGGGCTAAATTAAAAGAGTTGCCTTTTTATTATTGGTTGGTGCGAAATAATGACAACGTTCGAAGTAAGTTTCAATGTCAATTTTACATACTGGGATGGAATATTTGTATCATTTCATTTATGTAGGTATATGCCTACGAATTGCCTATTCTTAGTATTCTTTTAAACTTACTTTTAAACAGATTTCACGTTCGATCGGACGTGGAATCACACGCCCTCACATATGTGACGGCAACGAGTCGGTTTTACTGCCAAGGCGCGCCAATAGATGTTTCACATCAAAAATTCGACTGATGCCACGCGGGCTGTACCTGCACGCAGAAAATTTTTAAAGCAAATCTCTTCACCATAAGTCTATCTCAATGACATGCCATTGATTCTACACAAGTCAATATTAGTTTCAAATCATTTCTTGATAAAAACCACCATTGAACCTCCACTGTTTGTCTGCACAAAAACCTGGGACTTTGCTTTTCATTATCAAATGCGGTACTATCGGTTTAAAATAACAATGTGCATGACCTCGCTCGCAAATGTGACGTCACTCAATCACACGAACTTCATCATTGTCATTCATTCAAATTATTATTTCCTTTACATAGAGTCTACATTCCTTTATCAACCTAGTAAAGTTATCCAACGGCCCTTCAAGGTCATGCACATTGTTATTTTAAACTGATAGTAGCTAGAATTTCCAGTACTGTAGCAATTTTCCTGATTATAATTTTCTGGCGTTACCGGTAGTGACAGTGTACAGATAACCTTAAGACCTCAGATCTTAGTTAATTTAATGCACTCTATAACAAATTAGGGAGTTTCCAGGGTCCGAATAGTCTTAATGAAAGCCAACCTCCTATAGAAGATGTCACAAAAGAAGAAGACGATAGCAAACTGATTAAAGGTAATACTCAACGATATTATTTGGTCTTCGCCGTCGGAGCGCAGCGAAGTATGATCTTTGCTAATATTATTCAATCGTCCGTCAAGGCAGATACTCCTGTGACGTACTGATGCAATTGTCATACGATGATACAATATATAAAAGCGGGAACAATATTAGCTAGCAGTACAAGTACCTGGAGAGCTACGGCTAATAACATATGGTTTATTATTCATTAATCGGAGCATCATGTAAGTATTAACAATCCTTTTATTATTTATACTAATTAAGAGGGTAAAATTCGTACGGCGCACCATACAGGTCCTAGTTTGAACATTAATAAGTAATCAAAGTAAAAAAAAAGGTTTTATTTAACACAATCTAAAAACCAATATAATTAAATATGATATCTTGTGTGCTTTACATTTTTCCGATTTCCGATAAAAATTAGTTTCAAAGTTATCGTGGCTCCATCAATAAAAATCTTAAATTAGTCTTAGCATTAAAACTATATTTTAAACGGAAATCTGACATATGTAAAACACTGATATTGATTTCTAGATCGTGTTAAAAAAAAATATTTTTATTTAATTGAATATATAGGACGGAACTTCGTATATAATTCGTAATAAACTTCTCAGTAATATCACAGTAACACATTAAATTGATCCCATAAAAAGACATAATTTTATTTACCAGACTACGACTACTCTCAAATTGTGAGGAAACCTCCAATCCTGAAGTAGAAATTGTGATGCTTGTGTAAAGTCTACAAATGAGGATGTAGGCCTGTAACCTGCAGTGGAACATATACTGGGTGATTTTATTACCTTTTCGCAATTTTCAGGTGGTTCAGACCATCAAACTGAACAACTTTTACTATGAAAGCAAACCTGAATTTGTAATTAAAAAACTCTGTGCTTCCTTACTAAACTGCAATACAAACTCGACTCAAATGTGTTTCAAATTAAAATAAAACCGGTCAAGTGCGAGTCGAGCTACTCGCGCACCGAGGGTTCCGTACCACACATTATTAACTAATAAAAAAAACTTTTTTGGTCCGGGACCTTTAGCGCAAGACCGACTCACACTTGGCCGGTTGTTAGTATTTGTTGTTATTCTGTAGAGTTTGCTCTATAATCACACTAAGTTTGACGCTTGTATGTATTACCGTTTTTACGATAGAGCGTGAAGAAAAAACGTTGATAAAAAAACTAGTTTCTTGTTGATCGCCTGGAGCTCCTGGGCATTAACATATCGTCCGATTTGAATTTCGGGCGGTATATTGAGTCCATGGCGAAAACCGCAGCGAAAAAACTGGGCGTCCTTTCGAAGGTCAGACGGTACTTCACTCCGGGACAGCTTCTACAACTTTATCAAGCACAAGTCCGATCGTGTATGGAGTACTGCTGCCATCTTTGGGACGGGTCTGCAATAACCGCAGGCCGCGTTGGACTCAATCGACAGGCGTGCCAGGAAGCTCATAGGTGATCCAACCTCTGTGGCGAAGCTACAAAGTCTTGAGCATCGTCGCAAGGTAGCCTGTCTATCTGTTTTTTATAGGATACATTTCGGAGAGTGTGCGACGGAATTACACGATTTAATACCTCCGTCTCCCTTTCATCTGCGGGGGACGAGACGCAGGCTGGGTTTCCACCCTTATGTCGTTGACCTACCAGCAATTCGCACGAAGAAGTTTGCTTCTTCTTTCATAGTGCGCACGGCTAAGGAGTGGAACGCACTGCCTGCGGACCTGTTCCCTGAGCAATACAACCTGGGCCTCTTCAAGGCAAGAGTGAATAGGCATCTTTCTAGGTAAGCATGCTACATCTTCGGCCTCATCATCACTCAACATCAGGTGAGATTGGGGTCAAATGTTTACCTATCGAACATAAAAAAAAAAAAAAAAAAAAAAAAAAAAGAACCCCCTTAATTTTTAATAGACGGACAGACGGACAGACGGACAGACGGACAGACGGACAGACGGACAGACGGACAGACGGACGGACGGACGGACGGACGGACGGACGGACGGACGGACGGACAGACGGACGGACGGACGGACAGACGGACGGACGGACGGACAGACGGACGGACGGACGAACAACGTAGGCTTAGTAATAGGGTCCCGTTTTCACCCTTTGGGTACGGAACCCTAAAAACTGCTTATAAATTGGTTTCATGAGAAAATTTGTTTTTTCAGTGTATCGCGGTTTGCAGCGGCAGTACTCGTGACATCAGATCCTTCAATAATGCTATTGAAAAGCATACTATGTATGGCATTGCTATTTGTCCCTTTAATTTCTGCAGCATGTTGCCCCCGGACAAATATCTACTTTAACTATCATGATCATGGGAATAAGTCTTGCTCTGATTTCGAGCGTGCTGTGCAGGCAGGGTTTCCTTATTCAAATTATGATTGTGTTGTGGATGTGTGTGGTGACGGACAACACACTGCCGGTACCTATTGCGGCATAGGGCCTTGCAATATGTTCGGTTGTTATTGCGGAGGTGGGTGTTTTGCGGGAGACGCAGTAAAAAATTTCAAAAAAAAATATGAAGACAAAGTCTATAATGTTTGGTAAAGATTGGTATTCTTTACATGGAAGAATAAAAAAAAAATTACAGTACCTACCTCACCATCGACATACAGAGTTAAACAAACACCCTAGTTACGAGTAATATTTAAAGGGGTGGTTCAGACAATCAAACTGAACAACTTTCACTGTAAAAAAACATCTGGTATACGGGGTTAAATTGATATCATTGGCATCCTTTTAAACTAAGGGACTACCCAAAAAAAATCTGCTGTTTCATACAGTTGAGTCAAGTAAAAATTTCAGTTTTGTTTGGTTAGTAAGCAGATTTTTTTTTTTACAAGTATGTAGGTACCTATGGCTTGCTTCCATAGTCAAAGTTTTTCAGTTCAGTTTGACTTTCAGTTTAAAAGGATGTCAATAGAATAGAATAGAAAAACTTTATTTCGACCAACTGAGATCATAATTTGTTAGTTTGTAGTTTATACCCACAACACATTACTACATTATAATTATAACTGTTTGTTAGTCAGCACGTGAACCATACAGCAATGGTTCACGTACTGACAATCAAACCTACTGGCAAACATGGTCAAGATGCTGTTGGCTAATGATATCAATTTCTCTCAGTAGATAATTTTTCAGTGTAGTCGTCAATATTGTGGAAGCAGTCAATCTCTGACGATCGTAAAGTATGAACTTGATACATTCAATTAAGTATGCTATTACGTATACATATACAATTAAGGTATTACAAAAATGCAAATAAACATTTAATGGTTTAGACCACCAAACTGAACAACTTACACTATGGGACCAATATCAAAATAGCAAATAAAAAATACTGATGTTGCACTAAACTACAAATCTACTAGAGCTAAAATTGATGGGACATCAGATTTTTTCGCAATTTCGATGCTAATCCCATAGTGAAAGTTGTTCAGTTTGATGTTCTAATCTAAACAAACCCTTAAAAGATTTAAATTAAAATTTTTACTTTTGTAACACTCTGTATTAGGTACTATTTTGATCCTTAGATTTGTGCCAATAGTAGGTACTTACAACTTGTTGCGGCCGGATGTGTCAAATTTATGATTGCTCATCCTGGCAAAGATTGTTCTCATAACACCGCTGTATACCCAAACCGGGCACTGAACTGATGTTTTTCTAGTCCGTAACTGCTATGGCTCCATACAACGTGTTAATAAATTAGCGCAAAACCTCATACACCCCAACTGATTTATAACAAAATAATTAGATTGAAACAATAATTTCATTATTTTGATAGTTAAATTTTAAAGTTATTCGCATTTTAAGTTTTGAGGCAAAAATGATTTGTTATCATTTCAGCACTGAAAGAAAGCGCTAACGTACTCATGGATACATTTTTATAATCTTGTTTTGGTAGTAAGTAGGGTGGGTGTGCCCATGCGGTGGGTTGACATCGGTTTCAGAAAATTTGAAATTTTGCAAAAAAAAAATCAGTATTTTGAAAAAAATTACCTATGTTGAAACCAAGATAATTCGGTTCTGCTCTCGATTCTAAACAAAAGCTACTTTCTAGTTTTGCGTTAATTCATTAACACATTGTATAGGGTGTAACAAAACACCCTAGTAATACTTAAGGGGGTGCTTCAGACCATCAAACTGAACAACTTTCACTATGGAGCCAACATCGAAATAGCGAAAAAAAATCCGCTCTTTCATACAAAACTGCAGTACTGTCTCGACTCACATGTGTAAGGGACTGCAGATTTTTTTTATTTTTTCTCGACGTTGGCTCCATTGTGAAAGTTGTTCAGATTGATGATCTGAAGCACCCTCTTAAGTATTACTAGGGTGTTTTGTTACACCCTGTATATTTTCAATACCAACAAACAACAAAACAACAAACAAACAACAAAACAACAAAAAAACAAAACAACAACAACAACTAAACAATTAAATTCAATGAAATTTTACTATGCTTGTCTGTTGTACACTAGTCTCTATGCTTGTATGTTGTCAGATTTTCGTTAAAATATACAGTTTCAATGCTGGGATTAATTTAAGATTTGTCTGGAAATCTTTGAGGCACTGTAACTTTAAAACTATACATTTTATCGAAAATCGGACAATATGCAGGCATAGAGATTAGTTTCTAGATTGTTTCTGAAAAATGTAATTGTTTTCAATTGATTAGTATTGAAAATATAAGCAGACTTCGCTTGTATGGAGCGCGCTCCGAATTATTTATCCTATTAATTTAATGCGGTGATGGAGAAATCCCACCGAAACCTATTGCTGTAATATATTCGGTTGCAATTGCGATGGTGGGTGTATAGGGAGAGACCCCGTCTAGAATTTGAATAGGTGTCTTACTAATACACCCTCCATCAGAAGGGATGATAGTCAATATAAGTTATATTGTTAAAATTAAGTTTTAATTTAAGATGAAAATTGTATCAAATAACTATTTGTTTTATTTTAAAAGATTTTTTCATACTTAGAAAAAAAGACGGACGGAATCTCATCTAATCAAAAGTGAAGCACCCATTTATATGAGTGTGCGTGCTGTCGCCCTGTCGCGCGGTACATACCTAATGGCGGCTGGTTGTCGGAACTGTTGTGCTTAGAACTCGTGCGTCTGTGTGAGTGTAGGTCCCATGTAGAACAAACGAAATTGTAGGACCTTGCATGCTTTACTTTACTCTTTTTAGAGTGACATTACGTCCGTCTTTTTTTCAGGTCCGTGTACTTAGCCATAAGTTAAATGAAGAAAAACATTTTTTTCTTTTTAGTATAACTTAATTAAAAATTACCGAACTATTTGGCACTATTTTTTAAAATTTATACAGCGAGATAATAAGTTTAATATAAATTTTACCTTTACACCTATTGAAGTATAATAATATTTTAAGGTAAAGCACTGTAAAGATCATATCACTGGGACTAATTCATGTGATAACTCACTGGGAAAACCGTAGTGACCATTTGATAAACAACATAGATAATTATTGATATCTTTAGCATGCTCTAGAGCGCGCGCATCTGCCAGCGCTTTTGACACCGATATAATATCTAGGATAATATAAACTGCATTTCACAAACGCTAGGCTATTTATTTATTATTTCGTTGTAAGGGCTTGGTCAATGAGCAATAGCTACCTTGACCTGCGCCCGCGGCATTACGGCGCGATAAAGCGCTATCGCGTGTCCTAGCTCTCTTTTTGCGCGCGCGCTAACGAACGAGCTAGCAGGCGCGATAAAACGTTTATCGAGGCGTCAGGCCGCGGGCGCACAGGACAGATTTATTGTAAACTGTCACCCTCGACCTAAAGGTCATTTCTGGTCCACGGACTTAATGAACAGTGTTAAGCTTTTGGAGGGGAGGTACCTAATGTTAGTAGGTGTTATTACGTACCCACCTAGTTGGCAACTCCTACTGTGAATGAGCACTTCGTAATCGCAGAGAAAGTGTATGGGCGTTTTCTCTGCTTGACAGCAGAATCTGCAAGAGGTTGAATCTAAAAAAACATTTTCATGTAAAAATATTTTACATGAAAATAATTTTTTTATGAAATTTTTATTTACACAAAAATTTTTAGGGATCCCGTACCCAAAGGGTAAAAACGGGACCCTATTACAAAGCCTACGTTGTCCGTCCGTCCGTTAGTCCGACCTATTTAGTGCTATAACTTTTGAACCGAAAGAGCTAGATAGTTGAAATTTTCACAAAATGTGCGTTGTTACGGCGGATTTGCTAACAAATAATAAAAATGTCTAAAAGTTAAAAATTAAGGGCGGTTCTCAACAAGAAACTAGTTTTTATCAACGTTTTTTCTTCTCGCTCTATGGTAAAAACGGTAAATACATACAAACGTCAAACTTTGTGTAATATAGAGAAAACTTTACAGTATAACAACAAATAATAAAAACCGGTCAAGTGTGAGTCGGTCTCTCGATAAAAGTCCCGGAGTCAAACAAAATTTGTTTACGTTAATATGTTGTAGTGGTGTGGTACGGAACCCTCGGCCTCGGTGCGCGAGTAGCCCGACTCGCACTTGACCGATTTTTATTAATTATTTATTCACCACGATGGCAAGTCAAACTTATAATGATGTGGCATGCTATCGACTCGACAGAAGAAGAAGCAATATTCGTATCAAGTCTTTATCTTTACAGTTTTTCTGAATAATGGTGACGATTTTTTTAAGGGTATGATCAGACTATCAAAATGAACAATTTTGTTTATGGGACCAACATCAAAATAGCAAAAAACAAATCAGCTGTCTGTCCCATACGTTTGGGTCGAGCAGGTTTGCAGTTTTATTGTAGGGAACTTTTTTTTTGCGATTTTGATGTCGATTCTATAGAATAGAGACCGGAGCTCAGTCTGTAGTGAACCTGCCTGGTGTACCGAGGGTCGCGGGTTCGAATCCCGTAAGGGACAAATATTTGTATGATGAATATGAACCCGAGTCATGGATGTTATACAGGATGAAATTGATATCATTAGCATCCTTTTAAACTAAGAGTCTACCCATCAAACTGAACAATTTTGTCTATGGGAGCAAACCGATCGGAACAACTAAAAAATCAGCTGTCCCATACTAAACTGCAATACCTACGCGACACAAATGTATGGAACAGCTGATTTTTTGTTGCTCCGATCGGTTTACTGCCATAGAAAAAGTTGTTCAGTTTGATAATGATATCAATTTCACCCTGTATATCGTTGTCGTCATAATACAAGTCCAGGCTAGATTCTGGAGTGCGATTTTTGAATCTCATTAGCTGAGTTCAGCAGTTGAAAATGTCAAAATTACTATGGAGATACGCATCTTTCTACTGCTGATTTAACTTTCAAAAATCGCACTCCTGTAGTATGATTTTTTAATGTCAAATCAGCAGTAGAAATATCCACGTCTCCATAGTGATATTGACATTTTAAACTGCTGAGTTCAAACGTATGAGATTCAAAAATCGCACTCCTGGTACTTTAAATGGGACTAGATACCTAATTTGTGCGACAATGTCCAAGACATAAAAAAACTAATCACCCCCTTAAAAAACCGCCAGCACATTAAGAAGGACCCTGTATATGAATTTACCTAAATAAGTTAAGCGTCGTTACCAAATACACAAAAGTTGCACACAAACACAAAGTAAACAAAAAATCAGAAATGGTAACACTGATCATCGAGTAGTAGGGTAACGGTCGTTTTTTTTAGGAATCGTCATAAGTTACAGTCACAAGTTTCACAGGAAGTATCTAGCTTGCATTCAATCTTCGCGGCTAGACGGAGCGTATAATAACTTCGGTCATCTCTTCGTTCGTACATTGTACTTTATACTTTTGATTGTTCCTTCGAAAATGTTTCCGGATTTTTATAATTCCAATCTGAATTATAATCTTTTGGAATTAGAAAAATCTGGATTATCTTTTCTCATACTAAACTGCAAGTTCACTACAGCTTGACAGCGAATTTTTTTTTCGACGTTGTCTTCATTATTGTGAAAGTTGATCAGTTTGATGGTTTAGCAAACCAAACCACACTAAAAAAATGAGAGCCAAATAAGAAGTATTTTCTCTTAATTAGCACCAAAATAATTGGAATGACGTTATTATTGTTTAATAAATAAACAAAAGATGGTAGTTGTAACAAGCCGAATTCGTTTAACAAATTTCTCTTAGTCAGAGAAGTCATGATGTTGATAGGCTCATATGGATTCATGATGTATGATTATCATAAACAAGATTTTGGTTGAAGTAAACAAATTGTTTTTTCAGTGCACCATTTTAAATATTACTATTATAATGGTGATTTTGTAAACCATATTTCCTTTTCTGGGGTGGATCAAAACATCAGCTGGTTCATTATATTTAAGTCAAGTAGGCAAACATGCAGTTTATTATGGAACAGCACATTTTTTTTTTGCTATTTCAGGTAATTTGTAGTAACAGTTATTTAGTTTGATGGTCTGGACCACACCTGAAAATTTTGAAAAAGTTAACAAAATCACCTTCTTAATACTAATAATTATGCTAAGTATTTTAAGGAGATGATTAGACCATCAAACTGAACAACTTTATGTAATGGGCCCAAAATATTTCATTAAATTTTAATCATAAATCCATATAATTTTTGGAAAACAGCAAAACCCAGAAAGAAATAAATTAAATGATATATATACCTATACCCACGGACAAAGAATTAGGTAAAACCGTTTCAATTAACAGAATATTTTACGACAATTTGATTAGCATTCTTTGAAAACGGGGCTACAATACAGTGTACACAGTCATGAATAAATATGAACAAAGCGGTCAGACAGAACAAACAGTTAAAAGTGGAAGTCGGAATAAAAAGAAATTTGTTAAGAATACGGCAAAAGCGACGCGGCCTAATTTCTTTTAACAAATTGCTCTAATCCATTTACCAAACTGCTAAATTGGGGCAGGGCAGGCGACAATCAGGGAATATAAAAACGTGTTCCCATAATAGCGTTATATCTTTGCTCGCTAAATTGGATATGTAACTTTAGGTCTATTTTGAGGTCACGCTGATTGGAGATTAGTAGCTCTTAGTGTCCAAATACAGGGTTTAAAATTTATTCAATGAGGTTCTTTAGACTATAAAGCTCAACAACATTGACTATAGAACCAAAATTGAAATCTCAAAAAAAAGAGCTGTTCCATAGAAAATATCAATAGCCTCTCAACTTTGTAAAATATCCTTAAAATCTAAACTAGCGAAAAGAACTATTCTTGAATCACTTTAACTTGATAGTACCTAATTAAATACAAATTGTAAACAATCGCTGTTAGTAGGTGTCTGGATATACAACGTGTTAATGAATTAACGCAAAACTAGAAAGTAGTTTGTTTAGAATCGAGAGCAGAATCGAATTATCATGGTTTCAACATAGGTAATTTTTTTCAAAATGTTAAATAATTTGTTCGCAAAATTTAAAATTTTCTGAACCCGATGTCAACCCACCGCACGGGCACACTCACCCTACTTACTACCAAAACAAGATTATTAAAATGTATACATGAGTACGTTAGCGCTTTCTTTTAGTGCTGAAATGATAGCAAATCATTTTTGCCTCGAAACTTAAAATGCGAATAACTTTAAATTTTAACTATCAAAATAATGAAATTATTGTTTCAATCTAATTATTTTGTTATAAATCAGTTGGGGTGTATGAGGTTTTGCGCTAATTCATTAACACGTTGTATATATGTGATATCACAAACTTACTGTTATGGGTTTGTGATATTATCTATATACTTTATCATAATACTTTAACTTATATTAACCATATTGTATGGGTAAAATTAAGGACTAATTTTTTAAAGTTGAGTGTAATATCTTTCGCCAACACACTGTTCTGCACTTTGGCGAAATGTAATGTAATTTGTAACGTTTGTAATTCTGAAAATTTTAAATAAATGAAAAAAATATATATATATATTATGTATGAAACAGCAGATTTTTTTACAATTTCTAATTAGGTCCCTAAGTAAAAGTTGTTCAGTTCGATGGTCTGAAGCACCCCTAAAAGTATACCAGTAGGTTTTTTTACCGTTCCGAAACATTCAGGGTGGTTCAGACCATCAAACTGAACAACCTTAATTATGGGAGCAAAACTGAAAGCGCAATAAAAAAATCTGCTATTCCATACTAAACTGCAATGCCTACTCGAGTCAAATGCACGAGCTGGCTGATTGAATTTTTGTGAATTCAGGTTTTCTTCTATAGTAAAAGTGCAGCCCAAGACTTCATGCAATCAATAAGTAAGTTACGGCCTGCAGGATCCCACTGCAGGACAAATGAGGGTGATAGGGAGTGGGACATACTCCACCACGCGGGCCCAATGCGGATCGGTCATCTTCGGATGGAATTAGCCGGGACCAATTTCTTAACGTGCCTTGCAAGTATGCTTGCAAGAATGCTTGCCTTAAGAATGGAGACGATCGAGATGAAATTCCACTAAACGGTCACCCATCCAAAGACTGACTGGACTTGACGTTGCCTAATTTTGGTGATCGCTTCCAATACCCAATAATAATCGAGGAAAATTTATACACGTGAATAATTAAAACAGATGTCCCAACTAATACTAAAGTATCAGTACCATTTAACCCAAACTATCCAGTTCATTATACCCATTCCATTAAATATGTAAAATTATTCCAAAGCCAGCATCAAAGTCGCGGGTAAACCCACCCAGGTGTTGAAATTAAAAGCATAAATCCGCTCTAAACACTCAAGTTTGGAGTATAATTACTGTAGCTATTTCTAATTCATAGGGCGCTGGGGTCACTGGACCATTAAGGTCCTCTATGCCACATAATGAGTGGAAGTAAGTGGTTAAATACACGGATGTAGTGGTGCTAAATGAGAGAAGACAAATTGGAGAAGGAAATTAGAGAATGGTTTGGCCTGAAATAAGATGTAGTCACAAGGATTGGAAAAAGGTACGTTAAAGTGCATATGGAAATAATGAGTGAAAGTAGAATGGAAGATATGAAAAGAGTCACCTAGGGCCCTAGTCAATAATCGTGACCATAGACAATTGACAATGACAATTCAGAGTACATTACGTTCAGGCTTATATATTTAGTTGGTAAGCCTTAATAAATAAATGTAAATGTAAATGTACATTTCTGAGAATGCTAGGGCACGTGAAGCACTGCAAGTTTAGCGTCATTAGTAACCAGCAATGTACTCTGAATTGTCATTGTCAATTATCGCGTTTATTAAACAGGGCCCTGGACGGACTTTTTGTGATGACCAACAGATGCGTACACAGATTACCCCCAATAGATACCGCATACAGGGCCGCCGACGCTCGCCACACATCTATGGTTTTTCACTGATATAAGCAACGCGAGTGAGCAAGATAGAAGTAGTACGACCTTGAAATGGCCAATCACGTTGCACCGTTTCGTGCCCCGCTACCCGCACCTACCGCCAAAAATGGTGACTTCGGGCGTGAACAAAATGTTCATTATGCGGTATCTATTGGGGGTAATCTGTGGATGCGTATTAGGGTCAATTCACATTAGAAGAGCATCAGCGGTCAGCGGCCCGGGGGAACATCTTCTACAGCAATCTTATCACTTGTGAATAAAGTTCAAATTTATTTGCACGTCCTCGACGCCACGAGCAGTCGCGCCGCTTTGACCGTTCTATCGCTTCAAATAGAACTTTAATCACTAATGATAAGATTGCTGTAGAATATGCTCCTCCGGCCGCTGCTGCTCTTCTGATCTGGATTGACCCTTAAAGACCCTTCTTTAACTTGGCCCTCCAAGTAAAATGTACCCAGAACCGACGAGCTTGTATGAAAGAGTGGTGATGAAAGAGGATGCGTGTCAAAACCATAGCTTGCGGCGATATGTTGTCGCTTAGAGATTAAAAAAATATTTTCATCTACGAAAAAAATAGCATTGCAAGAAATGGTATTTCTTTTATGTTTTTCATCGTTACACCTCACAGGTTTAACCTTTAAGATAAAGCAATAGAGGTAAAGTAGGGTACACATTTAAGATCTTAATGAAGTAACTTTAGTATGTCGTGAACTTGTGACCTTTGGACTATACTTGATAAAGTTTTCCTAAACAACTGCGTGGGATGATCTGAAGCTTAATCCTTATTGAAGATAAAAGTAAACATTGGTTTATGTAAAAGGTCAAAATATACTGGTTATAAAAACAATTCTTAGGTAATAATAATACGATTTTTTATAAGATTTTGAGATGCTTGCCACAGATGGCGCACCCACAAGCAGAGTAAGTTATAGCAGCGAAGCCAACAGAGTACGCTACCTGTCGCACCCGCAAATTGTAAACTTGCAACGTCACACTTGTAACCCATAGCGGAGTGCTACACATAAGGTTCATAATCGTATGCAAAACATAAAAATCACATGCGATTATAAGCTCTAACAAAATTAGCTGAAACTATTTTAAGGTGCTCAGGCCATAAAACTGAACAACTTTCTCCATGGAACCAATATCGAAATCGCGAAAAAATTACGTACATTTGAGTCTAATTTGTTTGAGTTTGCAGTTTTGTATTGGACAACATTTTTTTTTTCCTTCAAAGAAGTTGTTCAGTTTTATTGTCTGAGTATACTTACCCTTAAAATAGTTCCAGCTAATTTTGTTAGACCTTATATATACAAGGTCCAACTAACAATCATTGGACCATAGCCGGTCCCCAGGCTTCACACCCAGCCTCGCCGAAGATTTTCACTTTTCAAAAAAATAAATAAATGTGTCTGTAGATTTTTTGAAATATTTTATTCATGTAATTCAACATTTTCTTTTAAAATAATATCATACAATACTGAACCTACAGCATTTTGACAAAAGATGTTTGACTCTACCACCGCCTCACACCTCTTCCGTGTTCTATTATAGAGAAGATGTAGAAACTCTCCTACACACATCTTTTAAACAAGACAAAATTAACTAACACTTCTTTCAATGCATATTTCTATGAACGTGCTACAATTGTCGTTTAAATGAGCAAAGGAATTTCAGAGGGATGTTTAGCAAGAATTAAATAGGTTTAAGTGAGTAGGATAGCGCAAATTGAACGTGACCACCATATCAGGGGAGGAATGAAGAATATGTCTGGTAATGAAAACCAGGCTACATACATACTTACATACCTACATACATAAACTCACGACCATAATCCCTAAAACCACCCTCTTAGGTGGGAAAGAGATTGTAGAGAGGAAAGTTACTACAGGTACAATGCTATTTGCTATGAATTTAGGATTAAGCACAAGTAAGGAATTTTTTGTTGTGCATTTCAATATAAACAGTAGCTCAGTCGGTAGTGAAACTGCCTGCTGTGCCGACGGTCATGGGTTCGTATCCCGCAAGGGGCAAATATTTGTACTTGAGTCTGGATGTGTGTATTTATATAATTACTAGCTGTTGCCCGCGCCTTCGTCTGCGTGGACATGTGATTTTGTCTCATGTTTCGTCTAAGGGTCATAAAGGTCATGGTCAGAACCAAGTCTAGGAATCCTGGCATGTAACATTTAAATGACCAGTAAGGAATGGGCTGATAAATACAAAGGTAAGAATGCTCTGGCCTCTCAGGTCTGCAGCATTGCAGGAAATTCATCAACAATATAAGACCACGAATCCCACAGTTCATACTGAACAACAGCAGGAGCAAAGCTCGTGCTATCGTCGGAGCCCTCACCGGGTACTACGCCTCACAGGCACGATAAAGCTCACTCTAGATCCCAGTTACCGAGCGTGTGGAGAGGAAGAGGAAACCATGGAACATTTGTACTGTGTGACTGCGATATCTTGGTGGCTAAACGTATGTCTCCTGAGAGATGGTTATTCAAAACCGGGAGATTACAGGTTTCTTCCCCTGAACGCTATTGCCTCCCTCATTTTCCACGTTTTTCCATGGTCAAGAAAATAAATATTATGTAGGGGTCAACAAAAAATATGCCATTGGATCGACGTGTTGCTGGCTTGCCAGCCCCCATAATAGATTAAGAATAGGTCATGAACTTAAGCCGAATCAAAATCAGAAAGTACCTACATAAGTAAGTATGTAGTATCAGAAAAAAGTCATTCACTGATCCATCACTTGAATTGTTCTACTGTTCGTGCTCCTGCTAGCTAGGTTTTAGAATTAATAATTGTTGCACGATTATAATAGTACTCTGTGGATGCACACTTGCTTTAAAAATACGCCTAACGACATCTATTAAGATGAAAACGATACTACAATTAAATTAAATTTGAACACTAACAAGGTTAAAAGAAACATGATTTTTAGTATTTGACGACCCGGTTGGTGCAATGGTTACCACGCCGGAATGCCAAACCAGGGTCTTGGGTTCGAATCCCGGTTCGGTTATGGATGTTTGTGCCGTTGTTGTATGGTTTCTATAATAAAAAGCATATATAGTGCTTGCTTCAGATCATTACAATGTATGTGCCTGTGAGCATTATTTATTTAATTATTTTTCAATTCACCCGGTAAGTAACTTTACAGTCAAATCTGTAACACCGAATTTCTGAGACGTCATGTTAAGTCCAAGTATGGTCGAAAATGTATGAACTATGAACTTTGAGATTATTTATTTTTTATTTTTTATTTTGTTTATTGATTTCCCAGATAAGGAAGTTAATCAACTATTAAGCTCCTGCTAGCTAGGTTTTGGAATTAATAATTGTTGCACACTTGCTTTAAAAATACGCCTCACGCCATATATTAAGATGAAAACGATACTACAATAACTTAAGAAAAGGTTAAAAGAAATAATATTTTTAATATTTGACGTCCCGTTTGGTGTAATGGTTACCACGCCAGACTGCCAAACCAGGGTCCTGGGTTCGAATCCCGGTTCAGTCATGGTCGTTATTATGTTTTTGCCGTTGTAGTATTGTTTCCAGAATAAAAAATCAAGTTAAAATTAGAAAAAAGCCAAAGAAAACGTACTGCCCTAATATTGGATCTGATCTTATCTCAGGATAAAGTCAGCAAACCGCTTCTGGCAAATTAGCTGAAAAATTGATAAAGTTGTTATAAAAAAATCTCAATCAATAATCGAACTTCCACCTCTTGCTACGCTACACAGCTGTTGTGAGAAGTATTGAAAATTGCAACCACTATTTACTACTGGAATCTACCCAAATACTTCTGTCAGCGTCAAGTTGGCGCTAGTGAGCGTGATAAAACGGATAAACCATTGTAAATGATCCTAGAAATGATCCCACAGAGTCCCACAGTAACCCATTGCTAGGATAAAAAGTATCCTATGTGTTAATTCAGAACATATTCTATCTGCATGCCTAATTTCATCCAAATCCGTTCATCCGTTTAGGCGTGATTGAACCACAAACATCCAAACATCGTCACAAACTTTCACATTGATAATATTATAGTGAGAAGTGAGATTAGTGAGATGAGACATTAGTGTTGTTTGACTACCTATTGTAAAAAAAGTTAAGAAAAAAAAAATTCATCTTGACCAAGAATCGAACCTTCACCTCATGCGTGAAAATCTAACCATTTACCGAATGCGCTACTCACGGCTTCTATGAAAAGCGATGAAAAAAGGGACTACTATTTACCACTACAATCTACCTAAATACATCTGTCAGCACAAGTCAGCGTGGTAAATCATTGTAAATTATCCCCATTTTCCCCACAGGAACCCACTACTGGGATAAAAAGTATCCTATATGTTAATCCAGAACACATTCTATCTGTGTGCCAAATTTCATCCAAATCCGTTCAGCCTTTTATGCGTGATTGCGCCACAAACATACAACCTTACAAACATCGTCACAAACTTTCGCATTTATAATATTAGTGAGATGTATTTTATATCGTGGTCTAGTCATCATAATCCAAGAAATCAAGTCCAAGCTAGGTTCTGTTAGGTACTTTAAATGTTACTATATTTTTATGATAATTATTCAATAATACAGTGTCTTCTTATAATCAATTTCAATTATTTATTTTCATAATATATGACACACACCACGATACACTTAAATTACAATAATTTCTAATTTGTTTCATAACCGCACTCACATAATTATACCTATATGGTAAGTAATTAAGTTCAACTATATTAACTCTCGTTGTATAGGATTTGCAGTGCTGATGATTGGGTGTCCTTTTCGAAAATGCATCAAAGAAAATTACCTTAATTTTTAGAAGACGTAATAATTATAGTTTTTAACTAAACTGGAATTATACCACAATTATACCAACTCTTTTCTTATCTGAATAACTTTCAAAAGTGACATTTTTCAAGTATTCGCACTCGAAATGGCGGTTTATATGAGTCTTATCGACTTTCTTAGACCATTCAAGTTGTAAAAAGTTTAGCCCCTTTCCTGAAACATTCGTTCTTTTACCAGTTTACAATGCAGTTAAAATCATAATCAATCCCTTTACAACTTCTTTATGTATATCGATTTAAGGTGCATGTTCCTTGAAAATGTTATTTCTATAAAGGAAAATTACCATTGTTGGAAGAACTTCGCTTCGTATCTTGTCATAACATTTTACTATCATCACATATACATATGTTACTTAAGTATTAGGATGTTCTCCGGAAATTGACTTTACTGTAATCTGTTACCAACATTGTGATATTGCAGCTTGTGACTTGCTATGGGAGTTTTTTTTGTTTAGTGTAGCCTAGTGAGTTTTTTTTTTTATTTAATTCACTTATAGTTATTACGAAACACTTAGCCTGGCTTTCACCAACAAATTTAGTTACCGTCTTTCTAGACCATTCAAATCTAGACTAATAAACTTTTCTGTCACTTTTTGCGAAGGAGGAGGGAGCATGATACATGCCACTTTTGATTTTATTCCGTTACTTTAGAGTCTAATTTTGAATGTCAAAAATCGTGACAAATAGTCTCGTGTAAACCCTAAACAAGACTTTTTGTTCCGCAATTATAGGCGTTTAGGGATAAGGTATAAAATGGTATGCACATGCACATGTACATGATCATAATTTTGATCTTGTACCTTGGCAGAGGGGAATGCTAACGTAAGGCAGGTCCCTAGTTAAATAGTGTAAGCTCACACTGCTCACGCTCATAATGATGCCAGTGATGGCATCTAAATACTTTTCTGGTGCAAGCCATCGTAACTATCTATCCTTTGGGAACCATTTTTATTTCCTGGGGTTAAAAAAATATCCATAAAAGTGGAAATATTTCAAAATGTATTTTATAGCTGCTGCGTGATGCTACAAACTGACATAAAGAGAAATTTACATAGGTATTTTTATAAGCACACGCTAACACTAAATTCAAATAAAGACTATAGAAAGCTCCAAACATTTCTTCAAAATCCATAATAGTTCCAACAAACTTCTAACTACTAACAATCAAAAATCCCTTCTACATCACAGATGCGCCAATCTTCTTAGCAAACGAAGCGCGAAAAATAATATACCATCCTATATGGAGTTATCTCTGATGTTTAACAAAAGGATATCATTCCGATCGACTTGTTAATATCAAAGGGAGAGTATTAACAGGGGCTGCATTCAGCATGTACGAGTATATGGAATAACATTTTAAAATAGTGACAAATTGAAATGAATACGAAGGCATTTTCTTCCTCAAAAGCATCAGATAAGTTTGGATTCTGGAGTTTACACTGAAATGTAAAAAATATATACGGTTGAATTGAAAAACCTCCTCCTTTTTTTAAGTCGGATAAAAATTAAGAGAAAAACACAGCCCCCCCCCCCCCTCCCTCGATTGTGTGCTAACTAAATCTTCATCGTGATAGGACCACGTATGAAGCTCAACTTTTTACACATTCAGTAGGTATCGTGCCAATCATTTGACAAGCCGTTTGACAGATCGCTCAGACATCTCAGCTGTCAAATAGCAACAAATAAGTTAAGTTGAGCTAAAACACAGTTGAATAGGAACTGGATCGCAATGTGCATAAAACTAAAATTGAATAAGGATTGAACTTTGATTTTTTAAACAAGCACGATCCGGGTCCAATTTGAAGAATTATTCATTCTAATAGAAGAAACAAGAATATAGCTCCAATGATTATTATCTTCTAGGGATATAAAAATATTATGTAAAACATCACAATATCATCGTCATGTAACAACACAAGCATTTAAAAAAGAGTTTCCCCGGAGGGGAATATCCTCTATACAAATATTTTAACTGAAATCTGATAAACATTAAACACAGATATTAGATTCCAGTTCGTATTTAAAAAAATATATTTAATTTAATTGGTTAATATTCAAAATTGGATCAAACATCGCTTGTATGCAGCGCGCTCTGGAGAAACTCCTCTTGATTTTTCTTGTATTGACTACAAATTTGTTATGACGCATAAGAAAATTCAAATTAGAACTAGTGAACATTACTAATGTACGAGTATACAGGGTCCTTTTTAATATGCTGACACTTTTTTAAGGGGATGATCAGACCGTCAAACTGAACAACTTTCTCCATTACACCAACATCGAAATCGCAAAACAAAAATCAGCTGTCATGGATATAATTATTATACCTACAGAGAACTGCAAACCAATTCGAGCCAAATGTATTAATTTTTTTTCGCGATTTCCATGTTGCTCCCATAGAGAAAGATGTTCAGTTCGATGGTCTGATCATCTCCTTAAAAAAGTGTCAGCATATAAAGAAGGACCCTGTACTTCTTCTTCTTCTTATCGTGTGGGCAGAGCCCTGGTGTCAGAGTTTTTTCAGACCCTGTACTGTATAGTAATATTAAAAGTTCGGGAAATCCGAAAAATACAATTAAACATAACAATTCTCGTAAAAATTGTAAAATAAGAAACCTATTTTTCAAAAATCGGCACACCAACATTTAAATCAAATGACAGTTAAGGTACCACTGTTAGTACTATAATATAAGAAAATTGTAAAGCAGTCTGTGAGGCAGAAAACTCCAGTACAGACTGCTGATCTACTTACTCTGTAAATGCATGTGTTTTGGAAAATAAATGTTTTATGTTATGTTATGTTTTTTAAAAGATATTATTTACCAGTTGTGCTTAAATCTAAATACACACATTTCTAATATTAGAAGATATTAAGGTCGCAGAGTAGGCTATTTTTAGAACTAATTCCACCAGCTTCTAGACCAGTGGAATATTTTATCATGTTTCGAATTTCAATATTACCTGAATAAATATGAAATAATGTTGTAAAGCAACATTACCTAGTATACTATTGTATCCTCCTGCGTACATTTGTACTTTTCATAGGACATAAGAAATAATAAAATCTATTGATGGTGTTTTGGTTGGCGACTAAAACACTAACAATAGATTTTATTATTTCTTATGTCCTACGAGAAGTACAGGATGTACACAGGAGGATATACCTTACCAATATCAGCATAAGAATATTATGCTCACGGCTGTAATAGTTCCCGAGGGGGTGGATACCCACCCCAAAAAAACAAAAAAACATGTGAAGGTATACACAGGTTCCGTACTAAAATTTGCAAAACGGAACACTTATGGAATCAGTTCGGTGTCTGTCCGTCCGTCCGTCCGTCCTTCCGACTGTCACAGGCATTTTTCTCAGAGAACGTAAGACATAGGAAGCTGAAACTGGGTATAGATATAGCAATTGCTGGTCCAATATCATAAATGAAGTAGAAAAAGATTAATTTTTATATTGGGGGGCAATTTGGGGAGTAAGAAAGGGTAAATAAAAAAAAAAATTCTGCCCTATGCTGTGGGGTATCAATTGAAAGCTTATGAAAATACGAGTCTAAAAATATACTTTTCAAATATTTTATGAAAACTTTGTTTAACAAAATTTTCAATTAAATCCGAGAAATTGCTGTCCCCACCTCCATTTCAAAAAATATAGCCGTATACGATCTGAAAAAATCATGAACATCAGAAATAACGTGTAGATGGCGGGAAAATTATCAGGGTGGCTCTAGCTCGGATAGTTTTTTTCTATATCCAAAAAACGAACACCAGTGAGACCAGTGTAAAATGATCTTCAGTTACTATGTGACCACATACTAAGTAAGTGTCAATTTATAGTGGATGGTATCAATGACCCATGTTAAACAACTGGTAGTACGGAACACTAATTGCCCGAGTCCCGACTCGTACTTGGCCGGTTTTTTTTTGAAAACAATTCGGAACTCTGTATGTGAATACCAAAAATTGGCTTTTGAAATTCAATACATATGCTACGGTAGTAATTATAGTACTCATACATAGTATGCATATGCAGTGCATATACATAAATATCTAAAAAGCTTTGATTAAAAAGCCTACAAAAAATCAAAGCTGCCGATATCTCAAGATTGAATTAAGATTTCACAAACCTGTTAATTAAAAACAATCACGAGCAAAGAACCAGCCAATCAATTAGTCCTGCTACAAGAATAAATGCGAATTAAAATAAACGTATTTTTTATTAATAAAAATTCAAGCCAATTCATTCCTTTGTTCGATCCCGGGAATCTTAAAAACACTTTCTATTTCTTCAATTACTTTAAACATTCTTCGTTGGAGACTTTTCATTTGTGATGTTTAACCAAAGGATCGACTTTTCGATTGAGTTGAGCGGCTCAAAGGGCGAGGGCTGGCAAAATTAACGCAACGTAGGGTGTGCAATGGAGGAGCAATAGCTTCAAAGGGAAAGTTATTTCCCTATTTTCCTAAGAAAATCATATTAGGCGAACTGAAATTGGCATTTGTTACAATGTGAGGATTTTCTGTGTACTAGCTTGTCATCATTATTTTTTTTAATTACGTCTCTCGTGTAAATAAATTGAAAGAAAGTCTGACCCTATTAAAACGATTTCAGCGACTTTATGCAAAGATAATTTAAAATAACTTTAGTATTTAATCACTGACCGAACCGACTGAACGAAGTTTTTTCAACAAGAGCGCATAATAAAAAATATATATCGCAATGCAATATACGTGTTAATGAATTAACGCAAAACTAGAAAGTAGTTTGTTTAGAATCGAGAGCAGAATCGAATTTTCATGGTTTCAACATAAGTAATATTTTCAAAATTTTAAATAATTTTTTTGTAAAATTTAGAATTTACTGTACCCGATGTGAACCCACCGCACGGGCACACTCACCCTACTTACTACCAAAACAAGATTATTAAAACGTATCCATGAGTACGTTAGTGCTTTCATTCATTGCTGAAATGATAACTAATTATGTTTGCCTCAGAACTTAAAATGTGAATAACTTTAAATTTTAACTATCAAAGTAATGAAATTATCGTTTCAATCTAATTATTTTGTTATAAATCAGTAGGGGTGTATGAGGTTTTGCGCTAATTTATTAACACGTTGTATAATAAATACATTATAGTTATTGAAGGGGCACCCCAGACCATCAAACTGACCAATTTTAATACGGAGCCCACACCGAAATCGCGAAAAAGTAAAATGTTCATACATCGAGTCGAATATTTTATTCTACACCATGTATAACAAAACCAAGCCAGTATAGCTAGACTCTAGTAATATACTCTTTCTTATACTGTGGCTAGACAACAATTACTTGAGTCGCACTTAACACCGTCGCGTCGTTGCTAATTGAATGCATAATGCCAATTGTTAGCCAGCGAATGTATGTAGAGTAGTTTTTAGTACCTGTTTCACCACCTCTGGATAAATTCTTGATAGTTTATCTGACAGCTCGTTTGAAATAGTATCGATCGAATACGAAATAATGTCAAACGACATGTCAGATAAGCTGCTATGAACTCATTTAGAAGTGTTAAACCATAGAAATAGGAAGTACTGTGGGTACTACGAACACCAAATATGCCCTTAGGTACCGTTCCGTTTATCACTTTTCAGCCATTATTATTTTCAACCGAAAGACCTCCGCTGCTGGGCAAAAGCTTTCCACGGCGACTGACTGTGTGTACCTTGCATTCCTCAGTTCCTGCGATCTTCACAACGTCGACAATCCACATAGTTCGTTTATATTAATTGACATAAGTAATCCGTTGATAATTCAAGAATGACTCCTTTTTAGACGTGGACGAAATAATTTGTGAAGTTATTGATGTAATGTCATCAATGTCATCATCATCAAAGAATATCCGAAGACAGTGATTTTTCAAATTTGAATAAAATGCGCGTCAATAAAAAATTTACAAAAAAAAAATTTTTATATTCAGAAAATGAAACTAAAAAATGTTCCCTGAGGAACGAGGGTCGAAAACGAAGATTTTTTTTGGACGTCCTATAGAAAATAGATCGGCTGATCTGCACTTATTTTCGCTTACTTAGTTTAATTATCAAAATACACCCTCAAAACTTTTAATAATTAAAAATATAGAAATAAAAAAATAGTACTTACTATTTTCGCTATACAGGGTGTAATGAAAAGTATTATTAACCTTTAAACCAAGTACTCAACCTATCACACAGGACAACTTTTACCATGGGAGCAAACCTAGGAGCAAACCTGTTAGAGAAAAAAAAAATACTGCTGTTTCAAACTAAATTGCAATGCCTACACGTCTCAAATGTATGAAAGATAATAATATGTATTTTTGTGTTGAGGTTCTGACTGGTTTGCTCCGGTTAATAATACTTTTCCTTACACCCTGTAGAGCCAACTTCAGGAAACGCAAAATACCAGCTGTACCATACAAAACTGTTATAACTACCTACCCGACTCAAATAACAGCAGATTTTTTTCGCGATTCCTGACTTTGACTCCACAGTGAAAGTTGTTCAGTTTGATGGTCCGAATTGATCGTTTTAGTATTTTTTTGACTATCCTTTATGTACCATGTAAGGTATAAGGTAGGGTAGGTAGGGTATAGGGTAGCTAGGAATAGCCATACGCTAATCATCAGCCTATATACGTCCCACTACAGGGCACAGACCTACCCTCAAAGAGGGTGTATGGGCAATAGTCTACCACGCGTGCCCAATGCGGATTTAGATACTTCAAATACGCATCGGAATTTCATCGTCAGCGAATACAGGTTTCCTTACGATGTTTTCCTTCACCGTTTGAGAGCAGTCGGTATTACGTATATAAGTTAGAAAAACTCTTTGGTATATGGCATGTCGTCCTTGCGGATTCATTCTTGCGGAGACAAAGTGCAAACGCTTCTTATTGTACAAACGAAAACGCCGAAAAACGACAGAATGCTAGACAATGTCACAAATTATTGACAATTTTATTAGAGAAAAAAAAAACTGAATCTGCTCTATGGTTAGCGTTTAGTTCACTCAATCATTCACTCTTTTTTCTTTTTTATATGCTAAATCGTGTTCGATTTTCAAAAAAATTTAGATTTCTGTCAAATTCAGACGCCCGCCAATTTCTAGCGTTATCTACATAGATTTATATATTACTTAGTGCTCTAAATTGACATTTTTCCTTGCATTTTAGAGCCAACGAACTGGGGACAATAGTGAAGCTCATAGGCCATGTCCTTACGCTAGTAATATATATGTCTTTAGTTATCTACAAGGTCTGGTCGATCGCAAGGGAGCGTTCAAAACGAAACGCTCACTGTCGACAGCAACTGTCAAAAACTGCATGTTATCTAGGCGTTTTCGTTCTTTTCTACAGTCCCATACATTTTTTATCGTTTCTTCTGTCGTTAACGCTAATCAAAAGACACTTTGTCTAGGCCCACTGATCCTCAAGATTGAGCTTCCATACCTCTCCGCAACGCACTACCAACGTTCTAGTATTGGCTATGTGCTAAGTGGGTTTTGGGAAATGTCAAGTCGATCGCAGCGCCCGGGGTGGCAGAAATTTGTACTTTTGCCGGACAAGCTGAGAAAATATGCTTGAATCTATGCAAATCCGCACATTTACTTAACACGAAATCTCCAAAACTGTCAAGACTAAAAACTAAAAATTTGGCATGGAAGTTTCTATTGGCATCTAGATGCTCACTTCAAAAGGGTTGTCGCATTTTAACCCCCCAGAGGTGTTAAAACTGAGGTAAAAGTTTGTATGGGAATACCCATACAAATTAGATTTTGTCCGTGGCTTCGTCCGCATGCACTCCCGTCATCGTACCGAAATAAAATATAAGCTAGATCTTAAGACTAATAATAAGCTTTTAAATATAAAAAGTTTTATCAAAATCGGTCCAGTAGTTTTGACAGAATCCTCGAACAAACACAGACTTTTACAGTAGTATAATAAGTGTAAATAGAGTGTAAATTAAATAATTCACGGCTGTTCGAAAAAGTTCTGTCAGTACGCCGCGCTAGTGTGGCGCTAGTGTCGTGCACATAGCCAATACGCTGAAGATAATTGTAAAATATGATATTTCCAATAAGCTAGACGCCAATTACTCGAATTCCTCTTAACATTTAACTGTCGATGCTAATTGAGCGCACAATGCAGCCGCCACCGAGGAGACGTCGTAACATTTACACTTCGCTGACTCGCATTTGCGATTCAATGAATAAATAAATAGCTTTCGATGGGCGTGAACCAGACGAGCTGTTAAGACTCGAATTTATGAACGGATACTGTCAGATAGTATTTTGCGAGGTTCGACATTTTATAGTACATACATTGTGGACAATTTACGTAAAAAATTCAAGTTCAAAATTACAGTATCTATTACTACATAGAGTACGGACACTCCCTGCCTCCCACCAACTTTTTTACCTAACCCTCTCTATTGCCCTCTGATTACCTCAGCAGTTATCAGCTGTTACCAGTACGTAGAAAGAGAATAATAGTATATACCACGTATACAGGGTGTAACAAAACACCCTAGTAATACTTAAGGGGGTGCTTCAGACCATCAAACTGAACAACTTTCACTATGGAGCCAGATATTTTTTATTTTTTCTCGATGTTGGCCCCGTAGTGAAAGTTGTTCAGATTGATGGTCTGAAGCACCCCTTTAAGTATTACTAGGGTGTTTTGTTACATCCTGTATACATAGTCTAAGTAACAGTAGCATAAATTGACACCACAATTATTGGCACGCTAGTTTTCGAAGCAATCTCAGGACGAAGGATAAAAACTCTTTTTAAATAGACAGCGTCGTCAAAGAGTTTCATTTACGAAAAAGTTATTTTACCACACGCAGCTAAAGTTATTGTGTTGCAGCCCTATAGGGCTTTTCGTCCAAGATAGCTTGGTGATTTTGACAGCCGGTTTTCGAGATTTCATTTCACTTTTTAAAGCTGTTTGAGCCGTCAAAGCTTTATAATACACTAAAAATATACAAGATTATTTAACATAAAATTAAAGGGTTTACGGCAACATTTTCAGAAAGTAAAATAATCGCTCTAAAACGATTTATCAAATTCACCATCCTATGTTGGACAGACTATAGTTTCGCATGTTCTGACGTTATCTTGTCAATTTCTGTTTTTTGTAAGCTAGTGTCCGGGGTGTGGTTTAGGTAACATTACACAAGACTACTTTCATCATTTCTACTACAATGTAGGTATAATAACTTTATGGGTAGTAACTACATGAATCATAATGTACTATAAAAAAAATATTTGTGAAGTATTTTAAATCGAGCTTATTATTATTAAGCTCCTTAGTATGAGATATAAATAATTTTCTTAATAATAGGTCAGACGATGTTATTCTTCAACCGTTTAAGAAGACTTATCGGAATTATGTACAAGTTTAGTTAGACAAATACGTACGTATCTGGGTTTTGTTTCCAGCTTCGAAGTGGGAATCATTTCTTGTTCCGCTGCAGGGCAACCCTCAGGGAGGGTGTGTGGTTAGTCAATCACGCGTGCCTAATGCGGATTGGTAGACTTCACAAAATACGCATTTGTATTTTTTCTTTAGCTTGTGCAGGTTTCCTCACGATGTTGCCTTTCATCGTTTGAGAGCAATCGGTATTACATACGTAAGTTAGAAAGACTCATTGGTACTTAATAATGGCATGTCATTCGTACCTATATTCGAACCCGGGACCCTCATAATTGAGAGTCTATACCTCTCCGCAACGCGCGACCGAAATATTTTTAGGTCTGTTTCAAAATCTCCCTGAATGTTTTACGATTCTAAGAGTCAAATTTTTAAGGCACATCAAACGTAACATTATTGATGGTATTTACCTGCACTCTAAAAAACATAATTTAATTTATTATAGTAACCGGACGATAGATTATGTAAAAGATGCAACTGGATTATTTATGAAATTAATATAAAAAATGCAACGTTTTGACTTTTTTGCTAAGATTCTCTTTCCCTGTTAAAACGGCACATATAAAGCAATGCGTGTTTCCTATACTATATATGTCTTAGATATTCATATGAAAATAAAAATAAAAAGACCAACATTATTTTACCCAGACAAAATGTGCGCCAACAGCGCGACACTCCGTTTAGATGAGGTATAGCTAATATCACCACTATAATCTAGATATTATGAAAAACAAATCGATATGAGTTCCATAACTATACGCCAACAATACGCAAAAAAATTTTTGGTAGCCTATTTCCTATACTAAGAGGAAGGATCTTCTTTAATGTTGACATAATATACCTTCGGTTAAAACAAAACGTAACAAGGCAACGACAACCACTATCACAAAAAAAGCTGTAAAGATGCAATCTAACCCATTTGAAGTTAAAACAAAACATTAACAGCACATTGATGTGATTAGATCACCTGAAGCGTGGGTTAAACTAAGCGAAAATAACGCTGTAAAAAGCGTTCGAAGCATAATTGAAGTCATAAGTCAGTGGCCCACTTAGCAAGAATCCAAATGGATTCCATTAAAGCTATTTAGTATATGGGACGCTTACGAGATTAAATCGCATCTTGTGTACGTAAGCTGGCACTTTTTCGCTTTGCTTGACGGTCGGAGATCTAGTTTTAACTTCTTAGGGTCAATTCACACTGAAAGAGCAGTAGCGTGCAGTGGTCGGAGGAGATTTTTCGGAGCAATACGTTACCTAGCGTTTAAAAATTAAAACCGCCTTCAAAAAAACTAAAAAGTTAAAAAATAATATTGCAGCCGATGACTTTTTCGTTCGCATCATAAGAACATTAAATTGTTTCATCGAAGTCGCTGTCAAGCCGGTACGATTCGGAACAGGGGTGGATTAGTTTTTTGGCTTGGCTTGACACCGACTTTGATAGAACAATTTAATGTTCTTATGATGCGAACGAAAAAGTCATCGGCTGCAATATTATTTTTTAAATTTTTAGTTTATTTGAAGTCGGTTTTAATTTTTTGTTAAAATTTTGTTTATTTCACAATTTTCAGTGGTGAATTTATTAGTTCGACTAAGATATTAGTTATACACGCAAATGGTACATCGATACGAAGCGTATTTTTCAATCGCCGATGATTTGCCGTCAATTTTTGAGGAGTTCTATTGTGTAGCTCCGGGATGCATCATCAGATCCTGGTTTCCTTATCATGGTACCACTGTCGGGATATCTCCTTTTAGCCCAGTCATTTTACGGTTTGAGCCGGGACTAATTACTAATTGCATTTTTTTTTCGCTATAATATTGAAGAGCCAATTTGAGCTTAAGAATGTACCAAAATTAAAAAAAAATTACGTCAGCAACAGTTCCAATTTTAAAATATAGATATTATCTCGTTCTAAAAAACCTGATGAAAAATTTTTTTTTTCACCTGTTTAAGGCTTTAACCGTCATACATACTTCAAACATGGTGTAAATATTTTTGTCTACTTAGAAGGTTTTGAAAAATACATTCGTATTTTCTAACAAACACCTCATTTTTTAATTTTATGCCTATTTTATTGATCAAAAATAATGTATATTGTTAAATCTAATTCAAATGAGTGCAATGGTATTAATATTATTAATTTAAAAGCCTTCTGGCACACACAATTTTGATTACTATGTTGCGTAGCAAATTTTTTTTTAAAATGGTTCAGGATAGTATTTTTGTCACTAAATTGTGCCGGTAACAGTTTAAAAGTCCAATTAATAATTACTCCCTACCCCGCCTAACAAAACTCCGTAAAATGACTGGCCTATTTCCAACAAAAAAAGAATCATCAAAATCGGTTCATAAACGACGAAGTTATCCGCGAACACACATAAAAAAAAAATATATATATACGGACGAATTGAGTAACCTCCTTCTTTTTTGAAGTCGGTTAAAAAATCTTATTATTAGTTAATAAAGTTCAAATTGATTTTAGGCAATAGACGGGTAGCGAGGCGCCATGTAGTTTACAATATAAAAAAAGTGGAAAAAAGTATGAATATCTCGCGGCTGCTCGCGACTGCTCGTTCAGTGTGAATTGACTCTAAGGCAAAATTAACCTCACAGCTTAATAAAGTTAAAAATTATTTTACTGATACTAGTAGTGGCTAGACAAGTTTTTATTATATGAGAAGCTCGTCCAATTGAGTGTGATCCGTTTATTTTATAACTGTAGTTGGCTCACGATGAGCTCCGTAGCCCACAAAATAAACAAAATGTAGAGTGTCTGCTTCTTTTTCGAGAAGGAAGCTCACGTGTACGTCTATGATTTTAATGGTTGTTTATGTTTATTACTATTGATTAAGAAGTGACACTGGGCCGGACATGTCATCGCATGGATTCGGAAAGATGGGCCAAAATCACCACAGACTGGGTTCCCCAGGATGGCCGCCGTCGTGGACGTAGACCCAGAAAAAGGTGGAGAGACAACTTGGATGCCTTCTTGGAGAGTTGGCCAGTGGTTGCACACAAAAGAGAGGATTGGAGAGTAAAAGGGAAGGCCTTTGCCCAGCAGTAGGACACTGAACAGGCTACGTAAAAAAAAAGCTATTGATTAATTATTGTATTTAGGTACAGTTGGCCGCAATAAGTTGTACACACTTTTATTCTGCGTCGTAGTACTAAAGCAAACTAAAGTGTATATAACTTATTGCGGCCAACTGTACATAGATGTCGAAGTTGGCTCCATAGTGAAAGTTGTTCAGTTTGATGGGCTGAAGCACCCCTTCAGTATTATTATGGTGTTTTGTTAAAACGTGTATTTCGTAATCAAACCTTGTCTTTAAGGATGCTTATTCTACATTCCACCTTGAGTTTTTTAACACGGCATATCGAACGTAGAATTTCCTTCAATGCCGCCGCTATAAACCTGTTTATGGGTTGTTTTACTATAAAAATTTTATGGTTTGCTTCATTATATATAAACAAGAGTAAAACGTCGGTAAAGTTGACAAGCTGTGTTTTATACGTCAGTCGTGCCGTATCTTCGGATATAAATGAACATTTCGTCTTATGCAAATTAACAGAATGTCAAAATTAGTATAAGCTTTTGTGTAAATAAATGCGTTACATATTTCAGTGTTGGTCCCATAGTGAATTTTGTTCAGTTTCATGGTCTGAAGCAAGCTTTTAGTATGTAACGCATTTAATGTTACACCCTGTATAAAAAGCAGAACAATGTTATTCGATAAAAGTAGCCTATAGTGACGTAACTTTTAAAGCTTTTTCCACATTAATATAGTTTTTGAGAGTTGCGGCCAAATGAAATTACAGTTGTATGTTTGTAATTTTACTTGTTTGTAGAGTACAATTAACTATGCAACCTCATCAATATGACCTGTAACAGGGTTAAGAAAATAACAGTAAACATTTATTTTGGCCCTTTTTTGTAGCTAATCCAACACAGTTTCATCTATTAGGGTATGCCACAATCTCTTAAGGTGATAAAATTAGTTGGAGTTGTTTGTTACCAAACAAACTTTTCAGTCGTATCCCTAAAGATCTATTTGTATGCCATGCTCGGAAATATACTTTATCATAAAGAAACAACTCTTACATTTAAAAACCAAACAATTCACGATCCACTAAAATTTCCATAGTACCAGTTCTCGTAGCAAAGTCGTAGATTTTACTACGGGCGTAGCACCGTAGCGCCCCGTAGCTCTACGAACGGGGCGGCCACATAAATATTTCAGTACAGGAAATTATGCTACTGCCGATACTGTACCTTGGTGCTGGCAACACTTTGAATGGAAAAGCGATCTTCGTATGTTAAAGGAATAGATAATGAATTATGTATTGAGATCCTGCTGTTATTGATATTTAGTTTTTGATACATTTGAAACAATATTTTTGTATTGCATTTTGTTTATAAGAAAATGTAGGTGACTGAGCTTTGCTCTGTCAGTCAGTGCCTTAGTAACATAATTATAACATCATGGGTGCGGTATATTGGTAGATGGCGAGTTTTTATTTGTTATCGTTTTGATAATATTCTACCTAATAGCGTTATATATTTTTATTTATTTTATGTCGCATGTATGTAGTAATGAGTTCACATTAATTGCATCTATTTGTATTCAAATAATTTTCATATTTTTTGCGTGCAAAAGTATAATTACCGAGAGCAGAATAAAATAAAATATATATACAAAGTCTGGTCTCTGCTCTGCCTACCCCACTGGGAAAGAGGCGTGACGTTATAGATAGATAGATGGATATACAAAGTGTAACAAAATACCCTAGTAATCTCCAAATCTTCTGTTTTTTGAGTCGAGTAGGTACCGCAGCAGTTTTATAGTACCTAATCGACTCAAATGTATGAAACAGCAGATTATTTTAAATGTTTTTTTTTTTATGTTTGCACCCTAGTGAAAGTTATTCATTCAGTTTGAAGGTCTAAACCATAAAGGTATTATACTACGTAAGAGAGACAGTGACAGCTGAGAGAGCGAGATGTACCTAGCGGCATGCCTGTATAATAGAAAGAGATACGTGACGCGAGGCAATAGAACCGTTTTTGGGGGATTTGGAGTCCTGGTAAAAATTCTGTTTCTGTGAATAATCGCGAACCTAAAGTGAAATAGTAGATAATTTTGTGAAATATACTAACACTGTTTCATTAAATTATTCACCATTTCACGTTAGATTGAGAATTATATACAGAAGTCGAATTTTTACCCTGCCGAGGACTCCAAAAAACGTCCAAAAACGGTTACATTTGACAACTCATGTCACTTACTCTATTCCGTAAAGTATAATATCTTTATGGTCTAAACTAACTCTATAAAGGTGTTTTGTTAAGAAAAGGACACGAATTTGAAATTGAAATAGTTGATCAAATTCATGCAAACATAAAACAGGTATTAAGAAAAGGAAAATATATTGAAACGTAATGAATTGAATCAGGAGTTACTTCGGCGGTCTCGATACAATCGTGTTATCTAACTATACAGGGTGTAAAAAAACACCCTAGTAATACTAAAGGGGGTGCTGCAGACCATCAAACTGAACAACTTTCACTATGGAGCCAACATCGAAATCGCGAAAAAAAAATCTGCTCTTTCATACTATACTGCAGTACCGTCTCGACTCAAATGTAAGGGACGGCAGATTTTTTAAATTTTTTCTCGACGTTAGCTCCATAGTGAAAGTTGTTCAGATTGATGGTCTGAAGCACCCCCTTAAGTATTACAAGGGTGTTTTGTTACACCCTGTATTGAAACGTGTTTACACAAACATCAATTCTTTAAATTCCACTATGCATCCTAACGAAACACATTATATTAAAATACCTACTAAACATTATCTAGAATGTGTGGACATAGAATGCACTAGACTCATTACGTATTTATATGCCGTTGATACGGAAATTGCAGTTTTGTAATATTCACGAGAGTTGTTGGATTAATGCACAGGTTCAAGGTAGGAGAAAACAGCGATTATTCCGTTCGCAATAGATTGCTGCCAGGCATGCACTGGCACTTTCAATGAGCCCCGCTACTCAATCCACCGCGAAGTCCTAGCAACACCCAATCACAGATTACTGGTTACTGCAGTATACGTAACAGATACATAACTTCCTTAGAAAACAACAAATTCCCACGCTTTAACCACGTACTGCCAGGCGGTACGTACAAAAATGTATTTTATTGAACCGTGACTTCAGCTTTAACTTCGTACAGCACGCGATGTATGCGACGTTGCTGTCTGGGACGAGTGGCAGATATCAAGCAAGCTCATCGCTTTCGCTGCGCCAAAGTGTAGTTGCTTATCACGATACCTAAGACCTAAGACCGAGTGATGGGGGTCTGGCCCAATGTCGAGGTTCGTTCCCTTCGGGGTGCCCGTAGACAAGTTGTTTTTAAGTTCTTTCACTGGTTTACGTGACCCACAGAAAAGAAAAGAAAACAAGAAGAAATAGCATGAGGACTATTTAGTTCAATACCGTGACCAAAAAAACAAAAAAAGTATCAAAGTAAGTAAATTCAATCTTATCTTCATAAGTCTTTTAAGGCGCCGACCTATTGCCATCGCTCGCGCGATCATGCTTGCGTCCGACGGAAATGATCGTGCGACCTTGCGTTTAAACATACTCATATCTGCGGAATGTCCTATTGAAGGTCGTGCGATCATGCGATGCGATCGAATTGTTCTATTTCTATAAATAAGTATGTTTAAACGCACGGTCGCACAATCATTTTTGTCGGACGCACGCATGATCACGCGAGTGATGGTAATAGGACAGCGCCTTTCTGTAGGTACTTTAATTCATGTGCCTGAAAACTATACAATACAGTAATTACAATTTTTTATCTACGGATGAAAAGCGTGTGAGTTTTACCATCCCGTACATACCGGGTGCAACAGACCCAAGGGAGAGCGTTAGTGAGTTCGTTTGAATGATTTGACACCTCCCTTGAGATTCCAACCCTTTATGCCGTTACTGGGGGTAGAAGATAGGATAATTTGAGACACTAGCATAGTTATTATTTATTATGAGGGATAAAAATTTTGAATAAAATAACATTACACAACTACAAATAACATCTGATACCACCGTCTCCCTTTCATCTGCGGGGGACGAGACGCAGGCTGGGTTTCCACCCTTATGTCGTTGACTTACCAGCAATTCGCACGAAGAAGTTTGCTTCTTCTTTTATAATGCGCACGGCTAAGGAGTGGAATGCCCTGCCTGCGGACTTGTTCCCTGAGCAATACAACCTGGGCCTCTACAAGGCGAGAGTGAATAGGCATCTTTCTAGGAAAGCATGCTACATCTTCGGCCTCATCATCACTCAACATCAGGTGAGATTGGGGTCAAATGCTTACCTATCACACATAAAAAAAAAAAAAAAAAAAAAAAAAAAAAAAAAAAAAAAAAAAAAACATTAGCATGGAATTTTAAATTCAAAATAATTAATTCAAAAGCTTGCAAAAGTAAATGCAAAACACTTTCTTGTTTTGACGTTTCGTCATTAGCCTATACAGAGTGTAACAAAAACACCCAGGTAATATGTAAAGGGGTGATTCAGACCATCAATATATCAACATATTTAATGATAGTAGTACTGTATTTTATAAATTTGTTGTTTTGTCCCTTAATTAAACGTTAAAGATCGAAAGCAGAATTGTTACATAATTATATCTACCTAGCATATAAGTGTTTTGGCTGACGCTGTAAACTTATATTGTGAATAAATAAATTAAATATTAAATATCAATCCAAAATCGAGAAAAAATTAAGAAATCATCTGTTTCATACCAAACTACGGTAATGACTCGTCACAAATGTATGAGACAGCAGATCTTTTTCCACGTTGTCTCCGTACTAAAAGTTGTTCAGAGTCACGTTGCAGGTTTAGCCACGAGCACGTCTTCGCGTGGTGTCCACGCGGTTTGCGTTTCAACCTGCCACAAGGCTCCGCAATTCCTTCTCTCTGTTCTTACTCAAAAACAACCCTCGAGATTGGATAGATACGAAACTAGAGATACAAGAGTATATTAAATATTTTTAAAAAGTTGTTCAGTTTGATGGTCTAATCTAAACCACCCCTTTAAAGGTGTTGTTAGACCTTGTCTTGTGCGGATCGGTGGAGGAAAGTTACTGGTATTTTGAAACCGTTTCAATAGGCCCTTGACATTTATTTATTTATTTATTTCATTTCTACAAACACAAGAATATTATCATTACAGGTTTATAAATACCCAATACGATAACATTAAATTGTATTAATATTGCTATTTAACTTACATAAGTGTCTTAATGCTACTGTTGTGAAGTTGGCCAGTGTACAATGGAACACATCTATGTCCTTTGATATATCGTTAAGTATTCTTAGCGCTGTCATAGTCGGGGAATGTGTTAAAACATTGGTCCTGCATGATTGCATTTTGAACACCTGGGGTCTGGGCCCTCTACGTAAACGTGTGTTTGGAACCTGCAGGCCTAATGAGTTTAATATTTCAGGATGGTTAAATGTTCCGCGTAACACATAAAAAAAATAAGTTGCAAGGGCTAAATTTCAACTGACTTCTAACTTGTTATATCCTACCATTCCTAGGACAAATAGGGTTGGATACATCAAAGGGTAGAAGAGGTACACTCTATATTGTTTCCAGTAAATATATCCAATAAATTTATTTTGTATTTTTTCAATCATACTTATATATTTCTCTTCATGTGGGTTCCAGATAAGTGCACCACTTTCAAGACGACTCCTAACCAATGCATTGTATAAAGCTTTAACCGTATTTATATTATTAAAAGCTCTTGTCTGGCGTAAAATGAAACCCAAATTTCGATACGACTTTTTACAAATGCTAGTAAGTAATATGATCACGGAAAGTAAGGTCTTGTGAAACACAAATACCAAGATCACGAGCTGAGGACACTCGGGACAGACTCTCTTCCTCAATTTGGTAGTCGTAATGTAGAGGCTGCTTGGCCCGCGTGCACGACATCACATTACACTTCGATACGTTGAAGGAATACATGACATGTACATACATACAAGACATGTCTTGATAAGTCCACGTAACGAGATTATCAGGGAACAACTGCCGACCATGTCTTCCAAAGCAAGACGCTTGAATAAAATCTTGATTACCACGGTAAAACTTTTAATTGAGTAATGTAAAAAAATGTTGGCTTCATCATAATATATCCAAGATTATAAATAAGATCGTTTGGCGTCAAAACTGCCCCTGCCCCTGTTTTCACGGATCTCTTCAAAGTTTTAGAAAGTGTCAAAAAGTGAAGGGTGCTCCGCTTTTGAATAGGACTTTACTTTTCCCACGAAGTCAAAAGGCATCTTGTACCCCCAAGGTATAGCTGACACTTTCATGCAGTTCCAATCAAAGCGAGACGTAAAATATTAAAAGGTTATTACGCTAATGAATCGTATCAGATTTTGCCGTCGTCTGGTGCCTTAGCTTCAATGTCTTTCGGCCTTCTTTAGAATTTCTTACGCGAGAGCCTTTTGTCCGAACTTCAAGTTTTCTCCTTGCATATATGTATGTATAAAATTGTTGTTGTTTTGTAAGATGGAGTAGGAATATGTGAGGGGTACTATAGTTACGCATGTAGTATGTATCTCTGTGATTTAATATATGGCATGGGTAAGGCAATGGATAAGTCGTCCCAAGAGATATAAATAAATTTCTTTCTCAAAGCTATTATAGCTTAGGCTTTTTAAATGATTGTCATGCGATATAGGCCAAGCTGACATGAAAGAAGAAGACATCTTATAATTACCTTGTTTTGTAAATTGGTACAGCTATTCCAATAGATATATTGGCGATGATCATAATAAAAGTCCCTGATTAACGGCGATTTGATAGTTCCCTTTCTTCAGTTTTTTTCAGTCATCTAAATAACCTTTAGGATTACGAAATCCGCAGCATGCTCAAGGTAAACCCTGCTACAACAGCATGCAAAAACGATAATAGGTAGTTGTTGCGCATTTTCTGACCACCCTGAAAGAGTTTAGCGTTAACTTTAATGTTTTACATATAGGTAAAATGTATTGTTATGAGTTTATTTATTCAATAGTGTTATAATAATTATTATCTTATTTATCTACGCTCTTGTCGGTGATATTCGGTAGCCCTGACTTTCTCCGCTAGAGTTCCTTGGATTTTTGTTACCACACATTGACTTTTTTGTTCAACTATGCTAGATAACTATACATCTCGGTCTGCCTCTATAGATAACTCAAAAATTATACTAACAACAGAGAAGAGAGGCCTTCTCTGTTGTTAGTATAATTTTACTGTTATCTCATAAAACTAAAGTATTTTTTTAGAAATAAAGTATCTCTAAACTAATATTAAATTCATAATACAGTGCTTGTTGTAAAGAATGTTCAGAATTAACATAGATAGTATGGCCACATAAGATGTCATAAATTATAACTGGTGGTGGAGCTGTTCATAAATAAAATTGTACCTTAACCTGTCGTCCTTTAGTTGTCTTTGAGTCTTTGAACTCCAGCAAAATATTTGTAATAAAACACAGTTAAAAATATTTTAAATTTACTTTGATTATATCTGAAAACGAATGCCTAAAGCAAAAACTGTAATAGTATTAGGTATATAGTGAAAAACAAAAGTTGGCTTTTTTATTTGAGCTGTATTGTAACTTCGAAGTCAACACAAATAACCGTATTTAATATGTAGAGAACAGGAGAGGATACTGTTTCAGTTTAATATAAAATAGATACACAAAGTAAAACAACATGGATTGCCGAGTGAGCATAACGCAAGCAAACATTGCGAGCTTTTCTTGTACGCGATATAAATGTCCAGACGAATTATAAAATAATAAAATAGAGATAAAATAAGAGTTTGTTTTTTGGAATACTATTAAAAGTATAAAATCACATTTGCGAAACGTTATTATTAACTAATGAAACGTTTTAGAAAACATTGTATAATATAGAATCGATATTTTAAACTTATTAACAATAAAAAAAAAATTTCTAGCCTGTTTCATCCCACTGCTGGGCAAAGGCCTCCCCTTTAATCTTCCAAGCAATAATAAAAATAGTCTTCGAATTTTCGTACACATTAGCCATTATGATTTTCGAATTAGTATCAGTTATTTCAAAAAGTTATTTACATATCAAGTAACTTGGTTTATTGTTTAAATATTAACACGTTAAAACATACTATTTGGTATATTAATACAAATAAACATTAACATTCAAATACATAAGTACGTACAACAGTAACATACAAAGGGTGTGCATTGTAATGGAAATACTTGAGTAATAGTGATACAAGGCTAATCAAGGCAGTTTAATAACATACTGTGTCAACTAACAAGACGTCAGAAGTGGTTAGCATACTCCGAGATAGGCCAATATTGTACTGTACACAAAGTTAGCAGACCTAAAGTTACATATAAGTAGGTATAACAGAGGTTCTTGTACTATTGTGACAATGTAGGTTCAAACTTTGAAGACCAATTTTAGTGAATTGAGATAAATAGGAGCATAAAATTTACAATCAAAACATTAACGTATCGATTTTTTAATGGATTTTTTCAACCTTTTCGAAATTTTCAGAGCTTCAAACTGAACCAACCACTTTTACTATGTTAGAAAACCTGAATTCGTAAATGCTCTAGTTTCACACTAAACTGCAAGCCTAATCAACTCAAATGTATGACATAGCTGGTTTTTTTACGAATTCAAGTTGGCTTCCATAGTAAAAGTTGTTGGTTCAGTTTGATGGTCTGAACCACTAATGAAAATTCCAGTATTTTTAAGCGAGCGAATTCACAGCAACGCGAAAGAGCAAAGCACTCGCAACGCGCACGCAAAGCACTCGCGACGCGGCAGCGCTCTCGATCGAACAGTGGCCCGTTAGCGCATCGAAGCACGCTAGCCACACGCGAGCTCACACCACACAAATTGTTAAAAGGCAGGTTGGTTTGTTTCTAACACTCGATATCTTTAAAAAAATATATTTGTTGGTTCTTACAAGAATCTCTCGTGTGTTATTGTAACTATGCAGATTTTTGTGTTGCCGTTTTTCATCCAGATATGTATTTGTATTGTCACGGACGCTATCAAACGTTAGACGTAAAAGGTATTCAAAAATTCGGCCAGATTGTCAATAAGCTTCGTAGCTCAGCAGAAGGGCGTGCGCCTCGACCTATGTCGAGAAGTCCCTGGATCGAATCCAATCAAAACCAAAAAAAATATTTCTTGATTTTAATTTTAATGTTTGTGGAAATGTTCTAGAAGGGGAAGAGAGTGAGAAGGAATATTTGGAAAGAGACAAAAATATTGACGTGTTTAAGAGAGTTCTAGAAAAGGCTGGATTAGGGCGTGTCTAGGAAACTTCCAGAAAGGAGGTGGGATTAGAGGTATCTGGAAGAACAAAGAATTTTTTTTTCTAAGTTAATAATGTTGTGTTCTGTAGTGGTGTGGCACGAAACCCTCGGTGCGCGAGTAGCCCGACTCGCACTTCATCATCATCATCATCATCTCAGCCGATGGACGTCCACTGCTGGACATAGGCCTCCCCCAAGGATCGCCATAACGACCGGTCCTGCGCTGCCCTCATCCAACGTTTTCCCGCCGCCTTCACCAGGTCGTCGGTCCACCGTGTGAGGGGCCTACCCACGCTGCGCTTTCCGGTACGCGGTCGCCACTCGAGAACTTTTCGGCCCCACCGGCCATCGGTTCTGCGAGCAATGTGCCCCGCCCACTGCCACTTAAGTTTAGCAATTCTTTGGGCTATGTCAGTTACTCTGGTTCTTCTGCGGATCTCTTCATTTCTGATTCGATCTCGCAGGGAAACTCCGAGCATAGCCCTCTCCATTGCCCTTTGGGTGACTATCAGCCTTTTTATGAGGCCTTGAGTGAACGACCACGTCTCTGTTCCATATGTCATCACTGGCAACACACACTGATCGAAGACTTTCGTTTTCGAAGAGTTTTAAGACACTGCGGTATTTGGGACGTGAAGATACTACGTAGCTTCCCGAACGCTGCCCAGCCGAGTTGGATTCGACGGTTGATCTCTTTCTCGAAGTTGGACTTACCTAACTGAATAGTTTGTCCCAGGTAAACATAATGGTCAACAACTTCGAGCGCAGAGTTTCCGATCATTACAGGAGTGGGTACAACATGGGCATTTGACATGATCTTCGTCTTGTCCATGTTCATCTTCAGACCAACTCGTTCGGAGGCTCTGCTGAGATCATCGAGCATTCGACTGAGCTCCTCCATAGACTCCGCCATGATGACTATATCATCGGCAAACCGAAGGTGACTGATGTACTCGCCGTTTATGTTGATGCCTAGCCCTTTCCAGTCCAGAACCTTGAAAACATCTTCCAGTGCAGCGGTGAACAGTTTCGGAGATATAACGTCTCCCTGCCTCACGCCTCGCTGCAGTAGGATAGGTTTCGAGTTCTGGTCCTGTAGTCGGACTGACATAGTGGCGTTTTTGTACAAGCATTTCAGCACTTCGATGTACCGGTAGTCTACAAACAGCTTGTAGACATGGCTAAGAAGGGAAATGGGCCTATAGTTCTTCAACAGGGCATTATCGCCCTTTTTGAAGAAGAGCACCACTAGACTTCTGTTCCATGCCTGCGGCGTTTTGCCCTCGAGTATGACGGAATCGAACAGCTTCTGAAGGGCCTTCAGGACCGGTTTTCCACCCGCCTTCAGAAGTTCGGCCGTAATCCCATCATCACCCGGCGCCTTGTTGTTCTTTAGCTGTTTGAGAGCCATACTAATCTCGTACAGGCTGACGTCCGGAATATCTTCTGTGTAGTGCCGGGTCAATCTAGCTCTTGGGTCGTTAGCCAGATCTGTAGCGGGTCTTCGTGTTGACGTGTATAACTGTCCATAGAACTTCTCAACCTCTCTCAGAAGCTCAGGCTTGGACGATACGATTCTGCCATCTTCAGTCTTCAGCTTTGATAGCCGGCTTTGCCCAATAGACAGATCCCTTGCGAAAACTTTGGAGCCTTTGTTCCGCTCTATAGCCTCCTTAATACGCTCGGTGTTAAACCGACGCAGGTCGCAAGTCACGGACTTTGAAATCTGCCTATTGAGCTGCCGGTATTTATTCGCATCATCTGAAGACTGCAGAATCATCTCGCGCCTTTCCTCCATGAGCTTGAGAGTAGGGTCTGAGATTTTCTTAGTTCTATTTGTACGACGGGTCTTAAAGAACTTGGACCCGACTCGCACTTGACCGGTTTTATTATATAAATAGCGAAACAGATAAAAAAACAATAATGGAGAATTGATTACTTACCTCTTCCCTTATTGAAGTTAGTTAAAAAGAGTTAAAAAGGTTAAAGTAGACTTTAACTGTAATCCGACACTACCGACCAACCCGACCGCAAAGCCTAGCCTCAGGCTAATTTTCACTCATATTTTATTGGAAAACGGATTCCCTCACAAACTATAGACAGTGCTAAAGGGTGGGTGACCATGATTTACTTGTACTACGTCAGACTGATTAAAACAAGGCATAATACACTCAACTTAAAAGAAGATCGATTGTTTGAGTAATTTTGAGAAAAAAAAAAACATGCCATCTGATTGCAAAAATGTGTCTATACTGAACTAATTTAATACAACAAAAAAACTGAAATTTTTTATTATTAAAGTTGTTGTTGTTTTTGTTTATTTAGTTGCTACAGAAATTAAATCTGCTTATGATGCTATCTATTTAAAAATTAAGACAATTTGAATTCAAAGTAAAGTAAAAAATTTTAAAGTAAAGTATAAAAATGTTCTTAAAGTAAAGTAAAATGTTTTTAAAGTTCTCCACTTTTCGTAGGAACGTGGCTACGGAGCTCGTTCATAATTATTATCCTCATAAATCGTGGTAGTCCTACAAATAGGGGTCGAGTAATATCCCCGGTTAACACGTGAACTTTGCCGCGATTAAGTGCGAAAATCTGCGGCTAGTCACGAACTAGAGAACAATATCTAATTAAGTGTTTTTAACTAAGATGTTTTTATATAGGGCTATCTTAAATTAGTTGGCGAAATTGAACCAGGGCACTTGTTAATGATAACAGATAGCATAATCAATGTTTATAATTGGTATTGATGAATAACAAAATTATTATTATCGTGCGTAGGTACGCGCAGTGCGTACAGATGCGTGGCGCGGGCGGACATTGACCTCAGAATAGTGCGTTTCATAAGTTTCACCAACTAATTAAATTTAACCTTATATAATATGTATATGCGTTGCCCGAGCTTCAAAATGGCAACAAAAAAAGCAAGGTAGGTAAGGCTTTCTCATAGTCACGCGCCGTCTAGTGTACGGGCTACACGTCACTATATGGCGTCATTTTAAAGTGTAGTGATATGAGCGTATGACGCGTCTATTTGTAAAACGTCATTAGTTTTAAACATATTATTCTGGCCTTCAGTAGTGGAATGGATTTAGGCGATTAATGTCTATAATGAATAATGACAATGTATAAAAATGACCATTGTCAAAATATAATAATGTCGAAGTGTAATAAAGTTGGAGTATAATAATGTCAACACGCAGCGCCCGCGACTTCGTACACGCACGCAGACCACAGACTTTGAATACTCATCAGTTTAGAATTGAATGAATGAAAATAAAGCCCAAACGTTAATCCAAAATAAACTATATGTTAATGTGACAACCCCATTCAAATCAGTTTATTAATTTTTCAGTGATGCATGCACAAAGAGAAAAATATTCTAAAAATGATTTCGATGCATAACATGACGTATACATGACATCCCAAGACGTTCTCAATTAATATTTTTGCAAATATGTTCAATGCATCCACACCAAGATTACAATAATATAGATAGAAGATATAGATATATGTGCACATGGCGACACATCAAGCTATACAAAACCAACATAAGCAGCCCGCGCGTAGGTCGAGTAACGTATAACGTCGCGCGGCCAGCGTATGTTGGTTTTGTATAGCTTGATGTGTCGCCGTGTGTACTTAATGGAAGATTTACAGGTTAAATAGAATCTTTAGTTAACTAAATGGTTTATTCATCATCTTATTTAAGAGATACTCTTGTCGGTGGAGTAATTGCCAATCCCATAAAGTTATTATACTTCCTGGTTTAGTAACTTTATGGCCAATCCTGTTTCTTTTCTGCAAGTGCCTCGAGTTTTTTCTTCTATCACTCGCATGTCACCCCCGAGAAAACGATAAAAATCGAGTGTGCCTGCATCTTTGTTATTTTATGTAGGCCAAAAAGAGCGCGCATGAAGGATTTCTCGATTTATCGCTCTTTCGTGGGTGACATGCTAGTCGTGTTGTGATAGATAACTCTGTCTAGGCCTTCATCTGCATATTTTCTCCTCTATGTTTTCTTTCTATTATAAGTAGATAGTTTAAATAAATTGTCGTATCGTATTAAGTTCCGGATAATTTATAAAAGTTGATGTGTACTTATTGTGTTTGTGAAGTAAAAATGTAAATGATTTTTCATAGCAGATTTCGTCTATTGGCTTGTCAAAACGGTCAGCGTGCACTGGATATTATTTTCAAGTACATGGGTGTGTACAGTCAGCAGCAATAAGCTATATACACTTGAGTACTATGACGTAGAACAAAAGTGTATACAACTTATTGCTGCTGACTGTACCTATGCAAGGTAAACACATACTATTATATGCTCGCATTGGTCCTTACCATAAAGGTATTATAAGGTATATTAACTTTATGGTCCTTACCAAAATTAGAATCTGATGGAATGGTAGAAGGAACGTTGCGTTGTTAGAAGAACCAGTAGCGGTGTTAAACATCGTGACATCAACATCTAATCTAAAATAAAAAAATCGATTAACTTTTGTCCGTAAATAAAACTAGCAGTTAACAAACAGCCTATTTCGATTTGTTCGATACCTCGATGGTAGGTTCGAAAATTTGTGCCCAAGCTTCTTTACTGTATTCTAAAACAAATACGTGCAGTAATTTTAAAGCTGCGCTTTTCATTATAACTTGTAGCTACATCATAAGAACATAACTTTAGAAACAGTTTAATTCCTCAATAAAGCTAAGTAAAATTATTCAAACAATTCCCTGGAGCTGTGTAAGTAAGATAATATTCATCTCACATACTAAAGGTAGGTACTAAGGCGGTAAACTTAAACGAAAGTTCGGTGAGCTCGCTAGTACAGAAAATATTGTTGGAATAAGTCACTTATACGATACGATTTTTTCGCAATGTTCCCGGACTGATAAACCGCCCTGTCTCGTCAGCAGCGCTTTAAATCAAGACCTAATACCTAACTTATGGACACCCCGGGGTTGCTTAGCTTTCTCCTAATAGTTAACTCTGTTAGACTCCTCTTTCTTCATCCTAGTATGATGTCACTCTAAATTAGAAGACGGCTGGTAATTTTTTCCGCTAGATGCGCCAAAATGGCACTTGCTATTTTCACCACAATTCAATAAAATGGAATCAATTAGCATCCATCACTGAGGTAGAATGTATAGAGTTAACTCCGCGCTTCATAACGTTGTCCCATGTAACTGCGGCGATATAGTACTCTGGCATTTAGTCGCTCTCTCACTGCGGTCACTTGTATCAGTTTGTTCGAAAAAAAATTATCGGCATAAAAAATGCCGTGGTGTGTACTGAGGTACTGCACAAACAATTCAAGAAATGTAGGCAAATATAAAGGAATAACTTTTCATAGGTAAGCAAGATGAATTAATTATTAAAAAGCATTTTCAATATAAACAATATTTTTATCCCGCCCTCGAAAATATATTAAGAAAATGCAAATAAGGACAAACCTATACGCGATAAAGAGAAGACAATAGACCAATAGACATTGTCAGTCATGTAAATTAGAGTGAAGGAAAACCATATAGGTGAAAAAAAGAAAACAATAGGAGAGGTGGACAGGAGGTGGGTGGACAGGAGCTGATGATGATGACAAATATTATGTGATAATTATGATCGTCATTTTGGAAACGCACATGGATAATTATCAGTCGAGAGATGTGTAGGTATCAATTGCCTATCTTCCCAATATCAATTGTATGTCAATTGCCTAATTGTCTATTCTATGCGATCAATTACATAAGTATATTGATTGATTGATTGATTGTATCTGCTTTGCATATCCCTGTGACGTGAGCATTTTATATTGTAGGTTTGTTTGATGCCAATTCTAAAATGTCGTAATAACGAATGTTAACTCTTGTTAAAATTCGTTTTCTCAAACATGCTTGGAAGAGCATTATTTTGACAACCTTCTTCGAGATAAATCGAAATTGTTGTACTGGCCAAATACATGCGCGCAGCGGCCGGCAATGTTGTATGAAAATCCATATCTGTCGTGTTTAGCGGCCAAATAAATTACATAGTAAACTCATATCTGTCGTGTAATTTAAAAATGGAACGATCTTTAATTCCGAAACATGGCGACCAAGGAGGTAACTCATCAAAGGTTTTATTTAAATTTCGAACTGGCTTGCAAATAGAAAGCTGTTTATTGAAAAAAAAACAAATTGTTGTTCGTTGTTCGTCATTGATTTTGAAAAGGGTTTTAATTTCCGCGAATTATTTGAGAAAATTTAGTGTTTTAATTTCCGCGCATTATTTGAGAAAAGTACTATACAAGCCTTGGCCACAACTAGGCATTGATGGACTTACGTATGTGTGCCTCGGCTTCGCCTCGGCCCACATTTACACGTTCGTCCATCAATGCCTCTGTTGCTGGCCGCTGCAGTTATGTACTATTTACGACATTTTAGAATTGGCATCAAACACGACATCGTTGGTGACGACATAATAATTTTGAAATTATAATAACGACACTATCTTTTTAGGGTTCCGTACCCTAAGGGTGAAAACAGGACCCTATTACTAAGCCTACGTTGTCCGTCCGTCCGTCTGTCCTACCTATTTAGGGCAGTAACTTTTGAACCGTAATAGCTAGATAGTTGACATTTTCTCAGATTATGCGTTATTACGGCGGATTTGTTAAAAAATAAGAAAATGTCAAAAAGTTAAAAATTAAGGGGGGTTCTCAACAAGAAACTAGTTTTTATCAACGTTTTTTCTCCACGCTCTTTCGTAAAAACGGTAATACTTACAAGCGTCAAACTTAGTGTAATTATAGAACAAACTCTACAAAATAACAATAAATACTAAAAAACGGCCAAATGTGAGTCGGTCTTGCGCTAAAGGTCCCGGACAAAAAAGTTTTTTTTTTTCTAAGTAAATAATGTTGTGTTCTGTGGTGGTATGGTACGGAACCCTCGGTGCGCAACTCACTTGACCGGTTTTATTTTCTTTCATACTTCTTTAGAAAAAACGAAGAGTTATTATAATTAAACATAGATTTTTTATGCTTGTTTCGTCTGTTAGTAAGTCGTATCGTCTTGTTGTCGTGTAGTGTAAAGCTAACTGAAGTTTAATTTCTCATAAGGGGTTATTGTTAGTGAAAGAAGTAGTTAAGCAAGAAGTTTTATTTACAACCGTTTTATTTGCAGTAAACATTTTCTACGACATACTTCTCAGTTTTAACGAAGTTAGGTTGTTATCGTTAAAATGTTCATTTAAATAAACATTATTAAAAGTTTCTGAGGCTCTTGATTTTATGTATACTTGTTTTTCTTAAGCAAGCTACCCACACTCATCTCTCTTCTCTTCAAATTAGATTGAATCCAAATTTATTTGGAGAAGCTCACATAAATATTATTAGTGCAAAAATTTTGATTTATCTAAATCTATCTAATCTAATCTATTACATCAAATAGGTAGGCAATTATAGAGACAGGTAAATGGATCGAGGCTTAGGTACAAAATAAAATAACGTAAAGTGGATGTTAATGTTATGTTTGAAACAAAGTTTTTTTTTATACAGGGTGTAACAAAACACCCCCCTTGTAATACTTAAGGGGGTGCTGCAGACCATCAAACTGAACAACTTTTACTATGGAGCCAACATCGAAATCGAGAAAAAAAAATCCGCTCTTTCATACAAAACTGCAGTACCGTCTTGACTCAAATGTATGGGACGGCAGATTTTTTTATTTTTCTCGACGTTGTCTCCATAGTAAACGTTGTTCAGATTGATGGTCTGGAGCACCCCTTTAAGTATTACTAGGGTGTTTTGTTACACCCTGTATATGTTGAAATTGATATCATTAGCATCCTTTTAAACTAAGAGTCTACCCATCAAACTGAACAACTTTCACTATGGAAGCAAACCGATCGGAGAAAAAAAACAGCATCATTGACCGTAGTTGTATCCATCAATTTTTTGCATACATTCGATCGGTTTATCCCCATAGTGAAATTTGTTCAATTTGATGGGTAGACTCTTAGTTTAAAAGGTGCTAATGATATCAATTTCACCCTGTATTGTTCAGGTATTCCAATTTTGGTAGGTAAGGAACAAAAAAAAATTTAAGTAGATGTCTTAAAAACTCGTACACAAGGATATAAGACTTTATCCTATAAGAAAAACAATTTCTAAAAACAAATTACATTCAAAACGTATAAAACAAAATGACAATTGATTGGCAATTAGCGCAGATTGCAAGTAGCGAATCAGACAAAACTAGTGGCCCGGAATGTGAAACTAGCGAACGATATCGTATTAAAAATTTTCAGTTCAACTGACTGACACTGATGTAGAAAAACTAAAAAATGCAAATTAAAATTTTAATGGCAAAAGTTAACGACTGATAAAATAGCCTAAAACTTTACTTAAATTATTGACAAAATCCATCTATTCCAAAATTCGAATATTAAAATAAACGGTCAAGTGCGAGACGGACTCGCGCACTCAGGGTTCCGTACCACCATACAATATTAAAAAAAACAAGCATTGTGTTTTCCGCGGCATCCTTAGCGCAAGCCCAAGTCACACTTGACCTGTTTTTATTATTTGTTATTTTGACCATAGATTTACCATAGATTATAAATAATATGTGGTCAAAATAACAAATAACCCAGTTTGACGCTTGTTTTACTTATATATATATAGGCGTTACTGTTTTTAGGAAAGCAAGCACATAAAATGTGGAAAAAACGATGTTTTCTTGTATGTGGAAAACCCTAAATGTTTTTTATTTTCATTTTTTTTATTATTTTTTAGCAAATCAGCCATAATAACGCACTTTATAGGTAGAACAGATGGAGAGACAGACGGACGGACGGAACGTAGGGCTAGTAATAAGGTCCCTTTGAGTACGGAACCCAAAATAACGATCGAAAACAATCGCACTCGACTCTATGCAACCGTAACGCAACGACTCGAATAATATTGGAATCCATCCAATAAGTTGATGTAATGAAAACAACTTTGCAGCACCTAAGACGTTTGCAATTTCCGAACGAAATCTTTGTACGTTTTACGAGGGAGACAATGGATGTTTACTGGCGTTCCGTGTTGGCAGACGGCCGGAGCGGCGAGGCGAACAACTCATTTTACGCTTCATGCCATCAACTCCATCAGACTACCTATTCTGAATCAATCGACAATAAAACTATGAGAATGTTACTCACTGAGAGCTGAAACTTTGAGAGTTTGTACTGAAAAGATACCACTAGCTAGGGTTGCTAACTTTTGACATCTATGTAGAAAGTGATTTTTGATGGCGATAAGGCGTAAAAATACACAATAATTATAAACTAGAATTTATTCTCTTGATATTTCTGTAACACACATGAATAAAACCGGACACACAACAATAGATAGGTACCTACTTATACAGGGTCGAACTTAATATGATAACGATAATAATTATGATCAGACCTACCTATTTATTAAATACACTTTAATATTCGTATTGTAGCTTTTATTTTATTTTACGATTTAATTTGTTAATTTTGAACTGGTAGGTTCGCCAATTTTGTCCTCTGAATCTAATCAGCAATGTTTTAAAACGTCAAGGGGACGATATTTTTGCGATCCATGAAACTTTTTATAAAAATTAACGGTAAAGCAGCTATCCAAAGATTTTTTTTTTGGTCTGTCGTATAGACCAAAAAAATCTTTGCAGCTATCGTACTAAGTTATTGCACAGAATAGTGAACCGATAATGTTGTAACAGGGATAATTCTAGATATTGCACATATTTAAGATATTACTGTGTTACAGGGACAGACACTAGAATGCACAATAGTACTATGAGTCTGTTCCGTACTACCAGTTGCTTAACATGGGTCATTAATAAAACCACTATAAATTGACACTTACTTAGTATGTGGTCACATAGTAACTGAAGATCATTTTACACTGGTCAGAATGGTGTTCGTTTTTTGGGTATAGAAAAAAAACTATCCAAGTTAGAGCCACCCTGATAATTTTCCCGCCATTTACACGTTATTTCTGATGTTCATGATTTTTTTCAGATCTTATACGGCTATATTTTTTAAAATAGAGGTTGGGACAGCAATTTCTTGGATTGAATTGAAAATTTCATTAAACAAAGTTGTTATAAAAAAAATTGAAAATATATTTTTAGACTCGTATTTTCATAAGCTTTAAATTGATACCCCACACCATAGGGTAGATTTATTTTTTATTTTCCTTTTCTTACTCCCCAAATTACCCCCCGATATAAAAATTTTGATTTTTTACTTCATTTATGATATTGGACCACTAATTGCTATATCTGTCCAAGTTTCAACTTCCTATGTCTTACGGTCACTGAGAAAATGCCTGTGACAGACGGACGGACAGACACCGAGCTGATTCCATAAGTGTTCCGTTTTTCCAATTTTGGTACGCAACACTAATAAAAGAGCGAAATAGAAAGCGTAAACAAACACATAAGTCATAATGCTACCACAGAAAATATTAAACCGCCTCGTAATAAAACAAATCAACTTGAATTGGGCAACGGACGATGCTGACATATGATTTCCGCCTCAATTACAATATTTCCTATATGAGGTCTCGTTACTTATGGAACAAATCTATTGGAAAACCATAACAGTGGGATAGTAAAATCTGGAAGAACGGATTTATGATCATGTCACGTACCATGTGTTTATAATTGGTAGGTTGACTACGGAACCCTAAAAACGTCGAAACCCCGCGTTACCCCTTTATCGATCGATTTTCGAAAACTCCTTTTCTGCACCTCTAAATCTTTTATATCGTCAGTGGTTAAGGCTGCACTGGCTTGTCTGTCTTTTTCTTAGACTACTTATATCGGGACGCGTAATCACGTGTCATTCTACTAACAAACTTTCTGCCACTTTTTGCGGGGGGCGAGGTAACATGTAATCCGCAACTTTGGATTTTATTCCCTATGACTTTAGATTCTAATTTTTAATGTTCAAAATCATGAAAAGTAGTCTCGTGTAAACCCCAAACGTTCTAAATTCGAAATTATTGTTTCGCAATAATAGGCTGTCTAGTTTAGTGATAAGTTATAAAATTGAATGTTGAATGTACATGATCATTGCTCTTATACCGTGGCAGAGGGGAAATGCTACCGCAAGGCCGGTCCGGATATAAGTAGTCTAAGGTATTTTTATAAGTATAGATAGATTAACGCTTACATGCACTTTCTCCTTTTCGGTGTGGTATGAAGGTTTGCTACAACAAACAACCACTTTGTTGCAGCAAGGTTTACTTTTAGCATGTTGTAGGTTTTAGTATAGATTATGTTTTTGACCTCCCCAAAATTGGTAATATCATCATCTGACTACACACACTGTAGGGGTACGTAACGCACATTGGCATGGGCGTTAGTCCACCACGCGTGGCCAATGCGGATTGATAGACTACATAATTATAATACTCATCAGAATGTCTGCTTCACCAGTCTGTCTGCTGTCTTTTGAGACCAGTCCATATTGCGTGCATCATCATCATCTTATTTAAGAGCTACGCTCTTGTCGGTGGAGTATTCGCCAATCCTGTCTACTCTCAGCTAGTGTCTTGAGTTCCTGATACGACACGACATCAACCTTTTCCTTCACTTGGGCTAGATAACTCTGTCTGGGTCTTCCTCTGCCTCTCTTCCCCTCTATCTTCCCCTCCAGTATGGTTTTAAAGAAGTTGTCGTTTCGTATCAGGTGTCCGATCAACTTTCCCCTCCTGTTTTCTATTGTCTTCAAAATATTTCTCCTTTCTTTAACCATTCTTAAGCGTGCATAAGTTAGAAAAACTCATTGATATAATAGCATGTCGTTCGTGCAGATTTGAACCCGAACCAAACCATTATGGCTGAGTGTCCATACACTGAAAAAAAAAATTTGTTTACTTCAACCAACATTATGAATCCATATGAGCCTGTCAACATCATGACTTCTTCGACTAAGAGAACTTTGTTAAACGAATTCGGCTTGTTGTTAAAACTAACCATCTTTTGTTTTTAGTAAACAATAGTAACGTCATTTCAATTATTTTAGGCTCGCATTTTTTTAAGTGTACCTCTCTGCAAAGCGCCACCAATGTTCTTGTAATTACGTACTTTGTGTTATTTATTAAAATTATCTTAGTGACGTCATCATCCCTAATTGAGTGTATCCAACGGCAAGACTAGACGGCGACAACTTAAAAATACATTATCTCATCCAAGAGCGAATTAGTCACAGCTCACTGAGTAAAGCATTGTACGCATTTTTCTTTGCTTCTGTTTTATGTCATAGCAATAATGTCCTTTAATGTCTTTGTACAATATGCTTGTCCTACATTTTTCGATTCGTGGGATACCAACGTATTTCTGATTCTGCAGTAAAAATAGAAAAGGTCGTGTGCCGTAATTATATTATCCTCTTACTGTTTCCTTATCAAGAAAACCAAAAATAGAAATGTTCCTAACTTGAGGCTTGTAGGTGTGAATTGAGGATTATGCGAGATAATTCACAAAAGAGTATTGAAATTTTTATCATAGTTATAGAAAACCATGTCACGAATTCAGTAAAAAACCAGCACAAAAATGAAGCCGTCAAAATTCAAACTGTATTCACTGTCGAAAGTTTAATCTTAACCGCTGTCAGAGACGAGTACAATATGTCTTTTAATTATACATTTTACAACGTTAATAAGTTCCTCTGCAGTACAATGAGGGAGCCACAATGAGGTGTGTAACAGAACCTCGCAGCTGAGTTCCGCAGGCACAATAGCACAATGACAATGAACGAACTCGCTGTTGCCTTTAATTAATCTACTTATTCACTTTTGAGTGATAAAATGATGAAAATTGTTTATCTAGAGGGAAATTTCGGTTTAAACCGTGTTGGGGATATTTGGTTAGTGCTTTAATTGGGAATTCTTGATTATATTGGGAGTTGAAATAAAAAAATTGGGTTGGCATAAAAAATGTTGTGTTGAATTTTATATTTTTTTTATACGACATAAACATAAAATGCCTGAAGTACCTACCTACATGTCTTCTCATTCTTGTTTTTTTGTAAATAGATTAGTCTGGTTTTGGTTGTTTTGTTATAACTTTTGATGTTAGAAGTTTCAGCAGAAACATAATGACCCTTTTTATTTTTACTGCCGAAAGTGAAATCCGTTCGTGTTAGCAATAAATCGATGGCAATGATACATTGGTCATAGTTTATTTATCCTGAACATAGTTGCCCCCTTTATACCTGGCAGCCAGGTGCAAAATATTTCTCCTTTTGTTATTTTTTTAGAACACAGTCATATAATTTTCATACGTATACGTTAGTGATGTGCTTGTAGATGTGATTCGATTATTTTGATAATAGATGAATCGATTATGAAAATAATCGACTTTACCCGATTATTGAAATAGGATTAAAAATAGTCAAAATATATTGAAAATCTCATTATCTCATGTATGTCTTATGTCTAGACATCCTGAATAAAAATTTGAAATAAAAAAGATACTTTATTTGATATGTTAATTAGGTAGGTACTGATTAAGATTTACTTTATTTCATAAAAGATATAAATTTTTTTAAGGTTTTGTGCTTTCATGATACTTTCTTGTACGTAGGTACAATTAAAAAAGATGATTTTGATAAACAGACACTTTACATACCTAATTATTCATTTTTAAATTGATACCTACTCTAATCAGATTATGGTATCGTCAAGCAGTGCCTAGACTAGTTGGCGTGAAGTTAGTCAACTGACCAGATTTGGAAAACAACAATTTTTTTAATCCAAACCAAAAATATTTCGGGTGTTCCCCTATAAGGTTACTTACCACAGCTTAAAAAGAACTAGAGACAGTTTCCTAATAATAGATTATAATCGATGGATTAACCGATAATAGATTGTAACCGATTATCATTATAATCGATTACGTACATCACTAGTATACGTGTGTTATTTTATGGTTCGGTATAACGTACATTTACGATACGATTTAAGTTTTCTAGACATGAGAAATGTCACTAAAATTTTACAGCTCAATATCATCAACGCAAATAGTACAACCTCTAACCCATAGTCTACCAAATTTCCATAGCAGGAGAATGTTAATTAGGCTGGTGGTAAACAGAGGAAGTCAAACAACAGATTTAATTAATACAGCCACTACTGTGTAGGAGTTAACAGGTTCTTGTCAATAGAAAACTGAAGAGCTTTGGTGCTTATTGCATGTACGTTATTAAATATAGGATTATCGTTGAAAAATTTAGGAAATTTTAAGACACCGTAGCATAATAAAATTAAGTACATGAATATATTCCTCTTAGTCACATTTAATCACTAAGGTACTATTTAGTGCCCAAGCTCTCTCTTTGTATGTGTATATGTATGAAGCCGTTATCATTATAACAGTAGGTACGTACTTAATCGATAGGTAGATAACTTAATAACGATTAATTGGCTGGTATTTGTTGTCAATTTATGAAAATATTCATTGTAATCATTTCATTTCAATAAATTGATTTTTTTATTAAAATCAGTTCTCGTCTTTCGTTCGTCGATTCGTTGATTTTTCGATGGTTTTTAGAGTTTCTATGAAAAGTCTGGAATTTTTTACAATGGTCTTTGTTTAGTTTGACAATAGATTTTTCAGAATAAATACCTAAATACGAAATAAAATAAAATTATAGTAGTAGTAGTTATATTTTATAAAGTTTTACTGATCTAAAATACTGAATGGATCGGTCCGAGATCGTAAACTAAAATTATATTAACTCGACAAAATGGTTTGTGTTGCACTATACAGGGTGTAAAAAGACTACTCCCGAAAACTGAAACTATGGATTCAGATTCAGACCATGATACCTAACACTTTGGCACTGAAATTTATTTTTTTTATTTTCACAAACTTAATTTTTTTTCGGGCCTTTATTTCTACAATTATGAACATTAAAGCCTACCAGTGACATAATGCAATACAATTTTAATTGTTAAACACAAGCATTTCGAAAATAGCAAAAATCCGCAATGTAAACCGCACTCATCAAACTCGTCGCCAAGCTACGGTCGCGCGTCACACAGCTGTAAGGTCACTGCCCGCTCACCCGAGCGATGTACGCTTTACATTGCGTGGCAAGAAAATGGAAAAATCACGAATAATTTTTTTAAATTTAAAAGGTTAGCGCCATTAATTTTTATATAGGTTCAGTGATATGTTCTTCAAGTTTTCGGGAGATGTCTTTTTACACCCTGTATACAGGGTCCTTCTTAATATGCTGACACTTTTTTAAGGGGATGATCAGACCATCAAACTGATCAACTTTCTCTATGGGACCAACATCAAAATCGCGAAAAAAAAATCTGCTGTACCATACATTTGGCTCAATTAGGTTTGCAGTTTTGTATGGGACAGCAGATTTTTTTTTCGCGATTTCGACGTTGGTCCCGTAGAGAAAGTTGTTCAGTTTGACGGTCTAATCATCCTCTTAAAAAAGTGTCAGCATATTAAGTTGGACCCTATATAAGCTTCTTGGTGTTGCATAACAATTTGAGCAGCACTTCTATTGTCCATAAATGAAACTTGGTAAGCATGTTTTATAATTAAATGTCGCATTCGATAGATTTTCGTACTTTTATAATTTAACATATACAAGGTATTAGGGTAAACTGTTGCGTTACTTTAAGGGTGATTGTACCCATGATACTGAACAACTTTAGAAACCTATAGGAAATTAGCGAAAAAAAAACTTTTTATACCAATATGTTCGATCAGCTGATTGCAAGTCCAATATTTTTTTTTGACAATTTCCTATAGGTTTCTTAGAACGTTGGTCAGTATGCTGGGCACAATCACCCTTTAAAGTCATGCAACTGTTTACCTTAAGGCGGTTGCAGAGGGGTCAATTTTATACAAAACTTTGACGCACAATCTTAGATCAAAGTAAAATTAATGGATAGGCCTTATGCGAACATCTCAAACCAGAAAAATGAGGCAAAACAATTGACAGTTTTACTTCGAATTTGTACCGAGATGACAGAACAAGTACCCTAGTTTGTATTGAAGTGCCCTAGTTTTCCGTGCTTCAACTTAAAACGCTTTGGGCCTACACAATACGCGTAGACGGTATTAATATAAGTAACTTTGTATATATAGAAAAATAGTTTAGAAAATCTAAATGTCGCGTATCAAATAACATTTAAAATTTATGATATAATTACGAAGATATCAAGCTTTGTAATTGAAACTTTTGTATGAAAAATTTCAAAGCTTTATATCTTCGTAATTATATTATAAATTCCAAATGTTATTTGATACGCGACATCTAGATTTTCTAAACTATTTTTCCATATATAAAATATTACTTTTATCAATTCTGTCTACGCGTATTGTGCGTCAAACGTTTGTATGGACTGAAACCACCTTAACACCCTGTATTTAAGCTTCGGATATACCTTTTGACCCTTGATTTATCTCAAGTCGAATTATCGAATAATAGTTTTTGAGAGGGTTCGTACGGTGTGAATTATTAGAAGTTTATCTAATAATTCACACCGTACGAACCCTCTCAAAAACTATTATTCGATAAGATATCTCCACCGACTAGAGTTAAAAAGTACAGTCAGTGAAAAGTTTAGCCTGCCAAGTAGCAAGTAGACAGGTGGTAGACATTACCTTTCCGGCATTGCGCCAATAAATCACTAGGCTACTTGGTATTGCCACGGGATCGCCCGATACGCCAGACTACTCCTGATTAATGTGCCAGATTTGACCGCTTCGGAGAGATTTATACGGAAAAAATACTATCTATGTACAAGTTGAGAAGCAAATTTGTAAGCGATTGTTACGTTTGATTGAGCCATTATAATGTTTGGGTTCTTCTGAGTTTTTTTATTTACGATGGAAAGTGGAGTGTAGATCTATTTATCAGATTTTTCTTCTTCTTATCGTGTGGGCAGAGCCTTGGTGTCAGAGTTTTTTCAGATTAAGATGTTCTGTGCCTAAACAGGGATTTTTAGTCAGTGCGGATACTTTTACCATGCATAACATTCTACTCATGATACTCATCAAACGGAATCACTTTTAAGTTACCTATATTTTATGCTAATCCTTAAGAGGGCTATTCGAGCTCAGTGGCGCCCTCGTCACAATAAGAAAGATTTCTCAATAAAAAAAGCCTAAATTAAAAAAGCGCTCAACAGATAAACTACAAAAGCCTTTATAGCCAACACTTTTATAGGTTCTAAACATTCCAATTTTAGATAATTTCGAATAAAAACAAAAGCGGCCGTTTCTTTTCTTTTTTCTAAATTTGTATGGTTAGACCTTTAAAAAACCTATAAAAGTATTCTATGAAAATAGCTTGAAGACTTTTGTAGTTTATCTATTGGGCACTTTTTTAATTTAGGCTTTCTTTATTGAGAAATCTTAATTATTGTGACGAGGACGCCACTGAGCTCGAATAGTCCTCTTAAAGTGAGGCTCCATCATGTATTTATGATTTTGCCAATGTCTAATAGTTTAAATTGCCCTTTTCTTCTTCACATTACGGTTACGCTTATGTCTTGTGCCACCACACACAAAATTGGAGTTTCATTGTAGGCTGTGGAGCAGGCTTATGACACGCTACCATCTAATAACAGAACAAGTTTCATGAAGCCGATTTCGAATTTCGAAATTGCGAAAAAAAAAACTGCTTCTTCATTATTATAAAAAACTACAGTACCTACCTACCTACTCGACTCAAATGTATAGACGCCGATTTATTTTTCTCAATTTAGATTTGTTGGATCCGTAGTGAAAGTTGTTCAGCGTGTTGAGTAATATGCATGGTTATACTATTCACACTCATTAGAAATGTACCTACCCTGTATTACAAAATATGTAACAGAGTAACAACATCTTTTATATTTTGAACCCAGTGAAAAAGTTTATGTATTTCTAATCGAACAAAGACAATACAAAGTAAACTTTATATGACTAGTAGCTTCCCCTATGCTAGATAAACGAAACGCATCCTTGTGTACTTTTTCGAACTCGACAAAGGAAAAGTTTTCAGTTTAAGCGCCTGAAAAATATTACCCATCTTAAGTTTAATCTCTTGAAAACGTTGAAGAAAACAATTGTAAATAGGAACTCTTCGCTGCAGAAAAGTGTTGCCGTTTTAGCGCTTTAAATTAGATGTTACGCTTTACAAAATTTTTATTTTATGATGATAAATCTAAAATTTACTTTTTTCTTCTTTTCATTCTCTTCATTTACATTCAAATTACTTGTTTTATAGCAATCCTTTTCTGAACTACAATTTCAGTAATAGCATTTTTTTATAAACTATTGTACCAAAATTGTCTATTTACATTCAACATAAACATTAGGTAACATTTGCGTTGTCAGTATCCTGGGTACAATCACCCCTTAAAGTAATGCAACTGTTTACCCTAACACCCTGTTTATGTAGGTATATGTATGTCTAATATAGTCGTGAGTTGTATGTAATTTATAATAATTCAAACGTCTGATAGGTTCTCGTCTAAGTAACTTAGCGCTTTTATTTACTTCCAATGTAAGCGCCAATCGCTGAAAAGGACCGGTCACACAGCACCAATGTTTTTCGAGAGACAGAGTTATATGGACGGAAACGTTACTGCTATTTGTATTATTACGTACAAATATACGACTATTGGCAAACTCTTATGTCGATGTTTTGTTTGAACTCAATGAGATGAGAGACTTGCTAGTTTCAAGTTCCTAGTCAAATGTAAAATAACTACTTGACTTGAATAACTTCTTCTTCTTTGGTGCCATCTCCTATCGGAGGATGGCTATCATTAGGGCTATTCGGACCCTGAAGACTGCAGCCCTGAACAGTGAGGTAGTGTTCATATCGAACCATTTACACAGGTTTTTAAGCCAGGACGTCCTTCTTCTACCGGGCATTCGTCTTCCCAAAATTTTCCCCTGCAGAATAATTTGGAGAAGTTGGTATCACTTTTCATCATGTTTAAAACTTGAATAACAGTTTACAATATAATAATTATATTGCTAAGTTAGACTAAAATACCCTTCTTCTTTCAGCATGAGGAATATCGCATGGCAATCCCTCATGTAATGGATAAATTAGCCAATAAGCAATAGTCATTTCGAGGCTGACTGCCCAGGGTGAGTCGGACTAACTCGGATTTCGGCACTCGGTGAGGCTCTACTATTATAAAGAAAGGCCTTGTTTCCTACGAATCTGTGATTCTTCCGAGCGGATGTAACATTGGTATAGCAGTTATTTACATAAAGGTAGGTTTTAATGTACCATACAATTTGTCAAAATTAAATGTGTAGTACTTTATGTCTATGGCTAACTAGAATGGCAGTTGTGCGGAATCCATTATTGTTTAGAGAGTTTTTTTTTAGTTTTCTTATAAAATTCAACAAGGATTTTTTTAAATTTTGTAAATAGGACTAAAATGTTGACAATTATTAGAGCACTTTGTTTTCTATTAGTTTTTTTTGACTTGGTGTATTTTTTTTATTGTCTTCACTAAGAGTATTAAAAAACATAAATGTGGATCACATTTACTTTAGAATTTGGTTCATTATCATAATTATACTCTCGTCTCTCGACAATAATTTTTCCCAAGGGAAGATTCTAAATGCCATATTCAGAATTCACGAATTTGCAGGTACGTTATGCGAAATGAAAATTTAATTCATATCACAAGCCGTTTGAATGAATAAAAAAATATTTTTAATAACCCGTCCACTACGGTGTGAGTAGTAGTATTTTTAATAAGTTTATTACTGGTCCGCCACTAACGTACGGCCGCAGTCTGGGACCCAAATTGACAATAAATAACAAATTGCCCCATGACGGTGAAACCCCTTTGTCTGTAAACTACGTGCCACATTTATTGTAATTATGTCGCCTGAAGGTTGATTACCTACGCTTTATTACTACGCCTGAAGGTTAAGTTTTGGAGAAATTAAGTGCTTTTATCTATTAAACTGTGTTTATTCAGGCAGTTGAATTGGAATTTTAATCATTGAGACAATTAGGGTATAGTGTTTTATCGTCAGACTTTTTACTACTAGACGTTTAATTAACCAATTCGAATATAATTCTGGAAATTAATCAATAAAATGCTTTGATGATTCTTTTCGCTAAGTATTAAACCAAATGGTGTCAGGTTGTCGTACAATGGGAAATATCTATACAATGTATATAAAGTACCGTATCTAAGTGGGTGGATTGAAAAGTTCGCGGCCTGGCCATTAAAAAAAAAACGTTAGTATTTTTTTCTGCCGCCATTTTGAACTGTCATTATTCAATTGTCAGCCTACAAATTTTCAATTTCTAATCCTGTTTAAATAAAATTTCACGAACAATTTTAAATACCTGTGTAGAACAGATTTTCAATAATGGAGAAATTGGAACACCGTGCAGTAATTAAATATTTGTTTAAAAAAAGATTAACACCAAAGGAGATCCATGATGACATGCAAACCAAAGAGAATATAATCACTACGTTTATGCAAACAACATTAGGGGAATCTGCCCTGTCTTATACCACTGTGAAAAAATGGGTTGCTGAATTTAAACTTGGACGAGAGAACATCGAAGATGACCCTCGCTCCGGCCGGCCAATGATGTCTACGACCGAAGAAAATATCGGCCAAGTGTGTGATCTCTTCTTGAAAGGCCGTAGATTGACTATCAGAGAAATTGCAGACACATCTCATATGAACGAACGCTAAAAATCATTGTCAATGAACTCGGCTTTTCGAAGGTTTCCGCTAGATGGGTCCTCAGATTTCAAAGCCCGAGTTCACACGTCTGTCGAGTCTATGGCTCAAATTCATGATTGTGGTTTTGAATTGCTGCCTCATCCGGCTTATTCTCCTGATTTCGCACCTTCGGACTTTCATCTGTTTGCAAACCTAAAAAAACACCTCGGTGGCTAGAAATTTTCATCGAATGAAGAGGTTGACGCCGCAGTAAACCTGTATATTGAAGACCTTGAGGAATCTTTTTTTAAAACTGTAATGGAAGCTTTAGACCGCAGGTCACAGATTACCCCCAATAGATACCGCATACAGGGCCGCGGACGCTCGCCACACATCTATGGTGTTTCACTGATATATGCAACGCGAGTGAGCGAGCTAGAAGTAGTGCGACCTTGAAATGGCCAATCACGTTGCACCGTTTCGTGCCCCGCTACCCGCACCTACCGCCAAAAATGGTGACTGCGGGCGTGAACAAAATTTTCATTATGCGGTATCTATTGGGGGTAATCTGTGCCGCAGGTGGAAACAGTGCATAGAGCTAAATGGAGACTACGTCGTGAAATAATAACATTTTAGTGTGTATTTTATTCTGTTTTCTTGACTAGGCCGCGAACTTATCAATCCGCCTAAGTAAAAATAGAAGAAAATATATTTCTCTGATAATTCAGATATCCTATAAATCCACAAGTCACTGCCATAGATGCGGCTGCTTCTGCCATTCTCGTATAGGCTTGCACAACCTTAGCAAATGCCTGTAAGACACTGTGTAACTCGTATATGATTCTAACTTATTCGCTAGGTACATAGTATATTGTAGTATATTTGAAAAAAGTTTTGTAAAATCTAATAGAACGTCCGACAAAACAATATAATTTAGGCATTTTGATTAAATAAAAAAAAAACTTTTTTTTTTCAACCCAATCAAATAGAACATTCAACAGAACAATTTACTGCCGTCAGTTACACTCAAACATTATCAAAGTGTCAACTGTAACAATTAAGATCTATTAAAACACAGCTTGTTTGTCCGTTAGCCAGTATTAGAACGCATAAAGCAGCTATTAAGGATTTTCCCAACGCCTCCAGTTAATTGAATGAACCCGAGAAATACATTGTCTAGAAGCGACTAATTATTGATTGAAACATTTCGGTATTGAATACCACATTTTGATCTCAGATGAATTGTAGCTAGGTAGGTAGATTCTGTATAAACGATTCTTTTTAATTCATTTATTAACACGTTGTATAAATTATACATGTTCGTATGGAGTACGGCCAGTAACTGTCATTGTATGATAGCGCATCCAGAATCAATATATCATCACTTAAATAATGAAACATGTCTTTTTGTAGCGGGGCCGATCCATTGATACTGGATTATTATTTCATTATTATAATAGATGTCTAATTGTTCTGTTTCATTTATGTGTATAAAGTTTCTTTTATTTATGGTCACTTTGTTTAAAACTGTGAATGTGAAGAAAAAAAAATTCTTTCTTCTCTTATGAAACTGATGACACGAGGCAACGCTAAGATAGCGAGAAATGATCGCACATAGTGACATGACAGTGACTAGCAGTCACATAATGTTGGAATCAGAGATGTTCAAAGTGCCTGAAAGGATAAGTCACCTATTAAGAGATCGGTCTGGGTAGTATTTGAACGCGGACACCACGAATGAGTATAAAAGATAAAGTTAACCAAATTTTGACAATTAGGTACCAGGTTTTGCGTGTATTGTTTGTATTTTATTTCCTAATACGAAAATCATGAAGATCACATCAATATTAGCAGAGATAACTCACATTAATTGCCTTAATGGGCCCGATTAAGAAGATATCAAAGCGCCATCAAAACATTTTAAAAGTTCTCTAAGTAATAAAAAGTGACTTCTAAACAACAAATAGCAATTTGCCAAGCAAAATAAACTCATCATGGTTGGGATTAAAGAAACGTTTCACTGGATGTCGCTGTGATAAAGCCGCGTCTTCACCATTCGAGCGAGCCAAACGGTAACAACTCTACAACGCTCGGTTTTCTGAATTCTGCATTACTTATACAGGGTGTAGAATTAAATGCATTACATACCGAAAAGGGTGCTTCAAACCTTGAAACTAAACAACTTTCACTATGGCGCAAAAATCGAAATCGTGAAAAAAAAATTGTATGCGATTTCAAAGTTAATCACATAGAAAAAGTTGGTCTGAAGCACCCTGTTCTTATTTTTTATTTTTTATTTAATTTAATTTATTATTTTATTTAAATTTACACGCTGCATAGGTACTTTAAAAGAAGCAACGACGCAACGAGCATAAACATATGTGAAGAAGTCTGAACTCATGGTCTTTAAGGCTGGTTCTAAATGTCCCCTGGTGATACCTCCTGTACAGCTACTCGGTGCTACTCTAAACAGAGTATCCCAATTTAAATATCTAGGTCATTTAGTTACCGACAACCTTAAAGACGATGCAGATATAGAGAGGGAACGCAGAGCATTGTCGATAAGAGCTAACATGCTGGCGCGCAGGTTTGCCAGATGTTCTGATGCAGTGAAGATAACATTGTTTAAAGCATACTGCACTTCATTTTACACTGGCAGCCTGTGGGTTAGTTTCACTCAAAAGTCGTACAATGCTCTGCGGATCCAGTATAACAATGCGTTCAGGGCGCTGTTGCGCCTGCCGCGTTTCTGCAGTGCATCGGAGATGTTTGTACAAGCCCGAACCGATGGGTTTCACGCCATCCTTCGTAAAAAAACTGCATCATTGCAAAGTAGAGTGCGGCGGGGCAGCGGCAACGGCATCCTGAAGGTTATCTCTGGAAAGATTGATTGCCCCATAATGAGGCTCTTCGTCGAGATGACTAAATCTCAATTAGTGATTAAGTACTAACTTCGTTTGTAAGGTTTTATTTTATTTTGTTTTATTTGTACTAACCCTGTATGGATCACATAGATATCTGAATAGATAAAGATTTATTTATTATTTATAACATTTGGACTGTTGACTTCTGCACAATAATTTAGCAGTTATTGGTTACCTAACCTAATCATCTTCGTAACTAGCCTACTAACTAACAGTAGAAAAATTAAAGTAAACAATTTAAAAAGTTTGCTTTGTAGAGAAGCTTCTGACCGCCCCGAAATGGATTATGACAATGTTCGTAAATTTATGTGATTGTATATATGCGTAGTACGTATTTAGGCTGATAATGATAATTATCAGGTACTGCATTATATCTATAACTGTACATAATACACATTATAAAAATAATGATGGGATGGTACGCTTGTAAACAAACTTTGCTCGAGTTCGTGTATTTTATATTCACAAACAAATCCTTCCGGTGAAGATCGACCTGAAGATTAAAGTTATACAACAGAAATATTTGTGAGACAACGACTTGGTAAAGTTTCGTCTTTGTCATGTAAGAAAGTAAGAGCTACAGCATCGTTTGTCTTCGGCGAAGAGCTTTGCCTTTTGCGTTTCTTGCTTTGTTTATGTAAAAAAATGTATAACGAGACGAATATCTATACAATATACATAATTTTCAGGAGGATAGGTACCGTGCCGTATTAAATATAAATATCCGCTCACAATGAAGATAAGGTTTGTGGTCTATAAAATTTTTAGGCATGCAGTTATAGCCAGTAGTTGTATTAAAATTCTAGAATGTCTATCATCCCAGAAAAGGACACGTTCATTATAATATGTATACAGGGTGAAATTGATATCATTGGCATCCTTTTAAACTAAGAGTCTACCCATCAAACTGAACAACTTTGACTATGGGGGCAAACCAATCGGAGCAACTAAAAAATCAGCTGTCCCATACTAAACTGCAATGCCTACTCGACTCAAATGTATGCAACAGCTGATTTTTTTTTTGCTCCGATCGGTTTGCTCCCATAGTAAAAGTTGTTCAGTTTGATGGGTAGACTCATAGTTTAAAAGGATGCCAATGATATCAATTTCACCCTGTATATATATATATATGTTATACACAATGGTGTGTTGGTGCCTACACTTATGTATGGCAGTGAGGGCTGGGTATGGCAGAAGAAGCATGCAAGTAAAATTAATGCTGTTGAAATGCGTTCCTTGCGAAGTATGTGTGGTGTCACGCTGAGAGATAGAGTGAGAAATTGTGTAATAAGAGATCGATGTAAATTGAAAGAAGATGTTGTGACAAGAATAGAGAAAGGTATGCTTCGTTGGTTTGGTCATGTGGAAAGGATGAGTGACAGCAGATGTACGAAAGAGATATATGTTGCTAATGTGAGTGGAAGTGTCGGCAGAGGGCGCCCTCGTAGGACGTATGCTGATCAAATCAGTTGTATCCTACAAAAAGCGGAGGTGCGGAGTACTCGAAACCGACGCGGCGACGGGCATGTATGAAGAGATGTATGGATGTGCATTAGGCAAAAGAGGTATGTAAGGATCGTAGTAAGTGGCGCGCCCTGGTCTCTGCCTACCCCACGTGGAAAGAGGCGTGACTTTATAGATAGATAGATAGATAGACCATGTAGGTACTTCATATTTCTGACACATTGCATTGTGTCTAGATTATAAATAATAATTATTATAATTCTTTGTTCTCAATATGGTATTTGAGAATACATTATTTATTTTCTTTTTAGCATAATAAGCATGAGAATAGTAGGTATGTTATTTGTAAAAACTATTTAATTAACTAATTGTCGAAGTAATTATGTAATAATTGTCGGTGCTCCTGAAAAATAAAAATGTCTACATTCGAAACCATATAATCACCGAAAACAAAAGAATCTTTAAAAATAAACAGGTAAACAATTCTTTTAGCGTTCCACAGAGGATTTCACGGACCTGTGTTTCCCTTTGAGAGCGTGAATAGTGTTAAAGAAATTATACAGAGCAACAGGCTCTGCTCACAAATAGGTAAAGCTTTTATTTAACCATTTTTCATTTTCTAGGTGAAAAAAACCGGCCAAGAGCGTGTCGGATTCGTCCGTGATAGGGTTCCGCAGGTACAATTATGAAAAGCTTATCTTAACATATTTGGGTAATTTAAGGAATCTTCAAAAGCAATCAATAGCGCGATTTAATTTCGTTCAGCGCCATCTATCGACTAATATGAGGGTCTTTTTGTTTCTTCTTAATTATCATATTTCTGTTTTTGGGTTACGTAAACTCTTATATATTCCGTGGTTACGGTACTATTATCCGTCTTCATGACAAATTTCGATTCAATAGGTTCAAAATGAGGCAATAATTAGGGCATACCTACAGACTGGCAGATAATATATAGAACGGATAAAAGTAAAAGGTTCCTTGTTTGACTACGAAACCCTAAAAATGTTGACGTTTTTATTCAAAACATGAAGCTATTTTAAATAAGCAAAGGAAGGTTTAATGGGATTAACTTTAGACGGTTGTCAAGTTTGTAGGTCATTTAGGCGCAAATAATACTTACATGTGTTCCCCGTACTTCACAAACAAATCTAATACAAACTCTCACTTACATTATCACACCATTATGGGCTGAATTTAGAAAAACCCTATCTTTGCAAAAGCAAGCTACCTACAATGCAACACGAGCGAATTAACTTGGCACCTTGCTCGCACGTGGCTCGGAATAAAAAACTCGGAAAGCATAACTCGAAAATGCTAAAGCGCAAGAACACGTGATACGGTAACTGAAATGCTATGCTACGGCCTCGCACGGCAACGGCGGGGTCCCGCGGGGGGTAGCAGGAGGGGTGTCAAATTTCGAGCCACGTCCGAGCCGGGTGCCTAGTTAATTCGCCCAGGTTGTACCTCACTTACCATCACCTTTTAGTGTTGACACTTGTATTACTTTAAGGATAGATTTTCCACATGATACTGAACAGTTTTTTATAAGAAACCTATAGGAAATTAACAAAAAGAAATCTGGACTTTCTATACAACGTGTTAATGAATTAACGCAAAACTAGAAAATAGTTTGTTGAGAATCGAGATCAGAGTCGAATTATCATGGTTTCAACATAGGTAATTTTTTTCAAAATAATAAATAATTTGTTTGCAAAATTTTTAATTTTCTGAACCCGATGTCAACCCACCGCACGGGCACACTCACCCTACTTACTACCAAAACAAGATAATAAAAATGTATCCATGAGTACGTTAGCGCTTTCTTTCAGTGCTGAAATGATAACAAATCATTTTTGCCTGTAAACTTAAAATGCGAATAACTTTAAATTTTAAGTATCAAAATAATGAAATAATTGTTGCAATTGAATTGTTTTATTATAAATCAGTTGGGGTGTATGAGGTTTTGCGTTAATTCATTAACACGTTGTATGAAAACTCGCGCAAGTAGAGCGACGGTGGTGAGTAACCGGTACTACAGCAATGTTTAACTACGTTAAAAAGAGTGTTAAACACATTTGTTATATAATTTATTTCCGTGGAACAAAACTCAAATAATAGTGATTTAATAACGTTTTATTAAGATTTATCTCTCGTTCAGGCCAGTAGCGACATCTGTTTGCGCCAAGACTATACTAAATCTAAAATGTATGGAACTGTCCAGACATGGTAATAGAATCGATCATGTAAGAATATGACTATTAGAAAGAAAGTACGATTTAAAATTCCATCCAGTACTTAATGAATATGATGATGATCATTATACACTACTCAACAGTAGCTCTTATAGCTGTCCAAGAGCTCTTGAATATAATCCAGTGCACTATCAATCCACTTCATAACCAATGATCCTTCGATCACGGCTTATAGTGCTTAAGTGTCCGATAACCTGCCTATGAGCCCAATTACCTGACACAATTCAATGCGCTAATTATCATCTAATAGCATCGGTTAGCGCATACAATTTCGGGCGCATACAATTTCGGCAAGAGTGACACAGAATAGGTGAATAACAAAAAACCCGACTGCATAAAAAACTATTACATTAACTGAAAAGAGAAAAACAAGCTCTTATATTCACTAATCAACTATAACAACTTGGTTCGAACAAATATAATTTCAATGCTATTAGGTAGGTATCGCAAACGGACAAAACAACAACAAAGAAGAATATAAAACACAAGCTTTTACCCGCGACTTCGTCCGCATAAATTATATACCAGATTTTAAGTCAGATGTTACGCTACCAAACAAAAAAAGTTTCATCAAAATCGGTTCAGTAGTTTTAGCGTGATACTCGAACAAACAAACACCCAAACAAACAAACAAACAAACTAAATTCTTTTTTCAAATTTACAGTTTTATAATAGTCAAGATACCTTAGGTACCTTCCTTGGTTTGTCCCTGCCTGCAATACCTACCTAATAGCATTCAAATTATATTTGTTCGAACCAAGTCGTTATAGACTTGGTTCGAACAAATATAATTTAAAAATTTTTTTGTTTTTCTTAAAAATTTAGTTTATTTCATACTTTTTTAGTCTTGTGTCGAAATGGTAGCATAAAAGTACTATAATATATATATTTTTGGAATCGTCTGTTTACAAGATTTGATTTGATTGATACCCATATTGTAACTTTTAACAAAAAAATAATTTTTATTCCCCCTCTTTTTTTTAATTTGCAACCACCTTATTAAAATAATTTAGCCTATGTCACTCTCACGATTTTTACAAATCTAACGACACCTGATACGTCAAAATCCATCAAGCCGTTTAGGCTGTAGGCCGTGCCAAAGAAATATACATACATACATACGCTCGAAAAACATAACCCTCCTTCTGGCGCAGTCGGGTAATAAAATGGAGGCTAAAAGGACCAAATGTTAGATGTATATTAAAGTATCCAGTAGCGTAGCGAGAGAGGGGGACAAATGCCTCGGGCTGCAGACAATTCGGGAAAAAAATATAGATTGATTGAGCTCTTTCTCTGCTCAGCTCTGTCTGTGGTTAAAACCTGTTCGTAGAGCAGAAAAAGTCGAGCTCGGTTCGCTCACTCTAAGTTAAAATTTTTAATTATTGTACCTACACTTATTTCTGAAGTTCTGACCACAAAGATGTGGTGCTAAAAATTTCGAGTTTGCTTCATAGCTTCGCTTCGCTCGATCCATAGCTTCAATAGTTTTAATATCGATCTCTGTCACCAGGATGAGCAGAGTAAGAGACAGAGCGATCACTAAATACGTTTAAACCAACATACTTTTTGGACCGTAAGGCTGGCTTTTTTAGAATTTTAGATTATGATGCCCAAGAAGTAACAACATTATAATATTTAAATATGGTTAAGCTACGTAGTACTAGATACTCTTTCTATACTGTGGTTAAGCCTTACTTTTTGGTGCAAGCCAGCCCTAGTCATAATATTTGTAGTCTTATACAGGGTGAAATTGAAATCATTGGCATCCTTTTAAACTAAGAGTCTACCCATCAAACTGAACAACTTTTACTATGGGAGCAAACCGATCGGAGCAACTAAAAAATCTGCTGTCCCATACTACAGTGCAATGCCTATACTTGACTCAAATCTATGCAACAGCAGATTTTTTTTGCTCCGATCGGTTTGCTGCCATAGTAAAAATAGTTCAGTTTGATGGGTGGTCTACCCATTAGTTTAAAAGGATGCCAATGATATCAATTTCACCGTGTATATTCCGTGATAATATATATCTTTTTCAAATTCTTTGATTCAAATGATTTAGCTATTGAATGCTACATTTGGACATTACCATGCTTTTAGATGTAGCATTTTACACTTACCAGACCTATAAACATGTTTCACACATAGGTCTAGTATTTCTGTAAAAATTACACAAAAACTACATTTAGATTATAAATAGGTACAGACTGAAACACACCCTATTAAAGAAGTTTCTTTGTACTCACAAAGGGCTGGTAAAATTGTGAATATGAAAATAAGTATAATATTAATTCCACCCTCAGATCGGCATGGTCGGTATGCTTTGACTTGTTATCCCACACAAGCATACTTTTAGAACATTGTTAGGTACTGTCAGTGACAATAGTAGGGGAGAAAGGGAGAAAAAGGGATGTAATAGGTAACGTTAAACATATTTTATTAGGAATGTTTGCCTACGAGTGTTTCTGTGTTAGGTTTAGGTAGGTTTACTTTTAGTATAAAGGATGTAACAAAACACCCTAGTAATACTTAAGGGGGTGCTTTAGACCATGAAACTAAACAACTTTCACTATGGAGCCAAATTCGAGAAAAAATAAAAATAATCTGTTGTCCCATACAAAACTGCAGTACCGACTCGACTAAAATGTATGGGATAGAAGATTTTTTTTATTTTTTCTCGCTGTTGACTCCATACTGAAAGTTGTTCAGATTGATGGTCTGAAGCACCCCCTTAAGTATTACTAGGGTGTTTTGTTACACCCTGTATTTAAGAGGATAAATGCCCTCTAGCTCTAGCGCAATCCATACAAACAAAGTTTAATTATATTTTAGATATTAACTAATTAAAGTAATTTTATTACATGGTCTAGTTAATAACATAGTTAAAAAGTATAATTTCAAATGTATAGTGGCTCAAAGATTTCCATACTAATCTTATCTCATACCCATTTCTAATAAGGAAAAAAAAAAGCATTGAAACTATATTTTAACGGAATCCAGACAAACCGTAGGCATAGAGATTAGTTTCTAGATTGTGTATGATTGCATTGACTTCAATTCATTAGTATTGAAAATAGGATAGAGCTTCGATCGTATTCAGCGCACTCAGTGCGAGTCAAGTGTTAACTCCAAATCACTTTTATAATTTTCACCTACAAAAACAAAATTTTAACAAAAAATTAAAACCGCCTTCAAAAAAACTAAAAAGTTAAAAAATAATATTGCAGCCTATGACTTTTTCGTTCGCATCATAAGAACATTAATTTGTTTTATTGAAGTCGCTGTCAAGCCGGTTCGATTCGCGACATGGCTTGTATTTTTTGGCTTGGCTTGACACCGACTTCTATAAAACAAATTAATGTTCTTATGATGCGAACGAAAAAGTCATAGGCTGCAATATTATTTTTTAACTTTTTAGTTTTTTTGAAGGCGGTTTTAATTTTTTGTTAAAATTTTGTTTATTTCACAATTTTCAGTGGTGAATTCATTAGTTCGATTTAATAGGAGTGCTTTAAATTAAAAAACGCACTAGTCGGCAGTACGATTTTCGAAGGTTCCCCTCGATTTCTCTGGGATGCCATCATCAGATCCTGGTTTCCTTATCATGGTACCACCCTCGGAACATCTCCTTTCCAACAAAAAAAGAATCATCAAAATCGGTTCATAAACGACGAAGTTATCCGCGAACACACATAAAAAAAATATATATATATACGGTCGAACTGAGAAACCTCCTCCTTTTTTGAAGTCGGTTAAAAAGTAGTACATCAGGCCTCCTCACAGAAATAAGCGGGACATATTCAATTCCACCGGTGCGGTCTGATGGGGACAGAGTATTTTTAATTTCATGTCACCTAAATACATACTATACGATATGACCAATCTTCGTTCCATATAAAATCTTAATTTATGACTGTACTAGGCAATTTTTAAAGTAATATTGTGTTTCTCCAATCATCATAATCATCGTCTTTAATTACTAATTATTAACGCAAAAAATTGCCCGGAAAAATACCAGCCGTCAGGGTTAATGAATAGGTAACTGTCAGGACTCAACAGTTTACAATGCCTTCCGAAGTACGGAAGCGCACAAGATGAAGTAGTAATAGAGTGAGTGTGAGTGAGAGAGGATTGCAACATTGTCTACTGTTGTCTTCCAAACGGGCATGGGGTAAAATTTGGTGGGGACCAGGAAAAGTCTGTACCTTATGTTGTACTGTAATCTTTCTTATACTTAGATGTAACGTATCACAGTAAAGGAACTGCAATCTGTTTAAGTAACGAATATATTGCGCAAAGGGAACAAACCATAAAGGGAAGCACATAAATCGAACCCAGCAATAAAGGTAAAAGCTTGTAAAGACACAACACTGTATTTGCATGAGCAAACAGTTAGCGCACTATTCGCCCTATATTGCTGTGAAAGTATTGCTGCGATTGAATATCAAATAGTTACAATGTTTTTCTAAGGAAATTTTTAAAAGGGTAGAGGGATTCTTTTTTCTGTTGTTCCTGTTCAATATGAGAAATTGTATTTTAGAAGGTTTTGCCTGTTTTTATAGCATCTCCAAAAAGGAGATAGAGCAAAAATTCGTATGTTGTTCTGACTCACCTGACTCACTAAATGCATGCAAATATTTGGGCATAAATAATTCGAAATAAAAAAAATTCGGGGACATGTTCTGTATACAGTCCGTTCGAACTTACGAGCGACGAGTCAAAGTGGGTCATTTTACATACAAATCGAAACTAATAATCCAGTATTATTTCAATCTTCCAATATTTACAAAATAAACTAACACTGTTAAATTCTGGAATGTACTGGAGTAAAATGCGAGTCAAACTAAAGGTCAAACTCAAACTCAAAATAATTTACCTACTCATTAGAGGAGCTTGAAGCCCACTTGTGGTGGACGATGGACCATACCAATATCGAAAGACAGTATAATGCACTAAACATAACAACAACACTCTAAAATTAAGCCTACTAAATAATAATATTATTTACAAAAGAATGTACAACTTATGGCAACCATTTACCATACCAATCTCATCCTTATTCGTGAGGTTTAACTTACCATACCTTACCTACCTTGTAATGTAATTAAATAATTATTTGAGTTGTTTACATGAAATAATTTAAAACGAGATAACAAAGATAATATATTCACCTTTAGTATGTAAAAATCCCAACATTTCAAAATTAACTAAGTGAAGTAATAACATTGTTAGCAAGCTTCAGATAAGAAGCAGATTCTAAGAAAGACGAGTTGAACATTGCGGGTCAACTGAACATGATTTATCTGAAGTTATACATATACATCATGATAATTATACGCTTATAAAAAAATCTGTTTAGTTGTTAACTTAGTAATTGTAATATTGCATGTCGAAATACTGAATAGATAAAAATAATAGACCTTTAGTAATTTTCGTTTTTATTTATATCAATCTTCTTACATCATACATGCATGCATCTTTTTACATTATGTTTAAGCAAATTGCTAACGACTATAGCCACTTTATCCCTTTGTCTGCCAATCCAACCAAAATGACCAACTCGTCCCTTTTTTAAGCTTCCTCTTGATTCCAAATACAAATTGGATTTGTAGTTGTGATTAGTGATGAAAATGGTGAGTCACTTTACTATGGTTGAGATCAATTTTTAACAGTAAAATTTTTATAAAATTAATCCTAATTTTTCACATATTTGTAAAATCTCAACGGAACATAAATAAAATATTATGAAATTGGAAGGAAGTAATATATTACGTTATACAGCTGTATTTACCATCTCTGAAATAGTTTTGTGGTTACTGCACAGGTCAGTAGGTCAAACTGATGGTAGCCACTGCATTACTAGCTGGATACGAATTACTGTTTACTTTGTCCTACTCAAAATGACTAATTGAAACACTGACCCAATAAAAAAATTATAAAACTGAACAAAGAAAACATTTTATGTAACATTATTGTCACGAAAGTGAGTCACTGAAAACTTTCACTTAAAAGGCAAGTGTTTCTACTGACCACCACCAATATTGCTACAGACAAGTTTCCAAGCGAACGCTTAGCTTCCATAATATTAATTTTACGAACACACTGTGTTTTAGCTGATAAAATATAACGTATTTGTTCGACGGGTTTTTATTTGTGATTAAACCAGTGTTTATACTCAATGATAAGACTGAATTAAACTATATAAAACAAAAGGCTCTCTCAAAACAAACGCAAATCAGTTTTTAAATACTTCAACAATGGGTGTTAATTTAAAATGTATTTCTGTTCTGTTACTATGTGTATTTAAAGTTAATTCTATGGCTATAAAAGGCCCGGCTTTGACTAGGTACGACCCTTGCGGTCTTGGTGTGATACACTTCGATAAATTATCTGAAAAGTTTTGGGAAGGTGTGGTAAATTTAGGATTGTACGGTAACTTGTCTGATGAAGTGACAATAGATATACACTTTGAGAAACAAGTTAAAGTTTACGGGGTAAGTGGTTGTTTACTATAAGTTTAATTAGTCAAAGAAAACTTTCAAAGAGGTTTCAGATAAATCTTGGTTACTAATCTACTGTAGACCTTTTGGAAATTGAAATAGTACCGTTCATTATCTGCAAATTACTTTTTTTTTTGCAAACGGTCAATTCTGAAATGCCTTGCAGAGACACACTTACAATAACAATATCATTGAAGAAGTAATAAGTTGGATAAACCAATAAAAATACTAAATAAAATCGGTCAAGTGCGAGTCGGGCGTTCCATGCCACGTTCACCACCACAACGTACTAAAGTAAAAAAAAAAATTTTTTTCTCTTAGACTTTAATACGAGTCCGACTCATAATTGGCCGGTTTTTATTATTTGTTGTTATATTGTAAAGTTTGTTCTATAATCACACCAAGTTTGAAGCTTGTATGTATTGTGGGGTCCCTGTGTCCTTATATGGGGGTAATGGTCCCTTAATTTTTAATTTTTTTAAATTTTTATCTATTGTTAACAAATCCGCCGTAATAACGCATATTTTGTGAAAATTTCAACTATCTAGCTCTTACGGTTTAAAAGTTACAGCCCTAAATAGGTAGGACAGACGGACGGACGGACGAACGGACAACGTAGGCTTAGTAATAGGGTTCCGTATTCACCCATTGGGTACGGAACCCTAAAAAGCATCACAAAAAACCTGCTTCATTATACCTCTATATACATACATACTCACACCTGTATTTCGATAGGGAAGGCAGGCAAAGACAATCAACAAACTGCTATATTATAACCCTTCACTTCTTCATTGATTACGGGTAGATCTGACCTGACCCTTTTACGCATAATATCATAGTAGATAAATCTGAGTGGCACATTTTCGAAGAAAATGATAAGAAAGGCAAGGTACCGTATTGTAGTATATTCTTAGACTAAATATTGGATTATATGCTCAACAACCAGTCAATGTCAAAGGGACAAAAATCAATGAGGGACACATTGTACTATAAAGGGGTCATCGTAGGAAGCTTAAATAGACATCTTGGGAACCTTAATTATTCTTCAAAGGGTCCAATCGATATATAATATGAGGTATATCAAAATTAGCTGAAACTGTTTAAAGGTGTTGATCAGACCATCAAACTGAACAAATTTTTCTATTGGACTTATAACCAAATCTTAAAAAAAATAATCTGCTATGCCATACATTTGGGTCAAGCGAGTGAGATTGTTTTGTATGGAACAGCTGACAGCTGAGAATTTTTTCTACAACTACTAACAAATTTTTAAGCATGCAATGTAGCAAGGCTCACGTGCACATAAAGGATCCTTCTTAATATGATGACTTTTTTTTAAGGGGATGATATAAGACTATAACGTTGAACAACTTTCTCTATGGGACCAACATCAAAATCCCGAAAAAGAAATCAGCTGTCCCATATATTGGCTAGAGTAGGTTTGCAGTTTTGTATGGAAGAGCTGGTTTTTTTTCGCGATTTCGATGTTTGTTGCATAGAGAAAGTTGTTCAGTTCGACGGACTGGTCATTAAAAAAAGTGTCAGCGTATTAAGAAGGACCCTATTATCACTAAACATCAATAATGTATAAATAATTAACGGTTTGATGGAAGAAAACTTAACATAAGACTTAAAAGCTTGTCGATTTATTTCAATATTTATAAAGATTTACTTATATTGAGATGATGATATTGATGATGAATGATGATGTTATATTATGTTTACTTATATTGAGATAATGATGAATGATGATGTTATTGTGTACAATAAATAATCTAAAATCATTTTTTTGTTTTAGGCATCACAAAACAGTTCTTTCACACAAAAGGATAACTGGCACAATATCATATTTGAGCCTACAGGAGTACCAGCACGTTATATATTTTATATTGAAATAGAAAAAAATGAAACTGAAATACCAACAGTACTAAGATTCGCCCTAAACAACGTGACATTATGCGACGATGCAATAAAGGTAGGTCTTAAAATATCTGTATGAAAATTATACAACTGTTAATTAAGTTGTCTATTATTCTTAAGTTATGTATGAGCCATAGAATATTCAAAGTCATTGCCGGTGAGTCGTTCGGTCAGATGCGTTTCGAATTGGACCTCATTGTGTTGTTAATAGCGAAACAAAACCGAAACTCATCATTCATCCGTGTGACTGACACACGGAATACCAAATTTGCATGTGTCTCTAAGGAATTAGTGACGAGGGCCTTTTTATTATTACGGCTTATATTTATTCTTGAAGTGTAGGCATACAAAATGTTACGCTCGCGACTATATTTCACGAAGGGTTACCTAGTCAGAGGTATTATAAATATAAATAAAATATAGGTATATTTAGAGTTCGGCCACAGAATAGGTAATAGTATATAGTTCTACATAGTTCGGCACTGTTTCGGAAATGAGAATATGAGAGTGTGACAGGTTGTTAGCCCGTCACTTCATGGACAATGCAGGCCTTGAAATTGAAATACTATTCAGGTACCCTATAAAAAATTGCTTCTCCAAAAATCCAGTTCTCTTTTATAATATTCTGTGTTCGATTACTGAATATAACTGTACTGATTAGAAATCGAATCTAAATCCCACAGAGGGTGTCGATGGTGCTTTACGGAGAGTTATGGACAATCATGAAGGTTCTGGTTCGATTCCGCCCTGACGACATGCCATGAACCAATGAGTTTTTCTAACTAATAATGTACGTAATACCGACCGCTCTCAAACGGTGAAGGAAATCGTCGTAAGGAAACCTTCATACGCTGAAGAAGAAATTATGGCACGTATGTTGAAGTCTGCCAATCCGCATTGGGCACGCGTGGTAGCCTGACGCCTTAGAGGATATCCTCTAAGCCTGACGCCCATACACCCTCCCTGAGGATGGGCCTGCACCATGTAGGTACGTAATGGGACGTATTATATGATAATGACGATGAATCAAAATATATAATTGTTTCGTAACATTTTGTTCTCGTAGCATGAAACTATGTATGTCAATTCTATGTAAATCTCATATTTGACGTCTACTACTTTTTTTCAGGCTTCTCAAACCATTGCATCTCTAAACGTAACAGACGATGCGATGTACTATAAACATGTATGCGGACGAAGGTCACTAAGCCATGCTGAATTGACGACAGTAAGCACAGAGTCGCAGGCAGGAGATTGGCCGTGGCATGTAGCGCTGCTGGTAAAGGACCCAGTCTCGAATGTGACGAGATACGAATGCGGTGGCAATATTATATCTAGGACTACTATCGTTACTGGTAATCTTCAAACTAATATCGAATGAATGATGTAGGGAAAAATCTTTGAGGGATTTCACTGTCCATCTTAGTCTACCTTATTAACCTGTTTTGTCCCACTGCTGGGCAAAGGTCTCCCCCAAACCCTTCCACATCTCTCTATTCGGTGCTACGTCCCGCCACTCATTGCAGTAGGCATCCAGCTCGTCTCGCCATCTTCTCCAGGGTCTGCCTCGACCTCGGCTCCCGTCGTGAGGCACCCATTGCGTGACGATTGATGCCCACCGCTCAGTGTGTATTCTGCAAACATGCCCAGCCCAGTTCCACTTCAGTTTTGCTGCCTTCTCCCCTACGTCAGCTATTTGAGTTTTGGAGCGCAATGTTGTGTTCCGGATACGGTCTGTCCGTTTTACACCTAGTATACTGCGCCCCATAGCTCTTTGACAAACTTGCAGTTTGGACTTTTGAACCTTTGTTAATGACCAAGTTTGAGCACCGTAAGTTAGGATGGGCAGAATACACATGTCCATGAGTCTGCTCTTGAGTGACAGTGGAAGGTCACCTTTCATTTCTACCTATTATGATATATTTAATTATCTTGGCTATCTCTGGCACCTATATCATGGCTATCGTTACATAAAAAACCGTAAGGCTGGGTTTCCACCAGATATGTGCGAGGATGCGTAGCGCGAGCTAGCGAGGGATGTACTTTTCAAGAACCAATAGAATCGCTTCATTACCTTGCCTCGCTCAGCACATCTCTGTTGGAAAAGCACCCTAAGGCGGTCTGAAAAAAACTCTTACACCAGGGCTTGCTGCCCACACGATAAGAAGAATTTATCTTGATCAGTAGACAAACCAAAAGTGCAGTGTGTCGCGATTATTAGAAATGAAAATCGGAAAATATGACTATTCGATTTTGACGCATTCAATATTTAGGAAATTCGTACATGATTTTGACCCAAACATATTAGTTTTCCTCTCACTCAACGGTTTGCTGGAAGAAAACTCTTTTAGAGTTAAGCTCGCCTTTGTAAATTACGACTTATTGTAATTTTTTTCATAACTATGTTTTTGTGTACAATAAAGAATATATGAATCTATGATTTTTTTTTGTGTTTGTTAAATGTGGATTCTAATTAATAATTATTTTCAGCTGGACATTGCGTAAGCAGGAATGGCATAATGGTGGATACACACAGAATTGTAATAGTAGCTGGGGTCAGTAACTATAAAGACTTCAAACAAGTTGGAAGACAAGAATTCATTGTAAGTTAACAGTTATTATTAATAATATGATTGAAATGAAATACTAGTTGGGTGTTATAATAATAATAGTAAAGTTTCTTATGTTCTACCTTAGACGCCATGCAAATCCTTATCTTACAAAACAATACAATAAAATTAACAAATATCACAATGAATGATGATGATGCTATATTTAAAAATTTATTTTGCCAACCGTTGGTATAATTTTTTAAACATCGTCAAATGTAGGTACCAACTTATAGTGATTTTTTGTTTATTATTTATATTTTACTTTACGAAATAATATTTATTTCAACCTTTTTGTTACTGTACTGCATTTTATTTATTTCTATTCATAACTTATCCTAAACATTGTCCATCCCACCTGCATATATTTTTTTAAACCGTTAAGTACAATTTCAGGCTGAAAAAGTGATACTGCATCCGAACTACGACGATGTGCATGCCACCGCAGACTTGGCCGTGATAAAGATCAGCAATCTGAGATTCACTGAATATGTCCAACCTATTTGTATTTGGGGGCCTGTTTACGACAAGTCTAATCTTTTCGGATATCGAGCTACGGTAAAATTATTATCCTATTGCTATGGCCTAAAATACTACATTTTTAATAGTACATACATACTTTCATTAATCGCTTTCAGGTTAATTTATTTAATCTTTATTATTAACTAATTGGTATATGTATTTTGTACACTGAAATAAATGCGAGCCAACTAAGAAGTATTTTCTCTTAATTAGCACCAAAATAATTGAAATGACGTTATTATTGTTTAAGTTTACTAAAAACAAAAGATGGTAGTTGTAACAACAAGCCGAATTCGTTTAACAAAGTTGTCTTAGTCAGAGAAGTAAATGATGTTGATAGGCTCATATGGATTCATGATGTATGATTATCATAATCAAGATCTTGGTTGAAGTAAACAATTTTTTTTAGTGTATAAAGTCTTCGTGACGTCACTTCTTCATGCTTGGTCTTTATTGAAAAAAAAAAAGTACACTTACGTTTTATTAAGCTAATAATAAATGCTATTTAATCAATTATTCTGGATTAGTCAATCTACTTAACTTATCTTACTTACTTTATCTTAATTGATAGATCACATTATTCGACCTATTTTGTTGTAATTTACGATACAAAACATTAAAAAGATAAAGATTTTCCTACTTTCACTATCTTGACAAGTGTTAAGTTCAATAGCGTATAGTTGACTTTGTATTTTATATCGGGGTCAATCGTTATTATCTCACACCTTATTTTAATGCGCAGGTGGTTGGATTTGGCACAACAGAACAGGACAAGCCATCTAACGTGTTACGGTCAACATACACGCTGGTACAAAATGATACAACCTGCTTGAATTATTCGCCTAAACTGTATACAAAACTATTGAATGAGTTCACTTTCTGTGCTGGATTTGGACCTAATTTAGGTAAGTGAATGCCTGTGTGTTTATACAAATCTAATGGTAGGTTCAGACGATGAAAATTTCGCGGCGCCTATTTTTTAGCACGAAAAAAAAGCACGACACGCTTTCGTTTACACGCTGCTAATTTCCAGCGCCAATTTGTTGGCATGCGAATGGATTTGCTAGAGAAAACCGTGCTAATGATTAGCACGACCCGTTTACACGAGTCTAAAAATTAGCAAGGGGGATGCGAGGGACGCGGGCGGAAGTCACTAGCGACGCGTGCTTTTTTCCTTGCTTTTTTCCGTGCCGTAAAATAGTCGTGCGAATAGTGTTCTTCTTCTTCTTCTATCGAGTCGATGGCATGTCGTTTTATATTTTTCCAGCCCAGTATTTTGCCACACGGATAGCACTACCGGCAGCGTTCATAAGCTCCATTCGCGTGCAAGTTTGCGGGCAGGAAGGGCAAGATATGAGGTGGACCATAGTCTGAGGGGCAGCACCACATTCACACCTTAGGTCTGATCCATCGATAAAACCCCATTTGGACAGGTTCTCCTTACTCCGGCCGACTTGAGTTCGGAGCCTATTTAAAGACCTCCAAATCGGCCTGGGTAGTTCATGTCCTGGGGGAAGGCTTTCCGGTGGGGGGACAAACGGGTCAGGTAGCATACTCTTTTCTCTCCAGAGGTCACATCTAGCTCGAGGACCCTCACCAATACCTTGTATAGGGTCGACACACTTCAGAATAGTCACGTGCGAATAGTGTTTATACGGTGCTTTTTTTGAGGCACCGCAGAATTGACGCCGCGAAATTGTCATCGTCTAAACCTACCATAATTTAAAAATGCTCCTGATGGCGATATTTTAAGGCAGGCCAGACGTAGTACGCCGCCCGATAACACAGGGTGTAATGAAAATTATCATTAACCTTTAAACCACATACTCTACCCATCAATCTGAACAACTTTTACTATGAGAGCAAACCTGTCAGAACAAAAAATAAAAACATACATACATACATACATACGCTAGAAAAAAACAACCCTCCTTCCGGCACAGTCGGGTAAAAAATATATCAGCTGTCCCATACTAAACTGTAATACCTACTCGATTCAAACGTATGGGACAGCTGATATTTTTGAAGTGAAAACGTTTTTAGCGGCGTTGTCATAGAGATGTAGCCTTTAGTTTTTGTGATCTGTGGGCGTTGTGCACTTTTTGGTATGGGTAAAAAATGTCTAACTTTGCGTCAGGACCGTGACGTCACACTGATCGAAAATGACTGATCTAAAATTCGTAAGACAAAATTGGTAAGACGATGACGTAAGATCACGTGACATTCGTAAGACGTAAAATCTCTTAGTTTTCACTTCTGCCGGCACTCCCGGAGTGCAACCCGTTGTTTTTTGTTCTGACAGGTTGCAACATTGCAGGAATATATATATGAATAGTCCATCAAACTAATAAACCTGTTTGCTTTTCCAGGAGTAAACCCTCGAAACGGTGACAGTGGTGGTGGCCTAGTGGTACCAACAATGCAACTTGACCACAAAATCAGTTGGTTCTTACGGGGAGTCCTCTCAAAGTGTGGAGTATCGGCTGGTCAAAAACAATGCAACCCAAAGTACTACGTAGTCTACACCGATGTAGGACCACATTACGGGTGGATTTACCACCACTCTGGTTTACAGTTTAGAAACAATATTATGTGAAAGTGATATTAGATTTAGAAGGAATAAGTCTGAGTTGCTCGCAACAGTGTTTACGTACTGTATTCATTAAGCTCATAAGTTTTAATTAGGTACTATTGTAAGTAAAATGCATTTAAAATTCACAATTAGTTTAGCGTACCTATTACTCATGGACAGAGCAGGAGTGCGATTTTTGAAACTCATGCATATTTCTTCTGCTGATTTGACATTAAAAAATGTGCAATTTTTGGAAGTCAAATCAGCAGTAGAAAGATGCATATCTCCACAGAATTTTGACATTTTCAACTGCTGAACTCAGTGAATGAGATTCAAAAATCGCACTCCAGGACCGGTTGTTGTGGTGATCCTTGGGGGAGGCATGTCTAGCAGTGGACGTCCATCAGCCGAGATGAAAAAATGATAAATTACTTTAAGTCTGCCAAAGAGCACGCGATCTAACGCCATACATTTATATTATGAAGATAGGTAAGCGTGTGCCTGACCAGTACGGACATCTAGAGGATAATTTTACTATAAAGAAGTAAGTCAACATACAGTCTAATTCCGACGTAATTCACACGTCATAATGCAATTGTCAAGTTCTTAGTGTTCAAGGACTAGGGACAAACGTATACCTAAGTGCCATTTATGTTGAGTGAATAGAATTTAATTTTGGTTTAAAAATGTAGATAACATAAATTATGGCGATGTATATTGTCACAAAAGTTAAATACATACATCTAGTAATTTAATATTCATTATTTTATCCTTCAAAACGTGCTACCACTAGTCGTGTTAATAATGATAACCTATAATAAAACCTTGTAAATATGTACATTAAAATAAAGAACAAAATAATATTTAAATTGTTTTCTTTAGTAAAAAATTACTTAAAAGATATAGCTAGATTATCAAATATTAAGTACACTTAATTAAATCAAATTGTATTCCGAAAGAAAATTAACGAGCGCAAGAAAATCGAAGAGAGAGCGCGCTAAAACAAAACGTGGCGTAATTAAAAAACTTGATGTAACAAAAGCCGAAGTAAAAGGACATAATAGAGACCTTTATAATACAGAAGTTTTCTTTTGTTCGGTGACAGTTTTTAATAAGATTTTAATAAATTATGCAGACGCGACGCTCTCCACCAACTGACGCGGCATCGTCTTCGAGATAATGCCGGTTTTTTGTTTTTATTTATCTATAGCTATACTTATAAAACGGTTCCATGACTGACTGACTGACAGACGACGCACAACCTAAGCCGTTGAAGATAGAAAAAGGAAATTTAGAATACCTATATACAGGCTTACTTGGGATCATTACATGTATGTGCCTGTGAGCGTTATTTTATTGTAATTTATTAAAATATTAAGAATTTTCAAAAAATAAGAAATATATGTTATATTATGAAGTATATTTGTAAATATTCATTTTCTTCCGATCAACAATGCAAGTAAAATGGTTATGGAAACAAAATTCCTTTCTCGTCAGTTTTATTAATTAAAATAGATTCCGAGAAAACCCAAATCCCTTCTCATGTCCTGTGGATCCTTTAGTTTTATTTTCTGCTTAAAAAGTGCCATAGTTAATGTATAAAATGGTTACAAAGTTATCCAATTTTACGGTAAAATCGAGCGGTAGAGCCTTAAGACGTAGTCACGTAAAAGCTTAGTTCAGCATATTATTATTGTGTAGAGTAGAAGATGATTGACTTGTCTAGCGCATTCTAGTTCACCAGATGCCACCCTACTTTTTAAAGCAGGCCATCTTTAAAGAAAAATGAAAAGAAGGCGTGTAATTGAATTTCTGAAGCGCAACACGTTTTTAGTACCCGTTGAAAGTCGGGATCTTGCACTTTAATAATAAATAGCTTACACGAGGCACTGAATGTAATAAGCTCAGAAAAAAATATTAGATTGGCTTTTTATGTTTTTATCCTTGAGTTATAAATTAACAAGAGTCGCTAGGAACTGAATAGCTATGATGATTTGAAATAGAAAACGGCACCACATTGGCACCAGAAGGAGAAGAATAATAAAAAAAAAACAAATTTAAAAATATGTGTCAATTATTTAAAGTAGGTACAGGGTATAAAAAAACCCTGTTGGAGCCTTAAATGGTTAAGTCAGACCAACAAATTGAACAACTTTCTCTACGGGAACAATATCTAAATCGCGAAAAACGAAATCAGCTGTCCTATACATTTCGGTCGAGTTATGTTTGCAGTTTTTTACGGAATAACAGACTTTTTTTCGCGATTTCGATATTGGTCCCGTAGAGAAAATAGTTCAGGTTGATGGTCTGAAGCAACCCTTTAAAGCTCCAATAGGGTTTTTTTTGACACCCTGTAGAAAAGGCTGGATGTTATTGTCGAGAGGATAATCTCATTAGCAGTAGCAGAAATATAAACCTAAATTGTGTTGCATAGATTATGGGTCACATCACACCACCAAACTAAACAACTTTCACTACTGGGACCAACGATAAAAATGCGAAAAAAATGTTTTCCATAGTTAAAAGACAATGGCGACCCATCCCAAATGTATGAAACATTTTTTTTTGCCATTTCAAATTTGGTCCCATACTGAAAATAGTTCAGTTTGATGGTCTGAAGCACCCTTGAAAGTATGTAACTCATTTGAGTTTACACTCTGTATACCTACCTAAGTACTTAAATTCAGGAAAAGTCTACCCTAGTCCTGTAGTAGTCGAAAAATAAAATAAATCATGATTTTTCAAGAATTTTTCTTCCACTACAAAAGCAAGAGGGTTGTTAGCGGTAACCAAATAAGTACCTCAGGGCATGAAAACTGACTACGGCGTACGGAACCCTCTTCGTCAAATAGTTATGCAAAAAAACATTAAAATTTGTTGTTTCAACCTGTTTACTTTCCACAGTATTTCGAGAATGCAATCAAGACGGCAAACAAGTAGGTATACGAGTAGGTATGTGCCCAGAGAAATTTGAATAATTTTGTCGTTTACAAAATGAAAATGTTACGGAAAGTTGAACTCTTATGTCTTTAAAATTAATATTTTGTATGTGTAAACAAGGAAAATTATATTTTATTTCTCTTGAGTTTAGTTAGGTAAGTTAGTTCTTAGTCGAGGTTGCTGGAACGTAAAAAGTTACAATACACGTACTTACATTTTTTATAACTTGAATGCTTTGTAGAACATTAAAATTATTGTGATTTAAAGTTTCAAAATAGCTCGCTACCAGGAAGCTGGCAAAGGTATTGGTATACAGGGTGTACAATAAAATGGGACAGCTACTCAAAGGGGTGCTTCAGACCATCAAACTGAACAACTTTCTCTATGGGACCAATATCGAAATCGCGAAAAAAAAATCCGCTCTCCCATACAAAACTGCAAACATAACTCGACTGAAATGTATGGGACAGCAGATTTTTTTTTCGCGATTTCGATATTGGTCCCATAGAGAAAGTTGTTCAGTTTGATGGTCTGAAGCACCCCTTTAAGTAGCTGTCCCATTTTATTGTACACCCTGTATATCCACAATAATTATGTTATATCAATGCAATTATCTCTTACAATGTTCATGCGACATTAAAAAAAAAAATTACTTTTTGTATCAGAGCTTTTCAATACAATAATAGTGCGATTTCAGGTTTGGTCCAAAACCGTTCTCATTCTTTCTTTTTTTTAAATATTCTGTACTCGGTACATTGACATTATAATTACGTCTATCCTCCGCTCAAGACGGTTTCTATTTTCCCTTATAGATAAACACATTAATGCATCGATTATTATTAAAACAATTTTTTATAAGAAAACATGCAACTAACGTAAAATACAAGCTTACTCCCCAGAGTTCGTGGAGGCATTACCCACATCATTTGCGTCTATACCCCGCATCGCTTGGCATGGCTTTCTTAGCCGTAATACAAACTCAGCCAAGTGAGAAACTATTTTCCTTTGTGGCTCCTACTTGCAAACTAGAAGACAACCTTATAATGTTTTTTCAGTGTTTCCTACTGAAATTGAAAAAATGAAAAATTAAAAGAATCATTTTGAGCTTAAGTGTCTTGTCGAATTTTATATACTTACATTTTACAACATTTTTTATTTAGTAAAAAAATTTAGTATATCTTTTTATTTTATTTTGGAAAATGTTTGACTGTCTGAAAAAATGTGTATCATTTTACGAAAACATCTTTAGGGCATAAACAACACTGTGTCAAGAAACTCGTATATTATTCATGTATTTTAATCACATTGATATCCTAAATTTTGATTTTGGCGCTCGATATTTTGGAAACGAAAAATGATGTCAAAATTTGGGAAAAATCCCTGTGGAAAATTTTGTCAGCTACAATTTGAGCCTAAAACAAAGACGATCGGGTTAAGAGTTTGCCCTGTAGGCTATCCATTTTGAGACAGTATTTTTTCGAATTCCGTAGATTCATTTCCTGTGTGCTCGATAGTCGTGTGAGGCATGAAATCTGTAATTCTTAGATCATTGATTGAACAGTTTTATCACAAAGTATGCCAAAATTGTTGTTAAAATACCTATACAGGGTGAAACAAAACACCCTATTTTATAGTAATATTTAGAGGAGTGGTTTTGACCAACAAACTGAACAACTTTCACGATGGAGAAAACGCCGATTATATAAAAATGCTGTTTCATGTTTCATACATTTTTTGTATGAAAGAACGAATTTTTTTGCCTCGATTTTAAAGTTGGTCCTATAGTAAAAGTTGTTCAGTTTGATGGTTTGAACCACCTTATTAAATAGGTATGTAACGCATTTAAGTTTACATCCTGTAGGTATAGTCTTTGTTATTATAAGCAAATTAACAATAACTAGAACCAAGATTATTTCGCGCTCCGGTTAACATCGTAAGAATTTTTAATAACCTCGGTTATTATAAAAATTAACTTACTTTTTAAGTGGGCTAAAAGTACTAAAATCTAGCTGAAGCACACAGACAAAGGATAAACTGAGTAATTTAGTCCGTTTCGGGTAAGATCATAGAAGTGGATCCAACTTTTAATTAAAAGTTTTTATGTTTGTTTAATGAGAAGGGTGTGCTTGTTTTTTCTTTGTTACAATGAAAAAAAAAAATGAGTTTTCAAACTTTTGGCTGTTTAATTATCTGTAAAAACAAAATTTAATAAAAGAATAGGGCTGATTTTCCTGAAAAGAAACAATAACTATTTTAGTCGGGGATGAATCGAAATTTAATAGGGTACTGACCCGACCCTCAAATGCTCAATACTTTTTTATATTTCTAAACAATTATACATTTCCAAAAAAACAAAAAGGCCACATTGTAGTCATTGTTGCAAGATGGTAACTATAAACATAAATACAAATCGTAATGACTCGATAAATTGAAAATCAGCAAAGACAATCTCAAGGAGCACGCAAGCTATATAGCAGCAGCATAGTAGCTGCATAAAGGAAATTTCCTTTATGCGGCTACTGTACAGCTGCAGCTGCTATATAGGTTACGTGTTCCTTGGGTGTGACATTCTTGTTTTTTGGAAATTGTAAAGAAACAACTTCGTTAGTTTTCGTTTAAGTACCTAAATAAATTATACAAACTCAGTTTATTTTTGCTTTTCCTTTTCCTTTCAGTTTTAAATTACAGATTTTTCTCTTCCATCGTTGTAAGAGGTCAAAGATCTCTTTACCTGCTCGCACCGGTGCATGTTCATGATATAAAGTAAATAAAGATAAATCTCTACTTTATTCACAGTGTTGCATCTTCAATTGTGTTCATGTTGCGATTTTCGATGTAGGTTCTATACAAGACACCAAGATTACATGGTGCATTATTATTTTAATCTGTTTCTGCTTGTCATAGGATATTAGAATAAATTAATTCACAATCAAATTCACAATAAATAAAGATTTTTTACCTACTACGAACCGCAATCAATATCTTTACCAAAAAAATTTAATAGGGGATGTCGCGCTATTCCCCGATCCCCTTCAGGATGCTGTTTGGACTTTAGCATAGCGTGCTCTGTATCATTTGTTTGTAGGTATGTAACTTGGCCAGGCGGAATGATGACAGATGGAAGAGGGCAATGATGGCAGAGTGGTGGCCGTGAGAGGGGGAACGGTCAATGGGCAGACCAGCAGCCAGATGGTTGGATGACATATTATGTAGAGTAGCCGGCATACAGTGTATGAGACTAGCATGGTACCGTTCTGGTTTACGTGAAAGTCAAGAGGCAGCAGTTACCGGGCTGATGATGATGATTTTTTTTTTCTTGGCCTGTTTACTCCGACTGCTGGGCAAAGGCCTCCCCCTTTATCCTCCATGCATTCCTGTCCTGAGCCAGTTCCATCCACTCTTTGTCGAATGTAACCAGGTCGTCTCTCCACCTCTTTCGGGGTCGACCCTGACGATGATGATGATGATGTACTTAAATAAAATTGCCCTCAAAAGGTGGACTGAGGGTAGGCTTGTGCCCTGCAGTAGGACGTATACAGGCTGATGATGATGATGACTTAAAGAAAACACGTTCCTAGGCACACATTTATTCATAGGTTCCTACAATCGTACAATATCTCTAATTAATTAAGTTCCATTTCTGAATTTTTCCTTAGAATGGAAGTATGGAAATTTTTTTTTAATCAAACAGTCTAACAATGAAATTAATCTAACTTATTAACACAACGTATTAAATCGAACTAAACAATCAAACGTATCCGGCACGAAATGAAGCTTTACGACCCGACCATTGGTGCATGACTGTGCATTAAATTAGTACAACATACGATATCTACCATCGTGCTGTGATAACGAACCTGACACTTTTGAATTAGAATTAACAAACATGAGCTGGAAGTTTGGTTTTGGTGGCATTAAGCGTGCTTCACACATATTCGAGACCGGCACATTCGCATACTATCCAGTAGTCAAAAATTCCGAACCGAATCTATCAACCGGAGAGCTATATTGGTACCGATTCGGACTGTGCCACGACTTAACTAAATTTATTCCTGTCACTTTCTAAAATAAGATTAAGAAAAAAGACAGAAAACCAACAGCTGACTTTAGTGCTGTCAAAGTGACGTTACACGCCCAAAAACGCCTTAAATAAGATGGCGTACATTATGATGGCATCTTATTTTGGGCGTGTAACGTCACTTTGACAGCACTAAAGTCAGTTGTTGGTTTTCTGTCTCTTTTCTTAATCTTATTTTAGAAAGAGACAGGAATAAATTTAGTTAAGTTAAGTCGTAGCACAGACAGTCCGAATCGGTACCAATGAAACCCAGGAACATGATAATGTGTTATTCACCATAAAGAAACTGTTTCGATTTTCGGGTTGTTTTAGTTAATTTAAAGTGGAATATTTTGGGTGCTGATATATTTAAAAATAATAAATAAAATCTTATTTTCGTTCTTTTAACAAAACACTTATGTTATAATTTTCTGTACAATATCGCTGGGTATTTGGTTAATAAACATTATAATCAATATTAATTTTAGCGATATTATTATATCATTTTCATGACACGTTGTCTTATAAGCATAGCTTTTACCTAAATAGGTAGCGCCGCTGAGCAAATAATACTAACATTTTCCTTTCTCATTGCAACGTATTCACCTGTAGGCGTCTAAAGTTCAGATTTTCAAAAGTTAATTCTTTTACGATGTCGATGAACCTCAATGTGATTTTATAGGTTAAACTTGTCTTACTTTTGTTATATAGTATAGGGCATATGCATAGCGGTGGGTTGATGTAGGCTGATTTTATTTGATTGATTCACAATATCCACATTCCGTCAATCAATCAATCAAATCTTTATTTGCAACTATCAAGACCAGGTGAGTTCGTCACGACTCTTTAATTGACATTTAACACATATTACGCTCCTAAGTTTGAAGTATTTCAATTTTCTAGCGATGTACGAACGGCGGCAGATCAACCTACCCATAGTTCGACCTTATGTCCATGAACATAGAGTTCAACTATGGGTAGGTTGATCTGTCGCCGTGTGTACATTACGAAATACATTACCTTTTCCAAAATTTCCTTTTCCTAGCTGGTGAAAACCTTACGAGTATAATGTATTGCGCCGTCGACAAGACGATGACGAGTCAAAATAAGATGTTGCACGTTCCCGGGAAAGCACCTGTGTCCCAATTGGTCATCCTTCAAAGGGCACGATCCTTCATAAGGGTCAAGACGAAGAGATAAATAATGCTAGAAAGTTAACGTTTATTTCAAATGTAGGCCTCCGTTGTAGTAATAGATTCTCTTTCTTATACTGTGTCTCCGTAGAACCTTGTTACAGTAAACTATTTGCAGTTATATTTCAAAAGAGCTTGATGACTTTAATACAGGTGATTGTGACAAGGTGATCACATCACATTTGTTAAATTGGTTGACTATACGAAAAAAACGCTGCCTGTGTTGTGATGGCGGACTATCATTATTTCTGAGGTTTGTAATATCTGGATGTAATTTATTTTTGAAAGAACTCATAAAATCATAAGTGTTACCTATTGTCCTGGAATTTGTTTTCAATATTTGTATCATGTAAAATCTGAAGCTATTATAATGTAAGTATAACACGTATAATAGTATTAGGTGTATGTCTTTCCGATGTACTTACCTGCGCAATTGACAAATTTTTATAGCACGAGATTATATTGACCAGTAAGGATGTGCCACCTTCTACCTCTTGCCGCTATTGGCTAATTGTTTTCGCACCCAGTGAAAACGCTGTTATCCGTCTTTGCACCCTTTGATTACTTCTGGTTTTGACGGGGACATAAGTCTGCCTCTGCGCAAACGAAGATTGTAGAGCGGAATTATTTTCCTGGTAGCACTGTACGTGGTATATCCTGCATCAAAATTGATACAAGGGTATTTTGGAAAACCATAAAATGTTATAACTACACTTTCAGTCATGGATTATATTTTGTGCGATAAAATACTGACGAAAATCTCTTCTTTTCTTACAAACTGGTTCGTCGCGGACAACTGATTGAGATAAAAGTTATTCGCGCAGATTCTTTCTGAAACGCCTCTTGTTATAAAACTGCATTAAATTTGTATGCTAGGTAAATATAATTATTTTGGACGCCGTTTCCAGCAAGATTTATTCTCTTCTCTTATCTTGTTTAGTCCGATCGTTATTTTTCACCGTGACTTTTGGATCACTAAGAATCTTTTGATAGATGCTTGCTTGTGTTCAATTATATTTTTTTACATAAATGCTTTATTACGCGCGTCCAGTGGCAGCGTTCTAGAGGCTTTGGAGGAGGTTTATAGATTGTAGGTATAGAATTGTAGGTATAGAAGGTATAGAACAAGCTTCGTCAAGCTTGTTGCGGATATATGGGATGTATTTATTGACGAAGCCTGTGGATGTGAGTGGTGTACATATTACCTTTGACGAAGCCTGTTGTGGATGTGAGTGGTGTACATATTACCTTTGACGAAGCCTGTTGTGGATGTGAATGTTGTACCTATTGCCTTTGACGAAGCCTGTCGTGGATACGCACTTTGTACTTTTCGTTTTAATAAATTTCTTTATTACTGCATTGACGTTTTTATGCGTTTTAATGTGTTTTCTCATCAATATATTTTTTTTTTTCATAATTTTCATATCTGTTAAATATAAGTAGGTATCTACTTGTTAGTCCTGTTATATAAAAATATGATCTGCTGTTAGATGTCGATGTAGACAATAATTATTATTATGAGACTTATTCTGAACACGCCCCGTGACCTTATAAGTAAAATGTTAACACTTGTCTTCACGGTCGAGTACCAAACACATGCACTGATATCAACGATCAACTTAACAAATTGTGTAGACATGTCCTTACTTCTTACTATAAAAGAAAAAAAAACACTACATACAAATAGTACCTACAATAAGCAGCAAATTTTATGGATGTCGCTAATAGTAAGTAAGTTATAGCCTGTAATCCCAATGCAGGGCAAAAGCTTTCTCTCACTAATAGGAGTGAGAGGGTGTGGGCCATACTCCACCACACCACGTGGGCCGAATGCGGTTTGGAGGTGGCAAAACAATTAAAACACGTCAAAATAATCGACCGCTGGGTTGGTTGGTAACTTTTAGTTCCATTTTACAAACAATGGAAGCATCATCTTCATCTGATAAAAGAAAGACCGTACTATCCTCAGATTGGACAGAAACTTTGGTGCAGCAAACTCATAACCTCTTTATTTTGTGTTTATAATTATATAGAAATTTGATCGCACGAGAGAGCGTAAAAACGTCAGATCGAATATGTTAGGGAACATCTGAGGGCAAAGGAAAAGAAAGAGCACGTCGGAGGTTGGAAAAGAGATGGATCGAGTCTGTTGAGGAGGCACTGAGGGTCTTGGACACATTTCCAATCTGGGGATAGAAACCCAGGGATCGTGAAAGATGGCTTTCAACTGTGATGGAGGCCAGGATATAACCCTTGGTGGTTCCTGGCCTCCATTACAGTTGAAAACCATCTTTCACGATCCCTGTAACATCGCGCTAGCGCTATAGCGCCACAGAAAGTAAACTAAATATGTCCCGTTGGAATGGTTTCATGAACAGAATCCTGTCCTATGATGACGACGATGATGATTCCGTTGTCTGTCAGTAAATAAATGTTTTTATACAAATCGATGCAAGTAAACAAAATCTCCCAGAAAACATATTTTTGAACTTAAATGCAATTCACCCCGGTTATTAGCAGTTTGATAGTCTATGATAGTTTCACAATATCGGAAGCTATTCTGTAGGTTATTTACGATGACACGCTAGGTGATTAATAACATTGGAGCCAATGTTTGAACTACTATTAAACGTATAAAGTTCAGATGAAAAGGTTGGCTACTTGGAAAGTTTTGATATTAGTGTTGACATTGTGAAAGTTATGTTTTCTTTCCTCATCAGCCTGTACAGGGTGTTAGGGTAATCAGATGCATTACTTTAAGGGGTGATTGTACCAATAATACTAAACAACTTTTCCTTAGAAACCCAAGGAAAATCCCACATTGTCAAACACACCGCTATGACGCGACGCGACGGTGAAATCATTGTCTTGCGTTGCCGCAACGCACCATTTGGCTTGGCTCCCATAAACTCATATTTTCTTTTTTCCAAAGTTCTTAAAAAAGATTGTCATCAAAAATATTCAAACTAAATTAATTCTTGGCACCTGAATCCCATTCGTAAAAATTATGGTTTAGAAAAAAATCCTAATTACTAAATTTATTCCGTGTAAGCTTCGAAAAAAGCAATTTGATTAAGTAATTAACTCAAGAACGCCATAATCGCATGTAAAAATGCAATTTCATGCATTAAATTTGTAAAAATAGGACCAATAGTGTTGCCTTAAAGTCACCCTTTAAATGTTACCGCGTTATTCCAAAAACTTAAGCAGAAGCTTTATTGTAGGAGAATAAGTCTTAAAATTGAAAAGCAAAGAATGAAAAGAATGCAAATTGAAAGTGGTAGGTAAATAATGTTTCCTTATTTAGGTATTAAGTAAGCGTCAAGCAATCCTCTGTTTTCCGTGTAAAGGCATTCCACACCTGGGATCGTTCCGTGACAGAGAGCAATAAAACCTTTTGTTTTACAACTTTAATTTTGCAGTTGAATCCATCCCTAAAGCTTTAACATATAAGGGTGAAATTGAACATTTTGCAGTGAATTAAATTCAGCCCGGATGGAGTTAATAAGGTTAGTAGAGCGAGAGGCTGAATTCAGATGCGAATATAAAAATGTTGCGGCACGCACTTGCGTGATACTGTAATATAGTGTGTGTCGTGGCATTAATGTTGAAAAAAAAATATTTGCCCTTCAACACTTTTTAATTTTTTGACGCAAAGAAAACTTTAGAAAATGACGTTGAAGTCTCGCAAGAGTCCAGTTGAAAGTTTAGCCGGGAGCGGTTGAGTCGTTCGTGCGGTTTGCTTTTGCCACGAGGACTCTCCATCTCTTTTTTCAAATGTATTTTTTTTAATTAAAACAATCCTCTAGATTGGGAGAAAACTGGCACAAACTATTTGATACTGGCAGAATTTCAGTGCTAAGCAAAAATAGCAACCTATGTTAGGTTGCTATTTTTGCTTATTATAAAAAAAAATATAGATAGCAAAAGTAAACGATAGTCAGAAATGATTAAATATGTCTTTTCTGTAAACATACAGCTGCATGCGACTGTTCTAAACAATAAAAGAAAACAAAGCAAATATTTTTAAGTGCGTACTCTACGTACTAACCGTCTCTATAATACGAAAGATTTATCAAAAGAACTGTATGAGATAACAAAAGAACATTTTATATCAAAATCAAAGTATTCGGTTCTTTGAAGTGCCACAATTCGTCTCGATTCTGGATCTTATTCTAAGCACGTTCGCTTATAATCATGTTCGAGTCCTCCAATGTTTGATAAAGTCGCGTGTTTTTCAAGAAAAATAACTTAGGTAAGTACTAGGTACTTACATTCTAGATTATGTATTGTTTTCTGAAGAAGATTATAATATAAAACGTATTCAAACGGACATAACGTAAACTATATTTCTAACTACGAGTTATGAACGGAAAAGAAAAAAGCATTCGTTTAAAAATCCAGCACCTAATCCAAGATCGCCGCCGTTGGACAATTTAAAGACTTCTTCCGTCCAATGGTTTTTAGGAAGAAGTTTGTTATAAGCTGCTAGTTACATGGTCACTTTTGGATCTGAATTATTTTTAGGGTCCCGTACCCAAAGGGTGAAAACGGGACCCTATTACTAAGCCTACGTTGTCCGTCTGTCCGTCTGTCTGTCCTACCTATTTAGGGCTGTAAACGCGTGACCCGTAATAGCTAGATAGTTGAAATTTTGTCAGATTATGCGTTATTACGGCTGATTTGTTAACAAATAATAAAAATGGCAGAAAGTTAAAAATTAAGGGTTTTCAACAAGAAACTAGTATTTATCAATGTTTTTTCTTCACACTCTATAGTAAAAACGGTAATACATACAAGCGTCAAACTTAGTATGATTGTAGAGCAAACTCTACAGAATAACAACAAATACTAAAAGTCAAGGCCAAGCCAAGTGTGAATCGGTCTCGCGCTAAAGGTCCCGGACAACAAAAAAAGTTTTTTTTCTAAGTTAATGTTGTGTTCTGTGGTGGTGTGGTACGGAACCCTCGGTGCGCGAGTAGCCCGACTCGCACTTGACCGATTTTATTATGTATTTTTGAGGTGCAGAGTAAGAATATTTAGGTTATCTTTATCTGTAGAAATTACAATAACTCATCGAAAATTTGTCTTTATTTTAATTTAATTTATTTTATATTAAGAAGCTTTGTTATTAAACCTATACTTAAATACATAAACTCACAACCGTTATTTTTTTCGGAGTGGTCAGAAACATTTCTAAACAACTACCAATATTATATTTAAGAATGTAATTATGTAGTTGTAGCAAGCAATGGTCACATTTAGCAATTTAAGTTTCAAGATGGAATGACGATTCAAGTGATGAGAGATAGCTAGCCTTTCTCCCACATAAATACTGCATAAGAAACCTAAAAAAATTAACGTTAAATCCCATAGACGCCTTGTACGACACCTATTGGGGTGGTCCGTTCTAAGCCGGAACCACACGGCTCAATGAGTACTCAGCCGATAGACGATAAGGTAGAGTAAAAAAATGACGTCAAAAAGCTATCTATATGATATTATTTTAAATAAAAAATTTTGTATTTTGAATTTTGACGTCCACTGCTGGACGTAGGCTAAAGGTGGACTTCCGATGCTAGCGGCCGACGCGTCTGACGCGCGCGGCTCGCGGCCGACGGCCGATGCGACAGTACTAGTTACTATGAAAACGTATGGCGCCGCTTCCGATGCCAGCGACTGACGCGCGCGTCAGACGCGCGCGGCCGATGTCTATCGCATCGGCCGCGGCCGCGCGCGGCTATGCTCTGACGTCACGCAGAACAAGAATGTTTGCCAGAAATATTCCCGAGTTTTTACCGAAAATTTGCTTAATTTTTTTCTATTTTATTTGTATTTTATTATCTGCAAGGTCGCTTCAATACCATCTATCGTGCCACTTGAAACAACTTTTTCTTTTTTTAATGACTTTCGGAAAATTCCTCTTGCCTTCATAATTATTAGTTAGACAGCGATCCATATACAGGTTAAAAAGCCAAGGGGACGCAACGCATCCCTGTGCTGTGTAATTAAATTATTCCTAAAAATGTATTTTATAAAAAATCTGGTAAAAAATAGCATTCAAAAATTCTCTAAACCTATCAATCAGTCAAATATTCTTTATTAAAATATATATTGGTTTTTTTTGTTTGTATTTTTATGTTTTTGTGTAAACACCAAAACATAAAAACATACCCAAAATTTCCGGGAAAATACCCCGAAGTGACAATAGGCACGCGTCAGTCGCTGACCTCGGAAGTGAGGTCTGTCGTCGGCCGCGCGCGTCTGACGCGAGGTTCTGTCACATATGACAGAACCTGGCGTCAGACGCGCGCGTTAGTCGCATCGGCCGCTGGCATCGGAAGTCCACCTTTAGACGTAGGCCTCCCCCAAAATCGACGGATTTGCCAGTATCGCCACACTAGGCAGGCGGGTTGGCGATCGCAGTTGGATTGCATGTGTGTACTCAGAGGATCCTGCCGTCCATCCTCCCATAGGTCCCTTAGTCGCTCTTTTACGACACCTACTGGAGGAAATGGGGTGGTACTATTCTAAGCCGACACCACACGCGGACAGTGAATACCCATACTTCCATATTTAAATACCTAATCCAATGAGTATATTATATCCAAGCACATATACGAGGAATAAAGTTCTAAAACATTAATTGAAACATTCAAAATCACACAGATGTTATCGGTAACTAATATAAATCCTAAAATAACAAAGAAAGCCTTGTCAAAAGGCTTGCAAGAGTTTATTCTGTAAAATGGGAGCAGTTAGGCCGACGGGCGTCCGATTGACCGGGATTTAGTCGAAAATTGCCCAAATGAAAGCTCAATGAACGTGTCACGGAGAGTCGCAGGGCACATTTGTCCACGTCCCGGATTGTCCGCATTGCCGTACAATAGTGCTGGCAAAAGTCGATGACTGCTAATCTGTCGTTGGCTTCTGAACTTTGTGGACGTGAGGCCATACCGTAGTATATTTCATTCGGTCGTTCAATAGTTTTAGTTCTAGATTTTCATGATTTTGCGCGTGCTGTCACTTTCAGAAGTTTGTTTTTATTGTCTTTGAAAAAAGCTAGGCTGTGTTTTTATTACCTACAGAAAAAAATAGATTCTCTAATATTTAATGACTAGGTATTGATTATAGTAGATGTATCGGATCTGGACTTGACGATGTAAATTAAGCCAAAACATCCAACTAAATAGTATTTTAATGATGGTGAAGTCTTCTAATCGCATCGAGTTTATCCTCCGTAATCAAAATCCGGTCTGTGCCCTGCGGTAGGACTTATGGCTGATGATGATCGAAGGTAATGAGAGTAAGCAGATATTTTGCCACGCAACCTTAGCATCATGAAGCAATAATGCTTCATACTTAGCATGCATAACTTGGTAAAGGTAAATTAATAAATCCATTCTGCAGTGAAAATATCTCTATCTATCTATCAGTCCTCTGACATTTGTTTAGTCAATTTGTGGTGTACGGAACCAAGTGATCGCGATAGTGCAATGTAAGTAAGAAGGTAGATAATGTAAGTAACTGGTTACAAAATAACTTTACATCGACAATTTCATCATTCTCTTGCCCATGTCTCATTATTTGAAGGTTGGCGCAACAAAGAGTATTATATTGTTTTGTATTATATTGTCATCCTCTTCCAATCTTCTCCCTTAGCCATCTGCTTATCTTCGGCCTTTCTCTCCTACCAAAGACATCTACATTCACACTTACATCGACAATTTATCGATTTATCCAGTCTCATTTCACATCCCTACAGCTCCCGCTTTTCAGCCCAAGGGGTCGAGCTGGGTCATCAGAGGGGTTCGTTAGAACTACCCGTGCCTATGACACGTCGCATTGTCGCTTAAGGCCGTCCTGCACAAAAATTATGGAATCCTTAATATAAGTAGATTACATGCAACTGTGCGAATGGCAATTCACTCTCGTTCAAAAGCATATTTCTACGTTTTATGCTGACGAATCAAATACAGGGTGGAAAAGAAATAAGTAGGAAGTAATTAGTATAACACTTTTGTAAGTTAATTTATGTAAATTGATAATCTTTTGGTTGCAGTGGCAAAACTTTGAACCACCTAACTTTTACCCGTCAATATAAGACAAAGCTAAATATTTTTGTAAGCGTTTGTAATTTATTTGATTAGTATAATCCCCGCAAGTTGATATTGCGATGGAACCTTGTCACAATAACAGCTGCGTGACGTCATCAAGCACGGGCTGACCTTGCGAACGGTACTGATGGTGCACGTCGACTAACGTCAAAATTACGTCACCAAGATGGCCGCCAATCGCAATATCAACTTGCGGGGATTATATTGACAAAATAATAATAGTTATGCCAGTTTAGCTGTTCTTCATCATTTCATTAGTCATCGATCCGGTCTCGGATGTAACACTTTCATCGGGAACGAAAATCGGGTGAACCAGTGAAAAAATAAATGTTGAAATTTAACATTGTATTGTTTAACTTTTGATAAATCCATTGAACGTGAACGAAACATGTGATGATAGCGACGCCGTCACCGAAACAGAAAATGGTGTCACCTAGAATCAAGTATTATTATAGTTTACTAGCGGCCCGTCCCGGCTTCGCACGGGTGGACGTCTAATCTTTTCTAGCAATAAATATAGCCTATGTTACTCAGGGTGAATGCAGCTTTCTAACGGTGAAAGAATTTTTTAAATCGGCCCAGTACTTTTTGAGCCTATTCATTACAAACATACAAAAATAGGTACAAATCTTTCCTCTTTATAATATTAGTATAGATTGGCTCCTTCCTGGATAAACATGTTTTTTTTATTCTTTTTACAATAACTGGTTGATAATGTAATTTTGCAGATGTCAAATGGTATATTTTAATCTGAAGTGTTGTTAATTTTATAATAAAACCACATTGGGAGTACAAAATAGCGGCTACTATACAGGGTGTAAGGAAAAGTATCATTAACCGTTAAACCACATACTCTACCCATCAAACAGAACAACTTTTACAATGGGAGCAAACCTGTCAGAGAAAAAAAAAATCTGCTGTCCCATGTATCAATCAAATAGGTACTGCAGTATGACTGCAGTTTAGTATGGGACAGCTGATTTTTTTTGTTCTGACAGGTGTTCTCACATAGTAAAAGTTGTTCAGTTTGATGAGTAGAATAGGTAGGTATATGGTTTAAAGGTTAATAATACTATACCCTGAAATCAGTGGTGGCCAAGATGTCGACCGCGGTCTACCCGGTTGCCCGCGGTCGACTTTTATGGTAGTCTCGCAAACAGATTAATAACTTAATAAATTAAAGACAAAAAAAAATTACAGTATATCTATCAGAAGCATGCTATTCAATCCATTCATTTCTAAACCTGTTGCAATTGAAGATAGACTGCCAGGTATATTTAAAATTTTAATGTAGACCGCGCAATGTACTATGAAGTTTGGCCACCCCTGCGTGTATACGTAAGAAACACGTCCGCCCGTGAATCCTCTAGCCACGGGACTCTCTGTTATGAAATTCAGATTCAAAATAAGTATTGCCCGAAAACCAATATAATCTACTTGATGTAATTTATTGGGATGCATGCATAGGGATGTCCACCCACAGCCAAATATCGCTCCTCCCGCTGCCTCATCTTCATCCTCTACGAGTCTAGACAATGTGTCTCAGTTAAAAAAATCGGTCAGAGTACTAAAGGGCGCTAGAAGCTTAGCTGCGGCAAAGAAAATATCGCTGTGTGAGCTTATAGAGCGATGCATCAGTACCAACAGCAATGAGGATTGGGGGACGCTACTTTCCTTTACATTTATTTCTCTTAGAGTGCCCGAGAAAAAGGATAACCGATTTCTTACAGCAAAAGTAAAAGAGAATATTGATTCTTCCTTCTATGCGCCAGAAAGCCATGAGTACACGAGATCTTATTCAATCAACAGATCGATTGAGGCGAAGGTCCAAGAGGGAGACTTAAGGGGTGCTGTGCGCCTGTTGGTCTCAGACTGCTCCCTCGCTCAATCAAATTCTGGCTCATTGGACGCTCTGAGAGAGAAACATCCTGCACCTTCTCGCCCGATGTCTTTACCGCCGGATCCTTACGCTCGAGACCCTTTCTCGTTGCAACGGCTAGCGATGTTTCGGAGGCGTTATCATCCTTCTACAACGGTTCGGCATCAGGGCTGGATGGCATAAGGCATGAACATTTGAAGGAACTGACTTCGTCTTCTGCTGGCAGTAACGGTCCGCGCCTTCTGGAAAGATAAACAAAACTGGTGAATTTTTTACTCGAGGGCACGCTGAATCCGCAGGTCAGTCAATTCTTATATGGAGCATCTTTATGTGCACTATCGAAAAAGGATGGTGGAATAAGGCCAATCGCGATCGGAAGCACATACCGTCGCTTGGTGGCCAATATTTGTTGCCGGTCTGCCAAGGTCGAGATGGCGGACTACTTGCAACCCCACCAGCTTGGTTTTGGGACTGCGCTAGGCTATGAGGCAGTCATTCATGCTACACGTTCCTTTGTAATGGCTCCGGAAAATGCAGATAGCGTTGTTGTCAAATTAGATGTTAAAAACGCGTTCAATTGCGTGGAAAGGGACATCATCTTAACAGAAGTTAGGGAACACATCCCATCTATATACCCGTTTTTACACCAGTGCTACTCAGTACCAAGCCACTTTTTCTACAATGACTCATTATATGTTGATCGACTATTAACTTCGTTTATTTGATATATGTATTGGTTTTACAATCTCATAGATTCACAAGTATACGAACTTAACTAAAGATTGACCATGTCTGCAGCTGCCATTTGTCACAGCTGTCAGTTCAAAAACTCGGATGCCTCTCTCCATCTCCATTATTCTAACAGATTTTAGTATCTGCAATCTAGAACCCTGCCCAGAACAGAGCTATTGTTCGTTTGACTCGAGAAGACCCTAGAACCAAGCCATTTTCGAATTTTCGACGCTGGCTTATGGTTTTGACAAGGGAATTCGTACGCGAAACGAAGCTAGACAGATAGTCGGTTACGTTTCATCCATGATTGGCGTTTGCTCAAGCTGGGGATGAGTCGAAACGTTTATCAAAACAAGACGAAAACAGAATACATCTGCATATCGTTGTGATAATCTGCATCCCGTATGTTGTGTCAAACTCGAATCATTTTGCTAGCTAAGAACTCGTTTCATTTTAAGGATGAAAGAACGACTTCCTTTGTTACAGTACAGGCTATCTTTTAGCCAAATTATATTTCAATCGGATAATATGTAAGTATTATAGTTAAGATGTGAAGGAAGACGTAGGTGCCTCAGATATTATAAAGATTTCCCGCGACTTCCTCCGCACAAATAATATACCAGATTTTAAGTCAAATCATAAGCTATCAAACAAAAAAGTTTCGTCAAAATAGGTTCAGTAGTTTTTGCGTAATGCTCGAACATACAAACGAACAGAGAGACAAAATTAAAAAAAATATATATAATAATATGATTTGGGGTCAGAGACACCTAAAAACCATATCATAATCATTTCCTTGAAAATATTCAATGTACAGACACTCATCTGTTACAGTTCTATTAAATTTGATAATCTCACTAATATTATAAATGCGAAAGTTTGTGACGATGTTTGGATGTTTGGATGTTTGGATGTTTGGATGTTTGTGTGTTTGTGGCTCAATCACGCCTAAACGGCTGAACGGATTTAGATGAAATTTGGCATGCAGATAGAATGTGTTCTGGATTAACACATAGGATACTTTTTATCCCAGCAATGGGTTACTGTGGGAGTTTGTGGGATAATTTCCAATGTTTTATCATGCTCACTAGCGCCGACTTGACGCTGACAGATGTATTTGGGTAGATTCCAGTAGTAAATAGTGGTTGCTTTTTTCAACACTTCTCTTAAGAGCTGTGTAGCGTAGTCGGGAAATGGTCAGATATTCGCGCAAGAGGTTGGAGGTTCGATTCTTGGGTCAGATTTTTTTTTTAAAAACTTTTATCCATTTTTCAACGGATTTGACAGAAGCAATTTGCTGACCTTAATAATATCCTAAGATTAGATCAGATCCAATTTTAGGACAGTACGTTTTCTTTGGCTTTTTTCTTATTTTAATACATACGTTGTAGTGATCCCAAGCAAGCACGGCTTTTTATTATGGAAACATTACAACAACGGCACAAACATAATAATGTCCATGACCGAACCGGGATTCGAGCCCAGGACCCTGGTTTGGCAGTCTGGCGTGGTAACTGTTGCACAAAACGGGTCATCAAATATAAAAAAAATACTCTTTCTTTTAACCTTTTTTAAAGTTATTGTAGTACGTTTTCATCTTAATAGATGGCGTGAGGCGTTTTTTAAAAGCAAGTATGCAACAATAAAATTATTTATTCCAAAACCTAGCTAGCAGGAGCTTAAGTTAGTTGATTAAATCCCTGATCTCAAAGTTCATACATGTCGACCATACTTGCACTTACTCGTAACTCACGCTCAAGGCGTCTCAGAAATTAGGTCTTACAGATTTGATTGTAAAGTAACTTACCGGGTGAATTGAAAAATAATTAAATAAATAACGCTCACAGTCACATACATTGTAATGATCCGAAGCAAGCAGTATAGGCTTTTTATTATAGAAACCATACAACAACGGCACAAACATATTACATCCATGACCGAACCGGGATTCGAACCCAGGACCCTGGTTTGGCAGTCCGGCGTGGTAACCATTACACCAAACGGGTCGTCAAATATTTTTCTTTCTTTTAACCTTTTCTAAAGTTATTGTAGTATGTATGACGTCAAAAGCTATCTATATGATATTATTTTGAATAAAAAAAATTTGAATTTTGAATTTTGAATTTTGTATCGTTTTCATCTTCATAGATATCGTTAGGCGTATTTTTAACTCTAGCAAGAGCTTACAAATTGATTGAATACATCTTTGTATGTAAGTATAATGGTAGTTTGAGCCCAATCTGAGCCAATTCTACGGTATAATAATTTTGTTGCAGAAAATTTTGCCAAATATTCGTTTTGTTTGATTTTCGGTTCTATTATGATTTCTTGAGGATTTGTGTAGCTTAACTATAGAACATCAATCCACCACAATCTATGAAAAGATAGGTACCTACTTATCTAAAAAGTCCTTATAACACCACAGTTTGGTAATGTGCCTACGTACTTTCATAATAGCTAAGTAAGGTTAGAGATTTACAAATGTGGCTTGAAAATAATTCTTTTAACAAGTTGACCATTTGCTTGCTAGAATATTATCGTTCTAGCTCTTGCCTCCACCATTGTGCACTAGCCCGCGTGGTAGAGTATCCTCTATCATCATCATCATCTCAGCCGATGGACGTCCACTGCTGACATAGGCCTCCCCCAAGGATCGCCATAACGACCGGTCCTGCGCTGCCCTCATCCAACGTTTTCCCGCCGCCTTCACCAGGTCGTCGGTCCACCGTGTGAGGGGCCTACCCACGCTGCGCTTTCCGCTTATCCTCTATCCTCTAACGTTTATTTGTGAGTGGAGGTCTGTGATCCGCAGTGGGTCGTAGGATGATTATTATGCTGCTCGACATAAATAAAACACTCGACGAACAGTAGAAAGATTCAAGTGATGGATCTGTGAATGACTTTTTTTTATACCTACATACTTACTTAATGTAGGTACTTTCTGATTTTGATTCAGCTCAAGTTCATGACTATTATCCTATTCTTATCCTATTATGGGGGCTGGCAAGCCAGCAACACATCAACCCAATGGTACCTATCTTTTGTGTTGACTCCTACTTAATATTTATTTTCTTCACCATTGAAAAACATGGAAAATGAGAGAGGCAATAGTGTTCAGGGGAAGAAACCTGTAATCTCCCAGTTTTGAATAACCATCTCTCAGTCTCAGGACACATACGTTTAGCCACCAAGACATCGCAGTCACACAGTATAAATGTTCCATGGTTTCCTCCTACTCTCCGCACGCTCGGCAACTGGGATCTAGAGTGAGCTTTATGATGCCTGTGAGGCGTAGTACCCGGTGAGAGCTCCGACGATAGCACGAGCTTTGCTCCTGCTGTTGTTCAGTATGAACTGTGGGATTCGTGGTGTTATATTGCTGATGAATTTCCTGCAATGTTGCAGACCCGAGAAGCCAGAGCATTCTAGCATGTGTATTTTATCAGCCCATTCCTTAATAGCCATTTTAATGTTACATGCCAGGGTTTCTAGACAGAGACGAGAGACAAAATCACATGTCCACGCAGACGAAGTCGCGGGCAACAGCTAGTAGATACATAATACTTACTTTGGACTTCAAACATTTAAATTCGACGGCCCGGTAGCACAGTCGGTAGTGAACCTGCCTGCTGTGTCGAGGGTCGCGGGTTCAGGGTCGGGACAAATATTTGTATGATGAATATGAATATTTGTACCCGAGTCATGGATGTTTGTATCTATATAATTATGTATTCTATATCGTTGTCTAGTCATCATTATGCAAGTCCAGGTTAGATTCTGGTACTTTAAATGTGTTCTAGATAATTTGTGTGACATTGTCCAAGATAATACTATTAAAAAAAAAGATATTAAATATAATATTTCCTGGCCTATCGAAGTGCAAAACCGAGACACATGGGGAGAACGAAATGTGGCCTTTGCCCAACCAGTGGTTAGTATAATGTAGGTACGCACGGCGACACACCAAGCTATACAAAACCAACATAAGCTGGCCGCGCGACGTTATAAGTTACTCGACCTACGCGCGGCCTGCTTATGTTGGTTTTGTATAGCTTGATTTTTTTTTTTTTTAATTTATTTATTGTATGAAAAATTACAAACGATTTGACAATTGAACTTCCAAAAACCATCGGAGGTTTATCCGGAAGTGCAACATAAACAGTACAGTTACATAGATCAGATCACAATTTTGTTGGTACTACTAAGTAGATACAGTATAGGTAGTTAGTTACATTTACATTCAATACAAAGATTTACTTCGTTAGTTGGTAGGTACATAAAAAAGTGATTTGATAGAATACAAATAGAATATTAATCTCACTAATATTATAAATGCGAAAGTTTGTGACGATGTTTGGATGTTTGGATGTTTGGATGTTTGGATGTTTGTGTGTTTGTGGCTCAATCACGCCTAAACGGCTGAACGGATTTAGATGAAATTTGGCATGCAGATAGAATGTGTTCTGGATTAACACATAGGATACTTTTTATCCCAGCAATGGGTTACTGTGGGACTCTGTGGGATTATTTCCAATATTTTATCATGCTCACTAGCGCCGACTTGACGCTGACATATGTATTTGGGTAGATTCCAGTAGTAAATAGTGGTTGCTTTTTTCAACACTTTTCTCAAGTGCTGTGTAGCGTAGTTGAGAAATGGTCAGATTTTTGCGCAAGAGGTTGGAGGTTCGATTCTTGGTTGAGATTTTTTTTTATACAACTTTTATCCATTTTTCAGCGGATTTGACAGAAGCAGTTTGCTGACCTTAATAATATCCTGAGATTAGATCAGATCCAATTTTAGGACAGTACGTTTTCTTTGGCTTTTTTATTATTTTAATACATACGTTGTAGTGATCCCAAGCAAGCACGGCTTTTTATTATGGAAACATTACAACAACGGCCCTTAATAATATCCTGAGATTAGATCAGATCCAATTTTAGGACAGTACGTTTTCTTTGGCTTTTTTATTATTTTAATACATACGTTGTAGTGATCCCAAGCAAGCACGGCTTTTTATTATGGAAACATTACAACAACGGCACAAACATAATAATGTCCATGACCGAACCGGGATTCGAGCCCAGGACCCTGGTTTGGCAGTCCGGCGTGGTAAAAAATACTCAAAAGTTATTGTAGTACGTTTTCATCTTAATAGATGGCGTGAGGTGTATTTTAAAAGCAAGTGTGTAACAATAAAATTATTTATTCCAAAACCTAGCTAGCAGCTAAGGCTAGCAGGAGCTTAATTTAGTTGATTAAATTCCTGATCTCTAAGTTCATACATTTCGACCATACTTGCACTTACTCGTAACTCACGCTCAAGGCGTCTCAGAAATTAGGTCTTACAGATTTGATTGTAAAGTAACTTACCGGGTGAATAAAAAAATAATTAAATAAATAACGCTCACAGTCACGTACATTGTAATGATCCGAAGCAAGCAGTATAGGCTTTTTATTATAGAAACCATACAACAACGGCACAAACATATTACATCCATGACCGAACCGGGATTCGAACCCAGGACCCTGGTTTGGCAGTCCGGCGTGGTAACCATTACACCAAACGGATCGTCAAATATTTTTCTTTCTTTCAACGTTTTCTAAAGTTATTGTAGTATCGTTTTCATCTTAATAGATATCGTTAGGCGTATTTTTAACTCTAGCAGGAGCTTACAAATTGATTGAATACATCTTTGTAAGTAAGTATAATGGTAGTTTGAGCCCAATCTGAGCCAATTCTACGGTATAATAATTTAGTTGCAGAAAATTTTGCCAAATGTTCGTTAATTGTTTGATTTTCGGTTCAATTATGATTTCTTGAGGATTTGTGTAGCTTAACTATAGAACATCAATCTACCACAATCTATGAAAAGATAGACCTACTTATCAAAAAAGTCCTTATAACACCACAGTTTGGTAATGTGCCTAGGTACTTTCATAATAGCTAAGTAAGGTTAGAGATTTACAAATGTGGCTTGAAAATAATTCTTTTAGCAAGTTGACCATTTAGCTCTTGCCTCCACCATTGTGTACTAGCCCGCGTGGTAGAGTATCCTCTATCATCATCATCATCTCAGCCGATGGACGTCCACTGATGACATAGGCCTCCCCCAAGGATCGCCATAGCGACCGGTCCTGCGCTGCCCTCATCCAACGTTTTCCCGCTGCCTTCACCAGGTCGTCGGTCCACCGTGTGAGGGGCCTACCCACGCTGCGCTTTCCGCTTATCCTCTATCCTCTAACGTTTATTTGTGAGTGGAGTTCTGTGATCCGCAGTGGGTCGTAAGATGATTATTATGCTGCTCGACACAAATAAAACACTGATAACCGACGAACAGTAGAAAAATTCAAGTGATGGATCTGTGAATGACTTTTTTTTTATACCTTCATACTTACTTTCTGATTTTGATTCAGCTTAAGTTCATGACTATTATCCTATTCTTATCCTATTATGGGGGCTGGCAAGCCAGAAACACATCAACTCAATGTTATCTTTTGTGTATTTATTTTCTTCACCATTGAAAAACGTGGAAAATGAGAGAGGCAATAGCGTTCAGGGGAAGAAACCTGTAATCTCCCAGTTTTGAATAACCATCTTTCAGGACACATGCGTTTAGCCGCCAAGACATCTTCAGTCACACAGTAAAATGTTCCATGGTTTCCTCCTCATCTCCGCACGCTCGGCAACCGGGATCTAGAGTGAGCTTTATCGTACTGTGGCGTAGTACCCGGTAAGGGCTCCGACGATGGCACGAGCTTTGCTCCTGCCGTTGTTCAGTATGAACTGTGGGATTCGATTGCGGATGAATATCCTGTAGTGTTGCAGACCTGAGAGGCCAGACCATCTAGCCTGCGTCTTTTATCAGCCCATTCCTTAATGGCCATTCTAATGTTACATTACATGCCAAGGTTTCTAGACTTGGTTCTGACCATGATCTTCATGACCATAGACCAGATATGAGACAAAATCACATGTCCACGCAGACGAAGTCGCGGGCAACAGCTAGTATGATATAAAGCTTAAAAGGTAGGTAGGTACATCACTACACAGTGAACATAACAAATAATAAATTCCGAAACAAGTTTATTATTTAGGGTTAGTTTGAACAAAGTTATTCACATCCACCCTGATGTGTCGCCGTGTGTACATTCTTATCACGGACCTGTTTCAAGTCCGTGAATCGTGATTCTTATTGACTTAAATTGTATTTAAGTTGGGATAAGTGAATGAGCAGTCTTTTTATCATAGACGCATACTCATTTAATCCGATTTCACGTACATAAATGTTTTTAGCAAGATAAGTTCTTCAAAATTGTTATCATTATTCTGCCACCATTTTCTTTTTCAACCTAACCAACGTAAGATTTTCCGTACAAGCGTCTATTAAATTAAATGTGCGGCTTTAAGAAAACACCTCCTTTATGTTATAACCGCCATATCCTTTGATCCTACCTTCTCCCAACCGAGGATTTGGTACCTTAAGAATTTATGTTTATCTTTTTGCTTCATATTTCTTTGCTAATATTTATATTAATGGGATAACAAAAAAATTTGAAGTGATTAATGTTATCAAGACCGCTTTCTCAAATCTATATTTGTGAAAGGATGTATGTGCCATCCAAAACAACGTTCATTAATAATTATGCTGTTGATGGTGAGGCTGATGATGGTATAAGTAGACAAGTCTAAAAAAACACTAAAATGATTATGAAACTTCTGAGAAAGTTAAACATCAGGGTATACCGTACTAATTTCAATGCGTTATATTAAAAAAATAGGTAGGTATGCTGTAGGTATGTGGTAGATTCCAGACGTATTTTTGTAACAAATAGTTTAGCAAATGAAAATGGATACTACAAAGCTCAAATAAGCCAGTAAACAATTCAAACAATGGATAAAAGAAACCACTTCAATGATGGACATAATTATTTGCTTTCATACACTTAATGCGTCAATCCGACTAACAATACGAGTTAGGTCGATGAAATGACGTCATTATTCAAGAAGTCGAGCAAAAAAGCTTTCAAACGAATGTTAGTGCGAGAAACATGCACAAAGCCCTTCAAGGTCCAATTGACCCAAATGGACACACAAATAGTTGAAAGGAAGGCCCGCACGAGGTCATTATTCGCTCTGTAACCCGGCTAAAGTGTCAGGACGGCTGAGGACGAGCATTTATCTACATCCTAAGGGCCCCACTGATTTCGGGAAGGATATATTAGAGCGAAATAGGGTTTTTCAAGAAATCAACGGAGAAATAAATTATTTTAGCCGGATTTGGTGGCGTGATGAAGTTCCGAAGAGACGGGCGCACAAGGAAAATTGGGTCTGGAACTATTTCTTACTTAACACGTTATTGCGGATTTAGTGGTTGCTTGTTTTTCAGTGTCTGAAACGTTTATGGTTTATAGTAAAGTAAAACTATCGGCATACGAACAAACCAGTTATGGTTTATAGTGCGTCGATATTTGTTGATTTACTAAACATTGTATTGTCATGTATCAATTAAATAAAATAATAAATAATAAAAATCCACTTTAGTGTATGGACCACCACATTTCTTCCTTTCAAGAGTTAAAACAAAACCTAAAATCCCAATTTTAGAAATCACACACATAACTTAATAATTAAATCATTTGAAAAGTGTTCTCTGTGTATCTATAATAATTGTAAAATCTATCTATCTATAACGTCACGCCTCTTTCCCAGTGGGGTAGGCAGAGACCAGGGCGCGCCACTTACTACGATCTTTACATACCTCTTTTGCCTCATGCACATCCATACATCTCTTCATACATGCCCGTCGGTTTCGAGTACTCCGCACCTCCCCTTTTTGTAGGACGCAACTGATTTGATCAGCATACGTCCTACGAGGGCGCCCTCTGCCGACACTTCCACTCACATTAGCAACATATATCTCTTTCGTACATCTGCTGTCACTCATCCTTTCCACATGACCAAACCAACGAAGCATACCTTTCTCTATTCTTGTCACAACATCTTCTTTCAATTTACATCGATCTCTTATTACACAATTTCTCACTCTATCTCTCATCGTGACACCACACATACTTCGCAAGGAACGCATTTCAACAGCATTAATTTTACTTGCATGCTTCTTCTGCCATACCCAGCACTCACTGCCATACATAAGTGTAGGCACCAACACACCATTGTGTATAGCAAGTCGTGCCTTTTTGGACACTACCTGGCTAGCCACAATAGTATGCAGAGCACCGTTTACTTTGTTTCCCGCTGTTACTCGCCTATGCATATCACCCTCACATTTCCCATCTCTAGTAAACATGCATCCTAAATATACAAACTCATTCACTTGTTGCACTTTTTCGTTCCCAATCATTATACAACAATCAGTCACACATTCATCCCTCTCCATTACCATTACTTTAGTTTTATTCACATTCACTTTCATTCCTTTCTTCTTCAATGCTGTATTCATGAGAGTTACCATGTCTTGTAGCTCTCCCGCTGACGATGCAAGTATCACTTGATCATCAGCGTACAGGAGGCACTTGACTAGTAACTCTCCCATTCTTAAACCATTTTCGCATTCTTTTAGATCAGTCAGACAGCTATCCATATACAGGTTAAAAAGCCAAGGGGACGCAACACAACGCTGTCTAATTGTAAAATGATCAATTAAAAACACCGTCTGTCTATTCGAAAATAATGTTTAACCCCCGAAGCAAAAAGAGGGGTGTTTTAAGTTTGACGTCAATGTCTGTGTGTCTGTCTGTCTGTGGCATTGTAACTCCCAAACGGGTGGACCGATTTCGATGCGGTTTTTTAATAGAAAGCAAATTTTCGCGAGAGTGTTCTTAGCTTTGTATCATGAAAATTGGTTCAGAAGTTTTAAAGATGTTTTTTCATCAAAATGGAATTATGATTATTATAACGTACACGTATTATGTGACGGCAGAGAAATAACGGTAAGTATATGTATAACTTCCTAAACTACCTCCAAATCCTCACTTAACATTTTTATCTAATCTAAAAACGCACGAAGATCCACGCACTAGTTTTAAATTTCATCGAAGGCCGAGTCGGCGCAATCTTTTGCTCCATTAAGTCTTTCACGCTCACCGCCTATGGAAATTGGACGTAAAACGAAATATGTGTAGTAGGCACAATTCTGGAATAGTTACTTGGTGAGATTTGTAGCATCGTTATGGGAACGGGAGACGTCACGGGTGCTTGCGGCTGCGAGTCTGGTTGCGATGTGATCATTTTTATAGATTATGGTAAATTTTTGTGAATATTATGATTGCTGTGATTGTAGGAAGGATGTCAGCTTAGGAAAGACGCAGAAATATTCTAAACATTATGCAATTAGCGAAGAGTTTGCCAAACAACGCGGTGTTAGAGTAAACAGTTGCATTACTATAAGGGGCGATTGTAGCCATGATGCTGAACAACTTAGAAATTAGCAATTAACAAAACAATTTTGGACTTTTCATACCAAATTCAATCAGAACATCGAACGTTTGTATGAAAAGTTCTTTTTTTTTGCATATTTCCCTTTTTTTTGGGAAAATTGTTCAGTACCTTCAGTTTTCACTGTACTTTACTACTGGTAGTTGCGGTCCCAATTTTATATGACAGAATTAGTTCTCAACGTAAACACTAAGAGCGCTGAGCGCTGTACAAAATTCAATACAAAAACTGTAGGTTACTACAGTAGTTTTACTGTAGTTTACTACAGTGTAAACTCATGGTAGGACTACAGTATCATAAGTACAATCACCCATCATCCTATCATGTGCATGCTTTGTGTTTCGAATGCATAAGAATTTTGTTTTTGTATGAAAGCTTTAAGTTCCATTTATGAAGAACGGATCCCAAGGAACACGTAAGCTATATAGCAGCTGTACAGTAGCCGCATAAAGGAAATTTCCTTTATGCGGCTACTGTGCTGCTGTTATATAGCTTGCGTGTTCCTTGAGTGTACTGTGTTCAAATAGTCGTAAAATTACATCATGCTGCCCCAACAATAACAAAATTTTGGTGAACTATAATTGATAGGAAGTTAATTGTTATTCCATTAACAAATTGTCGTCCATCGTTCATTATAAAACCTAATAAAACATCAGATACAACTTTGCGGATACAACGTCAAACAAAAAGACCAATAACTTTCCTTGTTTATTAGTAAACTCCTCTGATACCCTCGTGGATAACAGGCATAAGGAAGGAAGGGAAGAATTAGTCATATCTATGTCAAAACATGTTCACCGAATATCGTTCTATTTTCTTCCCTCAATAGGCCGCGCCTGCGAGCTACACAGATAACACGAGTGGTTTTCCGATAAGAAAGCTCTGGGAAACCTTCAAAAGTATATTAGCCGAGCCCTCGTCCCGCCTTTTTCATTTCATAGCTGTTTATCCGAATATTTTCTTGGCCATGAAGACAAATCATGGTGTTACGTAACTTTGTTTCGGATGATAGAGATTCGTCAATGTCAACATTATTAATGCATTTTCTGTATAAAATACGTTACGAATTCAAGATGCACGTTTATTTACAGTAAGGTTATTGAGACACAATCCATCTTCGTAATTTTTTGTAGATTACCTCTTAATAATACTTCTGCCAGGCGGCTTCGTCCTTGTACTCCTCGTAGGTACCTACGACTCTATTATTTATTTGGTCTACAAAACGGAACCTTATTCTTATCCGTGAATTTCGTAATACATCTTTGATGATAGGTACTAATAATAAAAAGGAGACCTGAATCTTATTTCTATAGGTACCTAATTGTTTTATGTTCCTAGAAGTAAATGCTTAAATAATGAACAATTTCATTTAAGTAATGGTTTTAAATTGTCAATTTCTATACAAATGCTGTAATTATGAAACCATTGGATTAATTAAAGTGTTCCGTTTAATTTTACTCGTATCATATACACAATGTGAGTATACTTCCCAGGGCAATAAACAAATCCCCAAAACTATCCCAAACCCGCATCAGGGAGCTAGCTTTATGCAAACTTAAATAAACTTCGGAGTTCCTCTAGTTTCAGTTTCCGAAATGAGATAAAACAGGTTCAAGAAGTTTAATGAGTAACAGCTTTAGTAAAGTAAACTTTGCCCCATTTCCTACTTTGCGGATAATTAACTTCAGAATTCTGTACCAAATAAAGACTCATCAAACGACGTACTATGTATTGAATAGTAAATAAAATAAAATTGACAAGATGTGTTAATACAAAAACACTATTGGAAGTAAGTCTAACGCCTCTAACGGGTATCTGTAGCGCCTCAGGGAGTAATTTTGAAATAAATTTATCCATAAATCATTCTGCTTGTTCACTATCCGATGCCTGCTCTATTTATTATATTGGCACATAATTTTTGTGTTGTACTTTTAGTACATAAACAAACATAAATATAACGGAGTTATATTGTTTTAGGAAAATTGAAAGCTTCTAAATTCTACATGATAGAGAACTTATTGTGTTAAAGCCATGGAGGTTAAAGCACAGGAAAAAACATAAACAGTTATTCAAACTATCACGTGCGCGACGCACACCTCTATGAAATGAAACGATTATGCTACAAAATGTCAAAAAGCAAAAGCACGAAGGGCTAGGGGCGGCGACCGCGGCTTATGGAAGGGAGAGAGGGGGAGAAGGGGAGCGTGGCCGCCAGTTTCTCGTCGTCCGCCGCGCCGCAAGCACGCCTTGTAATGCGCGCCGCGTTTTGACGCGACATGGCCTCGTCATCGACAAGCAACATCGTCGTAGAGTGGTTGCGATCGCTCCACTTGGGCCAATACGCGGAAAGTTTCATAGACAACGGGTATGATGACCTAGAAATATGCAAACAAGTTGGAGAACCCGACCTGGACGCCATCGGCGTCCTAAACCCTGCACATCGTCAGCGATTGCTGCACTCAGTGAGAAGTCTAAGGGAAGAAGGTGCAGCGGCTGTTTACTTCACACTGGAAGAGGCAGCCGCTGCTCGCGATTCCTGCAGATGCGAGGAGGAGTCACGGAAAGAACAAGCATCGGCCATCGTTGAACCGGCTAAGTACGCCGATGAATATGAAGAAGGGAAAGCAGAATTAGTGAAGATACCACGCATGCAACTGAAGCGATTGCTTCGGGAACGTCTGGCTCAAGATGGCATCCGTTTAAGTCTCCAGCCATACTCAACCACGGTCAGTGTTTTGTTTGCCCTGAATGGCGGGCAGTGCTTCTCGCGGTTACGACACGTGATTTGTGAAAGTGATATTATGGCTGATGAATGAATCTTCATGCCTAAAGTACGAGTGTCTTTGTAGTGAGTCGTGATATAGAGTTTTGAATATCACACGAGGCGACCGCGTAGAGACACTGCCTGTGCCTTCTTATATCTTTTAAATAAGTCTGTGTGTGGTATGGGCTGTCTTCGGCCGCCCCGGGCGGATCGCTTCTCGGGACGTGTTGCCATAAAGTTTGTTGCGTGCGTGATTTCCCTCGAGATGAGGAGTTTGCGCGCCTTCCTGTCGTGAGAAGATTGTAATCGCGTGCCTCCCGGCTCTAAATTGGGTTTTACGATAAATCGCACAACCTGTTTTAGCTCCCTGAGGCGTTAATTAGTAATACGAGTTGTTGTTCGGACATAAAACCAAGATTCTGAATCGTAATTAATTGCATTGCTCAGTTTATATCTCACGAACTTTGCAGGATGCACGAATAATTTATACATAATTGACTTTACCTGATGCCCGATTAAAAAAGCGTTTTGACTTAATACGCTCTGAAAGTATAACTACATTCCAAATGCAAATACCTATATAAATATGCTCTGTATAATTACAATTAGGTACCTAGGATTTACAATTACCACCTTAAAGTTTCCCAGATATTAACAAAAAAAATGTCAGTCTTACAAGAAAATTAAAAAGCATAGGTACCTAGGTATAACGCTTGTAGGTATAACAAATTTACTTTTCTAAAGTTAACTCAAAAAATTACGAAGTCGAAAATATAAACACACTAGCTGTTGCCCGCGACTTCGTCTGCGTGGACATGTGATTTTGTCTCTCGTCTCTGTCTAGAAACCCTGGCATGTAACATTAAAATGGCTATTAAGGAATGGGCTGATAAAATACACATGCTAGAATGCTCTGGCTTCTCGGGTCTGCAACATTGCAGGAAATTCATCAGCAATATAACACCACGAATCCCACAGTTCATACTGAACAACAGCAGGAGCAAAGCTCGTGCTATCGTCGGAGCTCTCACCGGGTACTACGCCTCACAGGCATCATAAAGCTCACTCTAGATCCCAGTTGCCGAGCGTGCGGAGAGTAGGAGGAAACCATGGAACATTTATACTGTGTGACTGCGATGTCTTGGTGGCTAAACGTATGTGTCCTGAGACTGAGAGATGGTTATTCAAAACTGGGAGATTACAGGTTTCTTCCCCTGAACACTATTGCCTCTCTCATTTTCCATGTTTTTCAATGGTGAAGAAAATAAATATTAAGTAGGAGTCAACACAAAAGATAGGTACCATTGGGTTGATGTGTTGCTGGCTTGCCAGCCCCCATAATAGGATAAGAATAGGATAATAGTCATGAACTTGAGCTGAATCAAAATCAGAAAGTACCTACATTAAGTAAGTATGTAGGTATAAAAAAAAGTCATTCACAGATCCATCACTTGAATCTTTCTACTGTTCGTCGAGTGTTTTATTTATGTCGAGCAGCATAATAATCATCCTACGACCCACTGCGGATCACAGACCTCCACTCACAAATAAACGTTAGAGGATAGAGGATAAGCGGAAAGCGCAGCGTGGGTAGGCCCCTCACACGGTGGACCGACGACCTGGTGAAGGCGGCGGGAAAACGTTGGATGAGGGCAGCGCAGGACCGGTCGTTATGGCGATCCTTGGGGGAGGCCTATGTCAGCAGTGGACGTCCATCGGCTGAGATGATGATGATGATAGAGGATACTCTACCACGCGGGCTAGTGCACAATGGTGGAGGCAAGAGCTAGAACGATAATATTCTAGCAAGCAAATGGTCAACTTGTTAAAAGAATTATTTTCAAGCCACATTTGTAAATCTCTAACCTTACTTAGCTATTATGAAAGTACGTAGGCACATTACCAAACTGTGGTGTTATAAGGACTTTTTAGATAAGTAGGTACCTATCTTTTCATAGATTGTGGTGGATTGATGTTCTATAGTTAAGCTACACAAATCCTCAAGAAATCATAATAGAACCGAAAATCAAACAAAACGAATATTTGGCAAAATTTTCTGCAACAAAATTATTATACCCTAGAATTGGCTCAGATTGGGCTCAAACTACCATTATACTTACATACAAAGATGTATTCAATCAATTTGTAAGCTCTTGCTAGAGTTAAAAATACGCCTAACGATATCTATGAAGATGAAAACGATACAAAATTCAAAATTCAAAATTCAAATTTTTTTTATTCAAAATAATATCATATAGATAGCTTTTGACGTCATACATACTACAATAACTTTAGAAAAGGTTAAAAGAAAGAAAAATATTTGACGACCCGTTTGGTGTAATGGTTACCACGCCGGACTGCCAAACCAGGGTCCTGGGTTCGAATCCCGGTTCGGTCATGGATGTAATATGTTTGTGCCGTTGTTGTATGGTTTCTATAATAAAAAGCCTATACTGCTTGCTTCGGATCATTACAATGTATGTGACTGTGAGCGTTATTTATTTAATTATTTTTCAATTCACCCGGTAAGTTACTTTACAATCAAATCTGTAAGACCTAATTTCTGAGACGCCTTGAGCGTGAGTTACGAGTAAGTGCAAGTATGGTCGACATGTATGAACTTTGAGATCAGGGATTTAATCAACTAACTTAAGCTCCTGCTAGCTAGGTTTTGGAATAAATAATTTTATTGTTGCATACTTGCTTTTAAAAAACGCCTCACGCCATCTATTAAGATGAAAACGTACTACAATAACTTTAAAAAAGGTTAAAAGAAAGAGTATTTTTTTTATATTTGATGACCCGTTTTGTGCAACAGTTACCACGCCAGACTGCCAAACCAGGGTCCTGGGCTCGAATCCCGGTTCGGTCATGGACATTATTATGTTTGTGCCGTTGTTGTAATGTTTCCATAATAAAAAGCCGTGCTTGCTTGGGATCACTACAACGTATGTATTAAAATAAGAAAAAAGCCAAAGAAAACGTACTGTCCTAAAATTGGATCAGATCCAATTTTAGGATATTATTAAGGTCAGCAAATTGCTTCTGTCAAATCCGTTGAAAAATGGATAAAAGTTTTTAAAAAAAAAATCTGACCCAAGAATCGAACCTCCAACCTCTTGCGCGAATATCTGACCATTTCCCGACTACGCTACACAGCTCTTAAGAGAAGTGTTGAAAAAAGCAACCACTATTTACTACTGGAATCTACCCAAATACATCTGTCAGCGTCAAGTCGGCGCTAGTGAGCATGATAAAACATTGGAAATTATCCCACAAACTCCCACAGTAACCCATTGCTGGGATAAAAAGTATCCTATGTGTTAATCCAGAACACATTCTATCTGCATGCCAAATTTCATCTAAATCCGTTCAGCCGTTTAGGCGTGATTGAGCCACAAACACACAAACATCCAAACATCCAAACATCCAAACATCCAAACATCGTCACAAACTTTCGCATTTATAATATTAGTGAGATGAGATGATTTAATCATAATATTATTACTACCCTACTTTATCGATACTGGGAATAAAACAACGTTTTAATGTGGGAAGCAAACATTGTAGATCAAAATATTACTTAATATAAAAATATTTCTTATAGGACACAAAAAAAATAACAAATCACTAAAAGTGAAGCACATAACCTTCTTCCTATCTACTACCTGTAGTAAGGTATTCAACCAACTTTTAAGAAATCTGTTAAGAAATTAAATAATGACTAAAATAGCATTATTAGTAGGTACTATACGAAACATTAAATATTTCATTATCGTATCGCATACGCTGTCTTCATCACATGGGCGGAAGCGCTTAGTTGATATTTTAATTGAGCAGTTATTAATTATTCGGCTGGGTAGTGATTAAGAGGGCGGAATATTATGCTGACGGCACGCCTTTCTATGCCGTGTAAATTGTTTTTCATATTAGTCAGGTCCTCCTACACGTTATGATATTCTGATTTGTTTTGACTCAACAGTCTTATCGTCCAATGATTCTTTATTTTCTTATCATTCTTATCTACGTTAGTAAAAGGAATTCTAAGTGTACATACTGAAACGTGCACTTACTAGCATGTTTTGTAGCGGCTAATGCAACTACAAATATCGATAATGGTCCGTCCTAACTATACTTTACTGTACCGAAAATATTACTTCCTGAGTGCGGCCGCACGTAAAATAGTCTAACCACATTGCCTTCCGCGTATTCCTTGCTTTTTACTGCTTGCAGAACTTCTTTGTTTCCAACATCGTATACAATGCACTGTTTCTAATAATTTCCCTAACAAGCGGTTGGGAAATGGCATGCTACAATGGACAGTACATTGTAACTCATATACAAAGGTTATGAAAGGAAAATAAGCTTCGCTCAAATGACTGACTTAAAACAAAATGTAGTTAAACGTAATATTTAACTACCTGGGTCATGCAATTTCACGTTTATGGTTATGAGTTTAAAATATTAATATTACAATAGTAACTGCAATATTCTTTCATTTTACTGACTGAATGAATAATATTTTTCAATTATAACACATCTATCTGGGAATGTGAAGCCATGAGCCTACCGTAATTACCTGTGATCATTTTTTACCGGTTTTCGGTCCCTACGTTAAAACCTGTTCGGACTCAAGTGCGCCAAGAATCCACATCGTACAGACGTTCATCGCCGGCAAAAAATGCGCCCAGAAAAGCCACTGCCATCATAAACTTTTCAAGACGGGTATCGCTTTAAAGAGTCAACAGTAAACATTTAAAGAGTAAAGTTTGCGCTAGACACCTTTCATGTTTATCAAAGAAAGACACGTTTTTGGCGACGACACGGGCTGAAAATTTATACCGACCGACACAAAGTAGAATAATGTGCCCATTTGTATCAATTTCGCCATTATTAACGGGAACGTGTCACCATTAAATTTATTTCAATGCTCACTATCACAGTGTAACACATTGTGTGATCTATCCACCCCCATGTCTACCTGGCAGCATTCCTTTCATCCGTTCGCAGGACAAACAATGCCGTTGGCTACAGATTTTTTTTCTACAAGCCATTTTGTAAAGCGATTACCACCGGAACTATGCACAAAAGGTCTGACAAATTTCATCGGGGGTATCACTATCGCAGTTCCGACTAATAGGCTAATATTTATGTTTTGTTATGGCTATTGTGCGTGCCACATCCGCTTTCTGGCGTTTTAGAATTAGAAATAAATTGAAATGATAATGAAAGGCCATAAGTAACTGAGATCACCATTAATATGATTAAAATAATCGATTTGAAAATTTCTTATTACGGTTCGCCTTTTGTTCGTTTTATAGATGTGTTCAATGTTATCTATTACGTTCTTGCTGTTGCTAATTTTATTACAGAAGGGTGGTGAGCTGCGGATGTTACGGATTATTTCGGCATTAACGCCTGTCAATGATTGATTTTCATCCTCAATCTTTTAACACTAAATACCAGCTTCGAATACGAATGAATAATTAAATTAAAGGATGCTATAAAGTTTATTCGACAACATAATAAAGAGATAACTAAAACTCAAGGTAGCTATAATAAAGAACGGTCTCCTTTCTATCGTAAACACTTACCGATACATCGATATGGGACTGTTTAAATGCCACGCATATTTTAATGACAGTAAAAAAGATATTAATGTTCTACCATTAGACCTTGGTTCGGATATAAAAAAGCGGTCTTACTATCTATATTCAATAGTTTCGAGCCGCTTGGAAACATGCCGAAGTTGATAGAAAAACTAAATTAATGAGAACCCGAATACTTTGCATTACAATTAGTTTGTGTGTAAATGGAAAGAGCTATGTTAGGGTATATTGATGTTCTGATCATAAACCAATTAAACGGAACAAGAAGATAGTCACGTTTTTATCTAGGGTTGGTTAAGTTGTTTTTACTCTCCCATCGGAATAATATTTTATTATACTCATTATAACTAATGTTGTTTCCAATTTTCGATCATTCATCATACGAGTATAACGGTAATAACAACATGTAGCCTAATTTTTATTCAGGGTGTGCTACTGCAGTGTGTTTATCTAAATATTTGCTTTAATTAAAATTGTACTCCTAACAAAAGTCTTGTTTGCTCTGAAGCGGGGTCTAATATTAGCTCGGTCGGGTTTTTCTACCTGTTTCGTAGCTTTGTTACAATGAATGTGTGCGAAGTCACGCAGTGTAGCTTGAGCTCCTTGTTTCTTATCGGTAGCTAACGTTTTATGTTCACCTGATATTTTATTTCTATTGTGTAACTTAGGTACTAACTTTTACATGTAAAAGTCTTGATTAATCAAACCGAATGGTATAGATCGTAAGTGAGAATCGTTGTCTCTACAAATTTTATTGCTACTCGCTATTTTATTGCCATTGATTCCCGTAATAATTTCTTCAGTCGCAATAGCTGTTACCATTCCATCTCATAAATTTCGAAATTAATACAGAATATACAATGATCATACAAAAGTCGACCAAGTAGTAAGATCTTACATCAACAGATCGAAGCCGAACTCTGGCAGGTGTAAGACGAGGCAGTTTGCTCGGTGTGTTTGACTGTTTGTTCGATCCACACAAAGCCGCCAACCTAACGGCAAACTTAGAAGATTTACTCTAGAGCTCGTTGGGAAGATTAGCATCGGTGATTGGGAGGTCAAAAGGGGGAATTCGCAGTTTCGGAATTAGTTATTTAGTGCTGTTAGACTTAGATGCGGACGCTCTAGTCTAGATTGACTGCTGGATGGATCTGCATTTTGGCTAGTTGGATTGGGTGCAGTCATAATGAACTGTAATACGAGTTTATGTACTAATTAAATTAGATGTGCCTGTAATAGATTGTTAGGAAATAAACCTTTTGTTGAGAGCTGGATTCATATAATCCTCTTTACAATTTCAATTGCTATTTCAACAGTCGTAGGTGTTGTACTTCTATTAAAGATCTCAAGCAGACACTACAGTTGTTCCACTGTTTACTGTTAATATAAATAGATAAGTATATCCGGTAGTACTTTTACTTCTCAGATTCTTGCATTGTCAAATTGTCATCAGCAGTAGCATTGTTTACTTTAGCACTTCAGTTCTTGGGAAGTCAAATATTGCAGTGTTTACGTTTGGGATAAAGAAATAATAAGACGTAATTGTAAATCCATGTTTTCTTGTACTTTGACATAACATTCAAAGTAATTTGTAAAATTAAGTAATTATTTAATTAAAATAGTTTAATTTCCGATCTTTTATGATATCCCGATGTCTATATGTAATTTTGCTCAGTATCTAAAGGTCAGTTTGTTCCGTATCGTACATGGTAGTCAAAAACATGTACAATATCAATATCAGCCTTTATATTAAATAAAAAATAAATAAATAAATAAATAACGCTCACAGGCACATTCATTGTAATGATCCCAAGAAAGCACTATTTATAGGCTGTTTATTATGGAAACCATACAACAACGGCACAAACATATAAACATCCATGACCGAACCGGGATTCGAACCCAGGACCCTGGTTTGGCAGTCCGGCGTGGTAACCATTACACCAACCGGGTCGTCGTACCATTTCTAGCAAGAATAATATCAATATTTTAATTTTAGATGCATGTAATTTAATTTCCTATAATTCACTAAATACTATGTAGTATTAAATTCAATTAATGATGAATAGTATTAGATTTCCCAACCATATCGTAAGTCATTTGTCTCAGTAAAGTAGCTACAATGTTGTGTCCATCACTTTAGCCATAACTTGTCGGCTAGATTTATTTATAAGAGTTCTCAATCAAACACAAGGGCCTTCTGAGAAAGTGTGCTTGAAAATAAACTGTTGGAAATCGTTGTTTTGGCTTCTGCGGTGGCTGCTTTAGTGTATATTTTTGTTTGTACATGTTTTATTTGAAGATTCATGTCAATATTGGACAGTAAATTTCCTGATTTCATGTCCAAGTATGCACTTACTGTCGATTCGGTAAGAAATTAAAGAGCCTTTTCTTCTTCTTCTTATCGTGTGGGCAGAGCCCTGGTGTCAGAGTTTTTTCAGACCGCCTTACGGCCTCTGACGTGGTTTTTATGTAACGACTACTACCACCAGAGATAGTAGCCGGGACCAACGGCTTAACGTGCCATCTGAAGCACGGAATAATTTTTCTTTACAGACAATCAGGTGATTCAGCCTGCAATGTCCTAACCAACTGGGGGAAAACGCACAAAGTATCATATCACTAGGTGTCCCCCGTGGGAATCGAACCCACGACCTCCATGTCGAGAGCCCAATGCTCTTAACTATTAGACTACGGAGGCAGCTCCTTTTAAGAGCTTTTTACCCGACTGCGCGATGCATACATAGCTGTAGGTAGGTAATAGAAAAATGACTTTGTCTAAAATAAATGATACGCATTAGATTAACACATTCGCGTACACTGAACGAGACACAATAGAACTTTTATTGTTATCACTGCTATAGCCGGTCACTGTCCGCGAATGTGTTAAAATGAAGTTCATAGTTTTCTGAGATTTCACCCAATCACAATAAATAATTACCTACAATATTGCCTAAACAGATCGAATTATAGATATTATTAATATATATTATACTGTTTACACAATATAATTCTGAATTTTTGAGTAACAATCAAACAATGATGAATTCATAATTATGATAGATATTTAATTGTATTGTGAATACCTACTTAGTCGATACTTACTTTACTTAGGTTAACATTTTATCTCAACTGACTATTCGATTCTTTTTTTTTACCGTGAAGTTTTGTCGAATTAATAAAATTCACATGAAACCAAAAGACAAGTGCAGAGGTATTAAATTTTCAAATTAAAAAGAAATAAAAGCATGAACAGAGTTCCAGAGCGTTACAAATTGGTAACAATAGTCGAATTAAAAGCGGCGGAAATTTTTCATTTGCACACCGTTTCACACTTTCATGTTAGCTCAAATTTTAACGTTCAAAATGAAGCGGCCGACGAACCAACATTGACCAATCGTCACGATTGGCGTTAAAATTTAGTGAATAGAGTGTAACTTACTAAATATTTGATCCAATATAAGGTGTGGGTGGATTTTAAACCTTAAAAAATCATAATTTTTGAAGTGAAAACTTCTTTAGCGGCGTTGTGCACTTTTTATTTTATTTTTATTTCCCTCTCTTTCTACCGAGCGGCAAAAATGTATACCTGTTCCCATAAATGATAGTACTATTATACAGGGTCCTTCTTAATATGCTGACACTTTTTTATGGGGATGATCAGACCATCAAACTGAACAACTTTCTCTATGGGACCAACATTAGAATCGCGAAAAAAATATCAGCTTTCCCATACATTTGGCTCTAATAGGTTTGCAGTTTCGTATGGGACAGCAGATTTTTTTTTCGCGATTTCGATGTTGGTCCCATAGAGAAAGTTGTTCAGTACGATGGTCTGATCATCCCCTTAAAAAAGTGTCAGCATATTAAGAAGGACCCTATATGTTCAAGTTTTCACTTCTGCCCGCACTCCTGGAGTGCAACCCGTTGTTTTTTTTACTAATTATAAACATTAACAAAAAAAGTCACAGATTTGTCTTAATATTATGTTTAAACCCCCTCAAATTACCTAACTAGCGGCAAGCGAATGATATTATATTCGTATTAACTTCGATCAGTTCCGACCTCTGCATTGGATTTAATGCTCACCACAGAATCGGTAAATAATGATAGCCTTCCCAAAACAATGATTATTGCCTCCCGGTTCATTATATAACCAATTTTTGTAATACCATGATATCCTAGCCTCATAAATGATTTGACGCCATCCAGTACGGAATCAGACATTGAAAGGGGTTTGTATAACTTTTTTTTTTTTTTTTTGCTTCAGCCTCTTATAATTTTATAACTGTTTTGTAGCATTACCTCAAATAAACAAGTATGATTAATAAAATTTGCTCTAAGTCATATCGGAGCAGAGATATACAGGGTTAATTTTTTTGGCCGGGGTAGTATGGTAGGCACCTTAACCGTTGTAGCTATAGAAAAACGTTCTTAGAAGACTATCCTTAACTTTTTGAAACATTTAGACCTGTATTTACAGATTTTGAACGAAATGTACTGTCAGCAAGAAAATGGGCAATTTACACAAAACCTTTTTTTGATGCCAAACGATCCTGTTCTTGATGAAAATCAATTAATGTAAATTCAATTCGATTCAAAAAAATTATTAATCAATTAAAGTAAATCTTTAAAATTTGTGGTATGCTTTGTAGTTTTCAGTAGCTGTATGCTCTACAGAAAACGCTTATTAAAGTTAATCCTCCATTAAGTGCTGCTGCTGCTGCAGCTATTGCTGTCACTTTTTGTCTTGTTGACGTGACGTAGTAAAAGCTAGCAAGAGATTTTGCAACTGAATGTCAGTCTGTCAAATTATCTGTATTTACTCAATATTTACTCATAATGTTAAATGAATTATACCATTGAACTATTCACTAGGTCCGTTTTACTAAAAACTGCACGTCACAAGCTATCCTATTCTTTGTGGTGATATCGCTACACTGTCTAAGTAAATCGGTGTCGCTATCTCTTTCATCCGGTTGCACTCTTCGTACTCTCATGTGGCGATCACGTTTTTTTGTTAGTTCTAGTACGCAATGAATTATACGCAATTATCGTAAACATAATTTTGTCCTCTTTGACTATCTTAAAAAACATATTGAAGGCAGTAACGTTGACTTTAGGTGAGGTATACAGATAAAGTAGGTACTATAATCTGATGATTCGAGCTGTCTTGTTGCGTATCTGATCCAAAGAATTATCTGCGTGTATGTATGTAGTATGAGACACAAAAAGGTTAATCCTGTGTGGGTTAAACTGACCTGTAGGCCTAGTATGCCACCCCCGAGAAAACGACAAAAATCGAGACGTGCCTGCATCTTTATTATTTTACGTATGCCAAAAAGAGCGCGCATGACGGTGTCGTGGGTGACATGCTGGCCGTGGTATGACTGGGGCGTATCGATTACAAGAACTGCTCAATTATGGTATAGCTTTATGACGGTCAAATATAAGTAACTTAAGATTTGTTGGATCCATCAGAAATACCTTCAAAGGTTACTTCTAAAGTCTCATGTTACGTACATGAATGGAACGATAAACAGTCGGAGTTAATAGTGCGCGTGGGCAGGCCACGCACGTACAGACAGGTTTTTTATGTTTATATCCGTCAAGCAAGGCGCCTCCAGCACGACTTCGCAGCGGGGCTCAAGCTGTGTCCATAGGTGCCCATGATTCATCGAATTTATTACACCCTGTAAATTGTGACTGACCTTTTTTGCTTTAATGCAGCCTTTTGTTAGTTTCCAATTTGTTTATTCTTATAAGATTTCAAGTAAATTGATATTTATGTTGTATTTTAATAACGTGAGAGTTTTTCTCATTAGGCGTAAATCGTAAGCAAAAATAAGGGTTTTATGAATTCCCGGTTCGCTAGAGCCGATCGGAGAATCCGTAATGGCTTCAAAATTGAAACTTTCGCTTAGTTTGCTTAAAATTGATTAAGGCGAAAAGGGAATAGGGATCCACCAATTCACAGGCAAGTTTTCCTCCCTAAAATTTGTACCGTCTTGCCAAATTTCATCAGGGACTTAATGAATAAAACAAAGTTTTTTCGCTTGTTTTGTACTCGGATCTTTGAGTTATGCGTTGTTTTTCTTAATTAAGTTAAATATGAAGTATTTTTCTCTGTATTACATTCGTTCCTTAAAATTATTAATTAAATATAATTATGTTTATCTTACTCCTTTTTATTATAATCCGATTATTTTTCCTTTTAACGTATAACTCACACAAATACCATACTTACCAGTGTTGCCTACCCATCGATGGTTTGACTATCGATAGTTGACCTTGAAAAATGGTACAATATCGATAGTTCGCATTTTCGATGGTGGTCCCATAGAAAAAGTTGTTCAGTTTGATGGTCTGATCATCATCTTAAAAAGTTTCAGCATATTAAGATGGACCCTGTATAGTATACTATTGCATCTCAATAATAAGTATCGATGGTAACAATTAGGGCCTATGTCGAAAAATAATTTATGCGAAACAGGCGTAGGATAGCTTATATTACGGCCTGATGCGAGAGAAATAGATGGGGCGGCGCGCGCGCCTGAAACGAATCTTGCGCCAAATCAAACTTTATTTAATTGTGATTTTACTATTTATGTAAGTTCAATTCTGCTCTAATCAAAATTTAGAAAATATCAATCTCTTTTTTTAAATCAAGTCTTGTGTTTCTATTATTCACCGTTTAGCAGTTCCAAGCGTTTATAGATAAAAACGGAGGCTACTTTGGCTTGTTTTTCTATCGAGAAAATGTGTCTTGATCGTGTTTTGGCTCTAATCAAAACTTCAATTATATGTTCAATTTACACATATCCGAAAATCATACTCCTACTGTTAGTACTTCATGATATATGAAGCTTTGAAGAATCCTATTTTTTTCACATAGTAAAACTGTCGCTAATATAAATACTATCACAAACATTACTATACTATCGATAAATTAGTATCGATAGACTAGCTATCGATATCGTTTCAATATTGTTAGACGAAACTAATAAATACCTAATCATCAAGAAAATATTGCTATTGAAACTTATTATAGACGATTCCAGCAAATTCTGCAATCTTATCTTTACCGTGAATTGAATCATTGGCCTAAATTCTTTCGACCCGGTGACGTCCATAAACCGACTGAGTCAAGAGCTAGAGGGAAAGTATAATAGTCTTTTTACTGCTAGTCTGGGAGCCAGGACAGTAACGGGAACAATGCATTCCTGCTATGTAACGTTTGGTCAACAAAAAGGTTTAACAAGAGACAAACGTTTTTTGTCTACAACCCTCGCTAAATTAAACAGGGAAGTTGTTTGTTTTATTTTTTTCGGCCCTCTTTTCGGTGCGTAAACCACGAAGCCTTAGCCCGAAAAAAATTTGCACGTCTTTGTATTAAGATTTTTAAATGCTTTGTCTCCACAACTAAACTAATAAACACAAGCTTTAAAAAAAAAATCGTTCAAGTGCGAGTCGGGCTACTCGCGCACCGAGGGTTCCGTCCCACACAACATTATTAACTTAGAAAAAAAAACTTTTTTTGTCCGGGACCTTTAGCGCAAGACCGACTCACACTTGGCCGGTTTTTAGTATTTGTTGTTATTCTGTAGAGTTTACTCTATAATCACACTAAGTTTGACGCTTGTATATATTACCGTTTTTACGATAGAGCGTGAAGAAAAAACGTTGATAAAAACTAGTTTATTGTTGAGAACCCCCCTTAATTTGTTAAAAAATCCGCCGTAATAACGCACAATCTGAGAAAATTTCAACTATCTAGCTATTACGGTTCAAAAGTTACAGCCCTGAATAGGTAGGACAGACGGACGGACGGACGGACGGACGGACGGACGGACGGACGGACAACGTAGGCTCAGTAATAGGGTCCCGTTTTCACCCTATGGGTACGGAACCCTAAAAATATAGATATTATTTCATTTCGAAAATGTTAACTGTTCTAAAATAATGTGAACAGGTGAAAAGTATAGTTGAAACTTGTTTTGCATGTCTGTAATCGCGGTTGACTAAATATTTTGTCGCGTGCAGGACAACTTCACTGAGTTGACTTCACAAAACAATGCAGGGGACTTTTAGGAATGTCGACTTAGTCTGAACATTGATTTTCAATTAGACAGGTACATTTTTATTTTTTACTTTGTAGCGAGGAAAGATTGAGAAAAAGGAAGCTTTTCTAGTTAGAGCTTAAAGAAACATTGACTTAAAGATATTGTTGGCTTTCTAAATATCTGTTGTCCCGTAGTCAGACAAAGAACCTTTATACAGGGTGTAACAAAACACCCTAGTAATAATAGGTAGATGACACGATTGTATCAAGACCTCCGCCTCTAAATACCTAGTAGACAAAGTTGTATTACGTAATAAAATACAACCTGCTTACCAAATAATTTCTACTCAAAAATAATATAAAATAATATTTCTTCTAGAGTAGAAATTATTTGGTAAGCAGGTTCTATTTTATTACGTAATACAACTTTGTCTACTAGGTATTTAGAGGCGGAGGTCTTGATACAATCGTGTCATCTACCTATTAGTCATGGATTTCCGCAAAGTAACGCCTGATTCAATTAATTACCCTAGTAATACTTAAGGGGGTGCTTCAGAGTTCAGACCATGAAACTGAACAACTTTCACGATGGAGCCAACTTCGAAATATCACGAAATAAAAATCAGCTGTCCCATAGGTACATTTTAGTCAAGTCGGTACTGCAGTTTTGTATGGGACAGCTGCTTTTTTTCCTGATTTCGAAGAATTCGAAGTTGGCTCCATAGTGAAAGTTGTTCAGTTTCATGGTCTGAAGCACCCCCTTAAGTATTACTAGGGTGTTTTGTTACACCCTGTAGTTTTGTCCGAAGCCGTATTATGTCTGCATGCCCCATGTCAATTAGTCATTCAATTTTGCACCTATTGAAACAAAATGAATTTGGTATGAAGATAAATTATAATAACCAAAAAATAGAAATGTTGAAATAATAAATAAGTCGTCTATTCTGTCCGTTCGCGACTATTTGTACCTACACACCACGCATACAGATAGACTGACAGAATAGAAGAAACTATGAGAGTTTCCTTGTTTGATTACAGAACCAAATCACGTAAGTATTTGATTATTATTAGATAATTATATTTTAATGAAAGTAATACAAAATTAAAACCCTTAATCTTTTTGAGGTCCAAAAGGGTTTCATTGTAGCGAAATTATAGGTAAATAGAACTTATTATGATATTTTTGTGTGTGTTTGGTTGATCATTTTTTTCAGTGTGATTAGCAAATAAATAAATCTCTGAATTAACTAGATTGCACTAGAACTACTGGACTTCTCTTCAAATTGGAATATATCACTATTATCATTGCGGGAAAAAATGCTACAAATGTATCCACATTATTACGGGGTTAATGAATAACAGATGTCAGCACAAAGCAACTTATTAAGCTACTCAATGTACAAGTAAATTTTCTCATTTCTAGTTCTATGGTGTAATGTTGACCGTCCCAAATGGTTCGATTAACATTCCTCACTCTGTATGATTGCCTGGGGATCCGTCTAATCCGTTGGACGTACGATTAATTTGTTTTTCGATTAGATTTTATCGGAAAATTACGATTCTGTAGGCCTTTCTAATCAACGTGCTCGATGACAATTCAGTAGCCCTATTTTAGGCTCTAGTTTCTATTATAATAGCGTCAACGTATAGAATACTAGCTTTTGCCCGCTACTTCGTCCGCGTGGAGTTTGGAAAACCCCAAGTATCGTATGTTACTTCTAATACCTCCAATAATATGTGTACAAAGTTTCATGACGATCGGTTATGTAGTTTTCGCGTGAAAGCCTAACAAACAAACTTACATTCACATTTATAATATTAGGGATTTCAAAACTATTGACTAAAGGAGTTATTTCAGTCAGGGCCATGACTTTGTGCAGTATCTAAAAAATCGAAAAAACACGCACATCACGTTAAAATTAATCATAAAATTTAGTATGGAAATATAAGACGGAAAATAATTTTTTTTATAAGCATTAACCTAATGTAAGCAGCGTTTGTCAAAACGATGTATATTGTGCGACGCCATATTGTGTATAAAAGTGGCATTATAATATCTAGATTCATAGAAACCGTGAGAAACGAATAGGTGAAATATTGATAAAATACTAGGTATTTTATATCCTAGGATAAGCCGTACAAAGTCATCTCCCAGGCTCCATACATTTATGAAAAATCTGAGATGGTACTCACGGCATACTTAGATAACCATTAAATCATTTTATTCAATATTATATACTTGAAGCTTACTAATTAAAAGTCAAATATTTTTTATGCTACCTCCGTGTTAGAAAGTGTTGTCAGATGCGGCCAGAAACTCTACAACAGAATAAAACTTGTCGTGCGGGGCAATTCCGTCAGCGGGGTAATTAAGTCATATAATTTTTGTTCCATAAGCTCTTACTCGTAGTATGTAGAGAAAAAATCGTTTTTCTTCGATAAATACCTACCTACCTGTACTTAATCGTCGCTACTAAATATGAGCGTTTAGAACTTAATTTTAGCCATATCCCAACGTTTGGAAAATCTGTCAAGAAGAGGCAAGCATATGCGATACTGGCTACTGAGTGAGTGTGAACGAGGGAGGACTATAATATTCTGCGATAGAAAAATATACTCTAACGCCTACTGTTGTTTACCTCCCAGCCCAGCTGCAGGTGTGAGGTAAAAAATTGGTGGGAGGCAGGGAGTGTCCGTATTGTAGGTATATAGTACTAGATACTCTTATACTGGTGGCTATATGACTCAATTACCCCGCTGACGGTATTGCCCCTGCTATGATAGTTAATGTCCCTTTCTCTGACTACCCGCTTGTGGAATATAGTCGTGAGCATATGAAAATAATTAGAGAAGATTATCAATCAAACAATCAATCAAATATTCTTTATTATTTTATTATATTTTTTTTATTCTTAAATTTTTTAATTTCTTTCATTGTTTGTTTTTTCTTTCTTCTTGAATAACGTTATTTTTAGAGGAAATAGGCTCATGCCATTGTCCTATATTGGGGGTCAATAGAGACTACGGCTCGCTCCACACTACTACTACAACAACTACTACTACTACAATTCTGACACAGATTTGATAACGTTTATCTAAGGGTTTTTTGGGAAAACTATAATTATTTTCTTTAATATTCAGCTGATCACATCACGTCACACAGTGGGCTGAAATTCGACTTTCATAGACATTTTCATTTGATTTTCTAAGTGTAATTTTTTTTGCTTGGATATGCTTTGGCAGGCTAAGTACATACTTAAAAATTTTAAAATTTACTGAACATAAGTGCAAACGGCCCAGATATAATTTTATTGTGGAAAATTTGTATGGAGTCGACTTTAAAATCGGCGATAACTCAGCTATCGCACAATTGCGCCTTATTTCCTTATAGGTTATTTTTCTATGATATATTTAAGATTTTTTGGCATACTACATAAACCGGGCAAAGGTTCGGTTTTTTTTTTAAAATAGTAAGAATTTTTGAAATTTTTTGTTTTTATTTTCGTACTATATTTAGTATCGTATCTAAGTTTCCCAACATTTTCAGTAGAATAAATTATAATCGATGACCTAGTCATCGTTTAGGTACTTCACATTAGGTTAAGATTTGATAAAGACTTGAAATAATTCTTACTATTTAAAAAAAAAAAGCCGCACCTTTGCCCGGTTTATGTAGTATGCCAAAAAATCCTAAATATATCATAGAAAAATAACCTATAAGGAAATAAGGCGCAATTGTGCGATAGCTGAGTTATCGCCGATTTTAAAGTCGACTCCATACAAATTTTCCACAATAAAATTATATCTGGGCCGTTTGCACTTATATTCAGTAAATTTTATATTTTTAAGTATGTACTTAGCCTGCCAAAGCATATCCAAGCAAAAAAAATTACACTTAAAAAATCAAATGAAAATGTCTATGAAAGTCGAATTTCAGCCCACTGTGCGTCATTGCTTATAGTCAATACAATCGGTGATTGAAATCACTCTATTGCATAAAAATAATCAAACTATAGTTCCGTTAACAATAGTACCTCTTTCTAAACAGTTAATTATAACAATTATTGACGTTCTAGCTAACTGGAGCGCTATATTTATTGTTTGTCAAACGACAATTTAATAGCAACAGTGACTGAAAAAACAAATAGCATTTCGAAATCGTTTTTATTATTCAAACCATGATTTTATCAATCCGATATTCATTTATAGTGATATAATTATTACATTGAATATTATTTTATTATTAGTGTTAGGTACCTGTCTACACGAAATCACTACAAATTGTCGATAAAACGAAAACCTTGTCTTTAAAAGAACCAAATTCTATTTCTGCCCATTTTGTACGATTAAAATAACCTCAAGGACTGCGAAACTGTTTTATTCATAAAAACTTTTTCTCGTTTTTGTGTTGGACATTATTTTTAATGGTATCCAAAAAAAGTTGAATTATTATTTTGATTGTTCTCTTAGAATCAACAAAACTAAACTACCTAAATACCGGTTTGCTTTGTTAGGAACTCTATACCGAAGAGCATAGGTTTTTCTTCCATATTTTTGTTTTTAAACTAATTTATTGCACAAATAGCTAAGACAGTGTTTGAAGTAGGTAACGTTCTTTACTGGTATAGCATTGACCGATTACCTACGCTGATTCAGTTTCTAAGGCAATTCTGCAAAACAGTGCGTAAATAATAATATTTGAACTATAATACTAGCTGTTGCCCGCGACTCAGTCTGCGTGGACCTTAAAAAGTATCCTATGTGTTAATCCAGAACATATACTATCTGCGTGCCAAATGTCATCCAAATCCATTCTGCAAAAAAATTTAACATTTATAATATTAGTGATTACAGTCTCCGGCGACCGATAATAGTATATGTGTGTGTTCCTTTATTATGTAACTCTAACTACATCCTCTTACTTACCTATACAATTGACTTTTGAGTCATATTCTCATTCTAGGGATACCTTTCTGTTTCAACCCATGACATATGAGTCGACGACGTAGATAGACGTAGCAGGATGATCTGAATGTTTCCAAAGACATAAATGTTGGGAATTTTCAAGGCAACAGAATGTTATTATTATTATTTATTTTCTCACAAAACACAGTACATTACACAGATACATTTTATGCCAAACTGCATAACAGTTTGTCGGCATGCAATGAGCTCTTGATAACATTTACAAACAATTAACAATCATAACACTAAACGCTAATAAAATTAATGATACAAACAAGTAAGGTAGGTAGGTACATTCGCGGAACCCTACCGTACAGCGGTTTTAATCGTAACTGCGTAAAGGATTTAGTTATCGTTACCTAAAACTTAACCGACTGAAAACTGTTATTCGACTGAAAACTTCAATCTTCCAAGCGTACGTCAAAATTCGTCACTAGCCTTACTAAACGACGAATCTAAAATTTTTGGCGTAACTGACTTATCAATTGTGGGCGAATCCATTTTCCAAGACGAATCGATCGGTCTAATTGACGTATCTGTATCTTCGAGCGTTACCAAGGAAACACTTTGAAAGGTGACGTAACTGACAATTTTATACGTAGTGCTCAACCGAAAAAAGCTTGTTCTGTAAAATCACCCCGATGTTAGTTACGTCACGTCTAGCAACGAATTGACGTCAGCAAATGCACACCATCTCATAACCCTAATTTCCTAACCACATAATGTTATGTTAATAATTGATACGTCTTAATTATGCATGCACGTAGATGCAAATACTACACACTAATTGACTTAGGGACTGCGGCCAAACAAGCATTAGTCTATTTGTTACCACAACACCCTGGCAACGTACTTCAAGTTCCAGAGCTAAAGGAGGGTTATTCGCTTAGGTGTAAATGCACCAAACCGCACACTTCGCTTCTAAAGTGTCACGGTATAGAAAACTGTTACCTTAAACAACACGGAGCACGGTGACCACTGCAGTAATTTGCAACTTCCATCAGACGATGCAGTGCGCTTCGCAGTGTCCCCTAATCCAGCAGTAACTGTTCAACAACAAAACTCATTACTCGGTGCCATTCGTCGGTACTACCTGGTAGTTTCCTGGCAAGCTCGTAACCTTGTTCGGGTTAAGTTTAGGGATAAAGCGAGAGCGGGCGCAAGTCGAAATTGGCAGTGGACCATGGAACTAGACATTATAATAAACATTTGTATAATAATCAACGAACTAATGACTACTGACAGATGCAATAACTTCACTGACAAGATATTTACTTTAAATACTACGATGCGATTACGATTGTTGTCATGGTTTTACGGGTCAATTCCTCGAAGAACCGTTACTTTAAATACCCTCTTAAATTGATAAGCGTACCTGTTACCAAAATGAGAGTGATGTAAAATTTTAAATATGTCTTTAAATGTTATTGCGTTTTCTGCAGCCTACGACTGCTTTAGTAGGTACCGACGTTCATTACCATTCCTTTTACGTTAAAACTAAAACTTAACGGTTTTCAAAGCTATAAAACTTTGAACATACATAAACTTACGACTGCATTCCTTTGCAGGGTGGTCAAACTATTTGCTATAAATCTTAAGCGTGCAGCCCATGTTTCTCTTTTAGCAATTTTGTTAGATAAGCGGCGATGAGGCGATTATCTGACTTTTCGTCCAAATTTGGATGAACCAAATGTCAGAACATTTGATGATCTCTGAACCCTTTATACCACACGACACAGAACGAAATGGACTGCGTGGAAAGCAAATTTTATCATGCGGTCCTTTTTTTCTAGCCTCCTATGAATCTTGATCTACGCACGCACCGAAAACCACAAAAGTTTATCTCTTGCACCGCCTCATTACATGGCTTAGGAGATTAGCAAATGGGGGCAACTTGTTCGGTTTACTGTAAGGATAAGCTAGGCCACTAAACCCTAGCGTTCCCTACCTTGGACTGAGGATTTTTAATTATGTCATTAAAACTAGTCCAGGGCGCGTGCGTGCAACTGATTAACAGTTTATCGCGAGAAAGGCACGCTTGGTTATTTATTAGGCTTAGTAGGAATGTGGCTTATGTGGCATGGCATTTGTATTTATTAGATTGTGGATATGCTAAGTGGGTACAGGTGTATACAAATAGGCGGTGATAGCAAAAAGGATGTCTCTCTTGGCATTCCTGGGGTGCGTGCAGCTCTCTGGATTGCAAGTCCGATGCAACGCACACGGCCACAACTTGTGAGTTTTATTTTCTTTTATAATTTATTAAAACAAACACAGCAAAGACAGAAATTTTGAAATCACCGTTGTGTTATTATTTGGCTATACAGAGTTTAAAATAATAACACCCTAGTAATATTTAAAGGGGTGGTTCAGTTTAGACCATCAAACTGACCTTCTTCATATTGGAGCAAAAGAAAAATCTGCTGTTTCATACAAAACTGCAGCTTAGGTCTCTCCGACTACTCGACTCAAATATATGGGACAGCAGATTTAAAAAAAATATTGTCTCCATAGTGAAAGTTGTTCAGTGTACTACGTGTATTTTTGCCTTTTGAAACTCCCCTAAATCCCATTTTAGAAATTTTGTCGATGGTAGACTCAAATAAAAACCGTGCTGAATATTGTAATGATTTGCCTGGCATTTTTCAACGCTATAAATACTTCATCCATCAATGTCAAATAAATCTCAGTTAAACCCAATTTAATGCCGATTAGAATGTGTCTCTTATCATACCGATATCGGATTAAATCTGCTTAATTTAACAATCAGCTTATGTCAACTTTTATCGAAAATTTGATTAGCAAAGTTTTAGAAGGAATTTTAAAAATCTCTGTCTGAAAAAGTATCTCAAAGAAGAACATTTTCTTATCTGAGAAAGGGTACCGAGAGCAACGACCTTTACGTTTAAATTATGAGCAAATCGTAGTTTTTATTATTTTAGTATTCTCCTCACCGGGCTCCGACTATGAATTACAAATTACACTATCATTTTTCAACTTAAATCTTGTTTAGTGCTTGTACGTGAACTTCTACGCAAGCTAAAAAGAATTGCAAGACTAAATGTTTAAAATAATTAACTTTGAACATATGCTGGCCAGGTGAATTAAGCACACCTGCTGCATTTTTATTCGCTCATTGCGAAACTTAATATGAAGACTTAATTTTATATTCCCTTTTTATTTTGCAACCCGAGAACGCATGTGACTGTGGTCTCAGACGACAGATGAGCCACTTAACTCACGGTCTATTGAGTTTGTTCAGAGTTGAAGATTCTATACAGTCAGATCAAAGGATAAATGAAAGAAAGACGGCTTTATTTCGGTTAACAAGCTTCATCCAAACAACTTTCTTCGATCACACGCTGAATGGTCCAAGAAAATAATAGACAATTTTTATGCTTACACAGGAAACTTCAGTGTTTGACAAGGTTTTTCTCACAAATGGCTTTTGTCGATAAAACTCGCGTCTAACAACGGACTGAGGCCGTATCGTCCTGTCCTTTCCCCCATTACTATAAAATTTCTTAACAACACTTCGCGTTTCTTGTCACTTCAAATGGCGGTCATTTATTTCGAACGACTCCAAAACTAACTAGCGAAAATACTGGTAAAGTAGTTACGTCACGAATCGGATTACAACTTGTATTGTGGGGACATACGGGCCCCGAATTCTGGTAAATACAATTGAGACGGAGTCATATTCTTTGAGGTATTAGAAGTAACATAGGATACTTGGGGTTTTCCAAACTATACGCGGACGAAGTTGCGGGCAAAAGCTAGTAGGTATATGAATAAACTCACGGTCATAATCGTTTGCAGGTTCAGAAACATTGAACCTTGCATCAATATTTCATACATTTGTTATCAACTTGAAGCGACTAAGCACTTCGGAAAGGACGTTAAGCAGTTGGTTCCGGATATTACCAGATAATTCTGTTAGATAGCGACGTATATATGCGATTTAGCGAACCTTATAACGTTGCCCAGATCGCTTAAATTATTAGTCTATCATATGTGGGCACATTGCGAAAGAATTGTATGTGGGCACAGACTGCGAATCCAAAATAAGTGGGGGTTCAACCAGGTCAGAGGCCTGTTATTACGGCGGATTAAAAATTTCTTGGCAGCAAGTTAACCACTTACTTGGCTCCAAAAATCCGCACTTTCTGCAGCTTTTGCCCTGCGGTGGGATCCTACAGGCTTATAATTTATGAAGCTAACCGAGCTAACTACGGTATGCTCGGAAATCTTTTCATCCGTGTATCACACATGTTAGCAAAAGAAAAAGAGGAAAACTTTCATTTTTACGCCGTCTAACGGATTCAATATCGACGCGGCTTGAATGAGCTCGGGGGTAGAAAATCGTTAATCATCCCTTTGTTGGATTTTTGTTACGGCCTAACTCGTTGCTCGCTTGTTTGGGCTTCCATTTTTCCTTTTGAATGCTAAAAGTGGGGCTGTTTTACTCTTGACGAATTGTTTTTGTAGAAAAAACAACGGGACTACCTATTTGTTGAGAAAGGAATTTGAAGAATGAGAATGGAAGTGATTTTCTTTGCTCCCATTGTTCTAATTTAAAATTTTATAACTTACCACGTGTCTGCCAATATGAAGGGATTGTGTCCAAAATTCCTAATCCTAGACCTTAGATTATGCTTGATTCTTATTTTTCTAAGATAGTGTGTCTTATATTGTTTAACCAATAGAGGACTTAACACGGAATTTGCTTTTATTGATATTGGTCCTAAACCAAACCGTAATTCGGCGTAATCGCGGTCGGTTACTACATTTCAAACTAGGGTTTGATACTTTCAGGAGTGATTGTTGTTTGTTTGGGTTACAATCTTACCAATTATGTGTTTGTTATTTATCAACTATTATACGTGGTGCCTCGATACACTTGAGGACATTATTTAATTTATAATAACTAAGCCAACTTGGTTTTAAACATACCAAAAATAAAACCGATAAATAATAGTAAGTAAAGCGAGTAATATTTCGATATATCGACGGTCGAAATTTCAAATGTCGTAACGGACATTTTGTCGTAAGTCCACTGAATATACCACTGAACTCCTAATTTTTTTCTCTATCGATCTGTGATTTTAACTTCATTTTATTTCTTTTATTTCTATTTTTTAACCGACTTCAAAAAAAGGAGGAGGTTTTACTTTATAAAACTATAAATATTGTTGAAAATTGCTACAACTCAGCAACGTTTCTGACGTGTCATGTTGCAGGGACTGACCCGAGCACACGTCTCGCGTGGTTTCGCGCGTCGCGTTTTTGCCTGCCACGAGGCTCCGCAATCCTCAGTCTCTTCTTGTTATTGTCCAAAAGCAATCCCTGAGATTGGGATAGATTCTCCCATAAAATACTTGACACTGGCAGAAATGCAGTGCTAACGCACAAGCAAGAGTCCATTAATTAGAAATAAAAAATAAATGTTTCTGACTGTAGGGTTTGCTAAATAAGTACACATTTACTGTTGCTCACTAGGCAGGTAGTATATGCGGAGCGCGCACGTCCGCACCCGACAAAGGCTGGCAGGCAACTGCCCCCACTACGCGTTCGCACAGACACTACATCCCTTCTTTATTTTAATTTAATTTAAGATGTATTTTGTAACAGTACACTTAATATCAAAACTATAAGAACTAGAAGAAACGGCGCAAGAAACTCCACTATGCACATCGCTATAACATTACAATATAATGTGTTATGATTGATAATCTTTGATTATTAAAGGTTACGTTTCTTACTGCTTAATTTCATTTCATTAATAGTTAATAAAAGCTTTCCAGTACCCATAGTACTCTCTGCCAATACTGAGCCCAGTAGGCATTTACATTCAACTTTAGCTTACTACTCTAGAGTCTAGACTATCCCTTTCCTTTTTATAATATTTCAAGATTTTAACTACAATTTGTATTATTACAACATTTAGTTTTATTGCGTAAAATTTAAAGTGTAGTCCCACTTTATATGACACACTATTAATTTTGTAACCTAATTACATTAAATTAATAAACCTTAATTTATTTTTCCTCTTGACCTGTGAACTGTGATCGTTATTTCAGGAGTGAGGGTTGGTTAAGCAAACAGCAAGATAAGATTGACAAATCGCGATCAACTTCCATTCCAAGTAATTTTAAAACTTTGTGGTAGGATAGTACAGTTTATATACTTTTGTCACGTTTGTTAAGTTTGGATTTAAGTTTACTTTTGTTAGGTACTTATATAAAATCCAACTAAGTTTAACCGTACGTAGAACAATTTAAAAATATAAATTTTATCTAAGCTGGTTTTATTAAACCAACGTGAGATTGCACATTGTTACTAGAAAAGGTGTACTGTTGAACTACAAAAGTATTAGCAAGACTACTCGTAATTTCTAATTAGGCATATGCCTTATTCAATTTTTACTTCAATAGGTAATTGGATTTGATCACAAAACATTTTCATTAAGTATCACTTATACCTTGATTTACTCTCTGGCTAAAATATAAACATTTTCTTTTGGACAATATTGGTGGTGCTCTTAAATTGAAAAGAGTGGCCATTCGAAAATAATTTGTTACTCAAACAAACTTTGATTATGTCTTCGTAAAATATCGTTGTCCATGGCACTTAGCGTCAAAATCAATTTCAGTGCTCCTTGTACCTGTGGACAGATTTCGAGTAGTATATTATTATTGGCTAGATAGCTATAATGCTTGCCTCATGTTTCCAGTTTCTGCAATGAACTTTATGGAATAATAAACAAAAGGTGTTCAAAAGAAACCTAGTATAGGTACAGGACTATTGCATATAATTGTATGTCTTGTGTGTTCAATTTCGTTGCAAATTTAGAATTAAGTGTTTAGTCTATGTTTTCGCTGTTTATCATTGCATTTTAGTACATAAAGACTGTGACTATTGGGTCACGTTACTTAAATTGGTACATATGTTCCATTTGACAGCATAAAATATAGCTCTAGTATTTGCTAACATTCCATAGATCTTTATCATTTCTTATTTATTTATTTTATATTTATGTCCCATATATATTTATTCTAGACATTTAATAGCCCATAGTTTTAGTTTTACATTGAGTTTTTTGCCTATAGCTCATTTAGGATTATTTGAACCCGAAAGTCTCTGCTTGTTAATTGTCCAGTTTTGACTAATTTTCATGGCCTGTATTAGTTTCGATACTATAAACATAGTTTTTTTTATTTTTATTTGGTCCTTTGCATTTCGTGTATCATGATGACACTTTTAAGTAGGTATGAATGGTCGTGTAATGTCCGGCTTAGAATAGCACCAAACATAATATTAATGTCGTAAAAGGAGACTAAGCAATCCCCTCAGGCTTCGTCAATATCTCGGATGTGCACCGGATGCTCGAATAATGTTTTAATGTCACATTAATATATGCACGCAATATGACGACCCAAAATTACTTTTGGACTATAAATTGACCATTATTCTTTCAATGAAAAGATTTTAACATTTCATTTGATTTAATTTTCGAATTGATTTAATTTCATTTAATTTCACTCGAATTTATTTGATTCTATTTGATCTCCTCTCATCTCATCTCATTCCTTTCCTATCATTTCCATTCCTTTTTTTTTTTTTTTTATTCATTTCATTCAGATAACTACTGGTCAGAGTTACTGCTTCAGGATCGTATCAATTTACGATTTATAATATTAAGGAAGTAAGGACAAGAGAGTAAGTCTGTGATAAGCACATACACTTAGGCACTTAAAATATTCAGCGTAACCGCCAGCCACTGCAATTAAGGACTTTTAATTTAACTGCTGTTATAGTTCATGTACAATTATATAATATGAGTGCAGTAACTATTTTATTTTCATGACCCTTTAGCTTTTGCTAACAACTTGATAGTTGCATGATTCTATAGGTTATAACCCATATGATTTTATAGTTGTATGACACTTTAGCTTTCGCTAACAACTTGATAGTTGCTTGGTTCTGTAACCCATATCATTTTATAGTTGCATGATACTTTAGCTTTTGCTAACAACTTGATAGTTGCATGGTTTTATAACACGATGATGATAAGATGATGATATCATTTTATAGTTGCATGATACTTTAGCTTTCGCTAACAACTTGATAGTTGCATGGTTCTTTAACCCATATCATTTTATAGTTGCATGATATTTAGCTTTCGCTAACAACTTGATAGTTGCATGGTTTTTTAACCCATATCATTTTATAGTTGCATGATATTTAGCTTTCGCTAACAACTTGATAGTTGCATGGTTCTGTAACCCATATCATTGTATATTTGCATGACCCTTTAGCTTTCGCTAACAACTTGATAGTTGCATGGTTCTATAACACATAATTATTATCATTTAATAGTTGCATGATACTTTAGCTTTCGCTAATGACCTGATAGTTGCATGGTTCTCTAACCAATATCATTTTATAATTGCATGACCCTTTAGCTTTTGCTAACAGTTTAATAACTGCATGATCCTGTCGCCATTGCATTTGCATGGGTTTGCATGGCCTTGCATGGCCTTGTATGTAACTGCATGACCTTTTTGTTTTTACTAACAACTTAGTTACTGAATAGTCCTTTAACTATTGTAGTTGCATATATTTGCATGGCTCTGCATGGCCTTGCATGGCATTGTATGTAACTGCATGACTTTCCCGTTTTTACTAACAACTTAGTTATTGAATAGTCCTTTTACTATTGCAGCTGCATATTTTTGCATGACTTTGCATGGCCCTGCATATCCCCGCATGTATGATGCATCTGCTTGACCTTTTAGTTTTTACTAACAGTTTAATCACTGCATGGTCCTTTAACTACTGTAGTTTTACCTACTTCGCACTTTATACTTATCGCCTTTTAGTTAGCGTGACTCGCGCTTGGAACCTAATATTCGGTAGGTATGTATAAAGTGTATTATACTGATACGTAGTCAAGTCAGTAACGATCGGTGCAAACGATATAGCATATTCAACAGTGTATTTAGAATTGAATTCATCTTGAATCGCTAAGTTAGACGTATGGTATAGATGTAACGGAAATTTGCAAGAAATCCCTTTTTGCCCCCTTGTTAAATAGTTGCAACTTTGCAAGTCACTCCCTTATCACAAGTCCTTAGGGATAACTAGGTACAAACAATATTGATTGTGATTGAATATCAAAATAGTTTTACACTGACATACCTATGCAGAAACCTTATGTAATCCGGTAGGTATTTGTGTTAAATTTTATGAGCATTGGCTACTATTTTGCACCGATTTACTCACTCGTATCTATACGTACGCAGCGTTACATAATATTTATAATTAATAACACTATAATATTCAAGATGTACGCCTGTTTTCTACAATTTATAGTATTAATCATTGTAACCAGACAATTAGTAGTCTTCGTAAATATGTATCTGTCTGTTTAACCTTAACCTTAACGGCAACTGTAACCGACCGACCAACCGACCGACCGACCGACCGACCGACCGACTGACCGACCGACTGACCGACCGATCGACCGACTGACAGACGGACCGACCGACCGTATCTGAATAACTATGAATCTAGCTGAATAACTTCATATTATGAGATAGTCATTGTCGTAGTCTCTGCCTACTCCGTAGGATTATGGCTTGAGCGTAAGTCTATTATAAAAACATGTATGGTAATGTATTGTACATGACCTTTAGGATTGGAGTCTGGTCGCAGCAATCGTTCGAACAGGTGCTCGATTTGTGGTATATTCTTATGAGCTCGACCCCAGCATAGCGTCTATCGTCCTGATGTGTCCCCTTTCCTCTTTTTCCTCCAGCGTTTGATGGTCATAGTTCATGAAAAGAAAAATAATCACTGTTATAGATTGTCAACCACCGCACAAACTAAGAATCCAATGTTTTTTGACATGAAAACTAATGAAATATGCATAGTAAATAAATGAAAGTACCATGATAGCCCTCGTGGATAAAATTATAATGAATTATCGTTATTGTCCTTTTAAATCAAAATAGAACGTTATTTTAGAAAATAGATATTCGCTTTGTTCGTAGTTTTCGGAATATCACTGACCACCCCCTCGGGGAACATAGTCGTGAACACACGCTACTCTGCTGCGTGAAATAATACTTTACAACGTCGCTTTAATTTCAAAATTCCGACGTATTTTGTTTTTATTTCAAAACCAGATAAAATACAGTGTGCACTTACGTAAAATAAGATCCCGTCGTCGCCACATGTAGGGTTTGCTAAATAAGTACACATTTACTGTTGCTCACTAGGCAGGTAGTATATGCGGAGCGCGCACGTCCGCACCCGACAAAGGCTGGCAGGCAACTGCCCCCACTACGCGTTCGCACAGACACTACACTGACCACCCCGAAAGGGATTGGGAAGGGAGGGATTACGGTCGTGAGTTTATGTATATTGTTAACTAACATCCTTTTTGTTTAATTAGTTACTCGAATATTTGCTTTCATTGTAGATATTATTAAATAAAAGTGTTTACTTTTGTACGTAACATTTTCGAATTAATATTTTCAGTTATTGCATGTTCCACCGAGACTCATTAGTCAGATTTAAACTCAAGATTACACAAGATTAATACTAATGCGATTTACTGTGAAACTGCGCATAAGTAAGACCTACTTATTTATTTACTAAGTGGACATGTGTCTACTTACAGTCAACCTACATCTAATCGATTTCTAGTTGGATATACCGGTTGTTTAGGTAAGGTATCCTGCCATTTCAGATCAGCAGTGAAAGTGGACACTCCTAAGATTATAATGTAACATCATTTACATACATAAAATCGGGACCATAATCCCTTTTGGGGTAGCCAGAAAGTCAGCTACAACTACCATATTTATTTTAGCTGGAATAAGTACCAGGTACCAGTTTTCTAGCGTTTCCTAATGGTATTTGGAAATCAACACTCATATATTTTATTCGTGAGAGACAGAAGGCCTGTATAGTGTAGGGATTATTGTAAGTTTAAATTAAATCGTTTTGTAGATCAACAACGTATTATGACTGTACTAGGCAATTTTTAAGTAATATTTCAATTGTAAATATTTCTTCTTCCTCATCTTTTCCGAAAAGTGCTAGTGCGTAACACCCTCAATCGACGGAAGTGCATGAAAAGATGTATGAATGTGAAAGACGCTAAAGAGGTGTGTCAGAGTCGTACCGTGTGGCGGTCCGTGGTCTCTGCCTACCCCCATGGGATAATGGCGTGAGCTTAATTATGTATGTATATATGTATTGTGTTTCTGTGAACATTATCCCATTGTTTTGAAATTATATAACAAAATAAAGAAGTAGAATCGCAACGAATTTCCAAAAAAACACCATGTCGATTTGATACCAAATTTGATAGTGAATCGGGTCGGGTAGTTATACAATAAGACCTCTGGCCCTGTACCCGGACTTTCGATGTTCGAAAAAACGCCACTGTTTCGGTCCGCACTTTATTGGAATAGAGTTGACATTGGAACGAAAACATTCACGCAATTGCGGAGTTCGAATGTGCGAGTAGGGGCCCTGATCTCTACTGTTAGAAGAATGGACGTATAGGGTGGTGATGATGATTGAAAATAAAAATAAATTCCTTTACATAATTTTAAGTACAATATTTACTTGGTGTATAATTGTTTTGGAAATTATGACGATACAGTTAGTAAACTAGTGTTCTCTCCCTGTTCTTATTATAATGGGCAATATCTTCGAATAAATAAACAGCACTCCCTCCTTGGTCTAATGGTTAAGAGCATTGGGCTCTCGACACGGAGGTCGTGGGTTCGATTCCCACGGGGGACACCTAGTGATTATGTCACTTTGTGCGTTTTCCCCAGTTGGTTATGCCATTGCAGGTTGAATCACCTGATTGTCTGAAAAGAACAATGATTCTGCGCTTCGGATGGCACGTTAAGTCGTTGGTCCTGGCTACTATCTCTGGTGGTAGTAGTCGTTACATAAACACCACGTCAGAGGCAATAAGGCGGTCCTAAAAAACTCTGACACCAGGGCTCTGCCCACACGATAAGAAAAGAAGAATAAACGGCACTTATCATTTAAGCTCATACTAACCACGCAACAACATAACTTCTAAATTGTCAACAAATCTAAGCCTTCGAGTTTTATATGAACTCCCCTTTTATTTACAATTCATTGTTGTATCCAAATCAGTGCTGAACAAATACTAGGCGCTTCCGATACGGCTGCCTAGCTGTGGAACAAATCACAAGCGTAAGCGGGTTTGCTACGGAAGTGTCGTCATAGAAAAAAATTTCATACCGTATTAAGACTGTGATTGTTATAATATAGTTTGATTTTATTTACAACAGTAACTCTTAACGTAAAGAAAAAAACTAAAGAAAAACAAAACTTATACCTACCGTAAATAAAAAATAATTGTGTTCCTTGAATATTAAAAAAACTAAAAAGTTAAAAAATAATCTTGCAGCCGATGACCTTTTCGTTCTCATCATATGAACATTAAATTGTTTTATCGAAGTCGCTGTCAAGCCAGTAGGATTCGCGACAGGGCTTGCATTCGTTTTTTGGATCGGTTTGACACCGACTTCGATAAAACAATTTAATATTCTTATGATGCGAACGAAAAAGTCATCGGCTGCAATATTACTTTTTTACTTTTTAGGTTTTTTGAAGGCGGTTTTAATTTTTTGTAAAAATTTTGTTTTTTTCACAATTTTCAGTGGTGAATTCTTTAGTTCGACTAAGATACTAGATACATACACGCAAAGGGTACATCGATATGAAGCGAATTTTTTAATTGCCGATGATTTTCTGTCAACTTTTGAGGAGTTCTATTGTGTAGCTCCGGGATGCATCATCAGATCCTGGTTTCCTTATCATGGTACCACCCTTGCGATATCTCCTTTCCCACAAAAAAAGAATCATCAAAATCGGTTCATAAACGACGATGTTATCCGCGACACACATAAAAAATATATATATCACATATACGGTCGGATTGAGTAACTTCCTCCTTTTTTGAAGTCGGTTTAAAAAAAAATAAGACCTCTCATTACCGGATTGTTGTCAAACGGAGACGACCAACATTTTTTTTAGATTCCTCACCCCTAGTGGCGGCCTAAAAGTGCTGCTAGAGCGGCTGTCATAACTTTTGGCATTGTGTGAATTTTTTAAATGTTATTTTTGTTACATGATTTTCTGGAAACACTCTTCCATACGTAAAATAATCAACAGCACAACATCCATACTAGTTACCGAAAAAAGGGACGAAAGTGAAAATTTTAGGTTTGAGTTGTACGGAGAAAAATTTTCAAAATTCTCTCAAAAATATGAAATGGTTGTTTCATAGGTTCAAACTAATTTTGGAAACTACAGTGTTTATTGAACTTACCAAATAATAAACTAAAAGTGGTTCTTAATAGACCATTTGGAATGGGCTTCCAAAGTTCCAAAGGTGAAAAATCCGCGAAGAATTTCTCACTACTATCCCTAATCCCTTAATATTATAAATGTGAATGTAAGTTTGTTTGTTAGGCTTTCACGCGAAAACTTCTTAACCGATCATCATGAAACTTTGTACACATATTCTTGGAGGCATTGGAAGTAACATAGGATACTTTTTTTCCACATTCCACACGGACGACGTCGCGGGCAAAAGCTAGTATTTTATAATTATCAGTCCGCTTATGTCATGTACCATTGACACCGAACGCAACTGTATCAACACTGTAGAGATAAATCGAATACTCAATGAGGAATGTGCTTTCTTATCTCCAAGGTTTGCGAGCTCCGATCTAGTTCTTTGATGAACTTGTAACCCGGTGGTTCTAATAGCGGATTTTCAAAGTTTTTATACTTCCAGTTCCGTTGGTAAAGAAATAATTAATTGATGTTCATTAGATTTATTGCTTGTGTTGATTGAGTCAATAGAGGTTAACAAACATAATGATCAGTTAAGATGCAGTTGTTTTAGGGGAAAAAATAAATGAAGATTAAAACATAGTGCATCAACAGAGGTGATTCGGTCCCCCCTTAAACTGGAAATTTTAACGGAAATCTGACAAAACACAGACACAAAGATAAGTTTATAGATCCTGTTTTAAAAAATCAGTAACTTTAAATGGTAATCGAAAATTGGACAAATCTTCCTTTAAATGGTGCACGGTGCAAGAGAAAAATGGGTCATTTAGCAGCTATAAATGGGTTGATAACATTATGAAGATCACTGTAAAACTCTGATTGCTATTATCACAGGATCGGGAAGGATGGTAAAATGGGCTGATGAAAAAGATTACCTAACTAGAGAGCAAAAGTATAAGTTATCAGATCATACCTATAAGATAAGCTAGTGTCAACAACTATACGCTATTCCAAGGCTATTTTGAATTACAATTAAAAAAAAAAATTATTCCCCCTCTTTTTTTATTCGCAACCGCCTTATTAAAATAATATAAACCTATGTCACTCTCACAATTTTTACAAATCTAACGACACCTCATACGTCAAAATCCATCAAACCGTTTAGGCTGTCGGCCGTGCCAAAGAAATATACATACAAACATACATACATACATACATACATACATACATACATACGCTTGAAAAACATATCCCTCCTTCTGGCGCAGTCGGGTAAAAATAGAAATTTGAAACACTTTACGTGACTTTACCCTCACTTATTCTTAAAACAGCTTTAGTAAAGTTCAAGATATGTCCGATAGTAACCTATATCTTTCTGATAAATAAATTATATATTTTCTACTCAGAATTAGTTATGCTAGAAAACTAAATTGAAATCGGGAAATCTTTTTATCTTTATATGGAATGAAGTATAGTTATAGCGATATGTAAACACAGTTGTTACCTATTTGGTACTTATGTATAAGTCATATCAAATGTTACGATAGGGGTTTAACCCCCAGGATGTAGGGTGGTGTTTCAATACAATCAGGCATTGTCACTTGAATTATAGTGACAGAACAATAATATTCTAACCTGGTAACACAATATAATGTCCGGTTTGTATTTATGTGAATAGGTCATCGTATTCACAATGCTAGTAAATAAACTGTTTTTGTATTTGTCTTAAATAAAATACATTCAGTTAGACTTAATTAAATTGGTGGTGTTAAAACCTTGGTTATAGATTTTCAGTTTCAGTTCATCTAGTAACTAAATTAAAGATAACCGGTTTGGGTTAGTATTTTACCTACATTCGAAAAAATTATAACTATTAATATTACCTTTATTATAACACTAGCGGCCCGTCCCGGCTTCGCACGGGTGGACGTCTAATCTTTTCTAGCAATAAATATAGCCTATGTTACTCAGGGTGAATGCAGCTTTCTAATGGTGAAAGAATTTTTTAAATCGGCCCAGTACTTTTTGAGCCTATTCATTACAAACATACAAACATACAAAAATAGGTACAAATCTTTCCTCTTTATAATATTAGTGTAGATAATTTAAAATACATTAGGTATATGCATATTATTATATGCATGAGATGTAATTATGTACATAATTAAATTGATACCTGCAGATAATTTTCAATGAATAAATTTTTATTAGGAATTAATAACTTATTAGAATGTAATTTTACATCTTTTGCATAATTATTAAATCAAACTAGGAATTTTCAATGCACCGAATTGCCGAAACCCTTATAATTATTATGTTATCGCGATCGTTTTTTTTCGACAGTACAGTAAAGCTATATTTGTTCTTATACTATTATAATAAAACTTAACACGTTTATGTTGGTTAGTACACAATTTAAGTTAATTTTGTTGTAGCGGGGGTGTCCAATGTGTGACAAAGTAGAGCAAGCACATTTCTAAATTTAGTATGTTATGTTTCATACTCAATCTACGAACATTATGAACGTTGCACAGATGCAACCTGCAAGCCTGCAACCCATTGTATAGTTTCTCGAGGCTCTTTATGCTCGCTCCGCATCATATTCTATCTGCTCCGCTTTGCTTCGCTGGCTTCCTATGACATAGGAACGTGATACACGCGAAACGAATATAAACATGCTGTGTGAACGTTTCCTTACTATATTTTCTAATAGATGAACGCATATTTCCTCTTAACGGTTAAACTTTTGCAACAAGTAAGGTTCTAAAAGAAAGTTTTGTAATTCTTTATGCTTTAAACTAATGTTGAAATATGGGTTGAATGTGCTCAAGTTTTTGGGCTCAATTTATTATTCAGCACACACAATGTGTTTTGTTGTTTAGAAGTTTTTGACAAACAAGGGCTTCGTTATTATTAAATACATGTTAGTTTTATCTAACAGTAAATATGCCAGGGGATTATTATCTATAAGCAAAGCGGGTTAAATGATTTCTGGCGAACTTTTCTAAATAACTGTCAATCCATTTTTATTAATCAAATATAACGTAAAGTATTAAATTTTACTTTGGTGTGCTTTAGCTGTAAATATTTATGTATTTACTTATATATTTTAAAGTATAGTCAGGTAGATTATATTTTTAAATTACTCTCGTTTTGTACCTTCTTAATCAGTTATAATACTTTTTATTTTGTATTCTGGAAAATAGCTCTGTTTCTGGGGCAGTCTGTAAAAAACAACATGCTTTTTAGCTTCACGGTATATGACGGTATATTATGCAGTATAGTCGAGACCAAAAGTAAATTCTCACCAGAAAGAACAAAAACAAAGAAACAAAAGCATGCATTAAACAACATGACCACTCATCTGTATTCCTCACAAAATGTGCTAGACAAACCTATCCTCAGTCACCCGGGAGCCCTTTGAATTGCAAAATGTTGGGGCTATCACAAGAAATGGTATAAAAAGCATCCCACATGGATTTAGAGTCGATGGAAGCGGTATTCGATGGGGAATTTATTTATTTGTGGACTAAACATGACGAGATATAATAATGGTTTATAATGATTAAATTCCAATTAGATTTTAAAAAATATATAAATCTCCAAAAAGTAAAAAATGTAATTTAAATATACTTTTTTGTTCTTATTAAAGATTATTCGCGATCTAAGTCACACTGTGTTCAATAAAAAAAAAATCAAAAGATATCGCCCGAACAGGGACTTGAACCCTGGACCCTTGGATTAAAAGTCCAATGCTCTACCGACTGAGCTATCCGGGCCGTGAGTTAATTGTTGAAATATGCGTAACCATTGAATAATATATCTGTGCGCACGATTTCAGTTGTATATACATTCATGGTAGGTATAGTGATATGATAACAGTTTTACTTATTTGTACATTATTTAGGTATGTAAGTTTGTGACGATGTTTGGATGTGTGTGCCTCAATATCGGTTTGGGATTCCATTTTGGCACACTGTTTAAAGTCAACTCATATAATTATAAACGCCTCCAAAATGTAGCATTCTTTTTTTGTAATACTAAGTACTTATTTAAGCATCTATACCTACTTATTAGGTAATGACATCCGTGACTGACTGACTGACAGACTGACAGCCAACGCACAGCCTAAACCGTTGAAGATAGAAATATGAAATTTTGTAGGTATGTTATTCTACAGAGGATGTGCCTAAGAAAGGGTTTTTCGAAAATTTACCCCATTAAGGGGTAATCCACGTGGACGAAATCGCGGACCAAAAGCTCGTTAATTTTATTATATGTAGTATGTTGTCAACTGTTTGACCACGTTTGACTCTAATAGTTTTAAGGGAAGATAGGTATGTTATTGCATAACATAGTTAATATCTTCCCTAAAAACTATTCCAGTACCCAACTTCTATATCCATGTGACTCCCTCTCGACCGGCGATAATGCACACCCGACCTTATTCCTCGATCGGCTGGAAAGATGAAGTTAATGCCGCTATTAGGATATCTCAACCGTTTGAATAGTTCTTATACACTCGCACTTTGGAGATTTCGTCTATTTCTTGCGCTCCAACGATGGGTATTTTATACAGGTTTTTTTGTACACTTTAGTTCCTATCCGTTCTCTTTAGTAACAAAGAATTAATTTTCTACTTCATACATTCGTACATACGTAAACTCGCGACCATAATCTCTTTCGGGGTGGTTAGAAACATTGCTGACGGCCCGGTAACACAGTCGGTAGTGAATCTGCCTGCCGTGCCGAGGGTCGCGGGTTCGAATCCCGTAAGGGGAAAATATTTGTATGATGAATATGAATATTTGTACCCGAGTCATGGATGTGTTTGTATTTATATATGTATTCTATATCGTTGTCTAGTCATCATAATACAAGTCCAGGCTAGATTCTGGTACTTTAAATGTGACTAGTTAATTTGTGTGACATTGTCCAAGATATTTATTTTATTTATTATTGCTCCAACTACCAGCTGTCTTTCGCTAAAAGATTCACGTTTAGCGTATTGAAGGTTTCAAGATGAAATGACGTCTAAAGTAGTGGTATGTGGTAGAGGTAGTAGCTAGCTTTTCGTCCACAAATAGGTACCCACACAACATGAACAAAACGACACAAAACAGTTTCAACTTTTATGTTTGGCAAATCGCAATCTGAAGTGCGATTTTTGAAAATCATACGAGCGAATTGGCAGTAGAATAATCTCCATAGTTATTTTAATATTTTCTACTGCCAAGTCGCTCGTATGATTTTCAAAAATCGCACTTCTGTTTGTTATATTCATGTACTTACTTTTAAACTTTATTGTATTTTGTTACAGGTAAGCGAATCCAGACCCCGTTATTTAAAAAAGTACATATAAGTTTAACATTTGCTTCTAAGAAACTAAACACAACATAGCTACCTATGCTGCTGTATTCGTTAAAAGGGTGAATTCTCGTCACATTGTTTATTCAGTCCGGCCGGGGGTCTAATCCCAATCGATAGACAGCGGAATGTAACGCCCTTTGAGCATTCGTAACATCACGTGGCGATGTATACCACACCCGTCGGAGCTGGCACTCACAACTTTTAACTATGACTTGCCTAGACTGATGATCAGTCATCAGTCTAGACAAGATTTTATGTTTCTTTACTCTTTTTCTACAACGTGTTAATGAATTAGCGCAAAACCTCATACACCCCAACTGATTTATATCAAAATAATTAGATTGCAACAATAATTTCATTATTTTGATAGTTAAAATTTAAAGTTATTCGCATTAAAGCAATAATTCATTTCAGCACTGAAAAAAAGCGCTAACGTACTGACGTATATCCAATAAGTTTACAACCTACAAACAATTTTAATCCCGCACCCATATAGCCTTAGAAAATTATTTCCAAAGAATCATACGTAATGCAATATAATAATTATAATGAGAAATATTCTAAACGAGCTTTTAGCCGCGACTTCGTCCGCATAAATTATACAGAGTGTAATATAAAATGGGACAGTCACTTAAAGGTGTGCTTCAGACCATCAAACTGAACAACTTTCTCTATGGGACCAATATTGAAATCGCGAAAAAAAAATCGGCTGTCCCATACATTTCAGTCGAGTTATATGTTTGCAGTTTTGTATGGGACAGCCGATTTTTTTTTCGCGATTTCAATATTGGTCCCATAGGGAAAGTTGTTCAGTTTGATGGTCTGAAGCACCCCTTTAAGTAACTGTCCCATTTTATGTTACACCCTGTATACCAGATTTTAAGTCAGATGATAAGCTATCAAAAAAAACAGTTTCATCAAAATCGGTTCAGTAGTTTTTGCGTGATACTCGAACAAACAAACACCCAAACAAACAAACAAACAAATAAACAAACAAATAAACAAACAAACAAACAGGCAAAAAAATCCAAAAATTGGTGTTTTGGAATCAGGGACAGGTAAAAACCATGTCGTAATATTTCTTTTGTAAATATCTTCTATGTACAGACACATTTCTGTTACAGTTTTATAATAGTTTAGATATACAATAATCAAAATCACACCATCATCATCACATTTCACTAGTAGGTTGTGCCCAAAATCGCCCAATGTGAGATGTGAGATTAGATTAGTAGTGAGCCCATCGCCACTTTTAATGGATAGTTGACATAATGATATCTCTAAATAAAGTAGGTTTCTTCACGATGTGTGTCACACATAATATCTGATATCTTGTGTTGTAAACATAAAACATAGGGTGGATTTTTAGTGGACATTTTCTTCGTGCGTGCTTTCTACTTTCATGGTGTACAACCAAACTACAAAAGATTTTTTTTGACACTACAGGGTGTTAGGGTAAACAGTTGCATTATTTTAAGGGGTGATTGTACCCATGATACTGAACAACTTTCCCTCTTCTTCTTCTTCTTCTTACTAAATGCAATCAGCTGATCGAACTTTTGTATGAAAATACGAAAAAAAAAATTGCGAATTTCCTATAGGTTTCTTTGGTAAAGTTGTTCAGTATCATGGGTACAATCACCCCTTGAAGTAATGCAACTGTTCACCCTAACACCCTGTATTGCGTTTTTATCTTTCGCCACATAGCTTGTTGGGATGAATTGCTTTGCCGCGTTTGCCGCCCTAGTATTCAGCGCACCCAACAAACATACACACATATATATTTTGTGTATGTAAGAATGGTTCACCCCCAGTCTCACCTGCTACAAACTATCCTGCAAATTGGATACGATTTAAACCACATTGATCTTTTTACTTTACCTCTTCAGTGAAATTCACATCTGCAGACTGTATCTTAAATAGGTGTGAAACGAGGTTTAACAATTTTACTGCTTTTTTATATATTTTTATATGCATATGAATACTGTAGACCTACCATAAGTTCACACCGTAGTAAACTACAGTAAAACTACTGTAGTAACCTACAGTTTTTGTTTTGAATTTCGTACAGCGCTCCTAGTGGTTACTTTGAGAACTAATTCTGTCATACAATATTGGCGACGCCACTACAGTAGTAACGTACAGTGAAAACTCATGGTAGGCCTACTGAACAACTTTCCTTAAAAAACTTCTAGGAAATTAGCAACAAAAATTTTGGACTTTTCACACTACTTAAATGCAATCAGATGATCGAACGTTTTTTTTTACGAAAAATTGGATTTTTTCATTTCCTCCTTTGAAAAAGTTGTTCAGTATCAAGAGTACAATCACACATTAAAGTAATGCAACTGTCTTCCCTAGCACCTAGAATTGAAACGACACCGTATTTACTTGTGGGCATCAACGTTGCTCAGGAATCAGCATAGTTATCCTGTATTTCTAAATACGGATGTGCATACCCGTGTGGAGGGTTGTACAGTCGTAAAGTTCCATGGGATTTGTAGGTCGGTGCATTTTGAAGCGATAGTGGTCGTGGTAGCTAAGAGGGTATCGTTTATGGAAGAACAAATTGGCTTTGAAAATAAATTGGAATTTCTTATGGCTTTTCGCATTATCAGAACATACAATATTAGTTTTCTCGGAGTGCGTCGAAACATCAGTTCAGACCATCAGTCTCAATAACTGTTTCTATGGGAGCAAAGCGAAAAATCACAAAAAAATCTGCTGTTCCATACTAAACTTCAATTTCTACTCGACTCAAATGTATAAATAGCAGATTTTTTCTTCTTAAAGTTTGCTCCCATAGTAAAAGTTTTTCAGTTTGAAGATTTGAACAACATTAAAAAGTCGATTCATTTCAATTACACCATGTAGAATACACACTTACATAATAAAATATGTAATATGAAGGTACACACGGCGTCAGGTCAGGTTACCCTGTTTGGACTTTGAACTATTAGAAGTTGAACGCTGCGACTCGTGTGAGAGGGTGCGGTATGTTGTTGTTGTTTCGTCTCACAGCACGCTGCGCCCGCGCCGGCAGCCGCGTCTATGCAGAGGGTCTACCCGCACATTCGAACTTTGCAATAGCGTGAAAATTTTCGTTCCAATGTCAACTCTATTACTATGAAGTGCAGACCGAAACAGTGGCGACATATCGAACATCGAAAGTCCGGGTGCAGGGCCAGGCTCTCTACCGCACTATTTTGTGTTTTGTACGTAGTGTAGTTATGGGTATATAGGGTGCGTAACCTGATGTGTCGCCGTGTGTACACACTTATAGCTGGTAATTTAATCGTCTAAGTTACAAAACCGATAGGAATATTGATAATATAGTTTTTCTACGTTATTATTGTCTCGTAATTTTGTGTGAAAAACGGGGTTTGAATATTCATCCAAATGCAATATTCCAATACTATCGTTTTTCCAAACTGTATAAAAAATTTCCAGTGTAATAAATAATATTACCTACTATCATTAACCGATTCACAGTTAATGATCACGATTATCTCTGTAATCGTTCAACGCTAACTTACAATAATTAACTAGACAAATATTAACTGACCTCTTAAATGTCAACCAAAATATCATTTTGAAACGCATTGAATAGAATGAGTAGGTCTATTTATACTGGACGTTTCCTCATAGTGTTGCCTATCATCGGAGGGACCGTCGAATTTCCTACTCTTTCCGTTCCTGTTGTGTTCGTATTAGTTGTCCTTTTCTCTCTCGTCGTGTAAATCGCCCAACTCATGTTTATAATAACTATGCAAATTGGAGCATTTCAATATTGCGCTTCGTCGGCACGGATGCAGGCAGCATTGTAATTGAGTCCTGGAGTTTTTTTGTTTACTCGAATACTTTGACGGTTCGTAAGCGATTAAACTAGGTAGGCCCGAATTTTGTGTTTTTTTTTTTTGATTAAAAATGTTTGTGTGAATTTTTTTATCGTCAAATCAGGATCTAAATTTATCAGGAACCGTTTCCTTGCCACAAATTATAGGTTTCTCTCTCTTATTTTGACACTCTACTGTAACATTCAATATTTAGTAAACATGTAGAGCTCGTAAATGACATCATGCAAGATGCAGGAGTGCGATTTTTGAAACTCATTCTTTGAACTCAGCAGTTGAAAATGTCAATATTACTATGGAGACGTGCATCTTTCTACTGCTGATTTGACGTTAAAAAATCATACTCCAGGAGTACGATTTTTTTAAATCAAATCAGCAGTAGAAAGATGCGCATCTCTATACATTTTCAACTGCTGAGTTCAACGTATGAGATTCAAAAATTGCACTCCAGGGACCTACGGAGAGTTTGACTAAATTCAACACATCCAATGTTCTACTGGAGATCGGAAGATTTGGACTAGAATTGAATCAGATTTTTATGACTATTGCTTTACTATTACTTTCGAAAGTACAGTGCATTTCAGCCAATCTACGTATCGAAATTATGACACTTTATTGTTGCAATCACGGAAATGTATTATACTGTTCTATTTCCAACCTAAATAATCCACAAAATATGTTACCGTACCGTAATGATTAATAAAACAGAACATTAGCTAAGCTTAAACGAGTTTCAACAACTGGCTTGTCATTATTATTCTAGTTGACAGATACTGGTGGATAGGCCAATAAATATAGCCCCAACAATGCTCGCAATACGGCATAATTGGTTCATGAAAATTTGTTACCAGATAATGTTTAGAGTCATTTAGCTAAGCAGACTTCCGTCTGCATTTGTGCAATCAGGATTTCTTGAATTCTTCAAGAACAAGCTGAACTAGGTACTTACTTAAATGGTTAAACAGTCAAGTTACTCTGAGTTATTTAGTAGTCTAGCTATTTGTACTAAGAATAATTGTTGTACCTACAACAATTATTCTTCACCTTAAAGTTTTTGTTTCTACCTAGAAACAAAAACTTTAAGGTGCTAACATCAGTGACAGGGCTAGCCATATTATGTACAGTTGACAAAGACCCTTTTTAGTCTTATTTCACAGAAGCATTCGAATAATATGTGTTTAATAAGACATTATTTCCATGCACAATGATAGTTAAGGACATCGATTATAATAAAATTATACCGGACGCCAGTCTCTCACAAAAACAGTAGGTAAATGCCCGTGTATAATATCATACCTACCTATTAAATTTTTTTCTGTGTGTGAGCCAATAAATACTTTTTACTACACAGAGTATTAGGGTTAACAATTGCATTACTTTGAGGGTTGAATGTAGTTGTAAGTACTTACGATATTGAAACAACTTTAACAGAAACCTTAGGAAATTGCCATAATTTTTTACTTACCGTTCTAAATACAATCAGTTGTTCGGATGCGTATATGAAAAGGTTAATTTATTATGCGACCTGTGTGTGTGTTATAAATTTTTGTAATTCGTTATTTTTGAGGTCACTAGAGGGTTTAATCTGTACTTAAACTATTTTTAGGGTTCCGAAGTCAAAAAGGAACCCTTATAGTTTCGCCATGTCCGTCCGTCTGTCCGTCCGTCTATCTGTCCGTCCGTCTGTTCGCGGCTTAGCTCAGAGACGCTTAATACTAGAAAGCTGTAATTTGGCATATGTATACATATTCATCACGCCGACAAAGTGGTAAAATAAAATCTTGAAAAATATTTTTTTTAGGGTACCTCCCCTACACGTGAAGTGGGGATGATTTTTTTTTCTCTTCTATCCCATGTTGTGGGGTATCGTTGGATAGTACTTTTAAATCTACGAATAAGAATAACTATGGAAGAATAACTCTAAACAAAAGCAACATAATTTTTGGCACCCTTTGAAAAATTACATTTTGTATGAGTTTTGGCGGCAAGGTGTAGTTTTTAAGGAACAAATTTCGAACACTGTGTACTTTTTTTGGGGTCACTTTTTGAGCTTGATTTACATTTCTATACATTCTTATTCGTAGTTTTAAATATATTGTGGGTTTAGGGAAACCGTTTTTCGACTTAGGGATTCGTTAGCGAAATATTAAGCTTTAAATCGAAAATTTTGGTTAGAGTCAAGTGTCCCCCCCCCCCCTCCCAGCTAAACGGTTGTAGTTGGAGATGTGAAAAATTTCACGGCAATACCATATAGGTATAGTGAATACCATATAGGTATAGGTATAGTAAAAGGAAACTATCACCGCAAAGTAGGCTTTACATGTTTACGAGTAATAGTCGACCAAATAATAAAATGTACTTTTTAGACTTTATTAGCCGTATAAAACAAAAAGCCTCCTTCTAAGTCCATATTTTATTGTAACGGGCAACTACAGAACCCTACCCTGCGCGTGGTCCGACACGCACTTGGCCAGTTATTACTAAAATAAGGAGGTAAGTAAATAGAAGAAAAACAATACAATTAAGACCGCTGGTATTATATTATCACTGTCATTGGCACCTTAAATAATGTTACACTAAAGTTAATTATAGTTGACAGGAACTGTTGGAATATTAATGGATAATTAATCAATTACTTAGTTCATATAAACACTGCCAATACAGAACAATATCAACAAGGAGACAGACATATTGCGAGATTGTATTATAAAGCGAATTTCAAGGAAATTTAAGTTATGAAAATAAAATCAATAGGCTTTTTTACGTTTTAGTTTTGACAGTAAAAGCCAAATAATACTGCCCACTGATAACAGATAAATAAAAGCAATGTATACTACGTGTAACCCCATACACCACAGTAATATTTAAAGGGGTGGTTAGATGATGGTCTATCAAACTGAAAAACTACTCGTCTCATACATTTGCGTCGAGTAGGTACTGCAGTTTTGTATGAAACAGCTAACTTTATTCTCGATGTTCACTCTACAGTAAAAACTGTTCTGTTATATTGTATTCTACTACTAAATCAGCCCTAGTGTATTTTGTTACAACCTGTGTTAAGTAAAAACATCCGTTTTAACTATGATAAAAAATATTTATCTTATATTATGAAAATAAATGATAAAGAAAGCTTATGATGAGAACTAATAGGTACTATTTATTAGTTATTATTGTTATTAACTACGAAAAAACCCCTGTTCTAGCTAATAAAGTTAAAAAAATCCATCGTGCATTGTTCATGATCATAATTTTTTACGACTTCAAATTTTATGCTAAAACAAAACAAATGTAAAATTTTATAATTATTACCTACCATTTAGTTTCATTCGCTAATTAATTTATCAACAAAGTCATTTACACAGGACCTTATAAAAACTATTTTCAAGTTGTTAACAAAGTAACCGCCTCAAGCATTATAATAATTAATAACAATCTATTGTACCCTCCGTAATTTACAAGTGAAATAGCTTTACTAGTTATCATATGCACAAAGTACCATCCCCTTCTGCGATATGAAACCCTTTGATCTTACATTGTTCTCTTGACCATCCACATTCTGTTCAAATATATTTTACCCTAGGGAGAGTTTAATCCAATACTAGTTCAAGCCCCTGGCCCCGTCTACGTTCCAGAGGTAAATTAATTTCGGATTTCATAGGTGACAATAATAATTTACATAAATCATTTCATGAAGGATTGCGTCGTTAAGACAATCTTTAATAAATTATATAAAACTGTAACAGAAGTGTGTCTGTACATTGAAATATTTACAAAAAAAAAATTACGATATGGTTTTTAGATCTCCCTGATTCCAAATCACCAATTTTTTGATTTTTTGTCTGTCTGTTTGTTTGTTTGTTTGTTCGTTTGTTTGTTTGTTTGTTTGTTTGGGTGTTTGTTTGTTCGAGTATCACGCAAAAACTACTGAACCGATTTTGATGAAACTTTTTTTGTTTGATAGCTTATCATCTGACTTAAAATCTGGTATATAATTTATGCGGACGAAGTCGCGGGTTAAAGCTCGTCTTTAATAAATGTGTGTTTGTGAGTAAATAATAATACAAAGCGTTAAAAAGTTTTTGCAAAACCTTATTGAATCTATAAAGTGAGTAATATTTTTTCGAAATTTTAAAAGTTACTAACATTGTATCACAGTCTAGTTGTTAATTTAACGATTCTGGAGAAGCTTTTTCAGGGTTTGCTTTCTTTGGCACAACACCATGTATAAGTAGTACCAACGTCTAAAAATAAGCAATACAACCTTTTTTTTTCTAAATTAAATACAACATAGCTCAGGGAGCGATTACTGCTTATGACTGCGGACTGTGGGGAGACCACACCAGTGATGGCAAAGCGCCCGGGTATCAACCAAACGAGTAATACCTACAACTAATATTCATTATGTTCTAAAAAGTACAGTGAAATCCGCCTCAAAATCCGTCCAGTAAACAGCCAGACGGATTGTATTTAAAAAATAAATAGTGACAAGCTTTTACCGACGGCTCTACACGAATTCTGTTACAAGGAAAGTTTATTGAACTTCTGGCTTATAACTTTCGATGTTTTCCCAGATGACGTCATTTCGTTGTCAAGCCCCGAAGATATCTCTGCGAAACTTCCACCGAAATCAATTTGGTATTCAAAGTAAGAAAAAAAAAATTTACGGAAACCTTCACCGTTTCGGTTCAAACATAGGTACCTTATAAACAAATGGATTATTTAAAGATAGGCACATGGTAAATCTTTTGAGTTTTGAGTTTTTTTGAGAAAAGTCTGCAGATGGCAATATCTGAAAAAAATCTGACACATTTGCAGTGCAGTTTGTCTATGGTTTTTCATCTCACTGACACTTGGCAATGGCAATGGTGGTGTTGCTAATGGATAAACTTTTCTAAATACGCCGAAAATGGTAGTTTGTTTTACCTAAATGGACATTAACTGCACAAAAAGTCGATCAAACCAAAGCATCAAAACGTCTTTCACGTTATAACCATCATAATCCTATCCATGAAGTAATAAATTGCTCCCTAAAATTAGGGAATTGAGAAAAATACGGAACACTTTTGATCTGACAGCTAAGTTTTTTATCTCCCATCCAGCGTCTTTAAACATTTTTGTATTTATGAACTCGCCTCATTGATATGAAATGGAAATAGCATTTGCGATTTCAAAAACATATTTTTAATAATTTTGTAGGTTCAATCGCAATCTGTCAACGATAGTCAAGTGTTCTCAGTAATAATATCTTAACATCTGCAGCGAATGTTAAACAGACTTTCATGATGAAAGACATCTACACCAGCCCTAATTAGTATTTAATAATTTTATGATGATTCTTATAATCTATAATTTCTAAATGAATTCTTTTACTTTTGGAACGATTTATGCCATTAAAATTGTTGAAAATTCGTCACATACCTAAATTATTGTCACCATTGGCATCGTGGATCTACATCAAGGACGTCGTCAAAGTCGATCCATGGAAATGAGATTCAAAACATAATTCAAATACAAAAAAAATTTTTTTTTTTAAATACGTTTTAGCCGAGTAGTTATTGACATTTTCTAACAACTGATTTCTTTTTCACGATTTCAATGTTGACTCCATAGTGAATGTTTTTAAGTTTGATGGTTTGCATCGAAATTTACACCATGTATAGTTATGCGCAATGACATTATTAGGTATGCACCCAGCCAATTCAAAAGCCCTCTTTTTGAAGACAGTTAAAAGCGTGACACAGTCATGAATAACACATGCTTACGACCCCATTCTACCACGTGAAGCTTTGTAAACATAACATAAAACTTTGTCCGGACTCGAGTGACCAACCTCTTGTCCCTTCGAGATTAAGATTCCTAATCGTATCCGAGTCCCTTCGTAAAAAGGGGAGGATTGTGGCTAAAAAATCTAGGGGTGGGGAACAATTTTACGACTCAGTGATGAGCCTAACGATTACGATTATAATATTGAATTTATTTATGAATCACGAAATGAAATACAAAACAAGGCAAACAATTTTGATAGTTGAATATTTTTAGCAGACATGAAACCTTTAGTTTAGATCATTTAACAGTTCCGTGCCTGACTTCATAGACAAGATAAGACAGTCTAAACCGCTGGAAGATAAAACATGAAATTCTACGTAGGATATAAGGGATTCTGATTTCAAGGAAGGAGAGAAAGCAAATCTCTCATAATTATTTATCGTCTAATCAATTAATTTTGGAATATCGTTTCAATCTAAAACATAATTATTTACACCGTTAAAATTAACAAGTCGTAGCCAAGCTATTTATCAAATTGACTCATCAACTGATTCTTCTTCTGCCCATCCCTACAACAAAGTCCTTACTTCCAGAAGGACTTACCTCTTCCGAACTCAGCCCCCTCACCATTGTGTGGTGCATATTAAAGCGGACCCAGGCCTTTCTTATTAACTCTCTTTGATTGAAGTTTACGGCTCTGAATGCCAATTCTGGGGTTAAATAATTTCCTCCTAATTCTTCCTTTACATTCCGGGTTAAAGGGTTTGTTTACTTGTAATTAGCTTTTGATATTAGAAAGCTTTTGGATTATTGGAATTGGAGTCTCGAATTCTCTCATAAGTTTGAATTTTAATTACGTATTTACGATCGTATCGGGAGGATTGGAGGAGAAGAGAGAGGGGGGGGCCTTGCTTTCAGACATAGAACAGGCTAAAAAAAATTGTGCCATCTAATATTATGTTGAAGATTATTTAAATAGAAAAACTACGAAAATTTTTGATAACTATAAGATAAAAACTTTGTTAAGATCAGATCAATCTGTTTGGTGGAACATAATGTATAGGTCCTATGTCCAGCAGTGGACGTCCATCGGCTGAGATGATGATGATGAATGTATAGGTACAAATGGTACAATAGTATAATTTAAAACTTCAATATTAAAAATTTATGGAAGTAATATGTAAAAATCGAACACTTTGTAAAAACTGCTTCTCAGGGAGCAGCGGTAGAACAATGATCAATAAAGACGATAAACTTATTTTATGGTGTAAGAAATAAAGTACGGAAAGAATTCTCAAAAATAATTTCAAAGCGGGACTCTATTGAACCAGACTAGATGAACAATCGAATATTCATGTGTAACAAGGAGTTATTAACCGTACACCAAAGCCACTTCGAGCGGGAAGTTAATTATGTAAATGACTATACATAAATCCGAGCTTAAACTGTTGGATACTGCACGAATGCACTGTGAACATATTTTGTGTTGGTTTAAAACCGGCTAAAATTTAATATCGAAAAATTTTGTGGTGAGTTAAACTCGATCCCCCACGTGGGGCATCCTTACTTCTTCTTCTTTTCATGTCAATGGTTTTCAGTGGTATTTCCATATTTTACCAGCCAGGTAGGTTCTTGTCCGACGAGTTTGATAACGTCAGGTGTATTTAAGCCCTCTCTCGTGCAGGTGTTCGGGCTCAAGCAATGCCATGGCTTGGCAAAGCTATACACATGGACTTCACCACGTCATACAATAACAAAACCCAAAAATGATACATTTCACCTTTTGTGCTTGGCGGTCATACATTGCCGCTGACATTTCATAGAGTTCCAGTCATAGATTTAGCATATACTACGTAAGATCAGAAATCGAAAGCATAGCATTAACGTATGTTAGAGCGAGATATACAGGGTGAAATTGATATCATTAGCATCCTTTTAAACTAAGAGTCTATACCCATCAAACTGAACAACTTTCACTATGGGAGCAAACCGATCGGAGCAACAAAAAATCAGCTGTTCCATACTAAACTGCAATGCCTACTCAACAAAAATGTATGCAACAGCTGATTTTTTTTGCTCCGATTGGTTTGATTGGTTTTGGTAAAAGTTGTTCAGTTTGATGGGTAGACTCTTAGTTTAAAAGGATGCAAATGATGTCAATTTCACCCTGTATAGACGAGACCAATTCACGAACACCTGTATGGACCTATAAGGACCTAGCACAATAAAAGTACAACCATAGAAATACTTATACTTGACATGTGTTTTTGGTCTCGCCTTGGATAATCCGTAGCCGATCTAAAATGTACCTAGTATATATGCTAAATCTATGGTTCCAGTCCTTTCAAATGTCTTCGGTCACTTACGCAGTAATGTAAAACAATTAAGCACACTTACCGGTCCCGTTAACAGCGCGCTGATGCGAAGTCCTTTGGGCTCAAGGGGCTTTCTAGCAGATCTTAACAAACATACGGCTGTTATTATGTACGAATCAAAAATGTTTGCAACTTGTTTACATAAAACAGACAGAGCAAACTATGGCAAAATAAATTAAATGAATTATTTAATGGATATTGGCGCATCATCATAATCCTAATATATAGGGTGAAATTAATATCATTGGCATCCTTTTAAACTAAGAGTCTACCCATCAAACTGAAAAACTTTTACTATGGGAGCAAACGGATCGGAGCAAAAAAAAAATCTGCTGTTGCCTACAATAAGTCGAGTAGGCATTGCAGTTTAGTATGGGACAGCTGATTTTTTAGTTGCTCCCATAGTAAAAGCTGTTCAGTTTGATGTGTAGACTCTTAGTTTAAAAGGATGCTAATGATATCAATTTCACCCTGTAGTCCTGAGCGGATAACACTATGCAGGCCCACCTTGAAAACGGGTGGTGTTAATGGTTTATTTGCTTGTTTTACCCAAATTTTTAAATAAAAATGTAGGTAGCTGGTTAGTAGTTATTCTTGTGACTTAAACCAGAGTGCAACATTATCGAACAATAGCTCTAGGACGGAAGTTGGAGTCAGGGAAAACCCATAATAGATAGCGTGAAGAATTAGATGCCTTTAAGAAGAATAGCAGAATACCGCACCGTATATTCAGGATATTCAGGGTGATTGTAAAACCGACCTGATATTTCTAAGGTTTAGTATTTTTTATGTTAGCGTATTCGTGTTTTACTAACATGATTATTATTATTAACGTTCATCGAACTGTTATAATATCAAGTGGGCAAAGGCAAATGGTACGACAGTTAAATAAAAAATTAGTCACTTACGTCAGTTATTTAATTTTTTTAGTTGACATTATTAAAACGAAATAACTCCAATGCTAATACTTTTTGGTATCATATGGCTGAATTTGTTGCATATAACTCAAAAGTAACACTTTGTTTTACCAGTCACCCTGTATACCTTTATAAGTAGAGAAGGTACCCAATGATATAGATCTCTCGGCAAGATTTCTACGTGAATACAAAATTCACCAGTGATACCTACGAAGTGGTACAATGAAACTGTATACAAAAATGTTAATTTGCTATTGAATCAATAAACTTTTCACTTTTCTAAAAACCAATTAACCATTGACTTTAACACAAACGCGCAGCGAATTGGAACTACAACCAGTCCCGGGCAATCTCTATTATTTATTATTAAATTACAACAAAAAACCAATCTATAAAATCGACCGCCGACCAAAACTATATCGTAAAAGATTCTTTATTATCTAGAAATAGAGTTCGATTCTATTTGATGTTTAGATAGTTGATGTTGTAACTTGATATTTGCGGCCACGAAAGGCAGTGTCACTGAGCTTTGTGTATTAGATTACCCTCTCTTTGCGGTGGAAACGCCATGAGTATTGTGGTTTCGATGCTTCTCCATTCCCACGCTGTGTGCAGTATTTCTGTTTCTTCGTGTTAAACCCAATTGCGACTATTGTTTTACGCCGATGTGCTAATGCTCTTTTTTATACGCCGTCCTTTGCGGATGTGGTTATAGTAGATTATGTACCAAGGGGATAAAGCAGTGTCTTTCATCACGGGCGCGATATTGAATCCCGAGCGTAACGAGGGATTCTAGGGTTAACTCCCGAGCGTAGCGAGGGAGTTTAGAGTTAACTCCCGAGCGAAGCGAGGGAGTTAAGACTAGAATCCTGAGTGAAGCGAGGGGTTCAAGCTCGCCCAAGATGAAAACACGTTTATCCCCGAGGACCATACTCTACTTTTCACACTCTCCGCGAGAAAATAAAAAGCAATACTGTTAGAAACCCAGGGGAGCGTGTAAGTTCTCTATGGTTAGAAACCAATTCTTTTATTAGAGTTTATAACAAAGTATTAGTGTTCAATAGTATAGTATTTAGAAAAACTATTTTATTAAATTAAAAGTGAAAGTAGATACTTATTTGAAACATTAGACCAGGAGTGCGATTTTTGAATCTCATTTGCTGAGTTCAGCAGTTGTAAATGTCAAAGTAACTATGGAGATATGCATCTCCATACATTTTCAACTGCTGAACTCATCGAATGAGATTCAAAAATCGCACTCCTGGAGTGCGATTTTTGAAACTTTCTTTGAACTCAGCAGTTGAAAATGTCAATATTACTACGGAGACGTGCATCTTTCTACTGCAAATTTGACATTAAAAAGTCATACTCCAGGAGTGCGATTTTTGAAAGTCAAATCAGCAGTAGAAAGATGCGTATTTCCATATTAATTTTGACATTTTCAACTGCTGAACTCAGCGAATGAGATTCAAAAATCGCACTCCAGTTGTGGAAAGACAATGTAATATTTTTTTATTACTTTGTTCGTAGCAATAGTAAGGCAATAATAGGTACAGAGCAAGTACAGAGATATGCAGTATTCGCGCCATAAAGATGATACCTTTATGATTCGCGCCTTTTTTTCTTTTTTTGTGTTCAATACTCGTGGTGGCCAGTTCAAATTTCGAATTAAGTTCTTTTTGGTGCCTGTCTCCATAATTAGTTTTCATCACAGGTTTTCATACGAATTTTAAGTAAGGATCGTAGTAACTATTAAATAATCTGTGGATGCGGTTCCATATTCAAATCTCATTATTGACCAGCGGGTTATAATGAAATTCAGTACAATATTATTGCCCGGCTAGGCCCAGGGCTATAATGACTTGCTTTAGGTTCGAGTTACATGACATATAATGTTCCATTTTCGAGCGGGTGGTGTGAAAAAGTTTTTTTGTTTCTTTAGTTCATTTACAACTACAACATTGGTTATGTACAATTTAAAATAAGGTTGCATTATCTGTTTAAACAAAAAAATTGTTTGTATTTAATTGTAGTCAACTACAAACCTATACTATAATATCTACCTCTACACTAATATTATAAAGAGGAAAGATTTGTACCTATTTTTGTATGTTTGTATGTTTGTAATGAATAGGCTCAAAAAGTACTGGGCCGATTTAAAAAATTATTTCACCATTAGAAAGCTGCATTCACCCTGAGTAACATAGGCTATATTTATTGCTAGAAAAGATTAGACGTCCACCCGTGCGAAGCCGGGACGGGCCGCTTGTAATATTATAAAGAGGAATGATTTGTCTTTTTGTGTGTGTATGTTTGTAATGAATAAACTCAAAAACTACTGTGCCGATTTCAAAAATTCTTTCACCATTAGAAAGCTACATTCACCCTGAGTCACATAGGTTATATTTATTGCTAGAAAAGATTAGACGTCCACCCGTGCGAAGCCGGGACGGACCGCTAGTCGTATATAAAGAAAACTAACGTTTCTAATGTGAAAATTCATTGAAACGTAAAATCTGGAGCATCTTGTTTTGGGATAAACCTTTAACAAAGGTTTTAAGTTACCAAGAAGCCTTTAGCATTGTTTTCCTGGCTCTATATATATGTCTCAGCTCTCTCAAGATAGAGAAAGCCATTGTTACTCTTTTGAATCTACCGTCTTAATTTATTCGTCCCTAAAGCACTGCATCACCGAAGACTTTTCGCTGCTGCCCGTAGTGTGGGCGGCACCCACCATTGTGACAAAATAATGTCTCCGCACTATAACCTTCTTCTACCCACCACAACCGAAACAACACCTTATATCCAACTGTTTAAATACAAAATTCGCATCTACCATCAGACCAGATGTTTCGCCGCGATAGCGCTGAATAATCAACGCTTAAACGTCTGGAAAAGGAAGATACGGTAATGTAATATGAATAACAAAACGACAGAGATATATAACCATTTAATTCTTATTATTGCGACCAACAATGGTATATAAATTATTCGTGAGCGGTTAATTCTATTACTATAAATCACGAAGTATATTGTCGCGGTGCAAATGCTCGAGCTCAATACTACGAGTAGGTGCACAGAGAGAAGCCTAGTTCTGAATAGTCGTAGTAGTAAATTGTTCGAGAGCATTCGTGTTGCAGGGAGATCTTATCGATGTGCAATATCAAGCATTATTGGATTTTCCCGTAATGCTGTGGTGAAATGAATTATGATAGCATCACCAGGATGTAACAAAACACCCTACTTACGTTTAACGGGTTGGTATAGACTATCACACTGAACAACTTTCACAATGAAGCCAAGATTGAGAAAAAAAATCATGTGTTTTATACAAAACTGCAATAGGACACCAGATTATTATTATTTTTTCGCGATGTTGGCACCATACTGGAAGTTGTTAAGTTTGATGGAATAAACCACCCCGTGAAATACATAATATCTAGAGTGCTTTATTACACCATGTAAGAAGATTAATACGCATCGCTTCGAATTACTGACAAAAAGGACTACAAAATCTAAGAAAAGCTTACATTCTATAGATAAACAACTTTTGAAACATCACATATCATACAGCTTTAGATCTTGATTTGAAAAAGAACAGCACGTAAATGTATTTCGCGGTCCAGTCACCGAAGCAGGTCCAATTTTCCACAAGAGCGCACGTCAGAGAACCACTGATGCGATCCGACGTGGCGACAGCCCGCGAGCTTGCAAACCTAGATATTAATTACTTTGGCGAAGAAGACTGACGAAGGTGGAACAAAAAGTTTTATGTAGATTTAGGTTTTGGACTAGTTTGGTTTCAACTTAAATCTGTCATGAGCGTCGGTGCCGCGTTGCTGAGAGGTATGGATACTCAATCTTGAGGATCCGGGTTCGAATCTACAAAGACAACATGCCATGTACCAATAAGATTTTCTAGCTTATGTACGTAATACCGACTGCTCTCAAACGGTGAAGGAAAACATCGTGAGGAAACCTGCATACACCGAAAAAAATTCTGATGCGTATGTGATGTCTACCAATCCGCATTGGGCACGCGTGGTGTACTAACGCCCAATTAGGCCTGTGCCCTGGAGACCCTGCAGTAGGAGGTATATAGGCTGATGATGATGTTTTTGTGGTGGTTGTCGTCATGCGATAGCTGACACGAAAGAAGAAGTATGTTATCTTGATAATTTGAACGATCTTTTGTATTGCTGTTCCTTTTCTTTATTCATGTATTCGGCCTTTAAATTTAAATTAATATACACTTTTATCAGCTTTAATTAAACATTATGAACCGTAATTCAGGATACAAGCAACGTCCTCCTTCCTAAATCCCCCTACATTTAGTAAAGCCTTAGCTCTTTGCTTAAGTACTATATAGGGCTTCCCCTGAACAAGCTGTCGCTTCGGTCTTGTTGGTTTTTGCAAGCGAAAGTTTATCCATTGTAAGCGTGAATAAATTTGAACAGTCTACTTGTATTTCACGTCAGCACATGGTTAAAAAAAAAAACACTATTATGACTAAAATAGTTTTCTTTAAAGAAAAATATGCAATGGTACTGAGAACTAATTCAGTAGCCTTGACCTTAGATAGATACAGAAAAATTAAAACAAACCTTACTTGTTTGAAATGAAACGTAGTTACGATAAAATAATAATTCACAAGCTTTTGTAAAACTGATGATAACGATGTCCAATTATGAGATCACAATATTCGTTGATTAAAAGTTTGTGTTCCGTTTTATATAAACCCTTTATTTCTCTCGAAAATAAATTTATGGATGTAATTTGAAATCAATTAACATCGTGATGAAATAAATTAATTATTGACTTACGTATTTGTGAAACATCTGTTACGGATTAATCTAAAAGCTGAAAATACAAGCAAACATAGTACAATGTCATTGGTATTTTTTATAAAATTTCAAACTCAGCTCGTATTTTTTTTTTCATTATGTTAAGCTTTACCTCACTTTATAATATTTTCTGAAACTACGATCTTGCACTGTTTGTCAGTTACTCTAGGTTTTATTGTAGCCGAATATTACTCCCAGTTCTAACGTTTAAACACTTCCTAGTAACTACATTTAAAACCCTTCAGGCCAAAGTTTATTGTAAAGTAAATTTTAAGGCACAAATTAGTATGGAACATTGGGTTTAATGCCTGTTTCTACCAGGAATTCCGGATTCCTCCGAAATATTTCCTACCAGCATAGGTTAGAGCAGCGTGTGGCTTGCATTAGATTTGTCCTATCTGCCTAAGCTATCTGCCCCATTTACTGCGTTAGTCTAAGTCTACGAGATAATTCAACCGCGAGGGTGCGTGGCTCGATGCCAAGCAAGCGGTTTTCGCCCCGGTGCTTCTGCCGCCGAATGCATGCATGTTAGTACGTGTGCTCTGATTTATGGTTGCTGTACTATTTTGGCAGTCAAAGGTAGCTTTCAGAATTAAAGACATAACCGAATAAGAGAAGATACGGCAAGTTCATTCCATTCAATATCTTCAAAACAACTACATGTGTGAGAATAGCTATTGTTTGATGTGAGTTAACTTCAGTGACTCGTGTAAACGAAAACCAATATTTTGCACAATTGTGAAGTAACTAATCAAGTAGGTCCAACAGACTCAATTTAGCGAGTACTTGTGCGAAATCTTCCTTTTTTGAGTTTCAAAATATTTTGCTTTCTTCTTCACTGTTTTTGTTTCAGTATTGAGAGTCTATCCACATTTTCAATGATAACGCTGCCTGGATAATTTTTTTGGCATGAAAAGTGTGTGCTGATTCTGCGCTAGCTATTTGTTTTGACGTGATAGGAATTTCTTCAACATTATTGAGAGATAGAGTGAATAGTAATGTTTGTATAACAATAATATTCGAAAGACTAACGATAAAAGTAATAATAATAATACAAGAAAATCTAGTATCTTAAAACTTCAATGCATGCAGGCATGCATAATACTCACGACTATTATATCGGTCCCCCGAGGGGATAGTCAGAGATATTCTGTAAACTCAGAACATCCTTGAGTATTTAAATTCTATAAATATACTGACAGATCCAAATAGTTTTCCCAAAAACTTAAGTTTTCATTTTTGTATTCGAGATAAGATAACCTATAGAGAAAATAACGAACTGAGAAGCTATTGTTGTGAAAACTATGCAAGTACGTTTTATTTTTAATAAAGTATGAAGCTGCAATATAACAAATTTCTATAATTTTACCTCTCCGTTAGTCTATATTTGTCTATGATTGTAAACTACCTGTACAGATACATTTTTTGCACGTAAAAGTGTCTTCGAGATAATCAAGATAATACATAGGAGGTATACTTTGTACTATAGGTACCAATTTGTCTGGCTAGCATACGTATGATATCAGGCAGGTTTCCGAGGTGTAATTGAGGGTTAGACCGTGCTTTGACATGCAAATATCTTTGGTGTTCCGAGCAACACGTGGCGTTTGCCATGCTTATACCTACACCAGTATGCTACACCATCTCTTTGGCCGTATGTTACGTCGACCGACTAATTAGCTTTTTTATTTTTTTCCTTTGGTCTCTTGTAATTCTTAGAATTGAAAGGGGTCGTCGGAAATTAATACGTACAGACCTTGTGCCCGCATTATCTCCTTTATGTGAATTTTATATGTATTCTCTGTTATTGTACGGTCTACAACTTTATCATGCTTACCAGTCTTGACTTTGCCGCATTCTTATTTCGATGGCATAAGAGTTGATATTGAATTTCGAATGTTAATCTTTACGTGCAGTTGAATGTAAGTACGCAAAAATCCTACTATTATATAAATAAATCTGAATCTAATCTGATTTCCATTTGATAAATAAAAGATAGCGGTGATACGCTTGATAATTCGGATATGAAATACTGTCAAATAAACAAAAAGTTACAAATATTTGTATATTTTTTACATTTCTACAACATAAATAATATGTGTATCGAATCACACGCAAATTGACACATTAAAAAACATAATTGTAGGTAGTCAATCAAAATCATAACACCTTATTCGAGAACCGCTACACAATTTTGATCCGTGCTCCTTCGTAATAAGATTTTTTTATCGATGTTAATATTCTAAAGAACTTAACCAGCCAAACAGCGTCACTACAAACCAAATTGACAGCTGGCGTTTGCTTTGATATTATTGACTGAATAATTCATTAGTCAATGCAGTGGGGGCCAAGTATCTTTTAAAATCCATGATCAAACCATTTTACACCTTATGCTTTGAGAACAAAACTGAAAAATAAAAACTGTAGTATCTAGAGTAGTAATATATTTTCCGTAGCCTGCGAAGTGTTGTTGCTTTTAGTTTCTTATGAATTTATTACAGCATGTCACGAGGAAATTGATGCTTATTATAAGGTAAATAAATTTTATAACCGTAATACAAGTGCCTTACCTAACACGATTATGTCACAATCACAATCGACAATATATATCTTAAGAACTCTAAGTTACTCTAATAATAATTACCTACTTATTCGGGCTTGAAAATAATTTAAATAAATGGTTGAACTTTTAAGGGTGATGAAAATAAATGTTCATTCAAAGTGGGGACGGACTCACTACCTGTCAGTGAAAAGTAAATATTCCTAATAAAAAAGTATACTTAGAATACAGGGTGTAATTAAACACCGTAGTAATATTTAAGGGGTGTTTTAGTTTGATGGTTGATGGTTGATGATTGGTATTAACCAAGAAAAAAAAATCAATGAAATCAGCTGTTCTTAGGACAATTGACCCATGTGATTATTAACTGTCTCTGTGTTGCTGAAAAAATCTCTTTAAAGATAAGCTCACCCTTTGTAAAATGTTTTTTCAACTACGTGTACGTGTGTACAATAAAGTGTTAAAATAAATAAATCAAAGTAAGTAACACTTTATATAATCCTTTGTAAAAGTAAAGCCTGTTTCCCTATGATTCATGGAAAGTTTCCGCCTGGTACGATGTGTACATTGAAGGGTTACATTTCCGATTAAAGCGTCTAGTGTATCACCCCCTTTTTCCACACTTTATTGTGTCGCCCTCGTCTCGATTTTTCATAGACGTCACTCTCCCATCCGCTCTTGAACGCACTTGATTTGCGAAGCACGTATATTTCACCGCATAAATTTTGAGCCACAACATCTGACCTTCAACTTTATTGTCTCAGCAATACGTGTCTTTTGGAGTGAATTGTTAGATTTGTAGTGTTGTACTCAGACGGTTCTCATCTTTAGAATATTCTGTGGGGCCGCTGTTTTGCTGTGCGGTGACATCGTTCAATTCACCTTATTGGGAAAGTAAATCGAATAATAGTCGAAGCTTTCGTGTTTTGTTGTCGTTAGTACTAGGCGAAGTGAAGTAAAGCGGTGGTTATTATTTCTGGAGTGAATAAATCTTGACGTAACTAGTTCTCGTTCCTTAGAATTGACAGACAAAAGGAATTGACGGTCAAGTCGAGTGACGCGATTTGCGGTCGCGTTAGAAAATAATTTATGTAATGTGGATCGAGAACTTATAAATCACAGGTGTTGATATTACGCAAAATCAGACCTTCAACCTTTTGTTCAAAATCGCTAAGTAGGTAATGAAATCAGCATAGATAAAAACTTTTTCGAAAAATGCTAACAACATTACGACTGTTCATGATTTCTTAGAGGTTTTTATGTTCTCGATGGGCTTCCACTCGAATAGCTATGGGTGCGAATCGTACCAGTTCAAAATTCGTTGGTTTGATGTACGGATAAATGTATGGAGTCGAGTAGTAGGTGTTAGTGGTCATAGTATGAGAATGAGTATTTTATGTAACTTTTTCTATTTTTGAGGTCCGTATCTATTTCTTATACAAGAGTCAATCCAACGCGCAAGACCGCCACCGCAGACCACATAGGTTTGTTAATCTTTCAATTTATTCTTATATACGGTTACATTATCAAACTTATCAATTAATTCATTATTATGTTCACAATTATTGTATTCATTAGGCTATTTATAGTCTCAAAGTCTCAAAGTAAATCATTCTCTTGTTATCATTTTGAACCTGACAAATGGCTTTATTTTGCTCCCGTCCTGAATTCTATTTGGTATATTAATGATAGTTGATCGGTTGGTTGAGGTTGGTCGGCTATTCGGTTGGTTAGTTGGTTGGTCCAGCAACGAGTGGAATTCACGTCTCTGCCTTTCATAAACAAGGCAATTTAAAAAATTGCGACCTTTACAAATGTTCAAATACCAGTTTTAAATAGATAAATGAGAACGCGACAAAAGTGTTCCTAAAATTTTTTTGGTTTTTAATTCTATGTCCATAAAACAAAATTAGTATGTACTTACTTTTAAACTGCTAAACTTCGGATTGCTTATCTTCACCGTATTTTTATTTACAATAAACAGCATAAGTCGTAAATTCAATGCTATTTAACTGATAAAAGTGTATTGCTCCACAATTATTATACCTCAATAAAAAGAACGACTGACTGCCCGTCATCAACTCTACGTGTGTGGCCAACCGTTGGTCAACCGGTCAGCGAATTCTTTGTTTATGCGTTGTCATGGTAACGGGTTAAGGTTTTTGTGGTCTCCTTTGTTTCCCTCAGCCCTTGTCCATAAAACTTTGCGATACCTAATTACGTTGAGGAAAGTTTTGGCAGCCCCATTCATTGTGCGGGCGTGTGGCTGTAAATTCTCTACATTTGATCCAAAGATAGTCAGAACAAAGAGTTAACTTTGTAAAAGGAACGTCAGTCATACATAAAAGGGATAGGTACCTACTTAGAATTATAAGCAAAAATAGATTTCTTTTCTAAAACGGAATATCAGATAAAATGTTTACTAAGAATGTTTTTGACAATCGTAAAAGAAAAATGAGAATACAGTTCGAACCTAAATTTGAATTGATGGACATGTTAAAGATAGATAATATTTGCAGAGCTCGAAAAAATCCAGACTTAATATCTGAAGGCGTAGTAAATTCTTCCCAAGGTTTTTTTAGTCTATACGCCAAACGTTCTCAAATCTATACATACATAGATAAACTCACGACCGTAATCCCTTTCGGAGTGGTCAGAAACATTGCTACAACTACATGCTAAAATTTAACAATTTATGATTCAAGATGGAATGACTTGTCAAGTGGTGAGAAATAGCTACCTTTTCGCCCACATAGACGCTGGATAAGAAACCTTTGAACCCTTGGTTGCCTCGTACGACACCCACGGGAAGAATTGGGGTGGTCCATTCCAGTGGACCCTGCCGGAACCACACAGCCATGATTCTATTATAAGGCTCAAATCAATGATTATGATATTTTAAAACATCGTGTATAATATACTTTTGAGAATAAAACTTGTCTTAAAACTGTTCTAGCCTCTATCGGAGTCTTAACAGTAGAAGTTTAAGTGAGAAAAAGGCAGCAACATAATAACAAAGGCATCCAGCGTCCGACCTCTGACTCTGCACAAAGTAAATAAATCAAAACTTGGCCGCAGCGACGTCAAAACTATTGCGCTATACCGAGATAAGCTGAGGTGTTCATTATAGGATAAATTACTTCGTCTGCTGACAAATTACAGCAGCTTTTCCGTAACAAAAATTGCTGTGGACAATTTAGTTTGCCAATTCTGCGTCTACGTTTTTTGTTGGCGAGGCGTACTGTGAAATTTTATGACTGAAATTTTTATCTTTTTTTTGGTAACGGTTTGGTAAATTTTTGTTCTTGTGCCTATGTTACAATGTGTATGCGGTAGAATTACTATACAAACTGCAAACTGCTGGTGTTAAACTTACATATTGTGTGACATACATTATGGGGTGCTTTAGTTAGACCATTAAACAAAACAACTTTTACTATGGGACCAACTTAGAAATCTACATTTTGGTCGAGGAGCTATATTGAAGTTTTCTATGGAACAGCAGGTTTTTTTTTTTCGAGATTTTATTATTGGCTCTATACTGGAAGTAGTTTGAAGATCTGAAGCACGAAAGTTGTAATTTGGCTTTATCTATGGTGTATCTCTACGTGTTATAAAAGTAAAAAGGGATAAAAGATTTATTACATTTTTGTTATATCTTAAACGCCTTAAACTCAATCCATTAATTATGAACAAAATTGTATTACTTAACAATACCAATACCTTAAAAGCAAAACCAATCAAGAATGGTGTTGTACCAATCCAAATTAATCAACATCGATACAGACTCTGAGGTCCAATTCATAATACTACAAACGATCATATTTCATACTGAGTTGATTGATTTACAACGGTTCAGATGCTTGCCGCTTTCCAATTCAATTTATTGTTCGTGGTCAAAGGAAAGTACTTGTACTCCTTGCATTGAAATAAAAGTTTATCTGGAAGTGACTTTCAAACTTGAAGTCCGCTCGACCAAAAGATTGCAACTTTTTAGTTTAAAAAAGTTGCCACTATACCAATATTTCTAGGTATTGGTTCTGTTGCAGTTGCATCAAAGTATATTTAGAAAATATGCTATAAAAAACTATAATAACATTTTATTTGAACACGTTATTTACTTCACAATGGAGCTAATTAACTCATGTAATCACCATGCCCGCATGAACCAGTGCAGGGTGCCAGTGCCAAGTTTCTAACTTCATTATTTAATTTTGTACTTTGACTGTAAAATATTGTAATGTTTTAATTGCGTAATCCTTGTTCATATTAGGAAACGCTTTCATTGGATGTCTGTTGAAATTGGAATAACGTTTCCTCTTTTTTAAGTTACAAGTATTATTTTTATGAAAAAAACTGACACCGTGCCTCAAGTACAAGAGACCTCAAGTAGATACAAGTTGTTGGGGTAAACAGTTGCATTACTTTAAGGGGTGGCTGTACCCATGATACTGAATAACTTTGCTTAAGAAACATATAGGAATTTTGAAACAACAAAAAATTTACTTTTCATTCAAAAGTTCGATCAGCTGATTGCATTTGGTATGGGAAACCAAACAATTTTTTTACGAATTTCCTATATGTTTCTTAGGGGAAGTTGTTTAGTATCATGGGCACCTACAATCATCCCTTATAGTAATGCAACTGCTTACCCTAACACCCTGTATATCTTATTAACGTCTTCCAGCCAGTGGCTATACCTATATCAATGTAAATCTGAATGATTCAAATCGCTCGATCCAATGGATCTAACGACGACGGGTTATTGGCTACCTAGGTGATTGGGTCAAACGTGGATCGAGAGACTTATTCAAATTTTTTGTTGTTTTGTCCAACAGCTTCAATTTATTAACTTACTGAGATTGATCGGAATTGAAAAATTGGAATCTGTTTAGAACTTTCAAAATGGATATATTTTGTAAACTTGGACGTTTACTTACTTCATCATTAGACAACAATTAGACTGCCTCCGTGGTCTAATGGTTAAGAGCATTGGCTCTCGATACGGAGGTCGTGGGTTCGATTCCCACGGGGGACACCAGGTGATATGTCACTTTGTGCGTTTTTCCCCAGTTGGTCAGGACATTGCAGGCTGAATCACCTGATTGTCTGAAAAGAAAAGTGATTCCGTGCTTCGGATGGCACGTTAAGCCGTTGGTCCCGGCTACTATAGCGGCGGCGGCGGCGGCTCTAGTGGTAGTAGTCGTTACATAAAAACCACGTCAGAGGCCGAAAGGCGGTCTGAAAAAACTCTGACACCAGGGCTCTGCCCACACGATAAGAAGAAGATTAGACAAGTCTGTTGATGGATACCACCACCTTTAAATCCACCGGCGGCGTACGATTCCGTTGTAGAGGCTGTGGACCCAGTATAAGACAGTAATCCATCTTCATATAATGGTGCCAAACGCGGCGTACGCCTCGTGCCTTGGCTGCCGTACGTACTGGCGAGCCAGGCGAGCACACATACAAGCCGCCTTTGGTACCATTGTATGAAGATAGATTACTCTCTTATACTGTGCTGTGGACGTGTATGCGGCTCTCGTACAGGACTGTATAGCCATGAGAAAAAGTGTTTCTCCAAAAACACTGCTTAAACCATCTGCAACAGATTTAGCAGGCCTATTTTGATCATTTTTCATTTTCATTTATTTTCACCACAAACATGCAAAGGGACATTATTATTATACAGCTTCATACAGTGAATATGTTTGTGGAGACTGGTGACTGTAAAAAGGCTTTAACGGCTGTAAAACCTGTTAAACAGAGAATGAAAACTGATGATGATGATGCTAGACAAAAGTCGTCTTTAATAATATAAAGAGGGGAATTCTATATCTATTAGACTATTTGTATAAACGTCGGTATAATATACTTAGACATCATGGTGGAGAACTCTGTAGAATACTCGGTGACGTTAGCAGAGTCCCTGATTGAGTTGATCTGAAAATGAACATGGACAAGACGAAGATCATGTCAAATGTCCATGTTGTAAATCCTGGTAAAGATCGGAGACTATATGTGGTGGATACGACATGTAAAATATTGTTAATCCAATAACGAGTATGAAGGTAGTACATAAAAGAATTTGGATGCCCATTTCTTGGTTAATTCTTTAAGACACACAGGTGTAGTCATGGGATTGTCTACTGAATATAATAGTGACAAAGGATATAATAGCAAATCCTAGGTCTCTTTTACGTATTTTAATGTATAAGCATTTTTTTACGGTTGGGTCATCTGGCCCTCGCACGACTTGACCATACCATCTCAGTTGGGAGTAGGACAGTTTATCGGGAATGGGAAGGACTTTAAAACTGCCCCTGATAGGTTATACTTACTATCAACATCCTACTAATATTATAAACGCGAAAGTTTGTAAGTATGGATAGATGTTTGATCCGCTTTCACGCAAAAACTACAGAACGGATTTTGATGAAATTTGACATACAGATAGACCATGGCCTGGATTAACACATAGGGTACTTTTTAGCCGGGTAACGCAGATGAAGTCGCCGGCAACAGCTAGTTATTAATAAAAATAAAAGATTATGAGAGCCCTCCCAAGCGCAACAACGAAAGTAAATGGCAGGAAACATGATTACGTACTGACATCCAGCTTTCATCCATCAGCGCAAATTACATCTGCAATATTCACGGAGTCATATTATTTACTTGGCAATAATCATTATCATTGCATTCTGCATGCTCTGACTTGATTTAAGTTAAAAGCGGATTACTAGAATGAAAATAAATGTAGTGTGAAATTTATTAAGGCTTAGACACAGCCCGGACACTGCATACAAAAATTTGAAATTGACAAGATGACGTCAGCACATGCGAAACCAAAGAAATTGGTTCAATTTAAGTCTTCTTCGTAGGTAACGAGCATAGTCTAAAAAAACAAGGTCTTCTATTCTCAGAGTGACACAAGCCTACGTCACAAAAAAATGGCCGCTGAACATAGTAAAAGCGTATGATGACGTAGGCTTGTGTCGGTCACGTGGTCAGTCAAGTGATCGGAAGAGAATACCAGGCGCAGTATATTATTGTACCATGGTAACGAGTAACCAGTGCGAGGTAACCAGAGGGCGATAGAGGGGGTGAGGTAAAAAGTTGGTGGGACGAAGGGAGTGTCCGTACTGTATCTAGTAATAGATACTCTTTCTTATTCTGTGGCTAGGAAGTCTTGCCTGCCTGTTGCTGATACATTGATGCTCCGTGTCTTCTAGCTTTTGTATGAAAATGGGTATAGTCAAAGGCAATTAAATCCAACGGTTTAACGTGCCATCCGAAGCACGGAATTATTTTTCTTTTCAGACAATCAGGTGATTCAGCTCCATATCCAGCTCCAGCGCTAAAGTTGTTCAGACTGATGGCCTAAACCACCCTTTTTAATTATGACTGTGTTTTATTACACCCTGTGAATGGCAATTAAGTCTGTAGTGTTATTTCGTTACAGTTCCTACAGAAGGACTTATTTATTTTAAAATTCTTAATTATTGTGATGGAGTTAGCTTCAACATACAATTAAAGAAGAGCTATTTAGCAAAGCCGGTGTACCAAGCTACAATAAAATACAGCGTGTGTCTTAAACATAATTTTATATTTGTCCCTATTACTTTTGAAAGGAAAATATCAGCAGCAAGATTGTAGGGAGATATTTTCAACTTTTACTAAACACAAGCGACAGTCCAATTACAATGAAACGTGTTGTTAGCTTGTGTAATTTGGGTGGGATCGTCATTATTTCGTGTTCTTAATATTCCATCTTCTTTATAGTGTCATTTGCGTGACTAAGACGAATTCGTATGAAGTATTTTGGCTAACTACCGGGTACACCTATACTTAAGCCTTATATGAACATGACTATTAGTTTAATTTATGGGAGCTATTTTCTGCTAAAAAATATTCGCAGATTATTTTTTGCGCTAATCTTTTGTCTTCTGTAACAAGTATGAAGAATAGATAATGACCAAAGTTTACATGTTTAAATAAAATGGTAAAATGATAACTTTTGATCAACTTTAGTATAATCATTATCAACGTTAAAAATGTTAAAAATTGTACCTACAACCAAAAAACGTGCTATTTAAAGGCGAATCAGCAACTATACCTTGCGATTGGACAAATATGACAATAATATGTTTATTTATTTACAAAGTGAGTTAAGAAGTTTATTTATTTTTATTTATTGATTGAACTCTTTAAGGCCCTTATAGGTCCGTAGTAATAAACGAAACTAACTCTGATAGGCTCAACATGTAACGTCAAATGCAAAACGTCATGTTAAGAGACCGCCAACGCAACGCAACGTTGTTGGAGTTTTGTTCTAAATACGGGCCTAAAACCAATTAAAAGAAAAGGTTTCAAAAGTGTTGAATCTGAAACAAAATGAATTTTTATGATTTATAGGCTTCTTCTTCTTATCGTGTGGGCAAAGCCCTGGTGTCAGAGTTTTTTCAGACTGCCTTACGGCCTCTGACGTGGTTTTTATGTAACGATTACTACCACCAGAGATAGTACCAACGGCTTAACGTGCCATCTGAAGCACGGAATCATCTTTCTTTTCAGACAATCAGGTGATTCAGCCTGCAATGTCCTAACCAACTGGGGAAAAGCGCACAAAGTGACATTTCGCTAGGTGTCCCCCCGTGAGAATCGCCCACGACCTCCGTGTCGAGAGCCAATGCTCATAACCATTAGACCACGGAGGCAGATTTATAGGCTGATCCGTAGACTTATTCCATGCTGTAACTGTAAAAACTTATTTAGAAAAATAATCCTAATAATACCTACTAGTGAGTTTTTTATCCCCTTTCACTTCACTAGCGTTGGAGCTGAGATAATTGGATTTGAGGTTCTTACCCTAAATCCGGATTTTCCCAACTCACCTTACCTATTACATGTGTGGTTGACTAAGGCTGTTCATCTTTTCGAAATCTGATGGTATTACAACAACTTAAATTACCTACCCTCACTAAGTGGTAAAAAGTTAGGTATTTTAGAGTTTCGTATTCGACGCTTAAAAACATCTTTGTGTTACCGAATCCAAAATTATTATCATATCAATCTATAAGGTCTAACAAAATTAGCTGAAACTATTGTAAGGAGATGATCAGACCATCAAACTAAACAACTTTCTCTATGGGACCGCAATACCGAAATCGCGAAATGGGACGGGGATGTATGGGACTGGCTGTTTTTTTTTCGCGATTTCGATATTGGTCCCATAGAGAAAGTTGTTCAGTTTGATGGTCTGATTATCTCCTTAAAATAGTTTCAGCTGATTTTCTTATACCTTATCATCGGAGATTTGTAGAAAGGGCGAAAGGGCCATTTTAATATTTTTACAGGAGAGCAGTTTTTAAGTTTCAATTAAGGTTTTTAAGTATTAATGGAAAACTTGTTAACTTCTTTTTATTTGAATATCGTCCTGTTCCCGTGGTCTTTTAGGCACGTCGTTCACATTAATCTATAGAAAAACGGCCCATCACTCTACATAACAACAAAAAACGTTATTTGCGAAAAATGGTTTATTCGCCCTTTCTACAAACCACCGACGTTATATCCAGAATCACTTTCCAGAATTCTTTATTCATTTATAATAATTATTATTAATATGAAATCTTGTTTACCATATAAATACTGGAAACTTTTATTAACACCTCTTAAATTACAATTTCAAAATTGCATTAATCAAATTGATGTTGAAAAAGAAATTGTATAAATATTTATGAATGGTTGAACCTACCTATTATGAAATTAAAACATGTATTTGATTATGTAAATGCCCTTTAAGCTGTTGATAAAGTTGTATTCTAATTAAAATCCAAACAAGATTATTATCATACATAATTATAATGCTCTTGCGAGTGACTTTCACGTGTGTTAGGTACTCACACTGAACTCACGACTTACATGCATTATTTTTAAAGTAGGTATGAATAAAGTATAACCTCGTAAGCCCGCTGGTCCCTTTAAAAGGAAATTTTTGTAGTCCTAAAGACATTTACATCTAGACAGGTAAGTTTGAATTAATGCCGAAGGTTCTTTCAAAAGTGAAGTAGGCCTATATGACAAAAAAAAATTGGTTCCTTTCAGAGTACTTTCGGTCTTAACTCTCTCCCTCCTAATTATAGTTCGGTTTTACGAGGATAAGACCGGTTGTCACCAGAAACATTCGTTTTAGAGCATCGCAAAATACGACCTACGTTAAGTCCTAGTCCACAAATCCTAGTCCACAAATAGTCTGTTAAGTTTTATCATTTATAAGAACCAATTAGTTAAGTAGGTACCTATATAATCCGAACTTCTATTGATCCAAACTAAACCCGAAGTCTTTATGATCCTATCAAATTGTATAGCAGCTCCTTTACCAATTCTTGACCCGCCGACACTGTAATTGGCTTATACAGGGTGTAAAATTAAATGGGACACTTACTTAAAGGGGTGCTTCAGACCATCGAACTGAACAACTTTTACTATGGAAACAACACTGAAATCGCGAAAAAAAAATTCCACTGTCCCATACAAAACTGCAAACATAACTCGACTGAAATGTATGGGAGCAGATTTTTTTTCGCGATTTCGATATTGGTCCCATAGTAGTATAAGAGATAAGTGTACTTTTTGCATCAATTAGCAGCAAGGCTGATTCAGTGTTTGTGGGGTGTACATGAACATCTCTGTGATGGGGATGGACCAGGTCTGCCTGCATAACTCCAGTCGGTTTAGGAGTTACTGATGATTAAAGGTCTGTAAAAAATTTACGATCAGCTGCACAGCTGATCATATGTTATTGTTGTAGTATGCACTGTAGCTATGTGAACAGTACAAAAACTGTCAAGTTCAGTCAGTCGGTTTAGGAGATAAAGCCAGTCAAAGTTCCGACCTTTGAACGGCTGTATCTCCTGAACCGACTGATGAACCATGTCAGTTTTTGTACTGTTCACATAGCTACAGTCATCATCATCATCATCATCATGGACCTTTACATCTGTTGCAGATGGTTTAAGCAGTGTTTTTGGAGAAGCACTTTTTCTCATACTACAATAATAACATACGATCAGCCTTGCAGCTGATCGTTAATTTTTTATAGACCTTTAATCATCAGTAACTCCTAAACCGACTGGAGTTATGCAGGCAGACCTGGTCCATCCCCATCACACAGATGCTCTATACCCCATAAACACTGAATCAGCCTTGCTGCTGATGGTTGTAAAAAGTACACTTATCTCTCGGAATATAGAGAAAGTTGTTCAGTTTGATGGTCTGAAGCACGCCTTTAAGTAAGTGTCCCATTCAGTTATACAGCCTGTATTATATTACTCGTGAGTATTCGTATCAAATTTCTTCTGAGACTTGTTATCCAGGGCGCGATCACGCATAAAACATCCAAGTAAAATTTTTGTGCAATTGCAATCCAATTACAATTCAACTGGACTGAATTCTAGACTTATTTACTATGCGATTGACAGTCAGAAACATCTTAGCGATCTGCCAAATAATTAACAGTACCACATGGCAGAATCTTCAGAGCTATAATAAAAAGGTCAAGTGCGATTCGGGCTACTCGCGCACCGAGGGTTCCGTACCACACAACCACAGAACAGAACATTATTAACTTAGAAAAAAAACTTTTTTGTCCGGGACCTTTAGCGCAAGACCGACTCACACTTGACCGGTTTTCAGTATTTTTTCTGTAGAGCTTGCTCTATAATCACACTAAGTTTGACGCTTGTATGTATTACCGTTTTTACTATAGAGCGTGAAGAAAAAACGTTGATAAAAACTAGTTTCTTGTTGAGAACCCCCCTTAGTTTTTAACTTTTTGAAATTTTTATTATTTGCTAACAAATCCACCGTAATAACGCATAATCTCAGAAAATTTCAACTATCTAGCTATTACGGTTCAAAAGTTACAACCCTAAATAGGTAGGACAGACGGACGGACAGACGGACGGACAACGTAGGCTTAGTAATAAGGTCCCGTTTTCACCCTTTGGCTACGGAACCCTAAAAATGGTGATTCGCATGAATTTATTTTGCGCAATCGGTTCCTGGTAGTTTTAAAATGAACAACCTATCTTATCTTACTGTTATATAAAGTCATGGAGAAGGCTATTTGAATGTCAAATTAGCACCCAAATTGACATTATCTCAAATTGTCAACTGAGAATACCTTCTCTATACAACGTGTGCTTTGTTTCTTAAATTTTTGTACACTTAGTTTACTGACCCCTTTGAATTTGAGACAGCTGTTAACTTTGCGTACATTATAAAAACTCTTCAATCAAAAACAGTATGGCTTGTGCACCATAATGCACATTCTTCTCTTTAAGCGATTGATGCATTTTCCCTTGCTTTTCCACCCCCGTACAACTATTTCTTAGCCGTCCCTAGAGATGAAAATTAATGATTAAAGTGCACTCTACATACGAGGTACTTCGACAGAAATCTTATATCTACGTAATAGGGATGGAAATGGTTTGATTCGCGGGTTTTCATGTCTGGAACTTTAGACAGTCAGTCACCCTAAATCATGACGTCAGAGGGCACGTCATAATCCTTTAGCCCGAGCTCACAGATTAACATTTAAACAAGTTTTATGTAAATCACTCCATTTCATATTTTTTGACGCTAGACTGGGTGATGAAAACGAATGTATATTCGTATTTCTCTCTCACTTATTGCGTGTTATTTAACTCAATGTAGCTTATACAGGGTGTAAACTTAAATATTTATATGTAACATATTTCAGACCATCATCATCAAACCCAAGTATCAAACTGAAGAACTTTTACGATGGTACCAGTATAAGATTGGGTCGAGCGAGTAGCCATTTTAACACTTTCTTTCTTTCTTTTTGACGGTTTTAATATTAGTAGTTCCCATAGTAAAAGTCGTTCAGTTTGTTGTTCTAAAACACCCCTTTAATTATATAACGCATTTTAGTTAATCAAAACAAATTGTTAATTTAGTTAGGCTATTTTTTGTTCGTTAAATCTGCGTTTCTTAGCTATTTCTTAAAAACTGTCGGTCCTCATAAAATAATTCTTGGAAAATAGAAGAAAGCACTTAGAAAATATTGCAATCACGTAACGAACTTCACATTTCATGCATATTATAATGTCGTTTATTGCAATCTTATTCTATCCAATTACCGTGCAATATAAAGTGAGGTACCACCCCTTTGAAGTAACCCCGCCCGTTCTTTTATGCGTTTGCTTTTAAAACTAAATAGTGGGCACACAACTATTGTTTTACCCTTTAGGTAGGTTTAACCCCTTTTTTATTGATCACGAATGAAATACTTAATAATTATAAAAATAAGTTTATGATTGTATACGTGTCATGGTTATAATAAATAATAATAATAATAAATATCTTGGACATTGTCACACAAATTATCTAGTTACGTTTAAAGTACCAGAATCTAGCCTGGACTTGTATTATGATGACTAGACAACGATATACAATACATATATAAATACAAACATCCATAAATAATAATAATAAATAATAAATATCTTGGACAATGTCACACAAATTATCTAGCCACATTTAAAGTACCAGAATCTAGCCTGGACTTGTATTACGATGACTAGACAACGATATAGAATACATATATAGATACAAACATCCATGACTCGGGTACAAATATTCATATTCATCATACAAATATTTGTCCCTTACGGGATTCGAACCCGCGACCCTCGGCACAGCAGGCAGGTTTACTACCGACTGTGCTATTGGGCCGTCAAAGTTATAAGATTCTATAACACTATTACAATCATAAACTTATGCGATAATATAGAAAGAAAGAAAATCATTTGATAAAGTTGGCGTGTAAGTATAATCACTAAGTTGCTCTTAGCTAATGTTTGACACGCCTTATGTGCTCACGACTCTCCCCGGGGGCGTCATCAGTGATATTCTAAGTAAATAATATACCACATTCAGAATATCCAGATTTCACTAGCAGTGCACAAACTCTGTCTAGTTTGACAGGTAAAGAGCCCGAGCTTCCTCACGATGATTAGATAATTCAATTGGTCATAATACTAGACCTGCGGAGAAGGAAATCTTCGAGTGGCATATCGGAAAATGTAAAAATCAGAAGTGCGATTTTTGAAAATCATACGAGCGACTTTTCAGTAGAAAATGTCAAAATTACTATGGAGATTATGCATCTTTCTACTGCCAAACCGCTCGTATGATTTTCAAAAATCGCACTTCTGATATGATGCAATCACTTTGTGCAGTATTACAAGCTATAAATAAACATTCAGGTTGTAACGAAATAGACATAATAAACAGCTGACTGTTCTTTCTTCAAACAATATTTACTTTTTAGGGTTCCGTACCCAAAGGGTAAAAACGGGACGATATTACTAAGCCTACGTTGTCCGTCCGTCTGTCCGTCCGTCCGTCTGTCCGTCCGTCTGTCCTTACCTATTTAGGGCTGTAACTTTTGAACCGTAATAGCTAGACAGTTCAAATTTTCTCAGATTATGCGTTATTGCGGCGGATTTGTTAACAAATAATAAAAATGTCAAAAAGTTAAAAATTAAGGGGGGTTTTCAACAAGAAACTAGTTTTTATCGACGTTTTTTCTTCACGCTCTATCGTAAAAACGGTAATACATACAGCGTCAAACTTAGTGTGATTATAGAGCATACTCTACAGAATAACAACAAATACTAAAAACCGGCTATGTGTGAGTCGGGTCTCGCGCTAAAGCTCCCGGACAAAAAAAGTTTTTTTTCTAAGTTAATAATGTTGTGTTTTGTAGTGGTGTGGTACGGAACCCTCGGTGCGCGAGTAGCCCGACTCGCACTTGACCGCTTTTATTTTTATTTTAGTGCTAGCCTCACGGTAATACCTACTAGCTCACTTTAATGAGAAAAATCTCACGGTTCACGGGTTGCACCATGTGTATAGCGAATAAATAGCATTTTGTTTCACGATGCATAAATGAACAATAAATTTATAAACAGAAACTAAAACCGACGCTAAATTCTGCGCCGGTACCATCCGTGTTACATTTGAATAACTGCAAACCAGAATATTGCATTCATCTAAAACCTTACACACGGAATATCGAATAGAAAATGGCGTTTTCAGTTCGTCAGTTCATTCGTGATAGCGAAAGTATATCTATGCTATCGTACCCGGCGTCTGACTGATTGGATTCCGACGCTCCGCCGCTTTCCTTTGCCAGTGTGTGAAATAACACGTCAGTCAAATACAACCGATAATAAATTCAATTTTCTCTTTCCCCGAACCGTCGGAATGACGACCGGACAGGATTAAACGCGTCCCATTCGCCTTTTGTTCGCCACAATTCCTCCTCTCGCCACGTTGTTTTTCTCGTCTACTTTTTAGGTTTATCCCGTGCCTGTGACGAGTGGGACAGTCAGTTTTTCAAACGTTAATAATAGGAAGTGAAATCAATATTCAGAATTTGCAGCTCAAATAAGTTTGTTGTTATTGTTTTTGTTTCGGGAAATTATTAATTGGTCAGGACTCATTCGTAAAATTACGCCTGCCACACACATACGAAATTTCGAATCAGAATTTTATTAGGACTAGGATTTGATGCTTCCGTAATTCCAAACGGAATCCTGAAGAGGCAACTCCTTACGAAATCGAAATTCCCACAGGAATAATTCCGCATGTATGTGGCGGGCCTTAGTTTCAGAGTAGGTTTTACATTCGCAGTACTAGAATTAACATAGGCATATTTAACAATTATGTAATTTCATTTCCTTTCTTTTATCATTACCTAGAAATAAATACAATACGCAAGATTACTTTACGTTGTTGCAGAAATATATCGAATTCGCAAGAAGTATACGACGAACTTCGTGTTACGGTTTCCCAGAAGCCTCGGTCATGTAATATACTCTTTCGATGCCAATTAAACCACGCTTTGTGCGTTTTCTTTTTGTGCGAGAACCGAATTACGATTGTATAAAGATTATGGCGGTATTTTTTAATTTATTTTTATTATGTGTATTTTTGTCGTGGTTAAGCTGCATGTTTATTGTCGTTTATCCGCTTTCTTATTTTTTTAGGTTCGTTTTGTGCATACTTTATTGGTACCTTACCTACCTAGCAGGTTTTTAAGACTGTATACGACTGGCGGGGCTAGTAGATTCTCAGACGGATGTATTCGTGCACGGTTTAGCTGGCCACGTGGCTCCGCTATTTGGTACGCTGTTTTTGTTGCTGTGTGTGTGTTTTGGTGGTATCCTTGAGATGTCGTAACTGTCACAAGCTACTTGACATTGACAAATTCCTTGTTTGTTTTCTTCTGATTATAACTTGTTAAAAGTTCCAAGAGTCCTCTTCTATGTTGACTGTTTTTCAGGTCTAGTTTCAGGTAATGGTTTCTCTACCATATGCCCTATTTATATGGGTACTGGGTAGCTATAGGTGAATAGAATTCCCAATGTTAAATCAATCATCTATATTTACGTCACGCTTTTTTTCTATTAGGGTAGGCAGAGACTATAATTGCCACGTACTACAATCCTTACATACCTCTTTCGCCTTATTCACATACATAAATATTTTCATACATTCCCGCAGGTTTCGAATCAATTTTGTAGGATGTAACGTACTCGTCAGTCAGATGTGCCCTCTAGTGGGGCAAAACAAGTTAAGTTGACCTCTCCATATATGACCAAACCACGTCTTCCCTTAATTTATACTTTTCTCTAGGTCACATAATTTCGCAGTCTATTTTTATTATTTTTACATTACAACCATTTATCATAAAACACACTCAATTAATCAAAGGTACGTAAAATCACGTTGGTGGAAATTTTATTCATGCTAATAAATATAGGTTAGTCTAGCTGGAGCAGTCTGGCAGATGGAAAACACATATTAACGTCGGAAAACATATTGAGAATAGTGGTTCGAATTATAAACGACTTATCTATTACTTCTCGGAGGATTATTACATACAAAATTAAAATTTCCAATATCAGATCAGACTCTACAGTGCATTCGGATATCTTGGCGCACGAATATCAGGTTCCATAATGGTGCGCCGTAGAGAAAATGTTTTATTGGCCTTGTCGTCTCTTCGACCAGCAATAAAGGCAACTCCTGAGATTATCGTTCGAAATATAAAAACACACCTTTATTATTTCTTTGTGTTTCACGCTGAATTGTTCCCCGCGCTCTTACTGTTTATGAATGCGTCGACTGGACTTTTGAATAACCGGCTATATCCAAACTAAAATGATACTATCTGAACCCAGAATAAGAGAAACTTTACCTCGAACTGTTGCAATTTATAAAACATTAACCATTGATTGGATTGTATTAATTAACTCTGGAAGAGAGTTTTCAGAGGAAATGTTTATGGCGTCGTTAATATTGACAAAAATGAAAGGCCACATCCACAACGAATCAATCGACTATTTGCATGCGTAACATGACCGTTACTACCTCGGTTCGGTCCAAATTATCCAGAATAAGGCCTCATAAAATTTTTATACGGTTATTTAATGTTTCAGTCACGAATTTTCAAGGTACCCACGCGCCCACAAAATTGTTATTTTGTAATCGTTAGATTTTCAATATCCTTCGTTTTTTATTATTTCAATGCCTATCGTTTACCGACCTACGATGATATAATTACTGTGATACTTAGGTATTTATATCTTCTTCAAACCCATTTATTAATTAGGGATCATGAAAAGAGAAAAATAGTAAATGTAGAAGATACAAAGGTTCTGGTAATTACCGCGTAATATACCTATTATAATACTACGCATATCTTTCTCTTAGAGCTCTTAGAGCTTCAGAAATGGCACTTCTGTATTTGGGTGCACACACTGGTCCTAATTATTTCATTTTTTTAAATTGTGTGTTTTAGTTTAGTTTTACCGTATAGGTAATTATAATTACCAGTGTTTTTGTTGTGCATGCAAATAAAAATATTTTCTTTCTTTCTTTCTTTCTTTCTTTCTTTCATATCTTAATCGTTTCGAAAATAACTCTAATAACTAACATACTTAGATTTTCTCCAAAATAGCGTACAAAACCTTAGAATAAATGTTGCTTATTATAACGGACCCTTTCCATTATTGCCTTCTCTAAAAGGAATCGGCGGAATCTTTTGAAATCTATCCTAGAGTCAAGTCACAGCCATTCCTGGCAACATCTTGATACCATCCTGACAATTCAATACGCCTTCAGATAAGCCCCATTACAAATATCACCTGACAGGTTGAACGGCACACCACATAAAAATCTTTGTGGGAGCTTGAGCCGAAATGGAATGCAATTGAATACAATATTGGTGAAAACATCAATACTGGTTTGAATTGTTTCCAGTTTTGCTACTTTAAAATGGGTTTTGGGCGGATGGAAATAAAATTGTTATGTACAGTCGACATGAGTAGGTATATCAAGTTTAACAATCTGGAACATTTCCCCTTATCTTGGTGACTTACAAATTGAAATTGTACTATTAGGCCCGTCATTTTACGGAGTTTTGTTAGGCGGGGTAGGGAGTAATTATTAGTTGAACTTTTAAACTGTAACCGGCACCATTTAGTGACAAAAATACTATCCTAAGCCATATTTAAAAAAAAATTCTACGCAACATAGAAATCAAAATTGTGTGTCCCAGAAGGCTTTTAAATTAATAATAGGTATTAATACCAATGCATTCATTTGCATTAGATTTAACAATATAAATTATTTTTGAGCAATAAAATAGGCATTGAAATTTTTAAAATGAGGTATTTATTAGAAAATACGAATGTGTTTTTCAAAACCTTTTAAGTAGACAAAAATATTTATACCACGTTTGAAGCATGTGTAATGTTAATACCTAAAAAATGTGCAAAAAAAAATTTACCATCAGGATTTTTAGAACGAGATAATATCAAAATTTTAAAATTGGAACTGATGCTGTCGAGATTTTTTTGTAATTTTGGTACATTTCTAAGCTCAAATTGGCTCTTCAATAACATAGCGAAAAAAAAAGAATTATTAATTAGTTCCGGCTCAAACAGTAAAATGACTGGACTATATTATGAGGTTGTCGTGCAGTCGAGTATACAATTAACTTCGTAATTAAACTTCAATAAAACATTCCTCTGGAAGTATAACTTACAGGATATGTTATACAGGCCTTTTAGGAAAAAAATATATGATTTTTAGGAGTGAGTCATGTACATGATGCACATACTTACTTATTCCACAACAATTCCACTATTTCCACTATAATAGGATAAGGCTTTATTTCACTTGCCAAGCTGTTCCTTTAAATTTTTAATTTATTTTCTGATTGTTCGTTAATTATTTTGGTTTTGTGTGCTATATTTTTTGATTCCTTGATTTACTATCTTTGCATAATATAACTTCATTGGAAAAATAGTTTTCTGGTTTCTCATGTCTATACCTAAGTAATGCTATACTTACAGGTACCTTATAAAATAGCAAGAGATTAAGATAAGCGGACTTTAAAATTATGATTATTAATATCGCTAAAGTAAGAAAGTAAAATTTAACAACCTTTAGTTTAAACAAACATAAATATTTTATTAACTTATTATTGATGTACAACTAAATAATTTCCATCTTTTGTTTCAGGTAATAAAACTCAACCACACAACACGTCTAAACTATTCAAGTAAACTTTACTTACCGGTAAAACAGTAATCAAAACCCACCAATAGAATGTCATTTGCTTTGATGCCGTCATAAAAGGCTAAAATGCGTGAAAGTACCGCAGAGTAATAAATGCGATGAAGCTGAAAACACTGGCTAGATGCGTCAACTTGGGAATAATCGTAGTGCATTACGAAAGGCCGTAAAAGTGATGGTAAAAGCTCTAAACGTAGCCTTCTAGCCCAGTCATTTTACGGAGTTTTGTTAGGAGAGGTGGGAAGTAATTATTAATTGGACTTTTAAACTGTTATCGGCACTATTCAGTGACGAAAAGACTATCTGAAAACAAATTAAAAAAAATCGCTTCCTTACATAGAAATCAAAATTGTGAGTTAGAGAAAGCTTTTAAATTAATAATATTAATATCAATGGACTCATTTGAATTAGATTTAACAATATAAATTATTTTTGAGCAATAAAATAGGCATTGAAATTTAAAAAATGAGGTTTTTATTAGAAAATACGAACGTATTTTTCAAAACCTTCTAAGTAGACAAAAATATTTACACCATGTTTGAAGTATGTATAATGGTAATTAGTTTACACATGTGCAAAAAATAAATTACCATCAGGTTTTTTATAACGAGATAATACTTAAATTATAAATTTGGAACTGTTGCTGACGGGATTTTTTTTTAATTTTGGTACATTTCCAAGCTCAAATTGGCTCTTAAATACTAACCCGAAAAAAAATATCAATTACTAATTAGTCCCGGCTCAAACCGTAAAATGACTGGGCTATTCGAGCCAGGAGAGACTAGAACGGAACTTACGTAAGTACGTACATAGTAGATTAGACACGGGGCGTCGTTTATAAATTACTTTCAGCATTTAGTGGGCAGTTAAGTTTTGATGTATGAATAAGTTCTAGTAATTAAAACTATGGTTATTCCTGGACGTGTTCACTTTAACAGCCATGTTAACTCAGTCTCTGGAATGAAATTTCATTATTATACAGCTTACAACAAAAGCTGGCAGCTCGCCACCAGAAATGCCTTGTGCTGCTTGTTTTTCTCAGCTGTTTAGGCTATTTAACATCATTTTAAATAATTTATCTAGTAGGAAATGATATCCATTTCATAGAAGATCAAGAAGGGCTAGTGATTATGGCTTCAAAAACTCCACACAAGCATTTATATATAAATTAGAGATACTCATAGACACACATTTTCTAGTTAACTTTCGTTTTTTTATGGACTCAATTAAAAAAGAAGCGGTATAAATGTATTAACTATAATCAATTTCATTTAGGACTTCTTAAATATAATGTAAACAAAAATCTAACTATAAATGTGAGTTTTGTAAAAAATCCAAATAATTAATGTTGGGTAGAAAACTAACGTAATTTTATTACTTTATCCACACGAAATTCAACCTTCTATAATTCGGTAGGGAGGAAACAGTGATTTGACTTTGACTAATGACTTTATGACCCTCAAAGCTAACCCTTCTAGCTCTAATATTTCCATGTTTGTCACGATGATTATACAGTATGCGAAGAGGGGGAAGGGGGTTACCTTTGAAGTCTCACCGGCGTGGCCGGTGGTCCACCAGTTATAGTTTCTTCCTTTTATACCACAGTCTCGCATATGGCTTCCGTCCCATTCATATTTCCATTACGAGATCATAGGGAAAACCATTATGCTAAACGATCGTTGATCGCTTTATTTCTCTATCGTTTCCATTATTTCATTGTTTTTGTGTTAGACTAAGAATATTTCTTTTTTTTTAACTGGAAAATTATTTGATTCTGTATACTGCAGTTTTATTTTCATTTGTATTGTTTTTTTGTCGAAACAATAAATTCGATTTTCTTCGATCAAATGACAAATTTTCTTATTATGGTGGTCTAGTAGAACGTAGCCCCGCCTTCCAGTCTGTGGTCGGGGCTCGATACCAGAATCAGACTTGAGACCAATGTAGGAATACTAGTGAAATGTGTATATACTAGTGAAATGAGTATATTCTGAATGTACCTATACTAATTTTAGAACACATATCTCTAAAGCCATCCATCCAATGCCACCAGCGTAAAGGCACAGGTCCGGCACTTCAAACAACGTTTTAGATTTGACATGATGACGTTCGCACATGCGCACTTTGCGAAAATTGTGCATGACATATGTGTAGGGTTGACTTAATACGCATTGTATGAACTACATAATACATTTCGTTACTTTTTATACTTCATTCTGTTATTAAAAATAGTTTTTAAGCTAAAGAATCACAGAAAATGTGAATTTAGCGTTATTTTCCAACGTTTACTTTTACAGTGAGGAGGAAAATAAAATATATTTTATGTAGTTAAATCCAACGGGTGCGCGCGCCTGACTGCATTCCCTCGCTCGGCTTCCCTGAAGTTACCACAGAGAGTGTGAGGGGAGGTGAGGTATCTGAAGTCAGAGGGGGGCGGGGAGTGGCCGTTCTGTATGTAGAACTATATACTATTACCTATTCTGTGGTAAAGGTCAACACACACGGCCGCTATAATATGTTGCTGTACTCTTCTAACGCACGCAAATTGATATCGGTTCCTCTCACTCACACGTAGGAAAGAGACGCGCTTATGTAATTTGGCGTGCGTAAGAAGAGTACAGCAACATATTATAGCGCGTGTCTGTGACGACCGTAATGGGTACGTTTGGTACAGACACGACCCGGGGCGGGTTATTCGCGTAAGCTGTTTTGTAGGTATTTCATATTAATTTGTATTTGTACGGTTTCTTTATAAAATTATAACAAATCTTCTCATTTTAGAATAGTTCTGACTTTCTCAGGGAACGTAATGATAATAAGCATTTGTAAAAGCACACAAAATTTAAATAGAGAGATAACATTTTAAAGCTCAAACAAACACCCACGTGCCACTCAAGTTAAAGCTTGCCCATAAAATATTGAAACAAATTTTCGGTTCTATTTCCGTGGTCTCGCCGCAGGCATGCCGTTAAGAGGATTTTGCGACAGTGAGACGTTTACAAGAGCCCTAACAATGTTATTCTTTGACTTGACAAGCTTGCCGGGAAGCCGGGACGATCAATCATCGAGCAGTGCTGCGTATCCGACCTATCGAATCGATTTGTCGGGTTTAATTGTCGATATCGATGAGGGTTAAGTTTGTATTTGGGTGTTTATCGGTAATTATTTTTGTTGTTTATTCGATACCAATATTCGTTCTCTTTTTCACACACCGAGTCTGTACGACAGACCAAAAAAAAAAACGTTGATTAAAAGCAAACAAAAAGGGTACAAATGGCGGAATTATCACTAAAAGCGAATTCTTCTAGACAAAAATAGGATGGAAGAACTCTTTAATAATAAATATGTGGTAAGGCGATTCGATGTTAACGTGGCAATGCTAAACTTAAGAAAAATAATTGTCTTTACTAGATAAACAAGACCAATTCAAGAAGGATGAATAATTTATTAAACGCGTACGTTTTGCAACGGAAATTTCGCTCCACCAGTTATCCGGTTACATCGACTTTCGACTCAGAACTCAAGTAATCACTTGAAGGTTTGTCACATAAAGACATCACTATATTTAAGCCTCTTTTCCGATGGGATTTAATCGGGATAATACATGTGTCGCATCTTATTACCAATCCGAGATTGTGGCGAGAGCAAACAGGTTGTGAGGCCCTCCTCAGAGTCAACATGATATCACTTACCAGACCTCTCTTCACAAAGTGTATTTGTATTGACGAAATTCTTTTTCATCTTTTAGTGTATCCTTACACAAAGGATGTATTATTTTATTGTGAACAGAGAAGTTCTTGTGAACATTTTTTATAAGCGGATCTTGTTTGATCTTTATTTATCGATACATAAAGATAGAAACAACACTATTTATGAGTATCAAGACTTAATCTTTTGGAAGCGTAAAGACGAAAATTTAATAAAGTTTACCGCGGATACTTAAATAGATAACGTTACATTATACAGGGTGAAATTGATATCATTAGCATCCTTTTAAACTAAGAGTCTACCCATCAAACTAGACAACTTTTACTATGGGAGCAAACCGATCGGAGCAACTAAAAAATCTGCTGTCCCATACTAAACTGCAATGCCTACTCGACTCAAATGTATGCAACAGCAGATTTTTTTTTTGCTCCGATCGGTTTGCTCCCATAGTAAAAGTTGTTCAGTTTGATGGGTAGACTCTTAGTTTAAAAGGATGCCAATGATATCAATTTCACCCTGTAGATAAGAGTTAATGATATTTTTGAATAATAACTTTGTAAATAAACCATCAAAGCTTTGTAAACAAATCTCGATTGTGATCGTTGTAAAATAAAACGCGTTCAACTTTATTACTTCTCTTTATAGGAGTGACAAACGCAATAAATTCCATACTGGGAACCCATAAAAAGTGAAGCGTATACAGTTGTCAACCCGTAGTATTTAATGTGGCAGTGAATTAGTCGCTCTTAACTTTCGAATAAATAAGCCTGACTGTTCCAACGAGAACGTTACGGTATGGTTTTTGTTTTCGTTCTGACGGTTGATAAATGTTCCAGAATCCGGAGAACCTGCTTTAATTTATTACTATTTATCATATTACGCAATTAATAATCGCGAGATTATTTATTCGGTTTGTTAACGAACGTTATGAATGGCCGAATAGGAACCTTCGGTACGGTACCTATAATTGTTACAAGTGTGAAGAATTTCTTAATTGATATAATAAATTAATGGGTTAGTAAACTCTTGCGGCGCGTTTGTGATAACGTGGCGAGATTAAAAGATTTATTGGTACGCTAAAGTGTATACTAATTGCCGTTTTACGATGACTTTATTAATATCTGAATTCTTGAGACCATTGTTGGAGTATTTGATACAGTTATTACCGATTTGTGTGCATCAAATTCAAAACCATACAATTGACAACATTAAAATTTTAATAACAACCTGTTTTTAATGAAAAATATAAAGAAAAATTTTCGATGTAATTTTTGACCGATATTTCTATTTTTAATTTACTTTAGAATTTTTTGAAAAACGTATGATATATGGCTATAATATGTGGCCGCATTAAATTAAAAATAAAAACTGTCATAAGTATACAATAGAAAAGCCAAGCAGGCAAAGGAATAAAATCTCATTCAGCCACTATTTTATTTTTCAGTATTTTTCTAATACTTAACTCGAGAAATAATGGATAAAAAAATCTGATAATTTTGATATTATAAGCTTTGAATCACATAATCTGAAAATGGTTTTCTAATTTTGGTACCTTTCTTAAAATCAAATGTTGTCAATTGTGTTTTGTCAAAGATAAATTTAATTTTCTTTGAAGATGTGTATGACAAGATATTGTTACGTGATTTCAATGTAATTCTTAAAACTGAATATACTTGAATACGTTATGAAGTAAGTCCCTAGCTTTCTTGTGACGGTGCGCTTGAAAGTTCCCGAGGGAGTCTAGCGAGGGATTGAATCGAAGCTTGATTTGTTAACGTGGTCTTTGTATCGACATCTAACAAACTACACATGAGTTTGATAAATTGAATTTGAATATCGAGATCCATATCTGCCATCAACAATGTTCTAAATAATGAACGCTCAGTAAAAATAGAAAATTTGTTTTTGTTTTTCCGTCAGAAGATCAAACATTAGATTTATCAATCAATCCATAAATTATTCTTTATTGCACACCAAAAACATGTTCTTAAAATACAGAAACCAATAAGTAAAAAAAAAAGTAAGTATTTAGGCATTTTCTAGTTTACTATTTATTCATTATTTTTTACATACCTACATACACACACACATAATTATGCTCACGACTGTATTCCCCGACGGGTGTCAGAGATATGCTAAAACCTCAGAACAACCACGTTTCACGTTTTCGTTCGTTGCGTTTCGTTTCCATTATTTTTTATTTTAAGATAAATAATGAACATAAAAATTTTCCATAATACCGATAATTTTTATATTCAACGATTAAACATTCTCAAGAGATTGTATATTTATTTATTTTAGTCGTAACTAACTCACGACTAGTACTACGACGTAGAACAAAAGTGTATATAACTTATTGCTGCTGACTGTACAACTAAAATTATCGACGTTAGCGACATATAATAATACGATCCTAAATTAATATAAGAACGCGTTATAAATACGTAATTCAACCCTTTATATACAGTTATCTCTAAGACATTGTGGGAATTAAGATCATTAAAACAAAGTCTAAAATCGTCTGCCACCACAATCTGACTTAATAATCAAAAACAGTACATTCCAACAATAGAATCGTAAGGTACATTACAATTTCATCGCTCGAACAATCACCGGAGGATTTGATTTACGTAGGTACGGTCTTATCTTCGATGAAATGCCTTCTCAAAGATAAAAGGAATAAATCACATGTCAGACGACTTACGCCACATGAATCCAGAATCTGTTCAGGGTTATAATAATATGAGGATTGTCTGTGGATGGGTATTGATTGATGTATTGTTCATGTTTGGGTGTTACTTTTGACTTCAGCACCAAGTTTCTTAGATCTAAAAACGTATTGTTGTATGCCTTATTCAATTAAATTTCACCTACACTACGTTCTTACATAACCAGGGTGTAAAGAAAAGTATCATTAACCTTTAAACCACATACTCTACTCATCAAACTGAACATCTTTTACTATGGGAGCAAACAGAACGGAGCACAAAAAAAAAACAAATGTCTCATATATTTGATTCGAGTAGGTCCTAGCCTTAGGTATTGCAGTTTAGCATAGAACAGATTTTTTGGCTCAACAACAACACCGAACAACTTATACTATGAGAGCAAACGTTAAATCGTCCTAGAAGCAAACAGATCACTGTTTGCTCCCATAGTAAAAGTTGTTCGGTTTGATGGGTAGAGTATGTGGTATAAAGGTTAATGGTACCCTGTATAGGCAGTAATGTAAGTGTGAGAATTGTGAGATATTGTCTATACATAACATATACAAGACTGATTTTACAGTAGATAATCAGATTAAGATCTTATTAATTTTATTGAAAAAAAATAAACAACAAAATAACACCGTACCTTTTTAAAATAATAATAAAATTTATTTCAGATATAACAATAAAATATAACTATATAACCGTACTTACCTTCATTTATATTAAAATGCAATAATAAGTTAAATTTTATTTTTAATTTTCATCAATTTTATCTATATTGGTAATAGTTTATCAAACAGTAAATAACAATACAATATACTTAACTAACTAAACTTAATTTAATTTAAATTTAGTTGTGTTTTCTATTATTTCCAAATTTGTTTAAAATTTAAGGACAAAAACACTTCAAATTTTTATTGAAATACGAGTAAAACTAATTGGTTCTGAAGAGGCAATTGGGGATTAACGATTGAATACTCTATCATCAAACTAATGAAATTTAAATTATATTCCAAATTCACTACATGTTCATTGACTTTTCGACATGAACTCTATAAAATTTAACTCGTCTGACCACTTAAAGCATAGAGATGAACCTAACACTTAAAACGCGTAATTAGAAAATTAGCATAGATATTCACATATTCACTTTTACGACTACACAGTACATTCAGTTCTAAAGTTTTATTAAAAGTACTAAAATTTAATTTGCAGTTTCGTAATTTTATGTGGTTTTGTGGCGTCAAAGATACTTTTTTAAATAATTATCTTTATGCCAGCGCGGTTTCGGCCAACGTAAGATTATTATAAACATAAAAACTAATAATTATAAAAAAGCTAATATGAAATGTACAAAAAGGTGATTTTCTCTTGCTTATCTTTCAGAAAATAACATGAAATAATTTTTAAGAGGTCTCTACTCCAGACTTAAAATTAATGATTTTAGTATGCTCTATCCACGCTCTATCAGAAATTCAGAACGCTTGATAAAATTTTGAATAAACCAGAAATCTCAACGTCAGAAATCATTCTGAGGTCTGACGAAGTGGACGAAGCGTGGAAAGTTTAAGGCTTTACATTTTTTTTTTATAAGTCAAATGAAAGGCATTAAATTACAATTAGCTTGGCTTTACTGGCCACATTACGGGTAGAAATGTCACATAAACAACCCTTTTAAGGATTACGGTGCCATTGTTTATTTATTTATTAAAATTAAAACAGCCACTGTCTCTAATTTGATGCTATCTTTAAACTTCTTCAGTTTTCTTTAGCTTATACTGAGTTTGTGGGTGTAAGTAATAAGGGTTGGCGTTTACAGATAACCTTAGTCTTAGTTCTGTTTTTTTTCATCGTATGCACGCACCATTGGCCATCTACGAATAAGAATGTATAGAAATGTAAATCAAGCTCAAAAAGTGACTCCAAAAAAAGTACACAGTGTTCGAAATTTGTTCCTTAAAAAACTACACTTATGCTTATGCTTGAATAATAAATATTCTTATTCTTATTCTATTCTTATTCAATAATACGTAGTATATTGTTTTCTGATGAATTTAAATTGTAATCCACGCTTCAGCTTGTAGCTTGTATCGCAAGCCGAGGTACGTTCATAAGTCCATTTATAGCAGAGTTAATCCTAGACGTCACAGAAACCTGGAGCATCTTATCTCGCCGAGATCGAGATGGGAGTTTAGAAATATTCGTTCTTATCGTTTAATTTAATTATTTCAGGCTTTTAGCATGTAATGTATTCGACATTCTATTCACATGACTAATTATCTTTTTTTTTATAATTTGTCAAAGTATTCCACTGCTAGGTAAAGGCCTCCCTTTTACTCTTCCACTCGTTCCTGTTTTGGTAACTGAGGCGTATTTATAGTCATTTACAAAGACAATTCAGGGTACTTGCGTAATGAATCTCAAATTGACATTGTAAATTACAATTATCATGTTTATGTAATATGTCAATGACCACTTAGTCGTCAAATGTATCCAGGTCACCCCGCCACCTCCGCCACCGCTCTGAATCGACCTAATGCGACCGTTTTCGGGGATTCAGTAGCCTAATTTATTAAAATTACGAACTAAGAACGAGATAAATATTAGATAATAATCATAAATAATTGTGAAATAACAATGCAAGTACTATTCATAGATGAATTAAAAAATGTTTTATACATAATAACCGGACTGCAAAAAATAAATAAAAACAGTTCAAAGAGCTACACTTTAAAAACAACTGCCGATCGTAACGTGCAAGCATTGCGCCAATTAAAAAGGTTCCATTTTAAAAGAATAGTTTGCATAATTCATAAAATACAAACCTTATTTTGAAAGGCATAAAAACGAAATTTAAATAACTATTTTCTTTTTTAATAATGAAGTTGTCAACGCTTTCGGAAGTAACATTTATTCCACACGAGAAATCACGTAAAATAAGTAATTTTGATATTTAACCCGTATGAATACGAGCTCTATCAGAGGAATGGAATGGGCTACATACTGACGGGTGGCCAGGGCAGGTCATTAGTGGTTCAACACTCAAACACCGATAAGATAAAACTATTTCGGCCCTTTGTTCTTATCGAAAATGTCAAAATATTTTATGTCCCGGCGATAATTTGAAAGAAAAAAGTGGCTACATTAAAATTGAGGTAATAATTACGATTGTTTATGGTGTGGGAAGCTATTTAAGTAAAGTTGCGCTGTTAGAAAATGAAGTTTGAAGTTTTATCGTGAGACTTTGAAAGCTAAAGCATTAAAAATAGTTCTAAGAGCGGCCTAATTAGAATGTCAAAGATTTTATAACATATAAGTAGTATTGTTTATTTTTTGTACTGAAGAGTTTCAAGCATAATATTAATAAATAAATTAACAATTAGTAACTTCTTATATAAGTATACTGCCAGACCCGGCTTCGTACGGATTCTGTATGTTGTACAGCACGAGTAACATAGCAGTAGGTATCTATAGTACTTTCTGAGATTAGCCTATAAAGACAGACAGACGGACAATAAAAGGCTCGGTGACTTTAGTTTTAGAAATGCATTTTAAGACCTGGTTTGTATGAAACATGGCTAACGTACTAAACTGTCCAAGTTAATAATTTAATCATGGTGCTGTTGAGTATAATTAGTAATTAATTGTGTTATTTCTGTCAGATTTTCATAATCCGCGCAGCTACAGGTCCAAGTGAGAACAGTGCAAAATTTATTTGCGGAATGTATAGGTAATATAATATTGTGTCTCCAATATCAGCTAAGGATGAAAATAATTGAGGGCCTTAATCTGTGGCCTCAGTATGTAAAATTGCTTTTAAATTACGTAATATTCATAAACTTTTTTGTCAGGGGGACACCTGCCTATTGTGTGCGACTAAATTGACGTCAATTTTGGTGCTATTATCTAAAATGAGCTTTTAATTTCGAGGCCTTCATACCTCGGCTATTCATACCAATTTTATTTGAGCTAATGTTAATATTTCTTAAAAGCTAAATTTTGTATCTCGTCGGATTTATATCTTAAGAAGAAGAAAACAAACATTTTCTAATCGGATTATGTCTGGGACCTTTCTTAAATGACCTTTTCACTTTCAGATACTTTGAAAAAGAGATATTTAGGTACATGTTTCGAGTGACACGATTCCACGACAGATTTAGGCATCAGATTTAGGCCTATATTATAGGATTAAGCCAGCTTAATCCCCATTAAGCGACAAAGCGTCGTTATAATTTGCGATATTTAAATTTAAAACTCTTATGTGAATGGTTTAATGAACATAGTAAGCCTTCTTCGCTCCGTCAGGCATGTACATGCGCAAATGAAGCACATTGCCTCAGGAATAGTAGCTTTCATTGATATAGTAAACGGAAAATTTGGTTTATTGCTAATTGGCAGCGCTGATAGAGCGTAGGTCAGATCAGTCGACCAGGTAGGTACTTAACAAATATTAAACGAACATAATGTGCATTGTGAAATTATATTTTGTCACAAAACGATTGAGTATCTCCATGTCTTATGGAAGTATACGATTTCATATACCCTATAGCACATTAATAAGGAAGAAATGAAGATCGGCATGTCAGCAGAGCATACTTGGATAAACCCGACCTACTGGCCGACGTCCAGTAGGTCGCCCCAGGTATCATTGGAACGACGTAGTGGAGGCTGCCCTACGTGACCTTCAAGACAGCTGCTGACACGGAATATCTAAGAGTACAAACTACTGGCAAGAGATCGTGCAGGATCGGGGAAAGTGGCATTCTCTAAGTTCATTTCAGAAGCCATGTGACCCACTTTGCGTCGCTGAGCCAACGGATTTACTTAAATATCAGTTTTACAACCATATGGTGACTGATCACATTCATGTTTTCGAAACGTGTATTCAATGTGTTGTTTACTGAGAAATCGTCAACACGAAGCCTATACAGGTTAGTGATACGACACGTGACGTTAAGTACCCGATTACATCCAACTTCCGATAGTAAATTGCGTATCGATGTTGCCGTACAATGTGATTTTACGCTCCCGTGTGTTAATTTCTCCAATATTCTGTGTGATATTGAGATTACAGTCAGATTCAATTGGCTCTGCCTGCTGCTCTGTCAATAGTGGTTTTTTGATTTATGCATGTTATTTTAAGGCTTTTTGGAGTTACGAACCTATTTCATCATCATCATCAGCATCATCATCAGAATCTTTTTAAGCGTATGCAGGTTTCCTTATGATGCTTTCCTTAATTCATTGTTTAAGAGCAGTCAGTATTACGTATTTACACTATTTGGATAATAATAATGCAGTTGCTTCCTAATCGATTTGCCTTTAGCTCTGCAGGTCAAAAATTAATTTATAGTGCTGTTCTTTGTCTTTTCATTTTTGAGACAATGGTTGAGAATGATAGACTCAACCTAATGGTTAAACGATAGGTACCTACATCCGTTCTCACAGGTTCCGGTCGCCGTGTATCCGCTGCCGGGTACCCGGCAGTAAATTGTACTTATAGGTGTTTATGAAAGCTCACACTGGCGCAATTTACCCACCAGGCCTATTAGGTACCCGGCACCAGCTATACGGCAACCGGAACGTGTAATAAAAGGGCACTTATGATTACGTTCTTCTTCTTCTTATCGTGTGGGCAGAGCCCTGGTGTCAGAGTTTTTTCAGACCGCCTTACGGCCTCTGACGTGGTTTTTATGTAACGACTACTAGAGATAGTAGCCGGGACCTACGGCTTAACGTGCCATCCGAAGCACGGAATCACTTTACTTTTCAGACAATCAGGTGATTGAGCCTGCAATGTCCTAACCAACTGGGGAAAAACGCACAAAGTGACATATCACTAGGTGGGAATCGAACCCACGACCTCCGTATCGAGAGCCAATGCTCTTAACCATTAGACCACGGAGGCAGTTATGATTACGTTGATATTACTAAAGTAAACCCAGTTTCCACTGCAGACAGCCTTTGAGAATGTTGGTTTTCATCAATGTATTCCTGCTCAAATACCGCCAAACATACAATTTTATATTACCACCTCATTAATGCTCTTACTAGCGGACATACCACTTACAGATCGTCCAAGTAAACGAACATGTTTGACTCGACCATTCGCCGTCGTTTACTTTGATGCTGTATTGATCCTACAAGAGTCACGTATAATGCCTGTTACTTGGATGTGGTTTAATTCAATAGCATTAGCGATTAATACTTTTCTAGTTTTGTAGGGTTCTTCTTAAAATAGGTTCTGTTTGAAAGTAGGTAGGTATAAACAGGGTTCTTCTTAAAATGCTGACACTTTTTAAAGGGATCATCAGACCGTCAAACCGATCAACTTTCTCTATGGCTTATAGTGAAAATAGAATCAGCTTTTCCATACAAAACTGCAAAGCTACTCGAGCCAAATGTATGGGATACCTTTTTTTCGGGATTACTATGTTTGGTCCCATAGAGAAACTACAGTTTGATGGTCTGATCATCCCTTTAAAAAAGTGTCAGCATATTAAGAAGGACCCTGTATACACATACAGGGTGTGAGAGTAAACAGTTGCATTTCTTTAAAGAGTCATTGTACCCATGATACTGATCAACTTTCTCTTTTTATGTAGAACATTTTGTCTTTTCATTCAAACGTTCGATCGCTGATTGTATTAGTAGAAGTCACTTATTGTTTCCATCTGAATACAGGGTCATATATGTTTCGAAAAGCCATAAAATTCAAAGCATTGCTCTTCAATTTCATGTGTTTAATCACATTCTTTTTTTTCTTATTCTCTTCTATTTTTTCTTATTCTGGTAGTTTCCAAGAATTGGATCGTCATTTGTTTAACTTGTACCACATCATAGTGCGTAGACTTGCGAACGCATAGAGCTATCCCTTTTGTTGTACAAGATCAAAGAGAATCACTTGGGTACTTAACTAGGGAGACAAACAATTTATGGTCTCTTTTGTGCATTATTAAGCGATAATGGATAGTATATAACCATAGTTGGAAATAAGCATAGTAAACAATATAATACGCTATCACAAATTTATATTATCTTCATGAGACTATGATATCATTGGATTTCTGCGTATTTTTATCTAATCATGATTAATATTTTTATATTAGATTAAATAATAGATGCTCGTCAGTTTAATATCATTCTACACTCGTTGCCTCTTTCGCAATGTTAGTAAATAATACACAGTGATGTACCTATACATTTTTTTCTTTATTCTATCAGGTATATCATATTCCTTGTTTATTCCTTGACCATTACCTTATGAACATATTAATACATCTTTCTTTTAATATATGTAAACCTTATTCTTCATATCAATAACTGTAACTATGTAGGTAGATGATTGTCTCCTTCCTAGTCTTTTCTCTCATGTAAATTAATAAAAAATTATGAACAAAAGGAAAAATTTATGAAGCGTTGCAGAAAGCAATGTTTGTAGGATACTGGGTCCAACTTAATATGTTGATGGTTTTTTAATAAGATGTCAAGACTATCAATCTGAAAAACTTCTGTATGGGACCAACAGCTAAATCGCGAAAAACAATTAGCTTGCCCTTTTGAGTAGGATTGCAGTTTCGCAAGCTGCTTTTTTTCTTTTTTTTCGATGTCGGTTTAGAGAAAGTTGTAAAGTTTGATCATAGCCATCTTAAGAAACCATAAGCACATTAATAATTAATAATAATATAAATATGATCTGCGTGCGTAACAAATGTCTTCATCCACAAGTTAAATTTTGAATATTCTTCAAAGATTTGCTTATTATATTTCCTTGAACCATCACGCTCCATTCGTTTGTGCAACTGACGTATAAGGTCTTCCATTTAAGCAATCTTCCTCCGGGACCCTCTGCTGTCAGATGGACACTTGTTAGTGTCGATGCAGCTTCCTGTGTTTCTTTTGTCGATGATCACGCATTCTGCGATCCCCTTCGGGATTAATTAGGGTTGTCCGTCGTTGGTGGTCAATGTGCACAAGTTTCGATTGTGATGTTTTAGTAAAAGTAGAAAAATTTTGCTAGCATGACCTTCTTTTTCTTCAAATTGTTGGCTCTAGGTAATAACTTTCTATTAGATAATAGGTAGGTACTTATAGTTAAGTTTTTAATTTACTGTTTAATCCTTGTGAATTGTATGGTTTACATTAAAATTTTGTGGTTAAGCACATTATAGCATAAAAATGATATTTTTAATATAAAAACTTATTAAGAGGGCTATTACAAGCTCAGTGGCGCCCTCATCACAATAATAAATATTTCTCAATAAAGAAATCTTAAATTAAAAAAATTGCTCAACAGATTAACTACAAAAGCCTTCAAACTATTTTCATATAATACTTTTATAGGTTTTTTAAAGGTCTAAACATACAAATTTTGAAAAAAGAAAAAAAAACGGCCGCTTTTGTTTTAATTCGAAATTATCTAAAAGTGGAATGTTAAGAACCTATAAAAGTATTGTATAACAATGGCTTGAAGGCTTTTGTAGTTTGTCTGTTGAGCACTTTTTTAATTTAGGCTTTCTTTATTGAGAAATCTTTATTATTGTGACGAGGGCGCCACTGCGCTTGTAATAGCCCTCTTAAGTCATTTTTATTTACTTTTTTTAACAGGAGCGAGTGAAAGAGTAAGGCTGGAGTGAAAGAGTTAGGATGCCTTTGAAAAAAATATTTATGAAAATAAAATTTTTATTAACAAAATATTGGCCTGGTTTTGTTTAGTACATCGTTAACAAAGAAGTTTGTTTCCTAACACAAACAAGGTTATAATTTACTTTAAAAAATACCTGTTCATAAAAAATCTGGCACAACATTCTACCGACACGACAATGTGAATTTTATGAATAAGCTTTTAACTCAATACATGCTCACAGGTTTTTAATTAAAAATCTAAAAAAGGGAACACCGCAATCGAAGTCCGTAGCGAAACGCACGTTTTATTCCAAATCGTGTCAAGGCATTAAAATTTAATTACCAACCACCTGCTTAGGTACCTACTAAGTGAATTTCATTGTCTCTTTCCATCACGTAACAGGTGACAGAGAGCTAAGAGCCGCTTGGTCGATAAATTCATGGCAGTAGCTGAGGAAGCGGCAATGGAGCGAATATCCGGTCTCATTGTGAATTATATTGACCTTGACTGTCTTTAGTCATTACGGAAAGGGGTGAACAATTAGTTTGACGGTTTTTTTTATTGAATTTTTCTTATAATATAAGTAATTAAAATGATAAAAAAATGTTCCAATTTAAAGTAGGTAGGTAGAGGATTTACAACGAGAACATTCCCCGTGCCTCCAAAGTGCGCAGGGCGACACATCAAGCTATACAAAACCAACATAAGCTGGCCGCGCGACGTTATACGTTATTCAACCTACGCGCGGCCAGCTTATGTTGGTTTCGTATAGCTTGATGTAGCCGTGTGTACAAGGGTTTCCAAAGTGCTCACAAGTCTCACGCACGTGTGTGTATTTGTTGTTTGACTAGGCACATCATTATCAGTGTGATTGAGCCCCATGGTCATGTAGTAGGTAGATCACAAGAAATATTACGCAGACCTAATGACAGCTTTAGTTCCGATAGATCCTTTTGGCGCTGCAGTCACATTTTTCCTCATGAAACGTCATCATAGGACGCAATATTAAACTTACGGCTGCAGCAGCGCCATGTTTTTGAAGCCTTGTGTTTTCCTGGTATTTTCGCTTCAGTTGAGAATCCTGGAGAAGCCCTAATTCTTCTCCTTTGTATGACATAAAAATATCGTTGATTAGTTTGTTCCTTGGTTAACTATAACTACATGTTTACACATAGCTTGACGACATCAGTGCCACAGCGAAGCTATTGAAACTTTGTGAAATTTTTAGTGTCGCATCTGTAGGTTGCTACATATCAATATGTGATCTTAGGTAGAAATGACCAAGTAAAATGGAAGCGGTAACATAAAAATATTCTCATAAATGTATCCATTAGCCATCATCCTTTAATGTCGCAGAACTAAACCTTGAAAATCCCTGAAATACATTTTGTTGAGATTCAGCAGTTTCACAAACTGAACTAAGACTCAAGAAATTCTTTTTCAAGGACTCAATCTAGCAGAAAACGCGATGTGAAATGGCTTCCTTGCGTTCCTTCTTTGTATTGCCAAAATGAAACCTTTATCTTGGATGAAAGTGGATTAGATTCTATTACGATTTTTTAACGTTGTGAATATATTCAGGGTGAAATTGATATCATTGGCATCCTTTTAAACTAAGAGTCTACCCATCAAACTGAACAACTTTCACTATGGGAGCAACTAAAAATCTGCTGTTGCATACATTTGAGTCGCAAACTCGCGCGTCGACATTGCAGTTTAGTATGGAACAGCTGATTTTTTTTTGCTACGATCGGTTTGCTCCCATAGTAAAAGTTGTTCAGTTTGATGGGTAGACTCTTAGTTTAAAAGGATATCAATTTCACCCTGTACATATATTTTTTTTATTTATTGAGAAAACCAACAGCCATATTTAAACAGAGTACTTAAAATTAACTAAATATAACATAAGCCAATTATAGGAAGCCATAATCGAAGTAGCCATAGTCTCACCTCTGCAAAATGCAAATGTTTATAAAAGCCGTTTTTGATTCATTCAGTGATTTTAGTACAATTTACAAACAACATACTTTACTAAAGTTATCGCTAGGTCGATTTCTAAAACGCGCAGTAAGCACCAACAGTTTAACTTTACTAATACATTTTATAAAGCGAATCCTAAGTAACTTTAGTAACCGTATGTACAAACGGCAACTTAAATGACGCGTGGAAAGCAACGCAGAGCAATTTGGCAACGATTCCAATGTCAGTATAATGCAATAAGATTGTTATTATTTGGTCGGGAGTAATTCTGTTAAATTGACCTTTAAGATAATGCGTATTAACATTTATCTTCGCGTACATAACATGGGCAAACTTACCGTATACCCTTTCGTACGAAGATCGTAAAGATATTTAACAAATGATGATACGTTCTTAAACTTCCTGCATTACCATGAAAAGAGAAACATACATATTATAGTGTATACTAAAATGTGTTACATAGAGGGTGCTTCAGACCATCAAACTGAACAACTTTCACTATGAAATAGCGGAAAACAAATCTCCTGTTCCATACAAAATGTCAATGGTGACTCGGCCCAAATGTTTCCAACAGCAGATTTAGGTGTTGGCCATCTAGTGAAATTTATTCAGTTTGATGGTCTTAAACACCCCATTAAGTACGTAAAGTATTTTAGTTTACACCCTGTATTTGTTAACTGTTTAGGTATTGATTTTAGTCAGACTATTTTTAACTTTTGACAATATCGGGAAAACCCTTTTTAGGGTTCCGTACCCAAAGGGTAGAAACGGGACCCTATTACTAAGCCTACGTTGTCCGTCCGTCCGTCCGTCCGACCGTCCGTCCGTCCGTCCGTCTATCCGTCCGTCCGTCTGTCCTACCTATTTAGGGCTGTAACTTTTGAACCGTAATAGCTAGCTAGATAGTTGAAATTTTCTCAGATTATGCGTCATTGCGGCGGATTTGTTAACAAATAATAAATATGTCAAAAAGTTAAAAATTAAGGGGGGTTCTCAACAAGAAACTAGTTTTTATCAACGTTTTTTTTCTTCACGCTCTATCGTAAAAACGATAATACATACAAGCGTCAAACTTAATGTGATTATAGAGCATATCTACAGAATAACAACAAATACTTAAAACCGGCCAAGTGTGAGTCGGTCTCGCGCTAAAAGTCCCGGACAAAAAAAGTTTTTTTTTCTAAGTTTATAATGTTGTGTTTTGTAATGGTGTGGTACGGAACCCTCGTTGCGCGAGTAGCCCGACTCGCACTTGACCGCTTTTATTGATAGTACACAATACTTGGTAATTCTGTGTAAAGTGGGTAAATTGAATGATAAAAAGAACTTACTTTTATTCTTAATTGTTTTGTTTCTAATATTAGAAATCAGCCTACCTAAAATGTGGCTCTTGATAGGTAACAGCAATTTGTCAATGAATTTGAAGATTCGTAATGTTAGATAGGTATAAATAAAGTAAAATCGCTGATGGCATCACCCGATAGTTACCTACTCGTATTCACATCAATTAGTAAAGTTCAATATCACAAACAATATCAATAACAATATTTAAAATAAACACGGTTTTTTTAATGAAAATAATTCAAAATTCAATTTTAGTACTTTCTGGAACGTATATTTATGATACTGATTTATTCCGAATAGTAATATTGTTTGTTAGGTTTTTCTAGTTTTCTTTTTATCGGTCACTCAAAAGCTCATTATAAGTCTCACCTCATCCCTATTTTAACTGTTTCTAATGAGAGTTTTGAAATGTTACTATCTTCTAATAAGTTGACAAAAATGATAGTAGCTCGAATACTGGCTTTATAAATGTTTGTAGAAACATGATTACTCAAAATATATAATGTGCTTAAAGAAATCTTTATTCTCAAAAAGAAATAACATTTCACTTAGATTGAGAAGTAAACTTAAATAACATGTATAGGTAGGTAGCTTGCAAAACATTTGGAGCATGTACTATTATTATATTAAACACAATAATATTATGTAATTTTTGTAATAAATTATATGTAAGTGTATTTAGTAATACGCTTTTTTTTATGTAGGTGGGTTGTATGTTGTATGTATGTACTTTATATGATGAAAATTCCACAGTAAACTCACACATATCCCGCTGATTTCGACTTTCTCAGTTACATCGATTGTCTCACCTCTGCAAAATGCAAATGTTATGTTGTACAAAGATATTTAGTACTAACTTGAAAATACATTATGTAGAGGCTTGCAAACTGAACTTCACAGATTTGGCAAAGCATTCGCTGAGTTGGTATTGTAGACACTTTGAAACAAAATCGGCTGAATATCGAAAGCTGCCAAGAATACCTACAGTTGTACGTAATAATTTACTACGATGTCTACGATCATTGTTAAATATTAAGGAATATCACTTATGTTTATGCGGCTTTGGTTTAACATAACACTTTAGTTAACTATTACCTATGTAGAGAAACATCACAAAAAATTTAACTTTTAAAAATAGGTAGGTATTAACCAACAGTTATACAATATTAAATTAGAGCCCCTCAACTTGACTAAAACATAGTGTTTCAACTACGATTATCACTATCTTTTAATTTACATGACCATAATGGACTGAACGAATACTTTATACGTAATAATAAAACTAAAAATGCCTATTCAAAGATATGAAAATACAGAACAATGACACTAATATCGGATATTAGCTATCCATTCATTCATAGAATACAAAACAATTTCACCTATCTTGTCACTGTCTAGATTATTGCTAGTGATAACTATACCCACTATAATTATTGGTCGTACAATGCAAACTGTAATTTGTGAAGCACTAGAACTGTAGGTAATGCTATAGGCTATATTTAGGACCTAGATTGGTGGCTAAAGCGTTGGAATATTTTGTCATTCAAAGTTAGGGAAACAGATTAAAATTTTCTATTAATTATATGGAGATTCTAATATGTAGTCATAAAAAAGTAATCGTGTCATAGTATGTAATAGGTACGGCTCGGGTCATCGTATCGAGATAAAATATATACCACTTTTTAAGTCTAATCGTAAGCTTATAAACACGACAGTTTTATCAAAATCAGTCCAGTAGTTTTTAGTGATGCTCGAACAAACAAACAAACAAACAGACACAAAAAGCCATAGATTTATTTGTTAGAGACACTTAAAACACCATAATAATTATATAGTAACCCTTTTTTCCTGTAAATGTACAGACTTCTACTGTGACTTTCTCTGATCGTCTTCTGTGACTGTTTTGTTTATAAGTTTTATAACAGTGTAGTTATGACATAATAGCCCGCCCTAAACTATGGAACCAGGGCAGGAAGATGCTTAATGTTCAATGATGCGTTATTGAATGAAAGTACACTGAGCTTTTATTACAAATGATCTGGAAATTGTAGTCTAATCTGAATTAATATACCCATATTGTATTTTTTTTGATAAAAATTACAATATGGGTATCAAATGAAAGCTTGTGAACAGACAATTCCAAAAAATATATATTGTGACTTTGTTCGAGCAAATATAATTTGAATGTTATTAGGTAGGTATTGCAGGCCGACAAACCAAGGATGGTACCTAGGTATGTTTTATAATTCTTCTTTGTCCCCGTTTGCGATACCTACCTAATAACATTCAAATTATATTTGCTCGAACAAAGTTGTTGTGTGAATATAAAAGCATGTTTTTCTCTTTTCAGTTATTTGGTCACGCTAGTTCTTGAACTAAATATAGTCCTCATGCTCCTCTATTGGTTCTCTTTTCTGTACCTTTGTACATACGTAATTGATAAGTTACACTGCAATTGCATTATCCTAAATGCATTTATCTAAAAATACTAATAGCCTTTTATTTAAACTTAATGCGTTCAAGATAAAACCGGCCCTAACGGTTCAAACGGCATACTTAATTGTTGTACCACTTGAAATAACTGCAATAATTCATAATTTTCAAGTACCAGTCAAAACAAACCATGGGCGAACATCAAACGTGGAGCTCATAAATATTTTAATTGCACGATTCTTGAGCTTAACCTACATACAAGAATACTATGTAGTGTAGTGTCTGTGCGAACGCGTAGTGGGGGCAGTTGCCTGCCAGCCTTTGTCGGGTGCGGACGTGCGCGCTCCGCATATACTACCTGCCTAGTGAGCAACAGTAAATGTGTACTTATTTAGCAAACCCTACATGTGGCGACGACGGGATCTTATTTTACGTAAGTGCACACTGTATTTTATCTGGTTTTGAAATAAAAACAAAATACAACGTCGGAATTTTGAAATTAAAGCGACGTTGTAAAGTATTATTTCACGCAGCAGAGTAGCGTGTGTTCACGACTATGTTCCCCGAGGGGGTGGTCAGTGATATTCCGAAAACTACGAACAAAGCTAATATCTATTATCTAAAATAACGTTCTATTTTGATTTAAAAGGACAATAACGATAATTCATTATAATTTTATCCACGAGGGCTATCATGGTACTTTCATTTATTTACTATGCCTATTTCATTAGTTTTCATGTCAAAAAACATTGGATTCTTAGTTTGTGCGGTGGTTGACAATCTATAACAGTGATTATTTTTCTTTTCATGAACTATGACCATCAAACGCTGGAGGAAAAAGAGGAAAGGGGACACATCAGGATGATAGACGCTATGCTGGGGTCGAGCTCATAAGAATATACTACAAATCGAGCACCTGTTCGAACGATTGCTGCGACTAGACTCCAATCCTAAAGGTCATGTACAATACATTACCATACATGTTTTTATAATAGACTTACGCTCAAGCCATAATCCTACGGAGTAGGCAGACTACGACAATGACTATCTCATAATATGAAGTTATTCAGCTAGATTGAGGAGTATGTATATCTATGCAAGCCGCTTGATTAGGACCTCGACTTAACAGTCGACGCCGTCTGAGGATCTTACAAAATCCTTTCTTACGAAATCCCAGAATACATAAAATCGTAAGAGTGTCGTAATCGTGACTCTGTCTATGTTACCTACCTACACATAACTCGACGGAGTAGCGATAGGTGCCCTATGGCACTCGCGTACCGTTAAAGGTTAAGCTGAAGGTCAGATACGGTCGGTCGGTCCGTCTGTCAGTCGGTCGATCGGTCGGTCAGTCGGTCGGTCAGTCGGTCAGTCGGTCGGTCGGTCAGTCGGTCGGTCAGTCGGTCGGTCGGTCGGTCGGTCGGTCGGTCGGTTGGTCGGTCGGTTACAGTTGCCGTTAAGGTTAAGGTTAAACAGACAGGTACATATTTACGAAGACTACTAATTGTCTGGTTACAATGATTAATACTATAAATTGTAGAAAACAGGCGTATAATAACATCTTGAATATTATAGTGTTATTTATTATAAATATTATGTAACGCTGCGTACGTATAGATACGAGTGAGTAAATCGGTGCAAAACAGTAGCCAATACTCATAAAATTTTACACAAATACCTACCGGATTACATAAGGTTTCTGCATAGGTATGTCAGTGTAAAACTATTTTGATATTCAATCACAATCAATATTGTTTGTACCTAGTTATCCCTAAGGACTTGTGATAAGGGAGTGACTTGCAAAGTTGCAACTATTTAACAAGGGGGTAAAAAGGGATTTCTTGCAAATTTCCGTTACATCTATACCGTACGTCTAACTTAGCGATTCAAGATGAATTCAATTCTAAATACACTGAATATGCTATATCGTTTGCACCGATCGTTACTGACTTGACTACGTATCAGTATAATACACTTTATACATACCTACCGAATATTAGGTTCCAAGCGCGAGTCACGCTAACTAAAAGGCGATAAGTATAAAGTGCGAAGTAGGTAAAACTACAGTAGTTAAAGGACCATGCAGTGATTAAACTGTTAGTAAAAACTAAAAGGTCAAGCAGATGCATCATACATGCGGGGATATGCAGGGCCATGCAAAGTCATGCAAAAATATGCAACTGCAATAGTAAAAGGACTATTCAATAACTAAGTTGTTAGTAAAAACGGGAAAGTCATGCAGTTACATACAATGCCATGCAAGGCCATGCAGAGCCATGCAAATATATGCAACTACAATAGTTAAAGGACTATTCAGTAACTAAGTTGTTAGTAAAAACAAAAAGGTCATGCAGTTACATACAAGGCCATGCAAGGCCATGCAAACCCATGCAAATGCAATGGTGACAGGATCATGCAGTTATTAAACTGTTAGCAAAAGCTAAAGGGTCATGCAATTATAAAATGATATTGGTTAGAGAACCATGCAACTATCAGGTAATTAGCGAAAGCTAAAGTATCATGCAACTATTAAATGATAATAATTATGTGTTATAGAACCATGAAACTATCAAGTTGTTAGCGAAAGCTAAAGGGTCATGCAAATATACAATGATATGGGTTACAGAACCATGCAACTATCAAGTTGTTAGCGAAAGCTAAATATCATGCAACTATAAAATGATATGGGTTAAAAAACCATGCAACTATCAAGTTGTTAGCGAAAGCTAAAGTATCATGCAACTATAAAATGATATCATCATCTTATCATCATCGTGTTATAAAACCATGCAACTATCAAGTTGTTAGCAAAAGCTAAAGTATCATGCAACTATAAAATGATATGGGTTACAGAACCAAGCAACTATCAAGTTGTTATCTGAAGCTAAAGTGTCATACAACTATAAAATCATATGGGTTATAACCTATAGAATCATGCAACTATCAAGTTGTTAGCAAAAGCTAAAGGGTCATGAAAATAAAATAGTTACTGCACTCATATTATATAATTGTACATGAACTATAACAGCAGTTAAATTAAAAGTCCTTAATTGCAGTGGCTGGCGGCTACGCTGAATATTTTAAGTGCCTAAGTGTATGTGCTTATCACAGACTTACTCTCTTGTCCTTACTTCCTTAATATTATAAATCGTAAATTGATACGATCCTGAAGCAGTAACTCTGACCAGTAGTTATCTGAATGAAATGAATTAAAAAAAGAATGGAAAGGATAGGAAAGGAATGAGATGAGATGAGAGGAGATCAAATAGAATCAAATAAATTCGAGTGAAATTAAATGAAATCAAATCAATTCGAGTTAAATCAAATAAAATGTTAAAATCTTTTCATTGAAAGAATAATGGTCAATTTATAGTCCAAAAGTAATTTTGGGTCGTCATATTGCGTGCATAATATATTAATGTGACATTAAAACATTATTCGAGCATCCGGTGCACATCCGAGATATTGACGAAGCCTGAGGGGATTGCTTAGTCTCCTTTTACGACATTAATATTATGTTTGGTGCTATTCTAAGCCGGACATTATACGACCATTCATACCTACTTAAAAGTGTCATCATGATACACGAAATGCAAAGGACCAAATAAAAATAAAAAAACTATGTTTATAGTATCGAAACTAATACAGGCCATGAAAATTAGTCATAACTGGACAATTAACAAGCAGAGACTTTCGGGTTCAAATAATCCTAAATGAGCCATAGGCAAAAAACTCAATGTAAAACTAAAACTATGGGCTATTAAATGTCTAGAATAAATATATATTGGACATAAATATAAAATAAATAAATAAGAAATGATAAAGATATATGGAATTTTGGCAAATACTAGAGCTATATTTTATGCTGTCAAATGGAACATATGTACCAATTTAAGTAACGTGACCCAATAGTCACAGTCTTTATGTACTAAAATGCAATGATAAACAGCGAAAACATAGACTAAACACTTAATTCTAAATTTGCAACGAAACTGAACACACAAGACATACAATTATATGCAATAGTCCTGTACCTATACTAGGTTTCTTTTGAACACCTTTTGTTTATTATTCCATAAAGTTCATTGCAGAAACTGGAAACATGAGGCAAGCATTATAGCTATCTAGCCAATAATAATATACTACTCGAAATCTGTCCACAGGTACAAGGAGCGTATCACACTGAAATTGATTTTGACGCTAAGTGCCATGGACAACGATATTTTACGAAGACATAATCAAAGTTTGTTTGAGTAACAAATTATTTTCGAATGGCCACTCTTTTCAATTTAAGAGCACCACCAATATTGTCCAAAAGAAAATGTTTATATTTTAGCCAGAGAATAAATCAAGGTATAAGTGATACTTAATAAAAATGTTTTGTGATCAAATCCAATTACCTATTGAAGTAAAAATTGAATAAGGCATATGCCTAATTAGAAATTAGGAGTAGTCTTGCTAATAATTTTGTAGTTCAACAGTACACCTTTTCTAGTAACAATGTGCAATCTCACGTTGGTTTAATAAAACCAGCTTAGATAAAATTTATATTTTTAAATTGTTCTACGTACGGTTAAACTTAGTTGGATTTTATATAAGTACCTAACAAAAGTAAACTTAAATCCAAACTTAACAAACGTGACAAAAGTATATAAACTGTACTATCCTACCACAAAGTTTTAAAATTACTTGGAATGGAAGTTGATCGCGATTTGTCAATCTTATCTTGCTGTTTGCTTAACCAACCCTCACTCCTGAAATAACGATCACAGTTCACAGGTCAAGAGGAAAAATAAATTAAGGTTTATTAATTTAATGTAATTAGGTAACAAAATTAATATTGTGTCATATAAAGTGGGACTAGACTTTAAATTTTACGCAATAAAACTAAATGTCGTAATAATACAAATTGTAGTTAAAATCTTGAAATATTATAAAAAGGAAAGGGATAGTCTAGACTCTAGAGTAGTAAGCTAAAGTTGAATGTAAATGCCTACTGGGCTCAGTATTGGCACAGAGTACTATGGGTACTGGAAAGCTTTTATTAACTATTAATGAAATGAAATTAAGCAGTAAGAAACGTAACCTTTAATAATCAAAGATTATCAATCATAACACATTATATTGTTATGTTATAGCGATGTGCATAGTGGAGTTTCTTGCGCCGTTTCTTCTCCCAAGCGAAGCACCTTCCGAAGCGGTGGTAGATTCATATAGAAATATATAAAATATTAAGAAAATATAAAATAAATGCAAGCTGTAGTACTACTGACTTTATAATAATAATTATATTCATATGTACCTGTATTGCTTATAGTTTTGATATTAAGTGTACTGTTACAAAATACATCTTAAATTAAATTAAAATAAAGAAGGGATGTAGTGTCTGTGCGAACGCGTAGTGGGGGCAGTTGCCTGCCAGCCTTTGTCGGGTGCGGACGTGCGCGCTCCGCATATACTACCTGCCTAGTGAGCAACAGTAAATGTGTACTTATTTAGCAAACCCTACATGTAGCTAGTAGTTTTATTCCCTTATCTTAGAAGTTATTTAAGGAGAAATCCTTTCCTTCCTTACATATTAGAAAAGGTTAATTTCAAAGTGGGCAAAATGCAAAAATGGATGTAGAGATGATTCCAGAGTATGGTTCAAGCTTATGGTGCTTTTCTACCAAAGCTGTGCGAGGAAGCTAAGCTGTGAGCGAGAAAAGATCCAACAATAGAATTGCTTCAACTTATTAGCCTCGCACGGCGCAGGAAAACCCTCCTTTCTAGTGGGAAAGGGCTTAGGCTGCCTGTCCACTGATGCGAGCTGGCTGGGTGAGCTGTGTAGCTGTGTAAATATTAACCAATCAGGAGCCCGGCCGATCTCGCAGCAGCGGATCGGACAGGCAGCCTAAGGGAGCGTTTAAACAGAAGTGACGTGGTGCGGCAATATAAACCTTATATTACGTAGCATAGAGTCGTTTGGAGAATTACGCCCGCACCTCCAGACGACGTCGCCTGGTGGCGGGGGCGCGATTTATTTTTACGTCAAAAAACGACGCTATGCTACGTAATATAAGGTTTATATTGGTGTTACTTTGACTACCCGCCACACCGCCACGCGTCTCTTCTGTATAAACCCTACCTAACAGAGCGAGGTTTTTTAGAATATTTCAAAGTCAAAATAATTTGTTCAATATAGGACCTTACAGCCCACTTATTGTGTCAAATCTTTTTCGAAGCTGACTTATATCAGCATCCTCGCATAGCTTTGGTGGAAAGAGTCATATGGGTAGTTTTACAGCTCTTGTGGGAACTAAAATTGGCCATAGAATTTCTTTCCGTGAGAGAGACTGAGCAATAATGTTTCTTATGTAGTATTTTTGTTAGCGAAAGGATAGCTACCTATCATAACTTGACACGTTATTTCATCCTGAAATAAATTTACTACAGGTGCGCCTTGCCACAACTGCATGCTTAAAAAGAAAGTTGGTATTTCTAGCAAAGCATCTGACTACCCATGGGATTATGTACCTATACCTATGAACAATGACGAGCTTCGCACACTCTTAAAAAGAACTTACGTATATAATTGTAGGCTTTCTATCAAATTATTTGTTGCGGAAAAACTTATTTTTTTAAATACTGCACATTTCATTGCACATTAAATATCTATTTAATATTTTCATAGACGTAAATTGGTCGGCTGACATCCGTAATTCATATTTAAACTGTAATTAATATTAAAATTTCCATTCGCACAATTGCATTATGGCCGTTAATTTACAATGCGATTTAGGAACTAAGTACATAATTCAAACACAAACTCAATTCTGAAATCGATAACATTTAAATTTTACTACCAACTATATGCCCGTGACATTTATGGCCGTGAGTTTACTATTTTGATTAGTTCACAGGCTCGAAATATTAATATGACTTATTAGTTTTACCGATGTCATTAAGTTTTATAGGGTTTCGTCTATACGCCCGGTAACCACATTGCGGTAAAGAAAGGTCATGGCCACCGTAACGTGCGTGCTTCGTAAATACAGAAAGCGGTACGCATAAATAGCTCAACCGTGCGTAAATCTTCAAGTGGTCGTAAAGCACAACCGCATTGTGAACGTCAAAGTATTGATTGCATTATGTCGTTCGTAATGTGACCACAGCGCCGCCGCTGAATCCCATTTCAATTATTCAGATGCCATGGACTCGGAATGAGTTTTAAATACGAGTTTAAATTTTTAATCCGCATTCAAAAATAGCCGAAAACAGAACGCCGAAAACGTCAACGGAAATTTACCCACAGAAATAAGTAACGTTTGACATTTCTGTCCCAGCAGTTAAAACAGTAATTACGAAAGAACCCGTCTAACGTTTCCCCGGGGTGTTCTACTAAAACGTAATTTACGCCGGCCGAAATCCGAGGGGTATCTACAAAAAAACGAGTCGTATCTACATGTCTCTTGCATCCGACGACGCGACTCATTTCTGAGAAGACAAATTACGGAATCCGTGGCAGTCGAGCGCGGAAAAAAATGCAGCAATTAACTACCAAGTCGACGCCACGAGAATAACCCACACTATTTCGGTAAACGATCATTTCGCTCGTTATTTTCGGTTGTTTACAATTTTTTGTCCACAAATACTTTTAGACAAAAGTCATCACGATCTTACAAATTATAATTAGATTTATTAACAAGAACATCAAAGGAGACAGTTTGTATTACAAACTGCTCGCATTCTAAACTACTCCATTCGTATCATTCTTGGTTCCTTATTAAACTTCAAGAAGTGAACATTCATTTCAGAGCAATAACAAATGGTCTCGGTCAATATTAATGAGGTAGCTACTCTCAGCTTGAGGCGCGCGTTTGTTTAAACCTCTCGGAATTTATTGCACTGGAACCGGTCGAAAAGTAAACCGTAAAAACGAGAGGCAGTTTGCGCATGCAATGCCAATAAAATAATAAAGTAATAAAAATAATATTGGACTCTGCAGGGCGCATGTTTCAAGCGTGGAAAGCTTTAAATCGCCGTTTCCATTTCATCCATTATCCGCGTTAATAATTGCCAGTATTTTATAATGGATGGAGAAATATTACGAATTATAATTTAACCGGCCCGGTTAGTGATCAATGTCAGCTGCGACCGTAATGCCGCTTAGATAACTGTTGTCAATTAATTATGAAGGCAAAATGCAGTGTAACATAATCAGTTATTTATCACCGATGTGACAGAGAGAGTCGTTTGTCACCGGTTTCGCCCACGGTGCCGCATCTCAGACATTCGTCACATCATTACCCATATTCATCTGCATTTTAAACCTTATACAAACACGAATAGAGGAGTTAATTCCACACGTAGTACCCATTAGTAAATGTGATGACAGTCTGATATCGCTGGCTTATCTGATTTCATCTTCTGGAAAGGCTTATTTTTGAATCAAGCTAAATCGGACTTTTAAATCTAACTGCGACTAGCTGTTCGAATAAATGGAACACAATATTATGAGACCCAATTCATGTTCAGTACATTTTCAAACTGAAGAAAAGTCTAAATAAAACACTTCGTAAAAGGAAAGTATCATTAAACCCATCAAACTGAACAACTTTTACTGTGGGACCAAACCTAGAGAACAAACCGATCGGAGCAAAAAAATATCAGCTGTTCCATACTAAACTGCAATGCCTACTCGACTCAAATGTATGCAACTGCTGATTATTTGCTCCTTTCCGTTTGCTCCCATAATAGTAAAAAATTTCAGTTTGATGGGTAGAGTATGCGGTTTAAAGGTTAATGATACTTTTCCTTAAACCCTGTATGGAATATAAGTACCTACCTAAGTACCTACTATGCATTTTTCTTTTAGGACTTAATGAACACATTATTTACAATGCAAACAAGTACAAAGCTCCCGGTGTGCTTACATTCGGTTAAATCAAAAAGCCGGCGGCATCAATGCGTCTGTCTTCATGTGCGACGAACAGAATGCAATCCATGCAGCGCCGCGTGCACCGTCGGCTCCCACAGTCGGACCGCAGCCGACCAAAGAGAAGAATTCGAACAACGGCTTTTGAACGACTCTCCACCATTCAAATTAGCTTAATGCATTTGTACAAAGCTTCGCGATAAGCGAGGGAAGCTTGTTCCTCTCGCCGCGTCGCGTCGTCTAAACTTTACCCCGAAACATTTCAATCTTAAATCTAACTAGATTTATAGGTATGTATATGCTACCATACGTCAATCTCTGTGTTTAGTTTCCATTATGGGTAATGTCTGAATAAATAAAAACCGGTCAAGTGCGAGTTGGGCTACTCGCGCACCGAGGGTTCCGTACAACACCACCACACAACATAATTATTATAACTTACAAAAAAGTTTTTTTTTCTCCAGGACCTTTAGCACGAGACCAACTCACACTTTGCCAATTTGCATTATTTGTTGTTATACTGTAGAGTTTGCTCTATAATCACACCAAATTTGACGCTTATATACGTATCACCGTTTTAACGATAGAGCGAGAAGAAAAAACGTTGATAAAAACGAGTTTCTTGTATGAGGACCCCCTTAATTTTTTTTACTTTTTGGCATTTGTATAGAGATACAGCCTTAAATAGGTAGGACAGACTGACTGACAGACGGAAGGCGGGACAACGTAGGCTTAGTAATATATAGGGTCCCGTTTTCACCCGTTGGCTACGGAACCCTAAAAAAAAGAGTTGTTACGAGTTCCGGCGCAGACAGTCATCTCGGCTGTGTGACAAATCTGAAAATAGACAACAGATGTAGGTATCGTTTGCAACCATTCGTCGTCGCACAACACGCGCGCTCGACCGTTGACAGATTGGACGTTTTAAATTTAGAACAGACATCTTTTATTTGGATTTTGGGATGAAATATTGTCTGTCGATTTCGGTCCCACATTTTAATCTCGATGACTGTACAAATTGAAACAGATTCGAATATTTAGTCTCGACTTTCCAATGTCTTCTTCTTATTGTGTGGGCAGAGCCCTGGTGTCAGAATTTTTTCAGACTGCATTACGGCCTCTGACGTGGTTTTTATGTAACGACTACTACCACCAGAGATAGTAGCCGGGACCAACGGCTTAACGTGCCATCCGAAACACGGAATCATCTTTCTTTTCAGACAATCAGGTGATTCAGCCAGCAATGTCCTAACCACCTGGGGAAAAACGCACAAAGTGACATATCACTAGGTGTCTCCCGTTGGAATCGAACCCACGACCACCGTGTCGAGAACCAATGCTCTTAACCATCAGACAACGGAGGCAGTTACAATGTAAAGAGTGGCTTTGAAAGCGCCCGTTATCGATGGAAAGATGTATTTTACTAGTGACAGAGCAACGCTGTCTGAGGTGAAATACACCAATCCTAATATTTACGAGCATGTTCTGGTGGGTTCGGTTGAATGTGTAGCACGCGTCGGTTGTCTGTCGCTGCCCACGTACGATATTCAAATGCTTTTGTTTATGCACTTCGTGGTTTATGGGTAACAGAATACACCCGCAGCTTCGAAGCGCTCGAGGAACATCGAGTAAATTCATAGAATATTTGAACAGTTCAGAAATGGCTTGTTCGTTGTACAGTCGTTTATTGTTAATAGTTCGTATCAAATGTTTGTTCACACAATGTAGCAGCGATCTCATGAATTTTGTTTCTTACATTGTACATGTTTCTTACGTTTTGGACTATAGCATCGTCTATCATAGTCTAAAGTTCTGAAGTCTATGACTCATAATCCTATGTTATTTCACAACCGTTTTATATGTAGACGATGTTATCACGCGGTGTTTCACCCACGCTGATATTTAAATGCACTATGTGGTTTATTGCTACGAGCTCCATGGGTTTGAAGCCATGATTCGTCATTGTCACTTTATTGGCTTCACAGATTATACAGATTGTGTTTGTTTAACTTTTGTTTGATGCACTTCATTTTTTTCAAACTATAGTACAATTGTATTACAATTCGGGCAAGGTCGAGCAGGGACCTATTTGCTGCTGTAGCATACAATAAATTACATGTTGTTCTATTGATGTTTCGCTGTATTTTTGCTTTGTAAACTTGTTGTGAACTGTAATATTATGTGTGTGTTACTTAAGCAAATAAATTGTTTATCAATGTCCATCTAAAATATTAAAATCCATAATAGATCCATTGTGTGTTCGGGAGTTCATTTCTCTTGTGGATTGTTTCTCATTGAATATAGTGTTCGATGTATGAGAAACCGATATGGTTATATGTATTAATATCATCGTGAGAACTCTACAGATACGCATCATAATATGACATCAAAACTCAATATCCGTTCGATACATTTGTTATAGATTTCACATTTCCTCTCCAAGTAAAGTGCTCTGCTATGCGATTTACCCGGATAATATTTTGAAATATAGCTCTTAAGTCGACTTTCCAATATTTGTTGCGGCATTAAAGTTTATGACTATACCCGGTAGTCTTGTATTTCATTGGGTATTGTTTAGGTAGGTAATCCTTGGCTAATGGCTTTTCGTACTCGTAACTATGAATAAAGCTTCAGCCATTCTGAAACAGTCGTTAAACGTAAAATGTGAGAGTGCAGACAAAAGTCAATGTTCCCTACTTTTAATTAAAGATCTTTGATGAAAAGTTTAATGGATTATTCACAAGGCATGTAATTCCTAACGGGCTCACCCCCTTCACACTGGACAGAGGTTCGGTACTACTAGTGAAAACTGGATGTTCTGAAGTTTCAGAATATCTCTGACTACCCCCTCGAGGAATAAGTGGTGAGCACATGCTTATGCTATGTATGTAATTAAAATCAATTTCTTCTCAAACTACTCATATCGTGATTTGAATTATAGTATTATTTAAAAGCTATAAATATTTATATTATATTTAGCTTGAACCTAGTTCTTTTCTAGAAATCCATTCTAGCTTTGTCTACTATTTTCACATGGCTGTGGCAAAATATAAAATACTAGCTGCCCGTCCCGGCTTCGCACGGGTGGACGTCTAATCTTTTCTAGCAATAAATATAGCCTATGTTACTCAGGGTGAATGCAGCTTTCTAATGGTGAAAGAATTTTTTAAATCGGCCCAGTACTTTTTGAGCCTATTCATTACAAACATACAAACATACAAAAATAGGTACAAATCTTTCCTCTTTATAATATTAGTGTAGACTAGAGTTTACCCTCGACTTCCATAAATTATACTCGTAATACCAGATTTTAAGCCAGTTTCGTCAAAATAGGTTCAGTGGTTTTTGCGTGATGCTCGAACAAACAAACAAACATACAGACAAGGATTCTAAAAAAAAGGTTTATTTGGAGTCAAAGACACCTAAAAACCATATCGTGATGTTTTTCTTGTAGGTAGGTACAGACACAATTCTGTTACAGTTTTATAATATTTTAAGTTTTAGAATCCTCAAATGAAAAAAACATAACCCTCCTTCTGGCGCAGTCGGGTAAAAAGAGAACAGCTTGCTATACAGGGTCCTTCTTAATATGCTGACACTTTTTATGGGGATAATCAGGCCAACTGAACAACTTTATCTATGGAACCATCATCGAAATATACACATACATTTGGCTCGGGTTGGTTTGCAGTTTTGTGTGGAAGAGCTGTTTTTTTTTCGCGATTACTATGTTGGTGCCCTAAAGAAAGTTGTTCGGTTTGTTTTACTGTGTTAGACGGTCTGATCATCACTTTTAAAAGTGTTAGGACCTTATATTATTAGGATTCTATGTAAACTTCGTTAAATTATATAGTTCTACTAGCTTTAGTTCTAATGCTAATAGAACTATTTAGTACTATCTAACCTTATTCATTCTCGTGTAATCCTGGTTATTTTAGTACCTATATTTAAACTTCAAGTCTCAAGGAATCCTATAATTTGACTGGAGCTACCTTTCAATTTGACGTCGGTCGTGATCGTGTCTTTGCGTCCGCGCATAATGAAGAAGCGCCGCTCGTAGAGAGATAGATGGATATAAATTCAGTAAATACAGTGCACTGAACTGTCTGTGAATGAGGAAGCAATGCTGTATTTTGTATGCAGATTTAAATGAGAATAAAATAACTTTATGCTACCAATGTCAATCAATTAAAACAACGTTTTTTGGCTGTATTTGATATAGGTTCCTGGTATTTTATTACAATACTAGCGGCCCGTCCCGGCTTCGCACGGGTGGACATCTAATCTTTTCTAGCAATAAATATAGCCTATGTTACTCAGGGTGAATGCAGCTTTCTAATGGTGAAAGAATTTTTTAAATCGGCCCAGTACTTTTTGAGCATATTCATTAGAAACATACAAACATACAAAAATAGGTACAAATCTTTGCTCTTTATAATATTAGTGTAGATGTAGATATTATAGGTGATAAAATAAGAGATAATTAAAGCAAATAGATACCTATACAAAATATACCTATAATATTAACACAGTCATATTGTAGGGGGTGATTCAGAACATCGAACTGAACAACTTTCAATATACTAATCCAACATCGAAATAGCGAAAATTTCCAGTTCCATAGAACTCTTCTCAATCCTCTCTCTCTCTCTACAGGGTGAAATTGATATCATTAGCATCCTTTTAAACTAAGAGTCTACACGTCAAACTGAACAACTTTTACTATGGGAGCAAACCGATCGGTGCAACTAATAAATCAGCTGTTCCATACTAAACTGCAATGCCTACTCGACTCAAATGTATGCATCAGCTGATTTTTTAGTTGCTCCGATCGGTTTGCTCCCATAGTAAAAGTTGTTCAGTTTGATGAGTAGACACTTAGTTTAAAAGGATGCCAATGATATTAATTTCACCCTGTATATTATTTTGTATGATGAATATGAATATTATTTTGTACCCGAGTCATGGATGTATGTATCTATACAACGTGTTAATAAATTAGCGCAAAACCTCATACACCCCAACTGATTTATAACAAAATGATTAGATTGCTACAATAATTTAATTATTTTTATAGTTAAAATTTAAAGTTATTCGCATTTTAAGTTTTGAGGCAAAAATGATTTGTTATCATTTCAGCACTGAAAGAAAGCGCTAACGTACTCATGGATACATTTTTATAATCTTGTTTTGGTAGTAAGTAAGGTGAGTGTGCCCGTGCGGTGGGTTGTCATTTTTCAGTAAATTTTAAATTTTTCATAAAAATTATTTAATATTTTGAAAAAAAATTACCTATGTTGAAACCATGATATTTCAATCCTGCTCTCGATTCTAAACAAACTACTTTCTAGTTTTGCGTTAATTCATTAACACGTTGTATATGTATTCTATATCGTTGTCTAGTCATCATAATACAAGTCCAGGCTAGATTCTGGTACTTTAAATGTGACTAGATAATTTGTGTGACAATGTCCAAGATATTTATTTATTTATTAAATCCAAATGTATGAATCAGCAGTTTTTTTCGCTATTCGATCTTGGTCTCATAGTGATGTTGTTCACTTTGCCTATTTGAATATGTAATGCATACAACCAACCCCCTTTACACCCTGTAAAAGCAGTTTTCTGCCGTATAAGATAAGAGTTTCCGTGTGGTTCCAGCTGAGAATGAACCATCCCATGTTGGTTCAAATTCCCTTGATTGTCGTACAAGGTAACTTAGAGAAGGTATATTTGTGGAATAGGGGTTTTGTGGGTAAAATGCTAACGCTATAAGGTAGTTTAGTTTAACTTTCCAACAACTGAAATTACAACTAGGTTTGAGATTGTATGTATGTAAAATTATTACGATAAGGTAAATATAGGGTCCTTCTTAATATGCTGACACATTTTTAAGGGGATGATCAGACCATAAAACTGAACAACTTTCTCTATGGCACCAACTTCGAAATCGCGAAAAAAATCAGCTCTTCCATACAAAACTGCAAACCTACTCGAGCCAAATGTATGGGACAGCTGATTTTTTTCGCGATTTCGATGTTGGTCTCATAGAGAAAGTTGTTCAGTTTGATGGTATGATCGTCCTCTTAAAAAAGTGTCAGCATATTAAGAAGGACCCTGTATAGGCAGGTAAAACAAAAGAGCAATCCATCTAGCCAACTTATCCAAACACAGGTATAGCCAGTGGGTATAGCACAAGGAAAACATGAATGAAGGTACTGTTTCGAATTTAACACAGGGGGCAGGTGATACCGTCGCCCATAAATTGTGTTCGGACGGTCGCATCGCCTCGCGGTGGCGGTGGCACGCGGAACCTCGTCTTATTGTGCTACCATTTGTTTTGTTCATCTCACGGAGAGACGGGCTATTTCGGATTCGCGATCTCCTTACCGATTTAGTCGCAGCTTTGATTTGAGTTTCTGCGAATTATAAATTAATACTCGAAAATGTTTTGGTTTTAATTCGATTGTTATAAGAACTTTGATAACTTTTTCATGACTGAAAATTCGGGAGTTTCCTCGATGCATGAACATTTTTAAATCAGTGTGTTTATTAAATTTTCCAACATTTTCAATTCCATTAACGTTAGGCCGAAAATTTTGTCGTTAATTATAGTTGTCGCGTGTATTGTGGTATCAATACTGGTGAATGATGAATAATGACTAACCGATGAAATAATAATTAATAACAATTTCATTGACGTAAAATGACATTTGGGAGTAAGTTCGTGCCTTGCAATTCGGACTAAGAATGGACCAGCCCATATCTTTTGGGGGGTGTCGTAGAAGACGACTAAGGGAAAAGGTTTTTGTGAACATCTTGCTCGTTATGACAATTTGATAATCACACGCGTATGACGTTACTCCAGCTTGGTCCTTTCCATTTTGCTAAAAGTGAGCATTTTACTACAACTGCATGTTTCAAAATATTGTTGGCAGTTGTAGTAAAGCTTCTGATCACTATTAGAATAGGTATTAGGCTGCCTGTCCATTGACGCGAGCTGGCTGTGCGAGCTGTGTAGCTGTGTAAATATTAACCAATCAGGAGCTCGGCCGATCTCGGTCAATGGACAGGCAGCCTTATGGTCGAAAATGTAGGTATGTAAGCGTTGTCTTTTTCTATCGAGTTGATGACATGTCATTCTAAATGTGTATGTATGTAGATTGTAGGTAGTATGTTTATTATTGAGCCTATTTATTTTAAAACACCGCCTTTTTTAGAGCTTATTTTATTAAAAAGCTCCTCAAACTTAAGGTTGTCTGCTAAAATTAGGTTTTTCTCAAAAGACATTTTTGTTAAAATTGTTTTATTGTGCATTTTCAATGCACAAAGAATATATTTATATGATGTTATTGTTTTAACGTATTCGATAACAATACGTTAGAAAAATATCTTAGTGGCTACTGCTGCGCAGAAAAATTCAATCTTTGTCTAACAGTCCATTGCAAATGTAAACAAGATTTGTTTTGTTTCAATTTGATTTAGACATAAAATTGCGCTACAACTCTCGGTCGCAAGCCCATTGTGTTCCTCTCTTTCCATTTCGTTCATGACTAGCCGTGTGCAAAGCTATTTTAGATTCGTGATCTCTTAATGCTATTCGATTTTCTGATACTGGCGCTACTGTGAACTGCATTCATGTAGAAATAAGCTTTTTATGGTAACTAACGCTATCAAAATTCATAAGAGCATTATGATATACAAAATTGTGTACATAAAAAATATTGAAAAATGCTCAAAAGTAAGCTAAATGCCTGTAGGACCTACCAGACAAGGTATACAGGATGTTAACTTAAAAGCGTTACAGCTACATACTAAAAGGGGTGCTTCAGACCATCAAACTGAACATTTTCCACTATAGGGTCAACATAGGGGCACTGAAAACCACTTCATAGGCCCCGAACCCTTTCTTGGAATCCCTAATAGTCTAACGCGTGATTTTTTGAATAGGGCCAGCTTTGGAGAGGCAATAAAGCTTTGGTGCAACACACCAGGCATGGGCCACTCCAAAGCACTTATCAAAGACTACAATCGCAAACTTGCGAACGGTCTCCTTGCCCTCAGCAAGGATCAAATTTGTACAATAGCAAGGTCACTCACAGGCTTACATTCTTGTTTACTAATGTCATTGCTCACAGGCCACTGCAAATTAAACTAGCACATGCATACAAATACAAATACTAGCACATGCATACAATTTCTGGCCGCAGTGGGGATTGGTAAAGAACTCTAATAAGGGCGTTCACAAACCCCCCCCCCCCCCAATAATAATTAAAATGGGGTCAACATTAAAATACATCGTCCATCCTCTTTGACACCTATCATTAAAGAGGATCACATACAAAGAACATACTCCATCATGTTGGCCTAGTGTTTATTGAGGCAAAATTATGGTTTCTGCCAAAGGTTTCTGCTATCAAAGTGTTCAGGCATATAGACCTCTAATTTGGTTTAACGAAAAAACTATACGGGATGTAAAAATGCATTTTCACACCACCCGCTCGAAAATGGAACATTATATGTCATGTAACTCGAACTTAAAGCAAGTCATTATAGCCCTGGGCCTAGCCGGGCAATAATATTGTACTGAATTTCATTATAACCCGCTGGTCAATAATGAGATTTGAATATGGAACCGCATCCACAGATTATTTAATAGTTACTACGATCCTTACTTAAAATTCGTATGAAAACCTGTGATGAAAACTAATTATGGAGACAGGCACCAAAAAGAACTTAATTCGAAATTTGAACTGGCCACCACGAGTATTGAACACAAAAAAAGAAAAAAAGGCGCGAATCATAAAGGTATCATCTTTATGGCGCGAATACTGCATATCTCTGTTCTTGCTCTGTACCTATTATTGCCTTCCTATTGCTACGAACAAAGTAATAAAAAAATATTACATTGTCTTTCCACAACTGGAGTGCGATTTTTGAATCTCATTCGCTGAGTTCAGCAGTTGAAAATGTCAAAATTACTATGGAAATACGCATCTTTCTACTGCTGATTTGACTTTCAAAAATCGCACTCCTGGAGTATGACTTTTTAATGTCAAATCAGCAGTAGAAAGATGCACGTCTCCGTAGTAATATTGACATTTTTAACTGCTGAGTTCAAAGAAAGTTTCTAAAATCGCACTCCAGGAGTGCGATTTTTGAATCTCATTCGATGAGTTCAGCAGTTGAAAATGTATGGAGATGCATATCTCCATAGTTACTTTGACATTTACAACTGCTGAACTCAGCAAATGAGATTCAAAAATCGCACTCCTGGTCTAATGTTTCAAATATCTACTTTCACTTTTAATTTAATAAAATAGTTTTTCTAAATACTATACTATTGAACACTAATACTTTGTTATAAACTCTAATAAAAGAATTGGTTTCTAACCATAGAGAATTTACACGCTCCCCTGGGTTTCTAACAGTATTGCTTTTTATTTTCTCGCGGAGGGTGTGAAAAGTAGAGTATGGTCCTCGGGGATAAACGTGTTTTCATCTTGGGCGAGCTTGAACCCCTCGCTTCACTCAGGATTCTAGTCTTAACTGCCTCGCTACGCTCGGGAGTTAACTCTAAACTCCCTCGCTGCGCTCGGGAGTTAACCCTAGAATCCCTCGTTACGCTCGGGATTCAATTTCGCGCCCGTGATGAAAGACACTGCTTTATCCCCTTGGTACATAATCTACTATTAGGTACATTTTTTTTCAGAAATAGCAAATAACATTTTTTGCTGTTCCACAGAAAGCGTCAATCTCAAACTCGATGCAAATGTATGGAACATAACAGCAGATTTTTTTTTCGCTAAATATTACATCCTTGGGGAAAGTTGTTCAGTATCATGAGTAGGTACAATCAATATTTAAAGTAATGAACACCCTTTAAACCCCTTTAAAGTATGCCGTAACAAAAAAAAATCTACATACATTATGCATTACCATAACAGTGAAATAAAACTTATTATGAAATACAACTGTGAATATTTTACGGCTTAACTAACTTCCGCCCAGATATGAAACGAAGTTATATCTACTTAAACTTGCAATTAAAAGATTTAAACTCAGTTTAATTATACTTTAAATTATAGTTCAACTTAACTGAAACGTATAAGTAAAGCTATTTTCAAGCTATTAAAAGATAATGTTAATTACAGATTTTAATGTATCTGTATCTTTTGTTTATATGAGTACTATTTTTAATTACTTGGTGACCTTGACCTTTCATTTAATTAAATACACAATATTCTACATTATTGTTTATTTTAAACCTCAATTTTATGTTATAAACAAAAAAAATCAAGGTTGAATTCAGATAATGAGACTAAACAACATTCCCTAAGAAAAATTAGACGAAAAACGAAAAAAATTGTTGGACCTTCAATACAAAAATGCGGATCTGCCTTTCGATTTTCAATGGGAGGTCTAACAATTTTTCTTGATTTCCAACATAGGTATGGGGTCTGGGTCAATGTTTCGTTTCATTATCTGAAGACACCCTTCAAATTATGTTTTTTTTTTTTAAATACGTGTGTATTATTAGTTTTTATTATTTTTGATACTGCTTTTTTATATAAATATTTTATTTGTGTTTTTTAATAACAACAATTTAATGTAATTGGTTTATAGCCATTTAAAATCTGCCCTCAAAAATATCGTTATGTGCCCATAATTAATTAAAATAATGTAACATGACAAGCTCTGTTATCCTCGTCACTCACCTTCTAGACATAGGCTGACATAACCTCATAGGGTAAAAAGCTCCAACAAGAAAAAATAATTAAAAAGAAACCTTCTAGCCGAATAGATCAAAAGTAAAAAGGCGGTAATAAATAACAGTAGGCCATCGAACTCGTCTACATACAATGGAAGTAATGGTACAACATCAAGCGGACAGGCGTCTGCTTCACAAAGGACTGGACTGTCACAGCCTGGCTGTGGTTAACTAGCAATACGTGGTGGTAAGTAGCTGGCCAGGCCTACTACCCGGTACATTAATCAAGTAGATAACAGTAGATACGTCCGTACTATAGTGTGGTGACGGTGTATGACCGTGTATATTATGCCAGCTTCCTGGGTGCATCCCTCGAACAAGAAGTTGATTACAAGCACATTTTTTGATCAAGAAGTTTCGCTAACGCTAGTAGACAGAACGTCAACGTAACCACGTATGAGTATGAGATAGCCATATGGAATGGGATATACAATTTTGGATAGATACTGAACTTCTTTAATATGAATACTGAATTTCTTGAGCAGTCTTAGTTTAAAAATATGGTTACGTCGATAAGGCCAGCAATAAGGTAGCGATCTCCTTTTTTTAACTAGAGCAAAGCTATATGCATCTCCTATTGAGTGTATAGGACAAAACACGTTCTTACTGACGTCTTTTATGCCTTCTCTTTCTTCGATCACGATCTGTATAAGGAACAGTACGTATTTACATACAGTACAAACTCTACCTGTCCCCCACCAATTTTGACCTCACCCCCTCTCAGTGGCACGATTGGTGGATGACAGTAATTAATTAGTGGTGTACTCTTCTCTCACTCGATTTCAAACAGCATTAACTTATTATTATCAGTGTGAAAACGTTTGTTGAACTGTCCAGGTTGTGCCACTAGCTTGCTGTCACCCCACTTTTATGCCCACAACACTCGTTAGCCATAATTTATTGTGCAGTATTGTACTGTCCTGGATATACTTTTCAAACAGTCGCAAAATGGTATTAAGCTTCCTGTTACTTAAACAGGAATGAAATAAATGCAACTGACTGATTTAAACTGCAGCTGACTTCCAATTATAATGGCACTGCGAAACCCCTCCATGTGGAACACATTTATACTTGCGTAGTGAACGCAAATGTACGTACCAATTTTGGATAGTATGTATTCTCGCTATTATTTTGATAGTTATACCAATTGAACCTTTGGCAACAGGTAGTCTGACTCTAACACAAAGAAGTTAAGATAGCAAAGCCCTCTAATAACTATGTAAGCAAGTTGACCACTAACTTGCTTCCATTCCACCGCTACGCACTGGGCCCGCGTGGTTAAGTATTGTATGGCCTGCTCCTCTCACTCTTATTCGTGAGAAGAGGCCTTTGCCCTGCATTAGGATCATACAGGAATAAATTACTAACTTACTTACTGCCGCAAAGTAAAAACGAATACTTATTTAAATTTATTCGACTACACTACACCTTACAGTAGGATCTCAAATTACAAACGCAATACACAGTCAAAAAGCTGTAATACATTTTCCAATTGAACTTACTCCAGTTTATTCCCTTCATAAAACTCGACAGCTACTTACAACGTCGCGCCTGGGACCAGTTTTATGACATAGCCTTAATGGTAACTTCTAGCTTGTCTGCATCTGTTGCCTTGATGAGCATAAATTACTTATTAAATTCGTACTTTATATTATATACTCATTTTACGCATTAATCATTCCATGAGAATTTGTTATTTAATTTTCCACTTATTGCTTTCTTCTGACATGTACTGTACTGTAAGGTCCTCGGTTAATTCTCGTTCGACCGACGATGATTCGAGGCGAGTAAAGGCAAGCAAAAATTATGTGACTTGATGTGGAAAAAGTTACCTTATTTAGCACTAAAGAAGTCATAGTTTCAAAATCTACATTGTGAAAAAATGTAATACGACAAACTGACATTAAGGTATACAGGGTCCTTTCTTAAATGCTGACACTTTTAAAGGGATGATCTGACCATCAAACTGAACAACTTTCTCAATAGAACCAATATCGAAATCGCGAAAAAACTCAGCTGTCCCATACATTTGGCTCAAGTAGGTTTTCAGTTTCGTATAGAGCCGTAGATTTTTTTTTCGCGATTTCGATGTTGGTGCCATAGAGAAAATTATTCAGTTTGACGGTCTGATCATCCTCTTAAAAAGTGTCAGAATATTAAGAAGGACCCTATATTTTCCTAGATTATCAAACTCACATACGCATCCGTTTACTATTTATGACAGATGGGCAGAGTTTACCAACCACACTCTTGACTTCACTCGACTAGCCTCGACTTAACTAGGGTTTTCTGGCGAGAATAAAGCGACAGCTTATGCTCATGTCACGCTCCTAATCCCTTATTAAAATTTAAATTGTCGCGTACATGAAACTTGGGTACAAGAACACTTAATACTTTGTGTGTTTCAGACTTTACAGACCTTGAAATTTTGAGAACCTTTATATTTCGTAACAATGCGTAGACTACCTACTAAACCAACTTTTATTGGAGATTATAATATATTAAGGATGTCTACGTTGTCATTATAGTGTATATTGAAATCACTTTACTATAGAACTAAGCTTCATATAATAACAGGATTCATTTACAGACGGAATATTCAGTGAAATTCAAAATCTGTAGCAGCAAGTTTAACTATTAATTAACAAATAGTTAAAAGTTAACAACTTAGTCCTCCACCGGCAATTACTTCACAGCTAACTGTAAGCAGATTAAAATGCATGCCGAAAGTTTGAATTTATGTACCGGACGCGGTCTTCAATTAAATTCGTTATAATGAAACTCTTGGAAAAACGGAGTAAATTGCCATGGTGGAGAGACGAAAATAATTCCAAAGTTTTGCAATTTATACTCATTTTAAAGTAAAGTTCGATGGCAGACATTTCGGCAACGACGGGGTCCTTAATCGATTATTTTACTGCTCCAATCTTTTGGCACGGCTGAAGATTGTCTTCCTTGTTGTTCCTAATAAAAATATCTGACATCGTTTCGTTTTGACTTTGATATTGGGTTTTATTCGTCTTCATTTTAATTATATTCATAACTTTTGTAGGTCTATTAAGTTTGATTGTATCTGTTTATCACTCAGTTGCAGAAACGCTCATTAGAGTTAATCCTGCGTTAAATCACTTGCTAGCTTTTACTATGTCACCAAGACAAAAAGTTACAGCAAGAGATTTAATGGAGGATTAACTTTAATGAGCGTTTCTGTAACTGAGTGTGAACCTATTAGTAGATTTCCTTATCTCATATTTTTCGCGAAAATAAGATAAGCGTTATGCAGCATAGCATAGCATATGCTCACGACTATATTCCCCAAGGGGCAGTCAGAGATATTCTGAAACTTCAGAACATCCACGTTTCACAGAGCGTTTCAGCGTTATACAGAGTCTACAATTAAATGTATTACATATTAAGTAGGGTGCTCTAGACTAGGACATCGAACTAAACAAATTTCACTATGAGGCCTATATCGAAATATATGTATTTATATCGAAATCTCGAATAAAAAATTTGCTGTTCCATACATTTCGCCATTCGGTCGAGTCGCCATTGACATTTTCTATGGAAGAGCTGGGTTTTTTGCGATTTCAATGTTGGTCAGATTGATGGTCTGAGAGTATGTAACGCATTTAAATTTAAACTCTGTGTCATTAATATTTTGTGCAAAACATTTATAAATAAAATAGGTAATAACTAATAACACAATGTAGTAGGTATATGTACGTATAATCCTTATCTATTAAAACATCTAGGATTGAAACTTTATATCGATAAAATATTGATAAGTGTAGATTTTCACGCAAGTATTCAATATTGTTATCAAACTTCTGATTTCAAAGTATATGCCGACATTTATCGCATGTAAATACTGGGGCTTACTCTTGCTACGGCCACTCGAATCGAACAAAGATATTCCGGGGACTTAATGTTTTATTTCTATTATCTAAGTTTTCGTTGGGTTGTTTTTCGTAAACATTCCAGATGTCGTTGGCGAATTCAATGAACTCGTTTCTATGCTTTAAACGACTAGCAGCGGTCTAAATATACCATTTAAATTCAAGAGCAGTTACTATGCCTTTTGCCAGCGCATCATGGGTTATTTATATTGTCTTTTATTGTAGTACTTTAACTTTGTTTCTCAATACTGATTGTAAGTATTTATTTTTATCTCGGTCAAGTAGTCAGACGTTATTGGAAATAATTTTTCTTCCTTTTTTCCTATTGTCCTAACATAGTATGTTAATTATGTTCTTATTTGTTTGTAGGCCGATTGTAATATTGATAAAAGGTTTTTTATAATTTAGACACCTCCAGTTTTTAATTCTTATCAAATTTTTGAGGGTGTATTCAGACGATGAAACTAAATAACTTTCCCCAAGGAACATGAGTCGAAAAACGATAATTATTTTATTATACCTCTCGTACAAAAGGATCAGCAGATTTCGTGTTTTGTTTGACCCATGTTCGTTAGGGAAAGTTGTTTAGTTTCATTGTCTGAATTCATCCTTAAAATTTTGTTAGTAATTAAAAACTGGCGGTGCAGTCAGCCTCGAAAAGATGTATACATTTAGTACTTCGACGTCGAACAAAACTGTACACATCTTTTTGACTGAATTCGAATTTTTAAGTAGACTGTTATTGTCACTCTCAACCTCTTAACTCCATTGATTTCATTGAGTGTTCTCAAAGCAAGCACTCAACTAAAACCTCGATCAGGCAGGATTTTCAGGAAAAAATAAATAAACTCTCGCCGCATCAAATAGAGAGTGAAGTGCGAAAGAAGGTCCCGCGAGCGCTTTCTCATGCAAAAGTCGAATGGTTACTTTAATTCTTAGTCGAGCACTTGTCGGTTTTACGAGCGTGGAGCGATTTAATCCACTTAAAACGCAGAGCACAAACTCGTAGCCGACAAAGCTCTCAGCCGCTCTCATTTAAAAATGGAAATAAACCTCCGGCCATCTTTGACTCGAAGCGCGACCGCTGGTTGAATTCTAAGTGTGCTTGTCCATTGATGAAGTCCCGGATATTTTTTGATTTACCTATTTATAGGTAGGATGATTTTACATCGCAAAAAGATAACGCAGTCAAGATAAGTTATGTGTCGGTTTTATAGTTTGTTGCTTAAGGGTTACGACACATTGATGGAAGACGATCGACGGTTTGTCCATACAGAAAACACGATTAGTATGGCATCGCATGGCCGCCATCTTGGATCTTGGATTCTCGTGACGTCATCCAAATAGCTGACCTTTGTCCCTATGACATTTGTTCAAACACCATGTACACACGGCGACACATCAGGTTACGCACCCTATATAGGGTCCTTCTTAATATGCTGACACTTTTTTAAGGTGATGATCAGACCGTCATACTGAACAACTTTCTCTATGGGACCAACATCGAAATCGCGAAAAAAAAAATCTGCTGTCCCATACATTTGGCTCGAGTTTTTTTTTTCGCAATTTCGATGTTGGTCCCATAGAGAAAGTTGTTCAGTTTGACGGTCTGATCATCCCCTGAAAAAAGTGTCAGCATATTAAGAAGGACCCTGTATACCCATAACTACACTACGTACAAAACACAAAATAGTGCGGTAGAGACAGAGAGCCTGCATAGACGCGGCTGCCGACGCGGGCCCAGCGTCACAGCCACGACATTCCTCGTACGTGTGAGCCCCCGCGTCGGTGACCTATAGGGTTGATACTTGCGGAAAACGAATATTCAATTCAATTCAATTCAATTATACTTTATTGCACACCAAAACAGAATATAAGCATAAGCATATGCTCACGACTATATCCCCCGAGGGGGTAGTCAGAGACAACACACAACAAGATAACAGAAACAGAAAAAAACAGAATATACATTTGAATAAAGATATAGAATTACAAATAAGGTGGTCTTATCGCTAAAAAGCGATTTCTTCCAGACAACCTTATTTACACTGGTGCAAGGAAATAATAAAAGACATAGGTACTAATACTCTGGGGATGACACTAAGTAATTAGAATTGTTAATAATGTTCATTTCAAGTTTAAAATTATTTTAACAGAATTTATGTTGTAAAGAATATAATTATTTTGTAGGTGGGTTACTTACAACGTTTTACAGGTAGTTCTTTCTAATTAGTTTCTGTATTACAGCTGGTAACTATAAAGACTTAAGACGTTTCAAGAAATTACATTAGAGCTTGAACCTAAACTTTTACTTATATGCAAGAAGGTTGACATTTTCCTTGCTTATACGACATAAAGTTTAACTTACTACAAAATGATGGGCCTCGTATCTCATTCATTTTAAGGGATATCAAAACATGATTTAATACAGATCGATAGAGAAAAAAATTCGAAGTTCAGTGGTATTTTCAGGGGACTTACGACAAAATGTCCCTTACGACATTTGCAATTTCCACTGTTGATGTTTTTATCGTAAGCGACAAATTCAGCATACGACGCGCACAACTCTCAAGTTGCGTTTCAAATGTCGTAAGGGACATTTTGTCGTAAGTCCCCTGAAAATACCACTGAACTCCGATTTTTTTTCTCTGATTAAACAAATTCACTGTACGCTTAGGCACTTACATTAAAATCAATAGAAGGTATGGAACATATTCATCGCTTCTATCGAGCGTTTTTAGGAAGATCGTAAGCTGAGCTTTGCCCGCTGAATTTGTCACTCAAAATAAAATTTTATTGCTGTCTTTTACGTTTAGTTGTTTATTCATCTATACTTATAAAACAGTTCCGCTGACTGACCGACAAATAGCTCACAGCTTAAATCGCTGAAGACAGAATTATGAAATAAATTTTCTGCGTAGGGGTTTAGGTTAGTTTAGGTTAGTAGGCACGAAAGGTTTTTTATATATTCGAATGAAAATACCCTTAAAATGTAGTTAGTAATTAAAACTAGTGGCGTATACGGGGTGTAAGGAAAAGTATCATTAAACCTCTAAACCACATACTCTACCCATCAAACTGAACAACTTTTACTATGTGAGCAAACCTTTCAGAACAAAAAAAAATCTGCTGTCTCTTACGTTTGAATCGAGTAGGTATTCCTACAAAAATATTGTTTCTTACAAGCGACACGATAAAACGTTAAAATCACATCGTAAGGGATAAATGTATTTTAATTTGAAGTAATGAGTAAGAAGTTACGATTAGAATAAACATGTAGTATGTAAATTCCAATTCATTAAAATTTAAAGTAATTAATTTTCATTCGATTGTTTCAAAATAAAATAAATAGTTTGTGTGTTACATTCATCGATTTCTAGGTTTAGAATAATGCCTTAAAATTTGACAATAATTTGGATAATAATATAATCAGGATGAATTTAATCCATATTGATGTCGCAAAGAATTTATAACTCGTATTTAGTCATTTGTAAAATCGTCATTAAATATTACCTATATTAACGTCATTTTTAAATTTACTTATTTACAACTGGAAACAGAAACGGCAACATCAAATGTCAAATTCTGACATATTGAATATATTTATATTTTTTCTTAATGGCCAGTTATTTTAAGTTGATTTTTATTTTACCTAGGAGTTTACAGGTTCAACGAATGACGTCACTAGTCGGACCGAAAAACGACTTTATTTTATTAAAAATATCTGTAATCTTTTCATTTTGAAATTTCTGACATAGAAAATATTTTTATTTTTTTTTAATTACTGATTGGTTTGCTCTTGATCTCAATCCAGTCCTCAAGACGAAGATGGGGTCGAAGATGTAGCGAACTTACCCAAAAGATGCCTATTCACTCGTACTTTAAAGGAATTCGGGTTGTAAGTGCTCGGAAATACTGACGCAGGCAAGGCATTCCACTTCTTGGCTGTGCGCATTATAAATTATGAAAAACAAAAAACCCGACTGCATAAAAAAACTGTTAACTGAAAAGAGAAAAACAAGCTCTATAATCACTAATCAGCTATAACAACATTAAGTAAAATATAATTTGAATGTTATTAGGTAGGTATCGCAAACGGGGACAAAGATGAATTAAGTATAATACATACCTAGGTACCTTCCTTTGGTTTGTCCTCGCCTGCAATACCTACCTAATAACATTCAAATTATATTTAATTAATGTTGTTATAGCTGATTAGTGATTATAGAGCTTGTTTTTCTCTTTTCAGCTAACAGTTTTTTTATGCAATCGGGTTTTTTGTTTTTCGTAATAATTTGGTTTATTTCATACTTTTTAGTCCTATGTCGAAATGGTAGCATAAAAGTACTACAATATACAACGTGTTAATGAATTAACGCAAAACCTCATAGAACCCAACTGATTTATAACAAAATAATTAGATTGAAACCATAATTTCATTATTTTGATAGTTAAAATTTAAAGTTATTTGCATTTTAAGTTTTGAGGCAAAAATGATTTGTTGTCATTTCAGCAATAAATGAAAGCGCTACCTAACGTACTCATGGATATATTTTAATAATCTAGTATTGGTAGTTAGTAAGGTGAGTGTGCTTTTGAGGTGGTCTGACATCTGGTTCGGTAAATTAAAAATTTTAAAAACAAATAAATTAATATTTTGTCAAAAATTACCTGTTTTGAAACCATGATAATTCGATTCTGCTCTTGATTCTAAACAAACTACTTTTTAGTTTATTCATTAAGACGTTGTATACATATTTGGAATCGTCTGTTTACTAGCTTTCATTTGATACCCATATTGTAAATTTTTACAAATAAAAATTATTTATTTCCCCCCTTTTTATTCCCAGATGCCATAATAAAAAAATATAGCCTAAGTCACTCTCACGATTTTTACAAATCTAACGACACATCATACGTCAAAATCCATCGAGCCGCTTAGGCTGTAGGCCGTGCCAAAGAAATAGACATACAAACATACATACATACGCTCGAAAAACATAACCCTCCTTCTGGCGCAGTCGGGTAAAAAAGATTCAGAAAGGCGCTTGGTGCGGATATGTGGAATGTCAACCAAGAAATTGTGATATCCCGCGACAATTATTGAGACAATTATCTCGAAATAGTTTTCGATTTAGGCCTCCCAAAAATATTTTGACAAACCTAATTGGCGCCGACGCTGTAGGTACTTTTCGCAGCTGTCAAACAAGAGTGACGGAGCACTGATTATGATTATACTAACAACAAAAAGCTATAGGTATATTTTTTTAATGTCCTTTTTAACTTCACACAAACAGTTCCTGGGTAAGAACTAAGTTCCTCGTAAGTGACAAATATGGTTTATTCAAGTAATCTCTAGATTATGATATCCATATTTTTACACAGACGGCTAAGGCACAGATATTTACGATTTTATTAAATTGAGAAAATTTTATCGTAAGTTGCAAAACATGTTCATTTGTACATGTCAGTACTTGTCGGTTACAATGAAATTGTTGAATATTTAATTTATCGTAAGTTGAGCGTCGGTCATACACGCCTTGTCACTTACGATAAAATGAATACCTTGTCACTTACGATAAAATGAATAATTAAAATCGTTCTTGTAACTATGTATTACAATAGTATTGAATAAAAAAAATGTTTTGCTACGTATACTTGCAAATTACGATATAATTTTCTCATTTATTTATTTGAGAAAAGTAACTACCTCTTTAAGTACCTACTCCTTCTAATTGTATACCTACTCTTTTGTGCTGTGCTTTGGAATTAAACTAACCCTGAACTAACCTGTGTCCATAGATATAGTAAACAGTTTTTAATCTAAGCCTGTGTCATTATATTATTTATGTTCGGTATTATAAATCAGTTACAAAGCAAACTGAACATAATTATCCTAAAACTAAAATATAACTATATAGTGTATGGTCTATGTATATTGGTCGGCGTCGCACGCTTCGCTCGCAGAATCAAAGAAAATATTTACCTATTTCAACGGCCGAGTCGTGCAGTCGTGCGAGCAAGAGCAACCATGTAATTCAAAAGGTCAATGACCTGTTTTCCCACCCGCTCGCATACTGCGCACCCCCCCTCGCTCGCCCGACCCGCACACATAGCCGCGAGCGGTTTTACGAGCACACATGCATGAGTGTCGCTTCTTTTCGCGGTAGTGTATATTTTCTTTGCCAGCGTGCTGTGAGACGAAACAACAACAACATTCCGCACCCTCTCGCACGATTCGCAGCGTTCAACTTCTAATAGTTCAAAATCCAAACAGGGTAACCTGACCTGTCGCCGTGTGTACATGATACAGGCGGCCGACGTGACGAACGGCGTCTCACGGGTCCCCCTAGTATGCTTTTTGTACGGACAACCCGTCGATCGCCGTGGACCATGTGTCGTAACCCTGTACCATTTCGACGTCAACTCAAGTCTGTTTCTAAAGAAAAGCAGTAACAAATTCTTCTGACCGATCAAGATTTTTATAATCATAAAATCCTTTAAAAATGAAATCAATTTCAACCCACCGAAATGAGTTTCAAAAGAATAACAGCAAATTAAAAATCTAAATGTAGATAGGACAGAACCAAAACGTTTCCCGCGGAAGCGACCGCCACACCGTGTTTATCTAGGGGAAGCGAGGAGGTATTCGTCCGCGGTCCACGTCGTTGGCTTACAGTCTTAATGAAAGAGTTCGTTTGCTTCGAGATTATTTCGCTTTTGTTTATTTTCTTTCTGACCTTCCTTTGCGTTTTCTTATTAATTTTCGTTACTTGGTATGTTTATTGCTAGCTATTGAGGCTAAGAGGACCAGAATTACGTTAGTAACACGGTTATTGCTCAGATATTACTCCTACATTTTTATGTTACATGTTTTTTCTTTTTATATAAGTAATAAAATAATACCTAAATCTCGGAGTTATTTTTTGTTCTGTTATAATTCTGAAACATAGCCAGAATTAAGCTTATAAATCATTCCTTATGTCAAACGTAAGCCCTAAGTTCAGATTAGGTTTTTAGGTAGGTAGTGTTTTACGAATAATTTATGATATTGCCTAGACGGAGGCTTAATATTTGTTAAAAATTATAATAACGGTAGGTTGTTCGAATTTTCTAGGGAGCATTTTAAAAATCCCTTTGTTTTCTTTTACATAATGGGTCATATTTTAATCTTTACGACTTTTAATTATACATAATTATAAATTACGCTGTCAGAATTTTAGAAACATCCACAATTTTAAATCTCAGACATAAATTTAGAGCTGATGATCTTAATTGCCTCCCTTTGCATCTATTTGTTCCCCTTTTTTTGGAAGTTCAGCGGAAATTGCGTGGAAGGAAGGGATCACTTCAGGCAAATAGGTCTCTAGGTACTGAATAATTACTGTTTTTATACCCGCTTTTAATTTCCGTATACAATTAAAATTGGCTATTTAAGTCAAATCAAAATTTATCACAGTACCCGACCGTAATGAAATTAGTTAAAGAGAAAAGTCTTATTTTTTTAAGTTGGTTAAAAAGAGCCAACGTTTCTTAATAGGAAAAATAGAACAGACAGAAATAGCATAGAAATGATAGCAAAGTGTTATTGGCTGAAAAAAATTCACTGTACACAGCTAGCCAACTTTATTTTTAAACGAGACTATACTAGGTAATTAAGAGGATTGTGAAGCAGTCTTCATACAAAATGCGAAAACGTTTTTACCCTCCGAAAACCATACAGAAATCTAATGGTTTTGGGGAAATAAACAAACTTACCAATACCCTCCCAATTTCCACAAACAACATAAAACTAAAATTTATTTCTACTTGTCCTACAGGATGGCGACCGAGGGTACCTAGAAGGCTTAGCATCCAGATACGCCGATCTATTCTCAACACACTATGGCGACGTCCTTGACCACCTAGAAGAACTAAGAAGACACGAGTGGGAAGAAATGTCACCTAGAATGCGAGTCTTAGGAGGGCCAGGAACTCCTCAAACTCCTCCGTCAGCCAGCCCTGGGTCATTAGCCTTGAATAATCTGACGACTTCACATTCACAACCTATTTATGTACCCGGAAAATATTCGGTGAGTTTTAGCTTCATTTCATTGTAAAGACGATGTGTAGAACCGCATTTTGCATCATTTCGAATAGGAGGTCAAATGATTGTTGTAAAAATTCAGGCAAGAAAATTTGGTTAATTGTAAATTAATATTGGAAAATGTTATGAAATGAAAACTTAAATTATGCTAAAAGTGATTGATTACCAAATGTAAATAAGTTGTTTTGTTGCAAAGTTTTTACCCCGGGAAAAGGGGTTCGGTTTCTCAAGACAGTTATTACATCTCAAGTAATCCAGCTTAGTAGGCTTACGTTTGGGATCATAACAATTTACTTATGTGTAAGAGTTTGAACGTCATCCCCCCGGGCTCGCTGCTGGACATAATTTTATTGTCTAATGTTATGAGTAGTCGCTGCTGTTGATCATGGTATATAGAAAATACTATTTTAGCTATGCGTGGTGGGCCTGTGCCTGATCACTACGAAAATGCAGAAAGGATTATAAAACCTAGAGATTTTCAAAAGTTAGGCACAACTCATAAGGTAGTTTCTCAGATTAATCAAATTTAAATTGCTATCGCCACCCCAGGAACTTACTTCTTTGTATTATAAATGGTTAACTAGTTGAGTTCTATTGAATTTTCCTAGTTAGTCGTTAGTCATATGAATTCCAGGAAATTCTATTTGATTTCCAAGTTGAATAATGAGGTTGAGTTGAGTCGTAGAAAGGGGTTAATTGCATTTCAATAAAATTCCTCTATTTTGTATTGTAGCTTGCTTATTCTATTTATTATCCGTTAAAAGTACCCAATAAATTATAGAAATACCTACGTTATGTAATCGTTTACTTAGGTAAACGAATTCGCATATATAGCATATTATTCATTATTCATATTTAAAAAAAATATATATTTGCATTTTTTTTTGCGTTTTTTTTTTAATTTAATATCACATGAATAGAATTTATTAGCAGTCGCACATAAAAAAGAAAATGAGAGTAGCAAAACATAAAACGTACGTAAATAACCTACCGACCTTTTTTGGGGTGGCCAGAAGCTTTGCTACAGCTAACAAAAATTTTTTTGAACTTGTAAATATTGTAGCATAAAAATCTCGGTCAAAAAATATAATACAAATAAAAAGTAGGTAAAACGTTTATTATGCAAACCCTGAAAACAGTTTCTCTATTTCTGAAAAACTTTTAATATTTAACTTTTGGTATTTTGCAACTCTATATCTGCAGTTATTGAGTAAAAACAAATTGAAGGCCTCCAATTTAAACGAAAGTGATGGGTAAATCGATTGGATAATAATCCAATAAACGCCGACGTGGCTTAATTGCATGAGCAAAATGAAATCGCAGTTGAAATTGCAACTCGGCTACTGAGAGAATTAGAGATAATTAAATTAGACACTCTGATTTATAGTTGCAACTAAATTATTATCGCGTTTCTGTTGACACGCCCCCTTGTGCTGATATTTGAGTAACACTTTCGAGCTCGTTTTGCAAACAAGAGGGGTAAAACAAGGATTGCCCTAAATATCCACAATTTGCTTACTACCTATGTTAGCATAAGAATTTATATTGTTTAGCTATTAAGTCGCGTTATGTTGTAAAGTTTCTGGCCGCATCTTCTCTACAGCGACAACACGTTCCGACGCGATGGTAGCTTCAAAAAAAGATTTGTCGTTTAATAAGTGTGCTTCAAGCTCCTATATTGAATAAATTATGTTGACTTTAACTTTGACTTTGTTACAATAAACTACTACTATTAGGTAAAAAATACACAATTGTTGCGTCTTGAGACTTCGAAATAAAAGAAATAATTATATTGAGTCCTACTCAATAAAGCTGACGGTTTTTTAAGGAGATAACCAGACTTTTTCATCTATGGAACCACATCCAAATCGCGAAAAAAACCAAATGTATGTATAGGAAAGCTGATTTTTTATCACGATTTCCACTTTGGTCCCATAGATAACGTTGTTCAGTTTGACTGTATGATCTTTTTAAAAAACTGTCAGCTTATTAAGTTGGACCATTGTATGTTTAAATGTGATCTTTATTAATTCTAAGTTTATGTTAGTTACTGTCTAACTAATACTAAGTTTATTTTGTATGTCTGTCAGTATGCTTTTAACGCAAAACCACTGAACGGATTGCAGTTTGGCTTTCACTGTTTACCTAAACTCCTAGAGCACATTCACAATCATTTCAATTCTTTTAGAACAATCCTTTCCGCAATACTTTAAATAGTGTGAACACCTCAATTATTTATAGTTTTACTAGAGACTGGTTCATGAAAGGTAATCTTGGAAAATTGGGATACATTACATTCGACATTCAAGGTGTAACAAAACACCCTAGTAGCCTACTATTTAAAGGGGTGGTTTAGTTTATTTAGACCATCAAACTGAAAAGAAAGTTTCGACTAAACTACCCCTATAAACATTACTAGGGTGTTTCATTACGCCCTGTATACAATTTTGCCATGCACAAAATTACTACCAACTTCTAGATAATCTTTCGTTGGCCGATCTCGAAATTCTAACCTGTATTTAGACTTACCTTCTTTCCCTAGTCCTTTATAACATATCAACGCAGTTTTTAACCCCACAGCCATCAAGTTGTCTTACTGACAAGGAGGAGGATGAAATATACGGTTTCGGCTACGGGGTGTTCGGAAAGCAGATGTTACAACGACAACAACAACAGAAACAACTGTTGTTAGCGCAACCGACCCAACCGCTGATGCACAACCCGCCACACAACTATCAAAGGTGAGTTTGCGTCCGTATTTTATTGACTAAATCTGTGTTCAACGTTGTATTGGTTTCTACACAGTTAAATATCAATTTGATCGAGGTAGATAGATGAATTTACGTGTCACCGGCTTGATTTGAATTAAGGTCAACCAAACGTATTCGATTCCAGTCAATGACGAAGGACGTCCACTGGATAATTGAGCCGATTCTGAGCTTTGTATTGCTGATTTAACATAACAGGAATTGTGGTTTTAATTTCAATATAGTGTTCTCTATTTTGGTATGGTTTGATCATGAGGACCGGGTTCAAATCTCCACGGATAATATGCCATACACCAATGAGTTTTTTTTAAATAATGTACGTAATCTTAGAGAATTCTCTAAGCACGTTATACCGACTGCTCTTAAACGGTGAAAGAAAACATCGTGAGGAAACTTACATACACTTGAAGTAGAAATTCTAAAGCGTATGTAACGTCTATTTATTTTATGACGCGACATTTATTTGTTCTGTATTCTGTCTACAAATAAAACGACCCAAATTGAAATGTAAGGTACTCAAACAAAAGTAATTAAATCAATGGAAATGGATAGTAAATGAAAATACTACACCATAGATTAACACTCATAAATCGATATGAACATAAATATCAATAGTAATAAACATTGAAAATTCTGAAAGCAGCAGAAACGACTTTATTCCATTCAAGTAAGGAAATTTCGCGGTTATTCGAATGGTAGAGAGAAGCGGGTAGTCATAAATTATTTTGACTTTAACAGGTGTACTCGTTAGATAAGCTTTTACGCTGCATGTTTAAAGGGTAATCTAAATTGAAATCAGACATTCGATTGGCGACAGAAGCGGCAGCGGCATGTACTGGTCTCGGCCACGGATAGTTGGGCGTAAAGTTATGGCGAGTGATCTGGATAGCGAAACCCTATTTTCTAGATATTTTATCTCGGGTAGGCTCATCCCTTTTGTTAGGTTGCGATGAGAAAAGGGTTTTTTTGCGAAGTGAGTAACTTGAAGAAATAGTGAAATTGATGTTTTTATTCGATCTCGTATATAAGCTTCTTCTTGTTATTGTGTGGGTAGAGCCCTGGTGTCAGAAATCTTGATTTGAATCTAAAACAAATCTCACTGTTTAACTTTATACAGGGTGTTAGGGTAAACAGTTGCATTACTTTAATTAAGGGGTGCCTACCCATGATACTGAAAAGCTTTCCCAAAGAAACCGATAGGAAATTCGCAAAAAAAAATTCGACTTTTCATACAAAAGTTCGATCAGCTGATTGCATTTAGGAAAGCAGCGGTTCAGTTTATAGGAAGTCCAGAAACAATTTTACGAATATCCTTTAGCTTTCTTAGAGAAAGTTGTACAGTATCATGGGTACAATCATCCCTTAAAATAATGCAACTGTTTACCCTAACACCATGTAGCAATATTTTTAAAGAATTGTATTTATAACATAAAATATACGAATAAGTATACAGTTTATTATTATTTATTATAAAATTTTACAAAGAACTACTTTTGTATTCGGATTTCAATAATAAAAAATAACAAAGTGCAATAACGTTTCACTAGAAAGGATAATTATATTATGGTGTTTTGATAAAGAAACTTAATTACAAATAATGCTCAACGGAATGTAATTTGAAAGACCAATTAACGATGAAATGAAACATCATTAACATCATGCATCGGTCGGTCGGCATGTGCCAGAATTACAGCTACAGTTTAAAATGTAGAGATTTTCTAAATCGACAAAACATTTAACCATCAAAATGGTAAAATCAACTACAAATAGAAGTTATTTCGTTGCTTCTTTGCGCAGAAGATTTAAATTAACTTAGTGATGGATGGATATACTACTCCTTCACGCGTTTTTAGAAATACATATTCTGACTTTGGGAGTTGGATTTAAATGTAAATTTTGCTAAATATTTGCTGCTATAATATTGTTCACTCGTAGAATTTGTTCGTGAATTGTCTTGTTTCATCTTATGATTTACAGCATATACGGGTCTTGTTATTTCAAACCTTGTTAATAATCTTAAAAGAGTCTTAATTAGCTTGAAACAAAATAAGCTAATCAAAAGAAGGAGTAATTCTAAATCAGCTAATAATTAAACCCTATATATTTTTTCAATATTGTAGATCTCTTTATTTTTAATTAAAATTATATTGTTTTGTATTGTTTTGTTGTTTTGTTTGACCGCCTGTTTTTGTGCCTTTGTATTTCCTGATTGTTTGCTCTCTGTATACTATGTTTTTTTCTTTTTGGTGTGAAATAAAGTATAATTGAATTGAATTGAATTGAATTGTTTTATTTATTTATTTACTTGGCACACAAACAGTAATCAATCAGTGAAATATAAACATACACTCACTACAAATAGCTTAAATCTTGATTGTAACACTAATCATGCATGCACATTAAAAAAACCGCGAATTAAAACCAAATTGAAAAAGTTTACTATAAAAAGTATATTATTATTAATATGCAATATAAAAATATAGTCCGTCAGTTTTTACATTTTATAATAATATACTTTATATAATTAGTGTTTAAAACGGAAATGTTAGTTTCACCTCAGTAGAAAATAATTAGGTATACCCATAATAAAACTATAAAAGTAAACATTGAAAAGACGGAGTAAAACATCTTTGCAGTAATTATAAAACCAGTATACAAATAAACAACTTCCCTAAAGTTTTACCTGACTAACTTTGAATAGACAACTCTAGACTTCTGTCAATTAGTAGTGTAAATAGCTTCCCACTTCTGACAATATTAACCATTGTCGGGATATTTCAAACATTTGCAACCATCGACCGTACTTAGTTTTAATGTACTGGTACTAGATTTTAGCTTTACATTTATACAGGTTGTTAGGGTAAACAGTTGCATTACTTTAAGGGGTGATTGTACCCATGATACTGAACAACATTCCCAAAGAAACCTATAGGAAATTCGCAAAATATTTTTTTTACTTTTCATACAACACTTTGATCAGCTGATTGTATTTAGTATGGGAAGCTTTAGGGAATGTTTTTCAGTATCATGGGTACAATCACCCCTTAAACTAATGTAACTGTTTACCCTAACACCCTTTATAAAGGTTGTCTCGGATAAATTGTTCATACTTGTTTACAAACTTAAGGCATGGAACAACAATTAATTATAGTAATTACAAGAATCATGAATTTACACAACTTCAAAGAAGATACTAATAATACCAGTGATTTTTTTTTCCAAAATTCGTAAAACAAACACCAAATTCTATTACAACAACCTTTACCTTATTTTGTATTCCACCGTTTGCCTCTTCTATTTTACTGCCTGCTTCATTTCCTCATAAATTTGTTCCCAGGAGATCTACAGCTTTACGTGTCTCATTGTCACCCACGCGCCTAATCTAGAGTGTCGTTCGATGTTAATTAGATCTTTACAGCATGCTGTTACCTAATTAATTACCTCGTAAAACTGGTACTTATCGCGAATGGAGATAAACTCTGTTCTGTTCCTTAAGCGATATTTTGTTCCCTTTTGTGGAAGGCGTAAGTAAAAATAGTGCACTTTGTGTAGCAAAAAAAAAACATTTTATATTAAGCGCCTATATTTATGTTCTCATGATTTTTTTAGTATCATAAATTTTTAAATAAAGGTAACTAGGTGTTAATCATATTCCACCACACGGATGCAGTACGGATTTGTGGAGGAAAGATAAAATGCCACAGTTAAAAAAGATATACATAATTATAAGTATACGAGCTTTTACCGCGACTTCGTCCGCATAAATTATATACCAGATTTTAAGCCAGATGATAAGCTATCAAACAAAAAAAGTTTCATCAAAATCGGTTCAGTAGTTTTTGCGTGATACTCGAACAAACAAACACCCAAACAAACAAACAAACAAATAAACAAACAAACAGACAGACAAAAAATCCAAAAATTTGTGATTTTTTTTTTTTTTTGTAAATATCTTCAATGTACAGACACACTTCTGTTACAGTTTTATAATAGTTTAGATTAGATTCCTACTTTATTTCATCGTCAAGTTGTGTCGTTATTGGTGCTCCTCATTAAATCTAAACTATTATAAAACTGTAACAGAAGTGTGTCTGTACATTGAAGATATATTTACAAAAAAAAGATTACGATTTATGATTTTTAGATGTCCCTGATTCCAAATCACCAATTTTTGGATTTTTTGTCTGTCTGTTTGTTTGTTTGTTTGTTCGTTTGTTTGGGTATTTTTTTGTTTGAGTATTACGCAAAAATTACTGAACCGATTTTGATGAAACTTTTTTTGTTTGATAGCTTATCATCTGACTTAAAATCTGGTATATAATTTATGCGGACGAAGTCGCGGGTAAAAGCTCGTATATAACCAAATGTTTGGGGTAAGATTAGATATCTTTTTTTCAACAATATTCTTTTGATAATAAAGTTGTATCCAATCTATTTTTTATTCTCTATATACGAGATACTTCATTATTGGTCAGAATCGGAGAAAAAGCGCTACCTACTTTAGTACGGAGTTTGTAAATGCGTGAATAAAATATATGCCTTGAAATTTTTAGGTATTAATAACGGTAATAAAAACTTGTTGGGAAAGAATCTGTAGTTCAGAAATATTCTTTACAACAAATGAATTATTCATCAGCAATGAAATAATTTTGAGAACTTGAAGTAAACGTTGTTTTACACATTATGAGTAGCTTCTCGTTGTAACTTTCTTTTAAATTTTCTTTTCACATCTAAATAAAAATGATCTTTTAAGTTTAATATGTTCTCGATAGGTTTTTTTGTTGTTTATTAATGTGGTATTTAATCTGAATGTATACTTTTAAAATATGTATTAAAAGGCTAATAAAAAATATGTTTACACAACGAAAATAACACCTTACCCACAAAAAAATTACCTGTAAATAATTCTTTGATAAACATATAACATTTCTTGAAAAAGAAGATCTGGTACTATTTGATTTTTACTTGATCTTTCGGTATGAGTCGAAAACTATGAGATTTCATGATTTTGCTGAATTTTTCACAGTATTTTTTTTTCTATTTTGTTTGGAACGAACATAATTTTTTTTCTATTTTGTTGTCATAAATAACTTTATGCAGTTTTATATGATGTCGATAACATTCTTACAACTATTAAAACACATTCTTATGCAAATATAAAGTTGTACTTCTATATCAAATATACAAGGTGTCTGTCCACCTACGTTCAGGCACATTACACGATATAAACATAATTTAGATGCGTCGAAACTTTATCTTTAACGAACCAACGTGTATGTAAATTAAATAAACATAAATTATACAAATCGTATTTCTCCGGATTAACGAGACTAAACAGAGCTAACGAATGCTTTTTACACTTAAAGATTTGCATGAGAATAAATGTTAAAGCTTTGTGAATTTGTGGAACCTTTTAGGTGGAAATTAACTTTGTGCCGAAATCTATTAACAGTGGAATTAGGAAATTAAACAACTATTAGATTCTAGTGAATTTTGGAGAGAAAATGAAAATGATTCCGACCAGCAGCATCTATAAGCTAATAATTAGGTTTTATAAGAGAATAATTAGGCTATTCGGTTTCATAGAGCGGAATATGGTTAAAGCTTGTTGCTTAAACCTGCCTGTCAAGCTATGGGTCCCGGGTACCCAAAACGGTTAAATATTTGAATCAGGATTGCGACTTTTAAAAGTCACTGTTGAAATTAGCAGTAGAAAAATGGCCTAACGTATAATTAAGAAGTTTGTAAATTCACTCTGTCATGTGATTTTGAATCTCACGATTCAAAAATAGCATGTCAGCAGTGCTATTCACTAAGCGCAAGCAACGTCAAAAAAAAAAAAAACTTAAATTCGTCGTTGAAACATTTAGGTATTCGCTATTGTTATGTCATATTATGTCAAATTCATATAAAAACTTCGACGATCTGAAGGATGCAAGAAGGATGTTACATTTGTGAGCTCGTTGATGTTTTTGACAGCGATGTGACACTTAGTGAATCCTGGAATACCAATTCTCAAATATACAGGGTGAAATCGATATCATTAGCATCATTTCAAACTATAAGAGTCTACCCATCAAACTGAACAACTTTCAGTATGGGAGCAAACCGATCGAAGCAAGAAAAAATCTGCTGTTCGTCTGCTCGACTCAAATGTATTCAACAGCAGATTTTTTTTTGCTCCACTTGATTCTTAGTTTAAAAGGATACTAATAATATCAATTTCACCCTGTATACTCTACATTTATTTATACTTTATGTCTATCAAACAACTATTCGATTCAATATAAAATTATTCCAGTGGCATTGCCATTTTATCACGAATCCAATCAACTGAACACAGATCAGGAGCCAGAGAAAAACAAAAGCATAACTCTTCTATAACAATATTAAATTCGAATGCATACTAAGATAGTCGTTACTCAATTAACACTATACCACGACGGGAATCCGACTAACAAGCTTCGCGAGATTGCAGCCTGCGAGATACGAGAAATGGCGAGAAACAACGAGATACGAGATGCGCGGTATACGTCGTTTAACTCGACTGGATTTATCTAAGTGCCTGCATAAATGCGCAATGTATCGTTACGTATATTGCTATCTGTTTTCTTGTTAGGCTTATGTAGTTCGATGGCGGTTTAAATTAGGACCGGTTTGCAGTTGTCTTAGGTTGGAACCAATTTAGAGATATTGTTATCATTTGATACGTCTAATCTACATACGTTGTTTTACCACTTCTGAGTTATGGGGACAAAAAGTCATGATACAGTAATAGTAGTGGAATTCTGAACAGTACCTACCATGACATTTCAAACTTCCTACACAGCTGATAATTTTGTATGCTATAATCTGGTTATTTATTTGAACACTAAATTATACAGGGTGGAATAAAACGCTCAAGTATTATTTAAAGTGCTGGTTTAGACTATCAAACTAAACAACTTTCACTATGAAGCTAACATAGAGTTATTTTTTTTTTAAATACAAAACTGCGGTAGCAACACAAAATTCGACTCAAATATATGGGATAGGAGATTTTTTTTTCGACTTAGTGTACATAGTGAAAGTTGTTCAGTTTAATGACATAAATCACCTATTGTTACACGGTAGACACGTAAAACAACACACACACACAACGCAACAAAGAACATTTCACAATGAATATTATTTCAATTTCTATTTCAAAAGTCATTATAAAAGAGTGGATTAGAGTTCTGGGTTTAAAAATACCTTGTTAAAAGCCTCCCAATACACTTTTTACCGACTTTGGGAGTCAGGGACTCAATTATTTGTATTCCACTTAATTGTAACCAAATAAAGAATTTTTATTTTTATTTATTATTTAAGTATAGTTTTTCTACTTCTTGTGTTTTCCTCATTTCGGAAATATTTTTTATTCACGCCAAAATTGTGAATACAAAAGTTTCAATATAATTAACAGTTTGAAATAAGTCTACGTACTTCTATCACACTGCCATAATTATTCAAAGTGTATAAACCCAAACTACAATTTCATAGCTACATTTTGTAGTCACCATAAATTATAGATGTTCGTCGAAGTCAATTGGTTCGAAAATCAATATTCATTGCATCCGCAGCGTTGCATGCCGATACGATAGTACTCATATTGATTTATGGCTCTTTGTGAACTCTTCTATTTCGGAAATATTAACTGAATTATTGTTTCATAATCCACTTAAATTGTCGACGGGATTATAATATTAACATTTTCGATATAATGCTTTACTAATTTAACATCAACATTTGGGACCATTTATACCAAATCTAATGACATTAAACATTCTTTGAAAATCTTTTCGCAGAAACAATTTTCGGGTCAGGAGTGCGATTTTTGAATCTCATTCGCTGAGTTCAGCAGTTGAAAATGTCAAAATTACTGTGTAGATATGCATCTTTCTACTACTGATTTGTCTTTCAAAAATCGCACTCCTGAAGTATGATTTTTAAAAGTCAAATCAGCAGTGGAAAGATCATATCTCCACAGTAATTTTGACATTTTCAACTGCTGAACTCAGCGAATGAGATAAAAAAATGGCACTCCAGGTCAATTTCATACTTATATAAATAAATGAAATTTATTTATTTACAACAACTAATAATCAACACATTAATCAAATAGCCCGCCTAAAATAAATGCCATCAAATTGATACCATTTTCTACCGCTAATAATCATGAAGTACCTACGTGCTAATAAATGAACGAAAACGAAATGAACGAAATGAAATTTAATATGTCAGAGCTTTTTTTTTTTTTTTTATTCTGTTTTTTATTTTATTTTAATTGGAGCTTTTAACCCTGAGGTGTTACTTAATGTGTTAGCATGGTGTTATTTACAGGTATTTAGTACACGGAGTATATCAAAAGTATTTTATAGTACCTACCTTGTAATAAGTGATACCTATAATAGAGTACCTACATCATCACAGCCTATATACGTACTACCTTCAGGGAGGGTGTATGGGCCCTAGACCACGCATGCCCTATGCGGGTTGGTAGACTGCACATACGCATCGGAATTTCTTCTTCAGCGTATGCAGGTTTCCTCACGATGTTTTTTCTTCACCGTTTGAGACCAGTCGGTATTAAGTACATAACACATTCGCGGACAGTGACCGGCTGTAGCAGTGATAACAATAAAAGTTCCATTGTGTCTCGTTCACTGTCCGCGAATGTGTTAAGTTAGAAAAACTCATTGGTACATGCCATCCGTGCGGATTCGAATCTGGACCTCAAGATTGAGTTTCCATATCTCTCCACAACGTACCACCGACACTCTTACGTCCTAGTGTATAAGTAGAGCGGCACGAATCTCTAGCGCTGACCTTGAATGCGCTGGCCGTATGTACAAGACACTATGCACTATTTTCGTCTAAATTCACTCATTTGAGAGCTATAATTTCGTGCCGCGAGGTATACCTACATACGCAATTTCAGTAGAAGAGACTGTCGCGTGACACTAAGCACCCTGCATACTGTGACAGAAACTAATGATACTAAACTAAGGTCTATGATAACATGCGTGCCGTCAAGTGCGTGTCAGGTAGGTGGACATGCAAGCTAACGTCTGTGTTGTTCTAATTCTAAGTAGGTACTTAATGGTTAATCCTTAAACCAGACTTATAAAGTAAATATCTTAGACTAGCTTTTGCCCGCGACTCCGCCTGCGTGGACTTATAATATGTAGCCTATGTGTTATTCTGGGATAAGAACTATCTATATGCCAAGTTTCATCAAAATCGGTTCAGCCATTTTAGCGTGAAAGAGTAACAAACATTCATACATCCAAACATACATTCGCGTTTATAATATTAAGAAGGATTATGGGAAATCAAATCATTAGAAACGCACCAGCAAGTGTTCTGTTCCTAACCTAGCCAAAAAAGTGTACCGAGTACAACACATTTTTGACTCTCGTTCGATATGATGATCATCATCATCATCATCAGCCTGGTAAAACCCACTGCTGGTTATAGGCCTCTTCATTTTCACGCCAACCAGAACGGTCCCACGCTAGTCTCATCCACTTTTTGCCGGCCACTCTCCAAATGTCATCCACCTGGCTGCTGATGATGATGATGACTATTAGTGCTTCAAAGTAAAATAACGCAATTTGTCATAGAGCTTCCATTAATCCTCCAAAAATTTATTAAAATTTATCTGTCCCTATTTTAAAATAACTTAAGAAATCGCCTTATTCAGCTTTGAACACAGGAAATGGAAAACCTTTACGAATTAACGAATTCATTAAAACAAAACTCATTTCGTCAGTCTTCATTAGCGGGAGGTATTGTTAATGCCGATAGCTATTAACTTCTCATTAAATACCGAATTCAGGAACTCAAATGAACGGTTTTTACCATTATTGCATCATGGCACGGGTCGGTAATCAAATATTTATACGGAATATTACGAATATTTTGTTCAGTTTAATTGGAATCGCATTTTAATTTGGGTCAATTTTTCTCATCTGCAAATGAAATGACAATCATGGACATGCATGAATGAGTATTTTAATGCAAGGGCTCCAAACCATGAAAGCGATCAATTTTCACAAAGGGACCAATATTGAAAATACGATAAAAATGTTGGTTATTCAATAGAAAAAGTCATGTAGGCGTTTGACCAAAATGTATGTATGGTAACAGCAGATTTTTTCTTGCGATTTCACCGTTGGTCCCATAATGAAGGTTGATGGTCTTAAGCTCCCATAAAAAATGTTACACATTTAAGTTTATACCTTTACACTGTATTTCCACATGTTTCTTTTTATTACTTTGTAACATCTCTTAGAAGAAATTCTTTCCCAAAGGCTTTAATATTTCTGTTGTAATTGTTTTCTAATTGACCCCAAACTGAATCAAAAAAGTATAAATAGCTTGCTTCGCAAGAAGAGTGAAGTTTTTGTCCGATAGTATAAGAAAATTCCTCGTTTATATTCACAAAAGATTTCCACCGACATCGACAATTAACCGGCTATTTTTTTCGACTAATTCAATGCTTCTATAAAATAGCACATCTTCGTTCGTGTCAGTAAGAGCTGTAGCTCTGCGATGTAACGTATGCCAATTACTTAAAATAACACTAAAATGTTTTAATTTTCTATTGTTCCAGCTGTCTCAGTCCACGATCAGCTTATTTCTACGAGTTTCCTCCTAGCGGTGAGTCCAATTTGTCGTGAATGAATGAATGATTTCCTTTGGCCACGGTCATTGATTAGTTATAACAATTAGGTACACAATTAGTGACCCAAAGGCCAATTACCCAATCGTAAATAGATTGGGAACGGCACTTTGTGTAGAATTGGAAATTGAATTAAAAATTAAATTCTCTAAACTTTTAAGTGAGCATCAATTGGCGTATTTTGGGCTATTTCATGTATTATTTACACAGTCTTTGTCCGAATTTGCCGAATCGGTTTTAGCGCTAGTTAGGTTAACATTTTGGTTTTAACGCTTTGACCAATTATCTACGTATTGCCAATGAGGAATCATCAGTGATTAATAAATGAAGTACACTATCACAGCAAAAAGCAGACAGTTGTTGTAAATGTAAAGGTTACCACGTCGGTCTACCAAGCCAGAAGTGCGATTTTTGAAAATCATACGAGCTATGCATAATCTCCATAGTAATTTTGACATTTTCTACTGCCAAGTCGCTCGTATGATTTTCAAAAATCGCACTTCAGAGGTCCTGGGTTCGAAAAAGCCTTGTTGTTTACTTTTGGTATCAGACCAATTTATGTTTCTGTGAGGGTTATTATTATTATGTTTCTTTTGACAAAATAATTATTACACGGGAAAAAGCCAACAATATACCAAATCGGTAAATACAGTTAGATTACTCTCGCTCGAATGTTGAATAAGAACAGTTTTCCCATGAGAAAATTGAAAGCTTGCGTGCAATGAACGACCGACGTCGACGGAGGTGTCGGTAAGAAATAGATGGTGTTCACAAGACGGGAATTAATCTATTTGCTATTACGTTCACTATTGGAACTTTCATAGCGTTTAAAAGATTACTTAGTAAATTTTTTTTTATAAAACTCTTTACGAATTATGCTTCAAAGCTTCGAATCTCGCATTTTAAAAACTCACACACACACGTACACAATTTTTTTCTCATACTTTTAATGTTTGGTTTATTATATTATGGGCACCTTCGGGCCAGGTATGACCTGGGGTGGGCTTTTCAATTAAGTAGAATTAGTAAAATTTGTAGTTTAGGATTGTATTGTATGGTTTAAGTTTAGGGTAAGTTTTTTTAGAATGTTTAGTATGGTTTAAGTTTAGTGTTTAGTTTAGTTTAATTTGATTATTGTAATTTGTGTCATTGTTACGTAACTGAATAAAAATAATTCCTCTTCTATAACATCCATGACCGAACCGGGATTCAAACCCAGGACCCTGGTTTGGCAGTACGGCGTGGTAACTATTACACCAACCGGGTCGTCAATTTAAATTTACTGTATATTCTGCTACAGGTTTTCATTTTAGTAGAATCTACGTAATACCAATACGTATTCTGAAAATGAGTCTTGGTAAAACTGCATGCAAGACAGCAAGCTGCTGCTAGCTTGTAGTTGTAGAAATATTTCTGACTACCCCTAATGGGATTAAGGTCGAGTTTATGTATATACCTATATAATAACGTTGACAGGCATTGTAACGATTCTAAACGAAAGCTATTTTTTATGTATTTATGTATGTGTGAATGTATGTGTGTAGAATCTACATACAAGACCATAAAATCACGGCGAAAACGATAATCGTTTTCCGCACGGCACACCCTATCTCTAAATAATCATCTGTCACAGTCTAGTCACAGTGACAGCCTAATCTTTTTTTTAGAAATGCGCTTGTAAATAATATCATTGTTATTTTAGATAACTGCCTCGGTACCGCAAAGAAGAAAGTGACGACATTCTCGAGACTGCTGCGAGGGTTGAAGTCCCATAGGAAAGAGAAACACGGCTCCTGTTCGCCAAAACACGCTAATAGCCCCAGACAAATACTTCCTCCACAGAGGGTGAGTTTTGTTTACTTCACACTTATATCTTGATAGGAGAATTGGAATTTTCAGAAGCATAGATTAGAACAGTGAAAAGATTTACATAATGAAACACAGTAGGTAGAGGTACCTCTCTATTTTTGCTCCAACAAATCTTTGGTGTATTAACATTGATTTCTTTTTATTGATTGTGAAAAATACGGCTTACAATAAAATAATGTTGATGTTTATAACAGAATGTAACATCAACAAGTAATTACAATTAGTTATTGCAATATTATATGTCTTATAAAATGTTTGTTTGTAGTAGATACCTAGATACAGAGTGTTACAGTAAGATGTGTTCATATTTAAAGGAAATCATAAAACTAAACAACTTTCACCATGGAGGAAACATCGAAATCAGCTATTTCATACAAAAGTGCAATTCTACTAATTTTTAAAGACACTCTATTAAATTTGAATCGAGTAGGCATTGCAATTTAGTATGGAATACGTAGCTAATATCTTATTGCGATTTTAGATTTGCTTAGTTATTCTGTTTCATGGTCTGAACCACCCCTGAAAATTGGGAAGTGATTAAAAAATCATCCACTATAAAATAATCATTTAACAAATTGATAACGTACATAATCAATTTTAAATATTATTGATTTTAAACATGTTACAGCCATGTTGTGCTATTTCGAATCAAGTTAAAGATTGAAAAATTCAGTCTCGGGCGGGACTTGAACCCGCACCCTTCCAAACCGGGGAAGTGCGTTATCCAATTTCGCTACCGAGCCCACTAGCCAGAGAACGAATTTTTCAATCTGTTGCGTCTTGAGGGGACGTGGGCGACATCTACTGGCAGTTATTACAAACTAGCCAACCCGCAAGTTCAGCATTACAACTGAAATTCATACGGTATAGATGACACACCCTGTTCCAATTTCAAATATTATTGATTTTAAACATGTTACAGCCATGTTGTGCTATTTCGAATCAAATTAAAGATTGAAAAATTCAGTCTCGGGCGGGACTTGAACCCGCATCCTTCCAAACCGGGGAAGTGCGTTATCCAATTTCGCTACCGAGCCCACTAGCCAGAGAACGAATTTTTCAATCTTTTTTTTTTTTTTTTTTTTTTTTTTTATTGGACAATGTCACTCAAATTATCTAGTCACATTTAAAGTACCAGAATCTAGCCTGGACTTGTATTATGATGACCAGACAACGATATAGAATACATATATAGATACAAACATCCATGACTCGGGTACAAATATTCATATTCATCATACAAATATTTGTCCCTTACGGGATTCGAACCCGCGACCCTCGGCACAGCAGGCAGGTTCACTACCGACTGTGCTACCGGGCCGTCTTTACTTTGGTACATAATCAAATTGCATAACAAAACAGCAATACCAGTACTATACCAAAATGAAATCTCTTAAAAGCTCAACTCAAAGACTTTGTTTCATCAATCACTCCTTGTTTATAACTGAATCTTAGAGTGAGCACAAGCCTGGCGACGTCTGCTTTTTTTCATACATTCCCTTTTCCCCCTACCCACCATTATGTAGATCCGGCGCGACGCCGGTCCTTCTTTGACATGCACTCGGTGCAATTAGTATGACGCGTCGCGCGTATGCGACGAGCATATGCGTAAACTGCATGCATATTAATGCTGTTATATTCGAGCAGGTTCTTAATGTAACCTTTATCGTAACGGTATTAGGAAATTTTATCTCAATTTCGAAGTCAGTCATGAAATGAAATGATTAACCAATATTTAAAATTAAGTTTCAATTTTTATATTAATTTATACAAAAACAAAAATTATGTCACTGTGTGTTTTATTGATTGTTACAATACATTTTTGAAATTATATATTGTAAGTATTGTTAGTTTATACATTAAGATTACGTTTATAAATCTGTATTCACATCAATTCATCATTCAATCCTTTCAATGATTATTCAATTCTCTTGCAGTATTCACTTAAGCTTTTGAATTTAACTTCCACAATCCATCGTCCGACCGAGATATTTAAATCGTGACGGAAATATTCCGCACTTTTTCAATCTCTTTCATTAGCTGTGTGTAATCAGACTAGATTACATTTTACGTAGAGCAGGCCTCCCTTTGTATTATTAATCTCATCTTCTATTCTATATGTGTATATCCTTGTGTAACCTACATCCACTTATTGTAATTTTTCCTCATCGACCCATATTACTTTGTCTGTTCTTCTTTTGTTTCGCAACACAATTTTGTTATTACATCGCCAATAAAAACATAGCGAAAATCCGAGACATGGCAAATACGAAATTCTTGCAACTTGGCAAAACTATTCACTTATCCAAGTTTTAGCTTGCGTGTAATTTTCCAAGTCTCGTCGTCTTCGCATTAGATGCGAAACTCATCTTGGCCGAATTAAGTGCTACATTTTTCCACGTCCACCTATATATTTATTAATCTTCGGGGTTGGGGGTACGTCACCGCATGCCTTTTGAGAAATGACGGCTGCCAAAGTTAAGTCGGTTGAGCCAAGGCGACGGCGGTTGAGTTATGACCGTTTGTTGAGCCAAGGGATAAAGGCCATTAGGGCGCGCGTATAATCCTTATCGGGCAACTTGCACTTAGGATTAGTGCTGTCACAAGTAGCTTTTTTCGTGTATTGGCGTTCTGTCCAGCTGTGATTAGGGGATCAAAGGTTGTGGATATTTTATAGCTCTCCGCTTCGAGCTTTCTTATTACATAACACTGTTCTGTATCTGGGCAGGTATATCTGGAGCTAAATAAAGCTTAGTCGCGTGCTCTGTCATCACTTGATATTAAGCGGCTAATCCACGAACAAACTTCGGAACTTGCTGTTGACTTGCGGAATATTTACCTTTCATTAAGAAACATAAAATGCAAATGTTCCTACAATTACAGAGTAGCAAAAGCAAAGGAAAACAGAAAAAAGTCTGTAATACGAGTAAATATTTGAGTAGTACGGGAATATTGGCACCTTGCCTTCGAATCGACTTGTGGGAGGTATTATTGCATCCGGCCGACATTATTCGTGGATTATGGTGCTGTAGACTCTAGATATCGGCAATAAAACGTTATAGTTGCACTACAGTAGCATCGGTATTATGTAGATCGTAAATACGAAACATGTTGTTTTAGATATGGATATTGCATGTTGCTTTGTTACCGTCGTTTAGTATGAACATAAAAAATGCCCTGAAGTAATGTTTAAGTTATTGTATCCTCAAGTTATTGTAAGTTAGATTTGACTTGGATGAATGAACATAATTTGTACAAATATAAAGACGTAAAGAACCTTTTCGTTATAACTTCTAAACATGTGGTTTCCGGCGTAGAGACAACCCAATTTTTATTCTGTATCATAAAACGCGACTACAATATCTTTATGGGCGAAATGCTAGGCACTTATCATATCTTGAAACGTTGTTTCCTTTAGTATGCTAACAGTGAACGCTTAAATAGGTAGTCGTAAGTCTACCTATAAAGTACCTAAACTTAGAAGTACTTTCTTCCACTTCATCATCATCTGCCTATAAATGCACCACTGCAGGGCACAGGCTTAACCTCAGAAAAAGTGTATGGGCGTTAGTCCAATATAGATAGGTAGACTTCACATACTCCTCAGAATTTCTTCTTAGTGTAAGCTACTATGCAGATTTCCTCACGAAGTTTTCCTTCATCGTTTGAGAGCATTCGCGATATTACGTAGGTGGGTATATAAGTTAGAAAAACTCGTTGGTACATGGCATGTCGTTCGTGCGGATTCGAACCTGGAACCTGGTGTCCTTATCTCTCCGCAACACGCCACTGATGCTTTTACTTACTTACATTTAATGAAACAATATCAACCACTGAGTTTGCTAAACGCGGAAGTTTGTTAGAGTAAATTAAAATATGTAGATAGTAAGTTATACGTATAGGTAAAATAATTTTAACAAACCGAGCTCCAACAAAATGCATCCAATATTAAAGTTTTGCAACTACGAAAGTTATTCCTTCGGGCACATTTATCACGTTTACTGGGGTAATATTTTCATAGCAATGTTTTTGACACACATTATTTTCTTTGCACATTTTCGTTGCAGTAAATGTTTAACTTCCTTTTGTTTACTGTATATAAAATAATACTATTAAGTTTGACCCCGATATATTCAGTGACTACTTTCTGCTATTTATCTACATAAATTATAATGATTTCGAGGTGAGCTTTTATTATAGATGAAACAATAATTGACTGTCCACTTATCAATGTGAGTGTCAATTTATGTTCAACAGTGATGATTAGTCATATTTGTCGGATTCTAAACTAATGTAGGTATTACATATTTCCTTGAATAATATATTATAAGTGGAGAGTCGAGTGAGTATTATTATTGAGAATCATTAACTCAAATGACAAAATATAAGTGTAGTTTCAGCGACCATACTATGTCCACGTAGAACTAGCATTGTTTCGGGACACTTTACATACAGGCTCTTTCTCTCTGTGCTAAGTTGAATCGAATCAGAAATCTGTATTTTGACGAACATAACAAATATACTAATAGCACATTTTTAGATTGATTATAGAAGGACATTAATTTCTTTTATTCGTTTATTGAACCAATTAAGAAAACAAATATGATATTTTTTATATAACGCTTTGGGTTTGGGTTGAATGCATTGAAAATTCCTTTCAAATTGTCATTTAAAAGCTTAAAATAAATCGAATTTAAAATGTAATGTGTGAGTCTGATAAGGGACTAATAAATTTTGTAAGGTTCGAACCCAGGTTCCGCAGGGTTGTCGCATTACAGAAACGCCTATTGTCGGCTATTCGCATTATTCCCTTATCAAGTAGGTACGAAGTTAATGGGCAAGCTTTGTGCTTCATATGATTAATTGATTCCCATAGCCTCATTGTGATTCAGATATCCTCTTTTTCCGTTCTTAAAGTGTGGATGATAAATTAAACGTTTTTGTTGTAAGTTTGTATGTGAATAGCAAGCTTGCGAACGTTGATTAGTAGGGAGTGGTTTCATTATGATTGTTTGTCGATAACTTGTTTATTCTGTAGATTTATGCCAATGTTTTGATAGCTGTGCTAACAAGAGAGAACGAATAGATTTTCAGTTGTGTTTTTATCATGTCTCAAGTTGATACAACTTGTCTGTCTATTAACTAATGATGTTGCTAAGTTAACGAATATCTTTTTCTCATAATAACAATTGTTTTTCAAACCATTTGTACATGTATCATGGTTTTTTGTTATTAGCCTAAATATGAGACAGGTATAATATTTTTCCGCGAATATTCCATATTTTATAGGTACTATGGTAGGTTTACAACCAGTTATTTTAAAATAAGTAGATTCGCAAAATGTTAATTTATCATACGTCCGTCACCGACCAACCATGATTCGTTAAAAAGATTTAACTTCATTCGAAAGTTCTGAGTATATTTAAGGATAATCTATATGAGAAAAATGACTAGACGACGACGTTGTGATAATAAATGATGAAAATTTGTTATTAACTTCTAGCAATTTTTCATTTATTTACTTAATTTTTACTACCTATCTTTATTTACATAATTCCGACTACTCTCAAACGGTGAAGGAAAGCATCGTGATAAAACCTGCATCCGTTGAAGAAGAAATTTGGAAGCGTATGTGAAGTCTACCAACCCTCAGGGTAGGCCTGTGCCCTGCATTGGGACGTAGGTTATTATAGGTGTAGGGATATAGGCTGATGATGATGAAGATAATTATTATTTACATTTTACCATCCACATTTTAGGATAATGATTAGCCCATCGCCTGTAAATCTAAATAAAAGTCCGAATGATTATACGATTTCTTCGCAACTAAACTAACCGACCGACGCGACGCGAGACGTATAATATTGAAAAAAAAAAATCGTCAACCCTAATGATATCGTCAGATCTTCACTAACAAACTTTCCTTCAGGTCGATACACCGGACAGCGTGCTACAAAGTGGTCTTGGTCTTGGACCTGGTCCAGACACGGCCCTGAGGTCCATGGTTGACCCTCGGGACTATGACCGCCTCCGCTTCTTTCAAATGAGTGCCGCCCAACCAAACACCTTTGAAGAAACTATCCATAGGGTGAGGTCTCGAGCGTTTTCCTGCTATATATTTTTGTCGATATTGCAAAATTAGTCAATTTAATAATCGTACCACCTAGTTAGATGAAAATTAATTAATTTGCAGTTTTGTGTTATGTTAACATTCTGAAACTATTTGTATTATTTACCTAACTCGTTTTGGAAAGCTGAGTAATGAATTTTGTTTTAATCAATTCGTCCAACTAACTTTGTATCACAGTGTTTGCATTAATAACTTATTTGCGTACCGATTATTTGGTTACTTACTTACCAGCACTACATTAAATATAATATTATATACGAGTAAATTAAATTGAAAACAAGTTGTATGTACACATAATTCGTCAGAATGTATAGCAGGAAAAGAGCCACAAACTGTTGCGTTCTGTATGGCAAATATTTACTATTATCGACTCATTATATTATTTAGATCTGTCACGACTGTATTCAATCAGTTTTTTCCTGGTCATATATTATATTCGAAATTGGCTTTTCAAAACTGTTACCTACTTAATAATTATACTTTTTTTATGTTATTAATTAAATCCACATTTGAAAGAATTAATTTTATTAAATTTGTCTCAATTTTTGTAGAAACATCGCTTTTTATTTTAGTACGCTTAGTTTTAGTTCTTTGAAAAATTTATATAAATATTTGCCAACAGAGTTGTAACAGTGTCAAAATTCAAAATTTCACATTGCATTTTTGGTTTCATATTTCTCATCGGCATGCTCAAAGAATTGGAGGTGGTTCTAAGTTATTGAACTGGCTAAAAACAATTTATTCATCATCATAGCTCCATTGTCATTAACGGCAAAAAATATTTTTTTTTTAAATGAAGCACGCATCATCATTGCACTCTGTCTGTAGAAAATTTGATATATTTTGCACAAATTGCACGTTTATGCTGCACGAAATGCATGATGGCACGTTATTATGTAATTCGTTGTTTTCAAACCACCTACGAGTATCTTCGATTCCAATCGTTATCCTATTAATTATTAGTAGTGGTTAAAGAAACGCATGCTTGTCTAAAGAAGATTATAATTCTTTAGTTAGAACATATTAGATTAGTTTTGGGATGTGAAAAAAGTAAAAAAAATGTGAGTGAAATGAATGCCATATTTTACTTGGCATAGGATCAGCAGATATTGAAATTTTGCACCGCAAAAATTATAAGATGTAATCGTCATACATAACTTTGAACATTTTGCAGCCATGGCATAGTAAAATGTCTTTTTATAATTTTGATTTGTTTTTAATTAGAGACATGGCAAGGTTCGAAAGACAGTTTCTAAATATATATCAGATTTTTGATGTACCTAATAGATTCGTTTATCAACTTTTTAAATACAGCGATGACGTAATCGTGAACTAAATATATTTCGGGAAATAACTCTCTTTTATCATCGAGTTTTTAACTACTAATGAGCTTTTTCTTTTCGTTGTTTCAGTTAAAAGTTCAAGAAGCAATGAAGAAAAAAGATAAATTAGCGAGAGAGCAGGAAGAGGTAACTTTTTAATACTTTATTTTGCTTTGACTATGTACTTTGTTACCTAGTTATTCATGTTTCTTTCCTTTATATCAAGATTATAATCATAAAGGTTATGTATTGCTACTCTTCTAATGATAGTCAACCAATTTGAAATGTAAGACATCTGAAGTACCTTATCACAATCACCTTTATTAACGTAATTACCTAACTTTCAGTGAAACTTATCTGTAAATAAATAGTTTGCTGTGACAAGATTTAATTATTAAATTGGTTGACGTCTGTATGAAATTTAAAGATCAGTTAAATAAACAAAAAAAAGTCATTAAATATCTTGGACAGAGTCACACAAATGGTCTAGTCTCACTTAAAGTATACCAGAATCTAGGACTTTTATTATGATGACTAGACAACGATATAGAATACATTAAACAAACATCCATGACTTGGGTACAAATATTCATATTCATCATCCTACAAATATTTGCCCCTTAGGATTCTAACCCGCGACCCTCAGCACAGGAGGCAGGTTCATTACTGACTGTACTATCCGGCCGTCCTGAATCATAATTAAAGCCAATAACATAAATTATTTATGTTATAGGCTTTGCTCTGATATGGTTAATACAAGAAAGCTCAAAAATATTATATCCTTGGTTACTGAAACGCACACATCCAAAATTAATCTGATGTGAGAGTCAAAGTAACTTGTAATCTTCCGACTGGCTCGAGCATTCGACGCGCGAACCGAGCCGTGGGCTAATCGCGCCCTAATCTCAAGCTAAGCCTATTAGAGGCAGTTGTATCGCTTCCCTACAAAACTTCGGAAGCCCTTTTGCTCAGCACATTTTGAACAGTCGTAAAACTATGGGGCCCTGCTACTACGGAATATCGAACATTGAAATTTTACGGCAGTAATAAACTGTTTACCGCACGAATTTGGGTGACACGCTTTGCGACGTGTTTGGTTGTTGTTAAAAATTGGGGCTTGAATTCAATTTGGATATGAAAACGAAAACCGCTACGAATTGGAAAGCTGAGTTTTCGAATATCAATAAAATTTATGCTCCAAGCTTTATTGCAACTATTGAGCAACATTATGAGCTTTGCCAGGCCTCCGTCACTCGGCCTTAGGTACTAAGATAAGTACAGACCCAAAAAAAAAAAAGTACATACACTTTGGCGCATCGTAAGCGATGCGCTTGCTTGATTTCTGACACTTGCGCCAGAGGGCAACCTCGTAATAAAACCGCTGTGGTAAGCGTAATTAGGTATAATTTTTCGCGTACAGTCTGGCAGTAGGTAATTAAAGGGTAATAATTTATTGTTTTCTAAGGAAGTGATGTATCTGTTACGAAGTAACTAGTAATGTAATCTGTGGCTATGCTTTTAACTAAGACTGTAGCGACACGAAATCTCATTTACTCGAAATGAAACGCAAATCCCTTTCGTGTACACTCACTGCGCCGCCTCGGAAACAAAGTGTGCATAAATTAAGTTAATGTAGAATACTTTCCTACTTACGTGAAAGTGGTCGTTTTATTACCTCCTTTGAATATTTATTATCGTGTTCACGCATTTTTTTTCAAGGAAACATTTTGTAAGAAACACTTTCAAAAACTTTTCTTATTTATCATTTACATTTAAACCCGGTAATAGGCACGTCTAGGCACGTGTTATGATGATTTTTTTGCTCGCGCAAAGATTATTGCGAATAAAATGCGTGCTCTTATTTTCTTTATAAAACCATAAACATTTTATGTCTCATTCACCCGCATGGATATTCATATGAACTAGGGAGAAGGCAACATTACTTGCTTGGGAAGCAGCGCCAGAAACGAAAAAAATATTCAGCATCAATTTAGTCGAAACTTCGCCTTTTCTATTGATTGCAAAAAATGGGTTCAGTTTCCATATAAATTTATAACAGAATAACATTTTCCTTTGGGAATTGAGAAATGTTGTTCTGAGTTTCTAAGACCTTCTTCCAATTATGTAGATTTATTAAGCCTGTATGCTTAAATGTTATTGATTGTTACAGATTCTTAGGGACATAAGACATGGTCTTATGAACATGGGAAGAGATGGCGTCCGAGGACCTTTTGGAGGTAAAATTAACAATGTGAAACTGATTTATTCATTAATCCCTAATCTTTTACTCATCATTCATCAATTACTTAATGATTGATTTCAAATACTATAATATAAAGTAAACGATATAAGATGTCAGTCCTAATAGTTGATAATGAAAATTTAACACTGATTTTATTTGTGTCAGCAAAAATCTGTTTCTGGTCGCTTCTTGATGGTTTTTTTTATTTGCGCAATATAATCATCATCATTCATCATCCTAGCAAAAGTAAATTGATATTGTGCTTAACTTTATTTGCCATATGGAAGCGTCTAGAAATCTTGTTCATAAAATTTACTAAAATAACGCATGATGCTTGCACGTCGTTTTTAAGTATAAGTTATTTCATAATTTTTGCGGAATGCTTCAACGTTATTCTTAATTTGTCGTGTCTGGAATATTCGGTAGGCTTTTGATGTGCATACTTCACCAGTCATTTTATATATTACTTTTTTAAATTACTTGTATGGTTAACAAAGCCTTTGAACAACGAAAAATTGAAGAAACGTAGCCAAAAGGTTAAAAGAAAATGTTGTTAAGTACGTAAATTCATCTCCATCCATCATATTTAATTTGCGTCGAAATGCTATATGCATGTTGTTATAAATATTTTGCATCAATCACGCACGGCTTTCCGATGTTCGTACACAGCTTAAACTGCAGTGTTGTCAGTGAAACCGCAAATTTGTGAAAGGGCATTACACGGTAAAGTTTTTTCGCAATTGTATTAGCACGTATTTTTATTTGCACATTTTGGAAGCTACGCCTCATAGAAGTCTAATAGAGGACTCGTTTACAGACGACACGTATATGTACGACGATGAAGCGAGAGGTCTCTCAGGACGAGGCCACTGGTATGACGAACCGCCATATGAAAGCGATCCTGAGGACTTTCTTATGGGAGGAGGAGCTCCAGCAGCATCGTTTCAGAATGGCCGTGTCTGCTTCACGCTTAATCTTCGTAACGAGCCAAGAGGTGAAGGAGTGATATCCCTTAGAACCGCTGGCGACATAAGTTTAGCAAGAGGCCCTCGACGGGGATTAATAATTCCACAAAGCGGCCCCTACCCGACTACCGTGATCCCTTTACGAACGGCAAGGGATCGAGAGAGCGGGGATTACGCAGCATCAGATATTCAATCTATAGGTTCAAGACTGTCCGGAATATCACTAGAATCTAGTCGGTCGGAGCGAGACTCGAGAAGAGGTTACAGGCAAATGTCAGGGTACCGGATAGGTGCTGATCCTCTTTCACCCCAATCCTCAGATTACGAAGATCAAGAAAGTGAAACTGATTCACAGCACATAGCCACGGTGCATAAGGTAATTGATGTTAGTATTAAACGTTTTATATGCTTGAGAAATTTTTTTAAATGTGGAAGTATTTGGCATTTAATTATAATAAATTGGCTGTTTTATTAAAATTGCTTTTATTTCTTTAACTTTTGTCCAATTACTATTTTTGTCTATTCCAGTCAGCAGAAGAATGTGAAGGAGTTTCAAACCTAGTTGGCAAAGTGAGAGGTCTTAGGCAAGATGTTCAAAGAAAAATCTCAAGGTTACGACAAGAAAGAGGACCTGAGGGCACTGATAGGCGAACAAGTGGCGATCAAGCATTTCCCTGTTCTAATAGTTCTTTTGAAAGTCTTCCCAGCGGATCAGGCAGTAGTGAGTGGATTTATTGAGTTATTTGTCTGTGTTAATATAAATGTTTTTGTAAATATGTTTGTCTTTCCTTTCTAAGTACCATAACGCCCCATGTGCTACTTACATTCCCCCATACTAACATTTTTGTGCCCACACATAAAATTACTAAATAACAAACCTACCTATTCACAGTCATACAATGATGTATACAGGTATTTTAACTTTCATTGTGCTAGTTTTTGAAAAAGTATCAGAGTTAACGGTCCTAAGTATATACATATTTATGTACAGGCACACAAGCTTTGGTTCGCGCCGGTAGTAATCACTCATCTCTCTCGGCAGAAGAAAACATAGAATTAAGTCCAGCCGGGCGGAGTTTACTTGTGCCGCAAATGCTATGTCGGGCTCGGGCAATCGTCGATTACGCGCCTAATATTTACGAGAAAGATTCCCTGAGATACAAGGTAAGATATCTTAATAGCAGAGCAAACTTGCTTCTTTATGATGGAAAATAGTTTTGTAACGGCCTGTTATTTGTCAACAGAAAGGCGACATCATAGAAGTGATAAACATGAATGCTTCTGGGATATGGCGAGGCGTTTTGAACAACAAAGTTGGGAATTTTAAGTTCGCGAATGTTGAAGTTCTGTCTGACAGAGATACAGTTCGATCAAGATCATCAAAATGGTGTAAAAGTCGTGAAAGGCTTTGGGAGACCAGACCAAGAACTGTAGAAGAATTGCTAAGAAGGATAGATCTACCGGAATATACAGTGGCCTTTGCGAGGAACGGATATGAAGATATAGAACTATTTAAAGAAATTGAGCCATCTGATTTAGACTATTTGGGTATCATGACTCCAGAACACCGTACCCGTATACTTGCCGCTGTACAGCTGCTGCACCAGCTTGAATGTAAGTATATTTTCGGTAGTTTCTCAAACAAAACTGCTGGTAGGAACCAGTCTTCATATTTATGCGTATGTGACCTTGAATGTCTTTCTCAGGTGGCGAAGCTGACGGCGAGGGCGAAGGCGGTGGTTCCAGCTCAGAAGGAGGTGATTCTCCATTCGGTCGACGGCAATTTCCTCGGGACTCTGGTTGTTACGAGGCTAGTGTCGGGGTAGGGGGAGTTCGTGTCCGAACTTCACCACTGGTTCACCGAACGGAGGAACCCATTCATAGACCTCCAGAACCAGCACCTCAAGCCAAACGATCCATCCGAAGACGACAACCGGATGACGCTGAATGCGACAGGATCGAACGCTATCCAGGAACAGTTGCGGAAAGAACGATCAATCGCAGTGTAGGATTACCTGGCGGTGCTAGAGACGACACTTGCGAATCTGATCACAGACTGAACGTTGTTAAGTTCGTAGCGGGCGGTGAGCCGTGTGCATCGGAGAAGAGTAGCGATTCAGGTGTCAGTAGTTCGTCTTTGAGTTCCGCTCATCCACACCGTCCCTGAGCGAGGCCCGCCGCGCCCGCGCTCGCCTAGGCGCTGGCGCGGGCGCGAGCGCAAGCCGCGCACTCGCCCGCATCCCCTGCTGACACCGAACCCTCCGCACCGCCTGAAGGCGAGTAGTATAATCGACACAATCAAACCGTTAAAATGGTGTAGGGACTGGGCAGTAGTGGATTTGTTACAAACGCTTATCTCATTTACTTTTTTTTAATAATGCACACCTACTATTTTGACGCATTTTAATGTGAGACAGCAAATTTTTAATTCGAATCCTGTGTTTTGATGGCTTTAGGAGGGGTGCTTGATAGGTTCAAAATAAGACTGAAAACATTTAATTTTATGTTGTCTTTATTATAGAAAAATAATAATAACATAACTAAGTTTTGCTCCATTTTTATCCCCAAAATAAGCCAGTACATTAATAGGTCAGTTTAAATATGTGTTTTCTACTTAAAATTATATTTGTCCCTTTCCCATTATACCTTGTTGTAACTTTAGTTTATTAGTTGACGAGTAAGCAATTGTTAAATAAACGATTTCTGAATAATTTTGAAATCGTTTAATAGAGATCTTATCATTCCGTTAGAGAATTTATAAGGCATATCAATGACGGTGTTTTAGTTGCATTTATAATTTTATGCTCTATTCAAAATTTACTGTTTTAACTCATTGCAAGCAGCGATAGTCGTAAATTATGAACAGAGCGTTAAATGGACGAGTGTTAAATATTTAAAGTAATGATTGATGGCAATAAGCTGATAATGATTACGGATAACCGATGCGTTGTAAGCGCGTAAAATAGCAATAATTGTAAATAATTTAGTAGATAGGTTAATTATTGTATGTTGAGACTTTTTGTAATTTTTAAGAGAGCTTTATGCGGTATCCCGCATGTACAGGATAGTGAGTAGACATCCTTTAATATGAAATTTTGAATTTCGCCCAGATCTTCCGTGTCGTGGTTTTTCCATATGACGTCCTCCCCTCACACTTGGCACTGAATTTCATAATTATAAGGTCAACTTTTGAGAAAATAGGATATTGTAATGTTTCAACTGAAGACTTAAGACCTCTTATTTTATTGCGAACTAAAAATTAGCATTAACTAAATCCTTACGTTTTGGGTGGTCCTAGTTTCAACTCATTGTTTTAAGATCAACAATACTTTTCTTTTGCTTATCTTCGTCTTTGAAAAATAACAGTAAAATTGTATCTGCCCTATTAACGTTTAAAAGCGTTTAATAGTGATGTTAAAATTCTTTATGTAACCCTATTAGCGTTAATTTGATATCTGTGTTCAAACTAGCGTCTATTAATAAATTTCTGATCAAGCACCAAGAAAACTTGTTCAGACCTTACTTCGTTGGAGAATTTGAATAAACCTACCGCAAGGCATTCATTACCGACAAGTGGTCGGTGCTTTAATACATCGTAAAGTAAACAGCTAACTATCTTCTAGTCCACTAGTAGGCTCATTGGAATTCTTCGACGTTAACATTAAATCGATTGCAATTATGGGGTTCAGTGGCCTGTGCTACAAACGAACACTTCAACTGCCAGTGGTGTTCCTTTTTTTGTAAATTTTGTAAAAAATCTTCTTACGATACTTTTTGACTACGATCGTGAACTAGTCCGAACTATTATATGTATATAGATAAATGTTTGTTACATGTATATTGTAGATAGAATATATTTCTTTTGACAATTATTATTGTATAATATTTAATTCTTTAAAATTTTAATGTTAACGTTTAGTTTTTATTTATAAAAAGCACGTTTAGATGGGCTATTTATTATTGTCAGCAAAAAGTTTGGACACTGCAAAAAAATATCATTAACTTCAGTTTTAAACACGACCATAAAACATTTTGTAATATTTACCAAAAATTTTCAAACTTTAACACAATAAAAAATATACAGGACCTAGTTGTGTACAAAAAAAAAACAGTTTTGTAATAAAGCAGTCCAAAGGCTTAATTGCCAATAATAATTCCCCATATAAATTTGCCATCGAATTATTATTCAATATGGAAATAGGTATGATTCTAAATTAAAAGGTTACCGTTATTGAATGGTCTTCGCTTATGAAATAAAATGCACACAAGATTATTTATTTCAGCCAAAAGATAGGAACAGCTGGATATTGGTCTTCATCTACGATTTCCAAAACGATCGATTGACCTTAGTAAGTAGATGGTAAATCAGGCTCTATACCCGGACTTTCAAAATTCGATATATCGCGACCATTTCGGTCCGAACTCATTTTGGAACGAAAACGTTAACGCAATTACGAAGTTCGAATGTTCGGGTAGAGGCCCAGATTAAAAAAGATGAATGCACTTTAGTACGGTCAATGAATTTAAACGAAATAAAAATTTAAATTAATCATAAACAAAATTTGGTTTGCAAAATATTGATTTAATCAATATTTTACAAACTTATATATACAGGGTGAAATTGATATCATTAGCATCCTTTTAAACTAAGAGTCTACCCATCAAACAGAACAACTTTCACTTTGGGAGCAAACCCTGAGTTTGGGGTTCCATTACTAAACTGCAAATTGCAATGCCTAAGCGACACAAATGTATGCAACAGCAGATTTTTTTTTACTCCGATTTATTTGCTCCCATAGACCCATAGTAAAAGTTGTTCAGTTCGATGGGTAGACTCTTAGTTCAAAAGGATGCTAATTATATCAATTTCACAATGTAGATGTGTCATGAAAGAGAGTTGAATTAACTTTATCTATATAAAGTTACACCTACATAAAATTACTAGCACAAATTATTGATATCGATACTTTTGTCATCATTTACTTTTGATGTTCACTGTATTACGGACATGGAACGAAAAGTGTTTTCATTTTTTGAGCTGCCATAAGGTAGGCCATAAGTACCTCTTCATGTGGAATCATAACATTGACGTGCTTACTCTATATGAGTAGTTTATTTATTGAATATAATAAAGATACATAAGCTGATTTACACAAATTTTTCCTTAATTTCTTTTAGCCAATACCTACTTCAGTAACTGTACTTTTTGTAGCCATATTTATATTTTTTTAAACAGACCTTATTGTGTAAGTTAACGAAATCTGTTTACATTTACAAACATGGATTCTAAATAAATAAATCCAAAAATTTATCGAGTTTTCATTAAAAAATGACTAAAACTTATCGTAAATTTTGTAAACATTTTTAATGGCCGATAACATACTGACAACAATAGCTCATTTATCAAAATTGTTTAAAAAGTTGTTTAAAATTTTATTTTTAATGGCCAAAATCGTAAAACTTTTGTGCCGCTGGAAAGTTTTAACTAGCCTTTAATAAGTAATAAACAAAATTTTAATAGTCACCACGAATTACTTTTTTAAATATTAGCAAGACTAAAAAATTTTAGTAGCAATAACTTGGACGGTAACATTTCGTTTTCATCTAACAACTAAACTCATATAAAACTTTATTAGACAATCTAGTTTAATGCTGATAACTTTGGTTTGAACACCTACGAGCGCCATGAGAGAGGTACATTTTATGGTACTTAGGTATAAGTTGACGTATAAAATCGCAACAATGTGAATTTTTGACAATTCATACATGAAAGAAAGTCATCATGACGTCCCCTCATCTGAAGGCAACATACTTTATTAACGGAGTACACACGGCGACACATCAAGCTACTTAAAACCAATATAAGCTAGCCGCGCTTCAGCATAGTAATGTATAACGTCGCGCGGCCAGCTTATTTTGGTTTTGGGTAACTTGATGTGTCGCCGTGTGGACACAGTTGCTTGTAATAAAGGTATAGGTAATCATTTCACACTAGATTATAAATACATTACCTAATGCAGTTATTCACTTATTAATTATTATTATTATTCTTCCTATTGAATTATTGTCACTGAAATTTAATACATTATACCGATCGATATCATGGAATCAGATTAAATTAAAGAATCGGAAAGTTATTTAGATAAAGAAAGTTATTATAATATAAAATATAAAAACACAACTGAGGAACCATTGAAACGAAAAGAAGAGAGTGTTATAATTATACACAATGGAATCAAAATCGGTCAAGTGCGAGTCAGTTTACTCGCGCACTGAGTGTTCCGTACCACATTAATAACTTAGAAAAAAAAACTTTTCTTCTCCGGGACCTTTAGCGCAAGACCGACTAACACTTGGCCGGTTTTTAGTATTTGTTGTTATTCTGTAGAGTTTGCTCTATAATTACACTAAGTTTGACGCTTGTATGTATTACTGTTTTTACGATAGAGCGTGAAGAAAAAACGTCGATAAAAACTAGTTTCTTGTTGAGAACCCCCCTTAATTTTTAACTATTTGACATTTTTATTATTTGCTAACAAATTCGCCGTAATAACGCACATTCTGTGAAATTTCCAACTATCTAGCTCTTACAGTTCAAAAGTTACAGCCCTAAATAGGTCGGACAGACGGACGGACGGACGGACGGACGGACGGACGGACGGACAACGTAGACTTAGTAATAGGGTCCCGTTTTCACCGTTTGGGTACGGAACCCTAAAAACCGTGAAAAAAGGAGTATTACCATCTATATTGATTATTTATTTATTAGAAAAGGGGTTTAAAATGTTGTTGCATACGAAACTAGCCCCGTATCTTTGCGGCGTTCCATTTTGGCACATTTTGCAAGTTTATTTGTAATAAAAGGACGCAACCCCGAAAGTATTATAAATAACGGACCGAACTTCGAACCGAACCTAAACCTCCTTGGAATAACCGATAGTATAAAATATGAGACATACGCTGAAAGGTAGCTAGAAACCCAACAAGACTCTAACCAACAAGAACTATTAATCAATGTTGCAACCCTCTTTTGTAATAAAATAAACCCAGTTGTGATATTCGAGGAAGAAGTTCTGGCCCTGTACCCGCACTTTCGATGTTCGCTATGTCGCCACTGTTTCGGTCCGCAATTCATTGGAATAGAGATGACATTGGAACGAAAATGTTCACGCAATTGCGAAGTTCGAATATGCGGGTAGAGGCCCTGATATTCTATAGGTACCTACGTAGATATAAACATTTATTTTAAGTCTGTGTTATTTCAGTGAGGCGTTTTCAAAGTCTATAGAAAAATCTGGAGATAAATATAAAATTAAAAAAAAAACCTGTCACTGTGACACAGTTAAATCTCTTTTTAACTACCTGCCGTCATCTGACCAAGAAAATAATAAAGGTTATATGGATGTTAGTCCACCACGTGTGCCCAATGTGGGTTGGTATTGGTAGACTTCACATACGCATCGAAATTGTTTCTTCAGCGTACGCAAGTTTCCTCACGATGTTTACCTTCACCGTTTGAGAGTAGTCTGTAGTAACTATTGGGTTGCCAGGTTCAAAAATGACTTCTTTGAACCAGGCAACCCTGTAGTTGCGGTAGATTGAGAGGTGGCAACTCTAGTTTTTCCAGTATTTTAGATCAGTCTCCTTCCGATGGCACCTCATTTACTTCCCTAACAGGTAGGTGGAAAAAGTTATACCAAAAATCATGATGGAAAAGGTACTTGCGGCAAGATTTTTCTTGGCAACTTGGCGGCATTGAATTAACCCCTGTGTACACACACTAGAATCACATTTCGTTCGCCTATGAAATAGGTGCATAATTTAACGGTCGGATCTCGGACTATCATTGGTACATGGCATGTCATCCGTGCGGATTCGAACCTGGACCTCGTGACTGAGTTTCCATAGCTCTCCGTAACACGCCACCGACGCTCTCAACTGATTGTTTAAGACAAAACCAGGATTCTCCAGCCACATCCAAGCTTACGCCAGAAACTTATGAGGGTCGCCGTCGACGGATACGTCGTGGAGGACCATCACCATCAAGCTTGTGTATGAAAATAAAACTGGTCAAGTGCGAGTCGGGCTACTCGCGCACTGTGCCACACCACCACACACACAACTTAGTAAAAAAAAAATTTTTTTGTCCGGGACGTTTAGCGCAAGACCGACTCACACTTGGCCGGTTTAAAGTATTTGTTGTTATTTTGTAGAGTTTGCTCTATAATTACACAAAGTTTGACGCTTGTATGTATTACCGTTTTTACTATAGAGCGTGAAGAAAAAACGTTGATAAAAACTAGTTTCTTGTTGAAAACCCCACTTAATTTTTAACTTTCTGCCATTTTTAGGGTTCCGTACCCAAAGGGTGAAAACGGGACCCTATTACTAAGCCTACGTTGTCCGTCCGTCCGTCCGTCTGTCCTACTTATTTAGGGCTGTAACTTTTGAACCGTAATAGCTAGATAGTTGAAATTTTCTCAGATTATGCGTTATTGTGGCGGATTTGTTAACAAATAATAAAAATGGCAGAAAGTTAAAAATTAAGGGGGGTTTTCAACAAGAAACTAGTTTTTATCAACGTTTTTTCTTCACGCTCTATAGTAAAAACGGTAATACATACAAGCGTCAACCTTAGTGTGATTATAGAGCAAACTTTAATGACTTGGGAAATATTATTATGTAGCACATAATCATTTGGAATTGAAGAATTGCTAAACTTAAGTGGCAGTGGGCGGGGCACATTGCTCACAGAACCGATGGCCGGTGGGGCCGAAAAGTTCTCGAGTGGCGACCGCGTACCGGAAAGCGCAGCGTGGGTAGGCCCTTCACACGGTGGACCGACGACCTGGCAAAGGCGGCGGGAAAACGTTGGATGAGGGCAGCGCGGGACCGGTCGTTGTGGCGATCCTTGGGGGAGGCCTATGTCCAGCAGTGGACGTCCGTCGGCTGAGATGATGATGATGATGATGAATCATTTGGATTCTTTAAGGGGTGTTTCAGACCATAAAACTGAACAACTTTTACCATGGGCCCCAACTTTTACCATAAAACTGAACAACTTTCTAAGCAAGAAAAAACGAAGCTAGTAATTTTTTTATCGAACAGCTAATTTTTTTTAGCGATTACAAAGTTGGTCCCATTGAAAAGTTGTTCAGTTCAGTTTGATGGTGTAACCCCCTAAGTATGAAACGCTTTTTTTACACCCTGTATTACAATCCAGTACAAATGATAAGTATTATACATGTTACATTCCTCACCCGTGTACACAACACACGTACGTGCGCATAATTATACACGTCCATGAGTTATGATAGCTCACAGTGGCTCCTTTATCATTCACCTCCGTTCATTTTTCAGTTTGCTCGAATATAAATCTTGACGATTGGACGGCGCCTATGGGAACGACTTTGCAATTTCTTGTGTTGCGAAATTTTCTATTAACATCCAAGTTTACAACGTGTAATGAGTTTTAGGTTATTCGAGATTATTTATGGAGTGTCTGTATAATGTATTAAAGTTTGAGGGAAGTTTAATTGGTTTGGTTAATCCAGTCTATTGCGGGAACCTAAACACGTGACTTGGTTGATAATAATATTATTACACAGAGGTTAAATAAATACAGTAAGAGCTGTACGTCTTTTTAGGGTTTCGTAGTCAACCAAAGGACCCTTTTACTTTATATTTCGAAAATTATAGAGCTTGTAGAAAATTAGATTTCATTTGATATTATAATCAAACGTCCATCCATCTGTTATGTTATTATGTACGACTTCCAATGTTTTCTAGGTAAAGTTGATATTTTTCCCTTAGCAACCGCCGATTTCGCTAACGACTTCAAAATAACTGACACATTACATTGATAATAATTAATTAGCAGTATAAACATTGTATTGTGGTTAAAGATAGAAAAAAAACGATCAAATTATATTATGGCACCATGGCACTACAGGGTGTTAGGGTAAGCAGTTGCATTACTTTATGGGGTAATTGTACGCATGATACTGAACAACTTTCCTAAAGAAACCTATAGGGAATTCGCAAAAAAAAAATCGACTTTTCATACAAAAGTTCGATCAGCTGATTGCATTTAGTATGGGAAGTCCAAAAATGTTTTACGAATTTCCTATGTTTCTTAGGGAAAGTTGTTCAGTATCATGGTACCCTAACACCCTATATATTAGATAGAGCTTAATCAACACATTCCATTACAACAATCATTATTCCAAAAACCATCTGCGGTGATGCCCAGGGGGTTAGTATTTTTATTTTTATTTTTTTTTTTTTTTTTATTCAAAATGGGTTTGCGCTTGGCTTCAGCTCACCTGATGGAAAGTGTAGATGAAGCCGAGGATGTAGCGCGCTCGCCCAGAAAAAGCCTATTATTATATTTTATTGACCTATAATAATACATATTCCGTTTTTGTATCGAAATCTATAAAGAACTGAGTTACGATTGCCATTTGAAACCTTTAGCATTCTCCATAAATGTCATGAACGTAGTTTGCCTGAGACCTACAGTAAAAGTACATAAAAATGTAAAATAACAACTGGGAAAATAAAACGAGAGTAAGTACGAGTAGGTTATAAATGTTTAATAGGTACTCTAAATTACCAGAGTTAACAACTAAGGTTACTATAATAATGACGAGGTCAGATATTTATACGTCGTTTTATAAATAACTATATTCGTCATTGATATTCTTTTCACTAAGTAGGTGCCTAGTTTTGTTACTAGCTAGCCTGAGACCTACAGTAAAAGTACATAAAAATGTAAAATAACAACTGGGAAAATAAAACGAGAGTAAGTACGAGTAGGTTATAAATGTTTAATAGGTACTCTAAATTACCAAAGTTAAACCGGTTAACTAAGGTTACTATAATAATGACGAGGTTAGATATTTATACGTCGTTTTATAAATAACTATATTCGTCATTGATATTCTTTTCACTAAGTAGGTGCCTAGTTTTGTTACTAGCTCGGCGTTGAATGCAAACATTGTAAGGAAATGCTACATGCTTCAATTTTGAGCCATGTATATTGTACCCCCTCGGGGAATATAGTCGTGAGCATATGCTATGCTATGTATATTGTAACATCATCATCTCGGCCGATGGATGTCCACTGCTGGACATAGGTCTCCCCAAAGGTCGCCACAACAGATCGGTCCTGCGCTGCTGCCCGCATCTAACGGGTTCCCCGCCTTCACCAGGTCGTCGGTCCACCTTGTGGATAAGGACTACTGGTAGATAAAGAGAATGTAATATACTTTTCTTAAACGTCTATTAGACTACCCAATTTCAAGGGACCCTTACCCTAACTAAGAGTGGTGTAATAAGATTTAGGGAGTAAGTTTCCCGATTTAGGGCGATCGGGTCGTCCCGATCTGCCTAGCTACCTAAGCGCTCTGGCGATCGGGTAATGTAATAACATTTAGGGCGATTAGGGAGCTCAGTTCAGTGTTGCCGTTTTAGCGACTTTGTCGCTAGATCTAGCGGATTTTTGACGTCTTCAGCGACTTTTTTCCAGGACTTAGACCCTAAAAATAAAATTAGCGACTTTTAGCGACTTTTCATTACCTTCATAGTCAATATGATTTTTGGAGTAAATTGCCAATACAAGGCACTCTTGAGTCGACTAAGGGGGAATTCCTTTATAATGACCGTTTGACGTGGGAGCGCACAGTATATTATCGACCCCAAAATCGTACGTGGCCCTGTTTTTACCGAAAATAATTATTAACTTTTTAACATTTTGAATAACTACAAGAGTAAAACTGCCGATTGTCTACGATTTATAATTTTAGAGAGAAAAAACTGAAAATCGCCTATTTTGTGTGCCGGTTATCAGAAAATAAAATGCTCTAAAATATCTCGTCAAACATAAGCTAAAATTCAGACAAAGCTCAAAATAAATAATTCGAAACCGCAAATGATTGATTATTCATTAAATTATGTAATAAAGAAAATAAACGTTTTGTTTTACCATGTTTTCTCTTTTTTTATCTAAGAGATCGAATTAAAATTTTTGGCGACTTCTAGCGGATTTTTGATGTACCTTTTTCCTAAAATCTAGCGACTTTTTAATAAGGGTTTGGGGAGTTTCTTTTTCCCTAAGCGGCAACACTGGCTCAGTTGCCGCGCGACTAGCGCGTAGAGTGGTCGTGAGTGTAGGTATACTGCGTAGCGTTTGTTCGTCCCGTCGCCTTGCGCCGCAATTTTGTAATACCATGACGTGCAACAAGGAACAGGAAGTTTTATTGTGCATGTTAGACATGTATAAAGACATGCCGTATTTATGGCAAAAGGAGCATAAAGAGTACTTGAATAAAAACATGCGAGCTGAAGCCTTTAAGGTTTTATTAGGAATTTACAAGAATTTTGACGAAAAAGCAACCGTAAAAACAATAAAAAAGAAGATTGAAAATATGCGTACGAGTTATACAAAAGAATTAAAAAATTATCTTCTTTCTTTTTTTAATATTTATTGTTGCGAGCACGGTTGTGACAGCTACAGCAACTTTTTGACGTTTCGATAGGGACGACGGCATGATGTAATAAATACGATAATACGTCCAACTCTTTCGACATTCGCGTATAAACTGAGTTAGGGCCCTATTCGCAGAGTAGTGTAATAAGCGCCGTACTAACTAGGGTACACGCCCACCCTGCATGCAGGGCACTTCATATCGTGTGGTGTAATACACGTTTTACCCACTTTCCATCTCGTCCATTATAAAAAGTGACTCACGTGCTCACTACCTGTCACAATATTGTAGTGGTTAATAATAAGAAGTGTCAAGTTGTAGATGTACAGCAAAAATGTGTGCCAAAACAGTGGTAGCTACAAAAAATTATTTGACTTATTTTGACTTTGACTTAGGCCCGTATTAATAAAGGAAACTTAGAAGCTGGTCTCTTAAGATGACGTTTTAGTATGCATTTGACATTACTTAAGCCTTTCTACCGTTGGCGCGCTCCATACAAACGTAGTATGGTGATATTTTCAATACTATCCAATTAAAGTCAATGAATTTTTGCAATAACAATCTAGTAACTAATTTCTATGTCGGTATGAAGTCAGATTTCCGATGAAATTTATAGTTTTAAAGTTACAGTGCCACAAATATTTCCATACAAATCTTAAATTAATCCTAGCATTGAAACTGTATATTTTAACAAAAATCTGACTTCATACCGACATAGAGATTAGTTACTTGATTGTTTTTGAAAAATTTCATTGACTTTAATTAGATAGTATTGAAAATATCACCATACTACGTTTGTATGGAGCGCGCCAACGGTAGAATAGCCTTAAGAACCTATCAGAGTTTAGTTTCATTTAGTAATACGGACCTTATAAATGTGGTCATTCTAAGTTATGTTGTTTAGGATATCTCTGATATAGTAGGTAATGTGAATATTCAAATAATCTTAATATTATAAGTTATTCGAATACATGCAGCATTGATTGAAGAAGCATCCATAGATTCTACCTTAAATTTGGCTAAATAAACGAACTTACCATCAACTCTCTATACTTTACTCTATATCTGTCTCTTTCACTCTGCTAGATTGGCGCCTCGAATCTGACAAGGCGCGCTCATTTGACGTTTACTTCATAGCGTTTATAGATTTTGCCGCCGAAGCTTGCAAAATTTACTTTAAAACTTGTTTAAAACAGTGAAATTGCAATGTTTTATTGTGTAAATTACACGGAAAGGTTGTTTTGTGAGTGTTCTGTGCGTGTTTTGTCAAAGAGGTGCCCTCACGGTGTGCAGAAAATAAGTAGAAGCACTAATGAACGTCACCTCTTTAATGCCGCTGCTTTGGATAAAGAGCGGCCTCTTCGAAGGGTCTTTTGACGCTCTTAACCCTACAGGACAGGGGTGAGTTACCTCTACATCTTTCAATCAAGTGGAGGATGGCTTCTTTAATTGCTTCCCAACAATTTTATGATTCATATCTGTGCTGACACCTTAGCCAAGTTAACTACCTATTTTTCAGGATCTAGTAGGTATGATCCTTTGTATTTCGGCTATTTATGGCTAAACAGAACACTCAGAACATGTATACTATTGTTCCTAGGAACAAACAACAGATTTGATATCTGAACCAATATTTAGTCAATCTCTGTGACACCTATAATTTTAAGCTCACCTATACTAGGTGATTTACGTTCTAATATTGATCAAAAGAATGTTATACCCACCCCCTGAAAGAAGAGAAAGTGGTCAAGCAGTGGTTTGTGAAAAGTGTCGCTGCAGTTTTTGCAGTTGTGTTGCGTACCAACAAAATATCGATGTGGTTGCGTTGTCACCAGTAATTGCGAGGTGTTTACTTCGTGTGTAGACAGACAGATTGACTCTGGCACAGGTGTGTGCGCACTGTCGTTATGTTAATGCAACGTTGTGTCTGCAATATGGCCAGCCGCTACCTAGTGTGCGGTGTCGCTGGTGGTGGTGTTGTGATTGTGATGTGGTTGATATAACCCATGTGGTCAGTAATGATATCAGAATGTGGTACCGTGTAAATTCTACAGTTCATTTTCAATACAAAATATGTGCCCGCTCACGTGATGTGGTAGCGGTATGTGTGAAACAACCCTTAGACAACCCCATTGAGCATTGAACACTTTTTCAGCCGAGTGGCATTCTATCTGTTACATTTTAAATCATTAAGTGCCTCTAGTCAATTAAAGTGCGTTATACCTTATAAGTCTTATTACATACATACTTACAGTTAGAAACAAATAGGTTTACCAAAGTTCCCCGGAATGGGGGGTGAAATATCACCCATATTTGCAATGTTAGGCATACCTGTAGAAAATATACATTAAAGATTAAAAGGAGTTTGACATAAAACAGATCAACTTATGCCACCATTGCCACCTTCCTTTGCGAGAATTTTATGTGTCAAAGATGGTTAAAAACTTAAAGAAGAAAACTAGATGTGCCTACCGAATTTGTTTCCCTTTTTTCAAGATGTTCTTGATAAGGAGTACGGAAGGACAAAATCTTTTTTAATTGCTGTCTTATAATTATGATCGGGTACTGCAGCCAGCCTTCCTTTTAGGCCCTCTGGTCTTTTGCAGTTTTATCGTATTAGACTCAAAGAGTTCCTTTGGCCCACAGTGATTGGATGTCTTGATTTATGTAGACATTTTCTTCCTGGTCACACAACCATACTGAGTTTAAGTTAACAATACTGGCATATCAATACTAGGCTGCGCTTGCACTTAGTCTGGACCTGTAGTATTTGAACCGTTTTGTATTGTATAACAATACCATGAGCTACAATAGCATGCGCTAGTTATCTACAGATAATAGAACCTAGTGCTAGTTAGCTCTCCTAGGCTTTGCCAATATAACCAGATAGCGATTATTGCAATGTCAACAGTATCAGTTCTCTGTCCCTGTGCAGCAGGAATTTTCCTGATGGCGGAAGGCCATTATACCACAGTTCGGTGGTTCTGCACATAAGGTGAAGCACATTTGAATCAGACACATCGGATGTGGTCTGGGGTGCTCACTTCAGGTACAAATATGTATCAAATCTTGTTCCCAGTATCGGAATGGCATGGTACTTTTTGCCCCCGACCTCGGAGGTCATAGACAGAACGTGGGGTTCATGCATGGCATTACCGACTGATTATCTAATGCAGTGCTTTTGCGTCCGTCAACGCCCACGACCTCGGAGGTCGAATATAGATCATAGGGCATATACAATAGCTTTACTGACTGTCCATCTAGAACCCAGTGCCGGAATGGCACTCGTCGCACCCGGCCGCGGAGGTCGTACATAACATGGTGCATGTGCAATGGCATTACCGACCAGTTATCTAGGATGCAGTGTCTGAAGGGTGCTCGTCGCTGCCCTCGACCGCGGAGGTCGAATATAGATAATAGGGCATATACAATACTTGGCATTACCAACCTCTTATATAGAACCCAGTGCCGGAATGGCACTCGTCGCCCCCGGCCTCGGAGGTCGCATTCAGTACATGGGGCATACCCAGTGGCATTACCAACCTCTTATTTAGAACCCAGTGCTGGAATAGCACTTGTCGCCCCCGGCCTCGGAGGTCGCATTCAGTACATGGGGCATACCCAGTGGCATTACCAACCTCTTATTTAGAACCCAGTGCTGGAATAGCACTCGTCGCCCCCGGCCTCGGACGTCGCATTCAGCACATGGGGCATACCCAGTGGCATTACCAACCTCTTATCTATAACCCAGTGCCGGAATGGCACTCGTCGCCCCCGGCCTCGGAGGTCGCATTCAGTACATGGGGCATACCCAGTGGCATTACCAACCTCTTATCTAGAACCCAGTGCTGGAATAGCACTTGTCGCCCCCGGCCTCGGAGGTCGCATTTAGTACATGGGGCATACCCAGTGGCATTAACGACCTCTTATCTAGAACTCAGTGCTGGAATAGCACTTGTCGCCCCCGGCCTCGGACGTCGCATTCAGAACATGGGGCATATGGAGTAGCATTACCGACCTCTTATCTAGGATGCAGGGCCGGAATGGCACTCGTCGCCGCCCCCGGCCACGGAGGTCGAACATAGATCAGCGGCATATACATATCAGCGTTGCTGACTGCCTTAGTAATACCAACCGATTATCTAGAATCCATTGCTGGATGGGCACTCATCACTCATCAGTTCATCACCCCCCCGGTCGCGTAGACCGTTGACTTTGATTTAGTTGATTTGTTCACTTCTAGGAAAAGACAATCATAGATAGTTGTGAAGGTTGGGATTTCAGAGATGGTCCAACAATCTATTGCGAATATTGCGAGGCATTCATTTCACATTGGATCTTCGGGTTGGCATGGGCGCTCTCTCCCACCACTCAATATAGATCCACAATAACTGTACCACCTTCACTTCACATTGCACAATACATTTTGATAGAACCACAACTTGGACACACAAGTGCTGCCAACTGACAATTTACATTCTGTTCAGTTCTTGGGGTAAGGACTTGAGCAGGAGCCCACCACGGGTGGAGAAACTAAAACCCTTAGCCCTAAAAAAGGAGGGGGGGAGGTTAATCAGGCAGTGCACTGACTGGTCATTAAACGAAAGGAACTCCTTCTAAAGAGAATCGGTCTTAACAACCTGCGATAAGACATCTACCAGACACTACATTATAAAATAGGGTCTGAGTAACTGAGTAACTTCGTTTGGTGTAGATTCTTGAGCTCCATATGGGATATGTGGGCAGAATTTTACGGACATCTCAGACAATACTCTGCCATAGGTCAGTAGGTTTTACCTGCCGTGCAGCTGGACCATTATAAAATTACAAAATATCCTGTTAGCTAAATACCAGGAGAGAAGGATGCCAATATGTGACACTAGTTTAGTATTTGATTGGCTAGAAAATTAACCCAATGCAGATATTGATAGATCCGAGAGTACCAGGTAGAGTAGTGTAGTGGTGAGATAAACCTAATAATTATAAATAAATATAATAACCCAACTTCAGCTCCAGACACAGAAAATGTTAACAATCCAGCTGACTAGCTAATGAGCAACAACATACTGTGGAGTCCTTATGCTCAGTACAACATGTTATGAAGCTTGGGTCAACGAGAAGAGTTATTTTGAGAATGATGTAATTAATCTTTTTCTTATCTAATATCTAATAATATCTTATGTTATTAGACCAGCTATCAGAACTCAAAATGGTCCATGGAGAGAATCATGAAAAAAGCTTACTGGTAAATTTTATTTCGGAAATTGTATTGTTCTCAGATAAACAGTACCGTATAATACTGTTAAGAATGAGGACCTACTATTAAATAATTTTTCATACATCTACCTAATAAGTTCAGTGGTTTGAATTAATTAGTATCCACTTCAAATGTAATGTAACTGTAATGATCTATGAGGATTGTTTCTGTATGATGGTTAAGATTATGCCTCAACAGGTGTAGAAATTTAATCTTAAATTGTTTTTCTCTTTCAACAGCAATCTGTTGATTTTAAATACCTAGTTACATTGAGTGAGATAACATTTAGTCATTATCAAGGTCTGGTCTTGACAATTTTACACTATGTAATGCAATATTGTATTTTAATTGTACTTTGTACATTTTGTTTTGTTTAAAAGATGTGTGTTGTAGAGTTTCTGGCCGCATCTTCTCTCAACGGAACACCTTCCGACGCGGTGGTAGAGTCAAAAAATGACGTCAAAAAGCTATCTATATGATATTATTTTGAATAAAAAATTTTTGAATTTTTTTTTGAATTTCAAGACTATTATGTTCTATTACTATTATGAAAGTTATTTTATGGTGTATTTTTCCTTTTTATACAGGACTTGTGTTAATGTACCCATTGTTGATGATGATGGCTTTATGACATACACATTTTCATTTATTTTCACATAGCGTTTGTACTCTTTCACCAGCAGATAGCAAACAGGTCTTCAATCAATGCTGCATGTATTCGAATAACTTATAATATAACTGTTTTGCATTACAACAAAACAGATATTATGAGTGAGAGAATACATGCAGCATTGCAGCAAGGTGCTTGCTGGTGATTGATGAAGACTATGAAGTAAACGTCAAATGAGCGCGCCTTGTCAGATTCGAGGCGCCAATCTAGCAGAGTGAAAGAGACAGATATAGAGGAAAGTATAGAGAGTTGATGGTAAGTTCGTTTATTTAGCCAAATTTAAGGTAGAATCTATGGATGCTTCTTCAATCAATGCTGCATGTATTCTCTCACTCATAATATCTGTTTTGTTGTAATGCAAAACAGTTATATTTTATTAGTTCTAATCATTTATCTTCATAAAAATACTCTGATATACCTAAATACTCAAATGCTACTGGAAACTAACTAACAATAATAAAGTAATTAAATCAACAAAAACAGACAAAGTCTCCACATCATTTATTACAATTCAACATTATCCAATAAAACCCAAAGTGCACAAATGCGTTGGCTGAATAAAAAGAGAAGTAATGCAACTAGTAGAGCTACACAAAGGCACCTTGTTTCGCAAACCAGATACACTTTTTTGAAAACTGTGACTTATTCTAGTCAGTAGTGAAACCCAACCAAAACTAGTTACTACGCACCGTAGTTGCTACGAGAATATGTGTTAGCTTTAATTACACATTTATAATATCTGGAGTAATGTGTGTTTTTTGTTATCTGATTCTGGTAGACTTCACTAATCGTTAGCTATAATTTCTAGTAATTATTAATATGTTTTCGGATTGCCACTCAGGCAAGATCTGCTATCATTTCATCTACCTACTGAAATTGACAACGAGCAAGCTGAGTATGAACTCCGCTCTGCAGTACATGCCCTGGACTAGTCTTACCTGCATTTGGGAGCACTTGTATATAAATGAAGGATAAGCTTAGTGAGAGAAATTTCGCCAATAGCATATGATTGAAATGAGGAAGGCACAGTAAAGCATGCGATTAATCTTACCACGATTCACGTTTGACTATGTAAGTTTTTCTATCGGTACACATTTCTATCTCACTTTTCTGAAACTTTGAATAACTTTTCATAATAGCCTCGTCGTGAAGAAAAATGCATTCGCTGAAGAAGATATTCTGAAGCATATACAACGTGTTAATGAATTAACGTAAAACTAGAAAGTAGTTTGTTTAGAATCGAGAGCAGAATCGAATTATCATGGTTTCAACATAGGTAATTTTTTTCAAAATATTAAATATTTTTTTATAAAAGTTTTAAATTTTCTGAACCCGATGTCAATCCACCGCACGGGCACACTCACCCTACTTACTACCGAAACAAGGTTCTTAAAATGTATTCATGAGTACGTTAGCGCTTTCATTCATGACTGAAATGATACCAAATCATTTTAACCTCAAAACTTTAAATGCGAATAACTTTAAATTTTAACTATCAAAATAATGAAATTATTGTTTCAATTTAATTATTTTGTTATAAATCAGTTGGGGTGTATGAGGTTTTGCGCTAATTTATTAACACGTTGTATAAAGTATACCAATCCACATGCGTGTTGGCCCATAATGTAAACCCTACGGATTAATATTATTGTATGATATTGACAGTTGAAATGATTTACTTTTAGGATATTTTTATCATAATTATCCAACCAAGATGACGATCTTCCGAATTCAAACACACTCTTAATAAACCGACACCTGCCACACATACACCCTAATTGATCAAATTGAATGCATCCTTTTTGACAAAACTAAAATATTCCACAATCTTGTATGGTAGCGACAAGTTTGCAAAGTAGCTAACAGTGCGTCAACTGGAATGTCCCGCTAATAAAGCCATTTCAACACCTATGACGTTTACATAAGAGTCAGTTCAGAGGACTTATTGTATGTAACAACCTATAGCTTCTCAACCGGTCTGCCTGTGAGTCTCACGAGTCATTGGCAAAGGCAGGTAATTGCAGTTTGCTGCCCGCGTTCCTCGCAGGTGGTCTAAAAGGAATGTTAATGTACTTTGCAGTGCCATAATTTCTAACCAAGACGGTACCTTTTAATACATAAAATCAATGTTTAAACAGGCTGTGAATAGTAGCTAATTTAGGACTGAAAGGATTTAGATAGGTATACCTACTGTTGTATTACTTAAGGTTCTTCTGGCTTTAACTACAGATCAATGCCAATTATATTAAAAATTGTTCCTGTTCGTTTTCATCGCGAATCAATCATTGAAGATTGACAACTTACGTTTAAAAGAACGTCTACAATTAAGCCGATTCTCTTTCCAAGACATCGAAGCAGGAAATATCGTATGTAACGAAATGCACTCATTTAAAAAACCGTCAGGATTCCTGACATGCTCACAGGTGGTCTGCAGTCAGCGCACGCGTTGCCCACTATAATTTTCCAAGCCGCCCTACGATCTTACTAATCGATGTTTACTTCAATAAGTCACGGAGAAAGCAGCAATTTCACTCTGTCAAAAGGTTCCTTGCAAATTCAACATTCCTTTCAATGAACATTCCTGGAACGTTGTTTATTTCATTTAAGTAGTTTAAGTGCTGCCTACTATTATGTACTGTTTTTAAGTACAACTACTAGTGTGAGATTTTGCGTGACCCTCAAACAAACAAAAAATTCAAAGATCATTGACCTATCTATCGATTCTACATACTATATTATGGTCTATCTATGTAATCGTAACTTTTTTTGTAAATATATAGACACAACTATTCTGTTCTTCAACCTCGTTGATGGCATTTCATTCTAAAATTTTCCAGTCCTGTATTTTACACACTGATACCCTTACTGGGACCAATCAGGAGACAAGTTCCTGGACAGACGCTTATCGCCGAAATCTTCTACAGCTTTATAACCGTGTAAATTCCAATTCAGACTGAACTAAATGTTATCCTCGTTAAAGTGATATCATTAACGGCAAGAGCCATTTAACTACTAAAAAGTTCCAACCATCTGCGCCCATGAAAAACTAGATGCATTTACAGCCGAGGCGCCGTGTACGAAACGTTAACAATGAATACTCCTCTTTTTCCACAAGCCCGGTGAATACCGTCGAGTTGTGAAAAAATACAAACAATAAAAGACCAGAGGATACGAGAGACGAGCATTTTGTGCCGCCCTAACCGTAAAATTTAATGGCGAAAGGGCTTTTTACAAACGCCTAGAACGGATAACTTTCGAGCGGGTCACTACAGAGACCTGCCGGCTGGAATTATGAAAAATCGTACAAGTTTCAACTCCTTTCGAGATAAAGTGTTAGTTATTACATTTTTGTGACTGTTCAACTATTTATTCACTCTAGTTCACTGGAGAAAGTTTTGACGCAGGATTTGCTTTAATACAGTTTCAATTTAGATCAGCTTTCATATTTTTGTTATTGGAGATAATAATTCCAATGAGATAAAATTCATGAATTAGCCTTTGTCCTTGGAAGAGCCCAACCGCACAATTGGAAATCATCGCATCTTCTCACCGGCTTACATCTGACAGTGGAATCGATTTACACTCCACAATGTCGAGAGTCCATTGCCATGGGACCCAATCGTGTTGTGACAGCGCCGCGGATATTAACCACTCGATGGCTAATTGTTCCCAGTTCAATTATCGAACAACTGTCAACGGACTATTCAACGAGCTGTCGGCTCCCAAACAAGATTGCGACGATTCGATTAACAATTTGTTAACTTAGCTTTGTTGAATTGGCCCTTTTCAATTGGAATTTGTTGGAGGCTTTTTAATAACAAATAGGTGCTTCATTATTATTCATGACATTGTTGGGCCAATAGACATAGTTCATAAATAACATAAATAGATAAAGACTCTGTTTTCAAAAATCAAGAACAGTCAAATTAATGTCTGTTACTCGTAGAATCGCTCGCTATACTCGAGGAGGAACTGAGCAGGATACGTTGGGATATTGTTGGATTATCTGAAGTCCGAAGAGAGGGAGAGGACTCGATAATCCTCAAATCTGGTAACCTGCTCTATTTCCGAGAGGGCGAACTAAAGTCCCAGCACGGTGTCGGGCTAATGGTCCATAGGTCTCTTGTGAACAACGTGGAGAAGATCGAAAGTGTGTCGAATAGGGTGGTGTACCTTATACTCAGAATAACCAAACGGTATTCGTTGAAGGTTATACAGGTATACGCCCCGACTTCAGAAGAGAAATACGCCGACGATGTAGAAACTATGTATGAGGATATCTCTAGAGCCATGCATAGTTCTAAAACACACTTCACGGTGGTCATGGGAGACTTCAACGCGAAACTGGGCAAACGAGACGGTGAAGAGATGCGAGTGGGAAAATTTGGGTATGGACGACGGAACAAACGGGGCCAACTGCTGGCTGGCTTCATGGAGAAGGAGGGACTCTATATGATGAACTCCTTCTTTAAGAAGCGGGAGCACAGAAAGTGGACCTGGTTGAGCCCGACCGGTACAAGAAATGAGATAGACCTCATCATGTCGACGAAGAAGCAAATATTCAATGATGTCTCTGTGTTAAACGCGTTTAAAACCGGAAGCGATCACCGTATGGTAAGAGGCACATTGAATCTTAATATCAAGCTCGAAAGATCTCGTCTGATGAAGTCTACGCTCCGTCCAGTACCGATCCAGATCCAAAACCCCTGTAGTTTTCAGCTCGAACTCCAAAATCGTTTTGATTGCCTGGGGAGTAGCGTGGACGATTACAGCGATGGGTTTGTGGAAACTGTCCATGCGGTCGGGTCCAAGTTCTTTAAGACCCGTCGTACAAATAGAACTAAGAAAATCTCAGACCCTACTCTTAAGCTCATGGAGGAAAGGCGCGAGATGATTCTGCAGTCTTCAGATGATGCGAATAAATACCGGCAGCTCAATAGGCAGATTTCAAAACTGAGGATGGCAGAATCGTATCGTCCAAGCCTGAGCTTCTGAGAGAGGTTGAGAAGTTCTATGGACAGTTATACACGTCAACACGAAGACCCGCTACAGATCTGGCTAACGACCCAAGAGCTAGATTGACCCGGCACTACACAGAAGATATTCCGGACGTCAGCCTGTACGAGATTAGTATGGCTCTCAAACAGCTAAAGAACAACAAGGCGCCGGGTGATGATGGGATTACGGCCGAGCTTCTGAAGGCGGGTGGAAAACCGGTCCTGAAGGCCCTTCAGAAGCTGTTCGATTCCGTCATACTCGAGGGCAAAACGCCGCAGGCATGGAACAGAAGTCTGGTGGTGCTCTTCTTCAAAAAGGGCGATAATGCCCTGTTGAAGAACTATAGGCCCATTTCCCTTCTTAGCCATGTCTACAAGCTGTTTTCGAGAGTCATTACGAACCGTCTCGCGCGCAGGTTTGACGATTTCCAGCCTCCCGAACAGGCCGGTTTCCGAAAGGGCTTTAGCACTGTGGACCACATACATACGCTTCGGCAAGTTATACAGAAGACTGAAGAGTATAACCTGCCCCTTTGCTTGGCGTACGTGGACTACGAGAAAGCCTTTGATTCGATCGAGACTTGGGCTGTACTGCAGTCTCTTCAGCGTTGCCAAGTAGACTACCGGTACATCGAAGTGCTGAAATGCTTGTACAAAAACGCCACTATGTCAGTCCGACTACAGGACCAGAACTCGAAACCTATCCTACTGCAGCGAGGCGTGAGGCAGGGAGACGTTATATCTCCGAAACTGTTCACCGCTGCACTGGAAGATGTTTTCAAGGTTCTGGACTGGAAAGGGCTAGGCATCAACATAAACGGCGAGTACATCAGTCACCTTCGGTTTGCCGATGATATAGTCATCATGGCGGAGACTATGGAGGAGCTCAGTCAAATGCTCGATGATCTCAGCAGAGCCTCCGAACGAGTTGGTCTGAAAATGAACATGGACAAGACGAAGATCATGTCAAATGACCATGTTGTACCCACTCCTGTAATGATCGGAAACTCTGCGCTCGAAGTTGTTGACCATTATGTTTACCTGGGACAAACTATTCAGTTAGGTAAGTCCAACTTCGAGAAAGAGATCAACCGTCGAATCCAACTCGGCTGGGCAGCGTTCGGGAAGCTACGTAGTATCTTCACGTCCCAAATACCGCAGTGTCTTAAAACGAAAGTCTTCGATCAGTGTGTGTTGCCAGTGATGACATATGGAACAGAGACGTGGTCGTTCACTCAAGGCCTCATAAAAAGGCTGAAAGTCACCCAAAGGGCAATGGAGAGGGCTATGCTCGGAGTTTCCCTGCGAGATCGAATCAGAAATGAAGAGATCCGCAGAAGAACCAGGGTAACTGACATAGCCCAAAGAGTTGCTAAACTTAAGTGGCAGTGGGCGGGGCACATTGCTCGCAGAACCGATGGCCGGTGGGGCCGAAAAGTTCTCGAGTGGCGACCGCGTACCGGAAAGCGCAGCGTGGGTAGGCCCCTCACACGGTGGACCGACGACCTGGTGAAGGTGGCGGGAAAACGTTGGATGAGGGCAGCGCAGGACCGGTCGTTATGGCGATCCTTGGGGGAGGCCTATGTCCAGCAGTGGACGTCCATCGGCTGAGATGATGATGATGATGATGACTCGTAGAATCATCAATGTAGATTTTAAGCGAGTCTGTGTAAACCAAATCATTGTCAACGACATGTATTTTTTCACTGAGGTCCATGATATTGTCTGCTTACTTGCTTGCTGCCAATGCTTTTTCACTGAGGCAGTGTGTTTTTTGAGGGACTTTTAAGTTGTCAATCCCATCGTACCTTGTCTACTAATGTCATATTAATGCATCTAGATTTTACCTACTCTTACTTATTTATTCTAATTTACCTAATGATACACTGATTAGTATGCAAAGGCGAATACTTTTCTAGCAGCATCAGAGCTTGGTGATGCTAGGATCTCGTGAAATATAATATAAACATCAAGTCTATTCATAATAAGCTCCCTCATGAAGCCGAATTTATTTAGTGGAGTGTGTCCACTACGAAGCCCATGTGCGATAAGAATAATATTCCTACTAGACTTAATTCGGGGTAAAAAATTACGTGACTCATCTGTCTAGTAGGTGAACAATTACTCTGCTCATCATTTACTTAGTAAGTAACAAGTCTGTCTCTTTTTGTAAATTGTCCGCGGAAGTTTGTTAATTGCATCAAGATCCCTCCCTTTCTGTTAGAGTTATCTACTATACAAAGTTTACTTTGCGTTTAGCGGAGGATAATTAAATTTTCTTGATTGGACAGTTACTGCTAACAGCATTCGTATAAATATGTTTTTGGTCGTTGTTTTTGTTTTGGTTACTCTCTTGGATAACTCGGAGAGTGATCTTTGTTTATCTTTTGTATTAAAAAGATTTTCTCTGTTCGACTGAAAGTTTGTGAACACTGCTCTTTTGTTTAGTACCCACAGTTTGTAACCATTGTAACAAAGATTTTTTTTTGGTCTATACGACAAAAAAATCTTTGCATTGTAATTTTGTTTTATTGATTAACATTTATTTATTTATTTAACGCTTTATTGTACACAAAAAAATTACAGAAAAAATACAATTAAAGTAGACATATACAAAGGGCGAGCTTATCTCTAAAGAGATTTCTTCCATCAAACCCGCAACAGAGACAGTTGTGAAGTGTGAGGCAGACAAAAAGTGCACAAATGATAAAAACTAGATACTTAAATGGACGTTAATATTATGTAAACATTGTTTGTTTGCCGCAAACAAGCAGAAGACATTAAAAACTGAAATAAACTAATAGATAGGTTAAAATTAGTACAAATCAAACAAAATTACAATTCAGTTTTTTTTAATAGACATAGTTGTAGTTGCGTTGATGTTTGTTTTATTAAGCCTAGTTGTGTCTTCAAAATAAGTGAAGAATACAGTTTAACATGTTCATAGTTAGTTTAGTTACATACTTTAGAAATGGAAAGGAATTTCCTTGTAGAAACACGAGGAAGAAATAGTAAAAGCTACCAGTTGCAAAAATTGCAAGTCTTTGCACTAAGTTTGCTTTTAGCAAAAAGGAACTCGAACCATTCAAATGGTTTCAAGAAAATTGATCTTTGAACTACGTTTTGATTTTTATAAGTATACCTAGTTTCTATAAAGAACTTAACACTGCACTTGTATAAGTGTGAATTGAAAGTGAATGCCCGTACTAATGCAAAAGAAAATGGTTTTATTTCCTTGCAATGTATTATCGATTTCTTTATTTGTATGTGTCACACTCATCGTGCATTGACCTGCTGTGTTGTGGTTGTGCTGATTATTTTTGATGTATTGTTTGACAGTTTTTAATACAAACCGGCCAAGTGCGATTCGGACTTGCGTACGGAGGGTTCCGTACCACCATAAAATTGAATTAACTGATATTTCCCAACTTTTGGCTTAGCAGGGTTGACACGTCTTTCTCTCTACAGCGAGCACACGTTAATCTCGGTGACATCTTTAAAAAAAAATTGGCTTTTAAGAAGTGGGCTTCAATTTAATAAATTATTTAGTGTTTGAGTTTGACAACATTAGAAAATACTGCACCAAAAGAGTGTAGTTAAGATGAAAGACTAGTGCCGTTTAGTCCATACAAACGTATTCCCCTGTTTCCTCTTTGGATAATGACAATAGAGCAAACAAAACACAACACAACACAACCACACAATCTAAGGTAGGGTTTATACAGAAGAGACGCGTGGCGTTGGCGGGTAGTCAAAGTAACACCAATATAAACCTTATATTACGTAGCATAGCGTCGTTTTTTGACGTAAAGAAAAATCGCGCCCCCGTTACCAGGCGACGTCGCCTGGAGGCGCGGGCGTAATTCTCCAAACGACTCTATGCTACGTACTATAAGGTTTATATTGCCGCACCTTGCCCGCGAAATGTCCGCGCCACGCCACTTCTGTTTAAACAGCCCCTTATATCGCTTCTACCATGTTCCTATGTTTTTTTAGATAAATTAATTACTATAAGAACTAGAAGACTTCGAAAATATCGAAAAATTGCTCAATTTTACCGCTGTGTCCATTTGAAGAATATAAAAAAATGAAAAATGTAGAAGCATAGCAATGTAGTCTTTCTCATATTATTCTTGAAAGAATAATTGAAATCGGTTTAGTTTTGGACGAGGAAACAGGGGAATACGAAACCGTGATTTTGTCCATATTATTATGTAGTTGAAATCAGTCAGTGCTGCTGCAGTTGTCACTTTCGCACTGGTAGCTCGTCTGCTCGGGAACAGTGCGACAGCAATATCTCTGTTAAATACCTATTCTTCGAATTTCTTGCAGACCGTCTTCTTAAAATAAGATGATGATTAATTTAAAACCAAAAGGTCTCATACCTTCTTATTGATCGTAAAAATAATGAACCATCGAATGTTTTTTTGTAAGTGTTCTTAAATCTGGAAGGATTAACAAAAAAAAACGTGGCATGCGAGACCGGTGTTACTTTGGTTGTATAAATAAAAATATATGGCAAAATGGTTCCAATACACACTGCCGTAGAGTTCTGCAAAAATTTGGCAGCAAACATTTAATAAACATTGTATTTTATAAAAAATAGTATTATAGCTATTTTGTAAAATACTAAAGTTATTTCGTAGCAATAATAGGACATACTGTCCAATAGGGCGTATATATTTGTGTCCAAAGCTCGAAAACTCGATTAGAGTTCCATTTCGGTCAAATAAAAATATTCAGGATTACAGCATGGAATATATTTAGTAGAGTTAATTGTCATATGCCTCATCTACTTTTTTGACTAAACTCTCGTCCCAAAGCCATACGGGACTTTCCTAGAGAAAGTAATAATTACAGTACTCTGTGCTCCTACTGAACATCCTCACAATCAGTGTTGGGAAAAACGTAATTAACTACTAATTACATTTTGTAATTGTTAATTGTAATTTCTCAATTTTTTTTTTTTTTTTTTTTAGTTTATTATTATTATTTTATTTTCAATCGTTACCAAAAGGTAACGATTGAAAATGTATGCTAGTTATATTAGTAGTTATAATCAAAGGGAAAGTTCATTTAGACCATCAAACTGAACAACTTTCAAATTGGAGATTTAGAACCAACGTCAAGAAAAAATAAAAAAATACTGCTGTTTCATACAAAACTGCAGTACAAACTGTCAAGGCCATCGCGGCTGCACAAAATCTTTCTGGCGAGTTGAAATATTGTAATATACAAGGTGTAACAAAACTCCCTAGTAATACTTAAAGGGGGGCTTCAGACCATCAATCTGAACAACTTTCACTATGGAGACAAGGTCGAAAAAAAATAAAAAAAATCTGCCGTCCCATACATTTGAGTCGAGGCGGTATTGCAGTTTTGTATGAAAGAGCTGATTTTTTTTCTCGAATTCGATGTTGGTTCCATAGTGAATGTTGTTCAGTTTGATGGTCTGAAGCACCCCCTTAAGTATTACTAGGGTGTTTTGTTACACCCTGTATAATCTCCCTCTTGTTGGGCCGCTTGAGTATTAATTTCAGAATCCCCCAAAATAAAAACAGTTTGATGATCTAATTGGCAGTATGCATCAACATTTTAAAATATTGTCAGGTGTCACGCACCACTACCAATGCGCACCACGCACGGAATAATTGTGCTTCTCATTATGAAGTAATTACCACTAAATACGTTCGATGCGTTATTTATGACCAATTTATGAGCTTTGGGTATCGAAATATTGGAGATTATGCTGATTGTAAATTTTGTAAAAGTAGATCGTGTACGGTATTAACTGAATAACTTTTATTTAAATGCTTGCATGCAGTTTTGGGTAAGTTTTGTGTGATTTTTTTTTTTAATTCCAGATGTGTGAGAGCGCTGGCAATATAAAATTAAATTGTATTGCTTGTATGTATATTATGGTATATCTGAATGAAATCTTTTTTTCTTTATTTAGCCATCTTTATGACGTCACTGTTTCTACCCCCACAGTCTGAACGCTTATCATATTCGTAATCAGGAGTTCATACCGAACCCATTGACACCAGATAACACCATATAGACCAGTCATTTTACGGAGTTTTGTTAGGCGGGGTAGGGAGTAATTATTAATTGGACTTTTAAACTGTATCCGGCACCATTTAGTGACAAAAATACTATCCTAAACCAAATTAAAAAATAATTTGCTACGCGACATAGAAATCAAAATTTTGTGTTCCAGAAGGCTTTTAAATTAATAATATTAATGCCAATGCACTCATTTGAATTAGATTTAACAATATACATTATTTTTGATCAATAAAATAGGCATTACAATTTAAAAAATTAGGTATTTATTAGAAAATACGAATGTATTTTTCAAAACCTTCTAAGTAGACAAAAATATGTACACCATGTTTGAAGTATGTATGATGGTAAAGCCTTAAATATGTGCAAAAAATAATTATCATCAGGTTTTTTTAGAACGAGATAATATCTAAATTTTGAAATTGGAACTGTTGCTGACGTAATTTTTTTTTAATTTTGGTACATTCTTAAGCTCAAATTGGCTCTTCAATATTATAGCGAAAAAAAAATGCAATTAGTAATTAGTCCCGGCTCAAACCGTAAAATGACTGGGCTAATATCCTAGATGACTTGAACGGAAAGTTCTGATAACGTCATTTTGCGACACTTGATTGGATAAATATGGGTCATTGCTTGGTCAGTGGTCTTGCCTCCATAGTTAACCGGGCGAGAATTTTTTTTTCCGATTTTCAAAAATAGATTTTGCGTTTTTGTTGAGAAGTGTTTTTGACACCGCAATCAGCCACGTAGTCAGGCATACGCCCGATTTATTCGGTAGGTAAGTATAGAATTATAGATCGAAGTGACAAAATTCCATACACACATAAAAAACGTTTTATGTGTGTATGGAATTGGAATAACAATATTACTTAGACTAATCATATCGGGACGCGTAACCACGTGTCATTCTACTAACAAACTTTCTGCCACTTTTTGCGGGGGGCGAGGTAATATGAAATCCGCAACTTTGGATTTTATTCCCTATAACTTTAGATTCTAATTTTGAATGTTAAAAATCATGAAAAGTAGTCTGGTGTGAACCCCAAACGTTCTAAGTTCAAAATTATTGTTTCGCTATTATAGGCTGTCTCGTTTAGTGATAAGGTATAAAATTGAGTGTAAATGCGCAAGATTAATTGATCTAATACCGTGGCAGAGGGGAAATGCTACCGCAAGGCCAGTCCTTACTATTAAATTGTCTAAGTTATGTGGCCATCTTTATGACGTCACTGTTTCTACCCCCACGGTCTGAGCGCTTGTCATATTCGTATTCAGGAGGTCATTTTAAGCCTATTGACACCAGATGACACCATAATCTTAGATGAATCAAACGGAAAGTTCTGATAACGCATTTTGCCGACCTACTATGACACTTGACTGGATAAATATGGGTCATTGCTTGGTCAGTCTTGCCTCCATTGTTTTGATTAATACAGACAATAACTAGGCTTTGATATCGTTATCTTGATAGGGTTGATTATCAATATATCTAAATATTTTGTTTCATTTTTACAAGATTTTTGTTTCTGGCCTTATATCAGGATTTTTTTTCTTTTCTTGATATTGTATTAAAAATTAAATTCACTATCATCATCAGCCTGTCATCGTTCACTGCTGAACATAAGCCTATCCCAAGTGGTGCACTACTATAAACTCTATCCTTAACCCATCTCATCCAGTCGCTCCACGCTACTCTACACAGGTCGTCGATCCAGCTGGCCGGAAGGAAAAGTAATGAAATAAAAAAATTCACAGATCTGGTGTCTTCTACGACCTTCGGGTACATTGAAAATGATTCTGCCAAATGGGCTGAATAATTTTTTTTTTCGGCGTCACAAAGTTACAACTTCTGAATAACCCATCACCATCAGTGATGCACCTCGAATAATTTTTAAACATAGCCCAAAGTCATTTATCTAGAGTTTTTTAATTTTTTCGATATCTCATTTCGTTTTCCAGATATTTATGATTTTTTGCTGACCGAAACCGGGCGAGAAACTCATTTTCAAAAAGTTTTTTTTTTAATTTAGCTAATTGATTTCGTTTTATGTGTGTATGAAATTAAAATAGAATGTAAAATAATAATAAAGTTTAGAAAGTGTAGGAATCCCATTATTTTTCAGTTAGCGAAGATGCTAGTTCTTTATTAAATTAAACCTTCGAGGCTGAGGATTAAATCCAGTAAAGGCATTGATATAGCAAGGAGCAAACATTTTGTGTGATGAAAAGAAATGTTTGTACCCAGGTCACGAATATAATATTGTATATAGTTATCTACTTGTCTAGACTGGATCCTCGAATTTCCGTTGGGACTTGATCATCTGTGCAGCAAAAACAACTACAAAGCTCGGTAACTGAATTTTTCAACTTTAATTGAATAAAAACAGACACTGCTTACCATGAAGCATTGAAAATTTTCTGTGTATAAACATTTAATAATTTTTACCTACTTCAAAATTTAATAACAAAAAAAATATTGCCCGCGGCTTCATCCGCGTAGAAGCTAATGGATCCCTTCAATTCTTATCCTAGGAAAATAACAAGATTAAAAGTAAAAAGTAAGTAAGTGAAAGTTGTTCAGTTTGATGGTCTGAAGCACCCCCTTAAGTATTACTAGGGTGTTTTGTTACACCCTGTATAAACAGATCTGTTTGGGTGTGAAGTGAAACATTTTTTTGTACTTGAAAAAACAAAACTATTTTGCGTTCAGAAATGTTTTACAGTAAAGCGAATATTTTGTCTGTAATAAATAAAATTATAGAAACAGTTCTAAAAAAATTGGGAAACAATGAAAATGTAATTCACTATTTTAACATAGCACCCACAGAAAAATTCCTGAGACTAAAACAAAAGCAAGGGAATGTATGAAAAATGTCTGCAGCTCAAGTGAAGTTTACGACGGAAACTTAATAATAAGTAGCCGAGCAACATGCTTTCAAACAATAATGAGCGCGAGAGTGCTATTCCTTGTACCCATGAGGTACAAACGTAGGTACAAACACATGACAGTTACTACTGCGATGCTTTTGAACTCCGTGTTTATAACTATAACCCTGGGAGATTTACCAACATATTTTAGTATCTAACGAAAACATTTTTATGGCTAAAGAATATTTTTAAATGATAATATTTACACAGGATAAAGTGCGGAAACTTTAACCATGAAACTGAATAACTTTCACTACCGATGGATCCTTCACCGAAATTGAAAAAAATATCTGATCCATACAAGACCGCAATCTCAAATGTATGGAGAAACAGATTTTTTGAAATATACAGGGTGTAACAAAACACCCTAGCAATACTTAAGCGGGTGCTTCAGACCATCAAACTGAACAACTTTCACTATGGAGGCAACGCAGAGAAAAAATAAAAATAATCAACTGTCCCATACTAAACTACAGTACCGGCTCGACTGAAATATATGGGACAGCAGATTTTTTCATTTTTCTCGGTATTGGCTCCATAGTGAAAGTCGTTCAGTTTGATGGTCTGAAGCATTACTAGGGTGTTTTGTTACAGCCTGTATATTGTTTTGCCATTTCCTATTTTGATGTAGTAAAAAATATTTCTATGCTATGATTTTTCACTTGCTTTGATGATCTTAGTTCCAAATGGTACGACTGATTTTATCTTCCTTATTCATAGTAAACCTTCTTATCTTAACTTGTTGTGGGGGCTGGCAAGCCAGCAACACTTCGACCCAGTGGTATCTTTTGTGTTAGCCCCAATACTTTTTACTTTCTTCACTGTTCAAATACATGGTCAGTGAAGGAGGAAATACCATTGAGGGGAAGAAACCTAAGATCTCCTGGTTTTGGTTATCCATCTCCGAGGAGGCACATGCGTTTTGCCGCCAAGACATAACAGTCACAAAGAATATGCTCCATAGTCTCTTCATCCTCTCCCATAGTAAACCTTATACCAATGTTTCTGATCACCGCTAAAGCATAATAACCATCGTCAATACGTATTATGTAGGTAGCATGAAAATTATTATTTTCTAAAAGTAAGTCGTCCATAAAACAATTCCTGTTCTAAGGTCAGAACTAAAACCATTTTTACGGAAGGTAAGTGCAACACGGCGGCGGTCACCCTCATCCGGGTAACGTATTGGCTGGATTACCTCGATCCCTGACTGATTTACGGCATACGTAAATCTCCAATTTACACGACAACGTATGTTATAGGTGCCTTTACTTGTGTCTGATAGATTTGATGGGTGATAAGGATTGCTATGTTACTCAGTTTGGTTTCCATTGATATTCGTGGACAGTGAACGTCTATAGGCAGTGATAACAATAAAACTTATATTGTCTCCTTCCTTTAAGTTTTTTTTTTGATTTACCTACAGGGTCAAATTGATATCATTAGCATCCTTTTAAACTAAGAGTCTACCCATCAAACTGAACAAACCGATCGAAGCAACTAAAAAATCAGCTGTTCCATACTAAACGGCAATGCCTACTCGATTCAAATGTATGCAATAGCCGATTTTTTTTTTTGCTCCTATCGGTTTGCTCCCATAGTAAAAGTTGTTCAGTTTGATGGGTAGACTCTTAGTTTTAAAGGATGCTAATGATATTAATTTCACCCTGTAACACCGATATATCGGATATATAAGATATATTGGGCAATATCTCGATATAACACAAGGGAGTCAACAAAAGTGTCCTTACAACGGCTATATAATATCACGAATTGTCACGTCATATCTACCATGAAAGTGAAATAAATCTAAATATGAAACTTGCTATACACCTTTGAATGTGGTTCGATGGTAGTTGTAGCAAAGTTTCTGACTACCCCAAACACGAGTATGGTTGTGAGTTAGTATTATAAATAAAACCGGTCAAGTGCGAGTCGGGCTACTCGCGCACCGAGGGTTCCGTACCACACCACCACAGAACACAACATTATTAACTTAGAAAAAAAACTTTTTTTGTCCGGGACCTTTAGCGCGAGACCGACTCACACTTGGCCGGTTTTTAGTATTTGTTGTTATTCTGTAGAGTTTTTTCTATAATCACACTAAGTTTGACGCTTGTATGTATTACTGTTTTTACTATAGAGCGTGAAGAAAAAACGTTGATAAAAACTAGTTTCTTGTTGAAAACCCCCTTAATTTTTAACTTTCTGCCATTTTTATTATTTTTTAAGAAATCCGCCGCAATAACGCATAATCTGAGAAATTTCAACTATCTAGCTATTACGGTTCAAAAATTACAGCCCTAAATAGGTAGGACAGACGGACGGACGGACGGACAGACGGACGGACGGACAACGTAGGCTTAGTAATAGGGTCCCGTTTTCACCCTTTGGGTGCGGAACCCTAAAAATAAACGTCTCAGAGCGTCTGTTTTTCCAAGCAAATATAATCAGGTTATGTTTAGAAGAAAAGTTAATAGGCTTTTATATGGGTGAGCGCTTTACGTCGTCGGCTTCGTGTACTCTCCATCAGGATGAGCTGAAGCCAAGGGTTAAACCCATATCGAATTAAAAAGTACGCATTTTTAACGTATGTACTCTACTGCGCTTTTGAAAAGCTTAAAATTGAATTATGCACCTACTTCGTGTTTACACGAACAAATGTTATCTCTTTTTCCTCCAAACTAAAACATTCCGTCGGAAACAACAAAAACCAAATCCCTATTCTTTTAAATATGTAATACCTAAGTCCGTTTTTACATTAACACGATGTGTACGTGGGGAACCCTGGGTCGTCACATTGTTTATTCAGTTCAGACCTTTCGGCTTAATCCTTATCGACCAGTCTATGCGGTTGTTTCTATGTGTGCGTTTCATTATTTCTGGATGGGTGTTCATGTGTTGCTTTGTCAGTCGCGATTGTCCATTTGATCGTTTTTAGGGTTCCGTGCCCAAAGGGTGAAAACGGGACCCTATTACTAAGCCTAAGTTGTCCGTCCGTCCGTCTGTCCGTCCGTCTGTCCGTCTGTCCGTCCGTCCGTCCGTCTGTCCTACCTATTTAGGGCTGTAACTTTTGAACCGTAATAGTTAGATATTTGAAATTTTCTCAGATTATGCGTTATTGCGGCGGATTTATTAACAAATAATAAAAATGGTAGAAAAATAAAAATTAAGGGGGTTTTCAACAAGAAACTAGTTTTTATCAACGTTTTTTCTTCACGCTCTATAGTAAAAACGGTAATACATATAAGCGTCAAACTTAGTGTGATTATAGAGCAAACTCTACAGAATAACAAAAAAATACTAAAAACCGGCCAAGTGTGAGTCGGTCTCGCGCTAAAGGTCCCGGACAAAACACGTTTTTTTCTAAGTTAATAATGTTGTGTTCTGTGGTGGTGTGGTACGGAACCCTCGGTGCGCGAGTAGCCCGACTCGCACTTGACCGGTTTTATTGAGGTTTTCTGGTGTTTGATTGTGTTGACTGCTGAGGGTAATCAAACAATTGGTAAATTCGCAGTCAATATTTACCAATGTTACGGGTGGCTTGAATAAAAACGTATTTAGGCTTTCTTACGTAGCCTGTTCTGTGTTCCACTACTGGGCAAAAGCTTTCCCTTTTACTCTCCAATCATCTTTGTTGTGTGCAAGTGTGAGAGTCGGCTAGCACTAAATACGTTTTAAGTCTAAATAAATTACTTGTAGGTAAGCATCTGACCATCAATTTGTCTTTGTACAACGTGTTAATGAATTGACGCAAAACTAGAAAGTACTTAGTTTGTTTAGAATCAAGAGCAGAATCGAATTATCATGGTTTCAGCATAGGTAATTTTTTTCAAAATATTAAATAATTTGCTTGCGAAATTTAAAATATTTCTGAACCCGATGTCAACCTACCGCACGGGCACACTCACCCTACTAACTACCAAAACAAGATTATAAAAATGTATCCATGAGGTACGTTAGTGCTTTCTTTCAGTGGTGAAATGATAACAAATCATTTTTGCCTCAGAACTTAAAATGTGAATAACTTTAAATTTTAACAATCAAAATAATGAAATTATTTCTTCAATCTAATTATTTTGTTATAAATCAGTTGGGGTGTATGAGGTTTTGCGCTAATTCATTAACACGTTGTATAAATCATATTTAGCTGTATTGTAAGTTCTCCAAAAAGGAAATAAATACTTATTAAATAAAAAAACATTATGGAATGCGTAAGTTTAAAAAAAAGTGTTACTAATGTTGTGTTGATGCTGTCTGATTGCCTTGTAAATCTTTCAGGCTAAACATATACCATATTATTTTAATTTATTTTGATATTAAATCTCCAAGTAAACAAACATTTTTTAGAGTTTATAAACATGTCCTTATCGTATGGAATGATTTTAACTCAAATACAAATTTATTTATTGTGACACATATGGAAAAATTATGATATTACATTTGACGACCCGGTTAGTTGTAATACCACGCCGGACTGTCAAACCAGGGTCCTGGGTTCGAATCCCGGTTCGGTCATAGATGTTATATGTTTGTGCCGTTGTTGTATGATTCCCATAACAAAAAGCCTGAGGCTTACTTGGGATCATTACAATGTATGTGCCTGTAAGCGTTATTTATTTTATTACAGTAGTAAAAAAGTATCTCTGTGGCCCACCAAAAGGCAAAGGGCAAATCAAGGTTGTCATTGACGATATGAAACGAACGGAAAACTCTTGCTGTTTTTTTTTTGCTACTGTTAAATTAGGTATAGGAAAGTCGCCGTGGCCAAAATCGGTCAGGAGCAACACACACACGATAATAGGAAAAGTACATAGGTAAGTGATAAATTTTATTTTATTACTTTCCAGGAGGTAGGTAAGTAGGTACAATTTATAAAGCAGTCAATATTCACTAGACAATTTCATCTTCTCGCATATCTTCAGATATAACTATGAATAAGGAGGTAATTGAAAACATAATCGAAGCTCAAGTCGGTTCGGACAAGCACCTGAACTGTTGGTATAGCTTTGGCTAACCTCAGAGAAGTAGTATAAATGGAATAGTCTACATTGTGATTCAGTTTTACGTTTGCTGTCACTGGAACTGTTTAAACGTGAATATATTTATTTTCGTTTTGTCAATACTTTGGCTTAGTTCACGGCTAAAATAAACCGTCCCATTTTTTCTTCTAGGTGTCACACGAGGTGATTGAGGCACAGAACATTATAAGAGGGGTTAGAAATGCAAAGTAGCACTTTCGCTTCAGAGACGGCTGTCGCCACTTGTCTTCCCGCTCACGCTGCCACAATTTCTCATGGCCTCTCGCTCGCACCACGCCGCGCGCCTTATGGTGTTATGCAAAATGCAAATCATTGCATAACCAGTGGCGACACGTTGCACGCCTACTTCGCACTTCTAACCCCTCTTATAATGTTCTGTGGATTGAGGAATAAAGTTATAAATTACTCGACCCGAATATATGGAACAGCAGATTTTTTTGCGATTTTTGCGAATCGCCAAAAAATCTGCTGCTAAACTGAAAAACATTTTTCAGTTTGATGGTCTGAAATACCTCCTTAAGTATGAATGTACACATTTAAGTTAGCACCCTGATATGTACCCTTTAATACACAATAGGTACAAGAGATTATGTATGTATGTACTATGTACCTATGTAGGTACTATTATAAATTTTCCGAGGAGGCATCACTGAAATAGAAAATTATTTAGTCACATATTATAATAGAAATGGTTCACTGAACTGCGAGGTTTGTAGCAATCTTAAATAATTAAGATGTTTTGATGATAATTTTAGATGCAACAAGGTTTCTAATAACGCAACTACATTTACCTTCATAACCAAGTCGGAAATAAAAAAATTAAATAGAGCAAAACCATTCGTTTGGCAGACCAGTAACACACGTACTAACAATAAATAACTTTGTGTGTTGTCTGTGGTATTAATTTGCCCACCTAGTCATATCCATGAGCCCTATTTAATTGTCCTATTTGCATTTGAGAGACGGGCGGTTGTCATCGAGCATGGTTTATGCAGGACTGACCCATGTTTATAATAACTATGCAAATTATTCCGATATCGCCCCCAATCGGCCTCGTTGGGGTAAATTCAATTTGTAACTCTGATTAAAACCCGCTTTTGAAATGCTTATTTCGTGAAAACCATAGACCGGCTTTTTAATATTTTTATTCCATACGTGATACGTGGCTCTTTTTGGAATTATGGACAGCTGTTCAGATTTTGAGGAAATTAGGGAACATTGCGGAAGGAATATTTAGTTATGAGTTGATCGAATAATGACATTGTGTCCACTGTTTTAGGTAATATATTAAATATTTAAGTACATTTTAAAAGGTTTTTGCTAAATTAGAAGATAATTAAGTAGATAATTCTCATAATCAAATCCTGTGTTTGTGTTTTTTTTTTTCAAGTTCAAAAATGTACGACAAGATTTCAAGTAATGCTATGTTCGGCAATAAAGTTTATGCAAAAATACAAAATCTGTTGAATAAATATTTATTGATTGCATAGATAATAATAAAACATTTGTTTAAAAATAGATAATGCATTTACACAATCTGTTTTTGTTTTAAACAAATGTTTTATTTTGCATATCTCATATTGTTAACTTGTTTCAGTAAATCAAAATGTTAATACCTTTCTACAGATCTAAGCAAACACAACAATTTTAATTCTATTTGTTTCTTCAAGTCACAAATCTAAAGGTTTACTACCCCTGCATAGGGTGCAATGGTATGATCAGCCACGTGCCACCCTTACTTAATATTTGAGACACACGGTCGTGAAGTTAGCAGAACATTTTCGTTTAAACACCGACACATAACAAGAAATTTTTCAGAAACAATCTAGAAACTAATCTTTATGTTTGTATGAAGTCAGATTTGCGTTAAAATATACAGTTTGAATGCTAGGATTAATTTAAGATTTGTATGAAAATCTTTGAGGCACTGTAACTTTAAACTTTAACGAAAAACTAACTTCATACAAACATAGAGATTAGTTTTCAGATTGTTTCTGAAAAATTTCATTGATTATTTATATTATCATAGCACATAAACTACTGCAGAAGACAACGAGATCTTGAATTCTAAAAACGCTATTTGTAATCTTTCTGCTCTGTTCTTTTTATTATTTTTGCATGGTAAAGAATATTGTATTGTTCTGTCTTTCCGATTCAATAAATTCTACAGAAACATAAAAAGTAAATATTGTCACCTCTTAACATTGTGGTGTTGCAAATAACGGAATTGCAGAATCTATTGAAATATTTGTATTTACTTAGAAAGGATATTTAGCTGAAAGTATTGTTGAATTCGTTGCCACAAGAGTATGTATAGTCGTTATTGCTTTATATACTTAATTATTTGAATACTAGAATAAATGAACCGAATATCATGAGGAAACCTGCTTGCTGTAATTTCGATGCATGCATTGTACCCATTGTCCGTGGTTTCAGAATATCTCTGATATAGTCGTTAGCATATGCTATGTAGAATGAACGAATAACTCTTAATTCATTTACTCTAACAACATAAACATTCGGTACCTATTGTATTAACAAACAAATAGATACACTATCTTATTGTAAATTATCTTCTCAAAAGTGTATTTTGCACTTTCTTTCTAAAAGTACAAAATGTACTATGTACCTATATTAGTATATGACACATTGTCATTTTGGGATTGTGAGCTTAGTAGCTCACAATCCCAAAATGACAATGTGTCTCGATATCGCTACGCACATTCCTATGCGATTATACTAATGCCGATTTGATTAAAATGCATTGCATTATGCCTTTTTCAATATTGAATTTAACGCTTTACTCCCTTTGAAATCCTTTAACTGCGGGAAATAAATGGATTTTTCCTGGGACAGAGACTATTGTTCCAGAGTTCCAGACTTGTTAATCTACTTGTGTAAAAATATTTATAATTAATTAAATGTGGTAAAAATAGGCGTTAAGGGGGGAAAAATAGATTCCTTGGCAAGCGGACCTTCATTTTCAACCCCCAAAAACATTAAACAAAAACCTAAATTGAAAATAAAAAATACAATTGAAAAATCTATAATTCATTAATAGGGATGATGACAAATCCTGGAAATTCATATCTTATAACGAATTCGAAATAAAAAAGGCTTCATTTAATAAAATGTTAAAACGAAATTACATTTGAACAATCGAATAGAAAACAAAAAAGAGAGAGAGAGATTATTGAGATATTTTTTGTATCGTTTTTTATATCTTTTATGATAAAAAGATGTTCGTGTGACACTTCGTTATTATTTGTATTAAAATACGAGTTTATGACGTCACATCTTTAATATCTGCCTCTCGCTATAACCATATAGACACTTAATATTTCGGTTTATTTTATTGATATTAAAAAATGAATTTCACCTTAGTGTTTATGATATCAAACAGTATTAAAAAAAACATTAAAATGTGTCATCATTCCTTTTATTAATGCGTACCAAAAATGGTATCTATTGCCAGAATTAAAATTTTCACAAACACTAGTATAACTCTGTGGAAAATAGAATCAAATCCAAAAGACATTCACATTATGATTTTGATCTGGAGTGCGATTTTCGTAACGCATACTTTGAACTCAGCAGTTGAAAATGTTAAAATTACTGTGGACATACCTATGCATCTTTCTACTGCTGATTTGACTTTCAAAAAATCATATTCCAGGAGTGCGATTTTTGAAAGTCAAATCAGCTGTAGAAAGATGCTTATCTCCATAGTAATTTTGACATTTTACAACTTATGACTTTCAAAAATCGCACTTCTGCTCGTCTTCGCAATGCATAACCGATGTAACTTCATTAATAATGGAAAAAGTACATATACTTTGAAAAAACATCAAAGGACTCTTTGTCCACCAATATAACGTTTATTTTTTTATCGCCATAGGAATTTTTACCATGAGTGACAGCAACTTACAGCTGTAAGATAGTGTCACAATGACATTGGAGCGTAACAAAATAATGAGTGCGTCAACCTGGCACACCTTGAGAATACACCTACCATAATAACAAGACCCCTTAACCCTCTTTCTACTCGTAATCATACCCAAGAAACTTTATAAGTAGATAGACACACGCATGTCTAAGTATGTTGGACGCAATTTTCGTAGACAAATTATCGTAGGCCCTACGCAGTGATGCGTTTGAAATGTTTGTTTTGTAAAACGTTGTTTGATTTGTTTTTGTTCTTGATTTGTTTTATATTCTATTGATTTTGTTTAATTTTGCGTGAATTTAATTATTTTGACCAAGATTAGACTAAGATCCGACCGTAAAATTATGCACCTATTAGGCGAACGAAATGTGATTCTAGTGTATGTTTACTCAGGGGTTAATTCAACGCCGCCAAGTTGCCTAGAAAAATCTGGCCGCATGTACCTTTTCCATTATGATTTTTGGTATAACATTTTCCACCTGTCTGTTTGGGAAGTAAATGAGGTGCCATCAGAATCAGAATTGCCACGTCTCAATCTGCCGCAACTTTAGGGTTGCCAGGTTCTAAAATGACTTCTTTGAACCTGTAGTTGCGGCAGATTGAGAGGTGGCAACCCTAGTTTTTCCAGTATTTTAGATCAGTCTCCTTCTGATGGCACCTCATTTACTTCCCAAACAGACAGGTGGAAAAAGTTATACTAAAAATAATAATGGAAAAGGTACTTGCGGCCAGATTTTTCTAGGCAACTTTGCGGTGCTATTATAACATTTATATGAATGTTTTATCTTTGTTACTTCATCACTCTATAAAACGGTTCGATGGATTTGATTGAAAATTTGCATAGAGATAGTTCATAACCTAAATAAACTCGTCTAGGATGCTGATCCCAATGTAAAATCATTTTAGGTTTTTCGGTTCAGTTCGGCGCCCCTAATCGAGTCCCGAGTGACCAGAGAACTGGCAGCGACCTTGACCAGCGAATCAGTCCATTCATACAAAAAGGCAACACTGCCGGCCAGTCTAGAATTATTCGAAAAACGAGAGAACTCCTTAAATAATACTGTTAGGTGTCGAGTACAACACACTCTATTCACATCCCAAAACATAATACATGGAATCATGGAAGTGAAATATGAATAACAAAACGTGTTAAGACATCTGCTTACTTGTATACGAAAGCGAGGAAAGAGCAAAATTTAATATTAAATTAAGGTGTTACGTAGAAATCGAGAAAGGGGCGTAGGTGAAAATAAATCCTCATGATATATGAGACCCGGATCGGGGAAGCGTTGACACTTTTGAGGTAACATTTTTAGGATTTCCTCGTTTCCCATTTAATCGTAAATAAAACATGCGATTTCGTATTTCACTATTCATTGTTAGCATGTGAAGAAGGAAAACGTTGCATTGTTTGTATTCATGTAATATTTTTAAGTGTGAGAGAATATTAAATAGGTTGCTTGTTTGTTTACACAAGGAGAAAAATATCTAGTAATAAGTATTTTTTTAGCGAACTTTAGTAGAAAATATCAGACTTTACTAGACAATTTGTAATCACTACATAGTATCAAAGTTGCTTCCCGCTGTCTGTCTGTCCCTATGTATGCTTATTGCTTAGATCTTTAAAACTACGCAACGGATTTTGATACGGTTTTTTTAATAGATAGAGTTTTATTTAATAGAGTTTTTTTGGTTTGCTCTTGACCTCAATCCAGTCCTCAGGACGAAGATGGGGTCGTAGATGAAGCGAGCTTACCCAGAAGATGCCTATTCACTTGTACTTTAAAGGAAGTAATTCAAGAGAAAGGTTTATATCAGCATTGCACCCGTGCAAAGCCGGGGCGGGCAGCTAGTCTAAACTATTATAAAACTGTAACAGAAGTGTGTCTGTACATTGAAGATATTTACAAAAAAAAGATTACGATATGATTTTTAGATGTCCCTGATTCCAAATCACCAATTTTTTGATTTTTTGTCTGTCTGTTTGTTTGTTTGTTTGTTCGTTTGTTTGTTTGTTTGTTTGTTTGTTTGTTTGTTTGTTTGTTTGGGTGTTTGTTTGTTCGAGTATCACGCAAAAACTACTGAACCGATTTTGATGAAACTTTTTTTGTTTGATAGCTTATCATCTGACTTAAAATCTGGTATATAATTTATGCGGACGAAGTCACGGGAAAAAGCTCGTATCTTATAAATCGAATTCTGGTAGACTTAATTAAATCGACATCAGTATTACAAAAAAAAAAAATAGTACTGTCTGTCTATATTAATAGACAGATATAACAGAGTCGTCGCCATAGATTATATTTATTATATATAGAACTGAACTAGATTCACAATCAACGCTCCAAAAATTTGAGATTCAAAAGAGCTACTGACTAGCATGGTCTAAAAAAACAAGGTCTTTTATTCCAAGAGTGACACAAGCCTACGTAACAAAAAAATTGCCACTAAACATGCTAAAAGGGTATGATGACGTAGGCTTGTGTCAGTCACGTGGTCAGTCACGTGATCGGAAGAGAATACCAGGCGCAGTATATTATTGTACCATGCTGAGTAGCTATTTTTTGTACTAGCTGACAGTAATTATAATCAATCCAAAACAACACAATTCGTGCCACCCAACAGCAACTCAAGTAGGTATGCATAATACTTTATTTGTGTGTGTTATGTTATGTGTCAGATTCGGACAAAAAATCCTTAGCGCGAGCCCGACACAGAATTGACTGGTTTTTATAATTTGAGCAAACGGGACCGTTGGTACTCTTTGGGTACGGAACCCTTAAAACCGTTTAGAACTGGCTATAATTCTTGAAAGTTCAAAATGTAGAGAACGGCCGCTATTCAATAAAATAAAATAATTAATACAGGGTGTAAGGAACAGCCCTCCGCAGACTGAAACATTGAACTCAGACCATCAAACTGAACAACTTTCACTATAGAGCTTACCTCAAGACACGCGAAAAATTCTGCTGTCGGGTAGGTACAGTAGTTGTGTATGAAACAGCAGATTTTTTCACGTTTCCTGAGGTAGGTTCCATAGTGGAAGTTGTTCATTTTGACGGTCCGAGTTCACCGTTTCAGTCTGCGGAGGGATGTCCCTTACACCCTGTATATGCAATGCAGCATATAGGACTCATTAATATTAGCATATGCTCACGACTATATTCCCCGAGGGGCAAGTCAGAGATATTCTGAAACTTCAGAACATCCACGTTTCTGTAGTAGTACCGAAACTCTGTCCAGTGTGACGGGGAGTGAGCTCGTCGCCATTTGTTATGGACAGTAGGTACAATACATGCCTCGAAATTGAAGCATACAGGTTTCCTCACGATGAAATTACTATTATTTACTCGGTTAATATGATTCATTATCCCTAGCAAAGTCTATAAGCAAAACTTTTGAAGCAAAATTTAGTTCCACTCATATAATAACACCTATATAGAGTACTAGAACGCAGTATCATGAATAACTCATGTTGTATGCGGTTCAATTTTCCGCCATTTTACACTTCACGTTACTAATAGCATCAGACTGTATTTACTCTGTGTTCTGAAAACTGTTTTTGAAATAGTTGTCATAGTGATTTATTTGTTTTAACACTGTTTTGTCCACATTTGAAGTAGACACGACAAAATTTAATAGCAAGCTTGCTTTTTAAGTGATTTCTAACAGCAGACCCGCGAGAGTGATAGTTTTTACCATCTCATTCGCAACAGACAAAAACATTTATATTGACGTAACAATTATAAAAACTCTAGTAAAACATCAGGTGTAATTGAATACCTATAATATAGGGTCCTTCTTAATATCATCATCATCCTCAGCCTATACAGGGTCCTTCTTAATAATAATATGCTGAGACTTTTTTAAGGGGATGATCAGACCATCAAACTGAACAACTTTCACTATGGGACCAACATCGAAATCGCGAAAAAAAACCTGCTGTGCCATACATTTGGCTTGAGTAGGAATGCAGTTTTGTACGGACGATCCGATTTTTTTTCGCGATTTCGATGATGGTGCCACAGAAAAAGTTGTTCAGATTGACGGTCTGATCATCCCCTTAAAAAAGTGTCAGTATATTAAGAAGCACCCTATTACGTCCCACTGCAGGGCACCTCTCAGGGAGAATGGGCGTTACTCCACCACAGATTGGTGGACTTTGGTGGATAGGTACGCATCGGAATTTCTTCTTCAGCGTATGCAGGTTTCCTCACGGAAGCTTTTCTTAATATTCTGACGGCTTTTTAAAGGGATGAACAGACCATCAAGCCATAGAGTAAATAAATTATACACAACAGAGGGTCAATGCCCATACTAAGAAAGTTGCCACCTTCTTACATGAAAACTCGCGCAAGTACAGCGACGGTGGTGAGTAACGGTACTACAGCAATGTTTAATTACGTTATAATACTTTTTTATTAAAATTTTTAAGAAAATTAATCTATATAATTTATTTCCGTGGAATAAAACTCAAATAATAGTGATCTAATAACGTGTAATTAAGATTTATCTCTCGTTCAGGCCAGTAGCGACATCTTTTTGCGCAAAGACTATACTAAATCTAAAATGTATGGAACTGACCAGACTTGATCAAGCTAAAGCTAAGCTGGTTGGCTTATGCCCAGCATGGCTAGCATGCCACCCACGACAAAGCATTAAAACGAGAAAAACATCATACGCGCTCTTTCTGGCCTACGTAAAATAATAAAGATGGAGGCACATCTCGATTTTTATCGTTTTCTCGGGGGTGGCATGCGAGGCCTACAGTTTAAAAAACAAAAAGTATCCAAAACATAAATTTTCATTCCTGTTACATTGACGGAGCTTCGAAAGATAGATTTCTAAGTCTGAATTTATGAAAGTAAAACATACTGTAACTTCATATACGTAAGTTAAAATGAAAACAGACTGTTAGAAGCTTTTAGAAGAGGATGAAATAACCTTCTATTTATTTTTCACCTTAAAGAAAACAGATGCAGGTATTTTAACCCGAGGTAAGCGGATTAAAAATACATCTTTGGCGTCGTGTGTGGCGTTCAGAGCTTGTAGGAAAAACAGATGAACCGATAACACAAGTTTTATAGGAGCAGTTGTTTTAACAATAAAAACAGAAGCTAGTGAATTTTGAATTGCAATTAATTTCGGAAATGCTATGAAGAATTTATCGACTCACAAACTTAATAGAAATACTTATGATTATTTTTTCCTAGGCTATTCAGATCACAAAATTGATAAAAGCCCATTATAAAATTGAAATGTAATTAAGAAATCTGACTTTATCAATGATCTGGTGAAACTATTAAAATTAATATTTTAATACTATCCTAGCTAATAATATTATTAAATGGAAAAAGGAGTTTGTTTATTATTTTTCTGCCCGAACCGTTGAACCAATTGTCATGAAATTTGATATGCAGAAAACCTTCGGTGATAGCGTTGAGACGGTCATAAAGCTGCGATTCGTCCCGAAAACGAAACAAATCCCATGAGGGCAACGCTGCGGGCAAAAGTTAGTTAAGTTAAAAAAGATTACACGTAAGATAAAGTCATTATTTTCAAAGGAAGTAAAACGCTTGGTAAATTTATTTTCGCGTTTACGAGATGCGGACCGGCAGCTCGCTCGCGTTTCTACACAATTAAATTTAATTAATTCGAATAGTTCGCGAGTCGTACGCGCTAATGGGTGGAATACGTCTACGTTCACAAAGGGTTATAAATATAGTGGCAGCCTCTGTAATGCGCTTTTGCACCGAACAGACATACAGACAGCTTTTGAATATCGAACTTGATCATAATCATCATTAGAAGGTGTTCCACGCCATGTCTGGCCGACAAGCTTTTGTGGTTATAATTTAATGAAATGAAATGAGATTGTATTTATTTCAGGTCACCATGAAACTATGGTAATACAATAAGAACCAGGTAGTAGAAACACAAATCACTACATAGTATAAAACAAAGTCGCTTCCCGCTGTCTGTCCCTATGTATGCTTAAATCTTTAAAACTACGCAACCGATTTTGATGTGGTTTTTTTATAGATAGAGGAAGCAAGATAGGTCTAAGAATTCAAGAGGAAGGTTTATATCAGTATTGCATCCGTGCGAAGCCGGGGTGGGTCATGAATATCGAACTATAGATTAGGTACATTACATTACATTACATTACAAAACAAGATGAAGATGAATTACGTACAATAATAATAATACTTTATTCAGTTACAATGTGTCTATTTTTAACCGACTTCAAAAAAGGAGGTGGTTCTATTTTCGGCTGTATGTTTTTTTTGTACGTTTAGGTACTGATATTTTAGACAAGTTTAGACCAATTTCAAAAAAAACTTCTTGGACGAAAACGTATAATTCCCATTGTTTGTGAAGATCTGATAACGCACTTCAGAGCTACACAACTCCTCAAAAGTTTACAGCAAATCATCGTGATAAATCGAATATTCACTGAATTTCCATTCACATTATGTGATGTGATTTCCTGCAAACGAATCCAATGTTGACCGATGTTTTCTTAGATTTTTCGAACGGTACTTATACATTTTGGTCGTATCGCGGTCGCAAGTCAATCTTCCACTGAATAGAAAACCTAAAGAGGGTTTATAATTCGGTTGTGGGGTGGCGTGAATTCACCGCCCGCCGCCGCGCCGCCGCACGGACCACTGCCTGCACCGTATATTCTGCAATTCTATTTTATTGCAGACAAGGCTTTATCATGAATCTAATACCTACATGCGTTTGTAGAACTTATAAGCCTTTGAAAAGGGGTGTATATGCAAGTGCCGACAATCACAGCGTGTAAAAGACTAGACCATCAAACTGAACAACTTCAAATTAGCACAAACAAATCTAATGTGCCATAAAAAAATTCAATAGCTATTCTTTTTTTTTTTTTATTAACTATGGGTTTGCTCTTGACCTCAACAACAACGAACAAAATAATAAATAAACAATTAAAAACTTATTTATTTCTCTCCACAATCAATAAAATTACACGAATTATGGGGTACATGGTACATTAGTAGGTACAAAGAGATTGTGGGAGACTGATGCCTGAACTAAACTCGATTTCGAGTATGAGATTTCGATATATGAAACACCTGCGATTTCAATGCTGGTCCTATAATAAAAGTTGTTCAGTTGGATGGTCTAAAGCAAAGAGTAATATAAGTATATTAGAAAAGAGAACCCACTCGTGGCAACATTATGCATCCACCTTATGTCAAATTGAAGGCTAGCTAGCGCCATCTGTGTTTCTCTGAAAATAATTCTACCTATACTATACATACCTACTTATATATATATGCTTATATACTCATACCGTTGTTTGAATGCTAGTTTTCGTTCAATCCCGCACCGATCGAGTGAAATTCCAGTATCCTTACTATTCCTGTAATCTGTACATTGGTAAGAGAACAACTGAATCTCCAAAACATCACTACATCGGCACAAAATTGAACAAAAACTACAAACAACACGCACATTATGCAAGGAAGGTCGCCATTTTGTAAATTTGTCAATTTGACAATGACATAGACAATATAATCTTTTTTTTTCATAGTAAAAGATATATTTAACAGATGGCAGCACATTCTATGCAAACTGAATCGGAAAAACCACCAAAAGGCAAATGTCCTCCGCCTGGTCTAAAGACTCTGAAACACCCTGTTTGATAGTTTCCACCCTGCATATAATAATTTGGTTAGAAACTTTGAAACCAGTTTAATAATAATAATACAATGTATTTACTCAAATAACCACGATTCATTTTTTTTTGTTAGTAACACACTCTTGTAAACTATGTTAGTAGGTACCTACTTAATAATAATTTTTTTTTTTTTATTGTTGTATGTGACATTGAAAAAAATGTTATTGTGCAATGTCACATAATTACACAATACAATACAATTAAATTAAATACAAGTTAATGTTCTTCTTCTTACAGTTTTTAAACGATTTTATTTAACTTCGAAGCTGTCTAACTATCTAACTAACTAACAATGGATTCTTGTAATCGAATTCTGACCCATTTCCTATCAACCTATTAAGTTGAAACTTTACACACACGTATAGTTCTGATGACAATACAATATTATGGTAACATGGAGTTGATCTGATGATGGAGACGGAAGGTGGTCAAGGGATCTCCTCGATGAATTATAGCAGAGGACTCGTATTTGGTATCATTTAAATTGTTTCGAAGAGTACTTTATGGTACCGGTAAGATTGAGGATCTGATGATGGAGACGAAAGGTGGTCAAGGGATCTCCTCGATAACTTATAGCAAAACACTCGTGTTTGGGCTCATTTCAATTGTTGCGATGAGACCTTTGAGGTACAAGTAATATTGAGGGTCTGATGATGGAGAAGGAAGGTGGTCAAGGGATCTTCTCAATGAATTATAGCAGAGCATTCGTGTTTGGTATCATTTAAATTGTTTCGATGAGAACTTTGTGGTACCGTTAACATTGAGGATCTGATGATGGAGACGGAAGGTGGTCAAGGGATCTCCTCGATGAATTGTAGCAAAACACTCGTGTTTGGGCTCATTTCAATTGTTGCAATGAGAATTTTGTGGTACCAGTAACATTGAGGATCTGATGATGGAGACGGAAGGTGGTCAAGGGATCTCCAAGATGAACGAAAGCAAAACAGTCGTATTTGGTCTTATTTGAATTGTAGAGATGAGAACTTTATCGTACCGGTAATATTGAGGATCTGATGATGGAGACGGAAGGTGGTCAAGGGATCTCATCGATGAATTGCAGCAAAACACTCGTGTTTGGGCTCATTTCAATTGTTACGATGAGAACTTTGGTACCAGTAAGATTGAGGATCTGATGATGGAGACGGAAGGTGGTCAAGGGATCTCCAAGATGAATGAAAGCAAAACAGTCGTGTTTGGTCTTACTTCAATTTTAGAGATGAGAACTTTGTGGTATCAGTAAGATTGAGGATCTGATGATGGAGACGGAAGGTGGTCAAGGGATCTCTTCGATGAATTGTAGCAAAACAGTCGTGTTTGTCTTACTTCAATTGTAGAGATGAGATCTTTGTGGTACCAGTAAGATTGACGATCTGATGATGGAGACGAAGGTGGTCAAGGGATCTCCTCAGTTAATTGAAGTAGAACACTCGTGTTTGGACACAATCATTTAATTGATGTTGGTGAGGATAGGATAGGAGGTAGTCTCGGTAAGATTGAGGGTGTTCTAATAGAGACGAAAGGTGTTCAAGGGATCTCCTCAGTAAATTGTAGCAGTACATCCGTGTTTGATATCATTCCATTTGTTTTGATAAGGACTTTTTAGTCCGGGTAATACTGAGGTTCTGATGTTGGATATGGAAGATGGTAAAGGGATCTCGATGAATTATAGAAGAAAACTTGTGTTTTGTCTCATTTCAAATGTTGCGATGAGAACTTTGTGGTACTTACCAGTAAGATTGAGGGAGTGATGATGGATATGGAAGACGGTCAATGGATCTTCGCGATGAAATTATAGAAGAATTGAATTGATCGTGTTTGATGTAATTTAATTGTTGCGATGAGAACTTTGTGGTACTTACCAATAAGATTGAGGGTCAGATGATGAAGAAGGAGGGTGGTCAAGGGATCTCCTCCGTGAATTATAGCAGAAAACTCTGTTTGTTGTAATTTCAATTGTTTAGATGAGAACTTTATGGTACCAGTAAGATTGAGGGTCTGATAATGGAGATGGATGGTGGACGAGCGATCTCCTCTACAAGTGTAGCAAATCATTTGGGTTTGATCTCGTTTCAACTGTTTCGATAATAACTTTGTAGTGTCAGTAAGATTGAGGATCTGATGATGGAGACGGAAGGTGGTTTAGGGATTTCCTCAGTTAATTGAAGTAGAACACTCGTGTTTGGAGACATTTAATAGATTTTGATGAGGATTCTATAGTCTCCGTTAGATTGAGGGACAGATAATGGAGCACAGTCGTAGGTATTTGATAACATTTAATTCTTTTTGATAACGACCTTATAGTCCCGGTATGATTGAGGGTCTGAAGGAAGGTAACTAAGGGATCTTCTCAGTAAACTGTTGCACAATATTCGTCATTGGTATCATATAGCTTTTGGCGATGAGAACTTAATGATAGGTACTGGTAAGATTGAGTGTCTGATAAATAATGGAGATGGAAGGTTTTCAAAGGATCTATACACGTACAACTAATTGTAGCAGAACACTCATGTTTGGTATCATTTAATTTGTTTCGATGAATACTTTTTTAGTCTCGGTAAGATTGAGCATCTGATGATGGAGACAGGTGGACAAGGGATCTCAACTAATTGTAGCAGATCATGACTCAGAAACTAAAAAGTAAAAAATAAAATAAGTAAAAAAAAATTTTTAAGTAAAACGATTTTAATAAAACTGCACTAAACGGTAAAAAATAATTTTGTAAAATGTTCGTACTATGTTGCACCATACTGTTGTTAGCTGGAAATTTGTGAGTATAACCTGTTACCCTATCTTCAAAATAATTATGACGAAAAAAGGTATTACAATAGGGATTCATATTTTAGATTAATACTTTGTTCATTAATTTTGATTATAAAATCGTGGGCGCTTGCTAGTAAAATATAAAACTTTCCTAGCAATTTTGCTATCATTCTTACCTATAGTACAGGTACGACAGCCTTCATAGCTCGATACCATAAAACAATGAAAACCACATCGATAGATTAGCCGCGTATACTAGGCCTATTTAGTTTGAAAATGTATATAGTTATACCTATTACTATGCGAGCGCCCACGATTTTATAATCAAAATTAATGAACAAAGTATTAATCTAAAATATGAATCCCTATTGTAATACCTTTTTTCGTCATAATTATTTTGAAGATAGGGTAACATAGGTTATACTCACAAATTTCCAGCTAACAACAGTATGGTGCAACATAGTACGAACATTTTACAATATTATTTTTTACCGTTTAGTGCAGTTTTATTAAAATCGTTTTACTTAAAAATTTTTTTTTACTTATTTTATTCTTCTTCTTCTTTTCGTGTCAGCGTGAGTTATATTGCATGACAATAAAACATGCTGTAGTGTAAAGATTAACCAGTCAGCAATGGTTGTATATTAAGGGGTTTCCCTGACCGAACGACCTTGACTCTTTCAGAGCCACTTCACCTCTACTAAACTACGTAATTTTAGTAGGTAAGTATACCTATTTTTGACTAGCTTGTCCTTCATTATTTCACAGTGGAGCCTTCTAATCCAAGGAAATCACATTCTAAAATCATAAGAATTCGGCCCTTTAACAATTATCTAATTAACTCATTAAATATTTATTGGTCTTAAACATTTTTTGCTACATAGCAATTTTAGATCTTAATATTTTCTGCACAAAGGTGTGTGCCTCAAGTAAATGTGACTTCAACTTAAAAAGTAGATGCACATAATACAGATTTTTTCCAATATTTAGGCTTTCTTTTGAACACAGGTTTCATATGTATTTTATAGAAAAATTAGAAATATGATCTAAAGCAAATAAAGCCGAGATGTTGTAGAATATTGCTACACTATTCAATTATTTGTATATCTTTCAAATAATGAGAAGATAGCTTCTAAAAACCAGTAAAATATGGCCCGAGCTAGCGTTTACCTATGGGGACCCTCTTAAGGCCGAATGCCCAGAGTGCGCCGGACGAACTCAAGTTTTGTCACTCTGGGAGGCTCTTTCTTGCTTACGTTGATTATAAGATCATCGTATTGATGATGATGATGAGTTAAGAAATGATTAAGACACTACAAGAGTACGCACGGCGACACATCAAGCTATACAAAACCGAAATAAGCTGGCCGCGCGCAGGTAGAGTAATTATAACGTCGTGCGGTCAGCTTACGTTGATTTTGTATAGCTTAATGTATCGTCGTGTGCACGTAATTTACTAGGTTTGTAGCTAATTAAGAGTACCTATATTTTGCGTAAAGGAGTCTGGATGCAAAACTCCTTATACTACAACCTATACATAGAGATTTAAAGAAAAATATGGGAGACTAAGCTGATTCCTGTGAGGTTTGGACCGGGTTTAACTGCTTTGGGGCTTCGTTGATTTGTAAGCCGCTTTGTTCGAGTGTTGTTTTCGGTTGTTTGGCTGTATTGGTACCAGATTTTTAACTTTTGTGGTGAAAGATTCGACATTTTATTTTGAAATACCTACTGAAGTTCCGCAAAAAAAGTTTTCTGTCAAACTGTGATCTGGTATAGGCAGGAAGATGAATATAGGTACGAAAAATAATAAAATTATGGACATTAACAAAGTAACCAATGGTAGAACTAGAGAGGTAAATATTTGTGACAAGGCCTTTACTATGTTCTAGTACTTTGGTTGGGACTAGATAATCTGTTTGACTGTGTCCAAGATATGAATTAATTATTAATTTATTTGCCAGCGTTTGCGTTTCGTGGTGGTGTGATGAATTAGGAAAAGTTGACAATCAAAAGTGGATGAGACAGACGAGGATTGAGGATTATTCGTTGGACAATTAGTTGCTCAACGAGTTTCTTCTTATCGTGTGGGCAGAGCCTTGGTGTCAGAGTTTTTTCAGACCGCCTTACGGCCTCTTACGTGGTTTTCTGTGTAACGACTACTACCACCTAGAGATAGTAGCCGGGACCAACGGCTTAACGTGCCATCCGAAGCTCGGAATCATTTTTCTTTTCAGACAATCAGGTGATTCAACCTGCAATGTCCTAACCAACTGGGGAAAAATGCACAAAGTGACATATCACTAAGTGTCCCCCGTGGGAATCGAATCCACGACCTCCGTGTCGAGAGCCCAATGCTCTCAACAAGCTTATAATCAATTAATAATTCCTGCGTAAAGTTGGTGTAACAAATGCTAAGATCTTGTATAGTTCTAAATGGCCTTAGAATAACACATCTAAAAACCTTTACTGCAGGAAAATTTAGCTCCAAATTGACCGAAGAGAAAATCGAAAATAGAAAAATCGTCGAATAAAATTGACAGCCAGACTGATTCCAGCCGAATTCTAGCTAAAAATGTCAGCAACAAAAGTCTACAGTTGTCTTGGGTAGTACGTGTGCAATCTGAAATCGGCTTTCATTTCTATAACATGCCAATTCTGTCGGGCAAACGAGCTGTGAAGCAATGCTGTTCACGTACACACGTCCGACGCAGAACGCCAGTGGAAGTACACTGCGGTTTGCGACCATTTATTCAAGGGAGGTAGCGTTTCAGTTGGATGCACTCTTCAAGGGTATGCTAGCCTGACTGTGTCTATACCCCGAATGTGAGCTTCTAAATCTGCTCATTTCTACCGTCTGCTTCCTATCCTATCTTGTTGTGCTGGCAAGCCAGCAACACTTCGACCCAGTGGGGTCTTTTGTGTTACCGTCTGCTTACTACTTGTCCGTATGCGACTTCGAGGGATGATACATCATCAGTAAATCTCTCTCTTTTGTCATCAAATAAGATTGGAAGTGGTAGATTTACAAAAGTTGTGATAGAGTGGAGATGTTTCCTGAAAGAACCAGTCGTCTCATCGTCGAATATCACCAACCTCCGTGTTCAGTCCGGGTTGGTGATGAGTGCGATTTTTGAATGTCACCGGTGAGCTTGAACGGTTTTTAAATCTCATACAAAAGTCTTCTCATACCTATGAGTTCAATACGAGTGAGTAGGGGCACTCGTATTGAACTCGTAGGGTATCAGAATTTAATCACCGGTAAGATTAAACAATGCGAACTTTGGGAAATCGTTAAATATCGGCCATTTTACTCAGCCGCTGAAATTCAAAAATCGCACTCCAATGACTTAGAATAAGTCGAAAACCACTTGTTTCAATCAATATGAGATATACAGAATGTTACAAAAATACAAATAAACATCTAAGGGGTTGTTTAGCCCATCAAACTGGACAACTTTCACTATGGGACCAATATTCCTCCATACTAAACCAAAAATCAGCTCGAGCTAAATGTATGGGATAGCTGATCTTTTTATCGCTATTTCGATATTTGTCCTATGGTGAAAATTGTTCAGTTTGATGGTTTAAACACCTTAGAAAAAGGAAAAAAAAATATTATGGTGGGACAAGTTTCTAATTCTTAACATGGTTTGTATGTTAAGAATTAGAAGGGATAGCTGAATGACAAACATTGAAAATTTTTTGCAAAAAAAAAAAGATGCATTTCACTGTTAGTGACGCCCCGGTGCCGGCGTGACGTGATTTAGATAATTTCAAAGTTTTCTTTTTGTAATCGCTTCCTCTTACATATTGAGCAGTTGGAAAAAATAAGCGATCTTTTCTATTCTCATCGTAAAATATATAAAGTACCTACAATAAAAAGTACTTCATCATATACGCCAAAAATATTTAAAACGAGACAACAACAAACAATTGTTCAATTACCCTCCTTCTGGCGCAAATAAACTGTAGCTTTTTAGTTTTTTTCTCATGGTACCAATAGTTTCATTTACTACTACTATAATGGAACAAGCGGGAAACTGCAATATCGACATGTATTTCCAATTGCGTTAAGGTGGACTTCCGATGCCAGCGGCCGATGCGTCTAACGCGCGCGTCTGTCGTGAGGTTCTGTCATATATGACAGAACCTCGCGTCAGACGCGCGCGGCCGACGACAGACCTCACTTCCGAGGTCAGCGACTGACGCGTGCCTATTGTACAGAGTGTTATCACTTTAGGGTATTTTCCCCGAAATTTAGGGTACGTTTTTGTGTTTTGGTGTTTAAACAAAAACATAAAAACACAAACAAAAAACCAATACATATTTTAATAAAGAATATTTGATTGATTTGTTTAGAGAATATATGAATGCATTTTTTTGCTGTTTCAAGTGACTCGATAGATGGTGTTATCGCTTCGTTGAGCGACCTTGTAGATAATAAAATACAAATAAAATAGTAAAAATTAAGCAAATTTTCGGTAAAATCTTCGTAATATTTCTGGCAAACATTCTTGCTAGTATGGCCGCATCGGCCGTCGGCCGCGAGCCGCGCGCATCAGACGCGTCGGCCGCTAGCATCGGAAGTCCACCTTTACAATAGTAATGTGCGCAAAGATTTTTTTTGGTCTATACGAAAAAAATCTTTGACTGTGCGTTACATATGAAACGGGGTGCTTCGTATCATTGAACTGAATAAGTTTCACTATAACGCCAACATAAAAAATATAAAATGAATTATTTTCGCTTTTACCTTTGATTTAAGTTATACATATGTCAAGATATACAGTCGAAGCTACCGTAAGCTACGAACGCGTTGGAAAAAATTGCGACCAGCACTGGCCTCTGATCCATAAACACGCACACAGACATAATTTGTATGAATTGTATGTATGACGCCTCGCGCACTCCTACCTAAGAAATTTGGCCCCTTTTGTTTTATACGATAGAAGCGTGAGGCTCATTCTAAACATATACTATTTCTAAGGTTTTACCATTCAATGACTACTCGACCCAAAAGTATAGAAAAGCTGATTTTTAAAGTTGTTCAGTTTGATAATCTGAAGCACCCCTTTAATATATAAAATTGTCTCTCCCGAATGTCACGAAACATTGGCAATTAAAATAGTATAAAATGAAGTAAAAACATTAAAGTTGGCTGGTCACGAAAGAGCGCGTGCCGTGTCATCAGGACTTATCGCTTTTGAACGCGCCGCGCGCCTGTCACTGGCCGTCACACTCACCCCTCGCCAAAGGCAATCGTTTTACAATTTGAATTTGGACTACTGATTTAATTTTTTTATGTTTATTTTCATTAATTTTAACATCGGAATCAATTTACTAGCACGCCATCACGGAGTCACATTGCAGGAACTGACCCGAGCACTTGTCTCGCGTGGTTTTGCGCGTCGCATTTTTGCCTGCCACGAGGCTCTGCAATCCTCAATCTCTTCTTGTTTTTGAACAAAAACAATCCCTGAGATTGGGATAGATTCTACCATAAACTACTTGACAATGGCGGAAATGCAGTGCTAACGCACAAGCCAGAGTCCATTAATTATAAATTGAAAAAAACACCATATTACTATTGTTTTATTATATAAACAAGTACGTTTTCTGTTAAATTTAATAAATTTTTACTGAGGGCAGTTTTTGGAGGCGGATAGGGAAAGTGTTTTTTTTTTATTATTACAGCTTATGAAAATGCAAGTCCAAAAAATATTTATTCTTTTTCTCATAAATAGGTAAGTTAATTTTATCAACAAATCTTTGAAATTACCTACTCTGAATAAAAATTTAAAAATATGGTGTAGAATCTACATAATATTTTCCAATTTTCTTCTTTCTACAATTTTAATCATTCTTTAATCTACATAAATATAAAAAAAACTACAAGTACAGGGTGTAATAAAACACCCTAGTAATACTTAAGGGGGTGCTTCAGACCATCAAACTGAACAACTTTCACTATGGAGCCAACATCGAAATCGAGAAAAAAAAAAAATCAGCTCTTTCATACAAAACTGCAGTAACGTCTCGACTCAAATGTATGGGATGGCAGATATTTTTTATTTTTTCTCGACGTTGTCTCCATAGTGGAAGTTGTTCAGATTGATGGTCTGAAGCACCCCTTTAAGTATTACTAAATTTTGTTACACCTTGTATAAAAGGATTTTTAATAACGATTGACAAAATGGGTACTCATAGTTAGTATCAGTTTATACTATGGAAAAACAACAGGTACAGGTAGTATGGAACACTAACTGCCCGATTCCTGACTCGCATATGTCCAGTTTTATTATCAACGTATAGGTCGACAAAATAAAATAATAATTTATTAGTAGGTACCTACTGGCTGTTTGAAAAAGAATGCGGTTTGAAAAATGTATGTTTATTTAGGTTTATTTCTAGGTAAGTATTGCAGTAGATAACAACGTTACTTCAGATACAAGTTAAAGTAACTTGTATATCTCTAAGTTTATAACGAAGCTATAACTTTATTCTCGCATGAAAGTTTGACACTATAGTTTTGTTTGTAATTTAAAATTTTCCAACTTCAGCATGGTGCAATCGCGAGGCGATGAAACTTTAAAAAATTCACATAGCACGCTTTTTTTTTGTAAAACTTATCCGAGCAAGACAATTCAAAAGCTCTCCAATAAAAACAATATTAAAATTAAATAAAACGTACAAGTAAATCCCTTTTCGATGTACTCATGCGTGATGAATAATATTTCACATTTCCGAATTCATTCATCCAAAGATCGACGAGTTCCGACCTCAATCACTTCAGACTGAGGCTCGAAATTTAAAAATGGATTTTAAATTTCGAGCTTGGATTTTAACTGCGGATCAGAGGAAAGCCGCTCCATAAATAACGGTTAGTGAAGTCATCAAAAGGGTAGGAGTTTTCGCTCAGGGCGAGCGGTATCATGTGAACCTACCATCAATCTTGAGCTCGGTAGCGCAGCGCACGCATAGCCCAGCAGGGTCTGGTTTTAGTGGCTGGAGCGATTAGAGAGTTTCAACGTGAATTGTTAACAAACATTTTTGGAACAATGTTTAATGGTGAAATACCAGTGTATTTGAGTGTACGTTTAAAGCGACATATGACTGTCTGTACACAGAAAGGAGAACCAAATGAAATAGCACGAGGACTATTTTTTATGATAAAAAAAAAATCAAGTTAAAATCAACTGTAGTTTCGTAAGTCTGATGTATGAATTTGTCAACAAAAGGTCCTAAGTCAGTATGACATAGGACCTTTTGTCGAACGAAATATATGAGAAGATATGGCTACGCAACCATATCAGTGTGGCACGGCACGAGTGCTGCACCTACATGCTACTTCTATTAAGGCGATACAGGGCTCTTTTGTTCTGTAGCGTTGTTACAATTCAGTGCATATTTACATTGCATAGATTTTATTGATTACGTACAGTGGAAACTTACGTCTGCAAGACTTGCCTCTCTAGATTAACCCATCTAAGTTTACCCTATGTTTTCTGGGTATAATGTATAATGTGTCATTGTATTGATAATTTGATACTGCATTTCTAATAATCTAGTGAGTATCCCAAATAGATATGGCAAACTCTACAAATACCCTTTTCGATTGCTGACAAATCCCACAATATATCTCCTCCTTATTTTCTCCTAGCACCAAAACTTTTCCGTATAGGTTCCGCTGCCCGCCCCGGATACCCACTATATCCGCACACTTCCAAGGGCTCGAAACGGCTTTGTCTCGCGTCTAGACTAGTAATCCATTATTACGAACGCCTCGCAGGAAGTGGGGAGTGGAAACTTGAAAACGACTCGATTTCTTCTATAAACGCAACTTAGCATATTTACGTTGCTGATAAATGTACATCCTTTTTCTCCGCTATCGTCCTTAGACGTGAATGGAGCTGTTGCATTTTTCTTTTGGACGAGATAGCGGAGGGAAACAATTGAACGAATTAGATTAAATCTGTAAAGTTTTTCTCAGTTTTACTTACCTTCCCGTGTTGACTTTAAAAAATTCACAGATTCCGTGCCTCACATGACTATCGAACACATTGGAAATGAATCTACGGAATCCGAAAAAATATTGTCTCAAAAAGGTTAGGCTACAGGGCAAAACTTTAACCCGATCGTCTTTGTTTTAGGCTCAAATTATAGCTGACTAAATTATCCAGAGGAGTTCTACTCAAATTTTTGATATCATTCTTCGTTTCCAAAATATCTATCGCCAAAATCAAAAATTCGGAAAAATATTTTTTTTTTTTCACTATATCGGCCATTATTTTTTTTATTTTCTCGAATAATTCTTTTTGCAGCTTACAGTTCTCGTAAATACGCGTCTTTTGAATATAATATCTTTACAACTCTCCGAGATATAAGGGGATCGCACTTTTTCGTGAAATCGGAGCCTATACTGGAGTAAACGAAAAGACATATCCAACGTCAAAACAATCATCTGGGTACCTAATTTTATATCTAGGTACTGTAGAGTCATATTTTAAGGTAAACTTTAAAACTCTTTAAATGTTGTAATGTGTATGACATATCTGACTTCATTTAACTTTTTCATGTTGTATTAGCATTCAAAATGTGTTAAGGTGCCAATGTTAATTCGTCAGGCATGATTTCAGCATACATTGCCTGAATTTGCCTGGATTTTATTATCTATTTTTAAGAGCGCTTACAGACGAGCGACAGTTGTCTGCGACAGCTCGCGACAGGGTCGCGCGACCGTCGCGCGACTGTCGTGCGACCGTGACGCAGGTATAGTCTGAGAGCACAAGTCTTGTTCTTGAGAGATTTCAGTTTGAAGAAAACGGAGGCTAAAAAATAACATGGTTGATATTTCGGGTTTTTATAATTTTTTCGTAGATTTTGGTTTCTTTAGATAATAGATAATCCAGAATTGATTATCTTCATCATCAAGTCCATAAAAATAGGGCAATTACAATATACATTATATAGTTAATTAGTTATGATATAATACTTAACACAACACTAATAATTATAACACATCATATTATACAGGGTGTAACAGAACACCCTAGTAATACTTAAGGGTAGTTTGTAAGATCCTATATACAGGGTCCTTCTTAATATGCCGACACTTTTTTAAGGCGATGACCAGACTATGAAACTGAACAACTTTCTCTATGGGACCAACATCGAAATAGTGAAAAAAAAATCATCACTTCCATACAAAACTGCAAATCTACTCGGAGCCAAACGTATGGGAAAACTGTTTTTTTTTTCGCGATTTCGATGTTGATTCCATAGAGAAAGTTGTTCAGTTTCATAGTCTGGTCATCGCCTTAAAAAAGTGTCAGCATATTAAGAAGGACCCTGTATATAAGATGTTACAAACTACCAAAAAAACTGTTTTGGGTATGGAGGTCTATCTCTCAGACTATACAACACTACGTCACGGTCTTCAACTGTCGCGCGACCCTGTTGTGAGCTGTCGCAGACAACTGTCGCTGGTCTGTAAGAGCCCTAAATGATATTGTAGCGATCAAAGCAAGCAATGTATTCTCAATCGGGCCTAATTCATTAGGTAATAAATTAGGCACCTATACTTTTCTTTTATTAGTATAATTGTGTAGACAAGCAAAGAATTTGAAAAATTCTTTGTGTCTACTTCAAACTGAAAATCAATTATATTTTACGATTGGTCTACATCCAAAACAAGAATTAACGTCGAATCCAGACATCATTAATATTTAGCGTTTTAAAATATAGAATGAATCAAAGTATTATTCCTAGAAATGTTAGTATTAGACTTTCATGTGACTAAACGTTGCAGTAAATCACATTTATAGAAGCAAACAATGTAAGAAGTTCCAAGTATTCGATATCTAGTTTAATATTCTGTATTATCGTCGTCAAAGATCTCAACAAAAACAGTGTAACTAAATTTAGAATGTCATTAAAAGGAAAATATCCTTCACAAAGAGCCCAATCAATTCCTACATTTCACGCAACAACCGGCAAAGAGAGAACATGGCGCCTTATTGTTTTTTGAGCGAACAAATGAGAATAACAATGGAAAATTTAAAATAATCGAAGGGGTGTGCCGTATGGGGTCCCATTTCAATAGACCTTTTTATGGCGCAATATCGGGAGTTGTTTTGCTTAAGCCGCCATTAGTTCGTCTAATAACCAGTAGGGGGCGTTATAGAAGGGTCTGAGCCCTTTACAACTATCACCTTTATAATTATCATACATAACTCGAATTATTGTCGAATGTATTGGTAGTTATAAAGTAATGTAGTTTGTTTAAATACAGCTTTCCGGTGGCGCTTTGAAGAACATTTTTTTAATAGAGGGGTCGGGTAATTTATTGCTCTCAATGATAAATTTCCCTAATGGATATTGTTCACGAGACAGAATTTCTACTCAATGACTATTAGGCAAGTGCAGGTTGTTATAGTTGATGGTTTGATAGGGGGACATTAAAAAGGCAGCTTGTTATACAAAGAGAAATGTTCGTTGATACAAAACACGCATGAATTAAAATGACAGTATGGTTAGTTAAAACACTCAATCATGAGGGGTCCGGGTTCAAATCCGCACTGACGACATGCCATGAGCTGTTCTAACTTATGTACCTAAGTAATAACGACTAACTGATCTTATGCGGTGAAGGAAAATATCGTGAGTAACCTGCATACGCTGAAGAAGAAATTTCGATGTGTAGGTATTTGAAGTCTACCACATTGGTCACGCGTGGTGTACTAATGCTCACATACCCTCCCTGAGGGTAGGCATGTGCCCTGCAGTATCCACGTATACAGGTTGAAATTGATATCATTAGCATCCTTTTAAACTAAGAGTCTACCGATCAAACTGGACAACTTTTACTATGGGAGCAATCCGATCGGAGCAACTAAAAAATCAGCTGTTCCATACTAAACTGCAATGCCTACTCGACTCAAATGTATGCAACAGCAGATTTTTTTTTTGCTATGATCGCTTTGCTCCCATAGTGAAAGTTATTCAGTTTGATGAGTAGACTCTTAGTTTAAAAGGATGCCAATGATATCAAGTTCACCCTGTATAGGATGATAATGAAGGTAAGTTACAGCATGAATAATTACAGACATACCTACAAGGCAAACGTCTTATCTCCTCATTGAAGATGGTTACACTGTAAGAAGTGCAGTAAGGTAATAAATTGATTATTTGACTACATACAATGGCCTCGATTCGGAGTGTACCACGACTAAACTAAACTAAATGTATTCCTGTCACTTTCTAAAATAAGATTAAGAAAAGAGACAGAAAACCAACAGCTGACTTTAGTGCTGTCAAAGTGACGTTAAATGCGCAAAATAAGATGCCATCATAATGTACGCCATCTTATTTAAGTCGTTTTTGGGCGTTTAACGTCACTTTGACAGCACTAAAGTCAGCTGTTGGTTTTCTGTCTCTTTTCTTAATCTTATTTTAGAAAGTGACAGGAATACATTTAGTTTAGTTTAGTCGTGGTACACTCCGAATCGGGGCCATTATATTTTATTTTTATCTTCTCATTAAAAAAAGGTTAGAAAATAACGCTAAACTCCAATTTTCATTGAGTTTTTAGCTCGAATGCTATTTTTTTATAACAAGATAAACATTAATAAAAAGTAATGAAATGTTGATGACGTTACAACTCTTTATTTAGTACAAATGTTCATACAAAGCGCACGTTAAAACGTCCGATAAAGAGTAGCTGAATTGACTAGTTGTCAAGTAGCCTATTATCAAACCACAGAGTTTCACAACAAAGTATCTGTTATATCTAAAAAACATTGGCTGTTGTAGTACTAGGCAACTCACCTCTTGGGTACTTTCAGAACGTTCGATAACAATTTATTTTTACCGTTTCCAACTTGCAACTCACGTATCTCATCTAATTTCTAATCCGAATGAAACTCACGTACCAACTAATATTACACATTGTCAAGTTCCCCTTAAATTCCAAGTAGGTTGTTTTTCTGATAAATTGAAGCATAAAGGGAGTGTTTCATATTCAAATGATGGAGTTTCTTTGAAATGTTAGCATAGAAGATCTCTTTGCACATTGGAATAACCATGTTAACCCGAATTATTAGAACTGATTTGACTTTCTATGAATTTAAACAAATAATATTGTAATACAGGATGTAAATTAAAATATGTTACATATATTTTTTTTTTCAATTCTGGGCACAAACACTAGTAAACAGATACCAGATTCTGAGGTCCCAAAAACTATATTGTAATATATGTTTATAATATTAAACAGGGTGCTTCAGACCATCAATCTGAACGACTTTTACTATGGAGTCAATATCAAAAAAGCGAAAAAAAACCGTTACTCCCCCATAGAAAATGTCAACGGCTAATCTACCCAAATATATGGAACAGCCGATTTTTTTTCGCGATTTCGAATTCAGAGTCACTGCACTGTAGTGAAAGTTATTCAGGTTCAACACCAACCAGGTTTAGAACAACGTCTAAAGCAACCCATTAAATATTGTATCGCATTTAAGTTTATCTACACACCGTATACATTTTCACGTAATTGTTCAGGAAATAACTTATGTAAGTACTGATAGCGTAAATCCTTTACGCATTTACGAATAAAACCACTGGTACGGTTGGGTTCCGCGAATGTACCTACCTACCTTACTTGTTTGTACCATTAATTTTATTAGCGTTTAGTGTGATGATTGTTAATTGTTTGTAAATGTTATCAAGAGCTCATTGTATGCCGACAAACTGTTATGCAGTTTGGCATAAAATGTATCTGTGTAATGTACTGTGTTTTGTGAGAAAATAAATAATAATAATAGCGTAAATCCTTCAATAATCAAAATATTCGCTAAAATCTGAAGTCTACCGGTTTCCTATCAGCAAATTACATTTTGACAACTCATCTGAGCTCAATTACCGACGCGATATAACAACAAACTTGTTTCTTATTTCTAATTACAAAAGGTGATGATAACAGCAAAACCAGCATTACTTTTGTTCCAATTCATGCTTCGCTTTAATGACCCTTGTGCATCTCACCTCTGAGGGCAATTCTGTAGTCCGACCACGTCTCGGAGGGAGAAGACAGTGTAGTCACCCTTCAATGTGGGGTATTAAAATGGCGCTTGAAGACGTTTAGACCTAAACAATTTACAAAGGTCCAGTGCTATTTTGAATTTATTCATGTTTTTCGTATGCTATGCATGTAGGTAGGTTGTTAGATAGTCATTTTTCACTAAATTGTGTTTTGTACATTAATAGTCTGTTAAAATTTTTCACAAAAAGGGCTGAACTGAATTTTAACCTTTCTAATGGTGTTATGGCGTTATGTTCCGGATGAATTCAGACATCATTTAAACTGTTTTATTAGGTATTTAGGAAAATAATACAGCAAGGTTTTGATCTTGTGATATATTAGTTCCATAATATCATTTCCCAGTACATACCTAGCAAAGGGAAGCAAAAGAGAAGTCTAATTGTACCATAAGAGAAGCCTGTACTGTAATCTGCCAACAAAATATAAATTCTAAAGATAAACAAATGTAATTTAAAACAGCAGAGTTGAAGATGGCATTTATTTATAACAATTTTTTTTCACCAAACATCTCTTAGCGCCTGTAGGGACACATTGTATTGAATCTGTCAATTATGCAGTTTTGCGTTTATACGTAGTGACTGGAATGTTCGCCAGTCGTTCCCATACCACCGAACCGCTAGGTCGATTATGTAACTCAGAATAAGTGCACTTCAATAAATATGTAAATCTAGAACTCTTTTCTATCATCCATCCGTAACAACATTCCGTCACCCCCACAGCGCCATTCTATGTTCATCAAACCCCGGTACAATTAACCATAAGTATTAATACTGTTTCCCCCCAAGGTTTCCGCGCTATTTCTCCTCTGCTTATTGCATGGGGTGTCGGCCACGCAGTTTTATTGGCACCGATTGTATGTCGTCCTGTGTACTTTGCGACACTTTCCCTTTTATGAATGTTATGGTTTATTGCTCCCTCCATTCTGATAGTTGGTTCTACAAATAGTGTCTTTAAAAGTAATTGGTTTTGAGGTTGCTACTGAATAATGCGAGTTTTGCTTTAGTCCGATTTTTGACAAGCTGCCTAATTTAAAATGATTTTAGTTGAGGACTCTACCAATATTAATTGTATTACGTGTTAAGAATATTATATTTATGGAGAATGGAGAATCAAGCTGTAATTATCATGGTTGAAAAAGTGATATCTCTGATTAGGTAAGGAACCATAACCATAAAGGTATGCATGGTAGGCATGGTATAACCATTAGAGGAACTGACACGAGTTGTCATATGAAACCGTTTTTGGACGTTTTCAGGAGATTATCGGCAGGGTAAAAATTCGATTTCTGTCACAATCTAACGTGCAATCGTGGACAATTTAATGAAACAGTGTTAGTTTATTTCACAAAATTATCGACGATTTCACTTTATTAGGTTCACGATTATTCACAGAAACCGAATTTTTACCCGGACACTAAATCCCCAAAAACGGTTGTATAGCCTCGCGTCACGTATCTATTTCTATTATAAGTACATCATAAGTAAATCTCGCTCTCTCAGCTGTCAATGCCTCTATTCCGTACGGTATAATAACTTTATGGTAATAACTGTCTTTACATAGACGGCCCGATAGTTCAGTCAGTCAGTGCCTGCTGCTCTTTGTATCTTTTATCATTGTCATCTAGTCCATCGGTTCCCAAAGTGGGTTCTGCAGAAACCAAGGGTTCCGTGGGAGACTTGGAAGGGTTCCGTGAATCCAAGGAGGGATATATACACCAGGGGGCCATGGTTCTCCCCCAAAACGTGACCAACTGTTAGGACGCTTAAAGTCAGTCGTTACTCTGGCAAAAATTTAAAAATTCAGGGAGCATTATCAAAAATCGTAATTTTTTGGCACTAACACTAGATAAGTGGGAATCATTTGTTCTGTGGCCTTAAAAGTTTGGGAACCCCTGGGGCACTTGAATTATGATGACTAGATTCTAGTCATCATAATTCAAGTCCGGGCTAGATTCTGATACTTCCAATCTGACTAGGATAATATGTGTGACAATTTCCGAGAACTTTTTTTCATATAATTATATCTATGGTAAAACGATCATAATTATGACCTCACGATTTTGATAGGTTGGAACTTGAAGCTTCCTGATTTGATTCGTTGAAAAATTTCATTTCTTTCTTAAGAATTAAAACCTACTAGCGGCATTAGTCGTAAGAATTCAAACGAAATAAACATACAACGCAGCACTTTTTCAACTTGAGACCAATATACATTTTTCTTATTTGTTGTGGGGTTTTCCGCAACATACAAGGTAATTACATATTTGGGGTGGATATACGTACCCTTCAACCCTTCAGTTGTAACTGGGAAATAACAAGAACACGCTGAGTCATTCTTTAAGAAAACCGACCCCAACGTACGAGTTAGAAGGAAACAACAAAATGATGACTCTAGAAATCTACAAGCCATTATAACTCTTAATACACTTGATACATTTTGTCTAAGGTCTGAAGTCGCTGTGGCAGAATTCAATGCAGGTTGTATTACTTTAAGGATTTAAAGGGTACTCATATCGTACTGAACAACTTTCCCCGGGGAACAACAAAAAATTTTCATACAAACGATCGATCAGCTGATTGCGTTTAGTATGGCAAGTTCACATTTTGTATTGCCAATTTCCTATAGGGTCCTTAGGGAAAGTTGATTCGTATCATGAGAAAAATTCTCTACACTTACACCATGTAACCTTATTGTAAGATTTTGCGATGCGCTGCGTGGAATAATCATACATAATTATGTCATCGTAATAAGTCATCGAGCGCTGGCAGATATTTGCGATGTGATGCGACGTCGTAGTTAAGTGTTCCAAAGGTTCCAAGCCTTAGATTTAACTGAAAATTTGGTATTGTTTGGTGGTTTAGTTTGGAACGATCCAAATAGTTTAACTGTACGCGGTCATAACGGTCACATAGCAACAATAATACAAGGTAAATTCCGAAATGCAAACAATTTAAATTTCATCGTATTTTAACAGTATAAAGAGCAGAGCTGAATTGTACCTACAAAAAGCGAGCTTATTAATAAAGGGATTTATTCTAGCAAAAACTGAAATGAGTTCTTCAGTATATTCAATACTCAGTAAATCAGTAACTTTAAACGACACGAGTCTGTCAAGAGGTCGCTATGGTTTGACCATAGCTTAGTTCTGAAATGTTATACCTTCCCATAGCACAATTTGGCACGTACATACACTTTCCTGTATAAAATTGACAGCCAACAGGCTGATTGTACGTGATATAATTACAGCCCTATTTGTACGGGAGAAGAATTCGTTTGGGGTTCTTGCGGTCACATCCTTTAACGTAGCTATATTCTACACGAGTGTGGTGGCACTCAATTGGCGATCAGCTTAATTACTTACCATGTAGGGTACCTTTTGCAGCAATTTAGTCTAGTTAACGTTTACTTGAGTGTTTCCTGATTAATCTTGAGGGGTGTAATTGCGCTTTATTGGTTCGAGCGTTTTCTATCTGTCTTCAAGGTGTTTTACTTGGTAAGTGATGAGGGTATTTGTTCTTGGTAAGAAGTGTCCCCATCGGGAGCGAGTGGAGAAGAAGATTCGATCGATGGAGACTTTTACTTATCACTACATGGTATAAAATAAAGTCGCTTCCCGGTATGCTTAGATCTTTAAAACTACGCAACGGATTTTAATGCGTTTTTTTTTTAAAGATAGAGTGATTCAAGAGAAAGGTTTATATGTATACAGGGTGTAACAAAACACCCTAGTAATACTTAAGGGGGTGCTTCAGACCATCAAACTGAACAACTTTCACTATGGAGCCAACGTCGAGAAAAAATCAAAAAAATCTGCCGTCCCATACATTTGAGTCGAGACGTTACTGCAGTTTTGAATGAAAGAGTGGATATTTCTTTTCGCGATTTCGAAGTTGGCTCCATAGTGAAAGTTGTTCAGTTTGATAGTCTGAAGCACCCCCTTAAGTATTACTAGGGTGTTTTGTTACACCCTGTATACATCACATTGCACCCGTGCGAAGCCGAGGCAGGTCGCTAGTTTTCATTCAAAATTCAAAATTCAAAATAAATCCCCAAGGCCCGGTCGGGACATTTACAATTTGGGGTCCCTTTTTTTTGTAGGTATTTACTGTGTTCGTTGGTGCGCGGGAGTTTCAGTGCATATAGGTAGGTGGTAGAGGTACATTGACATGTATCTACAATGGACAACTAAAACCGATTCATAATTTCACTGCAATATAATGAAATATCTGCAATACGATCTAAATCCCAGAGCGAGCGAAGCGAGCTCGAGATTTCACTGCAATATAATGAGATGACTGCAATAGGTACGATCTAAAACCAGGAGCGAGCGAAGCGAGCTCGAGATTTCACTGCAATATAATGAGGTGACTGCAATACGATCTATAAGTAAGAGCTTGCAGGCCGGCGCGCTCTATTATGTTTGTCGGGACATTTTATAGCTTGTTGGGACGTCGGGACACCCCTGTTAATAACGGTGACATGTCCCGACGTATCGGGACGAATGGCAACCCTATTATAAAGGTATTTTAACATTCAGAATAGTGAAGAGATGAAAGCAAAGAGAAACTATAGACTATCCGTAGACAGTCGGTCGATAAATATAATATAAGTACCTACCTACTAATTCTCAATTAAATGCATCATGAATGAAACAATGTATAATATACTGAGTCGAGGGCTTTGTATTTAAATATTTTTTGTCTTAGAAAATATCTTGAAATTAAAACATTTTATTTGAATCATTGTTCATAGTTTGAGTGAATGACTTGACTTTGAATCATAAACAAGTGAATAGTTATCTTTCAAAGCACTCAATTTTCAATATTGAATTCTTACTCAGTGAGGACCAGCCTTAATACGCATTGCTACGAAATTTTTATAACTGGAGTCAAATTAATCTTGTTTTCCAAGCGTAAAACGAAAGAGAAACGCAATTAAACCATATCGAAGCAATCTCCTAAAGTATATCATTCCCACATAATAAATAATTTAGTTGTAGTTCCAAACACAAATCAACAAATGGCATACGATCTTTATGAGCTTGTGGTTAGTGTATCCCATAGTCCTCAAAGTAATTATCACTAACGCCCATCTCGACCGTTAAATGGTATCACAATGTACCATCTCTGAGAGACTGCTGAGAGAAGTTAATAGCTCATATTAGGAACACATACTACTGTTACAATGGCCTTTTACAATACCATAATGTCCTAACTCCGCTAATGGCATCGCAAAGTAAGTCTGTTTGTAATGTACAAGCAGACAATATTTAGCTTTATTGCGATAACTTAGTAACTCTAAAATGGCCTGGAGGCTTTTAGGCAATTTTGTGATTAAGTGTGAAACGATACAACATCTGTAAACCTTTGCTGGGTTAAATTAATGTTGATAGCGGACTTACATTGTTTGATAATAATAATTTTGTGATAACGTCGAGTTTAAAAAAAATAATTGTATTACTTAAACAGACTAATGTACTTGGGTCATTGTTGTAGGATGCACTTGTCTCGCAACTAATGATCGTTTGACTGACATATTGAATTGTAATTGTAATTGATTTGAATATAATTGAAAAGAATGTAATTTAATTGTATTTAATTTCATTTCATTTAATTAAATTGTATTTAATTTAATTATATTGTGTAAATTTATGTGACATTGAACAATTGTAATTTGAATATTAAGTACCTACTAACATAGTTTACATAAGTGTGTTACTAATAAAATGAATCATGGTTATTTGAATAAATACAATTTATTTAACAATGATCCTTCGTTACTTTGTTAGGTACTGTTTTCTCCATTCAGTTTAGTTTTCGTATACTCAAACAAAAACAGTATTTTCTATACGTATGAACACTTTATTACCCATCCTATCCCTTCCCTCTATAAATAGAAATCCCTGACAAATGGTAGCCCGCAACTGATATACTGACGTGTTGATATGCGAAGTGAATAGGGGAGTTTCGATACTATGTGTTTACTAGTTTTATTAAAGTTCAAATTCCAATGTACCTGACTTTGTGAACTTTAACATAATTTGAAACAGGATTGAATTAAAATTTGTGGAATTTTTTCAACAAATAAAATTGCAATTAAACATGCTGATCTCTTTTTATTATACGAATGTTTTATCTGTCTATAATACTTCTATACTACACGTATACTAATATTATAAAGAGGAAAGATTTGTATTTTTGTGTGTGTGTATATGTTTGTAATGAATAAACTCTAAAACTACTATGCCGATTTCAAAAATTCTTTTTCCATTAGAAAGCTACATTCACCCTGAGTAACATAGGCTATATTTATTGCTAGAAAAGATTTGACGTCCACCCGTGCGAAGCCGGGACGGGCCGCTAGTGTTTTATATATTCGTGTTTACAAATCGACTCTGTTGACTTTATTAATGTTTTGCTAATTATACCTTTGCAGATAAACAAATTAACTTCGCTTCTACAGGGTGAAATTGATATAATTGGCATCCTTTTAAATTAAGAGTCTACCCATCAAACTGATCAACTTTTACTATGGGAGCAAACGGATCGGAGAACTAAAAAATCAGCTGTTGCATACATTTGAATCGAGTAAGCATTGTAGTTTAGTATGGGACAGCAGATTTTTTAGTTGCTCCGATCGGTTTGCTCCCATAGTAAAAGTTGTTTAGTTTGATGGGTAGACTCTTAGTTTAAAAGGATGCTAATGATATCAATTTCACCCTGTACAAGTAAAGTTGCCTATGTTAAAAGAGGGTATTGTCATTTAATTATTTTCGTGAGAAGCCAGGGTGGGTGGGTACATAATTATTAGGTGGTAAATTAGGACCTGGGAAATCGTTTGTGCCTTTTAACCTTTTTGATTTGCGGTCTTAATAACGAAGGTCAAAAGGAATTAATTCCTGTGAAATCCCTTAGTTCACGGCCAGGTCAATGTCAATGTCAAAGTCAATGTCAAAGCTGCCTAACCCCTAAACAAAGTATGTTGATAACTTTTTCCACAATGAGTAGATATGTAGGTACTTCGCAAAAAATCTCAACTGTGCTGTGTAGGCGTCGAATGTTGCTAATGAGTCGAAACAATAAGGCATTTTCCGAGATTGGTACACGGAAAAAAAAGATAGCCAACTAAGAAATATAATTTCTCTTAATTAGCACCAACATAAATGAAATCACGTTATTATTGTTTACTAAAAACAAAAGATGGTTAGTTGTAACAACAAGCCGAATTCGTTTAACAAAGTTCTCTTAGTCGGAGAAGTCATGATGTTGACAGGCTCATATGGAGTCATGATGTTGGTTGAAGTAAACAATTTTTTTTCAGTGGACGGTAAAAGTCAAAGCAATAAAACCTTTCAATTTTGATGAAAATCGACTACTTACCTAAAAAATAATTTAATAGCCCGACTCATAGTTGGCAAGTGGAATAAAATTGTAACATACATACATACATAAACTTACAATCGTAATCCCTTTCGGGGTGGTCAAGAATCAAAAATATTGCTACACAAAACAACCATATTTTTGGTTTAAGAATGTAGTTGCAGCAATGCTCACATTTATCAATTTAAATTTTAGGATGGAATGACGTGTCAGGTGGTTAGAGGTGGCTAAGCCTTTCGCCCACATAGACACTGCATAAGAAATCTTGAAACCCTTAGTAGCCTCGTACGGCACCCACGGGAAGAAATAGGAAGGTCCATTCTAAGCCAGAGCCAAACGGCAAATTAAATTATAATTAATTATAATTCGACGACTCGTTACTATCTCGCTCACATTACCAATTTCAATTTTAAGTCAGCATTAACCTTTATTCATTTGCATGTGAAAAATTTTATCCGTGTAAATATTTCGCGATGAAACGCAAAATGTTTTTTATCCGGTGCTTACGGCAACTGAATATTATTTACGAGGTAAACAGACGTATTGTGGGGGTTTTTGAGTATTGTACAAACAGACCGATAAGCCAGGGACGGGCGTGACCTCACGAAAAAACGTATTGTACGGTTTGGGTACTGGTGTTGTACTTTATGAATGTTATTATTGTAATGCTGAGGCTAGGTTCTAATGTTGTTAAAGTTGTCCGCTAGAAATAAGGAACAACAAAAATATTTTTTTATAAAATACTTACCTTTTACAAAGCGTTATACAGGGTGTAACAAAACACCCTAGTAATACTTAAGGGGGTGCTTCAGACCATCAATTTGAACAAATTTCACTATGGAGCCAACACGTCGAGAAAAAATTTAAAAAATCTGCCGTCCCATACATTTGAGTCGATACGGTACTGTAGTTTTATATGAAAAAGAGGAGATTTTTTTCACGATTTCGATATTGGCTCCATAGTGAAAGTTGGTTAGTTTGATGGTCTGAAGCACCCCCTTAAGTATTACTAGGATGTTTTGTTACACCCTATTATACAGGTTTCTTCTTAATATGCTGACATTTTTTAAGGGGATAATCAGACCTTCAAACTAAACAACTTTCTCTATGGGACCAAAATTGAATCCGCAAAAAAAAATCTGTTGTCTCATACATTTGGCTCGAGTAGATTTGCAGTTTTGTATGAACGAGCAGATTTTTTTTTGGAGAAAGTTGTTCAGTTTGACGGTCTGATCATCCCTTTAAAGAGTGGCAGCATATTAAGAAGGATAGGGTCCTTCGAGTGGGCCCTAAAAAGTAACCTAGTAATATTTAAAGGAGTGGTTTAGAGTCTTAAACTAAACCATCTAACCGAACAACTTTCACTATGGAGCCAACCACTGCATTTACCTACTGGATTTAAAAAAAAAAACTGTGTCTCCCTAGTAAACGTTGGTCAATTTGATGATCTATCTAGTCGGGAGTTTTGTTACACGTTGTATTCTGTTGCATCAAAGATAAGACGTATCTTTGTTTACTACTGACTGTGGCATATTTTCATCAACTCTTTGTTTTTTCTATCATTTCATTACTTTATATGCTTTTTATAAAATAGCATAGCATATGCAAAAATAAAACATTTATATTCTTTCTTTTACCAAATGTACCTTTTAGGGTTCCGTACCCTTGGGGTGAAAACGGGACCCTATTACTAAGCTTACATTGTCCGTCCGTCCGTCTGTCCTACCTATTTAGAGCTGTAACTTTTGAACCATAATTGCCTCGATTCGGACTGTGCCACGACTTAACTTAACTAAATTTATTCCTGTCACTTTCTAAAATAAGATTAAGAAAAGAGACAGAAAACCAACAGCTGACTTTAGTGCTGTCAAAGTGACGTTAAATGCGCAAAATAAGATGCCATCATAATGTACGCCATCTTATTTAAAGCGTTTTTGGGCGTTTAACGTCACTTTGACAGCACTAAAGTCAGCTGTTGGTTTTCTGTCTCTTTTCTTAATCTTATTTTAGAAAGTGACAGGAATAAATTTGAAAGAAAGAAAGAAAGAAAAGAGGCCATTAGCTAGATAGTTGACATTTTCTCAGATTATGCGTTACGGAGGTTTATAAAAATGGGGGGTTCTCAACAAGAAACTAGTTTTTATCAACGTTTTTTCTTCACGCTCTATCGTAAAAACGGTAATATACAGGGTGTAAATTAAAATGGGACAGCTACTCAAAGGGGTGCTTCAGACCATCAAACTGAACAACTTTCTCTATGGGACCAATATTGAAATCGCGAAAAAAAAATCCGCTCTCCCATACAAAACTGCAAACATAACTCGACTGAAATGTATGGGACAGCAGATTTTTTTTTCGCGATTTCGATATTGGTCCCATAGAGAAAGTTGTTCAGTTTGATGGTCTGAAGCACCCCTTTAAGTAGCTGTCCCATTTTATTGTACACCCTGTATACAAGCGTCAAACTTAGTGTGATTATAGAACAAACTCTACGGAATACTAAAAAGTGGCCAAGTGTGAGCCGGTCTTGCTCTAAAGGTCCCGGACAAAAAAAGTTTTTTTTAGTTTATGTTGTATTCTGTGGTGGTGTAATACGGAACCCTCTGTGCGCCAGTAGCCCGACTCGCACTTGAGCGGTTTTATTTAATTTGATAATTATTACAATTACCTGGTGGTTGAGTTTATCTGCTTCCATCTACAAAAAACAAAAGTTCCTAGAAGTTCCACTCAACATTATTTTTTTACCTGTTCATTTACATCTTGATTAAATTATAATTCCCATGCAAAATAGGTACTCCTAACCGAACTGTAGGTACCCGTATTTTTATTTTTTACGACACATCAAAAGAAAGTGATACGCAGTAATTTTATGATAATGGCGGGGGCCCACAAGCTCAAGAATAACGAAGGCTTTTAAATTTACGGTATGAGTATGAACCTTATGATGAGCCGAGTGTTTTATGGTTAGCAACGTTTAATGCGAATATACAGCTAAACATCAAGGGTAAATGGATTATGTTGTGATATTACTGAGACATATGAGAGGCAAGTGAAACTCAGAAGGGTCAATACATCATTTATGGGCTACTGTATACGTTTTTAAAATAAAATTCCTGACGATATATAAAATTTATCTGAAAGAAAGTTTAAATCACATATTAAGAAGTCTTTATCTGCCAAGGCATATTATAAAATAATTGACTATATTGAAGACACAAATGCGTGGTGCCATAAGTTTGACATAATTTATATACTCGTAGCAAAATCTGTGACTTTTTAGATTGTGACGTTCGAAAAGATGTACATTTTTGAACAGCCATGTCCCGGAACGCATTTTATCCTAGTTTGAATAAATATATTTTGAGTTTAAGTTTGAGTTTTAGAGGTCGATTAGTTTTTTCGCGAAGATAGATGAAAATACTAAGGCGTTAAGTAACAAATAAGGTTTTAAGGTAGGGTTTATACAGAAGAGACGCGTGGCGGTGACGGGTAGTCAAAGTAACACCAATATAAACCTTATATTACGTAGCATAGCGTCGTTTTTTGACGTAAAGAAAAATCGCGCCCCCGCCACCAGGCGACGTTGCCTGGAGGCGCGGGCGTAAATTCTCCAAACGACTCTATGCTACGTACTATAAGGTTTATATTGCCGCACCCCGTCCACGAAATGTCCACGCCACGTAACTTCTGTTTGTCAATGTACGACCAAAAATAACATTATATTATATTGTTTTGATGCGTATTCATTCATGATGCATGATTCAAAATTAAGAGGCCTATACCCAGCAATGGGGCTGATGATGATGATGCGTATTTATAGTACTATTAGCAACAAAACGTTGATATACATTCCTAAATTAAACGAACTTTAGGTGTATGTTCATCAAATTTTGATGCTTACCATACCATTACTAAAAGTACCAACTTAGGTACACATAAATGTGTGTCAGTGGAAGTATGTATAGTAGTATGTAGAAGTATCTATATGTGTAGTATATTAAGAGCTATTGATTTTAGTAGACATTTTTAGATCAATAGAAACATCTATTTCGTACCCATATCTTACTTAAACTTATAATATACAGGGTGAAATTGATAATATTGGCAACCTTTTAAACTAAGAGTCTTCCCATCAAACTGAACAACTTTTACTATGGGAGCAAACCGATTGGAGCAGAAAAAAAAACAGCTGTTCCATACTAAACTGAAATGTCTACCCGACTCAAATGTGTGCAACTGCTGTTTTTTTCTGCTCCAATCGGTTTGCTCCCGTAGTAAAAGTTGTTCAGTTTGATGGATAGACTCTTAGTTTAAAAGGATGCTAATGATATCAATTTCACCAAGGATATTATATTTTATTGAATTATAATAAATTGTCCAACAAAGAAAGGTGACCCATTCTAAATGCAAAATTAACCAATACTGTGCCGATAATTAGATTTTAATGCCTTTCAAACACTCAGACTGTGACTTACCTACATTTTTTAATAAGTTTCATGCAAATCAGCGGCCACTTCGGACTTAATATCGGTTTGATCATGAGCTACTTCTAAGATCAAATTGAAAAGATTCTGTGCCATGTCAAGTGAGGTTCTCTCTTGACGAAGGTCTTGGCTTTCATGAAACCCTACTTACGCTTTGATATGGGGGCTGACAAACCACATTCTTTATTAAAAAAAAAAGTATTACGGGATGACCTGTGTCGCGTCAGATTTAGATTATACGTACAATATTAAGGAAATGTATTTCCAATATCTTCTAGCTTCGTACTTAATCTTTTCCAATAAATATTTGTACCTACTTGTATTTCCTAACAGTATATTTCTGCTTTCATCAAATTATTTTCTTTTCTTTTGGCAAAATATGTTAGCAATATCAGTAAACTTAGCTAACACATTGAATTACTGAAACTAGTATAGTTAGACTTTCATAACTTTGTGGCTAAGTCCAAAAGTATGTGTATCACATAATTTTTATCCAGTAATTTATTTTGTTACTTACACAGCGATTCTTCTGTTATTTTCTTTTATCGTGTGGGCATCAAGCCCTGTTGTCTGAGTTTTTTTAGACCGACTTACACATTTTGATGCTCAACGTTAGTTATACTATTCAGAGTGAAATTGATATAATTAGCATCCTTTTAAACTAAGAGTCTACCTATCAAACTGAACAACTTTTACTATGGGACCGAACCGATCCTAACAAACATTTTGCCACTATTATAAAAACAGCTACGCATGTTGAAGTACGAGTCTGTATAAATCATTGTCTCTTAACTTCTTTGGGAATTCTTTTGTCCTTCATCGTTTTTGGATCCCATGGATGGCTATTTTTATTTTACGTTTGTAGAAGATGTGTGTTGTAGAGTTTCTAGTGGCCGCTTCTTCTCTACAGCGGAACACCTTCCGATGCGGTGGTAGAGTCAAAAAATGACGTCAGAAAGCTATCAGACGTCAGATTACAGAAGAATAGACTTTCTATAAAAAAATTATATTTGCAACAAACAATTCAACGTTACACATCACAATGAATACTATTAAATGTTCATTTAGATGGAGACGTTTGAAAGATAGCCAAATACCGACTAACAGTTCAATTTACGTAATCAGAAATTCTTATCAGTCAAAGCCTAAGGACGTAGAAAGATACAGAAAAAGAATCGGATCTAAAATCAGCAATAGAGGACTGATGACCCCACCCTGATCCGCTATCATCGGCAAGGCAGTAACGAGACACTCGATTGATCTCTCCGTGACAGCGATACTTGCGATAAAGTTTATCCATTTAGAGATAACATCAGCAATTCAATTAACCTAATGATGTCTGGCCCTTCTGTCACACTATTATTTCGTTTCGTTTTTGTTTTAATTTCATTTGATGGGAGCGTTTTTAGACAGTTGAATTTTAGAAATAGAAATATATTTATTTGCCAAAAATATATTATAACCTATTAATATATAGTACATTACTGCAGCGGCCAGCAACAGAGGCTTTGATGGACGAACGTGTAAATGTGGGCCGAGGCGGAGCCGAGGCACACATACGTAAGTCCATCAATGCCTAGTTGTGGCCAAGGCTTGTATAGTACTTTTCTCAAACAATGCGCGGAAATTAAAACAGTAAATTTTCTCAAATAATTCGCGCAAATTAAAACTCTTTTCAAAATCAATGACGAACAACGAAAAACTTTTTTTTTTTTTTTTAATATACAGCTTTCTATTTGCAAGCAAGTTCGAAATTTAAATAAAACCTTTGATGAGTTACCTCCTAGGTCGCCATGTTTCGGAGAAAAAGATCGTTCCATTTTTAAATTACACGACAGATATGAGTTTAGTATGTAATTTATTTGGCCGCAAAACACGACAGATATGGATTTTCATACAAACATTGCCGGCCGCTGCGCGCATGTATTTGGCCAGTACAGCAATTTCGATTTATCTCGAAGAAGGTTGTCAAAATAATGCTCACATTTCCAAGCATGTTTGAGAAAAATATATTTATACCATGAAATAAATAGCCGAGGCAACCATATAGATATCAGAAATATTTATCTTTTAACAATGCTGACAATCATAACGTACTTCAGTAGATCATTATTGTGAAACTTAATTATTATTGTAAGTAATAGGATTTTAGTAGATTCTTGTTCATTATAAGACCAATTTCCGTCGTGAGATGTTTCGGGAGAGATACATGATTTTAGGGATGGGAATCTGCCGATTATCTAACCGAATTATAATTATTTTGTATGTCCTAGATATTCGATCGTCCCAATATTTTACATGGACTCTATACAATTGTTCGTAGTAGTATTTTTTGAGCAACGTTCATCCAAAACTTTCACAGAGAGGTCTCTGTGAAAGTTTTGGATGAACGTTCAGATCAGATCACTGCATAATTAGTAATGTGCAGTAGGCCTGGTAACTGTGCTCAAATGAAATTTATCCACAATATCGTCTTATAAGTGGCTTGTCTAATACAAGTAAATTTAACTCAGCTCTTTGTTCAAAACCATTGTTGTGTGTGATTGCTTTCAAAGATGCTCCAAGATACGCGTATTTACTAACTGTATTTACTGAGCGTCAAAGAAAATGTGTCAATCCAAAGTTATGAACATTTTACTTCAATTCTGTCTACTATTACCTAATAAGTAATACGTAAGACGTCTTGTAATACAATAAAAAGTCTTGACATTTGCCATAGCTACTCATGTTGTAATGATGAAAGCTTCCTAAGGTTATTTCGCTTTAACCGTTCAATCAATCGTCATGAAATTAGAATTTTGTATGGAGATGGACTTGTAGTTTGTTTTATCTGGATATCTGAGAAAGCAGGACGGAGCGATGCATAAGACATAAGGGCGACAGAGATTTACCTTGAAAACTAAACATTATTACATACATTGAAAAACTTTACAAACTTTAAGCGGTGCACCGTCATTCACGTTTGACAGCTGCGATAAATATCTACGCAGCCGCGTATCGCACATCGCACACGATACAAGTATCGATAGGCTTTGATATTATAAGGCTCATTATAGTTCGTCGTTCCTGAAGCGCAAAGTTAGTTGATAAAGCTTCCGATATAGGTTGTAACTGTACTTAACAATTGAATAATCTCTGCTTTAGAATTCTCTATACTTACCGAAAGAACAACGTCCACCAACACATTTCATCACACGGCAAGTCACACCCGGCAAAATATTTCAAATATTCCTAAAACCTAGTTCAACTTTTATCGCGGCTATAGCACGTTCGTTGCGCTGCACTCGTAGAAAAGAATCAATACATTCTCTTATGACATTTTGAGTCGGCAATAAAATATAAAAAGATTTATAAGCTAATGTAAGCTTCAACAGGCTGTAAATTCTCGTTCATCCGCCGATTGCTGGTTATTTTAAACGGTTGTCGGTTCTCACTTATCCAGTCAACAGTAAACTGTGAAATTTTCAACCGTTTGTTATCTCCGGTCAAACATTTACTTAGATTAAATCGGTTTAAATTGTGTACAGTTAGTTGCGTTTATACTCACGGACGGACCGAATATAAGTAATTATTTCAAATATTATGTTGAAATAATTTTTCTGTTGAATTGGACAATAATCAGAACAAGATTTTTAATAATCAGAACTAGAGTTATCTACTCTGCAAGGAATTGTCATTTCAACGCAATCTTTTAAATTCACATGCTAGAAAGTATCAATTTTTTTTATAGAACCTATACAGATAGGTAGGCTTTTTTCAAATCTTCCTTTAAAAATACAGAATAATTCTTATCGGTGGAACATTCGCCATCCTTATTTTCTTTAATAGAATTAATGTCCAGCTCTCTTCTCTGCTCTAAAATTAATTCTTCTTCAAGATTATTCTACATTACAGTATTGTAGTAAAAAACTGTCGCCTCGGATCTCGATACAGTTCCTTACTCCATGCAGTTCTTGTTTTCAGAATACTTTACTTATGTTAAATAAAATAAATGAAATAAATATCTTGGATATTGTCACACAAATTATCTAGTCACATTTAAAGTACCAGAATCTAGCCTGGACTTGTATTATGATGACTAGACAACGATATAAATAAACCATGACTCGGGTACAAATATTCATATTCATCGTACAAATATTTGTCCCTTACGGGATTCGAACCCGCGACTCTCGGCACAGCAGGCAGGTTCACTACCGACTGAGCTACCGGGCCGTCAATTGTGTTTATGTTTTCTTGTGCTGTCCAATCGGTCCAATTTACATCAGCATTTTTTTCCAGCACCGCATCTCAAATCTTTCGCCTCTTGTATTATTTTAAAGTATAATAATGCCATAATATCAGTTTTAGACTGACGTTTTTTACTTGATTTATTCATTTGAGTCTGAAAGAATTTAAAATCTAGTCAATTGTTTGTCAAACTTAAGAGCACTGTAAAACAAAACCCTAAGGGTGAAAAAGCTTGCCATTTTCACAAAATATAATTTTGACTTTGTTTTATAGATCGTAACGGCTGCGAGCCTAAGGCGCTTTGCAAACTTGTCATTACCTTCATAGAACCATTAAATTTTACGTCAAATGGAACGGTGGCAGTAGCCTTATCAATGAGTTTAACATTAAAGCCTTGGTAGGCTGTATTACCACTTAAAATTAACCTACTATCGATTCGACTTCAGTTTAACTAACTTATATTTAAAGTTAATATTTCGTAACCTTTTCGTCACCGTTTCGTTTCCGTTTTCATTTCCGTCATTTCTGAATATAAAAAAAAACGTTAATCTGTAGAATGAGACCCATTGGTGTGGTTCCGGCTTAGAATGGACCACCCCATTTCTTCCTGTGAGTGTCGTAGGAGGCGACTAAGGGAATTAGAGAATTTCTAGTGTATGCTAATTATGGTATTCGATAGGCTATCACCACTTTACACGTCATTTGCTGAAAGTGCCTTTTCAGAACTGCATGCAAGACAGCTCGTTGTTGCAGCGATGTTTCTGACTACCCTAAAAGGAATTATGGTCGTGAGTTTATGCACCTATGTATGATACGCAGACCCAGAAATATTTTTTATTAGAATATTTATGCGCTTATCTTGGTTTTATGTACATAGTTGTCAAATTAAACCATGTCGAATAGTCTGTAAATTAGCTGTCCACAGGTTTTTTTTTTAATGTTTTAGTTCCTAAAATAGTCTGTTGTATATGTATTTAAAGCTCGCACAATAAGTCACTTATAATAAACTTAAATAACGAAAAGCGATACATTATCCGTCGTACACCAAGCAGAGGGCAGCAGCAGTGGCTAATGGAGAAAAATAACAGTAACCTATGGTCATTAGTTGAACTTGTCACCCGGCGACCCTGTGCTCACCTCCCCTGGGATAGCGGCACGTGATAATGTCCCTTCCCGGACGACATTTGGTTTTCTCTGGATCAGATAGATAGAAAAAATGTGAATGACGGAAATGTTAGGATTATTTATATGGCAAGAAATTGCCAGGTTAAGCAAATTATAACCAGTGATGCGTTCTTTATTAATTCGTTTTTTCTCAGCACATTATACAGAGTCCTTATTAAAATATGCTGACACTTTTTTAAGGGGATCAGACCGTCAAACTGAACAACTTTCTCTATGGGACCAACATCGAAATCGCGAAAAAAAAGCTGTCCCATACATTTAGCTCGAGTAGGTTTGCAGTTTTGTATAGAAGAATTGATTTTTTTTTCGCGATTTCGATGTTGGTGCCATAGAGATAGTTGTTCAGATTGACGGTCTGATCATCCCCTTAAAAAAGTGTCAGCATATTAAGAAGGACCCTGTATTCTTGACTAGTGAGAATTAAGAATTGAAACAAAACAGATGTTTGTATATTGGGTACAACAGGCGCAACAGTAGAAGCAGCTTATCATAGCTATTTTAGATATAACTTAAAATGTACACATTATAGCTTCCATGTATGTCAGTTTTTGTTTTACCATACAATATCTATGAGTACAAGTAACAATCAATCAATCCGCTAACAATCAATCAAATCTAATTAAGTATACGAACGCCGTTGCAAATAAAATATAACATTTATAAGGTGATCTTATGATCAATTTATTTCTTGTAATCAAAATAGATACACATTTTTTATTGAAAACCAATTTTCTAAAAAAAGATTTCGAGTCGAAACATCAGAAAATAACAAAACAATATTATACGACAAAATGAACAGGAATAACAGCTACATAAAAATAACATCACATGTCCATTGTAAAGAAATGAAGACCCATTTTATGAAGCTCTGGCCCCCTTGGAAGGACCCTAACAAATGTCAGAAGAAAAATATTGCAGTAGGTACTTACACTGTATCTGCTATAAAGATACATTACATATAAGATAATATTATATCGCATATGTTTAACATTCCAGTTTCCATTCCAGGCTTTAATGATTATGACCCTATATTATGTTATTTTAAATTAGATTTAGACTCGGTTCCAGAATGCTCAAAAACGAGCAAAGCATTCATTGGACACCATAAGTTGTAGTAAGAAAAGAAAAAAATGTCTTACAAGTTTAATTCATTAGATCATTAGCGATTTGGTCAAAGCTCATTATCGTTAACTAGGTATTTGAACTTGTTTATGACGTTGTACTTTGATCATACATATTATGATTTATTTAAATGCTCATGCTGAGTATGATTCTTTAGAAAAACATTCAAATTTTACATTTTTAACAAATCACCTCCTCCTCCTAACTAATAAATACATTACAATTATGTAACGGTAATATTAATAATATCGGTATACAAAGTGACAACTTATAATAGTGAAGTTCAAAGTGATGTCACTGATGTCATTATTATAATAAGCTTGTTAAACTGTCGTAAGTAACCAAGTAGTTATAATAGGAACTCATAAACTATTTGAAACCGACTTAACCTACATAACAAAGAAGCACAATGAAGAACGATATATTAAAAGACAATAAGAAATTACAATAAATAAATGCATAAGCAATTGATTCAGACCCAATACAACACATAATTAAAGAAATCGATTACATTGTATTGAATGAAGCCGCGCCTCTAATAAATCAGAGCACTCGAGGCGTAAAAAATCAGTTTGCTCTTTAATATTTACCGATTGTTTTCATCTTGATGTGAAATATTGCCATTGCATTCACAAGCGACCAGTTCATCGAGACCCCTTTTTATCCTACGGATATTCTAACTGAACATACAATGAACAGTTATCTCTCAGGATAAGAAGTGTCTAACTTACACTGGTCGTTTACTACATTAGTAGCTGTTAACATTCTTTCGTGCCGGTTCATTAGAAAACGCTCGGAGGCTTTTAAATACAATCACGATTGTGCTGTCGGCTACATCAATAATATCTGTCAAAATTCCATTTGCTGTTATAAACATTATTGGCTACGGTTACAGAGGAAATTAGGATGTATATTTTTACAGGGTGACAGTGACAATTTATGATAAGCGAATCAGTCGTAATTTTAATTTCAAACGGGAACGCGAAGAAAACGTTTTATTTCGGCATTGTTAAATTTGCACGTTCATTGAAAATGATGCGTCCGCTATTATCGCAAATTGGTTCGTCGAAATTTAGATTCGTGAGATGAGAAAATAAATTGACTTGTTCGTAGTGTATAAAATATAACGGAATAATAATTCCGTGGAGGTACTCGTACATTTACAAAGACTTTGTGAAAATAATTAATTTTAAACTTTTTAGTAACGGTCTTATAGTTCGTCAAAAGAATGTCCATTATAATACTTTTACTTTCTTAGAATTTTTGACGAGCTGCGACGAAGTACTCTACGTCTTGAACAGAGCTTCTTGAATTATATGTTCGTGGCTCTTTTCCAAACTTAACAACTTTAAAATGAATCATAAATTAGATTCCTGTATTGTAAGAATTAACTTTGTATTTCATTTGACTTAAAAGTTTTCGACATGGTTCATTTCACTGGGTGCTATTTCAAAATTTCAATTTAATTTTGCCTAGCTATTTCTTTTGCGATAACTTGCGCTTATTTGCGTTTAATTAGTATTTTATTTTGTTTTTATTTCTACTGATGTACACGTTTTTGTCTTATTTTCATATCGTAAAAAAGTCTTTTCACAAAACAAAACGAAACAATCATAAATTATTTGCTGCTTGAACTCAAACTCGAATTCGAAATAATGTATCAATTAAAGCCGACTTATTGAACGTCAAATGTTTTTTTGAAACTACCACTGCGTCGGAACGTGTTGCCGCTGTGCAGAAGATGTGGTCAGAAACTCTATAACTATAACACGACTTAATAACTATAACAATATAAATTCTTAAGCTAAGGTTATCGTTATCCTTATCCAAGCTTTTGGCAAATTCATGAAACTCATGTCAGACTCTCAAAAGTAAACAGATATTACTATTTAATTTCATAAAAGTCTGATTCTCGCTGCATTCTAACTTTAATATAAAAACTCTCACATAGAACGATACGAGCAAACCGTGTACGGCTCACGTTTCTCTTTATACTTTTAAACGGCTAAAATATTGTTTCTGGCGAGCACGATACCGTGGAGTCAGCGTAGCGAGCGTCATAGAAAATTGCATCTACAGTTAAGTTACTTACTGGAAGAGACTTACGATAGGTCCGCTCACTACATGAGACATGTGTGAGTTTGAGCACACAAGCAAGGAAGAGTATGAGTGGCGTAGCGTGAGCTTCTGCTGCCCGGGGCACAGACTGATTTTGCCGCCCCCTTTTTTTATACGAAGACCCACACCAAAAAAACCGGAGCGAGCAAAGCGAGCTTGAAATTTTTTAGCACAACTATCTAGGTACCTATTACGAAGATATAAAGATTTTATAATTTTGTATTATAAATTGCAAATGTTATTTGTGACGCAACATCTAGATTTTCTAAACTATTTTTCCATATATACAAAGTTACTTATATTAATACCGTCTACGCAGAGCGTCTACGCGTATTATGCGTCAAAGTTTTTTTATAAAATTGACCCCTCTGCAACCACCTTAAGTATTGATATTTCTCAAAAAATATCCATAGCAACCCCAAAGATAGTACATTTATTTAGTAAGAGCTTTTACCCGCAACTTCGTCCGCATAAATTATATACCAGATTTTAAGTCAGATGATACGCTATCAAACAAAAAAAGTTTCATCAAAATCGGTTCAGTAGTGTTTGCGTGATACTGGAACAAACAAACACCCAAACAAACGAACAAACAAACAAATAAACAAACAAACAGACAGACAAAAAATCCAAAAATTTCTGATTTGTAATCAGGGACATCTAAAAACCATATTGTAATCTTTTTTTTGTAAATATCTTCAATGTACACACTTCTGTTACAGTTTTATAATAGTTTAGATTTAATAAAACCACAAAGTAGTTACTGTAAATACGTAGTATTCATAGTACTCTGTGGTCATACTGATGAAACTGAAACATAACTTTACCACTTCTAGGCGTTCTACAAACCGCCCCCTATTTCCTCGCACAGTATTATAATCCCGTGTATCCGACTAGCCAATATCTAGTTAGTGTTGCTAAACCAGCGTTTGTTCGCAATTCTCGATATTGCAGCGGTGGGTGTTGCTAGATTTTTGGATGTTACACGTCCTAGACTAAATGCGATTACATTTTCCTGTGAATCAGGGAGTTTCGCAAAGAGGCTTATGGTTTTAGTCTATGTTATTCTGCGCGCAGTTCTCTGTGTTCTTTTGTACTTAATTATGTAGTATGTCTATTAGTTGCTGACGATGTGAAAATACTTAGTGCCCAGTATAACTGGCGACCTATAACACTGGTCAAAGTTTGGGTCATCATCGCAGCCTATACATGTCCCACTGCAGGGCTCAGGCCAGGGTGTAAAGGCGTTAGTCCACCACGCATAACCAATGCGGATTCGCCTTGATAGACTTCACATACGCATCGAGACTTAATCTTCAGATAATCCTCTGAAAAAACCGTCCGTTTTCAAGATTTTGCGTTTATTTGTTAACACAATAGAAAAAACATAAAATAAATAAATAACGCTCACAGGCACGATACATTGTAATGATCCCAAATTAAGCCTTAGGCTTTTTTATTATGGGAACCATATACAACAACGGCACACAAATATAACATCCATGACCGAACCGGGATTCGAACCCAGGACCCTGGCTTGGCAGTCCGGCGTGTTAGCCATTACACCAAGCGGGTCGTCAATTAATAACATCAGAAAGCTGCCTATGTAATATTGAATTATTTTGAATAAAAATTTGGAATTTTCTGCGTTAGCTAAAGTTTTAATCAAAGTAGAAGATCTCAAAAGATACTATCGACACTTGAGCACCACACTTGACAACAATCAACTAACCAGTTTTGTGTATAAACAATCTAATTAATCATACGGAACAACATGACATTCAGTGTACGGCTGACATGAACTAAGTTCATAATTGTATTCTGAGTTTGGACAGGACTTGATTGATTACCTACTGCCCCGGTCGTATTCTCTTGTCCCACGGTTGTGGTAAGCGAATTAGGTCATTGCACCTGTAGATTGTTTTGTAAACTAGATTTTGATTACGAGGCAGCTGTTGTTGACGTCAATCTTAATTATAAGGGAGTAGTGCATGCATGTATGCAGGAATTTTGGTGTCTTGAGTTTCCCTTTCTCAGTTAATTAGAACTGGTTGGACCTGCAATTTTTTTTATTCTAAAAGCTAAATTTAATTGTCATCCTTTTATATAAAGTTCAATGAATTGATATACCTACACGCTCTCTCCAGACACAATTGTCCACTTATCGATGAAAAATTGAATAGAATAATATATTTATTTCAGACCGTAGTCCATAGAAAAGATCGGGATCGAGAAACGTTTGAAGTTTTAAAACACAGGCTGAAAATACTGGAACCCAGTATAATAATTTATATTATTTAAAACCAACAAAGATAATGATAGAATCTAAGGCTAGAATCAGATAGACTCAATACCATTTTACCTACAGGGTGAAATTGATATCATTAGCATCCTTTTAAACTAAGAGTATGCAACAGCTGATTTTTTTGTTGCTCTGATTGGTTTGCTCCCATATTAAAAGTTGTTCAGTTTGATGGGAAGACTCTTAGTTTAAAAGGATGCTAATGATATCAATTTCACCCTATATATCGTCTGCTTAAAGGTACAACCAGACAAGTGACATTTTTTGTACCTTTAAGCAGACGATATGTAAAGTATGTAGTATGTATAGAGTAAAACAGAACCGACATATTATGACATACAGTACGTAATTCCTGAAATGGACAGCATTTTGCTGGTTTTATTTCCAATATCATTCTACCTGTGTATAATGTATGTAGTACATTATAAGTAAAACGGAACCAACATAATCCCTGAAATGGACAGTATCTTGCTTATTTGATTTCCTGTACTTATGTTTGAACAGAAATGCACAACGGCAACGCTAAAGCTGTTCAATATAACTTGGTATTTTTTTATTTAGCAATTGTTGGTACATAATGTAATTAAACATCTGAATTATCATTATGTTTTTTTAGATAACACTACAAATTTCATAGTAAGGTTCTAAACAACTAATGTAGAGATGGTTTGCGTTCATTCCCTGAACACGTTTTAATTATGCTCTGTCCGTCGGATGACAAAGAATGCATAACAGAGAGTTAGCTCTAGGCGACTATGGATAAACAAGCTTTGTTCATTCCTACAGTTTTCATTTCAATGCAATTACATTTGTTGTGATAAAAAATATGAGTTCTATCACTAAAGTAATAAGGCACATTTCATAGAAACTTATCTTTTTATGTTATACAGTGAAATAAGTACAGTATCTTGAGTAGATGATTCCTAACATACTACTATCGGCGTATTTAATCTATCTAAACTATTATAAAACTGTAAGAGATGTGTGTCTGAACATTGAAGATATTTACAAAAAAAGATGACGATAGTTATGGTTTTTAGGTGTCCCTGACTCCAAATCAACCTTTTTTAGAATTTTTGTCGGTCTGTTTGTGTTTGTTTGTTTGTTTGATCGAGCATCACGCAAAAACTGCTGAACCGATTTTGATGAAACTTTTTTTGTTTGATAGCATATGATCTGACTTAAAATCTGGTATATAATTTGTGCGGACGAAGTCGCGGGTTAAAGCTAGTAAGTCTATAAAATTTATTGTTTAAAAAAAACTTATACACAAATCTTGCTAATGTCACGCACGTATGTATGTATTTTTAATAACATTGTGGTTTATGTAAAGAAGTGTGTCGGAGTCGTAGCTTGTGGCGGTCCGTAGTCTCTGCCTACCCCCATGGGTTAATAGCGTGAGCTTATTATTATTATTATGTTATTATAACACTTTATTGTACACACGGACATAATAATACAAAAAGTAGCTCGGTAGTAGCTTATGTATGTATTAGTTATTTTAAAATTTTCCAAAGATAACGGCATTATCCTTCTGCATAATTATGGTAATGCAGAAGCTATGTCGTTTCACACTCTACCACATACGTGACAGTGGGAAAAGGTCTTAATTGTTCCGCAAACGTGCTTGAACCAAATGTTTAATTTGATGGTCTGATCATACCCTTAAAAATTATCAGCATACTAAGAAGGTCCCTGTATTGTATCTACAATAATAATGTGTCAACAAAAAAAAAACAAAAGAAAGATCTCATTTTTACTTAAACTCTCCAGTTAACGATCCCACAATAAAGTGGCTATTGAGTCAACTTTTTTCCGACACACGGCTAAATAAGGCATTCTCCACACGTGCGGTCACAGCCTCAACGCTTTGACCACTTAATTCAATGAGGCCGGATTCACTGGACTATCCACTGGCTTTACAAACATGGCTTTACCAACTCGTGTACGCTTTTCAGATGCGGATTGTGAAGCCTTAATAGGTTCCAGAACTATTAGTATGGGCTTCTAACTTTTTCGTTGGAACTGTAATTTAGCTGGGGATGTTACAAGGTGGGAGTGGTGGATGTTTTTTTTTATTTTTATTTTTAACAAGCGGCCCGTCCCGGCTTCACACGGGTGGACGTCTAATCTTTTCTAGCAATAAATATAGCCTTTGTTACTCAGGGTGAATGTAGCTTTTTAATGGCGAAAGAATTTTTGAAAACGGCACTGTAGTTTTTTAGTTTATTCATTACAAACATACACACAAAAAAACAAATCTTTTCTCTTTATAATATAAAGTATAATTAGTATGAAGTATGATATGATAGTATGATTAATGAGTGTATCGTGTCTAGTACTTCAATTCTGCTAATATGAAGTGAATTGTGTAATCTCAAGTAACGTTTTAAAAATAAAACATATTAGTGTATAAAATGGCGGAACCACGTGGACAGCTACACCGCGCGTGCACGAAACACGTCCTTCCATGAATGCTCCAGCCATGCGATTTTGGTTGATGGTTATGGCTTTGCGTTTCTTGACAATTCGTTGAATAAATATCTTTTTTACATATTCCTTATAGTGCAGAGTGCCTACTTCTTTAGCGGCGTTGTGCACTTTTTGGACACTTTTTGGAATGGGTAAAAAATGTTCAACTCGCGTCAGGACCGTGACGTGACCCTGATCCTGATCGAAAATTGGTCAGACATATCCCCCTCACTTTAGTGCTCTCATTCCTGCTGTTTCGTTTAAGCGGCATAAATTGTTATGTTTGTGTGTACGATAGCGCAATAAATGAATATTGTATTTTACCACATAAATGATAGTACTTTTATAATGTTCAAGTTTTCACTGCTGCCTGCACTTCCGGAGTGCAACCCGTTTTTTTTTTAAATAACCCTATTAAATTGTAAGTAAGCCTCTCGACTTTCTCTAAAAATTTTAAACTTTTGTATTCAATCACTTAAACTTTTCAATGTCATACTGCCACTACAAAAACTTTTTATTCAATTTGACTGGTAAAATAAACATTCGTTAACAGACTCGTTTGAAATTTCGGTGATAAAACTTTAAGTTTTGACAATAAATAAAATTGGACCGTCAATAAATTTTAAAAGCATAAATTTTGCTAAGGTCACAAACCCGCGTGTCGTAAAACTTTTTAACTGTCCACTTTTAGTTGGAACAATAAAGCAATGTGTCACTGTAAATTATTATTAAAAGCTTTTTAATTAATTTTTAGATACTTAACTTTCTATTATTAATTTAAACACAAGTACTTAGTGTTCAAATTGTATTTATTGATCTAGCAATGCATTAAGGGTGGCTTGCACCAAAACATAATTATTCAGGCTTAGTAAACGATTGTTTGTGTGTAAAACGTAACACTGCATTATTCAATAAATTATGTCTATGTCTATGTCTATGTCTGTCTAAGTAGGTAGGTATATTTTTTTCAATGCTGTGAATCTTAATAAGGATAATTAATAAACCTAGGCTTTGGTATGGCAGCGCGCTGCAGCGTGATACAGCGCTATCGCTCCATCTCGCTCTCTTTCTATTTACGCACGAACGAACGAGATAAAAGGCGTGATATAGCCGCATCGCGCGTAAGATGCTATGGCGGCAGCCTAGCTAACATGTTGCACGTGATACGGCTATATCACGCCTTTTATCTCGTTCGTTCGTGCGCGAATAGAAAGAGAGCGAAGGTGCATCACAGTATCACGGTGGCATACTACGACGGCGAACTCTAGACACGCGGAAAAGATAGTAAATTGGCGCATACTCCACCGACAAGAGCGTATATATAGCTCTTAAATAAGATGATGATGAAAATTATCTTACTTAATTATAGCTATGAAACTTATCTATATCTACTTAACAGGAATGTTAAATGAAAGAAATTTTTGTACCGAAGTATCCAACCGCAAGGCCCTACAGAAGAAACCCAAGCCCATTATTATTTCAATACAAATATGGCACGTTTGTTTTTGTAAGACGTTCCGAATGAGACGCCTCACATGACGAATGATCGTGAAACGTGACAACGCGACGGCGTTCCCGCAATATTTCCTCTCACAGAAATATTACAGCTCATTTTACTCTTTGATTCCATTCGGAAAAGATGCCATTTGTTTCAAGATATCTTGCAGGTAATGAATTGAATGGATGGATTGGGAAATTAGTGTTTTTTAGTTAACTTCAAGCAATTTGCTGGGATGCAGAATACCAACTGATTCATAATTTAAATAATCTGCGAAAAGTGTATAATTTTCACAATCTTAATTTTAAGGCTTGGACGTTGCTTGCTTGTTTTGCTGTGCTTCATCATTTCATCAGAGTCCTTATAATCATCATCATAATCATCATCATCACCATATCATCGTCCACTGCTGAACATAGTCCTTATAATAATTAAGAGTATTTTGAAAATATATCAATTGGTTTTTTATATTATTTTATTTAATAAGCACACAAACAGATAATAGACAAAAAAACATAATGTTGCAAAACGAAATATAAATACTGGACAACAGCAATTAATCCTACTTACTAATAATACTTTATTTATTAATAGGTACTATCCAAAAGCAGCGTGTACACCTTACTTAAAATATTAAGCACATTTGTATTTAAACATTTTATGTTTGAAAAGCTTGCATTTTTAGGTGTGCAACTTGTAGGAAGAACAAATAAAAAACTTGTTAAATATAGCCTGTTGGACTGTGGGACCCCATTGCAGGGCAAATGTCTATCCTTACTAAAGAGGATGGTGTATTGTGGACCACATTAAACAAATACATTATAATGTATTTTTCCACAGAAGAATCAACTCTCATACGCAATATGCACCAAAGCCAGTTTAAAATTAAAATGCAGAAACGAAACGGATATTGAATCGAACACCAAACGCTGAACTAACATTCTTCAACCAGCATATAAGATAACATCAAGATTGAAAAGTGGCATCGACAGCTATTTACGTCGCGTCGCGTCGCCAGCCGTCAGGCGAGAAACACGATCTGTCTCCTTTCGCATTCGTCGATGCGATAAATTTCCCCAAATCTAATATAGAGCCGTGATTTGTGCACTGAAGAGTCGGATTCAAATTGGCAGCTCTGAATAAGGCTACGGAATTAGGAGCTGATTTGAATCTATGTTTTGAAGCTTCTCCGGTTCTGAATAATATGACACACGGAGCTTAAACAGATAGTATATAAAATAAATGAGACATTTTCTAAAACATCGCCTAGTTAAATGTCCCTTCTCTTAGGGGCATTATGACTGTTGAAGAGACAAAAGAAGCGTGTCTGGATCATAGTGGGTTTCATTCATTTTACTTACCTCAATAGATTATAATTATTACAAGTTATAAGTGAGTGACAGCCTAGCAAATACTGAAACAGTGAATTCAGACCATCAAACTGAATAACTTTTACTATGGAGCCTACCTCAGGAAACGCGAAAAAAAATTCTGCTCTCCCATACAAAACTGATGTACCTACCCGACTAAAATGTATGGGACAGCTGATTTTTTTCGCGTTTCCTGAGGTACGAGTAGGTTCGATAGTGAAAGTTGTTCAGTATGATGGTCTGAGTTCACCATTTCAGTATTTGCTAGGTTGTCACTTACACCCTGTATAACATTTATCACTATGTGTAATCCATCAATAGTAGAGCACTACGTTTAACAGCATAATGGGCGTAGAAGCAGCCAAAAATCTGGAGGATAATCTTAATTGCAATATACCCTCAGACCATTGCCACAGGACCAGAAAGAGTGGCATAATTAAGAGCAAACCTTGCAGTGTATTCTGGTTGATGATGATGATTTTTAGATCAGTGTACAGAGAAAAGAACCACTCCTTGAGTTGTCATTTTACAAATTTTAGTGGTCTGCGCATACGAAGTCGTGGGCACTGCTAGTTTTACAGTATTATTAATAGAATTCGATACGACGATGATCCTAAATATGTGAACCCATGCTACTTTCTGTCTGCTAGAAAGCCATTTTTGGGTAGGTACAATTTTCAAGCCCAAACTTTTGTCAGCGATGAACCTAAACTTTTTCTTATATACCACTGCTCTTTTGTTTCTCAATATTAATCTCGTCTGACCATTCAGGTACTAATTTACCCAATGATATATTTCTCAGCTATGTATATGGGTTTTGCCTTTTAATTTGTATTTTACGTTCCTTCCTAATTATTTATTTATATGTATGCAATAAAGTGTTAAATAAATAGGCCTAGCCGCGGTCGGCCCCGTTTTAAAGCATATTCACGAGTAACAAATGTAAGTAATTTCATTATAACCATCCCTTTGTTTGCGGTGCGCATTTAATAACGGTCTTAATTATTTTAGCCAGCACGAAATTAAGCCTAAAGCTCGAATTTACAGGCATGTTAAGTGCCCTCAAAGTACGTCTGGTTTACGACCCAGACCCGCCAGTATTTATTAAGCCAAACCAAACTATTTACGATTCGTACCACCAACTATTACTCACGCACAGGAAAATGCTATCCTATACGATTTCATTACAATAAATCTCATTCGCGAAGTTATAAAGTTTTGCGACTGAGGAGACTAAACTAAAGAGATAATGTACTTTGGTCAGGCCATTCTTTACCTCCCAACTAATTTTACAACCGAAAAGCGACTGAAAATTGTAAAAGGTAGAGTTGGAATTTAATTGAAGAAATTCTTACTTAACAGGTTTAAGTATTTGATAAGTTCAGTCCGATAGGTTGTGAGCGATAATTGACCCATTATTTAAAGGAAATGATAAGTTTAAATCTAAGGCTGGTATCGGGGTGTCTGATTGGAAACATTCATCAAGTTAAAGGTTATCCTAACAAGATTAAATCAATACAATGTTTACGTATCCTTGTTTATCTTCGATATAAAACTGCCTCGTAAATACTTGTTAAGAATCGGTAGTTTATGTAAGTATTCAGAATTAATATATTCAATACCGAAGTACTTTAATATTTTATGGAACAAGAAATTAAGTTTTGGAGGAAACTTCAATAATGAAATGAAAAGGTAAATCAAACAGAAAATTAAGGAACTTCAAACTTGATTTCCAGTTTGCGAAATTGTTTTTTTTAGCTATTTCTATGTTGGCTCCATAGGTAAAGTTGTTTAGTTTGATGGTCTGAAGCATTTATATGTAACACATTTCATTAAACACTCTGCATGATTATAAAAGGTTTCTTCATTATTTCCTCTGACCATACCAATAATTTTTTTTGCTTTTTTATAAATTTTCGACAAAACAGATACAATCATTATTATAATCTAGACTAGGTACAGACAGCAAACGAAAACCACGTAGACAGGTACAGTTTATCTGCCGCCGATTATTAGCAATATTATAATATTATACAGGGTTCTTAATATGCTGACACTGTTTTAAGGGGATGATTTTCTCTTTGGGACCAACATCGCAATCACGAAAAAAAAATCTACTGTCCCTGAGAAAGTTGTTTAGTATGACGATTATCATCCCCTTAAAAAAGTGTCAGCATATTTAGAAGGACTCCAGTGAGTAGGCAAGAAAAATTATTTGAGTATTTTTCAAGATTTTCGCAAAATATTTGGTGGATAGCAGGACTTTCTACTTTTGTATTGATTCTAAAACTTATATACCCAACCAACTAAGTACTACCTACTGCTTAACATATCGTTTACTATGTTGTATTCAACCGTTTACTGAAACAGAAAGAAAATATTCGATACCCAAGTTCCCTGTTCCCTATTTATAGAACCGTAAAACCTTTTTACGACCTGAAGTATAATCCGAACGTAAAATTATAATGGTTGCGTATCGAAGCCACCGAAAATCATAAATCTGGGTTTTGATAACGTAAATACGTTTTGTGTAGGTAAATCTATCAAACATTTCCTTCGTATGCTAATATCATGAATCACAGTTGTCGTGGACGTGGACGTGGATGTTCTAAAGTTTCAGAATATTTTTGACTACCCCCTCGGGGAATATAGTCGTGAGCATAGGTATGCATATATGCAGTTGTCATTGAGTGGGAAGAAATGCGTGAAATTAAAAAAAATTTGCGATATGAAAATATAGTAGGTATAGTATAGTCTATATACTATATTATATTATACTATGTATAGTATAGTATACTCAAGGATATAAGATAAAATAAATTTAATATTCTTTATTGGATATATCAACTGAAATAAAAACCTTTTTCTATACCATTTCAATTTCAATTTATTTATTTGTGAATCACAGGTTAAAAACATGTTACAAAATTGTTGGTTCCTTTTTGTTCCGCCAGAAGGCATACAAAAGTTAATACCTAATCAAGCATACATGGATTCTTGTTCCATGGACCATTCTTGTACGATCACAATTTATTACGCATTAATACAAATTACTAATAAACTTCGATCCTACTCATAACTCAACCGTTAAGAAAACAATACAAAACCTAAATTGAAGGGCTCACAACGTAACACTTCTATTTCTATCCTATCAATTGCGAAACGTGATTCCTGTGTATTCCGCAGCATTATAACATTATTATAAGCACAGTATATTGTAAGCTATTCTCAACAATGGCGTCTGAAACTTGCATTGTTGACGTCACGCGCCCATACGTCAATTTTGACGTGATTGTGTTAATACTGTTATATGGAACGACGCATCTGCCTCAGCCTTAATGGATTGGCGAAATGTCTAACAATATTGTTGGAGAAAAATTATTTCTTCAATAATTTTTGACCGCCTTTGTCGGTCATTACAATATTAAAATCAAACAACACTAACGTGATAATATTACCTATAATAATAAGATAATACAAAATTTTTAATTGAACAAAATTTTAACAGAATTGAGAATATAAGCATATTATGCTCACGACTATAATTCCCCGAGGGGAATCAGCAGAGTTATTTAGAAACATCTGAACATGTACGTTTCACTAGTAGTACCGAAACTCTGTCCAGTGTGACGGGTAGTAAGCCCGTCACATCAAGCTATATAAAACCAAAATAAGCTCGTCGCGCGTTAGTTCGAGTAACATAAAACGTCACGTGGCCAGCTTATGTTGGTTTTGTGTAGCTTGATAATTATGTCGCTGTGTGAAGTACCTAATTACCTATGTAGTAACATCCTGAAACTGTATACTTACTTAATTTTTTGTTGCTTTTCATACAGTGATAAATGATAATCCTGTCGATTTGTGCTCGTACCCTGTACCTTTTCCTTATTAAAAATAAAGACGTGAGGTTTTATTGACGGCCCGGTAGCACTGTCGGTAGTGAACCTGCCTGCTGTGCCGAGGGTCGCGGGTTCGAATCCCGTAAGGGACAAATATTTGTATGATGAATATGAATATTTGTACCCGAGTCATGGATGATTGTATCTATATATGTATTGTATATCGTTGTCTAGTCATCATAATACAAGTCCAGGCTAGATTCTGGTACTTTAAATGTGGCTAGATAATTTGTGTGACATTGTCCAAGATATTTATTATATTTATTTATTTATTGTGGCGATTTTTAATGATTCGTTATTTTTACGATCTATTGTATTATTAAATAACATTATAAGCGTTTATAACAAAAGGCCTTCTTTATAATACGGTAATGATAAAAGAAAAATTATACCAAGGGATTTCAGAATTTTTGTAATAAATAGATAAAATATATTTTACTGCGTATTGACCTGATCAATAAAATAGCAATAAAATAGTATAATAAGTTTTTACTACACTAGTAGTTCGTTTTATTAGCAGTTAGCTCAAATATAAATATAAAATAAACAACGGGTTGCACCCCGGGAGTGCCGGCGAAGTGAAAACTAAGAGATCTTACGTCTTACGAATGTCACGTGATCTTACGTCATCGTCTTACCAATTTTCGATCAATCATTTTCGATCAGGGTGACGTCACGGTCCTGACGCGAGTTTAAAATTTTTTACCCGTACCAAAAAGTGCACAACGCTGCTAAAGAAGTTTCACTTTAAAAATACTAAGAGAGACCTACCTCTCTAATTTATTATTGAACGAATTTAAAATTCGCTTCATTTTCTTTTCTTTTTTTCCAGGGTGAAAAATGATAAAACACTGATTTTAGATCAATCGTTTAACTTTAAAAAGTTTCAAACAATTTGGAATACCTCACACGAAGCCAAGATGTCAAAGCCTCAATAAATTTCCCAAAGCGGGGGCAGGCTCAAATGAATTCGCCATTCAATCTCACGCTACATTCTCTTTTAATCTCTTTAAACGACGACAAATTTACTGCTACAGATTTTCATTTAATACTCAGAATACTTTACGTTTCTTTTTTTAATGCCCGAAGTGCTGACACATTTGTTTCTACTCTCAAAGTGTCGTTTTTATCTGTCAATAAAGTGAGAAGGTTAAAGGCATCTGTTTTCAGACGTTAAATTGGAACTGAACATTTCTGCGAAATGGAATTTATCTTCCTTGCTGCCTTTTCATTGAGATCTAATTCTGTAAACTTTGAGAGATAGATAACTTGATTCCTAAGTTATTTATGTCAGTAGCTTCCAACTTTAAAACTAACTTGGTTATCGTTTCCCTGACAAGTGAAGAACTTAAGACTAGATCACTATTTGCTAGCTTCCGTTGTCTTAACATCTGTAGATAATTAAAACATTACACAACGAAGTTTTGTCAATAAAACGTGTTTGCTTTCACACGGTGAAGCCGGACCGACGGACAACGCGACGGCTTAATAGTGATTGTGTGTTTTGACGTATAATTCACGGTTCACGCTTTAATGAACCCGTCATTAGTGCCGTACATCGGCTTGGTCAATTAAGGCTGACTCTAACGTTGTTGGCCATTTGCCGATATCGAGTTAATGCTTGCTATAGATACGCGCAGTAACGATAGATTGGGGATCTAATAATTGAATATTCGGATGTATGTCAAATTGTGGAATGACAACATGACATTAATGAAAACGTAAAGCTTTTAATAAGTATCTTAGTATTTAGTTATTTTTCGAAGAATGAAGAATACCTACATATTCTTCTTCTTTCGTGTCAGCATGACCACTCATGCTGTAGTGGAAAGATTTGCCGTAAGCAATGGTAATTCATAATTAAATCTAAAATTGTAGCAAATAAAACATTTTAGAACGTTTGCAGTAATTATTAAGGTACCTACGCATATTTCCAGACAGGTACGGTATATCATCAGCTTCATCTTCGTTTTTGTTGGGAATTATCAAATAAAACCGGTCAAGTGCGAGTCGGGCTACTCGCGCACCGAGGGTTCCGTACTACACCACCACAGAACACAACATTATTAACTTAGAAAAAAAACTTTTTTTTGTCCGTGACCTTTAGCGCGAGACCGACTCACACTTGGCCGGTTTTTAGTATTTGTTGTTATTCTGTAGAGTTTGTTCTATAATCACACTAAGTTTGACGCTTGAAATCTTGAATGTATTACCGTTTTTACTATAGAGTGTGAAGGAAAAACGTTGATAAAAACGAGTTTCTTGTTGAAAACCCCCTTAATTTTTAACTTTCTGTCATTTTTATTATTTGTTAACAAATCCGCCGCAATAACGCATAATCTGAGGAAATTCAACTATCTAGCTATTACGGTTCAAAAGTTACAGCCCTAAATAAGTAGGACAGACGGACGGACGGACAGACAGACAGACGGACAGACGGACAGACGGACAGACGGACAGACGGACAGACGGACAGACGGACAGACAGACAGACGGACAGACGGACGGACGGACGGACGGACGGACGGACGGACGGACGGACGGACGGACGGACAACGTAGGCTTAGTAATAGGGTCCCGTTTTCACCCTTTGGGTACGGAACCATAAAAAACAATAAAACCTAAGGTTATTTATTAAATCATAACGATAAATGGGATTGTTATAGTTAAAAATAAACGTTATCTTATCTTATCTTAATTCCCAAGAAATTAAAAATGTATCAAATTAGCCACATTATTCATTTTGGCAACTTAAGGCGGTTGCAGAGGGGTAAATTATTTTAAACTTTGACGCACAATACGCGTAGACGGTATTAATATAAGTAACTTTGTATATATGGAAAAATAGTTTACAAAATGTGGATGTCGCGTATTAAATAATATTTGCAATTTATAATATAAAGATATAATAAGATATAATGTTTTAAAATTTTACATACAAAATTTTCAAAGCTTTATATCTTCGTAATTATATTATAAATTGCAAATGTTATTTGATACGTGACATCTAGATTTTCTAGACTATTTTTTTATATATAAAATATTGCTTTTATTAATTCCGTTTAGGCGTATTGTGCGTCAAACGTTTGTATGGCCTGAATCCACCTTCAGGCGATATGTCAGAATATTTAACCGGAAAATTGCTTATAGTAAGATACAAAAAATATATTGTTCATTTGCTAGCTCTCCCTTCAATTTCAATCAAAAAAGAAACGTTTTCACGTAAAAATAAAAATATTTGTTTGTATAACAACACGGGTGACAGAGGGTAATGGGACAGTAGATGGACACACCCGTATGTTCACTAGTAACGTCAATATTAGTTGTTACAATATATTAAACATTTCTATAGTGTTATTGATTCGAGGTATGATAGACGGACCCGCATCTTAATCACACTTAAACTTTACAAATAGTAAAGTTAAGTTAATTGTATTTTGATTTCACTGTGACAATATTTTCTAAAGAAGAGTTATTCTTTAATTTGTTTTTATTAATAATAGCCATTAGAAATTTAAGTGCTTGGAAAATAATTTATCGAGTCGACTGGATCTTGAATAAGTTTGACAAATTCACATCACTAGTAACTTAAACGTGTATTTTATGACGTAATTCAATAGTGACAATCATTTCTATGAATTCTGCCCTCTTAATCAAATATAAAACATCCCCAAATGTTGATCAAACGTCCAACATTGTTAACGTATAATGATTCTCTGTACAAAAGTATGAAAATGAACAAGGTGCGCTACTATGGCCCATCAATCATTTCCAAACAAAATTAAACGTCACACGCGTGTTGGCCTCGCAGGACGTCGATAGATGCAGGTCAGTTTGAAAACAGAGGCTGCTGTCAAAACATTATTGGATTTCACATGGTTGGGATTTTTTACGGTGATCTTTGCAATTCTCAGTTGATCTCGCTTTCGATGAAAACCGTGAAACTGGTTTTTTTTTGTGTTCCGTATCAAAATCGGGAAAACTGAAAACTTATGGAATCGCCTCGTTTTTTGTTAAAAGACCATAATGTATTTAATACGATGTATTTTTATGGGGAATAGGTTTCCTATTCCCCATAAAAACATATTTACCATATTTAATAACTATAACTGGTATAGACAATAGCACGTCAACCTCAATACTTGCATTGGTCACCTTTTTATATCTCGGTGATATACCAACGATTTGGATTTAACTATCAATGTTAAAATTGTGCTGTGTACTAAACGTGCTTGTGCGTATGTGCGTGCTTGTATTTCTAAATGCATACGCATAGGACATGTTCTAAACCAGCAACGCAAGTATCAGGTCACACTCAGGTATCACTTCGGTCAGATTATTCAACGTAAGCAAGTGACACACTTGTACATTGATCCTTAATTCCTTTCAAAATCCATCAAATTTTATACGTTCGTCCTTACGAAGACATAATCCAAGACCATAAACACTTTTGGGGTGATTACGCGTTTAACTACATCCTTTAAAAAGATAGAACAGTTGGATGTTGTCAACATACACTAGGTATTTGCTTTATTTTATATTTATTGAAATACGAAATAAAACAAGTAGTCTATTTGTATACTTGAGTTATTGTTCTTCCCTCATTATTAGCCTCTGTTCCATCACAATAATCTGTATTCATTCACCAAGCGACGCACTCATTAATACTACATTTGTCTCAGCAAGAGACAGAATTCCTTCCTCATTCACTGCTATTATTATTGGATCATCGTAATTATTTTCATCCTTCGGATGATTTACTGTAACAGGATTGTGATCAGTTATTAGTGTTATTACTTAGATACCTACCTAACAATTTTATTTAAAAATAATGTTATTGCTATAAAAAACTTTATTTTGAAAAGGGTGTTAAACCACAGTATAAGAAGAGTATCGATTACTAGATACAGTATGGACACTCCCTTCCTCCCAGTCCTCCCACCAACTTTTTACCTCACCCCCTCTATCGCCCTCTGGTTACCTCGCACTGATTACTCGTTACCTAAGAAGAAGACATAAGGTTCAATTTCTTTTGTTTCGCATGTACTGAGACTGACGTCATCTTGTCAAATTAATTTTTTTTGTATGCAGTGTTATTTTAAAATTTATGGTCGTAGCTCCTATTTCGGGATGGTAAGACTTTTAAAAAACTACCAAAAATTTGTTTTAAACTGTAAACAAACCACTTTTACCATTTTCTTATTGTTCAAAAATTATAATATGTATAAATGTTTCATTCATTCGTAGAACTTTTTTAAACTATATTTCACGAAGAACATGGATTTTGAATAGCACCTGAATTTGAGCAACCTTAGCTATTCCACGAAAAGCACCTAATTTTGTTAAGTGGAAATTGTTCAATAAATAGGTTATTGGTAATTTTCAAATTCTTCTATTTTAGGCAATATTTTAGGTATGATTTTTTTTTTTTTTTTTTTTTTTTTTTATGTGTGATAGGTAAGCATTTGACCCCAATCTCACCTGATGTTGTGTGATGATGAGGCCGAAGATGTAGCATGCTTACCTAGAAAGATGCCTGATTCGGGGAATATAATCTTTACTTTATTCAGACCAAAAAAGAACGTGCTGAAGTTCGCATTATAAATTGTTTAGACGCTCTCACGTCACGCGTGTGTATTTCTGGGGTAGGCAGATAGCAGAACATATCTTTAGGCTCTTCAATGTCAATATAATAATTCGACTTATGCGTCTTCACCGGTTCTGGGTACATTTAAATTTTCTCTGTTCCGTCCACTTTCCTAATTCATAGACAAATTGTTTGTTAAAGTGTATTAATACCGCTTGTTTTGTGGTCAAACAATTTATCATCCGTGACGGGGCAACGTATTACTTATTGGCTATATATCAACGCTCCGTGAGTTTTGGACACTAGCATTTACTCGAAAGGACATGATTTTAGTTCGCATAAATATGCAGCTGTGTTATTTAAGGGTGTAAATCATAGCTGAAATAATAACTTAGGCAAAACTTAGATTGTTGCGTTGTATAGATTAAATTCAGATTTAGTCTCTGACAGATTAATTTGGATAATTTAATAGCGTTTGCAAGTTAATATAAAATAAACAGAATATAAGTATAAACTATTTTCTTAAAGTAAACCCTTTTCTAAAAGAAGGTGCAAAAGTAAGATTCAACATTAAAGTAAACAAGCAATAATTGGACAACAATGACAATAATAATGGACCTTTTCAAAATGAATTAATCGAAGGTCTTGACAAACGCTTTTCTTCCTATTCGTGCTTTTACACAATATGGATTCCACACAACTGCCATTGAACACATTCTCTATTCCACACAAGTCTTCAATTTTACACAAACGCGTTTCTTCCTACTCGCGATTCTACACAATATTATAATTACACGCAACTGCCTTTAATCATATTCAGAAGCAAACTTTTTATACAAATTGGCATGCATCATTCATACTATGTAGTATTTGATAATGAGAAGGATAGAGTTTTGTGACGCGCCTTGGGAGAGGCCTATGTTTAGCTTCAAGATGTTCAGCAGTGGATGATAATGATGGTGCTGATAACGATGATTCATATATGCGATCATTTGTTAACACCTTGTATAAATGCAGACACTGTTAGTGTAAAGTAACGTAATTATAAGAAACGAAATCAGAAAACGTTTTTAAAGAAGATTTAAAATAAATGTCTGAAATAAGTTTATGTTCAAACATTTAAACTACCTACTGCAATTTTATATATAATGTTTCAATATCGTTTCGTGCATAATTATACATATAGCCTAGCAAATACTGAAACGGTGAACTCAGACCATGAAACTGAACAACTTTCGCTATGGAGCCTATCTCAGGAAATGCAAAAAAAATCTGCTGTCCCATACATTTTGTCAGGTAGGTGCATCAGTTTTGTATGGGACAGTAGATTTTTTTCGCGTTTCCTGAGGTAGGCTCCATAGTGAAAGTTGTTCAGTTTCATGGTCTGAGTTCACCATTGCTAGGCTGTTACTTACACCCTGAATACTAGATGTGTATAATTATTATATATATTTTCAAATTTTAAGTAGAAGAACCCTCCCCACAGACAGACACTTCACAAAAATTTTAATATACTAGCAATGGCTGGTGGAGAACCAGGGAATATTAAAGTTAACTCATTTTTATGTAAATCAAGATAACCTTGCCAGTTTTGAATTTTAAAGTTACGGACCTGTAACATCTTACGAATACAAATTCAAACCAAAATGCACTTTTCTTACTTAAAAAAGATTTGTACATGCGATAATATTATTACCCACTCCAAAAACAAGGCATAATTATAAATAAACAAAAGTAAAAAGTATAATCCGTCAAAGCAAACATGTGTTCACATGGATAACATTAATAACTCTAGATATTCAGTTTAAGCCGCGATAACGGCTGAAGATATAAAATAATGCAGGTTAAAATTATAACCGGGGAGCCCATAAACGAGGATTAAGAGAATAGCGTTGATGTATCGTTGTTGCCTCCTGTGCCAGAGGCTGTGTTGCCAGCTGTTCGTAAATCCGTAATTCTACTGAATTGGGTATTTCCAGTCTTATGATGGTACTCGATATTTTGCCCGTGACTATATGGCTTTTACTTCGTCTACGTAACACTTTTATGCTTAAGTCTTCAAGATCTCCTAGCCAAAAGACATTGCTCACGTGACATAGTGTATTCGTTTCACAGCTGGCAAATGTGTATAATTAAAGAACAAATACAAATCGTATGATAGCTGAAACTATACACAGGATAGGAGGAATATCGTGCTTCTCAATGAAATGGAAATTATCCTTTTCTGCAGTGGGATTTCCTATTTCGAATTCAAATTTACCAGTTTTGTATGGGAAACGGGATTGGGCAATGTATTTTCATGATTGGTTCAGCGATTTAGCCATGAAAAGGTATCAAACAAAGAGACAGATAGAGGGGCAGCTTTTGCGTTTTATTTATACACCTCGATTAGTCAAACACTAGAAATGTTTTAATGTATATTGGATGTATTCATACAACATACCAGGAACATGGGTCAAAAACCAGAAATTTTCTAGGACTTCCCATAGAAAATCTATCGACTGATCCACACATTTGTATGAAAGGTCCAACAGATCAAAAATAATTTTGGTCTGTAATATTACATACACTTAACTAAAATACTTCATAGACAAATCAAGACCAGAACCTTAAATTTCAAGGAACACGCAAGCTATATAGCAGCAGCACAGTAGCTGCATTAAGGAAATTTCCTTTATGCGGCTACTGTACAGCTGCTATATAGCTTACGTGTTCCTTGGGATCACTGGTAGGTAGGTACATAGGTATTTGATTTTCATATTTTTCTGAAGGAATTATGGATAGTGTTTCTGTGACTTGTACCATTTATTTACTCATGAAAACACCTGGCAACACTGACCTGAGGAGGCAGGTTAAAACATAACTGCAGTGTAATGTATGTTTCAGCAGGTTTCGCCGCATAATCCTTTATGTTTGGGAAGTGGCAGTTATTTATTATTGTCGTTCGTTTATTTTGTATCGTTACGTTAGCTCATTCGGGTTTATCCGTAGGTAGCGTATTTACTTTGATACTGGCTTGTATCAGTACGTAATTTCATCTGATATCAGTTTTTTTTTATATCATAGCTAAATTACTATTAATTAGATGCTTTAAGTTTAGGTACTTCCTGCTTAAGAGGATATACAAGTCAGAGCGCCCGAGGGCGCTACATACTAACGACATTATTATCACCTAATTCAGACAATGACATTTTAAACACGATATAAAAACGAATGTACCTTAAGTTATTTAGATTTTTGTTAAAATATGGTTCTATATGGTTTCAATGCTAGGATTCATTTAAGATTTTTATGGAAATCTTTGAGCAACTGTTACTTAGAAACTTTACATTTTAACAATAATCTGACAATCACAGACACATAGCATTGCCAGGCGTCCGAATAAAGCCGGACAAAGTTAGGCTTTTTGGATGTGTGTCCGGCCAAATTAGACGGTGTCCGGCTTGTCCGGCTTTTGTAGGCTTATACATTTGATCAGTCAATTCCATTTTGAAAGAAACAGAGCTTTTAAAGCGGGTATCTGGCGGGCAACCATACATCTATCATTTTTGTTTCAATTACTTAGGTAATTTAAAGTTTATCTAATTAATTAGTGAAGTTCTGTTTGGTTAAATTTTGTTTTCCATTGCAAATTGCAATATTAGTTATTGTAGTAATGAAATGAACGATTAATAATATAGAAAACTGATTCAATTTCATTAGAATTTAAGAAGGTTTTATGGTAAAATATTGTTGTCATATTAATAGTCAGACAAAAAATCCTCAATAATTATGAGCGTCCGGCCTTTTTACTCAAATGTCCGGTTAAACGGTCTGTCCCGCTATTCGGTTCTAGACCTGGCAACTCTACAGACACAGATATTCGTTTTAGAATTGTAATTTAATCATATAATTTAATTAAATTGAATAGTCATCATAATATAATTAAACTTCGTTTGTATGAAGTGTACTAACGTGTATGGGGTATTAGTCTGTTACACTTAGGTACACCACCCACATTCACCGATAAAAGAATGGAGATCTGAATTTTTTACTATTAAAGATCCTTCAGACTTAATTGACAGAATACTATTGATTTAAATGTTGTAATTTAATGTTGATAATTATGGGTATATTGGGTTTAGGCTAAGAATTTATTATAATATTTTTACCATGTATCCGAAATAAACTTTATCTCCCCATGTTGATGGTATAAGACATAAATTAACTTTAAATTAATATTGCAATCGACGGATTTGAATTTGTTTATTAATAATCTGTAAGACTAATTATTATGGAGAACCAACAAAACGGGCAAGAATGATGTATTTGTATCGTGCCCAGACGAGAACAAATAAATCAATACGACCAAAGAGTATTCAACAGTCAAATATTGCGTTTGCCTAACTAAGTTGCCTAACCACTTTTATTACTGTTTGAGAAATTCGACGGGATTTAATGCAATACATCGGAAGCGGTAGTTCTGAAAAAAAAGGGTTAATAAGAAACTACGAATGATGCTTGCTTTCTAATCAAGTAAATCTAATCAATAATAAAAAGAGAATCTCTTAGATTGCTCAGAATATCTAGAGCCATAAGTAACGTAACAGAGTGTCACAATGCTTTTGCAAAATACTATTTTACTACCCATAAGAGAACTACAGGGTCAGGGCTGCCGATTCCGGGGAATTTCCCCGATTTTCGGGGAATGAGGGGTGCGTGCGGGGAGAGCGCGGGGAATGATTCAAATCGGGGTATTTCGGGGAATCGCCTATTTGTAATAAATGTCGAACAAAGGATGTCTAAAGAAGAGGAATTGCTAAAATTAGAACCGAATCAGACTATCCTTAGTCCGATAGTGTGGGAGAAATATATATAATAAATAAAACTCATTGTATTCTAAATATTTAAGTCGATTTTTTGATAAAAATTAGAAGACAAAGAAGTTGATATGCAAATTTTTGAAAGATTTAACTACATTTTGCATAAAAAAATGCTTTATTTCTTGCATATTACAGTGTCGGGCAATTTTCGGGGAATGCATGATTGGAAATCGGGGAAATTCGGGGAATTGAGCCTACTTAAGCGGGGAATCAAGAAATTTACATTGGCAGCACTGTACAGGGTGTAACAAAACGGTTAATTTTAATGTTCTAAAGTCTAAACCATCCCTGGTTTAGACTATCAAACTGAACAACTATATTGTTATTAAGGAGATCGGAAAGAAAATCTGCTGTCCCATACTTCAAATACAAAATACAAAACAAACAAACTAAAAACACATACATACATGCTACATACTTAAATAAAATTAAATGTTGACTCAAATAGGTAAATACTGCAGTATTGCATGAACCAACGTAATTTTTTCTTTTCGATCGACACAACGTCCATACCGTAGTGAAAGTTGATAAGTTTGATGCCCTTTAAATATTGCATGTTATTTTGTTTTGTGATACTGTACAGGTACCCTAGTAATAGGTACTTAAGGGGGTGCTTCAGACCATCAAACTGAACAACTTTCACTACGGAGCCAACATCGAAATCACGAAAAAAAAATCAGCTGTCCCATACATTTGAGTCGAGTTGTTACAGCAGTTTTGTAAAACAGTAGATTTTTTTTTCGTGATTTCGAAGTTGGCTCCACAGTAAAAGTTGTTCAGTTTGATGGCTGAAGCACCCCCTTAATTATTACTAGGGTGTTTTGTTACACCATGTATACATTAATTTATTGTGTGCATATTGTCAAGAATCTCACTTATTGTTATTCGTTCAATGGCCCCGATTCGGACTGTGCCACGACTTAACTTAACTAAATTTATTCCTGTCACTTTCTAAAATAAGATTAAGAAAAGAGACAGAAAACCAACAGCTGACTTTAGTGCTGTCAAAGTGACGTTACACGCCCAAAAACGCCTTAAATAAGATGGCGTACATTATGATGGCATCTTCTTTTGGGCGTGTAACATCACTTTGACAGCACTAAAGTCAGCTGTTGGTTTTCTGTCTCTTTTCTTAATCTTATTTTAGAAAGTGACAGGAATAAATTTAGTTAAGTAATGTCCTGGCACAGTCCGAATCGGGGCCAATATTCTCTGGCTTTAATTTTATTGGCGTAACCTGTACAACTTTAATGTTATAGGTAAGTATTAAACGCAATGTTGACGCTTTGACGCTTCTACACAAAATCTTTGATGAACCCCACTGACGGCTGCGCACGCGACGACGACCCGAGGGGCGAAATGCACACGCTCGTGATTTACTACCCATAGCGTGACGTATAAATTAATCGATACAGTCTATTGAATTATGAAGTCCCGCTAATCAAAGCATTTTCGTCTTTAGAGTTTAGATATAAGACCTCTTACAAATGACTTTTCAAACATGAAATAAATAATAACACATGCACGGTCACGACTATGGCTTCTCTATACATTGCTTTGTATAAAGGCTTTGTAGAAAAATGGGAATGGATTGAAAACGCAATGTATGTCGAATTTAGATTGAAAATGTATTTTATCTTTTGGGGTTTCAGAAAATGGTCGTGCGCATCATGACAAATATGTCGAAGTGCTGATAAATGTCGTGGGGGCTGATATTATGCTTTAATGGTTCGAAATTAACTTTTATTGCCCTATTGAAACACGGATAGGATCCTATAAATAGCGTGAAATTGATGAGTGTGAATTGGTGCATTGTCACCTAGCCAAATTATTATTGCAAAATTATACCCATAAAAGTTTTTAGTACGAGTAAAATGCTTGTATTAAAGTAATTAATAATCTAATCTATTTATTTTCGGAAGAAGTAAAGTCTCCAATTACCTAATATTTTAACCGTTAACTTAAGCGTCATCATCATCATCGCCTATAAAGGGTTCTTCTTAATATGCTGACATTTTTAAGGGGATGATCGGACCGTCAAACTGTCCAATTTTCTATATGTCACCAACATCGAAATCGCGACAAAAAAATCTGCTCTTCCATACAAAACTGCAAACCTAATATGACCTAATCAAGCCAAATGTATGGGACAGCAGATTTTTTTCGCGATTTCGATGTTGGTCCCTTAGATAAAGTTGTTCAGGTTGATGGTCTGATGATCCCCTTAGCATATTAAGAAGGACCCTGTATATTATATTTGAAACAAATAATGTGGAAATTTAAATAAGTAAATGAAAAAATATATTATATAAATATACAGGGTGTAAGTGATAGCCTAGCAAATACTGAAACGGTGAACTCAGACCATCAAACTGAACAACTTTCACTATGGAGTCTACCTCAGGAAACGCGAAAAAAAATCAGCTGTCCCATACATTTTAGTCGGATAGATACAGCAGTTTTGTATGGGACAGTTGATTTTTTTTCGCGTTTCCTGAGGTAGGCTCCATAGTGAAAGTTGTTCAGTTTGATGGTCTGAGTTCACCTTTTCAGTATTTGCTAGGCTGTCACTTACACCCTGTATACACGTCCCACTTCAGGGCACAGGCTTACCCTCAGGAAGTTGTATCGGCGTTAGTCCACCACACGTGCCAAATGCGGATTGGTAGACTTCATGTACGCATCAGAATTTTTTCTTCAGCATATGCAGGTTTCCTCGCTATGTTTTCCTTCACCGTTGAGGACAGTCGGTAGGTATTACGGTTATTCGGTACTTATGTACCGTTTCTAACTAATGTTAGAAATATTGATTGGTGTATACATGGATGCTGTTCGTGCGGATTTTAAGACTTCAAATTCGTATACGTACGCATCGCATCGTTTATCGTCATACACAGGCGTAAAAATTTATGCAATTTTAAGCAAACAGATTCACTTGGAAAAGTTCATTGTTATTCAAACTATGTCCCAAATCCCAATAGAGCTAGCTCGATAAAATGTATCCACATTTATTGTCATTTTGTCCGGCACGAAAACCTAAGTTTATAGAATCTGATGTCCATAACCGATTTGGGTCTTGCCGACACATCCCTAAGTAAACAAATCTAACCCACGTTTCCTGTCTACCAGACACGTAACCAACAATCTTTTAAGGTCGAAGATTACCAATATTTCACTTGAAATTGGTACAATATGTGCTCTACGTGTTGGTATAATAATAAAAGTCCAATATGTTTTTGCAAGTATTTTTGTACGTACGTACGTGCGTATTATACAGGGTGTAACAAAACACCCTAGTAGTAATCCGTTCCGTTCTTATCTGAGTGATAATAATTATGTACGTCTCTGTCAATGAGTCAATAATTTAATTTAACTAAATCTGTTCTCCTTACTAATAATATCGATAAAAGACATTGCCCAATCCCGTTTCCCATAAAAAACTGATAAATTTGAATTTGAATTTTATAAGAAATCCCACTGCAGAAAAGGATAATTTCCATTTCATTAGAAAGCATGATATTCCACCTATCCTGTGTATAATTTCAGCTATCATACGATTTGTATTTGTTCTTTAATCATACATATTCGCCAGCTGCGAAACGACCCGAAACGAATACACTATGTCACGTGGGAAATGTCTTTTGGGTGGGTGTTCGAAATGATGATTGAAGTAAAACATTACCTCTGATCATCATCATCATCATCATCACATGGCAGGACACAGGGACTCTACTTACGACTATGGACACGGCACAGGCCCAATGCGGATTGGAGGAGGTAAGTAAGTTTGTGGTCAAGTTAAACCGCCATATATTTTCAAACTGGTGTATTGAATACGCCATTTAATTGTTGTATTCAGCACATTACTCCTTGCCGTGTCTTCCAAAGCACGTAAAGTCCACAACAATCCTTGGGTGGCGACTCCCAAACCGACAAAAAGAATCTGCTGTCCCATATAAAACTGCCGTACCTTCCCGACTCAAAATAAATGTATGGGAGAGCTGATTTTTTTCTCGTTCTTGCCTCCATAGTGAAAGTTGTTCAGTTTGATGGTCTGAATTTACCGTTTCAGTTTGCGGAGGGCCATCCCTTACACACTGAAAAAATGCGAGCCAACTAAGAAGTATTTTCTCTTAATTAGCACCAACGCACCAACATAATTGAAATGACGTTATTATTGTTGACTAAAAACAAAAGATGGTAGTTGTAACAGCAAGCCGAATTCGTTTAAACAAAGTTCTCTTAGTCAGAGAAGTCATGATGTTAACAGGCTCATATGGATTCATGATGTATGATTATCATAAACAAGATCTTGGTTGAAGTAAACAATTTTTTTTCAGTGCACCCTGTTTAAATATTTCACACAGTTCGACAGTCCTAGTAAACAGTGTCGATAAAGACAAGCCGCTGAAGATTCGTCTCACTAAATCCAATATTCGCAGTGTTTCGATGTCAGTACAAATGCCTATATTCGTATGTTTTTGTAGTATTCCGAGAGATAAGTGTACTTTTTGCAACCATCAGCAGCAAGGCTGATTCTGTGTTTATGGGGTGTAGAGCTTCTCTGTGATGGGGATGGACCAGGTCTGCCTGCATAACTCCAGTCGGTTTAGGAGTTACTGATGATTAAAGATCTGTAAAAAATTTACGATCAGCTGCAAGGCTGATCGTCAGTGGCGTAGCTACGTACGGGCTAGGTGGGGCAGTGCACCAGGGCCCCCAGACTCAGGGGGCCCCTGGCCCGCAAACCTCGAACCAACTTCGTGAAAATTTCTCCCATCTTCAGAACATAAATATCAAATATAAATTATTAAGTTGCTTCGATGGAGCGTCAAGTTATTATGACAAATTGTAAACAATGAAAAAACTATCACCCGACACAAAGAATAACTGTGGCCGAGTCTGTTGACCATCTGTTGACAAGCAATTTTTTACCAGGATTCGGGTTCAAAAAGGTTTTGATTTGGGCTGTTGTTTTGCTCGCTCCGCGCACCCCCTGCACCGTTACTTTCGGTCATCCAGGCCATTGTTTTAACCAAGATTCACTCAGTACCTGGTAGTAGCTTTCGGTCATTTTAGTTATCCAAGTTTTTGCTAAAGTAAAATTAAAACATGGATATGAAAAAGAAACCCATTGGTGGGCTTAAGTTAAGCGAAAACAACGTCAGGAAAGACAGTGTAGTAAACAAAACTGTCCAAAATAAGCAAGTTTTTCAGTCAATCTTGTATACAGGTTGTAACAAAACACCTTAGTAATAAGGGGGTGCTTCAGACCATCAATCTGAACAACTTTCACTTCGGAGCCAACGTCGAGAAAAAATCAAAAAAATCTGCCGTCCCATACATTTGAGTCGAGACGGTATACTGCATCAACTATTGTATGAAAGAGCGGATTTTTTTTCTCGATTTCGATGTTAGCTCCATAGTGAAAGTTGTTCAGTTTGGTGGTCTGCAGCACCCCCTTAAGTATTACTAGGGTGTTTTGTTACACCCTGTATAAGTACTTCCTGCCCAAATATGTCTGTTGATAGAGATGTAGCGATTCAAATAATCTGGCCACTGTAGTTTCGTTTAAGAAGCTTGCTGAAGGAGATTCAACGATGACGACGGCTGCATGGCACACAGTAACTCCGGACAAACCACCGACCTCTAGGTACATCATCCGAAAATGATAAAACTAATAACGACTTGAGAAACTTCACGAACGAGATGTTAAGTGACAAGGAAAGACGTCAAGTTGTTGATATGGGGCCCTTACAACCTTCGGGACCTTTTCCTAAAGACTCCCAGCAAAACAATAGGTGGTTTTCAAAATGTTTCCATTTCGAAATATGGACCAGTTAATCGTTTTTGGTTTTCTTATTCCATAATTCTAGATGTTGTCTTTTGTCAACCCTGTTGGTTATTTGCTTCTCAAAAGAATAATTGGTGTACGGGATATCGGGACTGGAAACATTTTATCTGAAAGAATTGAACAACACAGTTTCTCGAGTGGCCATACAGCACGGCTAGCATGCCACCCACGACAAAGCGTTTAAACGAGAAAACCGTCATGCGTGCTCTTTTTGCCATACGTAAAATAATAAAGATGGAGGCACGTCTCGATTTTTGTCGTTTTCTCGGGGGTGGCATGCTAGGACAGGAGCATGTGCTGTGTACGAAACGAACTATGGAAAAAATTGACACGACTATCGACAATGAGCTTGAAAATGAAATTAGCAAGGAAGCGACATTTTGGAAAATTCGTACTCACGTTAGCAAAAAGTTCTTTGGCTTTTAGAGAACATTGACCATTGAGAGAATTTAAGCCAGGAAGGATACCATGGAAATTTTCTATCCTTTGTAGAGCTTGTCGCCCGCTATGACCATACCTATATTGCGGCAAGTTTTGGGTATGCCGAGAGGTAATGATTTGAATCATGAATTATTATCAATGATAATATAGGTAATATTGATAATCTACTTCGTGATTGTAGAATTTTGTATAATTATTATTGTCGACTACCACAAACATCCCTCCAACTTTGGTTTGCTATGCTCTGCAGAGGGCGATAAAGAACTGATGATGAAGTAACTTTATACATTTTAATACCTATTTATTTATATTTTTCACTTGATAAAACCTAAAGAGTTCAGACGGGGCCCCAATTGCTTTTTGCCCCAGGGCCCTCGGTTACCTAGCTACGCCACTGCTGATCGTATGATATTGTTGTAGTATGCACTGTAGCTATGTGAACAGTCCAAAAACTGACATGGTTCATCAGTCGGTTTAGGAGATACAGCCGTTCAAAGGTCGGAACTTTGACTGGCTGTGTCTCCTAAACCGACTGACAGAACTTGACAGTTTTTGTACTGTTCACATAGCTACAGTGCATACTACAGAAACACAGATTACCCCCAATAGATACCGCATGATGATAATTTTGTTCACGCCCGAAGTCACCATTTTTGGCGGTAGGTGCGGGTAGCGGGGCACGAAACAAATGCAACATGATTGGCCATTTCAAGGTCGCACTACTCACAGCACTCTCCGAGCGTGTACACTAGTGATGCGACAGTGTAATAAAAAGTATCGATAAATATTGTCATGATTAATGATTATTCAGCCTAAGACAGGTGATTAAATTATTGTTATTACACAACAATTAACTTATTCGATTATTAAAAAAATTATTATTATTTCACTTTAATTCAGAAAGGCACTACGTGCACTGATGTTCCGATATCATAGAAGTGTATTATACAACGTGTTAATGAATAAGCGCAAGCCCTCATACCTACACCCCAGCTGATTTATAACAAAATAATTAGATTGAAACAATAATTTCATTATTTTGATGGTTAAAATTTAAAGTTATTAAGTATTGAGGCAACAATGATTTGTTATCATTTCAGAAATGAATGAAAGCGATAACGTGCTAATGGATACATTTTAAGAATCTTGTTTTGGTGGTAGGGTAAGTGTGCCTGTGCGGTGGGTTGAGATTGGGTTCAGTAAATTTAAAATTTTACAAACAAATTATTTAATATTTTGAAAAAAATATAATTATGTTGAAACTATGATAATTCGATTCTGCTCTCGATTCTAAACAAACTACTTTCTAGTTTTGCGTTAATTTATTAAGACGTATAATAACTAACTAGCTTCCGCCTCGCGGTTCCATCTGCGGCTAAAACGCTTTTCCCTCGGGAATTTCAAATTATAAAATATAGTCTATATTACTCGCTGACACATGCAGCTTGCCAGTAGCGAAACAATTTTTGAAATAGGTCCAGTAGTTTTTGAGTTTATTTGTCACAAACATACAAAAAATCTAATATTTTCTCTTTATAGTATTATAGTAAGTACCTACATACAACGTGTTAATGGATTAACGCAAAACCTCATACACCCCAACTGATTTATAACAAAAGAATTAGATTGAAACAATAATTTCATTATTTTGATAGTTAAAATTTAAAGTTATTCGCATTTTAAGATCAGAGGCAAAAATGATTTGTTATCATTTGAGCAATGAATGAAAGCGCTAACGTACACATACATTACATTAACGGATACATTTTAATAATCTTGTTTTGGTAGTAAGTAGGGTGAGTGTGCCCATGGGGAGGGTTGACATCGGGTTTAGTAAATTTAAAATTTTTCGAAAAAATTATTTAAAATTTTGAAAGAAATTACCTATGTTGAAACCATGATAATTCGATTCTGCTATTTTATTTCTTATTTTATAGACATAATTTTTGATTAGGTACGTTTCAATCAAGTAGATTGTATTCAATATAATACACCTCACTATTTTATCCCGGTATAAAAATATCCTATTCTTGTTTTCCTATGCGATAAATGGTTTTTCCGTGAGAATCAGATAATGTCCCACAATTTAAAAGTAGCCTATGTGCTATTTCATACTATATTACTGTACCGGGTATCATCTGAATCCGTTCAATTGCATTACCGAGATTGAGTGATAAACATACATCCATCCATCCATACTTTTTTATTTATAATATTAGTAAAATTTATAAGATTAAGATAATAATAAAATAAGAGAAAAAATTGTAAGAATATAATAAACCTATCGATAGCGGTCGTACCGCATAGAAGAAACACACTATTATTGCACGTGTCAATGTTCCCAACATGTAACACCGTTTTAAAATCCTCGCCTAAAAATGCTTTGTAATAATATGGCATATTATAAAAACATCGATACCGGCCCGAATGCAGAGACGAACAACACTAGCATTGCACGTGACAAATTCGTGTCAATGTACGAAAGTGATAGATTTACCAAAATTAACTAATGAGAGAAAGGGACCATTTCAAAAAGACATCAACGTGAGCTGCAATTTTTTAGAAGCAACCATTGTACCGCCCACTTTAACTTGAACTCCGCAAAACAAAAAATAATGAAAATGTTACTTACCGATGGAAAGTAATGCCATCTTTCTCGTAGCTGGATGTCCGAGAGTTTTTCCCACACCACTTTATGGCACAAACTGTCATTTTTCAGAAAGTTTGTGCTCAGAAAATCGTAAAAAGATAGGCAATTTTTAAATTTAAATTAAGTGCACGCGGATCCAATACTTGGTCGGTACTGAAGGGGCGTGAGTCAGTTATTTGCTTATATCAGTGAAAAAACATACATGTGTGGCGCGCATCGGCGGCCTTGTATGCAGTATCTATTGGGGGTAATCTGTGTACAGAAATAACATACGATCAGCCGTACAGCTGATCGTTAATTTTTTACAGACCTTTAATCATCAGTAACTCCTGAACCGACTAGAGTTATGCAGGCAGACCTGGTCCATCACAATCTCAGAGATGCTCTACACCCCATAAATACTGAATCAGCCTTGCTGCTGATGGTTGCAAAAAGTACACTTATCTCTCGGAATATACGTATATTTTGTTGACACGTCGCTTACGTTCTCAGAGAAAATTCGGAGCATAATACTTTAACGGCTTCCTGCAGTCTTCCTTGCCTCGTGAGGATGAGAAAGATTAGCGTAAAAGCTCGGAAGTAAATCAGCTTGGGGCCTTGAAGCGTAACCTTTTTGCGTAACTCGTGATGTAGTTTGTAAATTGAATCGGTTTTTTTCATTTTTTACGATTATTTATACCCCGGCCTTGGATATGTCACTTTGTGAGTTTTACCCCTGTTGGTTAGGACATTGCAGGCTGAATCACCTGATTGTCTGAAAAGAAAAGTGATTCCGTGTTTCAGGTGGCACGTTAAGCCGTTGGTCCCGGCTACTATCTCTAGTGCTAGTAGGTAGTCGTTACATAAAAACCACGTCAGAGGTCGAAAGGCGGTCTGAAAAAACTCTGACACCAGGGCTCTGCCCACACGATAAGAAGAAGATTAAAGAAATAACTTAGACTTTCCGAGTAACGAAATTTGGGCCTCTACCCGCACATTCAAACTTCGCAATTGCGTGAACGTTTTCGTTCCAATATCAAATCTATTACAATGAAGTGCAGACCGAAACAGTGGCGATTATATCGAACACCGTAAGTCCGGGTACAGGGCCTGTGTTCGTCCGTGTCGTCGGTAGTCAGCCTCGATACTACCATTGCTGACTGGCAACGAATTCGAAATGAACGAACTTTACATAATTATTGTACCTAATGCTTTATTAATTGTTATCCATTCTAAAATTCTTCTTTTGTGTCAGCATAATAATTGTTATACGTATTTACACCTATTGTTTACCTAGTGCGTTTGTATTTTGATGTTGAACACCGTTTGTAAAATTATTTTGATTCCATATAGGCATGTCTAACACAAAATAGAAATTGTAATTCTAGATTTAAGTTTTGCTGTGCCCTAGCAGGGTCCATGTGTGCTGTAATCACTATGTAACACCTTTTAAAACCATGGTTGCAATAAATGATTTGTATTTGTATTTGTATTTGTACGAACACCCCCTATATGAATCTTTCCACTAGGTATAGCATGAGTTATGTACACACGGCGACAGATCAACCTACCCATAGTTGAACTCTATGTTCATGGACATAAGGTCGAACTATGGGTAGGTTAATCTGTCGCCGTGTGTACTTATGTAGCATGTAGTTATGAGTTATGTACTTATGTAGCATGTAGTTACGGATAAATTATGGCTCATCCTTATATGAAAGAAGAACACTTCATTAAGAAAGAAGAGAAATATCGGTCTTATTTGGACAGATTGTGACGTGACGCGACTCACAGGTCTTATTTCAACAATGAAAGAAAAAAGAATTGTGATGCCTCAGTATATAACTGTCTTAAAGCAACAAATGTTGTCTACCATAATCCTTAAAGCAATTTTACAAAGAACACGAACTTTCATTCTGTTTCATATCGGAGATCCAAACGCCTATCAAATATTTCATAGCAAACGTACCTCGCTGTGAGACTGCAGTGTCGCGAAGACATCTGGTGGAACAAGCGGACAGAATTCAATTATATAGGACGATAACATCTCGCCTGCGCTCGCATTAAAACAAACAGCGCTTCGCAATAACGCCGGTTTATGCTGTTTGCATTTACATTGCATGGATATCTACCGTGTATGGAAATATTTTTTATTTAAGGAGGGTTCCCTGCCGCATTGGCACTGCGTTGTGTTTAATATGCGTGCGTGCCGTGAATGTTGCGACGTAACTTTATTAGCGTACGTTAGTGGTATCGATACTAACGAACCGGTAAGTCATGCGATTACTGTTAGGCCTTTTAGTCAATATTTTGTAAAAATATTCCAATCTAGTAGAGGTAACCTAGATTGTACAGTAAAAACTTTCTAAGGAAGGAGTGAAGAATATTTCACTTCGCTGGCAACTTCATCTAGCAATTAAAAACCTCTAAGGTAAATAAATAAATAAATAAATAAATAAATAAATAACACTCACAGGCACATACATTGTAATGATCCCAAGAAAGCACTATTTATAGGCTGTTTATTATGGAAACCATACAACAACGGCACAAACATATAAACATCCATGACCGAACCGGGATTCGAACCCAGGACCCTGGTTTGGCAGTCCGGCGTGGTAACCATTACACCAACCGGGTCGTCTAAATAATAATACCACAATAATATTACCAAATTAAATTATTACCACTTAGCTAAGGCATGCAAGTCCCTGCGACTGGTTTCTCAGCAGAGTATAATTATAACGGGGTTTCTTGAAGGGTAAGAACTAAATAGGCATTTTTCTGGGCAAGTGCATCGTTTCGATCTTTGACACCCAGCTTAGTGCAAGGACCCTCAATAGCTAAGTATAATGTAACTTATATTAATGAACATTGTAATTTACTTCGGAACTGATCAAAGTGCCCCCAAAAGTCAGGATGCGCAAAAATACGAATATTTTTATCCAAAGATCGAAGAATGAAAATACGCCGAGATAAAAATTACTTATACGTAGCATAATCGGAAATAGTTTACTGACTATTTATTCAAAGTCCTTGCGGTCCTTTCCTCTTAAGGTAAGCTTACTTATTAACTGCCCAGGTAGCCAAAGTAGTTGATATTATAAAAGCCAGATTAACCAATTGCAATGCGTGATTGAGTTACAAATATCCAAGCATCATCACAATCTTGCAGATTTATACATTTATATAGCTAGATACTCTTTCTTATACTGTGGTATCTATTAGTAAGATTACGCATACGGTTATTCTTCATAATAGGTACCTACTCCATATTAGGTACTTAAAAAACAAATACGAAAATGCTGCTTTTGATTCTGTAAAGTAAGTTATCTATATAATAGTGATGAAGCTCAGCGGTCGCGGCGTGCGAAGTACGGCGGGAGACGGGCGTACCCTAACTCAATTCGCTATTAGGGTACGCGCGCAGGCAGCGTGGGCCAAGACGCACTCCTCCCTGCCCCCGCACGCCCCCCGCACGATTGGCCTGCCGCGACCGCTGAGCTTCACCACTAATAGTTCTTAACACTGTGGTTATAGTCTATAGGAGATTCCCACTACAGGGCAAAGGATCTCACTAATAATAATGAGAGGGAGATTTTCGATTCTGGTTCACTGGAAAAACTCCATCACAACGCACGATGTAAATATACATAGTTATATAGCAAATTGAATACACTAGAAAGTGCAAATAATATGTACAACTGCACTGCGAACACTTCAGTTATCTCCGTATTGTGTGCGATAAGATTGAATTTCTTAAGAATATGCTGTGGGAATCGAATCTTGTCAGACAAATTACATGTCTTCAGAAAATGCTCGGAAGAGATTTTATAAGAGTTTCTACATTATTTTAGCTCTTACTAGCTCCTAGGTTCTTGGTTACTCAAATTCTTTTACACGCGGCAGGCTAAAGTTTGCGGCTACAGGTTAGTTTCATTTCAGAACACGGATATTTTAAGAGGATTGTAATTTTACTCAGTTGTCTCCATATACTTAGGCCAGATTCGACCAAACGGGAGTTTTGATTCTTTCACCGACCGGTTACTACAGGGTGAAATTGATATCATTAGCATCCTTTTAAACTAAGAGTCTACCCATCAAACTGAACAACTTTTACTATTGGAGCAAACCAATCGGAGCAACAAAAAAAAATCTGCTGTTGCATACATATGTGTCGCGTAGGCATTGCAGTTTAGTATGACAGCTGATTTTTTTGTAGCTCCGATCGGTTTGCTCCCTTAGTAAAAGTTGTTCAGTTTGATGGGTAGACTCTTAGTTTAAAAGGATGCTAATGATATCAATTTCACCCTGTATATGTAGAACTATATACTATTACCTATTCTGTGCCTGTATAGAGTGAACTGATTTTGCGTGTGTTTGCGTTTTACCCACCACTAATTTATGAATTAGTTGATGGATTTTTTTTTATTCCGTTTTTTATTTTTTTTTAACCCTGAGGTTATGTCAGCCCCATCGTGCCTTAACCTTGAATTGATGGATGCGAGAGTAATTTTACAAATTAAAGAAAGTGACGTATCACTTGTGAACAATGAACCATTTACGTAATCCAATAGCTCAGCAGAATCTATTATTCTACCTGTGGTTTATATAGGCCTCTAAGATAAAGGTAATTTTGCTACAATCGTAGACTAAACTAAGAACAACATTTCCATCAAAATATTTCTCTAGGGTCTAGGCTAAACTAGGTACCTACCTATTATCTAGAATATTTCAGAAATTTCAAAACTAAACCTTGATTCTAATGATACAATAACAGATATAGGTAAATACATTACATAGCACATTGTATTGCACGTAAAATATAATTGACTACCAGAGAAAGGTCAGGGAAGCAAGTTTGTAACCTATCAAGAAGATGAAGAACGAGGATGGGCAGATTTGTCTACTCTTAAAAATATAATAACAATAAATTCTAGTGTAGCTAAACTTTTTAAGTAAATAGATAACTGGAAAACTAATAAAATAACAGTTACTTATTTCAATTGGGCACACAGATAAAATTTGGTTTGGATTAATACGTAGGAACGTGGATGTTATGAAGTTTCAGATTATCTCTGACTACCCTCTCGGGGAATATAGTCGCGAGCATATGCTTATGATGCTTATGCTATACTTTTTTAAATTTAACGCATACGAAGTCGTGGGCAACAGCTAGTATACCATGTTCAGAATATCCACATTTTATCCAGTGACAATTAGTGAGCCTATCGCCTTTTAACGGAAAGTGACTCCGTCATAATACTTATACTTTTGTATAATTCGATGTCAAATTCAAAGGGCGATAGCAATGCCATACATATATTTTCCAATGTATTTTTAAAGCTCAGGTGCCCATAAAATCCAAATTGAAAAAACTTGACATATTAGAATTAATGCTGTACTATCATCCCCTAGATGGGCTAATAAAACGGCAATACAGAGGTAATCGCTCGTGAACCATCGATAAACGAATCGATTTAAGTTTGCTCCCCCTAGGTGACTTGGCGACTCGCGCAAACTTTAAATTGCTACGGCGGAATTTTACTTTGAAGGACTTGCCGGTGTCAGTACCGTGACGTCTACAGTTTATTTTCTGGGATGTTGATTTTCGTTGAGAATTTCAGCTCTTGGTTAAGAGGCTGTTTTTTGCGTGACTTGCTTCTTATTTTTAGGACCCCAACTGTGATAACAGTAAAGATAGGTTTATGTTTTTCTCGTGTACCTATCATAAATTTATCAACTATACTTAATCGTAAATCCAATTCAATTTAACCTTTTTTCGATTTTGTCGCCAGTTTCAATATTTCAATTCAGACGTAACTCGCCGACCAGAAAAATTCAGAGAATTAAAACATGGTATCATGCGAAACACGACGGCAATTTGCAGTTGTGTTTTGACGTGCGCATTTGAAAGGGTGCCGCTTATTTTGGGCGTTCACCGGAACATACGCTGGGATGGAATAACAGGCACAACCGGGCAAAACAGTACGGAAATGGCAACCGGACGGGGAGGGATTCAGACACAGACAACCTGGACCCAAAGACTTACAATGAAATCATTATAAAATATATTAATGGATGTAGAGAGCTGAGGTTGGATAAGAGCACTACAACAATAGGAGGTCTGATTATCTACTATTATAATAGTTTTTATATATTACATTATAGGTTATAGGTTATCCCTTGCAAGAAAATGTAAATTCAGCTTATTTGTGAATTTTACCTGCACTAAAGAAAAAAATTATTTTATATTCTTAATGTTTTATAAGCAAAAACATATTATTTCAATCCAGAAGGTGTTAATATAGCCAAGGAATCAATTCTATGACGAGTTTCTTTAGGATCAATTGAGGTGTTTTTATTTGGATTAACACACATTATATCTCAACATACAAACTTTAAGCATTTATTATTCAGTAATAGTGCTAACTGCACATATTGATCATAAGAGATTTATATAGGGTAATTATAGTAAGCACTCTGTGGTATAAGTAAGGTTCAGTTCACACTGTTTAGTAGCTAGACGGCTCGCATGTAGATAAAGCTCTAAACACGACTGAAACTGTTCATCGCTTCGCTGCCGGCCACTGCCATCTCGGTGTGAACTGAGCCTAAGCTCATTCTATAAGTCTATAGGGTAGGTAGTCTGGGAGTTCAAGCAACCGGAACAGTTGAATATAAACAGAAACGGTGCCGGTCGCGTCCGGTACGAGTCCCTGTCATTTTATGTATTATTTTATTGTTGTGTCTGATAGACCCTCAACGACCCCTGTAAACACCCACTTGTGAGTTTAAGTTGGCATACAAATTGGGTTATTTAGAAATTTTCCTTAACAACTTAAATTGCTAAGAGGCCTTTTACCATTCAGTGATGCCCTAATTACAAAATTTAAGATTAATGAATACAGTAAAACTAAAATAATAAAGTGAAACATCAACTTGCTACAAAAGTATAAAAGCTGTTTTTATACTCTACTTTTAATAAAAAACTACTACTTGTAAAAAATATAGGGTCGTTTTTAATATGCCGAAAAAAAACAGCTGTTCCATACTAAACTGCAAACCTTTTTTCGCGATTTCGATGTTGATCCCATAGATAAAATTGTTCAGTTTAATGGTCTGATCATCCCCTTGAAAAAGTGTCAGCATATTAAGAGCCTACCGAGCCTATGGTGCTGCCCCTAATCGTATTTTTTTATTTCTAAACAATTAAACAACATTTCCAAAAAACAAGAATGTCACATTGTAGTCCTGATTGACTTTCAATTTATGGAAACATTACGGATTGTTATGTTTTATGCTTGTAGCTATTATCGTTAAAACCGCCAAAAGTGGCCACTTTTGGCGGTTTTAAAGATAATAACTACAAACATAATAAAAACAAATCCGCAGTGACCCGATAAATTGAAAGTGAGCTATGACTACAATGTGACATTCTTGTTTTTTGAAAATGTTGTTTAATTGTTTAGAAATAAAAAAATACGATTGAGGGCAGCACAATAGGCTCGGTGCAGCCTTAAGAAGGACTCAATATAAAATCTAGAATTTTCAAAACTGCAACTTCAAATATAATAAAACGTCTAAAGAGTACGTTTCAAATATTGGTTGGTGGTTGAAATATTGTTTTAGACAACCTCAAAAGAGATTATAGTCGCAAGTGTAAGTATGTTACATAGAAATTGGTAGTTCAGTTTATGTCACTTCTTTTAAGCTGTCAGTTTTTCAACTCAAATGAAACTCTACCTTCAATGTACGCGTACGCACTAAAAGTCTAAACTCGGAATTCGAGAAAATTTATAGACTATGTTAACGGTATCGAAGTACCAGTGCGCTATGAGTTAAAAGGCACGTTACTCGCCAAAATAGTATAGACAGTACAGCGTGAGCTGGCTATAGAGCCAGGCCCTGTACCCGCACTTTCGATGTTCGCTATATCGCCACTGTTTCCGTCCGCACTTCATTGGAATAGAGTTGACATTGGAACGAAAATGTTCACGCAATTGCGAAGTTCGAATGTGCGGGTAGAGGCCCTGGCATTCGAACTTTGCAATTGCGGAATTATCGTAGTACAGGCGCCGGTTATTGGCATGACCTGAACTTGAAGTAGGTATCAATCTTTGCCATTTCTTGTCCCATCCATTGCTTTGTCCCATACAAAACTGCTGTACCTACCAGACTAAAATGTATGGTACAGCTGATTTTTTTTCGCGATTCCTGGGGTAGACTCCATTGTGAAAGTTGTTCAGTTCGATGGTCTGAGTTCACCGTTTCAGTATTTGCTAGGCTATGTCACTTACACTCTGTATATTATCTACACCTTTGAATCTTTGAATCGAATCCTTTTAAACTAAGAGTCTACCCATCAAACTGAACATCTTTTACTAAGGGAGCAAACTGATCGGAGCAAAAACAAAATCAGCTGTTGCATATATTTGCGTCGAGTAGGCATTGCAGTTTAGTATAGAACAGCTGTTTATTTTTTGCTCCAATCAGTTTGCTCCCATAGCAATAGTTGTTCAGTTTGATGGGTAGAATTAGTTTAAAAGGAAGCTAATGATATCAATTTCACCCTGTAGATACTCTTTCTTATATTGTGCTATAGGACTAAAAGTGTACACAGCATTTGTAAAAATTTTGTTCAATGCCAACTCTTGGCTCGCCCTCTATGTATAGATCGACTCATCGGACTACTCTCGTTTCACAAACGGATTTATGCTTCAATCTATAATTTCGAAAACACAGTTAAAAAGATCTGTGAGCCTGGATACGAGTTTGCCAATTTAGATACCGTGTCAGGTTAGGCAAATTGTTATACTGTTGAAAATACTAAATGAATTCTTAAATCATAAAAAACCGGTCAAGTGCGAGTTGGGCTACTCGCGCACCGAGGGTTCCGTACTACACCACCACAGAACACAACATTATTAACATAGAAAAAAAAAATTGTCCGGGACCTTTAGCGCGAGACCGACTCACACTTGGCCGGTTTTTAGTATTTTTTGTTATTCTGTAGAGTTTGCTCTATAACCACAACTAAGTTTGATGCTTGTATGTATTACCGTTTTTACGATAGAGCGTGAAGAAAAAACGTTGATAAAAACTAGTTTCTTGTTGAGAACCCCCCTTAATTTTAAACTTTTTGAAATATTTATTATTTGTTAACATATCCGCCGTAATAACGCATAATCTGAGAAAATTTCAACTATCTAGCTATTACGGTTCAAAAGTTACAGGCCTAAATAGGTAGGACAGACGGACGGACGGACGGACGGACAACGTTGGCTTAGTAATAGGGTCCAGTTTTCACCCTTTGGGTACGGAACCCTAAAAACCAGCAAGGACACCAGTGTTTTCAATTATAAATAAATAAATAAATACTCATTTATTTCGGACCAAAAAAAGACAATCCATAATTTTGTTAGTAGGATGATTAGTAACAATGTTTACTTAAAATTATGTTAGTGTATGTTAATTAAATATCGACATGGTAGGTAGGCATTATGTCTTTTATTTGACTGTCCCAATCACCAGCTCCACCCAGTGCTTTTGTATGGGGCAGTCAAATCTGGCAGCAATGCATTTCAGGATGCTGTTGTTACTGGTACGCAGGCGCTGCAGTAGCGAGGCCACTTTTTTGCGAATGATCGCGTGGAACCCGTCCGTTCGCGCCTCCGCGAACATGCCGGACGCACTGCAGCGCCTCGGCAGTCCCAGCAGCATCCTGCATTATAAATACATCGTAATAGTAAAAAACATTTTGTTCACAATAGGAACCAAAGCAATAGGGAATTGTGTTACTGAACCAAATCATTTATTTAGGTTCAAATTATGTATTTATTGAGTTAATCTTTGACGTTTACGACAGCAACTTATCGTTGATTTTTAGCACACCCTGTATATTTTGAAAAAGGATGATAAAAAAACTAACTTAGTTTCTTCAACTAATTGAGGCATAGAGGTGATTGGAAAGACAAAGTATGATCACCTTCACACGATAAATAAGAATAATTATTGTTCGCGACAGTTATTATAGATTTTAATATGTATAGATTTGTAGAGTATTCCGTAGACATAAGTTAGTTTAACACTTGAATCTGAATGTATCGTGGTATTTTCCTCTGTATTTTATTACCACGTGGTGTTTTTGTAACTAGCTTAAGTTCCATGAAAATAAAGGCCATTTTCGTTGTTGTTTGATTTGGGAATGATCGGATGACGCTCACTCGCTCGCACGTTAGGCTGTCTCACTCACACGCAAGGGAAAACCCGCCCGCACACGATAGGCGCAGGCGGCGTGAATCCATTGTTTCACTTGCGCGCGACCCCCGCAGTTGAGACAGCCTAGCGGGGCAGATATATAGCGAAAAATTAGCCTTCAGCATGCACTCGCACTTCAGACTCCGAACAGTAACAAGCAAGAGCTCCGATCACTCCCGAACCGCAACAGGCATCAGATTGAAAACAGAAGCGTTTTTGATTTCTTCCAATCCAGCACCCGGTACACTAAGGACGGACCACTTTGGAATTCGTTCGCCGTCCTGTACATTTGGTCCTTTCGAGTCGGATTAGAAGAAAGAAAACTCGTCAAGCAGTGAAAATGCCCGTCACAAGATCTACGAGTGGGAAGAAGCCTCTGCCCGATTCGCCAGAGTCTCCAGAGATGCCATTAGTCACCGTGGAAGCAGTAATCGACGTCGGCGCTACGACTCAAATCGGCGCCACGATCGAAGACACCACTGTCAGCCGTACTGCAACCACGACCAGCGAAGTGACCGCCACCGAAACCACCGCTGCTACTACGGACCCGTCACGACGATTGGCCAGCGTTGCCGCACCGAGACTTACTGCCAAGACTCATGCAGACGCTCCCGCCGCCCGGACCCACCGAGCACCGCCATCGTCGAAACGCAGTAGCAGATCGAGCGTCAAAGCCAGACGCCTAGCCGCAGCGAGGGAGGAAGTAGCCCGTCTGCGTTATGAACACGCGATGGCACGCCTCGCTAACATTGAAGCGACGGAGTCATCCTCAGACGAGGAAGACGACACCGTCATCGAAGAGGGGAACGAATCCAGAGTTCAAGCTTGGATGGACGAGAGCCAACGTCACGTACTGGCTATCGCTGACGAACCGTTCATCGCAACTAGAACGCCCCAGGCCGCCGCCGCGACCACCGTACACGCCGTACAAGTTAGCGTTACGCAAGCCGCAGATGCAAGCGCGCAAGCGCATACGAATCCCGCTGCGCGTCCCGACCCCGCTGCCACATCAGAAGGTCTCAAGCCCAACGAGCACAACACCGTCGCGACGCGTCAAGAGATGGACATTGTCAAGCTCGCCGACGCCATCACTCTCGCCGTTAGAGCGGGACAAAGCACGTCGAGCAACCGACACGCCGTCGAACTGCCGACATTTGAGGGAGCGCATCAGGAGTGGCTGGCTTTCCGAGCCGCTTACTACGAGTCTGCACCATCCCACGCTACCACCGAGAACATGGCGAGACTGCGAAAGGCCCTGAAAGGCAGAGCGAGAGAAGCGGTCGAGAGCTTGCTATTTAACTACACAAGCCCGACCGAGATCATCACAACGTTGGAGTCGCGCTTTGGTCGCCCGGACTCAATCGCCCTCGCAGAGCTGACAAAGCTTCGCGCCATACAGAAGCCGAGCGACACACCGAGAGACCTCTGCATTTTCGCCAGCCGCGTAAATAACACTGTGACGACGCTACGAGCACTCGACCGGGTTTATTACCTATATAACCCGGAGCTGACGAAAATAACCATCGAGAAGCTGGCACCTACCACGAGACACCGCTGGTATGAATACGCAGCGGAGCAGCCGAGGCACGAAGCCGACCTACTCAAACTGGCCCGCTTCCTCAATCATGAAGCCGAACTATGCAGCCCATACGCCGAGCCGGAGCCGTTCAACGCGCCAGAGACGCACAAGCCTCGCCGCGCTCAACGTGCCTACAACACGAGCACGCGGGACGAGCAGAAGCCGAAGTGCTTAACCTGCAAATCTGACGACCATGCTGTGCCCGACTGCGGCAAATTCAAGAAGGCAGACATCAATGACCGGTGGGACATGGCCAAGCAGAAATCCCTATGTTTTAAATGCTTAAAACATAGGACGCGCAACCACCGCTGCAAACAGAAACCGTGCGGTGTTAACGGCTGCGACCGCTACCACCATAGCCTGTTGCATTACACACCGCGACAGAAGGAGGAACCACTCACTGAGGACGAGCCGAAGAAGGAGACGGTAGCATCAACCTGGCTACCTCATCGGCCGCAATCGTTTCTGAAGATTGTGAAGATCCGCGTGTCGGGACCGGCGGGAGCAGTGGACACACACGCTCTGTTGGACGACGGCTCGACAATAACATTGGTCGATGCGACATTGGCTGAAGAAATCGGAGCGGAGGGACCGATTGAACCCCTCCGCATTGAAGCCATCGCCGACACGACGATCGCTGCATCGAAGTCCAAGAGGGTGCGCCTCGACCTCACTGGTGACGGAGCGACCCAACGAGTACACGCTCGCACTATCCGACAACTGCAACTGTCGCCCCAAACCATCACCGATGAAGACATCGCCGACTGCAGTCATCTGACCGACATCGAGAGTCAGCTGAAGTATGAGAGGGCTCACCCTCGTGTCCTCATTGGGCAGGACAATTGGCACCTGCTACTGGCTACAGAGGTGCGACAAGGGAGAAGGGATCAACCGATCGCTTCACACACCCCGCTTGGCTGGGTGTTGCACGGCGCGTACACACGCACTATTGGACGCAAGGTGCACTACGTAAACTTCGTGAAGTCACCTGAGGAAGACATGAACGAGCAGCTGCGACACTACTTCAGCGTCGAAAGCCTTTTGATAAGGCCCGGCACACCTCAGTCGGATCCCGAGCGACGCGCACTGGCCATTCTCAACACCAAGACGGCGCGGTTGGAAGACGGAAGATACACCACGGGGCTTCTCTGGAAGAGCGAACAACAAACGCTGCCAGAGAACTATCAGAATTCGCTGTCGAGACTGCAGAACATCGAAAAGAAGCTCGACAAGGACCCACGGATGAAAGTCAGATACAACATCCAGATGGACGACCTTATAAAGAAGGGTTACGCCGAGCTCGCCCCGACAGAGAAAAGCGAACGCACGTGGTACCTACCGCACTTTGCTGTCATCAACCCAGCAAAGCCAGACAAGCTGAGAATAGTCCACGACGCCGCTGCAAGGACAAAAGGGACGTCGCTAAATGAGACGCTACTCACCGGTCCAGACCTCCTCCAGTCCCTCCCGGGAGTGCTCATGCGTTTCCGTCAGCACCCCATCGCCGTCTCTGCTGACATTAAAGAGATGTTCATGCAAGTGAAGATCATACCGGAGGACCGAGACGCACTACGCTACCTATGGAGGGGAGATCGACGCGAAGGAGGACCGCCGGAGGAGTACCGAATGACTTCTCTCATATTCGGCGCCACATGTTCCCCGTCAACCGCCATATACGTCAAGAATTTGAATGCATCGGAGTTCGAGAAAACTCACCCCAGAGCCGTGGACGCTATCATCCATAACCACTACGTCGATGACTACCTCGACAGCTTCGAGTCAGAGGAAGAAGCCACGAAGACGGCGAGAGACGTGTATAACATACACAGCGCAGCACGCTTCGAGCTACGTCAATGGAAGTCTAACTCACAGAAAGTTCTGTGTGAGTTAGACAAAGAAGCCCGGCAGACGCCGGTGAGCCTTGACGACCGCCCAGAGCACACGGAACGAGTCCTGGGCCTAATATGGAAGCCTTCATCCGACGAGTTGGCCTTCAACCTCGACCTAGCACGAGTCCCTCCGGCAGTCCTCCAGAGCAGCGCACCTACAAAACGAGAAGCGCTACGTATAGTTATGTCGCTATACGACCCGCTCGGCCTCGCCTCGCCCGTAACAACACGAGCGAAGCAAATACTTCAAGAAGTATGGCGACGCGGAACGGACTGGGATGAACGACTAGAAGAAAACACAGCCGCGCAATGGAACGAGTGGATGCAGCACCTAGAGGGACTGCGAGACGTCTCCATACCGAGACGATACATCGGTTACAGCGAAGCGGACTCACTACAGCTGCACGTCTACGTCGACGCGAGCGAGGTGGCATACGCTGCCGCGCTATACTGGCGCGCGGTCACCCCTTCAGGCGACGTCCACGTGTCGCTCATAACGGCCAAGGCACGAGTCGCACCGCTGAAGCTGACGTCCATCCCTCGACTTGAACTGCAAGCCGCCGTCATGGGAAGCCGCATGGCCGCAGCTGTCATCGCTGAACACAGTAAGAAGCCAGACACGAAGACGTTCTGGACAGATAGCCGCACAGTCCTAACGTGGCTACGGACGGGCTCACGCTCGTACCGACCCTTCGTTGCGCACCGAATCGCAGCGATAGAAGAAGACACGGCAGTGAACGAGTGGCGCTGGGTCCCGACGAAGCTAAACGTCGCCGACGACGCCACCCGCGACGTACCGGCCGGATTCGGAAACAAACACCGATGGTACACGGGCCCGGAATACCTACGCCTCGGAGAGGAGCACTGGCCGACGGAAGAGGCCGCAAAAACGCCGACCTCACCGACGGGAGAAGAGAAAGTAAACACACGCGTCGCATCGGTAACACGACGACTGACCGACGCACTTCCCGACGTGCGCCGCTTCTCGTCATGGCTGCGACTCATACGAGCCACTGGCCGCGTGCTCCACTTCATACAACTCTGCCGACCCCCTAACACCACTGCAACGCTACGGACCACCGCGCGTCCGAGAAAGGGACAGCAAAACCCGCCCGACCGCCAACTGCAACCGCTGCCCACTCAATGCGCACGCGAAGCCGAACTTCTGTGGCTACGCGCTGTGCAGCAAGACAGTTTCGAGAAAGAAATTGAGGACATCACCGGCGGGAGGGAACCCTCCCAGCACAGTCGCCTGAGTCAACTAGCCCTCAAGGTAGACGACCGCGGCGTGCTACGCCTGCGATCTCGCATCGACGCCGCGCTCGACCTAGAGCGCGAGACGAAAGAGCCGGCGATACTGGACGGAAATCAACCCTACTGCCGCTTGTACATTGATTGGGTACACAAGCGCGCGCATCACAGTGGGGTTGAATTCGTCACCAACGAAGTGAGGCAACGCTTCCACGTGCACCGCCTCCGCCCGACCGTCCGCACCGTGCTAAAGAGGTGCCAACCCTGCCGACTCCGCCGAGCCACCGCACCGAACCCTCCGACCGGCAACCTGCCGGGTGCACGGGTAGCGCATCACAAGCGCCCGTTCACCTACACGGGCGTGGACTACTTCGGTCCAGTAAGCGTCACCGTGGGCCGTCAGCACAACAAAAAATATGTGGCGCTATTCACGTGCCTAACAACGCGGGCAGTGCATCTAGAGGTCGCCGCGAGCCTGTCAACCGACTCAGCTATCCTCGCGCTGCGCCGCATGATGGCGCACCGAGGCTGCCCCGAAGAAATATGGAGCGACAACGGCACGAATCTACGCGGCGCCGACGTGGAGATACGACGAGCCTCACTCGAAGCGATGGAGCGAGAGGCTAACGTGCGCGGAGTGGCGATTCATCCCTCCGAGCGCCCCACTCATGGAGGGCGCCTGGTAAGGAGCATGAAAACTGCGCTCCGAACCACCCTCGAAAAGCAGCACCCTGCCGAAGAGGTGCTCACCACCCTGCTAGCAGAGGTCGAGCGTACAGTCAACTCTCGACCTCTGACACACGTCGCGACTGCACCAGATGACGACACCGCCCTCACGCCGAACCACTTCTTGCTCGGAGGGCCGTCGAGAGTCCCCACGCCGGGAACATTCACCGAGCGAGACACCGTGGGACGCGACACCTGGCGGACCTCACAACGCCTGGCCGACGCATTCTGGGCGCGCTGGGTACGCGAGGCGCTCCCGCTACTACAAAACCGGCGGGAGATACGCGGACACGGCGAGGCAGTGAAAACAAACGACATCGTGATCATAGCAGACGGCAACCTTCCCCGCAACGTGTGGCCCCGCGGGATCGTCACGAAGACCTACCCCGGACCAGATGGCGTGGTCAGGACGGCTGATGTCCAGACCCAGACGGGAGTCCTACGCCGGCCTGGCAAGAAGTTGGTCGTGCTGCCAGTGGACCCACAGCCGCTCACCGGGACTTAGGATGCTGCAAGCAGCACGGCGGGAGATATGTTCGCGACAGTTATTATAGATTTTAATATGTATAGATTTGTAGAGTATTCCGTAGACATAAGTTAGTTTAACACTTGAATCTGAATGTATCGTGGTATTTTCCTCTGTATTTTATTACCACGTGGTGTTTTTGTAACTAGCTTAAGTTCCATGAAAATAAAGGCCATTTTCGTTGTTGTTTGATTTGGGAATGATCGGATGACGCTCACTCGCTCGCACGTTAGGCTGTCTCACTCACACGCAAGGGAAAACCCGCCCGCACACGATAGGCGCAGGCGGCGTGAATCCATTGTTTCACTTGCGCGCGACCCCCGCAGTTGAGACAGCCTAGCGGGGCAGATATATAGCGAAAAATTAGCCTTCAGCATGCACTCGCACTTCAGACTCCGAACAGTAACAAGCAAGAGCTCCGATCACTCCCGAACCGCAACAGGCATCAGATTGAAAACAGAAGCGTTTTTGATTTCTTCCAATCCAGCACCCGGTACACTAAGGACGGACCACTTTGGAATTCGTTCGCCGTCCTGTACAATTATAATAAATATAAATAATTTGATCGCATTCTTATTTTATACTCACGGACCTAATTTTATTTCAGTTTCTCTTTTCGAACGACTCTAGTTGCAGTTTGGTACCTACTGGCGCTGTCAGCTAATTAATGCTGTATCCGCTGACTACACAGCAGTTGCAGTGGACTTCCAATGTCCACAAGATACCCGCATCGCTTCTGAATAAATTACCTACTCGTTGTTTACCCAAACCGTGTGTAGCATGAACATAAGTCGGCAGGTCTGGCAAAAAGCCACGAGGCTCGTTTATATATCATCGTGTTTTGACGCAGCCATATCCCCGACGACGCCTAGTGGAATGGTGGAAGAAATGCAGGATCGATTGCAATTGTTTGGTGGTGGTGTTTGCGTCGCGCCTTACTGACTGTCACACTGCTGTGTCACACCAGTGTGACAGGCAGGAATGTTTTTCTTGACTGTCACACTAGTGTTACGAATAGGAAGTCTTATTCTTGACCGTCACACCTCAGCGATGACGTTACATTCATTACTCTTTGTCACACTCACGTCGGTGCTGACCGTCACACCACGCAGTCTGATAGGAGTTAGTTTAGCTTGTCTTTATCTCCTTTGCGTTTCATCGGTATGGAGGTGCTTCATGGGAATGTTCCTCCATTGAAAAGGGAAGATCTTCCACCAGGCTATGTGTGAAGCCTGGGGACCGGCCGTGGTCCAACAGTTCTTAGTTGGACCTTGTATATGTATCGAATCTCTGTTATTATTTCTCTTGCGCGATTTATGTCTCGCATTCGATTGTGAACCTTATGTGTAGTAGGTTACGAGTTACGTTTTTTTTTTTTTTTTTTTTTTTATGTGTGATAGGTAAGCATTTGACCCCAATCTCACCTGATGTTGAGTGATGATGAGGCCGAAGATGTAGCATGCTTACCTAGAAAGATGCCTATTCACTCTCGCCTTGAAGAGGCCCAGGTTGTATTGTTCAGGGAACAGGTCCGCAGGCAGGGCATTCCACTCCTTAGCCGTGCGCATTATAAAAGAAGAAGCAAACTTCTTCGTGCGAATTGCTTATTACGTATTTACGATGAACGTTGTCTTTGTATGGAGCATATTTCCGTGAGCGACGGTATCGCCATCTGTTTGCTATAACTTGTGGGTGCTGACATCTGTAGCAAGTCCCCACAATCTTGCACTTCTTCTTTGCCTATCCTTATCCCATTTCAGTTGTGGTCGGCACTGCTCGTCATTCTTCGCCGGGCGTGTCTGTTCTGGGTAGTCGAAACGTCTACTTGGGTTTTCTTCAGGTCGTTGTTGATGACGGACATCCAGTTAAAGGGAGTCTTCCTCGCTTGTTCGACTCGCACTTGACCGGTTTTATTTTCATACACAAGTTTGATGGTGATGGTCCTCCACGACGTATCCGTCGACAGCGACCCTCATAAGTTCCTGGCGTAAGCTTGGATGTGGCTGGAGAATCCTGGTTTTGTCTTAAATAATCAGTTGAGAGCGTCTCGGTTGCGTGTTACGGAGAGCTATGGAAACTCAGTCACGAGGTCCAGGTTCGTAACCGCACGGATGACATGCCATATATCAATGAGGGTCCGAGATCCGACCGTAAAATTATGTACCTATTTCTTTTTTGAATGAAATGTGATTCTAGTGTATGTTTACACAGGGGTTCACAGAGGTTCAGAGCGCCACCAGGTTGCCTAGAAAAATCTTGCCGCATGTATTTTTTCCAGTATGATTTTTGTTCAAAATTTTTCCACCTATCTGTTTGGGAAGTAAATGAGGCCATCGGAAGGGGATTGATCTAAAGAACAGGAAAAACTAGGATTTACACCTCAAAGAAGTCATTTTTAAACCTGGCAACCCTAGAGTTAGTAGAGTAGAAGTAGATTTTTTTCCAGTACTTTAGATCAGTCTCCTTCCGATGGCACCTCATTTACTTTCCAAACAGGTAGGTGGAAAAAATTGTATACTGGAAAATACACATACTGGAAAAGGTACCTGCGGCAAGATTTTTCTAGGCAACCTGGTGGCGTTGTATGAACCCATGTGTAAACATTCAGTAGAATGATATTTCGTTCAAAAAATCGTCGGATCTCGGACCATTGGCCCTCGGACTTAATCATATCTGGTGATATGATCTTCAGGCCTTCTCATTACATCATTTTTTAATTTTGTACATTGTAAATAAATATAATTATTAAAGAAGTACGTTTCTGTATTTGAAATGAACAATATTCCAAGAGTCGCGATTGTGTCAATTTTTATTTTAGTGAAGGTTTATCCAGTAGAGAATTTCTTTTGCTTGAATTTGAAGTAGGAATCTTCGTCTTATAGATCGTGTATTCGCAATTAATCTTATTGGGTATTGGACCTCACTTTAAGCCAAGTCTAAGGTTGAATAAATGTTTGTTTTGGTCTAATAAAGTTATAAGGCTTTGCCAATATCGTCATCCCATGTAGAGTCAATCTAAATGGCAAAATAAGGACCAAGGTGAAATGCTGACTTATAGGCTCTACATGGGATGAGGATGGTATCTCTTTCAAAGGGGTTGAGGAATTATAGTCCTGAAAATATGCAAGAAGGCATTAAATTACAAGTAAAATAAAATTTACTCGTAATATATCCTTATCTCCGCCTTGAGACATTTCTCGTCTTGTTCCTCACATTAAAAGTTAACCGTAAAACAGGAAAATGGCTCAATAATGAATAACGGGCAAAGTTGCTCCAAGCATTAGCCCATGTATAATGTACACTGGTATGCACTTTCACCTTCATTACTCTCTCGGGTGAAATGTTCGTAATTAACACACCAACTTTGCCGGTCACAGGTGAAGTTGGTTTCGCTGGCATGGCGGTCGCTTAACATTGTGGCTACATTTTAGTACTAGAGTGTACTGGACTTGACTGGAAATTTACATTGTATTTTAGGTAGACTTTCACATTGTTTTCTTAGAGTTATATTTTACCTCTAGAGAATAGAAAGTCCTCAGATAATAAACTGGACAGTCGGATTATTGTCAAAGCAGAATGTGTTCTATTTGAATTACTAACGAATTGGCATGAAACTGATTTTTCAGAACACGCAATAAGCAAAATTTTTTCGACTCTACCGCAGCGTCGTGTTGTAGGTAGAAAAGATGCGGCCAGAAACTCTACAACACACGTAAGCCTTTTTTTAACACATACTTATATTGGGGTAAAATTAAATAAACGAGCATACAAGGTGTAGCAAAACACCCTAGTAATATTTTAAGAGGTGTTTAAACCACAGAAGAGAGAGCCTTGGTTTGCTACCTGGATCTCTTGTCTATGGTTGTTGACAAGAGTTTGATGGTCTAATGATAAGCCCATCAAACTGAACACATTTTAGTGTGGAGACAAAGTCGAACAAAACATTTAAATTTTTTTTTCGTTTTTGGGTCCATTGTGAAAGTTGTTCAGTTTGTTTTGTTATACCAACTATATTTATTGGAGAGGCCAAAGATTAGTACCAGCATTAGCAAGAATTGTAACCAATTCTCTCTTCCTATTTCAATGGAAACGTAGCGTAGGCGTATGAGTCTATGCATACTGTATGTTCGAATGCACATAGGTCGATATTTATCACTTTAGATCATTCAATGTTATTTGTACTCGAAAGAAGAAAGAAACCGTCCAGACTTGTTAACCATACACCTATACTTTTTAAATCCAACTTGTCTTATCCAAACATATTCCCGGGGAATCCTCCACGGAATGCCCAGTTACGATGCGCCGCGGGATAACTTATTCAATTTGACTGAAGAGACAACTGTTCAGGTTTTGAAAGGCATTGTGTACCTTCACCTCTTTCTTTTTTTTATTAGTTCCTGAACAATACTTTCATTCAATCCGCTTTCCGACATTAGATATGCAAGGCACGCTTTTGGCGCGACTGCTCTGCTACCAAGTTTTGTATTAGGATTCCATTAAATAAGCGGTAGCGTTAACTTATTCTGTAACTTAGGAAGTGCTTTGTTTATTCTAAATGGGCAATGTAAAGGCTTGATTGGACTGTCAAATTTATTTTAAAATAAATAGTTATATACTATAGAACGAATTCATTTTTTGTTTCTATTTAAACCAACAATTTCGAGTACAACACAACACAATCTGAAGAACATAGTTAAATTAATTATTGTATGATGACTTTACAACAAGAATTTTAGTATAGGTAATTTACCCTAAACATTTCAAACGTTTCGTCTTCAAATTAGCAATCAGCAAAGTTTTCGAAATTCCGAGATCTTTTAAACATAAAACTGTAACGTTTTTATCCATTAACCTGAGTCACACCCTGGAATCTTCATACAAACTGGTTCCCAACAAAAAGAAGCGACTAGCACATGTATGCTGAGCGAGAGCGAGTGAGAGAGGAATACACCACTGTTAACTGTCATCAACCCCCAGTACCACCGAGAGAGGGTGTGGTTAAAATTGGTAGGGGGCAGGGAGTGTTCGCACTGTACTTTAGGCATAGTGTAATAAAACTAGTGGTTCAGTTCGGCGGTCGAGACCAGGTCAAATGTGCGCGGTGTACGGGGGCTGGCGGGAGCGTAGCCCAGTACCGACTTACCTGCTTGCGGTACCGACTTTGCAGTGCCCCATGCCACAATATAAGACAGTAATCCATCTTCATACAATGGCACCAAACGCGGCTTGTATGTGTGCTCGCCTGGCTCGCGAATACGTACGACAATATCAAAGGAAGCCAAGGCAGCGCCAGACGGGGCGACGCCGACGCGGCGATATTATCAGTGTGTGCTTGCTACGAGGCGTACGCCGCGTTTGGTACTATTGTATGAAGATGGATTACTGTCTTATACTGTGCCCATGCCCCGCACACCGCGCGAACTCGCTGCGACCGCTGAGCGCAACCACCCTATTATAATTATGCTATGACGTAGGTATTAGTACTCTTTCTTATACCTACTGTGCCTCGGACTACAAAAAAACTCGCTTATCCTATACACCATGTCCCCCGCACACAAGTTCAACATGTGAGCAACGTGCAATTCTATTGGTACGTGCAAATGAACCACCCTACAAGCGCCGTGTTTGTCTTCATACTTTGTCGTTTGAAGCTCATACATTATTGATGATCGAACATTCCATGCTCAAGCTCCCGCCTACATGATCGTCTGATTATTTCATAAGGACGAGAGCATTTTTTTTAGAATTACAATCTTAATAATATGTGAATTTGAAGGTCTTTGTAGGCCTTCTGATTTTTTTGTTTACACCTAAAATACGAAAAGCTTCGAGATTTCAGTAGGACTGATCATATGCAGCGCTAATGATTATTGTTTATTCTTACCGATTCGACGATTACTGTCGTCCAGGGCCTCTACCCGCACATTCGAACTTCGCAATTGCGTGAACGTTTTATGTTCCAATGTCAACTCTATTACAATGAAATGCGGACCGAAACAGTGGCGATGTATCGAACAACGAAAGTCCGGGTACAGGGCCTGAAACCGACAAACATTTGGAATAACTTGAGGTTGTTGACTGATTTATAACTTTGTTCAAAACGTAAGTGCCAGGTTACACGTTCAGTATTTCATCAGTCTGGTCCATCATTCTGAATGACGCCAGAATGACGCCAGAATGATGCCAGAATGATGAGTGAGTTACACGATCAGTTTCCCATCAGTATTTCATCATTCTGGTCCATCAGTCTGGTCAAACGTTGAATGACGCCATAATGATGGAAGACGTACGAGGTACTGAAATCCCGGAATTTATTTCTCTTTTAAATTAAAAAAGATTAACTTTTAAATTCAATAATTTTGAAAAGTTGATTTTTGCTATGCATGCGTTTACTATGCATCCGATTAGTTATGCATTCCCGCATTTTCATGGCATCCCAACAAATATTTAAAAATAATAATTTTAAGAAGCCGCCATAATTTTATAGCTAAAAATTAAGTTTAGCTAACTATGCATCCGAATATCCGATCTCTAATTATTAAGCTCTAATTTTGTAACATAAATCATAGTGCAGTGTTAAAATTTTATTTAATTAAAGCCCCCACTATTCCCCACCTTAATAATTTTTTCCCCATAAATTTCCCCAACGATTTCACTTCTCCAAATTTTCCCCAAAGGCAAAATTTTTTCCCAAAATCGCGTGAAAAACCCCCAATCTCGCAACCCCGACGGTGACTGACACCAGAATGATACGACCATCAGTTTACCATCAGTATACCATCATTCACAATGGAATGACAGTCTGGATGGATGGTTTACCATCATTCTCCCATCATTCTCGCATGATTCTCCCGTCATTCAGACCAGACTGATGGACCAGAATGACGAAATACTGAACGTGTAACCTGGCACTAAAATATTTAAATTCGATATTTAAATGCTGCCACAGAAATTATCAGAATATTTATTATTTTGATTAAAAGTATACTAAACAAATAAGTACGTAATAAGAGTTTCTGGCACCAATAAGTAAATAGGTACATAAATGTATCTATACAACGTATTAATGAATTAACGCAAAACTAGAAAGTAGTTTGTTTAGAATCGAGAGCAGAATCGAATTATCATGGTTTCAACATAGGTAATTTTTTTCAAAATATTAAATAATTTTGTTGCAAAATTTTAAATTTACTGAACCCAATGTCAACCCACCGCATGGGGACACTCTACCTCCTCCTCTCCCTTCTTGCTACCAAAACAAGATTATTAAAATGTATCTATGAGTACGTTAGCGCTTTCATTAATTGCTGAAATGATAACAAATAATTTTTGCCTCAAAACTTAAAATGCGAATAACTTTAAATTTTAACTATCAAAATAATGAAATTATTGTTTCAATCTAATTATTTTGTTGTAAATCAGTTGGGGTATACGAGGTTTTGCGCTAATTTATTAACACGTTGTATAGGTATTCCTTTGTTAGAGTCAAAAAAATTAATCAAAAAGCAATCTTTGTGATATAACTTTAAACATTTGTTTTATTGGATACACATTTGTAGAGGTAAATGAAGTAGCAGAAAGCAAAACTTTGTATGAGAAGAAATAGATCTCAAACAATTCTAAGCAAGCAAATGTTTTATTCATGCCCTAAGCAAATGGCAATTGCGGTAACAGAGTTCTCTGGACGGAAGAAAACATTGTATAAAAAAAGCGTTGGTGCCCGTTATACGGCGGGAATGTGCCGCAGAATTATGCTCGCAATGTCACAAGGAAATGTCATTATGGTTTGACCTTTTCTTTCTTTTGGATTCCGTAATTGACTGAACATACCTACATAAAATCACGTCTGCGTTATTTTGGGATAGACAGAAGTCTTCCTATACGCGCTTTCTGAGGGTGGCACCATAGTGAAAGTTCTTCAGTTTGATGGCCTGAATTCACTGTATTTGTCAGGCTGTCACTTTCACCCTTGATCGGTCAACACAGTGAAATTCTTGGTATCGAAACTTGACTCTACAAACAATAATATAATTTAACTTAGTTGTCTTATGTACACAATATTACCAGCACCCTATATTTAGGAATAGATACAATTCTCCTTCCAAGTGCAAAGTTGAAGTGCAAGAGTTGTATACAAAACAAGGTTCATTTTTTAGCATAAACGGGGTTTAGGATGAACTGATGTTGTGGAGATAGGTGGATAATCTTTTGTCAAAACAATCTGAAAGAACCTTTATTCCTTAATCATCTCCTACGACACTCAATGAAAGAATTGGGTCTTCCGTTCTAACCGAGAACCACGCTGAAAATAGGCGTTAATCTAAATTCTTACATATCTTTACGACTCTAGAGTGTTTTCTGTGACAAAAAATTTAAAATGGTGTTGAAAAATATAATTATAGATTTTCATTCGACGAAAACATAAAATCTCTTATACATAAAACAGTTACTTTTCGAGAACTAAAAAAAACTTTGTGATTAATATAGGCTATTAGTAGAGCAAGCCTCTCTTTCTAACATGCAAACTTTTGCTATTAGCCATCCCGCTTCAATTGAAAGCAAGATCGCAAAAAAACGTATTTTTCATCAATATCTGTTCTCTTGGGTGTTTGGGGAAAAATGCATCGGGTAGAAGCCCTGCTATAATTATTTACCTTTCAAATGATGGTATATTCAGAAGAAATGGTGTAGGGTGATTCTTGTAAAACTGGTTATAAATCTGAAATCGAACTTACTTTGCTCCTCTTTTCTATCGAGAAAATTTAATAGAATCTTGTTTTCAACGGTTAGATGCCCTGTAGAAAGAACGTATCTACACTGTTACGTGAACTATATATATTAAATGTAATAATTTAGTTATCAATAATCGGTTCGAAAACAGACAAAATAGGTATGACCTTATTTTTCGGCGTTGTTTTTGGCGCGGCCAGCAACCAAACTTGAATATTTTATTTCAAAATAAAGTAACAAACAAAACTTATTAACATGTATCTAAACTCAGTCGGGACGGAGATATGAAGGCTTGAAGTTGAAAATATTACTGTTACGTGCAGTTCAAGCCTTTATATCTCAGTTCGGACTGAGTTCCGAGATAATAAGTGTTGAATCTCAAGTGTTGTTTTTAACTTTATTCTGAACTATAATATTAAAGTTTGATTGATGGCCGCGCTAAAAAAAGAAAAAAGACGCCATTTTTAGGCATAGGCATTTGCAGTGACGTGACGATCTATGGAATATATGCGGATACCATAAAAGGAATCTCATACGTAGCAGAAAACGCCTTAATCGTCGACTTAAACTCCCTCACTGGAAAGTTTTTCTGCGATATCAGCATGAACTATTAATATATTCAGCAAAACAGTAAAGGTACTATAAAATTATCGTATGTGTCAAAAGTTAAATAATAGTTGACATAATTCGGAGTAGCCACTGCATTATAATGAAGCCGTGTCTCTGCATAATTAATATGCGCCTGCAGAATCAAACTTATGCATAATTATGTGGTTAGGTAGGTACTTAACATGTATATTATAATTATATTAATGTTTCAGTACCGTACTTTTGGGACTTAAATAGGCTCTTATTTCGGCTTGAGAACTCAATCGATAATGAATAAGGAAAGAAGACTTTTGGATTGTACACCAGAATTTGAATCATATAGATGAAATAATTAATTTCTGGTTTAAATAATAGTTTTTTAGGATTCCGTACACAAAGTGTGAAAACGTCATTACCCTATTCATAAGCCTACGTTGTCCGTCCGTCCGTCCATCCGTCCGTCCATCTGTCTGTCTGTCCTAGCTATTTAGGGCTGTAACTTTTGAACCGTAATAGCAAGACAGTTGAAATTTTCAAAGAATGTGTGTTAGTATGACGAATTTGATAACACATAATAAAAAAATCGTAAAAACGGTAATACATACAAACGTCAAACATGGTGTAATTATAATTATATGTAGAACAAACTTTGTAGTATAACAACAAATAATAAAAACACGACATGTGTGAGTCGGTCTCGCTCTAAATGTCCAGAGAAAACAATTTTTTTTGGTAAGTTAATATGTTGTGTGGTACGCAACTCTCCCGACACCGTCCGTAGTGGAACCGTCGGTGATCGATTTTTGTTTTTTTAGTAATAGTCCGAGATCCGACCGTAAAATTATGCACCTATTCCTTAGGCGAACGAAATGTAATTCTAGTGTATGTTTATACAGGGGTTAATTCAACGCCGCCAAGTTGCCTAAAAAAATCTTGCCGCAAGTGCCTTTTCCATTATAATTTTTGGTATAACTTTTTCCACGTGTTTGTTAGGGAAGTGAATGAGGTGCTATAATACTTATATTTCTTATATGTCTAAAATACTTTAAAAACTAGGGTTGCCACCTCTCAATCTGCCGCAACTATAGGGTTGCCAGGTCCAAATATGTCATTTTTGAATCTGGCAACCCTAGTCTTCAAATGCGTTACTTTAAGTGGGAGTAATTGATATAAGTAATTAACTAAATTAACTTGAAGACTTTCGTTGTTAGAACAATTATCACTAATGGGCATGTAACATGCGACGGGTATTGAGATTATACATTATTTTCTTGTTTACATTAATCCTTGAAGAATAAAAAGTAAGTAGTCGTAGGTGGTAGCTTTTGACATTAAGAGGAAGAATAGGAGATAATAGGGGAGCGAACTGCAAAAAATATATTTTAGTTTTATCTTCTTAGTAAAAAAAACATTTGAAAATAACGCTATACTTAATCACATTTTTAGCTTTTTTTAAGCTAGAATACTATTTTTAATAACATGATGAACTATACTATAACAAGTAATGAAATGTTGATGACGTCACTTGTGGGTATTCAGTACAATTTTTCATACATCGCGCGCGTTTTGACGTTCGATTAAAAGTTGCTAATTTTGTCCCGGACGTCCGATTTATGTCCCTATTTGGAGAATAGGTCACTTTTCAAACTGAATATGTATTTGTCCGAAAGAGACAACTGCAGCTCGGACCGATTTTATATACAAAAAATCGACGAAATCAGCATTTCGTATTCCCCTGTTTCCTCCTCGAAAACTAAACCGATTTAAATGTTATGCTTTTTTTGTTTATATTCGTCTTTGTTTACTGAGTGTCTGAAATCGGGCGATAAAATTGGTCATTTTCGAAGGTCCCTAGTTTTTACAGTAATTAATTAATGCAAAAAAGCAAAACATAGGGACATGGCACAGGTGACATAGATTGTATGGTAAAAAAAATGTTTGCTCTAGTTTCATTATCCAGGGAGAAAACAGGGGAATACGTTTGTATGGAGAAAACCGTACAGGGCCCTATTAAATTTATTAAATAGCTGGTACATTGCTGGTAACTAATGATGCTAAACATGCAGTCGGTAATGTGTCGCTAACATTATCAGCAATGTACCCTAAATTGTCATTGTAAATTACAATTGTAACGTTTATTGAATAGGGCCCTGGTCTATCCACTTAAGTAAGTTCCGTTGTGACAGATATATCTAAGAGTATCTTATAGAATCTAAGGAGTATATTGGTGAAAGTGCATGTAAGGTAGACTCCGTTCCGGTGGAACACGACAGCAACCGTCGGCCGTCGCGCGTCGTGCAATGCAATTCACTTAGCGCAAACATCGTCACAGCCTAAAATTTACCGTTGAAACATCGGCGAGTGATCGTTACAGTTAAAACGTCCCATTGATAATTACTCCCGACCCCTCCTAACAAAACTCCGTAAAATGACTGGGCTATTAATACTATCGATAGTATTGCATCTCTATACTATCGATACTATCGAAAACATCGATACTATAGACATAGTAAAAGTAAAAGCTATAGATCACTATCGATATTAATGAGGACATTTCTGACATCTAATATTGTACCAAATTCGTGAGTGGGTACATTAGACTCTAATGAACATTAGAGTCACTTTTGACCGCCGGAACAGAAAGATTGGTAGGTAATAATAATAATATAATAAGTAGGTACTTAGTGCCCGCTGCCACATTAAAAATCAATTTTTGTGTGTTGTTAGCCGAGTAGCTCATTACATCAGGATGTATTCCAGAGTGATTTTCAGATCATTGTTAGTTTTATTTATATTATGTCTTTTCCTTCATTTCGTGACGTCAAGATCAAAATTGAATGATAAACTGGTAAATTAATCTTCTTCTTCTATCGATAGCATGTGATTGAGTTTAATGCTGATATTTGAGAGTCTAATGCTGATTGGCAAATCTATTCACTACGGTAGCTAGTCAAACTCAATAGTATACACGGTTACTTTTTATTCATTGCACAAACTTTGCGAGCGTGATGGTTATCGAAATTAAGAATACTAAACCCATGTTTTTTTGTTTAACCCGGTTTAGAACAAAAAAAAATAATAATCTGAACTTATTCATAAATAAAATAAGTAAAAAAAAATTTTTAAGTGAAACGATTTTATTTTAATAAAACTGCACTAAACGGTAAAAAATAATTTTGTTGAATTTTCGTACCATGTTGCACCATACTATACTGTTAGCTGGAAATTTGTGAGTATAACCTATGTTAACCTATCTTCAAAATAATTATGACGAAAAAAGGTATTACAATAGGGATTCATATTTTAGATTAATACTTTTTTAATTAATTTTGATTATAAAATCGTGGGCGCTTGCATAGTAATAGGTATAACTCAAATGTTACATACCTACTATTTAACTCACAAAATAAAAAATTACATCCAAACATTTTCAAACTAAATAGGCCTAATATATCGATGTGGTTTTTATTGTTTTATGGTATCGAGCTATGAAGGCTGTCGTACCGTCGTACCTGTCTGATAGCAAAATTGCTAGGAAAGTTTTATATTTTACTAGCAAGCGCCCACGATTTTATAATCAAAATTAATTAAAAAAGTATTAATCTAAAATATGAATCCCTATTGTAATACCTTTTTTCGTCATAATTATTTTGAAGATAGGTTAACATAGGTTATACTCACAAATTTCCAGCTAACAGTATAGTATGGTGCAACATGGTACGAAAATTCAACAAAATTATTTTTTACCGTTTAGTGCAGGTTTATTAAAATAAAATCGTTTCACTTAAAAAATTTTTTTTTACTTATTTTATTTTTTACTTTTTAGTTTCTGAGTCATGATCTGCTACAATTAGTTGAGATCCCTTGACCACCTCCTGTCTCCATCATCAGACGCTCAATCTTACCGAGACTAAAAAAGTATTCATCGAAACAAATTAAATGATACCAAACATAAGTGTTCTGCTACAATTAGGTGTAAGTGTATAGATCCTTTGACAACCTTCCATCTCCATTATCAGACACTCAATCTTACCAGAACCTATCATTAAGTTCTCTCTCAAAAATTATATGATACCAATGACGAATGTTGTGCAACAGTTTACTGAAAAGATACCTTAGCCACCTTCCGTCAGATCCTCAATCATACCGGAACTATAAGGTCGTTATCAAAACCAATTAAATGTTATCAAACACGACTGTACTGCTACAATTTACTGAGATTTTCCCTTGATCACCTTTTGTCTCCATTATCAGTCCCTCAATCTAACCTAGACTATAGAATCCTCATCAAAATCTATAAAATGTGACCAAACACGAGTGTTCTACTTCAATTAACTGAGGAAATCCCTTGTCCACCTTCCGTCTCCATCGTCAGATCCTCAATCTCTTACACTACAAAGTTCTTATCGAAACAATTGAAACGAGATCAAACCCGAATGATCTGCTACAATTGTAGAGGAGATCGCTCGTCCACCATCCACCATCTCCATTATCAGACCCTCAATCTCACTGGTACCATAAAGTTCTGATCGAAACAATTTAAATTACAACAAACACGAGTGTTCTGCTATAATTCACGGAGGAGACCCCTTGACCACCCTCCGTCTTCATCATCTCACCCTCAATCTTACTGGTAAGTGCCACAAAGTTCTCATCGCAACATTTGAAATGAGACAAAACACAAGTTTTCTTCTATAATTCATCGAGGAGGTCCTTTTACCATCTTCCATATCCAACATCAGATCGCCAGTCTTACCCGGACTAAAAAGTCCGTATCAAAATAAATGAACTTGATATCAAACACGGATGTACTGCTACAAGTAACTGAGGAGATCCCTTGACCACCTTCAGTCTCCACCATCAGATCCTCAATGTTACTGGAACCACAAAGATCTCATCTCTCCAATTGAAGTAAGACCAAACACGACTGTTTTGCTTTAATTCATCTTGGAGATCCCTTGACCACCTTCGTCTCCATCATCAAATCCTCAATCTTACTGGTACCACAAAGTTCTTATCGCAACAATTGAAATGATACCAAACACGAGTGCTCTGCTATAATTCATCAAGAAGATCCCTTGACCACCTTCCATCTCCATCATCAGACCCTTAATCTTACGGATACCACAACGATCTCATCGCTACAATTGAAGTGAGACCAAACACAACTGTTTTTCTATAATTCATTGAGGAGATCTTTTGACCACCGTCCGTCTCCATCATCAGATCCTCAATCTTACTGGTACCACAAAGATCTCATCTCTACAACTGAAGTAAGACCAAACATGACTGTTTTGCTCTCATTTATCTTGGAGATCGCTTGACCACCTTCCGTCTCCATCATCAGATCCTCAATGTTACTGGTACCACAAAGTTCTCATCTCTACAATTGAAGTAAGACCAAACACGAATGTTTTGCTTTCATTCATCTTGGAGATCCCTTGACCACCTTCCGTCTCCATCATCAGATCCTCAATCTTACCGGTACCATAAAGTACTCATCAAAACAATCTAAATGATACCAAACATGAGTCCTCTGCTATAATTTATCGAGGAGATCCCTTGACCACCTTCCGTCTCCATCATCAGATCCTCAATCTTACCAGTACCATAAAGTACTCATCAAAACAATCTAAATGATACCAAACATGAGTCCTCTGCTATAATTTATCGAGGAGATCCTTTGACCACCCTCCGTCTCCATCATTAGATCAACTCCATGTTACCATAATATTGTATTGTCATCAGAACTATACGTGTGTGTAAAGTTTCAACTTTATCGGTTGATAGGAAATGGTTGAGAATTCGATTACAAGAATCCATTGTTAGTTAGTTAGATAGTTAGACAGCTTCGAAGTTAAATAAAATCGTTTAAAAAATTTTGGTTTGTACTGACCATCTGTCACCTGTCACTTCCTCGATCGGCGCGGTTGCGCGCAACAGTACAATCAGCACAGCAATTTTTATTCAAGTTTACGGGATGGCAAAAATAAGAGATATTTACCTAAAAAAAACAAATTTTTTTTCGGGTTCTATTGACGATACTTAATACGTTGTGAAAGTTTGTGCACTGAATAAAAAGTAACCCTGTGTTATGTGCGAGCACACACCAGTGATCTGTGCGTACGAGTAAGCTAATAATTTTAAGTTGGTAAATAGGTAGGGTAAAGTTGCCTATATTGAACCACTTAGTGCTTATCACGAATTTTCAGAAAAACTATGGCAATCAAGAGAACGGAAAATGAAAAGTTCATTTTATTGGTCTTCAGTTTTTTTACCTCAAAAAGTATAGAATCATTGACATATGACTTTAATTTGCGTTTTAAAAGTAAGACATTATGTACCTACATTTTTTGAAAATGAAATCCTTTCCATTGGATTTTAATGATACTCAAGGTTTCTTTTGTCCATTTGTAGTATTTTTTTCGTTTACAAACATTTGGAATGATTTCTGTAGACTTTACCTAAAATGGTGATCAAAAACCCATAGTTTTATATTGCCTGGTAGAATTTAAGGATTACTAAACTGGTAGGTACAAATTAGGCAACAAACTAATTTTATTATTCCAGCTCGGCCAGTTTTTCAAACCTCAAATATTAAACACACAATTATATACCAAAAAATACGTTAATGTATCTACTTTTCAAAAAACATATAAATGAGCAACGGTGTCCATATGGTTTCCGCAAGGAATCCTTAGGTAGATCGCCAAAAAATTACAACAGATACCCCGCAAAAAATATTTTTATTTCCTATCTGCAGCCACATCAAAGTCAAAATGGCTATAACATTATGATTTTGTTAGCACTACTTATTGGCATTAGAAGCGCATCAAAATGTATTATGGTTTGGTAGATATTAGAGTAGTACAATTAATGAGCCGGTTCAAACTAGGCAACTCGACCCTATCAAAATAAATACGTTTTTAGATGCTTCCCCCTATTATAACGCTAATAAGTATTTAAAACAATTAACATTTATAATAAAACTGGTCAAGTGCGAGTTGGGCTACTCGCGCATCGAGGATTCCGTACCACACCACCACAGAACACGACATTATAAACTTAGAAAAAAAACGTTTGTTGTCCGGGACCTTTAGCGCAAGACCGAGTCACACTTGGCCGGTTTTTAGTATTTGTTGTTATTCTGTAGAGTTTGCTCTATAATCACACTAAGTTTGACGCTTGTATGTATTACAGTTTTTACGATAGAGCGTGAAGAAACAACGTTGATAAAAACTAGTTTCTTGTTGAGAACCCCCCTTAATTTGTAACTTTTTGTCATTTTTGTTATTTGTAACAAATCCGCCGTAATAACGCATAATCTAAGAAAATTTCAACTTGAATATTACGGTTCAAAAGTTACAGCCCTAAATAGGTAGGACAGATCGACGGACGGAAGGACAGACGGACGGACGGACGGATGGACGGACGGATGGACAACGTAGGCTTAGTAATAGGGTCCCGATTTCACTCTTTGGGTACGGAACCCTAAAAATCGTGTTTCAAACGAAATATTTTTTAGAGTTCCTTAGTCAACAAGGAATCCTTATAGTTTCGCCATGTCCGTCCGTCTGTATGTCATGTCTGTGTGTCCACGGCATCATAAAAACAAAATATTTTTATGTTTTCTCCCCTACACGCAATGTGGGGATTTTGTTTTTTCTCGTCTCATAGAACTATATACTGTGGTCTCATCGTACCTTATGTAGGTACGATGAGACCACAGAATAGGTAATGTGAGTTGTCTATTCAAAAATATTGCGGATTGGCTATGTAATACATTTGTTAAATAAATAAAATAATAAATAAATTTATGTATTTTTGTTGCAGAGACCCAAAAAAAATATTATTTACAATAATTTTTCAATATGTCGGGGTCCTAAAGTAGTAAATATGACAAAGTATACAGCAATATTAGAACGCCATGAAAAAGATTACGTGACTGTTGTAAACATGACAGTTTTAGAAGTTGTTGTTGTGGATGAGGTTTGTAATTTAATTCAAGTTTAAAGCCAATGCCTAAAAATTGCGCCTTTTTTCTTTTCGTTTACGTAAACCTTTAAGGTTTACTGAATCGATTGAAAATTTGTATTCGGGGGTTTTCACTGGTTAAGAATATGAAATTATTATATTTTTATCGTCATCTTCATGGGGGTCACCATACAAATTTGCATATCCTTAGATATGTCTAGAAGGCGCCTCACGCTTCTACCGTTTAAAACAAAAGTGGCCAACTTTCTTAGGTTGGTGTGCGTGAGGCGCCATTTGTAAATTGTATTTCAATATTATGCAACTATATTGAAATACTATCTATAGTTTTAACATTAGACATAATCTGCATACAAAATGGCATGAACCATTATCACACAGCGGTTTTCGAGCGTAGGCGATTTTGCAACTATACCGCACCGACGTTGCAACTTCACCGCCACGATACGGTATCGTTCCATCAACGCTTACGCTCAAAAATCTCTTTAAAATATGCCACCTAAGACATTAAAAAATCACTAGATCTAGTGAAAAGGTCTCTGAAAGCGGCAACACTCCATACGGATACGGAACTAATTCCGAATCAGGTTTATTCCGGATGTGCCTAATAATTATATTCCTTGCGCGTGACGCTCTACCAATAAAAACACAGAAATAATAAAAATAGAGAAAATTTCTGTTTTCGCTTCCAGGTACGAATAATGGTCTACGCAAAAAAGCAAAATGTGAAAACATTACTATGGAATTACAAATTAAAAAATCCATGCAAGAACTTCGGTTTTGCTGTACTTTTAAAGAATTTTAATTCTACCAACTGTGAAGTAAAACAGGTTAACAATGATTTAACATCTCTATACATTAATAATACTTATGGAGGTGCTACTGGGAATGTTCCTCCATTGAAAAGTGAAGTAACTCCGCCAGGCTAGGTGTGATGCCTGGGGACCGGCCGTGGTCCAACAGTTCTTAGTTGGACCTTCTATATATGTATATCGAATCTTTGTGATTATTTCTCATGCGCGATTTATGTCTCGCATTCGATTGTGAACCTTATTTCTTACGGTTACGAGTTGCGTATGAACGATGTACGTTGTCTTTGTATGGAGCATATTTCCGTGAGCGGCGGTATCGCCATCTGTTGGCATCTTTGCTATAACTTGTGGGTGCTGGACATCTGTAGTAGTTCCCCACATACTATTGTAAATTTAGGTAAGTAGGTAGGTACATTAAAATTAATATTTGCGAAAAAATCATTGGGAGGGTTGGGAGGGTAAGAATTAATTGAATTCATAATAAGTTTTAAAGTAGAAATTCCTCTCTGCTTGTTTATTCGACTGTCTGTTTGTTTGTGCACGCACCACTCAAACACTAATGAACCAATCAGAATTAGGCTTTCACAAAAGCATTAGGCACAGTTTGGAGTACCTTCTTAAGTAATATTCAGTTTTTTTTATTTCATCGTAACCGCTACTTCGTCTGCACAAATTATATACCTATCAGATTTTAAGTCAAATCATAAGCTATGACATGAAACAAAAAAGATTTATCCAAATCGGTTCAGTTATTTTTGCGTGATGCTCTAACAAACAAACAGACAATCAGACAGAAAACAATTTCTAAACAAGGTAAAACCATATTATGGTAATATTTTTCTTGTAAATATCTGCAATGTACAGACACACTTCTATTACAGTTTCATACTTAATTGTTTAGATTAGATGAATAAGCTCACGTTGTATTCTATTTCGGGTTGGTGCTGTAACTACCGACTAACTTAGAATTAGAATCAAAACAATTTTTTATCGTACCTATTCAAAGCTTCGGATGGAAAGAGGTGTTTTAGATTTGTTGGGTTTTAAGATTTTGCTTTAAAAAAAAGTTGTCTGTTACGGGATGGCAGGTGTGAAACTACTCCCGATTTAAATTTCGAACTTCCGTCACACAAATAGATTGCGGATTAGGATTTCAAAGCCCTCCTATAAGAAGTTTCACTTCAAAAAGTTGGTCGTCACGGGACGCCCGGCAGATGTGAAACTTCTTCTGATTTAAATTTCGAACTTCCGTCACATAAAAAGATTGTGGATCAGAATGTCAAAGAATAATCCTTTCTATAAGAAGTTTCACTTCAATAACTTCTTTTCCAGGGAACTTATTACGCAAGAGTGAGCATGGCAGATTTTTTGCAAAAATCCGTTGGAACGGCGTCCTCGTTTTTGAATGGAGAAAACTCATTTAAAATGTTGATTCTATCTAATAATGGGAATCTCTTTTGTTTAAAAGGTGATGTTACGTTTGAAGAAAATAAATAAAGCAGTTTTTTGAATAACTAAATGTTGTTTGTCTTGCAGTTATTGGTATTCTTAATAATACAGATAAAGTAACCTAAATAATGTATGTTTGGAGGCAAAATAATATGTACATCAATGAAACTTTGTTTTATAACTTTATTTTGGCACTAGAAATAAGGATCTGCAGAGTCCACCCAAAATTTAGGGGTCCTACCCCCTTCCAGGGGGTATGGGTAGGGGGGATATGTTGGCACATGCACATTTAACAACCTGAGTGAGTGACGTATCATTTTCTATGTAATTTTATGCGTTGAATCGAATGAGACCATCCCCATGCTTGTAAGACCTTGTTCGGGCGCACTACCGGTACCTTTTCCGGAAGAGATTCAGCGTATATTTGGGCGCTCATAACTTCGGTCTGGATAGTATTCATGCGCTCAAATTTTCAGGACAGCATATGGTTATCACTCTTATAAAACGTGCACAATTTCATATTTATGGCTCTGCCACTTTAGTTTTTATTAATACGCAAACTTCGTTGATTTTGTCATTTACTCACTAACTCACTGTTGTTCATCAAAACCTAACAGGTACTTCCCGAAGTCCTAGAAAGCTGAAATTGAGTACGTTTTATAAAAGTGATGACGAAATACTGTCCTGAAAATTTGAGCTCTCAGGTACTATCCAGACCGACAGTTATGAGCGTTCAAAAATACGCCGAATCTCTTCGAGAAAATGTACTGTCCCCCCTACCCTACCCCCTGGAAGGGGGTTGGACCCCTAAATTTTGGGTGGACTCGGCAGATCCTCATTTCTAGTGCCAAGACAAAGTTAAAAAACAAAGTTTCATTAATGTACATATTTTGCCGCCAAAATAATCTATTTTTCCTGTATTATAATAACACTTACCTTACCTATCTAAACTATTATAAAACTGTAACAGAAGTGTGTCTGTACATTGAAGATATTTACAAAAAAAAGATTACGATATGGTTTTTAGGCTTCTCTGATTCCAAATCACAAATTTTTGGACTTTTTGTCTGTCTGTTTGTTTGTTTGTTTGTTTGTTTGTTCGTTTGTTTGTTTGTTTGTTTGTTTGTTTGGGTGTTTGTTTGTTCGAGTATCACGCAAAAACTACTGAACCGATTTTGATGAAACTTTTTTTGTTTGATAGCTTATCATCTGACTTAAAATCTGGTATATAATTTATGCGTTTATACTAATATTATAAAGAGGAAAGATTTGTATTTTTGTGTGTGTGTTTGTAATGAATCAACTCCAAAACTACTGTGCCGATTTCAAAAATTCTTTCACCATGAAAGCTACATTCACCCTGAGTAACATAGGTTATATTTATTGCTAGAAAAGATTAGACCCGTGCGAAGCCGGGAAAGGCCGCTAGAAATAATAAAATAAAGAGGAAAGATTGGATTTTATGTATATTTGTATTGAATAGGCTCCGATACTACTGGACCGAACTGAATAATTATTTCACCATAAGAATGCTACATTATCCGTGATGAACATAAGCCATGAAAAAAGGCCCATTGTGAATTGTGTAAAAGCTATGGATGTAGTGAAGCAAACTCGAATTTTTTAGGACCACGTCTTATCTGTGGTCAGAATTCTTTAGGATTATGTGTAGGTACAATAATTAAAACAGAAACATAGAGCGACCGAAGCGAGCTCGACTTTTTTCCGCCCTACGAGCTCAATCAATCTATGCCCTAGTAAAGTGCCGTCATTACTCAGCCTCAAAATTCAATAAATAAATAAATAAATAACGCTCACAGGCACATACATTGTAATGATCCCAAGAAAGCACTATTTATAGGCTGTTTATTATGGAAACCATACAACAACGGCACAAACATATAAACATCCATGACCGAACCGGGATTCGAACCCAGGACCCTGGTTTGGCAGTCCGGCGTGGTAACCATTACACCAACCGGGTCGTCAATGGTTTAGTTTAATGAGTTTGGGCCACTTTTGACCACAACAGAAACATTGGTAATAACTATAACAAGTAGTAGGTACCACAACAACCAGGTGTAACAAGTAGTGGTATCTACTGTCCATTAAAATTCAATTATTGTTTTTAAATGTTTTTGCATTGTTCAGATCAGCTCATTACATCAGGATGTATTCCAGCGTGACTTTCAGATCATTGTTATTTTTATTTATTTTATGTCTTTCCCTTGGTTTAGTGACGTCAAGAACAAAATTGGATGATAAACTGGTAAGTTAATCTTCTTCTATTCGATAGCATGTCATTGAGTGTAATGCTGATATACAGGGTGAAATTGATATCATTGGCATCCTTTTAAACTAAGAGTCTACCCATCAAACTGAACAACTTTTACTATGGGAGCAAACCGATCGGAGCAAAAAAAAAATCAGCTTTTCCATACATTTGAGTCGAGTAAGCTTTGCAGTTTAGTATGGGACAGCTGATTTTTTAGTTGCTCCGATCGGTTTGCTGCCATAGTAAAAGTTGTTCAGTTTGATGGGTAGACTCTTAGTTTAAGAGGATGCTAATGATATCAATTTCACCCTGTATAGTCTAATGCTGATTGGCAAATCTATTCACCACGGTGGCAAGTCAAACTCAATGGTATTAAGGAGATCACGTAGGAACGCCCGGAGTAGGAGAGACGATGAATGATAGGATCGCTCTTCTTCTTCTTATCGTGTGTGCAGATTTATTAGGTATTTATTTGGTCGTGCTACGAATACAATTCGATCATACTAGAAACTCTAGCCTCGCGACTAGTCCGTTATGAACGTCCTAAGCTAAGAGACCAGCGACAAACTCCCCAAGAGTTTTAACATCATCGACAATACAGAGGCGCGGATACTCGACACAGTATAATCACTCACATAGAGTACTTACCTACTATAATTACTACCGTGTATAATATACGACGTTTTCCCGCCACCTTCACCAGGTCGTCGGTCCACCGTGTGAGGGGCCTACCCACGCTGCGCTTTCCGGGACGCGGTCGCCACTCGAGTACTTTTCGGCCCCACCGGCCATCGGTTCTGCGAGCAATGTGCCCCGCCCACTGCCACTTAAGTTTAGCAACTCTTTGGGCTATGTCAGTTACCCTGGTTCTTCTGCGGATCGCGACGTTGGATGAGGGCAGCGCAGGACCGGTCGTTATGGCGATCCTTGGGGGAGGCCTATGTCCAGCAGTGGACGTCCATCGGCTGAGATGATGATGATGATGATGATAATATACGAGTAAGCTAATAATTTTAAGCATACACATTTAAAATAATAACGATTTATAAAAATCGTGCGTTTTTAGGGTTCCATCGTCACCAAGTAACCTTTATTGTTTCGCCATGTCCGTCCATCTGTCTGTCTGTCCATGGGGGTTTTGTTTTTTCTCATCTTTCACATTTGTCGTTGGATAGATTATGCAAAAGTATTGCGGATGTGTCAAAATCGTTTTTCGGTTTCAATTATCCCCCCCCCCTGCCAGTTAAACAGTTATTTTTTTAATATGTGAAAAAATTAACGGCAGCAATAATAATATAACGAAGTTAAAAGGAAAACTATGCGCACACGCACTTGTTCCGTAGTCAGACAAGGAATCCTTATACTTTCATCGATTCTGTCTGTCTGTCCGTCTGTCTGTGTGTATGTCCCACCTCAATTACTCACTCATTTTTGTACCTATTGAATCGAAATTTGCCATAAAGACAGATAGCAGTAACCGATTGTCTGTAGGGAAACAAGCCATTTTCAATATTTTGCAAGACAATATATAGGTCTGTAGTGTGGCGAAAAGACCCTTAAAATTGTGTTTGTTTTCAGTTTAGAAGTTAGCCAAGCGAATAGCTAATTAATGTATTTTTGTTGCAGAGAACCAGAACAAAAATTACCTACAATAATTATTCAATATGCCGAGGCCCTAAATTAGTCAATTTGACAAAGTATACAGCAATATTGGAACGCCATGAAAAAGATTACGTGGCTGTTGTAAACATGACAGTTTTAGAAGCTATCGTTGTGGATGAGGTTTGTAATTCAATTAAAGTTAAATTTAATAAAATACTTTGTAGGACAAATAATAAAAAGTCCAAGCAAGCGTAGCACGAGTATAATTATTTGCACAAAGCACATTGTTACAAGTCCACATTTCCATGCATTACCGTATTGCACTAAAATGCTTACTATCAACTTACGTTAGTTCACGATCGCACATATCATAATATTATTATCATAATTTGGGAAATAAACAGCATCAAGTATATTATCAAGAATGCAGTATCATTATCAACCCAAATGCATCATTGGAAAACTTCTCTATCATCAAGTATATCAAGACTGCAGTATAATTATCAACCCAAATACATCAAGACTGCAGTATAATTTTATTATCAACCCAAATAGGTACATCATTAGCAAGATTCCCATCCATTATTATTATTATACTAGCGTTTCAACATCTGAATATAAATTTCAGCCTCATCTTATCCTACCTCCCCCTACTTAACCTATTCAACGCCCCGTTAAATAAAAAAGTCTTCACTTATACGCCTAGTCCGTTTGTTTCCATTATACATTATGAATTTATGATTTATTTGGGACTGTAATACAATTATGTTCATTACAGTCCTAATATTAGGCCTATCCTAACTTACGTCTGTAATTACGTTCACACATCATCATGCAGAATTTAATTCATGTTTTAATATATCATACTCACATTTTTTCGCGATTTCGATGTTGGTGCCATAGAGAAAGTTGCTTAGTTTGATGCTCTGATCATCCCCTTAAAAAAGTGTCAGCATATTAAGAAGGACCCTGTATATAAATCAAATTGCTATTTAGCTGTAAGTTCTCCAAAAAAGGAAATGGTAATTAAAAATAACCATAGGATCCTAAAACTGATTTTGAAATATTCTTTTAAAACATTCATATAGTTTTACTGCTGCCGACTATGAATTGTTTTGGCCAGTGGCTGTGAACTTTACTAAAAGTTTTCTACGCTGTGAATTTCAAGACTTAGTTATTCGAAAATAAAAATAAATCCATCTTTTTAAATCTTATTCAGATTCAGAATGACGTTTAATTCTCAGTAACAAAAATCACCGTAAGATTAAGACAAATCGATTGACATAAGAATAATCAAAATCATTCAACGCGTTTGGTCTTACATACATACATGTAAGAAAAACGATGAGGTTTCCATGGTATCAGGTCAGCATCAGGTCCGGCAAGAGTATGATGCTCCAGGTCATCAAGTCTTCCAGGTCAGGTCAGGTTAGGTTCATAATTTAAACCCAGTTGGTACGCAAGTTCGTTTATTTCGATGTTCACAGTACAAGAGCTCACAACGGAATTACTCGAATACAGTCAAGTACATCTATTTAAAGGCAGGCATATACCTAATAATTATTAAATTACATTATTATTTAGGTTTTAACAACGTAAGTTAATCAAATTAGTGGTTTTAAACGCTGGCGCTAACATACATACATACATAGGATAATATAAACACATTATCCTTCGCGTCGCGCAGTCAGGTAAAAATAGATAACATTTCAAATAGATACCATAAAACGATCCGGTTGGTGTAATGGTTACCACGCCGGACTGCCAAGCCAGGGTCCTGGGTTCGAATCCCGGTTCGGTCATGGATGTTATATATATATGTGTGTGTGCCGTTGTTGTATATGGTTCCAATAATGTTCCAATAACAAAAAGCCTAAGGCTTAATTTGGGATCATTACAATGTAATGCCTGTGAGCGTTATTTATTTATTTATTTTATTTTATTTATTTTTATTTTCGCTTCCAGTTACGAATAGCGTAGACCATACGCAAAAAAGCAAAATGTGAAAACATTACTATGGAACCACAAATTAAAAAATCCTTGCAAGAACTTTGCTTTTGCTTTACTTCTAAAGACTTTCAATTCTACCAACTGTGAAGTTAAACAGGTAACAATAATTTAACATCTCTACAGGGTGTAACAAAACATCTTAGTAATACTTAAGGGGGTGCTTCAGACCATCAAACTGAACAACTTTCACTATGGAGCCAACATCGAAATCTCGAAATAAAAATCCGCTCTTTCATACAAAACTGCAGTACCAGTACAGTAGTAGTAGTAGAATGGCAGATTTTTTTTTTAATTTTTTCTCGTCGTTGGCACCATAGTGAAAATTGTTCAGATTGGTGGTCTGAAGCACCCCCTTAAGTATTACTAAGGTGTTTTGTTACACCCTGTATAAGGTCGAAAAATTAAATAAATAAAAAACAAAGGGAGTGACTGCGATAAACAGACAGACAGGCAAAATGGGCGAAAGTATGGGTCCGTCTTGGCATACCTCATTCTTAATATCCCCCGTCTTGTTACTTACTACACCCCGAAAGGTGCAATTTGAAGTACATTGACGGCTTAGTCTACCTACACTATTATATTATGAAGACAAAGCAACTCGCCACTGTACCACCAGGTACAGTGGCGAGTAACCTTGCCTGCTGTGCAGGTGGCGATGGTTCGAGCACCGTCCAGGCCGACTCGTACGAAGGAGTTATTCGGAAATCATGTACGATTTGTAACACCACTATGGTGTTTCTGTGAAGGAAAGCATTGTAAGGAAATCTGCATGCTTCATTTTGGAAACTACTGTGACGGCATTTCTGACATCGAATATTGTCTAATGTACACTCACGAATTTGGTTGACCAAATTATTCAATCAATCAATCAATCAATATACTTTATTTCACACCAAAACATAAACAGTAAAATACAGAGATAAAAATACAAGAGGCTCAAAATAAGGCGGAAAAAACAACGGGTTGCACTCCGGGAGTGCCGGCAGAAGTGAAAACTAAGAGATTTTACGTCTCACGAATTGTCACGTGACGTCAAGTTCCTGACGCGAGTTTAACATTTTTTACCCATCCCAAAAAGTGCACAACGCCGCTAAGAAGTTTTCACTCCAAAAATAATATAATATAGGTATAGGGTCCTTCTTAATATGCTGACACTTTTTTAAGGGGATGATCAGACCACCAAACTGAACAACTTTCTGTATGGCACCTAACATCGAAATCGCGAAAAAAAAATCAGCTCTTCCATAACTGCAAACCAACTCGAACCCGCAGACAGAATCAGCTCGTGATATTGTGATGCTGACAAGAAGCTTAAAAGGTATGTAAGCTTCTTGGATGCTGATGACTTGGATGCTGATGATTTTACAAAATAAATGACTATGACTATGACTATGACTGACCAATATTTTTAACCTTAAGTTTTACGACGACGACTGCACACATGGCGGGCGCGGCGTGGTGGGAAGGGCTTTAAAATAGAAGAGCGGCGTCGTGGGAAGCGACGTAATGGGAATGATTCACCAAATGTATGGGACAGCAGATTCACCAAATGTATTAGACAGATATTTTTTTTTCGCGATTTCGATGTTGGTCCCATAGAGAAAGTTGTTCAGTTTGATGGTCTGATCATCCCCTTAAAAAAGTGTCAGCATTTTAAGAAGGACCCTGTATAAATAATATAATATACCTAACCTGCAATATAATTATATTTGTTAATGAGGTTGGGCCACTTTTGACCACCGGAACAGAAACATTGGTAATAACATTGCTAATAACTATATAACAAGTAGTAGGTACCTATCCACTGTCCATTAAAATTCAATTATTGTTTATAAATGTTAGCAGAGTAGCTCAGACATCAGAATGTATTCCAGCGTGATTTTCAGATTATTGTTAGCTTTATTTATTTTATGTCTTTCTCTTGGTTTAGTGACGTCAAGAACAAAATTGGATGATAAACTGGTAAGTTAATCTTTTTTTCTATTCGATAGCATGTCATTGAGTGTAATGCTGATATTTGATAGTCTAATGCTGATTGGCAAATCTATTTACCACGGTCGGTGGCAAGTCAAACTCAATAGTATAATCACAATAACGATTTTCGTGTTTCGATGAAACACTGTCTGTCTATCCGTGGGGATTTTGTTTTTTCTCGTCTCTCACATAGTATGAGTTAGTTGTCGTTAGATAGATTATGGAAAAATATTGCAGATGTATCAAAACGTGTGATGGTAGGAGTAGTGTGGGACGCCCTGCTGCCCGATGGACAGACAACCTAAAAAAAGTTGCGGGGAACGACTGGATGAGGAAGGCCAAGGACAGTTTTGTGGCGCGCCTTGGGAGAGGCCTATGTTTAGCAGTGGACGATGATAGGCTGATGATAAAGATGATGATGATCAAAACCGTTTTTCGGTTTCCATTATCCCCCCTGGCAGCTAAACAGTTGGTTTAAAAAAAATTAACGGCAGTAGTACCTAAAATATAACGAAGTTAAAAGGAAAACTATTCTAAGGATAACTATATATATATATATATATTACAAACTAAATGGCGTTGCAGTAAATTAAATCGCGCTATCGTTGGGTTTCAAAAATTTTCTTTTCATATGATAATCGATTTTACTACTGTTTTCTTATTCTTATTCAACAGTATTGAGTAGGTATTCTATTTATGCAATGGCTACGGGACCCTATCATGGGCGAATCGGCTCTTGGCCGTTTTTTTTTTTCAATATTTTAGTAAATCTTTACAATCGGCACAGCTCGAGTGATTGTCGTGTCATGCTGACACGAAGAAGTGACTACAGTTCTTACTTTACTCATAAAAACCTATAAACAGTAATGCTAGGATGCTCTGCGCTTACTTACAAACTAACTAGAGAATCGATTGTCTGTAGGAAAACGAGCCATTTGCAATATTTTGTAATGCGATATAGGTCTGTAGTGTGGAGAAATGACATAGTCGACCCCTTGAAAATTGTGTTTGTTTTCGGTTTAGAAGTTGGCCACGCGAATAGCTAATTTATGTATTTTTGTTGCAGAAAACCAAAACAACAATTATTTACAATAATTATTCAATATGTCGAGGCCCTAAATTAGTCAATTTGACAAAGTATACAGCAATATTGGAACGCCATGAAAAAGATTACGTGGCTGTTGTAAACATGACAGTTTTAGAAGCTATCGTTGTGGATGAGGTTTGTAATTAACTATATAATTAGGTAGGTATTGCAGGCGGGAACAAACCAAGAGTAATTCTTATTTGTCCCCATTTGCGATACCTACCTAATAACATTCAAATTATATTTGCTCGAACCAAGTTGTTATACTTAGCTGATTAGTGAATATAAGAGCTTGATTTTCTCTTTTCAGTAAATATAATAGTTTTTTAATGCAGTCGGGTTTTTTGTTTTTCTTAATAATTTAGTTTATTTCATACTTTTTAGTCTTTTTGTCGAAATGGTAGCATAAAAGTACTATAACATAAAATATATATTAAAAAAATGTTTCCCCCTCTTTTTTTAATTCGCAACAAAAAAAAAAAAAAAAAACAATATCGCCAAATCATAGACGAAGAATTTTTCGCTTACACTGGTAGACTGAATGTCATTGTAACCGGGAATGAGATAGCGATAGTCATAAAATCCATAGAGTAAGAAGAGATGGCATATCGGCTTGTTTCTATAGAAAATGTTGTCGCCAACAAAGGGGGTGAAAAACGGGTGAGGGGAAGGGTTAACATTTAAATACGCTACTTCCCGCTATTATGACGTCAGGCCCAGTTGAGTATCTGTGCACAGTTCGATACAACATCTCTACCCCAGGGGAGCGCGTTATTTTCTCTATGATAAAATCCTATAAAATTTATATGAAGTGACAACCTTGGAGTCAGCTGGAGTCAGTACAAAAAAGTGGTTACGCCGATAAGGACAGCAATAAGGTAGCGATCTCCTTTTTTAACTAGAGCGAATTTGCTATGTGAATCTCTTAATGAGTGAATAATTATGACAAGACACGTGCTTCCGCTTCCTTCTATCACCTTCGCTTTCTACGAGACAAATAAAAAAAAATATTAATAATATAAAAAAAATTAAAATAATAAAGCCTATGTAACTTTCACGATTTTTGCGAATCTAACGACACCTCATACGTCAAAATTAATCAAGCCGTTTAGGCTGTAGGCCAGGGATTCCCTATGTGTGAGGCACGCCCCCCAGGGGGGGGGGGGGGGCGCAGAAACCTTTAAAGGGGGGCGCGGGCCACCTGCGTAGTTACTTCTCCAATTCATTTGATGATGACATTTATCGATTGGCGACGGATCCATTCCATGTTAAATGATGCCCTACCAGAAACACTTCAAGAGGAAGCCTACTTGGACATTAAAGATAGTTCTGCTGCCAAATACGATTTTGAAAAAAATTAAAACCGCCTTCAAAAAAACTAAAAAGTTAAAAAATTATATTGCAGCCGATGACTTTTTCGTTCGCATCATAAGAACATTAATTTGTTTTATCGAAGTCGCTGTCAAGCCGATTCGCGACAGGGCTTGCATTCGTTTTTTGGCTTGGCTTGACACCGACTTCTATAAAACAAATTAATGTTCTTATGATGCGAACGAAAAAGTCATCGGCTGCAATATTATTTTTTAACTTTTTAGTTTTTTTGAAGGCGGTTTTAATTTTTTTGTTAAAATTTTGTTTATTTCACAATTTTCAGTGGTGAATTCATTAGTTCGATTTAACAGTAGTGCTTCAAATTAACAAACGCACTAGTCGGCACTACGATTTTTGAAGGTTCCCCTCGATTTCTCTGGGATCCATCATCAGATCCTGGTTTCCATATTATGGGACCACCCTTGGGATATCTCCTTTCCAACAAAAAAGAATCATCAAAATCGGTTCATAAACGACGAAGTTATCCGCGAACACACATTAAAAAAAATATATACGATCGAACTGAGAACCTACTCCTTTTTTTGAAGTCGGTTAAAATAAATAAAAATGGGTCAATAATTGTTTTCTGTAGTTGCAATAAAAACCAAGTATAGAAATAATCGTGACATTGGTATTTACCTTTTGTATGATTTTTGTAAAACTTTAAGGCCAGGCCACACAGAGGCGGTTTTGCGTGAAAGCGACCCGGAGACGAACCTGCGGGAAGCGAATATCTCCGGATCCTCGCGTATTTTCTGTGTGGTAGGGTACATACAAACTCGAACATTACCACCACACCACACCATACACAACAAAACACACAGAAAACCGAGCGGGTCCGGGGATATTCGCTTCCCGCAGGTTCACGTCCGGCCCGCTTTCCCGCAAAACCGCCACTGTGTGGCCTGGCCTTTAATGAGCAATAAACTTACTTATTTTGTTATTGAATATTTTTTTAATCTTACCTGATAATCTGGACTGGAGGATGGGGAGGGCGCGGATTTTTTTTTATGGTCTATGGAGGTCGCGTCTCAAATAAGTTAGCGAACCCCTGCTGTAGGCCGTGCCAAAGAAATAGACATACAAACATACATACATACATACAACATACTTACATACATACGCTCGAAAAACATAACCGTCCTTCTGGCGCAGTCGGGTAAATAGAGTAGTATTGATGATTTTGCCAATGTCTAGTTTAAGATGTATCCCCGACCGAACGACCTTGACTCTTTTGGAGCCGCCTCACCTCTACTAAACTACGTCATCTGTGCTGTGAGTCTCATGTTATTACGGTACCTATGTGTACAGAGAGTTATACCTACGTTTCCTGGCCTTTCTAATACTACATCGACAGAGAACGGCTATATTTAGTTCACTGAGTAGTTCTGATAAAAGTAGTTGAATCCCATTTAGCCCATGAAATGTTACCAGGTGTCCATAATGTTTCTACTGTGTTCTAGGGACACAAATCGTAGGGGCAAGATCTCTGACGAAATACTAGACGTCTGGTTGTATTGCGCTGTATTCGTTCTTTACGGCCGTTGTCTGCTAAAATTCGTGAACAACCACAGAACGTGTTGCTCGAACATCATGTAGTTCATTTTCCACCGAAAAGATGGCGCAAATCTCAATTACAACTGTTATATCAAACAAACAAGATTTTAAGTCTAACGTCACGTGACGTAAACGATCAGGTCAGGTCACGTGACGTCACGGTCCTTATGCGAGTTAAACATTTTTAGGGTTCCATACCCAAAGGGTGAAAACGGGACCCTATTACTAAGCCTACGTTGTCCGTCCATCCGTCCGTCCGTCCGTCTGTCCGTCTGTCCGTCTATCCGTCTGTCCGTCTGTCCGTCTGTCCGTCTGTCCGTCCGTCCGTCTGTCCTACCTATTTAGGGCTGTAACTTTTGAACTATAATAGCGAGATAGTTGAAATTTTCTCAGATTATGCGTTATTACGGCGGATTTATTAACAAATAATAAAAATGTCAAAAAAATTTAAATTAAGGGGGGTTCTCAACAAGAAACTAGTTTTTATCGACGTTTTTTCTTCACGCTCTATCGTAAAAACGGTAATACATACAAGCGTCAAACTTAGTGTGATTATAGAACAAGCTCTACAAAATAACAATAAATACTAAAAACCGGCCAAGTGTGAGTCGGTTTTGCGCTAAAGGTCCCGGACAAAAAAAGTTTTTTTTCTAAGTTAAGTAAATAATGTTGTGTTCTGTGGTGGTGTGGTACGGAACCCTCGGTGCGCGAGTAGTTCGACTCGCACTTGACCGGTTTTATTTACCCATACCAAAAAAGTGCACAACGCCGCTGAAGAAGTTTTTATTTCAAAAATGATAAATTAACATTTCTATTTTTGCTTCCAGTTACGAATTATGGTCTACGCAAAGAAGCAAAAGGTGAAAACATTACTATGGAACTTCAAATTAAAAAATCCGTGCAAGAACTTTGGTTTTGCTTTACTTTTAAAGGATTTTAATTCTACCAACAACTGTGAAATAAAACAGGTAACAAAATAAGAACATGACCTCCATCGCACAACCCCAATAATTTTAAATCTCTGCTAGCTAAGTTGACAATAGTACCGATTCGGACTATGCTACGATTTAACTTAACTAAATTTATACCTGTCACTTTCTAAAATAAGATTAAGAAAAAAGACAGAAAACTAACAGCTGACTTTAGTGCTGTCAAAGTGACGTTACACGCCCAAAATAAGATGCCATCATAATGTACGTCATCTTATTTAAAGCGTTTTTGGGCGTGTATCGTCACTTTGACAGCACTAAAGTCAGATGTTGGTTTTCTGTCTCTTTTCTTAATCTTATTTTAGAAAGTGACAGGAATAAATTTAGTTAAGTTAAGTCGTGGCATAGTCCGAATCGAGGCCAATATTATGATCATACTATTGTAAACTTAGCTAAGTATATTGATGCGATGATAATAATGAACTGAATTCATTAAAAGTTTAAAAGTAGAAATTACTGTCTATTTGTTAATTCGATTGTCTATTTGTTTGTGCACGCACCAACCAATCAGAATTAAGGTTTTAGAAAAGCATGGGGCATAGTTTGGAGTGAGTACTAACATTCAGTTTTCATTTCATGATTCATCGTAATCGCTAATCGGCTCACTCAATAAAGTACGGAAGTTGCGGGTGCTACTAGCATTTTGCATAATTATTTTTATTTATTTATTATTTTATTTCAGGCAACAGTACAAACTTAATCATAACAGGCCCATATTATAAATACCTTAATCTAGAATACATATAACAATATAAAAACAAACTAAACTTAACACTATCACACACACTATAGGAGGGTTTTTAGTCATCGCTTCCCTAAAGCGTCTAAAATTTTTAAATTAGGCTTTACCCGCGACTTCGTCGACACAAGTTATATATCTAATTTTAAGTCAAATCATAAGCTATCAAACAAAAAAGTTTCATCAACATCGGTTCAGTAGTTTTTGCGTGATGATCGAACAAACAAACAAACAGACAGACATCAAAGGTTGATATGGAGTCGGCGACACCTAAACACCATATCGTAATTTTTTACTCGACTGTGCATCGCAAAGGAAGAGTTAATGTTTTTATTAATAATAAATATTATTATTATTATCAGCCTATGTATGTATGTATTTCAAATATGTAAGTTTGTTCCCTTGAGGCACTCTCGAGACCAAACGCGAGGGCCCATGACGTCAATCGATTTGTCCTAATCTTGCGAGTGTCACTAAAGACAACAGTAATCGAAATTTATTTTGGCGACAACGAGACGCCATATCGGGAAAAAGAAAAAAATTAAGTTGATTAAGTAGGGTGTCATCATAGAGATCGGAATGGGTGTCATTGAATAGGGTACTTGAAAATCATCTTTAGGTTTCTCTTTTCATTTTTTATTTCGAATGACCTAATAAATGACGATTTAGGATCTACGAGTAAGTATAACGATTTAATGTTGAAAAAACTGAAAAGTTTTAAATAAAAAAGTAAATAATAAAAAATAAAAACGACTGATAAAGTCGCTCTTCTAGACTACTAGATTTGTTTATTTTTATTTTTGCAATGTACACACGGCGAAACATCAGGTTACGCACCCTATATATCCATAACTACACTACGTACAAAACACAAAATAGTGCGGTACAGAGACTTCATAGACACAGGCGCAGCGGGCTGTGAGACGAAACAACAACAACATACCGCACCCTCTCGCACTATTCGCAGCGTTCAACTTCTAATAGTTCAAAGTCCAAACAGGGTAACCTGACCTGTCGCCGTGTGTACATACACTTCTGTTACAGTTTTATAATAGTTTAGATGAAAAAGGTCACAGTTGTATTCTGTTTCAGGGTCGTGCTGTAACTATGAACTAACTTAGAAGCAAATCAATTTTTTTTATCGTATTTAAGGCTTTTGATGGAAAGGCGTGTTTTAGACTTTTTAGCTTACGATCCTGCTTTAACAAAATTAATTTCTTTTCCAGGGAACTTATTACGCAAGAGTTAGCATGGCAGATTTTGTGCAAAAATCCGTTGGCACAGCGTCCACGTTATTGTTGAATGGAGAAACCTCATTTAAAATGTACGTTCTATCTAAACAAGGGAATGTCTTTTGTTTAACCGGTGATATTGCGTTTAAAGAAAATAAATAAAGTAGTTTTCTTAATAACTAAATGTTGTTTGCAATTATTATTGCTATTATGTATCATGTTTTCCGATTGAATTCAATCAGTATTTGAAAAAGGCCATGATTAATACAATAATTGTTTTGGTACACACGGCGACACATCAGGTTACGCACCCTATGTACCCATAGCTACACTACGTAGTGCAGTAGAGAGCTTGCATAGACGCGGCTGCCGGCGCGGGCGCATCGTGCTGTGAGACGAAACAACAACAACATACCGCTCCATCTCGCACGATTCGCAGCGTTCAACTTCTATTAGTTCGAAGTCCAAACAGGGTAACCTGACCTGTCACCGTGTGTACAAACATTTCAGTCTAGTAGACAGCAGAGAGGCCAATTCAAATAAAGTCGTCAAATAAAGATTTTCGTAGGACTGAGTAGTTTTATACCGACTTGTGGTATCGTTGGATTCAGTAGAGTTTCCTGAGTAGGAAAAATGACAGTGTCGCTTTCTCAATTAGTGGAGTGGGGAGTTAAGACGTCACACATTATTTGTATTTTTGAATTTTTTTTTTCCTAAAACCTGTCGTGTGGAGTCTCAAATGAAAGGGCGTCATGAGCCGGTTCTAAAAATATACTATATTGCAGTACTTGATGTAAAGGTCCAGCACGGAATCGCGATATTAAGCGTCATGGGCACCTTTGCATCCCTTATAATCCGGGGAGAGCTTTTTGACTGATTAAACTGCTTCTTGTTAGGGTTACCCTTTATACTTTTGTCTAGTCTGTCTGTCCCCGGAGCGAGCGTCGTTCTCCCTATCCTGGAGTCGACGACCGATCTCTTTAACGAAGCTCAAAGTTTCCGATCCCAAGCAGCCCGTGGCCGCAAAGGCCAGTGGCACAAAATAATAATTTGGCACCAAGGCCGAGTATCTGTACAGCTTTTTGTCAGCCGCTACTTCAGCGGCGGCCCTGGCAGACCAAAAAATGCTACTGAGATGCGTGGCAGCGAAAGTTTTTTAATGAAAACACCTCATTGTTGAATTATTTACAGCGCCTTACGTCGTATCGCGTCTTCCTCGTCGCACCTAACAGAATACTAAATAGACAGTAAATAGAACTGAAAACTGACGTATTCAATACCAATTCATCATTAAAAACTAGTATTCGATTTACCTGACTATCTACCTAATATCGTATAATATACCTACATGCCACAGGAATATTGTAAAAGCAGGAAAATTATAAACTTCCTTGTACATAACATTTTAATTATCGACTCCACTTCTTACAATTTTACGGAATAGGTTTAGTAACATTATAATTTGACTAAACAAAATCAGTAAAGTCGTAAATAATAAATATAAAACAATAATCGTACTTAAATAAAATAAAAAATCTACAACAATTATAAGAAATTCGTGAACCAATACCAATAGGGGCCTTACAATAAGGTTTTTAGTTTTTAGCAATGGTACCAAAAGTAATAGCATGACTCAGTATTGGAAAGCCGTGGTGACAACTACATTTCTGTTACAAATACCCATGCCTTAGTTTACTTTGTTACTGAATAGATAAGTAATACGTGACTTACAGATAACATATTTTTATCGGACTGGATTCAGAATGTTACTAAACGGGACGGGTCTGCCCAATACCAGCTGGCCGCGCTGGACTCAATCGACAGGCGTGCCAGGAAGCTCATAGGTGATCCAACCTCGGTGGCGAAGCTACAAAGTCTTGAGCATCGTCGCAAGGTAGCCTGTCTGTCTGTTTTTTATAGGATACATTTCGGAGAGTGTGCGACTGAATTACACGATCTGATACCACCGTCTCCCTTTCATCTGCGGGGGACGAGACGCAGACTGGGTTTCCACCCCTATGTCGTTGACCTACCAGCAATTCGCACGAAGAAGTTTGCTTCTTCTTTTATAATGCGCACGGCTAAGGAGTGGAATGCCCTGCCTGCGGACCTGTTCCCTGAGCAATACAACCTGGGCCTCTTCAAGGCGAGAGTGAATAGACATCTCTCTAGGTAAGCATGCTACATCTTCGGCCTCATCATCACTCAACATCAGGTGAGATTGGGGTCAAATGCTTACCTATCACACATAAAAAAAAAAAAAAAAAAAAAAAAAAAATCAGTAAAATCGTAATATTCCTAGTAAGATAATAGTAATAGTGACTGAGCGAGGGCCGAGGGCGACGGCGACTTGTGCTTTATTGGCTGAATCGTAAAAGACGTTTATTAACTTCGTGAACATAATTAGAATGTTCTTAGTAAAATTATAATACTACGGTTTTGACAATATTCCTGCGACATACACACTCATGGCTTTGGTTACAATAGATAATGCGTCTAAGTGACTTTTAAACACCGGAACAGAAATATTATTAGTAAAAATTATTACTCATAGTGTCCATTAAAATAAATACTATTAATGTTTGTATCTATTTTTGTATTTTTCAGAGTAAATCCTTTCATCGTGAATTTCAGCATGATTTTCAAATCATTGTTCGTTTTATTTATTTCATGTTTATTCCTTCAGTTAGTGACATCAAGATCAAAATTGAACAATAAACTTGTAAGTTAATATTTTTCTTCTATGTATATCGATAACATGTTATATAATTATGTAATGGAATGCATTGAGACCACTTTTATAATGTTTTTTTCTGTTTGTCTGTTTGTTTGTTTGTCTGTTTGTGCACGCATCACTTAAAAATTACTGAACCGATTTGGATGGGGTTTTCACAAAAGTACTTATTTAGGACTTAGTTTGGATTGGCGTATGTGCTTTATTTCATGGCAATCGATTCATTCAATCATAAGTACCTATTGAAGCTGTCACTGTCATTAGTATGAAAAGAGTGAGAAACAAAGCGTTCACCAAATACGGTGAAGCCTAAATACTTGTTGGTGCAAGCCAGGAGTGCGATTTTTGAAAATCATACGAGCGACTTGACATTCGCATACGAATTGAGATTTTCATTCCGAGTGGTTACGTTTTTCTCTATTTTTGAAATCGTTCGGATGTGCCAAAACCGTTTCGATTCACACAGAAAACGTTTCAATTGAACGAACGAACGAATGAATGGTTTCATAGTAACATTTCAAATCGGACTTTACCGCCAAAATTATGGGTTAACGGAACGTAGAAAAAAAGTTAAATCAGTTGACGTCTGACAACATTACAAACGTCAAACATTCGAGTGGTAGAAATGGATACGAGTGGTTCGGAGCACTCGTTGCAAGTGATAGAAAGTTGAATTCAAAAATGGCAAATCATCGATTTTACGTCATTTTCTACTACTCGTTTTGAACGTCTGATTTTCAAAAATCGCACTCCAGGTTTAACGTACTTTCGTTGCAGGTATCCGGTGCTACAATTAATTACGATAATTACAATGTATGTCGCGGCCCTAAATTAGTCAATTTGACAAAGTATACAACAATATTAGAACGCGATGAAAAAGACTACGTAGTTAATCTTAATATGACAGTTTTAGAAGATATCGTTATCGATGAGGTTTGTATACACTAATATTATAAAGAGGAAAGATTAGATTTTTGTTTGTATTGAATAGGCTCCGTAACTACTAGACCGATCTAAATAATTCTTTCAGCATTAAAATTCTACATTATCCATGATGAAAATAAGAACATAACGGCCAAGTGTGTGTCAGAGAAAAAGGGGCATTGTAATGCATGCCACGCAACAGCTAGAAATTTAATAAATGTTAAAAGTTAAATTCAATTATTACGAATACGAAGTCATCACGCGGAGAAAAATAATGTGACATAATCTTAACTATTATAAAACTGTAACAGAAGTGTGTCTGTACATTGAAGATATTTACAAAAAAAAGATTACGATATGATTTTTAGATGTCCCTGATTCCAAATCACCAATTTTTGGGTTTTTTGTCGTCTGTTTGTTTGTTTGTTTGTTTGTTCGTTTGTTTGTTTGTTTGTTTGTTTGGGTGTTTGTTTGTTCGAGTATCACGCAAAAACTACTGAACCGATTTTGATGAAACTTTTTTTGTTTGATACCTTATCATCTGACTTAAAATCTGGTATATAATTTATGCGGACGAAGTCGCGGGTAAAAGCTCGTATACAATATATTAGAAGACTTACTACAGGATTGTAATTGAAATGATTCGACAAGTTTTCATGATGATGATGATGATGATGATGACAAGTTTTCAGGGGTTTCAAAATCAGCTGTTTCAGACTAAACTGCAATGCCTACTCAACTCAAATGTCAGAAAGCATGACTTTTTTTGCAATTTCAGGTTTGCTACCATGGGCATGGTAAGAGTTGTTCAGTTTGATGGTCTGAACCACCCCTTAAAATTTATCGACTCATTTCAATTACACCCTCTGTAAATAGATATCAGTTCTTTGTTGAAATACAGAGTAAATCAATTTGAGCTAACAGAAACAAGGTCTTCATAATATGTACAAATCGATTAAAGTACCTATTAATGTAGCTTAGACTTTATATCCATTTTTGTATGGGGAGGGTATATTTTTCGGATAGAAGGATGAGCCTGGGCACACTTGTTCCTTAGGTGGTCTAGTGTGGAAAACGCCCGGAGGACTCCCTCTATCACTCCGCCATGGGGGTGGAGGGGGGGTTGAACTTTTCAGATACCGCACTCACTGTGATTCGTCATAACTGCCAATTTCTAGCTACTAGGGCATGTTTGGTATCGTTTTTGACTAAATCAAAGTTGCTTAGTTGATTTCTGAAACAAAAAAAATGTATTCCCATACAAAAAAAATTAAAAACAGTGAAAAATAAAAAATTTCTAAAAATATTTTTTGTTGTTAATTACCATAAACTTAAAACCGGTAGCAATTTCGGACTTTAAAAAATATATTTGGAAAGCTGCTTTTATACAGATTCCAAAAATATAAGGTTTGTTGAGAAAAAAGCAAAAAAAAATGAACAAAAAAAAATTTACGCTACTAGGCAAGAACAAAAAAAATTAAATGAAATGCAGGAGTGGACGTAGAAGTGTCCAATTTTGTATACAATTAGTAGTTACTATAAGCATTAAGGGAAAACTAAAATATTTTACAATATTATACCAGTCTTCTTGATACATAAACTGCACAAATAACTTGGTAATCCTGTGTATTTATACAGGATTATAAGTTACACTTGCAGTGTACCTACCTGTATATTGTCATGTCTTGTTGACTGACATATCAACGCACAGCCCAAACCACTGGTTCTAGAGATTTGAAACTTAGGTTCTTTATATAGGACGGTTTACAAAATGAAAGGAAACATCAGATGACATCATCAACATCATAATATATATTTACAATAAAACTGATTAAAATATTATTTTTCTTCCTGTATACATTTGCCTTCGCAATGACACAACTCTGTGCACTTTAGTTGCCGTTGCAAACACCGGCACCTGTTGGTGCCGCACCCCTTTTTGCATCTACACCTAATCATTGCGATGCAGGCTTCAGCAGCAACAGGCAAGTCTGTCCATGTAGGTTGCCAACTATCGCCGACTTTTGTCCATCCCCAGTTAGATGGATCAGGAAGATCTTGAATCGGCGACATTTTGACCCCATACATGGACAGCTTGAAAAACTGCCCTCAATAAATGTTGATATAGAGCTGCTTTTGTGGGTGGTATATGCTCTAGTTGGCGGTCTTTTTTGGTAAATAAATGTTTTCTCGCTTCGTTTACTGCATAGTACAGGAACTGGATCTAATAAGGAAAAAACATGTACCGTTAAAATGTTGCTTTGTTACTTATTAGGTACCTAGTTTTATGAAGTTACCTACCTGTCATATAAAATTATAACAAACTTTTCAAGGATGGCAAATAAGTCGTTGTTCCTGCCTTCATAGGCTGCCAAAAAACCATCTGTGGTAGTAGGGAAAACGTTCCATAAGTGCGATTTTTGAAAATCATACGAGCGACTTGGCAGTAGAAAGATGCATAATCTCCATATTAATTTTGACATTTTCTACTGCCAAGTCGCTCGTATGATTTTCAAAAATCGCACTTCATGTCTCCATTGCACTTTTTTTCCCTTTCCCATTAAAACTAGAAACTGTGTCACACCCCGTGAATGCGTGGAATAAAGGAAGGACCTTTGTTTTTTGTGGTCCTGTAAGAAGAAAGTTTTTTAATTGCTAAATCAAGATGACGTGTTTAGAAGTAAAGGTGGTATTATTATAACAAGAATTTACCAAGAGCGTTCGCTATCTCATGACAAGGTAGATACTGGTGGTGCTTTCCAGTGCCTACATGCACCCATAGCTCCTCTAGCCCAGACACTTGTGGTACACTTGCGACTGCAAGCACCACGACGTCAGTGTCAACAGTACGAATCATCACACGCGAGCAACCCTGGTGTACTGCATCAGCCATATGAATCATCATTCTTGAGTCCGCCTCTTCATGGTTGCATGGAGCTAATCTTTCAATATTGCGAGAGCGTTTTGACAGCATATTGGATCCGTTTGTAATAATAACGTCTTTACTTTAAGGGGCGTCCGCCCGGTTTTGAGTAACTTTGTAACCTATTTATACATTGACTATGGCACTCTTTAAGCAGAAAACAAAACTGAACAATCTACAGGATATGAGAAGAAATGTGGTTTTTCTCGAAATCTATTTTAATTAATAAAACTGAAGAAAAACGACTCCAAAGTCACCTCTTTTTTTCCAGTTGTAACCGTTTTACTCTTACATTGTTGATCAGAAGAATATGAAAATTTACAATATTCTTCACAATACAATATAAAATGATGTGGTTTTCTTATTTTTTGAAAATTCATATAAAATCATAGAGGTTTTCAAAGAAAACGGAAAATTCTGACCGGAGCCGCGCAATTGAAGCGGGATGGCTAATTGCAAATGTTTGCTTGTAAGAAAGAGAGCCTTGCAGATGGGAGGAGTAGCCTTAATCAAAATCGTAAGAATAGCAAAAAGAAGACAGCAATTGAAATAATTCCTCCTTGTTTTTGTGTCTCTCAGGAAGTTCGCCCAACCTTTCGGTATTTTGGTGGACTCATTTGCCATCATTGAAAAGTTTGTTATAATTTTATATGACAGGTAGGTAACTTCATAAAACTAGGTACCTAATAAGTAACAAAGCAACATTTTAACGGTACCTACATATTTTTTCCTTATTAGATCCAGTTCCTGTACTACAGTAAACGAAGCGAGAAAACATTTATTTACCAAAAAAGACCGCCAACTAGAGCTTATACCACCCACAAAAGCGGCTCTATATCAACATTTCTTGAGGGCAGTTTTTCAAGCTGTCCATGTATGGGGTCAAATGTCGCCGATTCAAGATCTTCCTGATCCATCTAACTGGGGATGGACAAAAGTCGGCGATAGTTGGCAACCTACATGGACAGACTTGCCTGTTGCTGCTGAAGCCTGCATCGAAATGATTAGGTGTAGATGCAAAAAGGGGTGCGGCACCAACAGGTGCCGGTGTTTGCAACGGCAACTAAAGTGCACAGAGTTGTGTCATTGCGAAGGCAAATGTATACAGGAAGAAAAATAATATTTTAATCAGTTTTATTGTAAATATATATTATGATGTTGATGATGTCATCTGATGTTTTCTTTCATTTTGTAAACCGTCCTATATAAAGAACCTAAGTTCCAAATCTCTAGAACCAGTGGTTTGGGCTGTGCGTTGATATGTCAGTCAACAAGACATGACAATATACAGGTACACTGCAAGTGTAACTTTGTAATCCTGTATAAATACACAGGATTACCAAGTTATTTGTGCAGTTTATGTATCAAGAAAACTGGTATAATATTGTAAAATATTTTAGTTTTCCCTTAATGCTTATAGTAACTACTAATTTTATACAAAATTGGACACTTCTACGTCCACTCCTGCATTTCATTTAATTTTTTTTGTTCCTGCCTAGTTGCTTTAATTTTTTTTTTGTTCATTTTTTTTGCTTTTTTCTCAACGAACCTTATATTTTTGTAATCTGTATAAAAGCAGCTTTCCAAATATATTTTTTAAAGTCCGATATTGCTACCGGTTTTAAGTTAATGGTAATTAACAACAAAAAATATTTTTAGTTATTTTTTTATTTTTCACTGTTTTTCAATTTTTTTGTATGGGAATACATTTTTTTTGTTTCAGAAATCAACTAAGCTACTTTGATTTAGTGAAAAACGATACCAAACATGCCCTAGTAGCTAGAAATTGGCAGTTATGACGAATCACAGTGAGTGCGGTATCTGAAAAGTTCAACCCCCCCTCCACCCCCATGGCGGGGTGATAGAGGGAGTCCTCCGGGCGTTTTTCACACTAGACCACCTAAGGAACAATTGTGCCGAGGCTCATCCTTCTATCCGAAAAATATGGGTGTTGTCCTATAATGACCCAGCTAATGTATTGATACGAAAACCAATGCGCTTTATTATTCGTAGCTAGCACCACTTTGCTGAAGATTTGTGGAATATCAAAACGTAGTCCAGAATGCTTAAAATTTTTTTAGGGTTCTATGAACTGGTTTTGAAATAAGGCATGTAAAATGCTACAGATTATGACTAGACTGCGCTGGCCTGTGTAGGTACGTTAGTATACTGTGGATTTCAAGATTTTTTCAACTAATTTTTTTTCCTTCGAACCTAAAAATTTTTTTTTTTAGAATAGCGTCTTGTTAAAATCAATAATGATGATCTTCGGGCTAGTAGAAGTATTCGATCTAAAAATCCCTATTATTATAATATTATTAATGTTAATGTAAGTTTGTTTGTTAGGCTTTCACGCGAAAACTACTTATAATCATGAAACTTTGTAAACATATTCTTGGAGGCATTAGAGGTAACATAGGATACTTGGTTTTCCCGATCATCATGAAACTTTGTACACATATTCTTGGAGGTATTAGAAGTAACACAGGATACTTGGTTTTCCAAACTCCACGCGGACGAAGTCGCGGGCAAAAGCTATAATAAATATTTCTCTTTTTGCTTCCAGTTGCGAACAGTTATCTACTCAAAAGAGCAAAAGGTGAAAACAGTACTATGGAACTATAAAATGGAAAATCCTTGCAAGAACTATGGTTTTGTTGTATTATTAAAGGCTTACGCAAATTCAACAAACTGTAATGTTAAACAGGTAACGATTTCACCGACATTATCACAAAATTGTTAAAATGGCATGGACAATATTTGCGAAATATTTGGAGTGCATGTAAACTAGGATTTAGACTTGAATTCGCAAAGTTTTACTGATTCGGCTTAACTTCAGTATTCTTTTAATAGAGACTGTTTTGTAATTTATCTGTTTGTGTTTCATTTGCCGAGGCCTGTATAGTTCTTTTACATTTTTTAGGGTTCCGTACCCAAAGGGTGAAAACGGGACCCTATTACTAAGCCTACGTTGTCCGTCCATCTGTCCGTCCGTCTGTCCTACCTATTTAGGGCTTGTAACTTTTGAACCGTAATAGCTAGACAGTTGAAATTTTCTCAGATTATGCGTTATTACGGCGGATTTGTTAACAAATAATAAATATGCCAAAAAGTTAAAAATTAAGGGGGGTTCTCAACAAGAAACTAGTTTTTATCAACGGTTTTTCTTCACGCTCTATCGTAAAAGCGGTAATACATACAAGCGTCAAACTTAGTGTGATTATAGAACAAACTCCACAGAATAATAACAGATACTAAAAACCGGCCAAGACAGTGTGAGTCGGTCTTGCGCTAAAGGTCCCGGACAAAAAAAGTTTTTTTTTCTAAGTTAATAATGTTGTGTTCTGTGGTGGTGTTGGTACGGAACCCTAGGTGCGCGAGTAGCCTGACTCGCACTTGACCGGTTTTATTAACCTTCGTTCTGAAACATGAAGGAAGGCATTTGACGAAATATCACAATAACAGCACACATCCAAAAACATACAACAAACACTAGCTTCAGTTTACAACGTGCTTATGTTGAATATTTTTTGAAAAAGGTCCTTCATAAATTTCCTTTTTCAGGGAACTTATTATGGAAGAGTCAGCATCGCAGATTATTTTGAAAAATCCGTTGGAATGGTGTCCTGGTTTCTTTATGGAAAATATACATCTAAAACGTTGATTTTATCAAAAAAAGGGAATATCATATGTATAATAGCTGATATGACGATTGAAAAAAATTAGTGCAGTTGAATGAAAATAAATGATGTGGTTTTTTTATTAAGAACATGTTATTTGATTTTAAATTATTGGAATCTTATCATAATGATGTATGGATGAAGCTTATCACTACATAGTATAAAACAAAGCCGCTTCCCGCGTCTGTCTGTCCCTATGTATGCTTAGATGTTTAAAAGTACGCAACGGATTTTGATGCGTTTTTTTTTTAATAGATAGAGTTATTCAAGAGGAAGGTTTATATTTATACCAGCATTGCACCCGTGCGAAGCCGGTGCCTGTCGCTAGTAAACAATAAAATAATCCTTTCAAAAACATACTATTAATAATAAACTAATAACCCGTGGATCCCATCAATTCATTGCATGTCTGTATGTAGGTCTGTATGTACAGAGATTGATGTTACACTATTTGAGTTCCAATGTAATTTTACCCAGAGGTGTAGCTTAAGAGGATACCGAGCCTATATAGTGCTGCCTACATTCGTATTTTTCAGGGTTCCGTACCCAAAGGGTGAAAACGGGACCATATTACTAAGCCTGCGTTGTCCGTCCGTCTGTCCTACCTATTTAGAGCTGTAACTTTTGAACCGTAAGAGCTAGATAGTTGAAATTTTCACAGAATGTGCTTTATTAGGCTGCCTGTCCATTGTGCGAGCTGTCCGAGCTGTGTAGCTGTGACTTTTTAACCAATCAGGAGCTCGGGCGAGATGGGCCACGCCTTAAACTTACATAAACATTACAAAAAAAAACGCAGTGACCCGATAAATTGAAAAACACCAATGACTACAATGTAACATTCTTGTTTTTTTGGAAATATAGGTTAATTGTTAAGAAATACAAAAAATACGATTAGGGGCAGCACAATAGGCTCTATGCAGCCTTAAGGCTAGCTTGCACAGGGTATATTCTCTAAAACGCCTTACTTTAGGAACATTGTTTTCAGTGATATCCTATTGCATATCCAGTGCATTATATTTAATATGAAAGTCCTGCCTTTACTTAAAAATGTAATGAATCGGTTTTTAGTATGTTTCATATAATTTATTTTAGTAATCGCGTAAAATTTGGACACTGTTTGTCGAAATATAGCTAAAAATGGGGTTACTTTAGGAACATTTTTAGAAGGGTTACGTTACACGGTTGAAAATACAGCTTACGTAGAAATATAGTTTATATAAATGTTAAAAAAACAATGAATCGATTTTTTGGAATATGAGTCGGAATCGTACAGTTTTCTTAAAATAAAATTGTAAAAATCAAAAAATCTGTTTACCATACAAAATGGCGAACAAATGCAATCTCTTGACATCCTCTGACAACTGCATAACTAACCTTGTTTCTGATTTTTTCCATTGTACGGCGAACTGCCGTAATCAGCGCACGTCCGCGTTACATTTTTTGAAAATTATTTGCGACAATTTTATCCTCGATCTATCTGTTGATGACTAAAACACAAAGGATATTTAACGGAATAATTCATTATTTGTGTTTTCCTAAAGCTAAAATGATGTTTTATTTCAAATTTTTATCCGTGATTTTGGATAATTTTCGACATATTGTTCAATCAAATTGAAATGACTTCGATTATGTCAGTAGCATATAGAAATCTATTACCATTCTCTTTGGTTGGCTTTTCAATATACAGTTACCAATACAGTCGCGCACAGATTCAAATAAAATCGAAGTAAGAAGATTAAATACCTACCTACATAATATAAAATTTTGGATACTAATAAGCAGTGAGCTTACAATATCATTGGTAATAAAATAAGTAAATCATAGCTTTTATTTACTTCTGAAATTAAATAACGGCAGATCAATGCAACCAAAAATTTACAACCAATTTCATATTACAGAATATTTGTATAGAAAAAAATGATTTACTTATTTTTAAATTTTTATCCTCGATTGCCTTGCATTCATAATGAGCGTTTTTCCAGCAATTTTCCGGGGATCCATAGCGTCATCTGGATGGCGCCACTAAGCTGTGCCATTTTGTATCAATCTTTTTTTATGTTGTGCGACTCGGACTCATCCCTCAGGGTTCCGTATAAACTTAATTAGGAAAGACAAAATTTCTCCCATGCATTAAATTTTCTCCCATACCATTATCACGGTAGATGTTCAAATTCTTTCCAATTGACAACTTTTCATCTTTTAAAAAAAAATATAAGAGATACCTACGTATTTTTCCGATTAAATTTTTGACCGATATTTCTGTTTTTATATCAAAGTTACGATGCTGATGATGTTATGAATAAAGGCACAATTCATGAAGATTAAGTTGCAAAAAAAGAATCTCTAAAAAGTCTTACACTTTTTTTTTTAGAAGTTGTTCAAGCCGGTCATGTCGAGTTTCCTCAAAAAATCGGAAAAATCATCATAACTCGAAAACTATAAACAATCGCGGAACATACATGGGGGTGATTCGGATACCCCACGACATACCGGACCTAAATTTTTCGTTTGAACGTCAACTCCCCGGCCACCCTGTATATATTTTTTTAATGGCCAGTAATTTTAAGTCGATTTCAAGTTTATCGAGGAGGAGTTTACAGGGCCCTGTTTAACAAACGTGACAATTACAGGTGAAAATCCGTCAATTTTCTGTTTAATAAAAATTTTCATTAACAAAATTGTCATGATGGAAAATTTACAATATATACGCATTATAATATAATAGATGAATGTGATAGAAATACAATCCAATTCGGTATGTAAATTAAACTTAAGCTATGCTGATTCCAAAAACATTTCGAGATTTTATATTTAGAAACCTTATTTTCTCATTAAGATGGCGGATATTAAAAAAAAATCCAAAAAATACTCGACATTCATTCGACCTCTAAATGACGTCATATCAGAGGCTGAACGGGCTTTAATCAGCGGATTAAAGCCCGTTCAGCCTCTGATATGACGTCAAAGGCAGCGGCCTTTGGTAAAAAAGACAAACGTCATATAAACGTCAATGTCAACGAAAGGGTTGACAGATTTGAAATTTTTCCGCGATTATGGGGAAAAATTTGGTCTCTGGGGAAATGAAATCGTGGGGAAAAAAATCAATTGCGCTAATTTTGAACGATTCCTGCTACCAAAACAAAACCACAACCAAAAACATGACGTTATGCACAATTCGTATCGCGCTAATTATATTAACGGTAACGATTTAGCTTTTTTCGGAAGATACGATGGCGTAACGTTCGATGTCCGTTCGATCGAATTTCCTGGCGTAGTAGGTGCATGGTAGGTGTATGGTAGGTGCATGGTGGGTAACCAAACTTGAAACGTTTACGGCTTAAACGTTTCGAGTTTGGTTTTGCTTTGGTAACGTCAATGATTGAACCGTTCAACAAAAAAATAGCGCGATAGCATTATTACATCAGCTAAACCAAATCTAAACCAAAACCAAAAACGTTCCGTCCGAACGGTAAAACCGTATAAAATAGCGCAATTGAGTCCCTGGTTTCAAATGTCTATGTCAATGGAGTAACTTTCTTTTTTATTATTTTAGGTAAAGCACAGAGTTTCAAAACTATTCAGCCTCTGATATGACGTCATCACTAGAAAAATTTTGCATAAATTATAGAAAATTAACTATAGATTGGATATCGAAAATAATGAAATTGGTTGTTCAAAATAGCCGAATCTACGAGACTTAACTGTAAAAAAATACCATAAAAAAACTTTACATACCGAATTGCAAAAATTGCCATAAATAAAGTAGTATTGCGTTACAAAATATTCAAAGTAATATACTCGAAGTAATTACAAGTAGCGCAGTAAGCAATATAAAAAACGATCTTTCCACTAAATAGCTGTCTTTAGACTTAAGTAAGTACATCTTCAGCTCAGGAGTGCGATTTTTGAATCTCATACTTTGAACTCAGCAGTTGAAAATGTATGGAGATACGCATCTTTTTACTGCTGATTTGACTTTCAAAAATCGCACTCCTGGCCCTGGAGTGCGATTTTTGAACATCACACGTTTAAACGACCAGTAGAAAATGTCAAAATTACTATGGAGATTATGCATCTTTCTACTACTCGTTTGAATGTGTGATGTTCAAAAATCGCACTCCTGGTTGTTGTGTGACGTCCCTTGACTTCTCGCTTGAACGAAAAACGACCTTACTTTATTAAAAAAATATCCGTAATCCTTTCATTTTAAACTCTCTAACATAGAAAATATTGTTATTTAGACAATTAATTAGTTAGGTATTTCGAAATGGTTTTCGATTCAGCCCTCTAAAAAACTTGACACTTGACTTGACGAATTGAGGAAAATATCGGAAAACTGAAAAAAAAAATTTGAACACAGCCGACCATTATTGATTGATTATTTGTGGTTGGGCTATTGCTAGCAAGGTTCGTTGTAACACTGAGACCAGCGCTGGTCCTTTGTGTTCGCCCCAAGCTCACCCATATTTTACGCATACCTCCAAACTTATGGTATTTTCTTTTCATTCTCGGGAATGCAGGTTTCCGCACGATGTTTTCCTTCACCGGCGAGCTAGTAAATGATAAATACAACTGTACATAAATTCCAAAGAACTTAGTGGTACAGGCCAGGAATCGAACCGCGGCCCCTTGATTGAGGAATAGGTCTCTTACGAATGGGCTATCATCGCTCTGACCATAGAATCGCCTCCTTTTTTGAAGTCGGTTAGTAAAAAATAACACGCAGAATTTCGAAACTATGAAAGTGTTGAAAAAAAAAACGGTATGAAATAAATTTGAATTAGTTATGTAGTCATAATTATTACGTTACTCTACAATGTGAAGGCATATTTTATGTATCATTATCTCTTTGGTAATTTTCTTTGCCCACTGTGATGATCGTATTTAATTTGAAAAAAGTGGTATGCATGTAGGTTACACTATAAATTTACCGAAATTTCCTACTTTAAAATGTTTTTATTTATGTAATGAATTACAGATTGTGTAAAAAAAATTATTAGCTACTATTCTTAAATCGTTCTAGTATTCTTCATTCAACAAAATATCAAACATACTTAACACTTTTCTTATCGATGGTGGAGCTCAAACAAAAGGTCGCGGAAAACTTACAACACATTATCCACATTTTTTATGGCAAATTGACAGCAAGTGATGACGTCACAAACGAAAATATACCCTTAAACTTTCGTAAAGGTCTCTCACTTTGCGCATACTAATGATAGTGACAGCATCATATAAATTTAAATATTTTTAAACCTAAATACTTTTTGGTGCAAGCCAGCCTAAAAAGGACCCTAGAGAAGGATAGGTAATTATGATTGGTTTAAAAACAATAATAATGTATACATTTATGCAACAAATCGTTATCATACATAATCTTCTTATAATTGTCGGTAGTTTAGCAGTACCTAATTTTAAATTTGTTTTTAATGACTTAATATCTGAAATCTATTAGGATTATAGTAGGTATAGATAAATTTGCCTGCTAGTTAACTATCTATCGAAAAGTTACACAAAAACGAAACAGTCGGCAACAATAATTGGACAACAGATTTCATACTTCTATCATGCAATTTACTGCAAGTAGCATGTTTTTTTTCCTGATTTCTATTCATGGTTTTGCTGCTGGATTAGATAAAGACAATTTTGTAAGTACCTTATCTGCTGATAATCTCTACCATTATAAACACAGTTTCATTTATTGGATTCAAAATTTTACAGGGTCCTTATGAAGCAATTTTTTTACAATACGAAGATTGTGCGGGACCTAAACCGGTTAACATTACGTTTTATCATTCAACTCTGTACAAGGAAGATAATGACTTCATGACAACTATAAATTTTACTATATTAGTTGGAGCAAATATTGATCAGGTTTGTACGTACAAACACACATACATACATACATCCTAACTCCGGTTTTCCCTTCAAGGGTGATTAAAAACATTGAGAATTCATTATAGATTTCATTCACTATATACACAAGTATAATAAAATATAAAATAGTTTAAAAAATCGTTTAAAAAAATTTACTATTATAATTAAATATCATTTTTAAATTGTCAACTAGTTGACCGACTTAACAAAAATCCGTACAAAATACAATTAAAGTATTCATTTATACAACGTGTTAATGAATTAACGCAAAACCTCATACACCCCAACTGATTTATAACAAAATAATTAGATAGATACAATAATTTCATTATTTTGATAGTAAAATTAAAAGTTATTCGCATTTTAAGTTTTGAGGCAAAAATGATTTGTTATCATTTCAGCAATGAATGAAAGCGCTAACGTACTCATAATCTTGTTTTGGTAGTAAGTCGGGTGAGTGTGCCTGTGCGGAGGGTTGGCGTTGGGTTCATTAAATTTAAAATTTTAGACACAAATGAATTAATATTTTGAAAAAAATTACCTATGTTGAAACCATGATAATTCGATTCTGCTCTCGATTCTAAACAAACTACTTTCTAGTTTTGCGTTAATTCATTAACACGTTGTATAGGGTCCTTCTTAATATGCTGACAGTTTTTTAAGGGGATGATTAGATCGTTAAACTGAACAGTTTTCTCTATAGCACCAACATCGAAATCGCGAAAAATAATTCAACTCTTCCATACAAAACTGCCAACCTCCTCGAGCCTCCTGTATGGGACAGCAGATTTTTTTTTCGCGATTTATATATTGGTCCCATAGATAATGTTGTTCAGATTGACGGTCTGAAGCACCCCTTTAAGTAACTTTAATTTTACACCCTGTATATGAATTCTCGGTCTACTATCTAAAGTTTACATTCTAAATAATATAATAATGATGCATACTTACTTAACAAACTCATACTCTTTTCTCGGATGATCAGGTAAATTATAATAATCATGTCATGTTTTTTTTTCCTAGATAAAGGTAATGATGTACCATTATAAAAACGATGTTAAAGAAATTCTGTGGAATAAAATAATTAAAAAACCATGCGAACAGTTTTTTTACGCAGCTGTTATTGAAAAATACATTAATAACACCAGTTGTTTTATGAAAAAGGTTTGTCTTCTACGTTTTTTTTAAATAAAAGGAGGAGGAGTAGGAGTTTTTTAAATAAATGTAATGTAGGAATCGTTATAAACAAAACTTAGTCTTATAACTATAAATGTAAAAAATAAATCTAACTTTGTTATGAAATTTAAAATTAAAGCTCTAATAATTTTCTTTTTCAGGGTAATTACTTGTTAACTGAAAATCTAACAAAGGATATAAAAAAATTACTTGGCCCATCATTTTTTTACGGAGTTTATTTATCAAAAATAGTTATTACGTCAAAGAAAGGAAACTATCTTTGTCTTCATTCTAAAATAAAAATAATGAGGAAGTAACATTACAAATTAATTTAACTGTACGAATATTTAAATATTAGTATTTACGTAGATATTCGTTCGTACAGTACATTTAAGTTTAAGTTAGTTTTATGTTCTCAATATTTTTATTTATTTTTAATGTAGGTACTTACCGACTTTTATTTGTTTTACCAATAAATTCAATTAAAGTTTAAGTTTTTAATAATAATAATTTTGTTTGTATAAATGTAAGTTTTAATAATAATAATAAATATACAAAATATACATTATAAAATTCTAGTTATATCTGCTAAAGCAGAATCCTTTTAGGATTATACAGGGTGAAATTGATATCATTAGCATCCTTTTAAACTAACAGTCTACCCATCAAACTGAACAACTTTTAGTAAGGGAGCAAACCGATCGGAGCAAAAAAAAAATCTGCTGTTGCATACATTTGAGTCGAGAAGGCATTGCAGTTTAGTATGGAACAGCTGATTTTTTATTTGCTCCGATCGGTTTGCTCTCATAGTAAAAGATGTTCAGTTTGATAGTTAGACTCTTAGTTTAAAAGGATGCTAATGATATCAATTTCACCCTGTATAATCCTAAAAGGATTCTGCTTTAGCAGATATAACTAGAATTTTATAATGTATAAGGTATAAGACTAATATACCTACCACATCCAATGCCATACCATACCACACACATGAGTCATGTCACATGACATGCCATAATATACTAACGAGTTTTTTTCTAACTTATGTATGTTCCTAATACCGAGTGCTCTAATACTGTTAAGGAAAATATCGTGAAGAAACCTGCATACGCTGAAGAAGAAATTCTGATGCGTATTTGAAGTCTACCAATCCGCATTGGGCACGCGTGGTGGACTAACGCCCTGGAGTTAGGCCTGTGCCCTGCAGTGGAACGTAGGTATACACATACAGATTACAGGGTGTAAGGAAAAGTATCATTAACCTTTAAACCACGTACTCAAACTGAATAACTTTTACTATGGTTGCAAACCTGTCAAAACAAAAAAAATCATTCTGTCTCATACATTTGAGTCGAGTAGGTACCTATTGCCGTTTAGTATGTAACACTAGATTTTTTTTTTTTTTGTTTACTTCAACCAAAATCATGAATCCATATGAGCCTGTCAACATCATGACTTCTCCGACTAAGAGAACTTTGTTAAACGAATTCGGCTTGTTGTCACAACTAACCATCTTTAATTTGTTTTTAGTAAACAATAATAACGTCATTTCAATTATTTTGGTCCTAATTAAGAGTCTTAGTAGGCTCGCATTTTTTTCAGTGTACATTCTAATTGTGAGTTTAAAATCGAAGTATATATAATTATTTTGTTGATAAATTATAAATTTAATTCTGTGGTTTAAAATTATGTACCTTCATACAATAAATCGTTATTATACATAATCTCCTTATAATTTTCGGTACATTTGCAGTGCCTTTAAATTTATTTGTAATATCTGAAATCTACTTGTAGTTCAATCAACGGAGCAATACAGCAAGCAAGCATGCAGCATGCAGGCATGATCAGACCATCAAACTTAACAACTTTCTCTAAGAGAGCAACATCGAAATCGCGAAAAAATATCAGCTGTCCCATACATTTGGCTCGAGTAGGTTTACAGTTTTGTACGGAAGAGCTGGTTTTTTTCACGATTTCTATGTTGGTGCCATAGAGAAAGTTGTTCAGTTGGATGGTGTGTATATCCCCTTAAGGGCCTATGTCGAAAAATAATTTAAGCGAAACAGGCGTGGGATAGCTTATATTACGGCCTGATGCGAGAGAAAGAGATGGAAGGCGCGCGCGCCTGAAACGAATCGAGCGCCAAATCAAACTTTATTTAATTGTGATGGTACTATTTATGTAAGTTCAATTCTGCTCTAATCAAAATTTAGAAAATATTAATCTATTTTTTTTTAAATCAAGTCTTGTGTTTCTATTATTCACCGTTTAGCAGTTCCAAGCGTTTATAGATAAAAGCGGAGGCTACTTTGGCTTGTTTTTCTATCGAGAAAATGTGTCTTAATCTGTTTTGGCTCTAATCAAAACTTCAATTATATGTCCAATTTACACATATCTGAAAATCATACTCCTACTGTTAGTACTTCATGATATATGAAGCTTTGAAGAATCCTATTTTTTTCACATAGCCACTTAAAAAGTGTCGGCTAAAATATTAAGAAGGACCCTTTACAGGGTGTTAAAAAAATACCTCTAAAGAAAAAAAGGTGTTAAAGGGTCCCTTATAACGAGTCTATTAACAATGTATGAAAACCGTTTTATATATATTATTATTTACCGAAAAATTTATTATCGATAATAAAATAATAAAAAAGTCATCGTTGAAGCGCAGCACTATTTTACTGACCGTCTGCTAGTTCAAAGAAGTAGGTATAGGGAGGGAGTATTTATAGTCTTAAGGTCACCACTATCTTGTCTTCTTCTTCTTATCGTGTGGGCAGAGCCCTGGTGTCAGAGTTTTTTCAGACCGCCTTACGGCCTCTGACGTGGTTTTTATGTTACGACTACTACCATTAGAGATAGTAGCCGGGACCAACGGCTTAACGTGCCATCCGAAGCACGGAATCATTTTTCTTTTCAGACAATCAGGTGATTCAGCCTGCAATGTCCTAACCAACTGGGGAAAAACGCACAAAGTGACATATCACTAGGTTTCCCCCGTGGGAATCGAACCCACGTCCTTCGTGTCGAGAGCGAAAGCTCTTAACCATTAGACCACGGAGGCAGTTCGTAAGTACTTAATAGTAAGTACTTAAAAACGTTCGTAAGTACGTAAGTACTTACTATCTTGTAAGTACTTAATTTAAAAGATGATATTTATTACCAAAGTTAATTAACAGATTGTCAAATAAGTTAAATTATTGTCACAAAAATAAAAAATAAAGAATAATTTCAATAAAGATTCATATTTATCATCATGTAAGATAATTTAACAATCTTACCATTAGTTTTTTTCGACAAAGAAAGCTATTGTTCGTCTCTTATTGTTTAGGTACAAATGACTTACAAACACTACCCTTCTGCAAAAAATAGTCTTTGTTTCAGACGTGACACTAGAGTTGGGATTTTTTAATTATTGGCTTCAAAGAAGGATTTTATTTGGTTAATTCTGTAACACCCTGTACATTGAAGTGTGATACATGTTCTAACCTAACCTAAGCTAGAATTTTACAAACTCCGGTTTGTTTTTCTCAGGCAGGGGGCGTCCGCCCCCCTGCACCCCTCAACATACATCCAAGCAAACAAGCAAGCAAGCGCACATGCAAGTAAGCATGCACATAAGCAAAGATGTAAGCAACATCCACACAAGCATGCAGCAAGCTAGCAAGCATGCAACATGCAAGCAAGCATGCAGCATGCAAGCAAGCATCCGATCGCTTCACTCGCTCCGCTGAGTGTGCAACATGTTCTAACCTAAGGCGATTATCACACTAGCGACGCGTCCCGCCGCGGTGCGCGGAGCGGCAGATCACGCGCGCGGCGACGGAGGCGCAGATCTGCCTCTCCGCGCGGTGTAATCTGCTTCTCCGCGCGGGGTGGCAGTGTACGACTGTCCCGCGCCCAAATGTTCACTTCGCTTTCGCTTCGCTTTCGTTCAGTCACTGTATTCTTTGCATTTCATATCCCAAATTGCTGGACGTTGCTCGATTTCAAATATAAATTTGTCAACGTCCAGATCCATCCTGAACACGTGTAACACGTCCTTTATGCATAAAATCACGCGCGGGACTGCGGAGCCAGTGTGTTATACCCCGCGGCACGCCCCGAGCTCCCGCGCAGATTAGCAGAATCTGCGCGCGGGACGCCTTCCCGCGCATTGACGCGTCGGCAGTGTGTTGTCCTAGGCGTGTTTTCTATATAAATTGAAATACTTGCATACAATGTTAAAATCTGCGGCCCCGTGCTACGCGACGGGGCGCGGTGCAGTGTGATAATCGCCTAATCTAGAATTTTAAAAACACATATTTATTTTTCTCAGGCAGGGGGCATCCGCCTCCAATGCCCCCCTCTCTGGAGGCGTAGCCCCCTGCAATCTCCCAACATGCAACCAAGCAAACATGCAAGCAAGCATGCACACAAGAATACAAGGAAATAAGCATATTATATGCACGCTCAAATGCAGCATGCATATGAAAAACGTTTCGCTTGACTCCACTCGCTCTCTACATGGTCACACTACCTAAATTAACCTACCGAACTGAGTGATGGTGTTGAGAAAGGTAACGTGTGCTTTTATCGTCTGAATCGTAAAATATGTGTATTGCCTGCATGAACATAATGAACCGGAGGATTAGAATGTTCCTAGGAAAATTATAATATAATATGGTTCTGACAATATTCCTGCGGATGGATTTGATTTACCAATAGATAATGCGTTTATTTAAGTTTTAACCACCGGAAAAGAAATATTGCAGAGTAGGTAACTCATTTGATCAGGATGTATTCCAGTGTGATTTACGGATCATTGTTAGTTTTATTTATTTCATGTTTATTCCTTCACTTTGTGGCATCAAGATCAAAATTGAAGGATAAACTTGTAAGTTAATATTTTTCTTCTATCGATAATTATGTTTGATACTTATGTTGAGTGTATAATGCTGATAGGCAAATCTCTTAACCTCGAGATGGTAAGTCGAACTCAATGGCATGTAAGTTAATAATTTTAATTTGGTATAATATGAACATATAATTAACTAAAAACAAGCTCTATTGGTCCATTTATGTGATTTTGCTTCAGCAAATTATATTACTTGAATATTAAATAAAGTATCGCAAAAAAAAAAATACAAATCGTACCTACCTATTCGACCCTTTACCGTACAAAAGATACAGTCCTTTCAATGTTAGGATAGACAGACAGCCGACTGGCGTAAGCATCGTTAATACCTATGATTCCGTTGGTACCCTTCAGGTACAGTATAAGTAAGAAAGAAAGTATCTAATAATTATAATCAAAAGACATTCTATATGGGACTCACTACGTCATACAATAACAGAACCAAATAACTGGCCAAGTGCGTGTCGGGCCACGCGCTGGGTAGGGTTCCATTATTCCGTAGTTGCCCGTCCCAATATACGGATTTAGAAGGGGGCTTAGTATTATACTACGGTTTATACTACGGTTTAACGGCAAATAACGTCTAAAAAGTAAATTTTTTAAATTGGTTGACTAAAACTCTTTAACTTGTAAAGCCTACTTAACCGTGATAGTTTTCATTTTAATTTCGTTCTAGATACTATTGCCGTGAATTTTTTCACATGTCCAACTATCACCGTTTAGCTGGGAGAGGGGGGGACACTTGACTCTAACAAAAATTTTCACTTTAAACCTTAATATTTCGCTAAATAAATAAATATATCTTGGACAATGTCACACAAATCATCTAGTCACATTTAAAGTACCAGAATCTAGCCTGGACTTGTATTATGATGACTAGACAACGATATAGAATACATATACAGGGTGTACAATAAAATAGGACAGCTACTCAAAGGGGTGCTTCAGACCATCAAACTGAACAACTTTCTCTATGGGACCAATATCGAAATCGCAAAAAAAAATCTGCTGTCCCATACATTTCAGTCGAGTTATGTTTGCAGTTTTGTATGGGAGAGCGGATTTTTTTTTCGCGATTTCGATATTGGTCCCATAGAGAAAGTTGTTCAGTTTGATGGTCTGAAGCACCCCTTTGAGTAGCTGTCCTATTTTATTGTACACCCTGTATAAATACAAACATCCATGACTCGGGTACAAATATTCATATTCATCATACAAATATTTGTCCCTTACGGGATTCGAACCCGCGACCCTCGGCACAGCAGTCAGGTTCACTACCGACTGTGCTACCGGGCCGTGCTAAAGGATCCCTTAATCGAAAAATGGTGTTCACAAACCCTCAATATTTTTAAAAGACCTATCTAACGATACCCCACAACATGGGATGGACGAGAGAAAAAAATTCATCGCCACTTCACGTGTAGGTAAAAAAAATATTTTTCAAGATTTTATTTTACCACTTTGTCGGCGTGATGAATGTGTGAACATACGAGTATTCCAAATTACAGCTTTCTAGTATTAAGCGTCTCTGAGCTAAGCCGCAGACAGACGGACAGACGGACGGACATGGCGAAACTACCTATAAGGGTTCCTTGTTGACTTCGGAACCCTAAAAATGGAACATGTAATGTCACCTTTGTATGCATCAGTTATGATTAGTGATCGGTAACTATTGTGCAACTCGCGGCAAACTCTAGGGGTGACAGTTGTAACATACATCATTGGTTAAGAATTACAAATATTATCATATCGTTTTCTTTTAGTTTTTATTAATACGGCTCCAAATAAGAGTTATTTTCACGTTTTTAGTTTTTTCGTGTATGTGAAAGGCAAAGGGAACTAACCCATACAGCCACGTGCAGTCAAGACCACGTCAAGCTTGAGATTTGAAGTGCGATATTGTTTTTTATACGAACGGCATAAGAACAGTATTGTAGTGTCTGTGCGAACGCGTAGTGGGGGCAGTTGCCTGCCAGCCTTTGTCGGGTGCGGACGTGCGCGCTCCGCATATACTACCTGCCTAGTGAGCAACAGTAAATGTGTACTTATTTAACAAACCCTACATGTGGCGACGACGGGATCTTATTTTACGTAAGTGCACACTGTATTTTATCTGGTTTTGAAATAAAAACAAAATACAACGTCGGAATTTTGAAATTAAAGCGACGTTGTAAAGTATTATTTCACGCAGCAGAGTAGCGTGTGTTCACGACTATGTTCCCCGAGGGGGTGGTCAGTGATATTCCGAAAACTACGAACAAAGCGAATATCTATTATCTAAAATAACGTTCTATTTTGATTTAAAAGGACAATAACGATAATTCATTATAATTTTATCCACGAGGGCTATCATGGTACTTTCATTTATTTACTATGCCTATTTCATTAGTTTTCATGTCAAAAAACATTGGATTCTTAGTTTGTGCGGTGGTTGACAATCTATAACAGTGATTATTTTTCTTTTCATGAACTATGACCATCAAACGCTGGAGGAAAAAGAGGAAAGGGGACACATCAGGACGATAGACGCTATGCTGGGGTCGAGGTCATAAGAATATACATACCACAAATCGAGCACCTGTTCGAACGATTGCTGCGACTAGACTCCAATCCTAAAGGTCATGTACAATACATTACCATACATGTTTTTATAATAGACTTACGCTCAAGCCATAATCCTACGGAGTAGGCAGAGACTACGACAATGACTATCTCATAATATGAAGTTATTCAGCTAGATTGAGGAGTATGTATATCTATGCAAGCCGTTTCATTAGGACCTCGACTTAACAGTCGACGCCGTCTGAGGATCTTACAAAATCCTTTCTTACGAAATCCCAGAATACATAAAATGTCGTAATCGTGACTCTGTCTATGTTACCTACCTACACATAACTCGACGGAGTAGCGATAGGTGCCCTATGGCACTCGCGTACCGTTAAAGGTTAAGCTGAAGGTCAGATACGGTCGGTCGGTCCGTCTGTCAGTCGATCGATCGGTCGGTCAGTCGGTCGGTCGGTCGGTCGGTCGGTTGGTCGGTCGGTTACAGTTGCCGTTAAGGTTAAGGTTAAACAGAAAGATACATATTTACGAAGACTACTAATTGTCCGGTTACAATGATTAATACTATAAATTGTAGAAAACAGGCGTATAATAACATCTTGAATATTATAGTGTTATTTATTATAAATATTATGTAACGCTGCGTACGTATAGATACGAGTGAGTAAATCGGTGCAAAACAGTAGCCAATGCTCATAAAATGTAACACAAATACCTACCGGATTACATAAGGTTTCTGCATAGGTATGTCAGTGTAAAACTATTTTGATATTCAATCACAATCAATATTGTTTGTACCTAGTTATCCCTAAGGACTTGTGATAAGGGAATGACTTGCAAAGTTGCAACTATTTAACAAGGGGGCAAAAAGGGATTTCTTGCAAATTTCCGTTACATCTATACCATACGTCTAACTTAGCGATTCAAGATGAATTCAATTCTAAATACACTGTTGAATATGCTATATCGTTTGCACCGATAGTTACTGACTTGACTACGTATCAGTATAATACACTTTATACATACCTACCGAATATTAGGTTCCAAGCGCGAGTCACGCGAACTAAAAGGCGATAAGTATAAAGTGCGAAGTAGGTAAAACTACAGTAGTTAAAGGACCATGCAGTGATTAAACTGTTAGTAAAAACTAAAAGGTCAAGCAGATGCATCATACATGCAGGGATATGCAGGGCCATGCAAAGTCATGCAAAAATATGAAACTGCAATAGTAAAAGGACTATTCAATAACTAAGTTGTTAGTAAAATCGGGAAAGTCATGCAGTTACATACAATGCCATGCAAGGCCATGCAGAGCCATGCAAATATATGCAACTACAATAGTTAAAGGACTATTCAGTAACTAAGTTGTTAGTAAAAACAAAAAGGTCATGCAGTTACATACAAGGCCATGCAAGGCCATGCAAACCCATGCAAATGCAATGGTGACAGGATCATGCAGTTATTAAACTGTTAGCAAAAGCTAAAGGGTCATGCAATTATAAAATGATATTGGTTAGAGAACCATGCAACTATCAGGTCATTAGCGAAAGCTAAAGTATCATGCAACTATTAAATGATAATAATTATGTGTTATAGAACCATGCAACTATCAAGTTGTTAGCGAAAGCTAAAGGGTCATGCAAATATACAATGATATGGGTTACAGAACCATGCAACTATCAAGTTGTTAGCGAAAGCTAAATATCATGCAACTATAAAATGATATGGGTTAAAGAACCATGCAACTATCAAGTTGTTAGCGAAAGCTAAAGTATCATGCAACTATAAAATGATATCATCATCTTATCATCATCGTGTTATAAAACTATGCAACTATCAAGTTGTTAGCAAAAGCTAAAGTATCATGCAACTATGAAATGATATGAGTTACAGAACCAAGCAACTATCAAGTTGTTAGCGAAAGCTAAAGTGTCATACAACTTTACTATAAAATCATATGGGTTATAACCTATAGAATCATGCAACTATCAAGTTGTTAGCAAAAGCTAAAGGGTCATGAAAATAAAATAGTTACTGCACTCATATTATATAATTGTACATGAACTATAACAGCAGTTAAATTAAAAGTCCTTAATTGCAGTGGCTGGCGGTTACGCTGAATATTTTAAGTGCCTAAGTGTATGTGCTTATCACAGACTTACTCTCTTGTCCTTACTTCCTTAATATTATAAATCGTAAATTGATACGATCCTGAAGCAGGTAACTCTGACCAGTAGTTATCTGAATGAAATGAATAAAAAAAAGGAATGGAAAGGATAGGAAAGGAATGAGATGAGATGAGAGGAGATCAAATAGAATCAAATAAATTCGAGTGAAATTAAATGAAATCAAATCAATTCGAGTTAAATCAAATGAAATGTTAAAATCTTTTCATTGAAAGAATAATGGTCAATTTATAGTCCAAAAGTAATTTTGGGTCGTCATATTGCGTGCATATATTAATGTGACATTAAAACATTATTCGAGCATCCGGTGCACATCCGAGATATTGACAAAGCCTGAGGGGATTGCTTAGTCTCCTTTTACGACATTAATATTATGTTTGGTGCTATTCTAAGCCGGACATTACACGACCATTCATACCTACTTAAAAGTGTCATCATGATACACGAAATGCAAAGGACCAAATAAAAATAAAAAAACTATGTTTATAGTATCGAAACTAATACAGGCCATGAAAATTAGTCAAAACTGGACAATTAACAAGCAGAAACTTTCGGGTTCAAATAATCCTAAATGAGCCATAGGCAAAAAACTCAATGTAAAACTAAAACTATGGGCTATTAAATGTCTAGAATAAATATATATTGGACATAAATATAAAATAAATAAATAAGAAATGATAAAGATATATGGAATGTTAGCAAATACTAGAGCTATATTTTATGCTGTCAAATGGAACATATGTACCAATTTAAGTAACGTGACCCAATAGTCACAGTCTTTATGTACTAAAATGCAATGATAAACAGCGAAAACATAGACTAAACACTTAATTCTAAATTTGCAAAGAAATTGAACACACAAGACATACAATTATATGCAATAGTCCTGTACCTATACTAGGTTTCTTTTGAACACCTTTTGTTTATTATTCCATAAAGTTCATTGCAGAAACTGGAAACATGAGGCAAGCATTATAGCTATCTAGCCAATAATAATATACTACTCGAAATCTGTCCACAGGTACAAGGAGCGTATCACACTGAAATTGATTTTGACGCTAAGTGCCATGGACAACGATATTTTACGAAGACATAATCAAAGTTTGTTTGAGTAACAAATTATTTTCGAATGGCCACTCTTTTCAATTTAAGAGCACCACCAATATTGTCCAAAAGAAAATGTTTATATTTTAGCCAGAGAGTAAATCAAGGTATAAGTGATACTTAATGAAAATGTTTTGTGATCAAATCCAATAACCTATTGAAGTAAAAATTGAATAAGGCATATGACTAATTAGAAATTACGAGTAGTCTTGCTAATACTTTTGTAGTTCAACAGTACACCTTTTCTAGTAACAATGTGCAATCTCACGTTGGTTTAATAAAACCAGCTTAGATAAAATTTATATTTTTAAATTGTTCTACGTACGGTTAAACTTAGTTGGATTTTATATAAGTACCTAACAAAAGTAAACTTAAATCCAAACTTAACAAACGTGACAAAAGTATATAAACTGTACTATCCTACCACAAAGTTTTAAAATTACTTGGAATGGAAGTTGATCGCGATTTGTCAATCTTATCTTGCTGTTTGCTTAACCAACCCTCACTCCTGAAATAACGATCACAGTTCACAGGTCAAGAGGAAAAATAAATTAAGGTTTATTAATTTAATGTAATTAGGTTACAAAATTAATAGTGTGTCATATAAAGTGGGACTAGACTTTAAATTTTACACAATAAAACTAAATGTTGTACAAATAATACAAATTGTAGTTAAAATCTTGAAATATTATAAAAAGGAAAGGGATAGTCTAGAGTAGTAAGCTAAAGTTGAATGTAAATGCCTACTGGGCTCAGTATTGGCACAGAGTACTATGGGTACTGGAAAGCTTTTATTAACTATTAATGAAATGAAATTAAGCAGTAAGAAACGTAACCTTTAATAATCAAAGAAATAATCAATAGATTATCAATCATAACACATTATATTGTTATGTTATAGCGATGTGCATAGTGGAGTTTCTTGCGCCGTTTCTTCTCCCAAGCGAAGCACCTTCCGAAGCGGTGGTAGATTCATATAGAAATATATAAAATATTAAGAAAATATAAAATAAATGCAAGCTGTAGTACTACTGACTTTATAATAATAATTATATTCATATGTACCTGTATTGCTTATAGTTTTGATATTAAGTGTACTGTTACAAAATACATCTTAAATTAAATTAAAATAAAGAAGGGATGTAGTGTCTGTGCGAACGCGTAGTGGGGGCAGTTGCCTGCCAGCCTTTGTCGGGTGCGGACGTGCGCGCTCCGCATATACTACCTGCCTAGTGAGCAACAGTAAATGTGTACTTATTTAACAAACCCTACAAGTATGAAGATCAAGGTGTCGAACTTGACGTATTTTCGACTGTATCTTTGTATTATATCAGTAATTTCATCATAGGTATAATTGAATTGTCACACCGATTAGAACATGACTTGTAAGAATAATAATAAAAACTCAAGGCCACAAAAAACTCGCTTGTTACCAACCCTGAAAATGCCGCGAATCGCACAATAGTTACCGATCTATAGTTATGATTAGCTGTTATACATTGCCGCTGACATTCCAGTCCTTTCAAATCTTTCAAATGTATTCGGTCACAAAACAATACAAAAATTAGCGCACTGAGGCGAAGTCCTTATGTAAAATCTTAAAAAATCTAATCTTAAAAATTATTTAAGTAAGTATACAGGGTTATTTGTAAACCACTTTCCATAGATAGTAGATAAATACCCGGATAATTGTTCACATTCTCGGCCCTGTAGCCCTCAAAGATTAATTCCTATGAAAATAATGTATAGGTACAATTTGTTTTGTAGGAAATTTTGTCAGGTTTAATTTGTACATAAAAAACTTTTCGATACGACTAATAGACTTCGAGATGTAAGCAAAAAACCAAAAAACGGGATGGTTTTTCGAGTGAGCACAGGTCTTTCGAAGCTGCAAACTTGGGTGTACATTACCCTAACTGGGTCAAACAACATATCAAAAATGCAGAACTACATCACGCTTTGTAATTTTACCATTATTTTATGAACAATTTTACGGGCCTATTACTAATTACTACCAAAACAAGATTCTTAAAATGTATCCATGAGTTCGGTAGTGCTTTCATTCATTGCTGAAATGAAAGCAAATCATTTTTGCCTCAAAACTTAAAAAGCAAATAATTTTAACTATCAAAATAATAAAATTATTGTTTCAATCTAATTATTTTGTTATAAATCAGTGAGGGGGGGGTGTGGGGGGGGTGTGTGGGGTGTATGAGGTTTTGCGCTAATTTATTAACACGTTGTATTGTGAAGAAGGGCTTTTGCTGCATGGAAATGAGTATAGTTTTTTGAAATTTGATCATAAAAAAATATATCTGCATCCGCTTTAGAACCGATGGGAAGCTCTTTAATTTGGCCAGACTAAAGATAATTACCAGGGTTTCACATGACGTCATTAGGGAGATTTTGTACGCAGATGACCTATGTTTTATTTTGGATTCTTCTAAGGGCCTTCAGAGTTTGGTCACCGGACTTGATGAGGCCTGTTCCAGGTATGGCCTGAAGATTAGTGTAAATAAAACTGAAGTCATGTCAAGTAACACTCAGGATGCCAACAACTCGACGTTCAATGTAATGCTTGGTGATGGGATGTTGAAACAGGTCAGCAAGTTCCGCTATCTTGGCAGCACGATAGCATCTTTGTGTGATCTGGAACCGGAAATGAACAGCAGAATCGCTGCTGCATCGGCTGCATTCGGTAAACTGCGACCCAAAGTGTTCCGGTCCCATGACATCAAACTGTCAACGAAGGGGGCTGTATATATGGCAATTGTTCTCCCGAACCTCCTGTATTCTTCCGAAACATGGTGTTTGTATCGTAAACACATACGCAATCTTGACAAATTTCATCTCAAGTGCCTACGCGACATTCTGAACGTGAAATGGTCCGACCGTGTCAGGAACACGGAGATACTACAACGCTGCAATGTTGGTGGTATAGAGGCGTATCTGATGAGGCGTCAGTTGAGATGGTGTGGTCATATTCCTCGGAAAGAATTTCCAAACGCATATTCTACTCTGAACTGCAAAGCGGCAAGCGGAAACAGGGCAGGCAGCTTTTACAGTACAAAGATGTGCAAAAACGCCACATGAACCTTTGCGATAATATTGATCAGAGTTGTTGGGAAGAGCTTGCTAAAGATCGACTGGGATGGAGGCACACTGTCCAGAATAAAGTGTTTGACTTTGAGTCTAAGCGCAGGGCTGATCTCGATGCCAAACGCGATGAACTTAAGGCTACTCCTCCCATCTGCAAGGCTCTCTTTCTTACAAGCAAACTTTTGTAATTAGCCATCCCGCTTCAATTGCGCGGCTCCGGTCAGAATTTTCCGTTTTCTTTGAAAACCTGTATGATTTCACATGAATTTTCAAAAAATAAGAAAACCACATCATTTTATATTGTATTGTGAAGAATATTGTAAATTTTCATATTCTTCTGATCAACAATGTAAGAGTAAAACGGTTACAACTGGAAAAAAAGAGGTGACTTTGGAGTCGTTTTTCTTCAATTTTATTAATTAAAATAGATTTCGAGAAAAACCACATCACTTCTCATATCCTGCAGATTGTTCAGTTTTGTTTTCTGCTTAAAAAGTGCCATAGTTAATGTATAAAATGGTTACAAAGTTACTCAAAACCGGGCGGACGCCCCTTAAAGCAAGACCACCCGCGGCCATCCAGTACAACCATCTTAATGGAAAATTTACGTGTAGCCTGTGCGGATGCAATTTTAAAGCCAAGATAAGCTACATCAGCCACCTGATAGCACATCAACAAAGCTCTAAGTCAACAGCCATAATCAGTTGCTGTGGTCGAACACGGCCATGAACATCATAATTTTATAATTGTGATTGTTTATTTTTCGATTAAGAGTTTTATGTCCTTTTTGATTGCACAGAATTTAGGCTTCATTAAAAATGTATTAGTTCTGTATAGTACTTTATCCAGTAGCAAATTTATATTGGTTAGTCGAAAACATCAAAAATGTTTTTCAAACATTTACTTATTTTAATTGTTCTCCCAGTTACGGAACACACCGAGGTGAAATTAATGGATAATTTTGTAAGTTTCAGTAAATTATATCTCGCAATTATTGTTTTACTAACAACGTTTGAAATCAATAATACTTTGAACCAACAGGGGCCTTACGATATGGTTTTTAGTGAGGGTTATGCGTGCTATGGTACCAAAAGTAATAACTTGACTCAGTATTGGACAAAATTGGAAAGCCGTGGTGACAATTATATTTCTGTTACAAATATTACGGCCTTAACTTCCTTTGTTACTGAAGAGGTAAGATTTAGATTAAACAGGGTCCAACTTAATATGCAGACGGTTGATCAAACCATCAAACGGAACAACTTTCCCCTTGGGACAAACGGCGAAATCGCGAAAAAAAACTGCTGTCCCATACATTTGGCTCGAATAAATTTGTAGTTTTATACGAAGTAGCAGTCTATATTTTTTTTGCGATTTTGATGTTGGTGACATAATAATCTTTAAGAGCCTATTGTTCTGCCCTCAATCGTATTTTTTTTATTTCTAAGCAATTAAACAACATTTCCAAAAAACAAGAATGTCACATTGTAGTCCTGATTGGCTTTCAATTTATCGAAACATACGGATTATCATGTTTTATGCTTGTAGCTATTATCGTTAAAACCGCCAAAAGTGGCCACTTTTGGCGATTTTAACGATAGGTAATGACTACAAACATTATAAAAACAAATCGGCAGTGACTCGATAAGTTGAAAATGAACTATGCAAACCGAAAAAAATCTTTGGAACTATGACTACAATGTGACATTGTTTTTTGGAAATGTTGTTTTAATTGGGTACTTGACTACATACAATATATTTTATTTTTACCATCTCATTAAAAAAAAGTTTAGAAAATAACGCTTAACTTAAATTTTCATTTAGTTTTAGCTTGAATACTATTTTATTGAAATGTTGATGACGTCACAACTCTATATTAAGTACAGATGTTCATACAAAGCGCACGTTTTGACGTCCGATAAAGAGTAGCTGAATTGACTAGTTGTCAAGTAGCCTATTGCTTAGAAATAAACAAATTACATTTGAGGGCAGCACAGTAGGCTCGATACCCTCGATACCCTCTTAAAGAACCGTCAGCATTTTAAGAAGGAAATTATAGTTTTATTATAGTTAAAATACTTATTTGGTTTGATAGGCATAGCCATAGGTATACGCTCTGGGCCGGGCCATATTTTGCTGGTTTCTAGAAGCTATCTTATCGTTATAAACCAAATTTTTATTTAAAAAGAAAATCTAAATTACAAATCTTGCTCGAAATGTGCAAAACAAATTAAGCAAAACATGTAATTTTGATTCTTTTTTTAATAAAAATTTTATTTTGTATTTCAAGTCCTAGGTCCACTAGAACCCTATGTAAGAAAGAGATGGCAGTCAGAGTTCACTGTGCAAGAGGGAGATGCAATTCGACCTACTACGAGTTTGTTTTAAGTTTTTTTCCTGCATATCGAATATCGGCAGAACGCGCCCCGACACGCAAAATTATTAAATAAACTAAGTTAGAGGACGGATTTGATGGCATATGGTATATTGTTAGAAAGAGGATAGAGAAGTTTTTAAAAAATCAGAAGAACTCGAGCTCTTTTAGTTTTTTTTTTTTTGTAATTCAAAGTAGAGTTTAAAATTTTACTTTTCATCTTCCAAAAAAAGTTAACGTCAACAAAAAAAACTAGAGGTCGCATCAATGTAATTTTAATTTCAGTAGAATCGTACAATATTGGACATTCAAATAAAAAAAAAATTAGGGGTTGTACTTACCACTTTTTTTTTAATTCAAGGTTAAATGATGACTTTCGGACTTTTTTGGATAACTCCTAAAAAATTCACCTAAAAAAATCCATGACGCGAGATTTTTTTTTGGGGGCGTGGCGAGATAGCAAAAGACCCCTCCTATCCACCAATTTAATTTGGCCAACGATGCTCCAAACACCCTGTTTAATGAGTAAATTGGTGATTGAATTGATTATGATTTTCAAATTTGATTTCCTTGGATTAGAAGGGCAGTGACAAAATAAAGGACAAGCCAGTCAAAAATGGTATACCTATATAAAAGACGTAGTTTAGTAGAGGTGAGGCGGCTCTGAAAGGGTCAAGGTCTTAAGAAAATGAAATGCATTTCTTATGATTTAATTTCTAGACCATTTTTGTTATTTTACATTAAATTGTTAAATGTATTTACACCTATATGGTCACCTGTGGGGAACTACTACAGATGGTCAGCACCCACAAGTTATAGCAAAGATGCCAACAGATGGCGATACCGTCGCTCACGGAAATATGCTCCATACAAAGACAACGTTCATCGTAAATACGTAACTCGTAACCTACTACAAATAAGGTTCACAATCGAATGCAAGACATAAATCGCGCAAGAGAAATAATCACAGAGATTCGATATATATACAAGGTCCAACTAAGAACTGTTGGACCACGGCCGGTCCCCAGGCATCACACCTAGCCTGGCGGAAGTACTTCCCTTTTCAATGGAGGAACATTCCCAAGTAGCACCTCCATATTGGTGACCCTCGACAAAGAACATCGCAACCTGAACACCGCAGAGCAGCACCAGCACAGAGCAGCAACCAGCTTCAACCAACCCTTCACCCCCTCGACCAGGTCAAACAAGCAGCAGTCACACCATCAACCCGAAGCCGCACCAGGTCCATCGCAGCTGTCTTCACACCGCTTCCTGGGCCTGCAGCTTCCTCAACGACAGTCAGCGTCTGCATAGAAGGATCTCCCGCAGCCCACGTGTCTGAGCTCACCTCCACGTGGCAGTTCTGCTCGCCTTCTCCACGCCTGTCACTCGCCCGCATCACATCAGGACTGGTCTCCCTGACAGATGCACACACCGCAGCACATCGCTCGTCAGACTCACTTGACTGGAGCCCTGCACCTACACTACATGGACACAGACTGCACACTTCGAACTACTCAACGACCTCCGGTCTGAGGGGGGAGTCCTGTGGGGAACTACTACAGATGGTTAGCACCCACAAGTTATAGCAAAGATGCCAACAGATGGCGATACCGTCGCTCACGGAAATATGCTCCATACAAAGACAACGTTCATCGTAAATACGTAACTCGTAACCTACTACAAATAAGGTTCACAATCGAATGCAAGACATAAATCGCGCAAGAGAAATAATCACAGAGATTCGATATATATACAAGGTCCAACTAAGAACTGTTGGACCACGGCCGGTCCCCAGGCATCACACCTAGCCTGGCGGAAGTACTTCCCTTTTCAATGGAGGAACATTCCCAAGTAGCACCTCCATAATTTACATCTTTCTACATATTTTGGTAATTTTCACATTTCTTAGGAATTCCTAGAGAGTCGAAATTATCAAATTCAACATTCGACATAATTATAGGTAAGTGAGTTACAATTGTTACTCTTACTTTCTGTGTGCCACAGTTAAAATAAGGAAAAATAAATAAATAATTATATTCAATCAACTATTTACTTTGTTGTTTGTAATGTTATCAATCCAGGATTGTTCTAGATCCAGGTCAATAAATAGTTTTTTATTTTATTTAATTATTACAATGATGTGCTCTCTTGCAAAATGCAAAAGTGAGTTGGGTCAAACACAAAAGACGTGTTCAAACTGTTCAGGTATGATATCTTTTAAAATATAATGTCTATAACATTATAACTTATTGAATATCTACAAGAACCCACTATTAAGCAAATAGCGAACCCAAACTTTTAAATATTATCTTACTTATAGTACAAATAAAAAAAAAATGTGTTAGATTGTCCCCTTCTGTAGGCTGTTCAGATTCGTTGCTACTATGTTTGAGAGGATACTGCCTTGTTTTGGAAGATATAACTTTTAAGATTGTTTACTTATTTATTGTATTTTATCATAACGTGTTATTATTTTATTATCTTAAAAATAAATAACCCAGTAATAATTCAGAATTGATAATAAACGTACCGTTATACGGATTTGCGTCTTTTCTGTAGACCTAAAAATTCAAACTAATTTACTATTACTACCTTCTAAAAGTACCACGAAACGTAATATTTTTTATATTGGCTACATTGAACAGCTATCACTTGCCGAAATAGGTCTGACACAGCTACATACGGAAACACTTTTTATTAATCTTTTTATATGGTTTTTAAAAATGTTGTCAGAGGTCAGTGCTTCTTTTCTGTTCCTAGTATTTCCCGGTAAATATACAATAAACAGGGTGAAATTTATATTATTACCATCCTTTTGAACTAAGAGTCTACCCATAAAACTGAACAACTTTTACTATGGGAGCAAACCGATCGGAGCAAGAAATAAGTGCATGTCGGACCACGCGCATTAGGGTTCCGTAGTTGCCCGTTAAAATATAATATGGTCTTAGAAAGAGGCTTTTTGTTTTATACTACGGTTTAACGGCTAATAAAGTCTAAAAAGTACATTTTATTATTTGGTCGACTATTACTCGTAAAGCCTACTTAGCGGTGATAGTTTTCGTTTCAAATTCGTAATATATACGATTGCCGTGAATTTTTTCACATCTCCAACTATAACCGTTTAGCTGGGAGAGGGGGGGGGGGGGGGGGGCACTTGACTCTAACCAAAATTTTCGCTTTAAAGCTTAATATTTCGCTAACGGATCCCTAAATCGAAAAATGGTTTACCCAAATCCACAATATTTTTAAAATACCTATCTAACGATACCCAATAACAAGGGGTTAGACGACAAAAAAAAATCATCCCCACTTCACGTGTAGGGGAGGTACCCTAAAATGAATATTTTTCAGGATTTTATTTTACCACTTTGTCGGCGTGATGAATATGTATACATATACCAAATTACAACTTTCTAGTATTAAGCGTCTCTGAGCTAAGCCGCGGACAGACGGATGGACAGACAGACGACGGACGGACAGACGGACGGACATGGCAAAACTATGAGTGTTCCTTTTTAACTTCGGAACCCTAAAAAATCGGCTGTCCCATACTAAACTGCAATGCCTACTGGACTCGAATGTATGGAAGAGTAGATTTTTTTTGCTCCTATTGGTTTGCTGCCATGCTAAAAGTTGTAGTAAAAGTTGTGGATGCTAATGATATCAATTTCACCCTGTATATTTATGAAAACATACCGCCTTAAAGCCTTATGAGGAGTATTTTTCCGAATCTAGGTACTTGACTTATTTTCTAACTTCAAAAACAAAAAGGCATACTCGATAGTCTTTTCTGTCGACATCTCTTCTGTAGACTTATCGAAATCAATAACGATCTAGTTTGTTATTGTTATTTTAATATTTAGAATGTCTAATAAATAAACACAAATTTAAAATAATTCCTGACCTTTTTATTTCCGAATTTTTGAAACTGCGTTTTGTTTTTGACGCCGTTACAATACCTACACGATGTTAAATATGTCAAAGTGAGTAGCGATACAGATTTCAGCTTAGAAACATTTATTTTTCACCTCACAAGCTCGGAAAGATTCTGTTTGTCATTCGAAATCGGAGTGCAAAAGTGCATTTTACCCGCTAGCGTGGAAAGAGTTTTTAAAATTCGAATCTTTATATTCAATAAAGAAAAACAGCCTAAAAAGGTTTTTATTTCATTCTGGTTATGTGCTGGCCAGTGCGATTATTCTAAAAATGAGGTTGGCGCATTGAAATTTTCCTCGCTGTAGTGAGGTGAAAAGTTGTGTGTTTCGCTCGGCAGCAAAGTTATTCTGCGTCTCGTACTTTTGAAACCTTCGCTCCGCTCAGGATTCTATATTTGAACTATCGCTTCGTTTCGCTTCGCTCGTGGTTCAATCCTAGAATCCTTCGCTTGCTCAGGTTTCAATACAAGTACTCGCGCCAAAAATGCAACTTTGCAACCTTGCATAACAAATAACTATTGTTTTGGCGCACAATGAATGACAAATGGCAATGAATAACAAATAACAAAATAATGTTGTTTGTGACATAAGTCTAGTGATCGGTAACTATTGTGCAACTCGTGGCAAACTCTAGGGGTGACAATTGTAACACATATCATAGGTTAAGAATTACTATTTTATCATATCGTTTTCTTTTAGTTTTTTTTAATACGGCCCCAAATTAGAGTTATTTTCACGTTTCTAATTGTTTAGTTTTTTCCTGTTTGTAAAAGGCAAAGGGAACTGACCCATACAGCCATGTGCAATGAAGACCACGTCAGGCTTGAGATTTGAAATTCGATATTGTTTTTTATACGTACGGCGGAAGATCAAGGTGTCGAACTTGACGTGTTCTCGACTGTACGTTTGTATCATATTGGTAATTTCACAATATAATTGAAATGGCACACCGGTTAGAACACATTTGGAACATGACTTGTAAGAATGATAATAAAAACTCGCAGCCACAAAAAACTCGCTTATTATCAACCCTGAAAATGCCGCGAAACGCACAATAGTTACCGATCTATAGATATAACAAACTTAATTTGATAAAATGATTACAGATTAGAATGACAGTTTATAGTGTAAACGATAATAAAACACATCTGTTGTGGAACAGGAAATATTCCAAGCCATGTCAAAACTTCTTATTCGCTCCTGTTCTTGAAGAAGCAATAAACACTAATAGTAACTGCTTAACAAAAAAGGTATGTTTACGAAGTTACTATAAAACTTAGAGTTGGGTGAAGCAGAACCACAAATGGCGCTCGAAGTAGTTTAGAACGTAAGTATACAGGATCTAACGAAACATAAGTACTAGTAATTATTTAAATATAACTAGTAAGCCAGACCAGAAATTTGAAGAAATCTGGTTAATTGTGTGTATAAATTGATGGGTTTGGTTTAATTTAAAGTTTATTTTTTTCGCTTAAAAGCATGTTTTTAAAAATATTTATAAGCACTAATATTAAAGAACTTTGGCGAATTTGGACCCAGCCATTTTTACGAAAACTAAAAGCCCTTCAGGACGGCGGGCGGTCATAATTATTATAAACAGAAAAAATTAAGGCATTTTTAAAAAAAAACTTCCTCATCTCTAGAAGTCCGGGTTCAAAAGTAGAAGTTACTAGTAAAATAGACAAATCATCCAAAATTCAAAATTTAGACACGTCTTATGAAAATACTCAATTATGACGACGTCACTTTTGTTATACAGGTTGGAAGTAACAGCCTAGCAAATACTGAAACGGCGAATTCAGACCATCAAACTGAACAACTTTCCCAATAGAGCCTACGTCAAGAAACGCGAAAAAAAATCTGCTGTCCCATACATTTGAGTCGGGTAGGTTCAACAGTTTTGTATGGGACAGCTGCATTTTTTCGCGTTTCCTGAGGTAGGCTCCATAGTGAAAGTTGTTCAGTTTGATGGTCTGAGTTCACCATTTCAGTATTTGCTAGGCTGTCACTTATACCCTGTATATTCCTCTCGCTCTAATCGTAAATTTTGAACACGTATATTTTAGTAACTTTTTAAAGATATCAATATTCAAAAATTAATTTTACTTTAGTGTTTATGATATCAAAGAGTTTGAAAAAAAGTGATTTTGACGTGATTTTGTCATCATCGGGCTGAGCGCGGGGCGGGTGCGGGTGCGGGCCACGTCTAGTCTGATTAGTCGAGTCAATGGAGGGCTAAAAATGCTATGACCTCCGAACCCAATTACTTTGAGTAAACTTTTATGAAACCTTCTGCATTATGTTAGTTACATTATAAACGAAAATGTTTACCCATTTTTTTTTGCCGCTCTCCATTATTCCGAGGTTTCCGTACCACCAAACATTACATAGTATTTTTTAACAAGGACAGTATGGGGAAGTCCACAACCACAGGAGATACAGGGAAATTGTCTTAGGAACCCTTAGGTCTTTTTTTGTGAACACAATTTTGGCATAATAAATTTTTGGTCAAGCGTGAGTTGTCCATAAATGTGAAAAAAATTTACAACTTTTTTTTTTGCTGTTCAACCCAGTTTTATGTAAGAATCATTTCATAGTACTAATAAATAATAAAAATGACAAAAATTTGAAAATTAAGGGGGGTTCTCAACAAGAAACTAGTTTTAACAACGTTTTTTCTTAACGCTCTATCGTAAAAACGGTAATACATGCAAGCGTCAAACTTATGTGGTTATAGAGCAAACTCTACAGAATAACAACAAATACTAAAAACCGGCCAAGTATGAGTCGGTCTTGCGCTAAAGGTCCCGGATAATTTTTTTTTTCTATCTTAATAATGTTGTGTTCTGCGGTGGTGTGGTACGGCACCCTCGGTGCGCGAGTAGCCCGACTCGCACTTGACCGGTTTTATTTTTAAGTGATAAAACTAATAATAATAACCTACCTAATTACTCATTTTTTATTACAGGGAAACTACTTCGTTAAAATCAATGCATCAGACTTGACAAGAAGATTAATTGGACAAAAGTTTTTTTATGGTGACTACTTGACTAGAACTATGCTTCTTTCGAAAAAAGGAAACATTTTTTGTATGATGTTGAGAATAATTATAGCGAAGCAAAATTGACCTAGTACCTGAAATAGTATTTTTTGTGATAAAATCGATACAGAAAATAAGAAAATAAAATTTTAAAAATAAATGTTTTAAAAAGCTTAACTGTTTTATTACCAAAAATAATTAGGATACAAATGGAGCTTTAATCAGACTAAGATAAAAACGTGGGGCACGTATAAACCTGTAGGAGAAGGAGTTATAATTTTAGTTCTTCTTTTGCGTGTGAAGGACACTTTGTCTTTCCAATACTTGGCCAAGCCTCTAAATCGTGACGTCACACGTGTCCGCGGGGCATTTTATTTTCGAGCACACTTCAAAATTCAATAACTTTGGAATTACTGGACCGATTTTCAAAATTCACAAAGAATAATCATTGGTAAATAATAAAGAATAAAATGAAGCACAGTTTTAACGGATTTGCCGTAGCATTACGGGACCTCATTATTGTGGTTATTAAACCGTTTATTACCAAAATTAATTAACCATTATTTTTAATTTTTTACATTTTAGTTTCATGCCATGTACCAATGCGTTTTTCTAACTTATGTACGTAATATCGACTGCTCTCGAACAGGGAAGGAAAACTTCGTGAGGAAACCTGCATACGCTGAAGAAGAAATTCTGATGTGTATGTGAAGTCTACCAATACGCATTTGGCACGCGTGGTTTGTACTCTTAAATATTCCGTGGCGTGGTGGACTAATGAAAAAATATTTGCTCCAAACTATAGACTAAGAATTAGGTACCGTAGATATGAAGCAACCTGTATATCTGCCATCTGATCACGCGCCGACTGAATGACAAAGAACTGCCTATGCAGTTTTTTCTATACAGGTACGCGATAAGAACTTGTGCACTCTTGTGGCTGGCCGGTGCGATGTATACTATAGTTATGTATCTACCTGTTTACCTACTGTCAATTTGTAATTACTTTGCTATCGATGTTTGTATGACTGATGTTTCTGCATTGGGACAAACCTGATATCGGGTTTATCAATGCTTTTCGTTCGTAAGATGTTTGTTTACGTATTTGATAAATAAATTAAAAAAAAAAAAAAAAAAATGCCCATACCCCACCCTGAGGTTAGGCCTGTGCCCTGCAGTGGGACGTTTATAGGCTGATGATCGTTTCATTTTTTGTAGGTTGTGTGATGATGCTGATGTTGCAGTGGGACGCTGCAGCATCAGGATTGAGGAGTTGGAACCCGGATTTAAAGACAAAGTTTCTGCTTGATACCGAATATGTTTATTTAAACGAACCTTTGACGAAGCATCTTATCGATACGGAATTTTTGTCGTAGCGTCACAGGTCCGGCACTTCAAACAACGTTTTAGATTTGACATGATGACGTTCGCACATGCGCACTTAGCGAAAATTGTGCATGACATATGTGTAGGGTTGACTTAACACGCATCGTATGAACTACATTATACATTTCGTTACTTTTTATAGTTTATTCTGTTATTAAAAATAGTTTTTAAGCTAATGAATCACAGAAAATGTGAAGTTAGCGATATTTTCCAACGTTTATTTTTACTGTGAGGAGAAAAATAAAATATATTTTATGTAGTCAAATCCAACGGGTGCGCGCGCCTGACTGCATTCCCTTGCTTGGCTTCCCTCAAGTTACCACAGAGATTGTGAGGGGGGGTGGGGTATCTGAAGTCAGAGGGGGGCGGAGAGTGGCCGTTCTGTATGTAGAACTATATACTATTACCTATTCTTATTACCTATTCTGTGGTAGCGTGTTGCAGATTAGAAGCTTGTTCTTTCTTTTAAATAAACTATTTATGTTTAAAATCAACAGTTCCTCAAGTGTCACGGTTTTGGTAGGCAGGTAGGTTTATTTCTATAGGGTTATTTTAAATTAGTTGGCGAAACTGAACCAGTTACCTGAAGTGCGATTTTTGAAAATCATACGAGCGACTTGGCAGTAGAAAGATGCATAATCTCCATAGTAATTTTGACATTTTCTACTGCCAAGTCGCTCGCCAAGTTCACCAACATGCAACCAAGCAAACATGCAAGCAAGCATGCACACAAGAATGCAAGCAAACAAGCAAACGAGAATGTATGTACGCACAAATGCAGCATGCATGTGACACACGTTTCGCTTCACTCGAGAGAGCGAGTGCGCTCTCTACGTGGCACACTACACTACCTAAATAAATTAACCTACCGAACTAATGATGGTGCTGAGAAAGGCGACCGTGTGCTTTTATTGGCTGAAAATATTTGTATCGCCTGCATGAACATAATGAACCGGAGTATTAGAATGTTCCTAGGAAAATTATAATATTATGGTTTTGACTATATTCCTGCGGCATACATACTCATGGATTTGATTTACAAATAAATAATGTATTTAAATAACTTTTAACCACCGGAAAAGAATAATATTGATTGTAAAAATTATAAGTAGGTAATAGAGTCCATTAAAAATCAATTATTATGTTTGTAACTATTTTTGTATTATTCAGAATTTCAGAGTAGGCAACTCCATTCATCAGAATGTATTCTAGCTCGATTTTTTTCAGATCATTGTTAGTTTTATTCATTTTATGTTTTTTCCTTCATTTAGTGACATCAAGATCAACATTAAATGATAAACTTGTAAGTTAATATTTTTCTTCTATCGGTAACATGTTATTAAGTTTGATACTGATGTTTGAGTGTACCTACAATGCTGATCAGCAAATTTCTTTACCACGGGATTGTAAGTCAAACTCAATTTTAATTTGGTAAAATATGAAAATATAATTAACTAAAAACAAACTCTTTAGTTAAAATGTTAGAGCAAATTGCATTACTTGAAAGTTATAAAGTATCACACAAACAAAAATTACAAATCATACCTATTTGTCCCGTTACGGTTCAAAAGATACAGCCCTTTCAATGATAGGATAGACGGACGGACGGCGGGCGTAAGCATCGTTAATGGGCAATTCTACGTTGGAGCCGATTTAGAAAAATAAAAGTAAATATCAACTTTTCTTTTAATATTCTGTGTTAAAGTTTTAATTAGATACAAAGGAACATTCTAAAAATAGCAACAGAGATCAATATTAATAATTTAATCGAAAAAATCACATTTTGAATTTTCGTCACTAGACAGAAGTGACCATAAAGTCAACAGGAATGACACTTTTTGTTATAAATCTAAATTATTCGAAGGTTTGTAATAAATTAACTCTTAACAATAAAAACACAAAGTTATAAGTCCCATAATCACGTTTTACTTTCTGCAATTTGTTTTAAATAGCAATAAAAAATTAAAATAAAAGTGTTAACAGAAGTGACATCACTTCTGTCGATTAATTAAAAAAATGTGTCATCACTTGAATACGGTTGTAAACGGATACGTTTTGGGCGCGCGCGTATAGGAAAAACATCATCAGAGTCTTGAATGTCTTGATCTGTAGAGTTTCTTTCGTATTGGATCAATTTTCTACGCCTTCATCTTCATTTCCATTGTCATGTGAGCTTCTTGAATTAGTAGGTGGTGAGGTAACATTATTTATGTTATCCCTTTACTAATCCTAACTTTTTCTTCCTAGAATTTTTTTTCTTATCTTTCTGCCTTCTTTCTTGAGCAGCATGCAATGTAGCATGAGGTAATTATGATATCTTTTTCTAATCGACTCCGCCACCTTTCGCCTTCTATTTCCTTCTGCAGCTGCTTATACCGTTCCTTGTTTCTCTGTCTATTAATTTCTTTAATGGCATTTAAAAAAACGTAAGGCTTTATCAAAACAAACCATCTTATGTATTACTTTATTAAATAAGACCCTGTGCTGACATATCGCGTATTACTCGCGTTTCGAAGATAATTGCTTGGTCCCAGCACACCGCAATGTGACCGCGCACAATACTTGAAGCAATGTATTTCAAAACGCGATGAAATTCGCGACAAAATAGCCTTTTCTGAACAAAATCATCATTTCTGTCGACAAACCATCGACAAGAGTGACGTCGACAGATGTGGCAAAAATGGAAAAATATGGCTTAGCAATTATGTTTCTGAGGCGATGTTTAAGCAAATTTAGTCAGAGTGATGAGATCCCTCTATTAGACCAGGCCACATGATAAAATTGGTAAAAAAATTTTTACAAACCTTTTTTATGTTTCTGTAAGAAGTGACGCGGCAACTTTTACACGCTGTAGAACCACTTTTAAATTTAGAATAACGAGCGCAACGTTCATGTTATAAAAAATATTGTCTTTGGGTGATGACAGGTATACATGAGTATTGCCAAATAAGCAAAAAACATATAGTCACCATAATTTTTTAAATATATTCTACTCCAAACCTTACACGTCGACAGATGTGATGGAAAATTTTGTAACACTGTATAATCATCTGTAATTTCCTATTTTTCGTGATCAAAACGATAAAACTTCGTATATAAGGAGTTGAGGATGTGCATGTTATATGCAATCAGGGGATGTTCATCTGTTTATTGAATTAGCATTTTTTGTCCTATATTAAACATCGGAAGGCGTTTACGAACAGTCGACAGAGCGTGACAGATCACGTACTGTCGGCTAAGAAATTCGAATAAATTATGTATTTAGGCGTGTAATTTTTTAAGTAACATGTAGAACCAGATATCTAGTTGCATGTAACAATACACAGCTGGTGTAAGACTCATATTTCTAGAGTTATATCGTGCGAACAAAAAAATCACCCGTTCGTAGAATCACCCTAATACAAATAGTTAATACATATGATCCCGTTGGCACTGTTCTGGCACAGCATAAGAAGAGTATCTTGTATACTTGGTATGGAACCTTACAAAAAACTATTTATATATTTTGTTTACTTCGAACTAATCAACTTCTTTTTCAATGTTTAAAGGTGGCTTACAGAAAGTATTTGATTAATCATTATTTATTAAATATGAAGCTGTATTTTCGTTGCAGGTACCCGATACTACAATTATTTACAGTAATTACAATGTATGTCGCGGCCCGAAATTAGTAAATTTGACCAAATATACAGTAATATTAGAACGCGATGAAAAAGACTACGTGGTTAACGTTAATATCACAGTTTTAGAAGATATCGTTATCGATGAGGTTAGTAATTCAATAAATGTTCACGGAGAAAAATATAAAAATATACGTAAAAATATATGTGACAATTATAATATATATTAGAAGATTTACCTACAGGATGTAAGTAATTGAAATGATTCGAAAAGTTTTCAATCAATCAATCAAATATACTTTATTTTACACCAAAAACATAAACAGTAAAATACAGAGAAAAAATACAAGAGGCACAAAATAAGGCGGTCTTATCGCTAAGAAGCGATTTCTTCCAGACAACCTTAGGGTAGAGGAAAAGGAAAAGTTTTCAGGGGCGGTTCAGATCATAAAACGAAACACCATTTTCTGTGGGAGAAAATCGGAAATCACAAAAAACTGCAATAACTACTCAACTCAAAATAACTGGCCAAGTGCGTGTCGGACCACGCGCAGGGTAGGGTTCCGTAGTTGCCCGTACAATATAATATGGACGAAGGAGGCTTTTTGTTTTATACTACGGTTTAACGGCTAATAAAGTCTAAAAAGTACATTTTATTATTTGGTCGACTATTACTCGTAAACTTGTAAAGCCTACTTAGCAGTGATAGTTTTCCTTTTAAATTCGTTAATATGCTATTGCCGTGAATTTTTTCACATCTCCAACTACAACCGTTAAGCTGGGACTGGGCAGGACAACTCTTGACTCTAACCAAAATTTTCGCTTTAAAGCTTAATATTTCGCTAACGGATCCCTAAATGGAAAAATGGTTTTGACAAACCCACAATATTTTTAAAAGACCTATCCAACGATACCCCACAACATGGAATGGACGAGAAAAAAAAATCATCCCCAATTTACGTGTAACCTAAAAAAAAAATATTTTTCAAGATTTTATTTTACCAATTTGTCGGCGTGATGAATATGTATACATACAGCAAATTACAGCTTTCAAGAATTAAGCGTCTCTGAGCTAAGCCGCGGACAGACGGACGGACAGACAGACGGACGGACAGACGGACGGACAAGGCGAAACTATAAGGGTTCCTTTTTGACTTCGGAACCCTAAAAATTTATGAACAGCTGACTCTTTTTTGCAGTTTCAGCTTTGCTCCCATACTAAAAGTTGTTCAGTTTGATGGTCTGAACCACCTCTAAAAATTTGTAGACTCATTTCAATTGGGTACATCCTCTGTAGATATCAGTATTTTAATAAGTTTCTTTATTGAAATACTGAGTTTATTTATCAGTTTGAGCTAAGAGAAATCGCACCCCCGAACGAATAAAGGTGTAACTTTGAAAAGTCAACTTTACAGGAGAGCAAAAAAACCGAATAATCGGCGTGACGATAAAACTACTGTAGATATTTTAAAAATTTTTCTATCGTTGGGAAGAGAAAAAATTTACTTTCTTTATGATACAACTGTCGTAGAGGTATAATGAGCGAGTACTTGTTAAAATCTAGAAATGCATGTAACACTTTTGTTCTGATGAACGTTTATTGATTTTTTGATATAACATAAGATGCACCTTTATTCAGCAGCATCAGCGGTAGCATCAGGATACTTGAGGTTTACAGTCAAATATTTCGTCCTTGGTGTCCGTGTAATAATAGGTTACACCTTTATTCTTCAATTTTTTAAGCATGCATTTGTTAGTATTACCCCATTGGTCCTATGTTCGCTCGAAATTTGTCAGTTGGCTTAAAATTGATCATATGTAATAAGCAAATACTTATGAATTTAAATGTAAAATATTTATTTAAATGGTGTTTTGTATTTTATTTCTTACAATTCTTTAAGTTTAAAAAAATTAAAGCTAAACAAACATGAACGCAACTGGCAATAGTCCGCTCCCACGCACTTTCTTTGATAATGCGACGTTGTCAGAATGTTTAATTTAGTCAATCATGCTTACCGCGTGCACCGGCGCCCGTCTCCTATGACGGTTATGTCTAACGCGGAAAATATATAAATTATACTACTTAGTAGTTTTATATAACCAAGGATAACATTTTTATAAATTTTAATATATCAGACGAATAAAGATGAAGTCAGGTATTATACCTTCCGAAATATTCCGATTTAATTAATTTTTCGGTCGAATAAAGGTGTAATAGGGTCTTACATTTTTTCAATCAGAGACTTGTAGACGAATAAAGATGTAAACTGAAATACAACCTGACCCCCCTTAGTTTTATAGAGATAACATATGTGTAATATTGTATTATATAATTTTTAATGAAAAGCTTGTTAGTAACACTATATTGTGTCCATATTCTTCTATGGAACGTAAGTAGTAATTATATAGAATAAAGATGTCTTACCATATAATTTTATGAATGTGCACCATAGCTGCGTAGTAAAAATTTATCACATGTATTGAAGGCCGTAGATTCCAAAAATGGCATAAAAGTAAAAAGGGTGTTATGGCATTTTACACCTTTATTCGTTCGGGGGTGCGAAATAAGGTCTTCATAATACTCGTTCATAATCTACGATCTTAATAAATCGATTAATACGAAAACCAATGCACATCATTATTTGTAGCTAGCAACACTTTGCTGAAGATTAAATAATTAGTGGATATCAAAATCTAGTCTAGAAGATGTTACCAATTTTTTTTTAGGGTTCTTCGAACTGATATTAAAGTATGGGTAAACAGTTTTAAAGGCTGCCGACTATGACTCAAAGAATATATTTAATCCTGACGGATAAGAAACTCAAGTTCATAGAAAAGAGATGCAAACACGAAAACACACTAGCGCTCCACTTGATGCCAACGGTGAACGACGGAACTACAATATTTAAAATAAACATTTTTTTTTGTTACGAAGTTTTCCTTGTTTTTATGGCACGACATCAATCCTAGCTATTGCTAGGATTAATGTCGTACCATAAAAACAAAGAAAACTTTCACTGTTGTTCAATTATTACCTATTTGTTTATATGTACAACCAACCGCCACCAGCACAACCAAAAGTCCACCAAACAGCATTAGGCACGGGTGGTGGACTAAGGCCCAGTTAGACTTAGTTTATAGGTCTGGGCTCCAGCAGCGGTGGCGATGATGACGATTGACGATAGGTACACAAAAAATCTTCAAAATTAAAACAGAACTTGATGCTATTCAATTTTTATTATAATACTTATTTTGTTTTTTGAACAATATTATACCGACCGAAGTACAACCCACAAATTACCTAATAGTTTGACAACTACTTAAAGGTGGAAGTTCGTAGTTCTACAGATATTGTACTGGCGAGTGGCGACTGCAGTGCAGTCTGCAGTTGCGGTCTGCAGTCGGTTATAAACTTGTACCTACAAAAGTACAAAATTGTTTTTTCACCTTGACAATCTATACAGGGTGCAAGTGAAAGCCTAGCAAATACTGAAACGGTGAACTCAGACCATCAAACTGAACAACTTTCACTATGGAGCCTACCTCAGGAAATGCGAAACAAAAATAGCACAAAACTGCTGTACCGACCCGACTTCAACGTACCTATACTACGTGACCCGTTTATGGGTGGGTCTTCGAACTACCACGCTCGGTCACAGGGGGGAGGCAGGGGCTTAGGTTTTTGTCACGTACGTAAGAATTATACTATCGCCTTTATAAAGACAAAATATGAGCCAAATATATATTCTTTAACTTTTTGTGCTTGCAAAAAAATGATTTAAAACCATAAATATGAAGTACTACGTGAAAACTAGAGGGGGAGGGGGGAAGTCTTGGCATATACTACGGGTGGTCACCAAGGAGAGGGAGGGGCGTAAAAAATTGTGAAAAACGGGTCACGTAGTATGGGTACGTTCCCTAAAATATATGGGATTCCTGAGGTAGGCTCCATAGTGAAAGTTGTTCAGTTTGTTGGTCTGAGTTCACCGTTTCAGTACTTGCTAGGCTGTCACTTACACCCTGTATAATGTATACACACATTGTATTACATACAGAACATAATTATCTGACTCCACTAGTATTTAAAAAACATATTTTTGTTAAATTGAGTGATATCAATCAGTGCGCATTATCATTTAATAATCACCACTTTAAATTTAAAGTAATACCGGAGGCTTTTCAGTGGGTATAAAGAAAACCATTAAAAAGAAAAACCTATACAATTATATTTCGGGTTATTAACTTGACCACTTTGTGTCCGTATAGCTAGCGTACACATGAAAGGGATCAGGCTAGGATAAGTGCCAGTAAATAGTGCCTAATTGTGCACAAAACCAGGGATTTGGGTGTTTTGGTCGATAGCAGGTGGTGTTTTGTCCCTCACATCGATAAAATGATAAAGAAGGTTTTTAGGATGGTTAGGAGCTCTTATAATTAGATCGACAAAGAATTTAAAAAAAAAACAAGTACTAGACTTCTTCTTCTTTTCGTGTCAATTGTTCTACTATTCTATATTTTATTGACCAGATATTCGGCCAGCCTGACAGCGTCTAGTGTAGCTTTATTGAGGTCCTCTCTCGTGTAGGTGTTTGGGCACAACGGGCACTCTAGCAGGTGCGCCATCGACTGAATAGGCTCGCCACAATCGCACTGCATTAGGCCACCCCCTGCAACCCCAGTTGCATAAACTTTGTCTGCAACGGCCAACTTGAGTGCGAAGCCGATTTAAAGACTTCCACACTGGCCATTGCAGATTGTGCCCGGGAGGTTGATATTTCTGTGGGGAGATAAATTCAGCTGGTGCCATACCAGCTGAATTTATCTCCCCACTGCTGTACCATTTCCTTCCACAGAGTGCATCTAGTGACAGATGGGTCATCATTTATAGCCGACGTACAGCGCTGGAAGCTCCAACGGCTCTTGAAGCGGGCTTGTGGGATTTGGTGGCTATATAGAGGATGTCGACTATCGTGCTCTTGTTTATATTTCTCTATGGAGCAAGTCACATTCCGCCTACTACTAGACTAGTACTAGACTGACTTTATATAACTCTCTTTTGCGTAGCATTCTTGAATATTGTTCTGTGGTCTGCGGGCCAGTACGCCAACCCGCGATGGCGTCATTTAACATATCCATCTGTCAAATTTAGTCTTTTACCTCGTTCGCTCGCGCGCAAATAGAAAGAGAGGGGAAGCGTGGTTGCGCTGTATCACGCTATCGCGGGTTGGCGTGCTAGCTAGGCTGGAACCCGTAATGTACCACTTAAAAATCGGCTCGCAAGAATCAATTTGGGAATTTCAGCCCCATTAGCAAGAATGTTGAAAACTTATAATAATCACTGAGATAGTGACTTTTTACTAGACAGTGTCATCATTTAACCTCAAATTTTACGTAATTATTTTTGCAAAATCCACTTTTTTATTTGTCTGTAAGTTCTTAACATTTTTAACCATCGAATTCTTTAGTCGCTAGCAAAGAGTAATATAAGTATATTAGAAAAGAGAACCCACTCGTGGCAACATTATGCATCCACCTTATGTCAAATTGAAGGCTAGCTAGCGCCATCTGTGTTTCTCTGAAAATAATTCTACCTATACTATACATACCTACTTATATGTATATACTTATATACTCATACCGTTGTTTGTAGGTATACTAGTTTTCGTTCAATCCCGCACCGATCGAGTGAAATTCCAGTATCCTTACTATTCCTGTAATCTGTACACTGGTAAGAGAACAACTGAAACTCCAGAACATCACTAAATCGGCACAAAATTGAACAAAAACTACAAACAACACGCACATTATGCAAGGTAGGTCGCCATTTTGTAAATTGGTCAATTTGACATTGACATAGACAATATAATCTTTTTTTTTTCATAGTAAAAGATATATTTAACAGATGGCAGCACTTTCTATGCAAACTGAATCGGAAAAACCACCAAAAGGCAAATGTCCTCCGCCTGGTCGCTAGTCTAAAAATAGTTTTTGCGAAAGATTTGTGTACCTGCATCTGTGGTTTAGCTTTTATTGATTATTCTCTGTTCTTCTGTTTTTTTATCATAACTTCGCCCATAGGTGTCAGAAATAGCTGAAAATCAGAATTTATATGTTTCAATTTATGCTCTATTTTATAAGACGAATGGGCGGGGCACATTGCTCGCTGAACCGATATGGCCGATGGGGCCGAAGAGCCGTTGAGTGGCGATCGCGTACCGGAAAGCGCAGCGTAGGTAGCTCCCGCATCCCGCACCCCGGGTAATAGCAGTAGGTAGGTTGGGCCCCAAGAGGTGGACCGACGCCCTGATGAAGGCGGCGGGAACCCGTTCGATAAGTTCACCGGCAGGACCGATCGTTATGACGATCCTTGGGGAGGACTATGTCCAGCAGTGTGATGGCCATCGGCTGAGATGATGATGATGATGATCAAGTATTTAATACATAGGTAAATACATATAAATCCCTCTCGGAATAGTTAGCAACACTGCTACAACAACCGTCTTGCTCGAGTAGCTGTCTTACATGTAGATAGGTATTTTATTTTATTTGAATAAAACTTATTTAAAATAATAATATTATGTAATTATACTATGTCCTGATCGATCCTGAGCTTCGCTGATCTATTCCTGATCAAAAAATCCAATTTGGGTGGAAAAAAATGTTTTTATTTTTTTTATTTTCAAACCCTATATCTCCGAAAGTATACCACTTAGGTCATTTTACCAAAGTATATTTTCTGTTTGTAAATCTTATAAAATAGAGCATAAATTGTAATGTATAAATTCTGATTTTCAGCTATTTCTGACACTTATGGGCGAAGTTATGATTATGATAAAAAAACATTAGAACAGAGAAATAATCAATAAAAGCTAAACCACAGACGCAGGTACAAAAATCTTTCGCAGAAACTATTTTAAGACTAGCGACTAAAGAATAGGATGGCTAAAAATGTTAAGAACTTACAGACAAAAAAGTGGATTTTGCAAAAATAATTACGTAAAATTTGAGGTTAAATATGGCACTTTTTGCACAGCATGCACAGTAAATTATAATAATTATTAGTTCAGTATCAATACCCATACCATACGTAATAGTAAGACTGTCTAAAGTTGCCATACAAAGCTATATCTGCAAAGTTTATCACACTGCAAAGTTTAACCGACAGATGAATTACTGTCAGGGTCAAACCCCTCGATGATTGGACTATGTGGCACGAATTTAGAGTTGGCGGGCCCATACAAAAAGCACGTTTAGTATGTGAAGGGGTTTCCCCGTTTCCAACTCCCATATATATGGAAACCCCGCTAATTTTTAGTAACCTAACTCAATGAAGTGGTGTGCTCTGAATCGGTTCCTGGACAGACTTTAGTCCATTCTGCATTTAATAACATCTTAGGTTGTATGTTGTTGGTGTGAGTCTTTTTATTCTTCCAGTTATATTTCAGTTGCATAATATCTTCTCCGTCTGGGTAACAGTATTGGGCCCAAACACGTAGGTACTCTGGAATCATAGAAATGAACTATAAAAATTAACCTATAAAACCTTTGGCGTGTTTGGTTTGGTTTGTTATGTTTGTTGTTGTTTGGCCTGTTGGCCTTTTGTTGTTGACAGGAGGGAGAGACACCTCGAATATGGATAGGTGGCTAGCTTTTTGCTCACAAGAAGAACACTACATAATAATAATGATATAAGAAACCTTATGCCTTAATCGCCTTGTTGTACGGAAGGCATGAGACATTTTTTCATGAAATTTTGTTTAGTTAGCCGTTCAGTTTAGATTTTTTTCAATTTTGTTGATGGTATACCTACAGGACTGAGACGAAAATTAACCATCTAATAGTATACAAATAATGATTGTGCAATTTATAAAAACCTGATGCAATTTACTAGGTCGTACTTACTTGTAAAACCCCTCCATGTTTGGAGAACATTTTCTTTGACTGTGGAACTGCAAATTCGCTTCTTTTGCAGTGATGTACAGATAAAGCACACATTCCTCGAGATTCTTTATATGTATTACTTAAATCTGCTTGATATCTGTTATTATAGGCACATTTTTCATTGGTCTATTAATTATAAACCGAAAATTATTATTACGCCGCCATAATTATTTTGTTGACATTCGACTTTTTTTTTCACTGTCAAGTTTCAAACAAAATATCCATTAATCGTGAATTTCAGGATTTTTAGTCGTCTCTGTTATGTATATAGCGTCGTCCCCTTTCAAAGTTTATGCCAAATGTCAAACCTTGTTTGCATTTGCCGCCTAAACACTTGACGGGCCCTGCTATGACTTGACCGTGCTGGCCTGTTGTGTACGTTTATTACTTACCTACTATACCAATTTTGTGCAGTGGATTTCAAGATTTGGTTTTTCGAACCTAAGAATTGATCTTTTTTTAATAGCATCTTATTAAGACCAATAACACATTAATGGTGTTTAATCTTCGGGCAAGTGGAACTATTAGATCAAAAATAATAATTCTGTTCTTATTTCCAGTACCGAACAGTTATCTACTCAAAAGAGAAAAAGGTGAAAACTGTACTATGGAATTATAAATTGGAAAATCCTTGCAAAAATTTTGGTTTTGCTGTTTTTTTAAAGGCTTACACAAATTCAACCAACTGTCTAGTTAAACAGGTAACGATTTCTCATACATTGTTTTAATTTTTTTTATAATTAACGGACTTTTTTGTGCGTTAGCAGTGCATTTCCGCCAGTGTCAAGTAGTTTGTGTCTTTCCCAATCTCACTCAGAGGATTTTTGATCAAGAACACGAAGAGATTGCGGATTGCGGAGCCTCTGGGCAGGCAGAAACGCGAACCGCGCGAACACCACGCGAGACAAGTGCTCGCGTCAGAACCTGCAACTTGACTCTCCCATCTCTCCATACATTTATTTTATTAAATTTTCGTGGAACCCCTGAGAGCCTCTTACGGAACCCTAGGGTTCCGCGGAACACCATTTGGGAACCGCTGTCGTAGGGAACTCTTTTGATTGCGTTTGGTGATTAACTTCTGTACATGAACTGCTGAGGGTCTGATGATGGAGCACAACAACATTATGGGGAACTCTGCGAAAACACATAGCTAGCAGGCTGTGTTTGGGCTATTTTTCCCCAAGACAGCTTGACCGATTTATATAATACGGTAATGTAGGAATTCTCTGAAAAGTTTAAAATAAAAATAAAAAATAAAATTTTTGAAAAAACTAATCAAAAAAGGATACCTTTTTTTAAATAATAAATAATAATAAATAACGCTCACAGGCACATACATTGTAATGGTTCCAAGTTAAGCACTATAGGCTTTTTAATATGGAAACCATACAAATAATAAACCCCCCTTTAATACCCTTGACTAACAGAAAATAGGTAAACAAGTAACGAAATATAATAAACCAAATCCAAGAAAATCCGTCGAGGGCTGCCATTGTCATCTTTGTTCCCAATTTCAATGAGTCACAACTCTTAAAACTGAAAAAAATTTGGTCATTTCAGTGCATAGAATGGCAGCTCCGACGGATTTTCTTGGGTTGATTTATTATCTTTCGTTACTTACCAATACTTTCATTTAGTCGGGGTTTTTGAAAATATATATTTAAATCCTTATTCGATTACCTACATCGTTTACACCCGTCGTGGGTTTTAATTTTTTTTTATCTATTTGTGACTGACTAATTATCAAAATTGTTATTTTGTTGTGCTGTTGCACTCATCCAAAAACTTGCGACAAACATTGAAGCTTCAATTTAAAACGTTATTTTGTAGAATATTTTTAGAAAAAGATCTTAAATAAATTTCTTTTTTCAGGGAACTTATAACGCAAGAGTGAGCATCGCAGATTTTTTCGAAAAATCAATTGGAATGGTGTACTCGTTTTTTTATGGAAAATACACATCTAAAACGTTGATTCTATCCAAAAAAGGGAATATCATGTGTATAATAAATGATATAACGTTTCAAAAAAATTAGTGCATATGTAGGTGCAGATCAATGAAAATAAATTAAATGTTCTTTTTAAATAGAATAATTTTATTTGATTTTAAATTTATTAGTATCGTATCATAATGTAGGTATAATGACGCTTATAAACAATAAAAAATACATACAATAATACGAGTCTCTCCGTAAATAACCCACATTTCCCGATCCGCCAAGCACCCCGTACGTTTTTGGGTGCATTTACAAAATGCACGTAGAGATAGACCATTTTTGGTGCATCCCATTGGTTTTTTGAGTGTAGTTCACCCACAGACTGCTCGAGTAGAATACTTGACAGTGATTTTAACTTGCTTTGTACAACGAGCAAATCTGCGAGCAAACTTAATTACTACGTACCGCTATTGCCCTCCGTTCACGCTTGAGCGTGATATTGATATAAAGGTCGTCTTTCAGGTCATCGGTAACAATATGTCCCAAATATTTAAATTTACACACTCTGTTTGAAATAGTGCCACATCTGGGACCCTTGCCACCTGACCGGAAGACCATGACTTCAATTTTCGTCGAGTTGTACTTCAAACCGTGAGCTTGAACTCATCAGCTTCCTAAGATCGTTGATCGAGGGGCTCAGCAGAACCATATCGTCTACGCAAATGTTATTGACGCTCACACGTGTTAATGAATTAGCGCAAAACCTCATACACCCCAACTGATTTATAACAAAATAATTAGATTGCAACAATAATTTCATTATTTTGATAGTTAAAATTTAAAGTTATTCGCATTTTAAGTTTTGCGGCAAAAATGATTTGTTATCATTTCAGCACTGAAAGAACGCGCTAACGTACTCGTGGATACATTTTTATAATCTTGTTTTGGTAGTAAGTAGGGTGAGTGTGCCCGTGCGGTGGGTTGTCATCCGGTTCAGTAAATTTTATTTTTTGCAAAAAAATTATTTAATATTTTGAAAAAAATTACCAATGTTGAAACCATGATAATTCGATTCTGCTCTCGATTCTAAACAAACTACTTTCTAGTTTTGCGTTAATTCATTAACACGTTGTATAACATCCTGTGTGCATATTGCTGAGCTCCTCGATCAGGCGTGGGTGAGGACAATCCACCCTGCCTCACTCCTCACTCCAGCCTGTACGCATCGGATTTAAAAAATAGTTTGAAACGGGTGTTAACTTAAATACGTTATTATTAGTTTATTGCATACTTAAGGGGGCCATCAAACTGAACAAATTTTACTATATGGGAACTACACTGAAATCACGAAAGAGAGTTAAGCTGTTTCATACATTTGGATCAAGTTGCTATCAATTGCTATTGACATTTTCTACGGAGAAGCTGATTTACTTTTCGCGATTTCAATGTTGGTCTCTTAGAGGAAGTTGTTCAGTTTGATGATCTGAAGCACCCGGGTTTAGAAGGTAACGCATTCAAGTTTACACCCTGTATATTTTTCGTCATTTTTAGGGTTCCGTAGCTAAATGGCAAAAATATATTATAATATTCTGTAATTATATTTTTTTTATTTTTACATCGTCGCGACTACGGAACCCTCGCCTATACTTAATACTTATACCGCAACGCACTTGGTATTTATAAAATTGAAAGAACAACATAACATTATCCTATTTGTAACATTATAAGAATCAAACATTAGGTCCTAAAAATGAAAAAAAAAAAAAAAAAAACCTATTAAACGTTTTTATCTGGCAACGTTTTCCGTTCATGGGCTCGAGAAACGTTCATTTCCTTCCTAAGAATGTTTGCCGACTCCGCAATAGCTGATCAAGCTAGATAAACATAACATTAACATTTTCCGTCTTCCTCTACATCTGGGACAAGGAAAATACAGAGCAATTGAGCAATATGTTTCCAAATGTAAGGAAAATGAAATCAGAAGTAAGGCATCTTCGAATCTAAGTACTTTATTGCATTTCTCTTACGCTTAGGCAATAACACATTCATACAGTCCTTTCTACATCTGTCCTCCTTACTTTTTAATCTCGACTGCGTTAAATTAACTGAAAAGCGAAAAATACGCTCTTTTGTTTGAGGAAATATAAGCGCTCTTACAGACGAGCGATATTTTGCGGTCACAGAGGGTCGCGCGACGGTCACGGACGGGCTAACGGCGACCGTAAACTCTATGAGCGCGGCCCTCTGCGACACACGGCGATCGCAAAGTCCAAGTAAAGTCTATGAGCGCGACCCTCTGCGACACACGGCGACCGCAAAGTGTCGCTCGTCTGTAAGAGCCCTTTGAATATAATAAGGTATAACAGACCGAAGAGGACAAACAAGAATAACATATTTGTTGTAACACGTGCCTGCCATATACATGCCATACACGATAGTAATTAGTAGTACTCTGTGATAATGATAACTCAAGTTATATGTATTTGCTCAAACATAATTAATTATAGAAATAGTTTTGATTGGTTTATAAACTACAATTTATATACTTTTATAATAACAAATCGTTATTATGCATAATCTTCTTATAATTGTCGGTAGTTTAGCAGTACCTAATTTTAAATTTGTTTTTAATGACATAATATCTGAAATCTATTAGGTTTCTAGTATAGAGAAATTTGCCTGCTAGTTAACTATCTATCGAAAAGTTACATCAAAACGAAACAGTCAGCAACATAAATTGGACATCAGAATTCAAACTTCTAATCATGCAATTCAATGCAACTATTATGTTTTTTGTCTTGATTTCTATTCATAGCTTTGCTACTGGATTAGATAAAGACAATTTTGTAAGTACCTTATCTGATGATAACCTATAATACCATTATAAACATTCATTGATTAGATTACAAATTTTCCAGGGTCCTTATGAAGCTATTTTTTTACAATACGAAAAGTGTGCGGGTCCTAAACCGGTTAACATTACGTTTTATCACTCAACTCTGTACAAAGAAGATAATGACTTCATGACAACTATAAATGTTACTGTATTAGTTGGAGCGAGTATTGATCAGGTTTGTACGCACAAACACACATACATCCTAACTACGCGTAGTATTGCTATAACGAAATTCATTCCATGTAGGGAATGTAGGTACAATTATAATAAAATATGAACCAGTTAAAAAATAGCAATTATTTCAACTTTTGACCGACTTAACAAAAATCCGCACAAAATATTATTAAAAATCCCTCTAATCATAATTACTTTAGGTAAAGTATTCATTTATACAACGTGTTAATGAATTAACGCAAAACCTCATACACCCCAACTGATTTATATCAAAATAATTAGATTGAAACAATAATTTCATTATTTTTGTAGTTAAAATTTAAAGTTATTCGCATTTTATGTTTTGAGGCAAAAATGATGTTTCATCATTTCAGCAATTAATGAAAGCGCTAACGTACTCGTGGATACATTTTAATAATCTTGTTTTGGTAGTAAGTAGGGTGGGTGTGCCCGTGGAGCGGGTTGACATCGGGTTCAATAAATTTAAAATTTAACAAAAAAAATCTACACTTATATTATAAAGAGGAAAGATTTGTACCTATTTTTGTATGTTTGTAATGAATAGGCTCAAAAAGTACTGGGCCGATTTAAAAAATTCTTTCACCGTTAGAAAGCTGCATTCACCCTGAGTAACATAGGCTATATTTATTGCTAGAAAAGATTAGACGTCCACCCGTGCGAAGCCGGGACGGGCCGCTAGTATTTAATATTTTGAAAAAAATTACCCATGTTGAAACCATGATAATTCGATTCGGCTCTCGATTCTAAACAAACCACTTTCTACTTTTGCGTTAATTCATTAACACGTTGTATATTAAACTAGCTGTTGCCCGCTACTCCGTCTGCGTAGACTTTGAAAAGTAAATATGTACCAGAGCGTGTTGTATGTATCCAGAACTTTTACCAAAAACAGAAAATTTTATCCAAATCCGTTCAGCCCGTGATTGAGTGATAAACATATACACCTAAACATCCAAACTTTAACATTTATAATTCTACTAAGAAGATAATATAATATGAAGTAGTGCTAAGCATATTGTACGACCTTCAATGCGATGGTATATATTTTTTAGCACCAGCTTCACCGGTTAAACAACGAATTTTGATTAGAGGGATTATTATAAAGTTTTCTTTCATTTAAGGACCTCAATAACAGTCGAATTGTTTCTGTTATAACATTACACTAAAAAACTCACAGTTACACTCATACGAGTTTATGTAATATAACAAGAGAGTATTTTTAATTGTTGATCAAATATAATTATGAATTATTCGAAGTCTTCATTTTCTCTGACTACTATCATACTATCTAAACAATAATTTGATGCATACTTACTTTATAAACTCATTCTCTTTTTTTGGGATAGTCAGGTAAATTAATAATAATCATGTTATGTTCTTTTCCCTAGATAAAGGTAACGATGTACCATTTTAAAAACAAAGTTAAAGAAATTCTGTGGAATAAAATCATTAAAAAACCATGCGAACAGTTTTTTTACGCAGCTGTTCTTGAAAAATACGTTAATAACACCAGTTGTTTTTTGAAAAAGGTTTGTCTTCTAAAAATTTTTTTTTTTTATAATTCATAAAGTGTTTTTAAATTTTAATGTAGGAAACGACTTAGTCTGCTTGAATAACTATAAATCTTAAAAATAAATCTAACTTTGTTATGAAACTTTAAATTGCAGCTCTAATACATTTTTTTTTCAGGGTAATTTCTTGGTAACTGAAAATCTAACAAAGGATATTAAAAAATTGCTTGGCCCATCATTTTTTTACGGAGTATATTTATCAAAAATAGTTATTACGTCAAAGAAAGGAAACGAGCTTTGTCTTTATGCTAAAATAAAAATAATGAGGAAGTAACATCACAAATTAATTTAATTGTTTTTAATAATGATAATAATATGATTACCTGAAAAGACGCTCTATGATCAACATCATAAACAAGCTCTATGATCCTAAAAGTATTTTGTTTAGGCAGATATTACTAGAATATTATAATTTATAAGGTATAGCACAAATGCCACATGCAATGCTGTGCCAAAATGAATTTGGTGTCAATCGACCCTAAAGATCTTCTGGCCAAACACCATCTTAAACGATGAGATATGGAGACAGACAGGTCAGCAGCGTATAGAGAAAGTGATCCTTACTCTAAAGTGGCAGTGGCTTGGATGGGTGATCGTCAGGTCAGGTCTCTTTAATACATGGCCTAGCCACTGCCACTTTAGAGTAAGGATCACTTTCTCTATACGCTGCTGACCTGTCTGTCTCCATATCTCATCGTATGCCATGCATGCCATGTATTAAAGAGACCTGACCTGACGATCACCCATCCAAGACAGTCTTAGAACCCACCAGGAAAACGCAAGAGAGGACGCCCTAAACCTGGCGCCGCCCTAAAACAGTTAATTATGTCAAAGAAAGGAAACGGTTTTCGGTCGTTCTACTACATTTGAAATAATGAGGAATACAATATTTATTTTCATCTAAACGAATATGTTTTTATAGTTATACTCCAAGGTCAACTTGCAGCACGCCCTAGAGGACGGCGTAACCCGTGTCATACACGTGTTACGCCGTCCTCTATGTAGCACGCCATATTAAAACGCGTTTTGGAAAACACCTGTTTATGTTTTATTGACAGTATGGGAGATAAAACGTTACTATGTGGTGCAATTTGTGAAATATCTTTCTTCATAAGTAAACTAGCTTTACCGTACCACTGTTTGTATATATGAATCTGTATAAGCACTCAATATTGTTTGTAAAATAAAGATTTACATTTATAACAATTGATAAAATGTTTCTTTACATTCATAATTATGTCCTTCCCTTTCGGAATAAATAGAAACATTATTGTGTGTAGTTAATTCTTAGCTAAGGTAAGTTTTAGTATAATACCTGACGTATTAGGCGATATCGTGACATGCCTTTCGCCTACACACTGAAACTTTAGTCCAAGCTCAGCAGCCTGCTATACTAGCCATAAGAAGAAATCGTGCGGTCTGTTATCTTTCGTCATCAGCCTATGTCCCACTGCAGGGCACTGGCCTTCTCCCATGGAGGGTGTAATGGTGTTATGCCACCACGCATGCCTAATATGGATTAGTAGACTTCACATGATGCAGAATTTCTTTTTGAGCATATGCAGATTTTCTCACTATGTTTTTCGTCACCGTTTGAGAGAAGTCGGTATTACAGTACATAAGTACGAGAAGTTCCATTATAATTGTTCGAGTTTGGTCCAACTTCTTAGTCGTAACCTCATAGCTGAGGGACGTAATCATCGTGGGCCACTTTACGCTTGTGTAACAACAGACGGTCTCGAGGCTACTCGATCTTGGGCCCGGTGTATGCTGGCCTGTAGTATTGTCTCGGAAATATCTTTGACTGCATCGATCCATCTTGTTGGCATGAGTCCTCTACCACTCTTTCGTGAGATCAAGGTTTTCCAAACTATCTGTTCTCCTGATCGTATGCCCAATGAATTTTAGAACGCCTTACATTATAAATGGTGGAGAGCATCATCATCATCATCAGCATTATCTTGATGTTCAACTTGTCGAGGACTGTGTGCAGTGTAGAGTTGAGTATTAACTGTCTCTGAAAAATTCATTTATTAGTTTCTAAATCTTTACAGTGATTTATTGATTATTACTTTCAAGTGTCAGGCCTCTAATTCAATATTAATATTATGCTTATAAGATAAGTGATTACACGATGTAATCTTGTGAGATAAAAGGGGAAAAAAATATAAAACATACCTAAGTATGTAAAGAGATGATATGTATAAGTAATAATAAGTAAAGAAATGAGTATTTATATTAACCAGTAATATTAACGATAATAATTAATGCTTAGTCAAATTAAAAATTATTAATAAATATGTGTGTGACACAGGAGCTCCAGTTTATGTATGACAAGAACAAAGTAATAATAATGGAAGTAATTAAGATTAATATGTCTAAATAATATTAAGAGGGCTATTACAAGCTCTTTGATACGTAGTAGACGTATCAGTGATGAGATAACTACGTATGAGATGAGATGATTATCTGTTGTATCACCATACCCCGTGTCCTTACTGTATCTAGTAATCGTGACTAGTAACAGATACTCTTTCTTATACTGTGGCCTAGGGCTACAAGAACTATGGTAGCGAGCGTTACAATTTATGATGGTTATGGTGGATGGCGCGCGTGACGTCATGACGTTATAGTTACTAAAAAAAGACATCGGATTTGGTTCAAAATGTGAAAGTGCTAGCCAAAAAGAAATAATGCGATATTCTTTTATGACTTGTCCGTCTTAACATGTATTATTACATGTCCTACGTTCCGTAATCACGGGCATTGAAGTCCCGGACCTTTGGAAGGCGTGCATGGAGCCAAAGCCAACATGTAGCGGCCCGTTCAAAAGACAAGTTAATCTAAATGTAAGGGATACACAAATGTCGGATACCATCTCCGAGCGCACAACATGATACACACGGGGATGGTCCCCGCCATGTGCAAAGACTATTGGAGTACGGCGCTATAGCCGCGATGGAAAAATAAGGTCTTCGGCTATGGAGGTGAAAGTTGGATGGATGGATATTGGGCTATGGGAGGAGACTAACGGACGCCTGCCATGACAACTAGTCTCAAAATTGTAAATAGGGCAGGCGGTGACTCGCCCACTCGTCGAGTGGGCCCCATAAAACGGCCGCATGCACAAAGTGCGACAATGGGGCAACATCCCATTGAGCGCTACAATTCTAAAGAAATAAGCGATCTTGTCGTAACAGATTATTTCGTTACATATGGCTGCCCTCCTGACCGAAATGAAAGACCAGTTTTCACGGTTAAAAGGAAAGTTTTAATTCTCCTTTCATAATCGTGTGGTGCTGGCCAAGAATATTGCACCACCCCAGCCCATCCCGTGGGTGTCTTAAAAGGCGACTATAAAATGATTAACCGGAGGATGGGCAGCAGCGTTCTTCGAGTATTATTAACACCCAACTGCGATTGCCAACCTGCCTGCCAACCGTGGCGATTATGGCAAAACCTCCCTTTTGGGAGAGGCCTATGTCCAGGCAGTGGACGTATAAAAAAGGCTGAAATGAAGAATCGTCATCATCGTTTATCGAGTGCTATATTAAAGTTATCCAAGATAACTAGTTTATACGTAACAAGGATAATCATTTTTGTCACCAATTCAACAAAGGGTAATTTAAATCTACTTAGTATGTATTGTTTGATAGATAATGTGTTGATATTCAGATAGTTATGTTATTGATGTTTAAATATCGATTACCTGCTTTGCGTAATTCCTTTATTTTTAGTTTGTTGTATTCTTTAGTGATGGTCAGAGTATTTTAATTTTAAAATGATTTATAATTTACTGTTGTATTTCGTTTTAATTGTAGTTGCGAATGTACAACTAGCTGACATTTTGATGACAAAAGATAACTTTGTAAGTTGTTTTTAGGGTCCGTACCCAAAGGGTGAAAACGGGACCCTATATTACTAAGCCTACGTTGTCCGTCTGTCCGTCCATCTATAACTTTTGAACCGTAGTAGCAAGACAGTTGAAATTTTCAAGCAATGTGCGTTATTTCGGAGCATTTGCTAACAACGAATAATAAAATGACAAAAAATTAAGGGGGGGTCCTCAAACAAGAAACAAGTTTTTATTAACGTTTTTTCTTCTCGCTATATCGTAAAAACGGTAATACAGTATGCAAGCGTCCATTTGGTGCGATTATAGAAGAAACTCTACAGTATGATAACAAGTAATAAAAACCGGCCAAGTGTGAGTCAGTCTTGTCTCGGAGAAAACTTTTTTGTAAATTTATTTGTTGTGTGGTGGTGTGGTACGTACGGAACGCTCGGTGTGCGAGTAGCCCGACTCTTACTTGACCAGTTTTATTTAGACTGTCTATTAATCAGTGCTATCTATATCCATAGTAGCAAAAATAAAATAAAAATTACAAAAGAATAAAAACCGTCTTCAGAAGTAAAAAACTACAAAATAATATTTCAGACTATGAATTTTTACGTTCGAATCTATAAGAAAATTAATTTGTTTTGTCGAAGTCACTGTCAAGCCGGTACGTACGATTCGTGACTGGGCTTGCAGTAATTTTTTGGCTTGGCTTGACACCGACTTCAACAAAACAAATTAAATTTCTTATAGATTCGAACGTAAAGTTCATAGCCTGAAATATTATTTTGCTCTTTTTCATTTATTTCTGAAATCGGTTTTTATTTCCTTATCAAAATTTTTTTAATTCATAATTTTTATTGATTATACAGGGTGTACAATAAAATGGGACAGCTACTTAAAGGGGTGCTTCAGACCATCAAACTGAACAACTTTCTCTATGGGACCAATATCGAAATCGCGAAAAAAAAATCCGCTCTCCCATACAAAACTGCAAACATAACTCGACTGAAATGTATGGGACAGCAGATTTTTTTTTCGCGATTTCGATATTGGTCCCATTGAGAAAGTTGTTCAGTTTGATGTTCTGAAGCACCTCTTTCAGTAGCTGTCCTATTTTATTGTACACCCTGTATATGTTATTTCGACTCAGATATCAGTTATACACGCAAAGGGTACATTGAAAAGAAGCAAATGGTTCAATCGCAGACGATTTGCTGTCAACCTTTGAGGAGTTAAGTATATCATGTAGCTCCGAAGTGCGTCATCAGATCATCACAATATTAAAATGGGACCACCTCGGGAGTATACCTCTTCAAACAAAAAATAATTTTTAAAATTGGTTCACAATTGACGAAAATATTGCTGAACATACATTAAAAAAAAATACATTCAGCCGAACATAGAACCTCCTCCTTTTTTTGAAGTCGGTTAAAAAATACAATTATTATGCGACTTATACAACGTGTTAATGAATTAACGCAAAACTAGAAAGTAGTTTGTTTAGAATCGAGAGCAGAATCGAATTATCATGGTTTCAACATAGGTAATTTTTTTTTCAAAATATTAATTATTTTTTTTGCAAATTTTAAAATTTACTGAGCCCGATGACAACCCACCGCACGGGCACACTCACCCTACTTACTACCAAAACAAGATTATAAAAATGTATCCATGAGTACGTTAGCGCTTTCTTTCAGTGCTGAAATGATAACAAATCATTTTTGCCTCAAAACTTAAAATGCGAATAACTTTTAATTTTAATCATCAAAATAATGAAATTATTGTTGCAATCTAATTATTTTGTTATAAATCAGTTGGGGTGTATGAGGTTTTGCGTTAATTCATTAACACGTTGTATAACTTGTTTTATATCCAGGGTCCCTATGATGTAGAATTCAAGGATTACACCCAGTGTCAAGGTACAAAAGCTGTCAACTTAACACAATTTACTACAAAGATGGAAATGGAAGGAAGTGATGCTTATTCCGTCACAAATTTGAGTCTTCTTTCTACATTTGCTATTGATGAAGTACGTCTTTATAATATGTGTATTATAGTAATGGTTGCCTTTGTCCTCGTTACATTTTTAGGGTTCCGTACCCAAAGGGTGAAAACGGGACCCTATTACTAAGCCTACGTTGTCCGTCCGTCCGTCCGTTCGTCCGTCCGTCCGTCCGTCCGTCTGTCCGTCTGTCCGTATGTCCGTCTGTCCGTCTGTCCGTCTGTCCGTCTGTCCGTCCGTCCGTCTGTCCTACCTATTTAGGGCTGTAACTTTTGAACCGTAATAACTAGATAGTTAAAATTTTCTCAGATTATGCGTTATTACGGCGGATTCATTAACAAATAATAAAAACGTCAAAAAGTTAAAAATTAAGGGGGGTTCTCAACAAGAAACTAGTTTCTATCAACGTTTTTTAACCGACTTCAAAAAAAGGAGTAGGTTCTCAGTTCGACCGTATATATTTTTTTTTTTTTTTAATGTGTGTTCGCGGATAACTTCGTCGTTTATGAACCGATTTTGATAATTCTTTTTTTGTTGGAAAGGAGATATCCCAAGGGTGGTCCCATGATAAGGAAACCAGGATCTGATGATGGATCCCAGAGAAATCGAGGGGAACCTTCGAAAATCGTAGTGCCGACTAGTGCGTTTGTTAATTTGAAGCACTGCTGTTAAATCGAACTAACGAATTCACCACTGAAAATTGTGAAATAAACAAAATTTTAACAAAAAATTAAAACCGCCTTCAAAAAAACTAAAAAGTTAAAAAATAATATTGCAGCCGATGACTTTTTCGTTCGCATCATAAGAACATTAAATTGTTTTATCGAAGTCGGTGTCAAGCCAAGCCAAAAACTAATGCAAGCCCTGTTCCGAATCGTACCGGCTTGACAGCGACTTCGATGAAACAATTTAATGTTCTTATAATGCGAACGAAAAAGTCATCGGCTGCAATATTATTTTTTAACTTTTTAGTTTTTTTGAAGGCGGTTTTAATTTTTTGTTAAAATTTTCTTCACTCTCTATCGTAAAAACGGTAATACACACAAGCATCAAATTTAATGTGATTATAGAGCAAACTCTACAAAATAACAACAAATACTAAAAACCGGCCAAGTGTGAGTCGGTCTCGCGCTAAAGGTCCCAAACCAGAAAAGTTAATAATGTTGTGTTCTGTGGTGGTGTGGTACGGAACCCTCGTTGTGCGAGTATCCCGACTCGCACTTGACCGGTTTTATTTCATAATTGTACGTTTAAGTGTTATTTACAGGTCAGAATTTCAGTGTACACCAACAAAGATAATAAAAAGAAGATCTTATTGTACAACAAAAAAATTACTAAGCCATGTGAACACTTTGCCTTATCTTCTGTGATAAGATTGAATATTAATGTTAATGCTAACTGTGTTTGGAAAAAGGTATTGTTTTTTTACATTTACCTATATTTATTGCATATTGAATTGTGCCTACACCAAAAAGCTTTATGGGCTCAATCTTACTTCCTGGATCGGGAAGCGTTATACAACGTGTTAATGTATAAACCTCATACACCCCAACTGATTGATAACAAAATAATTAGACTACAACAATAATTTCATTATTTTGATACTTAAAATTTAATGTTATTTGCTTTTCAAGTTTTGAAGCAAAAATGATTTGTTATCATTTCAGCAATGAATGAAAGCGCTAAGTACTCATGGATACATTTTTATAATCTTGTTTTGGTAGTAAGTGGGTTGAGTGTGCTCGTGCCATGGGTTGACATCGGGTTCAGTAAATTTTAAATTTTACAAAAAAAAATTACCTATGATGAAAATTCGATTCTGCTCTCGATTCTAAACAAACTACTTTCTAGTTTTGCGTTTATTCATTAACACGTTGTATAAACCTTTTAAAGGATAAATGCAGAGACAATACGTAAGTCAGGCTTCCTCTTGCATTTAAAACATTATGTGTAAAAATGGTGCAAACGTGAAAATCTGCTCACGGTCATTTCCTTATGAAATTCGTCGAAAAATACCTATTTTATTTATTTACAAAGAGGAGAAAAATCGGGTACCTTGGTAATACAGTGTCCATCTTAATATGCTGACGATTTTTTAACGGTAGGTATGTATGATCAGACCGTTACACTGAAAAATTTACTGTATGGTACCAACATCGAAAACGCCATAAAAAAATCTGCTGTTCCATAATAAAATTCAAACCTAAAATTCAGAGCCAAACGTATGGGGCAGCAGATTTTTTTTCTTCAATTTGAACGTTGGTCCCATAGAGAAAGTTGTGCAGTTATATTGTCTGATTATCCCCTGAAAGAACCGTTAGCTTATTAAGAAAGATCCTGTACATTTTAGTAGTGAAAGATTTTAGCTGCTTTAGATTCAGATTAAAATATTGAGCAAAGTAGGGGGAAAAAGAAGTGTCGCGTCGTTGGACTAAGAATATCATGGCTCGCAAACCTGAAGAAGTGGACAGGCAACGCCACGCCAGCGTCAAAGAGCTGTTTCGTTTGGCGATGGACAGCCAGCGATATGCTGTGCTGATTGCTAACCTTCAGTAATGGACAGGAATCAGAAGAAGACAATTTGATTAATAACTCTAAAATTTTTGTTACAGGGCAATTATACTGTGAGAGTAAACATGATGGATATGATAAAAAAGATTCAAGGATCATCATTCTTTTACGGCGAGTTCTCGGTTAAAACGATGGTTCTATCTAAAAAAGGAAATGTGTTTTGTTTGATTTTTACCATGGTTCTTAAAAAGCAACTTTAAACTTGTAAACATAAATAGTGATTGATATATTTTAATAATATTTTGCTGACAGATTTTGAGGGGATGATCAGACCTTATCGTCTGATTTCGAAATCGCAAAAAAAACACCTGTTCCGAACAAAACGGCACTCCCACTCGACCAAAATGTCCCATAAAGAAGAATGGCAGATTTGGACCCAGCCATTTTTACGAAAACTATTTTAATAGTTATACAGGGTGTTAGGCGCATCGTGTGCCAAATCGAATGGGATGATTGGAGGGGTCTTTAGGTACCTCAGAAAAAAAAATAAAAAATCCTGGCCCAAAGATTTTTTTTTTAACTGACTTTCAATGGTTTTGGGTGAAAATTGCCAAAAATCTACATTCAAATTTTTTTTTAAAAAAACCTGTTGGGTATAACTAACTTTTTTTGTTAAACCTTTAATCTGTGATAGTGTGCGCTTCTATCGAACCCAAAATTACTCGCCAGTGACATCTACTTTTTTTTTTACAGCCCCCCAAAGTTTTTTTTTTACGTTAAAATAAATGTGATAGTCAACTTTCGATCTCAATAAAAAAAAACTAAAAGTGATCATGCTCTTCCAATTTTTTCAAAACATCTCTGGACTGTCCCAATAGACCCAGGGGGATTTGTAATACTCATTACTCAGTCAGTATTACAAATCCCCCTGGGTCTATTCAAAAAAACAGCCCCCGGGAGAAAGGGATACAAGATAGATTTCACTACGTTAGAGTGAGAAAGCAAATTTTACCTGTATCAAACAAAGAACGGGAGGCGGTTACTTCAAGTAAACCCTTCAAAATTTAATTTTTTTACCTGACTGTGAGTGTAATTACCGGAAATACTAGTTTTTACGTCACCTATTGAATATTAGAAAATTGCGAATTATTACAGAAAAAAAAAAATTTGCGATGTTACTCATTTTATTTCATAACGTATTGCATACCATTAGAATGGGGATAGTCCAGAGATGTTTTGAAAAATTGGAAGAGCATGATCACTTTTAGTTTTTTTTTTATTGAGATCGAAAGTTGACTATCACATTTATTTTAACGTAAAAAAAAACTTTGGGGGGCTGTAAAAAAAAAGTAGATGTCACTGGCGAGTAATTTTGGGTTCGATAGAAGCGCACACTATCACAGATTAAAGGTTTAACAAAAAAAGTTAGTTATACCCAACAGGTTTTTTTTAAAAAAAATTTGAATGTAGATTTTTGGCAATTTTCACCCAAAACCATTGAAAGTCAGTTAAAAAAAAATCTTTGGGCCAGGATTTTTTATTTTTTTTTCTGAGGTACCTAAAGACCCCTCCAATCATCCCATTCGATTTGGCACACGATGCGCCTAACACCCTGTATAATACTAATTCAGGACGGTGGTCATAATTATTATAAACAGAAAAAATTAAGGTATTTTTAAAAAAAAAACTTTCACGTCTCCAGTCCAAGTCCAAGTATCAAAAGGGATTCAAAAGTAGAAATTACTAGTAAAATAGACAAATCATCCAAAAAGCAGTAGCAAAACGCAAACACGTCAGCTATTTTCATCTAATATTATCACTGAGGTAGTTTTTGGTCATTACGGAACGTATTTGGCTTGGTTGAACTGATAGTGTGTGTGATTTAGTTTTCTTGATGAACGCGTAGAAGATTGAGTGTCTTATAAGAAAGATTATGAGTTTCACACACTTGATACAAAAGGTATCATAAGGAGAAATACCATTCCCCCAACTTCAACAGGCTACAACCAATTTACTTTTTTGTTAGTTTTGTTTCACTCTACACATATTATTAAGTTTCATTCATGTATGGGACCTCTAAGTCTGGGTCTCAAAATACATGCTGTCCGCCAAACTTCTTTGGGTCGAGAACGATTGTCGATTTATATGAAACAGGTGTATTTTTTTTTTGCGAAATCGATGTTGGTCCCACAGAGAAAATTGTTCAGTTTATTAGTCTGATCATACCCATAAAACACCGTCCGCATTTTGAGTTGGTCCCTGTATACAAAAAGCACGAGGATATGATATAGGTAACAAAGTCTCCTAAGTGCAATAGAGTCAACCACAATTTTGCTGCCTTTTATAGTATCACGGCAGTACTTTTATGTCACACAAAATATGTTTTTTGTCGGTCGGTACATACTAAGTATATGTTTTTCCGGTATTGGTTTTATTTCAAATGTGTTATTAGAGTTTTATAAAGTGATCTTGATGATCCAGTAATGATTAATGACCGAATAACACACTATCAACATTTCAATTAATTACATCGATCGGTCGCATAATGTGTAAAATGTTTCTATTGTACCTACCCTTTCTTGCTTTGTTCTCTTTTATATTAAGTATAATGTACTGTTAAATGAATAAAGTGTTATCTTATCTCATTTAAGTATTTTTTAAGTAATGGAACCACAGTTAAATTCTTGTTGGTAATAGAATTTTTACAAACACGCATAGTTCTGGAAACAATATAATTATGGTAACACTAGCTGTTGCCCGCGACTTCGTCTGCGTTACCCGGATAAAAAGTACTCTATGTGTTAATCCACGCCAATTTGTATGCCAAATTTAATCAAAATCCGTTGAGCAGTTTTTCGTGAAAGCGGAACACACATCCATCCATACGTTTACAAACTTTCGCGTTTATAATATTAAATGGAGTTGATCCGATGATGGAGACGTGGTCAAGGGATCTCCTCAATAAATTATAGCAGAAAACTCGTATTTGGAGTCAATTAAATTGTTTCGATGATAACTTTATGGTACCGCTAAGATTGAGGGTCTGATGATGGAGACGGAATGTGGTCAAGGCATTTCCTCGATGAAATTTACCAAAAATTAACAAGTTTTCAAGGTTCAAAATAAGTTTTTAATCCTCCTTTCATACCCGACATCATCGTTTATCGGGTGCCACTCCTCACTAACTAGTTTATAACAAGGATAATCATAATTCATCAATTTAACCAAGGGTAATTTAAATCTAGTTTTAAACGTTTGTCAGATAATGTTTTGATATAATGATAGTTATGTTATTGATGTTTATATATCGATTACCTGCATACCTACATAATTATTCGAAGATTAGGTACCTGATTATTTTCTTTATGTTTAGTTCGCTCCATTCATTTCTGATGTTCAGAGACTAGAGTAACTATATGCATTTTAAAATGATGTTTGTTTTCGTTTTAATTCTAGTTGTGAATGTACAACTAGCTGAGATTCTGATGACAAAAGATATCTATGTAAGTTGTTTTCTTAGACTCTGTCTTTTAATAAGTGCTATTCATATCCATAGTAGCAAAAAAATACAATTATTATACAGGGTGTTAGAGTAAACAGTTGCATTACTTTAAGGGGTGATTGTACCCATGACACTGAACAACTTTCCCTTAGAAACGAATGTGAAATTAGTAAAAAAAAAAGTTTGACTTCCCATGCGAAATGCAATCAACTGATCAATGTTTTGTATGAAAAGTCGATTTTTTTTGCGTATTTCAAGGTTTCTTTGGGAAAGTTGTTCAGTATCATAGATAAAATCACCCCTTAAAGTAATGCATCTGTTTACCCTAACACCCTGTACAACTTATACTAGTAACTTGTTTTAAATACAGGGTCCCTATGATGTAGAATTCAAGGATTACACCCAGTGTCAAGGTACAAAAGCTGTCAACTTAACACAATTTACTACAAAGATGGAAATAGAAGGAAATGATGCTTATTCCGTCACAGATTTGAGTCTTCTTTCTACATTTGTTATTGATGAAGTAAGTCTTCATATGGGTATAATACAGGTTGGTCCATACGGAGACGTCCATTTTTTTATTTATTTCTTGCACGAATATGTTTCGCAATTTTTTGTAGTTCAGATTAGAAGTTATGATTTTTTAAAGGTGTATTTGAGAATTTTCTACCGGAGCGGCTTAAAACTGTCATAACTTTTTTGATGGAAAGAATTTTACCAATTTGGTTCTTGCAACCATGATTGTTTCGAAAGATTCTTCCACTATGTAAAATAATCAGCAACATGAAGTCCACAAAAATTACTGACAAAAGGATCGAAACTGAAAATTATTGGTAGCAAAATTTTCTAAATTCTCTTAAGACTGCACCGAGCTTAATTGTGGTGCCCCCAATCGTATTTTTCCACAGTGACCCGATAAATTGAAAGCCAATCAGCACTACAATTGACATTATTGTTTTTTGGAAATGTTGTTTAATTGTTTAGAAATAAAAAAATACCATTAAGGGCAGCACAATAGGCTCGTATATCATGTTAAACATAAAAGTACCACGAGGTAGTCACTGACAAAATATGTTTCACAATGTTAAATTTCGTCTTATTTAATTTTTTTTGATAATATTTGACTAACGTTAGCCATAATAATAAAGAAAACAAAAAACCCGACTGCATAAAAAAACTGAAAAGAGAAACAAGCTCTTATATTCACAAATCAGCTAAGTATAACAACTTGTTTCGAGCAAATATAATTTGAATGTTAATAGGTAGGTAGGTATCGCAAATGATTACATAGAAGAATTAATATAATAGTTTTTTTAGGCAGTTGGGATTTTTGTTTTTCTTAATAATTTAATTTATTTCATACTTTTTAGTCTTGTGGCGAAATGGTAGCATAAAAGTACTATACTATATATATTTTTGGAATTGTCTGTCTATTGGAATTGCTTTCATTTGATACCCATATTGTAATTTTTAACAAAAAGAAATTTTTTATTCCCCCTCTTTTTATAATTCGCAACCGCCTTATTAAAATAATATAGCCTATGTCACTCTCACAATTTTACAAATCTAACGACACCTCATACGTCAAAATCTATCAAGCCGTTTAGGCTGTAGGCCGTGCCAAAGAAATAGACATACAAACATACATACATACATACGCTCGAAAAACATAACCCTCCTTCTGGTGCAGTCGGGTAAAAAATAGAAGAACTAGAACTTCTTAAACAATACAAAAAAAAATCGCGGAACATACATGGGGTATTTTCGGATACACCGAGGTGTGAGGAATCTGAAAAACTTTTGGACGTCTCCGTTTGGACCACCCTGTATAATGTTTGCCTTTGTACTGGCTCTTTTAAAGTGTTTTTTTACAGATCAGAATTGTAGTGTACACCATCAAAGACAAAAATAAGGTCTTATTGTTCACCAAAAAAGTTAATAAGCCATGTGAACACTTTGCCTTATCTTCTGTGATAAGTTCTACAGTTAATGCTACTGCTAACTGTGTTTGGAAAAAGGTATTTAAGTATATTATTGTTTATTTTTACATAATAATATTATTTTTTGCATCCTGAGAGATGGGCAAAAACTGTCATGCCCTGGATCCCTGAAAACGGTCGGCGACGTCCAGGTCAACCCAGGAAGAGGTGGCGGGATGACCTGGATAAATTTGACGACCAGTGGCCAGAGGTTGCCCAAAACAGGAACAAGTGGAAGAGCAAGGGAGAGGCCTTTGCCCAGCAGTGGGATGAAGTAGGCTAATAAAAAAAAAATATATTTTTTAACAAAAATAGTTGTTGTAATGGAATTTGTGCCAAAAAGCTTTATGGACGCAATTCCACTTCCTGCCGCGCCAGTGCCGCAGCACGTTACGCGTGCTACGGCTACATCACGCTTTTTATCTCGTTCGTTCGCGCGCAAATACGAGAGAGAAGGCGCGATAGCACTGTATCAGTTGTATCACGCTGATATACTAGCCCAGCCTAGCATGTTGCACGTGATACGGCTATAATATCACTTAATTTCACGTCTTTTATCGCGTTCGTTCGTGCGCACATAGAAAGAGATCGGAAGCGGAAATAAAACTATAAATAAATAAATAAATAAATAAGCGTGATAGCGCTGTATCACGCTGTTGCGGGTTGGCGTACTAGCCCCTGCTGCTAGATCTGCTGCTGCTGAAGCTGCTGATCGGAAAGTGTTGTAATGAGCGTTTTTCTTTTGGTTTTCTAGGGGATCGATAGACAGGGCTACCGATTCCGGGGAATTTCCCCGATTTTCGGGGAATCAGAGGTGCGTGCGCGAGAGCGCGGGGAATGATTCAAATCGGGGAATTTCGGGGAATCTCCTATTTGTAATAAATGTCGAACAAAAGATGTCTAATGAAGGGGAATTGCTAAAATTAGAACCGAATCGGTCTAATCTTAGTCCGAAAGTGTGGGAGAAATATAAATAATAAATAAAACTCACTGTATTCTAAGTATTGAAGTAGATTTTTTGATAAAAATTAGAAGACAAAGAAGTTGATACGCTAATTTTTGAAACATTTAACTACATTTTGCATGAAAAAATGCTTTATTTCTTGCATATTACAGTGTCGGGGAATGCATGATTGGAAATCGGGGAAATTCAGGGAATTGAGCCAGAAATTTACATTGGCAGCACTGTCGATAGATGGCGTTACGGTCTGTGCGAATAAAGGTGTCAAAATTTTAAAAAGTGTTTCTTTAAAATAATAATGATCCAGAAGATAATCAAAAAGATGCCAACGCATCTTTTGATTGAATATTTTTCATTATTTACAATCATTTTAATCGAAAATATGAAACCGTTTATGTCTGACATGGTTGTATGGGCTCGATCCCTTAGCCTTTAAAAAAAGGCAGGCACAGACTGGACATGATTTTGACAGGATCTCGCGTACGTCTCTATGGACCGATAAACAGGTCATCTGTCGAGATTTTAGGAACTAAAGAAGTTTGGCGGAAGGCCATAATTATAATGTGAGACCCAGACATACAGGTCCCATACTTGAATCAAACTTAGTAATACGTGTAGAGTGAAACAAAACTAACAAAAAAGGAAATTGGTTGTAATCTGTGTGTGAAACTCATAATCTTTCTTATTAGGTAACCCACTCAATCTTCTACGCATTCATTGTGTTTGTTTTAATGAAAATTCACGATAACCGTATAATATTATGATAATGGAATCAAACGAAATCACACACACTATCAGTTCAATAAAGCCAAATACGTTCCGTAACGTCCTAAAGCTACCTCAGTGATATTATTAGATGAAAATAGCTGTCATGGTTGCGTTTTGCTACTGCTTTTTGAATGATTTGTCTATTTTACTAGTAATTTCTACTTTTGAACCCGGACTTCTAGAGATGAGGAAGTTTTTTTAAAAAATGCCTTAATTTTTTCTGTTTATAATAATTATGACCGCCGTCCAGAAGAGCTTTTAGTTTTCGTACAAATGGCTGGGTCCAAATTCACCAAAGTTCTTTAAAAAAGTTAAGAAAAACGCTCATTGACCTAAATCTTTGCATAGACAATACTTAAGTCAATGAGTCAAGCTTCCTCTTGCATTTAAACGGTAGAGGGAGGGAAGTGAAAAATTTCTTCGTCAATGATTTAAAATAATGTGTGTAATAAATGTTGCCAACTTGAAGAATATGCTTAAGGTCGTGTCATCATAAAATTCGTAGAAAAGTAAATAATTTTGCAAAGACGCGGAAAATCCTGTACCTAGGTCATTACAATATTTACTAGCTGCGTTAAAATCAGACTAAAATATTGGGAAAAGACATAGAGGAAGGAAGTATAGAGTTAACTCTGCGCTTCATGACGTTGTCCGATTCAACTGCGGCGATATAGTACTTTGGCATTTAGTCGCTCTCTCACTGCGGTGTAGCAGTTACATTGAAAAATAATTAATCTGCATAAAAAATGCCGTGGTGTGTACCTACTGAGATACTGCACAAACAATTCAAGAAATGTAAGCAAATGTAAAGGAATGACTTTTCATGGTAAGCAAGATGAATTAATTATTAAACATTATTTTAATATTATTTTTTTCCCGCCCTCGAAAACATAATTATTACCTAAGCAAATGCAAATAAGGACAAACCTATACGCGAAAAAGAGAAGAAAATAGATATTGCCAGTCATATAAATGATAGTGAAGGACAAGCCTATAGGCGAAAAAGAGAAGGCAATAGTATGCACGAAGCTAATGTATATTTTTTGTCTTTCTCGCGTATAGTTTTTGCTATCTTCTTATCTCTCTCTCTGCAATCTTTTTGCATCCCCCCCACCGTTTGCCTCACCGGCTGCCGCACATAGCGCATTAATTTTGTTTGTCGCACTATCTCTATACTTCCTTCCTCTATGGGAAAAGAAGCGTCGCATAGCTGGCTAAGAATGTCGAGGGTCGTGGCTCGCAAACCTGAAAGAGTGGACAGGCATCACCAACGTCAAAAAACAGTTTTATTGGGCGACAGACAGACAAGGATTATGCATTGCTGATTGCTAAGACAATGTTGCTTTGTTACAGGGCAATTATACTGTAAGAATAAATATGTCCGATATGACCAATAAGATACAAGGATCATCATTCTTTTACGGCGAGTACTCGGTTAAAACGATCGTTCTATCTAAAAAAGGAAATGTGTTTTGCTTGTTCGTTGGTATGGTTTTTAAGAAGAAACTTTAAACTTGTAATAAATAAATAGTGATTGAGTGAGTCGAAATGTGATTGATATTATTTTATATTTATACAGGGTCTTTGTTTATTTATACAGGGTGTAAAAAAAAATGGGACAGCTACTTAAAGGGGTGCTTCAGACCATCAAACTGAACAACTTTCTCTATGGGACCAATATCGAAATCGCGAAAAAAAAATCTGCTGTCCCATACATTTCAGTCGAGTTGTGTTTGCAGTTTTGTGTGGGAGAGCGGATTTTTTTTTCGCGATTTCAATATTGGTCCCATAGAAAAAGTTGTTCAGTTTGATGGTCTGAAGCACCCCTTTGAGTAGCTGTCCCATTTTATTGTACACCCTGTATTTATACAGGATATTTGTTAATTTGCTGACTGATTTTAAGGGGATGATCATACCGTCAAACTGAACACCTTTCTCCATGAGACCAAAGTCGAAATCGCGAAGAACACCTACACCTGTTTCTACAAAACTGCAATCTCACTCGACTCTTTAATGTATGGGACAGCAGATTTTTTTCGAGATTTCATTGTTGGTCTTATAGAGAATGTTGTTCAGTTTAATAGTCAGATAATCCTCCTAAAAACCGTCTGCACATTAAGTTGGATACAAAAAGCGCGAGAATATAGCTGAAATGTTCTTAGAAGGTTCTGAATAATTTTAAGGGTTTTATTTTAACAGTTTGGTTAAATAAATAAAATTTTTATTTTTTTATTTTTTTTATTTTTCAAAATTCATTTATTTCAGGAAACTAGGTCCCATACAAAGAGCATTACATAGGTAGTTTGTCAAAGAATCAAGTTATTATAGATTAAAATTAAAATGGAATTAAATTAAATTACATATTACATTACATAATTTACATTTATATTATAAGTCCAATTTCTCCAGGTACAAACACAATGACAATTCAAATTTGCACATAATTATCTCGTGTGAGCAAGATCACTCCACCAGTATCGCAGTCCAGTGCCTCATGATTGGACACTCGCACTAAGGTTAAGTAAAGAAAGTTTTAGTAAAGCAAAAAAAAAAACATTAAGAAATCATCGTTACATTAATAAATTAACAATTTCACTGGCGCGTATCATAACCATGCTGACGAGCAACACGTGCCGAAGCCGTCCTCCATCCAACCATCCAATCCAGTGCGGCATGAATGAGGTCCCGTAATGCTACGGCAAATCCGTTAAAACTGTGCTTCATTTTATTCTTTATTATTTACCAATGATTATTCTTTTTGAATTTTGAAAATCGGTCCAGTAATTCCAAAGTTATTGAATTTTGAAGTGTGCTCGAAAATAAAATGCCCCGCGGACACGTGTGACGTCACCCGGCATTACTGCGTACCGGTTACAAGGGATTTTAGTATTAAAAATGTTATATCTCGCATATGGTGCGTCCTATGTCGAAAATTTATATAACCAAAAATGTTCTCGTGGATGTGTTCTACAAGATGCATACATAAAAAGGGGGGTTATGTAGACATCTTAAATTTTATATAATATTTTAAGTCCTAGAACCAATGTTAATTTACTACTAGAGCCCATGGCGGCTCGAATTTAGGGGTAGGGAGGAGGGGGGAGGTGTGCAGGGTGGGGGAGATAATTTGGTAATTGACTTGGACAACATAAAGGACCTGAACAACTCGAACAACTCAGGCAACTCGAACAACTTGGTCAACTTGAACAACTCGAAAAACATAAACCACTCGAACAACTTGAACAACATAAATAACACAAACAACTTGGCCAACATAAACAACTCGAACAACACAGAACACTCGAACAAGTCAGGCAACTCGAACAACATGAACAACTTGGTCCCGATCAAGTTATTCAAGTTTACCAGTTGACCAAGTTGTTCGAGTTGTCTGAGTTGGTTGGCCGAGTTGACCGTGTTGTTCATGATGACAGTTGTTCACGTTAACCGACTTGTCCGTATTATTCATGTTGACCGAGTTGTTCATGTTGACCGAGTTGTTTATGTTGCCCGAGTTGACCGCGTTGTTCATGTTGACCGAATTGCTTAAGTTGACCGTCTTGGCCATGTTGACCGAAATGCTCAAGTTGACCGTGTTGTCCATGTTGACCGAGTTGTTCATTTTGACCGAGTTGTTCATGTTGGCCGAGTTGACAGAGTTGTTCATGTTGACCGAGTTGACCGCGTTGTTCATGTTGACAGAGTTGTTCAAGTTAGTTGACCGAGTTGACCGAGATGTTCATGTTGACTGAGTTGGTCGTGTTGTCCATGTTGACCGAGCTGTCCATGTTGACAGAGTGGTTCATGTTGACTGAGTTGGCCGTGTTGTTCATTTTGACAGAGTTGACCGTGTTGTTCAAGTACCTAGTTACAGTCTGTGGTGTGATGGTTAAGAATGCGATTTCCTATCCGTCACACTAGTGTGATGGTTAGTAACAACATTTCTTGACTGTCACACCGTCCGTCCCTCCAAGGGTGTTGTGACAGTCAAGAAAAAAAAATTACTGCCTGTCACACTGGTGTGACAGAGCAGTGTGACAGTCAGTAAGTCGCGGAGTTGTTCAAGTTTTCTGAGTTGTTCGAGTTGTTTATGCTGTCCAAGTTGACGAAGTTGGCCAAGTTGTTTGAGTTATTTATGTTGTTCAAGTTGACCAAGTTGTTCGAGTTGTTCAGGTCGTTTATGTTGTCCAAGTCAATTACCAAATTAACTCCCCCACCCCGCACACCTCCCCCCCTCCTCACTACCCCTAAATTGGAGCCGCCATGGGCTCTAGTAGTAAATTAACATTGGTTCTAGGACTTAAAATATTATTATAAAATTTAAGATGTCTTCATAACCCCCACTTTTTATGTACGCCAGGCCTATGACAGCTTAGTTCTGGTGTAGCCGTTGTGGCGCTGTTTCCCATCGTCCTCATTGAACTTGCAACAACAGCAGCCTCATGCCGTGTTGTTGCGTCAGAAGCTTATATCTTGTGATTTTCCTGGTATTTTAGCTTGAGTTTAGAATCCTTGAGAAGCCTCAATTCTTCTCCGTCGTATGACATAATAATATCGTTGAATAGTTTGTTCCTTGGTCAAATATCCCTATTTTTGCATCCTGGAATCAGTGTATACATACCTATAACTACAAGTTCTATACACATTAGTTTGACGACAGAACGCCACAACGGAAACAATGGAACTAAGTGCAAATTTCACTGTCGCATCTGTAGCTTGCTACATATCAGTAATCTGTGATGTACGCATCTTGTAGAACACATCCACGAGAACATTTTTGGTTCTATAAATTTTCGACATAGGACGCACCATATCCGAGATATAACATTTTTAATACTAAAGTCCCTTGTAACCGGTACGCAGTAATGCCCCGTGACGTCACGCACTCCGCCGCGTGGCCGACTGGCCGCCCAACAGTTGCAGCATTCAATTGATCGTAGCTCGCTCATTTTTGGTCGTAGGAAAAAAATAAAAACACCAATGTTCAGGATTTTTAATGTACTTTAATACTACATTCAAAATAAAAATCGTTACGGATCCTCATTCTGTAAATGGAAATAGTCAGATGTTAATAATGCAACTGAAGACAATTTTAATACCAGTCTCAGTGGCTTCCTATTTGCTTGTTCTAGTAAATAAAGAAAATAAAACCGGTCAAGTGCGAGTCAGGCTACTCGCGCACCGAGGGTTCCATAGCACACCACCGCACAGAACACAACATTATTAACTTAGGAAAAAACTTTTTTGTCCGGGACCTTTAGCGCGAGACCGACTCACACTTTGCCGGTTTTTAGTATTTGTTGTTATTTTGTAGAGTTTGTTCTATAATCGCACTAAGTTTGACGCTTGTGTGTGTATTACCGTTTTTACGATAGAGCGTGAAGAAAAGCGTAGATAAAAACTAGTTTCTTGTTGAAAACCCCCTTAATTTTTAACTTTTTGACATTTTATTTATTTGTTAACAAATTCGCCGTAATAACGCATAATCGGAGAAAATTTCAACTATCTCGCTATTACGGTTCAAAAGTTACAGTCCTAAATAGGTAGGACAGACGGACGGACGGATGGACAACGTAGGCTGAGAAATAGGGTCCCGTTTTCACCCTTTGGGTACGGAACCCTAAAAAGAAAAGGAATAAGGCTCGGTTGTCAAACTGTCACTCATGAGTCATGACTCATGTAATGACTTCATGAGCCCAAAATTAGGAATGTAAAGTATTTCTTATGTTTTTTAAGAGATGACCTTTCCCGAAAACGTAAAAAGTGAAAGTACTCATCAATATGAACAACTTTTACTATGGAACCCTATATAAAAAAACAAAAAAAATATCAGCTGTTAAATACATTTCAACAATACAATTTATTGAACAACAGATTTTTTATAAAATAGTATGAAATAGCTGTTTATTTTGAGTTGTCATAGTTGGTTCATCGATAGTACCATAACAGAAGTAGTTCATTTGATACTTTGACCTCTTTGAGTTTTTGGCAGAATTCTTCGTAGGGTAAGGGGAGGTTATATCGCGATATAGGTAATTTCGTGATAATTTTTTAAACGTCTGCCGAGGCCTTTCCTGTAAAGGGATTATTTCAAAACCGCGTATGTACATGCATTAAAGTGTGCTTGAGATAGTAGTATGATTCTTAGCTCAGTACCTTTTGAAACAAGCTTGCTATGAGATTTTTTCTCAGAACGAGGGGCAAAATCGCAATCATCTGTGACAAATGACGACGGTAGACAATGAAATGAAGTTTTAATTAGTAAATAAGTAATATATTACAGAATGTGGTATTAAACTGATAGCTAAATGTTTTACAAACAGATTGACGTAAATTGTTCATTGGATTTCAAGAATTTTTCATTCAAATATCCTTGTGTTAGGTGTGCAAAATTTTAAGTGATTTTGCAAATTTTTTTTGTGATTTTGTCGAGGTATTTTGTCAATTAATTTTAATCATCTTAAAGTAAAATTTTAGGGGTTATTTTGATTGTATGGACTTATATACATCTTTAATCTTGTATTATTTTAGTCTATGCTATGCCTGAATGACGTAGTTTTTTTTATCATGACATTAACTATTTACCAACTTCACTGGCCCATCTAAGCCAAGAGAAGAACCGAAAGTTGAAGAACCTACACAGAAGAAGAGAATAAAGCTATAAAAGAAAAAAGAAAATAAAAAATCAGGAAAGAAATTGAGAAAAAATGATATGTTTGGATTTGTTGTATACAAGGTGTTAGGGTAAACAGTTGCATTACTTTATTACTTTAAGGGGTGATTGTACCCATGATACTGAACAACTTTCACTAAGAACCGTATAGTAAATTCGCAAAAAAAAAATCTTTTCATACAAACGTTCGATCAGCTGATTGCATTTAGTATGGAAACTAGTTTTTTTTTGGTTAATTTCTTTTAGGTTTCTTTGAGAAAGTTGTTCAGTATCATGGGTACAACCAGCCGTTAAAGTAGTGCAACTTTTTACCCTAACACCCTGTATATTGTAAAGTAGCATATTCAGACATTGAATATTTTTTTTTATTAATTAGGATAGGTATAGAACAGACAAAGCGAAAAAAATCTGTCCACTACGATCAGCAGTACGGAGCGCGCACTGGGGGCATCGCGGTGCAGCACGCGCCCGGTACATGCTAAGTAAGGTTGAGCCAATTAGCTTAAACGTGTGTTACAAAAAATGTAGTCTTCTGGGTGTCGCCTCTAGTAGGTAACTCAACGTATTCTGAAATCCAAATCCAATCCAAACTATCGCTGTCGACCGTTTCATTAATGCTTGTACATTGCTCCTGATGAAGATGACCTATACTATATTCAATTTTATGATTGTGTAGAAATACATATAAGATTCATAAGCAAATGGTTATGTAGAATATATATAATTTTTTTAAAACCACTCTCATTAATTATTATGTTGAAATCCTATGAGTTTGGTCTATCACGATATTACCTATCCACTATCACGAAATTGACATACCTTATCACGAATTTACCTATGTCACTTTATCACCAAGAAAAGATTATAAATTTATGAGTGAAGAATCTAGTATCAAACTGTGTGTTTCATAAAGTAAGATAAAATATATGCACAAAACTTTAAACAATATCCCATATAAATTAGTTAATCCTTATTTGAGTTATAACAAAAAATGTTTGGTGTATCACGGAAATACCTCCCCTTACCCTACACCCTGTATACCCAACGCATAAGACAGCAATACGTATTATACGTGTGTGTGAAATAAATACAGGGTTTTAGCATAAAAATCCGCACAAAATAAAAATGTACCCACAGTGTCCGACACGCAACATTAAATATACGGAACTCTGCTCTGTCTATCAAAAAGCACTTTTGTGGTTGAAATGCCACGTGACACAAGCGTGGATTTACCGCTCGCGGCATTTTAATGTCCACCATAATAGCTGTACGTCTATTTTTACCCGACTGCGCGACGCAAAGGAAGGATAATGTGTTTATCAGCCGATGTATGTATGTAAGTTTGTTCCTTTGTGGCACTCTAGGGACCAAACGCGTAGGCCAATTTTGATGATTCTTACGTCAATCGATTTGTCTTAAGACAGACACACACACACACACACACACGACACTGCAACACGCAAGAGATTAATGTCTTGCGAGTGTCGCTAAAGACGCAGTAATTAAAATTCAATATAGCGACAGCTAGACGAAGGGTTCCGTACCAAACCACCACAGAACACAACATTATTAACTTAGAAAAAAAAAACTTTTTTTGCCCGGGACTTTTAGCGCGAGACCAACTCACACTTGGCCGGTTTTTAGTACTTATTTGTTGTTATTTTGTAGAGTTTGCTCTATAATCACACTAAGTTTGACGCTTGTATGTATAACCGTTTTTACGATAGAGCGTGAAGAAAAAACGTTGATAAAAACGAGTTTCTTGTTGAGAACCCCCCTTAATTTTAAACTTTTCGACATTTTTATTATTTGTTAATAAATCCGCCGTAATAACGCATAATCTGAGAAAATTTCAACCATCTAGCTATTACGGTTTAAAAGTTACAGTCCTAAATACGTAGGACAGACAGACGGACGGACGGACGGACGGACAGACAACGTAGGCTTAGTAATAGGGTTCCGTTTTCACCCTTTGGGTGCGGAACCCTAAAAACCAGTCTGCGTGAAACGTGAACTTTAAATAAAAACGAAAAGAAAAAATAAGTCCAGTAGTCTAGAATTCTTTTAAATACCTAATATTGAAGCGACTTTTTTGCTAGAAGAGACACATTTTTGATAATAAAGGATAACAATTACCTAGTCAGAAAAAAATAATGTTGGTGTCCCACTGCTGGACAACGGCAAGCCGAAAGCCTGTCTCCTCTGATCAACATCTCCTATGCAACACAAACGCAGGCCAACAGTCAGGTGTGTATAATTATAAAGTTTTCGCATTCGATACGTTGACACTACTACGTAACGGCATGCGTTTTGTTCATTGTGCGATTTGTGCATTTTGAGTGTCGTGCTCATTTTGCGTTTTTAACCGACTTCAAAAAAAAGGAGGAGGTTTCTCAATTCGACCGTATATATATATTTTTTTTATGTGTGTTCGCGGATAACTTCGTCGTTTATGAACCGATTTTGATGATTCTTTTTTTGTTGGAAAGGAGACATCCCAAGTGAGGTCCCATGATAAGGAAACCAGGATCTGATGATGGATCCCAGAGAAATCGAGGGGAACCTTCGAAAATTTTTGTGCCGACTAGTGCGTTTGCTAATTTAAAGCACTACTATTAAATCGAACTAATGAATTTACCACTGAAAATTGTGAAATAAACAAAATTTTAACAAAAAAAATTAAACCGCCTTCAAAAAAACTAAAAAGTTAAAAAATAATATTGCAGCCGATGACTTTTTCGTTCGCATCATAAGAACATTAATTTGTTTTATAGAAGTCGGTGTCAAGCCAAGCCAAAAAACTAATGCAAGCCCTGTCGCGAATCGTACCGGCTTGACAGCGACTTCGATAAAACAAATTAATGTTCTTATGATGCGAACGAAAAAGTCATCGGCTGCAATATTATTTTTTAACTTTTTAGTTTTTTTTTAGTTTTTTTGAAGGCGGTTTAATTTTTTTTGTTAAAATTTTGTTTTGTACATTATGCTCCGAAGGGACTCATACGTGCCAACTTAAAAGATAAAGTCTCATCTAGAACTATTTATATAGCAATGTGGATCACAGCGGAATACTATCACTGAGTTGTCAGAGGTTACAATTAATTTAACATAAAAATCCGCCTCCATTTCAGTTGAGAAATTTAATATGAACATACAATATTTTGTTACGTGTAACATTAAGTTAACAATCGAATAAAAAGTCTGGGTAGGTAAGTACTTACTTTTTTAAGATTCCGTACCCAAAGGGTGAAGACGGGACCCTATTACTAAGCCTACGTTGTCCGTCCGTCCGTCCGTCCGTCCGTCCGTCTGTCCGTCTGTCCGTCCGTCCGTCCGTCTGTCCTACCTATTTAGGGCTGTAACTTTTGAACCGTAATAGCTAGATAGTTGAAATTTTCTCAGATTATGCGTTATTGCGGCGGATTTGTTAACAAATAATAAAAAAGGCAGAAAGTTAAAAATTAAGGGGGGTTTTCAACAAGAAACTAGTTTTTATCAATGTTTTTTCTTCACGCTCTATAGTAAAAACGGTAATACACACAAGCGTCAAACTTAGTGTGATTATAGAGCAAACTCTACAGAATAACAACAAATACTAAAAACCGGCCAAGTGTGAGTCGGTCTTGCGCTAAAAGTCCCGGACAAAAAAAGTTTTTTTTCTAAGTTAATAATGTTGTGTTCTGTGGTTGTGTGGTACGGAACCCTCGGTGCGCGAGTAGCCCGACTCGCACTTGACTGGTTTTATTTTCTATTCTAAAAATGAACCTTGAAAATACCTACAGTACGCAATCTAATACAGTAATTTGGTATATACGACCGTTATTTACCATCCAGTGCTGAGAATATCATCGTTGTGAAAATGGTCTCTAAACTAAGAAGGTAGGGTAAGGTGGGGTAAGATGGGCGCAGGGGTGAGTTCATTGCAATGAAATTATCGGCAAATGAAGCCAAATTTTATTCTGCCATGATCCTTACAACCATCATTGCAACTATCTCATCCTCAGACATTCGATCTATGTCTGTGATCTAACCTCAGGGTCTTTCTTACCCTAACTTACCCTATATTAAACATTTCACCTAACCAAACATCCAGTATTAAGACCATCGATTATAGGTAACAAATCGTACAATAGTCATAAATTCCAAGGTTCGTAAAAACTAATTGGTACTTACTAGCAGTTACCGACTAAAAACATTTTCTACTTTAGTGGACACGTCAAAACCTATCAAAGCGAATGTGCTTCAATCCCTTATTTTGATAAACAGATGAGATATTTATGATATCTAGGTAGGTGTACATATTTCGGGGTAACTTCATCAATATCGAGGATCTCGCTTTGTCTGCGCCTCTGAAATTGAGATAAACGACCAACGGAATAGTATCGTGGACCAAATCCAATTTACCACTTGCAAATTGAAGAGGGAATGTGGGTCGTTTCAGAGAACGTATCCAAATATTAGTGTTAGTTTTCGTGATATATTACCTACTGTTTTGAGGACAAAGTCAAGTTAGTGCTTTTATATTGAGAGTGATTTACGGGTTTCCAAATTGATTATTTTTAAAACCCCTACAGCGTTTTTATCTTTTTTTTCATAAGTAAAGTACAAATCATCATCATCATCATCATTTTCAGCCCGTATCCACCCACTGCAGGGCATAAGCCTCCTCCCTATTTTGCCATCGTACGTGCCAAAGTACGAATAATTAAGAAAATTGTGCCTGAAACCGACGGAAATATTATACGAGCATAACTAATGTTGACGCTTATAAAAAAAGAATCAAGATAGATATGTCAGGATAATAACAGGTAGGATTCAATTGACTCTGCCTACCCCAACGGGACATAGGTAGAAGATAGAACAAAGATAGAAGAAATATTTTTCAGGCAGACAAAATTGTCACATATTTGTGTTGAAAGAATAATTGTTGAATAAAGTATTGTTTTCTTTGACAAAACAAATATGTGGAACAGCGATAAATAAAATTGTAGTACAACTACCTTACAATTTTCAGAATTCTAAAAATCTTTTTCATCATCATCTCAGCCGATGGACGTCCACTGATGGACATAGGCCTCCCCCAAGGATCGCCATAACGACCGGTCCTGCGCTGCCCTCATCCAACGTTTTCCCGCCGCGCCGCCTTCACCAGGTCGTCGGTCCACCGTGTGAGGGGCCTACCCACGCTGCGCTTTCCGGTACGCGGTCGCCACTCGAGAACTTTTCAAATATTCAAAAAATCTTTTTAAATATTCAAAAACAAATTGTAGCTTATATGAAAAAATTCAGTGAAAAGAGACATTATTTTCTATTAAAGAGTCATAGTAAAAGTATATAGCTGCCGTTTTATTGCCAAAAGTTTTTGTTAGACGAACGTAAATTTTATTTGTGTGTCCCCCAAACACAAGACGTTTACTATCCTAAAATATGTTATGCCAGTTCCCCTAACATTCGTGTGTGCAGTAATATTGTAAAATGTTACATAAAACATACATCGCTAGGAAGCCCGTGCAAAATATTGGAATTGAATTTTTAGAGCCCTCCCGAGGTCTCATGAATCGTAATTTCTTCCTTTATTCGTGTGCTTTTGAGTGGTTTTTACTTTTTAAATGTCAGTTACTTTAGATTCGTTTTAGAAACAACTTCAAGATAATTTCAAACATACGCATTTTGCGATTCGAGTAGTTTATCCTACTAGCACATGCTAGTACCATAAATAAAAATAAGGATAAAAAAAACGTAGGTATTTTAGGCAAGAGCCAAAACAAGTCGTCGCTTCGGTTTAACCGGTAATAGGTGTTTTGGAAATTCTTGGTGGCAAGTTTTAAATGTAGAATCATGTAGGCTCGCCATAATACAGTTTACATTACTATAAGGGGTGATTGTACCCATGATACCGAAGAAATTTTCCTAATAAACCTATAAACACACGGTACTTCACAAAAAAAAAATTTGGACTTTCCGTACTAAATGCAATCGATCGAACTTTTGTATGAAAAGTAGTTTTTTTTTTTTTTTGCGAATTTGCTATAGGTTTTTTAGGGAAAGTTGTTCAGTATCATGGGTACAATTTTAAAGTAATGCAACTGTTTACCCTAACACTCTGTATAGTAATAGCCCACTTGATCGCAATCGAATACGCACTTTGCATCTTCTCTTTCGGCTATGTTTTGTAGCAGTTGGTATTTTAATTAATGTATGTAATAGAAAAGTAGAGAATGGCTAATCTTTCTAGGAATATTACTCAATAACCCATCTTATATTGTATTACTTTATGAGGATGTAAAAAAAGGTAAAAGGTAAAATTACATTCATAGCGAAAGATATTAGAGGACTTGAGTTGATAAACGTTCTCGCGCGCGGTGTTAACGTTATGATATATTACACAATTTTCTTTACGAGCTAAACGGATTTATAACAACGAAGCGGGCATTTTGAACACAAAGTTTACCGACTGAAATTCATGAAAGGGTTTAAACAATGTATGCAAACATATGGGTTTAGGTTAGAACTACGTCAAATAACTTCACTTCGCCGTATGTACATAGAGGAAGGAAGTATAGAGATAGTGCGATAAACAAAATTCATTCGCTATGTGCGGCAGCCGGTGAGGCAAACGGGGGGGGGGGGGGGGGGGGCGTGTGCAAGAAGATTGCAGAGAGACAGAGATAATAAATAAATAAATATCTTGGACAATGTCACACAAATTATCTAGTCACATTTAAAGTACCAGAATCTAGCCTGGACTTGTATTATGATGACTAGACAACGATATAGAATACATATATAAATAAACTAATATATAAACTATACGCGCGAGAAAGACAAAAATTATACATAGCTTCGTGCATACTATTATCTTCTCTTTTTCGCCTATAGGTTTGTCCTTCACTATAATTTATATGACTGGCAATATCGATTGTCTTCTCTTTTTCACGTATAGCTGGTTTGTCCTTGTTTGCATTTGCTTAATATATTTTTGAGGGCGGGAAAACAATATTGTTAAAAATAATATTAAAAATTGTTTTTAATAATTAATTCATCTTGCTTACCTATGAAAACTTATTCCTTTACATTTGCTTACATTTCTTGAATTGCGATTTTCACTCTATACTTCCTTCCTCTATGCGTTTGTATCAAAATTGATTAACTGTAGTTCTAGTGAGTTATCTACCTTGTCTAAAATGCGTCAAAAAAATCTCTTCGTAATAGACCAAAACGATACCTTTTTTTTTTAACACAAATTATCAAACTCGGTTCGTAGGCATACGTAACGGTTGCCAACTTTTATTTTTCTAAAGAACAACTTTTGACCCAATGCAAGCCATTAACTTTTCAGAAAAAGAAGATGTACAATTCCGGTTTTGATGCATTTTAATTTTAGTATTCAAATAAGAAATTATTCAAATAATTCGGAATATAATATTTCGTGTTATTCTGCAAAGCAAAGACAATTGGAGCAAAATAATACTCTACTATTTAGTTTGCACACGAAATTCGAGAAAGTCGTTCTTGATGAAAGCAATTTCTTAGCGAGAATTACGTTGAAAGCACGAGGGAGAACTACACAAAAACAAAAACATATTTCACGGCGTCACGTAGCAGCCTAATACTGCAGACAATCATAAAATGAAACATCATAAGGGGAATAAAAACTGAAAAGAGGTCATAACGAGCGGGGACGGGGTCTTAACAAATCGGTGGTCATCACTCAAGGGTATAGCTGGAGGGAGCTTGGGTCTTTTAGAGCCTGTATAGAAAGATAAGTCGACCTTTCATTGTGAGAGTCCCGTTGCTTGTTCGATTTATTACAAATTGAGGTCTGAAAGCCCATATCTTATTAGGGGATATAATGGCAGATCAGTTTAGGTTGTTTGTAAAGGATACATTATTGTGTTTATATGATGGTAATGACTGTATTTGATTTCCTCTGTAAAGACACAATAACATAGTAATGCAACTCACAATCATTCCACTTCTTCAGACGATTTGATTAAATTTTACTTGAATATAAACCAATAAACTCGCTAAGTATATCTATCTCATCAAAAAAAGCACAATTTATACTTCTGCTCTGAAGCACGGCTAGCATGCCATCCACGACAAAGCGTTTAAACGAGAAAAACGTCATGCGCGCTCTTTCTGGCATACTTAAAATAATAAAGATGGAGGCACATCTCGATTTTTATCGTTTTCTTGGGGGTGGCATGCGAGGCCTACTGTATTCTATAATAATTTATGTCTCTCTCTTCGGGCTCCCACACATAACAGCCCTTCTTCTTATCGTGTAGGCGTGTGTGGGTAATATGTAATTATAATGCTAATCCTGAGTTCATGACTTCCTTGATTTACAACTGACGTATGACGTTCCTTGATCTAATAATTATGACTTTTGAGTAATATTAAAATTAGGTACATAACTACGTATTCAAAATCTAAATGTAAATTTCAATTATCACATTTAGATTTTCAATCAATAACAAACCATTTTCCATGCTAGTAATTGCTTCTGCTGTATTCAAATAAATGTGATTTCCTAAATGCCTACATTGAAATGATTAATGATTTTGATTTGATTTGTTTGATTGATCGTGAAAAACTTGGACTCATTTTAACGCGGCAAATTGCAAAAAAAATTTTACTTAAGAGGGCTATTACAAACTCAGTGGCGCCCTCGTCACAATAAAAAAGATTTATCAATAAAGAAAGCCTAAATTAAAAAAGTGCTCAACAGAAATTAACCTAAAAAGCCTTCAAGCTGTTTTCATAGAATACTTTTATAGGTTTTTTAAAGGTACATACAAATGAATAAAGAAAAAAAAACGGCCGCTTTTGTTTTTATTATTCGAAATTATCTAAAAGTGGAATGTTTAGAACCTATAAAAGTAATGTATAACATGGCTTGAAGGCTTTTGTAGTTTACCTGTTAAGCACTTTTTTAATTTACCTAGGCTTTCTTTGGTGAGAAATCTTTTTTATTATGACGAGGGCGCCACTGAGCTTGTAATAGCCCTCTTAAAAACGATAAGAAAAATTTTTCTGAAGTAATTGATATAAATGATATATTTTGCGAATTTGCTATCGGTTTCTTACGGAAAGTTGTTCTGTATCATGGTTACAAATCACCCCTTAAAGTAATGCAACTGTTTACCCTAACACCCTGTATTTGCAGAACTACAACTCCACCATGCCGTTTAGTAATTGAGAAACAATTTAAGAAATTTCTGTTAGAATCGTTACAGACGTTACATTGTTGTTTACTTTTATACCTCAAGAAACGTCTATCATTAAAATATTATTAGACGCAGATGCAATAAATCCGGTTGCGAGCCCGTAATCTAACAAACTAAGAGAAAGTGCACGTAAAATGGGGCATTTAAAATTTATCGTCGGAAAATATTACCACTTTTGGTCCAAGGAACCAGCTAACTCTGCAAACTAATGTTGCAGGCAACCCGCCTCCGTAAAATAGTAAAAAGAAACGACGGTAATATTCTTTGCGGGCGAATGTAATTCTGTTTTTGAATTTATTTTTAAAACTTGCCGTTAAGAATCTGTTGATTTGTGGTCGCATGTACAGGGTGTAAGGGACAGCACTGCGCAGACTGAGACGGTGAACTCAGATCATCAAACTGAACAACTTTCACTATGGAGCCTACCTCAGGAAACGAGAAAAAAGGTGCTGTTTCATACAAAACTGCTGTATTTCAGCTTTCAGCTTGCTGTGTTTCAGTCGGGTAGGTAGGCCTACCCGACTGAAATGTATGGGACAGCTGCTGATTTTTTCGCGTTTCCTGTGCTGATGTTTTGAATTCAGTTTCATGGTTTGAGTTTTCCATTTCAGTCTGTGGAGGGCTGCCTCTTACACCCTGTATGTGTAATAAATTAACGACCGTAATCAGTATCGGTATGCCAATTGTATTATCATTTTAAGCGTGCAATTGTAGCATAACACAGTCAAACTATATGATATTACCACATATTACCATAGAGAAAATAACGCGCTCCCCTGGGGTAGAGATGTTGTATCGAACTGTGCACAGATACTCAACTGGGCCTGACGTCATATCATACACATCTAGCGGGAAGTAGCGTATAACCACAGTATAAGAAAGAGTATCTATTACTAGATACAGTATGGACACTCCCTTCCTCCCGCCAACTTTTTACCTCACCCCAGCCTCACCCCCTCTATCGCCCTCGGCAGTTACCTGTAGCCTAGATTGTCACCATCTAGAATTTATGTTTTCGAAACAAAGAGCATAGGTATAGGTCATAGTCTAAAAAACAAGGTCTTCTATTCCCAGAGTGACACAAGCCTACGTCATAAAAAAATGGCCGCTAAACATGTTAAAAGGGTATGATGACGTAGGTTTGTGTCAGTCACGTGGTCAGTCACGTGATCGGAAGAGAATACCAGGCGCAGTATATTATTGTACCATGGTATAGGTGAAGGATAAAAACTCTTTTTTGAATAGACGGGTGTCAATGCGTTTTATTTACGAAAAAAGAAATAAATGAAAAAAAAAATTACTGTCTGGGCTCTAGGCAAACAAAGGGCAGAGATTTTAAAACGCTAACGCTTATTGTCTTAGTATTGCTCTTCGGCCTATTTTCATTTTGCAAGACAATTCAGGAGTGCGATTTTTGAATCTCATTCGCTGAGTTCATCAGTTGAAAATGTCAAAATTACTATCTTTCTACTGCTGAACTCAGCCATACTCAGCGAATGAGATTCAAAAATAGCACTCCAGGTGCAAGATGGGCATACATTGTGCGATATACGGCTGTCCAAGCCATTATAAAGATAATTATAGAAGATTCTTCAGATTTCCAAAGGAAGAATCAAGGTTTTACTTACTTTTACTTTATGTTTATGGTCTTTATTTTACGGTACCAATCTCTTTGATTTTTCCCACTCGTTTATCGACTATGTCACGCGCGCCATCTGCCTGTCACAAGTTGTACCGCACGTAACTTAAGTTGTGGCAGCTCTAAACCCGTTTCGCATGTGCTGACGTCATCTTGTCAATTTCATTTTTTTGTATACAGTGTCCGGGCTGTGGTATAACCCTCCCCTCACCCGTTTTTCACCCCCTTTGTTGGCGACAACATTTTCTATAGAAACAAGCCGATATGCCATCTCTTCATACTCTTTGCATATTACCTATAATTGTTATTATTACACAGTATGAAAAACAAACTCAAAATAGGACGTCATATTTGTATTATAGTATCACGAAGCGTTGCGTTGTTGTTTGCTCTCTGTATACTATGTTTTTTCTTTTTGGTGTGAAATAAAGTATAATTGATTGATTGATTGATTGAAGCTTTTACCGATAAAGTTTCAATCAATCAATCAATCAATTATGATTTTACCGACCTCGAAGAAGTAGAACTTCCATGTGTCAAATATCTAAACTATTATAAAACTGTAACATAAGTGTGTCTGTACCATAAAGTTATTATACCTGTCGGAATAGAGTAACTGACATGAGTTGTCAAATGAAACCGTTTTTTGTGCATTTATCGGCACTTATCGGCACCCTAAAACTTCGAGTTCTGTGTAAAATTGTGAATCTAACGTGAAATCGTACGTAATTTAATGAAATAGTGTTAGTATATTTCATAAAATAATGTACGACTTCACTTTAGATTCACTAATTATTCACAGAGCACGAATATTTACCCAGTCGATTGTGCTGACAAGTTCCCAAAAACGGTTCTATTGCCTCGCGTCACGTATCTCTTTATATGATACAGTGGCACCGCTAGGTACATCTCGCTCTCTCAGTTCTCAGTTCCTCTCTATGATACCTTTATGGTCTGTACATTGAAGATACAAAAAAAAATTACGACATGGTTTTTACCTGTCGCTGATTCCAAATCACCAATTTATGGATTTTTTGTCTGTCTGTTTGTTTGTTTCTTTATTTGTTTGTTTGTTTGTTTGTTTTTTTTTGTTTTTTTGTTTGTTTGGGTGTTTGTTTGTTCGAGTATCACGCAAAAACTACTGAACCGATTTTGATGAAACTTTTTGTTTGATAGCTTATCATCTGACTTAAAATCTGGTATGTAATTTATGCGGACGAAGTCGCAGGTAAAAGCTCGTTTTTAATAAAATTAGCTAATCTTGCGAAAACTTGAAAAAAAAAAACAATTAGGTATTCGGATTGATAAACTTTACATACACCTACGCTTCATATATTTATTCATTTCATAACTTTTTTAGCGTAATGCCGATTTAGATATTTTTAAAGGTCAACAACATTTTTCCTTTTGTGAAACATAAATTCCAATCCAATACATTAATAATCGAGGGTGTATAACGTAACAGATATAATTTCTCCAGCTATGGGGAAAAGGCCCCCAAAAAATATAAGCGTATAGTTGACGTTTAGCTATGGAACTCATGTCGATTTGTTTCTCATAATCTCTAGATTATAGTGGTAATATTAGCTATACCTCATCTAAACGGAGTGTCGCGTAATCGCAGTTGGCGCACATCTTGTCTTGGTAAGATATGTTACTTTTTAATTTTTGTTTTCGTATTAACATCTAAGATGTTCCTATACATACATTTCTTTACACGTTTCGATTGCATTTTTACCTAATCTTTCGTCCGATTAGTATAGTAAATTAAATTATGGTTTTAGAGTGTAATACCATCAATAAATGTAACCGTTTGGGGCCTACAATAAATTGACTCCTTTTAATCACTGTTTAGCATTGAAGGACACCTAGGGAAAAAAGTACACTTGGTAAATTCAAAAATCAAAAAGCTCGCACTTCATTTGGTCGGACAATAAGTTCGTTCGGAAAGTTGGTGCAAAAGTCTCACGTTCTATGGCTCCCACTTGGGATCCGCGAGCTCCGCAGCCAGATAAGTGAATTGTAGAGAGCACTCCATACGTGACGTGAGCTTCATATCCACTTGCGTCGTTTTGACGCTCGTTTTATACCTAGTAATTATTTATTGTAGTCCAGTGCGAAAGAAATAACAATGCTGTGATAAAGAAACTGAGATTGAATATTAATTTACATAATTGAAATATCATAATGTTGAATTTCCATCATTTACACAGTTCTAATACTGGGTCCTTCATTATGCTGACGGTTTTTTGAGATTGATCAGACCATCAAATTAAACAAATTTCTTTATGAAACCAACGTCGAAATCGCGGGGAAAAAAATCAGCAGTCCCAAACATTTGACTCGAGTGGGATTGCAGTTTGGTATTTATTTTATTTTTTTATTTATTAGTGTTCCGTACCAAAATTGGCAAAATGGAACACTTATGGAATCAGCTCGGTGTCTGTCCGTCCGTTGCGTCCGTCCGTCCGTCCGTCTGTCACAGGCATTACACCTTTTACTTGGAACCGAGCATGCGTTTAGACTTATCTAGGCGAGCCAATTTTTTTTTCGAGATTTAGATGTTGGTGCTATAACGTTGTGCAGTTTGGTGGTCTGATGGTCCTCTTAAAAAACATTAAGTTGGACTCTATATAAACCGCTCGACCGGCACTAGCGTTAGAAGCACCGTAAACAGCGCAAGTGTGATAGTATGGCATCAAAGTCTCTAGAACAGTTTCTTCAAGGTTCCCGACTTGACTGAATAGAACGTTATTCCAAACTTCTCAGACTAAGTTAACCGACACGTCTTTTATTAGTACGACGGTTCAAGTTGAATCTAAGAATAATTCACGAGTTGAAGATGTGTTCTATCTAGACAACAGAACCATTGTTCCTCACGTTGTAGAGTACTTTATAAATATTTAAGTGTTTCAGTTTCAGAAACGAATCTGAAATGAGTACCTACTTCCATTATAGGTACCTTCTTCAAAGGCAATCTTTTTTTTATTACGGGCGTATGGGTTTGCTCTTGACCTCAATCCAGTCCTCAAGACGAAGAAGCTCACCCAGAAGAAGCCTATTCACTCGTATTGTAAAGGAATTCGGGTTGTAAGCGCTCGGAAATACTGACGCAGGTAAGGCATTCCACTACATGGCAGTGCGCATCATAAAAGATTCAGAAAGGCGCTTGGTGCGGATAAGTGGGAAGGCGGGATGAGTTCATGTAGCTCTTGGGCACACTCACCGAAGTACAATCTGTAGAAGACCGACAAGCAGGCTACTCTGAGGCGGTGGGCTAGGCTATGAAGCTTGGTCACCAACCAGCTTACTGTCACCAATGAGCCTCCTCCACAAAGGCAAACTTTTTTACTACTGTTAAACATGTAGGTAAACCTAGACACGCCTATCCCGCACAAAATACGCAGTCATTACGAATCTGTATAAAAAACAAAATTCAACAAAACCTAAATATTTGGTATAGCGTACATACTTGACAGGCCTTTTCATAAAGTTCGAATATCTCTGCGGTATTCGGAAAATGAAACGCACCAGTATAAATTTGAACCTCAAAAGCAAATAAAATGTGAATTTAAAATTTTACGTGCTCAAACTTCCAGTCGTTTACTGTTAACGACAAATCGGCAGTTTCGAAATTCGACTCACCGGCAATCCGAAATCGATTTAATCACTGGAATCATGCAAAGTTTCGAACAAAGTTTGCGCAAAGTTTGGAATTGGCACAAATTGGAACAACGTGGCCCGCGGCTAGATATTAATGGTAGATTCATGACGCCAACTCTAACTCGTGGTTTTAATATTACATGAAGTAGTGTGCGACTAGAAAAGGCTTTTCAAGTAAGATCTTTGATTAAATTAAAATAGCGGAAGATAGGTGACGTTACGCACTCGAAAAATGGATCTGCTTTTCATGTGTGTTTTTAATGTTAGATGGTACAATGTTCTTAAGTAGCCTTAGTTGGAGATCATAATATTAACATAAGCCGACGTTGGTCGAATGCTGGCTGAGCGGACTGAATTTTGTCTTCGTGATATGAGAGAGATTCGATTATGAGACAATATCAGACAAAACGCGAGGAATTATTTATATGGCTAACTATAGGGTCCTTATTCTCTGTGTGTAATCTGCCGTTTCATACAAAATTGCAATCATTCTCGACCCAAATGTATGGGACTGCAATATTATCTGACAATTTCGACGTGTTGGTCCCATAGATAAAGTTGTACAGGGGCCCTAGACAAGTTGACATTCTATTGGCGTCGACGCTAATAGAAACGGAAAAAATTTATGGATTTGACGTATGGTGAAGAAAGCAAACGTCGAAATGTTTCGATCGCCAATGTCAAATCCATACATTCTGCCATTTCTACTAACGTCTACGCCAATAGAAATGTTACTTTGTCTATAGGCCCAGTTCTCCTTGAGAAACCGTCAGCAGATTAAGTTGGACCCTTTATATAGGGACCTTCTTTAATATGCTGACACTATTTTAAGGGGATGATCAGACGATCAGACCGTCAAACTGAACAACTTTCTCTATGGCACCAACTTGAAACTGAAAACCTACTCGAGGGTGATTTTTTTTCTCGATTTCGATGTTATTCCCATAGAGAAAGTTATCTTCTCCTTAAAAAAGTGTCAGCATATTAAGAAGGACCCTGTATAGATTCCACTCCGCTAACTCAAAATATTATTCTCGCTTCCAGCCTCTGTATTCTGTCACACCGCACGGGCCCTTAGCCATAGCCCGGACACTGCATACAAAAAAATTGAATTTGACAAGATGACGTCAGCACATGCGAAACCTGGTGGGAGGAAGGGAGTGTCCGTACTGTATCTAGTAATAGATACTCTTTCTCATACTGTGCTTTAGTGTTGCTTCAAAAGTTTTGTATGGAACAGACGATTTTTTTTTCGCAATTTCGATGGTCGTAAACGTCGGTCGTCGGAACGTCCTTCTGACAATTTTTAAGGGTGTGATCAGACCTGAACTGAACACTTTCTCTATGGCACCAACATCGAAATCGCTAAAGAAAAATCAGCTGTTCTATCCAAAACTGCAACCTACTCGAGCCAAATGTATGGGATAGCTGACTTTTTCTTCGCGATTTCGATGTTGCTGCCATAGAGAAAGTTGTTCAGTTTGGCGAAGGACCCTATAATAACCATCAAACTATTTTGGTCGTTGAGGTAATAAGCATACCTAAACCTAAAGCGAGAATTGACACTTGTTACAATTCAAACTGTAAGATTTATTGTTTTAAGTTCGTAGGGACGTGACCGTTCGGTCCTCGCATCTGTCAAAGAAACTTTAACTACTATTAATGTGATAGAGATTGTTAAATGCCCGATTAGTTTAATGTAGGTACGTTTTGAGCATGTTTAATCTTTTGATAGTTTTTGTGGGAAATAGTTGAAAAATGGGAACAAGGAGTTTCGAATAGAGAAAAACATTACTTATAATTTTATGATACGTTGCGACTTGCGATAAATAAAAATTGTCTCTATAGTCGTTTGTTGCAGATGTCATCTTTATTTTTTACTTATTATTATTTTATTTTTATTTATCGAGAAAACCAATAGTCGCTAGCCGCAGAAAACTATCGATTACTTAGATAACAATACCATATCTTTTTATACAGGGTCCTTCTTAAAATGCTGACATTTTTTAGGGGATCACAGACCATCAAACTGAACAACTTTCTCTAAGGGACCAACATCGAAACCGCGAAAAAAAAAAAAACTATCCCATACATTTAGCACGAGTAGGTTTGCAGTTATAAAACTGCAAAACAAAAAAAAACACGAAAAAAAATCAGCTCCTTCATATACAGGGTGCTAAAGAAAACACGCTAGTAATACTTAAGGGGGTGATTCAGACCATCAAACTGTAAAACTTTCACTATGGGGCCAAAATCGAGAAAAAATAAAACAAATCAGTTGTCCCATACAAAACTGCAGTACCGAGTCGATTAAAATGTATGGGACAGCTGACTTTTTTATTTTTTCTCGATGTTGGCCCTATAGTGAAAGTTGTTCAGTTTGATGTCTGAAGCACCCCCTTAAGTATTACTAGAGTGTTTTGTTACACCCTGTAAATGAAGGAGCTGATTTTTTTTTCGTGATTTACATTTTTCTGTCATAGAAAATGTATTGAGAAGGACCCTATATTATACACTTTTACAATCTTACTTCAAATAAAAATAAACAGCAAGCGTCATCAGCAACGCAATCCAGACGTTTGAATTCAAAATATTGGAACGTATAAAAACACGGCCGAAGAAGAAAACATTTTGTCTAGCAAGATTTTCTAAGAGCTTCATTGTGATTCAGAGTTCGTGCGCGATACGAAATCGATAACAACCAAACGACCGTGCCTCCAAAAAAGTGAGATTCACTGCTTTCCCATTCAACCGGCGAATCTTTGTCATTGAAAACGAATGTAAGTCATATTTATGCAATCGGCAGCCGTAAAAAAGGAAAAATAAACATACTGTAACCGACTTACATTTCCTTTAATACATCGTTACGATATTTTTGTTTTATTTACAAAACAAAGAGATTGTGTGGCAAATGACAGATTTTGTAAGCATAAAAATAGTGAAGTCAATTCAGAAAGTGAATGACGTTTTCAATAAGCAAGAAAAATAATTGGTCCGGATTTCGGGGCCCTCGGCAATCTACAGACAGATGTCATTTGCAGGCTGTAACAAATTAAGGTAACAAAATGTAATATTTCTTTCAAGAAGATAAGACAAAGTACATTATCTTAGAAAAAGAATAGATATATACTTTAGTACATATTATAATACGACAATACAATATCATATTGACGGCCCGGTAGCACAGTCGGTAGTGAACTTGCCTGCTGTGTCGAGGGTCGCGGGTTCGAATCCCGTAAGGGACAAATATTTGTATGATGAATATGAATATTTGTACCTGAGTCATGGATGATTGTATCTATATATGTATTCTATATCGTTGTCTAGTCATCATAATACAAGTCCAGGCTAGATTCGGGTACTTTAAATGTGACTAGATAATTTGTGTGACATTGTCCAAGATTATGATATTATAATAATAATAGATAATAATCTTAGATAATAGGGATTATGAGATGAGAATAAAACGTACAAATATTGTTATTCTTACGTGAATAATAATAATTAATGTTTAGCATTGCTCCCATACTAAAATTTGTCCAGTTTGATTGGTAGACTCTTAATTTAAAATGACAATCATTGTCACTTTGATTTTTAATGCATTTGTATACAGGGTGAAATTGATATCATTAGCATCATTATAAATTAAGAGTCTACCAATCAAACTGGACAAATTTTACTACGGGAGCTAACGGATCCGGAGCAAATAAAAAATCTGCTGTTCCATACTAAATTACTTTCGCGACTCAAATTTATGCAACAGCAGATTTTTTTTTTGCTCCCATCTGTTTGCTAGTAAAAGTTGTTCACTTCGATGGGTAGACTCTTAGTTTAAAAGGATGCTAATGATATCAATTTCACCATGTAGATAGTATTTTGGAGTAGAACTTTTTTAATTTAGGCTTTCTTAAAATCATAAATATAAATTGACCTGAAGGGAAAATTACGCTGGATATGTGTTAAAGCTAGCGAAGGCTAGGAGCATACAATTCGCTGTTTAGCGCAAGGCGCGTTTTACCCAGCAACAAGGAATGTGTGAAAAGGAAGGAGCTATAAAATGTCTTGCAATCGTAGCTTGCAACTGACAAATATTTTGACAGTATGACAGTAGATTTTGCATGTATGCTATACGATAAAAGCAGCAGTATATAGGTTTGTCCAGAAACTAGGTGCTTATCATAATGCCGAAGGAAAATCGAGTCAAAAGAGCGTGATAAAGAATTTGCATTTAATGAAGGAGTACTAAGTGCGGCAGACACCCACACACAGCCGAGGCAATACGTTCTGGATAAATTTGCATTTTTATGAAAATTTCTACGACACCACACCGCCGTCCACGCGTTCAAACAAGAAAGAATATTTTACCTACAAAGGAGAGGCGTTGTGTGAAAATTCAAAGTTTCAAAGGTAGATTTACTTTGAAATAAAGAGTTGATATTGTATACTTTTTCAGATACTCGCGTCCTATCGCTAAGAATAGTTTACCTTATCTAAGGAATGAAACATACAGAATTCCCTCTTGCAGGATTTACGAGGTGGTTTACCATTCCTTTTCTCATTTCATACATTGTGCAGGCTTCCTTTTCAGTTATAAATATGTAGGTACCTAAGATAGAAAATTTCATTGGTACATGAGATTTGGTGCGAAGTTGCGAATTCTAATGCTAATTATTAAAAACTGAGTATTTCTGAACTGATTTCCGAGAAATAGAACTGGCCTCTTTGCTTACAATTAAGGTGGTTTCAGTCCATACAAACGTTTGACGCACAATGCGCGTACTATCAGTTTAAAATAACAATGTGCATGACCTTGAAGGGCCGTTTGATAACTTCACTCAGTTGCAAAGGAATATAGACTCTATGTAAAGGAAATAATCATTGAATGACTCGAGTGAAGTTCGTGTGATTGAGTGACGTCACATTTGCAGGCGAGGTCATGCACATTGTTATTTTAAACTGATAGTAGACGGAATTAATAAAAGTAATATTTTATATATGAAAAAATAGTTTAGAAAAAGATGTCGCGTATCAAATAACATTTGCAATTTATACTATAATTACGAAGATATAAAGCTTTGACATTTTTCATACAACATTTTCAAAGCTTTATATCTTCGTAATTATATTATAAATTGCAAATGTTATTTGATACGCGACATCTAGATTTTCTAAACACAAATGGATTTGAAATATGGTATGAAATAAATGATTAATTATTATTATTATTAAACTATTTTTCCATATACAGGGTGTACAATAAAATGGGACAGCTACTCAAAGGGGTGCTTCAGACCATCAAACTGAACAACTTTCTCTATGGGACCAATATCGAAATCGCGACTAAAAATCCGCCCTCCCATACAAAACTGCAAACATAACTCAACTGAAATGTATGGGACAGCAGATTTTTTTTTCGCGATTTCGATATTGGTCCCACAGAGAAAGTTGGTCAGTTTGATGGTCTGAAGCACCCCTTTAAGTAGCTGTCCCATTTTATTGTACACCCTGTATACAAAGTTACTTATATTGTCTACGCGTATTGTGCGTCAAAGTTTTGTATAAAATTGACCTCTCTGCAACCGCCTTAAGATATCATTCTACCTACATTTGCTTTGATTTACAGTGCTTCAAAGGTATTGTACTTGTACCTATTGCTTATCTAATATGTTTTCATAATCAGAGTTACAGGTTTCAGTTATTATCATGTAAGGAAATAAGGGTTCTCAAAGAACAATTGGTAGCTCAAGAACGAATTTGCTCCGCATAAAATGTCATTGATCTCTATGTAGGTATCACGTTGTCCTTTGATCGGAAGTAAGTATCATTGTATTGTTCGTGACATGTCGCTTAACTGTCGCATAACGATCTTTTTGAAGTATCATGGTTGAGTTGACTGCATCAAACATATTTTAGTTTTATCTTTTCAAGTAAAAAATACGTTTGAAAATAATGCTTAAATTATATTTTCAGTAATTTTTAATATAAGAATAAATTATAAATTATCGAAACGACGACGAAAAACAATGACGTCACTATTCAAGATTTAGTACTACTTTTCATACAAAGCTGGTGTTGTGACATTTGATAAAGAGTTGCTGATTTTGACTAAGAGTTGGAAACTCGCGGATTACAACAATTTTTTTTGTTTATTTATATGGAGGCATATCCCTGAGGTTATGTCAGCCATAACAATGAAAACCTAATACTTCCTAACTAAAATAAAACAAAACACTACTACTATAAATAAAAAGGTACATCATTTTAGCCTCTCCCGAGACGTAGGGGGAGTATCGTAATAATTATCATACAGTATCACACATTCCACTAGCAAATGCTGGACATCTTCCACAGTAATCGAATACCTGGCAAGTAGGTGAGAGTGCCTTTTTTATTATTAAGTGGAATGTGTAGGTATGGTAAAAACTTGAGTCTAAGCGCTCTCACAGACAGAGGGTCGCGCGACCGTAAAATGTATGAGCGCGACGCTCTGCGACCCCCCGCGACAGCAAAGTGTCGCTCGTCTGTAAGAGCCCTAACGCCGATCGTAGTCAATTACTTTTTGTGCAGGATTATGGCACCCATACGTGAAAAATGTTCCATTTTCAAAAATTACACTCCTAGAGTTAATTTAGAGTTTCAGGCTTTAATAAAATTTTAACTAACATAAACCAACTATACTGATTAAAACTGTTAACTTTACCAGGAAACCATCCACCAGTGCTCTGTTATTTGCTACACGTCTTCACCTGTCCCGGCCAGCTAATTGCCGGGGAAGCTAACCGGATTTAAGTTTGAATCTGGTTATAGTGCTTTCCACACAAGAAGACCCACCAGTCCAAGCCACTTTCATCCTTGAATTCGTTAACACAAGAGCAATGTTAGGTGACTTCGTATGTAGAGTGGTAGGTTAGGTTTTGTTTAACGAATACAGTCTCCCTTAGTTAGATTCGCACGGGAACAAAAGCTGGTTCCTTCACGTGCCTAACTTTATTCCGCTAGTTTAGATGGAATTGTTGGATTTGTCTTGTCAATTGGTCTCTTGATGTTGAAAATCGTGACATCCGACGAAGCAGAAGCTCGTTTAAAGGGTCGAAAACTTGTATAAATTGTTAGTTTAGATCGTAAATGGAACAAATGGAAGCTAATTTCTCTTCTGAAACAATAATTCTTAAAAAGTACAAAATATTCAAATGTGTTCTGCTGTTTTTTTTTCAGTAAAATCTCAAAAAGAAACAGCAGAACACATTAGCATATTTTGTACTTTTTGAGAATTATTGTTTCAGAAGAGAAATTTGCTTCCATTTGTTCAGTTTGATGGTCTGAACCACTTAATATGTACCTAATGTAATTTCGATATATACAATATTTTTTTGTACGAATTAGTCTGCTTTATTTCTTTTACAGTCGTAGAATGTAAAACTACACGTACACTATTACTATTATCGTTTCTGTATGTTTGGGTAGTTGTCTTTTTTTTTAAGTAAGGTAATAAGCACAATTGGGTATTTGACTACATTCAATATATTTTATTTTTATCTACTCAATAGAAAAAGGGTTACAAAATAACGCTAAACTCCCATTTTCATTGAGTTTTTAGCTTGAATACTATTTTTAATTACAAGATAAACTATAAAAAGTAATGAAAATGTTGATGACGTCACAACTCAATATTTAGTACAAATCTTCATACAAAGCGCATGTTTTGACCTCCGATAAAGAGTAGCTGATTTGACTAGTTGTCAAGTAGCCAATTAACCTACATTGCCTTCTCAACTAGGAATCTATATAAGCTAGTACTAAACACAGAGAAGCACGTACTAAATACAGAGAACTATAGATCCGTGGTATAATCCATTTATCAGATGACGTCACGCACCATGAAACCCTTAACTGGATATCAGTGATCGGCTAATGATGCAATACATTTGGCATTGTTATGTATCTGCAAGCATAAATAGCAGGCAGTAAGTAGCAATACATTTCTTGTTTCTGTTTATTTCAGATTACTATAATTGTAGTGATATTTACACATAATTATTATCTTTTACTATAAGATTAGTTGGTAGCCGTAACAAAAGGTTTTGTCCCCAGGAAAGGAATTATTTCATTTATCACGTGACGCGCTCGACCAATTTTTCCTTTAGAGCTTGTAAATGAGGCGTTATAGGTACGCGCCGAATCTCTTCACATTTTGAAGTGCATTGCTGCATGCACCTGCAAGTATCGCGTGCAGTCACAATACGATGTGCTGGGAACAAGCAATTGTCTTCGAAACGGGGGTAATACGCGTCTATCTTAGACAATTTATATAGGGACTCACCTTGCGGTAGCATTTCCCCTCTGCCAAGGTATAAGAACAATTGATCTTGTGCATTTACACCCAATTTTATACCTTATCACTAAACGAGACAGCCTATAATAGCGAAACAATAATTTTGAACTTAGAACGTTTGGAGTTCACACGAGACTATTTTTCACGATTTTTAACATTCAAAATTAGAATCAAAACTTATGGGGAATAAAATCCAAAGTTGCGGATTTCATGTTACCTCGCCCCCCGCAAAAAGTGGCAGAAATGTTTCTTAGTAGAATGTAACTCGTAACTCGTCCCTATATAAATTGTCTAAGGTTTAGGTCTATTTGGTCAGGGTCATAGATTGTCCACTAGTACGATTGTTCGAAGCTCTCTCTCGTTGGCGTGTTCACTCATATCGTAAAACACAATTTCCACCAAAATGATGATTAAATCAAGTAGCAAAACTGAAGAAACAGCCATAAAAATATAAATCAATAGTGTCGCAAAATGGACCTCGTCTACTAAGTTCAATTACCCGTTTATTATACAGATCCGGATGTCTAATAGAGCGTGTACTGCCGGATGTATTACATGCGGTCAGTAGATAATTTGAAAGGCTCAATCCGCACTATTCCCCAGTGCAACCGAGTCTAATTAGTCGGATGATAACGTTAGACTTACTTAGTCTAATTAGATAGCGTTGGAGCTAGAGATTGGTATTTAGTTTGAGTGTAGGCGATTGATATCAGAACATAGGCCTGTATTGGGTAACCACACACCGCACTAGCCCCGCCTCGTAAACCGACTGCGAAGTGACATGAACTTCTAAAATATGATTTTAGAGGGAGCACAAAAAAACATTTTCTAAATTGTATTTCGAATATTTTTAATTTGTATTTGAATGGGATTCGATAATTTGTTTGTATGACAATGTCCCACATATTTATTTATTACTAGAGTTAACCCGCGACTTCGTCCGCTCAAAATTATATACCAGATTTTAATTCAGATCATAAGCTATCAAATAAAAAAAGTTTCATCAAAATCGGTTCAGTAGTTTTTGCGTGATGCTCGTTGAAAGAAACAAACACACAATATAATAATGAAACATTGTATTTAACACCTAATTAAACAATGATCCCAAAATCTTAGGAGTTCATGCCACTTCGTCCATATGAATAAATAATAATTATAGTTAGCTTACTGTGTATTCATAATGCTTCGCCGCAATATTTAGACAGATAAGTTTAAATTAACGCCGAAAATGAGTTCTTTTCATAGTACATCATAAGTCTTCATTCTCTCTCGCCTAATAACGGCTCGGTCTTACGAGGCCGGATAGATTATACATATTTAAAGGCTAATAATTTAAGGTACTATTTTGTTTAAAATGTTCACAGAAAACATAGTGGCCATAATGTGGTAAACAAAATTGGCAACCAACAGGATAATTCGTGACCGAATGCCACAAAGTCCACGCAGATTGATTTGTGTTTTTGTGATTAAATTCGACATTATTACTAACTCATACATCAACTACCTCGGCTCTCTACTACTTTATTTACCTACATTATATCGCAAAAAGTGAAAATAATCTATTTGCGATTGCCATTAGAATATTTTGGACTAGAACATTCACTTCTTAAAAGGATCATCTCATAAATTCTATATTGCATTATAATTATGTACTACATTACATCCCCAATTTCGGGATAGAATCTTTGTAAGAGAAACCCCAGCACTTTGTTACAACCAACAATTTTTTTAGGATTGTGGTTTACTTTAAAAAATGTTAAGCTAAGTCTAAGGCTTGATGAAAGTTTGAAATCACAGGCTACGTAGTGTCTCTCTTTCACCAATCAGGAGTGCGATTTATGAATCTCGTTCGCCGAGTTCAGCAGTTGAAAATGTCAAAATTACTATGGAGATACGCATCTTTCTACTGCTAATTTGACTTTCAAAAATCTGATGATTGAAAGATGCATATCTCCACAGTAATTATGACATTTTCAACTGCTGAACTCAGCGAATGAGATTCAAAAATTGCACTCCAGCACTGGCCCTGCGCTGCTAACGGGAAGATTATAAAAATATCTTGGAAATTGATTTGACTTAATATTGACGAAGAAAAAAAAATATTATCAGGACACTAAAAATTATTCCTTCTTTCATTCTTCACACTACCAATATCCTTTGCATGTATGAAAAACTAATTTTCTGCTCTAGGTACCTACGTTCCGCACATCACATTTTATAAAAAAAATTATGACTTAAAAATGTTTTTCCTCAAAGTGGCATCACTGGAATATGTAATTTAAGTTTGGACATAAAACCTTTCTTACTACTTACTTACTAAAGAATTCATGACATGAAGCTCCACCGCACAATATAACTTTAGTTAAATGAACTCTTGTCTAGTTCGTAGGTATTAAACAAAGTAAATAAAATTAACGTTTAGTCTCAATAGTTCGATAGTTCTTCTAAATTCCAAATAATATTTACATTTTAGAAACTGCTAAGGCGTGGAACTCACTCCCTGTGTCCGTTTTTACAACCTATGTTCAATTCTCTTCAAAGGATGAAAAAAATAGGCATTTTCTGGGCGGGCACGCTTCATATCTTCAGCTCCATATTATGCTCTTTCCTAGGGCATGGCATTTACTACGATCAAATCTTTCCTCTCTTGCTTCTTCCACCTTTTCATGCATGTCCGCCGGTTTTGAGTAGGTACCCGTGCAGAATTGTTTGAGCACCTTGTGTAAGGTACCACGTACAATTACCCTATTTTTAACCGACTTCAAAAAAGGAGGAGAGTTTCTCAGTTCGACCGTATATATATATATATTTTTTTTTATGTGTGTTCGCGGATAACTTCGTCGTTTATGAACCGATTTTGATGATTTATTTTTTGTTGGAAAGGAGATGTCCCGAGGGTGGTACCATGATAAGGAAACCAGGATCTGATGATGGCATCCCAGAGAAATCGAGGGGAACCTTCGAAAATCGTACTGCCGACTAGTGCGTTTTTTAATTTAAAGCACTCCTATTAAATCGAACTAATGAATTCACCACTGAAAATTGTGAAATAAACAAAATTTTAACAAAAAATTAAAACCGCCTTCAAAAAAACTAAAAAGTTAAAAAATAATATTGCAGCCTATGACTTTTTCGTTCGCATCATAAGAACATTAATTTGTTTTATAGAAGTCGGTGTCAAGCCAAGCCAAAAAATGCAAGCCATGTCGCGAATCGTACCGGCTTGACAGCGACTTCAATAAAACAAATTAATGTTCTTATGATGCGAACGAAAAAGTCATAGGCTGCAATATTATTTTTTAACTTTTTAGTTTTTTTGAAGGCGGTTTTAATTTTAATTTAATATTAAAATTACAATATTTATAATATAGCATTTCATTGGCACAGCAGTGCAATTCACTAAGCGCAAACATCGTCGCATCCTTTAGATCGTCGGAGATTTCGCATACCGAATTGACAGCTCACCGATGTACACACGGCGACAGATCAATCTACCCATAGTTCGACCTTATGTCCATGAACATAGAGTTGAACTATGGGTAGGTTGATCTGTCTCCGTGTGTACAACCGATGTTTGCGCACTCCAGATTTGTTCTCTTCGTGGTGCATCTCTTGTAGTTTGACGCATTTTTGTGTTGTTTTTTTGTAAGGTTACTATTACCATCTATTACTAAATCATAAAAATGATAGTATAAACTGCATTAGTGTACTTATTATTTTTGATTTCTAAACTAAAACTTTATTTTAATCAAGAAGACGAGAGAGATTGTAAAACGTACAATTTTGCAACTGAGAAAACTGCTCTAGTCTTCAGTTAAAACCATTACCGAACTAATAGCACGTAGGAGTAATTAAAATGTGTAACTACATAGTTTTTTATAGACTTGAACAGTCGTATATGCGGGACAAAGTATCACTTCTAAGTGCGGCGCTATTTGCGACTGGATGCTTTACCACTGTGAAGCGAAGCGTTTTGCGGAGCGGAGATGAAATGTGCAGGAATAGGCCAATGAGATCGACCCGATGTGGAATACACATAATCTGATTGGTCGATCTGACAAGTCTTATATCCGCTGCTGAGGATTCAGTGAAAACGTACCCTTAGGTAGGGTTTATACAGAAGAGACGCGTGGCGGTGGCAGGTAGTCAAAGTAACACCAATATAAACCTTATATTACGTAGCATAGCGTCATTTTTTGACGTAAAGAAAAATCGCGCCCCGCCACCAGAGCCTTGTTCAACAAACGTTACAATTGTAATTTACAATGACAATTCAGGGTACATTGCTGGTTAGTATTGACGCTAAACATGTAGTAGGTACTGTGTCACTAGCATTATCAGTAATGTATCCTGAATTGTAATTGTAAATTACAATTGTAACGTTTGTTGAATAGGGCCCAGGCGACGTCGCCTGGAGGCGCGGGCGTAATTCTCCAAACGACTCTATGCTACGTACTATAAGGTTTATATTGCTGCACCCCGCCCGTGAAATGTCCGCGCCACGTCACTTCTGTTTAAACAGCCTCTTAGGTTACCATTTCACCCAGAGCCGTGCGAGCAAGCTGTGAATTTGTGTGACTTTTTCCATCAGAACTGTACGTGGTAGTCGAGCTGTGCAAGGATGCGTAGCGGAGCTGTGAACCTGTGACTTTTTCCACCAGAGCTGTGCAAGGAAGCCGAATTGTCCGAGGATGCGTAGCGGACCTGTGAACCTGTGACTTTTTCCACCAGAGCTGTGCAAGGAAGTCGCACAAATCTCTAGCTCGCATTGTTTTGTATGTAATGTAACACTTTCTTTAATTTTAGGCTGAAATATCTACTAGTTTCTTCATAACTATTGAACTAAAGATAAAACAATACTATTCTCGTTCACGTCAAATATTCTCAAAGCAAATAAAATGTATTACCACGCATTCTCTACATGAAACATTTTCACGTTTTCTGCGAATTTAACCTTTACTAAGTATTTTTGCTTTGAAAGTAAACGTGGGACTGACCCATTTTACCTAAGACTAGGCTGTCCATATTAAATTAGGTACATGTCATTCTGAACCCTAAACAGGTGCCTCCTTTATGGACAAACCTAGAATATTTCGGGAATCATTATGCATTCATTTCAAGATTCTTGAAATAGAAACATGAATTCTCGTTTGGTGTTTGTAAGGAAAATTCGGTCGGTTTTGACTTAGCAGCAAACGATACTGGATTAGACCAAGTTAATAATAATATAAGTACCTACTGTACAAATATTGTTGATTTTATGTTACAGCCAAGCTTTACATTGAAAATTTCGTTCTCTGGGTAGTGGCCTCGGTGGCGAGATTGGATAACGCAATTCCCCGGTTTGGAAGAGTGCGGGTTCAAGTCCCGCCTGAGACTTGATTTCAGTCTTTAATTTATTTAGGTTCTAGGTTGTTCTTAAGTTTAATTTGTTATTCTTAATTACCTAATTAGTAAATTCGGTACTTAATTATATCAAAGTCCAACTTTCTATTCAACGAACGCCTCGAGGTTTTTGAAACAACTTTGTCTAAGTCTGAGAATTTACCTGATGCAACTCACGTAAGCTTATCTATTATACTGCGAAATAGAAATTACAGTGAACAAGTTTTCCTTGCTAAGCTGTGTACCTACAGATAAGCTTCTCTCGGGGGCAAGTTTGAGGAGGACTTTACTGCAGTTACACTATGCGGCAATCGTGGCGGGAATTTATGCGACCTATGTGTTTCTAGAAGAAATACGTTGGAGGTTATTTTAAGCGTTTAATTACTTATGAAGTTAACATGGACTTTTAAAAAATACAGTGATGATTAAATCAATTTTTCAGTTTCAAATATTATGGATTTTTAAACATGTTACAGCCATGTTGTGCTATTTCGAATCAAATTAAAGATTGAAAAATTAAGTCTCGGGCGGGACTTGAACCCGCACCCTTCCAAACCGGGGAAGTGCGTTATTCAATTTCGCTACCGAGTCCACTAGCCAGAGAACGAAATTTTCAATCTGTTGCGTCTTGTAAAATGCTGGACTTGCAGGTTGGCTAGTTTGTAATAACTTCCAGTAGATGTCGCACACGTCCCCTCAAGACGCAACAGATTGAAAATTTCGTTCTCTGGCTAGTGGACTCGGTAGCGAAATTGGATAACGCACTTCCCCGGTTTGGAAGGATGCGGGTTCAAGTCCCGTCCGAAACTTAATTTTTTAATCTTTAATTTGATTGAGATTTTCAGATTGGCCAAAAATTTGAACAAGGGAAGAATTTATGTATGTAAAGTCTATAACTTCCTACAGAAAGGTGAGGTGTGTAATTTTCAAAACTAACTGGCATGAATGAAAAAATGTATGGATTAGGCGAAAGAGGAATCGTTAGTAAATGGCGCGCCCTAGCCCAGTCTCTGCTTATCCCACTAGGAAAGAGGCGTGTCATTACACAACGTGTTAATGAATTAACGCAAAAATAGAAAGTAGTTTGTTTAGAATCGAGAGCAGAATCGAATTATAAAGTTTTCAACGTTAGAAAAAAATTACCTATTTTTTTTCAAAATATTAAATAATTTGTTTGTAAAATTTAAAATTTTCTGAACCCGATGTCAACGCACCGCACGGGCATAGGTACTCACCCTACTTACCTACTACCAAAACATGATTATTAAAAGTACGTTAGCGCTTTCATTCATTGTTGAAATGATAACAAATCATTTTTGCCTCAAAACTTAAAATGCTTAAATAACTTTAAATATTAACTATAAAAATTATGAAATTTTTGTTTCAATCTAATTATTTTGTTATGAATCAGTTAGGGTGTATGAGGTTCTGCGTTTATTCAATAACACGCTGTAGATAGACACGAAAACATTAATTTATAATGTAGTATTGACGAAGCATTCGACAAAGACTTTTTCAAAGGGAGACCATAGAGAATTTACACGCTGTAAATCGTGTGTTGGAAAAACAGTGTTTGAAAATGGGATACCCAATTGTTGTAACTACTCAGTGATATCACATTGATGCGTATGATACGGTATACCTATCAATTAAAGTAGAGTTGAAAACAACTGACCTATTTATAAAAGTTGTATAACAATAGCAATTGACCCCATATCCGCATCGGACTTGGACGCGACGGAAGCCTAATCTTTCGGATTGTAGAAATTCAATTTTCTCTTTGCAATATGAAACAATACAATCTAGTATGGCTGGCTAGTAAACAAACTTTGAATTTACTTTAATATTATTAAAATTTAATACACCACCCCAGCTGTGGGACTTTATAACTGATGAGGATATTCCAGACATTTATTAGTTGAGTCTCGTCAAACAATGTTCTGTCATCTTCTAAAGAAAAAAACATTTATCTGTTTCATGTAGATACGTTGTACGCACAGCTTAGATTAGACCATTATAACTATAGAGGAGTTACGCATGTAATTCTACTAACAAACTTTTCTGCCACTTTTTGCTGGGGACGAGGTAGCATGACATCCGCATCTTTGGATTTTTTTTCTTTTTTTTTGTAAAAAAAAAAACATTTTAGGTACCTAAGAAATGACTAAGGTACCTAAAATGTTTTATTTCATAAAAAACAAAGTGCGTATTCACGACAGGCTTCTTCAAAGGTAAGGATATCATTCACATCCGCAACAGGCTCCGTCAATTGTAAGAAAAGGCATACAATTTTATAGAGCTGCTTTAAATGTCCAGGAGCATCACTACATAGTATAAAACAAAGTCAGTTCCCGCTGTCTGTCTGTCCCTATGTATGCTCAGATCTTTAAAACTACGCAACGGATTTCGATGCGGTTTTTTGTGATTCAAGGGGAAGGTTTATATCAGCACTGCACCCGTGCGAAGCCGGGGCGGGTCACTAGTTATGTTATAATAGAATTTCTTTTCTTTTAATAAGAAGAAAATGATTGGCCTGTTAAAAATTTGGGCGTTCAAACGCTCTGAAGATTCAACCCTTTAGTCGCCGTGATCGAACAAGGTCAGTAAGCATTATAATCGTCATAAAGATTTTTCAGTAGCAATATTACACCCGCATAACCATAATGACACCGTCCAGGCCGACTCGTACCAATGACTTTTTCAGAATTTAACACCACTGGCTTTTCGGTGAAGGAAAACATCGTGAGGAAACCTGCATGCTTCAATTTCGAGGCATGTATCGTACCTACTGTCCATTACAAGTGGCGACGGGCTCACTCCCCGTCACACTGGATAGAGTTTCGGTACTAGTGAAACGTGGATGTTCTGAAGTTTCAGAATATCTCTGACTACCCCCTCGGGGAATATAGTCGTGAGCATATGCTATGCTATGCTATAACCATAATGATCCTTGGGAACCTAGGTATACTAAGTATATGAACTAAAAGATACAATCTAGTGAAGCTGGAAATGAGCACAGTCAGCTAAATGCTACCACGTTATCTAACCGCAAGCAAATTTGGGTTAAGTGAGTCAAATAGAACGCTGAGGCACTAAGGTGGGAGTTCTATTGGCTTGGCACGGTATGCAAGATAATCTAGGTGCCTAGATAACTACCAGGTTTGTTAGTCTTACCGATATATCTGCGCAAAAAAATTAAATAGAACGCGAAATTATATTGCAGCGTCTACAATATTATTCTGCTATTCAAATTGTAACTTGGAGCGAGAGATAGAGAAAAATGTAGAAGCACCCGATTTTGTATCCTTTGACTAACGCACATGATTGATTTATTTTTTTTTTTTTTTTAATTTTGTACCCTTTGACATGCACATGATTGAATTATTATATCCGCGTACTTTCACGGTTCTGATAATAATGTATATAGGTACTAGGTATCAGCAACTAAAATACTATTTACTAACTTTTAACCCGGAAATGTTTTACCCAAAAAGTTTACTAATCTTAAGTTTCATATTTCTCTAAGTACTAAGTAAATGAGTTAGTGGTAAAGACAGTTTCTTTCGCGGTAAGATTAAATTTAATATCAATATCACGCTTGACGGGACTCCGACCCTCTTCGAGGAAAGTTCCAATTATTATTAGGGGTTAATTTAATACTCGATTTGCTTCGTAATTCATTTAATTTAATTTTAGCTGTGAAATTGTTTAAAATAATTGTGCCTTTGTGATGATGATCTATCTAAGAATGTCTATAATCGGTCTAACAGAATTAGATGATACTATTTTAAGAGGGGATCTGGAGTGCGATTTTTGAAACTCATTCGTTGAACTCAGCAGTTGTAAATGTCAAAATTACTATGGAGATATGCATCTTTCTACTGCTGATTTGACTTTCAAAAATCCTACTCCAGGAGTGAGATTTCTGAAAGTCAAATCAGCAGTAGAAAGATGCATATCTCCATACTTATTTTAATATTTTGTACAGCTGAGTTCAACGAATGAGATTCAAATATTCAGACCATCAAATTTTTGTTTTAGGTTCTTTTGGATCGGAGGCGAACTAAGATGTCATATCATAGCAAAAATAATAAAATTAATCTTACTAAAACAGCTGTGTTTTTGATTTTTTTTACCTACACACATAATCACGATCATTTCATAGTGTTAAGAAACAAAATAACTACACATTTTTAAGCATGCAGTTGTATAACAAAGTTAACGTTTTAACTAGCTTAACTTTTTTCAATGAAGGTACTAAAGTCAAAGTCGATAGAAAGTTAATCAAATAATTAATTAACAATTGTTCCTTTCCCAAGTACCAGTACAATATACGAGGGTTGGCGTTAGAGGGACCAGTATATCGCACCGTAAATTGCCTACAATAAAATCAAAACAACTTTCCTTGCTATAAACATTTTTATCTCCATCTAGAAGAGCAAAACATCTAGGGCAATAAACTGGTAATTTTAACTAATGCACATTTATGTAATACATTTGTATTACATTAATTTTGTGCATTATTATTACACAGATTATTTTCCGTAGTTTTTTAAGTTAATAATCTTATTACCTTACAACATGTTAAGAATTTGTGTCATTAGTAGGTTATGATTGTTAATATAGGATTAACTACAACACTACTATTATTAATTGATTTTAAACCATTTACTTACTTTACATTCATTCAAAATATTGATTGGGAAAACCACTGCATGTTTTAATTGTCATTCAGTTTTGATGAGCAGTAAATTCTAGGTGAAACATAGGCATTTAGTAAAAATTGGTTTTAGTTAGGGTAAACACGTTTTTTACTAAATACTGGTTTTGACTGTAACTATGTATTATAATTATTCTTCAGGTGCAAATACTTCTTAAAAATTTGTTTTAATAATTAGTAATTAATCTTTTTAATAGATGTTAAGAGGGGGTCATACCTATTTTGTCTGTTTTCGAACCGATTTTTGAGAACCAAATTATTACATTTAATATATATAGTTCACATAACAGTGTAGATACGTTCTTTCTGCAGGGCATCTAACCGTTGAAAACACGATTCTATTAAATTTTCTCGATAGAAAAGAGGAGCAAAGTAAGCTCGATTTCAGATTTATAACCAGTTTTACAAGAATCACACTACACCATTTCTTCTGAATATACCATCATTTGAAAGGTAAATAATTATAGCAGGGCTTCTAACCGATGGATTTTTCCCCAAACACCCTAGAGAAAAGATATTGATGAAAAATGCGTTTTTTTGCGATCTTGCTTTCAATTGAAGCGGGATGGCTAATTGCGAAAGTTTGCTTGTTAGAAAGAGAGGCTTGTTCTACTAATACCCAGCCTTAATGATAAGAACGCCTAAGAAGCCACATCTAGTTTCGTTGTTTTCATAAAATAAATGCTATGTGATCGGACCTGCTGAATAAGTAAAAAGGAATAAACCCAAAAGGGAAGGTCAAAGTAATTAATGCTTACATTTAATTGTTGCCGAAATTGGAAGATCCCCCTGTAGTCTTTGAGATGCTGGACGAGTCAGAATTATCTTTAGTAGGTAGGTACAGGAAAAAGTAGAGGAAAAACAATAAATGACAATTTGAATGAAGAATGTGGTAAACAACTTAATAGGTGTTTAGAATACAATAATCCGCAATTTTTAGGTTCCTTACCCAAAGGGTGAAAACGGGACCCTATTACTAAGCCTATGTTGTGGCGGATTTGTTAACAAATAATAAAAATGTAAAAAAATTTAAAATTAAGGGGGTTCTCAACAAGAAACTAGTTTTTATCAACGTTTTTTCTTCACGCTCTATCGTCAAAATGGTAATACATACAAGCGTCAAACTTAGTGTGATTATAGAACAAACTCTACTAAATAACAACAAATACTAAAAACCGGCCAAGTGTGAGTCGGTCTCGCGCTAAAGGTCCCGGATAAAATAAGTTTTTTTTCTAAATTAATAATGTTTTGTTCTGTGGTGATATGGTACGGATCCCTGGGTGCGCGAGTAGCCCGACTCGCACTTGACCGGTTTTTAGATATTAATTACCAACAAAATTTAAGGGTGGATTCAGATAACAGAAACTCAGCAACTTTCAAAATGAACATGGGTCGAAAAACTAGATTTTTTTTTCGATCCTTACTGAATGTTGTAAAATTTTATTAACTGAATAAACCCTAAAAAAATCTGATAGGTATATTAATTAAAAATTTTTTTTAGGGTTATTGTGAATTTATGTTTCATAGGTAGAAGTATTGTGGTAGAAGTGTAGTGCAAGTGGAGGCAAGTTAGGTGCCAACATGCTTTCAGACTACTTTCATTCCGATATAGATAATAATAATTATTATGGTTCCGTAGTTAAACATCATAACATAACATATTGAATCCTTATACTTTCGTCCATTCTGTCTGTCTGTAGTATGCCCCGGCTCAATTACTCCCTCATTTTTGAACCTTTTTAATCAAAATTTGGCATGAAGACACATAATACCTAGTAACCTAAAACAGAAAAAACATTTCCATACAATGAAAAGGAGGTTGGCAAAAATGAGATTTTTCTAAAAAAAAATGTGAGGTGTCGTTGGTTAGCTCTTGTAATTTTAAATAATGTTTTGGATTTGTAGCTTTACGAAATAACATTATTTTTCTGTTGTTAACTTTTCGCATAATATTCTCAGGGAACAATATTGCCCCACAAAATAGATTATCAAAAAGATACATTTAAGTAACAGTAAGTATTGTTAACATTCAAACTCGTTTGAAAGTCATACTAAATCTGACTTGATAGGGAATGTGGTATTAATCAATTAACTTGACACAAGAATAGATTACGTCAACTGTCACTAGTATAGCCTAATTAATGTAAATGGCATTACAATTAATATTCTTAACGGTCACAAATGAATAATAAGCACAGCTATAAGTAAGTTTAAATCAAAATCTGAATATAAATGCTAATGCCGGCTGATCCATACTTTGAAATCCAGCTCTTCTTTCGAGAGATTATTATAATTTCGTCCGAATCCTTTCAGGAAAAGTTACAGTCTCAGAACTTGCATGAATAAACATTTAAGTATGATTGAAGCTTAATATCTTACTTGGGAAGTCACGGTTTGAAATTTATGCTTCTTGTTTCTTATTTTTCGCTTCAAGTTTTTCTTAGGACGTATTTTACGCAGAAAGAAGTTTGACGGAAGGCCATATAATGTGAGACCCAGACATATAGGTCCTATACATGAATGAAACTTAGTAATACGTGTAGACTGAAACAAAACTAACAAAAAAGGAAATTGGTTGTAATCTGTAGAAATTGGGGGAAAGGTATTTCTCCTTATGATACCTTTTGTATCAAGTGTGTGAAACTCATAATCTTTTTTATTAGATAGTCCACTTAATCTCATCCGCATTCATTGTGTTTGTTTTAATGAAAATTCATGATAACCGTACAATATTATGATAATGGAATCAAACGAAATCACACACACTATCAGTTCAGTAAAGCCAACGTTCCGTAACGTCCAAAAACTACCTCATTGATAATAATTAGATGAAAATAGCTGTCATGGTTGCGTTTTGCTACTACTTTTTGGATGATTTGTCTATTTTACTAGTAATTTCTACTTTTGAACCCGGACTTTTAGAGATGAGGAAGTTTTTTTAAAAAATGCCTTAATTTTTTCTGTTTATAATAATTATGACCGCCGCCCTGAAGGGCTTGTAGCTTTTGTAAAAATGGCTGGGTCCAAATTCGCCAAAGTTCTTTTGATTCCCTAACACAATCATTCTTGAATACAAATATAATATTATTGCTTATACTACTTAATTGTGATCAAATAGATATATATTCAGGAGTTTATAAATGTTTAAATAGGAATAGGACCAAGTAAAATAAAATGTAATAGTACCAATTTCTTTTCAGGAATCGTTGTGAATAGATTCGCTTTGAAAAGGCTTTGAAACTTATTTTATAAGAATTCGGTTGTTTAAAGGTATTCCTCTTACGTGTAAAGAAGTAAAATACAACCCAGACTGAGGTCTGGGACCAGATTATATCAGACATCGTAGTAATATAACGTTTTTGTTGGAATTTACAAAATTAAACCTTTTTCAGAACATTGAAAAACTGTTCTTTATTATCGCAGACAAAGCAGCGTAACATAACAGCATAACTTTTAAAGAATCGTAACAAGAGTAATGCCCTACATGTGATCGAGTTGAAATGGATAAGAAAAAAATAAATGAACTGAGTGTCACCTAAAAGAGATTCGGAAAAACTCGTTATTCTGATAAATTGCTCCTCTCAGTGTATTTGGATCGCTTCTTCGATATACTTACGAGTAAATTCTAGGAGACAAATTGAAACATTGGTATCTATGTTTTATCAAAAATATTAAACTGATTATTTTAGATTTTGTAATTTACGTAGTTTGAATTATAAATGAGCTTATATAAAAGTCTTTTTGAGACAGAAAATGAATAAATCAGCACTGAATACGTTTAATTACGAATTCCGGTGTAATTCGTATTGTGGTTTGATGCTGTAAATTTTTAAAGAACTGGGTTTTAATAGTCATCAAAAAACATTTAGTAAATTTAAATTTATTTAACACAAAAACAAGTTCTCTATCTATCTCCTCTTTCTGCCTAATCGTGAATTATGGTTCTGAATTTCATAATTAATTAATGGGGATCTGAAAACAACACGAAAATTCTCTCAGTGAAGATATTATTCATTGTCTGGGGGTAGGTAAGTATTGTGTCGTATAAAACGCGTTGTGAAACCAAAAATATTAAAAACTAAAGTTTTGTGAAACCAGAAGCCGATAATCGTAACACGATTCAATAATTATGAAAAAGAAAAATCTAATTACAAAATAATTTTGATATCATAATCCTACCTGATGTATGCCATATATAAATAAAAGCGGTCAAGTGCGAGTCGGGCTACTCGCTCACCGAGCGTTCAGTACCACACCACTACAAAACACAACATTATTAGACACAACACACAACCTAGAAATAAAATCTTTTTTTGACCGGGTTCTTTAGCGCGAGACCGACTCACATTTGGCCGGTTTTTAGTATTTGTTGTTATTCTGTAGAGTATGCTCTAAAATCACACTAAGTTTGACTCTGGTATGTATTACCATTTTTACGATAGTGCGTGAAGAAAAAACGTTGATAAAAACTAGTTATTTGTTGAGAACCCCCCTTAATTTTTTACTTTTTGACATTTTTATTATTTGTTAACAAATCCACCGCAATAACGCATAATCTGAGAAAATTTCAACTATCTAGCTATTACGGTTCAAAAGTTACAGCCCTAAATAGTTAGGACAGATGGACGGACGGACAGACGGACGAACAGACGGACGGACGGAAGGACGGACGGACGGACAACGTAGGCTTAGTAATAGGGTCCCGTTTTTACCCTTTGGGTACGGAACCCTAAAAATTATGGTCACGTAGAAACCACACATCTTAGACTGAAGCTCGAGATCAAAAATCAAAACTGTTTTTATTTAATCGACTTTTGAAGACATTTTATGTTCATTCATGATGCAGTCTACGGATTTATTTTATTCCATCGTTTGTGCCATACCAAGATCATATTTGCCATCATAACTAGGTATGGCTAATACTAAAAAATCTACACAGATACAGACGGGGTTTTCATTTACGAAAAGTTTACATTACAGTAAAAATATCAGCTACCTGTACCTACGTAGCGCTGCGTAGGTAATGTAAATAAATTTCTACGTTTGGAGGGATAATGACTTAAACCCTGAAGACCCTTTAGAATCATTTTAAAGGTTTACATTCCATTACAAAAATTATTCGAGCGTTATACAACATCTAAGATGCAAAATCCCCTTAGGAAAGTATTAGAAAAATATAAGAGACTGATAAAGCTCATCGTTAGGATCCCGAGCGAGTCCCCGGAGTGTCCGACGTTGCGAGATATTTCACGGTATTTTAACAATTTTAACGAGCTTCCATATTTACTTCAATGCGCTACTGTAAGGATATGTACATTTACTCATATCATAACCCTTATAATCTTACACAGAGAGAGAAACTTTGAATTTGTAGGTTCCATGTTTTTAGCAACATCACAGCTGTAAAAAAGATAAAACAAACGCTATAGATACTCCAGATAATTTATAAAGACTTTATACAGATTAATGTAGGTCGATCGTATTTAATAATCGATTAACTTTCAGCTTTGTCTCGAAGCAAATGTTTAGGTTAGGTTAGTACTATAAGTACTTTGCTTTCTACTTGAATAAGGTATTATTCGAGAATGGTCCTTCTTAATATGCTGACGGTTTTTAGGGTTCCGAAGTCAACAAGGAACCCTTATAGTTTCGCCATGTCCGTCCGTCTGTCCATCCGTCGTCCGTCGTCCGATTAGCTCAGAGACGCTTAGTACTAGAAAGCTATAATTTGGCACGCCGACAAAGTGGTAATATAAAATCTTGGAAAATATATTTTTTTAGGGTACCGCCCCTACACACGAAGAGGGGGATGAATTTTTTTTTCTCGTTCATCCCATGTTGTAGGGTATTGTTGGATAGATCTTTTAAAAATATTTTGGGTTTGGAAAAAACATTTTTCGATTTAGGGATCCGTTAGCGAAATATTAACCTTTAAAGCGAAAATTTTGGTTAGAGTCAAGTGTCCCCCCCCTCTCCCAGCTAAACGGTTGTATTAGGAGATGTGAAAAAATTCACGGTAAGCATATATAATGAATTTAAAAGGAAAACTATCACCGCAAAGCAGGCTTTACATGTTTACGAGTAATAGTCGACTAACTTTTAAAATGACACATGTACTTTTTAGACATTATTAGCCGTTTAACCTCAGAGACGCTTAGTACTAGAAAGCTGTAATTTGGAACGGATATACATATTTATGACGCCAATAAAATGGTAAAATAAAATCTTAAAATAATTTTCGGTAAAATATTTTTCTTTAGGGTACCTCCCCTACACGCGTAGTGGGAATTGACTTTTTTTTTCTCGTATACCCCATGATGTGGGGTATCGTTGAATAGGTTGTTTAAAAATATTATGAGTGTGGGAAAACTATTTTTCGATTTAGGAATCCGTTGGCGAAGCGAAGGGAAAATTTTTGTTAGAGTCAAGTTTCCTCCCCTCCTGCCAGATAATTAGTTGTTTCTGGATATGTGAAAAAATTCATGGCAGTAGTATTTATAACAAAATTAAAAGGAAAACTATCACCGCTTAACAAGTAGGCTTTACAAGTTTACGAGTAATAGTCGATCAAGTTATAAAATGTACTTTTTAGACTTTATTAGCCGTTAAACCGTAGTATAAAACAAAAAGTCGCCTTCTAAGTCCATATTAATATTGTGTCGGGCAACTACGGAACCCTATCCTGCGCGTGGTCGGACACGCACTTGGCCAGTTATTGAAGAGAATGATCGGACCATCAAATCTTTCAATAATCTTATTTTAGAAAGTGACAGGAATAAATTTAGTTAAGGGCCTATGTCGGCAAATAATTTAAGCGAAACAGGCGTGGGATAGCTTATATTACTGCCTGATGCGAGAGAAAGAGATGGGGCGGCGCGCGCGCCTGAAACGAATCGAGCGCCAAATCAAACTTTATTTAATTGTGATTGTACTATTTATGTAATTTCAATTCTGCTCTAATCAAAATTTAGAAAATATCAATCTCTTTTTTTTAAATCTAGTCTTGTGTTTCTATTATTCACCGTTTAGCAGTTCCAAGCGGTTATAGATAAAAACGGAGGCTACTTTGGCTTGTGTTTCTATCGAGAAAATGTGTCTTAATCGTGTTTTGGCTCTAATCAAAACTTCAATTATATGTTCAATTTACACATATCCGAAAATCATACTCCGACTGTTAGTACTTCATGATATATATGAAGCTTTGAAGAATCCTATTTTTTTCACATAGCCCCTTAAGTCGTGGCACAGTCCGAATCGGGGCCAATACCTATGCCACCATCCTGTAGAAAACGGCTAATTATATTATAACTATTGTTTTCTTGTAATAATGTCGCGTTCTAAGTCTCTTTGAAGGCGGTGAGTGTCAGAATCTCTTCGGCACGTGGCTCCACCATTTTTTTTAACTCAAATGTATTTTTGTATACAGTGCGTAAACTTAAATAACGTTACAAAACTTAAGGGGTTGCTTCAAACCATCAAACAGAACAACTTTCACTATGAACGTCGAAGTAACAAAAAAAATCAACCGTTCCATATTATGGTTCGGGTAGTCATTGACCTTTTCGATATTTCCTCCATAGTGAAAGTTGTTCAGTTTGATAGTCTGAAACACGCAGTTTAATATGTGACGAATTTAAATTTACACCCTGCATAAAACAAAGCTTGAGAAAAAACAAAAATTATAATAAATTAATCTTAAATATATATTTCGGTAATAATTATAAAATTATAGTAAATAAATACAGGATGTATATAATTACATAACATACAGTATTTTTTAATTTTTTTTAGTGGGAATCCAACAGAAATATAGTACAGTGGTAACAAGAGTATGGTTGACGTTGTTAGGTAGACACTAAAATCTTTTATTTTTAATCAACTTCCTAAACACGGTTTACTATCCTGATAACTGTGAATACCTACCTATTTATTTTACCTCCTCGTATACGACTAACACTTAACGTTAGCAACAAACGACCTCGCCGAAATGAGATCAACAGAAATTACTAACATAAAACCGTGATAGTCTTTGCATAACGAACTAGCTATAAAAGTGCAATCCTTACACCTAGGGTTTACACAGTAAAGTGGAATTTATTACACAGTTAGTACAATTTGGACCAGCTGTACAATAATGGTAGGGGTGTTAAGAGTACCTTGAAAACTAGCCTCTGAGGGCTTAAATTGATGACCCTGGGTTCTCTCTGGTGATCTCATGGATAGATTGCTTCAGAAAACATTATTACGTACACGTTTTTGTTATCGTACGTGTACAGCTTATACCTAATTTGTTCCTTGGTTTTTTTGAATTCTTTTACTTATAACGTCACAACTACAGGGTCCTTCTTAATATGCTGACACTTTTTTAAGGCGATGACCAGACTATGAAACTGAACAACTTTCTCTATGGAATCAACATCGAAATCGCGAAAAAGAAAACAGTTGTCCCATATATTGCAGTTTTGTATAGAAGTGATGATTTTTTTTTCGTGATTTCGATGTTGGTCCCCTAGAGGAAGTTGTTCAGTTTGACGGTCTGATCATCCCCTTAAAAAAATGTCAGCATATTAAGAAGGACCCTATATAATGATTTTTAGGTGTGTGATCTGACTATGTAAACCATGGAGTAGCGTTTAATTTCTCTATGATGTAAACCACCAATTTTAGAATTTTTTGTCTGTCTGTTTGTTTGTTTGTTCGCGCATCACACGAAAACTATGGACCGATTTTGATGAAAATTATTGTGTCTGAAAGCATATGAATAGACTTAAAATGTATATCATTTATCTCGCTACGATATGACGCGATACGCGGATAAACTCTAGTACATATAGATGTACATAGAGCTGCATGAGCTCATCCCACCTTCCCCTTTCTACTATCGGACTTCCAGACGCACCGCGGGATATCACCCCTTCTTGGTTGACATCCCACATATCCGCACCAAGCGCCTTTCTGAATCTTTTATAATGCGCACAGCCAAGGAGTGGAATGCCTTACCTGCGTCAGTATTTCCGAGTACTTACAACCCGAATTCCTTTAAAGTACGAGTGAATAGGCATCTTCTGGGTAAGCTCGCTACATCTACGACCCCATCTTCGTCCTGAGGACTGGATTGAGGTCAAGAGCAAACCCATAGTTAATAAAAAAAAAAAAAAAAAAAAAAAAAAAACATTATATTATATATTCCAAATTTTTTTACTGTAAAAAAATATACTGAACCGTAAAAAATAATCTCTGTCATAAAAAGGCTTCGTTGAAGTAGCGGTACTCTCGCAAACAACTGACATCAGGTTCACTAAAAATAAAATTTTAAATTGCCATTTCAGCGCTAACAGTTTACTTTAATGTTTCATTGAAGCGGCTGTGAAAAAATAATGGTCGAAATCACGTCATTATATCATCCACAGCTTGACGTTTTGACCTCTTGTATCTTTTTCTGTGCTATGTGAAATAACAGACATATTCCGAGTCACACAAGGTGTAACAAAAATTCAAATAAACTTTTAAGGGGGTTTAACCATCAAACTGAACAACTTTCACTATTGGACCAATATCGAAATCGCAAAAAAGAAATCAGATGTTCCATACTAAACTACAAATCGACTAGAGCTAAATGTATGGGACTGCTGTTTTTTTTTCTCGATTTCGATGTTTTTCCCATATTGAAAGTTGTTCAGTTTGATGGTTTAAACAAACCCCTAAAAAATTTTAAATGTTTATATTTACTTCTGTAACACCCTGTATACCTGCACAGTTTTCTATTTTAGACAGTTATATACAGTGAATTCGATAACAAAATTATGGGTAAGTACGTTAAAGTTAGGTCATATATTATTAATCTGTGGTTAAGTTATATAGTACTAGACACTTTTTCTTATACTGTGGTTAAGTTCCGTGTGATACCATGGTTTTATATGACAGTAGTAGCACTTAACTATTCAGTAAAAATGTATTCAAAACGTAAAAGTGTATACTTTTTTGGTAGTCCTTAAGAAAAAAAGTAAATTCATGCTTTTCCTCAAGCAGGCTTCATATCAAATTTTAATGTGTCAACCAAAAAAATTCTGTCACGAAAGACATTTATGAACCACACAAATCGCGCTAATTTAAAACATCCAAGTTAAATCTTAATCCAATTTCAGTTCTAATCACATTGCAATCTATAATAGGTACTATAAATTACCGTGTCGCACTGAACTTGACTTTTTTACTATGTGACTGACATGCCTTTAACGTCTGAGCGATCTGTCAAAGCGGCTCTAACGGCTGTCAAATGAATAGCGCAATACTGAATGTGATGTGGTTCGCACGCGGTCCAATCATGGTTCAGTTGCGATTTATTTACCGCAATTCCCCTCCAGTAATATAGGTAACGATAGGTAGGTTCAATTGTTTGGTAAGATGGAACTTTTAAAAAAATTACATACATGAGAAACAATGATGAAGATCCATTACACTACTTTCGATCGTGGGTTCGATTCCCACGCCACCTACCCTACACCACCCACCACCACCAAACACCACACCTAGACACCCCCCCCCACCTAGTGATATGTCACTTTGTGCGTTTTCCCCCTGTTGCTTAGGACATTGCAGGCTGAATCACCTGATTGTCTGAAAAGAAAAATGATTACGTGCTTCGGAGGGCACGTTAAGCCGTTGGTCTCGGCTACTGTCTCTGGTGGTAGCATAAAAACCACGTAAGAGGCCGTAAGGTGGTCTGAAAAAACTCAGACACCAGGGCTTTGCCCACACGATAAGAAGAAGTTCTTTCATTAGGTACATTACACATGACGTGTTAGTGTAGTTAGTGTTTGCTGCTTTTGGCAAAATTTTAATGTATTGCCAAATATCACAAAGATGTCATCATGAATGCCCCCTCGGGGAATATAGTCGTGAGCATATGCTATGCTATGCTATGCCATCATGAATTATGAACATGAATAATTTATTTTATTCCTTGATGTGTAATTTGTCCAATAATCGTACTCTCCAAACTAGGCCCAAAAAAAAAAAAGCCAAATATTTTAAATAGGTACAAAGTAAAAACGTGTGAACAAACATGAAATCGAGTAAATGTCGATGTATGCTTCGGAAACTTCGATTGTTAACTGAGTTTACGATCCTTTCGTTACTGCCCTAGAATTTAGAATTTATTGTAAAAGTATGTTATGTATGTTGTCTTTCATTTTAGTTTTGTGAAACTGTTGCAAATATTATGTGAGGAGCTGATGACATATGATTCGGAGATTTTACAATCGTATTATAATTGTATTGGTTGCAACATTAATAGCTTTTGTCCGGAAATTAAACAAAAAAAAATACAGTTATTCAATTGTTTGGTCGCATGTAAGTTCACGCTACTTTATAAACGGTTACTTATAATTTTTTATCAATTTCAATAATAATAATAGATAAACGAATTATAATAAAAGCGGTCAAGTGCGAGTCGGGCTACTCGCGCACCAAGGGTTCCGTATCACACCACTACAAAACACAACATTATTAACTTAGAAAAAAAAACTTTTTTTGTCCGGGACCTTTAGCGCGAGACCGTCTTACATTTGGCCGGTTTTTAGTATTTGTTGTTATTTTGTAGAGTATGCTGAGAACCCCCCTTAATTTTTAACTTTTTGACATTTTTATTATTTGTTAACAAATCCGCCGCAATAACGCATAATCTGAGAAAATTTCAACTATCTAGCTATTACGGTTCAAAAGTTACAGCCCTAAATAGGTAGGACAGACGAACGGACGGACTGACGGACGGACAGACGGACAGACGGACAGACGGACGGACGGACGGAAGGACGGACGGACGGACAACGTAGTCTTAGTAATAGGGTCCCGTTTTTACCCTTTGAGTACGGAACCCTTAAACGAAATTGTGAAAATAAAGACAAAAGAGTAAATAAAAATTCTATTTCGACTTAGAAAGCTAAAACAATAAATATTATTGCCATAAAACACCGTTTACTGTGCAATGTCTGTCCGTATAGTCACTTCATACAATATTTATGCGGTAAGGAGGCACTCTCGGATCGTATCAAAGGGATCTATTCCAGATATTTTCCTTTTTACTGCCTATTTATTATTTATCGATGACCATCGACCAACAATTGAAAGAACGCACTCGATGGAAAGGTATACTTTTACTGGAAGATCCACTTCCATAATAAATAAGTAAGTAGTTCGATGTTTCAGCAGCTTATAACAATCATAAACTACGTGACGATTTAAAATACATAATCATAAATTATACAGGATGAAATTGATATCATTAGCATCCTTTTAAACTAAGAGTCTACCCATCAAACTGAACAACTTTTACTATGGGAGCAAACCGATCGGAGCAAATCAGCTGTTTCATACTAAATGGCAATGTCGACGCGCGTGTTTGCGACTCAAATGTATGCAACAGCAGATTTTTTGCTCCGATCGGTTTGCTGCCATAGTAAAAGTTGTTCAGTTTGATGGGTAGACGGATGCTAATGATATCAATTTCACCCTGTAGAATGAAAATGGAAGCTTACTAAATTAAAATATCCGAGACGTGATAGCGAGCGTGTTGGTGCCGGTGGCGTGTTGCGGAGAGGTATGGACGCTCAATTATGAGGGACCGGGTTCAAATCCGTACGGGCAACATACCATGTACCAATTTTTTTTTAAGTCACGTAATATTACGTAATATTGACTGCTCTCAAATGGTGAAGAAACCTGTATTATACTGAAGAAAAAATGATGTTGCGTTTTTAGTCTACCAATCAGGAGTGCAATTCGCTAAGCGTCACATCACATCGCTGGAAAAGATAGGGTGTAAGCGACAGCCCTTCGCAAACTGAAACCGTGAACTCAGATCATCAAACTGAACAACTTTCACTATGGATAGCCTACCGCAAGAGACGCGAAATAAAATCAGCTGTTTCATACAAAACTGCTGTACCTACCAACCCGACTCAAATGTATGGGACAGCAGATTTTTTTTGTCTTGTTTCCTGAGGTAGGCTCCATAGTGAAAGTTATTCAAGTTTATGGTCTGAGTTCACCGTTTAAGTTTGTGCAGGGCTGTCCCTTACACCCTTGATACACATAACCTATAATTTAGTCAATACCGCAGCAGCATTGGGCACGCGTAGAAGACTGATGCCCATACCCCGTCCTAGGCCTGTGCCCTGCAGTGGAACGTATAATATTTATGACGATGATGAAGGAAAGGCTAAATTTACTGCCTCCGTGGTCTAATGGTTAAGAGCATTGGGCTCTCGACACGGAGGTCGTGGGTTCGATCCCCACGGGGGACACCTAGTGATATGTCACTTTGTGCGTTTTTCCGGTTTTTCCCCAGAAAAATGATTCTGTAATGGCACGTTAAGCCGTTGGTCCCGGCTACTATCTCTGGTGATAGTAGTCGTTACATAAAAACCACGTCAGAGGCCGTAAGGCGGTCTGAAAAAACTCTGACATCAGGGCTCTGCCCACACGATAAGAAGAAGAAGAAGAAGCTAAATTCTAACTTCGATTAAACAAAGTTGAAATACATTGTGATAAGAAGATACCTACTATTTTCCTTCAACAGCTACTGACCTAATTTACTAGAACGATTCGCAAATAAAGGAAAAGACATTTGCGTATTTAATTGGAAATACTTATTTCTTGAGTTACCGTCCGAGAAAACAATTTATTTCTCTTATCTCACGAACCCTTTGTTGTTGAAAACTCGCCAAAAAGCTTCAAATAAAGCAGTTACGCTTTAACCAAATGGACTATAACCGCTTCCGAATGCCAGGCAATTAAAATTTTCGGTTGAAATGGGAATCTAAAATGGAATGTTTGTATAGATATTATTTTATTAAGTGCCTCCGGGCGTTTGTTTGTTTTCTTATTAGGGGCTATCTAACTTGAAATGCTTCGTCTGCTTACTTAAATAAGTTTGAATTATCAAAACTATGCTGGAAACGCGACTCTAAGCAATGTAGCAGAAAGTGTGGCTTTACATTGAAGATATTAACACATTAAGTTAATATCTGTTTTATAATAGTTTTATAACAGTTTTATAATAGTTAAGATAAAAGCTTAGAGTCGCGTTTCCAGCATAGATTATTAACAAAAAAAAGTTACGTTATAGTTTTTAGGTGTCCTTGATTCCAAATTACAAATTTTTGGATTATTTGTCTGTCGTTTTGTTTGTTTGTCAAAACTTTTTTTGTTTGATAGCTTATGATCTGACTTAAAATATATGGTATAAAATTTGTGCGGAAGAAGTCGCTGGTTAACTCTAGTCAAGGTATAAGTCTAGACAGATGACTGTACTTATGATACTAAACAACTAGGTATCCCCATACAAAATAACATTACCAAGGCACCCAAGGAAAATTCTGAAAAGACATTTTAATCTTTCATACATACGTTTTGATCAGCTGATTGCATTTATTTTTGCCAGTCCAAATCTGTTTTACTAATTTCCTATAGGTTCCTTGGGAAAAGTTGTTCAATATCAGGAGTATACGATCACCCTTTAAAGTAATGCCACGCCACCACACCATTGACCGCCATTGATTGATTGTCTACACCATTGACTTATCAACCAAATACCGGCAACATCAATGAGCGCTTTTCTTTTGGTTTTCTAGAGGATCGATAGATGGCGTTACGGTCTGTGCGAATAATGGTCAAATTTTTAAAGTTCTTTAAAATAATAAAGAGGGAAAAGATGATCAACAAGATGCCAACGAATCTTTTGATTGAATATTTCATTATTTGCGAATCATTTTAATCGAAAATATGAAACTTTTTATGTCTGACATGGTGGTATGGGCTCGATCCCTTGGCCTTTAAAAAAAAGGCAGGCACAGACTTGACATGATTTTGACAGGATGTCGCGTACGTCTCTATGGAGCGATAAACATGTCATCTGTCGAGTTTTTACGGAACTAAATTTAAAAAAGAAAAGAAGAACCCTCATTGAACAAAGCACCACTTTTTAGGCAAATTCATACAAAATTCAGCCTTAACGTAAGGAAATAAGAGTACTTAACAGTAAGTTGCTGTCATACCTAGAAGACAATGATCTACTCAGTGATCGCCAATATGGCTTCCGCCGGGGGCGATCGACTGGGGATCTTCTTGTGTATGTCACGCACTGCTGGGGCGAGGCCATCGAGAAGCACGGTGAAGCACTGGCTGTATCACTTGACATCTCGAAGGCCTTTGACAGGGTATGGCACGCTAGTTTGCTGAGCAAGCTTCCCGCTTATGGCATCCCCGCTGATCTTTGCAGCTGGATATCTGATTTCTTGAGAGAACGGTCGATTAGAGTTGTCATTGACAGCTGCTCTTCTGACCTTATGGCAATTGATGCTGGAGTTCCTCAAGGGTCTGTTCTCTCCGCGACACTTTTCCTGCTGCACATCAATGACCTCCTTGTGTCAGGTATTGTTGGGTATGCAGATGACAGTACTGTCATGGAGAGATATGTATCTGGCGCAGGGGCCAGCGGGGATAAAATACGCTCGCAGAGGGAGGCCATGGTTGAGCGGACAAACTTGACTTTAAGTCTTGTCTCCCAGTGGGGTGACAATAATTTAGTCAACTTCAACGCCACCAAAACACAGGCTTGTCTGTTCACCGCAAAAAGGAGTCCGTTTAATCTGACTCCTACTTTCCGGGGTACATCTGTCCCTGTTTCCGACAGTCTTGGGCTTCTGGGTATAAGCTTGACCACAAAACTCAACTTCGGCGCTGACATCGAGTCTAAGGCTCAAACTGCGGCCAAAAAGCTGGGCATCTTAAACAAGGTGAAGCGGTACTTCACTCCTGGACAGCTCTTAGTATTGTATAAAGCTCAGGTCCGATCATGTATGGAGTACTGCTGCCACCTGTGGGATGGCTCAGCCAAGTATCAACTTGCCGCACTCGACTCGGTTGAACGCAGAGCCAGGAGGCTCATTGGCGATAGTAAGCTGATGGAGGCCAAGCTTCATAGCCTAGCCCACCGCCGCAGAGTGGCCTGCTTGTCGGTCTTCTACAGATTGTACTTCGGTGAGTGTGCCCTAGAGCTGCATGAGCTCATCCCACCTTCCCCTTTCTACTATCGGACTTCCAGACGCACCGCGGGATATCACCCCTTCTTGGTTGACATCCCACATATCCGCACCAAGCGCCTTTCTGAATCTTTTATAATGCGCACAGCCAAGGAGTGGAATGCCTTACCTGCGTCAGTATTTCCGAGTACTTACAACCCGAATTCCTTTAAAGTACGAGTGAATAGGCATCTTCTGGGTAAGCTCGCTACATCTACGACCCCATCTTCGTCCTGAGGACTGGATTGAGGTCAAGAGCAAACCCATAGTTAATAAAAAAAAAAAAAAAAAAAAAAAAAAAATGACGAAGTCCTCCAGCTGGAGGTTTGGTGACAAAATGATTAAATTAAAGATGACATCTGTTTACTATTGACATCTCGCTTATTCTAATAGTAATTGTGACTGGATGTCAAATAGCGTTTTTATCCCTTTACTTTATCTTTGATCTACACTAGCACCCTGTATAATTTACTACAGAATACTATCAGATTATTAGGACCGCAACCGAAGACCGTGTGGCATTGCCAAGACGATGCCTCGGTCTAGTGGTCTCGCCTCGCACGTTTCACTAGAATTTAGTCTACGATCATAGTCTACGTAGTATCTATGTAGTAGTACCACAGTTTATTTAATAGTTACAGCCGTAACAGATAGTTCACTCAGCTCGATTTTTCGAATTTTTGATCGCGCGCTACAGGAACGGAAAATAAAATGCGCCTTATATCAATGAGCGACGATGCACGGCCGCACCCTCGGTGGGGTCCGGCTGCCAAACGTATCTGAGCTGTGGAGTGAGACAGGCCTTTTAGTGTTTCTTGTTTTTAAACAACGGTTACTATGGCAGGGTATATTCATTGTAACATTATGCAATTGATTTCAAATATTATTGATTATCAATATGTTACATATTGTAGGTACTATTTGAAAACAAAATTGGCTTGGACTTTAAACCCGCAACTTGCCAACCCAGGCTGTGCTTTCGCAAAATTAAGCTACCGAGCCATCTGGTTAGTTCAAGTCCCGTCCGAGACAAAATCAATCTTTAATTTGAGAAGAGGGATCGTTACAATGTTTAACTTACATCTAAATATAGTGATCTTTCAAAAACTGTAAAAACCTAATGGCGAAGAGTAAAACCTTTTTATGCCAGACGATAAATATGCCCATCCAGCACGGCTAGCATGCCACCCACGACAAAGCGTTTAAACGAGAAAAACGTCATACGCGCTCTTTCTGGCCTACGTAAAATAATAAGGATGTAGGCACATCTCGACTTTTATCGTTTTCTCGGGGTGGCATGCTAGCCGTGCAGGAAGGTGGCATCGGTAGAATCCATGATAAGTACCTATCGATCTATCGATTGATGTATCCCTATTTTAAGTAATATTAAGTTTATAGTTTGAATACGCCAGTTGGTGCAAATTCAGTAGTCATACTTACCTACTCAATACCTACTTACTTTGAAAACTTTTTTTACATTAGATACAGAATTGAAAATGTGAATTCAACAGTGCTTCGTGAACAAACCATATTACGTGGGTATCGCACCGACTAAATCCCATATTCGCGAGCCATTTTGTTTTTATTGTACAAATTCCTTTATTTCAATATTGCATATTATGTTTTTTATTTACTAGGCACATTGACTTTAAATACTATAGACTCCTAGTTTCATATAAAATCTTGATCTTGATACCTTGATACTATCAAGTATGCATGCTGTTAGGTGGCACTAATACGTTGTAAATTTGTTTGTATTGGTTATGTTTATGTCAGCTAGTTATAGAGGTATAATAATTTATGGCCGCATCTTCTTTCAACAGAACACCTTCCGACGCGGTGGTAGAGTCAAAAATGACGTCAAAAAGCTATCTATATGATATTATTTTGAATAAAAAAAAATTTTATTTTTTTGAATTTTGAATTATGGTCAGCTAGTAGGCAAAAGAGCTCCTTAGGAGCTTTTGTTTATCTAATTCTATTATAATTTCTAATATAAGATATCAAAAACCTACAAACCAAGTTTCCGATGTTATTTAGCATATTGGACCTAGCAGTCAAAATGGAAAGTTATATATCTGACTTCCTCATCAAGAAACAGGAGTAGCTGTGAGCATAAATAACACCTATTAGACTTAGCCAATTGGATTGTTATAACATTCTTTTTTCTATAGCATTCGTCAGGATCTCAAATTGTAGCAAAGCCAATTCTAACCCCTTTTCAAAGAATTCAAATTACATAGTTAGTCTGAAACAAGATGTGGACCCAAAGGTGCTATTTGAGACCTTTTTTGGTAACTCTTGTACACCACCTCTACTTGTTGTTGAAACTACCAAATAACTGTAAGTAGGTAAACATTTTCTGTGACCCTTTTTACTAACTTTCTATCCACTTACGCTTAAGCTTCCATTGGAGACAAATTTTTGGGGTGAATTTGAATAGAGCTGAGTTTTTATTTTCCAAAAAAGGTTTGTAGCACGTGCAATTATACTTACTGAAAATTTTTACGGAAGATTCTGTTACAAATCAAATCAGTAATAATTTATGTATATCTCAAATTTTATCATACGGTACATACCGAAATGATTAATAAAGATATTATTTACATAAATCTTAAAATAAATGAATTAAACAATATTCAAAATCAAGGAATAAAAAGTGAAGGAGTTAGGAACGTTGAACGGTACAAAATTGACCTCTAACTTTATATAAAAGTTAGACGTCAATTTTAAACACGAAAAGTCCGTTTATTTAGGCCGCCTCTGGTAAATTATTCACTGAATTTTACAAGCGGAAGGATTCATAATATGCAAGTCAAATTATTATTTAATTTTTATGTGTATTTTTTGTTCCTAGATTATACTAGCGCAAGTTGATGATTGCACTGAATCATGATTAAATTTTACCTAAATCAGTCGCCACATTGAAATGGATATTTGCAAATTGATATTAAAACAGATCTACAAAGCAAACAAAAATGACTTCGTACTATTATATTCTTTCGAATATACAGCATCATCATCATCATTCTAGCCGATGCACGTCCACTGCTGGACATAGGCCAGCAATATACAGCATCATCATCATCATCATCATCATCATCATCATCATCATCTCAGCCGATGGACGTCCACTGCTGGACATAGGCCTCCCCCAAGGATCACCATAACGACCGGTCCTACACTGCCCTCATCCAACGTTTTCCCGCCGCCTTCACCAGGTCGTCGGTCCACCGTGTGAGGGGCCTACCCATGCTGCGCTTTCCGGTACGCGGTCGCCACTCGAGAACTTTTCAGCCCCACCGACCATCGGTTCTGCGAGCAATGTGCCCCGCCCACTGCCACTTAAGTTTAGCAATTCTTACAATTCTTTCAATATACAGCATGGTAAGATAAAATTTGAAGTTCATGTACGCATCTCTGGGAGTGTTCTAAAATTGATACAGGAACTACTTTCTCGAGTGCAGTATAAAACCATCTAGAATCCCATTCTATAATTCATTGCACTTCGCAGAGAAACTCAAAGTAAACAATCAATGGTGAAACAGAAAAGTACGCAGTTAATATCGTTCCTCTATCAAGTTGGATGGGGAAGCTGAGAATTTCGTGAGAATTTTGCTAGCTGAAACAACAGGCTGTCGGTTAGTTCACGTTGGAATGCTCAAATTTAGCAAGCTCTGTGTTTTTGCTTTGTCCGCTTCTGGTAAATTAGTGAACTACTCGTATGTCCAAACCGTTGCCGTCTACTACAGCTATTCGGATACATATATTTTCGTTTGCTCGTATGCCGTTTACATTGATATTGTGAAATTAAAAAAGTTTCACGTACTCTCAAAGTGACTAAGTACGTATGCATATGCATAGGTATATAATTATTTTGCTTAATTTGTAACAATATTAATGTTTCACTGTCCCTATATGTGAGATGAAAATAAATACATTTTTTTTTTGTATTATTATTTAATTCATTTATAATAATTATGTCGTCCAGATCTTCATTCAGTTTCAACATTGACTAAAAACCTTCCTTTATAATTTCCCGTTGGATTGTAGCTCGTAAAATTTACAACATGCTTGTTTTTTTTAAATTATAACTTGCCACAATTCCATCAATCGTGATGCTGATTAGTACTAGATTGTGCTATAATATCTTTAAGGTGTTTTACGAAAGCCCTTGATTCATCAACTCCGAAGCAAGGTTAGTATTTTAGTAACATTTGGATTACCTTTCTATATGGCTCTTAAGAGATCTGAAATCTATGATATAATAAATTAAATACAGTTATCATTAATAGTCTGATCAGATATAAAAAGTGCTGACATAATTATTTACTAAAACGTTCAACGACTCTTTGCCTCAAAGTATTTATCTAACCAATCAAATAATTTTGTTAGAAGAAATCTATACTCTACCTAGAAATGGTACTATCGACTTAGTAAGATTAGCAACTTACTCAGCCATTCGTAGGTCGTAAAAGCAACCTCTAGCACTAACTTTACAACGAACACAATCCATTGTGCAAGTTACGATTGATTGAACAAACTTCAGCCTGAACTATTCGTCTTGCAAACCGTCTTACGTAAGTCGAAAATGTTTCTGTGGATTATCTTGCATTTTGTACTTGCAATCACTCAATTTCGCTGCCATTACTACGGTTTAATGAAAATACTTTGTACTTATTCTGTAATTATGTTGACTGTTTCAGGAAAATGACAATGTTTTATCAAATTGTATTATAATGTACAATAAGGATAGTCATCATCAGCCTGTATACGACGACCCGGTTGGTGTAATGGCTACCACGCCGGACTGCCAAACCAGGGTCCTGGGTTCGAATCCCGGTTCGGTCATGGATGTTATATGTTCGTGCCGTTGTTGTATGGTTTCCATAACAAAAAGCCTATAGTGCTTACTTGGGATCATTACAATGTATGTGCCTGTGAGCGTTATTTATTTATTTATTTTATTATTATAAGGTTACATTTAATTCGTTGGCGAAACTTAAAAAATGCATTTGGTATCTGTTACTAAGTAAAATTACGTGATAATGACCCCCCGCTTGATCATATGATTCTGAGGTCAATGTCCGCCCGCGCCACGCATACTGTACGCACTGCGCGTACCTACGCATGATAATAATAATTTTGTTATTCATCAATACCAATTATAAACATTGATTATGCTATCTGTTATCATTAACAAGTGCCCTGGTTCAGTTTCGCCAACTAATTTAAAATAACCCTATATACGCCCCTACGGCACCGGCAGGGCACAGGCTTACCCTCAAAGAGTGTGAATGAGCGTTAGTCCACCACGTGTGCCCAATTCGGATTGATAGATTTCACATACGATGTTTTCCTTCGCATTCGTCTCGTTTGAGAGCAGTCGGTATTACGTACATAAAGTTACAAAAACTCATTGCCTACATGGCATGTTGTCCATGCGGATTTGAACCCGGACCATGATTGAGTGTCCATAGATTCCGACGACAACGTGCATCCGAGGATACATTATACGTTGGTTATAGCACAATTTCAAAATTGTTAGAAAGACTATGATAATGTATTTTAACTTACCAGCTCAGAACAGTATTGATTCCTATCTAAATATTGAAATCCTCGAACCGTAAAACATGATAGACGAATGCCTACGAAAACTAGTGTGTGCATAAACAAAGCATAGACCCTCGTAACTCCGGCACGGTCACCTATCTAAGAGACCATAAAATTCTTTCCTTTTCCACGTTACCAAACCAGGAGTTATCATAAATATGTATACAGGGAATCAAGCATGCGTCGCGTATAAAACGCCACCGAAAATGCGATCTCGCGGGACTTGGTCTGCCACGATTTTTGGCGTGCACTAGAAATGTCTTTATAGCATTTTTCGTGTTTAATAATGTTATATAAGACTTTACTAATAATATAAGTATATTTGGTATATTGAATAGCTTTTGTTTCATTTTGTTTACGCCCTATTTCATCACCTTAGGGGTTCATTTTATCTTAGTGCACCCCTACATCGTCTCTATAAATTTTATGTGTTTATCTTCATCGGTTTAGGTATTCTGTGCGTTGTCTGTCAGTCCGTCACTCAGGCACGGAACTGTTTTATAATATAACGAGCTTTTACCCGCGACTTCGTCCGCATAAATTATATACCAGATTTTAAGTCAGATGATAAGCTATCAAACAAAAAAGTTTCATCAAAATCGGTTCAGTAGTTTTTGCGTGATACTTGAACAAACAAACACCCAAACAAACAAATAAACAAACAAACAAACAAACGAACAAACAAACAAACAAACAAACAAACAAACAAACAAACAAACAAACAAACAAACAAACAAACAGACAGACAAAAAATCCAAAAATTGGTGATTTGGAATCAGGGACAGGTAAAAACCATGTCGTAATTTTTTTTTTGTAAATATCTTCAATGTACAGATACACTTCTGTTACAGTTTTATAATAGTTTAGATATAGTAATAGTAGTAGTAGTGTAGTATAGTGTAGTATTGTAGTATCGAACAGAACATTTTTCAGATTAAAAATTGAATACTATTTAAAAATAAACTTTAAAACTAAAGTTACTTCTAACGACAATGGCATTTTATTAACTTTTGCCATTTTTATACCTTATTCATTTTAGACATTATTCGCCTAAATCGTCTTCATTATGAATTATTATTGACACAAATATTTCAAAAAGCCTGCGGGCTGTGTTAAATCATACTATTTTTTAATTGTTCATTATTTATAGGGGTGTCTATAAAATTGTATCTCTTTTAAACGCATGTACAACTATTCTAGAACCACTATTTCCCTGTAGCGCCGACTCGCACTCAGTTTATTTGCCCCTATTTGCATGGAAACGTTTTTTTGTGGGCGTCCTTGTTTGTATAGTGGATAGGTGGAGAAAGCTTTCGCTCGCCGAGAAACTCAAGCGTACGTCGGCTACGACAGATTTGTTTGTATTGAACGTAGTGCTACTTTATTTTACTCCTTTTTCGTGTCGTGTTATAAAATAGGTCACAGTGAACAAGGACATTTAGCCGATTTCGTAAAAGGAGGAGCGACGATTTAGTTTTTAGGTATCCGGATCAACCTTTTTTATAATGTTTGTCTGTCTGTTTGTTTGTTTGTTCGAACATCACGCAAAAAACAACTGAACTGATTTTGATGAGTGATTTGACTTAAAACCTGGTACTTATACAGGGTGTAAGTGACAGCCTAGCAAATACTGAAACGGTGAATCCAGGCCGCTTAATTCATACAAAACTGAACCGTACCTACCCAACTCAAATTTATGGGACAGCAGTTTTTTTTTCGCGTTTCCTGAGGTCGGCTCCATAGTTCAAGTTGTTCGGGTTGATGGTCTGAATTCACTGTTTCAGTATTTGCTAGGCCTTCACTTACATCCTGTATAATTTGTGCGGACAAAGTCGCGGGTAAATTCTATTGTCTTATAAAAATATTTAACGAATGCATTTTACTTTGTGCAGTTCGCCTCCATCAACTCCCTGTAAACTTCATAACGTTTGTGATCCAAAAAGGTTACTACTGACCCCCTACACAAATACATACATAACTCTTGATCGTAATCCGAAAAAACAGATACGTAAAAGCATTGACAACTAAGATTTTGTAATAAATATTTGAGCATTCTCATTTTGTTACCATTGCTTAATTCAACAAGGTTGTCAGACGGTCACCGGCGGCCCTTTCTTTATCCCCGGTATTTGTACTCTAATCCCCTTAAAATTAATTACAACCTACGCCTTTAGGAACGTTGGTTCGTAAATTATTTGTGTTTCCTTAAGATTGAGGTGATGTTAACTTTTAGTTGGCGAAACATTTTGTTGTGACAATTTTGTAATAACAATACATTTTATCAACCACTCTTCTTCTATGGTTAATTTGAAGAGAGAAAGAGAGAGAGAGACCATTATAGAGGAGTGTTCTAAAAGAAGTTTCGAGGGGGGGTAGGGGTAGGGGATATATGGAAACTAGCGCCTGAAGCCAAGATTAGGTTCCAAAATTTAGATATAGATTTGTAATTAGATTTTATGTTAATTTGTTGTTTTGTATAATGTTCTTTTTGATTGGAGGAAATAAAAGTCATACGCCAATAATAACGTCATGGTATTTTTAACGTTTTTAGTTTTAAAGTCCTTTTTATTTAACTTCTTCTTTTTGGTTTCCTCTCCATTATAAATAGGAGGATGATTTTCACTTAAATTTTAAATTTCTTGGCAAATTTTTATTCTCCACTTTCTGTTGCGAAATAATTATATTACCAACTTCAACTCAGATGTCTGTTAGTCTGGTAATGCACTCTAAATTGAGAACAATGTGGCTTAGAATAATAGATCACTCAATAATAATTCGACTAAGTATAAACTAGTAAAGTAAACAGAACACAGGATGTTTTACAAACTTCAAATCTCACAGGTAAGAACCTTTCGTTAAACTTTTTAATAATTCAGTTGATTTGGTGTAATTTGCTCTGAAACTACATCGTACAGTCTTACTTTCCCGAGAGTGTTACTACTGTCAATGTCAACGGTTTCAACCCGTTTAATAAACAAGTAATAATAAAAAAAATATATCTTACCTGCCTTAATAATCTAGTTAGTAGCCTGCAAAGTTCATTATTGAATCTTTGTGGAGTTTAAATATTTTTGGTAGTCTATTAAGTGAAAAATTATAACATAATAATGTAATAAGAAATCAGTCAAGATTCTGTCAAATTTGGTACCTAAATAAGTATATAAACTTAGGAACATAATCCGTTTCGAGGCGAACAAAAACTTTGCTAATACTACCAACAATCTTTTTATTAAGTGTGCTGTTGTGGCAAGGCTTACTTAGGAATATTGTTGATTACAGAATAAAAATGGCATGTATAGTGATAGATAGCCATCAAAAATACTGTATAAGAAACCTTATCCCGTAGTCGCCTCATTATGACACCCAAGGGAAGAAATTGGTTGGTTGATTCCGCTCGGCCTAAGGCTCGTTTTGCGGCAGACTGACCCCGGAGATCAGGTCCACCAGGTTCCAGGGGGGACGCATCGGAGCTTCGCTCTTACGCGTTGCTCGAACGGCACGTATAAAGTTAATTCAAAAGCATACGCATTTCTTTAAGAATTAAGGATTTGGTTTTAGGTACCTAATACCTCCTGATTATATTTCTATTTGCTACTTATTTAGTATAAAATGCGTGCAATACATGCGTGCGTGCTTTCTAAATAATAATACTGGTTATTACTCCAGTGGCAAGCGCGTGGCAGTGAACATTATACACCTGTAAGGCTGCCTGTCCACTGATGCGAGCTGGCTGGGCGAGCTGTGTAGCTGTGTAAATATAAACCAATCAGGAACCCGGCCGATCTCGGCCAATCTCGGCCGAGCTCCTGATTGGTTAATATTTACACAGCTACACAGCTCGCCCAGCCAGCTCGCATCAGTGGACTGGCAGCCTTATGTAAGATTAGCATGCCACGACGAGAAAACTGTCATGGACGCTCGCTTTTGCATACGCATAGTAACAAAGATGGACGCACGTCTCCATTTTTTTCGTTTTCTTGCTAGGTCCTGTGTAGTTTGTATTAAAATCTATAATTATGTCGTCAGAATTAGTATCAGATTCAATAACAATATCAGAAGTAACCCTCCACTAAGTCCCTAAGGGAAGCTATACCTGCAAAGTCTTAGAGGCTTCCGCCACTGAAAGGGTATGTGGTCAGACGTGGAATCCCTTAATTTACCTTGAAAACCAAATTTGTTAAATATTTACCGTACCGAAGAGTATGAGACCACAAGTGGGCTATGATACCTTAAGGAGCTTTAAATGCTTGTGTATTATTCTGATTAGTAGTTTGGTTTGGGGAATTAGAGGTTTAAGATCTTGTTATATTAATAGTATAAAGTACAAATACAAACATTACCTATATTCAATAATTAATTCGGTTCGGATACATGCGATAAGAGTGATAGTGTTGTGTTTATTAGTGTTGTTACCTACAAAATCTGACTTCAAAATACAAAACGTTTCTTGTTATATCTCAGCCATTCGAATTCTAATCTGGCGTAATTGATCTATGTTAAGTTAGTTAGTTATGTTAGGTATATAGTTATATTTTATTGTTATTTCAGATAATTTACACAATAAACCTTTTATTCAGACAAGTTAATTAGTATATACATTTTTTGATCTCAGTAAGTTAAAAAGCACTATACTTACAGGGTCCTTCTTAATATGCTGACACTTTGTTAAGGGGATGATCAGACCATCAAACTGAACAACTTTCTCTATGGGACCAAAATTGAAATCGCGATAAAAAAATCTGCTCGTCCCATATAGAAAGTTGTTCAGTTTGATGGTCTGGTGATCCCCTTAAAAAAGTGTCAGCATATTAAGAAGGACCCTATATACGTACAGTCTCCTACAGATATAACATAGCAAACAAGGTGGTGAAATATAAATATTTCTAAGCAGTTCTTATTTTCAATAATTTCTTTACACAACAAAATAAAAAAAAAAAATGAACGCCTAGAACATCATGTATCGCAGTAAGGGTGATCATAAACATCTGAATAGTTAAGGAAAAAAGACCTTACTCGGTTTCAATTTTAAATAACATTGAAAAGAAATTATTGAAAATTAGTTGTTCAGATATTTATGAGAAAATACTCGTTCAGATATAACTGGCACCTACCTAACATTTGCTGTAAAGAATTTTTTAGAAATAACTTTAAAATAATTGTACAGCTCAGAAACATTTGAACACCTTGTATGCTAGGAACGATATAATATCTGTTGGCGACTGTACTTAAAATTTTTTTCTTCTGATTTCGCGTTTGAGTCTATGCAAATAGTCGAATATGCGAAACATGTCACCTCTGCCAATATTTATTTTCTTTATTTATTAACAAATGGTAATGAAACAAACTTAACATTCCTGTTCTGAATTACAAAGAACTATTCCCATTCACCTGCCGTAGCGACAAAAAAAGGAAAAAATTTACACAAAAAAAAGTTAATTAATTACGTATGCAAATTGACGAAAAAGTCGGAGCGAGCTGCAGGACGAGATAATGAGATTGTGCGAGGCACGTAGTCCCGTGATTAAATCATTGCGATGGAAAATGTCTAAGTTGGAATATTTTTTTAATGATTTCAATGAGATATTTCGTGCATTTTATAAAATTAAAATTGTCGCGTTCTTCTATTATCTAAGCGAAAAAATCTTCGGCTATGCATTATCTAGTCCCAATTTAAATTCTAGACTTGTATTTATGATGACTAGGTAACAATGTTGCATCAAGCCTTTGATTAAATCAAAATAGCGGAAGGTAACGTTCGTGCATTCACGTACTCGAAAAATGGACCTGCTTTTCATTTACTTATGAGTTAAAAGTAATGCAGTGAAATTTGTTTTTCTTTTTTAATGATTTGTAAGACATTGTGGTACATTTATCCCGCCAAAAATAGACCCGAATCTCACGAGACATCTCACAAGCGGGGGCGGAGTCGAAAAATCGCAAAAATCGACTCACGTAATTAATTAACAGCTTGAACAGTTGACCCTCAATAAAACCCTTATTTAACCAGTCGTCCTTTATTTTCAAATAATTAATTTCATTTTAACCGGAAACTATGCTCTCTGGGCAAAAGTTAACAAAATGTCAACAACAATACAATCAACTGTCGCCAAAAGTTTTCATAGAACGTTTTTAATACTCCTGGGTACCATTCACATTTCACATCTGTACGACTAGTGTATGAACTTTAAGTAAACCTAGAAGTTTATTTAAAAAACCAACATCAACAATATTTAAGCATTTGATTATTTCGCAAACGTTCCCTGAATTGAAAAGTGGTTTTCATACACCCGCAATATTTTTGAACAATCTATCCAACGACTACCGCACCATGGGATGGACAAGAAAAAAAAAATCATCCCCACCCCACGCGCAAATTTTTTTTTCAAAAAATTTTTTATCACTCTTACCCAATCATAATTTGTATCATTCCAAATTACAGATTTAGATAAGAATCTCTGAGCTAAGAAACGGCCAGACAGATAGACGGACCGACATGGCGAAACTATATATGTATAAGGATTCCTTGTTTTATCTAAACTATTATAAAACTGTAACAGAAGTGTGTCTGTTACATTGAAGACATAAACAAAAAAAAAATTACGACATGGTTTTTACCTGTCCCTGATTCCAAATCACCAATTTTTGGATTTTTTGTCTGTCTGTTTGTTTGTTTGTATGTTTATTTGTTTGTTTGTTTGGGTGTTTGTTTGTTCGAGTATCACGCAAAAACTACTGAACCGATTTTGATGAATTTTTTTTTGTTTGATAGCTTATCATCTGACTTAAAATCTGGTATATAATTTATGCGGACAAAGTCGCGGGTAAAAGCTCGTAAGCTTTAAGTCTTTGGCTGTAAGTTTAGCGATAAAGGAAACGTCACTGCATAATCACTCGATCCCTTGCAGCAAACGATGATACAAAATTACAACAAAACCATACAAAATCAAACACTTCTCAGCTTAAAAAAAAACTATCTTCAAAGCCTTCATAATAAAACGGAGTACATTTATTTCGCTTGTCCTGGCGCATGAGATTTTTCGTGCATGCAACTGTTCTGCTATTCGGAGACCATGGCATGGTCGTTACACGTCATTAAGCGATACTTTACAGCAGACGACCCTCGAGACTGCCTACCCAACCTACCCCTTCCATGTGGCTTCCTGTGCTATTAAAATACTAGATGAGACAAGAGAAAATTAATATTTTCTTTAAGTTGATTTGTTGCCTATATTTTTCACGTAGTTTTAGGATGAAAATATGGAGGTCTCGTTAATACTGACCCTATTTTTTATGAAATTTTTAAGTGTGGTTCAGACGATCAAACTTTACTTTTTGTATGGAAACAGTATATTAGAAATGGAATCGGAAATGACCAATGAATCATTTCATCAGATGCGTCAGATTTCTAATGTTAAAAAAATGGTTTGATATACTCGTACATTGCTTATAACCTACGGTTAGCCTATTATATAGTGTCACATACAAGGTATTCATAATCATCATCATCTCAGCTGATGGACGTCCACCCGCTGTATATAGACCTCCCCCAAGGATGGCCACAGCGACCGGTACTGCGCTGCCCTCATCCAACGGGTTCCCGCCGCCTTCACCAGGTCGTCGGTCAGCTGTTGTGGTAAACTAATATCTTCCGGAGATTCTTCACACCCCCTGCCCCGCCCCGTTACCTTGCCGGGGACTGGCGGCCGGGTTATGGTTGTACTTGCCATGATAACGGGTTTTGCCATTATCACCCCCCTTGGCAGACGGGTTGGCGATCGCAGTTGGATTGGATGTGTATTCTCAGAGGATGCTGCTGCCCATCCTCTGGTAGATCCCTTCGTCACCTTTTACGAAACCCACAGTAAGAAACGTGATGATGATATTCTTAGCCGGCGGCATCACACAGAATCATCATCATCATCAGCCCACAGCCCATCATCCCATCATTACGTACCACTGCAGGTCACAAGCCTACCCTCAAGAAGGGAGGGTGTATGGGAGTCAGTTTACCATGCGTGCCCAATGCGGATTGGTACAAATTCTCATACGAATCTGAATTTCTTCTTCAGCGTATGCAGGTTTCCTCACGATTTTCCTTTCACCGTTCAAAATGAAAGGTATTCTTCGTACAAAATGACTAAGTATAAATTAATACTTTCTAGTTTCTCTACATTCAGGTTTTAGACTCGAATCGAGATTTTTGTCAGACTACCAAATGTATGCTACATTTTAATAAAATTTTGCCCCGAGCTTTAATTTCATAACGAATAATGTGTCGCCGTGTGTTAATTAAGAGTTTTAATTAGTATTTATACCTATGTCGATGCGGACGTTGAGTGTTCAAAGGACCGACCGAGGGAAAAATATATTTAAAATTGTGAGCAAAACTTTATGAAAAAAAAAAAGAAGGATCATCATTTTCACACTACACTGTAGGCGAGCAAATAATGCATCCGAATGATGTACCTAATGCTATTCTATAAATAAGTATAGTAGTAAAAGTGTAGTCCATAATGTACAGTCACATACATTTTTCATTCAAAAAACATAACTACTAGATTTACCATGTCGATTGAATGTCTCTGATTCTACGTATTTAGAACCTACGATATTCATCGAAGATATGAGTTTCTTACTCAGATAATAACAAAAAGACCCAAGAAGTCTTTGTACAAAGCTGTGCTGCCCGATGCGAAAGCAACGCTTCGCTGCTCTTCATTTCTGATGCGCAAATGTGAATTGACCCTTAGATAAATGAAACAATTCGCTAGCTCTTAACAATACTTCTATTCTTATAAAAGGTACCTACTTCTAACGCCTCTCAGTTATCTGTCAGTATCGGACAAAGTTTAATCAGCACTCTAACAAATTTATTTAAAACTGGAATAATAAAAGAAATAAATAATTTTCTTAACTCCCCTCGGCGCGCAGGCGACAATTTATTCTCGTCTGACATCTCCCCTTCCTGGGAAATACCATCTTTCCGTGCACTGTCATAACGAATATTTTTCAGTGTGACAGAAAGAGATACAGCAATACAATGATAAGTGCATCTCTTTCAGATACAGGGAAAAATAATCACAATTGTGTTCCTTAGCACAGTAGTATGACTTATTTCGGCTAACCGTGTGACTTGCATTCGAAATGAGACTGCCACTGCATAGCATTTCAATGCAGGCTGCAGGCTTATTGAGTTTAGTGAACAGAATGTGCGTCATTAAAACTAAATTTTCTGCATCGCTTTATAGATCTAATTTTGTTTTACCTTGCTAACGAGTTTTTGTAAATGTTGCTTTTGAACCTGCGGCTGGCAAACAAAATAAATAATAATAAATTCACAATAGTCAAATTGACATGAAATCAATCAATCAACCAATTATACTTTAGGAATTTTACGCCTAAAACATAGTATATAACAAAGAGAAAACAGACAGAAAATACAGTGGTTAGGTACAAAAATAGCGGTCTTATCGCTAATAAGTAATTTTTTCGAGACATCCTTAGGATAGAGGAGATGATAAAATCATAGGTGGTTATTATAGAATAGATGGACGTCCACTGCTGGACACAGGCCTCCGCCAAGGGTCGCCACAACGACCGGTCCTGCGCGGTCCTCATCCAACAGGTTCCCGACAATGTCAAATTAAAAGCAACTAAATAATTAAATATCGAGAGTCGCGTTGTAGGTCTGCTGTTGGGTAGTCGCGTCGCGTGTCGGTTGCCCCCTCTCCAGCCTACAACGAAACTCCAGTGTTCTTTTCGAAAAACAACCCTTGAAATCACCAAAATACCCGTACAATGTTATGCACTTTTGCTATAATGGCAAAATTATCAATACCTACCAAGATGAATGCCATAATTTTAAAAATAGAATAGAATAGACAATGATGTTATATGTTACTCGTACCTACCTACTACCACAGGTCCGGCACTTCAAACAACGTTTTAGATTTGACATGATGACGTTCGCACATGCGCACTTTGCGAAAATTGTGCATGACATATGTGTAGGGTTGACTTAACACGCATCGTATGAACTACATTATACATTTCGTTTCTTTTTATAGTTCATTCTGTTATTAAAAATAGTTTTTAAGCTAAAGAATCACAGAAAATGTGAATTTAGTGTTATTTTCCAACGTTTATTTTTACTGTGAGGAGGAAATAAAATATATTTTATGTAGTCAAATCCAACGGGTGCGCGCGCCTGACTGCATTCCCTTGCTTGGCTTCCCTCAAGTTACCACAGAGAGTGTGAGGGGAGGTGGGGTAACTGAAGTCAGAGGGGGGCGGGGAGTGGCCGTTCTGTATGTAGAACTATATACTATTACCTATTCTGTGCTACTACCGTAGAATAGAACAGAATTAAATATCCTTGTGGAATCTGAAAAAGGCTTAAAAAAGGGAATCAAGTAATGATATTAATAACAGTAATATCATTGCAATCAAGCATAAAATTCGCTAGCAAGCAATTCTCAAATCAACAAACATAATATTTCGGCTCACACACTTGTCATGTCTTCAAGACAATTACGCGAACAATGAAGCCGACATAATATACTTTAACAACAGCCACACAGTTTGGTGAAACTTCTAGACCACGTCTTACGAACTCCTGTGCTTCGCAAAGCGCTGTCACTGTAAATCCTAAATTAATATGAATCTCTAATTTGGGCGCCACACGTGTGCGAGCTCACAACTTTCCAGACTCCGCCAAATTGGATAAACATGTGCGAGAAACAGGGGCCTAAGATTGGGCACATACAGCTTGTTATTATACCTGCGTTTCGTTGTCGTACAATGACGTTTTACAAATTGACGCGTCATACGCTAACATCACTGCACTTTAAAATAGCGCGATAAAGTGACGTGTAGTCCATACACTAGACGGCGCGTGACTATGTGAAAGCCGGGCAATTACCTTGCTTTTTTGTTGCCATTTTGGAGCGCGGGCAACGCCTCTAGATATAAAAACATCTTAGTTGTCGTAGCAGCTTCTTGTTCCGTCACGGAGGGAAAACACACTTATGCTCTTCATTTTCCGTATCGATACGGAAAACGACAAAACCAATTTATAGTACCTACCTAAAAATGACAGATAATTTTGTGATCATTGATCAATTAATATATAAAGAGATTGCAGATTGAAGCTTAGGTCTGTACTCTTAACTCGATGATTACATCAATGACCAAAATGTTTGGTCTTGACAATGTTACACTATGTAATTCAATATAGTATTTGGTCCTTGGAGGAAAACTATTTATTCGTGCCGTTCGCAGTGGAGACGGGTGATCCCTGGAGCGCTGCGGCAAAGAACCTAGCCCGAGAGTTGGGTCGCCGGATGCGGGATAGGGGCTGCGATCCACGGTCTAGTTCGTTCTTAGGCCAACACATTGCCTTAGCCATCCAACGAGGTAACGCCGCAAGCGTCATAGGCTCGTTTAGGCCCAAAACGAACCGCGGCGGATTCTCCGAATAGCTTAGATTTTTATATACATTTATGTTTTTTATAATATTATTACTATTAACCATTATTGTCTTTCTCTTCAATAAATATATTTTCCTCACCCCATTTCTAATTGTACTTTTTATTATATTTTGTTTGGTTTAAAGGATTTGGTCGTAGAAACTGGCTGCATCTTTTCTACAGTGAAATACGTTCCGCCGCCGCGTGTTAATTTGAATAAAACATTTGTGTTTTTCAAAACACATGTATTTTGAACTTCAACAAATTTAGTACAATATGTATCGATATCTCGGATATCGATAAACTTCAGTTTTCCATCTCTATTAATTTTTTATTCGAAAGATATTATAATTGTATTAGTTTTAAATCATAGTTTTAAACCTATTCAGTGCAACGCCTTCAATTATAAACAATTGTTTTTCTCCAATGGAAAACATTATTTTTTTAAACATAAGTGACAAAACGTGAACGCCTGCAAAAGTCGCCCGTGTGTTATATTTAAATCGAGCAACTTTGCGTTGCTAGATGTCACCGTGTGTTTTGTCCTCTAAACGTGAACTCAAAGTGAACATTGTCACTTATAATAAGAGTTGTGTTTACCGTCAAGACCACTGGGTAGACTGTATTGTAATTAAATGTATTCGCCCAATGTAACCCAAGTAATGTACCGAATTTTTGCAATAACTGACAAGCTACGGACAGACCCACCAGCTACCAGCGATATTAATACCAGCAGTTTTTTTTTTTTTCAAATATTTAAAACCGACTTCAAAACTAATAGGTAATTAAAAAATTTAAAAATAATATTGCAGCCGAATTTATAAGAACATTTAATTATTTTTTCGAAGTCGTTGTAATACATAATGTATGATGAGATGATAATGTGATACATACATATACAGTGTGTAACAAAACACCCTAGTAATACTTAAGGGGGTGCTTCAGACCATCAAACTGAACAACATTCACTATGGAGCCAACTTCGAAATCGCGAAATAAAAATCAGCTGTTTAATACAAAACTGCAGTACCGGCTCGACTCAAATGTATGGGACAGGAGATTTTTAGGGTTCCGTACCCAAAGGGTGAAAACGGGACCCTATTACTAAGCCTACGTTGTCCGTCCGTCCGTCCGTCTGTCCGTCCGTCAGTCCTACTTATTTAGGGCTGTAACTTTTGAACCGTAATAGCTAGATAGTTCAAATTTTCTCAGATTATGCGTTATTACGGCGGATTTGTTAAAAAATAATTAGAATGTCAAAAAGTTAAAAATTAAGGGGGGTTCTCAACAAGAAACTAGTTTTTATCAACGTTTTTTCTTCACGCTCTATCGTAAAAACGGTAATATATACAAGCGTCAAACTTAGTGTGATTATAGAACAAGCTCTACAGAATAACAACAAATACTAAAAACCGGCCAAGTGTGAGTCGTTCTTGCGCTAAAGGTCCCGGACAAAAAAGTTTTTTTTCTATGTTAATAATGTTGTGTTCTGTGGTTGTGTGGTACGGAACCCTCGGTGCGCGAGTAGCCCGACTCGCACTTGACCGCTTTTATTTTATTTTTTATCGGTGTTGGCTCCATAGTGAAAGTTGTTCAGTTTGATGGTCTGAAGCACCCCTTAAGTATTACTAGGGTGTTTTGTTACACCCTGTACAATCTGTACATGATGTGATACCTACATAATGTACATTAAACTGGACTGTGATCCATCTCGGGGTGTGCAATGCAAAAACCACTACCTACCGACAATCTTTATTAAAAACGTACAGTTAAGAAGCAATGCTAATTTTAGAAAAAAAAGTTATTTTACTTTAATTACAACAGCTAAAGAATAAATCCGAGCTAAAACTAAGATGAATCACATTAAGGAGTGGAGTGAAAAATGTACTAATTCTAAAGTAACGCTCTGGTCCGGCGGAGCAGACGTGCAGGCGTTGGCGGTAGTGCAATTCATTCTCATTAGCCGGCTAGAGCACCGCCTTTCTCATAACACGGCGCAATCACGACGCTGAACGGTTCACGAATTATTACCAGACTTGTTAATGTGTGGCTAGTTATAATATTATTGCTTACAATACAAGATGGAAAATATCCTATAAACATAGAACACAAAATTATTATGTTCACGATCATCATGATCATCGACCCCCCTTCGAGACCGCCCTTTATACCCTTCTCATTCTTTTATAAAAAAAAATTTTTTTTTAAATAACGCTCACAGGCACATACATTGTAATGATCCCAAGAAAGCACTATTAATAGGCTGTTTATTATGGAAACCATACAACAACGGCACAAACATGTAAACATCCATGACCGAATCGGGATTCGAACCCAGGACCCTGGTTTGGCAGTCCGGCATGGTAACCATTACACCAACCGGGTCGTCAAAGTGATTTGTATTTGTATATTCTTGGTGTGCAAATAAAGAATATTTGTCTTATCTTATCTTATCTTATCATCAGCCTATATTATGTCCCACAGGCATAGGCCTACCCTCAAGGAGTATGTATGGGCATCAGTCTACCAAGGTGGTCAATACTGCTAGTTAGTATGGTAAAATAATATACTCCGCCTGGTACTCTCTTCCGATCACGTGTCTGTCATGTGACTGACACAAGTCTAAGTCATCATACCCATGTAACATGTTATGTTGAAATAAAGTGGCAATGTTTTTGTGACGTAGCCGTAGGCTTGTGTCATTCTGTAGGCCTAGCATGCCACCCCCGAGAAAACGACAAAAATCGAGACGTGCCTCCATCTTTATTATTTTACGTATGCCAAAGAGAGCGCGCATGACGGTTTTCTCGTTTACACGCTTTGTCGTGGGTGGCATGCTAGCCATGCTGGGAAGAGAAGACCTGTTTTAAAAAACAGGTCTTCTCTTCCCAGAGTGACTACCGTAATCTAAAGACTACGGTAGTTAGTAAAATTTTATAAAATTGTACCGAAATGTGATAAGTGATAACCGATAACTCATAAGTCGAGGCAGCTTCAGAATACCTACTCCAATTGACTACTAAATTGCCCACAAACTGGGCCAGCGTGTTGAAGTATGGCCCACTTCTTCTCACTCTAGTTATCGAGATAACTTTCCCGAGGCGTGGAATGGTGGGCTATTACTTTATCTTATCATTAATTTAACTTTACTAACGTTTGCATACACCTAGGTTTATCCGGCTAAAACTATGTGTTACACCTGCCTGTAGGTGAGTAGCTGATAGTTTACAGCTGAACCTAGGTCTAGCCTTTAGTCGGCTATCTAGTTATCCCACCAGCAGGATGCGCAGTAGGATGAATTGTCTTTGTAAATAATTTTGATACCATAATAAATGCAATTGAACTTTTTTGATTAAGGCACCAACTACAAATAGAAATGCCAGATATAGGTAAGATTAGATATCTGGCAATATTTCTCTTTGACACAGATTGAGTCCAATATCCCCAGTATGTACGTACGAGCTTGGCCAATTTTGGTTGATTAGCTTTGACTCACTGCTTATTAAGGTCTTCAATCACTAAATATCTAGCTAGCACATGTTGCCTTTCTGCAACTTAAGCTTTACCCAATAGGCCATTTCAAAGTTATTAAAGGTTTCTTCATTCTGCTCTACTGTATATTCTCTATTCTTTTATTTGTGAACCGTATTATAGCAAGCGTTTTGATGAATTCTTTCACATTGTGGAAAATTCGCAAAAAATCTTCTTAAACGTGCTCGTAAATATTTCATCTTTCTCTTGGGTTCAGTGTCTAGTTGGTTAATCGGTTCTGGCTGCATCTTCTCTACAGCGACAACACGTTCCGACGCGGTGGCACAGATTATTTAATAGTTACTACGCGGTGGTAGCAAATGATTTGACGTTGAATAAAGTCGGCTTCAAGCTCCTATATTGTATAAATTATTTTGATTCTATTGATACTCAATTATACCTATTTAAGATCTGCGAGTATGATAGAAAGGAGTGAACTAAGGTAAATTCTACTCCTTTCTTTACCACAATTTAAGTAGGAATTTACCCTGCAGTTTATAAATGATTTTTTTCTTTTTTCTAACGTTTGAATCCTTTACGACTAAAGATGACAATTATAATTAACAATGAAAATTCAGGGTCTATTGCTGAGGATGTAAGGGCACCTTTTATTGTTTTCTTTTTATAAAAGATGGATTTGCTCTTGACAGTCCAGTCCAAATCCAGTCGAATCCAGTCCTTACGACAAAAATGGGGTCGAAGATGAGAATTGTTTTTGTAAATTACAATTGTCATGTTTATGAATTGTGGTCCATAACTCGCACTTGAGTTGTGGTAACGAAGTGATAGAGATCACTTTGCCAGTGAATGTTACCGTGAACGCAGAAGTCTTCAGTGTCGTCCAAAACCCAGGCGAGATCCTTTAACTTTAGGAAAATAAATGTATACGTAAAACCACAAGGTACTTAGTGAGATTTCTTGTCTTCTTCCTTTTCTTTTTAATTGGCTTTTGGCAAGATCCCCCATTAACATTTACTAACTAAACAAAATTAAAAATTACTAAACTAAATTGTAATATAGGGAACTCAAAGTCTGTAACTAGTATATCTTAAATTTAAAAGTTTTGTTTTTAAATGTTTCTAAGTGTCTTCTTAAATTTAATTGAACATAATCCTTTTAGATACAAAATCTGGGTTAACAATATTACAGTAAGACCGAGACAGTATTTTATAAAATAGGTCATCCGAGACAACAAGCGAAGTGTCCTGAGAATTAAGTCCAGTTCCTTTAGTCATAAATCCTTACACAGGTGCAAGTAGGACTATGCTACTAATTAAAGTGGTCACGTAAATTGACGTTTTTAAGCTAGTTGAGCCTACCATTTTCAAAGGTAGGATAAAGTAAGCCAGTGAATTTTGGGTTTTGGTGTAACTCTTAGTTATGAGGGATATAAAACGGGGAGTCTATTTTATTGGGGAGGTAATTCAAACTATAAAGATGCATTATGAATTTACAAATAACTACATAACACAAATTAAACGTATAACTGTGGGCCTAGCATGCCAACTCCGAGAAAATATCAAAAATCGAGACGTGACTCTATCTTTGTGACAATGCGTATTCAGATGCGAGAGTACGTGACGGTTTTCTCGTGTTGTCGGTTTGTCGTGCGTGGCATGCCATGCTAGACTTATTGGACGCTTAACATATTTTTGGTAGGTAGTAGCAACGATTCTGACTATCCCGAAAAAGATTTAAGTCTGAGACTGTACAGCGGGGCTAGTATGCCAACCCGCGATAGCATGATATGGCGCTATCACGCTTCCGCTTTCTTTTTATTTGCGCGCGAACGAACGAGATAAAATATTAATTTGACAGATGGATGTGTTAAATGTCGCTATCGCGGGTTGGCGTCTAGCCCCGCTGATCAACAAATTATAAACAGTTGATTACAGACAAAAACTACTTTATCACAATTTTGAAAACACTGTCACCGTAAATATAAACGAACTCCTGTTAGAATAATTAACGTCGTGATTAATTGATTTTCACAGCGTTTTTCGAACATGTTAACCCATCACGTATGATTGATGGAAAGTTGGAAACTATAGTAGCAAAGGGTAATTAATTACTAAATTGTATTTAGTGTTGCATTATGAAACTTCCAAGCTTGTTCTGCGACTTCATGCCCGCATACCACTGAAATGATGTTTTCGAATAAAAAAACTATTTTTTTCATTGAGTGATATGGCGATGCTTAAATGAAAACTTGATGCTAACAAAATCTGAAAAGTGTCAGTTTTACATGATTCGTGCACAAAATAACACACAAAAAAACATATAACCTTATAATTATAAACAAAATAACGATCCTAATACGTATTAGGATCAAAAAAACAAAAAAGAAAAAAAAAACGTTAGGAAAAAATAAACGTTGGTTTTATGGATTAGTAAAAGAACGTTCTTTTGTTTTGTATAACATCACAATAACTAATAAGGTAAATTATGTACTTTCACACAAAACTTTACACAGTATTTTGTAACATTTGGCAACTAATTTTTTTGTAACTTTATTTGTTTTCAGCAACTCTTTCTCTCTACAACAAATGTCGGCCAGTCGTGGATTCAATACAAAATACAAGCTTTTGAAAGCTTCCGCTGACAGAATTCGATTCGTATGAATTCTGTCCGCTTTTTGACATGCAAAAGGAAATACAACAGAGGTATTTGTCGCCAGCACACGGAGAGTATATTTTCGAACGAGTTCCGGCATAGTCAATGCCGCATAGATAGAATCTAAGCTGCGTTCATACTAGCCTGTGTGGCATCGCCGTTTTTAAAAAGGACATGGTATAAAACTCAGCGTTTCAACGCAATGTTATTAGAACGCCGAAGAAGTTAGGTTGCCTCTGAAAATTACGAAAAATTGCTCTAAAATTGAGTAATTTTTAGGGTTCCGTACCCAAAGGGTGAAAACGGGACCCTATTACTAAGCCTACGTTGTCCGTCCGTCCGTCCGTCCGTCCGTCTGTCCTACCTATTTAAGGCTGTAACTTTTAAACCGTAATAGCTAGATAGTTGAAATTTTCTCAGATTATGCGTTATTGCGGCGGATTTGTTAATAAATAATAAAAATGGCAGAAAGTTAAAAATTAAGGGGGGTTTTCAACAAGAAACTAGTTTTTATCAACGTTTTTTCTTCACGCTCTATAGTAAAAACGGTAATACATACAAGCGTCAAACTTAGTGTGTTTATAGAGCAAACTCTACAGAATAACAACAAATACTAAAAACCGGCCAAGTGTGAGTCGGTCTCGCGTTAAAGGTCCCGGACAAAAAAAGATTGTTTTCTAAGGTAATAATGTTGTGTTCTGTGGTGGTGTGGTACGGAACCCTCGGTGCGCGAGTAGCCCGACTCGCACTTGACCGGTTTTATTATTGACATCCAGCGACAAAATTTGACGAATATAATCAATAAAAGAAAACATACAGATACCTATAGCCAAATTCTTCTTATCTTATTTTTGAAAGAATTATTAAAATCGGTTTAGTTTTGGGGGAGGAAACAGAGCAAAACGATATTTCGACCATTTAATGTAGGTAAAATCAGTCCGAAGTGCAGTTGTCACTTTCGCACTGGTAGCTCGGTTGCTCGGGAACCGCCTTGTCTTCTACAACTACTCATGCCCTCTCGCTCGCACCACGCCGCGCACCTTATGGTGTTATGCAACTCATTGCATTACCTGTGGCGACGCGTTCCATGCCTAACTTTGCACTTCTAACCCCTGTTATAATGTTCTGTGGCCTACACCTACCGTTCGAAAAATATACTACAAAGATATCGCAGAGAGACAGGATCATGTACAGGAAGCTTAAATCTTTATGAATATTGCATGAATTGCCCCGTGGGAGATGTCCGCCGGATAAACGCCCGTTTTAAAAGGTAAACGCTTTAGATTTTTCAGTGACACTAGAGACAAGAGTATATTTTGCAGAGCATCTCTTACGTATCTTATTAATATGATAGTCTGAAATCCTAGTGTGCACGGCGGTATACTAGCTTTTATGTGCATCGTAAAATGTGCTTGACATATTTTATGTCAAACCTGGTTTTGCACGTGACTTCCCTTATACCTGGGTTTGGATGTTGTTGCCATAAAGTGCCATATTTGTAGTGAAGTTTGTTACTATTTGGCTTGGCTTTACAGGCTTTGGCTATACTGATAGCTTAGCAAATACTGAAACGGTGAACTCAGACCATCAAACTGAACAACTTCCACTAACAGCTTTTTTCATCTAATATTATCACTGAGGTATTTTTCGGTCGTTACGGAACGTATTTGGCTTGCTTGAACTGATAGTGCGTATGATTTTGTTTTCTTCCATTATCATAATATTGTACGGTTATCGTGAATTTTCATTAAAATAAACAAAATGAATACGTAGAAGATTGAGTGGACTATCTAATAAGAAAGATTATGAGTTTCACACACTAGATACAAAAGGTATCATAAGGAGAAATACCTTTCCTCCAACTTCTGCAGGTTACAGCCAATTAACTTTTTTGTTAGTTTTGTCTCACTCTACACGTATTACTAAGTTTCCATGGTACAATAATATACAGCACCTGGTATTCTCTTCCGATCACGTGACTGACCACGTGACTGACACAAGTCTACGTCATCATACCCTTTTACCATGTTTAGCGGCCATTTTTTTGTGACGTAGGCTTATGTCACTCTGGGAATAGAAGACCTTGTTTTTTTAGACTATGTAAGTTTCATTCATGTATGGGACCTCTAAGTCAAACTTCTTTCATCCAAATCCATTCAGCCGCTTATATACGTGATTGAGTCACATCACTTCACTTTACTTTATAATATGTATAAGTAGGAAGAGGAAGTAGAATAATGTATCACGGTCGGTACACAAAAATTTTAATCTTAAATCTCAAACACAAATCTCTCAAAAGCTCATTTGTGTTCTAAAGTTCTATTAGACTTGGGAACCTAATGTAAATACAGTTTTCAACATCTCTTACTCTTCGTTTTACTATAATTTCTGTACCAATTCTAAAGGACCTCATTTGCCTCGGGCTACTTTGTTATTTTCTCCGTGGTTGCCCCCTCCTGATTATACTCTGATTTGAGAAAACAACCTGTTCTCGACATGTTTTGGGGTTACGGCCAAAAATATTTTGATAATTTCAAGTTTTGGTAGCTGGTTTGTTTTCAAATAAAACAGTGAGTATATATAACATAACATTATAAATGGTGCCTGTTTTCTATTATAACAACATTTTGTTTTATCGAATTATCCGTTACTTACCTATACAGGGTGTAACAAAACACCCTAGTAATACTTAAGGGGCTATGTGAAAAAAAATGATTCTTCAAAGCTTCATATATCATGAAGTACTAACAGTAGGAGTATGATTTTCTGATATGTGTAAATTGAACATATAATTGAAATTTTGATTAGAGCCAAAACACGATTAAGACACATTTTCTCGATAGAAAAACAAGCCAAAGTAGCCTCCGTTTTTATCTATAAACGCTTGGAACTGCTAAACGGTGAAAAATAGAAACGCAAGACTTGATTTAAAAAAAAGAGATTGATATTTTCTAAATTTTGATTAGAGCAGAATTGAATTTACATAAATAGTACAATCACAATTAAATAAAGTTTGATTTGGCGCTCGATTCGTTTCAGGCGCGCGCGCCGCCCCATCTCTTTCTCTCGCATCAAGCTGTAATATAAGCTATCCCACGCCTGTTTCGCTTAAATTATTTTTCGACATAGGCCCTTAAGGGGGTGCGTCAGACCATCAAACTGAACAACTTTCACTATGGGGCCAACATAGAGAAAAAATAAAAAAAATCTGCTGTCCCATACAAAACTGCAGAACCGACTCGACTAAAATGTATGGGACAGCTGATTTTTTTTTATTTTTTCTCGATGTTGGCCCCATAGTTAATGTTGTTCAGTCTGATAGTCTGACGCACCCCCTTAAGGGCCTATGTCGAAAAATAATTTAAGCGAAACAGGCGTGGGATAGCTTAAGTATTACTAGGGTGTTTTGTTACACCCTGTAGCTAGCTAGTTACCTACTTTATGAAGGTTTGAAATAAAATATTGTATTAAACAATTTTTTAGTAACTCTAACTTTAATAAACACGGATGTTCCGTTACTTATACGTACCATACCTACTTAGTCGATTATTAAAGATATAGAAAAAAATCGTAAAGAGACCAGCGGATTTCGCCAATGAGGTGTTAAAAGAATCATGTGAATCCGAGGAGAGTCATAACAAAACATGAGGTCATCATAAATCCAAAATAATGCAGAGGCCTGTAATATGGTCCTTAGAGCCAACTTGAATTTTCACAAAAGTGGTGTCGAAGTCTGAAACATAAATGCACATTGATATAGGTACGACGTGTTCATGAATTAACGCAAAACTAGAAAGTAGTTTGTTTTGAATCGAGAGCAGAATCGAATTATCATGTTTTCAACATAGATTTTTTTTTTTTTTCAAAGTATTAAATAATTTGTTTGTAAAATTTAAAATTTTCCGAACCCGATGTCAAACCACCGCACGGGCACACTCACCCTACTTACTACCAAAACAAGATTATTAAAATGTATCCATGAGTACGATAGCGCCTTCATTCATTGCTGAAATGATAACAAATCATTTTTGCCTCAAAACTTAAAATGTGAATAACTTTAAATTTTAACTATCAAAATAATGAAATTATTGTTTCAGTCTAATTATTTTGTTATAAATAAGTTGGGGTGTATGAGGTTTTGCGCTAATTTATTAACACGTTGTAGATATACCTAGGTGGATCAGACTATAATAATAATTATGTCATCATGTCATTCTGTCGTCTCATCGACGGCTATAAATACATAAAGAATGTATAATGAATTTATATTTATATAAATTGTAGAACGAATTGATAAATCGAACTAAGATATTGAGCATCAAATTAAAACCCATCTCTTGTATATTTTCATAATTATTAATGACTAAACTTACATAACTTTATTACGATAAAGCAGCAAAAATAAAATGTCCGTTCAGTAATACTATCTAAATTCAGTAGAACCAAGCTCCGAAGTTGTACGTTTGACAGTAATAAGTCGGCTTCCCTGTTGCCACTCCAACTTGCAAGTTATCCAACTTCTCATGCCCTCTTGAACTCTTAACTGCGATCTTGTGACGAACAGCACTTCGAAGCAATTACAAATAACTAACATGAGTTTTGAACTTGGTTTGCGTTTTGTTTAGTTTTATTTAATTTTAAACTTTTATGAGTTAGAACTGAAAAAGTGTGATTAAATAAGGAACTTTTTTTTTTCAGCGCGTGGTTTTCGATGTTTTCATATTTTTATAACTATTGGTTGAACGGTTGAGGCGTGAAAGTGAAAAAACATACAAAGAAGCGATTTGTCGGGTGGTGGATGGGTCGATATTCTTACATCGATTATAAATGTCCTTTACATTTAAAATAATGTACCGTACCTTTTTTATAACTTTACTTGTTTTTTTCATAAGTACACAGGGTGTAACAAAACACCCTAGTAATACTTAAGGGAGTGCTTCAGACCGTCAAACTGAACAACTTTCACTATGGGGCCAACATCGAAATCGCGAAAAAAAATCCGGTCTTTCATACAAAACTGCAGTACCTACCGTCTCGACTACAAATGTATGGGATGGCAGATTTTTTTTATTTTTTCTTGACGTTGGCTCCATAGTGAAAGTTGTTCAGATTGATGTTCTGAAGCACCCTCTTAAGTATTACTAGGGGGTTTTGTTACACCCTGTATACTTACCAATAAAAAATTCGTAGATTTTCTGTTTTTTTTTTAGATATGTCTGGCGTAGGTACTTACATAGTCGGACTATTTTATAAATACACTAGCGGCCCGTCCCGGCTTCGCACGGGTGGACGTCTAATCTTTTCTAGCAATAAATATAGCCTATGTTACTCAGGGTGAATGCAGCTTTCTAATGGTGAAAGAATTTTTTAAATCGGCCTAGTACTTTTTGAGCCTATTCATTACAAACATACAAACATACAAAAATAGGTACAAATCTTTCCTCTTTATAATATTAGTGTAGATAAAATATACTCATGACCTCACTCACTTTTAGGAAAATCAGAAACTGCTATAACTACAAACCACCTTTTGTATGTGAATTACAGCTAAATGGAAAGAGATTTGGCATGGCGTTTGTATCTAAACTTTCGACACCATAAGGGGTTATCTTAAATCTATAAACCAATTATTTAAAGTTCTTACTCCCCTGATTCTTATTGTGGTGTGAAATATATATCAAAGCTTCGAATTTCTCACTACTTGCGTTGTTTAAACGTTCCCTTATGTGCATACCTTCAGGCCCCAGACACCCTTTTATCTAAAAAGTGTATTGCTACAGAGTAATTTAGATTCTATCTGAGGGCACCATAGAATACATGACGAGATAAAGGGTTGTAAGTGACAAAAAACGTGCAAAAAGTAGCAAATCCATGGCTACAGGGAAAGATAGCTCATCAAAGTGGATTCTTTGAGGGTGGGTGGATTACGGACCTCATTTAAATCGGCTATAAAGGAGTTCTTTATACAGGTGCAGGTGTTCATGCTGAATACTGGATTTCTTTTGAACATAATACAAGGTGTAATGTAAACAAATGAATGCAAAACCTGAAAATAGTATGTATATCGATGACATAATATCAAGCGATGCCAGCGCACTTTAATATGACTTTAATATCACGCACATAAGCATAATGCTCACGACTATATTCCCTGAGGGGGTGGTCAGATTTAATCCATGGTTTGAATGTTGTTACTAATATTACAGCGGACTATAATCCGGATACAAATTGTTCGCCAGAAAGTAGAACATTTCCAACAAAACAATTGTACAATGTAGACAATAGCCTATATACCAAAGCAAGGAGAGAAAAAAAAAACAAAAAGTACATTCGTCAATTCAGAGACAAACGACCGACTGACGTTGTTACGGATCAAATTCAATTTGGGAGGTGAGAATTGAGGAGGGTCCAAAATGACGGGTGAAAACGACGACGGGAGGCATCCTGCCGCCGATGTTCGGGAAATCGCTCCGATGGACGCGCGAATGAAATAATAATGTGACTGATAGGTACCGTAATGGACTTACGTAGATGTTAACTGCCGAGGAATACCCTGGATATTTATATGCATTAAAATGTGCTAGAAGTTAGTAAACTCAACTCACGCCCTCATAGTTGCGCACAGAAAGACTTTTTATAGCATTCTGATCACAAATCGAGCTAATGTTGGGTCTATCATTCATATTGACTCTAAAATGTGTTTTGATCATTCGTAATCATAAAACACATTTAAGCCAATAAAAATGTATATTAGAATAGAGCCCAGCAGTGGGAGAAAATTGGGTAATAAAAAAAATAATAGAGATAACGATGCTCCCAAAACCCAATCGAAATTGGCAGAAATGCAATACTAGACACAACCAAAATTCAATTTATTTATCACTACATAGTATAAAACAAAGTCGGTTGTATGTATGTTTAGATGTATGTATGTGTGCTTGTATATTATGTATGTATGTGTGCTTGTATGTATGCTTAGATCTTTAAAACTACGCAACGGATTTTGATGCGGTTTTTTTTAATAGATAGAGTGATTCAAGAGGAAGGTTTATATTAGAATTGCACCCGTGCAAAGCCGTTTACTTACTTAACTTTTTATAATAAATAGCTTTTGATCGCGACTTCGTACGTGTGGACATTTTATTTTTTCGTCAATTTTCCAATGTTTTTAATAGTTATTCTGTTATTCGGGACGGAGACAAATACAACAAATCAAAAACCATGAAAATCGGTCCAGCCGTTCTCGAGTTATAAATGTTCGAACAAACCCGACTTTGTTTAATATATATAGATTTTAAAAATCCAATAAAACCGGTCAAGTGCGAGTGCACGTCTCCATAGTAATTTTGACATTTACAACGGCTGAGTTTATTTTATTTATTTTATTTCTTTAGGATCGCCGACAAGGTGAACACAATATTAATCACAAATACATAGACAGACAAAAGGCGTGTGCCACCTCAATTAAAGGCAACCACGGCATGCAATAGGCATAAGCTGGTTTGAGGTTGGTTACAACAAACGAAAAAAGAAAAAAGGAAGAAAAACCATGTTTATAAAAAAGAAAAATGTATGAGATAGCAGCGCCAACATTATTCCAGATTAGAATGGGTAATAAAACAGTATTCTCCTCCCTTCCTCCTCTTCCCAAATTTAGTCTTATATAACTACAATTATATAATTATAAGGTAGTATTATCCCAAGACGCTATATAACCCCTTCTTGGTTGACATCCCACATATCCGCACCAAGCGCCTTTCTGAATCTTTTATAATGCGCACAGCCAAGGAGTGGAATGCCCTGCCTGCGTCAGTATTTCCGAGTACTTACAACCCGAATTCCTTTAAAGTACGAGTGAATAGGCATCTTCTGGGTAAGCTCGCTACATCTACGACCCCATCTTCGTCCTGAGGACTGGATTGAGGTCAAGAGCAAACCCATAGTTAATAAAAAAAAAAATAGGTTGGCACAACAATATCAAAGAGAGATTTATGAGCCATTTTCCAATGCACGATACGCAATGCGTTTAAATTTATGGATGTTACTAGAGAAAATATCGATATCTGACTCCCTATACAGTGCATTAAGTCCTTTAACAAGCTTGTTTAAGGGGGAGAAAAAGCCTAGATTTGTTCGTGACAATGTTTCACAAAAAGGTACATAACGAGACCTCCTCGGCATCCTTCCCGGAGCATAGATGCGCAGTCTAGAAAGCAGTTCAACAAATGAGTCTCAAAAATCGCACTCCAGATTCCGAATCCGGCTACGGAGTTCCGTATGTGTGCGGCAGGCAAGAAGAAGCCACGTGAAATCAAATTCACGTTTAGTCACATTTCAAAACAAGTTTACTTAATAATAAAACCAGTCAAGTGCGAGTCGGGCTACTCGCGCACCGAGGGTTCCGTACCACACCACCAAAGAACACAACATCATTAACTTAGAAAAAAAAACTTTTTTTTTCCGGGGCCTTTAGCGCACGACCGACTCACACTTGGCCGGTTTTTAGTATTTGTTGTTATTCTATAGAGTTAACTCTATAATCACACTAAGTTTGACGCTTGTATATATTACCGTTTTTACAGTAGAGCGTGAAGAAAAAACGTTGATAAAAACTAGTTTCTTGTTGAGAACCCCCCTTAATTTTTAACTTTTTATTTGTTAACAAATCCGCCGTAATAACGCATAATCTGAGAAAATTTCAACTATCTAGCTATTATGGTTCAAAAGTTACAGCCCTAAATAGGTAGGACAGACGGACGGACAGACGGACGGACGGCTGGACAACGTTAGGCTTAGTAATAGGGTCCCGTTTTCACCCTTTGGGTACGGAACCCTAAAAACGATAAATTGCTGACGAATAATAACTTTTTAATAATCGCCAAAACGATAATTCGATGTATTTACCTTCACGTCGGGTTGTCATGTCAACTTACAGATACTGCACTATAATATGAATGGTATTAATTGTGCGTGCAAATGAATTTTATTTCCAAATGAGAAATAACTTTCATGAATGCTGTTACAACAGAGTACAATACTATGTATAAACATAGCATTGTACTCTGTTGTAAGTGTATTAACGAAATGAACGATTATTTGTCTTGTTTGGGTTTTTTTACGCGGGCGAATTTTAAATGGGGATATTGTTTAAATAGTCAATTCTACAAAAGAAATTAATTAACTTTCTATAACTTTTATCAACAAAATGAATAATCCCGAATACCGTTTGCACAGAACCGATAATAAACCATCAATATTTTGATAAAGGCAAGGTAGATCTCCAACTATGCTCTTCACTTCTATGTTAAGATTAGTTTAAGATGACATTTATTAGTAGGTAAAATTACTACCCACGAAGTCAGAAATTATTCTGGTATACCAGTAAAACAAGATAACACGTGAGCTCAAGTACCTACTAACAAAAACATACATCATTATTATATTCACGAACTCTCTATCATAACATAATCCCTTTCTGGATGGTGAGAATCTTTGCTACAATCAGATAGTTGGTAGTAGTTATAAATAAATAACGCTTGCAGGCTCATACATTATAATGATTCCGAACGTAAGCTACGAGGCTTTTTATTATACAGGGTGTAACAAAACACCATAGTAATACTTAAGGGGGTGCTTCAGACCATCAAACTGAACAACTTTCACTATGAAGCCAACATCGAAATCGAGAAAAAAAAAATCCTCTCTTTCATACAAACTGCAGTACCGTCTCGACTCAAATGTATGGGACGGCAGATTTTTAAATTTTTTCTCGATGTTGGCTCCATAGTGAAAGTTGTTCAGATTGATGGTCTGAAGCACCCCCTTAAGTATTACTAGGGTGTTTTGTTACACCCTGTAGACATCATACAACAACGGCATAAACATAGAACATCCAGGACCGAACATTATGGGGGTCCGGGTTCGAATCCGCACGGACAACATGCCATGTACCAATGACTTTTTCTAACTTATGTACGTAAAACCGACTGCTATCAAACGGTGAAGGAAAAAATCGTGAGGAAACCTGCATACACTGAAGAAGAAATTCTGATGTGTATGTAAAGTCTACCAACCCGCATTGGGCACGCGTGGTGGACTAATGCTCATACACCCTCCTTGAGGGTAGGCCTGTGCCCTGCAGTGGGACGTTTATAGGCTGATGATGATGACTGAACCAAGACTCGAACCCAGGACCCTGGTTTGGCGACTGCCAGACTTGGCATGGTAATCATTTACACCAACCAGGTCGTAGAATTCTATTCTGATGTAGAGGCTTTTTCTAAAAGTCTAAAAATATGAGAAATGTCTAAGGTCCTTTTGGCTTTAAAAACTAAAGTTTTCATCAACTTTACCAAGCCGCATAAATGAAGCGGCATTATGGCTAAAACATTTTCACAGTCTGAGTGCGAGTAGAGAGGAAATCGTAATTGAGTTAACTAAAAGCGTAGGTAGGTACTCTAAAGTTGTAGGTACTTAGGAATCAAATTGTTGCGGACTTATTAAGTCGGTTTAGCATTAAAATGACAAAACGAAACGACCAAATGGCGGTCTCTCTCGGTCTAAAATTATTGTTGAATTTAATAAAAGAGACAAATTGGGGTTGTGTCCCTGCTTTTATATCTATCTTATTGCCACTATCACCGTGTCTATTGGCACCTTAATCCTAAGACAAATTGAAGATATAGTATGGATACAGTCCATCAAAATCAGTTCAGTAGTTTTTAAATGATAGGTACTTGCACAAACAAACAGACAAAAATTCTAAAAATGATCTCAATGCATTCCATTACATTATAATCTAAACTATTATAAAACTGTAACAGAAGTGTTTCTGTACATTGAAGATATTTACAAAAAAAAAATTATGACATGATTTTTACCTGTCCCTGATTCCAAATCACCAATTTTTGGATTTTTTGTCTGTCTGTTTGTTTGTTTGTTTGTTTGTCTGCTTGTTTGTTTGTTTGGGTGTTTGTTTGTTCGATTATAACGCAAAAACTACTGAACCGATTTTGATGAAACTTTTTTTGTTTGATAGCTTATCATCTGACTTAAAATCTGGTATATAATTTATGCGGACGAAGTCGCGGGTAAAAGCTCGTATTATTATAAATATAGACTAGCTGGGGCATTTGAACACATCCAATGCCCCTTTTTTTCCGGACACACACTTAGCCTTTTTTTCATAAAACCGAATTGGAACGTACAAACATCGTCACAAACTTTCATATTTTATAATATTTTGGACAACATTTCATTTTAAGAAAGGTACCAACATTAGAAAACCATTTGGAGATTACCTATGTGATTCAAAGCTTATATTAAAATTATCAGATTTTTCTATCCATTATTTCTCGAGTTATTTGAAAAATGCTGAAAAATAAAAAAAGGTTGAATTAGATTTTATTCCTTTGCCTGCTTAAATTTTCTATTGTATTTGTCAGTTTTTATTTTTAATTTTATTGCAGTCAAGGTATTAGGGCAACCAACAACCATTCACCCAACGTTTTTCAGAAAATTCAAAAGTAAATTAAAAATAGAAATATCGGTCAAAAATTAAATCGGAAAAATACTCGTACTTATCTCTTATTTTTTAACCTATTTTTATATTTTTCATTAAAAACAGGTGGTTAAAAATGTTATGTTGTCAAGACGCGTTGCTGACTGGTGTATTTCAGGCCTACACAGCCACGTCATCATAACGAGAGGCAATAAAACATGTCTACATACACGCCGCTATAATTTCTTTATCTCGGTCCCACAGCTCCGTTTCCATTTGTCGTTCTCATCATAAAGAGGCTGAGTTGGGGAGGAGATATAAATTATTATTGCGAAGAGCGTTTCTTAGCGAAAGTTTATGTTTGCGGGAGTAGATTGCTGTGGTAATGTTCACATGACTTTACAATATTAAACCTAGGAATGGAATAAGTCATTTATGTTTATGACATGTTTTGTTTATTATTCCGTTTGGTTCCGGCTTAGAATAAATAAATAATAAATAACCTTCACAGGCACATACATTGTAATGATCCCAAGTAAGCACTATAGGCTATGACCGAACCGGGATTCGAACCCAGGACCCTGGTTTGGCAGTCCGGTGTGGTAACCATTACACCAACCGGTTGTCATCAATGAACCACAACGAGTGACTGATGAATGAGGCAACTAAAGGATTAAATGAGGTTTCTTTTGCAGTGTTTATGTGGACGAAAGGCTAGCCACCTTTTAACACTTGACATGTAATTTCATCCTTAAACTAAAATTTCTAAATGTAAGCATTGCTGTAACTACATTCTTAAATAGAAAGTTGGTAGTTGTAGCAATGTTTCTGACCACCCCGAAAGGGATTATGGTCTTAAGTTTATATGTATGTTCGTGTACTTTTGAGCTCATCGCTAGAGATAAGAGAAGTATGGATACTCAATCAGGATCAGGAGGGATCGGGTTCGAATCCGCGATGACGACATGCTATGTAGGTATACAAGGTGACACATCAAGCAATACAAAACCAAAATAAGCTGGCCGCGCGTAGAACGAGTAACGTATAACGTCTCGCGACCTGTTTATATTGGTTTTGTATAGCTTGATGTGTCGCCGTGTGTACCAATGTAAACTACCTAGAAATGTTATATTATGTTAGGCGTTTGTTTGTTGTATATTTGCTTTTTAAAACAAACACGATTCCAATTAAGATACTATATTATTATGGTAGAGAACACAACGTATTAATTACAAATAAAATAGCATTATTTTCAAAATTAATAAAACATTGTTAACTCTAGTCTCAGAAATGCTCTTCCGAATATTTTTAGGCATCTTCTTACTAGAATTCTTGTAATTTTTATTAAGAAAATATTCCATGTTCATACTAATTTCATGTATTTTGTAAAGCCCGCCGATTTAGAACATTCTTCTGAAAGGATGATGCAAATTCAGCTTTTGAACAAGTATAATGGAAATTTCAGGCAACCACTTGGAAAGGCTTTGATCTTGAGAATTTTGCTGAAACGAACGGTCGCTGAAAGGTTTTTAAAACTCTTCAGTTACGACCAGTTAAAAGTTTTATAACTCTATCTTAAGTTTATGAGGTAACTGTTAACGTTGCTAAAGAATAATACGACTAGAAAATTATTTTATGAGTCAATTATAATATTTTTAATCGTTATTCCAACTGTTACTAGGTTGATGAACGCTAAAAATTAATTTTAAATACTTTTATAGGACATTATTCAGGTTGTCGATTCCGTAAAGAAAATTTTCATATTTTTGGTTAATTTACATTTGTAATCATAATTATTTTATATTGTTACCTAGTTCAAAAAAATCGATTTACGATAATACAGTCAAAACAAATATTCTGAAACCAAAGTTTTTTTTTGGTCTAATACGACCCAAAAAAAATCTTTGTCTGAAACTTTGGCATAAACTTAGTTTATTTTTAATTGTGTGATTATCTTCAAGTAGATAAGAGGCAATGTATACTTACAGGGTGTAACAAAACATTATTTAAAATGGTTGTTTAGACCTTGTTTAGACCATCAAACTAAAAAACTTTCACAATGGGGACAACGTCGAAAAAAATCGGATGTTCCATACATTTGAGTCGAGGAGCAGCTATGTATGAAAAGGTTGATTTTCCTTTCGATGTTGGCTCCATAGTTAAGTTGTTCAGTTTGCTAAACGACACCGTTAGACACCTATTACTAGTTTAATAACATGTTTTACCAGACCCTGTATAAAAAACATATAAATAAAATTCACAAAAAAATCGTTTGCTATCCTTTTATACGTTTTTAAGAAAAACCAGCAAAACCTTCCAAAGACTTACAGTCGTCTTTAACGTTAAAGTTTTATATACAGTCTGATTGTCGACAAAAACCTCGAATTCCTTCAAAGGGAACTGCATTCGTAAAGTGCTGAGAATACGCGGTTGCACGGTCTGAATTCGCCAACTCTGAATGGGTATTCACTAAATGCAACCTGCCTTTACCTTTTATAAGTTGGAAAGACGCAAAGCTCATTCCTTCTAAGACTCCTTTTTTCTTCTTTCAATCATTATTTTTTTGGGTACTTGCTCGTAGTCCGCCTTAAAAAATGTTTGCAAAGTTTTTATACAATGTAATTAAAAGAGAATTTACTGTTTTCAATTGCAATTATGATGAGGGAAGAACATCGTAAGCGACAATTACGTTTTTTTACAGGACGAGGTTTTTTCTATATAATTCTTATACATCGTGAATGGTATTTACTTGATATTCTTTTAAATGTTATGTGTCATATTTTCTATTATTTAGAGGAAAAGTTTTTAACTAACAGCTGCAAATTTTTAAACATCTGTTCTAGAGGTTACGTAAAAATCACATTTTGAAATTTTGGGCGCTTACGATGTTCTTCCCGAAAAGGCTCGAATTATGTTTACAAGATACTTAGTGAATAGTTGCATATTTGTCAATCAGTGGCTTCATGTGAGAATTTGGGCATGATCAATAGGTTTGAATCTGTTTGAATGCATAGCAAACTGAAGTTTCATTGTTTTAACACCAAAGTTTAAGAGGGATATCGGAGTCCAGTGGCGCCCTCATCACATTAATAAAGATTTCTCAATAAAGAAAGCCTAAATTAAAAAAGTGCTCAATTGACAAACTACAAAAGCCTTCAAGCCATTGTTATACAATACTTTTATAGGTTCTAAACATTTCACTTTTAGACAGTTTCGAATAAAAACAAAAGCAGCCGTTTTTTGTCTTTTTTCAAAATGTGTATGTTTCGACCTTTAAAAAACCTAAAAAGTATTCTATGAAAATAGCTTGAAGGCTTTTGTAGTTTGTCAATCGAGCACTTTTTAAATTTAGGCTTTCTTTATTGAGAAATGTTTATTAATGTGATGAGGGCGCCACTGGATCCCGATAGACCTCTTAATACAAGAATACTAACTATCACTCTGTACCTATGGGTTTCAGAATCTTCTTCCTATCGGGTGTGCAGCAAGACTCAGATTTTTCGTTCAGGTTTCAGAATGATTTTTTCAGCTATTCGAAGATCTTTACTAAAACAAAATTTGTATGATGTTATTAAGTTATTAAGTTACTAGGTATATCTCTGTTATGGCTCATTCATTACTATTTCTAGTTTATTTTATGACAGTCAAAAATTGGAAGACGCAAAAACTGTTACAGAAACCATTGTCTTTAAACATTGGTATTAATTTCAATTTGTTTTTAGAAAAAATTGTCGTTTGAGATGCATCTTTCTACTGCTGATTTGACTTTCAAAAATCGCACACCTGGAGTATGATTTTTTAATATCAAATCAGCAGTAGAAATATGCATGCCTCCTTAGCAATATTCGAATTTTCAACTGCTGAGTTCAAAGAATGAGTTTCAAAAATCGCACTCCAGATGGATAGACAATGAGACAGACAGATAAACTGATTCTATAAGAGTTCAGTTTTTTCCTTTTGAGGTACGGAAAATTACATATACAGTTTCGAGCAAAGTCATAGCCATTCAAAATTAATCTTTTCCTGAAGGTATCTATTTGATATTGGTAAGTCTCAAACTTTCTACTACTACTATCTACTACTTTCTAATACCTGAAAACACCAACAAAAGCCTTCAAGCTATTTTCATAGAATACTTTTATAGGTTTTTTAAAGGTCGAAACATAAACATTTTGAAAAAAGAAAAAAATCGACCGTCGTTGTTTTTGTTCGAAATTATCTAAAAGTGGAATGTTTAGAACCTATAAAAGTATTGTATATCAATGGCTTGAAGGCTTTTGTAGTTTATCTATTGGGCACTTTTTAATTTAGGCCTTCTTTATTGAGAAATCTTTATTATTGTGACGAGGGTGCCACTGAGCTCGAATAGCCCTACAGTGCTAAGAAAAACATTTGCAGCAATTTAATTTAAAGCAAAATCGAATGCTACTTACTCATCAAAAATAAAATTCTATTGTCGTAACTTGGAATATGCTTCCACCGAACTGGTTGTACACTTTGAAACAGACTCCGTTTGCAATAAAGTATTGATTACTCCATTTACGGATCCGTTCTCTATTAAACTTTTACAATAAACGGTAACTTGCGAGTATTATCCTGTTCCTTCCAAGTATAACGTAGAATTGAACCTACTTTGATAGTAATGAAGTTTTTGTATTAAATATTTAGTTAATGGTTATAGGTAGAGTATGAAAAGAGCAAAATGACTTTTTCAACTGAGAATAAAGGATTCTATCAGAAAACATACGATATACGAATACAGTTAATAAAATGCAAGCCACAACAGCAATCTGGGGATGATAGCTGGCATGGCAGGTTTGACTGCCCCTTCACAACACACCACGTGTTGATATAATACCTATACAGTACTGTTTGTGTTGTATTTTATTTTATATGTGTACACACGGCGACACATCAAGCTATATAAAACCAACCTAATCTGTCGCGCGGCCAGCTTATTTTGGTTATAGCTTGATGTGTCGCCATGTGTACTCACTAACATTAGTTCTTTAGTCAAGCACACTGTTTCTAACACACATGGATCTTTATTATCTTTTTATTATTATATACATTTGTATAAAAATTCGTCACAATCCATTGTTTCTATTCTAAGAAATCTTTTTTCTTTTTTTTAAATATAAATATCAATTGCCGCATGTATGAAAAATCATCACTTTAGAACGGCTTGACCGATTTGGCATATATATTAATTGTCAGGACAAGGTTTGTATGTATGAAAACAACACCCGTACGAAGCCGGGGCGGGATGCTAGTTATCAAATGCTGACATGACGATCTTAAGTTGTTCGTTGTATATGGAACCCTAAAAAGAGAAATCGTCATCACGAACAACATAAACAACGCGAAAAAAATACCTGAAATATCGATGTTACGAACATGACCGATACACGCCGCTCTTTCATATAACATAAGAACAAAAAGTTTGTAAAGGATAGCGGCGTTCAGCGGAATTGGAAATACCGTACGAACGCGGATCTCGATAGTTCTCAAAAAGGAATTCTCCTGGGAGAAAAATTAGATTTGTGAAACTGAAACGTGCCAGAGTTGCTGAGAGGTAAAAGTAAAGAAATACGGAGGGACGATAGACTATTCACCCTTTAGACTTGTAGTGTACAGGGTGAAATTGATATCATTGGCATCCTTTTAAACTAAGATTCTAACCATCAAACTGAACAACTTTCTCTATGAGAGCAAACCGATCGGTGCAACTAAAAAATCAGCTGTCCCATACTAAACTGCAATGCCTGCTCGACTCAAATGTATGCAACAGCAGATTTTTCTTTATGGCTCCGATCGGTTTGCTCCCATAGTAAAAGTTGTTCAGTTTGATGGGTAAACTCTTAGTTTAAAAGGATGCCAATGATATCAATTTCACCCTGTAATGTACGCTCCAACACCGCACATTATTAATTCACCCAGTTTTGCCTAGGCTTTCGTAATTAATAAATATCGTAGCTAAGACAACATTTTACCCGAGTGTCATTCGAACCTTAGAATTTTCTGGAGGAGAAAGAAAACTGTAGAGGAAAATAAACAATATTATATCTTCAGACTGCTTTTCTTTTCTGCACTCTATAATTACAACTTACAAATACAGTTTACATTGCGTCGTCCATAGTGCATGGTGAGTAATTCTACAACACTTTAAAGGCAGGTATCCCTACTGCAAGCGTCTCTTTCTAAAAAACAAACTTTTGCAATTAGCCATCCCGCTCCAATTGAAAGCAAGATCGGAAAAAAACGTTTCCTCTCCCAGTTGTGATGGTGTGCCATGTTTTCTGGTTTTGTCAGAATAAATCTAAACTAATCTCATTAATTATTTCAATTTTTGACAAATTCTAACAAGTAATGGGCCCAGCACGCTACCACCGACTGGTACTGATGAGCTTATTAAAATTGAAAGTCTATTGGGTAGGTAGTCTGTGAGGATGAAGGATAGTTGTCGATTATTGGTAGAGCGCAGTGGTCGATTCCACTAAAATGACAATTGGATTGAAAGAAATAGCCTTCTGGATAGATTGGGCTAATGCGCGAGATGTTTGCTGAAATGTTTACTGAAAGCACTATTAGTTGATGCTTTTGAAATAGATTTCGTATTTTCTTTTAGTTATTTAATCAGATTCCGATTTTCTATCTGAATGGAATGAAAAGAAAAATTGTGGCTGAGCAACGTAGGTACAGTCAATATCTTCAATAATCTTTATTTATAGAAGAGCCTTTCTAAAGTACAGTTGAAGGTGAGTGGGAGGTATTGATGCATACTAATTATTAAAGGTGGAAGGTTAGAAAAGAGTGTTGTATGAAAAAACTCTTGTTTATTAATTATGGAGAAGTAGGTCATTTTCGATGTACGTCATTTTAGAACGTTGTCATTTTCGGAGTTGTTCATTTTCTAGGTAGGTTATTAGTTTACGCTTTTGGCACAGTTGTTTACTAAGCATGTTTAAATTATTCAGATCAGAATTTTTTTTCTGAATTTCGATTTGATTGGTTATCTCAGATTGATGATTTCACGAATGAGTGCATTTGTAATTTTATAGTGTGCACGCTTATGTTCTTAAAAGTTTCCTGCGTGCCTAATTACTTGTTTAACTATGCAGTTGCTATAGTCTTCATATGCTTTGATCGATAATCATCATCCAGGACCAATATAGAGTAAAACACAAACCACTGCACATTCACCATCACAGTCTGTAATTCGGGGTTCAAAATGGCAGCACAAAGCGTAAAATTTCAACTCTTTTGCTTTACATCAAGTGTATGCATCATCCTAGAAATAGATCCATCATACCATCGTATAAATACCTAGTATTAGTGTTCCGTACCAAAATTGTAAAAACGGAACACTTATGAAATCAGCTCGGTGTCTGTCCGTCCGTCCGTCACAGGCATTTTTCTCAAAGACCGTAAGACATAGAAAGTTTTGGGGTACGATGCTGATGCCACCTCCACGCGTGTGCTAAGGTGTTGCGGTTCTTCGGTTCTGACCGGGAAGCTGCAACATTTTGGTACCGGTGTACCCCGGGCAACGTGGCCCGATATAGAGGGCTGGCGGGCCAAAAGGCCGCCAGCAGTCTATATTTAGTCACGGCGGAGAGCATCACACATAGCCTGGTTTTGTAAGTGGGACCAGGGAAACCTCACACTTACCTGCGTCTATTGACCTGCGCAGTTGAGCGCCGTACGCTGGGATGAAGGAGTCCTGGGAGGTTGAGCCGAACGATGCCAGGGTGATAGTGCACTCGTAAGGCAACACGCCCCTTTGGTCTGGATTTCCAGCCAAACGGCAACTCTTGCAGCTAGCCACTGTAAGGGGAACGGTCACGCGTCCCGTCAGAGGGCCGCTGGCGAGTTGTGGTAGGTCTGTGATGATCACGGTGGTCATCACAGTGGGTGGTCAGCCATGCTGACGGGGCAAGGGTGTGGGGGGAAAACCGACGGACACGTCGGCCTCATGCCTGTAGCTCCCGATGTCGCGCTGGAGCGCCAGCCTGTCATTACTATATTCTCCTAGTAGTCTTAGTGTCCCTCTCCAATCTTTATTAGGAAGGGCACTCCCAGTTGCGGGCTCCGTGGAGGGTGGGAAGCTAGGTGAACGAAACACGAAACTGACAGACATGGACCTTAATTATTTAAAAAATTTTCCACCACTAGGGACGGCGTCGGACGGGAAACCTGAAGGCGTCTCCCCCTCGAACTCGGCGAAAGCTGATGCCCAACACGCTAGAGTTTCTGAAGCAGGGAAACCCGCTGACGGAATTCGCGCTCAAGGCCAGCAAGTAGCCACTGAGCACCGTGCAGCTGAAGTGAAGTCCAAGGGGCAACCCAAAGACCAAACGCAAGCTAGGACGGGCTCACATGGTGGTTTGGAGCGGGGGCAACCCCAAACCAAGCCACAACCAGAGGCCAAGGGTAAAACCAAAGCCCCGGCAGCTGCCGGGAACCCGGCAGCTACCAAAAAAGGTCCAAAACCACCGTCAGACCCGGGGAAACCTGTGTCTAGGTCAGTGGGGTTGGATAATGCTGGTAAGGCCCAGGGGCAACCCCAGGTCCAGGTCCAGCAAGAACTCTTCGATGCCGCGTGGACGGTTGTTGGTCCCAAGGAGCTGGGTAGCAAGCCCCGTAAAGGGGGGAGCGGCCCAGCCCAAGGAGTTCCACAGCAGAAGCCCGCGCTTACGTCAAAAGAAAAGCGGAAGCTGAGCTCCAGACAGCGGCGGAAGCTGAATAAGGAGTTAGCTTCCGCAAACGTCGAATCGCCTTCACATCAAGAAGGTAAGGAACAGCCTGCTGCTGGATCGAGTGGGAGTGGCCACCCGAAGGCCGGTGAGTTTAAACGCCCGCCGGCATTTGGTAAGCCCACAGCGCAGGCTGGAAGCTCAGCAAAGGGAGCATCAGCCGCTGGCAAAAGGGACCGCGACGAGAGTTTCTCTCCAAGGGGCGAGAACAAGCGACAGCGGCTGGGGACTCCCATCATCACGCACCCAGAAGGGTATGCCAACGCCGTGAAGGCTGATCTTGTGGTCGCCGTCACAGAAGTCAGTTCGGGCAACTTATCCTCAGCGCAGGCTGGCCAGGTCCTGGAGATTCTGCATATGAAACTCCTGGAGCTGGCTAGGGTGACGCCGGAAGGGACTAGTGGCCCACTTTTCCAGGGCAAACCCACACATGTGGATGGAGCACTCCAGATCTGGTGTACCGACGCGGATGCACTGAACTGGCTCAAAACCTCCATTGAGAGCACCACACTGCCGTCTGGAGAAAAACTCGTCGTGAAGCGGCCATGCGATGTACAGCGGAGGGTGCGTTGTGGCATCGTCATACCCGGGGCTTTTGAGACCAAAGACATTGCCACAATGATTCGGTTTCAGAATCCCTGGGCGCAGGTTGGTCGCTGGCTGCTTCACCGAGCGATCAAACAAACGAAGGACACATTTCTCGTCGTCAGCATCCCGGAGGACGTGGTCAAAGCTCTGGTTGATCACGAGCGCCGACTCGGCTTTATGCTGGGATCGGTGTACGTGAAGTTCCAGGGCCCCAGGGGGAAGTTTACGGACATACCCCCTGATCCGCGAACAAACCGGGACTCTGACGACGAGGAAAGTGAACCCTCGTCACAACCGGCAGAACCCATCGTGCACATGGAAACCGTCTCAGTATCGGAGACCCAGATCGTCACTTCTGACGGGCCGCCTGCATCACCTGGGTCCAACCCGGAGTTGTCGGGACCCAGCTCAGTATCCTGCCTGGGCTCCGATAGCGAAGAGGATTGGACCAGGAGGATCGAGGCCCTGGTAATGGAGGAGGGGGAGGAGATGCCTGATGGCGTCCCCTTCTGAGAGTAGGATCCTCCAAATCAACCTCAACCACAGCGAGACCGGTACGGCTCAGTTACGGCGGTGGTTGGAGGTTAACAAATCGGCCATTGCGTTGATCCAAGAGCCGTGGATCTACAATGGCAACAGAGTACGGGGGCTCTCTAATATAGGAGGTAAGCTCATCACTGGAACAGATCAAGGCCCCAGGGCCTGTATCTATATATCTAATAAAATATCGGCATATCCGCTAACAGATTTCTGTTCCAGAGACCTGTGCGCAGCTGTGCTCACATCGTCGCAGGTGATTAGCCTCAGGAAGATCGTCATCGCGTCGGCGTACATGCCGGCTGAGGAAGATCCACCCACCCACGAGGTCGCGAGGCTAGTCCGATACTGCGAGGACGGCGGGATGGAACTCATCATTGCTACCGATGCCAACGCGCACCACACTATCTGGGGCAGTGAAGACTGCAACAATAGAGGTATTACCCTTAGGCGCTGTCCTATTGCCATCGCACGCGCGATCATGCGTCCGTCCGATGAAAATGATCGTGCGATCGTGCGATCAAACATAGGAATCAGTATTGACTGTCCTAATTTCGATCGCGCGATCATGCGATGCGTTCGAATTGTTCTATTTTCGACGCACGATCGTGCGATCGTGCGATCAAACATAGGAATCAGTATTGACTGTCCTAATTTCGATCGCGCGATCGAGGAGCGCGACGAAGCAAGGGTGTACCTACACTCAGCGGGACCCCGTGTCCTAGAACTTGTTCTATAGAATTTGTTCTAATTTCAAATATTATTGATTTCAAACATATTACAGCCTTTGGATAACGCACTTCCCCGGTTTGGAAGGGTGCGGGTTCAAGTCCGGCTCGAGACTTAATTTTTCAATCTTTAATTTGATTAGAATTTGTTCTATCGAATCTAATTAGAAATAAAATGTGTTCCGTCAAAATGGGAGAATGGCATAGGCAAAGATTTTTTTTGGTCTTTACGACTAGAATTCGAGTTTCAACAACAACAAAAAATGAAAACCGACTTCAAAGTAAAAAAGTTAAAAAATAATATTTCAGTTTGACTTTTACGTTCGAATCTATAAGAAAATTAATATTTTGTTTTATCGAAGTTTGATAAAGGTGAGAAATAAAACCTTTGGCCTTAATAATTAAACTCAAGTTGTTTTATTAAAATAATCAAGCACTGTTGTACAAGTAAGAACATAACATTGTCTACAATTGTATCATGGACAAACTTTTTCTATCATCAACCGTTGTCGAGATATCTGTCTATTACTATTTTAATTAATAATTTTTTGCAAATATCTCGTTTCGTATGCATCAAATCGTGAATAAAGTTATTACAAAACTTCTAGAACATAACATTGTCTACAATTGTATCTTTGAGAAACTTTTTCTATCATCAACCGTTGTCGAGATATCTGTCTATTACTATTTTAATTAATTCGTTTTTGCAAATATCTCATTTCGTATGCATCAAATCGTGAATAAAGTTATAACAAAACCTGTACTACATAACATTATCTACAATTGTATGCTACACAAACTTTTCCTATCATCAACAATTTTCGAGATATCTGTCTATTACTATTTAATTAATTCGTTTTTGCAAATATCTCTTTTCGTATGCATCAAATCGTGAACAAAGTTAAAACAAAACTTGTAAAATATAATATTGTCTACAATTGTTTTTCAGACAAACTTTTTCTATCATGAACCGTTTTCGAGATATCTGTCTATTACTATTTTAATTAATAATTTTTTGCAAATATCTCGTTTCGTATGCATCAAATCGTGAACAAAGTTATAACAAAACTTGTAGTACATAACTTTATCTACAATTCTATGCTACACAACCTTTTCCTATCATCAACAGTTTTCGAGATATCTGTCTATTACTATTTAATTAATTCGTTTTTGCAAATATCTCTTTTCGTATGCATCAAATCGTGAACAAAGTTAGAATAAAACTTGTAGAACATAACATTGTCTATAATTGTATTTTTAAGAAACTTTTTCTATCATCAACAATTTTCGAGATATCTGTCTATTACTATTTTAATTTATTCGTTTTTGCAAATATCTCTTTTCGTATGCTTGAAATCGTGAATAAAGTTATTACAAAACTTGTAGTACATAACATTATCTAGAATTGTATGCTACACAAACTTTTCCTATGATGAACAATTTTCGAGATATCTGTCTATTACTATTTTAATTAATTCGTTTTTGCAAATATCTCTTTTCGTATGCATCAAATCGTGAACAAAGTTAAAACAAAACATGTAGAACATAACATTATCTATAATTGTATCAAAAAGAAACTTTTTCTATCATCAACCGTTGTCGAGATATCTGTCTATTACTATTTTAATTAATTCGTTTTTGCAAATATCTCTTTTCGTATGCATCAAATCGTGAACAAAGTTAGAACAAAACTTGTAGAACATAACATTGTCTATAATTCACGGGGTCACGCTGGATGAACGCTTGAATTTTCGCTCTCACATAGCTTGCCTCACCAATAGAACTCGCAGGATTGTAGGCTTAATGAAGAGGCTGCGTGGCTCTGCCAATCTCAGCGTACTCAAACAGGTTTACTTTGCTATCTGCCAATCAGTTCTCACTTACTGTATTGGGGTTTGGGGAAACGCAGCCAAGACCTTTATGATCGATGTAGAGAGGGCTCAACGCGCCGTGTTGAAGGTTTTGCTTAAGAAACCCTTCAGATTTCCCACAAATGATCTGTACAGAGAGGCTAAGGTACTTCGAGTTCGCCAACTGTATATTCTGAGGGCTAGCCTCAGTACGCATAACTCGGTCCTCCTCTCTGAAGAGTACAAATCTATGTTGCAAAAACGAAACTTTCGCTTGCCTGTACCTTTTACTAAATCTTGTTTCGCTAAACGGTTCGGTCGTATTGCTCACTGCTATATCTATAACAACGTAATGAAACACTGTGACATAAGACTATGCACGTCCAGAAAAGCTAAGCACATAATCTCCGAATGGTTGATGAAGCTTAATTATGAGGAAACAGAGACCATTACCGACTATCTCACTAAGGCCTGGTTTTGAGAGCTGATAATTATCATGTATCTTAGTTACCTAACTTATATCATTATTGTCATTTTATAATATAACTCATATAAACATAATATATTAGTTCTATTCACATCATATACACATACTTATATACATAATTTATTAATTTTATTCTCACATACATCATACCTTTATTGAGCTCACTAGGTACTCTTCACACTTCCACATCCACACCAAATCATAATTTTACATACTAGGGTTACAATCACACACCACCTATAAACAGTAACTAACTTTAATCAACTAGAAACTGGTTTCCCTAGAAACAAGCAGGCTTTCGCTTGCCTACGATGGGAACCCCTGGTAAATGAATTCGGTATACATAAAAATTTTTTCTGCATTCACCCCAAGTGTACTTTAGTTAATATTACTTTAAGATTTTTATGTAACCATTTTTTTTTTTATACCTTTATTTAAATAAATTATTTTCAATTGTATTTTTAAGAAACTTTTTCTATCATCAACAATTTTCTAGATATCTGTCTATTACTATTTTAATTAATTCGTTTTTGCAAATATCTCTTTTCGTATGCATCAAATCGTGAACAAAGTTAAAACAAAACATGTAGAACATAACATTGTCGATAATTGTATCTTTAAGAAACTTTTTTTATCATGAACCGTTGTCGAGATATCTGTCTATTACTATTTTAATTAATTATTTTTTGCAAATATCTCGTTTTGTATGGATGAAATCGTGAACAAAGTTATTACAAAACTTGTAGTACATAACATTATCTACAATTTTATGCTACACAAACTTTTCCTATCATCAAAAATTTTCGAGATATCTGTCTATTACTATTTTAATTAATTCGTTTTTGCAAATATCTCTTTTCGTATGCATCAAATCGTGAACAAAGTTAAAACAATACATGTAGAACATAACATTGTCTATAATTGTATTTTTAAGAAACTTTTTCTATCATCAACCGTTGTCGAGATATCTGTCTATTACTATTTTAATAATTTTTTGCAAATATCTCGTTTCGTATGCATCAAATCGTGAACAAAGTTATAACAAAACTTGTAGTATATAACATTATCTACAATTGTATGCTACGCAAACTTTTCCTATCATCAACAATTTTCGAGATATCTGTCTATTACTATTTTAATTTATTCGTTTTTGCAAATATCTCTTTTCGTATGCTTCAAATCGTGAATAAAGTTATTACAAAACTTGTAGAACATAACATTATCTACAATTCTATGCTGAACAAACTTTTCCTATGATCAACAATTTTCGAGATATCTGTCTATTACTATTTTAATTAATTCGTTTTTGCAAATATCTCGTTTCGTATGCATCAAATCGTGAACAAAATTATGACAAAACTTGTAGTACATAACATTATCTAGAATTGTATGCTACATGAACTATTCCTATCATCCACAATTTTCGAGATATCTGTCTATTACTATTTTAATTAATTCGTTTTTGCAAATATCTCTTTTCGTATGCATCAAATCGTGAACAAAGTTAAAACAAAACATGTAGAACATAACATTGTCTATAATTGTATCTTAAGAAACTTTTTCTATCATGAACCGTTGTCGAGATATCTGTCTATTACTATTTAATTAATTCGTTTTTGCAAATATCTCTTTTCGTATGCATCAAATCGTAAACAAAGTTAGAACAAAACTTGTAGAACATAATATTGTCTACAATTGTTTTTTTAGACAATATTTTTCTATCATTATCCGTTTTCGGGATATCTGTCTATTACTATTTTAATTAATAATTTTTTGCAAATATCTCGTTTCGTATGCATCAAATCGTGAACAAAGTTATAACAAAACTTGTAGAACATAACATTGCCTAAAATTGTATCTTTAAAAAACTTTTTCTATCATGAACCGTTTTCGAGATATCTGTCTATTACTATTTTAATTAATTATTTTTTGCAAATATCTCGTTTCGTATGCATCAAATAGTGAACAAAGTTAAAACAAAACTTGTAGTACATAACATTATCTACAATTGTATGCTACACAAACTTTTCCTATCATCAACAATTTTCTAGATATCGGTCTATTACTATTTTAATTTATTCGGTTTTGCAAATATCTCTTTTCGTATGCTTCAAATCGTGAACAAAGTTATATCAAAACTTGTAGTACATAACTTTATCTACAATTCTATGCTACATAACCTTTTCCTATCATCAACAATTTTCGAGATATCTGTCTATTACTATTTAATTAATTCGTTTTTGCAAATATCTCTTTTCGTGTGCATCAAATCGTGAACAAAGTTAAAACAATACATGTAGAACATAAAATTGTCTATAATTGTATCTGTAAGAAACTTTTTCTATCATCAACCGTTTTCGAGATATCTATCTATTACTATTTTTATTAATTATTTTTTGCAAATTTCTCGTTTCGTATCGATGAAATCGTGAACAAAGTTATTAAAAAACTTGTAAAACATAACATTATCTACAATTTTATGCTACACAAACTATTCCTATCATCAAAAATTTTCGAGATATCTGTCTATTACTATTTAATTAATTCGTTTTTGCAAATATCTCTTTTCGTATGCATCAAATCGTGAACAAAGTTAGAACAAAACTTGTAGAACATAACATTGTCTATAATTGTATTTTTAAGAAACTTTTTCTATCATCAACAATTTTCTAGATATCGGTCTATTACTATTTTAATTTATTCGGTTTTGCAAATATCTCTTTTCGTATGCATCAAATCGTGAACAAAGTTAGAACAAAACTTGTAGAACATAACATTGTCTATAATTGTATCTTTAAAAAAACTTTTTCTATCATGAACCGTTTTCGAGATATCTGTCTATTACTATTTTAATTAATTACTTTTTGCAAATATCTCGTTTCGTATGCATCAAATCGTGAACAAAGTTATAACAAAACTTGTAGAACATAACATTGTCCATAATTGTATCTTCAAAAACTTTTTCTATCATGAACCGTTTTCGAGATATCTGTCTATTACTATTTTAATTAATTATTTTTTGCAAATATCTCGGTTCGTATGCATCAAATCGTGAAGAAAGTTAAAACAAAACTTGTAGTACATAACTTTATCTACAATTGTATGCTACACAAACTTTTCCTATCATCAACAATTTTCGAGATATCTGTCTATTACTATTTAATTAATTCGTTTTTGCAAAAATCTCTTTTCGCTTGCATCAAATCGTGAACAAAGTTATAACAAAACTTGTAGAACATAACATTGTCTATAATTGTATTTTGGAGAAACTTTTTCTATCAGCAACAATTTTCGAGAGATCTGTCTATTACTATTTTAATTAAGAATTTTTTCCAAATATCTCGTTTCGTATGCATCAAATCGTGAACAAAGTTAAAACAAAACTTGTAGTACATAACTTTATCTACAATTCTATGCTACACAACCTTTTCCTATCATCAACAGTTTTCGAGATATCTGTCTATTACTATTTAATTAATTCGTTTTTGCAAATATCTCTTTTCGTATGCATCAAATCGTGAACAAAGTTAGAATAAAACTTGTAGAACATAACATTGTCTATAATTGTATTTTTAAGAAACTTTTTCTATCATCAACAATTTTCGAGATATCTGTCTATTACTATTTTAATTTATTCGTTTTTGCAAATATCTCTTTTCGTATGCTTGAAATCGTGAATAAAGTTATTACAAAACTTGTAGTACATAACATTATCTAGAATTGTATGCTACACAAACTTTTCCTATGATGAACAATTTTCGAGATATCTGTCTATTACTATTTTAATTAATTCGTTTTTGCAAATATCTCTTTTCGTATGCATCAAATCGTGAACAAAGTTAAAACAAAACATGTAGAACATAACATTATCTATAATTGTATCAAAAAGAAACTTTTTCTATCATCAACCGTTGTCGAGATATCTGTCTATTACTATTTTAATTAATTCGTTTTTGCAAATATCTCTTTTCGTATGCATCAAATCGTGAACAAAGTTAGAACAAAACTTGTAGAACATAACATTGTCTATAATTCACGGGGTCACGCTGGATGAACGCTTGAATTTTCGCTCTCACATAGCTTGCCTCACCAATAGAACTCGCAGGATTGTAGGCTTAATGAAGAGGCTGCGTGGCTCTGCCAATCTCAGCGTACTCAAACAGGTTTACTTTGCTATCTGCCAATCAGTTCTCACTTACTGTATTGGGGTTTGGGGAAACGCAGCCAAGACCTTTATGATCGATGTAGAGAGGGCTCAACGCGCCGTGTTGAAGGTTTTGCTTAAGAAACCCTTCAGATTTCCCACAAATGATCTGTACAGAGAGGCTAAGGTACTTCGAGTTCGCCAACTGTATATTCTGAGGGCTAGCCTCAGTACGCATAACTCGGTCCTCCTCTCTGAAGAGTACAAATCTATGTTGCAAAAACGAAACTTTCGCTTGCCTGTACCTTTTACTAAATCTTGTTTCGCTAAACGGTTCGGTCGTATTGCTCACTGCTATATCTATAACAACGTAATGAAACACTGTGACATAAGACTATGCACGTCCAGAAAAGCTAAGCACATAATCTCCGAATGGTTGATGAAGCTTAATTATGAGGAAACAGAGACCATTACCGACTATCTCACTAAGGCCTGGTTTTGAGAGCTGATAATTATCATGTATCTTAGTTACCTAACTTATATCATTATTGTCATTTTATAATATAACTCATATAAACATAATATATTAGTTCTATTCACATCATATACACATACTTATATACATAATTTATTAATTTTATTCTCACATACATCATACCTTTATTGAGCTCACTAGGTACTCTTCACACTTCCACATCCACACCAAATCATAATTTTACATACTAGGGTTACAATCACACACCACCTATAAACAGTAACTAACTTTAATCAACTAGAAACTGGTTTCCCTAGAAACAAGCAGGCTTTCGCTTGCCTACGATGGGAACCCCTGGTAAATGAATTCGGTATACATAAAAATTTTTTCTGCATTCACCCCAAGTGTACTTTAGTTAATATTACTTTAAGATTTTTATGTAACCATTTTTTTTTTATACCTTTATTTAAATAAATTATTTTCAATTGTATTTTTAAGAAACTTTTTCTATCATCAACAATTTTCTAGATATCTGTCTATTACTATTTTAATTAATTCGTTTTTGCAAATATCTCTTTTCGTATGCATCAAATCGTGAACAAAGTTAAAACAAAACATGTAGAACATAACATTGTCGATAATTGTATCTTTAAGAAACTTTTTTTATCATGAACCGTTGTCGAGATATCTGTCTATTACTATTTTAATTAATTATTTTTTGCAAATATCTCGTTTTGTATGGATGAAATCGTGAACAAAGTTATTACAAAACTTGTAGTACATAACATTATCTACAATTTTATGCTACACAAACTTTTCCTATCATCAAAAATTTTCGAGATATCTGTCTATTACTATTTTAATTAATTCGTTTTTGCAAATATCTCTTTTCGTATGCATCAAATCGTGAACAAAGTTAAAACAATACATGTAGAACATAACATTGTCTATAATTGTATTTTTAAGAAACTTTTTCTATCATCAACCGTTGTCGAGATATCTGTCTATTACTATTTTAATAATTTTTTGCAAATATCTCGTTTCGTATGCATCAAATCGTGAACAAAGTTATAACAAAACTTGTAGTATATAACATTATCTACAATTGTATGCTACGCAAACTTTTCCTATCATCAACAATTTTCGAGATATCTGTCTATTACTATTTTAATTTATTCGTTTTTGCAAATATCTCTTTTCGTATGCTTCAAATCGTGAATAAAGTTATTACAAAACTTGTAGAACATAACATTATCTACAATTCTATGCTGAACAAACTTTTCCTATGATCAACAATTTTCGAGATATCTGTCTATTACTATTTTAATTAATTCGTTTTTGCAAATATCTCGTTTCGTATGCATCAAATCGTGAACAAAATTATGACAAAACTTGTAGAACATAACATTGTCTATAATTGTATTTTGGAGAAACTTTTTCTATCAGCAACAATTTTCGAGAGATCTGTCTATTACTATTTTAATTAAGAATTTTTTCCAAATATCTCGTTTCGTATGCATCAAATCGTGAACAAAGTTAAAACAAAACTTGTAGTACATAACATTATCTACAATTGTATGCTATACAAACTTTTCCTATCATCAACAATTTTCGAGATATCTGTCTATTACTATTTAATTAATTCGTTTTTGCAAATATCTCTTTTCGTGTGCATCAAATCGTGAACAAAGTTAAAACAATACATGTAGAACATAACATTGTCTATAATTGTATCTTTAAGAAACTTTTTCTATCATGAACCGTTGTCGAGATATCTGTCTATTACTATTTTAATTAATTATTTTTTGCAAATATCTCGTTTCGCATGGATGAAATCGTGAACAAAGTTATAACAAAACTTGTAGTACATAATATTATCTACAATTTTATGCTTCACAAACTATTCCTATGATCAAAAAATTTCGAGATATCTGTCTATTACTATTTAATTAATTCGTTTTTGCAAATATCTCTTTTCGTATGCATTAAATCGTGAACAAAGTTAGAACAAAACTTGTAGAACATAACATTGTCTATAATTGTTTTTCAGATAAACTTTTTCTATCATGAACCGTTTTCTAGATATCGGTCTATTACTATTTTAATTTATTCGGTTTTGCAAGTATCTCTTTTCGTATGCTTCAAATCGTGAACAAAGTTGTAAACTTGTAGAACATAACATTATCTACAATTTTATTTTTCAAAAACTTTTCCTATCATCAACCGTTGTCGATATATCTGTCTGTTACTATTTTAATTATTCAGTTTTTACAAATATCTCGTCTCCTATGCATAGGATTGTAAACAAAGTTTGTACAAGCGTGAAGACCATTAAATTTCCAACAATTTTGTTCATTACAAATTTTTTTCTATCACTTACCATTGTCGAGATATCTGTCATTTTTGTTATATTATAAAAGTGGTCTGATTCTGGAAAGGTGACCGTTCCGCCATGTAAGACCGGGTTTTTCGTGATGGGTAAAGTGTGTTCTTTCGATCCAAGTTGGTTTCACATTTCCTATATGTTTAGGCCTAAGACCTATTTTTTTTTATTTTCAACCCGTCTGATTTTGAACGGTGACCGATTTGAGAATAACTAAATCTGCTGTGGTGTTCTCCTAAGAGGGCTCTTTCTTAAAATGCGTCCAGTTCATTTCCTATATATTTAGGCCCAGACCCAATTTTTTCGCGATTGTCTTACCGCTGTAAAAAAAATCAGTGACCGCTTTGAGTCATAAGACCGAGGCTAAATGATGTACTTTGGCGTCTATTTTCGAGCTAGGCTGAATCCAGCTTTCCTATAATTATAATACGTTTAGGCCCTAGACCGTTGGTGGCTCTGGATCTAATTCTTCCATTTTGACGTTTTTTTTTTTATTTCTAATTGAATTCGATAGAACAAATTCGGAACTAAATCCCATACATACTCGCATCGTTCTAGGACACGGGGTCCCGCTGAGTGCAGGTACACGAAGCAAGGGAGGGTGATCGATCGCATCGATCGCATCGCACCAAATTAGGACACACGTTTTTTGATCGCGCGATCGGTTTCATCGCGCGATGAGATCGCATCGCACCATCGCGCGTCCGATGGCAATAGGACACCGCCTTATTAACTATCTTTACTCAACAAGCCTGGACATATTAAATACGGGCTCAGAACCGACCTTCGTACGAGGCAGGAGTAGGACTATTGTTGACCTAACCCTGGCTACCAACGGAGCGGCGGAACTCATCTCTGGTTGGCACGTGTCGAGTGAGGCATCGTGCTCAGACCACAGATGGATACGCTTCGACTTGGAGGTAACTATCAGCGAAATTATACCGCGTCGAAACCCCCGGAAAACCGACCGGGACAAATATCGGAAACTTTTGATCGACAAATTGAGTAGACATAACATTCCTGACAGAGTAGCAGGTACACAGAACATCGAAGGCGAAATAGACGACCTTACCAAAACGATAACCAGCTGCTATCACTCTGCTTGTCCCCTGACCATCCCATCAGAAGCTGGCCAATCTGGCCAAACTTGGTGGGGACCTGAGCTGAACAGGCTCAGGTCAAAAGTCAGAAGACTATTCAACAGAGCAATGAACACTTGTGACTTATTGGACTTTGACAACTATAAGGTAGCCAAGGCCAAATATAAGAAGCGCATAAGATTTCGAAAGACCGCCGCATGGCGCAAATTCTGCGAAGATGTGGAATCTAACGAAAAAGCCAATCGAATTAGGAAAGTGCTAAGCAATCAACCCAACCATGGCCTAGGGTCCCTACGTAAAACTGATAACACTCTAACCAGCTCACCGAAGGAAGTTCAAGCCGTCCTTCTGCAGACTCACTTTCCGGGCTGCAGATTAGTAGAGGACGATGACAGCTTCTCAGAACCAACAACAGAAATAACACCGACAGCAGAGTGTTGGCTAATCGCCCAAAACGTAGTCACGCTAGACAGAGTCGAATGGGCAATCAACAGCTTCCACCCGCATAAGGCAGCTGGGGTTGATGGAATCTTCCCCGCATTACTGAAGTGGGGTGGCAGACGACTGGCGGAAGCCCTTACAAAACTGCTGAGATCGTGCCTAGCACACAGGTACGTCCCCGAACAGTGGCGCCAGGTCAAGGTAGTTTTCATACCGAAACCAGGGAAAAGCGACTACACCAACGCAAAATCCTTTAGACCTATCAGCCTCACGTCCTTCCTACTCAAGACGTTGGAACGACTGTGCGACAGGGACAAATGAGGGACAAATCGCTTCGTAACATACCTCTACATCGCAACCAGCATGCATATAGTGCGGGGAAATCAACAGAATCGGCTCTTCACATGGTTGTGTGCAAAATAGAAGAAGCCCTTCAAAATAAAACAATCTGTCTGGGGACCTTTATAGACATAGAAGGGGCCTTTGACAGAACCAGCTTTACCAGCATCAACGCCGCCCTAGCCAGACACGGAGTAGACGAGGTTATATCTGGCTGGATAGGTAACATGCTATGTAAACGGGTGGTAAGAATTGAAGGGAATGAGTCACAACGGGCACTAGTCGCTAGGGGATGTCCTCAGGGAGGTGTCCTCTCTCCGCTGCTCTGGAACTTAGTTGTGAACGACCTTATTACAACCCTTAATAACCAACGGTTTTACACTATCGGATATGCCGATGACTTGGCTATCCTCGTAACAGGACGATTCGCAAACACGATTTGCGACGTTACAAGAGCAGCGCTTCGCATAGTTGAGAGATGGTGCACAGATTACGAACTAACAGTTAATCCGGATAAAACGGAACTAGTTATGTTCACTAACAAACGAAACTTAGGCAATTATCAATTGCCTAAACTATTCAACACCGAGCTAAGGCTATCGCCTGAAGTAAAATATCTCGGCATAATATTAGACAGCAAGCTGAATTGGAACAGCCACCTGAACAATAAATTAAACAAAGCGAGCATTGCCTTTTGGCAATGCCGAAGGATGATGGGCAAAAAGTGGGGCCTATCTCCAAAAATAACGCTGTGGCTCTACACTGCAGTAATAAGACCGATGGTCAGCTATGGAGCAGTAGTCTGGTGGACAAGGACGAAGCTCGCTACTACCATAAGTAAATTGCAACGGTTCCAGAGAGCTGTCTGCACGGCAACGACGGGATGCATGAGGACGGCACCCACTGCTGCCCTAGAATCAATGCTAGATATTCCGCCACTACAGCTATTCATTCAACAAGAGGCAGCCAGCTCTGCGATCCGCATGAGCACACTTAAACTCTGGAGAAACACTGGTGTCCCACACGCTAAAATTGTCAGTAACGCAATAGAGGATATCCCCCTCTGCTCGGCTATAAATGACAGGATACCGGCCCAATTCGTATTCGACAAAAAATACAAAATACAACTGTATGAAGAAGATTTCGAGAGCTTAAACACCAGAGATCTCAGAATCTTCACTGACGGTTCCAAAACTGATACAGGTACAGGCTCCGGGGTCTTCTCGGAAGACCTGCATATCAAAATATCTTCGCCTCTAGGGACACATAATACGGTGTTTCAGGCTGAATGCATGGGCATCACCCTAGCAGCCAGAGCGATTAGGGATAGAGCGACTACCAATCACTCAATCAGAATTCTATCGGATAGTATGTCCACACTAATGGCACTCCAAAGCAATGTTATCACATCAAGCATAGTTCTGGAATGTCACAAAGCCCTGGCAGAGGTATGTGAAGGTAACCACATTACCCTGCAATGGATAAAAGGCCATAGCAATTCGCGTGGTAATGATGCAGCGGATGAACTGGCGAGACGTGGGTCCAGCACAGTCGCAATAGGGCCCGAGCCTATTATACCGCTACCTTTCGGCTGGATCCGCTCGCAGCTACGCAAGCGCACCAGTCAAAAACGGGACGCACTCTGGGCTGCACTAACAGAATGCGAACAGGCGAGGAGTGCTCTACCTAGGGTGAACCCTCGTCTCGCCAGGAGCCTCTTGCGTCTCAGGAGAGCTCAACTACGCATAGTTACTGGAGCCCTGACTGGTCACGGTCCTTTTAACAAACATCTGTTCAATATTGGTGTCACTAACAGTCCTCTATGCAGGGTGTGCATGGAGGTTGAAGAAACGGCTGCGCACGTGCTGCTGGAATGCAACGGGCTAGCACACTATCGGGCACAACACCTCGGATCACCGGGGTCCCTTCCAGAGGTCTTCAACAGCATTAACAAGCTGGTGGGCTTCCTGGAGGAGCTGGGATGGCAGGAGTAGTCATTCCCACCCAACGCAAAATAGGCGCCTAAGTCGTCGAGTTGCGGAAAATGAGCCCGCTCAACCAATACCAATACCAAATACATAGAAAGTTGAAACTCGGTACAGATATAGCAATTGGTGGTCCAATATCATAAATGAAGTAAGAAAAGCTAAATTTTTATATTGGGGGGCAATTTGGGAATAAGAAGGGTAAACAAAAAAAAAATTTTTTTTTACCCTATGATGTGGGGTATCAATTGAAAGCTTATGAAAATACGAGTCTAAAAATATACTTTTAATTTTTTTTATAAAAACTATGTTTAACAAAATTTTCAATTAAATCCGAGAAATTGCTGTCCCACCTCAATTTCAAAAAATATAGCCGCATAAGATCTGAAAAAAAATCATGAACATCAGAAATAACGTGTAGATGGCGGGAAAATTATCAGGGTGGCTCTAACTTGGATAGTTTTTTTTCTATACCCAAAAAACGAACACCAGCATGACCAGTGTAAAATGATCTTCAGTTACTATGTGACCACATACTAAGTAAGGGTCAATTTATAGTTGATTTATCAATGACCCATGTTAAACAACTGGTAGTACGGAACACAAATTGCCCGAGTCCCGACTCGTACTTGGCCGGTTTTTTTTTTCATATAAGGAGTTATGAGTATGGGTATATATGGAGTTATGGGTAGTAATCGTGTATTCATGATTGTTTCTGTCGTGAGTCGTGCTTGACTATGATCTGATGAATAGGAGCCCTGGATAAAATACATAGTGAAAATATACAATGCTGTAACCAGTCTTAAAGGAAAACAAAGCTTTAATAAAAAAAATATACTCATAATTGTAAGTAGTTCAAGATGTTGGTACCAAGAAACATTGCCTTGAGTCTGAATAAACGGATGGTTAAACCATGACAACATTCAACACAGCATTGACAATGTAAAATAAGTTGTACCGCACTAAAGTTTGAAACAACCTTTTACATTGTCGTACCATGACTTTATCTTACGTACTCTACGTGCGGCGTAAGAACGAAAACTGTTAGTTCCGTTTTTATCTCTCTTTATGCTAATCGAAAACTTCTCGAAGACTTCGCCTAGTCTCATACAGGCGTACACTTAGATACTTTATTACCTTAAGCTGGGAGCGATATTATTTTATGTTTTGCACCGAGGACACAATTTTCACCAAAATCCCTTGAGTTAATTTAGGCACACAGCGTTTCAAATAATGCTTAATTTAGTTTTGAATTCTTTACTTAATTAATACCACTAAAGCAGTGTTATTTACTTTGAGTAACCATTTATTGAAAAACCACTTAAGTATATTATATAAATCGGATAACATAATTTTCTTGCCTCGCTATACGTCTATTGACGTAATTTCAAAGAATCGATCAGCACTTGGTCTGCCTTTTACTTCCGTGTAATTGAACTTCTTGAATACGTAGAAATGTTGTTTTCATCATGACCCTTAAGTTGCACAACGATTAAACACTAACTACTTAACCCTAATTAATGACTAGAAGCTTCAAGTAAACCTGTAAACCGCAACTAAGCTTTAAATAAACGACATGCATATGACTGCAGCCCGAAAGGAAGACTGTCAGTTTGGACTTCTAAAATGTTCCAGTTCCCTGAGCATTTGCAAAACGTACAACAGTGTATGTAAAGTGAATCTGTGAAAGCATTTCGTTCGCCTCCTTGCACTAAACTCAGCTCGTTTTGTACGAGCACTGAAATCCTCTCTGGGATGGGAAATGAACATCTAGCGACTTAACTACCTCTATAAGCAAGCTCAGCTTATCTGATAGCTGGTAGTTTACCTGTAGTGCTGGCTGATTCTTGAAAAGCGAACAACTGGAAATATCTGAAGATTCTTGACGTTGCCTAATGAAATCGAAATAAGAAGTGGGTGTTACTGTAACAGAGATTACCGTCTATTTTCCTTTGTCACTGAGCAATTTATTTGGTAAGATTTCTATTTAAAGTTTTATAAACTTATTGTCAACAGAACTTTAAGTTTTGAAACAGTCTTAGATCTCCAATTTCCACTTCCAATATACAACGTGCTAATGAATTAACGCAAAATTAGAAAGTAGTTTGTTTAGAATCGAGAGCAGAGTCGTATTATCATGGTTTCAACATAGGTAATTTTATTCAAAATATTAAATAATTTGTTAGCAAAATTAAAAATTTTCTAAACCCGATGTCAACCCACCGCACGGCGACACTAACCCTACTTACTACCAAAACAAGATTATAAAAATGTATCCATGAGTACGTTAGCACTTTGTTTCAGTGCTGAAATGATAACAAATCATTTTTGCCTCAAAACTTAACATGCGAATAACTTTAAACATAAAACATAAACATAAACATTTATTTCCAAAAACGCATGCATTTACAGAATGAGTATATCAGCAGTCTGTTACTGGAGTTTTCTGCCTCACAGACTGCTTTACAATTTTCTTAGATTATAGTACTCGTAGTTTCTTTAAATTTTAACTATCAAAATAATTAAATTATTGTTTCAATCTAATTATTTTGTTATAAATCAGTTGGGGTGTATGAGGTTTTGCGCTAATTCATTAACACGTTGTATGTCTAACTCAATAAATGTAAGTAGCGATAATTTTCTTAGTGAACAGTATACAATGTGACACTCGTCAAGAGAACAGAAACGGCTAACAAGGAGGAAATTATCAAACAAACAGAGCTGTTTCGCGAATTACCTACCGATTGTATCCCCAAGAGTTCTGAATTGCGGGACGCGAAGAAATTTAATTAACGTTCATCTGATAATTCACTGTTTATGTCGTACAATAAGATCGACGGAAAAACTTTGGTGCTACACTGGAAATGTAAACAGAGTTATAAAAAAATATTTTAGGCGACTTTTATGTAAGGGAGTGCGATTTTTGAATCTCATTCGGTGAGTTCAGCAGTTGAAAATGTCAAAATTACTATGGAGATACGCATCTTTCGAAGGCTGATTTGACTTTCAAAAATAGCACTCCTGAAGTATGATTTTTGAAAGTCAAATCAGAAATTGAAAGATGCATATCTCCACAGTAATTTTGACATTTTCAACTGCTGAACTCAGCGAATGAGATTCAAAAATCGCACTCCTGCTAGGTTTCTTTAGATTAAAAGAAGTAATTTTTATTTGGAAAAATGTATAACAATTCATAATTAAGCGTCTCGGTGGCGTGTTGCAGAGAGGTATGGACACTCAATCATGAAGGTCTGGGTTAAAAGCAGCACGGATTACATACTTATAGCACCAATGGGCTTTTCTAACTAACGTACGTTATACATACTGCTCCCAAACGATGAAAAAAACATCGTAAGGAAACCTGCGTATACCGATGAATAAATCCTGATACGTATGTAAAGACTTCCAATTCGCATCGGGCATGCGTGATGGACTAACACCCGCATACACCCACATATTGGATAACATTGCAGTTTTAATACATACATTTTTTTTTAATTTGAGAGCATAATATCTAGGGCAACCCTCTGGGCGTCGCTCGGTGGGCAGGCCCAGATATCGGTGAATAGACCAGATCACAAGGATCTCGAGGAACTGGAGAGGCGTATATGGACTGAGAAGGCACAAAAAAGAGATATATGGTGTGATATGTTGTCGGAGGCCAAGATACACTTCGGTTCCCTGAGCCAGCGGAGTTCGTAAGTTCAAACAGTTCAACTGAAAAACTAATTGGAATTAAAAAATATAATTTAGGAAATGGAGAAGTAGATGTGCACCTATTCACAGTATAGTAAATGACAAAACATGTTTTTTAGGGTTCCGTACCCAAAGGGTGAAAACGGGACCCAATTACTAAGCCTACGTAACCTACGTTGTCCGTCCGTCCGTCCGTCCGTCCTTCCGTCCGTCCGTCCGTCCTTCCGTCCGTCCGTCCGTCCGTCCGTCCGTCTGTCCGTCTGTCCGTCTGTCCGTCTGTCCGTCTGTCCGTCTGTCCGTCCGTCCGTCTGTCCTACCTATTTAGGGCTGTAACTTTTGAACCGTAATAGCTAGATAGTTGCAATTTTCACAGATTATGCGTTATTACAGCAGATTTGTTAACAAATAATAAAAATGACAAAAAGTTATAAAGGGAGGTTCTCAACAAGAAACTAGTTTTTATCAACGTTTTTTCTTCACGCTATATCGTAAAAACGGTAATACATGCAAGCGCCAAACTTAGTGTGATTATAGAACAAACTCTACAGAATAACAACAAATACTAAAAACCGGCCAAGTGTGAGTCGGTCTCGCGCTAAAGGACCCGGATAAAAAAAGTTTTTTTTGTTCATGCCGTCTTCCACAGTCTTCCCAAAGGGTTAGGTAAAAAATTAGTGAGAGGCAGGGCTGCTATTTATGTATCCGGAATAGCAAAGTGAAACAATCATATAGCATTTATTATAGTTTTATGTATAAGATGATCGATGCACTTTTGCACCAATTTTCGTAGCACTTTTTCCAGTCGGAAAGAGGTATCTCCAAAACGTGCATTTTGAACGCATAAACAGCTTCTTCACAGCTCGACACATCCAAACCGTGGACTGTTGTTTAGTTTCAGGATCGTAATGAATATATCCAAGATTCATCACCTGTGTAGATCTTCTGACGCACCCTGATTGTACTTTTGTAAAATTTTTTTACACCAATCGACACGACACGAGCCCGTTTTTGGTCAATTCTCAAATTGTGCGGAATCCAACAGGAAAAAAATTTTTTTTGCAGCTTAATGTTCGTATAATATTTTATCTTTACTCGCAATACTTATATCCAGAGACGCCTCTATCTCGTGATATGTAACATGAAGATCTTGCATTATTAATAGTTCCCGCACAGCATCAATATTTTGAGGTACAACAATCGATTTAGAACGACCTTCTTTAAATTCGTCTGTGAGCACAGACCGCGCATGATTAAACTCACTAAACCTAATACACAGTAGTTTTCGATGGTGCTTTGTCCCCAAAAGTCGAAGTGAGTTGGTCGATGCACTGTTTTTGAGTTAGTCCTCGCCGAAAATCGTAATAAATCATAGCACGAGAATGACGCCACAAAGGATAAACAAATGACGGCTACCTGAAACAAATTGTATTCTTCAGCCAAAGAGTTGCATTTTTAAATGTTATAATTAATTTTTTAAATACTGTTCTCTAACTGGCCAATTCCGGATACATAAATAGCAGCCTCTCGTATGATGCGGTACTACAAAAGTCATTCCGTAGTTATTCTAGTACTATTTATGATACTTACATTTCCTAGAGATATTTTTAGAAAAGACCAACCGATTCTTCCCGTCGTGGGCGACTGCGATAAAACTTCTTGTAATGTTTTTTTGTAGACGAAAATCTGTAATGCTTTATAGAATACTTTCTGTTGTTATATTCGATATAGCTGTTGATTATCCTAATAAAGATAAAAATAAAATAAAAAACCAGCCAAGTGCGAGTCGGACTCACGCACCGAGTTTCCGTTCCAACATTCACTGAAAAAAATGCGAGCCAACTAAGAAGTATTTTCTCTTAATTAGCACCAAAATAATTGAAATGACGTTATTATTGTTTACTAAAAACAAAAGATGGTAGTTGTAACAGCAAGCCGAATTCGTTTAAGAAGTCATGATGTTGACAGGCTCATATGGATCCATGATGTATGATTATCATAAACAATATCTTGGTTGAAGTAAACAATTTTTTTTTCAGTGTTATTGCAATAAAATCCGGCATTCTTAGCGCGAGCCCGACAAACACTTGAACGTTTTCGATTCCCGAGTAGAGTATGAGTTTTTCTAAAAATCGATTAATGCAGTTATTCTTTTCTTTAATATTGACGACACTGTTCCTTTATAGGCCAAAAATTTTACGGAGTTTTGTTTGGCGGGGTAGGGAGTAATTATTAATTAGACTTTAAACTGTAACAGGCACCATTTAGTGACAAAAATACTATCCAAAACCATTATTAAAAAAAAATTGCTAGGCAACATAGAAATCAAAATTGTGTATCCCAGAAGGCTTTTAAATTAATAATATTTTTACCAATGCACTCATTTGAATTAGATTTAACAATATACCTACATTATTTTTGAGCAATAAAATAGGCATTTAAATTTAAAAATGAGGTCCTTATTAGAAAATAAGAATGTATTTTTCAAAATCTTCTAAGTAGACAAAAATATTTACACCATGTTTGAAGTATGTAAAGCCATATGTATGTTGAAGTATGTGCAAAAAAAAATTATCATCAGGTTTTGTTAGAACGAGATCTAAATTTTTAAATAGGTCCTGTTGATTTTTTTTTATTTTGGTACATTTCGAAGCTCAAATTGGCTCTTCAATATTATAGCGAAAAAAAATTCAATTATTAATTAGTCCCGGCTCAAACCGTAAAATGACTGGGCTATTACAACACATTTTTCTAGAAGGGTCTTGGAGGGTTTCGGAGATTGATACAGAGTATACAGACCCTTCTTGTTGCGCTATATTATATCAAGCTTTACTGCGGTGTTATTAACGCTCAATTAGATTTCGTATTTTTAAAGAACTATAAAAAATTCTAGCCAGTTATCTGCATGACTGCAGGCGTAATCAATAAGGCGTCAAGTGTCGTCTAGATGAAGTTAAAACAGACCCCCTTTATATTGGGGAAGGTCGAGCACCCTACAGCGTATAGACGGCCCTTAAGCTGGCGAAGGACAACCTAGGGCACGTTCATATTACGTGTCTCTGTATTTAAAAATAAACAGGGTGTCACATATTTCATTATCGTTATGAATTAGTTTTTAATTGCATAACAATTTTATTAGTGTGTTATATATTTTTACGCCTCTCTATATATAAAATGCGGGTTGAAATATTTTTAAAAGAACTGTTATTGTTACTGCAATGGTTAAGGTAGCTGCCATTTACTACTACATCATCTCATATGATCATGTAGGTCTAGGGGCTGTTCATTTCAGTTCAAGCTTTGAAAACTTTCGTAAGAAAATTTCCGTAAGAATATATATTTTTTCGGAGACTTATAGCCATTTTTCGTAACTATTAGGAATTTATGGAAACAAGTCTCTATGATTTAATTGTCTAAAGTCTAAAATGAATATAATAACAAGGTATAAAAATGTCAAGTGTCGATGTGTAATAATGTCGAAGTTTAATGATGTCGAAATAATAATTTCGAAGTATACCTACAGTAATGTTAAAGTACAATATTATAACGTCGAATCATAAGAATGTCGAAGTGTCATAATGTCAATAATAAATAAATTAAATAAATTTTTTATTTTTTTTTATTTATAATTAAATGGACTCTAGCTTGTGCGTTAGCACTGCATTTCCGCCAGTGTCAAGTATTTTATGGGAGAATCTATCCCAATCTTAGGGATTGTTTTTGGACAAGAACAAGAAGAGACTGAGGATTGCGGAGCCTCGTGGTAGGCAAAAACGCGACGCGCGAAACCACGCGAGACGTGTGCTCGGGTCAGTCCCTGCAACGTGACTCATTTTGAACATTATTCGAAGTCGGAAGTCAACAACATGAATTCGCGACAAAAAAAATACCCGAATGGCTCCGATGTAGATCAAGGAACATAAATATAATCTAGCAGTAAACGTATTTAACTATACGGGTATTTACTGCTAGAGTCTTTCACATTTTAAATTGTCCTTTAACAAAATGATAGTTAACCAAACGTGTACGCATCCCCAGCGTCTGCTGACGAGGACATCTTGCCAAACTCGTCGACTGAGAGCAGGACGCGTCGGCTTTGTTAAACTCCAGCCGGACGAACAAAGACCTGATCATGACCCGCACGCGCACGTACGTATTATCATTATGAACTTATGAGCTTTAATGAGGATTAGATGACATTGTAACTCGTCCGTAGAGTATTCACAGCTTTGAGATTGTAGTCAGGACAAGTTACACCGCAAAGACAGACCGCATAAGAAAAAAATCATGGCAGTAGTATTATACATGTATTATATAACGAAATTAAAAGGAAAACTATCACTGCTAAGTAGGCTTTTCAAGTTTACGAGTAGGTAATAATAATCGTCCAACTTATAAAATGTACTTTTAGACTTTATTAGCCGTTAAACCGTAGTTTATAACAAAAAGTCCCCGGGAAACTACGGAACTTTACCCTGCGCGTGACCTGACACGCACTTGGCCGTTTATTTTTTTAAATAAAGACACTATAGATGACATAAAACCTACTCGTCTCTCACTCTCTCGTCCGTACTCTACTGAATCTGATGATATGGGAAGCCGCTACAATATGACCTCTATACCGTTGCTTTATACTCCTGTGATAAAAATTCATTAACTCACACCCGTAAAAAGGGAATACTTTTGGGGTTGTCAGAAACTTTTGTCCATTACCAACTTGCATGCACATTGAAAGCGGACCATAGGTGATACAGAAAAAAAACTACCTAGCCTAAAGTTGAATCTGTCGTGTGCACATTAATAAAAAAGTAGGACCCGTTTGATCATATGGAATAGTTTTAACAAGGTTTTCACCATTATTAATAATAACTGCTTCATTCAAATTATGTTAACATATATAAGTAAATTATTTTAATTTCGAGGTGTGTAAACGGTGAAATTAGTGCGAAACTCTGTTTTTACAAAATTTTATAAGCTTCGAACTGCACTTACCTATTAGCATAACCTAAACTAATTTTTTTTTTAACACGATTTTTTTTACCATTTAAAAAAAAAAACATTATGAAAGAATTTCCGCCTGAAATTAGCCGCCTTGGTTAGCAAAAAAATACTTTTCTTCAGAAATTATAACAATCTTAATTAATCAAGCTTCTTAAGAAATTCTTATTACAGAAATACCATCAACTACCTTAAATAAAATGTATTTCTAATGAAGTCCATATTATCACTTAGCCAGTTTGGGCGGTAGTAAATAGACGTTTATTAAATTACAAGTTGTCCTTTTGACTCTTTTGTTTTTCACCAACAATGCGCAACATTTTGTATAAATTTTAGTCGCCTCTCTCACAAAGCCTTTGACAAAGCTTTTATTAGGTGATCGTTACTCCTTAAGTACCATCTTAATTACGTTCTTCAGTATTTTCTAATTAGAGTTTTACCTAAAATACGAATTTGTCAGAAATTAATGCGCTTGTTTAGTAAAACTTTGTACTTACTTATTACCTTCATATTGGTAACATATTCTTTAAAAGAAGCAATCTCGTATCCTCCTTCTGCGCAGTCGGGTAGAGAAAATTCAAACCGACTTCAAAACCAAAAAAGTAAATAATAATATAGTCTATGACTTTTTCGTTCGCATCTATAAGAAGGAGAAGGAGGCTTATGCCCTGCAGTGGGTGTAGACGGGCTGAAAATGATGATGATGATGATGATCTATAAGAACATTAATTGTTTTCTCGAAGTCGCTGTCAAGTCGGTTCGATTCGCGACTGGGCTTACAGTAATGTTTTTGTTTGGCTTGACATCGACTCCAATAGATGCGAACGCAAAAGTCATAAGGCTGCAAATAACTTTTTTAACTTTAATTAGGGTTCCGTACCCAAAGGGTGAAAACGGGACCCTATTACTACGTTTGTATTCTAATATTTGTGCCTACGTTGTCCGTCCGTCCGTCTGTCCGTCTGTCCGTCTGTCCGTCCGTCCGTCTGTCCTACCTATTTAGGGCTGTAACTTTTCAACCGGAATAGCTAGATAGTTGAAATTTATGCGTTATTACGGCGTGTTTGTGCTCAGATTATGCGTTATTACGGCGGATTTGTGAACAAATAATAAAATTGTCAAAAAGTTAAAAATTAAAGGGGGTTCTCAACAAGAAACTAGTTTTTATCAACGTTTTTTCTTCACGCTCTATCGTAAAAACGGTAATACATACAAGCGTCAAACTTTATTTAATTATGGAGCAAACTCTACAGAATAACAACAAATACTAAAAACCGGCCAAGTGTGAGTCGGTCTTGCACTAAAGGTCCCGGACAAAAAAAGTTTTTTTTTCCAAGTTAATAACGTTGTGTTCCGTGTTGGTGTGGTACGGAACCTTCGGTGCGCGAGTAGCCCGACTCGCACTTGACCGGTTTTTTTAGTTTTGAACTCGGTTCAAATTTCTGGAAAAAAAATGTATTTCATAATTTTCAGTAGTGAAATATATTAGTTCAACCATAGTGGGGCATGGCAGTCAGTGAACTTTTGTTTTTTAATGTGTCTAAAACATTTAAGTAGCTGTCCCATTTTATTGTACACCCTGTATTCTTATTTTTATTAGGACAAGGACTTTTTACATTTCGTATTAGTTTCGATACGATCAGTGCCAAATCATTTCTCTTCTATACATATAATAGATAGAACTCTATGCAGGTTTGTAGATTCTTGAATTTCATACACAGTAGATAATTAGTACTATCCGAGGTTAATAGTCGGTTAGTGATCCTTTACTAAACAAGACGTATGAATCTTTAAAATCATCTAAATATAAAAATGATCACAGAAATAAAAAAATTACTAGGAACACAACCTTTTTTCATTAACCAACTTCTTAAAAGCATTTTATTCAGTATCCTTTGCACGTTGCTTCAGTGCTATAAATGTATGAAAAGTTAAGAGAGCAAGTCAAAACCGTCGAGGCCGTAAAAAGAAAGAGGAAATGTTCTGGAGAACACTTGGGTTGGGTTGTACCTACACAAACATTTTGTCTAGTCTAGACGTTTTGAGAATTTACTGAAAGCTTGTATACTTATGTAGGTGCTCCTATCCTAAGATCCTGACACATCAGGCACGGTGCGGCACAAAAAGGTACGAGACGCGTTGAGCCCATTGGCACAGTATATAAGACAGTAATCCATCTTCATACCTACCCGTACCCTTAGTACCAAACGCGGCTTACGCCTCGTAGCACGCACACACTGACAATGTCTCCGCGTAGCTCCGTCTGGCGCTGCCTTGGCTGCCTTAGATATCGTCGTACGTACTGGCGAGTCTGGCGAGCACACATACAAGCCGCGTTTGGTACCATTGTATGAAGATGGATTACTGTCTTATACTGTGCCATTAGGCACACTATGGGCTCACTGACCTACGGCAACGATGCGTCAACTCATCTACAAATCACGACGTACCGCGACGCGCTGTATACGGGGTACCTATATATATTTCTTAATATGCTGAAGGTTTTTTCAGGGGATGATCAGACCATCAAACTGAACAACTGAGGGTTTTAATACCTATTATAAAACAAATGCATACAACGATTGTATACAATACAGCGATTCAATGTTCTACATATCAAATCGCATGTCGACAATACTTGATAAAAAGTACATATTTATTCTCCCCGTCACACTGGACAGAGTTTCGGTACTACTAGTGAAACGTGGATGTTCTGGAGTTTCAAAATATCTCTGACTCCCCCTCGGGGAATATAGTCGTGAGCATATGCTATATTCTATTTATTCTGACATCAAAAAAATGTCCCAATTCTTTCGGACAACTGACCGACGTTGAGACATCCTTATTGTTTTATACTCGATTCTCTTCAAGGGTCAGTGATGAATGAGATCAAGGGTCAATCGATGTTAGCCGTTGGGTCTGCATTTGACGTGAAGTACGTCAGGTTAAACATGATTGACGACCCTTGTTAAACATTTCATCCCGAAATTTATATAAAATGGTATATTACTACCTAGTCGCTCGTACCACTCCCAAGTGAAGAAATAAGGGTAATTTTAAGCGGTTATGTAGCATGGTTTTGTAAAACACGGCTAGTGTTTACAATGTGTCTCTGAGACGATCATTTGCGATTGACAATTTTGACGTGATTGACGCTCATTGATGCGAACATTGATGGTTTACTCCATGTGATTGAAGCGTCCGTCAATATTTCTACGTTATTAAATAAAAACCGGTCAAGTGCGAGGCGGGCTACACGCGCACTGAGGGTTCCGTACCACACCATCACACAACATATTAAAGAAAAAGAAAAAAAAATTCTCCGGACCTTTAACACGAGACCGACTCACACTTGTCCGGTTTTTATTATTTGTGGTTATACTGTAGAGTTCTATAATCTAAATTTTTAATTTTTTGACATTTTTATTATTTGTTAGCAAATCCGCCGTAATAACGCACATTCTGTGAATATTTCTACTATCTAGCTCTTACGATTCAAAAGTTACATCCCTAAATAGGTAAGACAGACGGACGGACAACGCAGGCTTAGTAATAGGGTCACGTTTTCGCCCTTTGGGTACAGAACCCAAAAAATTTGCAATGAGCGTTTTTCTTTTGGTTTTCTAGTGGATCGATAGATGGCATTACGGTCTGTGCGAATAAAGGTCAAAATTTCAAAAAGTTTTTCTTTAAAATAATAAAGAGGGAGAAGATGATCAAAAAGATGCCAACGCATCTTTTGATTGAATATTTCATTATTCACGAATCATTTTAATCGAAAATATGAAACTGTTTACGTCTTACATAGTTATACGGGCTCGATCCCTTGGCTTTAAAAAAAAATCTGTCGAGTTTTATAGGAACTAAAATTAAAAAAGAAAAGAAAAACGCTCATTGACAATCGCAAATGATCGTCTCGGGGACCCTTTGATTCCAACGGATCTGTACGCCATGACATTTTTAAACGATAAGGTTACACCATACCTATGAATCCTTCCTGGGATTCACCACTCAAAACAAATGCTTCGGTCATTTGTAAATTATAAAATACGCACTGTGGAAAATAACATAAAGAAGGGAAAGCTATTAATTATTTTTACGTTGTTGATTTGTTTCATTATATTCTGGATTTATTCAAATGCCCCCGAAGCACACACTATCATAGGTACAAATTAATTTTAAACTCATCATCATCATCATCAGCCTATAAACGTCCCACTGCAGGGCACAGGCCTACCCTCAAGGAGGGTGTATGGGCATTAGTCCACCACGCGTGCTCAATGCGGGTTGGTAGACTTCACATACACTTCAGAATGTCTTCTTCAGTGTATGCAGGTTTCTTCACGATGTTTTCCTTCACCGTTTGAGAGCAGTCGGTTTTACGTACATAAGTTAGAAAAACTCATTGGTACATGGCATATTGTCCGTGCGGATTCGAACCCGGACCCCCATAATTGGGAGTCCATACCTCTCCGCAACGCGCCACCGACGCTCTCGAATTTTCAACTCTTAAAGTTGAAATACATTCATCATCATCATCATTTTCAGCCGGTATCCACCCACTGCAGGGCCTCCTCCTCATGTTGCCATCCTTTTCGGTCCTGTGCCAGTCGCATCCAGGTCTTGCCTATACTTTTCCAGATATCAGAGAAATACATTAATCTTTCTCAACTCAAAAACAATCCTTGATCAATATTTTGAACAATTACTTGACATTTGCATAGATGCAGTGCTAACGCACGAGCAAAACTCAATTAATTTAAACGAAAAAAAAAACGTTTAACGAAAGATCATTTTAAATTTTAATCAAACAACATCTACGACGTCCCAAGATAATACTAAAGTGAAAACCTAATCGTTTAAAGGCCCTCTCAATTTTGTATTTAGCATCACGGTCAATTCGCACGGCAACCTTGTAAATTATTCCATTTGAATATTTAGCTTCCAAATTATTTACTGCGTAAACAACACTGTGGGTTATAAGCCGAGGTAAAGGACTTGGGGGCGTAAAGGGCTCCCTGATTATTATACATGTCCTCGTTAATTTCGCCTTTACCCGGTTTAATTAATTTCATGTGGCTTCGTATAAACACAAACACGGATTATAATGAGATGAGGCATGACGTTTTGTTTATCTTCAGCTGAAATATGATATGAGATACCGGAATATTGGAAAAGTTTACTGTTTATTTTATTTTGTATTGTTTTATTATGACTTGAGCAATCATTAATATCGTTTTATAACAAGTTTGTATTTATTTGCGAGAATCAGCTACTTTTATTTCTTTTTCAGAATTATATTTCAGTGGACAATAGTTACACCGACTCATTTATTATATTATGTCATGCAACATAATTATGTTTTTTTTTTACAGAAAATGAACTCATTGGTACCGATTCGGACTGTGCCACGACTTAACTTAACTAAATTTATTCCTGTCTCTTTCTAAAATAAGATTAAGAAAAGAGACAGAAAACCAACAGCTGACTTTAGTGCTGTCAAAGTGACGTTACACGCCCAAAAACGCTTTAAATAAGATGGCGTACATTATGATGGCATCTTATTTTGGGCGTGTAGCGTCACTTTGACAGCACTAAAGTCAGCTGTTAAGTTAAGTCGTGGCACAGTCCGAATCGAGGCCATTGTCAGACTACAATCATCATCTCTATCACTACATAGTATAAATAAAGTCGGTTCCCGCTGTCTGTCCCTATGTATGCTTAGATCTTTAAACTACGCAACGGATTTTGATGCGTTTTTTTTAAAAAGATATAGTGATTCAAGCGGAAGGTTTATATGTTGATACACATCACTAAATATCAGCATTGCACCCGTGCGAAGCCGGGGCGAGTCGCTAGTTTATTATAAATAAGTATTTTTACGTACGTCTTACTGCTCCACCACGTATTGTACAATGGTTCAACAGCTATCTCAGTAACCGACTTCAAATCGTAAAAATCCAGAAAGAAAATGGCACTGCAATCTGTTCGGCTCCTAGAACGGTCAATAGAGGCGTACCACAAGGCTCAATTCTTGGTCCTCTGCTCTTCATACTATATACTTCAGATCTAGTCAAACAAATTCATCACTGCCAATATCACCTGTATGCCGATGATACGCAAATTTACATTCATTTGGACCCCAAGGAAGATATGACTGCTCCCATTGCCTACATCAACTCCGATCTCGACAGAATTTCTGTTTGGGCAAGGCAAAACGCGCTAGCATTGAACCCCAGTAAATCTAAATTTATGGTACTGGGAACAAAGAAACAGCTAGAGAGAACACTGTTGCAGCCCCCTGTCATTTCTATTTCTGGAACCACAATAGAGCGAGTTCAGGAAGCTAGAAATCTTGGCATTCTCATGGATGATCGTCTCCGTTTCGTGAAACATGCTATGGACGTTGCTAAAAGTTGCTTCTTTCGATTGAAGGTTCTGTATAAGGTTCGGCTTCTTCTCACAGAAAAAGTCAGGTTGACGCTATGTGAATCGATCATTCTGTCGAAACTTAATTATGGTGATGTAGTTGTTGGCCCTTGTCTGCTCGCTCACACTAAACGCATTTTCCAAAGAGTACAGAATTCCTGCATAAGATACTGTTATAAAATACCGCCTCGCAGTCATATCACACCCGAACTGAATAAACGTGGTCTGCTCAATATGGAATCTCGAAGATCTCTCCATATGGCTGGTTTGGTTCATAGTATTATCAGATATAAACACCCCAAGTATCTATACGATAAGCTCCAGTGGTACACTTTTCATAAAACCTACAATTCCAGACGGTATAACTGCTACCTGCTGGCAACGCCGTTTCACAAAACAAGAACATTCGAGGGAAGCTTCCGCTACCAGGCGACAAAGTGCTGGAATAATCTTCCACCACCACTTAGGCGACCTCTTTCTAAGCAAACTGTTAAAACACATTTCAAAAAGTGGTTACTCGAACAACAAGCGCAGCCAGGTCCCTGATGCGGAGGCAAGGGTTTGGCGTGTGTCAGAATAATTTAGCGACTATATTGTGCGCGTTTAGAAGTGGGTATTACTTGCGTCATATTATTGGTTGGGTATAATATCATACACACACTATTTACTATATACACACACTATATACATACACTATATACTATTTACATACACTATATACTACATACCTACATTATATTTATTATAAATTATTTATTACACTACATAATTAAACTTTAAAGTATCCTTTAAGCACACAGTTGGTTTGCGGAGAGTAACAGCACAGGAGTGGTATTTTTGAGTCACACGTTAAAATCCACTGCTGATTTAGAAGTGTAAAAATTACTATGGAAATTATGCATCATTCGATCATGATTTTGAAAGTGTGAGATTCGGAAATTGCACTCCTGCTCTGTCAGGCACGGCAGAAAATCAACGCCTTGCTTATCAAGTAAGGCACTACGTTGAGTCGTGTCCTATTCACCGTCGCGGCACACACCGCTACTACCTACCTACTATTTCTATTAATGTACTCTGTTGTTTCGTGTGTGCCTTTAATGGTGAATAAAGATTTTTCTTTCTTTCTTTCTTCTTTCTATTGTGGTGTATTGTGGTGAAGACAACATAGTTTACAGCCAAGTTTAGTTACTTTATTACAGTACCATTTTTACAGCCATATAATTATATGCCGTCCCTACAAGCCACTGAACTGCTGTTAAAGCAGTAATATAAGGTCAAAGACCTTCCGAATCACGACGATGAAGGGATGAAAATACTACCACAGAGTACTATAAATACTACTAAAATAGTCAGCTATTTAAAAATTTGCCAGTCGTTTCAAACACCGAAGGTTCACTACACTATAAGCCCTCAAAATAGTACACTTAGTTACTTTCTACCATTGATTAAATTAAAATAGCAAGATCGGTGACTAGCCTATCATGGACCGCATAAATTGAGCCCCGTCGCCTAATTTACTTAGTAGCGGCATTGCGTGATTGAGATACTTTTTGATTTTTGTCGTGATACCACAATGTCTTCGCGTGCTTAAAACTCGTTGTAGAAATCGTTCAAAAAGAAAATAAAATTATTTTACGACACTACTTTTCACTCGTAAATAAATGAAAAGCAGGTCCATTTTTCGGGTACATAATGCAAGAACGTCACCCATCTTCCGCTATTTTAATTTAATCAAAGCTTTCTAAAAAAAAAAAACATTGGAACAAACTACAAAGTCATTTTTAAACTGTGGTGTCTCGTCGCATTACTCGAGTACTTTGACTACGTCTGTCTCACTAGTTCATTATGAAATGGCGCCGATTCTTTTTTCAAAATAGTCGGCAAAGCGTAAATTAGGAGCGTGTTGCGGGGTTCCGTTATATCTTGTTTTAGAATATAAAAGAGGAACTAAAAATATATGAAATTTTGTGTATTGGCGTCTCCTTCGTTACTGTCAACATTGCGGTTATTTAAAAGGTTTGCTGGCACGTTTCATAGGGAAAAAATCAGAACCAAAGTAGTAGTTTGGCAGGAAAAAAATACTTAAATTTGACTTAAATAATTTAATAAATTGATCAAAAGTGCGAATAATATTACAGATTGATTAGGATTATACGACTAAGCATTATTTTGAATAAGGATTATACGACATAATTTTAATTTTAGTGGTCATTAGGGTGGTCATGATTTCCTGATATATAATGTCAAAATGAGCTTTATAGTATGAACATACTTTTTAGGGTTCCTTACCCGAAGGGTGAAAATAGGACCCTATTACTAAGCCTACGTTGTCCGTCCGTCCGTTCGTCCGTCCGTCCGTCTGTCTGTCCTACCTATTTCAGACTGTAACTTTTGAACCGTAAGAGCAAGATAGTTGAAATTTAAACAGAATTTGCGTTATTATAGCGAATTTGCTAACAAAAAGTTAAAAATTAAGGGGGGTCCTCATACATGGAACTAGTTTTTCACTCTATGGTAAAAACGGTAATACATACAAGCGTCAAACTTGGTGTGATTATACAAAGTACGTGGGACAGGGCCAAAATCGCGAAATACAGCTGTCCCATTCTTTTGGGTCTAGTAGAATTGCAGCTTTGTGTGAAACTGCTATTTTTTTTCGCTATTTTAACATTGGTCCGACAGATAAAGTTGTTCTACCCCCAATCCTTAAAAATATTATCCTCAAGTATGATAATCAACTGTAGTAATTCGTGAAATAAGATAGACACGACAAAACTTCTAACTTGTCTTGGACGGACCCTTAAAAAAGCTTTTTCAGTCGGCCTCCACACATCGGCATCGTCGTCAAGGCCTCTCAAAAATTCATCGCCCGTCTGCGAGCCCTGAATAGGTTTCGGCAGACTGCCGCCGTTTCCTTCTCCGCTTCTAGTAATCTGCTTAATAAGTAATCCTTGAGGAACTTGTGTCGAGGCTTTTCGTGTTGCCATTGTTCGAAAACATATATTTTTTTAGTTTGGTGCTATTTTTGTTGATTAGGTATGCTCTCTTTTAAACTAGCCGGCTAATGCTTTGGTTCAAACTAAACTCGAGGTTTTTTAAACATCGTATGGCTTATATTCTGTTCTTTCATTGTTTTCCATTCGTCTATACTCACGTTTGTAAATTTTTTTCTTCTTACTAAGTACAAATAATATTATTACATTTATCTACCTACGCACTGCGTATTGCACTGCGTGTACGACATGTTAGTTTTCGGTTACAAAATACATGGTATATAGTAGTAAAATAACGACGGAAGATGTCGTTAATATTTGAAATCACTTTTTTTCGCAAATGTGTTGCTTTAAATTAACGTGATGCAAACAACAAAAATATTAGGAAAAGAAATAAAACATCTTAGCAATTTTGAAAATGTGAGATTTTAATTAAGATAATAACCTCTCAGCTTAATCAAAAACCCGGGAAAGTATGATAAGAAACATTTCCAGTTCAATTTCGACGCGTGTTGAAGAATCATAAGAGCATAAAATTAATGTTACGTAAATGAATTCCTTTTTTTGTACGAGACGGTCGGCGCCGCAGATTTTCATCCGAATATGCGCTCAGGCACACACGGAGCTCTCAAAAATTCAACGACGCGATACCGTTATGATCCTATTCTGGATAAATTCGACATGTTTAAACATTTATCGTCGATGATGATTTATAAGTTCGAGATTATTTAGAAAGTAAAATTAAAATATTATGTCTAACAAAATTAGCTGAAACTACTTTAAGGGGATGATCAGACCATCAAACTGAACCACTTTCTCCATGGGACTAATATCAAAATCGCGAAAAAAAAATCTGCTGTCACATATAAAACTGCAAACATTGACTTGATTGAAATATATGGAACAGCAGATTTTTTTCGCGATTTTGATATTAGTCCCCTAGAGAAAATTGTGCTGTTTGATGGTCTGATCATCCTCTTAAAATAATTTCAGCTAATTTCGATAAGCCTTGTAATAAGTTCTCATTGGTAAGGTCGATTATTTTCAAAATACTTTGCATGAATTTATTTTAAAGAGGAAGATATTTCGTAAAGATTAACAACAGTTCATGCTAGAGAAAAGATAAATGTTGGCGTGCAAATATTAACACAACATTTTATTTAAAAAATCATTAATTGCTTGCTACTTTAACTACAAATAAGATCCATGATACATTTGCATTTAGGTACTACCATTTTTAAATAGTTATGAGAGTTTCGCTTGGAAAACAGTTTGAGTAAACATATCGAAAATTACCCTTGAATAACTCTTCCTAAATGAAAACCTTCAAATTTAAAATCCTGATCAACTGATGCAAAGTGAAACGCAAAAAAAAAAAAAACAAATTGAATAAAATTAACATAAAAGGTCATCGCTCTTTTCATTTCACGTGGCGAGTTCGTAAAAACCATAATACGTACGTCGCTACGTTTTCGTGAGACAGAGGTAGATCTCCAGACAGGATCTGATGAATATTTTACTTCATTATAACAGTCTGCTTCTACGTTTCTTATGCAATATTAAAGTGATGACGTAGCCCTAAAGGGACCGAAAATTCTGCATGCAATAATGGCAAGAAACTTCTTTGTTTGCAGAGCTTGGAAAAATGTACCTTACTAAAACATTATAGCTTTGCGGTAGTTTGAGTTTAGTTCAGAATTTAGAATTCTTCTAAGTATATGAGTCGGAAGAAATATCGCATTTTTGGCGAACTAAAGATTATTAATGTAATTGAGCGAAGTCAGCGTCTCGGGCACCCTTTTCTCTACGTTCCAAGACTAAAAGCCTTACGTTCCAATATAAAGTATAGAAGAGAAGCGATTTTGAATGCAGACAAATGTTTTGCATTCAGATGGAGTATTCATTTGAGTGTTTTTACTGTGATATTAGTTAGTAGAAGGTTGTAATACCTTTTTTTAAATGGGTGTGCTCAACGACATTAACACGTTGAACGCCGTCGGGTCACACTAACAATAGATTTTCCATTGTTTGTCGGTCATTTGGCAGTCAAAGACTTAATGTTATGAGTCAATGACTGTGCTGAATGAAAATGATGCAGAAGAATTGATATGACCGATCTTTCTGTCTCTAATCATGGTATTATTAGTGTTGCTTGTCGAGATTATAATTGGGATGATATATTTTATGCTCTCTTTATTCGGGACTAAGCGAAAAATTTAGGCAAGCTGGCATCTGCTGGCATACCTCTGTCTCGCTCGCACTCACTCATTATCGCACATGCTTAAGTACGTCTTCTTTTCAGTTAAGATTATTATCTAACATAATTTATGATCGAACATCTTCAACATCTCGTTCTGGGCATCGCATCTGTTCATTTCCTGCAGATCGGCCAAACATTGTACCTCGTCCTGCACATCTCCTATAACTTAAACCAAAAAGTTACGGTTCGAAAGATGGAGGCGTACGTAAATTTCATTTACCGCTGGAAAGTGCCGAGCTCCCGGCTCCAGCGCAAACTCCACTTAATTACGCACATAAATTGAAGTGCTCTTCCCATGCGATGGATGGGACCGCATCTCCACTCATAAAACATCATTTCTTAGACATTATTAGTATCGGTAGAAGTAATAAGTTTTAATCATATGAACAATGAGCACAACCATTAATTTTGTCGTTTAAAATTTGAAAATTCCTGTAACAGAAGGTTACCTACGAGTGTAGAACAAATCTTGATCGAAATTTGAATTTCATAATGTATTTATGCGATCGCGATCTAAAGGGAGCCCGACGATGAAAGTCCGACGATGGAAACCGAGGCCAGAGCAGACCAAGAAAGAGATGGCGTGATTACCTGTATGCCCACCATGGTACAATAATATACTGCGCCTGGTATTCTCTTCCGATCACGTGACTGACCACGTGACTGACACAAGCCTACGTCATCATACCCTTTTACCATGTTTAGCGGCCATATTTTTGTGACTTAGGCTTGTGTTACTCTGGGAATAGAAGACCTTGTTTTTTTAGACTATGATGCCCACGAAGCAGAATGGATAATGATGGCAAGGGAGAGAAAATTGGAGAAGCTTGGGAAAGACCTTAGCTTAACAATATAACGAATTAGGTTTAAGAAATAAAAAACATTTACATTCATACATACATAAATTCACAACCGAAATCCCTTTCGGGGCGGTTAGAGATATTGCTACAACTACCAATTTGTAGCAATGCTCACAGGTGGGTAGCCTATCGCCCACATAAACACTCCATAAGAAACCTTTAATCCCCAAGTCGCCTATCGGAATCTGTATGGTCATGAAGGGCTACTAGTCGAGATGGTCATGCTGTTTATGAACCATACTATTTATAGTTTATACAATAAGTTAAAATGGTTTGGTGGATTAATAAATTAAGTCTAGCCCATTATTTTAACGAGGTAAATGTAACACAGTTCTCGGGTAAATTGTTAAAAATAGAAAAATACCGCTATTGCTAAAGTAATAAACTTTATGTGATTTTTAGCTTGATGGAGACTCACTATTTCAAAAAGCAAATGTGATGTTTAGTTTTAGTAAGTTCTCTCTTCCGTTTTACACCTTTAACGAATTTTTTGTTGACATTCCAGTGAAGTTTTCATAGCATTGATATTAATTACCTACAACATAATCAGATAGTTACGGTCCGCATGATACTTTGGATTACGCACTCTAATTGTATCTAATCTAAACTATTACAAAACTGTAACAGAAGTGTGTCTGTACATTGAAGATATTTACAAAAAAAAATTACGACATGGTTTTTACCTGTCCCTGATTCCAAATCATCAATTTTTGGATTTTTTGTTTGTCTGTTTGTTTGTTTGTTTGTTTGTTTATTTGTTTGTTTGGGTGTTTGTTTGTTCGAGTATCACGCAAAAACTACTGAACCGATTTTGATGAAACTTTTTTGTTTGATAGCTTATGACCTGACTTAAAATCTGGTATATGATTTATGCGGACGAAGTCGCGGGTAAAAGCTCGTATTATATAAAAATTCAGATTAGCCTGTATTATAAATTATAATCCAGAATATGTTCTCTATGCGTGCCTTATCCAAATCCATTCAGCCGTTTATGCGTGATAGAGTCGTAAAAATCCAAAAATTTACATTTATTCAGAACATCAACTTCTCACTAGCATTGCCCAAAGTATGTCCAGTGAACACTCCCGTGTGATAGGTAGTGAGACGGATACAATACACGTCATGAAATCGAAACAATGTAGGTTACCTCACGACGATTTTTTTGTAATTTTTTTTTTCTTTTCCCTAAAGCCAATGATGGTACATTAATTCCTAAGAACTTTTTACACGGAAAGCGAAGTTACTTTACACTTCATCAAAATCACTTTGCAAAACTTAGACAGGGTTAAACCATACATGATGATTTTGATTTTCAAGACAATATACCCTACGATGCCACCGATATTCACAGTCTATGGTGCTCAGGAGTTAATATATTTAACGTGGATCGAACATTGCACGACGATAATTTCTTGGAATATATCAAGAAAGAAGTAGAAAAAGCAAAAAATATTCATGATCCGAAATATTACAGGCCTATTGGTTTGTCAGTCACTATGAGTGTTAATGACTCTGTTAAAGTTGATAACATGGTAAGTAGATGAATTAAGAAAGTTGAATGATTATTTGGTTGTTTGAAAGACGTAGATAAAGAAAACCTCTTAACGTAAAAAAACTTGACAACTCAAGTAAAAAGAATTTTTGAATAATACAAGGACTTGATAAAACCTTATATTGGTTTATTCTTCCATTCATCATCATCGTCATCATCATCTCAAACGATAGACGTCCACTGCTGGATATAGGCCTGCCCCAAGGATCGCCATAACGATCGGCCCTGCGCTGCCCTCATCCAACGGGTTCCCGCCGCCTTCAAGAGGTTGTCAATCCGCCTCCCAGGCTATGCTTTCTGGTACGTGGTCACCACTCGAGAACTCTTCAGCTCCATCGGCCATCAGTTCTGCGAGCAATGTGTCAATTGACACTTTAGTTAAGCAATTATTTGGGCTATGTCAGCTGCTTCTTCTGCGAATCTGTTAATTTCTGATTCGATCTCCGATTAATTTATATTAATCTACACTAATATTATAAAGAGGAAAGATTTGTACCTATTTTTGTATGTTTGTATGTTTGTAATGCTCAAAAAGTACTGGGCCGATTTAAAAAATTCTTTCACCATTAGAAAGCTGCATTCACCCTGAGTAACATAGGCTATATTTATTGCTAGAAAAGATTAGACGTCCACCCGTGCGAAGCCGGGACGGGCCGCTAGTAGAAAATAAAGGGATAATTATTAATTATCAAAGTTATAAGTATTTCAGGTTGATATTCTAATCGTGAAAGATATACAAAGTAAAGTGGATCTAATTAAATTTCGACAACTGGATGGAAAATATTCTTCAAAGCCTATTTTACTTTGGCTAACAAACTTTAATCAGGAGGATATTAAGGAATTAATAAGGGTTTGTTTGTATTAATAACTGTAGAAATTTATAGAAATAAATAATTATAAATTATATACAACGCGTTAATGAATTAACGCAAAACCTCATACACCCCAACTGATTTATAACAAAATAATTAGATTGGAACAATAATTTCATTATTTTGATAGTTAAAATTTAAAGTTATTCGCATTTTAAGTTTTGAAGCAAAAATGATTTGTTATCATTTCAGCAATAAATGAAAGCGCTGACGTACTCATGGATATATTCTAATAATCTTGTTTTGATAGTAAGTAGGGCGAGTGTGCCCGTGCGGTAGGTGGACATCGGGTTAAAAAACATTTTTTTTTTCAAACAAATTATTTAATATTTCGGAAAAAATTACCTATGCTGAAACCATGATAATACGATTCTGCTCTCGATTCTAAACAAACTACTTTCTAGTTTTGCGTTAATTCATTAACACGTTGTACAGGCTCATAAATTGTTTCAGTTATCAGACGGTGTTATTATTGATTTGCAAAACCAACTTCTTGATGAAATATGTCCATTTCCATTAAAACTATGCAGAGAGGTTAGATATTCATTATTTTATAGAATAAATAATAAAATAAATGAAATACCTATTAAATATTTATATTATTATATTGATTTTTTTTATTCGTGATTTTTACTTTAGATTCGTGTTCTTATTTACTTTATATTTAACATATTGAAATCTGGTTTTTCTATAATTTTAGGCGCATCGACCAATTTTCTGGTTAGAACCAGCTTTCTCTCAAGACAATTTAAATCATCGACGTATAATGGTAACGGCATCTAAAATTGTTAAAGATCGGTTAGACGGAGTTGTTTTAGAAGACAGTAGCTTTATAAAATCAACAGCTGCAGTCAGAGCTTTACTTATGGCATTACGTACCATCGAACAAGATATTAAACCAGACGAGGACTATTTTTCGTTAAGTTCACAGGTTTTAACATTGAATTATTAATACCGTTTTTCTTTAATTATCTATACCATGTCTTCAATATAAAGTAATCCATATAAATACAGTTGGGAAGCGCATCACCTGAGAAACGTTTTTTTTTTTAATGTTTGTCGTCGTCAAGTAGTCCGATTAATGTTTTTAGACAGGACGTCTGTTTAGGCCAGTCATTTTACGGAGTTTTGTTAGGCGGGGTAGGGAGTAATTATTATTAATTGGACTTTTAAACTGTTTAGTGACAAAAATACTATCCTAAACCATATTAAAAAAAATTTGCTACGCAACATAGAAATCAAAAATCTTGTGAATCCCAGAAGACTTTTTAATTAATAATATTAATACCAATACACTCGTTTGAATTTGATTTAACAATATAAATAATTTTTGAGCAATAAAATAGGCATCGAAATTTAAAAAAATAGGTATTTATTAGAAAATACGAATGTATTTTTTAAAACCTTCTAAGTAGCCAAAAATATTTACACCATGTTTGAAGTATGTATAATGGTAAGGCCTTAAATATGCGCAAAAAAAAATCAGGTTTTTTAGAACGAGATAATATCTAAAATTCAAAATTGGAACTGTTGCTAACGTGATTTTTTTTTATTTTTGTACATTTCTAAGCTCAAATTGGCTCTTCAATATTACAGCGAATAAAAATCAATTATTAATTGATTAGTCCCAGCTCAAACCGTAAAATGACTGGGCTATGTTGGGTCAGCTATTAAGAAATTAAAGCAAAGCCTCGTCGTAGGTTTAGATTTTATACGAAAAGTACAAAAAAAACTGGCATGAACGATCTCAATTTTTTCCTTAATCTCTGTTCTGTTCCTTGCTGAGAGCTTCTGTAACCCATTAATAAATATTTTAAAACAATTTCTTACAGGTAAAAACACCGTTAATACCAACCCTTTCAGTAGCGCTCTCTGCCAGTCTGGCAGCCTTACAAAGTCACGCCAGCGCAATCATAGTTGTCACAGCGACAGGCAGATCAGCACATTGGATGTCTTGCGCATCTCCACCATGTCATGTACTGGCGATCACAAGGCGCAAAGAGACGGCTGCACAACTGCATCTGTATAGGAAAATTTTTCCGCTCCTCTATAAAGGTTTGTATACAAGTTCAGGAACAATTCTGCAAATCATATCATAATTATTAGAAGTAGGATTTTATAATTTGTAACAAAAATCGCGTAATCCTAAATTATGTCAAAAGATAACTATACGAAATAAACCTTGGAAAAGCTACGTGTGTGAGAGCCGGTGGCGTGATACCACGTTGAAAATAAAACCGGTCAAGTGCGAGTCGGGCTACTCGCGCACCGAGGGTTCCGTACCACACCACCACAGAACACAACATTATTAATATAGAAAAAAAAAACGTTTTTTGTCCGGGACCTGTAGCGCGAGACCGACTCACACATGGCCGGTTTTTAGTATTTGTTGTTATTCTATAGAGTTTGCTCTATAATCACACTAAGTTTGACGCTTGTATGTATTACCGTTTTTACGATAGAGCGTGAAGAAAAAACGTAGGTAAAAAATAGTTTCTTGTTGAGAACCCACCTTAATTTTTAACTTTTTGTCATTTTTATTATTTGTTAACAAATCCGCCGTAATAACGCATAATCTAAGAAAATGTCAACTATCTAGCTATTATAGTTCAAAAGTTGCAGCCCTAAATAGGTAGGACAGACGGACGGACGGACAGACTGACAGACGGACAGACGGACAGACGGACAGACGGACAGACGGACAGACGGACAGACGGACAGACGGACAGACGGACAGACGGACAGACGGACAGACGGACAGACGGACAGACGGACAGACGGACAGACGGACAGACGGACAGACGGACAGACGGACAGACGGACAGACGGACAGACGGACAGACGGACAGACGGACAGACGGACAGACGGACAGACGGACAGACGGACAGACGGACAGACGGACAGACGGACAGACGGACAGACGGACAGACGGACAGACGGACAGACGGACAGACGGACAGACGGACAGACGGACAGACGGACAGACGGACAGACGGACAGACGGACAGACGGACAGACGGACAGACGGACAGACGGACAGACGGACAGACGGACAGACGGACAGACGGACAGACGGACAGACGGACAGACGGACAGACGGACAGACGGACAGACGGACAGACGGACAGACGGACAGACGGACAGACGGACAGACGGACAGACGGACAGACGGACAGACGGACAGACGGACAGACGGACAGACGGACAGACGGACAGACGGACAGACGGACAGACGGACAGACGGACAGACGGACAGACGGACAGACGGACAGACGGACAGACGGACAGACGGACAGACGGACAGACGGACAGACGGACAGACGGACAGACGGACAGACGGACTGACGGACAGACGGACAGACGGACAGACGGACAGACGGACAGACGGACAGACGGACAGACGGACAGACGGACAGACGGACAGACGGACAGACGGACAGACGGACAGACGGACAGACGGACAGACGGACAGACGGACAGACGGACAGACGGACAGACGGACAGACGGACAGACGGACAGACGGACAGACGGACAGACGGACAGACGGACAGACGGACCGACGGACAGACGGACAGACGGACAGACGGACAGACGGACAGACGGACAGACGGACAGACGGACAGACGGACAGACGGACAGACGGACAGACGGACAGACGGACAGACGGACAGACGGACAGACGGACAGACGGACAGACGGACAGACGGACAGACGGACAGACGGACAGACGGACAGACGGACAGACGGACAGACGGACAGACGGACAGACGGACAGACGGACAGACGGACAGACGGACAGACGGACAGACGGACAGACGGACAGACGGACAGACGGACAGACGGACAGACGGACAGACGGACAGACGGACAGACGGACAGACGGACAGACGGACAGACGGACAGACGGACAGACGGACAGACGGACAGACGGACAGACGGACAGACGGACAGACGGACAGACGGACAGACGGACAGACGGACAGACGGACAGACGGACAGACGGACAGACGGACAGACGGACAGACGGACAGACGGACAGACGGACAGACGGACAGACGGACAGACGGACAGACGGACAGACGGACAGACGGACAGACGGACAGACGGACAGACGGACAGACGGACAGACGGACAGACGGACAGACGGACAGACGGACAGACGGACAGACGGACAGACGGACAGACGGACGGACGGACGGACGGACAACGTAGGCTTAGTAATAGGGTCCCGTTTTCACCCTTTGGGTACGGAACCCTAAAAACATCGTGAAGAAGAAATTCTGATGCGTATGTAAAGGCTACCAATACCTAACCTACCAATTGGGCACGCGTGGTAGCTGTGCGCTAACGCCTTGAGGGTAGGCCTCTGCCCTGCACTGAGACGTTTATAAGCTGATGATGATGAGGCAGCGTGGCTTACAGGGATTTATTTGACTCCGTTTGAGAGATTTTAGTGGGCTGTAGGTTTCTTCGAGTGGCAGGCAGTAGTTTGATGGAAAGGAAAGTCTTGTTTGCAGCACTGGAGGTTTATTTAAGTAAATTTTACACCATGATTAGTTACACACAAGCACCGTAAAATATTGAAGAGAGGAGACGGAAATTACAACTTTTTTAGGGTTCCGTACCCAAAGGGTGAAAACGGGACCCTATTACTAAGCTTACGTTGTCCGTCCGTCCGTCCGTCCGTCCGTCTGTCCGTCTGTCCGTCTATCCGTCTGTCCGTCTGTCCGTCCGTCCGTCCGTCCATCAATCCTACCTATTTAGGGCTGTAACTTTTGAACCGTAATAGCTAGATAGTTGAAATTTTCTCAGATTATGCGTTATTACGGCGGATTTGTTAACAAATAATAAAAACTTCAAAAAGTAAAAAATTAAGAAACTAGTTTTTATCAACGTTTTTTCTTCTCGCTCTATACTAAAAACGGTAATACATACAAGCGTCAAACTTAGTGTGATTATAGAACAAACTCTACAGAATAACGACAAATACTAAAAACCGGCCAAGTGTGAGTCGGTTTCGCGCTAAAGGTCCCGAACAAAAAAAGTTATTTTTTCTAAGTTAATAATATTGTGTTCTGTAGCGGTGTGGTACGGAACCCTCAGTGCGCGAGTAGCCCGACTCGCACTTGACCGGTTTTTTATTAATTACTACATTTTATGTTGGTGTTGCCAACAATGGCCTCGATTCGGAGTGTACCACGACTAAACTAAACTAAATGTATTCCTGTCACTTTCTAAAATAAGATTAAGAAAAGAGACAGAAAACCAACAGCTGACTTTAGTGCTGTCAAAGTGACGTTAAACGCCCAAAAACGACTTAAATAAGATGGCGTACATTATGATGGCATCTTATTTTGCGCATTTAACGTCACTTTGACAGCACTAAAGTCAGCTGTTGGTTTTCTGTCTCTTTTCTTAATCTTATTTTAGAAAGTGACAGGAATACATTTAGTTTAGTTTAGTCGTGGTACACTCCGAATCGAGGCCAATGATGACGAAATCTACGTGCACAAAGGACATGCTTGATAGTTGCAGCAAATTTACTAACCACCCAGAAAGCTAATACCTTTAGATTTAGATATTTATGTGATACACAAAATGTTTGCCTCCTTCTTTTAAAGCAAACTAAGCTCATCCAACGCCCTAAATCCAAACAGTCATTGCCACAAAAACACACTCTTATTAGCATAATGTGATGCAATTACAGAGCCTCGAGCGGCGAACTGGCAGAAGGAGTGTCGGAATCGGGTACGTTTTGGCACAACTTTTGCAGTGACGATCGGCCTATTCAGTTATGGAGCCAAATTAGTGGTGCTTGCACCATCTGAAGAAGGAACTGGGTACTGCAACGGTTTCCAAATAGTTTCTGCGCCTACCGTTGAATGTGACGAATAAATGTTTTTATTATTGAAAAATGTTGTATTAATTTATTTTTAAAGAATTTTGTACAAACGAATACTAAATGAATGTTGACTTAGAATCCGTCATTTTTTGTGCAGAAAATTAGTTTTGATTCAATATTAATATTAGTTTTAATATAAAAGTAGAGAGCATCAGTGGCGCATTGCGGAAAGGTATAAACACTTAATCGTGAGTGTCCGGGTTCCAATCTGTATATACGGACGTCATGCTATGTACCAATGAGTTCTTCTAATTATGTACTCACGTAATATCGACTGCTCTCAAACGGTGGAGGGAAACACCGTGAGCAGACCTGCATAAGCAGAATAAGAAAAAAAAATGCGTATGTGAACTCTACCAATCCGCATAGGGCACGCTTGGTGGACTTATGCCCAGTTCCTTGAGGGTGGGCCTGTGCCCTACAATGGAATCTTTATAGGCTGATGATGATGGCTATATAGAATATGCTACGCGGTATACAGTTATTTCATAAGGTACAAAAAGACAGCTTGCAATATGAATTTGTGGTATTTATCTCTTAGACAGGATGTAAAATTTAATGCCTTACATATTAAACAGTTTGCTTCATAGGTATATTTGGGTTGAGTAGCCATTGGTCTTTTCTACGGAATTACAAATTTTCTTTTTCGCTATTTCGATAATCCTGTAATCCATAGTGGAACTTGTTCAGTTTAGTGGTGGAATAATGAGACCACTGTCTTTTATATTTATGTAATGTATTTAAATTTACACCCTGTATAATTAAATGCTGTGAACCGCAAACTCTAATCAAAGATTCATCAAACACCTGTCCAAACTACAAACTATTCTAATTATATTTGAATAAGTGAATAAACGGCATCGGTTAACTACATTAATGTGTTAGCAATTATTCAATAATTCAATTGTTTGTTAGTAAATCTGTTACGTCCTAAACTGTTGAATAAACATTTGAACTGCCAGTTAGTTTTGGAGGTGTTAGCGTGCGCGTGCTGGTACAACAAAGGTTCGCCACTAATTGGTAAATAGGGAGAAATCAGTTATGTAAACTTTTGGAACTACAGTTCTGTACGAACAAACCTAACGTTAATTTTGGAATCGGCTATTTTAAGACAAAAGTCAAAAATGTATACAGGGCACTGACCTCTATATTATTAACCACTCTGGACTGGCGGTTGTCAATTAATTTTTGTACAGTCGGCCGCAATAAGTTGTATACACTTTTGTTCTACGTCGTAGTACTAAAGTGTATATAACTTATTGCGGCCGACTGTACCTACCTGTTTGACTTACGCCATTTTGACACTGTAGGCTGAGATCAAAGTAAAATTAATGCATAGGCCTTACGCGAGGTGGGTATTTTGAGTGCATTACATAGTACCTATATTATATCAAAAGGGTGTTTCATACCATCACACTTAACAGCTTTCACTATGGAACTAACATTAAAATCAAATCAACTTTGGGTTGAGTTTGACGCCATTGACGTTTTCTATGGAACATCTGATTTTATTTTCGCGATTTCAATATTGGTCCAATTAGGTATAATGCTATGTCAATATGCAATAATGTAGGAAACGTATAAAAACATAATTAACAAAAATATTTTGTGAATTCAATTATTATGGGTAATTATAGTATCTACTTACCTACTCTATGATTATGGTGACTGAATAGCAATAAAATCTTTGGAAAAAACATAGTATAACTGTACTTTAAAACCAGCTTTAAACCCAAATGCGAATAAACCAGCAGGCTTTGTTCGTCTCGAGAGCTCACTAATGTCACATGAAATAAGACTAAAACAGGGATATTAAGACAAGAGGTCCCTTTGAAGGTCTGCACGGCAGCCGAAAAGAGTGGCAGACGATTGCTCTCCACCTTGACGTGTGCTGCCATTGTTTCCTGTCTACGTTTTTACATGGCTACTGGTTTTTTGATAGTGATATTTGGTGCTTTAATGAAGGTGGTCTATTCCTTACATGTCATATTCCATTCAGGTGTTGACTATTTTTAACCGACTTCAAATAAAAGGAGGTTATCAATTCGATACGTATGTATGTAATATTGTAGGAATTGCAAAATATTCACATAATATATGATAATTTATTAGGGCTTCTAAACAAATATAAGTACAAAATTTCATAGGTGTATGTATGTATGTATGTTTTTCCACGCATTTCTCCGAAATTATCAATCGGATTATGACCATTTTTTTTTATTGGCTTACATTTACTCCAACTTAGGCACGGACCTAAAAAAAAGACGGACGTAATTTCACATTAAAAAGAGGTGAAGCAAACTTCGTTTGTTCTACAAAGCACCTACACTCACACAGACGCACCAGTTCTAGGCGCAGGTGCGACAACCCGCCGCCATTTTGTCCCGCGCAACAGGGCGACAGCACGCACACTCATATAAATGGGTGCTTCACTTTTGATTAGACGAGATTCCGTCCGTCTTTTTTTCAGGTCCGTGAACTTAGGGTACAGTGCAAGTTTCATCAAAATCGGTTCAGACGTTTTCAAGATATGGACTAATTCGTGTAATGACTGCCTGGTTATTGTATTATGTCCTTTAACGTTATTCAGTTATGAACATTTCTTTGTACTTTTATTGACTGATTCGATAAATATGACAAAATAAATTTTAATTGGTCTTTGATCAGGAAAAAAGGGGGTTTTAGAAATAGATTTCAACAAAATATCACTGTCAAATCTGTAAATTTTCTTACATGATACAGGGTGTTAGGGTAGACAGTTGTATTTCTTTAATGGGTGATTGTATTACTTGATTGTATTACTAAACAACATAACAAACTTTCCCAAAGGAATAATGGAAATTTTCCAAAAAAAAAAAATCTTTGTGCTTTCCAATCTGTTTCTTAGGGGTTGGGTACAACCACAATTCATAGTAATGCAACTGTTTACCCTAACACCCTGTAGTTTAGTTTTTTTTGTTGTATGCGGTTTTGAAGAACCTACCATGCCATTCAACACTTTTGTAACAATTGTCCAATTGAATGCCGTGATTATAATAAGTGAGGTGGCACATGCTTATTGTATTACCTTTAGAACTGTGATTGAATCTGTGTTAACCTTGTTAATAATCCTAAATCTGAATAAATAAAAATAAATAAACACCAGAAAAAAAATTTGTGAAGGTAGTTTAATTTAATAAGTACGTTTTTTTCATAAAGAACATATCGAAAAATTTTCTAATTACTGTGTGATATTCCAATTATCAACATTTATGTTTATATTAAGTAGTTTCTCTCAAGCGCTATTCCTGAATGAATATAATAAACATTTTAAATAGACCATTACCAAGAGCTGTCCGCGAGCGTTGTTGTAAGAACTTTGAAACTAGTTCACCCATAAAGTTTTATCACTTAACAACGTAAACAAAGTCTTTAGACCAAATACCTACTTTGGCTGTGAAACTCTGAAAACTGTTCCGTCGAAATTTCTCAAAAACGTTCTCTCAATTTTGGGTAAGTAACAACCGTATAAATACCGGTACGTTAGCTACATCCCATAATTTCCCATGTGACGATTATTCAACGAGATAATAGGGTTTTTTTATTTTCTCCTTTAACATTTTATGGGAATTTCTTTCTTGTCTTTTTTGTAACATTTCGAAAATTTTATAAGAAATAATTATTATGAATACAATTGATTATAAAATTTATGAATTTAATTTGTTGAACAATGAGGTTTTTTCCAAATGCATTAAAATAAACATCAGTACAATGAAGTAAGTAGACAAAAAACCTGTAAAGAAGTTTGGTATAGTGGCATCGGTAGCAGTACGTAGTACGGTTTACGGTAGTAACTATTAAGTAATCTGTGGTACGGTTGAAGTGTGCAGCGTAATTTAATAGAAGACTAATTCTTTCACGCTGCACACTTCAGCCGCGGGTATTATATCCGTAATAGAACTAGATCATGCAATATCTTTTTTAATTTGCTATGAACCCGACGGTATTTAATAAACGTTGTAGACTTAAGATGTTTCCGTCAGTAATAAATGCTGAAACAAATTCAAAAGAAATAGTTTGCAAGGCAAGAAGGCTGATTCAACTCCAAACAAATCTTATTTAATGTCGGGGTAGCCGCTAAGCGAACCATCTTAAAGCTGCGGCTGGGGGCAGTATGGAAGAAACGTTTTCATTATTGAGTATGAATACTAGGCAAAGTAGCTTTGTTAAAAAAACACAGATCTCGGAATTAAATTTTTTCTCCGCGTCACAAAGGTATAACTCCTGCAATATATTTTGTAATATAGCCCAAAGTCTAAGGATTTCTTTAATTTCTGGATATCGCATTTCGTTTTCGATATATGAATTTTTTTTGACCGAAAATGGGCGAAAGACGACCGCATTTTTTAAATTTTTTCTAGTTTCAAAATAAGGTTTAAAAAAATTGCTTTTTGTACTTATCCCTCGTGAGAATTTATAGTTTTCTAAGGAAGTGATATTATATCTATTACGTAGTTACTCTTTAATCTGTGCCTATACTTTCAGCAATTTGCATAGTCAAGGGATTTATTCCGACAATCACAAATGGTTTTCAAATGTTATAATAACAAAAATTTCACCAACAAAACAGTGCCTATTAGGCACTGTTTATACTGTTGAAACAATTTCTGTTAGTTAATGGTGGGTAATGTAAAACTAATTGCATTGCGGATAAATTAATTCATATATGGAATGTTATTTGTTGGTCAGAATAATGAAATAGACACGTTTTCGACATTCTACTATTTATTTAATTTGTTATATTGGATCGAATAACAGTAGGGATTGAATTTTCTGAACAAATTGAAAAACTGGTTATTTAGTTACTTGGTTACTTTTTCATTCCACCTACTATGTTTATGATTCCACCGCGCACCGGACCTAACCTGCGTCATAGTATCTAGTAATAGATACTCTTTCTTATACTGTGGTCATAGTATAATAAAAACGAATAGTGGTGAAACTCAGCGGTCACGACAGGTCAATCGAGCGGGGTGTCCTGGGGCCAGGAGGAGCGCGTCCCGGCCCCCTCTGACTGCGTAACTTCAAAGCGAATTCAAATGAGGGATTTTCCAGAGAAAAAAAAAAGCTAGTTCATAATTTCGCGATAGATGGTGTTGAACAGAGAGGGGTCGATTAGGTATGAGCAAATATATTTATGAATATTATTAATAAAAAGACGCAGTACCTTTGATATTATTGTCGGTTTATTAATAACAATCTCGGTTTTATTGTCTGTCAACAACGAATCAAGTATCGGACGTGGCTGTATGGGCTTTGTATCCATTTTGAATATACGAACAATAAAAGAGAAACAATAAAAAACTACAAAAACCTAAAGCCGGGTCCGTTGCACCATGTTTTCGTGTTTGCTAACATCGTTTTCTAACTTTCCCCTCCCCCGCAGGCGAACGCGGGTGATGTTATCCGATGCAAATAACATAAACCGGGAAACTCGTAATCGCTACTTCATCAACAGCGGGGCTAGTACGCAAGCCAACCCGCGATTGCGACATTTAACACATCCATCTGTCAAATCTTTTATCTTGTTCGCTCGCGCGAAAATAGAAAGAGAGCGGAAGCGTGATAGCGATATATCACGCTATCGTGGGTTGGCATACTAGCCCCGCAGATAGTTAATAATAAACCAACAACAATAAGAAAGGGTTTGTTTGTACACACGGCGACACATCAAGCTAAGCAAAACCAAAATAAGGTGGTCGCGCGACGTTATACGTTATTCACCCTGCGCGCGGTCAGCTTATATTGGTCATACCTAATCGACCCCTCTCTTGTCAACGCCATCTGTCGAGAAATTTGGAACTAACTTTTTTGTTTTTTTTGCTTTTGGAAAATCCCTCATTAGGGTACGCCCGTCCCCCGAACAGCGCGCGAGAATAGACTACCTCGACCGCCGAGCTAACCACTTTTAGTTTTTATTGCACTATGCCTGCGTAATGTGGTTATGTCCTACTGCTCTCACCTTCATTTGCAAAAGGACGTCTTTGTTCTGATATACATTAAATAACATTGTAAAAGCCAACTTCTCCATACTAGCGTATCTTTAAGTTCGAGCTTCAGAAGGATTGAAAGGAGTTTATAAGAAGACGCTCACAGCATGTTGCGGTTTATGGAGCGGGGGAGGGAGGAAGGGGTGCGGGGTGCCCGGATCAAATTAAATTGAAGACTAAGCGGAAACCGCGAGGGGAAGTGACCGTACATTTTTACCTAGACGTTGCAGACAATGTGGGAAAATGATTTTTTCTTTAAATGTCGTTTTTACATTAGTCACAATTACTAACCCATACTAGAACAACATTTTGTTACGTACATGGTATATTACAAAATAAAATAAACGTTACTGTACTTGAAAGAAACAAGTAAGCTTAAAATGTATTTACCCATGATGTCAGATGCGAGTTTTATCCCTAAACTAGTAAATACCTTCATTACAATATTATTTATCAGCTTATAATTTTAAACGATACTAATAAGAGATTTAAAAAAATGACGGGTTGCACTCCGGGAGTAGTGCCGGCAGAAGTGAAAACAAAGAGATCTTACGTCTTACGTGACGTGACGTCACGGTCTGACTATATCTATGCTTACAAATTTTCGATTAGGTTACGTGACGTCTCGGTCCTGATGCGAGTTTAACATTTTTTACCCATCCCAAAAAGTGCACAACGCCGCTAAAGAAATTTTTACTTCAAGAAACGTTACGTTGAGATTAAATAACATTTAGATATTCTTTTTTTTTTATAAAAAGAAAGAACATGAGACATTCTCATAACCAAAACCATAAACTAAACCTAGTCATTGTTAAAAATCCCTATGGTTTTAAGTTTGAATGCCACAAACTCTATTATTTCGTAGACTCAGCAATACTTTTTAGAGTGGATCAAATGAAATGTCCGTTCGAAGTGGATTATTTGTTTTAAAATGTTTTCATTTTTCAGAAGGAGAATCTAAATTACTTACATTTGCTAAGGATTTGCTTCTACTACGCTACAAAATAGCTACTGCAGATTTGGTAGCGAAAGATGATCTTGAGCTAATAGAAATTCTGTACCCAATTCTTTCAAATACAAGTCTTTTGAATGATTGAATTTTAGGTGGTTATTGACTTGTTATAGTGCAGATTTGATTGCGTACCAGTAGCGTAGCGAAGGGGGGGGGGGGGGGGGGGGGCAAATGCCCCAGGTGGCACTTTACTAGGGGCGGCAAATTTGGGAAAAATACCTTTAAGTAGATTGATTTAGCTCTGTTTATATCTACAACCACTTCGTAGAGCAGAGAGAAAAGTCGAGCTCGCTTCGCTCTCTCTAATCAGTTTCTGTTTTAATTACTGAGTCTACACCTAAAGAGGCCTCACCACAGTTAAGACGTTAAAAATTTTGAGCTTTTTTCACTCGAATTGCTTTTATTTAGGTTACTTTGCTTATAATAAATATCTTGGACAATGTCACACAAATTATCTAGTCACATTTAAAGTACCAGAATCTAGCCTGGACTTGTATTATGATGACTAGACAATGATATAGAATACATATATAGATACAAACATCCATGACTCGGGTACAAATATTCATATTCATCATACAAATATTTGTCCCTTACGGGATTCGAACCCGCGACTCTCGGCACAGCAGGCAGGTTCACTACCGACTGTGCTACCGGGCCGTCCGGGCCGTCGTTATGTTTTGTACGTAAGAAGCTCTTGCTCTAACAGATTTGTATTGAGGAGAAAAATCAAGCTCGCTTTACAGTGCTCTATATGTTTCCATTTTTGCATGGATAAACCAAAAGATCACAACCCGAATAGATACGCAAAAAAAATTCAAGCTCGCTTCGCTCGCTCCGTTATTTTTTGTGTAGGTCTTTTTATAAACATAAGGCGGCGGCAAAATCTATATTTGCCCCGGGCGGCAGAAACCCATGCTACGCCACTGCTATCCACGATTTTATTTTTACGGTGCCGTACCCAAAGGATGCCAACGGGACCCTATTCATAAGCTTACGCTGTCCATTCGCCCGTCTGTCTGTCTGTCCTTCATATGACTATATCTTTTGAACTATAATAGCTAGATGATTGAAATTTTCACAGAAAAAAAAAAGTAAAGTTTTTGGGGGTGTTCTGCTCTATCGTAAAAACGGTAATAAACACAAGCGTCAAGCTTGGTGTGATTTTAGTGCATATACTGTTAGTTATAAAAACAGTTTACACAGGGGTTCATACAACACCGCCAGGTTGCCGCAAGTACCTTTTCCATTATTATTTTTGGTACAATTGTTTTCCACCTATCGGTCTGGGAAATAAATGAGGTGCAATGGGAAGGAGACTGATCTAAAGAACCGGAAAAACTAGAGTTGCCACCTCTCAGTCTGCCGCAACTCTAGGGTTACCAGGTTCAAAAATGACTTCTTAATGACTTATTTTACGGTCGGATCTCGGGTCTATTCTTTCTTTCTTTCTTATCGTGTGGGCAGAGCCCTGGTATCAGGGTTTTTCAGACCACCCTTACGGCCTCTGACATGGTTTTTATGTGACGACTACTACCACCAAAGATAGTAGCCGGGACGAACGGCTTAACATGCCATCCGAAGCACGGAATCATCATTCTTTTCAGACAATCTGGTGATTCAGCCTGCAATGTCCTAACCAACTGTGGAAAAACGCACAAAGTGACTTATCACTAGGTGTCCCACGTGGGAATCGAACCCACGACCTCCGTGTCGAGAGCCCAATGCTCATAACCATTAGACCACGGAGGCAGTTCTATTCGGTCTATTAACAACTGAGCTTATATCCGAATACTCTAACAACAACAAAAAGGTGCAACGTTACAAAGTAGTGTTACGTATTAGATAAAATTAAATAAACGCGAACAAGTTCAGGGTTTTGTAATGAATATTAATGGCCGAAACTCTCGGAATCAGTCTTGACATGGGCTGCGGATGCGGAACTCCACCGAGCCTAATATAAATCACGCTTAGAGTCTGCCAGTACCCTTCCACTTTGTCCCGTATTATGTATTGTATCTTAGGAGATAAGAGAGGAAAAGAGACAGTGTTGGGAAAATGATAGGAACAAGGGTGGCGTACACTGAAAAAAAAATTGTTTACTTCAACCAACATCATGACTCCATATGAGCCTGTCAACATCATGACTTCTCCGCCTAAGAGAACTTTGTTAAACGAATTCGGCTTGTTGTTACAATTACAACTAACCATCTTTTGTTTTTAGTAAACAATCATAACGTCATTTCAATTATTTTGGTGCTAATTAAGAGTCTTAGTAGGCTCGCATTTTTTTCAGTGTATTTGTACACAGTCGTTTTTACGAAAACTAAAAGCCTGGTCATAATTATGTTAAACAGAAAAAAAAAATGAAATTAAAAATAACCTCCACATCTTAGGAGATAAACGAGGAAAAGAGACAGTGTTCAGAAAATGATAGAAACAAGGGTGGCGTATTTGTACACAGTCGTTTTTACGAAAACTAAAAGCCGATTCATAATGATTTTAAACAGAAAAAAATTAAAATAAAAAAAATCCTCTACGTCTCTTGAAGTTTGGATTCAAAGATAGAAATTAGGTACTGGTAAAATGGAAAATCATTCAAAAAGCAGTAGAAAAACGCAAACAACTGGAAACTGATGTTGTTACTCATTTCGTTTTCTTTTTCTTCAATTATCCTACTAGGTACCTACTTAAGTATACGGCAATCGTGAATTTTCATTAGAACAAAAACGAAAATAAGTGGATTATCCACTGAGAAAGATTATGAAGTTCACACACTTGATTCAAAAGACATCATAAGGAAAACACCTTTCCTCAAGTTTCTATCAGATTATCTAAGCTTTTTGATAGTTTTGATTTACTCTACACGTATTGCTAAGTTTCATCTATGTACGGTCCCTCTAAAAAGAAGGAGACCAAAAAAAAACAGGCAGTCGCCTTTCTTCTTTTAATGAATGATGTAGGTAGGGTACTTATACAGGGTGTAAAATAAAATGGGACAGCTACTTAAAGGGGTGCTTCAGACCATCAAACTGAACAACTTTCTCTATGGGACCAATATCGAAATCGCGAAAAAAAAAATCTGCTATCCCATACATTTCAGTCGAGTTATTTTTGCTCTCCCATAGGAGAGCGGATTTTTTTTTCGCGATTTAGATATTGGTTCCTTAGAGAAAGTTGTTCAGTTTGATGGTCTGAAGCACCCCTTTAAGTAACTGTCCCATTTTATTGTACACCCTGTATACCTATGCTGGAAACGGCAATAATAATTTTTCGTTTCTAAATTTCTATCTGTAGAGGGAAAACTAATATTCAGTAGGAAATAGACCTAAGTGGAAGAACATCAGATAAGTTGTGCATCGAGTCACAGTCGAGACTTATAATTTTATGATGCTAACGAAGATAGGTCGTACTTACTGGAAAGTAGACTTTGTCTCCTTGTAAATATATTTTATATTTAAACACAAAGTTTAAGTCCTCTTCGAGCCCAAAGTAATATGACAAAGTCAGGACTAAGTACTATGACAAAAAGTACAACTATTATTTTGTCACGGAACAAGAACGTTAAAACCCGCATAAAAAGGGTGTGATTTAATTTTGGGAATCATGTTGTAAAATCCACATCCATAAGCATATTTGAAATACAAAAGATGTCTTCAAGTTACGTACGCTATGATTTCATGACCGTATCTTTTTAGATAACCATAGTTTCAGAAATAGCAATATTACTTAGGAACTTTTAAAGCTGTTTTCTAACCCGAAGTCGCAGTGATATATTCGCAAGTGAAACAGCAATCAAAAGCTAGTATAATAAAGAAACCTTTAAAATGAAATCAAAATAATCCTAAGCACATACACTAGGTATTTATTATGTACTAGCTGTTGCCCGCGACTTCGTACGCGTGGACTTGGGACTTGTTTATGGGTTTCTTTTTGTGGCCTATATAATAGGTATTTATCAATTATATTTCATGTTATGTAACGAATAATTGAGGATCGTAAGAAGATACGATTTCTTTTATAATTATATTTAGATTTTACATAATTAACAAACAGTGTATTTAGTTAGTTGTATTGTACCAGTCCGTTGGTATTTGGTAATTGTCCCTCAATCTTAAGCAGCACGTCGGCAAACTCTTGAGCGTGAGATTTGCCACCAAGATGGACCCGCATATTTTGCGTGAGGCGCAATTTCTGTACTCCCGGCCATAGCACACAGCGCTTGAGGCAGGCGGTCACCTCATCTACTCTGGCAACGTCTGGCGAAAATCCATCCGCGATACCACCCATCGCACGATTATCCCTTCGGATGTACTGGAGCAATCTGTTTACAGTTTCTACAGCTTTCTTGTGCGCCATAGTACCTACACTCATCCCAAATATCACTCGGGCTTTGTCACTGTTACGTGACACACCACACACAGGCGTTTCCGTGCTGTCTAAATCTATGGAAGAATCTTGAAGGTGGGCCGTTTTACCGCCAGGAAGCAATGTGGCAGCGATCCCTGAAGATGCTACAGCGAAGGCGATCTTGCTTTGTCGTCTGATTTCCGCTAGAAGCATTATATGGTAATAATTTGTGCACCGTTTCCGTTTGAAAAAATCAAGAAAGCCTTTCCGTTGCAACCCTTTTCAGAAAATTTTGATAAAAATTACGTGTTTGAAAGTACCTATGTAATTTTTACATAGGTATCGGTACCTTTTGTAATCTTGAAATCATTTAAAATATATACTTCATGGTTTACATACCTTCAATTATTAAACCAAACCATCTAAATATGTAATTATTTATTGTAATTTGTAATTTTATTTCCATCAACCAATAACAATAACAACTTGTCAACGTAGTTGTCAACATTGCCAAAGAGAATGTAACTCACTACGTTATAGGATTCGGGTCTCCGATACTACAAACTGGTCGTGACCGATATCCAGAATCTTTGAAATGTGTGCTAACCTTCAAGGGAATTAATTGCGTCAGTGTACGTTTCGTATAACATTTTTTTGTTAGAGAGTTGCGCAAGCCTGAACATTGCTTTGTAGGGATATACAACTTCCTTGAGAGGTTTTTGACTTGAAGAAGTTCTTATTCTAGGGTTCGACCATAGATATAGGAAGCGAAAAGTTCTTAATCTAAGCTTTCAACATATTTTCAACACAAACGATGAAAGCCCAAATTGTCAAAAATACGTTGAGCTTTTTCAGCTATGAAAAATATAAAGCGACAAAGATCAACCTTGCTGGTTATAGTGGATCTCTGAGGCATACTGACTTTGCACTGTACCCAATACTATACCAGAGGTTTTTGTTGCTGGTTTACTATTTCTCGGCCATTTTTCGAGATGTTTTTTATATATTATGTTATTCCGGGATATAAACTGTCACTATACAAAGTTTCGTCAAAATCCGTTCAGTGGTTTTTGCGTGATGCGCGTTCAAACAAACAAACAAACAAACAAACAAACAAACAAACAAACAAAAAAGTTAAAAACCTTTCTACCATGTTCAGTTACTGATTTTAAGTCGCCCTGGTTGGTTTTTTTCCAAATATATTCAATGTACAGACTTTTTTGCATTTACGATTTTATTATAGGTATAGATTTCCAAGCAATAATTTATTACCATTATATTAACTGACGTAGTCTGCTATCCACGAATCAGATTGTCAGTCTGTAGTTACTTCATTTGAAAGTAGCCCAGACATTTTACGGTTTGAGCCGGGACTAATTAGTAATTGTTTTTTCTCTTCGGTTTAATATTGAAGAGCCAATTTGAGCTTAGGAATGTACCAAAATTAAAAAAAAAATCACGTCAGCAACAGTTCCAATTTTGAAATTTTGATATTATCTCGTTCTAAAAAACCTGATGGTAATTTTTTTTTGCACATATTTAAGGCTTTACCATTATACATACTTACTTCAAACATGGTGTAATAATTTTTGTCTACTTAGAAGGTTTTGAACAATACATTCGTATTTTCTAATAAATAGCTCATTTTTCAAATTTAAATGCCTATTTTATTGCTCAAAAATAATTTTTATTGTTAAATCTAATTCATATGAGTGCATTGATATTAATATTATTATTGGTATATTATTATTTAAAAGCCTTCTGGCACACAAAATTTTGATTTCTATGTTGCGTAGCAAATTTTTTTAAATTTGTTTCAGGATATCATTTTTGTCACTAAATGCTGCCGGTTACAGTTTAAAAGTCCAATTAATAATTACTCCCTACCCCGCCTAACAAAACTCCGTAAAATTACTGGCCTAAAGGTAATATTGATATGCCTACCTCTAGCATCAATATTCAGTTGTTAGGCCAATTGGCAGTTGGCCTTGGAAGGGGCCTGTGTTCGACAGTAAACGGTGAGATGATAATGATGATGATATAGGAATTCAAATATACCTACCTACCATATATGGTAGGTAGGTATATAATACATTTCAAGGGCCTTTTGAATGGTATTCATATATATATGAATACCATTCAAAAGGCCCTTGAAATGTATTATTTATTGAAAAGTTTGTGTAAAGTATAAATGAATATAAATATCTTGGGCATTGTCACACAAATTCAATTCACAATTTTTCAATTCAATTTTTTCTTTCTTTCTTTCTTTCAAATTATCTAGTCACATTTAAAGTACCAGAATCCTGAAAGCCTGGTCTTATATTATGAATGCATAAATATAGATACAAACATCCATGACTCGGGTACAAATACCAATATTCTTCATGCAAATATTTCTTACGGGATTCGAACCCGCGACCCTCGTTACAGCAGGCAGGTTCACTACCAACCGAGCTACCGGGCCGTCAAAAGCCTGATCAGAAACATAAAAAGCCTGGTTTGGGGGCGCAACAATCGACTATGACCTTTATTGACAGTTTTCCAAGTATAATAACGGGCCAAGTGCGTGTCGGTGTACCCTAAAAAAAACATGATTGACAGACGGACAGACGGACAGACGGACAGACGGACAGACGGACAGACGGACAGACGGACAGACGGACAGACGGACAGACGGACAGACGGACAGACGGACAGACGGACAGACGGACAGACGGACAGACGGACAGACGGACAGACGGACAGACGGACAGACGGACAGACGGACAGACGGACAGACGGACAGACGGACAGACGGACAGACGGACAGACGGACAGACGGACAGACGGACAGACGGACAGACGGACAGACGGACAGACGGACAGACGGACAGACGGACAGACGGACAGACGGACAGACGGACAGACGGACAGACGGACAGACGGACAGACGGACAGACGGACAGACGGACAGACGGACAGACGGACAGACGGACAGACGGACAGACGGACAGACGGACAGACGGACAGACGGACAGACGGACAGACGGACAGACGGACAGACGGACAGACGGACAGACGGACAGACGGACAGACGGACAGACGGACAGACGGACAGACGGACAGACGGACAGACGGACGGACATGGCGAAACTATAAGGATTCCTTGTAGACTCCGGAACCCTAAAAATTAGTTCCAATGAACCATTTTACCGCAACATGACGAGGTTTTTATTTTTCTGGTCGGGGTTTAAATTAATTATAAATAAGGTAGGTACCAATTTTACCATGTTTTGTGGTCCCAACTCCACATTTGATAAGATACATACTCGTATGTTTATTGACGTGACTCCTGACCAGAGGATCGTGGATAACATTAAATTGATAGTTAGGAATCCTTTATTGAATGAAGCCCATGGTAAGAACAGTTTTGAACCTCACCACATTTTTATAATCGTAACAGCAAAACATCTTTGTCACATTAAACACAAAATTTATTATAGCACCCCAAAGAGTGTGACGCAGTCATTTAGCCGTCCTTGATGTATTTCGGTCATTAGTTGTTAATGAATAATTTAGCTAACGAGTGAGCTGAGCCCGTAGTCGTTCCCTGTTATTGGCTGAATTATTTCTACCTTTTCTACGTTCAAATAGCATTTCTCGTTAATTGCTGTCTGACTGGAGCTCACTAATTGCTTAAGTTCTGGGATCTCTTGGCTCTTCAGTTAAAGTGGTCGACTACTATTAAAGTAAAAATTTCTTAAGACTGTTTTGAACTTCCGCCTGTTCATAATTTTCAGACATTGAACGGGAAGAGTTTGCAGACGCTCTCTGGAAAAATCGGAAAAGTTTAAAGTAGGAATACTTGAATGTTCTTTAAACATATTCTGGACTATTAAGAATGCTCTGCGGTTCAGTAAAGAATGTAAATAAGTACAAATAATAATAATTACCAAAAAATGATTTCAATGAAAAACATAATTATCATAATATAAATAAGTGTCCTGTTTTACCATTTTTAGCCGGAACTAATGCCGCCACACAAATCTTGATTCTAAAAAATGCCTTAGATTGTATGGGCTCAAAGTTGGTAGGGTTGTACGTGTATATTAATGCCTATAATACTTTATACTAAGTAGTATGGATTTCGAAGCTAGTTAGACAAAAACCATCTCCAAAAGCCATATCTCAAAATTCTAGTGATTCCATTCTCTTTGCCCGAACTCTAAACAAAAAAAAAATGAGGTTCGTATTTTTATTGTGTTTAGATCAGAAAATACCTGATATATATATCAGGTATTTTGTATATATACAAATTACAATTGCGATTTCATCTTCCTAATTAAAATTGAAATTGAATCGACGCATTGAACTGCCTAAAACAGTAAACAAAATCCACCATATAACATGAACTATTATAGAACACAAAACAAACTACACAGTAATCTCTACCAACACAAAAGACAGCCAAGCGGAATCATCTACGAAAATGTAAAACGCGAAAAAATACGAGCGGGAAAAGGAGTGCAAGAATGAATGGTTGTCCTAGAACCGGCGCTCCGTCCAGATGTTTAACATTTTATGTAGACCCGGCTGCCTTCCTTATTCCACTACCGTGCCGGATCACTCACACGTTGACGAGCAAGGTTTTATTACTCCATGTGTTTTATTTACTTATAAGAATTGAGATTTTAGTTGCAAGTTTCGTTGGCGTCTTGTTTTGTGTAGGTACACTAATCTTCAAACTCGGCTGGGCAGCTTTCGGGAAGCTACGTAATATCTTCACGTCCCATATACCGCAGTGTCTTAAAACGAAAGTCTTCGATCAGTGTGTGTTGCCAGTGACATGACATATGGAATATCTTCACGCCTCCCAAATACCGCAGTGTCTTAAAACGAAAGTCTTCGATCAGTGTGTGTTGCCAGTGACATGACATATGGAATATCTTCACGCCTCCCAAATACCGCAGTGTCTTAAAACGAAAGTCTTCGATCAGTGTGTGTTGCCAGTGACATGACATATGGAATATCTTCACGCCTCCCAAATACCGCAGTGTCTAAAAACGAAAGTCTTCGATCAGTGTGTGTTGCCAGTGACATGACATATGGAATATCTTCACGCCTCCCAAATACCGCAGTGTCTTAAAACGAAAGTCTTCGATCAGTGTGTGTTGCCAGTGACATGACATATGGAATATCTTCACGCCTCCCAAATACCGCAGTGTCTTAAAACGAAAGTCTTCGATCAGTGTGTGTTGCCAGTGACATGACATATGGAATATCTTCACGCCTCCCAAATACCGCAGTGTCTTAAAACGAAAGTCTTCGATCAGTGTGTGTTGCCAGTGACATGACATATGGAATATCTTCACGCCTCCCAAATACCGCAGTGTCTTAAAACGAAAGTCTTCGATCAGTGTGTGTTGCCAGTGACATGACATATGGAATATCTTCACGCCTCCCAAATACCGCAGTGTCTTAAAACGAAAGTCTTCGATCAGTGTGTGTTGCCAGTGACATGACATATGGAATATCTTCACGCCTCCCAAATACCGCAGTGTCTAAAAACGAAAGTCTTCGAACTGTGTGTGTTGCCAGTGATGATATATGGAACAGAGGCGTGGTCGTTCACTCAAGGCCTCATAAAAAGGCTGAAAGTCACCCAAAGGGCAATTGAGAGGGCTATGTTCGGAGTTTCCCTGCGAGATCGAATCAGAAATGAAGAGATCCGCAGAACAACCAGAGTAACTGACATAGCCCAAAGAATTGCTAAACTTAAGTGGCAGTGGGCGGGGCACATTGCTCGCAGAACCGATGGCCGATGGGGCTGGAAAGTTCTCGAGTGGCGACCGCGTACCGGAAATCGCAGCGTTGGTAGGCCCCTCACACGGTGGACCGACGACCTGGTGAAGGCGGCGGGAACTCGTTGGATGAGGGCAGCGCAGGACCGGTCGTTATGGCGATCCTTGGGGGAGGCCTATGTCCAGCAGTGGATGTCTATGGGCTGAGATGATGATGATGAGACTAATCTTATCACTCTTCCCAAAATATAGAAAAGAACGCGTAAAGAGAGATGGAACTGTGTGAAGATGACTCTAACGTGACGTCAATGAATGCGACAGTAATGACGGCTTTTTAAGGGATCTGGAGTGCGATTTTTGAAAAAGCATTTTGTCTATCTTTGTCTGAAGTGGTATTTTTGAATACGAAATCATGAGCGAGAATACACAAACTTCATATTTTTCTGCTGCTGATTTCAACATATGATTTTCAAAAATCGCACTCCTGACCATCAATCCAAACAAAGTCAAAATCACGAAAATCATCTTAGATATCCAATGATATAGAAAGTCATTGAACAAGCATGCATAAAAACAGTTCGGTAATGTTTGGCTAGGAAGTCGCTCTTTAACAATTACAGTACTCTGTGTAGGCTGTGTGGATGTTTAACATTAAATGCAGAGCCGCCGGCAGGCTTCGTTGTTCCACTTCTGTACCGGGTCACTTACACAGGGACATTCCGGCTTTGTCACAGTATGAGAAAGTACTACATAATTTGATGTAAGTGTGATTTCTTAATGCAATTTTATGTTTCAGTTCATCAATCAGTATACAACTGTTTGTAAGATCATGATTTTTTAGCGATGTTATGGTTAATTAACAATAACATATATCATACATAAATAATATTCAATAGTGATGGTCGTAATGTTATGGTAATAGCTGTTGAAGCAACGAATACGTATAGTTTTGGTACCTAATTGTTTGTTCGTCATATTTTCGTAAGTCTTTCTGCTAACTTAGGCTAACACCACTGAAACTTGGTATAGCATAATATAGCATCAAATATATAAATGTGCGTAAGCACTTGACTATACAAATCATTGAATTAATTGCAAATACGGGCAAAAATCACATCATAAATATTCTCCAAATATTTATGAACAAGATAAACAGTCAGCCTCATGTAACATTTGTAAAACAGAATTTAACTTGCACCGTCAATATCATCTCCGAAACACCAACCCGAGGAAAAGCAAAAAAGGTCAAAAAAACAAAGATCAAATCACACCAAGTTCCCCCAAAATACTCAGCCAGAGTCATCGTGAAGGGCGCGACTAGTGGTCGTTCCACCTAAAGAAATCTCATCAATATCTCTAAAGCTTCCACCATAAGTTTCAGAATGGTTTGATTTACCGGACTTTATATTTAGACTGAAGTCTGTCCGTCCCAGCATCGTAAAACGTTTTCATAAAAATGCAAATCGTCCGACAACGTATTGCCGACGGCCAGGAGACATCTCAACTTCACCAAACTCGCTCCTTTCATCGAATTAAAATACTTTTTTAAGACAAAGCCATTCGGTAGAGCTTTGTTATTGGTCTTTGGTTGGATGCTACGAGTCATGTACACAATGTTACTTTGTTACTTACACTGGTGGTGGAAAGTTAGAACTTTACACGTAGTGGATACTAATTGAATTGAACTTGGTAATGTTTGATGTGGAAGCTTTCTCACTTATTCAAACTACTCTCGATTCAAATAAAATAAAGGTCGTGCCAGTAGGCTTATTAGGCTGCGTTCAGACGACCCGTACCCGCCCCGCGCCCGCCACGCACCCAACCCGCGCTCGCCCCTCGCTCACCCCGCGTCCTAAAATGCATTGCTTGTAATTTGCGTCTTATGACACGATAATAAATCTCGTATTGTATTTTAGGGGTGCACCCGGTCTGCACCTGCTCTGCACCCGCCACGCGCTCGCTCCGGACCGCTCGTCGAGATACAATACAAGATTTATTATTGTGTCATATCATAAGACTCAAATTGCAGGCAATGCATTTTTAGTCCGCGGGGCAAGCGCGTGGAAAGCGCGGGTTGAGTGCGTGGCCGGCGCGGGGCGGGTGCTGGTCGTCTGAACGCGGCCTTACGACTTGAAAATTCTCTGAAATCAAGTTGACCACTAACTTGCCTCCATTAATGCGCACTGGGTCTGCGTGGTGGAGTATGGCCCACTTCCTCTCACTCTTATGCGTGAGAGGAGGGCAAACCTGCAGTGCGATTCTACAGACTATAACTTACTTAATTGATAATAATAATACTATGCAAGAGAAATTTGTTGACGTGATGTCCAAGAGACGTAAAGACCCTTTCTTATATTTTTACAAATATTTTAATTAATTAGGGACATAATTTTGACTGCACTATTTAAATAGTGCAGTCGCGTAAATTAAATACAGTCCAATTAAATGAGCTGAATGTAATTCCATTAAAACCATTTTTACATTTACAGTGATACCTACCAAATGAAACCGTTCTAAAATAAATTGCATGCGCATAGGTTAAACTAACCGGTTAGTTCTCGATTTCCCTCTGCTCCAATCTTTTCTCTTCATTTAGTCCGTTGCAGGTCCCAAGACGGTAACAGACTCAAACCTCGACTTCGGTGGACCTCTCTATTTCTGCTTTGTAAATGGGTCACCGGTGTAGATGTAGACCATGTTACGATATAACCACACTAACGATTTTTGAGCACACTTAACTCTCTGCGATATTTTATTTTTGTACGAGACGATATTGAACGTTAAATTCCTAAAACAAAAATATTGTCCTTAGTGTTAGGGAATAAAGATAAAAAAATAAAAAAAAATATTGACAAAGATGTTTTCGATGCTAAATTGTAAAAAAATATTTGTGATGAAATGTGTTACAAATAAAATAAATAAATAAATATCTTGGACAATGGCACACAAATTATCTAATCACATTTAAAGTACCAGATCTAGCCTGTTACAAGCATAAGATGACAAAAAAAGTATATTGATTGATTGATTGATGACAGTTTTTAGGGTTCCGAAGTCAAAAAGGAACCCTTATAGTTTCACCATGTCTGTCTGTCCGTCTGTCCGCGGCTTAACTCATATTAGTTAAAAATATTACAGGCAAAACCATTTTTCGATTAAGGGATCCGTTAAATATTAAGATTTAAAGTGAAAATTTTTGTTAGAGTCGAGTGTCAACTTTCTATAAATTGTAGAAAAAAATGCGCCAGTTCATCGATTTTTACCCGACTGCGTAAGAAAGAGGGTTATGTTTTTCCCCTGAACATTCAAAGTAAAAACAGTTTCCCTTTTATCGCGCAATCAAACGGCAATAATCTCGGGCGGCAACAACATGATATAATCCGTTTAATTTCGGGTGGTATTTCGTTAGTAGTTAATTAAGTTTACGACGTCATATCCATGAATTGGTGCAGTAAAATATAAGTAACATGGTACTGATAATATCATAGTCTCTTGGAATGTTATGAAATAATCATTCATAATGCCTATAAAAAATGTAAGTAATTTGGAAAACACACGCTATAGTTTCTTTCTTTAGCATTCACAAACAACCCCATTGTTGGAAAAAGAATATGTATTTTACTTTTAAAATTTTGAGCATCGAAAAAATCAATCAAAAAATATTATCAAGCATCGTAATGCAGCATCGACGTCCTGTAAATAATATTAAGTAGGTAGGTACTATTTTAATTATGAGGACATGCAAGTCTTTTACTTGTGCGAAATGGGAGGACCAACTATTAGATCAGAGGGTTGTGTAAGTATATGTGTAAAATTTAATGCGTTACTTATTAAACGTGGTGTTCAAAACCATCAAACTGAAAAATTTTCACTGTGGAGCCAACATTGAAATCACAAAAAATATTGGTTGTTTCATAGACCAGTTTTTTTTTTAGAGTTCGATGTAGGCTTTGAAAGTTGAAAGGTGGTCAGTTTAATGATCTAAGTTACATACGTAACGCATTTAAGGGAGTAATTTTATGGTAACATTTATTCATGGTCATCATCATCATCTCAGCCGATGGACGTCCACTGCTGGACATAGGCCTCCATGCGGCCAAGGATCGCCATTACGATCGGTCCTGCGCTGCCCTCATCCAACGTTTCCCGCCGCCTTCACCAGGTCGTCGGGGTATAGTATGGTATGGTATTACACTCTACAAATATAATTTTTTGTTATAGTAATCTGACGTAAAATAAACATCTTACCAAGACATGATGTGGGCCAACTGCGATTACGCGACACTCCGTTTAGAAGAGGTATAGCTAATATTACCACTAAAATGTAGAGATTATGAGAAACAAATCGACAAGAGTTCTATAACTATACGCCAACTAGTACGCTAACATTTTTTGGGGGCCTTTTTCCCATCGCTGGAGAAATTATTCTCTCTGTTGATCTCGGTTATAGGTACCAATATTAGTAACTGCATATTTTTCTTTGGCCTCTTTTCGGGTTTTTTCGTCATTCTTGCACCGCTTCTCTCCAGAGCGTTAAAATGTTCCCCGCGTCCACGAAATACTCTCGAATTCATTAAATCGTTAGCACGTTAGTTAACGTTGACTCAAGTTCCATTATCTCCCTTAATGTAACGTCACGAGCACATACAATGTACGCAGGTCCGAGGGCAATAATCTGTTCTCGCAGACAGTTAAGTACTAACTTAGGTGTAACTAGTTTACGGCAGGAATTAATGGGGTTATAGTCAGTACCTTAAAAATACAATGTTTCTTTACAAGAAGTATGTGGTTATCTTTTGTGGGTGCAAGAATAAAGCCTGAACGAGTAACGTTCTGAGCCATGTGGACAAGAGATATGAAATTGAGTTGAGCTTGCTTATTATAAAATCGTTTCGAGGAGCGAGGTGTTGGTATCAGAAAGACTGTTGATTGTCCAAAAACGGTCAAAAAATTCCCGATTTCGGGAATCCCCTTTTCTAACAGATTTCTAAACTTTAAATATGCCAAATACGTGTCGTACGAAACTTTTGTATAGTTTTACACCAAACGAAATACCTATGTGGCTAAATACAATTTCTATTAGGTAAGATTCACATTTATTAATAGGTCTGGTATTACAGTTAGGTATTCGCTACAAAAGTGGAATAAATTGTTTTTGTTGGTAACTTAAATAGGTAGGTAATATATTTTTCCCTGACTCCTGTATTTACAGGAATCAATAATACTAGAGATAAAATAAATAAAACATTAGCGAGACCTAAATAACAAGTTAAGAAAATGAAATCGGAGTTGTGAACCGACCCTTGTGTGTTTTCTTAGGACCTTAGATTTAACTATCTACGGTAATACATTTTGCTAAATTGAACTCTTAAATAACATTATTATCGACATAAACCCACACCAAAATAGATTAAAATAACAACAATTAATTTTAAAACAAACAGTAGGGTGCAGTACATGAGCACTTAGAATAAGAGGAGGCATGCAAATATAATACTACTGTACTTCTCTGCATAAACTTTTTACAACTATTGTAAAACAAATAACGTAAATACTGTCATATGCCGCCAATAATCATATTTGCCGCTGGCCTTGCGGTAGCATTTCCCCTCTGCCACGGTATGAGACTAATTGATCCTGTGCATTTACACTCAATTTTATACCTTATCACTAAACGAGACAGCCTATAATAGCGAAACAATAATTTTGAACTTAGAACGTAACTTAGAACGTCACACGAGACTACTTTTCATGATTTTTAACATTTTTGTTTTTTTTTATTTAACTATGGGTTTGCTCTTGACCTCAATCCAGTCCTCAGGACGAAGATGGGGTCGTAGATTTAGCGAGCTTACCCAGAAGATGCCTATTCACTCGTACATTCAAAATTAGAATCTAAAGTTATGGGAAATAAAATCCAAAGTTGCGGATTTCATGTTACCTCGCCCCCCGCAAAAAGTGGCAGAAAATGTTGATAGGAGAATGACACGCGTTACGCGTCCATACTATTAAATCTTATACGAATATATAACCGACCCAACCCGACAGCCGACTGGAATTAAACTTTCTTATCATATCTTCTTTGCTTCAAAACAATTCACTAGTTATTAGAACTTGATTCCATTTACAGAAAATAAAACGCACGTCGCGTCGCACGAGCAAAGTTAATAATACGTGAATGATGATGAATTGATGATACGTCACAACTCTTTTATAAGTATAGATAAATAACTTACAAACATTATTTGTCTATATCTCACGAATAGCGGTCCGTGCTAGCCCTCATTATTACGGTTCAAAAGTACGCGTCATCCATTTCACATCTTTTATCTTAGCAGAATAAAGAAGATCCTTGTAAAATACGGCTGTAGGTAGAAACATTCGCAGGGACGTGCTGTAATACACGACAGCCGCTTTATTTATGTCCTCAATATTTTACAAACCATAAAACTTGTCCGCCTTGAAAATAAGAAATGTTTTAGCTTAATAGATTTTTAAAATTTTCCTTTTGCATTTAAAATTTTTAGGGGTGCCTGTGATCTTAGAAGATTTACTACTTGCCTATTTTCTGAATTAGGATAGACATTTTATCTTATAAGAAGTTGATCCCCAATAACGCCGTAAGACGGCTATCTATTTGCTTTAACATTAGCGACCATTAAGTATCCTTAGTATATTTAGCACTAAACCCATTTGACATGCATTGGAAGTTGAATGAATTTTAGTGAAATCCTACAAGCTATAATTATTACCTACAATCGGGGTGGACAACAGTTATAGGCGCTACAAATTACCTTTTGTGGTTCTATTGTGGTGTTCATGCTACAGGTTTTTTAAGGAGTTGATCAGAACTGAACGTCTTTCTCTGTGGGACTCACGGAAATAACTGGAAAAAAATCTGTCCTCCCATAAAATGGGTCGAGCTGGTTTTGCAGTTTAGAATGGAATGACAGTTTTTATTGTTCCGTACCAAAATTGGAAAAACGGAACACTTATGGAATCAGCTCGGTGTCTGTCCGTCCGTCCGTCCGTCCGTCCGTCCGTCCGTCCGTCCGTCCGTCCGTCCGTCCGTCCGTCTGTCACAGGCATTTTTCTCAGAGACCGTAAGACATAGGAAGTTGAAACTCGGTACAGATATAGCAATTGGTGGTCAAATGACATAAATGAAGTAAAAAAAGCTAAATTTTTATATTGGGGGGCAATTTCGTGAGTAAGAAAGGGCAACTAAAAAAAAATTTTTTTTCTACCCTATGGTGTGGAGTATCAATTGAAAGCTTATAAAAATACGAGTCTAAAAATAAACTTAACAAATTTTTTATAAAAACTTTGTGTAACAAAATTTTCTATTCAATCCGAGAAATTGTTGTCCCCACATCTATTTCAAAAAATATAGCCGTATAAGATCTGAAAAAAATCATGAACATCAGAAATAACGTGTAGATGGCGAGAAAATTATCAGGGTGGCTCTAACTTGGATAGTTTTTTTCTATACCCAAAAAACTAACACCAGTGCGACCAGTGTAAAATGATCTTCAGTTACTATGTGACCACATACTAAGTAAGTGTCAATTTATAGTGGTTTTATCAATGACTCATGTTAAACAACTGGTAGTACGGAACACTAATTGCCCGAGTCCCGACTCGTACTTGGCCGATTTTTTTTTTCGCTATTTCGATTTCGGTTCCTTAGAGAAAGTTGTTCAGATTAGTGGTCTGATCATCCCCTAAGAAACGTCTGCATAATTAAGAAGGACACTATCTTAGTTTAACTTTTATCATTTCTAAGGTTTCAGGAAATATATACGACCTAAGTATATAGTATGTTTTAGTACTTATCACAAAAAAATCTATGACAAAACGCTCTTATTTTGTTGAATATACTTATATAATTTGTTGTTGTAACTATAATTGTCACATATTATTCTTTTTTAGTAGACTTTACTATACTAATTTTGTTGTTGTTAGTATATTTTTTAGTTATATCGACAAAAATTATAGTACAATAATTTTTTTTTTAAATAAAGTCAATAAAACAAGGTCACATAATTTTTTCGTGCATCATTGTCTCACATAAAGTATTTCTTTCTCCATATAGTCTGAATGAAGCCAAAATGTTGTAGAGAAAATAAAATATGTGAATATTGCGGACCTTCCATTCAATAAGGGTCGCGCCTTTCAAGCCGTCTGGAAAATAGATATCCACCCTTTAACCAGATTAAGTTATGGACTATTCTTCGGGTTCACTTCCATATGGTCCAGAAGCTTTTACCTTAAGGTGATACGTCTCTCATTGTGTTCCCAAAAACAATCCAAAAAACGATTGTGAAGTTTAGGAACGTTAAAATGTTATAAAAACCCACTTTATCTACCAATAAATGTACATAATTATTATAGGTGTTAATAGTGAAAAAAATAAGTACGAAACAAAACAACTATAAATATGTAATTTAAAATAAGGAACACAATTTTTACATCATTTCCTTCGATACACCACAAGTTTTTATTAAGTTCTAACAAAATATGAGGAACATGAGTCGAAAAACGAGAAAGTTTTTTCGGATTTCCCATACAAAAGTGTGGATTAGCCGCTCAATTTTCTATGGGAGGTCAAAACATTTTTTTTTAGTTTTTTGACCCATGTTCCTTAGGGATGCTGTTTAGTTTCATTGTCTGAATATAACCCTTAAAATGTTGTTAGTAATAAAAACTAATACATGTAAGTATAATGAAAATAATTTCTATAAATGTGTATGATTGTTAAGTGATATTGTGCAAATAGCACTCATTTATAATGTTAGTCGAGTGCTCTTTCGCTCTACATGTAATTAAAAAGTTGTATGGAAAACATAAACAGGAATCGATCCCCCTTAAGTAATACTTTTACCTGACGAGATTTACTTCAACCTTTTTCGATAAGAAGAGGTGCTAAACTAATATCTTGTAAAGAGGAGATTTTCCTCCGTCAAAAAAGGAAGTCGCTGAAGAAATAAACTTTAAATGATAAAAGAATTTATTGCTAATACTTCGAGACGGGTGAAACTCAGGTAAGAAACTAATAACCTTAAACTTTTAAGATAACAAGAGGCAAGAGAGGTAGGGAGGTGTTTCAGAATCATAAAGACAATAAAGAAACTTAGGCCACCAGTGTACACATAATATGAAACTATATGGAAATAATAGTATATCATCATCATCATCATCAGCCTATAAACGTCCCACTGCAGGGCACAGCCCTACACTCAGGGAGAGTGTATGGGCATTAGTCCACCACGCGTGCCCAATGCGGATTGGTAGACTTCACGTACACATCAGAATTTCTTCTTCAGTGTATGCAGGTTTCCTCACGATGTTTTCCTTCACCGTTTGAGAGCAGTCGGTATTACGTACATAAGTTAGAAAAACTCATTGGTACATGGCATGTTTTCCGTGCGGATTCGAACCCGGACCTCCATAATTGGGTGTCCATATCTCTCCGCAACGCACCACCGATGCTTTTAGTTGTAGTTTTACCTGTTTTCGGGATCTGTCATATAATAATATTTAGTAGTTTGCAAATTCATAATGATTCCTGAATCAGTTGGGAGGCTTTTTATACTTATAGAAAGAAAGAAATCATATGAAAACGACGTCTTTATCTTCGATGATAACAAAGAACATACGACAAATATGCAAAGTTCTAGTAGGTAATTAATTAATAGTACGAGAAAATATCATGAATATTTTATAAATTCTTACTAAATCTAATTTGTTGTACACTCCTCTGGGCCATGGTACAATAATATACTGCGCCTGGTATTCTCTTCCGATCACGTGACTGACCACGTGACTGACACAAGCCTACGTCATCATACCCTTTTACCATGTTTAGCGGCCATTTTTTTGTGACGTAGGCTTGTGTCACTCTCGGAATAGAAGACCTTGTTTTTTAGACTATGCTCTGGGCCTACCCGGCGTCCCCGCCATTCCTAGTCAGCCATGGTGTGAGTACACTGTATGTACGAAAATAGAAACCAGAGTTTATTATGTTAAAGAAATCGGAAAAACTCTTATTTTATTCTAAAAACATTTTCAAATTCAATAAAATATTTAATTTATTATAACCCCTTTTTTGAAATCACGTAGCATTTTTTGACGCGAGCGGTGTACTCGCTTGCATGGTGTTCGCGCGGTTCGCGTTTGAGCTTGCCACGATGCTCCGGTACTATCTCTTCTCCACATTTTTACTCAAAGAACAATCTTTGTGATTGGGATAGATGCTCCCACAAACTGCTTGATTTTGCAGAAATGCAGTGCTAACGCTCAAGCATAAGTCCAATAATTTATAAAATAAAATAAAAAATCTTTTTATTTCATCATACGGGTTATTGCTGTGAGCTTCTGACCGAATATCCGCTGAAAAAGATTTAAAAAAAGACTTCACTTTGACCAGACATCACAAAACCAAACACCTTGAAATAGAAAAATCCAAAGTCATTTAAATCGCGGTATGGGTTTACCTCATAATGCCACAGTATATGATAACTTCATTCTATAGAATCATCCAAAGCTGCAGTCTGAAATCCGTTTGAAGGAACAAATTTTAGTATGGACGTGCTAAGATAGGTTTTGTTAAGAGCCCCGAGGGGGACGATTGTGGTGGGTGACGTCTTCTAATATTACCATTTAAACAAGTTTTATGTAAATCGCATCAAGCCCGCAGGAGTTTATTTTCGGGTGAACATTTTAAAGGAATACCGCGTTTTTCTTTGGAGATTAAAGTTGAAAAGTTACAAGATTTCTGATACCGGCCCTAATAGGATTGAATGTTGTTCCAGTGGATAATTTTGAATTAATTAAATAACTTTTCGCTTACTTATAAATTCTCTGATAAATAAAATTCTTAGATCGACCTATCGTTTCGAAACAAAATGCTCAGTGAATATGACGGATAACGAAAAATAATTTAGGACAAGATAGTTTAGTTTATTAACATTGTTTATTTTGTAACACCACTGGCTTTTCGGTGAAGGAAAACATCGTGAGGAAACCTGCATGCTTCAATTTCGAGGCATGTATCGTACCTACTGTCCATTACAAGTGGCGACGGGCTCACTCCCCGTCACACTGGACAGAGTTTCGGTACTACTAGTGAAACGTGGATGTTCTGAAGTTTCAGAATATCTCTGACTACCCCCTCGGGGAATATAGTCGTGAGCATATGCTTATGCTTATGCTAAGTTTAGTTTATTTAAAAAAAAAAAGAAAATAAGGATTTTCACATAAACCAACATTTTAAAAGATTTCTACCTACAATGATTTTTTTATGTTTTCGGTCCATGATCTGAAACATAATGGTAGGTTTAGACGATGACAATTTCGCGGCGCCAATTTTTTAGCACAAGAAAAAAGCATGGCACGCTTTCGTTTACACGGTGCTAATTTCCAGCGCAGCTTGTTCGCATGCTAATGGATTTGCTAGAGAAAACCGTGCTAAAAGTAGCTAAATAGTCGTGCGAAAAGTGTTTATACGGTGCGTTTTTTGAGGCGCCGCAGATTTCGCACCGCAAAATTGTCATTGTTTAAACCTGCCTTAATGATAGATGATGATAGTAAATACAAATCCTCCCAGTGGTCCGGGACTCTTATGCACAGAAGAGAGAAGAGAAGATAAGATAAGATAAATATTCTTTATTTGCACACCAAAATACACAAAAAACACAATAATATACATGAAAAAGAAGAGTAAAAAAGGCGGCCTTATTACTAAAAATGATTTCTTCCAGACAACCTGTGAATGGAGGAAGTTTTTAAAGAGATAAATGCTAAGGCGGTCAGGGCTGCCAGTAATTTTTTTATAATTATTCAGCCACGTCCGCAAAATTATACAAAATTGCCTTGCAGGATACAATCAGGGGTAGAAAGAAACGAATGAAATAAAAAAATGATTTTTTTTACTTATTTTATTTTATTTTTTTATTACTTATTTATCAAATAATTCGAAATTTTTTATTCGGTTGTTCTTTCGTCATCTTTTTTTGAAGTTTCTATTGGTTTAAGAGAGAGAACCCAGTTTTGCCTTAATATAAGTTTAGTAGCATGCAGGTCAGGTGGCCCGCCGCGTCACCATACATTTCGTTTGGTCAAGCTTGTTCTCGAAGTAAATAGTCCTCATTCGATTTCTCCCGGTTCTCTTTTTTTGTGCTATTATGTCCCGTGACCAGGAAAAATGAAAATAATATGAGAACTGACGATTTAGCTATACTTTACCTATTCTTATGGCGGCAAATCGAAATGAAAACTCTTTATTCCACAAGCAACCCACCTTATTTCTAATACACAGCCGAGCACAGTGCACCAGACAATAAACTCTATAGAACTATAGTCTTTACTACGCCTTGCAATTGTTACAGCGTTCAATTCCCTATTCCCCATTCTGTTCAATAGTTTTCATATATCCTGAGGTTTATAACCGCGTTCGTGGTCCATAAGTTGTGTAACGTATAAGGCGCTGCGAAACTCCTTCGGGACCGTACTATCTTTGCTATACCACAGTGGATCTGAAAACAGTTAGGAAACTTTATAAACCGGCGAGCTAGGTACCCATTTTTTTTCCTATAATCTTCTAATAAGATTTTTATCAAAATTTATTTAAAAAATTAACCTGAAAACAGTTTTTATACCTCTCTGGCAAAGAGTGATCCTGCACTTAAATTTTTATGATTCCGTAGTCAATAAAAGGTACGTATAATTTCGTCCATTCTATCTGACTGGTATTCCAAGGGTATTCCCCACCTCAAATTATTCCCTCATTTTTGCACCTGTTGAAAAACAAATTGGCACTAAGACAGATAAATTATTAGAAAAAACAGAAATTAATGTGATACCATACCCTCTTGCCTTTTAATATACTGAAGTAAAAAAATCTAAAATTAATAAAGAATGAAAAATACGATCCGTGAGCACTTAGAATAGGATGCAGATGACAGGTAAATTCGGTTATATTTGTATAATCGTGTTGTAGGTCGCGACAAATGACAATAGTTGTAACAGTTGTAATAGTTTCACAATAGTTGTAAAAAGTTTATGAAGAGCAGTAGAGTAATATTATATTTGACAGTCAGTCAGATGTGCCCTCTTGTGGGGCAAAACAAGCAATCTAATAACCGTATTGGCGTGCCTCTAACCCACATTTGCTTAGGATCTGAATCCTATTCTCACGGACTGCATTAAACAACACAACACAACAACAACAACTTACAACTTTATACAACTGTCATAAACGCGTCTCACGCGCTCTTGGCCGGTTTTTATTTGGTCGTAGGTAATACTTATAATACTAAGTATTCATTGATTCCACGCTCGAACTGTATTGTGATGTAGATTGTGATGCTTGCACCGCGCGACTATCTTAGGGAGCGTTTAAACAGAAGTGACGTGGCGCGGACATTTCGCGGGCGGAGTGCGGCAATATAAACCTTATAGTACGTAGCATAGAGTCGTTTGGAGAATTACGCCCGCGCCTCCGCCTGGTGGCGGGGGCCCGATTTTTCTTTATGTCAAAAAACGACGCTATGCTACGTAATATATAAGGTTTATATTGGTGTTACTTTGACTACCCGCCACTGCCACGCGTCTCTTCTGTAAACCCTACCTTATAGAGAGGTTACACGCTCAATATTTCGTCATTCTGGTCCATCAGTCTGGTCAGAATGGTGGGAGAATGATCGTGTAACCCACGGACTGACGGAATGATGGTCCAGACTGATGAAAATTAAATATAATCATTTCCGTCATTCCATTATGAATGATGAAATACCGATGGGAAACTGATCGTGTAACACACTCATCAATCTGGCATCATTCTGGCGTCATTCAACGATTGACCAGACTAATGAAATACTGAGCGTGTGACCTTCCTCTTAGTAAGTTTTACCACTGTACTGAAGTCAACTGTATTCATACTTTGATAGTAAGCAAATAGTAATAATACGAATACAATGAGAATTCCAGATTTACAACGAACCAGTTAAACTTTTTGCTATTTGCGTGAAAGTTTTCGTTTTACGCGTGAAGTTTTTTTATTGCGGGAACGAGTTTGCGTAACTCGAATTGCGTAACGTTATGCGACCCGAGAAACAATCCTCTCGATAATGTTTTTTGAATATAGCTCACTCTTATGTTTTTAAATCGAAAAAGTTAAAAGTGCTGAAATTTTGTAGCGGCATAAAGTGTTAGTATAATTTAACAGGATATAGGTATGTTTCATTAATAAAGCTTGACATTTCTAGCTCCATAGTGGTGTTGATGATTTTTCCAATATCCAGTACGAATAGCAAATGTGTTTGACGTTGTTCGGTAATAAATATTTTGGAGATCTAAAGGATTGTTTTTGTTGAACAAAAACACGAACTTCGTGGCGGGCCGGAGAGCAGGCAACCGACACACTACCGCCCATTAGCAGATCTGCAACGCGACTCAATGCCACATTTTATTCCGTGGCAAGCGACGACAGATTTATCGTCAGAAAGTGTCAAGTCAAGCCAACTCGTTTAAAAGTCAAACAAACGATTCACTTTCCAACTTTCTATTAGAAAAGTACTTAGAAGTAATTAAGCTAGAATCCTGGTATTCAAAACAGACTCGTTGCTAGTAGTACAAGGCTTGAAGTTAAGAGGGCTATCACAGTCCAGTGGCTCCCTCATCACATAAAAAAAGATTTCTCAATAAAGAAAGCCTAAATTAAAAAAGTGCTCAACACGAACACTACAAAAGCCTTCAAGCTATTTTCATAGAATACTTTTATAGGTTTTTTAAAGGTCTAAACATACAAATTTTGAAAAAAGAAAAAATACGGCCGCTTTTGTTTTTATTCGAAATTGTCTAAAAGTGGAATGTTTAGAACCTATAAAAGTATTGTATAACAATGGCTTGGAGGCTTTAGTAGTGTTCGTGTTGAGCACTTTTTTAATGTAGGCTTTCTTTATTGAGAAATCTTTTTTAATGTGATGAGGACGCCACTGGACTGTGATAGCCCTCTTAATTGAGACGACAACGACATTTATGTCTTCACTAATATTATAAAGAGGAAAGATTAGATTTTTTGTTTGTTTGTATTGAATAGGCTCCGAAGCTGCTGTGCCAATCTGAATAATTCTTTCACAATTAAAATGCCTCATTATCCGTGATGCACATAAGGTATGAAAAAACAGCCAAGTGTGTGTCGGGGAAAAAGGGGCATTGCAACGCATGCCACGACATTTTTAATTTTCGCTAATAACCGAAACCTGTATAATTTTTAATTCGATAAAGCATAAACTTGTATACGAAATGAGAAACGTATTTCTAGTTCATATTCAATACAGAAAAATCACCAAACAATTAGTACTTTATCATAAAATATTACGATAGCATCAAAACGAACAAAATGCATAAGGGAGAAGAAAGAAATGATCTCAATTAAACTAACAACGTTTTTTGGGTGCAAAGACGTCTGTACCAACAGTTTTAACAAAGAAGAGGCAATCAAACGTCCTGGAACGTCTTCTACGTTAATGGAAAACGTTCGAAATGAGGGCTTGTCTAGTTAGTTACAGCTAGAGTTCTGGATAAAAAATAGGTACGCGGTAAAGTGTTCAAGAATTTCTACCAGGAGGGCAATTGCGGTAAATAAATCTCCACTGAACCATGATTGGACCGTTTGCGAAGCTTAGCTTTTTACACATTTGGTATTGCGCTAATCGCGGTATAGCTCATGACAGCCGTTAGAACCGTTTTGACAGATCGCTCAAACTTGGCTGCCTGTCCATTGAAGCTGTGCGAGCTGTGTAGCTGATTGGTTAAAAAAACACAGCTACACAGCTCGCACAGCGCGCACAGCTTCAATGATTGGTTAAAAAACACAGCTACACAGCTCGCACAGCTTCAATGATTGGTTAAAAAACACAGCTACGCAGCTCGCACAGCTTCAATGATTGGTTAAAAAACACAGCTACACAGCTCGCACAGCTCGCACAGCTTCAATGGACAGGCGCCCTAGGCTGTCAGTCACCATAGTAAATAAATCAAGTTTAGCGCGATACGGAATTAACAAAGTTGAATAGTAATTCTATTGCAATGTGATTAGAACTGAAATTGGATTAGGATTGAACTTGGATGTTTTAAATTAGCGCAATCGCTCTCCGGATGTTCCAGCTTAGACTGGACCGATTTAAATACAATTGTAGATTAGTCTTACCTTATTATGAGGGCTGGCAAACAAACAACACTTCGACCCAATGGGATTACTGTGTTGACCCCTACATATTTATTCTCTTCACTTTTGAAATGGATAAGAATAGCTAATAACCTAGATAAATCACATTAAGGAAGTCACAACCAATAACTAATACTTAAATGTTATTTTATATTTGTATGCGCAGCAGCTAACTTTGTAGAATTTTGAATTGTACCGAAGCTAGGACGATTCGGTATTATTTAAAATTTATTGTCTTTTTTTTGTCATTTAACTTCATTCTTTCAACTGTCATAAATAAAATACCAATTCACTAAACGTGCTATTAAAACGATGAATTTACACTTCTAAACAGTTTGTACAGTCAACAGCAAAAGTCAATAAAATTCAAACTGAAATTAATCATGAACAAATATAATATGTATGTTTTATAAAGATAAATATGAAACATGAAAGAGCGTTAAATGAGCTTCACTTAAAGCTACCAATAAAAATACTACTACTAGATAATAATTTTGAAAGTTTGGTTATATTTTTAATTGTAAAAAATTTAATTTTTGTTTGTTCTAGTGTTTTTACTATTTTATTCATTTAAATAAAATAGGTTTATATTATTTACACGGATTTACTTTTGATGTGTTGACTGTACATGCGAGTGATACACTACACTGACAGCTTTTTCAGTTATAAATTTCTAAAAAAACGTCTTGACCATATCTCACTCCTAGCAGAACAATGGCCGAGCTCGGAATCACAATGCATGTCAGTAGATATTATACTAGTTACTCTGAGCTAGGCCAATATTCCACCACATGTAATATTCTGTTCTAAAACTTTCAGTATACTTTACTGAACCTTGCTTCAACTACACGCATAGTTGGTAGTTGTAGCTATGCTTTCTGTTCACCCTGAAAGGGATTAAGATGATGTTTCCTCTAGCACGCTAAAGTAGTTAATTAATTTACTAACGTGTAGTTAATTTTTATTTTTGATATTAACCAACTAAAGTCAATTAATTATTTAGACAAGATCTGGAAACTAGTCTCTGTGTCTGCGATTTGTTAGATTTTCGTTAAAATGTATAGTTTCAATGTTACAGTGGCTACTTTCATACAAATATTAAATTAATTCTAGAATTTGTTACCTATAACTTATTATCTTATTATTATTAATAATCAGGATGATTATAAACAAGATAAAAAGAAAGAGCATTGAATGTGTATGTTAATGGAAATCTGACAAACCAGAGGCACCGAGATTAGTATCTAAAATCTAAAACTTTTAATTGGTTAATACCTATTGAAAAATAGGATCTAAATAAAATATCGTTAGTATGTTGCGCGCTCGGGCGCGGTGCAAGACCTATCCTCTTAAGGTCATGAGTTTGTATGCATGTATTTTATAAATCTATTATCTATAATCGGTCTAAAATCAGGTCAGCAAATGAACCTAAATCTGGACCAAAGGCCCACAAACATCCACAGACAAAAATAAACTAGCGGTGGAACATCTCGGCTTTAACTTTTTAAATGGCGCGGGCGGCCGGGCCCCTATCCGACTGATTTATCGTCGTCGAGGTACCCCCCTCCCCTATCTAAGAGTCGGAAACTATTTAAATGAGAATGTTGTTCCTGATAGCGTTAGAGAACGGGACAATCTATTGTCAATTGAATTATTAGCTAAGAGGAAAGTAAGTTTAAGAATAGAAAGTGAAAAAATGTGATTGTAGTTGTGGTTGTGTGGTGTTCATTATGGTTGTATATACAAGGTGTATGGAAAAGTATCATTAACCTTTAAACCACATACTCTACCCATCAATCTGAACAACTTTTACTATGGGAGCAAACCTGTCAGCGCATAAAAATATCTGCCATTCCATACTAAACTGCAATACAGTAGGTATTGTATTTATGGACTCAAATGTAAGAGATAGATGATTTTCAGGGTTCCGAAGTCAACAAGGAATCCTTATAGTTTCGCCATGTCCGTCCGTCTGTCCGTCCATCTGTCTGTCCGTCTGTCCGCGGCTTTGCTTTGAGACGCTTAGTACTAGAAAGCTGTAATTTGGCATGGATATACAATATTTATCACACCGACAAAGTGGTAAAATAAAATCTTGAAAAATATATTTTTTTAATGTACCTCCCCTACATGTGAAATGGGGATAAACGGTTGTAGTTGAAGATGTGAAAAAATTCACGGCAATTAGCATATATAACGAATTTAAAAGGAAAACTATCACCGCTAAGTAGGCTTTACAAGTTTACGAACAATGTAATAAAATGTATTTTTTAGACTTTATCACCTTCCTTCCAGCCTCCTTCTAAGTCCATATTATATTGTAACGGGCAACTGCGGAACCCTACCCTGCGCGTGGTCCGACACGCACTTGGCCAGTTATTATTATAATATTGTTCTGACCCTCTTGCTCTTATATTACAAATTGTTCAGTAATGATAAAAGAGTTTTGGGTTTTTGACGTAACGGCTCGATAATAGACGAAAATACAGCATACTAAGCAGGTTGGGGGTTCAAGTCTCGTCCAAGACAAATTTTTCAAGCTGTAAATTAATATGATAAGGTTAACTAGGAATAACTACTTTATAAACAATCTATGCACTACATAGATAGGTATGTACGTTCTACTGTGCACATTATCGCCGATCGCATTGTGTTATCTCGGATGACTCGATATTGTATAATAAGCAAACACAGAACGGCACTCAAAGAGCCGACTTGCTGTCAAAGCGATCTATTTTCAAACCGAACGAAATTATATTAAGTCTTAATTTAAAACGAGCTTCAGCGTTGGTTTTGGTTTTGAATATTCGTTGTGTAGAGGAATAAACTTGGGTCAGAATTACATAATAACCGAATGGCTTTCGTGCGAAAGAATTTCTTTTCGAACCACCATTACCCAAACGGAAGAAGCATCGAATAACTTTGCAGCGAACCACGGTGCATCGACGTACGTTTCACCGAAAAAATTTTCTGCCGAACTATTACCGATCAGTCTAATAGGTGAACAGAGTTACAAACACAATGGATTGCTTTATAGACTGAACAACTTTCATGATCTGACTAACATTGATATTACGACAAAAAAATCAGCTAAGTATTCCATACAATTGAGTTGAACTGCCTCCGTGGTCTAATGGTTATGAGCATTGGCTCTCGACACGGAGGTCGTGGGTTCGATTCCCACGGGGGGGACACCTAGTGAAATGTCACTTTGTGCGTTTTTCCCCAGTTGGTTAGGACATTGCAGGCTGAATCACCTGATTGTCTGAAAAGAAAGATTATTCCGTGCTTCGGATGGCACGTTAAGCCGTTGGTCCCGGCTACTATCTCTGGTAGTAGTAGTCGTTACATAAAAACCACGTCAGAGGCCGAAAGGCGGTCTGAAAAAACTCTGACACCAGGGCTCTGCCCACGCGATAAGAAGAAGAAGAAGAAGTTGAACTGCCAATTAATAAAACTGCCTTCAGTGACGATATTTTGGGTTTCTTTTAACATTATTAATGGTGTATTTGCGCCTTAAAAATATGGTTCATAGTTTTAGCAAAGTTTTTTTTTCTTAGCGTATTTCATGTCACTGCTGGGCAAAGGCCTCCCCCTTTATCCTCTATGCATCCCTGTCTTGAGCCAGTTCCATCCACTCTTTGTCGAATGTATCCAGGTCGTCTCTCCACCTCTTTCGGGGTCGACCCTGACGGCGACGTCCATTCTCCGGGATCCGAGAGACATGGCCGGCCCAATCCCATTTCAACTTGTCGGTTTTCTCACCGACATCGGCGATTTTCGCTTTTTGGCGTATTGTGGTGTTCCTGACGTGATCTGTCCGTTTGATCCCCAATATGCTACGCTCCATCGCCCTCTGGAAAACCTTGAGTTTGGACTTCTGTGATTCTGTTAAAGACCATGTTTGAGCACCATAGGTTAAGATAAGCAGGATACACATTTTTTTTTTATTTATAATTAAATGGACTCTTGCTTGTGCGTTAGCACTGCATTTCCGCCAATGTCAAGTATTTTATGGGAGAATCTATCCCAATCTCAGGGATCGTTTTTGGACAAGAACAAGAAGAGACTGAGGATTGCGGAGCCTCGTGGCAGGCAAAAACGCGACGCGCGATACCACGCGAAACGTGTGCTCGGGTCAGTTCCTGCAACGTGATTCCCAGGATACACATGTCGAAATATACACGTTTTTATGTAATAAAACTTTCTAACATACAAAATGACGATTGCTTCAAGAATCGCCGTACCATCGTACGTGAGATCTCAGAGACCCAAGGAGCACGAGCATAAATTCCGAGACGCAAACTGAAACCAGCTGTTCCGCTGTTTTGGGGAAATAAATACGGATTAGACGGTAAGGCGCAGTACACACGGAGGTTGAATTATTGATCGCCAGTGTACACTTCTCTCTACATGGGCTCCGTGATAGGCCGCCCGGGGTTTAAATTCTTACATTTTGTTAGAATAATAAAAGGATTATATCGTTTTGATAATAAAAAGTTATGCAGTGATTACGCTTGTAATGGATCTGATGGGAAAGGGTATGTAATATATGAAATGACGTCATAGAATAAGACTTAGCGATAAGACCGCCTTATTTGGTGCCTTTTGTATTTTTTCTCTGTATTTTACTGTTTGTGCTGTTTGATTGATTGACTTTAATACACCACAATTATTGTATTACCGAAAAAAAAATTAGTTTGTATTCAAATAATGAAACTAAACAACTTTCCCTGAAGAATATGAGTCGAAAAACGAATAAAAGAGATTAGAATGGTGAATACTCGCCCCCTACTCGCCCCGCGTTACTTTTAATCACCTGAGAATTTTAGGCAGTGAACGCAAATTGTAGGTGATTTGAGGACACAACATTTTTCAAGTCAGGTTGCCTTTGATCACCTATAATTTACAGGTGATTTGGGGATACCAAAAACTGGCACACAACTGACAACATGAACTGACAGTCGAGTCGACTATAAACACCTGGGTGATCATTTCGTTGGGTGATCATAGTACACACATGAGTCGCCTATGATCACCCGGGTGATAGCACCCAGGTGATTAAAGTGGAATAAACCCTCCACCGCACCGATAAGAGCGTATTAGCTCTTAAATAAGATTATGATGATACAATAATAATTAATAATAATTATCAGTCATTATCTTTTAACGATAATACCTACAAGTATAAAATAATGTTTCGATAAATTGAAAGCCAATCATGACTATGTAATAGGTACAGTGTGACATTCTTGTTTTTGAAAATCTTTAGAAATACAAAAATACGATTGAGGGCAGGACAATAGGCTCGGTACCCTCTTAAAACAACTGATATTATATTGTAGTCTTATCGTATATTGTATTAAGTAAATAACAAACTAACAAATAAACTACGGAACGTCGTAGTGACGTAGAGCAAGTGCTACGAGATGCTACGAATGGCTACGAGCTACGCGGCGTCTAGATTTATTACGATTCTAGTAGCTCCATCGAGAAAAGGTTACTAAGTAAGTTTATTGAATCTAAGATCATTTTCTTTGTTTGTTTTTGGACTCGAAGCGATAATAATACTTAGTTTCCATAATAATGATTCAATTCTTGAAAATGGTACTAATTTGTGGACGGCTTTCTTCCCGAAAATTGCTGTTAAAATTATACAGGACATTAGGATAAAAAGTTGCATTACTATAAGGGGTGATTGTACCCATGATATTGAACAAATTTCCCAAAGAAAACCCATAGGATATTCGTAAAAAATTTTTGCGTCGCGTGTTTGTCGGTAGCCCCCTTCTGAGACTAAATGCAATCAGCTGATCGAACTTTTCTACGAAAAGTCGGTTTTTTTTTTTGCGAATTTCCTAGACGTTTCTTTGGGAAAGTTGTTTAGTATCATGGGTACAATTACCCCTTAAAGTAATGCAACTGTTTACCCTAAAAACCTGTAGTTGTCTTGTAACCAGTGGTTTTTATGTTTGTGTGTTGATGAGAGTGTTGTGGTGATTAGGTGACGAAAGTATATTCTAGCACGTGACTTTTTTAATGGCCCATAATAATTTTGTATTACCTTAATTTTAATTTTTTATGTTAGCTTTATTTATAAATCTTTTCTTTCTCTTTATTTTTATATGTGGGAACTTGTTGTCAGTATCTGACTATCAATCTGTCTTTGTAGAAACCGAACTGTTATTTAGCTGTAAGGTCTCCAAAAAGGAACAAATAAAAAAATATAATAAGTGGCCGACATCGAGTTGGTTTTGTATCGTCGTATGGTTGGTGGTTTGTTGTGTTATGGTTGTTCAATTACACCATGTTGTGTGTTATTGATGTTGTGTTGTGGTTGGTGGTTATGTTGTGATGGTGTTGTTATACCAATTCAAGAAAGTCTTATGAGGAAAGTTTGAAAAAAATGTTCATAGCAAATTAATCATTACCAATCTGAATTAGACCCGCTTATCACAACAGGAGAAATTTCAGTAGGACGTATACAGGGTGTATACTAAAATCAGGATTTAGATTTTCGATGTTGGCTTCATAGTGTATGTTGAAACCACTACAAAATAATTAAAGCATTTAAATTTACACCCTGTATAGGCTAGTGAAGATGATTCTAATATACTAGTCTGACATTACTAAAAAAATCGGGTATGCAGCTGCAGTGGAGTACCTACATAAAAAGTTTTGCACCGAGGTATGGAGTAACTATTGACTAATCTGTGGTAAATGGTTTCTATCTTCTAAATAATGGTAATCAAATAATGCCAATATGGTGGTATACTTTGAAAGTAATAAGCGATCTTGTCATAGTCATAACCATATCATATTATTTTTGCAAGTGACCCCCTATATTCCTTACGGAATAGAGGAAGTGACATGAATTGTCAAATGAAACCGTTTTTGAATGTTTTCAGGAGTCCTCGGCAGGGTAAAAATTCGATTTCTGTGTACAATTCTGAACCTAACGTGAAATCGTTGATAATTTAATGAAATAGTGTTAGTATATTTCACAAAATTATCAACGATTTCACATCAGGTTCACGATTATTCACAGAAACCGCATTTTTACCAGGACTCTACAACCCGAAAAACGGTTCTATTGCCTCGCGTCACGTATCTCTTTCTTTTATACAGTGATGCCGCTAGGACCTACATCTCGCTCTCTCAGCTGTCAATGCCTCTCAAGTACAAGTTCAATAGGGTACAAGTTTACGAGTATCAGTAGTCTCTTCTGTACCTTTATGCCCCCTACTGACCGGAATGAAAGACGTGTCACGTCAAAATCAGATGGAGATATTTGTTGTTGATCGCTTTGTAGGTCTGCTACTGCGTTTTCGCGGTGCGTGTCGTTTGTCGGTTGCCCTCTCCTCGGCTTACAACGAAGCTCCAATGGTGGCTCAGGATAGTGACCTTTTCTAAACAAACAATCAACCCTTGAAGTCACCAAAATACTTCTATAGCCGTACAACGGCAAGCACTATTGCTACATAAACTCGCCATTGGCTAAATCACCTAAAACGAAGATGGACGCCATAATTTTAAACATAGAATAGAATAGAATAGATAGGAGTGCATTTGACATGTAAATTATTTTACGAAATAAATGAATATGAATATGATAATCTTTGGATATGACGAACTATTTACAAAGTGTTAGAACTAAAAGTTTCCACGCTTTAAATAACATAGATAGATAATTAAACCGACGTCACCGTTAGTATTCAAAGCGGTGAGTCAACTCAAAACGTTGAACCTCTGGACACCTTGAATGCATATTAGATCAGACAATCTTGAGGTTACGAACCAATAGATTTACTAGATATAACTAATTTACTATACGCGATAACAGAGTAGGTACTTAATGTTACTAACTTAAGGCTCAATCCACACCGGAATGGCAGCGGCCGCCATATCGCCAGCGCAGTTTCAACCTTTATCTACATTGATAAAATACATAGTAGGTACCTATCGTTTGAGAGGCTCGAATAAATCGAGCATGTCATACGTTGGACTGTCTTGGTGTGAAATGAGCCTAGTAAAATTCCTCTTCGGTTGGAGGGATCCAAGTCAATTAAAAATAATAGTATGATGTAGCATGTATTTATTTGAAATCATTGACTCATTAATAAGTTATAGACTAGGTCTTATACAAAATTCTTGAAAAAAGTACGTGTTAGTGATATAATCTAACTAAAAATACTAAAACTGATGAAATTTTAATTTATTTTTCTTACGTAGTTTTAACAAATTCTTACAGCAAAGCAGCACGGCATGTAGACGTGCGTATAGTCCGTCAATGAAACAAATACTTGCGCGTAATTGTTTCTCTTTATGTGTTTTGTTTCTTTTTTGATTCAGACACTTTTAAGCTCGAATCTTACGTCCAGTTGTTGGTAAGTCAATGTGTGAAATAATTTTTATTCTTACGGTTTTTTTAATGAAGCCTAACCTGCCCCTGCACACTGCTGTAAAACGCAAGTACAGGGTGTTAGGGTAAACAGTTGCATTACTTTAAGGGGTGATTGTACCCATGATACTGAACAACTTTCCCTAAGAAACCTATTAGAAATTCTCAAAAAAGAAATTGGTTCTTGCCATACCAAATGCAATCAGCTGATCGAACGTTTGTATGAAAAGTCGAAATATTTTTTTGCGAATTTCCTAAAGTTTTCTCAGGGAAATTTGTACAGTATCATGGGTACAATCACCTCTTAACGTAATGCAACTGTTTACCCCGTGTAAAGGGTAGTGATGAACAAAGATTTTACTTCCAAATTTTATTATAATAATAATAATATTTATTCAAAATTCAGATTACAAATGATCCATTTGTTAGTAACAGGGTTTGACTTAAGAGCTATGTTAGTAGATACACAAAAGATAAAAAATAAAAATACAACATAAAACAGTAAGGTAGGGATTATATCATTATTTGCACACAGTGTGTGATGATGGGGCAGTCAAACCTGCCAGCAATCATCTCCAGAATGCTGTTGTGGCTTGCACGCAATCGGCTGACGAGCGAGGCGGCTTTTTTCCGCATTATGGCATGGTATCCGTCCGTTCTCGCCTCTGCGAACATGGCGGACGCGCTACAATAGCGTGGTAGCCCCAACAGCATCCTGAAGATGTTATTGTATTGGACGCGCAGGGCACTGAGCGAGCTGAGTGTGCAATTGACCCACAGGCTGCAAGAGTAAAATGACTGACAGTATGCCTTGAACAGTGTCACTTTTACTGACCTTGTACAGCCATTGAACCTGCGGACCAGCATGTTGCCCCTGACTGCCAACGCCCTGCGCTCCCTTTCTACGTCGAGGTCGTCCTTATGGTCCTCAGAGACAATGTGGGGATTATTGGACTGTATTATAAAAAATAGTAAATTGAAATAAACTGAAAGCCACTTCAAATAGAATCTATTTCTGTAAGCTACATCGTCTTGCATAACAAATGACAGAAGGAATTGGTTCCGCAGCGCGAGTCGCTGCTTGAATTTAAGGTAACCCTCCGTCAATGTTTTAACATTTAGTCGGCATTCGAATGTCATTAAACTATCGGTCATTTTGTTTTACGTACCTTATGCGTTCCAACTGGTATTCACCAAATTTTTAAAACCACGGTGTCTGCGATCTTCCGTTCGTATAAACAATATTAGGTACTACAAAGTATGGTTTCATTTTCAAATCTTTTTGTAGTATATTTTAGCATGTTACAGCAATGTTGTGCTATTTTAAATCAATTTATAGAACGTTTTTGTTTTAATATGTTTTTTGTTGTTGTAGGTACGAAATCACAGCCCGATATAGCAGTTTGCGGTTCATGTCCCGTTCCGAGACATAATACTATGGTTTCGTTACCATATTCGTATAATTTTATGTATTTATTGCTTGTTTGGGATTAAGCGTTTTAATATTCAAGCTTCAAGGTCCGTGTGGTATTGGCTAAGAATAGCACCACCCTATTTCCTCCCATGAGTATCGTAAAAGGCGACTAAGGGATCTACCGTAGGATGGACAGCAGCATCCTCTGCCTACACACATTCAATCCAACTGCGATCACCAACCCGCCAGCGAAGCGTGGCGATTATGGCAAATCCCCCTATTTTGGGGGAGGTCTATGTCCAGCAGTGGACTTCTATCGGCTGATATGATAATGATGAATTTTCAAGCTTTAATTCATGAGAAAAACTTAAAGAGTTAATCGAAACGAATACAAAAGTTTGACTTCATGATAAAGATCTTATAATTAATGAAAAGGCTTTATTTTCTTCTTCTTTAATGTAGGTATTTCAATGAATCAAATATTTTATTGTACCTAAGGTACCTAAGCGTAGTTTACCTTTTTCTGGTAATAAAGCACTATCGTTTTAACTTTTACGTTGAACATTTTTACACTTCACTCCAACTACATTTTCCCTGACAACGGGGGAATTGCTGAACGAGAGTGAACTATAAACAATAACAAAAGACGATCCGTATAGCATGCACAAATACCAATTAACTGAATACATACGCCCGCATGTCAGCTTCAAGAGAGCGTGTTTGTTTCTCTCTGAAAATGTTTACAGGCACATTTAAAGGATATCATCCGCGTTTCATACATTTTTGGTCCAATTGAGAAAGTGCCGGCCAACAAAAAGTAATAATTACAGAGTGTAAGTGACAGCCTAGCAAATACTGAAACGGTGAACTCTGACCATCGAACTGAACACTATTGCGCCTACCTCAGGAAACGTAAACGAAACTTTAGAAAACAGAATAAACACAAATATTGCTGCAAATTCGATTTGTATGAAAAACTAAGAATTATTTTATTTTTAAATGTAGGTCTTCGTAACAAAATATTGAGTTTGGTGAGAAAAAATCACACCCACTCGGCTAGTGCCAGTTTAACATTTCACGTAGTACATAAATGTATGCGGTACTAACTTTTGATATAAAATACTTTGTATCGCTCACTGAAGTGCTCTAAGTTCTAATGTATAAAGATGTATCTTAACTGGAGTTCTCTTTTAATTTGAACAAGCAGATCTAAACTATTATAAAACTGTAACAGAAGTGTGTCTGTACATTGAAGATATTTACAAAAAAAAATATTACGACATGGTTTTTACCTGTCCCTGATTCCAAATCACAAATTTTTGGATTTTTTGTCTGTCTGTTTGTTTGTTTGTTTGTTTGTTTATTTGTTTGTTTGTTTGGGTGTTTGTTTGTTCGAGTATCACGCAAAAACTACTGAACCGATTTTGATGAACCTTTTTTTGTTTGATAGCTTAAAATCTGGTATATAATTTATGCGGACGAAGTCGCGGGTAAAAGCTCGTACTTTCTAAAATTATTATCTACAGTGCTTACAGTGCATTGAAGTCGAAAACACAAAGCACGGAGACAAAATAATAATACGTATTTTCTGGAGTTACTCGTAGATTCAAGGGAGAGGTAATAAAACTACAGGATAAAATTGAAATGAGTCGATAAATTTTTGGGGAATGGTTCAGACCATCAAACTGAACAACTTTTTCTGTGGAAGGTGTATGGAAGCAAACTTGAAATCACAAAATAAATCAGCTGTTCCATAATATACTGCAATCCTACTCGACTCAAAATGTACGAACAGCAGATTTTTTTGCAATTTCACGTTTGCATGAAAAGTTGTTCAGTTTGATGGTTTGAATCACGGACCACCCCTAAAACTTTATCAACTCATTTCAATTCCACACTATGGATTCAAATGTTCTAATCTTACAGTGAACATTATACTCTTTTATGATTTAGGACTCAAATTTACGGTATGGTATTTTTGATATTATTCTCAGTAAATTATTTGTAATTACCTACCTACCCTATTAATAAATTGAGATTCTGAAATAACATATTTACCAGGTGAAAATCAACAGTAATATCCCTGAAGATCTACAATGATCACTTTACATGTATACCCCTCAAGGCAATTAAATAAATGTCCAAAGCACGTCTAGATAACCGCTATTCTTTGTACAAAATCAAGACAAAGGATTCTAGATGAAATATTACCTAACCTTTGTTTCATGCCCTTTAAATTTGATTAGCTGTGCAAACTATGTGTAAGCTCCCAGAAAACTCCTTTGAACTTCAATCAAAGGGCTAATTTGTCTTCTAATCTCATTCATGGGTGTAGTGTAAACTTACGTTCGGTTTAATGAACAGTTTAAACGTAAACAGTTTTAAAAGATTAGGGGTAAAAGCGGGCTGCGCAGAAAGTTTGGCGCGCGATGAAGCGTGGATAACTTTCTCATAGCGTAATTAAAACCTACCGTTTTGATAGGCAAGTTTTGAATTGATTTAAAGATTTGAGTGCTGATATTAATATCACTTAGTTACTTGTGTATTTTGTAATGAAATTAATTAGTTTATGTTTGTGTTTAAGCTTTTAGCCTGATTAGTAATTAGAGATAATGGTGCATTGCATTGATGTTAGTGGCGTTTTCTATTCTAGTTACTCTCTGATTATATTCAAATAATAAATTCAAAACAAAATCAATGATATTTCAATTCATGTATCTGGTAAATATAATAAATAAATAAATAAATATCTTGGACAATGTCACACAAATTATCTAGTCACATTTAAAGTACCAGAATCTAGCCTGGACTTGTATTATGATGACTAGACAACGATATAGAATACATATATAAATATATTTTTTGTATCTTTTTTTTTTTCATATTTATTATTATCAATTATTCTTTATTATGCTACAACACGAGTTACTTTCAGTTTACTTTTTGGTTACTTTTAGGTGATTTTTTATCTCTATAAGGTTGCTTACATTCAATCTTAGTTTAAAGGAAAGGATAGACAAAAATATCACTCATCTTGCGAGGCTTTGAGTTTTGTAGAAACAAATTTTGACCAACTTTTTTTTACTTCTTTTCCTGCCATTACCTAAATATTTTCTTGTATTTTGTCAAGCCTTTGCATCGTAGACTGAATATTATCAAGACAAGCTGAGCGTGTATATCGGAAAGGGATGGAGAATTGGAGATAATAACAAAAATGTATGAAAAGTCGTGCCTTTATCTGACTAGTTGCAAGATTTTGTAAGCAATTTGAACGTAGTTAAAGAAAATACCGCATTCGCAGAAAGCGTCAATCAACATAGATTATTTATCTTGCACTCTATGCAATTAACGTGTAAGCCTGTCTCTTTTCCGCGATTATTTGCCCGTTCTAGCTTACTCTCTCTTATTGTACCCTTTGCATGTTTATATTCATTTCTTGATAATCGACTTCCTAATCTCTTTAATACTATCATTCAAGTCGATTTTACAGAAAACTTAAACGTTAAGTAAACAGTCGGGTAAGTTTCCGTCAGTCACCGTCCGAACGTTGTAAGTTTAGAGCAATTTGTGGCTGCTAAGTCCTCTGACACGCTGTCTCCTGAAACAGGGCATGCTACTTTAGTGCACTTTACTACCTGCACGTTTGTGTCGGGTTAGAACGGTTTGCAATGCAGCGGTTTTCTTTGGAGATAGATTTTAAGATTTGAAAGTCTTATTATTCCTTGGCAAGCTCTCAATTTATACCTATGAATGAATATGCAAATAAATTATACAACGTGTTAATAAATTAGCGCAAAACCTCAAACACCCCAACTGATTTATAACAAATTAATTAGATTGAAACAGTAATTTAATTATTTTGATAGTTACAATTTAAAGTTATTCGCATTTTAAGTTTTGAGGAAAAATGATTTGTTATCATTTCAGCACTGAAAGAAAGCGCTAACGTACTTATGGATACATTTTAATAATCTTGTTTTGGTAGTAAGTAGGGTGAGTGTGCCCGTGCGGTGGGTTGACATAGGGTTCAGAAATTTTTAAATTTTGCAAACAAATTATTTAATATTTTGAAAAAAATTACCTATGTTGAAACCATGATAATTCGATTCTGATCTCGATTCTAAACAAATTACTTTCTAGTTTTGCGTTAATTCAATAACACGTTGTATAAGTTCTAGAAACTAAACTAAACAGAAGAACTTTTAACTAATGATATATTTATACGCGAATTAGTTCTAGAAATATTTTTCAGTTAATAAATTTTTCGGTAAAGGACAATGTTAACTAACAAAATACTTACCTATTCGTATTAAAAATAATTACAATAATTTTAGAAGACTTTCCGTGGTCTTCTCACTGTCACCTACATCTTAAAATCATTGCTTCAGCAATATGTACTTTAAATGCATCAATAATAGTAATATTTTGAAATAGTAATAATAGTTGAATCAATAATTGGGTATGCTCTTGATTGCTATGGCCTCACATTCAAAACACACATTGACAAAATAGAATCAATCCAAATTAGATTTTTAAAACTTATTGTTGATAAAAAGATAAAAATAAATGTAAAGAAAATTACCGGATGTTATTCAAAATATGCAAAGTACTTCCTGTGAGCCTTAAGCATAAATATTTACTAGCATATAACAACCACAGCAACCATGAGCATAGATCGTATATTGATCATAGCATTGGCACCAGAGCACAAGTACAAGGTAAATATCAAACCGAAAGAGTCAACAATTACTTTGGAGGAAGGTTACTAAAACGTAAGTTACCATCATTGTATAATGAAATGCCTCCCTCTTTAAGAACTGAGGAAAATAAGCGTAGGTTCGGTAGCTTATTTAAAATTCATCTGCTCAACTCCATTCAATAAATAGATATTTAGTATTATGTACCTAAGTCACCCTAAGTTTTGTTTTATGTTATAAAATTTATAAAAAAAAAATTATAAAATATTGTATTGAGAATTTGAGACTCTTGATCCCACAGACAACCCGTGGAAACGGTTTTGTGGGTCTTTCCTATGTATGTGTATTCAAGAAATAAAGTTTTTGAAATTTGAAAATTTTTTTTTTTTTTTAGTTTGAAAGACAGGGATATTATTTCAAACTATTATTGATGCACGGCGTTTGAAGACAAAGATCTTTGTCATTTGTCACCAAACTAACATGTTACCTGTTTGGACGAGTTTCTTGATGTTATACGAGCTCCATACTGTGATAACTTTCTGAGCGGCATTCTTCTACAATTCAGTAATAAGCGAAGAATTGACAACCGATGGGGTGTCAGTGTGCTAGAGTGGAGACCAGGAACTGGCAGGCGTAGTGTGGGACGCCCGCTCGCTGGAAAGACGACCTAAAAAAGGTAGCGGCAAGCGACTGGATGAAGAAGGCTGAGGACAGTTTTGTGCCGCGCCTTATGAGGAGAGGCCTATGTTCAGCAGTGGACGATGATAGGTTGATGATGATGAATAAGCGAGTTTGGTCTTTGATTCATCCAGAAAGGTGTTACGACCGTTGCACAGTATAATTATGTAGCATGAGTTGACCTTGGCATGTAGATACAAACTCCGTTTAGTAAGTAATAACTTGGCATCACCAGACTAAAGACAAGTTTTTCTCCAAGAGGAAATTCTTGTTTTCATAGAGACCAGCCTTTCACTCCTTTCAGGCTTTAATTTCAGCTTTTTCTACATTCCAATCAGAAGACGTTATAAAGTTCATAACACAATTACTTTTATTTTAATCTAGAATTAAACATTTTAACGGGTTCTTACCGCGTTTTGGTATATTTTAGTTCCCGATATTTCGGCAGTGACACAACTGCCATGATCACGGGATGCCCATCGGATCATCACGGGATGACCATCCGATGATCACGGGATGACCATCGGATGATCACGGGATGACCATCGGATGATCAGGGGATGACCATGGAATGATCACGGGATGACCATCGGATGAACACGTGATGACCATCGGATGATCACGGGATGACCACTGGATGATCAGTCATCCCGTAATCATGGCATTTGTAACACTGCCGAAATATCAGGAACTCAAATAAAAGGTAAGAACCCATTAAAATGTTCAATTCTAGATTAAATAAAAACTGCGTAGCTCTCAAAAGCAATTACTTTTGTCTATAAGCTATTATTTTACATAGTCATTTTCTTATCCTCAACGGTAACAAAACAAAATTTTGTAAAGGTTAACTGCATCACTCTGAAGGCGTGAACACCCTTTATACTTTGTGCACCGCAATATCAAAGTAATAAGTCGGGAGCACGTTTTATATTGCCTGCATGCAGCCAGAGATGGCACTCTATTTGTGTCACTTAGGGGACATGACGTACGAGGAAGTCCGAAACTGTATGGACAAGGTATTCTGTAATAAAACCAGTCAAGTGCGAGTCGGGCTACTCGCGCACAGAGGGTGCCGTACCACACCACCACAGAACACAACATTATTAACTAAGAAAAAAAAAATTTTTTGTCCGGGACCTTTAGCGCAAGACCGACTCACACCTGGCCGGTTTTTAGTATTTGTTGTTATTCTGTAGAGTTTTTTCTATAATCATACTAAATTTGACGCTTGTGTGTATTACCGTTTTTACGATAGAGCGTGATTAACAAATCCGCCGTAATAACGCATAATCTGAGAAAATTTCAACTATCTAGCTATTACGGATCAAAAGTTACAGCCCTAAATAGGTAGGACAGATTGACGGACGGACGGACGGACGGACGGACGGACGGACAGACGGACTGTCGGACAGACGGACAGACGGACAGACGGACAGACGGACAGACGGACAGACGGACAGACGGACAGACGGACGGACGGACGGACGGACGGACAACGTAGGCTTAGTAATAGGGTCCCGTTTTCACCCTTTGGGTACGGAAAAGCAAACGAGCCTTTTTATTATTTTGTACTTTCTTGAAGAAAACTCATAAAACACTAAGATTGTTGTCCAAGAATGAACAACACTTTGTTTGTTACAAACCGGATATCATTACCTGCTTGTCATATCATATCCAACGAAACATGGCTCTTTATTAATCTTTCCGTCTCTGAGACGTGGCAAGTGTCGAGTCAAGAGGATAATTAGCTAGTTTTAGATTGAGTTAGAGGAAAATAATCATAGAGATCATCTTGCGCGCCGTTTTGAATTTTTATGACTATGTGGTGCATTTTGAAGTGGGTGTGTGGTACCTAAAGTTCATTAATACTTCACATGACTTTGTGTCAGAATAAAAATTGTCCTATATTTTACAATGATTTTTTAGGCGTATCCGCCCGGGACCACGACTCTCCATACTAATCGATGTGAAGGAGCGCGTGGCACCTGTCAGAATCTAGACTTTTTTTTTAAATGACATGATTTTTTATGAATTTCTAAAAATTTGAAAACCGACTTATTCTATTCTAAGTATTTTGTAAATTTTCATTTTCTTCCAATCAACAATGTAAGAGTAAAATGGTTACAACTGGTATAAAAGGGGTATACTTTAGATTCCTTTTCTTTCAGTTTTATTAATTAAAATAGATTTCGAGAAAAACCAAATCACTTCTCATGTCCTGTAGATTGTTCAGTTTTGTTTTCTGATTAAAAACTGTCAAGTTAATTTATTATAAAATGGTTACAAAGCTACCCAATTTCACGGTTGCCCCTTATTTTGTCATATTGCAACAAGCTGTTTATGAAATCATTTACTTAGTTATATTTACGGAGAACAGAATCGCTGCTCACACCGTCAAATAAAAATCTATACTATTTGTACATTACTGCAGCCGCCAGCAACAGAGACATTGATGGACGAACGTGTAAATGTGGGCCGAGGCGAAGCCGAGGCACACATACGTAAGTCCATCAATGCCTATTTGTGGCAAAGGCTTGTATAGTACTTTTCTCAAATAATGCGCGGAAATGAAAACAGTAAATTTTCTCAAATAATTCGCGAAAATTAAAACTCTTTTCAAAATCAATGACGAACAACGAACAACATTTTTTTTTGTTTTTTTTTTCAATAAACAGCTTTCTATTTGTAAGTCAGTTCGAAATTTAAATAAAACCTTTGATGAGTTACCTCCTTGCTCGCCATGTTTCGGAGAAAAAGATCGTTCCATTTTTAAATTACACGACAGATATGAGTTTACTATGTAATTTATTTGGCCGCTAAACACGACAGATATGGATTTTCATACAAACATTGCCGGCCGCTGCGCGCATGTATTTGGCCAGTACAGCAAATTCGATTTATCTCGAAGAAGGTTGTCAAAATAATGCTCACATTTCCAAGCATGTTTGAGAAATAGTACATTACTGCAGCGGCCAGCAACAGAGGCATTGATGGACGAACGTGTAAATGTGGGCCGAGGCGAAGCCGACGCACACATACGTAAGTCCATCAATAGTTGTGGCCAAGGCTTGTATAGTACTTTTCTCAAATAATGCGCGGAAATTAAAACAGTAAATTTTCTCAAATAATTTGCAGAACTTAAAACTCTTTTCATAATCAATGACGAACAACGAACAACAATTTGTTTTTTTTTTTTTCAATAAACAGCTGTCTATTTGCAAGCCAGTTCGAAATTTAAATAAAACCTTTGATGAGTTACCTCCTTGGTCGCCATGTTTCGGAGAAAAAGATCGTTCCATTTTTAAATTACACGACAGATATGAGTTTACTATGTAATTTATTTGGCCGCTAAACACGACAGATATGGATTTTCATACAAACATTGCCGGCCGCTGCGCGCATGTATTTGGCCAGTACAGCAATTTCGATTTATCTCGAAGAAGGTTGTCAAAATAATGCTCACATTTCCAAGCATGTTTGAGAAAAGGTACTTTGTTTAGCTATTATTCTCGCGAGAATTTTTTTAATAACACCGCCTACGCTAATCTAACGTAATCTGGCCTTCCAAATAACAAAGTATTAGGATGGGATAGGATATATATAATTAATAAGTAGGTAGTATGATTTCCCCTTACAAACTGGAAACATAATTTAAAGTGAAAAATGTAAAAAAATATATTGTGCACCTCTTATATTGTCTCTGTGTATTTTGTTGCTGCTTATGTTTTAGTGTAAAATGAAATGATGCATGTTAGTAGATTGATTGATCAAACTGTAGCATTCGATACTATTAGTTAGGTACCAATTTAGCCCTCTAAATTCATATAAGCATTTTTCATTATGACTAATTCTCATAAAGGTAAACACTGAAATTACTAGCGACATAATACGATGCATATTAACGGGGCAGCCATAAATAGCCAAGGCTTGCTAAGTCCAGTACAAGTTGACATAATAGTGATTTGTGGGCAAACTTTCCTCCCTCCCCCCCTTGCCCAGTGTTACCCTAGAGAAATAAGTCGACTCGTACTTTCTTAACGAAATGATTGCCTACGTGTAGGTTGTTAGACCCATTTATTTGGGGGTGGATTTTATTTACTTTCACTCCCTTGTGGATAATTCACTTTCTAAGCATTCCGTATTGACCTATAGGGACGCATTACGTATTTTTCTTTTTGAAGGATATAAATAAACAAGTTTCAGTGTTTCAGGGTTGTTTCGTGGACTACAATTTTGTTATTTATTTCTTGTTGAGATAAAAACTTCGATTGAACTTATAAGAAGAGATCGCAGTTGCTACAAAAAAGACAGGTGCGTGGATATTATAGGTACAAAGTACAAGACGTATTCTGTATGGACGCCAAACCTCAAAACCTTATACCAGGTGTAACAAGACACGCTAGTAATATTTAAAAGGGTGGTTTAGACCATCGAACCGAACAACTTTCACTATGGAGCCAGCATCAAGAAAAAATTTAGAAGATATTTTTTATTTATAGTAGGTATAAGTTTTGTTTTTAATTCTTTTATTTCTCTTTAGGTTTAGGGTTATATTTGTATATGTATATATTCTGTTGTAAATAAACGTTTGGAGAAAAAATGAAAAAGATCTGTAATTTGATACAAAACTGCAGTTCTTACTCGACTCAAATTTATGGGACGGCATTTTTTTTCCCCTATGTTTCCATAGTGAACTCTCTAAAGGGGTGGCCTTTAAAAATATTACTAGCGTGTGTATGTTACACCTAGTATAGCTATCTTTAACAATTTACCTACTTTGAAGTGATGACTGAACAGCATTTGATTGAATCTTCTCGAGTTCGCGTTTTTTTGTGTGTATAAAAATACACACTCCAAATAGTATGCGTCTAACAGAAAAGTCTAAATAGATACGCATTCTATTTTTAATCATATTAAACAAAAAGCAAAGTTATTGGAAAAAGGGCAAAGTTTAAAGTAGTTGTAAGCAAGATTGTGCTTCAACAATTTCCAAACTTTATTAAAATTTCTAGAATTTTTCGGTGTTTAAATAAACTTTCTCTTAAGACTTCTACTTTGCTTGCTCACATTGTGTAGTGCTTATACATTTTTGTATTACAATTTTAATTAGGGAAGTTGGAAAACTTTTATAAATGTTTTTATTTTAATTAACTCTGTACTTTCCTTTGATTACTGGTAAACAAATAAACTGGTATTGTAATATAAAATCCGATACTAAATAAAATAGAGTTTTTTTTCGATATAATTTTTTGTTTATTTCTGTATAAAAAAAAATATCCGTCTAATCGCAGCCAATTTTAGAGAGACTTTACAGAATTATTTTCTGTTAGGTTTCGGTACCATTTTTAAGTTCTTCTCCTGCAGGTTTTACCAAATAAAATGGAAATTAGGTATTAGGAAAAAAATGATCAACCAAACTAGTGTTAAATATAATCAAACTTTAGTGACTTCCAAACTGTTTTTAGCATATAAACAAACTTTCGGCTATAAATAACAACACGTTTTGCTATTTATAACCAAATGTTTGATTATGTGCTACAAAACAGTAGTTTGGAAGTCACTAAAATTTGGTTATATTTAACACTAGTTTGGTTGATAATTTTTTTCAGTGTAGCAGAATATAATTTTTACACCTCTGCTTTTCGTTGTGGACCAAAAAATATGTCTCTTCTAAAGTCCCACACTTCTGTTTTTGAGTTACTGTTATCTGTCTTCATGCCAAATTTTGATTCAACAGGTGCAAAAATAGGGACTTAATTGGGGCGTGTCATACATAAAGACAGACAGACAGAATGGACAAAAGTATTAAAGCTTCATTGTTTGCCTATAAAACCCTAAAACGAGTAGCTGCATTTAATTAGCATAGAACAACCCTTAAAATAAAAGAACCAACCTTAAAATTTGCTTATTCGAAGTCTAATAAGCACGCAGAGTGGAACACGTGTGTTGAACAACCTCCAAAGAGGAGGATGTAATGTTATTACCTGCCCTATTACTGTGATTATGGCAGCAGATGTCTGTTATCTTACTTAACTTGATGCTTTCAATCGCTTACACACTGAGTCTAACACACATACTTCTAAACTGATTTTATTGAAGAAAACAGTGTTTTGAAGCTGGTTTTGAACTAGTCTAATGTTCGATTAACTATTTGCAAACACAAGATATGTTACCATAGAAAAAGGCGCGAAAAATTGTAACGCGCCACAGACGTCTTGCTCGTAGCATTGCTCGTAGCCTTGATGCGTAGCACTATTGAAAGAATACCCAATGAGGATCAGCGAGGTTTTTTATTTTGAATGTAGTATTAAAGTACATGAAAAATCCTGAACATTGGTGTTTTTATTTTTTTCCTACGACCAAAAATGAGTGAGCTACGATCAATTTAATGCCGCTACCAGCCGCAACTGTTGGGCGGCCACGCGGCGGAGTGCGTGACGTCACAGTCTGCGATATGACTACATCTTAGACAAATTAATAGTAAGGACTGGCCTTGCGGTAGCATTTCCCCTCTGCCACGGTATTAGATCAATTAATCTTGCGCATTTACACTCAATTTTATACCTTACTAGCGACCCGCCCCGGCTCCGCACGGGTGCAATGCAGATACTAAATACACTACAGAAAAACTGTGAACGTTGTATACAACGTGTTAATGAATTAGCGCAAAACCTCATAGACCCCAACTGATTTATAACAAAATAATTAGAATGAAACAATAATTTAATTATTTTGATACTTAAAATTTAAAGTTATTCGCATTTTAAGTTTTGAGGCAAAAATGATTTGTTATCATTTCAGCACGAAAAGAAAGCGCTAACGTACTCATGGATACATTTTTATAATCTTGTTTTGGTAGTAAGTAGGGTGAGTGTGCCCGTGCGGTGGGTTGACATCCGGTTCAGAAAATTTTAAATTTTGCAAAATAATTATTTCATATTTTGAAAAAAATTACCTATGTTGAAACCATGATAATTCGATTCTGCTCTCGATTCTAAACAAACTACTTTCTAGTTTTGCGTTAATTCATTAACACGTTGTATAAAAACATAGCGGCCCGTTTCGGCTTCGCACGCTCTTGCCGCACCGGGCGGCCGGCCGGTACCGCCGCAAACGCTACGTCCCGCAATTTTTAAATCTGTAATATCTTCGAAAATATTCACTTAAATCATACGGCGTAAAGGGCCATATAGATCTATATTAAATGAACAATGTATTCAAGGTATTTAATTGGTTAAGGATTAATGCTGTATTGGTTAAAATCGCTTCGAAAATTAGCCATTATTTGTCGTAAAAAGTAAATGACAAAAAAAGGTTATTGTGGGTTATCCATAAGAAATAGACATATACCATCACGGACTTTTCTGTAAACCTTTTCAATGTGTACAATACTTAGTACATTATTTTGATAAAACTCGTAGGGTTCAGCCTGCGTTTGCAATGTAAGCGGAAAAAATGTAATTATTTACGACATCACATTAGAAACCCTAACAAGAACATTACTTCTCCACTATTTAATGGATGTTATTATTATACATATAAACCTTCCTCTTGAATCACTCTATCTATTAAAAAAAACCGCATCAAAATCCGTTGCGTAGTTTCAAAGATTTAAGCATACAAAGGGACATAGGGACAGAGAAAGCGACTTTGTTTTATACTATGTAGTGATGATGATAGTGATGATAGTGATTATCACTAAATAAACGAGACAGCCAGGAGACAGCCTATAATAGCAAAACAATAATTTTGAACTTAGAACGTTTGGGGTTCACACGAGTTCTACTTTTCATGATTTTTAACATTCAAAATTAGAATCTAAAGTTATAGGGAATAAAATCCAAAGTTGCGGATTTCATGTTACCTCGCCCCCTGCAAAAAGTGGCAGAAAATTTTGATAGGAGAATGACACGCGTTACGCGTCCATACTATTAAATTGTCCAAGGACTACATATACAAAATTGAGATATTTATTTGTCGAATTGTTCCTCATTGGGTATTTTTCAAGTCTTCACTTTGAGTGCGTGCTAGTAACATAATGTCTGCTTCTTTTTGGTATAACATCATTGACGTCAATGCGTAAACTGTGTCTCGTACAAATAAGCGTCTCACTAGTAGCGGGGTGGGGTCTTATTTAAAAATAGTGTGACTCAAACAATATCAACCAAATGTCAGGATGGAAAGTCAGGTATTAATGGATGATTATCCTGTCACATAAAAAATGCTGCATAAGAAACCTTATCCCTTAGTTGCGTCGTTCGGCACCCATTGGAAGAGAGATTCTTTATATTAAATATACAGCGTGTACGTGACAGCCTGGCAAATACTGAAACGGTGAACTATCAAACTGAACAACATTCACTATGGAGCCTACCTCAGGAAACGCGAAAAAAAATCAGCTGTCCCATACAAAACTGCTGTATCTACCCGACTAAAATGTATGGGACGTTGCTCCAAAGTGAATGTTGAGTTTGATGGTCTGAGTTCACCGTTTCAGTATTTGCTAGGCTGTCACTTATATACCCTGTATTAAATTAGTGAGTGAGTTTGAGTTCTTGATTCTCCAGTATTATCATCATAATGACGGTTTTCAATTTAAATCTGACTAATAAATTATAAACTTCTTATAATACCTACCTAAATTCATCACGATAAGCCTATAGCCTCTATACTTTAAAAGTAGAACTTTCCAAACTTAATCATATTCAATCAATCTATAGATAAACCATTTAGGTAACCACACAGCTCTGCTGTAACTAGAACCGGAAAATATGACGGATGATCGGCTCAGAGATTAGCAAATATTGTCCCGGACTACGGTGCCGTGTGGACAAAGCTCTCGAGTTCTTCTATCGAATATCCAGTGGTCTCGAGCCTCGGTGCTAAGGAATTGAGGTGATATTGATATTTACCGCACCCATGAGATCGAACTGATTTATGGACTGCATTGCTGGTTTCTATTCAGGGTGTTAGGGTAAACAGTTGCATTACTTTAAGGGTAATTGTACCTGTGAGACTGAACAACTTCCCCTAAGAAAACGGAAATTCCTTAAAAAAAATGTGGACTTCCCATACTAAATGCAATCAGCTGGTCGAAGTTTTGTATGATAAGTCGTTTTTTTAACCGACTTCAAAAAAGGAGGAGGTTTCTCAGTTCGACCGTATATATTTTTTTTTTTATGTGTGTTCGCGGATAACTTCGTCGTTTATGAACCGATTTTGATAATTCTTTTTTTGTTGGAAAGGAGATGTTCCGAGGGTGGTACCATGATAAGGAATCCAGGATCTGATGATGGAAACCCAGAGAAATCGAGGGGAACCTTCGAAAATTGTAGTGCCGACTAGTGCGATTGTTAATTTAAAGCACTCCTATTAAATCGAACTAATCAATTCACCACTAAAAATTGTGAAATAAACAAAATTTTAACAAAAAATTAAAACCGCCTTCAATAAAACTAAAAAGTTAAAAAATAATATTGCAGCCTATGACTTTTTCGTTCGCATCATAAGAACATTAATTTGTTTTATAGAAGTCGGTGTCAAGCCAAGCCAAAAAATGCAAGCCCTGTCGCGAATCGTCGGCTTGACAGCGACTTCAATAAAACAAATTAATGTTCTTATGATGCGAACGAAAAAGTCATAGGCTGCAATATTATTTTTTAACTTTTTAGTTTTATTGAAGGCGGTTTTATTTTGTGGAAATTTTCTATAGATTTCTGTGTGAAAGTTATTCAGTATTATGGGTACAATCAACCCTTAAAGTTATGCAACTGTTTACCCTAACATCGTATACGAGTAGATATTATATGTGATACGTTTCAAATAAGTAGAATGACGAATAAGATACATACATAAACTCGCGACCATAATCCCTTTCAGAGTGGTCAGAAACATTGATACAGCTGTCTTGCTCGCAGTTCTTCACTTACTTCGACAAGGCACACAAAAGTGTGCCTAAAAAGGCACAGGCTAAAAAGCCTATTTTAGGCTTCAAGGCCTTTCGACCACAAACACACTGCATAAGATACCCTTATCTCTTAGTCACCTCGTACGACACCCACGGGAAGAAATGGGGGGGTCCATTCTAAGCCGGAACACAGCATGACAATTATTAAATACATAATACAGGTTCCTACTTAATATGCTGACGGTTTTCAAAGAGCATAATCAGACCATCAAACTGAACAACTTTCGTTATGGAACAGGGAACTGCTGATTATTTTTTCGTCATTTCGATGTCAGTCCCATAGAGAACGTTGTTCAGTTTGATGGTCTAATCATCCCCTTAAAAAGGACCCTATACAGGTCCAGAGATGCAAACATTTATCTTTCAGATACAAATATTTGTATAAGGTACGCAACTGAATTACGTTTACGCATCGATATTTTGTCTTTATTGATAACAATGTCATCTAAAAGCATAAACTTTGTTACACCCATAAAATGTGCGAGTAAGTCGGTCGTTATAAGTACATAATTGTCCATTACTCAGCGATGCAGCCAATTACGCTTCCATTAGGCTTGAATCTCCTTAATAGCAATTTTGTCGCTAAAGAGGCGCCCGAAGGCGGAACTTCGGAGAAATTCCTATTATGAAACAAGTGCCGACCTAAATTCAGGTAAAATAAATTTTGGCGAGCGACGAAAAATAATAACGTTACAAACACTTAACTAAAGTGATAGTAAAAGTAAAAAAAGTTGCGTGGTTTTAAAAATAATGTTTTCATCATCATCATCATCAGCCTATATACGTCCCGCTGGAGGGCACAGGTCTACCCTCAGCGAGGATGTATGGGCGTAAGGCTGCCTGTCCATTGACGCGAGCTATGGACTGGATAAAATCTCGGCCGAGATCAATGGACAGGCACCCTAAGTCCACCACGAGTGGCCAATACGGATTTGTAGATTTCACATACGCATTGGAATTTCTTCTTCAGTGTATGCAGGTTCCCTTACGATGTTTTCGTTCACCATTTGAGAGCAGTCGGTATTGTAGGTAGGTACATAAGTTAAAAAAGCGACTGAGAGCGTAGGAGGCGCGTTGCGGATAAGTATTGAAACTAAATGTTGAGATCCGGGATCGAATCGGCAAGGTCGACAGGCCAAACAATGTTTTAATAATCACAAAAGTTAGTAAAAGTAACCACTCCACTGCTGGGTATTGGCTTTACCTTACTACATACATAAATCGATATTCTACCCCCTCGGGGAATATAGTCATGAGCATATGCTTATGCTACATACCTTTCGGTGTGGTCAGAAACATTATCACCATTTTATCATACAAATGAGTAAAGACTAGTCTCAACACTTGGTAGGACAAAACGCCTTGGAGGCATCTTTTATTTTTCATGTTTCGACTAGATTTATACAATTTACCGAAACAAAAATCATACCTCAGTATTCTTAGATAGTTTATCTAGTGAAATCATATATTGAATACACGATTGGAATTACTTCGCTCGATAGAAAATCGTCGCAAAGATGATGTATTTTCATGTATTTTGAACCATTTTCTCATGTGAGTAGAACTTAAAATAGTTTCAGATTTTTGGTATTTATACTCACATATCCACTATTAGTTTATCTAGTGAAATCATACAAAAAAAAAAGGAGTAGGTTCTCAGTTCGACCGTATATATATTTTTTTTTTTAATGTGTGTTCGCGGATAACTTCGTCGTTTATGAACCGATATTGATGATTCTTTTTTTGTTGGAAAGGAGATATCCCAAGTGTGGTCCCATGATAAGGAAACCAGGATCTGATGATGGATCCCAGAGAAATCGAGGGGAACCTTCGAAAATAGTAGTGCCGACTAGTGCGTTTGTTAATTTGAAGCAATACTGTTAAATCGAACTAATGAATTCACCACTAAAAATTGTGAAATAAACAAAATTTTAACAAAAAATTAAAACCGCCTTCAAAAAAACTAAAAAGTTAAAAAATAATATTGCAGCCGATGACTTTTTCGTTCGCATCATAAGAACATTAATTTGTTTTATAGAAGTCGGTGTCAAGCCAAGCCAAAAAACTAATGCAAGCCCTATCGCGAATCGGCTTGACAGCGACTTCGATAAAACAAATTAATGTTCTTATGATGCGAACGAAAAAGTCATCGGCTGCAATATTATTTTTTAACTTTTTAGTTTTTTTGAAGGCGGTTTTAATTTTTTGTTAAAATTTTGTTAACTCTTTTTAATCGAAAATACGGCACGCGCACGCACTTTTCGGAGGGCTGGGCAATCGCATTTCTCATAGGAAATATTCGTCTGAATCTATGGCCCCTTAATGTTGCTAAGTTTGCGTTAGCGTTTCGTTGTCAAGACTTTTTTGGAGATACCAGTATGCTCTCTAATCTGGATTAACGAATATCAAAATCTTGCTGCAGAATCCGTTATCAACTGAAGAACTTTCGTCTTAAATTTAAAAGCTTAATTTCTATACTACTTATTAAGTAGTCAAAGTATTATTTCACGAGCGACGTAGGTACAAGCAAATAGTTGATATCATAAACAACATTAACAAATAGAAACTATGCTCCAATTTTACAAGGTACTAATTACATTGTTCCCCGTAGCAACGTAATACAAAAAGCACAATCCTACAACTGCAAATTAGCTCCGCGCAACATGACATTTGGCTAATTTGAACGCAAAACATGATTTTACTCGACTACGTGAACGTTGCAAGTTGCAAAAACAATTGACGGTGGCAGCATGTTGTTCCAAAACTCCCCCACTTTACAGCACAGAGCCCGTTCGGAGAGCAACCATGTTATGCAGTTGGGCTTGTTTTCCTTAGTTATACAACAACAACATTAGGATAAAGTTGCATTGATTAATGTTTATTTAGACCTTGCTTGTCCGTCCTGTCTAGTTTCATTACATTTCTATCGTCCTTTCTAGCTTCATAGTGTCTTATTTTTAGGGTTCCGCACCGAAAAAGATGAAAATGGGACCCTATTATTAAACCTACTTTGTCCGTCCGTTCATCCTAGCGTCAGAGGGCTGTATCTTCTGAACCGTAATAGGTAGCCGGTTGAAAGATTCACATAATCATTATATTGGATTTAATGTCAAACAACAAAAAAAAAATTACAAGAAACAATTTTTTTTCACGTTTTTTTTCTCGCACTATGTAAAAACGGTAATACAGTATACAAGAGTCAAACTTGGTGTGATTATAGTGCATACTCTAATTATTGGCTTGATTTTACGTTTTTGACTTATATCAAACGTGTTTTGTGTCAGTGGTAAGCCAAGCATTATGCGTAATAAAAATATTCGCCTACTAGGTTTCGTTATGCTTCTTTTAGCAGCTAATGTTGGTATTAACGATCCGGTAAATAAAATATTCAGAAGACAACCAGCTTAGTTCACACAGGAATAGAGTTCAAAATGGAGTAGAACTATTAATTGTAGTAGCTACAGCATTATAGCACGGTATAATGGGTTCCAGGAAGTTTACCGCACTGTCCCTTGAGTATGAGACATGACAAGTAGCTCTAACTATCTTACTGTTAAATGTATATTACCTTTTGAAGTTGTACAAAAGGATTTGACGGTTTTAGTGTAGGCATAATGTCCAGCCGCTTACTTTTTATTCAAATTCAATGTCGCACCTTTGTGAATAGCTAATAATTCATATCACAAAAATCAGAGTTTCAATGTTATTTCATTTCTGAGATTTATTTTATCACAAAAACAAATTTCATATCTTTAATAACTAGTGATGTTATGCATGCGTGAGGGGGTAGTCAGAGATATACTGAAAACTCAGAACATGCACATTACACTAGTAGTATCGAAACTCTTTCCTGTGTGTCGGGGAGTGAGCCCGTCGCCACTTCATAATGGACTTTGCTTTGATTAGCCAACTCTTTCACCGATAACGTGTGCCAAAAAAACCTTTTTTTACAACAATCTAATGAAATAGCTTTTGTCAGATATCAATCAATGTTTTTTATTCCAGCTACAGCCAACATAGGATCCAATCTAACTGTCACCAAGTGATTGGAAAGTCCGCCTGGTGTAGTGAAACCTCGAGCTGAATGTGTCAAATACTCTACATTTCTGCTGCAGTAAACTTCACAAGAGCTTTATTTTATTGGTTTCGCACTGCAAACATACGTTTACAATCGCAATCCTTAAAACTGTGAGCCAACATTTTATATTTGAACTCTCGTAGGCCAACAGCGAAGGTAATTAATATTAGAACTGACGATATGGGAAAGCACGAGTTTGCTACCGTATCATATTAATGTTAATATTAGACAATGTAAACTGAAATGTTAATAAATAAGCATTCAATACTATACTGAAAACGTAGAAAGAAAGAATACTATACTATAACAAAAAAAAATTATTATCAGCTGTTCCATACATTTGAGTCGAGTAGGTACCGCAATTTTGTATGAAACAGCAGATTATATTTATTTTTTCTCGATGCTGACTCCACAGTGAAAGTTGTCCAGTTTAATCAGAGTTTAATAGACAAATCACCCCTTTAAATATTAACTCGGGTGTTTTGTTATACACAGGTACAACGAAACACCCGAGTTAATATTAGTCTTTTAAACTGGACAACTTTCACTGTGGAGACATCATAGACATTATTATACTACCTACCGTTAATATGTTTATGGGAGACATACATTTTTCTGTAATGTTTTATTGGATAAATAAACGATAGTAAGCTCACGACCGTATCCTCTTTCGGGATGGTCAGAAACTTACGTACTGTAGGTACGTATTATTTGTAACAAAATCTAAAAAAAAATTACATCAAATTAATAGCCGCTCCTAAATCAGTAGAAAATAGAAAGTAAACAATATAATTACACATTAAGCTTCCGCTAATGGCTGAAGGCAGCTGAAATTAACGGGATCCTGCCTTGAGGGCGTGCCCGGATAAATTAACCCTTCCCCAATACCCTTAGTTTATGCTACCCTAGTATTTGAACTCTAAGTGAAGGCAAGTGGCGTGATCATATTATAATGGATCTTTAATATAAATACAACAGATTCCAAAATATTTTTATATACATATTCGTTACAAAATGGCATTAAGTTTTGTTTTACTTGCGGAATGGGGCCTGGCATGGTCCCGAATAATCTTATTTTTTAACCGACTTCAAAAAAAGAAGGAGGTTCTATGTTCGGCTGTATGTCTTTTTTTTTTATGTATGTTCACCGATATTTCCGTCAATTGTGAACCAATTTTAAAAATTCTTTTTTTGTTTGCAAGGGTTATACTCCTGAGGTAGTCCCATTTTAATATTGTGATGGTCTGATGACGCACTTCGGAGCTACATGATATAACTCCTCAAAAGTTGACAGCAATTCGTCTGCGATTGAACCATTTGCTTCTTTTCAATATACCCTTTACGTGTATAACTGATATCTGAGTCGAAATAACATATTTAATCAATAAAAATTATGAAATAAAAATTTTTTTCCAAAAAATAAAAACCGACTTCAGAAGTAAAAAAGTACAAAATAATATTTCAGCCCATGAATTTTACGTTCGAATCTATAAGAAAATTAATTTGTTTTGTTGGAGTCGGTGTCAAGCCAAGCCAAAAAATTACTGCAAGCCCAGTCGCGAATCGTACCTACCGGCTTGACAGCGACTTCGACAAAACTAATTAATTTTCTTATAGATTCGAACGTAAAATTCATGGGCTGAAATATTATTTTGTACTTTTTTACTTCTGAAGTCTATACTGTACTACTATACTATTCTATACTATTCTATACTGTACTATTCTGTAGTCTTACTATTTTGTACTTCTGAAGTCGGTTTTTATTTTTTGGAATTTTTTTTAAATCGCGTCGCACTATGAAACTTATTTATTTAGATTGGGGACATAATATACTGAACAAAAGTTGTCATATAAAGTATCACGTTATGAAGATATGGCATATCGGGCATAAATATTGGAAAATACTCCAGCGTCATCTTATATAGGGTCGAACTTAGTATGCTGATGGTTTCATACTGGACAACTTTCTCTATGAAACCGATATCGAAATCACGAAAAATTAATCAGCTGTCCCACACATTTGGGTCGAATAGGATCGCAGTTTCGTATGAAAGCATTTCCCATAGAGTATGTTGTTCAGTTTATGTTCTGATCAACCGCTTAAACCGTCAGCATATGAAGGAGGACCTTAAATATGTATAACGGGACTTTGCCAGTTGTTTACAAAACCCCTTTGGTAAGCACTTTATAAAGTGGAGACGGACATAGGATAATGTTTATCCTGAAAATGAAACGTATTCTACGGATAAAGCCGCGGGTTTGGGCGCCAGAAAATGTGAAAATAACCATCTACAATGCTATTGTGTAATTAGTTAAGTACCTAACCTAACATTCATTTTACTTAAGAAATCTCAAATTTAAGCTACTGTAATTCTTATTTCAACACTGTCAGAGTCCTGTAAGATGAAATTGAGACTAGGAATTCATGTAAGTATACGGTCTTATAGAGCCCAATATTGCGACTATAAATAAAGGAGCCCCCGTAATATTTCGGAATAATTACAATGTGGTTGTCATAAAATTATTCTACCATTAAAGTTATAATTTGAATTAATCCGCTCGCTTAGAAATTAATTAACTTGAGTTTTGCTACAATTTGTGGTTACACACCAACAGTTTTTAATTACTAACATAATATAATTATAAGAGTGTACTTAGGGTGTATTCAGACAGTGAAACTAATCAATTTTCCCTATGGAACATGGGTCGAAAAATATAAAGTTAAAAAATCGAGAATTTTTTGTGGACCTTCCATACAACCTACATGCACAGATTATTTAATAGTTACTACTACATGCTTCAATTTCGAGGCATGTATTGTACCTACTGTCCATTACAAGTGGCGACGGGCTCACTCCCCGTCACACTGGACAGAGTTTCGGTACTACTAGTGAAACGTGGATGTTCTGAAGTTTCAGAATATCTCTGACTACCCCCTCGGGGAATATAGTCGTGAGCATATGCTATGCTATGCTATGCCTTCCATACAAAAGTGCGGATCAGCTGAAAACAAAAAAAAAATCGTTTTTCGACCCATGGTATGATGTACGCTACACAATGTGTAGCGTACATCTGTAAACTTTTTGAGGAGAAAATAAAGTTTTTGTGTGGTTTTTTTTTACAGAAATCTACCTCCTACTTTGAAGAATTGATGATCGATATCTGAGCAGACTGTAACAGTCCAAACCAGCCAATCTGTCTCGGCTTAACTCGTGTCATCTCGTTTACACTTGGATGAAAATGAAGCGACTATTCGAAACGTTCGTAAAAACTCAAAGCCCAGAAAACATTGGGAAACTCTAACGAAACTGTTTTTGTGTTCTATCGCAACTTTTTTCCATAATTCATGGGAATTCCCTCAAGGAATACAGTTTGATGTCGTCGAGATCACAGGCAAAACTTTTAGACGTCGGGGATACCCGACGCAGCCCAATAGAAAGAATCCTCGTTACTTAGACACGTATTTACTACTTTCTTTTTACGTTTTCTGGGAAACGTGAAACCGAAAAAGGTAGGTTTACCTAAACATGATTTAAACTCAAAAATTGTCACAGCCAATTTTAATGAAAAGTCTATAGCGAAATAAAACATTCAGATCATCATAATCATCATCAGCATGTACATAAATATTGTGTTATGTCTTTATTTAAAAACAATGTCACAAATTATAATATTAAAATTACAAAATAAACTAAACAATCAATTTTAAATTTGGCAACATGCCTCGTCCAAAGGACGTAAGTACAAACAAAAAATCCACGTGAAGCTTCGTCACAAGAAATTACACAAAACAAAAACAGAAATACACGCACTAAATGGGCCTCTCGTCATTAAACGTACGCGGCACAAAGGATCCCATCACACCAACATCAATAATAATCATAATCATTCGTCATATTCATTACATGTCACAAAAAATAATAATAATACAATTAACAAAGTTAAATAATGTCAAATATAAAAATAATCAATTTGTGGTGACTTTAACTTTTTTTTACATAAATATTAATTATGACTGTAGAAGGACTGCTCGACAAGCCATCATCATCATACGCTCTTGTCGGTGGAGTATTCACCAATCCTGTCTCGTTCCCGCTTGTCTCTTCAGTTCTTGATACGACACGACACCTTTTCCTTCACTTGGGCTAGATAACTCTGTCTTGGTCTTCCTCAGCCTCACTTACTTGATACGAAACGACAATTTCTTTAAAACTCAAAATATCTTTTTTTTATTTATTAATTTAATAGAACCAGTTTTCGCATTAAACAACCGTGAAATCCACAGGGTGAAATTGATATCATTGGCATCCTTTTAAACTAAGAGTCTACCCATCAAACTGAACAACTTTTACTATGGGAGCAAACAGATCGGAGCAAAAAAAAAAATCTGCTCTTGCATACATTTGAGTTGAGTAGGCATTGCAGTTTAGTATGGGACAGCTGATTTTTTAGTTGCTCTACTCTGTTTGCTCCCATAGTAAAAGTTGTTCAGTTTGATGGGTAGACTCTTAGTTTAAAAGGATGCCAATGATATCAATTTCACCCTTTATAGCATTCAGTATTATACATTATAGTATAGCAACCAAAGATAATCTGCGGAGATGGGACATATTGCCGGCCGATGCGTCTGTGGAGTGTGGGTGTGGTCAAGTGCAAACCACTCGACAGCTATCGTGTCTTGCTCCCTACAGAACCTAATAGAGGCTTCCCCTCGAGGAATAGAGGTGGCCAAGTATTGGAAGGACAAAGTGTGATCACCTTCACACGAGAAAGAAGAAGAAGCAACCAATGTGTAACTTACTGATAGTGGATTGATTTTAAATCAATGAGTTTCTAACAGTTCTATGCAATAATGGTTATTGATTAATCGGTAAACATATACAGGGTGAAATTGATATCATTAGCATCCTTTTAAACTAAGAGTCTACCCATCAATTTTGACTATGGGAGCAAACCGATCGGAGCAAATAAAAAATCGGCTGTTCCATACTAAACTGCAATGTCGACGCGCGAGTTCGCGACTCAAATGTTTTTTTTTTGCTACGATCCGTTTGCTCCCATAGTAAAAGTTGTTCAGTTCGATGGGTAGACTCATAGTTTAAAAGGATGGTAATAATATCAATTTCACCCTGTAGATAGATAATCGTCAACCTACACAGTAACATTACTGAATAAGAAGCATTTGAAAAAACAACAGCTCGTCGTATTTGTATCTCATGTACGAGCAAAAGGAAAACCATAAACTTAATGTTGCACCTAAGGAAAATAGCAAGATTCATCTATACCAGCCTCAGGCGAAAATAAATCTTGTAAGATACAAGAACGTCGCTTGCACGAGCTAACTGAAAATCAACAATGCGACCCCTTGTTTGTCCATTAGCCTGCCGCTAACTCTGCAAATATACGACGAAGAAACGACACGAAACGAAAGATACCTACTGACGTATTGTTACGGGCGAAATACGCTGTTTGGTCAGTTTTTATTTAACAATGCTTTTTGACTGGTTTGCATTTCATTTAAAAATATCAAAATACCTTGTCGTAGTTCTGTCTTCTGAGTGTAAATATCTATGATGAGTGCATACCAGGAAGCTGGCATAAGTATTGTCTATATATAGTGGATAGTCCAGTCGATGGAGGGCTAAAAATGCTATGACCTCCGAACCCAATTACTTTGAATAAACTTTTATGAAACCTTCTGCATTATGTTAGTTACATTATAATCGAAAATGTTTACCCATTTTTTTTGCCGCTCTCCATTATTCCGAGGGTTCCGTACCACCAAACATTACATAGTATTTTTTAACAAGGACAGTATGGGGAAATCCACAACCACAGGAGATACCTAATGTTATTGGAATGTAACCAGACTGTAATAAATAATATAATTATACTTAAGTAGTTAAGGAGTACACTTGACATGTAAATTATTTTACAAAATAAATGACTATGACTATGACTATGATACAGGGAAATCGTCTTAGAACCCTAAGGAACCCTTAGGTCTTTTTTTTGTGAACACAATTTTGGCATACAATTTTTTTGGTCAAGCGTGAGTTGTCCCTAAATGTGAAAAAAATACAACTTTTTTTTCTATGCTGTTCGACCCAGTTTTATGTAAGGATCATTATTTTCATAGTATTGGACGTAAAAAATCGGGACAGCATAAGTTGGTTGAATTTAATAAAATAATTTTTCATACAATTTAGTGCTAGCCCGACACACACTTGGCCAATTTTTATTATTTGTTGTTTTACTTTAAAGTATTTACTATAATCACACCAAGTTTGAGGCTTACATGTAATACCGTTTTAACGAGAGAGCAAAATAAAAAAGGTTGAAAAAATACGTTTCTTATTGGAGACGCTATATCTTTTAAACCGTAATAGGTAGCCAGTTAAAATTTTCACAGAATATGTGTTATTATTTTGTGTTTATTATCCAATAATAAAATATACAAAAAGTAAAACATTAGGGTTTTTTTTTCAACCTTTTTTATTTTGCTCTATCGTTAAAACGGAAATACATACAAGGATCAAACTTCGTGTGATTATAGTGCATACTTCAAAGTAAAACAACAAATAATAAAAATCGGCCAAGTGTGTGTCGGGCTCGCGCAAAATTGTATGAAAAAACATTTTATTACATTTGACCAACTTACGTTGTCCAATTTTTTTACTTTCAATGAAATGATCCGTACATAAATATAAACTCCACTACTTTCTCTCTCTATGTTTGCTACCAACCTTAAAGATTGAAATACCTTGTTTGTGGCATAGAGAATTTAAAACGCTAACGCTTAGTTTGTGGTAGCAACCGGCCATTATTGCAAACAGAAGTTTTATGAAGTTGAAGTCAAAGTTTTATAATTATGTCTATTTTATTTTTGAAATATATCTAATATGGTTTTGGATTACGTTTTTACGGTTTATGTTTATTTTAACAAGAACTAGGTACCTCAAATAATAATATCTCTTAAACAGATAATCGAGAACTACATAATGAATTCACAACACAGTAATTTATTTTTAAACGAAAAGGAGGTAATTCTTGGCGTATATGAAGAGAAGCCTTATGTACTTACTAAATTCATCGTTACTTTTGGTAAGTTCTCATTCAACTGCGGCTATATAGTACTATGTAGTAGTGAACCTGCCTGCTGTGCCGAGGGTCGCGGGTTCGAATCCCGTAAGGGACAAATATTTGTATGATGAATATGAATATTTGTATCCGAGTCATGGATGTTTGTATCTATACATGTATTCTATATCGTTGTCTAGTCATCATAATACAAGTCCAGGCTAGATTCTGGTACTTTAAGGCCGGTATTACAGAACGACACTCAAGTGGAGATCTCTTCTTAAGTAAAGATAGACAAGGATGCATGTATACGTTGTATGTATTTGCATCCTTTTCTATCTATACTCAAGAAGAGATCCCCACTTGAGTGTCGTTCTGTAATACCGGCCATAATGTGACTAGATAATTTGTGTGACATTGTCCAAGATATTTATTCAGTATTCAGTATTTATTTGCAGTATCACAATAATGAAGTGTAACACAAGATCTTATTTTATTATTGTGACGCCCTGTTAGGGCATGGCAATATAATTGCAGAGGGCCTGAAAGTTTTATTACATTACATTATCTACTTAAGTAATTATTAATTTAAGTAATAGAGATGTCGACGTTAACGTCAAGAGCCTAAAATATTAGAACATTGTTGTCCTGGAAAAAATCATTAAGGCTGTAGTAACTTTTTGAAATGAGGAAGCTTTTTAGTTTTTGTGCAAAAGAATTCTTTGTCTCAACTTTTTTTTTTTCTTTTTTTTTTACAAGTTTTTTTTTGTTACTTTATTCTCAACTAAAATATTCAAATTTGGTTGCTGGCCGCGCCAAAAACAAAGCCGAAAAATAAGGCGCCAACCTTCCATACAAAACCCGCATCGTCTTGGGACGTAATTTCGGCCTAGAGTATCGTAGGACATAATTATATTAGGCACCTATTATGAATCATGACAGGTGTATTTTCGGCAGCATTAATTCGGCAGATACGTATATATTTAGCATTTATCTCATGTAAGACTTCTTCCATCCACAAGTTGTCTGGAAGAAATCACTTTTAGTGATAAGGCCGCCTTTTGTAACCTTCTTGTATATTGTTGTTATTTTTTGTTTATTTTGGTGTGCAAATAAAGAATATTTATCTTCTCTTATCTTATTAATCTTTATATTGTTTTTAAAGCTGAGGGAGTCCTTACTTCGATCGACATTCAAAACTTTCTCGAAATGGGTCTTCACATAGTCAGATTAAAAATGACTCGTATAACCCGGGCAGACAAGGTGAAACTTCTAGATATGATAAATTCTGCCGTCCGTTTGGCCTGTGAGAAATATTATGTGACTACGTGGCCTATAGCAACATGCCTTGACATACCTAACTCTTGGATCAGAACTGGAGAATTAGACATGGTATAGTAAAGCTAACACCAATACGTTATATTAATAACTAGCGGCCCGTCCCGGCTTCGTACCGGTGGACGTCTAATCTTTTCTAGCAATAAACATAGCCTAGTTATTCATGGTGAATGTAGCTTTCTAATGGTGAAAGAATTTTTGAAATCAGCACAGTAGTTTTTGAGTTTATTCATTACAAACATACACTCAACAATAAAAATACTTTCCTCTTTATAATATTAGTATAGAAGTAAAGAAGTATAGAAGTATAGAAGTATAGATAAATGATAATTAATTATCATTTCAACTTAAAACATCTACTGTCTATAAAGGCAGTATAAAGTTCCATAGCTCACTTAGGGTTGGGACACATTTACCGACGGCAAATGTGTCTCAAATCTTATACGACACCGCTTCCAAACGGTAAAAGAATCAACATTCAAATAATTACAGGCCTAGGTCGTGCTCTGTAGATAGGTACACTTTACAATAACAACATCTACGACAACATACAATTTGCAAACAGCACGCGACAAGCTGTCAATTAGCAATGTTGTCATTGTAAATAGCCCAGTCATTTTACTGGTATGAGCCGGGATTCATTAATTATTGATATTTTCTTTCGGTATAGTATTTAAGAGCCAAATGGAGCCTAAAAATATACCAAAATTAAAAAGAAATCGCTTCAGCAACATCCCCAAATCCGGGAGTATCCAACTTTTGGAAAAATGATTTAAACACTTTATTTGTTTAAAATAATGCCAATGAATTAATATTTATTTAAAATTACACCTTCAAATGCAATAAAAATAAATTTTTCAATTTAAATAAAAAATATGCCACAAAAACGCGCCATTATGATCACGTGACCACGTATGACGTCACTCTGCAAGTCTGCATGACACAAACAAAACCAAGTTACTATGTGCAGAGTTGATTTTGCTCGATTTAGGTAAAATTGATGTGAAAAATTACTATAAATGTTGTGCTCAGATGTAGTGCCGTGCCTTCTTACGTGAACACTGCTATCAAAACTCCCACAAAACAGTTTAGGGGGAGTTGGGGCAGATAGATACGATTTTCTTTTTAAGCAAAAAAACAGTGTCAAACCAAACGGTATTTAAAAAAATAACGATTTGAATGTGTTCAATGTTTATCTAAGTTACTTTTGTAGAAATGAATTCATCTTAATATTGTAAGGAAAAAAAGTTATAACCTTATTTAACAAAACCAGAATTCGTATCAAACTGCCCCATACGCGGGGTACATTGATACACGGTTATAATTATGTAAAATACCATAAATTATGATGTAAAACAAATAATTTTTATATTTTTATAGAATTTATTCATAATTGGCATAGAAAAATAAAGAAACAATTCTTATAACGAATCTACATAGTCATTTAACTCTCCAACAATAAACTACATAATTAATTTTTAGAAACAAATCTAATGGCAATCAGTCTTCATAAATGTTTATATTTTATTTAACCTAGGAGTTAAAAAGATGTTCTAGGTACTCAGTCAGGCAATCAGTCTCAAATTTAAGATTTTTAAAGGGAAATGATGCGTATCAATGTGCCCCATAAGTCGTTGAATAAATGTGCCCCAAAACGTCATTTTAAGAAGAAAAAATTACGTCAAAGAAAATTTCCAAGATTTACTAATATTCCACTCTGTACCAAATTTTGATAAATATTAACATGCCATTTAACGTAAAATATAGCTAATTATACGAAACCCCATAGGTTAAATCACATTCGAAAGGTGAGGAAAAATTTTACTTCCGATTCTACGAAACGTGTCTTGACTTCTCAAACGCGAACGGCTGACTGACAGCTGCTGTCATTCTGCCGTGTGGTTGGTTGCACTGATACCCTACGTATGTGTGTATCGACGAGCTTCGGCTACGTTCAGTTTAAATTTTATAACGACTGTATCTATGTGCCCCGTGCATCAATGTACCCCTATTCCCCCTATTCATGTCCCGCCCCCCGCTCGGCTAAAACAGATATTCGAAACCAAGTCCATGGAACTTGGTCGAGGGAATGTACCGAAATCAAAATGTTGTTGTGAAGATCATTTCGATGTAAGTAACAAGCCAATGCAATATTATTTCCAGGTCAATAGGGCAATAATTCCCTCTCAATAAACCTAACCTTTTTGTTAACCTTTTTGAGGTTATGTATGTTATGTAAGGAAATTTAAGTACGTTACTGAATGAATACTACAATATCTATCTATGTTTCAGCTCCCCAATGACATGGAGAACTACATGGAGTACCATTTGTTGAGTTGTGCTAAGTTGGCATGTCAACCCGATCGGAAAAAGACAACTACAACTACTCACCGAGATGCATATTCAAAAAGACAAAGAAAGGAACTTGTTGAACAACTACTACTGGATGAAAAAAGAATGAAAAAGAAGAAGTCGGTCTGAACCATTGAAGTACCTACCTACTAGAGGCGACACCCCGACAAAACTTTTGGTGCACAGATTTTGGCATCATCATCACATTATGTCCCACCGCAGGGCACAGGCCTACCCTCGGGGAGGTACACACTTGTCAGGATCTTCAAGCTCAGTGAATAAAATCAATTAACTATTGCAATAAAATAAAAAATTGGTAGGTATTATCTCTACATAGTACAAAATAAAGTCGCTTTCCGCATTTGTCTGTCTGTATATCAGGTAAACAGCATGGTGGTGCTGGTTTACTATTGAGGAGTACCCTAGTACGGAGACATTCTTGAGTTCAGCACCAGATCTTGGTTAAATACTTGTGTTTACGGGGCCACGGCCGGCTCGGTCACTCTGCTGCGACCGATGACCCAGCATGGTGTAGCGTGAGTCATCCTTAATGTGTAGGTACTTATACAAGGTGTAAGGAAAAGTATCATTAACCTTTAAACCACATACTCTTGATACTCTACTCATCAAACTGAACAACTTTGACCATGGGCACAAACAAGTCAAAAAAAAAAAAAACAGCTGTTCCATACTAAACTGTATTACCTACACAACTCAAATGTATGAGACAGCTGACTTTTTTTACAAGTTTGCTCCCATAGCAAAAGTTGTTCATTTTGATGTGGTTTAAAGGTTAATACTTAATGATACTTTTCCTTCGGTGGGTCGCTAGTTCTGATATATGATGTAAAGTCTGTTAATCTAAGCATTAGGCAAGCATGGTGGACTAACGCCCATACACCCTCCGCCAGTGTAGGCTCAACCCTTTATCAGGCTGTGGCAACCACATTACATTCAATAATTAACCTATTTTTATGTGGTCGATGAAGCGTACTATGCCTGATAAAGTGATCGGAATAGGTAGTGCAATTTAGGGTAAAGTTGTGAATATTTGTGAGATGAATACTGATATTTGTATTCAATTCATGGGTGTTTGTATCTACACGGGGCGTGCACCCTGTTTAATATACAATACATCAAATTTTACACCCCGTATAGATACAAACACCTATGAATTGAATACAAATATCAATATGCATCACACAAATATTCGCAACTTTACCCTAAATTGCACTACCTATTCCAATCACTGCTGATAAGGGTTAAGGCCTGCTGTGGGACATATATAGGCTACAGGAGTGTGAAGCCGAAGTTCACCATGTGTCCGATTTTGCAGAAATTTTGTTGTAATGGCCTAATATAAATATTGTTATATTATTGCTTTGTTTGATAAAATAAATAAAACAAACATTTAAACGATTACGAGTATATGCTTTTATTTACTTACTTAACACATTTAAGCAGGATTGACCTTGCTAATGAGTAATGACAAAAGTTTTCTCTGCATTGCACATTGTAGATAAACAATGTGGAGCGCTAACCTGCGCCAACTTGGGTTTCTTCTAGTAGCACTCTCTGGAAGTAGATGAAGGCTCTTGACTTAATCTATAAAGCCACCATGAGAAGCTACACATTCGAGGCACTGGACATCTGTGACTTTGCCTTCATCTTCGTTAACAACCAAACTAACGTTATAAGGCTTGGCGTGCACTTTGTGTTCTGGACATTATTCTAGAAATTACTACACCAGAACCAGCGTTCCGACTTCCGACACAGCTGAACGTGACTGATTGCGACATCTTCGACAGCTTTCTTTTGGAGATCTGATAACAACAAAAAGATAGTTTTGTTTTTAGTATTTACCTACTAAACCATCGTAAATAACGACATTTTGTAAGTTTAATGCCCGCACTTCACTCTCGCCGAGAACTCGCGGCGAGAAGTTTCAAGGAAAATTACTATGGCTTATGATGCCACGAGAACAATGAAGGGCATCCACACTCTCGTTCTCAGCCTGTCTCGCCCGTTCTCGGCGAGAATGAAGAGCCGGCATCAAAATAAGCAAGTATACTCACGCAGAAGTATAAATTTCTTTATTCAGCCGAACAAAAATCCGGATTGGAGGCAAAATAGTTAGCAACCATAAGGACATCTATTTTCGGCAAATTGGTACTGTCGACCTTTTGAAACCTTTGCTCCATTTTTATAAAGCAAGCAATGTGACTATTTTCAACACAGACTTAATAGAGAGTTGATAATTTCACTGTTTTTAACAATTTTATTTGCACCAGATAACCTAAAAACACTGTCAAATGTCACTGTTTTTCAAAGAGTGACGTCACGTTTCCTGATTGGCGTTTCAAGTCACGTGACTCACAGATAAAAAACCGTGATTTTTAAAATTGAAAATAAAATAAATTAATAATTATTTTTTCTAATTTGTATTGTTTTACACTTTTTACCAATAAATCTATGTAATTAAATTATTAACTTTTATATTTAATCACACTGTCAACTCGCGGATTTTAAATTTAGCAATTATCTCGTTCTAAAAAACCTGATGGTAATTTCTTTTTTGCACATTTTTAACGCTTTACCATTAACATACTTCATACATGGTGTTAATATTTTTGTCTACTTTTAAGGCTTTGAAAAATACATTTAGTATTTTTCTAATTAATGCCTCATTTATAAAATTTTAATGCCTATTTCATTGCTCAACAATAACGTATATTGTTAAATCTAATTAAAATGAGTGCATTGGTATTAATATTATTAAGTAAGAATTAGAACCCTTCTGGGACATACAATTTTGATTTCTATGTTGCGTAGCTAATTTTATTTTAATTTGTTTTCAGGTAGCCTTTTTGTCATTAAACGGTGCCGGTTACAGTTTAAAAGTCCCGTTCATAATTAATCCCCACCCCTCCTAACAAAACTCCGTAAAATGACTCAGCTAAAAGTGTATCTACAGAGCACAACCTTACACCGGTGTCGTGTAGATGATTGAAATGACCTTAAGACAGCTTTTGGCACCCTTATGGTACCTACATTGTATTAAATATAACAAATAAATAATTATGATATCTACAGCTGAAAATTAGCGACCGGTTCCTTGCGATTTTATTTATTTAGTTCGACCATTATTAACCTATCCTATTGCTACACACCCTGTATAGCTCTACATACTACGTCTCGGCTACGGTCTGACAATTTGCTACGCCGTAGCACGTAGAAATCGGAGTACTATATTTGTAGAAGCACGTTACATTTTTCTCAAAATCACTATCACTACATAGTATAAAACAAAGTCTTTTCCCGCTGTCTATCTGTTCTGTCCATATATTGTATGCTTAGATCTTTAAAACTACGTAACGGATTTTGATGCGGTTTTTTGTAATAGAGAGAGTGATTCAAGAGGAAGGTTTATATCAGCATCGCACCCGTGCTAAGCCGGGGCGGTTCGCTAGTAATTGATATAAAATAATGAATCAAGCTATTATTTTCAGAGCACACACGCTTCAACGATTTTTATAAAGAACGATACAATAGTAGAAATTACGAGCGACGTTAGATTCTCGAACAAATGCACTGCAACCAGAGTTTTCATAGATGATCCTTGCATCATAAAATCAATAACACCAGGCACTGAAATAACAATAATAAACTGTTATATTTTAATGTTTTGCACTGAAGTAGTGAACACGAAAACTATTAAATGCAAGGTAGTAAGAGAGGGACAACTCGGGAGTAACGAACATGTATGTGTTCGTGGTGTTAAACTTGTTAGACCACAGTTGACGAAGAATGATTGTGAGTTAATTGAATTTGCAAAAGAGTTCAAGGTAAATTTTCTTTCCAGTCTTAGTAAGGTACTACTCGACTCAAATTGTATGCAACAGCAATTTTTTTTCCCATCGATCGGTTTGCTCCTATAGTAAAAGTTGTTCAGTTTGATGGGTAGACTCAAGCCGCGGTTTATACAGAAGTGACGTGGCGAGGGCATAACGACGTTTCATAAATTACACTGAAGTGGCGGAGACGCGTGGCGCGGATTTCTTTTAGTATGAAAGAGTATCTATTACTACATACAGTGTGGACACTCCCTACCTCCCACTAACCTTTACCATCACCCCAAAAGTACTTTAAACATACTTTAAAAAAATATTTGCTTATTTTATGGCGTCGATTTGAATTTTATTTCATAGCTAACACTTTTTCAGAGCTTTTTTCATAAATAAATGTTTGAACATACAAAACAGTTCAAAACATATCAATAACAATGACAATCTATTTTTGAAACCATATCTCGAAACTAATTGACGTAGGTATCTAAATAATTTTTTCCCAAAATTGTTATTTTTATTTTTAGTAGATATTAATACGATAGGCTAAAAATCAAAATCTATTAACATTGTCCATGCTATCGTGTCAATGTGATGTCAGTCTAGGCCGTAGCCTAGTAACTGCCGAGGTAAACATAGGGTAATAGAGGGTTGAGGTAAAAAGTTGGTGAGTGTCCATACTGTAAGTAGTAAATACTTACGATAGACGTGACGCGCGCCACGTCGCCGCCTCGGGGGTGGGGGCGCGTCACCTAGTGGCGGATGTCCTCTGGAGGCGCGGACGCGATTCTCCTTTACGACAAAAACGACGCTATGCTACGTACTATAAGGTTTATATTACCGCACACCGCCTGCGTCACGTCCGCGCCACGTCACTTCTGTTTAAACAGCACCTTAGTTTAAAAGGATGCTAATGATATCAATTTCACCCTAAAGAGCTTATTTTTTACGCCATCGGGTTCTTTGTTTTATTGTAATAATTTTCATAACTTAAACTTTACAGCTAGACATTTTAACAATGCAATCGATACGTTTGCCGTCAACAGTAAATAAAGTAAGAAAAATGTTTGATGGTGGACCTGTACCATTAATATTGAGCGCAATATGTGAACAAGAAGGTTTGGATAACATTGACGAAATCATTGAGGTTGGTTATTAGATTACACAAATACAAATTATTTATTGAACCAATGTATGATACACGTTTTCAGAACACCTTATGATTAAGAACATTAGATAACCTACACATATAGCTCATTGGATAGATATCTAATATATTAATACATTATCATTATTTTAGTTTAGTATTTAATTTTCCTCTTTTTTGTAGAAATAAATAGGTATAAAACCTTTCTAGGAAGTATTTTGACTTTATTAGCCGTTAAATCGTAGTATAAAAAAAGCCCCCTTCTAAGTCCGTGTATTGTAATGGACAACTACACAATAAACTACACTGCGCGGGGCCCGACACGCACTTGTCGTGTTTTTTGTTTGTGTTGAAGTCGGTTTTTATTTATATGGTCGAACTTTAATAACATTATCGAAAAAAAAAATTTTACTTCAATTGACTTACCTTCAGCAAGCACCCTATTTCCAAGACGTCGACCGCGTGTTTTATGGTAGCCCGCGAAGAGCTCAAAAAATTTCAAAGAAAGAAAGAATAAAATTTTTAAATCATGGCGCAATTTACTAAAAAATCCAATTTAAATTCCTAAAATTCAGAAATATCGCTAAAAAACTGTTCAGCTGTGTAACATGTGGAATTCGAAAGACTGTTTTCGAATTTTGAAACTGTAGAAGAAGTCGAAGCTAAATCTGTTGTGGTGCGAGGAGGAAATAATATTCAAACTCGGATTGATACCTACCTAAGACATTTTTTTTTTAAATTGGATGTTTTTGGAAACAGTGGCAGGTTTCCACATTACAAGTAGATTATGAATCAGCGTTTTCTATGATGTAAGTTATGAAAAAACATACACCACCAAAATAAACAAACATTTTTGATTGAATAAATACCATAATATGTCAGAAGTACAGGGTGTAACAAAACACCCTAGTAATACTTAAGAAGGTGCTTCAGACCATCAATCTGAACAACTTTCACTATGGAGCCAACGTCGAGAAAAAATAAAAAAAATCTGCTGTCCCATACATTTGAGTCGAGACGGTACTGCAGATTTTTATGAAAGAGCGGATTTTTTTTTCGCGATTTCGATGTTGGTTCCATGGTGAAAGTTGTTCAGTTTGATGGTATGAAGCACACCCTTAAGTATTACTAGGGTGTTTTGTTACACCCTGTATAATTTTTTAAAGTAGACCGCCAAGTATATCTAAGATTCAATGTCGACCACGTACTTGAAACGTTTGGCCACCCCTGTAGGCCTAGCATGCCACCCCCGAGAAAACGACAAAAATCGAGACGTGCCTCCATCTTTATTATTTTACGTATGCCAAAGAGAACGCGCATGACGGTTTTCTCGTTTAAACGCTTTGTCGTGGGTGGCATGCTAGCCGTGCTGCTATAGCTATAGTCAATCCTTTGTAGGTTTCAGACGGCATTGTACTCAAAAGAGAATACCTCGCCTATACGATAGCAAACAAGCATCAGATGACCGCAATCCAGTTGCAAGTCAGCGCTAAATGTAGAAAGGTATGTTCCTCGGCTCATTGCTCGCAGCACCTATGACTGATGGGGCCGAAGAGTTCTCGAATGGCGACCAAGTACCAAAAGCGCAGCATGGGTAGGCCACAAGGTGGAACGACGACCTGGTGAAGGCGGTGGGAACACTGGGAACCCGTTGGATGAGGGCAGCGCAGAACTGGTCGTTGTGGCGATCCTTGGGGGAGGCCTATGTCAAGTAGTGGATGATGATGATGATGATTTTCTTCGGACATACATACCTTTTCCATACTCACGAGAAGGTTTTACCTGTCCCTCTGGTTGAATCGTGGTTCTTCTTATGGCTGCACCGAGCCTATTGTACTGCCCCCAATCGTATTTTTTTATTTCTTAACAGTTAAACAATATATCCAAAAAATAAGAATGTCACATTGTAGTCATTGCTGACTTTCAATTTATCGGGTGACATAATAATCCGTAATGTTTTGTTAAATTGAAAGCCAATAATGTCACATTTTAGTCCTGAAATGTGACATTCTTGTTTTTTTAAATGTTGTTTAATTGTTTAGAAATTAAAAAAAAACGATTGATGGCAGCACAATAGGCTCGGTAGGCTCAGAGCAAATGCGTATTCCTGTCTCGTTCACACTCACTCAGTATCGCTCAAGCTTAACTCTTTTATTAAATTTTTCAAATTTGTATGAAATGACAGTTACCAGCTAAGTGTGTAAGTCTTGTGTAAGTCCAAGGTGTGGTTTAGGTTTTCCTAGTGAAATTATGATTTAAGGTAATGGATGTCTGCTCCTCGAATTAAAACCCGGAATCCACCAAGGCAGAGCTGTGTAAAATTAACCTACCAAATTACTAAATTTTCTTCGTTTGACAGAATCAAGCTATTTTTTATTGGTATAGTCTCCCTTTTTTTTACGGTAGTAACTATTGAATAATCTTTGGTGGATTCCTGGTCTTAACATGTTTTGCACTTCCAGGCGGGAAAACCATTCTTCATATCAGGTCAAATCTTGGAAAGCACCCTGCTAGAAGGAACTCTGTCCCCCGTTGACCTATCAGATGTAACCAACGCTGTAATGCAGGGCGCTGGGTTCGTTTTGTCCCATTGCTACAACAATCCTGCTAACATTTTGAAAGCTATAGATGTACTAAACAAGGTGTGTCGATCTGTTGAGTCGTTGGCTCCTGATGATTTGTTTTGGAGATTGTCTCTGGAGGTTAGTGCAACGAATTATTGTCCGAAAGTTAAAAAGAAAAAGTTGCTCCAAATAGCTCGATAGATGGCGTTCACGAGAGATGGATGAGTAGCCAGTAACCAGAAAATAAAACACAGAATTATAAAAATTCATGTTTTTAAGGACCTACGCAGAAAAATATGAACAGACACTTCTTCAACGGATGACTCTGAGTGTGAAATGCATTTTATAGTTTAACATTTTCTCTACTGCAAAGGAGTTCATTTTTTAGGCCCACCAAACGGTAACGTTTATTCATGGTATTACACTCTAAAAAGCTAAAAACATAATTTAATTTATTATAGTAATCGGTAAAAATGCGTAATTATGAAATCAATATAAACATTTCACTGTTTTGACTTCATTGATAAGATAATTTTTTCCTGTTAAAACGGCACATACTGTAAGGCAATACGAGTATAGGAATGTCTTAGATGTTCATACGAAAATAAAAATAAAAAACCAACATATTTTACCACAACAAGATGTGCGCCAACTGCGATTACGCAACACTCCGTTTAGATGAGCTGTAGCTAATATTACCACTATAATCTAGAAATTATAAGAAACAAATTGACATATAAATTCCATAATTATATGCCAACTATACGCTACCATTTTTATTGGTAGCCTATTTCCCATACTAAGAGGAAGGATCTTCTTCAAGTTTATCCTTCATAATTAAGATTGTACTTATACTTTACGTTTGTCGTTCATAATGTTTCTGCGCTCAAAGGAAGTCAAAAATAGGGCATCTAGGGTTGCCAGATTCAAAAATGACTTATTTGGACTTTGCTTGTCTTTGGTTTTGAATTAATCCCTGTATAAACATACACTAGAATCACATTTCGTTCGCCTAAGAAATAGGTGCATAATTTTACGGTCGGATCTTGGACTATTAATTACTATGCTTCTTATTCTACTTATACAATGGCTACGGAACCCTATCATGCGTGGGTCCGATACGCTCATGGCTGGTTCTAAATATTTACGTTTTTTGGTAGGGTTATCGTTAAAATTGGTTTTACAGTTTCAGTTACCAGTAAATGCGGCCGAGGCTTGTGTATTAGCCTGCGCATTGACAGTGAAACAGACCGGTGCATACGTCGTTGTTCTGCCTACTGTGACAGGTCGGACTGCAGTCCAACTAGCACATGTTTCACCGAAAGCAATCATCATAACCGTCAGTACTAATTCAACTGTTGCTAAAAAGCTTCAGCTTTATAGAGGAATCATTCCTGTTATTTATGATGGTAAGTTTATATTAGGTACCTACCATTGAGGTACCTACTAGAGGTGACACCCAGACTAAATTTCTTGTAATGGTAGGTTTCTTTAGACGATGACAATTCCGCGGCGCACGAAAAAAAGGCACGGCACGCTTTCGTTTACACGCTGCTAATTTTCAGCGCCAATTTGTTCGCATGCGAATGGATTTGCTAGAGAAAACCGTGCTAACGATTAGCACGACGCGTTTACACGAGTCGAAAAATTAGCAAGTCGGATGCGAGGGACGCGGGCGTAGGTCACTAGCGACGCGTGCTTTTTTCCTTGCTAAGTTCGCATGCCGTAAAATACCTAGTCGTGCGAAAAGTGTTCATACGGTGCTTTTTTTGAGGCGCCGCAGAATTGGCGCCGCGAAATTGTCATAGTCTAAACCTACCATAACACTCGTTTAAGCTGATGGGCTCTAACTTACTGATCGCGATGCACAGATTTCGTTCGCGTTGTCTGTTCAATTATAAATAATTATTCAATGGTACCTACATGCCATAGTGACAGCAACAAAGTGGTTATTCCCAGTCGCCGCCATCAGCTTTGCCAGCAGTGGTGCCAAATGTGCAATGTTTGCCCATATGCCATCACGCTTATTTCCTTGTTGCCACCTGACGGGACTAGCATGTTCCACTTATTTATTCCTTTTTCATTAAAAAAAAACAAATTACTAATATACTGTAGTGTAGGTATCAGGCCGACCGGCCCGATAGCTCAGTCGGTAGTGACCGTGCCTGCTGTGCCAAGGGTCTCGAGTTCCAATCCTACAAATATTAGTATGATGAATAATATGAATATTTTGTCCTACCTATCTATACATAATTATGAATTATATATCGGCCCAGCAAGTCCAGGCTAGATTCTGGCACTGTAAATGTGACTAGATATCAACGTCCACGATATTTATATATTTACGAGCGTTTTCCCGCGACTTCGTCTGCATAAATTATTATACCAGATTTTAAGTCAGATGATAAGCTACCAAACAAAAAAAGTTTTATCAAAATCGGTTCAGTAGTTTTTGCGTGATACTCGAACAAACAAACAAACAAACAAACAGACAGACAAACAATCCAAAAATTGGTGATTTGGAATCAGGGACAGGTAAAAACCATGTCGTAATTTTGTTTTTGTAAATATCTTCAATGTACAGACACATTTTTCTGTTACAGTTTTATAATAGTTTAGATTTTCGTTCATTTTCACAAGTATTCGATAGAGGATAATAGAGGTTTAATTTATATTTTACATAGAAGAGCCATTAAAGGACTGGTATTTAGAAATGGCAGCTCGCATCCGATACGCAGTAAATTGTGGAATAAAACGAAAAGTGTTGCGGTACGGAAATAATTTTGTCAGTTTGCACAAGATGAAGCCGACTAGCGCATTCAGCGACAGCGTTAGTCTATGGAAAGTCGTGGTGCATGAAGAGGCAGCGATGATCGTTAGTATTTTTAGGGTTCCGTACCTAAAGGGTGAAAACGGGACCCTATTATTATTATTTTGGTTGTAAGGGCTTGGTCAATGACCAATAGCTACTGCGACCTGAATAGATCTATTGTAGCTGTCACCCTAGACCTAAAGGTCGTTTCCTAGGCCCACGGACTTCATGAACCGTGTTATGCTCTTGGAGGGGAGGTCCCTAATGTCATTAGGTGTTATTACGTATCCACCTAGATGGCGACTCCTGCTGTGAATGAGCACTTCGCATTCGCAGAGGAGGTGTATGGGCGTTTCCTCTGCTTCACAGCAGAATCTGCAGGTGGGTGAATCTACAAGCCCCATTCTGTGTAGATGCTTGTTTAACTTGCAGTGTCCTGTTAAGGCTCGCACTAAGAGCCTTAAGTCGTTGCGGTTTGAATTGATGGCCTCTGAGGTAAGTCTGTTTGAAAAGCCAGTCACGAGTTCTTTTGCGTGCCTCAGTCCTGGTGTATCCGACCAGAGCTTACGGCTTTGGTTCACGGCCCATTCCTTCAGCACACGTCTAGAGGTGTTGCGAGAGATTCCGCAGTAAGGCTCGGGGCCTATGGCGTCCTCATCCGCCCCTCTTCGTGCTAGCTCGTCAGCAGCCTCATTTCCATCAATACCGCAGTGTCCAGGCACCCAGCCTAGGGTGACAGAATTTGTCGAACCTAGCTGGTTTAGGGCTTGGACACATTCTAGTGTTAGTTTCGACTCTATTTCATCAGATCCTAGCGCCTTCAGAGCAGCCTGGCTATCTGATAAAATAACAATGTGTTTCCCCTTTGGGTATCTTTGTAGATTCTCATGTACGCAATCTATGATAGCGTACATTTCTGTCTGGAATACCGTGGCATGCTGGCCAAGATGAATCGCCTTTTTAATCTTGGGATTGCCACCACATACTCCAGCTCCAGCACGGTTGTCCTTCCTGGAGCCATCTGAACGGGACCCTATTACTAAACCTACGTTGTCCATCTGTCCGTCCGTCCGTCCGTCCGTCTGTCCTACCTATTTAGGGCTGTAGCTTTTGAACCGTACGAGCTAAATAGTTGAAATGTTCAGAAAATGTGCGTTATTACGGCGGATTTACTACTACCAAATAATTAAAACGTCATAAAGTTAAAAATTAAAGGGGGTCCTCATACAAGGAACTAGTTTTCATCAATGTATTTTCTTCTCATTCTATCGTAAAAACGGTAATACATATAAGCGTTAAACTTGGTGTAATTATAGAGTAAACTCTACAGTATAACAACAAAAAATAAAAACCGGCCAAGTATTAGTCGATCTCGTGCTAAAGGTCCCGGAGAAAAAAGAAATTGTAAAGTTAATATGTTGTGTGGTGGTGTGGTACGGAACCCTCGGTGCGTGAGTAGCCCGACTCGCACTTGACCGGTTTTATTTATAATTATTCCTGTCTTAATGCCACACAATGCGTTGCGACGCCGTAGCGGTAGATTTTTGTATGCAGAACATCGCAACAGTGCCGTAACGGCGTATTTTTGTATGTAGAGCATCGCAGCAGCGTTCCTGCGGCGGATTTTTGTATGTAGAGCGTCGCAGCAGCGTTGCAGCGGTGGTTTTTTGTATGTAGAGCGTCACAACAACGTTGCTGCGGCGGATTTTTGTATGTAGAGCGTCGCAGCAGCGTTGCAGCGGTGGTTTTTTGTATGTAGAGCGTCGCAGCAGCGTTGCTGCGGCAGATTTTTGTATGTATAGCGTAGCAGCAGCGTTGCGTAGCCCGACTCGCACTTGACCGGTTTTATTTATAATAATTCCTGTCTTAGTGCCACACAATGCGTTGCGACGCCGTAGCGGTAGATTTTTGTATGCAGAACATCGCAACAGTGCCGTAACGGCGTATTTTTGTATTTAAAGCGTCACAGCAGCGTTCCTGCGGCGGATTTTTGTATGTAGAGCGTCGCAGCAGCGTTGCAGCGGTGGTTTTTTGTATGTAGAGCGTCGCAGCAGCGTTGCTGCGGCAGATTTTTGTATGTAGAGCGTAGCAGCAGCGTTGCAGCAGCGCCGCAGCGGCAGATTTTTGTATGTTAAGCTTCCCAGTACCACCGCAGCGGCGGATTTTTGTATGTAGATATCTCAGCCGATGGACGTCCACCTAACGATGCCGATGGACGACCTGGTGAAGGCGGCGGAAAAACGTTGTATGAGGGCAGCGCAGGACCGGTCGTTATGGTGATCCTTGGGGGAGGCCTATGTCCAGCAGTGGATGTCCATCGGCTGTAAATTATTAAATACGTTAAATTGTTGGTCATGCTTGCTACGAGATGCCTAAATTATAATCTATGTGCTGCTAACTTTGTATAAAATGAAACCCCATATTTTCTTTCTTATATTTATTTTTTCTTTCATTTCACAGTGCCCACGGTAATAAAAAAGGAAAAGCCAAAGCAATTCGGACTTTTAATACTAATCGCTGTTAAATAATGTTATAATCCCCGCAAGTTGATATTGCGATGGAACCTTGTCACAATAACAGCTGCGTGACGTCATCAAGCGCGGGCTGACCTTGCGAACGGTCCTTATGGTGCACAGTCGACGTCAAAATTACGTCACCAAGATGGCCGCCAATCGCAATATCAACTTGCGGGGATTATATTATATACTGGGTGGCACTGAACGAGGGACTTTCCCGAAAATACCGCAATATATTAATGACTTGTAATCGTTTCACAATGATTACTATTGGTTACAGACATACCTACATAAATAATTTTTGATCATGCTGCCAAACCTAATGCGCAACGCGCACGCGCCACCGCGCCGCCGTCCGCCCACCGGCGACGCAAGCGAAATAACGTTAGGATCGAACATTGTAATTATTTTCGTGAAACTTTAAAAAGCTGTATCTAACTTTAAAACGGTTGAAAATTTTAACATAAATATGTACTTTTTTGGAGCCGAATTTTGTACAAAGGAATGTGGTATTTTCGGAAAAGTCCCTCGTTCAGTGCCAGTGCAAGTGCCACCCTACCCTGCCTCGTTTATACCTCATATCTGAGGTTTCTTATCTTATTATGACAATGTTTTGTATATTTTTTTATTTGGTAATTTCTATTTAATTTTTAACGTTATTTACTGATACAATTTATAATTTTATGCCTAATTTACATAATTTTCTTTTAGATTTGTTTAGAAAAGGTTTAAATATTTATTTTTTAATTTGTTATTTTAATTTATAAAAACATTTAGTAATAATACATACCTTGTCTAATATCTGAGGTGTCTTATCTTATATAAAAAACAATTAATTTCTTGTATACTTTTTTATTTGATAATTTCTATTTTATTTTTGGATTCAATTTAAAACTTTAATTATGCCTAATTTACTTACTTTTCTTTTAAATTTGTTTAGAAAAGGTTTAGAATATTTTTTAATTTGTTATTGTGATTTAAAAATAAACATTAGAAATAAAAATAGTTGAAGAACAAAACTACTTTCTTTTTATTTCGAAATCGATTAAATTTCTTAGTGAAGCAAAATCTCATTGCCCACTGTAATTTCATCAAAGCAATTTATTCTGATGCACATGGATTTCACAAAGGAAGAGGTTAATTTAATCCCTCCTAATTGTTTGTAAAGATCTGATGAAGCGCTTTGGAGATAAACAATGGCGTTCCACAATAAATCACTGCAAATCATTGGCATCGTGTCCAATGTACCATTGCTAAAAACAGTAGGTATACTTAGATATGTCGGTGGAGTGATCAGGATCACTGAATGAGATGTAATATTGTCCGAGATCGTTTGATGGAAGCCGAGATCCCTTTGAAAATATTGTTATATGGAGCTGTTCATCATCATCAGACCCAGAAGAACATGAATCCCTTTAATTTAACTAAGCATTTGAGCTCAAACTCGATGTTGCTAGGTATGATATTGGCCAAGATCCCTTCAAAGCTCTCAATCAAAGTTAATTATCTTAAAAACTTCTGAACCTATTTTGACGCAGAATAGATAAAAACCATCTCGCAAGTATTAGCTATTGATAAAAAAATCGCATTGAAATCGATCAACACGTTTATTCGCTAGGTGGCACGTGGGTGGCACACACAGACACACACACAGACACACACACAGACACACACATACACTCGTAGAAAAACAACAATCAGATATTGAACTGGGCCTCTACCCGGACATTCGAACTTCGCAATTGCGTGAACGTTTTCGTTCCAATGTCAACTCTATTACAATGAAGTTCGTACCGAAACGGTCGGGAAATATCGAAAATCGAAACTCCGGGTACAGGGCCAGATTTCAAATGAAATTTCGATTTAGCAGAATAGCATGAATAGCTATTTTTCAGTATTAATTATATTTTTTTAAATTTTCGTTTAATAGGCAACTTTTGAAGATTATTATGGAAAATTAACATTTATAGAAATGTCTGCATAGATGTATTCTATGTTCTTAATTATACTAAATTATTGGTCCAGCCTTAGTCTAGTGATAGTATGACCTTAGTGATATAATAGCAACTAGCACGTGGCCGATTATTACACGGGCGGGGTAGGTAAATTTTTTATTCAGCCTATCAGTAGGTCCCATGGACTAAAACGTGTAATTTCTCTGTGGTAGGACTAACAGAAATAGATTTCCCTCGTGGACCTACTAGTAGGACAACATAGTAGGTCCACGAGAAAACGGCGGCGGCGACTACGTGGACCACGTGGACACTCGTGGACAAGAAGATGGATTCAAAACCTGATTCAATCTGAAACTAGCCCAATCTAACCCAAGAAGGTTGGATGGTATACCTAACCATTAAAATCCATATAAATTGAACCTTATAGCTTAGTGTCGCTTTAAGCCTTATATAACACTGCTCTAAGACTATTAGAGCTTACCCGCGACTTTGTCCGCACAAATTATATACCAGATTTTAAGTCAAATCATAAGCTATCAAACAAAAAAGTTTCATCGAAATCGACTCAATAGTGTTTGCGTGATGCAGGATGCTGTTAATAACAAACAGACAAACAGAAATTCAAAAATAAGGGTTGATTTGAAGACAGGGATACCTAAAAACATAGACATGACAGTACATTGATATCGTTGCCTAAAAACCATAATTGTGAGGACGTAATCTGAGAACACACTTCTGTTACAACTCGGGCGAATTAACTTGGCACCTGGCTCGCACGTGGCTTGGAATAAAAAACTCTGAAAACTGGGAAGGAGTAACTCGAAAATGCTAAAGCGCAGGGACTCGTGCAACGGTAACTGAAATGCTATGCTACTGCCCTCGCACAGCGACGGTGGGGTCCCGCGGGGGGTATCAAGAGGGGTGTCAAATTCCGAACCACGTGCGAGCTAGGTGCCAAGTTAATTCGCCTGGGTTTGTACTGTTTTTATGAGGGCTATCGCAGTCCAGTGGCGCCCTCATTACATTAAAAAAGATTTCTCAATAAAGAAAGCCTAAATTAAAAAAGTAGTCAACACGAACTAAAGCCTTCAAGCTATTTTCATAGAATACTTTTGCCACTCTTACAAGCCACTGGACTCTTATAGATGGATAGGACGTAATCTGGACAGATTATAGTACTAATATGTTCAAAACTTCTTGGAAAAATAGTAAATTCCATTTGATTCCAAACTTCTTGATCTTAGGTTGAAATCTAACTTATTAAGAAATTGCTGTCAAAAGAATGATTGACAGAGCAATTTGGTTGACATTTTTATAGAATCTTTAAGGATTGACCTACTCTCAACAAATTGAGAATTATCATATAGCTACTGTGTTTTTGTATAGTTTTTAGATTTACATTAATATTTCTGATAAAAATAAGGTAAGTAACATAAATTTCATAATACAGTGCAAAGAATATAATACCTGGTTTATATTATTCCAGTCCACTAATCCAGTGTCAATCTAGCGCAGTATTGGACTGGATGATGGTCAGTGGGTCATTTTATGATATACATTATTCCAGTAATTTTGCAGCCATTGTAGTGTAAACAATTTTTCAATTCAATTCAATTGTTTATTGCCATAAATTACATGTAGGTCAGTATAAATATACAGATAGGTACAAGGATGGTGACAGTACAGAGTGTTTCAATGTAATTTTACCCTAGGGTGTAGCAAACTAGCAATTTAGTACAATATGCTAAGCACTACAGTAACAATGATTAAAAAAAAAACAGTTACGAAAGTGGCACTGGATTGGCCGTCTACATTATTGTAGTTGCGCTGGAGTGATCGCGCTGGATTCCAAAGTAGACCGCCAATCCAGTCATTAGACTGGATTGCTCACTGGAATGATTACATTTCTGTGCCAGTTTACAGTATTCCAGTAGCATTCGAGCGCTAGTTTCGATAGCTGGACTGGAATAATGTAAACCAGGCATTATACAGCCTATATACACATCTAATACAGTGACAATTTTTGTATCGGTGCAGATTACTTCGCCACGTATTCTACTAATCAAACTGAACAACTTTCATATGGAACCAACTTCGAATTCGTATAAAAACAACAGCTGCAGCTGGCTGCATATGTCGTGAGTCGAACAGATGCTGCAGTTTTGTATGAAACTGCTGTTTTTTTCGCCATTTGGATGTTGGCTCCTTATTGAAAGTTGTTCAGTTTGATCAGTAGAATGCACAGTGAAGTTATCAGCACTGATTAAAAATTTATCTATACAGGGTGTTCGGGTAAGCAGTTGCATAAATTTAAGGGGTGATTGTAGCCATGAAACTGATCAACTTTCCCTAATAAAAGTATAGAAATTCCATAAAAAAATGTTTGGACTTATTAATGCGGACTAGTGTTGTTCCTTTTCAACCGGCAATGTGCGGAAGCCGTCGATAAAAGTGTCTTGACCTTAAGTAATTATGACAGAGGCTGCTATAGTAGCTCCGAATTTTTCATACCAAATATTAGTGCCACGAACGTATTAAAATTAGGTTTTCACCAAAAAACAATGCGGGTTTTGTGTGGAATGTTGGCGCCTTATTTTTCGCCGTTGTTTTTGTCAACCAAACTTGAATATTTTAGTTCAGAATAAAGTTACAAACAAAACTTGTTAATATAATGAATATCCCTAAACTCAGCCCGAACGGAGATAATAAAGGCTTGAAGTAAACGTTATGAGTATATTTTCAACTTCAAGCTTTTATATCTCCGTTCGGGCTGAGTTTAGGGATATACATTATAATCACAAGTTTTGTTTGTAACTTTATTCTGAACTAATATTCAAGTTTGATTGATGGCCGCGCTTAGAAAAAATAGGCGAATAGAAAAAAGGCCTCATTTTTAGACATTGGCTTTTAACTTAAAGATACTGTCGTCACATTCAGAATGGTGGAAAGAAAGGATGCAGAAAATTTGACATTTGGAGACATTGATATTTGTGACCCGCATATTTTGGATACACCTACTAACAGGCGTAGAAGAAGTCCTATTATAGTTGAATTGGGTAAATTAATAAGCTTTCTATTAACTTATTAAATGTTTATGTAGCTAATGGCCTCGATTCGGACTGTGCCACGACTTAACTTAACTTAATTTATTCCTGTCACTTTCTAAAATAAGATTAAGAAAAGAGACAGAAAACCATCAGCTGACTTTAGTGCTGTCAATGTGACGTTACGCGCCCAAAAACGCTTTAAATAAGATGCCGTACATTATGATGGCATCTTATTTTGGGCGTGTAACGTCACTTTGACAGCACTAAAGTCAGCCGTTGGTTTTCTGTCTCTTTTCTTAATATTATTTTAGAAAGTGACAGGAATAAATTTAGTTAAGTTAAGTCGTGGCACAGTCCGAATCGGTACCATTGTAGCTCCTGACTTGTTTGAGTTAATTCTTTTTATACAGGGTGTCCCGTAAGCAATGTTCCAACATTAAGGGGAAGATAGCTTATCTATAACTACCTACCTAAAACTAATAAGTATATAAATTGATTTTAAAAAATCTATTGGGGTTCTAACCAAGGATTTTAGAATCAGTCAATACCTATGCCAGCTTCCTGGTTACTAACACATTTTTTTTTTTTCCATTTTCGTCTACCGGACTTTTTAACGCTGTCTCTGTAAATGATAACATTTCTGAAATCAGAGTTATGTCAAATATTGCTGAATAGTTTATCAATGTATCCAGATAGCATTTTGTAGTAACAAAACTTTTAAGAATTACTTGGCAAAAAAATCCCTCATTAAAAAAAAAATATTTCCCCTTTCGATGACCGAAATTTAAAAAATCTCCTGTAAAAAAAATGTCGTTGAACTAGTGTCAGACTATTTTAAAAAAACCGGCCAAGTACGAGTCGGGACTCTGGTACTTAGTGTTCCGTACTACTAGTTATTTAACATGGGTCATTGATGACAACCACTATAAATTGACACTTACTTAGTATGTGGCCACATAGTAACTGAAGATCATTTTACACTGGAGTCATTGGTGTTCGTTTTTTGGGTATAGAAAAAAAGTTTCAAAGTTAGAGCCACCTTGATAATTTTCCCGCCATCTACACGTTATTTCCGATGTTCATGATTTTTTTCAGATTTTATACAGCTATATTTTTTTAAATATATAAGCAATTTCTCGGATTTAATTGAAAATTTTGTTAAAGAAAGTTTTAATAAAACATTTGAAAATTATATTTTTAGAATCGTATTTTCATAAGCTTTCAATTGATAACCCACACCATAGGATAGAATTTTTTGTTTTAAATGTACCCTTTCTTACTCCCCAAATTGCCCCCCAATATAAAAATTAAGCTTTTTTACTTAATTTATGATATATGATAAACCTTGATTAACCTTGATTTATGATTTACCTTAGACCAAAGTAAAATGAATGGACAGGCCTTACGCAAACATTTCAAACCAGAAAAATGAGGCAAAACAATTGACAGTTTTACTTCGAATTTGTACCGAGATGACAGACCAAGTACCCTAATTTGTATTGAGGTGCCCTAGTTTTGCGTGTTTCAACTTAAAGCGCTTTGGGCCTATCCATTCATTTTACTTTGATCTAAGTATTGGACCAGCAATTGCTATATCTGTACCAAGTTTCAACTTCCTATGTCTTACGGTCTCTGAGAAAAATGCCTGTGACAGACGGACGGACGGACAGACACCGAGTTGATTCCATAAGTGTTCCGTTTTGCCAATTTTGGTATGGAACACTAAAAATGGCACATAACTAGCTTTGGCAATTGGTATAAAACTTGCGTCTAGACCTTGTTGTTACAAAGTTATTGCTACTAATCTTAAAAGATGCGTTAATTTTAAAATATAAAATAAAAATTATAACGTGTGTGAAATTTGCATTATTGTAGTATCTCAAATGTCTGCCTACGAGCCGGAATTGGTAATACAAACCATATCAATTAAATTGACTTCATGACGTGTGTAAATGTGTATTAATTAATAGTTAATTACACACCGAGGGCAGGAAAGTAATTAAGGTCTCAGATCTCATGTAATTGTTGACCGACTCTACAATAATTATGTTTAACACACATTATGACGACGACGACCCGGTTGGTGTAATGGTCACCACGCCGGACTGCCAAACCAGGGTCCTGAGTTCGAATCCCGGTTCGGTCATGGATGTTTATATGTTTGTGCCGTTGTTATATGGTTTCCATAATAAACAGCCTATAAATAGTGCTTTCTTGGGATCATTACAATGTATGTGCCTGTGAGCGTTATTTATTTTATTTATTATTTATTATAATTTTTATTTTATTTTCTAATATTAGTACGCAAGTCTCATAAAAATTTGAAAAGCTGCTTAAGGGTATATTCTCTAAAACGCCTTACTTTAGGAACATTGTTTTCAGTGATATCCTATTGCATATCCAGTGTATTATATTTAATATGAAAGTCCTGCCTTTACTTAAAAATGTAATGAATCGGTTTTTAGTACGTTTCATATAATTTATTTTAGTAATCGCGTAAAATTTGGACACTGTTTGTCGAAATATAGCTAAAAATGGGGTTACTTTAGGAACATTTTTAGAAGGGTTACGTTACACGGTTGAAAATACAGCTTACGTAGAAATATAGTTTATATAAATGTTAAAAAAACAATGAATCGATTTTTTGAAATATGAGTCGGAATCGTACAGTTTTCTTAAAATAAAATTGTAAAAATAAAAAAATCTGTTTACCATACAAAATGGCGAACAAATGCAATCTCTTGACATCCTCTGACAACTGCATAACTAACCTTGTTTCTGATTTTTTCCATTGTACGGCGAACTGCCGTAATCAGCGCACGTCCGCGTTACATTTTTTGAAAATTATTTGCGACAATTTTATCCTCAATCTATCTGTTGATGACTAAAACACAAAGGAAATTTAACGGAATAATTCATTATTTGTGTTTTCCTAAAGCTAAAATGATGTTTTATTTCAAATTTTTATACGTGATTTTGGATAATTTTCGACATATTGTTCAATCAAATTGAAATGACTTCGATTATGTCAGTAGCATATAGAAATCTATTACCATTCTCTTTGGTAGGCTTTTCAATATACCATTACCAATACAGTCGCGCACAGATTCAAATAAAATCGAAGTAAGAAGATTAAATACCTACCTACATAATATAAAATTTTGGATATTAATAAGCAGTGAGCTTACAATATCATTGGTAATAAAATAAGTAAATCATAGCTTTTATTTACTTCTGAAATTAAATAACGGCAGATCAATGCAACCAAAAATTTACAACCAATTTCATATTACAGAATATTTGTATAGAAAAAAATGATTTACTTATTTTTAAATTTTTATCCTCGATTGCCTTGCATTCATAATGAGCGTTTTTCCAGCAATTTTCAGGGGATCCATAGCGTCATCTGGATGGCGCCACTAAGCTGTGCCATTTTGTATCAATCTTTTTTTATATTGTGCGACTCGGACTCATCCCTCAGGGTTCCGTATAAACTTAATTAGGAAAGACAAAATTTCTCCTATGCATTAAATTTTCTCCCATACCTAATGGTATGGGAGAAAATTTAAATTTGAACATCTACCGTGATAATTCACGGTAGATGTTCAAATTTTTTCCAATTGACAACTTTTCATCTTTTTAAAAAAAAATATAAGAGATACCTACCTACGTATTTTTCCGATTAAATTTTTGACCGATATTTCTGTTTTTAATTTACTTTAGAATTTTCTGAAAAACGTAGGATTTATGGTTATAATTGGTACCTTGGCTGCAATAAAATTAAAAATAAAAACTGTCAAATACAATAGAAAAGCCAAGCAGGCAAAGGAATAAAATATCATTTCATTCAACCTCTATTAAATTTAATTAAAAAAAAGTGCGAATCGGGCTACATAGATAGTATTTAAAATTCTTGATAAGAAAATCATAGTTTTCATTTACTTCTGAAATTAAATCGCGGCAAATAATATAAAAATAACAAAAAATTTACTTCCTACCAATTTCAATGAATAATTGAATAGAAAAGATTTTATTACATACTAGCGGCCGACTGCGCCAGGAGGAGGGTTATTATTATAGATTTTGTTATACATCGACACAAGCATTGTAACGATTTAGTTTGTAATGAGTGTTGTGTTCCACTCCCCGTTATCCAACCCAATGACACTTCACACGATTGGGTTTGGTTAAAAAAAAACGTTTTTTTTCCCAATCCTCATTCCGTGGTAGGCTAGGCTAGACAGAAGAATATCGATAGGTACATATAATGGGAGATAGTTATAAACATCTTGTATGTAAGATAATATGTTGCAATGAAAGCTGTATCTTTTGAACCGTTAAAGTTAGCTAGTTTATCAACGCAAATTAAATTTTTAAATGAATTTGATCTGTAATCTCTAAATGCAAAAGTGGTCACAAAAAAATCATTTGAACTCCATGTAGAAAAACCTTGGCTTATTTAAAAAAATCTGTTTTCTTCTTTTTCTAACACTATGCTGGAAACAGAAACGGCAACGTCAAGTGTCAAATTCTGACATTGTAAATATATATATTTTTTTAATGGCCAGTAATTTTAAGTCGATTTCAAGTTTATCGAGGAGGAGTTTACAGGGCCCTGTTTAATAATCGTGACAATTACAGGTGAAAATCCGTCAATTTTCTGTTTAATAAAAATTTTCATTAACAAAATTGTCATGATGGAAAATTTACAATATATACGCATTATAATATAATAGATGAATGTGATAGAAATACAATCCAATTCGGTATGTAAATTAAACTTAAGCTATGCTGATTCCAAAAACATTTCGAGATTTTATGTTTAGAAATTATTTTCCCATTAAGATGGCGGATATTAAAAAAAAAAATCCAAAAAATACTCGACATTCATTCGACCTCTAAATGACGTCATATCAGAGGCTGAACGGGCTTTAATCAGCGGATTAAACCCCGTTCAGCCTCTGATATGACTTCAAAGGCAGCGGCCTTTGGTAAAAAAGACAAACGTCATATAAACGTCAATGTCAACGAAAGGGTTGACAGATTTGAAATTTTTCCGCGATTATGGGGAAAAATTTGATCTCTGGGGAAATGAAATCGTGGGGAAAAAAATCAATCGCGCTAATTTTGAACGATACCTGCTACCAAAACAAAACCACAACCAAAAACATGACGTTATGCACAATTCGTATCGCGCTAATTATATTAACGGTAACGATTTAGATTTTTTCGGAAGATACGTTGGCGTAACGTTCGATGTCCGTTCGATCGAATTTCCTGGCGTAGTAGGTGCATGGTAGGTGTATGGTAGGTGTATGGTGGGTAACCAAACTTGAAACGTTTACGGCTTAAACGTTTCGAGTTTGGTTTTGCTTTGGTAACGTCAATGATTAAACCGTTCAACAAAAAAATAGCGCGATAGCATTATTACATCAGCTAAACCAAATCTAAACCAAAACCAAAAACGTTCCGTCCGAACGGTAAAACCGTATAAAATAGCGCAATTGAGTCCCTGGTTTCAAATGTCTATGTCAATGGAGTAACTTTTTTTTTTCATTATTTTAGGTAAAGCACAGAGTTTCAAAACTATTCAGCCTCTGATATGACGTCATCACTAGAAAAATTTTGCATAAATTATAGAAAATTAACTATAGATTGGATATCGAAAATAATGAAATTGGTTGTTCAAAATAGACGAATCTACGAGACTTAACTGTACAAAAATACCATAAAAAAACTTTACATACCGAATTGCAAAAATTGCCATAAATAAAGTAGTATTGCGTTACAAAATATTCAAAGTAATATACTCGAAGTAATTACAAGTAGCGCAGTAAGCAATATAAAAAACGATCTTTCCACTAAATAGCTGTCTTTAGACTTAAGTACATCTTCAGCTCAGGAGTGCGATTTTTGAATCTCATACTTTGAACTCAGCAGTTGAAAATGTATGGAGATACGCATCTTTCTACTGCTGATTTGACTTTCAAAAATCGCTCTCCTGGCCCTGGAGTGCGATTTTTGAACATCACACGTTTAAACGACCAGTAGAAAATGTCAAAATTACTATGGAGATTATGCATCTTTCTACTACTCGTTTGAATGTGTGATGTTCAAAAATCGCACTCCTGGTTGTTGTGTGACGTCCCTTGACTTCTCGCTTGAACGAAAAACGACCTTACTTTATTAAAAAAATATCCGTAATCCTTTCATTTTAAACTCTCTAACATAGAAAATATTGTTATTCAGACAATTAATTAGTTAGGTATTTCGAAATGGTTTTCGATTCAGCCCTCCAAAAAACTTGACACTTGACTTGACGAATTGAGGAAAATATCGGAAAACTGAAAAAAAAAATTTGAACACAGCCGACCATTATTGATTGATTATTTGTGGTTGGGCTATTGCTAGCAAGGGTCGTTGTAACACTGAGACCAGCGCTGGTCCTTTGTGTTCGCCCCAAGCTCACCCATATTTTACGCATACCTCCAAACTTATGGTATTTTCTTTTCATTCTCGGGAATGCAGGTTTCCGCACGATGTTTTCCTTCACCACCGGCGAGCTAGTAAATGATAAATACAACTGTACATAAATTCCAAAGAACTTAGTGGTACAGGCCAGGAATCGAACCGCGGCCCCTTGATTGAGGAATAGGTCTCTTCCGAATGGGCTATCATCGCTCTGACCATAGAATCGCCTCCTTTTTTGAAGTCGGTTAGTAAAAAATAACACGCAGAAAAAAAAAAACGGTATGAAATAAATTGAATTAGTTATGTAGTCATATTACGTTACTCTACATGTGAAGGCATATTTTTTGTATCATTATCTCTTTGGTAATTTTCTTTGCCCACTGTGATGATCGTCTTTAATTTGAAAAAAGTGGTATGCATGTAGGTTACACTATAAATTTACCAAAATTTCCTACTTTAAAATGTTTTTATTTATGTAATGAATTACAGATTGTGTAAAAAAAATTATTAGGTACTATTCTTAAATCGTTCTAGTATTCTTCATTCAACAAAATATCAAACATACTTAACACTTTTCTTATCGATGGTGGAGCTCAAACAAAAGGTCGCGGAAAACTTACAACACATTATCCACATTTTTTATGGCAAATTGACAGCAAGTGATGACGTCACAAACGAAAATATACCCTTAAATGGCTTTTTTTTATTTTGGTCCAGTTCAGTGTCATACATTTTTAACACGATTTTTTTTTACCCGGGAAGAATGAAAATAATTTTCCTACCCGGGATTTTTTCCCAAGTAATTCTTAATAGTTATTTTATGCCATTGGACCATTAATTACTATTAATTAAATTAAAATTAAAAATGTATTTATTACACAAAAACTATCGGTACCTCTACCAAGTTTCAGCTTCCTGTGTCAGGTCTCCAACTCCGAGAAAAATGCCTGTGCTGTGACTGACGGATGGACAGACACCGATGTGATTCCATAAGTGTTCCGTTTTGCCAGTTTGGTACGGAACACTAACAAGGAGTGTATAATCTGCCAAAAGATTTCTGAGAAAAAACTGGTGCTAGGCTAATCAAGGGATCGGATATTTTCCTGCAAAAATAACAAATGAATAAAAATAACAGGTCTTAATGGAGTAGTGTTATCACTATAATTATATTTTTAACCTGTGTGAAGTTAGCAATCAAAAGTAGTACTAAATTTCAACTAGGCCAAATTCTTCTTTATTGTTAAGAAGAAAATTTCGTTTGTGCTCTCCAAGATTTTGAGAGTAGTATAGCAGAACATAATGTTGAAAAATAAAAGTAAAAAAATTACAATTTAAAAAGGCGAAGCTTGCATGCTGATTATATCCTGTGTATTTCATTGACAAAGCTTGGAGCGGATATAAAGATGACTGTGATTAAGGTTTGACGAAGCCTGCATTGCGGATTCATTCATTGGTATATTGTTTTTAATTTGAATTAATGATTTATTAATTTCTTCATTCAAAAGAAATAAGTTAGGTACTAACGGTGTGAGTAGTGTACCTATTACCTTTGACGAAGCCAGTTGTGGATGTGAATGTTGTACCTATTGCCTTTGACGAAGCCTGTCGTGGATGCGCACTTTGTACTTTTTGTTTTAATAAATATCTTACCTTTTTTTAGTTAGGTACTGTTCACTTAATTCTGTAATACATAATTTTTTTTGTACCCACATTTAATTAATTTTTTATACTGCAGTTTTTTTTCTTTTTTTTTTATTTATTCAAATCCAAGACTTCTTAACTTGATAGGGTTAAAATTTGAGTGCTACTTTTGACTGCTAACTTCACTCAGGTTAAAAAATATAGTGATAACACTACTCTATGCCTCTAGACCTGTTATTTTTATTCATTTGTTATTTTTGCATGAAAAAGTCCGATCCCTACTAATCATTCACCTCTGCACACCAGGTGACAACCAAATATCATCAGTGGACATACAGAAGTTGATGGAGGCAGGTATGAACATAGCCAAGTTCAAGATGTCTTTTTTGACTAAAGGAGATAGAATACGCTTGCTGGGAAAGATTGACGCTGCAGCCGCTAGCTGTTGTGTCAAAAATGCTATTCCAGACTGGCCTGTGGCTACTTGCGCTACTTTGAAGACATGCATTGTTCGGACAGGAATGCTGGAAGGGGTATGCACATTTTTTAAACGGTTTTTAAATCCTACGGTTTTCCATAACTATAGAGTTAATAAATTATACACAACAGAGGGTCAATGCCCATACTTAGAAAGTTGCCCTTGCCACCTTCTTATATGAAAACTCGTGCAAGTAACGGTGGTGAGTAACGGTACTACAACAATGTTTAATTATAAAAATTTTTAAGAAAATTAATCTATATAATTTATTTCCGTGGAAAAAAACTCAAATAATAGTGATCTAATGGATCTAATAACGTTTAATTAAGATTTATCTCTCGTTTAGGCCAGTAGCGACATCTGTTTGCGCCAAGACTATACTAAATCTAAAATGTATGGAACTATCCAGATATGCTATTAGCATCGTGAGCGAATCATACGCTCATGACTATATTCCCCGAGGGGGTAGTCAGAGATATTCTCAAACCTCAGAACATCCACGATTCACTAGTAGTACCGAAACTCTGTCCAGTGTGACGGGGAGTGAGCCCGTCACCAGGTGTAATGGACAGTACAAACCTATTATTCAATTATTATTTGATGAACGTATGACACATCCTATCCTACTAATATTATAAACGCGAAAGTTTGTAAGTATGGATGGATGGATGTTTGTTCCGCTTTCACGCAAAAACTGCTGAATGGATTTTGATGAAATTTGGCATACAGATAGACCATGGCCTGGATTAACACATAGGGTACTTTTTATCCGGGTAACGCAAACGAAGTCGCGGGCAACAACTAGTAGAGAATAATGTAGAGTATTCAGTATCTTTAATGTAAAAGGTATCACAAATAATCTACTTGCTTACGAGTAAATACTTACTCGAGTAACTTACAGAAGATTATTGCGAAGCACAGCCAGCATTAGAAGCACAGATTAACATATACAGGGTGTAACAAAACACCCTAGTAATACTTAAGGGGGTGCTTCAGACCATCAAACTGAACAACTTTTACTATGGAGCCAACTTCAAAATCGCGAAATAAAAATCAATCAGCTGTTTCATACAAAACTGCAGTATCGGCTCAACTCAAATGTATAGGAAAGCAGATTTTTTTTTATTTTTTCTTGGTGTTTGCTCCATAGTGAAAGTTGTTCAGTTTGATGGTCTGAAGCACCCCCTTAAGTATTACAAGGGTGTTTTGTTACATCCTGTATAAATAAATATGTAGTACTAAAGGCATTGTTAATTATTATTGCAGTGGGCCTCAAAGTACAGTACGGACACGTACGTACAGTTTGACGCTTATACAGAGTGTAACAAAACACCATATTAATACTTAAGCGGATGCTTTAGACTTTATACCATCAAACTGACAACTTTCACATTGGAACCAACTTTGAAATCGCGAAAAAAAATCAGTTTTGTAATGTAATGTAGCAGTTTTGCATGATAGAGCGGATTTTTGTCGCTATTTCGATGTTGGCTCCGTTGTGAAAGTTGTTCAGTTTGATGGTCTGAAGTATTAATACGGTTTTGTTACACCCTTTTACATAAAGCATATGCTGTTTTTACGACAGAGCAAAAACAAAAAACCTTGAAAACACACTCGTAGCACCGCCCTTAATTTTTTACTTTTTAGATTTTTATTATTTGTTATTTTTTATTCATGAAAATTTCAAGTCGCTATCTATTACGGTTAAAAGCTGTAATCTTTTGAAGTTAGGAGGGACGGATGGACAGCGTATTCTTGAGCATAATATGCTCTCGTTAGCACCCATTGGGTACAAAACTCTAAAAAATAATCACTATATCGTTTCAGGACGTAGATTACATTGAATTCAAAGAAGGCGATGAGGTAATGATGACAAACAACGTCGCAAAAATGGAAAAATGCAATCAGAAGCAAATCTTTGTCGACAACACACATTTGACCATAGATGTTACTGTCGGTACAGAGATATCTATATCTCAAGACGAATTGGGCTTAATTTGTACGGCTATAATAGATGAGAAGACCATAAAATGTAAAGTGACAAAAGGTGGTAAATTAGATAATCTAAAAATTGTATCATTCAGAGGCGTAAAGCATTCAAGACCATATATTACTAAAAGAGATTTTCAGATAATTCGATTTTGTTTGGAATATCAGGTATTTGTTAGCATTTTGTTGATTCTAGTCTAAGATGTTTTTATACAACGTGTTAATAAATTAGTGCAAAACCTTATACACCCCAACTGATTTATAACAAAATAATTAGATTGAAACAATAATTTCAATATTTTGATAGTTAAAATTTAAAGTTATTCGCATTTTCAGTTTTCAGTCAAAAATGATTTGCTATCATTTCAGCAATGAATGAAAGCGCTACCGAACTCATGGGTACATTTTAAGAATCTTGTTTTGGTAGTAAGTAGGGTGAGTGTGCTCGTGCGGTCAGTTGACATCGGGTTCAGTAAATGAAAATTTTTACGTATAAATTATTTAATATTTTGAAAAATTTTATTTTGAATTTTTCAAAATATTAATTAATTTGTGTCTAAAATTTAAAATTTACTGAACCCAACGTCAACCCTCCGCACAGGCACACTCACCCGACTTACTACCAAAACAAGATTATTAAAATGTATCCATGAGTATGTTAGCACTTTCATTCATTGCTGAAATGATAACAAATCATTTTTGCCTCAAAACTTAAAATGCGAATAACTTTTAATTTTAACTATCAAAATAATGAAATTATTGTTTCAATCTAATTATTTTGTTATAAATCAGTTGGGGTGTATGAGGTTTGTGTTAATTCATTAACACGTTGTATTATGTAGATGCGTTGCCCGATCTCCAAAATGGCAACATAAAAGAAAGGTAATTGCCCGGCTTTCACAAAGTCACGCGCCGTCTAGTGTACGTCACTTTATCGCGCCATTTTAAAGTGCTGTGATCTAAGAGCAAGAATCTCCTTTATTCTAAAGCATAGATACCGCATCAATTTACGATTGTAGTTAGTCTCTTTTGCCTTATGACGTACCTTTAATAGTAGAAGGAGACGGAACTAGAGATCTTTGTTTATGCGGCTGTCAACTTTTCACTTGTCACTTTTGTGCTAGTGTGTGTTGAAAAGTGACCGTAAACATTAGGGCAGTTGTCACTTTGGTCTAGTGTTGGTCTCTTTTGTCCATACTACTTGACACCACACACTCAAACACAAACGTCAAAAAACGTGGACATTCTTGCAATGGTATGGCTCACTCGATGCCTTTAGAATAAAGGAGGTCCTTACTCTTAGGCAATGATGTTAAATAGCGTATGACGCGTCTATTTGTATAATGTAATTGATTCTAGTGATCAAATTCATTTTCAGTATTGTTTGATATTTTTAACCGACTTCAAAAAAAGTAGGAGGTTCTATGTTCGGCTGTATGTATTTTTTTTTATGTATGTTCACCGATATTTTCATCATTTGTGAACCAATTTTAAAAATTCTTTTTTTGTTTGAAAGGGTATACTCCCGAGGTAGTCCCATTTTAATATTGTGATGATCTGATGACGCACTTCGGAGCTACATGATATAACTCCTCAAAAGTTGACAGCAAATCGTCTGCGATTGAACCATTTGCTTCTTTTCAATGTACCCTTTCTGTTTTTAACTGATATCTGAGTCGAAATAACATATTTAATCAATAAAAATTATGAAATAAATTTTTTTTTTACAAAAAAATTAAAACCAAGGTGTCAACCCAAGCCAAAAAATTACTGCAAGCCCAGTCGCGAATACCTACTGGCTAGACAGCGACTTCGTTAAAAAAAATTAATTAATTTTCTTATAGATTCGAACGTAAAATTCATAGGCTAGGGTTCGGGCTAGGGTTTCAAGGTAGGGTTTATACAGAAGAGACGCGCGGCGGTGGCGGGTAGTCAAAGTAACACCAATATAAACCTTATATTACGTAGCATAGCGTCGTTTTTTGACATAAAGAAAAGTCGCACCCCCGCCACCAGGCGACGTCGCCTGAAGGCGCGGGTGAAATTCCCCAAACGACTCTATGCTACGTACTATAAGGTTTATATTGCTGCACCCCGCCCGCGAAATGTCCGCGCCACGTCACTTCTGTTTAAACGCTCCCTTATGGTGGACTTCCGATGCCAGCGGCCGATGCGTCTAACGCGCGCGTCTGACGCGAGGTTCTGTCAAATATGACAGAACCTTGCGTCAGACGCGCGCGGCCGACGACAGACCTCACTTCCGAGGTCAGCGACTGACGCGTGCCTATTGTGCAGAGTGTTATTACTTTAGGGTATTTTCCCCGAAATTTAGAGTATGTTTTTATGTTTCGGTGCTTAAACAAAAACATAAAAACACAAACAAAAAAATCAATACATGTTTTAATAAAGAATATTTGATTGATTGACAGATTGATAGGTTTAGGGAATATATGAATGCATTTTTTTTTACAGGGTTTATGATAAAATACATTTTTGGGAGTAATTAGACCCTTGGCTTTTTAACCTGTACATGGATCGCTGTCTAGCTAATAATTATATAGGCAAGAGAGATTTTCCGAAAAAAGAAAAAGTACTTTCAAGTGGCTCAATAGATGGTGTTATCGCAACGTGGATGAGCGACCTTGCAGATAATAAAATACAAATAAAATAGTAAAAATTAAGCAAATTTTCGGTAAAAACTTCGTAATATTTCTGGCAAACATTCTTGTTCTGCGTGACGTCAGAGCATAGCCGCGCGCGGCCGCGGCCGATGCGATAGACATCGGCCGCGCGCGTCTGACGCGCGCGTCAGTCGCTGGCATCGGAAGCGGCGCCATACGATTTCATAGTAACTAGTATGGCCGCATCGGCCGTCGGCCGCGAGCCGCGCGCGTCAGACGCGTCGGCCGCTAGCATCGGAAGTCCACCTTTAGATAAAGGATAAAATTATAGTTGGAAACGGAGATAGATGGCTGGGTGGTTTTTTCTCACAAAGCGATATTAGATATAACAATTTAGACGTATTAAGTACTAGCGGCCCGTCCCGGCTTCGCACGGGTGGACGTCTAATCTTTTCTAGCAATAAATATAGCCTATGTTACTCAGGGTGAATGCAGCTTTCTAACGGTGAAAGAATTTTTTAAATCGGCCCAGTACTTTTTGAGCCTATTCATTACAAACATACAAACATACAAAAATAGGTACAAATCTTTCCTCTTTATAATATTAGTGTAGATAGAGGCATAAATTCATAATTATTATGCTGATGATTTATTAAGTGATGATCAAACCATCAAACTTAAACAACTTTACAATCGAAATCGAGAAAAAAAATAGCTGCCCCAGCTGTGAAGCATGCAAGGTCCTACAATTTCGTTTGTTTTAAAAGGGACCTACACTCACACAGACGCACCAGTTCTAAGCGCAGGTCCGACAACCCACGCTGCCATTATGTACCGCGCGACAGGGCGACAGCACGCACACTCATATAAATGATTCACTTTTGATTAGACGAGATTCCGTTCTTCTTTTTTTCAGGTCCGTGGGAACAGCAGATTTTTTTTCGCGTTTGTTTTTCGGATGTTATTCTGTTTCAGGGTGCCTGTCCATTGAAGCTGTGCGAGCTGTGTAGCTGTGTTTATTTAACCAATCAGGTGCTCGGGCGAGGCGCGACCGATCTCGCCCGAGCTCCTGATTGGTTAAAAAAGCACAGCTACACAGCTCGCACAGCTTCAATGGACAGGCAGCCTCATGGTCTGATCTTCCCCTTGAAAAAACGTCAGCAGAAGGTTTATTTTGTTTGTTGCTAAAACTGGTATTCAGCATAGTGTTTAATCAATTAATTTATAAATCCTATTATAAATTATAAATTAACAAGTCGCGACACTACGACCCGATAAAAATCAACAATAAAATTACTGTTCTGTTGCAGGTGGATATGATTATCATAAACTACGTTCGTCACTGTGACACCTTAAGAAGAGCGAAATTACGCATGGGGACCAAAATAAAACGGCCCACTATTATTAGCGGCATATGCACACAGCAAGGTCTAAATAATATTGACGATATTTTAAGGGTAACACCACTTTTATTGAAAGACGAGCTTTTACCCGTGACTTCGTCCGCATAAATTATATACCAGATTTTAAGTCAGATGATAAGCTAACAAACAAAAAAAGTTTCATCAAAATCGGTTCAGTAGTTTTTACGTGATACTCGAACAAAGAAACACCCAAACAAACAAACAAAGAAATAAACAAACAAACAAACAGACATCATCATCATCATCATCATCATTGGAAAACATCATCTCAAACAGACAGACAGAAAAAAAAACCAAAAAATTGGTGATTTGTAATCAGGGACAGGTAAAAACCATGTCGTAATGTTTTTTTTGTAAATATCGGTAATGTGCAGACACCTTTCTGTTACAGTTTTATAATAGTTTAGATAGCCGACTGGGGGTGTTTACAATGGGAGCGTCGCACAAAGACTTCAATCCTAATTTAAGTAGTCAAAAAATATTAAGTATAAAGTTTTTACGCATAAAAGTAGGTTCCCATAGACTAGAGGCATTAGACTATTTTGAGAATTGTTGTCTGTTTGTTTGTGCACGCATCACTTAAAAACTACTGAACAGTTTTGGATGAGGTTTTCACAGAAGCATAGGACTTAGTTTGGATTGACATAAAGGCTTTGTTTTATCGCAATCGGTCCACTGAATCAAAAGTTATGAGTATTTAAAGTCACTGCTCTGCGCGTACGACGACGTCGCGGGCGCCGCTTCTTCTCGTGTGGAATCGTCACGTCTTCTTCAAATCGTCAGTTTCCAGTATCTTGCCACCTCTGTCGCACTGGCTGATGCCGCTAGGGCGCCGCTATTCTCTAATAATATTATAGTATTAACATAAACACAAAAAAAACAGGAATCGGACGGAATAGTGCTTTCAAGGGATTTTCTCTATTATGAATTGGATAGAGTAAGCAATTACCGAATGGCCCAGATACAAAAGTGGGTCGGAGCAAAGTGTCAACAGGTAAGTACTAAAATATACAGGGTGTATCAAAACACCCTAGTAATACTTAAGGGCCTCCGTGGTCTAATGGTTAAGAGCATTGGCTCTCGACACGGAGGTCGTGGGTTCGATTCCCACGGGGAACTCCTAGTGATATGCCACTTTGTGCGTTTTTCCCCAGTTGGTTAGGACAGTGCAGGCTGAATCACCTGATTGTCTGAAAAAAAAAAATGATTTCGTGCTTCGGATGGCACGTTAAGCCATTGGTCCCGGCTACTATCTCTGGTGGCAGTAGTCGTTACATAAAAACCACGTCAGAAGCCGAAAGGCGGTCTGAAATAACTCTGTCACCAGGGCTTTGCCCACACGACAAGAAGAAGAATACTTAAGGGGGTGCTTCCGACCATCAAACTGAACAACTTTCACTATGGAGCCAACGTCGACACAAAATAAAAATCTGCTGCCCCATACAAAACTGGTCACAGTAGGTACTGAGTCAACTAAAATGTATGGGACAGCTGATTTTTTTAATTTTTTCTCGATGTTGACTCCATGGTGAAATTTGTTCAGTTTGATGGTGTTAACCACCCCCTTAAGTATTGCTAGGGTGTTTTGTTACACCCTGTATAAGGTCTAACAAAATTAGCTGAAACTATTTGAAGGGGATGATCAGACAATGAAACTGAACAACTTTCTCTATGGGACCAATATAGAAATCGCGACAAAAAAATCTGCTGTCCGATACATTTGAGTTACATACATACAGGGTGTAAGTGACAGCCTAGAAAATACTGAAACTTTCCTGAGGTAGGCTCCATAGTGAAAGTTGTTCAGTTTGATGGTCTGAGTTCACCGTTTCAGTATTTGCTTGGCTGTCACTTACACCCTGTATTATTGAGTCGAGTAATGTTTGCAGTTTTGTATGGGACAGCTGATTTTGTTTTCGCGATTTCGATATTAGAATCATTGAGAAAGTGGTTCAATTTGATGGTCTGAGCATCCCCTTAAAATAGTTTCAGCTAATTTTGTTAGACTTTATAGAACAGAATCCCAAATTAGATACATTTTAATTTGTATTTACTCAACCATTAAAGAGTGATCAGACTCGCACGACCAAAGCGACTGCGAAGCGTCAACAACGCGAAAATAGTCCAAAATGTAAAAGTGCCGGCCAAAAGAAAATAGCCTACGATACCTATTCTGTTGTCCGACTTAGTATTTACGAGCTTTTACCCGCGACTTCGTCCGCATAAATTATATACCAGATTTTAAGTCAGATGATAAGCTATCAAACAAAAAAAGTTTCATCAAAATCGGTTCAGTAGTTTTTGCGTGATACTCGAACAAACAAACACCCAAACAAACAAACAAACAAACGAACAAACAAACAAACAAACAGACAGACAAAAAATCCAAAAATTTGTGATTTGGAATCAGGGACATCTAAAAATCATATCGTAATCTTTTTTTTGTAAATATCTTCAATATACAGACACACTTCTGTCACATTATAAGAAAGAGTATCTATTACTAGATACTTCTGTTACAGTTTTATAATAGTTTAGATTAGTATAGCAACAAAGATGTTGGTCTATTAAATCCTTGGATTTATTTTTAAGTTTGCACGTTGAACCTGCATGCTTCAATTTCGAGACATCTATTGTACCTACTGTCCATTACAAATGGCGACGGGTAAATGCTTAGACGGACAAATTCCATCAGAATATACTTAGTTTTTGTTGACGGCACTTTCATATTTTGACTTTGGACCAAAAACTTATGAAACGCGGATGATATCTTTACCAAATAATAACATACAGGGTGTAACAAAACACCCTAGTAATACTTAAGGGGGTGCTTCAGACCATCAAACTGAACAACTTTCACTATGGAGCCAACATCAAGAAAAAATAAAAAAAATCAGCTGTCCCATACAAAACTGCAGTTCCGACTCGACTAAAATGTATGGGACAGCAGATTTTTTAATTTTTTTTTCGATGTTGGCTTTATAGTGAAAGTTGTTCAGTTTGATGGTCTGAAGCACCCCCTTAAGTATTACTAGGGTGTTTTGTTGCACCCTGTATATTACACAGCTTAACACATTCACTGCCGACAACGCATATATTATGCGTTTTTGTTACTTTCATCAGGTGCCTTGAACGCGTCTGTGCGTTCATTTATTTAGCAACATGTTCGCAATTTAAAAGTGCGGCACCTGGTGAAAGTCCAGAAAAATCATAGACATTATTATACTACCTTCCGTAGTAGACCTAGTAAGTGTGTGAATGAGATTCCGATCATAATGAAAAAAGCTACGTGTGCGAAAGAGATTATAATATAATTGCCATAAAACCATTTTGAAACAATCTGGTCTCCGTCGGTATCCTGTCAACAAATTATCTCTCGTTATTTTATTGATTTTCTTTAAATTCATTTTGTGTTTTATAAGACGAATATAAAAAAAACATTATGGTATCATGTTCTGTAATGGAGTGCAGTGTAAATTCCACCAAAAACCCAAATAAAGAGACGTTACAAAGGTAAATAGGATTAGTACAGTACTACTTTCACAACACTTTTTCTCATATATTTTATTCTTAAAATTATTTCGTAATACATTCATTATATGCAGTAAACGTCCTATTTTCTAAATAATATATCATTTCAAATAATTATGTGTAAGATAAAAAAATATTGTGTACGTGAAAAAGAAACCGTTTCGCATAGAGATTGTCCAAAATCTAATCGATATGTCGATAGTTTTGAAATTTATTTTTCTAATCGACCACCTAACTCCCTCCGTTCATGTCACGTGAGATTTTCTGTTATTTTTTTTAACTTATTGAAAGGCGGATTTAGCCTGGCCAAATATTGCCAGAAAATCTCTGTCCGAAAAATTCTTACACGCCGATTTTGACGGAATGGTTTTACTAATTGCGACATTATAACATTACTATTTAGCATGTCCATAACCCATGATACATACTGACAGATTGACAGATTTATCAAAAATCATTATTCCTCTCTTTCGACACATAAAATAAGTATAATAATTTAGCGATATTTTGTTACATTGCACAGTGTAATATCGGACCCTAAAATCGAACGTGGCCCATTTTTTGCCAGAAATAGATAGTTAATAAATACAATTTGAACACAATAGTGAAACTCCCGATTCCATATTGGAAATCCGAATTTAATAAAAGCGAAAAGTCCTTTAAGAAATATTACTGATTTCCGGATATTTTCTGAGGAATTAAAAGTGACAACTCTAACCCAAACTTTAAATCTATAATATTATATTAGAGAGTCCATGGAATTGGTTGCTAGTTTTTTTTACCCGATATACTTCAGTGAAAAAAATAAAGAAGAAAAATATTAAATAATTAATATTTAAATTTCTACGACCTGCACGAGTCTCAAACTATTCTTAAAACACGTGTAAATTAAAGATCTTTCGACATGTATATGCAGCAAAGCAGTAACAGGTTTAGATATTTTAATTTTTTTTATTTTCTGATATCCGGCATAAAAAGTAGGCGATTTTCCGATTTTTTTTGTCTCTCAAACTATAAATCGCAGACAATCGGGAGTTTCAATCTTGTATTCAAAATGTTATTAACTATATTTCTAGCAAAAAATGGACCACGTCTGATTTTAGGGTCCGATATTACACTGCGCACTTATGCACTGTGCGACCGGGCCAAAGTAATGCTTAATATTATTGACTGGGTAACTTCGTAACTTCCAGATTTCCTGCAAATGCAATAACGATACAAAAAATGGGTACGAATGTCAAATAGAATACGCTAGGAGCCTAAAACAAATATATGGTATGCAGTCGACATTTCAAAGAAAACTGTTTCGTGCCACGAAATCACCAATCGGCGTCTTTAATAGAAAGGATCTATACCTACTGAATTTGTCCCGGTGTTGGTAGGTGTTTATTCGTTATATGTGGGCGTCCAATCATAAAGGGTTCAGTAGTGGGGTATAGAGTTAAGACTAGATTCGGAATCTAGAATAGTCAATTGATAATATTGATTAATAAAATTTTCAAAAACTGGCATAGTTTTTTTTATCTGACATTTGTAGTTGAAACTCTGAAAAAGCTTGTTTTGAGAAAAAACATTTTTAAAGTTCGATAAAAAACACTTCTACTTATTTGTTACATAGATTTTGATTTATTAATGTAGATATTCTGCATGAAATCCACATATAATTATATGTGAAACTTTATAAAATAAAAAGTTACGATCTAAACAAAGAATTGATACAAAGTTTAGTAAAAAGGTCCACTTGTCGTTGTTTAGTACAAAGTGAGTAAATACGACCACATAATGTAATAAATAAAAAAGCAAAGTTAAGTAAATTATATTCGTACTCTATTTAAGAACTAACAAAATAACAGACGAGATCTTTTTGATTATAATTTGAACAGAACACTGAATCTTTAAAAATTACATAAACTATATATATAATTATATATATAATATATATATAATACTATAAACTCTATATATATTATATATATAATACTATAAACTCGTTTTTTTTTTTTAAATTCTCCTTTTAGAAGAACTTAAAATAGTTTCCAGTTTTTAGTATTTATATTCACATATTCACCATTGGTTTATCTAGTGAAATCATAAAAAAATCTGTAAAAAGTACTTTTGTTAATTCTTTTTAATCGAAAAAACGGCACACGCACGCAGTTTTCGTGGGGCTGGGCTGGGCTGGGCAATCGCGTTTTTCATAGAAAATATTCGTCTGAACCTATGGCCCCTTAAGTTTCAGTTTTATAACAGTGTAGGTAGATAGATTGTAGCCTAGCCGATTTAGACTTCATAATATAAAAATATAATAGTAGTAGTGACTACTATAATTATTGATGTGACATTGACGTAATCGCGATTATCGGTATCAAAATCACATCGACTACTAAGTAGTCGATAATCTGATATCGATGGTTTTGATATCGATAATCGCGAATACGTCAATGTCACATCACTAGAACTCACACACGTATCAATTTCGCACATATTGACATTTCGGTTTCGGTGATGCGATATTGAGGAGTTCCTCAGTCTACTCGGAAGTATAATATGTTTATGAGAAAAATGAACCTGCAGTGAATGTGTTAAAAAAATCTCTTTCAAGGTATACCTTATACCATACAAGGTACCTAGTAATTCCACCAAATCTGACTGAATACAGACACAATTCCACAAATGAAACGACTGAAATTATTCCATTTGACGATAAATTTAAGTTACAAATTGGTATGATTCATATTATTAATAATTTAGGTACTCTAACAATATTTTAACATTTTTTTAGGCTGGTAAACCTTTGTTTTTATCCGGTGGAGTTTTAAAAACAACAATTACTAGTGGTTGTTTCAACGATATTGAAATAGCAGATGTAACTAATGCTTTGCTGGACGGAGTCACTGGATTTATCTTAGAAGATGGTTTCGATGTAGAAAACCTTTTGGACGCCATTTATGCCTTGAACGACTTATGTTGCTCAGTGGAGCCTTTCACGTGCAGTAAAACTAACTTCTGGCGAATCACTAACGAGGTAACCTGCTGTGTACAGGGTGAAATTTATAACATTAGCATCGTTTTAAACTAAGAGTCTAATCAAACTGAACAACTTTTACTATGGGAGCAAACCGATCGGAGCAAAAAAAATCAGCTATTGCATAAAGAAGTTTGGCGGACGGCCATGTATTTTGAGACCCAGACTTAGAGGTCCCATACACCAATGAAACTTAGTAATATGTGTAGAGTGAAACAAAACCAACAAAAAAGTAAATTGATTGTAACCTTTAGAAGTTGGGGGAAAGGTAGGTATTTCTCCTTATGATACCTTTTGTATCAAATGTGTGAAACTCATAATCTTTCTTATAAGATAGTCCACTCAATCTTCTACGTATTCATTGTGTTTATTTTAATGAAAATGCACGATAACCGTACAATATTATGATAAAGGAAGAAAACGAAATCACACACACTATCAGTTCAACCAAGCCAAATATGTTCCGTAACGACCAACAAATACCTCAGTGATAATTTATAGCGTTGTGGTTGCGGTTTGCTACTGCTTTTTGGATGATTTGTCTATTTTACTAGTAATTTCTGCTTTTGCATCCGGACTTCTGGAGATGTGGAAGTTTTTTTTTTAAATGCCTTAATTTTTTCTGTTTATAATAATTATGACCGCCGTCCTGAATGACTTTTAGTTTTCGTAAAAAATGGCTGGGTCCAAATCTGCCAATCTTCTTTGAGTCGAGTTGGCATTTCAGTTTAGTATGATGGGAACAGTTGATTTTTTTTCGCTCCATTCGGTTTGCTCCCATAGTAAAAGTTGTTCACTTTGATGGGTTTCTCTTAGTTTAAAAGGATGTTAATGATATCAATTTCACAGACTTTTTTTTTTATTTCATTTCTGTATAAAAAAACCGGCCAAGTGCGAGTGGGACTCGCGCACGGAGGGTTCTGTACCACCACACAATGTTACCACTAAATTCGACACACACTGGGCCGGGTTTTATTATTAAATTATGCATTATAATTACACCAAGTTTGACGGATTTTTCGGATCGGAATTCCGTATGAGTGTGGCGGACCTTACTAAGTATGAAGACCCATAGTAATTGAAGATCAGTTTACACTGGTAACACTTTTTTATTTGTTGTTCGCCAATGAATACTGTTTCCCTGTGAGATCGAATGAGAAATGAAGAGATCTGCACAAGAACCAGAGTAGCTGACATAGCCCAAAGATTTCTAAACTAAAGTTGGCAGTGGGCGGGGCGGCACATTGCTCGCAGAACCGATGACCGATGGGAGCCGAAAAGTTGTCGAGTGGCGACCGCGAACCGGAAAGCGCAACATGACGACCTGGTGAAGGCGGCAGGAACCCGTTGGATGAGGGCGGCAGCGCAGGACCGGTCGTTATGGCGATCCTTGTGGGAGGCCTATGTCCAGCAGTGGACGTCCATCGAGATGATGATGAATGAATACTGATGAATGCTCTATCTCAGGTCAAAATGCCTGTAAACGCTGCAGAAGCCGCAGTAATGTCATGCGCAGCAGTCGCCAACCAAACCAAGGCTCGGGTCATTATCCTGCCGACGGTGACCGGTCGCACAGCCAAGGCCCTGCTGAGGCTCAGGCCGTCCTGCATCATCATCACCGTCAGCACCAGCAGTAGGATCACCAGGCTATTGTACACTTACCGATGTGTCATGCCTCTTATGTATAAGAGTGGAGGTACGTGTTTGTGAGGGTCAACTTACATTGGCGGCACGATGGAACGCTCATCCTTGATGACACTGCGACAGATTGACAACTTTTCAAGAATCTTCGTGTGCCAAACTAGATCGCACCGCCAATGTGAACTAATCAGAAACCTAATGAATTCTAATGGGTACACGCACAAAACAATAGTTTTTCATATTTATGGACAACTTGCGCTTGACTAAAAATTTACTATGCCAAAATTGCGTTAAAAAAATTTTTTGAACCGTTGTGGCGTCGGCAATTAAATATATATTATGAATTTAAATATTTATTTAAGTAAATAAACAAGTTATTTAAGCATTTATTGATAAATTTTAGTAATAAGTCCCATAGAACGAAAGAAATCTTGATTTTAGAAAACCATGGCATTCCACGATTCCCATACTGTCGCAAGACCCGCAGGGGGCACCGGGCATGACAGTATAGGGAAATGTTGGCCATTTTTATGTGACAGTTGAGAGATTATGACAATAATTTCCCTTTATCTCCTATGGTTTTAGATTTCCCCATACTGTCCTTGTTAAAAAACACTACGTATTGTTTGGTGGTACGTAAACCCCCAACAGCACAAATGTCTACAAGATGTCTAATAGATATCCACAAAACATCTAAGTGTCTACAAAATATCTAATAGATATCTAGTAGATATTCTGTGCTGTATGGGACCTCGGAATAATGGAGAGCGGCAGAAAAAAATGGGTAAACATTTTCGTCCAATAATGTAACTAACATAATTCAAAAGTTTACTCATAGTAATTGGGTTCCGAGGTAAAACCCTAATTTGACTCCAATTTGGGTTGAATACGTTTTTAGTTTTGTATGGCAGACTATCCTTCCGCGATTTCGATGACGATCGATTTTTTTCATCAAGTCTTGATCGATGGTCTTATGACTCAATTAAAAAACTGTCAACATATTTTAGAAAAACCCTATTTATTATACACGCGGCTTTGGATAGAAATGCTATCACCTCATTTCGTTTGATCCATGACTTTTGGGCCATCCTGTATATTTCTGTAGGGATATATTCGTGTAATTTTTGCGAGGCCGAAGGCCGACCTACGCGTAGGAGCGAAGCTCCGAAGCGTCCCCCCTGGAACCTGGTGGACCTGGTCTCCGGGGTCAGTCTGCCTGCCAAGCGAGGCCGCAGGCCGAGCGTCCAATAATTCGGTACCGTTGTATAAGAGCGACTGACTGAAACTTTCGCCAGTCGTTCCCACCACCGACGCGCTAGGACACTTATTTAGTTCCTAATATAAGGGCACTTAATTAAATATGTTAAAATTCCCAAGACTTTTCTATACCAGACGCTATATAACCCCTTCTTGGTTGACATCCCACATATCCGCACCAAGCGCCTTTCTGAATCTTTTATAATGCGCACAGCCAAGGAGTGGAATGCCCTGCCTGCGTCAGTATTTCCGAGCGCTTACAACCCGAATTCCCTTAAAGTACGTCTGGATAAGCTCGCTACATCTTCGACCCCATCTTCATCCTGAGGACTGGATTGAGGTCAAGAGCAAACCCTGAATAAAAAAAATAAAAAAAAACTTCAACGACAATATCTCCAGCCCCTAAATGTGTAAACATTTGCAGCGCCTCTCAGTAGGAATTGGCACAAGAACACAGAAGCCCGTGTCGAGTTCGCTGTAGAGTACGCGGTGACCCGAGGATGGCTCGTGTACGGAGATGCCTTCATCACGTTGCAACGAGGCACCGAGAGCAGCTCCTTCTGCGACACCGTCAAGATCTGGAAGGTGTCCATCATGAAGAAGTCCAGGATTGAGTAAGTATCTTTTGATCATCTTATTACGCAGGGACCACGGAGGTGGAGCCCCCTCTAAAATCAAACACGGGGGCCGCGCCCGCTCAATTTTACTACCTGCTAATGAAGATTTATTTTTGCTATCCTTGACAGACCTTTGTTTTGAAAGAACCGAAGATGTTTGAACCGATTGCGAGGAAATAAAGCCTAAATGTTAACTAAGCTTAGTGCTTATGTGAAAACCCCATACAAATCGGTTCAGTAGTTGTAAGTGATTGCACACAAACAAACAGACAATAAATTCTAAATAGGATCTCAATGCATTCCGTTACAGTATTCCTAACGCCCACGCCTAGTTTAAAAATAAAATGTATGTAAAATATAGGATAGATTTGACGTTCAAACTTAATAGGTACCTATGCTGCATTTTGTGGATTTACAAATATTGTTTTATATTCTGAAAAGCTGTGTTTAGCGTAAAAATAAAATTTTATAATTTAAGGGTCTCTAATACATTTTTGGTAAATAAATATTACTAATAAAGAAGACCATACTTCTATTATTCATTCATTCTATAATACTTATTTGGAAAATTCTAGCATCCCCTTCATTATTCTTCCCCTCTTTAGGGGTGGATATGCAATGCAGCGTTTTTTGATCTTGTGATATCTATTCAAAGAAAGTATGTAAATACTTTTTATCATAATTTCAGATGCGAAGATGCCACCGAAGCCGCTGTCAAGTCTACTGAATCCGAACTTTTTAAATTTTGATATTATAGTTTAGTCTGAATAATTTGACTGCGAGTTTTATTTATTTCTAACTAAGATGTTTTTATTTGTAGATGCATGGTAATTGCCCCACTTTTACATAGTTACCCGCCGTTTAGTGTACGGGCTACACACTACACGTCACTTTAGTGATGTTAGCGCAGTGTTAGCGTATGACGCGTCCACGCGTCTATTTGTAAAACGTCATTGATTAACAATAATACGTTTTAGAATTGAACCTCATCTGGCAGCACCGCATCGCCTTTTTCTGTCGCTCCATCCTTTTCTGTCACTCAGGAACATCATTTGCTAGAGCAAATAAGGTAGACGGAACCATAAGCTTATGAGTACATGAGTTTGTGGGGTTTGTGGCATAGATATATTATACCTACAGGTTTGTGGACGGAACGCCATCGCACGCCGCAGCACCGCCGCGCGCGATCGCGTTCCGTCCATCTTATTTGCTCTAGCAAATGACGTTCCTGAGTGACAGAAAAGGATGGAGCGACAGAAAAAGGCGATGCGGTACTGCCAGATGAGGTTCAACCCTTATTACTCTCAGTAATCTTTCACTTACTTATTTCTCTAATCTTTTACTTCGACAGCCCGGTAGCACAGTCGGTAGTGAACATGCCTGCTGTGCCGAGGGTCGCGGGTTCGAATCCTGTAAGGGACAAATATTTATATGATGAATATGAATATTTGTACCCGAGTCATGTTGTATTTATATATGTAATCTATATCGTTGTCTAGTCATCATAATACAAGTCCAGGCTAGATTCTGGTACTTTAAATGTGACTAGATAATTTGTGTGACATTGTCCAAGATATTTTATTTTATTTTATTTTACTTATGGATTTATCTATCTTACTATAGGCGAACTCGGGTCAGATGCTGTAAAATTGTTTTCTCTTTATAAAATACTGTGCCATATAGTCATGGGCTGATTTGACTACATTCAAGAACATGTCGCATGATCGAAAATCTATTGTATCGATAATGAAGCCTTTAGGAACATCATGAGTAGATACTTCCTATAATATTGAATTTTCAAAATGTTGAATAATAAATAACACAAACTTTTTTAGTTCGGCCACCAGGATCCCCTAGCCCGATCCCCCAGGGGATCGCCGTAAACTCATCAGTTCATCAGAATCACTCAAACCTGCATATATTCCGAGAGATAAGTGTACTTTTTGCAACCATCAGCAGTAAGGCTGATTCAGTGTTTATGGGGTGTAGAGCTTCTCTGTGATGGAGATGGACCAGGTCTGCCTGCATAACTCCAGTCGGTTTAGGAGTTACTGATGATTAAAGGTCTGTAAAAAATTTACGATCAGCTGCAAGGCTGATCGTATGTTATTGTTGTAGTATGCACTGTAGCTATGTGAACAGTACAAAAACTGACATGGTTCATCAGTCGGTTTAGGAGATACAGCCGATAACAGGTCGGAACTTTGACTGGCTGTATCTCCTAAACCGACTGACAGAACTTGACAGTTTTTATACTGTCACATAGCTACAGTGCATACTACAATAATATCATACGATTAGCCGTGTAGCTGATCCTTAATTTTTTACAGACCTTTAATCATCAGTAATTCCTAAACTGACTGGAGTTATGCAGGCAGACCTGGTCCATCCCCATCACAGAGATGCTCTACACCCCATAAACACTGAATCAGCCTTGCTGCTGATGGTTGCAAAAAGTACACTTATCTCTTATACTAATATTCAATAGGCTTCATTCACATGGTGCTAACCAAAAGAAACATTATATAAAAAAATATTGGTCACTATTTCACATTCCTTCCTTAGGTACCTATAAGATATTGAAAGATTATAGGGGAGGCCTTTGCCCAGACAGAACAAATTAAAAAAAACCCTGTCCCATGATTAGGCGATAGCTATTTAAGAGCATGAGTAATATAGAATGACTTTGCTGCTGCCAATTGGAGAGCAAGAGTATGAGGAAACGAAGGAAATCGCTCAAGTTTTTACATCCAGGATCCAGAATTTAATTGTGAGAGCAGCAGTGGGAGCACCCAGTGTTCCCAAAATACAAAAGATTTTACGCACCGGGTAGCAACGGATTTTATAGATTGCTCTTCGTGAGAGGATGCACTAAGCCGTGAAGGAATTGACGGCTGCATATTTACTAGAAAGTACCTATTTGTAAGTATAAATCTTTAAAGATAGTTGTATTGTATTTGCTCCATGGGTGTTTCCTCTAAGGATTTCGCTGGTATTCCACCTTAATATTTATACAATGCGGTCACATCAATGATATTATATACCAAGAGCTTTTACCCTCGACTTCGTCCGCATAAATTATATACCAGATTTTAAGTCAGATGATAAGCTATCAAACAAAAAAAGTTTCATCTAAATCGGTTCAGTAGTTTTTGCGTGATACTCGAACAAACAAACACCCAAACAAACAAACAAATAAACAAACAAACAGACAGACAAAAAATCCAAAAATTTGTGATTTGGAATCAGGGACAGGTAAAAACCATGTAGTATTTTTTTTGTAAATATCTTCAATGTACAGACACATTTTATGTTACAGTTTTATAATAGTTTAGATAAAGAATGGTCACCATTCGACCATTCTTTATAGTATACATATAATATCATTGATTTGACCGCATTGTATAATGAATAATAAATTTCAACGAAATGATGATGATGTTTTCGAACGCAAAAATTATAACGTCAAATTATCCCCAGCTAAATAAATACCTACTTAACCAAAATGAATTAAAGTTAGAGGTTTAAATTAAATAGTTAACTCAATCATCATCATCATCCTATAAACGTCCCACTGCAGGGCACAGGCCTACCCTCAAGGAGGGTGTATGGGCATTAGTCCACCACGCGTGCCCAATGCGGGCTGGTAGACTTCACATACACATCAGAATTTCTTCTTCAGTGTATGCAGGTTTCCTCACGATGTTTTCCTTCACCGTTTGAGTTAACTCAATATCTCTGCCTAATTGTTTCAAATCTCTGTTTATGTAATTCAAAATAACCTTACAATTTCGTTGCTATTTGAAATGGAGTATAGGTACCCAAGAATCTGTCTTCCTGGGAATCTGTCCTACTCCTAAATCGTCGAAAGCATCCATAAAATATTACCTTAAACATAAAATACCATTGATTGTATGTTTCCTTATTTTTCCCCAATATATTTTTTATTTATCTTTTCGCAAACCTCGTTTTGATCCCCTAATGGTTTTCCCACAAATAAAACTTGGCTTTGTTTATTTTCGTGGGCTTTATTTATTTTTGTTGGTGTTGTTAGCGACAGCTGTGCCCCTTGTTTATCATTCCGCTTACCCTGATCCAGATTCTTTACCTTGGCTTTGTAATTCACCTGATTTTGTTAAATGGAAGTATAATTAGTTAATCCGTCGCGGAGCCGGCTGATGACGGGATTTTTAAAATAAGATTAATTTAAAACAATAAATGTTAGCTTAAAATCTGTAACTCTGTAAAAAAGGTTACTATAAACTCGATGATTATTTGAATGACCAAAATGTATGGTCTTGACAATTTTACACTATGTAATGCAATATTGTATTTTAATTGTACTTTGTGCATTTTGTTTCGTTTAAAAGATGTGTGTTGTAGAGTTTCTGGCCGCATCTTCTCTCAACGGATCACCTTCCGACGCTGTGGTAGAGTCAAAAAATGACGTCAAAAAGCTATCTTTATGATATTATTTTGAATAAAAAATTTTGAATTTTGAATTGAATTTCATCCAGTCTCAAAATTATTTAAGTAAGAACATTAAATTATACAGGGCGTAGACTTAAACGCGTTGGGGACCATCAAACCGAACAACGACAACGTCAAAATATATTGATCTGTGCGAACAACTTTCACTACGGGACCAACATCGAAATCACGAAAAATAAAATTCTGCTTGTCCATAGAAAACGTCAATCACTGCTCGACCATGCGACAGCCACGGACCTGAAAAAAAAGACGGACGTAATGTCACTCTAAAAAGAGGTGAAACATGCAAGGTCCTACAATTTCGTTTGTTTTACAAGGGACCTACACTCACACAGACGCACCAGTTCTAGGCGCAGGTCCGACAACCCACTGCCATTATGTACCGCGTGACAGGGCGACAGCACGCACACTAATATAAATTTGTGCTTCACTTTTGATTAGACGAGATTCCGTCCGTCTTTTTTTCAGGTCCGTGGCGACAGCGGTTTTTTTAACAACTTACAGTTTGATGGTCTAAACTAAAGCACTCTGTTTAATGTGTAACAATTTTTTTAATTTTCCTGTACACAGTGTTGTAGCGTAATATAGTTTACAGGGTGTAAAGGACAGCAAAGTAAATTCTTAAACGATGAATTAAGACCATCAAACTGAACAACTTTCACTACAACAGCAGAGCTGTTCCATACAAAACCGCTGCATCTATCAAATTTTATCGCGTTTCCTGACGTTGTGAAAGTTGTTCAATTTGATGGTCTGAGTTCACCGTTTCAGTCATCGTTTCTGTATTAAGAGGGGGTGATAACTATTTTGTCTGTTTTCGAACCGATTTTTGATAACCAAATTATTACATTTAATATACAGGGTGTAACAAATCACCCTAGTAATACTTAAGGGGGTGCTTCAGACCATCAAACTGAACATCTTTCACTATGGGGCCAACATCGAGAAAAAATAAAAAGAATCAGCTGTCCCATACATTTTAGTCGAGTCGGTACTGCAGTTTTTTATGGGGCAGCGGATTTTTTTTATTTTTTCTCGATGTTGGCCCCATAGTGAAAGTTGTTCAGATTTTTTTTTTTTTTTTTTTTTTGTTTATGTTCGATAGGTAAACATTTGACCCCAATCTCACCTGATGTTGAGTGATGATGAGGCCGAAGATGTAGCATGCTTACCTAGAAAGATGCCTATTCATTCTTGCCTTGAAGAGGCCCAGGTTGTATTGCTCAGGGAACAGGTCCGCAGGCAGTGCGTTCCACTCCTTAGCCGTGCGCATTATAAAAGAAGAAGCAAACTTCTTCGTGCGAATTGCTGGTAGGTCAACGACATAAGGGTGGAAACCCAGCCTGCGTCTCGTCCCCCGCAGATGAAAGGGAGACGGAGGTATTAAATCGTGTAATTCCGTCGCACACTCTCCGAAATGTATCCTTTAAAAAACAGATAGACAGGCTACCTTGCGACGATGCTCAAGACTTTGTAGCTTCGCCACAGAGGTTGGATCACCTATGAGCTTCCTGGCACGCCTGTCGATTGAGTCCAACGCGGCCAGCTGGTATTGGGCAGACCCGTCCCAAAGATGGCAGCAGTACTCCATACACGATCGGACTTGTGCTTGATAAAGTTGTAGAAGCTGTCCCGGAGTGAAGTACCGTCTGACCTTCGAAAGGACGCCCAGTTTTTTCGCTGCGGTTTTCGCCATGGACTCAATATACCGCCCGAAATTCAAATCGGACGATATGTTAATGCCCAGGAGCTCCAGGCGATCAGCTATCGGTATGGACACATTTCGGAAAGTCGGAGTCAAAGCGAAGGGACTCCGTTTTGTGGAGAAAAGGCACGCCTGTGTTTTGTTTGCTTTGAAACTGACCCGATCAGCGTCACCCCAGTCGGACACAAATTCAAGGGCCAAGTTTAATCGCTGCACCATGGCCTCTCGACAAGACTGAGTAACATCCAATTTGACCCCTGCACCGGACAGATATCTGTCAGAAACAGTGCTGTCGTCAGCATACCCAAAGGTTCCGGGCACAAGCATGTCGTTTATATGCAGCAGAAATAAAGTAGCTGACAGAACTGACCCCTGAGGAACACCGGCATTAATAGCCATTTGATCCGATGAGTATCCATCAATGACTACTCGTATGCATCGTTCACTCAAGAAGTCAGCTATCCAGTCGCATAGGTCAATCGGAATTCCATATGATGGAAGCTTGCTTATAAGGCTTGCATGCCAGACCCTGTCAAAGGCTTTGGATATGTCAAGTGACACGGCAAGTGCATCCCCGTATCTCTCGACAGCCTCACTCCACAGATGTGTGGCATACACAAGGAGATCCCCCGTGGACCGTCCTGGGCGGAACCCATACTGGCGGTCACTGAGGAGATCGTTATATTCAAGGTATGCCAGGAGCCGGTTGTTAAGTACACGTTCCATAGTCTTGCAGAGTATGGAAGTGACTGATATTGGTCTATAGTTGTCAGGGTCGGCACGACTGCCTTTTTTGGGCACAGGTTGCACGTTGGCAAGCTTCCATGACTTTGGGACTACCGCAGTCTTAAGTGAGAGGCGATACAGGCGTGTTAAAACAGAAGACAACTCTGCAGCACAGGTGCGTAGGACAATCGCTGGGATTCCGTCGGGTCCGCTAGCCTTGTTCACGTCTAGAGAACGTAGGATTTTAAAAACCTCTTTTTGGCGAATGTGAACTGATGCCATTGAGCATTCAGTACGAGGAATGGTAGGTGGTGTTTTATCTGAGTTCTCCAGATGCGAATTCCCGGCAAAAAGATTAGCAAATAAATTTGCTTTCTCCTCCGCCGAGTGAGCCAGCGATCCGTCAGGTTTTATTAGCGGTGGTAGGGAGGGACGGCCGAAGTTTGCTTCCACCGCTTTGGCAAGCGACCAAAACGCTTTGCTGCCAGCTGGATAGGAGGCGAGCTTAGCCCCTAGATTGATGGTCTGAAGCACCCCCTTAAGTATTACTAGGGTGTTTTGTTACACCCTGTATACAGGGTGAAATTGATATCATTAGCATCCTTTTAAACTAAGAGTCTACTCATCAAACTGAACAACTTTTAGTATGGGAGCAAACCGATCGGAGTAAATAAAAAATCAGCTGTTCCATACTAAACTGCAAGTGCCTACTCGAGTCAAATGTATGCAACAGCAGATTTTTTTTTTGCTTCGATCGGTTTGTTCCCATGGTAAAATTTGTAGAGTTTGATGGGTAGACTCTTAGTTTAAAAGGATGCTAATGATATCAATTTCACCCTGTATAGTTCACATAACAGTGTAGATACGTTCTTTCTGCAGGGCATCTAACCGTTGAAAACACGATTCTATTAAATTTTCACGATAGAAAAGAGGAGCAAAGTAAGTTCGATTTCAGATTTATAACCAGTTTTACAAGAATCACCCTACACCATTTCTTCTGAATTTACCATCATTTGAAAGGTAAATAATTATAGCAGGGCTTCTACCCGATGGATTTTTCTCCAAACACCCAAGAAAAAAGATATTGATGAAAAATACGTTTTTTTGAGATTTTGCTTTCAATTTAAGCGGGATTGCTAATTGCAAAAGTTTGCTTGTTAGAATGAGAGGCTTGCTCTACTAATACCCAGCCTTAAATGATAAGTCGTACGCAACCAGTACGCAACGCGCACCGTCGCGCCGCGCCGGAAAAATTGGCGATCGTGTGAACACGATCTTGGTATTTATAATTCTTCTTGCTGGTCACAGACTCTTGTTTTTACACTTTAGGACTACTTAGGCCGCGGTCCGAATCACGCCAAAATCGATTTTAGCGCTCTCAAACGCGTCCCGATTTTGTGTAAGCGCGATCATGTTAGACGGCGTGACGTCATTATCAGCGCAATCTTGGAATTTCTGAGCCCATGCTCCACAGCGATATCACTGTGAGCCTTATGTCAAAGCACTGTCACTGTCAATGTCAAACGGATGTTTTATGGCGGCTTTTGATACAATACAACGTGAACCGGAAAAAGCGGTCCGATTTATTACAACACTAATAGCGCCGTAAGTTGTGAAATCGCGCTTTTTGTTTCGGACCCGCGACTATGGACGTTAGCACTGTGAGCTATGAAATGGTGAATCGGACCGCGGCCTTAGAAAGAACAGCGAAAAAATTCTTGGTCTATGGAAAGTAATGACGTTAATGATTGTCAAGATGTCGACTGTTTTAATCACTCACAAACTATCATAAGGTTTGAATCGTTAATTTCTATCAATTATAACTTGCTTTATACAATTTTTTGAAGAGAAACGTTTTTTTTATTGTGTATTAATATAAAAATCATGGTTTGGCCAACGGAATTTGATACAAAACTTGGTGAAGTAAGTCTTTGTCTTAATGTTATGATGACTGCATCCGTGGTCTAATGGTTAAGAGCATTGGCTCTCGATGCGGAGGCCGTGGGTTCGATTCCCACGGGGGACACCTAGTGATGTGTCACTTTGTGCGTTTTACTCCAGTTGGTTAGGACATTGTAGGCACGAAATTGCAGGCTGAATCACCTGATTGTCTGAAAAGAAAAATGATTCCCTGCTTCAGATGGCACGTTAGGCCGTTGGTCCCGGCTACTATCTCTGGTGGTAGTAGTCGTTACATAAAAACCACGTCAGAGGCCGTAAGGCGGTCTGAAAAAACTCTGACATCAGGGCTCTGCCCACACGATAAGAAGAAGAATGTTATGGTTTGATTTACATAATGAAAACTATTTAAAAACATCAGGCATGAACCTAAGCATCAGCACGTCAAAAAACTACTGAACCGATTTTGATGAAACTTTTTTTGTTTGATAGCGTATGATTTGACTTAAAATCTGGTATTTAATTTATGCGGACGAAGTCGCGGGTAAACGCTCGTTGCTCATAAATTTCTTAGAGTAGCGCCTTCCTAAGGGAGACTATTCCCGGAGGGACTTATTTCGTTTTAATTTCACAAAAAACAAAGTCGATTGCTTGTTTAGTGTGAAAATGTAACATAGATAGACAGACAGATACGCTACCGCATTTATAATATTAGTGTGGATTGTGTTGTGTTGTATATCTAAGTTAGTTAAGATGTTTTTCTTATTGAAGATTAGACATCGACATAATTATTGATATAGAAGGTGTTAAGAGGGCACCGAGCCTATTGTGCTGCCCTCAATTCTAAAAATTTTTATTAAACGATTATACAACATTTTCAAAAAACAAGAATGTCACATTGTAGTCGTGATTGGCTTTCAATTTATCGATACATTATGGATTATTATGTTTTACGCTTGTAGCCATTATCGTTAAAACCGCCAAACTGGCCACTTTTTCGGTTTTAAAGATAATGAACATTATAAAAACAAATCTGCAGTGACCCGATAAATTGAAAATCAGCAATAACTACAATGTGACATTCTTATTTTTTCGAAATGTTCTTTCATTGTTAAGAACCGTGGGTAAGAAATAAAAAAAATGCGATTGAGGTCAGCACAATAGGCTCGGTGCCCCCTTAAGTATTTTGTTCTTAGAGGCATATTTGTAGTTTGACGCGATGGAGCTACCAGGGCAGCAGCTACCGGCGGCGCATGCGATAACGCCGCTCGATCACATACTGAACCTTGACATAAAGGCTCCTCCTGGCTGCCAGCGACTCGTTGGGATCATGGCTACTATTGGTAACACTTTTATTTTTCCTACAATAAATACAAAACACCCTATATAGTAATACTTAGAGGTCAAACTGAACAACTTCCACTATGGAGCCAACATCGAGAAAAAAAAATCTGCTGTCTCATACATTTGAATATTTAATGACGTAATTTAATTAAGTAAATTATATTATACAGAAAATTCATTTTCTTTTGTACTATGTTTTATTTGACATCATATACAATTACGTTACACTGACATTTTAAAAATTTGTATTTTGCAGGATTTCGATTTCGACATCACTTGTATAATTTTATTTCTTTGACATTACTTGTATAATTTTATTACCTTGACATTGCTTGTATAATTTTATTACTTAGACGTTTAATTTATAATATTGTTTTTTGTTTGACATTACTCAAATTTTTGTTATTTTTTTTTTGTTCTAATTATTATGACCACTTATTGATTGGCATCCCTAACATTATCTTAATAATAATTTGTAGGACTTAATAATTATTGGAACAACTGCTTGTAAAACTACTCATGTCTGACAAATAAATGCATCTTTATCTTTATCTTTGAGTCGAGCAGGTATTGCAGTTTTGTATGAAACAGCTGATTTTTATTTCGGAGTTGGGTCCATAGTAAAAGTTGTTCAGTTTGATGGTCTAAAGCACCCCTTTATGTATTACTAGGTGTTTTGTTACACCTTGTATATTAAATAATTCTACAACAAACTTTTACCGGCTTCGCCACCTGTGTCTAGGGCTCCGTAGCCAAACTAGGAAACCTTAGATGTGTCTTGCAAATTTTCTGGTCGCATCTTCTATGCGAGGACATCGGGACACTTTCCAACGCGGTGTTAGAGTCAAATATGACGTCAGAAAGTTAGGGTTGAACCTCATCTGGCAGCACGGCATCGCCTTTTTCCATCGCTTCATCCTTTTCTGTCACTCAGGAACGTCATTTGCTAGAGCAAATAAGACAGACGGAACGCGATCGCGCGCGGCGGTGCTGCGGCGTGCTATCGCGTTCCGTCAACCTTATTTGCTCTAGCAAATGACGTTTCTGAGTGACATAAAAGGATGGAGCGACAGAAAAAGGCGATGCGGTGCTGCCAGATGAGGTTTAACCCTTATAAATGTTATATTATTTTGAATAAATAATGATAAATGTTATATTAATCTGAGTCGAGTTTAACTTATACTTTCGTCCATTCTGTCTGACTGTATGCTCCGCCTCAATTACTCCCTCATTTTTGCACCTAGAGTGTAATTTTTGAATCTCATTCGCTGAGTTCAGCAGTTGAAAATGTCAAAATTACTATGGAGATATGTATCTTTCTTCTGCTGATTTGAATTTCAAAAATCATATTTCAGGAGTGCGATTTTTGAAAGTAAAATCAGCAGTAGAAAGATGCGTATCTCCATAGTAATTTTGACATTTTCAACTGCTGAACTCAGCGAATGAGATTCAAAAATCGCACTCCTGTTGAATAGAAATTTGGAGTGATGTTTGGTTTGGTATGTTTGTTTGGTTTTGGATTTGTTTGTTTATTTTTGGTGTAAAAAAAAGAATATTTGATTGATTGATTGAAGATAGATATCAGTAACCCACCAAATTAAATCGCACTATCGTTACAGCGCGCTAAAATTACGTTAAGAAATTTTTTTTTAATTTATCCTACTTATACGAGTACAATGGCTACGGAACCCTACAATGGGCGAGTCCGACACGCTCTTGGCCATTTTTTATTCTTCCCATTACGTCGTCGCTTCATATGATGTCGTGGTAGTTATACAGCTCATTCCCGCAACATAAACATAATATACTTTAAAAGGGAAACAAATAAACTCATATTCACAAAATACAATATTAGGATAGAAATGATAGGTATATTCAACTTTAATATCACAAAACAAAGCCACCTTCTGAATTAACATTTTTTATTAGTTAGAAACAGCTTACGATCCAGTAAAACCAACTAATGAGACGTACAGTGGGTAGCCCTGATTATAATCATCATCATCATCTCAGCCGATGGACGTCCGCTGCTGGACATAGGCCTCCCCCAAGGATCGCCATAACGACCGGTCCTGCGTTGCCCTCATCCAACGGGTTCCCGCCGTCTTCACCAGCCCCCTTACCCGCACTTTCGATCTTCACTATATCGCCACTGTTTCGGTCCGCACTTCATTGTAATAGAGTTGAAATTGGAACGAAAACATTCACGCAAAAGTTCGAATCGAATGTGCGGGTAGACCCTCAGGTCGTCGGTCGGTCGTCTGATTATAATAAATAATAATAAGTTATAATTATAATGCAATAGGAAAATCTTGTAACGATATCGAAATTATGGAGAAGATGATATCGGCTGGATTGAACATAGCTCTCCTGAACATGTCCTTTGGAACACGGGAGGAACACATAGAAACAATAAAGATGCTTCGACAGGCTGCTAAGAATTTTAGCGTTACTATGGGTAGGAACTACCCTTTGGCTATAGCTTGCCGCTTGGCTGGAAGGAAGATAAGGACTGGACGTATTGCTGAGGTAAGCTTTT